>OY998107.1:3740198-8540198 GCA_963921955.1 Aleiodes alternator | reverse complement strand
CACAAGCCTATTTGTGGTACTGCTTATTGTAGAACATGTAACTGTAGGGGCGAAACAAATTACTACTATTTCATGAGTCAGTTGAAAACAGTCGATCACAAACTAACCGTATTTATATTTTATGATTTTGAAACACAACAAAATATTCGGCTGCGTGGTGATAGAAATGTGAAAATTCATATACCCAATTTTTGCGTAATACAGAAAGGTTGTACAGTATGTTGCAATGATAATAATATAGAAACCGCATGTAGAATATGTGGCAACCACGAATACATTTTCCGTAGCAAAGATGACGCAGTCTCAGGCCTTGTAGATATTGCGTTTGTAGATTGCTAAATGTGAAGCAAATGCCATTCCCGAGATTGATATTATCGGGCACTGAAATTATAGAGATGCAGGTCGGTAACATCAAATTCCTTGACACACTGAATTATTTTCATATGCCTCTGGCAGCACTACCAAAATCGTTTGGTTTCGAAAATGAAGTATCCAAAGGGTATTTCCCTCATTTCTTTAATACACCCGAAAATGTTGATTATAATGGTCCTATACCAACTCTGGAGTATTTTTCTCCTAACACTTTGTTTGAGAAAGACCAGCAGAAAATGATAGATGGGCATCGAGAAAAAGTACAGAGTGATTACATCTTCAATTTCAAAAACGAGCTCGAGTTTTACTACCGACAAGATGTGATAATTTTACGCAGAGCCAGTATTACTTTTCGGAATATTTTACTCGAAAAGACCGGTATGTGTCCATTCACGCAGTGTAGTACGATCGCTTCTATTTGCTCTAAAGTTTATCGTACAATGTTCATTAAGCCCGACACTATCGGTATTTTACCCCAAGGTGGCAAATACAGATGCACGAGTACGCAGTCTAAGAAAGCCATTTCATGGTTACTATTGGAAGAAGTTCGTCTAGGTGAACGTATCACGCATGCGGCAAATGTAAAAGAGCATCGTCTTCCTTGCGGCATCATGGTTGACGGTTATTACGACAATGAACGTGGTACAAAAAAAGTCTATCAATTTTACGGCTGTTTTTGGCATAGCTGCATTAATTGCTACAAGACCGATAGACATTTGAAGCTACGTCACGGTGACTCACTTGACGCACGGTACGAGTCAACGCTCTTATGTGCTAACAACATTCGTCAACAGGGTTATGAATTGATAGAAATATGGGAGTGTGCTCATGATGACTATATACTGTCACGTATTTCTTAATCCACGGAAATTAAAAAGATTCGTGAAACTCAATAAAATCAAAATCTCAAATTATATCAATCAAATCAAACAACATTACTTGTTGGGCGCCAGGACGTTTCTACGTCCGAAAATCTAAACAAACAAAAAAACAAAAGAATCAATTCCAGGTGAATATCCGACTAGTCAGAAACAAAAGGACCCTAGAATCCTAATGACCGCGGAGGCGGCTGGGTTCCAAAAGTCACCTGTAATGGATTGGAAGGAATACAGATTTAAAAAAAAATTAACATTCAATTTTGTTCTGTTATATTTTATTTCAGAGCGATAATTTTAAATGCTCTATTTTCGAAAAATAAAAAAGAATAGTTCAGCGATAATGATCAAAAGAAAAAAATTTTAGTTACTGAATTTAATTTGGTTCATAATAATATCAAACTCAATGTCGGAACATAACAAATTAAAAATTCATTCAAAACTCTATATAATTTTATTTGTTAAAAAGAAAAATTAATAATCAGAATTTATTCAAAAGTCTCAATCAATTTTTACCATCACGACGAAACACTAATTAACAACACAAATAAATTGTCGTTAAAAGAAAATTGTCAAAAGAATTCAAAATCACAATTTGAATAAATTCTGATTCCCGCGACAAGCACCTTAAGGCTCTAAAGCCGCATGGACGATCGGCGTCCTTTGAAAATGCGCCTTTATAACTTTTCAGCGATAACTTAGTTAAAAAAAAAAAATTAAATAAAATTAGACGAAACAATCGTCGTTATAAAAATAAAAAAAAATAATAATAATAACCCAAAATTGTCGTCACATAAAAAAACTATTATCGCTGAAAAATTTAATGCCGACACTTTAATGAATAAAAAAAAAAAAAAATAAAAAAAAAATAAAAAAAATAAATTAAATCACAAATTTAATAAATTTCTCCCGACAATGATTTTCCGAATTTAATTAAGAAAATAATAATAAAGAAAAATATACAAGAAACGAGAATTCCAAGTTTAATTTTTCATTCAATAAAATAAAAAAAAAAATCTAACACGCCACGAAAATTCGTTAATGGCGGTTACCGGCGTCGTGAGACGCTAAAAAAAAAATGTCTAACAATTTTGCCGAGAATAAACACACGCTTACCGGAGTGTTGTTGTTCTAGCCTCAAAAATTTAAATCTCTCCTTCAATCTCCGGTAATCCTCTCAAGTCCTCGGTAAAAAGGTTATCTCAACTCAATTAGTTGCAATTTTATTAATTACTCAATTGCAACGATAATAATTGCTGTCTTGCAACGAAAAATTTTTGCACAGCGAAAAAACACACGTCTGTAGTAAGTGCCACCAAAACGGAAAGTGAGGGAAGACGCCGGCGTGCGTCGAAAATTAGACCACAGGTGGCTCTTCCCATGATTAACTATCCAATGACATTTAAGACTTCTTTTATCGCCGGTATTCTTTTACTTTTATCCCGGTAATTGAATAAATCATAAAAGAAAAAATCTTATTTTTCCATGTCAAAAATTCCGTTAAAAATGTCTATAATAATCTTTTGATTAAATTGTATCATAATCAATTAATATCGAATTAATTATGCTATTTTCCAGACGTCCTTGATTTCCTCAATTTTCCGCCAATCAAAATCCAGAGTCCAACGGAAAGCTCCTCCCATCGATTTCCAATCCCTGCGTCGATAACTTCCTGTAGCTCTCCGTGATACTCGTCCATCCGCTAGCGCCTCCTTCCGTCATGAAGGAAAACTCCGGCAAGAGCGGGAATATTCAAGGCGGAAAAAAATCAATAAATCAATAAAATAAAATAATTATAATTGTCGTTTCTCGTTTCTTGGACTGTCCGTTCTGGTGGATAGTAAATTAAACAAATTCTCATCGCGATACCGGTCTAAAACAAAATAACAATTGTAACGCAAATATGGCGTTACAACTAACTCCCCCCAGACCGGAAGCGGTGAGAAACCCTCGGCAAACATAGCCAATAAACCACCATTAACGAAATTTCCAAGAAACTCGAAATTTATTTGAATCCACACAATAAACCATCACAACATAACCATCACCAACAATATATGATAGAGGAGACAGTAAACAGTCACAGAGACAATTTAACTCATTTTATTTTCGCCCATAATCTTTGGCAACAAAATAATACGAAAAGAAAATCGGTCCGAGACCCTCTCTCCACTCTACCCCGTGCTGCGCAACAGCCAATTGTTGATAATAATAAAAAATTTACAAAAGAAAAACGCTAAACTTTCGGGCAGCGATAAATAAAAAAAACTGCATCCTGCTGAACCCGCAGCAATAATAATGAGAAAAAAAAAATTAAACAAATAATAATGACGAGTGTCGCGCAAACGACGGTAAACATTGGTCCGAGACCTTTCTTGCACCGAAACTAATATTTTTTCTTTTGCAACATCAAATCCTTCTTGCTTCGGTACCACAATGGCGGCGTTAATCGATATCTCGCCGGGAAGCAATAGGGACAAATGTCGCCATATACACCACGTGTGCCGCAACACCCACAAAATGTACCACGCGGCTCCATTGGGCAACGTCCGGCGTTATGGGTCGGAGAACGGCAATTAAAACAGTAACGTACATCACACGTATCCGCCCATAACTCCGGAATCTTGGCCAATCGATCCGCGAGATGATAGGCATTGAGCTCAGCCTGCTTCTTCGAAATGAAGGGACAGAGCTCAATCTTGAGGACAGGCTTCGGCTTTGGCACATTATGCCCCGGAAACGCGAGTAACGCCTCCATGTCATCGTCGAATATCTTCGGCGATACTTGGCACGAAAAATCTCTACAAACGACGGTATCTGTCGCTGTGCCTTTCGAAATGTTCGCCGCAACCGAAGTTTGCGTCGATATAGTACGCGTGGTGATCGCTGTGGCCGTAATCATCAGTTGTCCGCAGGTCTCACGCATGGCCTTCGCCACCATCTCCTCCATCTTCTTTTGAAGATGAGACACGACTTCGTGGTCTTCATCAACGTTCAGCATAGTCATAGCATCTAACAACGAGTAGAACTTGACATGCTCTTTTGTGGTGAAAACAAATGGCCACATCGTAACTGAAACATACGCGGAAAAAGAAAAACCCGAGATTAAAATTTCCGTAATCAAAAAAATAAAAAAAAACATAGATGAATGAAAACAGTCAAAACATAAAACTTGAATAACTGAACGTAAACCTTCTAAGTTCATTCATCATCGTCAATAATTACGGGATTTCCCGCCGATACAGACTCGACCAAAACCAAATCCTTAACATGATGACGACCGACAACGATGCCATCATCATTCGCAACTTCATACACAAGCGGCGATATTACGTTCGAAATACGGTAAACCTCAGTAGAGTATTTCCGGAACAATTTCGCAGCTTGACCTTTTGCAGCGTTAGACAATTGCCGAATTTTACGTCTGACTTTATCACCGACATTGTAATACACCTCTCTATGATGAGTGTTATAATATTTAGACTGCTGCGCGAATGCTTTATCCAAATTATCAATTATCAAGTCGTAATATTCGGCCATTCTCTCCATACGCTTCGCCCACGACTTTGTATCTGGCACCGGTATTGGTGCATCTTTCTCCGCCAATTTTCGGAAAAACAAAGAAGCTCTAGGCTGACGTCCATAATTAAGAAACGCAGGAGACATATGCAATGTACTGTGATGAGCGGAATTGTACGCGAATCTAAACTCCGATAAATGAACGTCCCACTCACGATGGTCTTGACCAATATAACAGATAATCATACTTTTCAGAACGCGATTAACTCGTTCCACAGGATTCGCCTGTGCATGATAAGGTGGTGTCGTTACATGTTCAATACCAAAATTCTTGGCCATCTCGCGCATTTTCTTATTCGAGAACTCCGTTCCATTGTCCGTCAAAAGAACAACCGGAGCGCCATAACGATGTACGATAACATCTTCAAACGACTTCAAAATCGCAGATGCATCCGCACGTCGCAGTGGAACCAATTCAATTAACTTAGAGAAAATGTCTTGAAAAACAAGCAAATATCGATAACCACTTTTGGAGGGCGGAAATGGACCCATAATGTCCGTCGCCACAAAATACCAAGGTTCTTGGATACAACGTTGACCCATCAACCCAGCAGGTTTCTGCTGCGATACTTTGCAAGTTTGACAGATGACACAACTTCGCACAAATTCCTCAACATCTTTAGACATTCCTGGCCAATAATACGACAAAGCTACGCGAGCTAACGTCTTTTCCATACCAAAATGACCGGCAGTCGGCGGAATATGATTTTCGCCGATAATAGTCTCTCGTGACTCGCGCGGCGGTACAAGTTTCCACGCGTCCAAATCATCAGCCACGGTTTCAACAATTGGATTCGCCCTATAGCGATACAACTGACCATCATCGATCCGCCAACCAGACCATTTGTTAGGATGTTTCTCGACATCAGCGAAACGTCTACTATACCAAAAATCACTAACATCGTCAGATGTCTTTGTATGAACTTTCGGCTCATTTGACTCAACGTTCGTAACACAAATTTCCAAAATTTCTTGGTCGAGACAATCATCCTCAAACATTCGAGACAATGCATCAGGTACTCGATGCTCGGTACCCTTCCGATGAACAATGTCGTAATCATAATTCTGCAACCCCAATGCCCACCTGCTTAAACGACCAGCCGGGTTTTTGAGATTGTGTAATCATCGTAAACTACTATGATCCGTAACCACCGTAAAGTGATAGCCCTCAAGATAGCGGCGAAAATGCTCAACGGCCCAAATTACCGCAAGACATTCCTTCTCCGTTACCGAGTAATTTCTTTCAGCGGAATTCATCGTTCGACTAGCAAAACCAACAACATAATCAACACCCTCGATCTTTTGATACAAAACTGCACCGAGACCATAAGCACTTGCATCTGTATGCAACTCGAATGGTGCGTTAAAATCTGGACACGATAAGACTGGAGCGGTAGTTAACGCCATCTTTAAAGTGTCAAAAGCACGCTGTTGATCATGTCCCCATTGCCAACGAACTGATTTCCTCTGAAGTAAATGTAATGGTTCTGCAATCGTCGAAAAATCTTTAATGAACCGACGATACCAAGCCGCCATTCCAAGAAAACGCCGTAATTGCGTTAAATTTCGAGGAGCCGGATAATCCAAAACTGCAGAAACTTTACTCGGATCGACATGTAATCCATCCGCATCAACAATAAAACCGAGAAATTGAACCGACTGACTGCAAAATACACACTTGTCCGGATTAATTTCTAGTTTTGCGTCTTGTAATTTGATCAAGACCTTTTCCAGTACTTCCATATGCTTTTCATATGTTTCCGTGACGATAATAATGTCATCGAGATAAGCTAATGAGAACGGATCAAGATCAGGAGTAATAACCTGATCCATCATTCTTTGAAAAGTGGCCGGAGCATTAGTTAACCCGAACGGCATACCTACGTACTGGAAAAGACCTTTTCCCGGAACCGAAAATGCTGTATATTCACGACACCGTTGGCTTAACGCAACTTGATGATAAGCCTTCCGTAAATCAAGCGTCGTAATATACTTCGCGGACCGTAATTTATCCAAAATACTCGTTAAATTCGGAACTAGATAAGCATCTTTCTTCGTTATTTTATTCAATTTCCGAAAATCGATACACATCCGATACTTATCTTTCTGACGAACCATTACCACCGGATTACTCCACGGACTATTAGATGGCTCAATAACTCCCATCTCGATAAGTTCGTCACATTGTTCCCTCATTGCCGATAAAACAGGCGGCGACATTGGATAAGCTCGCTGCCTTATTGGCGGATGATCACGCGGAATAATAATATCATGTTCCGTAAGGGACGTAAAAGCATTTCCTTTAGTACGCCGATACCGATATTTTCCCACAAGAGTCTCAATTCTCTGGCGCTCTTCGTCAGAAGTCTCTTGTAATCCCGCGATCTCCACCGGTGGATTATTATCTCGATTCTCAATTGGGTATCGAATGCCCTGATCATACAACCACCAACTGTTCGTATGATTCTCAAAACCTAAATCAAAAATCCCGAATGCTTCGATACCAAGTAGCATGCTCTGTGTTAACCCAGGCATAATCAAAAATTCGACATTCTTTATAACGCCTTTAATATCGACTGGAATGACGACGCTACCATGTACGGTCTCTTGACTACCGTTCGCCATCGAAACTGATGGTTGATTAGTCCAAGACACCTTAAGACCCAAACGTTTAATCCAATCTGCCGGTACGTTACGAATACAAGATTTCTGTGCACCCGGATCGAACAACACGTAAAAACTCGCCAATCCGATCGAAATTGGCAAATAAATCCGTGAATTTAATGACTCTCGAATCGAACATTCATTAATCTCGACGCGAGGTAGATCTGCTTTAATTTCATTAATTGGTTCGATACTTGATGTTGAAATTGGTGCTTCCTCTGTAACCACCGAAACTGGGATCGATAAATCCGAACCATTCTGCTGCACTTCAAACAAACCAACCGATTGCTTTGTCAAATTATCCTCATCCAAACACATGACCCCTGAAGGATAACGAATCAGTACGGGATCGTCTACTGACTCTACTGGAAGTTTCCCTGTTCCCGACGTGCTTTACACGGGGTGCAGTTGGTTACTACCTTTCCAGGACGACCGCAACCGAAACAATAAACGCCTTGACGTGGAGTAGCACTCGAACACTGGCTACGAAGGTGGCCAACCTTTCCACAACCGTAACATTTTTTATTCATTAAACTGCCACCTTTATTTGGTGCTTTAGCAGTCGTTACTGCGTTTACGTTTACATCAGCAGAATTTTCTTTATTTGCACCGGTATTACCAGACTTCTGACTTTTCCGTTTTTTCTTAGGTGGCACCGGTGCCCCATTACTCTCCAAAGAGTTTTTATTAGTCATCGACAAATTAACGGCGTGAATCTCACTACCCAGCGGCCCTTGATTACCAGCATTACGCTTGTTCACATTAGGTGGAACATAAGCGCAATCTGTATAAATCGTATCCGTCGCAGCAGGTGGGACTGAGAGCTTGGGTAAATTTCGACGTCGATCATAATCTCTGACCAATTCACCGAACTCTTCAAATGTCCGGAATTCACTTCGAGCAATAACTTGAATGTATTCGCGTCGTAAATTGAAATACGCGACATCTAATCTTGCTCCTTCTGAAAAATTCTCATCTCCTGAAAGACTCCACATTCGTCTCACATTATCGACATAATCTGAACCACGTTCAAACTCTCCTTGAGTACGAACAATAATGTCGCGAACAATACGACATTTATCCATTTCAGGATCTGAAAAACGATGAATTAAACCCCGTCGAAACTCTTCATAATTTCGAAATGAATTCTGATGTTCCAACCACCAATTCATTGCAATGCCCTTTAACAGAATCGGCATCACACGGAACAATTCATCATCTGCCATTCCACAAGCCTGTCTACAGATTTCGACACTATTCAGAAAAACCTTCACACTCTCATTTTGCTGTCTAGAAAATTTCAGATTCCACGACTTTACTCGATCGTAGGCCGCCAAATTCAAATGAGTACGACCTTGATGATTTAAACGATCCTCCGTGTTCGAAACAGGCGCCGAAACTGGCGCAAACATTGGTACACCGTTAATGTGACGTAGCTCATACAACGCAGCTGGAAACATTAATGGATGAACCTGCTGCGATGCACTCATTGGTACGTCTGGTGCATTTGTTTGTAATGGACGACCGTTATTTACCAAATTATTCAAAAAGCCATCAGAATGCTGTGGTCTTACACCACCGGCAATTGAAACCTGAGGAGGACTAGTCAAAGTAGAGTTCGACAATGGAACAGTCGGTGCTTGAAAACCCGACGGTAAACCTGAAACTGTCGAATTAAACATGGACGCATTCAAATTTCTCTGTCCGGTACTAGCGATAGGATTAACAGTCGATTGTACAGTCGACGTTGAAGTCCCTGAACTCGCCGTTACAATTACCTCGACAAACGGTGCATGTTCACTCGAAGTCAAAATTGGATTTATTGGACGCGTCGCCATATCTTCTTCGTTCCACATAATATCCGGATTAGTAGACCGTAAAATCGCACGCGAGAGACGTTCTCTTAAAATTTCGATATCGCCCGCATCACTTGCCCCAAGACCTCGCAACATGTTTTGCAAAGCAGAGAGAGACAAACCCCGAATCCAATTGTCAGTCTCAACATGATCAATGTAGGATCCATGATTGTCTGTGTGACCATCCTGTATCCCATCCATCATTTTGTATTAATAAATTACGACTAATACAAAAAAACAATACAATTTCGGAAAATCAAATATAAATTCAGTAACAAAAAAAATAAAATCTGTATTCCTATTCCAAAATAAATTAAACCCAAATTCCGTGATTTTATTTTAAATCTATCAGCCTAACAACAATGGCCGACAATTTAAAACATGCCCCACGTTGGGCGCCAAAAAGTTGTCACGTATTTCTTAATCCACGGAAATTAAAAAGATTCGTGAAACTCAATAAAATCAAAATCTCAAATTATATCAATCAAATCAAACAACATTACTTGTTGGGCGCCAGGACGTTTCTACGTCCGAAAATCTAAACAAACAAAAAAACAAAAGAATCAATTCCAGGTGAATATCCGACTAGTCAGAAACAAAAGGACCCTAGAATCCTAATGACCGCGGAGGCGGCTGGGTTCCAAAAGTCACCTGTAATGGATTGGAAGGAATACAGATTTAAAAAAAAATTAACATTCAATTTTGTTCTGTTATATTTTATTTCAGAGCGATAATTTTAAATGCTCTATTTTCGAAAAATAAAAAAGAATAGTTCAGCGATAATGATCAAAAGAAAAAAATTTTAGTTACTGAATTTAATTTGGTTCATAATAATATCAAACTCAATGTCGGAACATAACAAATTAAAAATTCATTCAAAACTCTATATAATTTTATTTGTTAAAAAGAAAAATTAATAATCAGAATTTATTCAAAAGTCTCAATCAATTTTTACCATCACGACGAAACACTAATTAACAACACAAATAAATTGTCGTTAAAAGAAAATTGTCAAAAGAATTCAAAATCACAATTTGAATAAATTCTGATTCCCGCGACAAGCACCTTAAGGCTCTAAAGCCGCATGGACGATCGGCGTCCTTTGAAAATGCGCCTTTATAACTTTTCAGCGATAACTTAGTTAAAAAAAAAAATTAAATAAAATTAGACGAAACAATCGTCGTTATAAAAATAAAAAAAAATAATAATAATAACCCAAAATTGTCGTCACATAAAAAAACTATTATCGCTGAAAAATTTAATGCCGACACTTTAATGAATAAAAAAAAAAAAAAAATAAAAAAAAAATAAAAAAAATAAATTAAATCACAAATTTAATAAATTTCTCCCGACAATGATTTTCCGAATTTAATTAAGAAAATAATAATAAAGAAAAATATACAAGAAACGAGAATTCCAAGTTTAATTTTTCATTCAATAAAATAAAAAAAAAAATCTAACACGCCACGAAAATTCGTTAATGGCGGTTACCGGCGTCGTGAGACGCTAAAAAAAAAATGTCTAACAATTTTGCCGAGAATAAACACACGCTTACCGGAGTGTTGTTGTTCTAGCCTCAAAAATTTAAATCTCTCCTTCAATCTCCGGTAATCCTCTCAAGTCCTCGGTAAAAAGGTTATCTCAACTCAATTAGTTGCAATTTTATTAATTACTCAATTGCAACGATAATAATTGCTGTCTTGCAACGAAAAATTTTTGCACAGCGAAAAAACACACGTCTGTAGTAATTGCCACCAAAACGGAAAGTGAGGGAAGACGCCGGCGTGCGTCGAAAATTAGACCACAGGTGGCTCTTCCCATGATTAATTATCCAATGACATTTAAGACTTCTTTTATCGCCGGTATTCTTTTACTTTTATCCCGGTAATTGAATAAATCATAAAAGAAAAAATCTTATTTTTCCATGTCAAAAATTCCGTTAAAAATGTCTATAATAATCTTTTGATTAAATTTTATCATAATCAATTAATATCGAATTAATTATGCTATTTTCCAGACGTCCTTGATTTCCTCAATTTTCCGCCAATCAAAATCCAGAGTCCAACGGAAAGCTCCTCCCATCGATTTCCAATCCCTGCGTCGATAACTTCCTGTAGCTCTCCGTGATACTCGTCCATCCGCTAGCGCCTCCTTCCGTCATGAAGGAAAACTCCGGCAAGAGCGGGAATATTCAAGGCGGAAAAAAAATCAATAAATCAATAAAATAAAATAATTATAATTGTCGTTTCTCGTTTCTTGGACTGTCCGTTCTGGTGGATAGTAAATTAAACAAATTCTCATCGCGATACCGGTCTAAAACAAAATAACAATTGTAGCGCAAATATGGCGTTACAATACGTAACACACCCAATGATAAAAAATTTCGTGAATAATCATCCTTTCATCACTGATGAGCCTCTCAATCCTCGTGATGCTTTCTTTGGTGGTCGTACAGAAAATTATGTTACACTGTACCACGTGAAAAATACAGAAAAGATAAAATATTTAATTGTCACAGCCTTATACCCTTTCGTCAATACAACCGGTAAATATCCAATTGGTCATCCAAAAGTGTATGTAGGGAATGAATGTTCACAGCTGATCGGTAATAACAACAGTCTGGATACTGTGGAGGGTCTCGTCAAATGTAGTGTACTGGCGCTGCGTGATCTGCACATACCAGTGCTCCCTGTTCGCGCTCACGGCCGTTTGATGTTTCCTCTCTGTAGATTATGTTGTGAAACGAGACAACAAGATCTTTGCAATCACGACAATGTTGAAGATAGGAAATTCATTGGTACTTGGGTAGTTGATGAACTTCGGAAAGCCGTTGAATGTGAGTACAATATAATATCTGTCTTTAAAATCTACCAGTTTGATGTTATACGCTATGATCGAGAAAATAATTCCGAAGGTTTGTTCAATAAATACGTAGATGAATTCTTGAAAGAGAAACAGCAAGCCTCTAATTACCCCTCAGACTGTAACACCGATGACGATAAAAATAGCTATATACAAGAATATTTAGAAACAAGCAGGAGCCCCATTACTTGTGCGTAATTTGAGAATCTTACATCTACTATTCTGCCAATGCAATTGGCAGAAAGCTTCCGAATGAATTTTTTAATTTCAAATCTACCATCACTGATCTTATTCATATTAATCACGTCAATTCATGTTCTTTTTGTTAAATATGATATCTCTTTGAATGTTCTGAAGATGATGAGAATCCCCTCGTTTGCTATGAGTAACAAAATTCTTTTTTATTGTCATATTTCTACTTTTTGGAACATCTTGAGTCATATTCCATTGAAATCTTGAGCTTCAACTTCATAGTCAATTCAGCTAACTCGAGTTTAGCCTTGCCCAAACTCAGCCTAATTCAAGGTTGCTTATGATAAAATTCTCTGCAATGAGAAATTTTCAAAATTTGCGTAACTCTGAATTTTTTCTCTATACTAAAATTGTACTACCAAAAATCGATACAAGGAAAATATAATGTATAGATAGCATGAATCAATCAAGTTGATATAAACTATCTCATTTCAGAAGTCGAAATAATTCTACCACAACAATCAATCATATCACATAAAATGCGGAAAATTACTGAGTACCGACGCCTAGTAGAATGGTCAATTATTCTCAAATTATTGTTCGCTAACAATAATTTCCAACAAATTATGATGATGTGGTACTGAACACTTGTACGACCGCAATCAATACGTGATAAAAAATAATCTTATAATTTTGAAAAAGAAAGTATGTAGTTGATCTCGTTATTAATTATCATCAATTTTATCATTGAAATGATTTTTTTTAGAATATATTGATATATTATCGTCAAAAACATACCTTCCATAAAAGTGGGATTACTAACCGAAGCAGCTGATACTTTTTCAACAAATATGAATTAAGAATGTTGAATTTATGCAAATATCAATATATTTGGGACATAAGATATTCTTCAAATTTGGCAAATGATTAAGTCACAACGACAATGGATTCATCTTTCAATAAAAAAAGATTTACTTCACGATAATTAATTCAGATATATTGCCCTCCTCAGGGAAACATATAGGGAAATGGAAATTCATGGAGGATCAATTTTGTGAATGGTTCCCTAGAATTATTATTTCAAAAATTCTAAAAGTTATAACACAAATGACGCATAGCCAAGACCTTTTAACCTTCTGAGGATTAATCCGCAAGCTTTATCTGGACACAGTTGCTTTAGAAAATTCCTATTCAGCAGGAAGAGAGCAGAGACGGACCAATGCCCTTGATGCGGAATGATAGACAATATCAGTCACACGATGTTTATGTCCGACAGATGAAACGAAGAGAGTCTTGAGTTGAAAGCTCATACTGCACGATAATTCAATGAGATTAGTATGATGATCAGCCTAACAAGCAGCAAGGGAAGCTGAAATCATCCACACAATGATTGATAAGAAAGAAGATGACATCAGAGCGCTAAGTCACAGCGTCTGGAGACAATGTCCATGCTGAAGTGAAGCGAAAGTGGTTTGCAGCGTAGTGTATGAATGATGTCACGGAGGTGGGTTTTTTAGTCAGTAAGAATCTGACACTACCCGCATCCCATCTGCGGGTGTCTCATGTAAGATTTCTCCCACCTCCAAAAAAAAAAAAAAAAAAAAAAAAATGGCATCACTGATCTGTGCGTGGAATGCGAAAACTCGAATAGGCCTCAGAGGGTTAAGTTTGTTCCAAATATAATCAATTGAATAGTTTTGAAGATATAGCTTGCTTTTTCTGATGTTTCTATGCTAATATCTAAAAAACTACTGGACCGATTCCGCCCAATTTCAATACCAACCTTTGTGCTCATCAGATGTATAACCTAACAAATTTGAGGTCTCTAGCTCAATTATTTATTAAGTTATCGTGGAATCAAGATTTTCACGAAAAATTTATCAAAAGTTTTCTACTGGCTAAAATAAAAATCTGAGCTCCCACCACCCCGGGGTTCAAAGATTCGGCTTTCGGACGCACATCTCCTCGCGGAGACTGGACGCTGAGATTCCATTTTTCATCGAGAAAAGTCGAAAAAACGATATTTCAACATTTTCATTTTTCTCAAAAACTATCCGGCCGATTTAGCTGAAATTTTTGTGAGAGCTTGGGGCACGCATGGCGAACTGATGGTAAAATTTTCAGATCGCTAGCTAACCCTACTTCAGAGTAAAGTGGATAATGCATCATCGCACACACACACACACACACACACACACACACATACACACAGACTTTTTTTAAAAACGACGGATCTCGATGTTTTGGGTCATTTGCAGTCATATCATGATGAAATCTCAAAATCGAAAAAAATTACATTACAAAGCTTCCATTCGGAAGCAAAAGAAGGTATTTTATTAGAGAAAGACAAAATTGAGTTTAATCCAGGGTATAGAGCTATATCAAAGGTGATTTTAAATGCGTTCTGGGGTAAATTTGGTCAGAGAGAAAATTTACCACAAACAGAAATAGTTTCCACGAGACAAAGATTGTTGGAAATGCTCAATAGTCCGGGAATGATTGTATCAGGTATTTTATTTGTTAACGATAAAGTCATGTATGTTAACTATGTTTATATTGAAGATTCAATATTACAAACCCCCACTTCAAATGCTATCATTACCGCATACACAACAGCACACGCACGCCTCAAACTTTACAGTTATTTGAAAAAACTCAAAGAAAGAGTTCTATACTGTGATACAGACTCAATAATTTTTGTATCAAAAGAAGGGGAATGGGAATCAACGTGCGGAAAATATTTAGGGGATTTAACGGATGAGTTAGAAGGGCATGGAAAAGGGAGTTACATTGAATCTTTCATACCAGGAGGTCCGGAATTTTACGTATACGTCGTCCGAAAGCCTAACGGTGATCGAAAAGAAGTTTGTAAAGTAAAAGGCATTACACTCAATTTGAATAATAGTCAACACATCAACTATACGACTGTTAATAATCCCGGCCATATCGACCAGGGTAATTGGCTGTCGATAGAGACAATTGCCATTGATATCAACAAATGAGGTTAGTGACAGCCCTGACGCTCTCGGAGCGTTCAATTTTCGAGAGTAACGAACTTTTCTTCTTCTTCTCGTTTTGACACGTGACGCGTACGGTCAAATTATCCACACTGTTCTCAGTACTGTAGCTACGCGGTTATTCAATTTAACTGCACGTGCATTATCAAAAGAATTAATTAGACAATTATCAGTGTATTCTATTATCAGTGAATTGTTAATTTACACCCAACAATTTACAACGAAGACAATTATCCCGAACGATATTATCGAAAGCAACTGTACAGTGAAATCTAGTCAATATACGTTATATATATTTATATGAATTCATTGTGTGATTATTGAACAATTATCCTAATCCTGAAAGAAACAGTCCGAAAGCAGCAAGACCAGGTATCGGAAAAGCAGCAAAACCAGGTATCAGAAAGGCAGCAGAATCAACATAAAAAATACAGTCCACTAAATTAGAAGATCATCGTCATCAACAAATTGACCCATAAGTAACTTGGGCCAATTTCCAAGGAATTCTCACGAATTTTCTTAACATGGTCCTTCGAGCCGGATCAGAGTGATTCGGCTCCAACACAAAATCCAGCAGCCTATGGGAAAAACATCAAAGAAAAGTGCACGACTAATTCCGGCTACGAATCGCAGCGATAATCATCTAAAATAATTATCTGAACATTATCGTGTAAAATCTGTTGAAATTCATAGTGAAATCATCATAATAATTCTAGTGACTCGGGATAAATTCGAATATTTTAATTTATCGTGAAAATTACGTGTAATATTTCTGGTTTGTTTACTAGATAAAATCAGTGGAATTCATCAGTTTGGTGCGCGTTTGTTTACATCAAACTCAAAATAAAGTGAGACGTGTGACAAACAAGTGCGGTGAATTCTCGGCTCTACGAGAACTGCTGAGCAGCAGCAGCAAGAGGCATCCCCTCTATGGAATAGGGAAGTTCTGCGTCACAGAACCGAAAGTTATCGACCAGCAACGAGAATTATCGAAGTAAGCAGCGTGAGTGGGATCGAGAGGCTCCGCCCATTCATCGATTGCCCAACAACAGCTGTTCCAACGCTATATAGCTATACAGTAACGAGCGGCAATTTCGAAAGCAGCGACAACACATCGAATAATTGATTGTCAATTATCATCGAAATAAATAAGATAAGTTTTATTTCATTCATTTTATTATGTCTGAACCGGTTAACAATCAGTCTGGTGTTTCAGGTGGCGAAGGGACAGGCACTGGCAAAAAATTGGAAAGATCAGCAACACCGTTGTCTGTTAGAAATTCATTTGAAGAAGATGACGAGATAAAAGAACAACCGGACAGCGAGACGTCCGATGGGGACAAACCCCCCCCCCCCCCCACAATGAAAATAAATCTGCCACTGGCAGACAAGCGCATCATCAAGCCTGTCCTTGCACCCCTGAACGAAGGCCAGACGAATCCAATCGGCAATCAAGGTCCAATTATCGACGATACCAACGGAGCAACCCATGTATTGGGTCAACATCAACCAAATACCTCAGGTTCAGACGTCCCTGGAAACGAGTTACCTGGGCTCCCAGCAGACACCATCAGAACAGCAGCCAGTACAGCATCAGGTACGTCATCAGTAATAAGCCAGGTATGGGAAAGACGATTTCTCCTACAAATCAAGAGGTTGCGGAAAATCAAGAACAGCCTCACACTTTTGAGATTGAATGGTGCAGGATCTGCAAGTGAAAGGCTCATTCGGACATGGGACACATTATTAGATAAACAATTTGACCAATTCAATAATTATCATGAGAAATTACTGGAAGAGGCCCCTGGAGAATTATCGGGACATTCTTACTTCAGGGAGCGGACATACGCCCTGGTAGAACAGTGCTACATTGACACAAAAACGCTACATGCTCAATTCATAGCGCATGCCATCAAGCAGCAAGAGTTCCTGAAGAGAGTGGAAGGGCGAAAATCAGCTTTGGAGCCGCCAAAAGTGACGCTTCAAGCATTTGAAGGAGATTATAAGTCATGGTCCCCCTTCAGCAGCCTATTTAAGTCGTTGATACAAGGAAATCATCAGCTATCAGATACAGACAAACTGGTAGTGCTCAAGTCACTCATCAAAAGAGATGCAGTGACATTAATCAGCAATCTCACACTGTCAGATGAAAATTATCACGTGGCCTGGGCCACACTAACTGACAGATGCGAGGTTCCAAAGCTCATCATCGCAGAGTATAGGAATCGCATCCTGGACTTAAAACCGATCGGACAGAATCCAAATCAGCTAATGAAACTCATCGACACGATTCACGAGTCATTGGAAGCCATGAAGGCAATGGGCGTTCCCGTGCAATCTTGGGACGTTAACATGATCTTCTGGATCAGAAGATTACTGGACGAGCAGACCCGAATACCCTGGGATCTGCATCACGGAAGCAGCAAAGAAATTCCATCACTCATCGAGTTCATGGAGTTTCTGAGAAATACGGCAAGGGCGTTGGAAACTTATCCACCACCAAACACTCCCGCAAACAAGCATACAGCAGAGCCGCCATCACAGAATGACAACAAGCCAATGACAAACCAATTAGAACAGCAGCAGAACACAATCGCCTCTCATCAAGTAACAGTTGAACCGACTGATAAACAAAAAAGACCAAGAGTTCCAAAGCGTGCCGCCTGTGGAAAGGAACATTGGTTAGGCCCAAAATGTGGGAAGTTCACTGGAATGAGTCGTGACAAGAAATATCAGCTCTCAATAGATGAGGCCCTTTGCTACAACTGCTTCGACCCTCACATTCTGAAGAAATGTAAATCACAGCGGTTCTGCAGGAACTGCGATGAAAAGCATCACACTATGATCTGTCTTAGACCAGAATCTGGCTCTGTAACGGGACAGCATCAAGCATCAGGCAGCAACAAGGAATGAAGGTGGCGTAAGCCAAGGATCCCAGCATCCTTAAAGACCATCAGACGCCATCAACGAAACGTCGTCAGGCTAGGCCAAGAGGCCAAGGCCATCATCAATCAAGAAACTCCTCAGTCATCATCGAACATCGTCACATCATTGGTATCAACAGAATCCTACAATCAGACCGGCCTTACAACCCGGCAATAGAAGTCAAGGCATTCATCTTGAACAAATTGACAGAAAGGATACCACCGTTCAGGTGCAAGCACCAACCATCAGTCTATCAACGAAAAGCTTCTATTTTCCTCATCACAGAGTACTTCGACAAGACAACCTGACAACCAAGCTCAGGGTTGTCTTCAACGGATCGACAATCATCAAAGGCAACGAGAATATCAGTTGACAACGGTAACCTATGGAACAACGTGTGCTCCATGGTTATCTCTACGAGTCATGAAACAACTTGCTGAGGACGAAGGACACAACTTCCCCAGAGCGTCGCGAACTCTGGAAAGGGGAAGATACGTGGACGACATCTTCGGTGGAGCTGACGATCATGAAGAATTCGAAGCCATCATCAAAGAAGTAGCTACTCTTTGCATGGCGGGCGGGCTTCCGTTGCAGAGATGGTGCACGAATACACCATCGACACTCATCAAGTTGCAACTGTCATCAGTACCATCATCAACGTCATCGCTTTGGAACATCATCAACTAGGCCTAGAAGATCATCAACTAAGCCGCCTCCAGAAACTCGGTGACGGCGGGCGGTATGTTAATAATCCCGGCCATATCGACCAGTGTAATTGGCTGTCGATAGAGACAATTGCCATTGATATCAACAAAAGAGGTCAGTGACAGCCCTGACGCTCTCGGAGCGTTCAATTTTCGAGAGTAACGAACTTTTCTTCTTCTTCTCGTTTTGACACGCGACGCGTACGGTCAAGTTATCCACACTGTTCTCAGTACTATAGCTACGCGGTTATTCAATTTAACTGGACGTGCATTATCAAAAGAATTAATTAGACAATTATCAGTGTATTCTATTATCAGTGAATTGTTGATTTACACCCAACAATTTACAACAAAGACAATTATTCCGAACGATATTATCGAAAGCAACTGTACAGTGAAATCTAGTCAATATACGTTATATATATTTATATGAATTCATTGTGTGATTATTGAACAATTATCCTTATCCTGAAAGAAACAGTCCGAAAGCAGCAAGACCAGGTATTAGAAAAGCAGCAAGACCAGGTATCAGAAAGGCAGCAGAATCAACATAAAAAATACAGTCCACTGAATTAAAAAATCATCGTCATCAACAAATTGACCCATAAGTAACTTGTGTTACGGTCCCGCAAATCTATCTAGCTACGAATATTCCACGCGTTAGAGAAACGCATCCGGGAACTAATAGAGATAACACTGCAAGAAAGTCTCGGTGTAGTGCTAGAGATACGGAAGCCTCTCAGAGCAGCATGAGTAGCACGAGTGTGGTGCGAGGCCCAAGATTTCATTCTTCTCTGTCTGCGAAGGAAAAGAAATAATATAAAATTGTGATAAATCAACGAAGAGTTGAAACCGAGCAGCATTTCCATACTTCGAGGTGAGTCATACTAAGAGACTCGATCTTTACGCACCTAAAAAAAACTTTGAATCGGTATAAAACACCCGAAACCTGCCAACGGAGGACAAACAAGATAGCAACGCCAGTTCACTCTCCACCGTAAACTGTATTCACTCTTCTGAAGGATTTACTGCGCCGATTTTCTTTCAACGAGGAAATTAGGGGACAGATTACACCTCTGGTTAACGCCCAGGGACTTTTTTTCTTTACTATATAAAGGGGAATGCACCACAACTCTCCACCATCAGTACCAAGTCGAATCTACAATGTTACTCTACTCAAATTCTGATCAATCCACCGAAGTATTCAGACTTTCGGAGAAAAGTCTAACTCTTTAGTTCAGAGTAGAGTAGAAGTATTCTTGAATAAAGACGTTCGAGTCATTCTACGATGAATCAACAATCGTCGTTTGAGGATTCTGAACTAAATATACTGAGATCCAGCATCCTGAATCAGCCCAATTGTCCAACCAGAGAGTCATCTACATCGCCAGCGATAATCATCAGCATCCAAACAACCGAGTTTCAACTATAAACCGTTGTTAGTTTCTTTCAATTCGAACTGTAAGTTTAATTTTACGCTGAAGCGATTATAATTTTCTTCTATCGTATTGACTCATATGAGACGTTTGATTTATCCTCAAATAATTTATTTGATGCTAGTTAAAAATAAACAAATTATAGCATTTATTCTTGAATAAACTTATTTTGTCCGAAAACCTCTGTCCTTCAGACATCGGTACACTTTAGTGTTTTACCGCGGCAAACCGTTCCCTTTTTTTTATTGTAGGTACAACCGCAACTGTGACTAGTACGTATAATCTACTATTTTCTTCATTAGAAGGTTATCAAAATTCACGTGTTTTTCGGGTTGTGGCCGTAACACTTGGGCCAATTTCCAAGGAATTCTCACAAATTTTCTTAACAACGACTGTCAGGGATTTGATTACAGTCAGGAAAGAATATCCCATCAAGATATCATACGATGTAATACGTAGAACGGCTTTCCACAAAATAGTAACAATGAAGGAGGAAAAAAAGACTTCTATTTGTAGTACCAAGAGATGCTGTAAAGATGTATATAGAACTGTACCTTTTGGTTTCAATAATCTTTATTATATATGCAATGAAACACAATGTTCATTAGATTTTGTTCAATTATTCCTGATATCAATACCTGCATGTTATTTCCTAATAATCTACTATTGAACGGAGGAGGTATATAAGACTGTACAGATGCAACTCTGTTATAGTTTCAATCATGGACATGAGGTGGAAAAATCCCCATGGATATTTAGTGGGACCACTAATAATTGATGTCCATACATCAATTATTAGTGGTCCCACAGGCTGCGGAAAGACAGTGTTTGTGAAGAAGTTCCTGGAATACATTTCTGATATGTCGGACACATCATTTGCGCGTATTCTACTATATTATGCTGAATGGCAACCGACCTATCGACAGTATCCTCATGCAAGAACGATTGAATTTCGTGAAGGCTTACCTAGTCCTGAAGATTGCTCTAATGATATGAGGCCTAAATTGATCATTATTGATGATCTAATGCGCGAAGCCTCAAATCGAATCATCATGGATCTTTTCACAAAAGGTAGCCACCATAAAAATCTCAGCGTAATATTCATAACACAGAACATATTTCACCAGGGTCGGGGTCAGAGAGACATATCGTTGAACACAAACTACATTGTTATCTTCAAGAATCCTCGTGATGGTGCTCAAATACAGCATTTAGCGAGGCAGGTCTATCCGGAAAATCCTCGCTTCTTACAGGAGCCTACCATGACGCCACCTCCAGGCCACACGGGTACTTATTATTGGATTGAAAGCAAGAAACTCTCGAAAATTATAGAGTGCGTACAGCAATATTTCCAGACGATGCAAAACAACTCATATACGTCCCACGAAAAAGTATAAATGGGAGGTAATTAATGACCATTTAATCAGTTACTCATACTTCATGGATCACCGAGGTCTTCCCGGGAAAACACTCAGACTAATTCTGCGAACTCTTTGTCATCTGAATAAGGAACAGCGTAAAGCATTACTCATCAAAGCCGACTCCTGTCCGATCAGATGCATATGTGAATGTGCACTCAATATTCTACAAGGTAACATGTCGTTAGTACCGCCTCAGGAGAACAAACTGAAGCCTCATAAGAAAGTTTTACGTTCTCTAGCTTCTGAAAAAGCAAGTATAGCTGCGGAGAAATGACTCATAGTGCAAAGAGGAGGATTCCTGCCTCTTCTACTGGCACCAATTCTAGGTACTCTGATTTCAAACGCTCTTGCCCGTTAATAAGATGGAGCACGCGCGAAGAATGGTCCTGATATCTGAAGATAGAGCTGGTACAAGTTGCGTTGAATCTCTACAAACTATTATCGCACCTGATAATCGTGTTGTCACACAGAAGACTGTTCAAACGGTCGGTACGCCTCTGATACGTCTTGATCATGAAATGAAAGAAATTCTAGACTCAAACAATTACCCTAATGAACATGAAAAATGGAATGCTTACCATCGAATATTGCAACGATATCTTGCACTAATACACCAGCAACATAGTACAATCGACGAAGATGTAAATGAAAAAGACGATGGTCATCGATATCTCCACCAAGAACAAATAACGCCTATTCGGCCTCGCTTTCATAGTTCACAAATTCAAGGGCTTCTAAGAGAGCAGATCTCCTCAGAAGCAATTATCGAAAGTGTACCTCAAAAATTCAAGAGAAACGCCTCTCAGCTTCTTCGTAAACTTCAAGACATGTCGAATGACGTAATATCATGGGATGGTGCAGGGGTTGTGACAATAAACGGAGAGGTCATTAAAAACTCGGATATCGTAGATCTTGTGAATGAGGCTGTGCGTTCTCGTAAGAAAAAAAAAGTTATTGGCAGAACAGAATTCGGAAGGGTATTAAAAGCCATCACATACCCCAAGAGTACATTGGTTACAGTGAGTTGATGCAGACCACTATCAATCTTGAAGCTTCAACACCTACAGAAAAAAGAACGACAAATAGTTCTGTACAGGAAATTGGAGAGGAAGAAGACGAAGACGAGGAGTCGTTCGATAGCTTCACCGATCAAAGTGGCAAGGGTAAAGCAATAGTTCAGAAACGTATTCACCGGTTGAAGTTGAAAATATGAAAGAAATCGCCAAAATTTATTATAATCCTGAAAAGTCCTCGGCTTTCACAGGGTCTTCGAATTTACATGGTAGTACCATTCACGATGCTGATGATGTGAAAATATGGCTGGAAACACAAGACGCATCGAATGGTTCGGCGGCGTTTCGACCGCCGTAGATATAATGTATCCGAGGTTGACGGTGTGTGGGAGGCTGATTTAGTAGATGTTCGATCCTTATCGACATACAATGAAGGTTACACATCCATTTCAATCGTTATTGATGTTCTCAGTAAATATGTGTGGGTGGAGTCCCTTTTGAAAAAGAGTGAGAAACTTGTAACGCAAGCTCTCAGACGCATTTTGAAGTGAAATGGTAAAATACACAGAATACCAAGTCTTTTGCAGACAAGCAGAGGTAAAGAATTCGTTAATTCTGAGTTTCAAGAGCTACTGAAGAAATATGCTATATGGTATCGCATCGTTCGAAATCCTGATGTTAAGGCAGCTGTCGTTGAGAATTTCAACCGTACGTTGAAAGACAGGTTAGGGCGTTATTTCACGTATTCTAGAACCAAACGGTATGTGGATGTCTTACCAGAAATAGTACATGCGTATAATCAGACCCAGCATTCATCTACGCGCTTGAGGCTTTGTGATGTGACTCATGATAATGCATCGATTGCTGTAGTAAACATCTTCAGAAGATATAATCAAACAAGCAGGAGCCCCATTACTTTTGCGTAATTTGAATCTTACATCTAATATTCTGCCAATGCAATTGGCAGAAAGCTTCCGAATGAATTTTTCAATTTCAAAGCTACCATCACTGATCTTATTCATATGAATCACGTCAATTCATGTTCTTTTTGTTAAATATGATATCCCTTTGAATGTTCTGAAGATGATGAGAATCCCCTCGTTTGCTATGAGTAACAAAATTCTTTTTCATTGTCATATTTCTACTTTTTGGAACATCTTGAGTCATATTCCATTGAAATCTTGAGCTTCAACTTCATAGTCCAGTTAGCTAACTCGAGTTTAGCCTTGCCCAAACTCAGCCTAATTCAAGGTTGCTTATGATAAAATTCTCTGCAATGAGAAATTTTCAAAATGTGCGTAACTTTGAATTTTTTCTCAATACTAAAATTGTGCTACCAAAAATCGATACAAGGACAATATAATGTATAGATAGCATGAATCAATCAAGTTGATATAAACTATCTCATTTCAGAAGTCGAAATAATTCTACCACAACAATCAATCATATCACATAAAATGCGGAAAATTACTGAGTACCGACGCCTAGTAGAATCGTCAATTATTGTCAAATTATTGTTCGCTAACAATAATTTCCAACAAATTATGATGATGTGGTACTGACCACTTGTACGACCGAAATCAATGCCTAACAGACAGAGGGGCGTAAATGTTATGCTTATAAACAGCATTTCCAAGAATCAGAACCAAAATATAAGTGCCTTTTATAAGCATAACATGTGCGCCCCTTTATTTCTAAGGTGATGATGGGAAAGTCTGTGTAACAGTCAACTGTCACAAAATTGTGAATTACGTTATTCGATTTATTCAGTTTAGATACTCATTTCACGTTATTGAATAGTGCAGATTCATTTAACCAATGTAATTGCGATTATAATTGATCATCAACTCGTGAATATTATTCATTGAAAAAAATGGAAGAATATGAGTATCGTAAGTTTTCATTTGCAATTGACAATAATTACCTACGAAAAATGATTTATTCAGATACTTACATATTTATTATTTGGATAGTTTTTGATGACGACTGGGATGAAGCTATGATTGAAGCATTGGGAGAGTTCCAGAAGAATTCCTAAAATCTATTGCATGTTTCTAACATCAAAATAAGGTAATTCACAGTAATGATTTCAAAATATTCATGTAGAAAAGTGGGATTAGGGAAAATTTTCGATTTTTGTTGTAAAGGCTTTCAGTGTCAGAAAAAAATTAAGAATCATGCTATGGTCGTATTAGCGAAAGCGTGAACATTGGAAAAACGCTGTAAGTTGGCTTCCCACATCACTATGTTTTCCCATACGACCATCGTGGTGGGGGAACTTGGCTCCCAAGTTTTCCCATGTTCACGCTCTCATATCACGGAAAAATCTTACATGAGACACCCGCAGATGGGATGCGGATAGTGTCAGATTCTTACTGACTAAAAAACCCACCTCCAAAAAAAAAAAAAAAAAAAATGGCATTACTGATGTGTGCGTGGAATGCGAAAACTAAAATAGGCCTCAGAGGGTTAAGTTTGTTCCAAATATAATCAATTGAATAGTTTTGAAGATATAGCTTGCTTTTTCTGATGTTTCTATGCTAATATCTAAAAAACTACTGGACCGATTCCGCCCAGTTTCAATACCAACCTTTGTGCTCATCAGATGTATAACCTCACAAAATTTGAGGTCTCTAGCTCAATTATTTATTAAGCTATCGTGGATTCAAGATTTTCACGAAAAATTTATCAAAAGTTTTCTACTGGCTAAAATAAAAATCTGAGCTCCCACCACCCCAGGGGTCAAAGATGCGGCTCTTGGACGTACATCTCCTCGCGGAGACTGGACGCTGTGATTCCATTTTTCGTCAAGAAAAGCCGAAAAAACGATATTTCAACATTTTCATTTTTCTCAAAAACTATCCGGCAGATTTAGCTGAAATTTTTGTGAGAGCTTGGGACACGCATGGCAAACTTATGGTAAAATCTTCAGATCGCTAGCTAACCCCACTTCAGAGCAAAGCGGACAATGCGTCATCACACACACACACACACACACACACACACACACACACACACACACACACACACATACACACACATACACACAGACATTTTTTAAAAACGACGGATCTCGACGTTTTGGGTCATTTGCAGTCATATTATGATGAAATCTCAAAATCGAAAAAAATTACGATTACAAAGCTTCCATTCGGAAGCAAAAGGGACTAAACATAAGCTGAAGAAGATTAAATATCAATGTGGTGATCTATTTCGTATCAGTAGTGCCAAAGCAGCGTTTGCAAAAGGTTATGAAGCTGGCTGGAGCACTGAAATTTTCAAAATCAAGAGGGTATCTGAATACAGACCGCCGCCGATTTACATATTGGAGGATCTGAATGGTGGATCTGGATACCATCAATAAGATGGTATATTCTACGAGCAGGTGCTCTCCAGAGTGCGTCGAAACACATATCGTGAAGATATAACCTCTAACCAAAATGCATAACTCATACGACAGTTTCTTCGTAGTACTGCCTAGTAACAGTAGCATGCAATATTATTCTGATAATAAAACAACAAGCTTTGTTACCCATTTGCCTCATACAATGAATCTACAAGGAAAATGGAGTGTGGGCTTGTCAGAGATTCACATACCAATGACATTTTTACATATATCTGACAGCAGTAGCAATTATGTGAGAATGGAAAGCCGGTCATACCTAACAGGAGAAAAAAGAGCAAGGATCGAACGAACTTTCAATTCCACCCCAAAAGAGTCAAATGATAATACGATAGTAGCTGTCAGTGAGAGTGATCTGCAGAAAGGGGTTTATGAGTCCACAGCCGATTTCCTGAGTAGTATAAACGAGATGTTGTTCATGAAAGGTCATGTGGAAGTACAACAAAACTTCGGGCTATGTGCATGTAGTCAGAGTTTGTGGATCTTCATGTGGTAATCATCATGTACTTACTTTTTTGGAGCCCCTGAAGAAGATTATGGGTTTCACGTGTGAGCATGAATCTTTAGTTCTGACATATGACACAAGTAGCTACAAGGCTGAGAATCCTGTACTGTTATCACGAGCATCACCTCATAGTATATATGCCCTCCACTACCGGCCCTCCACGTTGGAGTTTTTCGTGTCGGCCGGCGTCTTCACCTAACGAGAACAACATGGCGTTATTCTCGTTTTGGACGCGTGCTCGTTTAGTTGGCTAAATTTTGTAATTGATAATTACTGAGCTGAAGACTCAAAAATTAATTTGGAAACTATTATGGATTCGTTCAGGAAGTTTGGCTGAACATTTTGAAATATCAATTATTGCTGTAAAAGGGATAGTTATCGTCTGGTGAGCGAAATGAGAAAACTATTAATTTTTGTGTCAGAAGGAAAATTATTGTATTTGGCGGGATATCACTAAATTCCATTTAAATTCAAGTTTCGGAGAACAGATTGTAATTTTAATTTTGTTTACGATAAATTAATTAATAACTTCTGAATTATTAATTGATTTTTGAATTTTTATTAAATAGCTAAATTTAATTAAAACCTCTCGTGACGTATTAATACATTTTATTGTGCCATGCACTGTTAAATTGTTCATTCAATCATTTCATTATTTTATCATTTTTGTATTTTTATTTCATCATGATTCTGTTAAAAAAAAAGTTGATTTTTTTAAATTAAATTTTATTTTATGATTTCCCGAAACATTTTTGTGTAAAATTATTTCATTTATCATTATTTCCTTATTTTCAACCCACAACAGCGACCCAGGGGTCGATGTTGAGTTAGTCGAGCAGAATAAGCAAGTATTTCGGCTTGTTAATAATTGTTTGATTAATTGAATTGATAACTTATTTTGTTGGATAACTTTAAGTTATCCTGGCGCCCATTTATTTTGTTTCGTCGGGTTTTATTCTCAGGCATGTCTAATTGTCGGGTTTACCGTTAGGCCCGAGAATTACGTCACATTGTACACATATATTTGTGAGAGTTACATCACAGGGGATGTACACTCACCTTTATTACGAGTGGTACCTTTAGAAATTGAAAACTACACCTACGGCTCTGTGAAAATCAAAACATTTCCGTCACCGTTGTATATTCCTTTACTACGCTCTAAATTTCAAACAATTGAAATAGATATAAGAGATGAATATGGACAAAAGATACCATTCGAATACGGTACGTTGACTGCTACACTTCATTTCAAAAGGATTGATTGATTACTTCAGAATGGAAGAAAATTATTCCAGCGAGTTAATGCAGTGTGGCTCTGGCTATGTCAGTGGTAGGGGTAATCACGGTGGGATAAGTAATGTGTACAGTGGTACACCGAATCAGAATGGGCACGGGATAGAAAGCTTCTTAGGGGGGTTATTTCGACGCGTTTTACCTCTGCTAAAGAGAGGTGCTAAGGTGGTTGGGAGAGAGGCTTTGCGGACAGGCCTTAATGTTGCAGGTGATGTTATTGAGAATGAACTGTCTCTCAAAGACTCATTAAAAATCAGAGTCCGTGAATCAGGTAGCAGTCTGAAGCGGAGGGCACAGGAAAAGATTGATTCACTGATGAGAGGTTCTGGATATAACAACTCTGATATGACGTATCATTCTCATCTGAGTTCAGACCGCTCTCCTAGAAGAATTGGCCTGAGAAGTGTTAGAAAAGTGAATCTCAAGAGGAAGAAGAACATCTCTCGTACATCCAAGAAAAAGAAGAAAAGACCCACATCTGCGGCAAATAAAAAGAAGTCAAAGAAGAAGAAGAAGAACAGTTCAAAGGTAAAACGTTTAACCAAGAAACCTCGTACTGTGACAGATATATTTTCATAAAAATGTCTCCCTTACATACACATTCGTGTGAAGGTGTTAAGAGTGAGCTGGATTTATTTTCATTACCGCCCACGCAGACATCAATAGAATCATCATATGATGTATTGTACAAACCGATAGCAGCACTTGTGGATAATTCTCCAATTGAGTTTGACATTCCCGGTCAAGGCGATGAGTATATAGATCTCGCGCATACACGTTTATCTTTTACTGTTACCATACCAAAAATAGTAAGGGCAGACAAGACTGTATCGAAAACAGTGGGACCTGTGAATAATCTGATGCACTCACTTTTCGATCGAATAGATATTTATTTGAATCAAAAACCGATTTCATCGGCAAATAATGCATATGCATATCGTGCATACATAGAAACACTACTGAATTACGGCTCTGATGCTAAGGGGTCACATCTTAGCAGTGTCCTATGGGTCTCAGATACAGGCGGAAACATGGATACAATTATTGATGAAAACGCAGGTCTAAAGAGTCGTAGAAGCTATTTGTGTGAGAGGGGCACACTCGATTTGACAGGCCATCTACACTGTGATATATTCAATCAAGACAGAGCTCTACTGAACGGTGTTAACGTGCATATTCGTTTAGTAAGATCGCGTGACAATTTCTGTCTTATGGATTCTACTGACGACGATTTGAAAATTCAAATAACCGAGGCTACACTGACAATGAGGAGGATGCTTGGGCTGCTATTCGAGAGCTTCACGAACTATAACGGGGTCGACCATGTAGAGCTGCCCCTAAATTGACCGACAGGCTCTCAAATTTACCCCCATTTAGTAAGATGGAGGTAGCATTAGTTGTGCAAATTTTTAGTCATTCCGTATCCAAAGCGTTATTAGCAGAACATGCCACTGGTGAACTGAAACATCCGGCAACTGTGGCTACGGCACAGTTTTGTGATAAAATGGATAATCTTTTTGATTGTTTGAATGCAAAAACTACCGAATCGCGAAATCCCTTAAATCGTGGATTATCAACCCTCGATCCAACCGTACAAAATTATTTAGAGGACACTTTGGAATGACTAATGAATTTGCAAGTGGCTAATGGTACATCCATTCCTTCTTTTAAGTTCACTATACTGTGTATTAAAGTATTCTACTACTGTGGGAGGACTTGAAATCAGAAGGTGTAAAATACTTCCTGACCTCACATGTTCAACGAGACGCCTTAGAAAACGAATTCGGTGATTGGCGGAATATGTTCGGTAAATGTACAGTTCTATCTCCTAGACAAATGAGATACTGCGTTCAACGTTTTATGCTGATGGAATTTCCGCGGACTCAGCGTAATGGAACAAACTGTGAAGATGAAGGAACAAAATTACTGTTGAGTGGAGCATGGCGTAACTCAGAGGAAGTTCGTCCTGCATGAGCTAATGGTGAATCGAATAATAATGAGCAACCAGAATCATATCCTTCATTTCAAACCAACGAAGATGATTTAGTGATAGATATGCAATTACCAACTCTTACGATGGACGAAGTCGTCAGTGTTGGTAATATTGCATCTCTTGAAGAATGTTCTATTCATTATGTTTCAGGTTATATTGCCCATAGATGTTTCAAAATATTTAAATGTTCCCACTGCCAAGAATTCATGACAAAAATAACTGAGCACATTGAAATCCCAAATGAAGCCTTACTATTTTGGAGAGCGCATAATTGTCAAAAGGGGGGAGATTTTGGTAATTGTAATGTTCCAACAAGTAGTTTCAATAATGTAATTTCCGCGGGTTTCAAAATTTTTGATATTTGCATAAAACCTAAACTCCACAATAGACGGATTCTTCAACGTTTTTGCAAAGTTTATGAAAAGTGGCTTTTGGAGAGATATCTCGATTGATTCAACAACATTTCTCAATCTAAGTACAAAGAGCACTGAAAATTTGTCATGAAATCTTGAGGCAGTCTATTGATTCATTACAATTTGAAATGGATATCGCGAACTCTTCATGATACTAAGAAGCAAAAACGAAAGGCACCATCGCAAATCAAGGGAAAATCGCATCACAAAGTTAAGAAATTTTCTCATAAATAATTATAAATCATGAATTTATATAAAAATTCCATTTGACTCACTAATGAGTTATTCAATCCACGCTTTTGGATCCTCAGATGCATTTTTCTCGAATAGGATTTAGAAGTTATCCAGCTGTTATGAATTTTCTTCTTCCAATATCCATCCATATTTTTCATTAATGACCCGTTAATTTAGCTATGATTTTCAGATCAACTGTGAAGTGTACAGCAATCAGCTATAAATCATCCATCATTTCTTCACTTTTGATAAATGCAAATTTCTATGAAATCTGCATTCATTAAAAATTCTAATATTGTAAGTATTGAATCACCTTCCTCACCCATCCTTAATCCTTCCTTTCCTGGTGGAAAACGCCTCACCACCTTCTCGTGGTTTCCACTGAACAATGAGAATTATTTACAGTACTTTATTCTTGAAAAGGGAAACATTAAGTACCATTGACCAAGAGTGAGGAAGATACCCAAAATTAATCAGAAAAGTTTCCAATAAAAGTTTTCCTAAATTTTTATTATGAAAATGATAAGATAGAAGAAAAATATGTTAAGATAAAGTTCGGTTATGGGTGTTCTTTCCTACCACCTTAAGGCCCGATAGTAATAATTTTTCCCCTAGAAAAAACACTAGAAATAACGACTTTTACGCCTACACTAATTACGGCCGTGAAAACGCGAGAATCGTTATGATTTTCGGATCAAATTAAAGTTTATGAGTTTTTACAGGTCGATAATTATGTCTCACCACTCAATTTTTATTGCTTCCGAATGGAAGCATTGTAAACGCGATTTTTTTTTTATTTCAAAATTTCATCGGAATATGACTTAGAATGATCCAAAACGTCGAGAAATGACATTTTTTTAAAACGTCTGTATGTGTGTGTGTGTGTGTGTGTATGTGTGTATGTGTGACAGATATCGGCTCATTGCTCAGCAACGGTAATACTTGGTGAGCCGAAAATTCAACAGTACTTTCCCTCCCCGTGCAAATTGCTGTCAGTGAAATTTCAGCGAAATCGGTTGAGTACTTTTCGAGAAAATTCAAATTTTCGGGAAATTGTTTTTTCGACTTTTCTCCGCGAAAAATTGATTCACAGCCCCCACTCTCAGTGATGAAATAGATCTCATTTGAACTCACAATTTTCACTCGGGGTAAATTTCGCTCAGATTTTTCGTTTGCAGATAATTTCAATTACAGTGTTTTTTATCCTCAATTTACTATACACGCTAGCTCAAAAACTATTCGAGTTAGAGACTTCAAATTTCGCCAGTTTGTGCATTTAATGAGTGAAAAGTTTGGTATTGAAATTGGGCAAAATCGCTCCAGTAGTTTCTGAGATATTGTCCAAAAACCATTTTATGAAAAGAGATTATATCTCCAAAACTATCCAAGCGATTACATCGAAGTTCAGCTTAAAAGATTCATCTCAATGAGCCCCACAAATGGTGAGAATTTCAGATTTTTCAGAAGAATTCTCTTGTAAGGATGTTTGATAAATTAGTTTTTTCAAAAATCACGTTTTTTCTTAGCTTTCTCCCTAGGAACGCTACTATTCTTTATTTCACCATTCGAAAGTAGACAATTTTTTCTACAAGATAGGTACCTTTTCATTCTGACGACATTCAGAAAAAATAGAAATCCTATTTGGAACCCGAACTTAAATTTTTCAGATCTGTCGTAGGATCTTCCATTTATGATTGAAAAATTGTTTTTTTTTTAAGTGAAACTTCTTTAGGCGCACTGGGGTAAAATTTAATTTAGCGTCACGGATGACTCACTCCGAATGCAACGGAAGTGACGTAGGCGTCAATCGGTGTGGGTTCGGTTATTGCAGTAGTGTAATATTGGAGTAGAGAGAGAGAAAGAGAGAGAGAGAGAGAGAGAGAGTCCCAACGTATATCGCTGAGCTCCCCCAGCAGATGTCTCTTTGGTCATCGTAGCGTGCCTTACAGTCGTACTAGCCAAAGGAGGATCCTCGGAAATATTCGGCTCCTACGCTACCGCATGTAAATTTTAGCTTCGGGTCGACTTCGGAGAATTCTTCTTTGGCTGGGACGACTGTAGTATGGTAAGGTTATGGGAGTTAGTAACAGTTTTTTGTTGTGTGTGGAATTTTCGTGATTATCTGTGATTATATTTCGGTGTACTGTACTTTATAAATTCAATCATGCCGAAAAAACGAGTCCGAGAAGTGACGGAAAATAGTGAAGAACAGGAGAGTGGTTTAATATATAAAAAAGCTAGAAAATCTAAATCAGTGAATAACACTGCTGTGGTACGTGTTCAAGAACATCAGGTGGAGGGGAAAACATTGAATAACATTGCTCAAATGGTTGTAAATGCTACAATTAATACCTTTGATTCTCCTGTGCCATCAACAAGTAATTTAATTTCTCTTATAAACCAATGTGGGACATCACACGCGGCGAAAACTGCAACGGAGCGAAGCCGCGAATTTCGAGCACGGAAAAAAGCATCAAATCTTAACGTCACTCAAGCTGCATCGAAGACTGTGATTCATGCTGATGATTGTGCTATAACATCAACTAGTGATGCACTTCCTAGAATTCCAAAAACAGCAGCAGAACGGTCCCGAGATTATCGGGCGCGGAAAAAGGCAGCCCGCGCAGGTAGTGATGCTCAATCGTCAAATATTCATGTGCCAAGAACAAATGATCAGCTATTCTCACACTATTCTCAATGAATTACTCCATCAAAATAATAAGTTTGACACATTACTGACAGATGGTAGTGACTCAATAAGGGCTGCCGATAATTTAACAAATGCAAACGAATCCATTGTGCCTTATAAAAATTATTTACAACATAAGGATGCCCGTAAAGATTTTGACAAAAAGTTCTCGAAAAATTTATTCGGCTACGCATGCGATATTTGTGATAGACTTTGGTTCAAAGATGATTTGAAAATGACTTCAGCAGAACATGACGAAATATTGAGAACTATCGTACCAGAGAAAAGCAGAGATGAGATTCAAGCATGTTTTACCTGCAGACAGTCTCTTCGAAAAAGTGCAATTCCAACTTTTGCAACATATAATGGTTTCAAATATCCGGAACAGCCTAGACATCTGCCGCCTCTGGATCTTATTTCAGAAAGACTCATCTCACCAAGACTACCGTTCATGCAAATCAGGCGATTACGTCATGTGTATGGTCAATATGGGATTTATGGGCAAGTAATTAATGTTCCTGTATCAGTCAACACTATGGTCAATTGTTTGCCGAGAAGTGTGGGTGATCATCACTGCATCACCGTGCACATAAAGAAAAAAAAATTCATAAATCCAGTTATCTGATTGGTTTAGTCAATGAGAGGATTATCAAAGCTTGGTTGCAGTATTTAGTACCAAGGCCTCTTTACAGGCTATACAACATCAACATCGATAACAATTTTTTCTCTGAAGATGATAATGATAATGAAAGCTCCAGGGAAGAACTAAGTGAAGATATTCCAATTGAAGACAACCTCACTGCTCAGCAGCATACTCTATTATGGAATGAAGAGAAATATCTAAGGATCGCACCAGGAGAGATGGAGGTTCCTTGGAGTCTGCTTTTTGATGAACATGCTGAAGAGCTCTCTTTTCCTGCCATATATTTGGGAGATTCTCGCAACTTCAGAGAGAATGTACGAGTAACACCATTCATGATGGCAACAAGTGAGCTGCGACGCTCCGACCGACGTGGAGTAACTCCGCAACACTTACTCTACATGGCAATGAAAATCATGCGATTGAGAGTTCGAGCCTCACCGTGGCATTCAAACACGTTGGTAAAAACACTAATATCACTCGTCAACAAATTGAATCGGAAGGTTACGTCAATAATTGCATTGAAAGCAATCTAGCATTCTTACGCTCAATTCCTAATTCTACTTGGTATTGGTCGGAACGAAAACGAGATCTGTTTGCCATGATCAGGCAACTGGGAAAGCCTACCATGTTCTTAACACTTAGTGCAAATGAAATTGGTTGGGATGACTTGATGAAAACTTTGTTTAAACTGAGAAACAATGGTCGTAGAATTCCAGCAGAAGAAATTTCTCACATGAATTTTATTGACAAAAGCACCCTCATTAATGAAGATGCCGTTACATGCGCTATTCATTTTAATAAATCAGTAAATGTGTTGATGACAATTTTACAATCAAAAAAGAATAGCCCGTTTGGACAATATTATGTGAAACACTATTTCAAACGCATTGAATTCCAGCATCGTGGTAGCTTACACGCCCACATTCTTCTATGGCTCGACAATGCTCTAGAAGATCCATTGGGAGCAAACAAACATGATGCTATTTCTCTGATTGATCAACTGGTTTCAATCTCACCAGCTGAAGCATCAGGAAATATCAAGTTACAAACCCACAAACATACATTTACATGTTTTAAAAAAGTACTCGCTAATGCTCCACAAAAATGTAGATTTGAAGCACCTTTTATGCCAAGTCGATCCACCACAATACTAACTCCAATGCAAAAAACTGATCCAGGATTTTCAAGATATTTGCAACGATACAAAAATATCAGAATCAACTTAGAGAATAATGGGTACGTCGATATGGAAACTTTCTACGAGGAAAATGAAATTACTTCAGATGAAGATTATTCGAATATACTCCGAGCTGGTATAACTCGTCCAAGAGTTTTCTTGAAACGAGAACCCTGTGAGAAATGGAATAATCCCTTCAATCCATTCATTTTCAATGTGCTCAAATCAAATACGGACATTCAGTTTATCACAGAAGAATATTCGTGTGCTGCTTATGTTGTAGAATACGTTAATAAGACGAACCGGGGCATAAGTAATCTACAACGGAAAATAATTGAAATTATGGATGAGCACCCAGAGTTCGATATTATTGAACTAACAAGGAAAATGAGTGTTGATCTGCTGAACACCGTAGAATTAACCAGTCAAGAAGCTGCATGGTACTTGTTGCGAGAACCGATGTCCAAGAGTTCTGTGGTGATTGTCTACATCCCTACAGTCTGGCCCATTGAACGTCAAAGGATCAAAAAGACACGGAAACAGTTAGAAGAAATGGGCTGTGATGATGATTCGACAGAAATTTGGAAAGAAAACTGGTTTGACAAGTACGAGAAGCGACCAGAACATCTGGAAAATATCAGTTTAGCTCAGTTTGTTGCTAAATACACCAGTTCTTCTGAGGGAAATTACACAGAACGTGAAGAACCACGCGTAATTCGATATCGTAATTACGACATGGCAACTGATTACAACGAATATCGACGAGAAATGGTAACCCTTCATATTCCTTTCAGGGATGAAGAAACGGAAATCCTGGCAGAAATGAGATTCATCGAAAAATATGAAGAACATGAACAGATGATCTTAGAATCCCACAGAGAATTCCAGTCGAGTTTGGATATCGCCAAGACCATCGAAATTTGCAAAGAATTATGCCGCGAAGATGGACCTCCTGACGATGAAAATGAAATACAAGACGTTGTCAATAGATATCCTGAGCCCAATCCATTTGAACAATTGTACAACAATGAAAATGCAGATATAAACAGCGATATGAGACTAGCAACCCTGAATAAACTCGGTGCTATTGCTAAACGCCGCGAGAATTTAATGCCCAATAATCAATTCTATGAACTGATGAGAATGGCAAATTGCAAACAGAAAGAATTGTTACTGCATGTTATTTCTAATCTGCTTTCCCCGAATTCATCTCCATTACAAATATTCTTAACTGGACCAGCTGGATGTGGAAAGACATTCATCATCCAACTTCTCATGGAGATTTACAATCGATTTACGACTAATGACGGGTATTGCAATGCTTACATTACTTGTGCATCAACTGGTAAAGCCGCAGTTGCAATTGATGGAACGACCGTTCATACCACTCTTAAAATCTCACTCTCTAAGTTACTTCCATTATCAAATGAAGTGGCCCTACAGTATCGAACGTTATTCAAGTACGTTAAGGTTCTGATCATTGACGAGATCAGCATGATTGGAGCAGAGATGTTGACACAAATTGATTCAAGATTGAAGCAAATCACAGGGAACTTCGAAACAAATTTCGGAGGAATGGATATCATTCTTATTGGTGATCTGCGCCAATTATCACCAGTTCGAGCGACACCAATCTTCAAACAAGTGAAACAGCGAATCGCAGGTCCTATGTTATGGCGTGATCTAAAATTCCACGAACTAGATGAAGTCATGCGGCAAGCAAACCAGACGTTTTCTTCAATTCTTACAAAAATTGGTAATGGCATCGTATTGGAAGATACTGAGTTGCAAATGATAGAATCCAGATTTTTCACCAAAGAAGAAGCGAATCGACTATGCCCAAATGGTATTCGGCTCTTTCTCACCAATAATTCTGTGAGTGAGTACAATCAGTCCATTCTGAATGCAGAGCAGAACAAAATAGTTTCTGTAGCGAAAGACATCTATTCAGGCTGTCATAATACAGAGCAACAAGTTTTTGTACGTCAAAAACTCCATAAAATGTCTACCATCGACACTGGGGGATTGCCGTACGAATTAACTTTAGTGCTGAATAAATACTATATCATCACAACCAACATCGATGTGTCAGATGGTTTGGCAGATGGAGCCGTGGGAAAGTTACATCATATAGAGTGTGATGCTGATGGCGAAGTAACGCGCGTGTGGCTGGAATTTCCAGGTTCCCCGAAAACTGGTGCAAAAATAAGGAAAAAAGCTGCTGCTTACATACAGGCGAATAATCTTAGTCGTTCTGCAGTACCGATAGGGCGCCGAATATCAACGATCACCCTCAACAATAATAAAACGATTATTTCCAAACGGAATCATTTCCCACTGATATCTGCCTGTGCCATGACCATCCACAAAGCACAAGGAGGAACTTTCAGTGAGATAGTGTACGAATATGATAAGAGACACTCTCTGCAATTGCTGTATGTGGCTCTCTCCAGAGTGACAAGTATTCAGGGACTGTATATCGTCACCGCCAATAACGATACCCGATTCTACCACGGTCGAAGAACAGCAACATCAATAGTCAGCTTACAGGAAGAATTCCGTAGACTTTCACTCAATCGATTGAAGATGATAGAATCAGAAATTGTGGATTTTATCACCAACAAAAGAGGATTATCCATGACTATCTACAACTGCCAGAGCTTAGATGCCCATGCTGCAGATTTAACAGACAAAGTTATACAACAGTCAAATATTTTAATGCTGACTGAAACCTGGTTGAAGAATGAAGAACATCTGGATATTCCGAATTTTACTTGCGTAGCACATATCAAAAGACCTAATGCTAGGGCTGCTGGTGTTACTTTGTACCATAATTCAAATGACACAGTACATGCAGTTACTCCCCACATTGATATTACGTTTGGGCAAACTAATCACATATCCATGCAAGAATCAGCAATCGGTGAAATATGTTCAGCTGAATGTATTCTCGAAAATGAGCAGAAAATAATCCTAGTGGTTATATATATTTCTCTCAATTATTCCATAACCCAAATTGGGAAATTCATCCTCCGCGTGCTACTAGCATATACTGTCGAGGGTGCTGCAATTTTGGGAGAGGATTTGGAGAAAATTCCCATGATTCTTGGAGGAGATTTCAATACGAATTTCGCATCAGAAGAAGCTCAACCTTTAATTGAGCTTTTACATGATAAACTTAAATTAGAGATCAACAATAACCCCACTGAAGCGACAACCAGATCAGGAACTACGATTGATGCAATATTTTCGAGATATATTGGAAATCTTCACTCTAAAATATTTATTTCCCATTTCAGTTTTCACAAACCTATTGTATCTTTTCTAGAATACGTTTGAACCGATATTTAATTGAATCTCATTACCATAATTTGTATTTATACCACGATAAATAATAAAATTTGGATTGTCAATATTTCAAACGAATCAGTGATGTTGAGAAATAAATTGCATGAACTTAATGATCTGAATTCCTACTCTGTGAAGGAAGTTTCACTTCTGACGCGTAGATTTCTACGCACCCTCTTTTTTTTGTGGTAAACATGAATAAATAAAGTTCACCAAAGATCGAACCATCATTAAATTTGTCCTTGCAAGCGAATTTACTTTGTGCAAATATCCACTTATGACAATTGTTGTGAAACCAAATTTCGTTACTGCATTTAGAATAATGAAAAATATAAATTGTAATCTCATGGATAATTTATATGAAAATTCCATTCGGAAGCATTTTGCCAATCGAATTGGCGAAATATTAAATGTCGCATAAGGAGTGGGGCTTGCGAATAACGCACAGGATATAACGCTTCTGCTTGTTAATCAATGAATCATTTTCAAATAAACAAGATTCGGTGAAAAATCCACTAGAAATACCCACGAAAAGGGGTAAAATAGCGGAACAATTTTGACGCAATAAAACTTTGATTTTTTAATTTCACGGGCACTAAATCACTTTGAGACCTAATTATCGACCTGTAAACTATTTTTCCACATTCACTAAAAATATTTTCACGTTAATTGTCACTCGAATTCGTCCACAATTTGTGTAGGCGTGAAGGAAGCAGTCAGCTGTCAACTACCGAATAGTTGAGAGCCACAAGATGCCGCCACCATGAACGCCTTCCACCCAATTCCAAATTCGTTTGCTAAAGCAGTTCTTCAGCAGGGACGAATTTCTCTGGGGCCCCGCGGGTGCAATGAGTGCGCGCGCATGCACTCACGCTTTGCGCGTTATTTGAACGCACGCAAGGGGCCAAATGGACACACATTTGAGTTTCTATGGATATTTTATGAAAAAAATGATGGAAATGTTGGAGATAAAGTGTTTTTGATGATTTCGTTGGAAAACTGCGGAAACTTATGAAGAATTCAATTTTTTTACACATTTCTCAGAGAAAAAAGCTTTCGATTTTCGAGAAAATTTATGTCTTTAATTTTTTCTGATACTTCCATTGGAGAACTGGGGGAATTTCAGACAGAAAACGGTCTTTTCTTTCAATCTTCAGAGAATTTGATTTTTTTGGAAGAAAAAGCCTTGGACTTTTAAGAAAGTTCTATTTTTCTCGCTTTTTCATGATTCCATGAAAAAACTGAGGAAATTCTAAGTGGGAAACAGTAATTTTTTTGAATTTCCAGTGAATTTGATTTTCTAAGAGGAAAAAGTAGTTTCTACCTCAAAGAAATGTCCAAACAGAAAGAATTGTCAAGAAATTTCGAAAAAATGGATTTTGACGCTCATTTCCCGCCTGAAATTTTCTCATCTTTCCAAAGATATTTCATTCTACGAAAAAAATACGGTCTTGTTGAGTGAATAGGGGAAAGTGGGGCAAAATAGACACTGTAATGGGAAGATAGATTTTTTTTGATGATTCTATTGGAAAGCTGAGGAAATTTTAAGCCGAAAACAAGTGCCAGACCTGATTTCTTTGAATTTTTCTAGGCATTTTTGAAGAGTAAACAATTTTTTCCATATATTTTAAAAAGCGGCGACTTGTAGAAAAAAATCTGGAAAAATTCCCAAATAATGCAGACATATTTAAGCATCTCCTCAAATTTCTTCAGATTTTTTTACAAACCGTCGCTTTTTAAAAGATCATCATTTCCCAAAAACATAAATATTTTGGTTTCTTCTGCCTTTCAATTTTTAAGAAAAAAATGGCATTCACCCCAAAAAAAAGAGTTTCCAAAAAAATTCCTAAAAATTAATTTTGGCCCTCATTCCCCGCCCAAAATTCTCTTATTTCTCCAATAACATTGTACTCAAAATAAAAAAAATTGGAGAAAAACAACAAATAAATTTTTTTGAGTCAATAGACCAAGAAGAATGACCTCAAAGATAGACCTCAAAGACCGAATAGACCTCAAAGACTAGAAGGAGCAGCATGTCAGACAGCTCCCTATTTCCTGAGAAGCTCAATGAAAAAGTTGTGGTGGAGGAAACGACCGAGTCTGGTAATAGGCAGACATATGAGGATATCGTTCAAAATCCAGCAATGGAAATTGATACCGGGAATGACATACTCGTCTGTGCAGCTAACGCTTCACGACCAGTAGCATTCTACGCCACCCTTACTATAAAGGGAAAGCAAATTACAGCGTTGGTTGACTCAGGAGCAACACGCACGTTTGCTGGCGAGGCAGGAATTGAAACTCTTTCCTCTTTAGGGATAAGTTGCAAAAGAATTCCGCCTAGAACGGTTCTCGTAGCCAATGGCCAATTGACAATAGTCAAAGAGGCTTCCGACTGACCGACCGGCTTGGGAGGCCGAGTAACCAAAGTGGAAACACTATGGATGCCAACGCTAACGGAAGACTTTGTCCTCGGGCTCGATTTCCCGAGAGCAGCACGGATGGTGATAAATTTCTACGGTGAAACATGGTACTATCGCGATAATCCGGAGGAAAAGTTGGTCTTCACGCCGGTAGAGACCGCAAATAACATTAGTGTTTGCAACGGTCTCAAACTACCGCAAGACGAGCAAGCTGTTCGGCTCGACGCTTTCCTCAACGAGGTTTTACCGCCGGTTTCAAAGAAACCTGGGATATCGAAACTGCCACCGATGAAAATCGATGTGCAAAATAACGACCCAATCAGGCAAAGGCCACACAGGCAAGCGAAGATTATGCGCAAAGCCATTGGAAAGAGGTTGATGAAGTGCTGGTTAACGGCATCATCGAACCATCCAATAGTGATTGGGCAAGCCCTGTCATTAGGATCAGAAAATCGAATGGGAAAATTCGATTCTGTGTCGACATGAGGCGGGTTAACGAGGCAACCAAAGAGGATGCCTATCCATTACCGAATATGGCAGCGACACTCGATGAGTTACGACAAGCCTGTTACTTGTCCACTATCGATTTGAGTCAAGCCTATTGGCAAATACCGCTAAACGAAGAGTCTAAGGAAGTGACTGCGTTCATTGTCCCAGGACGAGGGTTATTCCAATTTAAGGTAATACCCTACGGGCTAACGAATGCGCCAGCAGTATTCCAAAGAGCCATGGACAAACTGCTTGGACCAGAATTCTATCCACATGTGTTTGTGTACTAGGACGATATAATAATCGTCTCCAAGACATTCGAAGAACACTTAATGTGGGTAAGAAAGGTTATCGACAAACTCTCAGGAGCTGGATTAATGATTAATCCAGAGAAGAGTAAATTCTGCCGACAGGAGGTAAAATACCTCGGGTTCATCGTGGACAGTCAAGGACTCAGAGTAGACCCAGACAAAGTCCAACCGGTTCTCGAATTCCCAGTACCAACGAATTTGAAACAAATTCGACGCTTTTTGGGTATGGCATCGTGGTACAAACGATTCATACCACAATTTGCAAGTATTGCGGAACCGTTAACGAAGTTAACGAAGAAAAATCTGCCGTGGACATGGGGTGAAAACGAACAAAAAGCGTTTGAAACCCTAAAGAATCACTTAACAAGTGCGCCAACACTTGCTTGTCCTGATTTTTCATTACCGTTAACGTTGCAGACTGATGCAAGTAACGTTGGGATAGGAGCAATCCTCACCCAAGTTATCGATGATCAGGAGAGGGTAATAGCATATGCTAGCCGCTCACTGACGGATCCCGAAAAGAAGTACACAGTAACAGAGCAGGAATGTCTAGCCAGGGTTTGGGCAGTAAAGAAATTCCGGTGTTACTTAGAGGGGTACTCCTTTATAGTGATCACAGATCACAGCAGCCTCCGTTGCCTTCATAATTTGAAGGACCCAACAGGAAGGTTAGCGAGATGGGCTCTCGGATTGATGGAATGCAATTTTAAAATCATACATCGAAAAGGTGCGTTGCATCACGTGCCGGACGCTCTTTCGAGAATACCGGAAGATGCGGAGATTAAGCTATCGCCATGCACAGACACCAACGATAAATGGTATCTCGATCGCATGAAAGATATCGAGAGGGTACCGGAGAAATTCCCAACGTGGCAAATCGTCGATGGACTACTGTACCATCATAGACGAACAGATTTGGCTGAGGTAGAATTTCATGATCTCGACGCGTGGAAACTAGTTCTCGCGCGTGAATCTCGTAGGCAAGCCATTGAGGCCATAGGTTACCGCAGGCGGGTCATCAAGGCATTGACCGCACCTACCGACGCCTGACAGTGAAATACCACTGGCCAGGGATGCTCAAAGATGAATTTCATACGTCAGCACATGTGACGGATGTCAAAAGTGCAAAGTCGAGCAAAAGGCTCCCGTAGGCTTAACGGGCAGAAGAGTGGTGGAACAGCCATGGACCGTGATATCCGCAGATATCATGGGATCACTCACTCCCAGTAAGCAGAGGTTCTCGTACATACTTGTCATACAAGATATGTATACGAAATGGATAGAGGTCTGTCCACTTCATAAAGCTAACGGTGCCAACATTAAGAAGGCTATCGAAGATCTCGTGATCAATCGGTGGGGAACACCGAAAGTGTTACTCACGGATAACGGCACAGAGTTTGTCAATGAAGACATTAAATCTCTCGTGCAACTAACGGGCATGTCACAGACGACAATGCGACCGTATTACCCTCAGGCAAACCCAACTGAGCGGGTAAATCGCACACTAAAGGCGATGATACGGGCATATATCGAGGCTGACCATCGAGAGTGGGATATACACCTTGGTGCATTTCGTTTTGCGTATAACACGGCGTACCACAACTCGTTGCAAGCAGCACCAGCTTTCGCTAATTTCGGCCGAGAACCGGAATCGGCAACCGCAGTCCGTAGAAAGCTGGAAGGGGATATCGAAGTCATTCAACAGCCTACAGCTCAGTGGCTAGAAAGAATGAAGAGGCTGGATGCTTTGCGAAAAGTATTCACACACGCTCTCGCAGAGGCTCACGACACTCAGTCTCAACCGTATAATCTACGGAGAGGAGACAGAGAGTATGTGGAAGGCGATCTAGTGTTATCTAGAAATCGCGAGCTATCGAACGCAGGCAAAAACAGATCAGCCGCGTTAAACAAGCCATTCGTAGGGCCCTATACAGTCACGAAGAAGCTATCGAAGACTGTCTACGAATTGGCGAATCTCGCAGGGAACAGTAACGGAAAGATGTCCATACAGGACCTCAAACCGTACAAACCCGACCTATCACTTGGCCCAATCGAAGAGTCTGATGACTAATCGAATTCGGGTCGACTCCTTTCTCCACGGAGGGAGGTATGTAACGAGGTTTCTCGTTATGGCTATCGTATCGGCTTATGCCACCTTCGGGCGAAGCTATTCAAGTGTAGAGCTCGAAGAGACTCACACATGAACAGCTGGAAAATACTACCGCGGTGCCATCTGCGTAAGATGACACCTAAAAGTTATCGGAAGCTAACTGACACGTCAGTGGGTTTTATATGCGGCTGAGGATAAGGCAGAAGCCCAGCTGAAATGCTGGCGCTCCACTAGAGATGTCGGAGTTATCTTCGGGCCTGGCAGTGGTGTGAGAGGAAGAATCACGCAGGCGCACGGAGAGACCTCTAGACGAGGAGAAGCAGCCTCAGCCGATATAAATAGACCCAACGACACGGTGTTCAGTTAGTCTGCCTTGGGTGGCAGACTCGAGAGGATCGGGAGACGTCCTTGGATCCTCTACCGCTCACTTCGGTGAGAGTTATCGTTGGTTGCCCGTAGCATGGCTACGTGGCGTTTCTCGTGTGGACGGAGACGTCCGGTATTCTCTGGGTGACGATAGATCAGAGGAATACTGCGGACGGGCTCATCCTGAGGCTATCGCGGAATATCCCAATTCCGACTTGTTCTCGTTAGAGGGACTGTGACTAGATCCACGCCCCTCTACCATAACCAGCACACTGGGTTACCGGGAATGGATTGCCCATGCCATCCATTGGGGTTAGTAATTCCCCGAGTAATTACTGCCGAAGGTTCAGCAGGTTAGCCCGAAACCGCCCTAAGAGGTTAAGCGTGGTGAGCCGAGGGAAAACCAGCGCACAGTGAGTTTTGTTTATTCCTCCGGTGAAGAATAAAACTGGCGCCCATGCTATCGAACCGTGTGTATGGAAAGGGAGGGCCGGAAGTGTAACGGGATGGACGAATACCCGTTACAATATATATTATATTTCATAAAAAAAAAATATTTTTTTTCCGTATAAAATAATTTGCTGAAGGAAGGTCGGTGTGGGATTTTATATGATTTTCATCATATAAATACATATATATCATATGTCATAAAGAAAAATGATTTTTTTTTATACCCAACGAATCTCAATATCCATAACGAGTGCCTTCTTTCCGTCACGTTCCTGAAGGCGTTTCAATTCATCTGATGCGACACTACTACGTTTCGTGAGACTGACCATTCGTTTGACCTTCTTAATCATTTCTGCAGTTTCAACAACATATTTTAATACATCTGGGACTAGATGAGACAGCTTGTGAGCGTAACAAGCTAGTTGTCACTCTTCCCCAAGAAGTTTCTTGACTGCAGCTTTAATGTTGGCAACACTGTCATAAACACCTGTCATAATTTTTTTCTTATCCATATCAAAATCCTCAATGACTTCTTCTAATTTCTCATGAAGATAGAGAGTAGTGTGACGGTCATGGAGAGGTCGGACTCCCAAATATGCTATCGTCATCTCTAGATTCAGTTCTAGATAATGTATTGTGACGCCTAAACAGCTGCCATTGGTAACATCCGTTCAATTGTTACATGTTAATGTGTAAGATTGTGCCCGAACCAAATTTTTCTTGAATCAATCTTCCAAAACTTCATACCGCAACTTCATTTTTGCTGTTATAGTTTTTCTACTCGTGACAGAATGAATAGGTGCTACCAATGTCATGAGGGTCCTGAAAGCTGGATGCTTAACCAAGGAGAGCAGCCATTTAGCTCAACAGAGCAGGTGCAAAATTGCCAAAGTGATGACTTCATGTGTTTCACCTTTGTCTGGAAATTAACATGATTTCAATGAGAAAAAATAACAGAAGTTATTGAAACAATCAATTTAATATGACTCATAGAATATGACATCATGTAGTGGAGGTCCTAAAAAAATGAATGCGATTGAAATCCTCAGTAGTGAGAGGAGGATTCTTTCCAGTGGAAACTGATTTTACTGAGGATGCTGCTTTTGTTGCAGCAGGGTCATCCAAATTGTCATCAGAGCACGAATCGTTTTTTCGTTTTTCATTCGGATTTGTATCAATTACGTATAATAGATGTTTGCGACGCAAGTGCAATATCAAATTAGTCGTATTTCCTCCATGTTTGAAGTTATTTCTACAATATTTACATTTTGCACTAGAATGATCGACTTTCTCAAAATGTTTCCACACAGTACTAGGTTCTTTATCCCTGAGAGGAGAAAAATCAGAAACGATTAATACTTCTATTCATTTCTGGATGTTACCCGAGTTGTGGAGAGATAGAGTAGAATTAAGACGATCTTTTTCTTTCTTTCAAGAGCAATATCTTAGAGTCCAAGCTGGACGTTTCGTGGAAATTTTTCGATCTCATGACTTCTTGTAGAGAGCAATCAGAGAAATGTGAAAAGTCCTTTAAAAAATCTCGTCTCTGATTCAGCTACCGAGATACAGGGTGATTTTTTTCAAACGTAAAGGCAATTAACTGGAGATAGCTGGAGGTGTGGGAAGTGCGGGAAAATTTTCAAAAAAATTTTTGAATAGATATTTTTTAAATTATTAGCGATTGAAATAGGCCAATGGGCTGGGAAGATTTTGGCGCGCAATACGAAGTGGGGGAAATGAGTGGCGATGTGGCAACGCTGAATTAGCGAACAGTTGAAGCCGAGAATTTTGAATGACGGGCGAGTCGAATCATTCTTATTTTGCGTGATTCGAGTAGATGCGGAGAGATGGCGTTATAGGTTTGTTTCTTTTGACGTTCTGAGACTTGAGTTCAAAATTCAGTTTCCTTCATTTGATACCCGCGGGCAGTTTTGGGTCATTAGGAGTCCAGCATTTAGTGATGGGTGATCTCTGAAAAAAGAATCGATTCTTAAAAAATCAATCTTCATAACAAATGATTTTGTGAGAATCGATTTTTTCAAAAAAAAAAATCGAAATGAGAAAATTGAAGAATCGATTCATTAAAAAAAAAAATTAAAAAATAGGAGAATCATAGGAAACACATTTTTATGCATATGCATTTTTGTGCATATGCATAAAAATATGCATTTTTGTGCATATCTAGCGGCACCGTGAGGGGCATCACTAGATGGCATCTCCATGTCCTCTGGGTGCATCTGGGGTGCACTTTAAGTGCTCGAACAGCACGTCTGGGGGCTTCTCCCGCACTCCCACGATGCACTGCATGAATGCTTGAGGTGAACACGCAGTGCATCTTCGGAGTGCTGAAAAAGCCTCCAAGACATGCTGCTTGAGTGCTTGAGGTGCACGCAGAATGCATCCATGAGACATGGAGATGTCATCTAACGATGCTGCTCAGGTGCATTTTCAACGCTTATGCAGTCCATCTTACAGGCCTCATCGGCCTTTTCTGGGCGCATCTTGGATGCTCCCTCAGCACTTTTACAAACTTTTACCACATGAATGATGATTCGGTAGTCTTTATTCGACCTCGTAACTTGTTAAATTCGAAGAAAAAAGGGGCTGAAACCTAGCTTTTCCTATTTTAAATAAATAAAGTCCGACAACTCATATCCTTAGAGTGTTCATGGACGAATATCATTATCATGAACACTCCATTTAAATGAGTAGTCGGACTTTATTTATTTAAAATAGGAAAAGCTAGGTTTTAGACCCATTTTTCTTCGAATTGAACAAGTTACAAGGTCCAATATAAACTCCCGAATCATCAGTCATGTGTAAAAATGCTGAGGGAGCATCCGAGCCACTCCCGTAAAGCCCTCAGGAGACCTCCAAGACGCACTGCATGAGCGTTGGAAATTCGCCTCAGGGGCGTCGTTCGATGGCGTCTCCATGTCCCTCGGGTGCACCCCAAGTGCTCTTCAAGGGCTTAAACAGCACATCTTGGAGACTTTTTCAGCACTTCCAAAACGCACTGCACAAGTGCACGAGGTGCACGGGAAGTGCATCTGAATGGCGTGCGGATGCCTCTCAAATGCATTACCTGTGCACCTCAAGCACCTATGCAGTGCATATTGAGAGTGCTGAAAAGGCCTTCAAGACGTGCTCCTTGAGCGCTCAAGCTGCACTTGAAGTGCACCCGAGAGACATGGAGGTGTCATCTAATGACGCCCCCCAGGCACATTTTCAATGCCCATGCAGTGCGACTTGGAGACCTTCTCGACGCTTTCCGGGCGCGACTCGAAAGCTCCCTCAGCACTTTTACAAACTTTTGTCACATGAATGATGATTTGGAAGTTTCTATTCGACCTCACTACTCGTTAAATTTGAAGAAAAGCGGGTCTAAAACCTAGCTTCTCCTATTTTAAATAGATAAAGTCCGACTACTCATATCCTTGGAGTGTTCATGGACGAATATCATTACCATGAACACTCCATTTAAATGAGTAGTCGGACTTTATTCATTTAAAATAGGAAAAGCTAGGTCTTAGCCCCATTTTTCTTTGAATTTAACAAGTTACGAGGTCGAATAAAGACTACCGAATTATCATTCATGTGGTAAAAGTTTGTAAAAGTGCTGAGAGAGCATCCAAGATGCGCCCAGAAAAGGCCGATGAGGCCTGTAAGACGGACTGCTTAAGCGTTGAAAATGCACCTGAGCAGCATCGTTAAATGACATCTCCATGTCTCATAGATGCATTCTGCGTGCACCTCACGCACTCAAGCAGCATGTCTTGAAGGCCTTTTCAACTATCCGAAGATGCACTGCGTGTTCACCTCAAGCATTCATGCAGTGCATCCTGGGAGTGCGGGAGAAGCCCCCAGACGTGCTGTTCGAGCACTTAAGGTGCACCCCAGATGCACCCACAGGACATGGAGATGCCATCTAGTGATGCCCCTCACGATGCCGCTAGATATGCACAAAAATGCATATTTTTATGCATATGCACAAAAATGCATATTTTTATGCATATTCACAAAAATGCGTATGCATAAAAATGTGTTTCCTATGATTCTCCTATTTTTTAATTTTTTTTTTTAATGAATCGATTCTTCAATTTTCTCATTTCGATTTTTTTTTTAAATCGATTCTCACAAAATCATTTGTTATGAAGATTGATTTTTCAAGAATTGATTCTTTTTTCAGAGATCACCCATCACTAAATGCTAGGCTCCTAATAACCCAAAACTGCCCGCAGGTATCAAATGAAGGAAACTGAATTTTGAATTCAAGTCTCAGAACGTCAAAAGAAACAAACCTATAACGCCATCTCTCCGCATCTACTCGAATCACGCAAAATAAGAATGATTCGGCTCGCCCGTCATTCGAAATTCTCGGCTCCAACTGTTCGCTAATCCAGCGTTGCCACATCGCCACTCATTTTCCCCACTCCGTTTTGCGCGCCAAAATCCTCCTAGCTCATTGGCCTATTTCAATCGCTAATAATTCAAAAAATATATATCCAAAAATTTTTTTGAAAATTTTCCCGTACTTCTCATACCTCCAGCTATCTCCAGTTAACTGCCTTTACGTTTGAAAAAAATCACCCTGTATTCTATCAAGAATGATCACAAATTTCAGTTCATTTGTATAGTTTTATCGATTTACCACTAAACTATGATAGTAATATCTCAGTGGCAATTCGAAATTAATTAGTTCCTTACAGGTGTTGCCATGAATGAGCAAAATAAATTTTATCTATTTGATTGATTGAGAAATGTTGACGTAGGCTTTGATTCATCACTACGTGCTGCTGTTACAACAGTCGATCCATTGTTTCGGACAACTTTCGACGGTACCCGATTTTCTATCCTCTCTGTAACGTAAGGAAATACAGTATGAATCGAGTTCCCTCAATTTCTTCTGAATTCCTACAGTAATTTTTTCTCCCCAATAATACCAGAAAATTGTCTGGATGCACCGTTCTAGTATGTTCACTTTGAGGGGTTGTAAGAAATTTTTGCTCATTTGACTTCAAATCTTCAGGTCGCAGAATCAGCTCACTGGAGTTCAAGTGTAACAGGAAACCAATGATAAGACATGCTTTTCTACCAGGACAATCAAAAAATTGATGACTTACTCACAATTCTACGGTGTCTAGCGATCTGCACAGTAACTGCAGCTGTTCATTGTGTGCTTTAAAGTAGTGATATGTCCAGTCATTGTTCTCTGAAGGAGTAATTGCAATGATTGAATTTAATTCATAGTATAATAGAGTTATGAAGTATCTGACAATTTTTTTTCTCATTTATTGAAACAAATGAATGATTATAAAAAAAAAAAAATTACTTGCGGTTCTTCGAATTTTCTTTATGCGCATACTTTTTATTTTTCAGAGAATAATTTTCTTTTTAATATAATAGAAATTATCAGATGTCTGCTATTTTGAGTGTCATGATTTTTTTTTGCATTTCATTTATACAAATATAAGTAATTGTGTATGCATACTTTTTAGCCTCAAGTTGGTCCTTGTATACAAACCAGTGTAGTCAACAGCCTCCTCTTGATCTTGTTGGAAGAAAATGCTGTGGCTCATCCACTTCAGATTCTTTTGAAAAAATATATTAATGAAATTGGCATACATCTCACTATTTTCTTGCCTCGAAACCGGTCTGGACTCTCGAACTGGGGGTCCAGTTCTCGCGGTTGAGCTATCGATCAAGGCGCATCCCCACGTGGCGGATAGGGGAGAGTAGCCAACGCTAGGAACAGTCTCCGGTCACCAGCAGGGCCCCGCCAAGGAACCTCCGGAAATGCTGGCGAAGTGACGGTACAATAAGGGAGACGACGGAGGTAAAAGCCCGGGCAGTCGAAGGAAGGCCGTCACCGCGGACCAGCTCCCCCAAGCTAAAGGTGTAAACCATCGTGCCGAAGGCTGAATGACACAGGGTGGATGAAACTCTGGGTCAATGTGTCCGAACGATGTCCTTGGGGCACCAAGTCGCACCCCATTGTATTCCAGACCTTACTCTCACAAACCGGGCTTGTGGGAGTGGACCTTTTTCCCCGGACATATGAAGCAAGATGGCAGGATGGTTAAGTGTAGAGTGAGTAGGACTCTGAGAACCACACTCCTGTGATGAAGCCTTACAACCACACTCCTGTGATGAAGCCTTACAATCACACTCCTGTGATGGGGCTCTGAGAACTACACCTATACTTGCTTTGATGGCCTTCTTGGACCTGAAATCGCCACATCTAGTGGCGATGAAGGCAGCCAAGGGCTCTCCGATGAGATTCTGGAGGAACTCGACCTTCATGCATGCGTCATTGACTCGGACGGAGGAATGAAAAAGTTACTCTGGCTGAGCGGCAATGTGTGTGGGGGGTCGAGGGTTTTCACCAGGAGTTTTGAAGTCGTGAGACCGACGAGCGAGGAATGGGTTCTGGAAATAGACCCTTCCTTCAGCCCAGATTTGTACACTTCCAAGAGCCCAGTTTTGTACACCGACGGCACCAAGAAGTTCTATGGACAAATGTGGGATGGAGGCGGGCAACGTCCACCACTTATTGACGAGATGCAGTGGATTAGAAGGAGAGAGATGGGAGGCCTTCGGATCCACTGGTATCTCGAAACTAACGGTAACAGGGGATCGGGTTGGGCAGTTACTTAACTTTGCTAGGCTTACCAACCTTCTTGACCCCTGGAACCAGGCCGGTCGCCATTAGGTGGGCGTATAATAGTTATACTCAATATGCCCTCTCGGCCAGCAAACACTACATCATACATACATATAATACATACATACTATTTTCTTGCAGTGTTGTGATGGTTTTTACCGTCACAGAATCAATAAAATTAAAATATTGAAGAAATTTCGCGAAAATCACGGTTTTGGTCGCGATTCACGGTAACTGGTGAGGATAGGGCTCATTTAGAGTCAGAACAGCAAATGTCCAGAGTGAGGTCAGCATATTTTGTGACCTCACTAATTATTTTTGTTTATTTTTGTTCAATTTAACTCCAAAATTTGGAGGAAAGTACGAGAGTTAGGACTGGGAAGGATTCTCCCCAGTCCCACGAATAAATCGGATATCAAGGCCAATTAGGGAGAACTCGGACGAAAGCAGCATCCTCTCGTTTCGTCCAGTATCAGCAAACTAGGGGGAATATTGGCCAACAGCGAGGGAAACTGGAGATCACCAGGATCAACATTGGAGTCAGTGAAAGAAAAGACTAAAGTTATGTGTGTGAAAAGAAAAGACTCAAGTGAATTCAAAGACAAAACTTTTCCGTTTATAATTGTCGGGAAAATATTGTCCAAATTATTGTGATTATTTTTAGTATATATATTGGAATTATTTGAGAGTGAGAATTGGCGCGAGATTCTCGGAATTGAGGAGAATCCGTAACGTTAGGGTAAAGTAGTGGGGGACTCGCTGGACAATCGGTTGGGTTGGGCCTCGGCTCTACCGAAATTGAGCGGAAACAGCCGAGGGAACCCAATGCCAACTCGTGGGAGAGAAGACTTGTTCTTCTTCTCCCGGGACACCGTGGCGATCACATCGTATAGAGAAACGTAAAGAAAATTGTAAAGAATTACGTAAAGGAAATTGAAGTAAAGAAAAATAAAGAGAGGTCAACACGGAGGAAAGACAGCACAGATAACGTAAGGTACGCGAGTCCCCGTGCAATTAATATTTTGAGTCTAAAGTAAAGAATTTTGAGTGAAAGATTAGAAGTGAAGAATTTTGAGTAAAGGATTGAAAGTCAAGAAAACGTCGAGTTAGCGTCTGTTCCGGGTGAGTCCACCCGGCTAATGTTGGATTTATTGCTGGTCATTCTGAGTTAAATTTTGAGTTAACAATTAGTGTGAAATAATTATAAAATTAGTCATGAAAACTTTCCTTAAATATTTCATGTTTTTTTTCAATTTACGTGTATATAATTAATTCTTCTGAATATATCGAATTTATATTATTTAAGTTAAAATTTGTCAAGAGTTTTGTGTATAGTTTTTTGTCGTCACGAATACCGAAATAGAGGGTATCGTCCCCTCTCCCCCTCGGGATAAATTGAGAGTTTCATACAAAAAAGCGGGTAAAATTAGAGTCTTTTGGGGTTTTGTAATTTCGTTGAATTAGAGTAAAACTTGGGGATTTGTCGTTTTCCCCCAAGTTCTTAGAATTTCAGAAAAAAGACTGGCGCCCAGTTTAAATAAAGGGAAATTAATCGGGAGTAATTTGGGGAAAAATTCGGAGCATAAATTTGGGTCGAGTAGGTAAAATTTCAGTGCACTTAACGCGTTGGCTCAAGGTCAGTCAAGCCAACCGTTACAGTGTTTTGATCATAGAACTTATGACAAAAAAAGATATTCTAAAAAATTCGCATCTCTACTTCTCTGAATTTTTAACGTATACTTAATTTCCATTTTTCAATGTATAATATATTGATTGAGAAAATAAAAATTAGAGAAATTGTCAGATATCTGCTGCTTTCATTCCCATGAAAAAATGATTAAGTCAATAAAATTAATCTCAACGAGATCGTTGAACTTTATTCTTCATTTTTTTAATGAATCAGATGAATTTAAATGGCTAAATGACTCAATGCAGTCCGCATCAAAGGAAGAGGGCAAAAAAAGAATAAATTTGATGCGAATACTGTCTTGAGCGACAAAAATTAATAGATTATGTCATCTACACCCAGCAAAAAAATTAAGGGAACGGTAAATTTTGTCAGTTTTTTGCTTGATTTTCAAATGGCTGTAACTTTGCCAAAAATGATCGTATCAGAATTTTAAAAAAATCGTTGGAAAGCTTGAAGTCTCTACTCTTGAAATCTTGAGATGAAAATTTTTTATGACCATTTGTTATAACGAGATAGGAGAGTTGAAAGTGGAAAAATTTTTTTTCTTTTTTTTTCATTTTTTCAACTTGTTCCACGGACTTCAAAAAAATTTTCTCGACTTAACCCTTATGAGGATCGTGTAGCCTGGTCTTTCAGCTTCAATTTCTTTTTTTTTTCCCTACGACCCTTTGTTGCTGAGATATTGTCGATTGGATCAAAAAACACCCTTTTGTCTTTAATCGTCGATATCTCAAGAACTACTGATCGCACAGCGAGCGGATGATGAGATTCGTAAACTTGAATAAATTTCCTGTGAGATTCTTGCACTGCTTGATCGAAAAAAAATTTTCTTCCAATTTTAAAATTTGTTCGAAAAAGTACCAAAAAATTGCGTTTTTTTCCTTTTTTGAAAATTGCCCTGCATTTTGCGAATTTTGCGAAAATTGAAAATGTTTCAACGTTTTTCTTTAGTTTAATGTGTGCTGGAACACCCCCTAAATTTTCAAGCCAATCGGTTCGACTGTTTTTTTTCCCGAACGAACAAAGTTTCAGCAAAAATTGTAGGAACACTTTTTTGTGCGTAAACACCAATTAATGATGATTAGGGCCGAAAATGTTTTTTCTCCATTATTTTTCCGTGATTTTTCGTGCAAAATTTGTTGAATTTCATCGAAAAATAAGAACAATGAAAAAAACAAAAAAACAATAAAAAAATTGAAATTTTGTTTTTCATTAATCAATAAAAAATTCGATTTTTTTTAATCAATAAAAAATTCATTTTTTTTTTAATCAATGGAAAATTAGAAATTTTCTCTTCTTTTGAAAGTCAATGGAAAAATCAATTTTTGTTCTCAAAAAACCAGTAGAAAACTCGGAAAAAAATTTGAAAAATGAAAAAAAAATACCGGAGTCGCATTTGATTTGGAGAGATAGTGACTCAGCAGATTTTTTCAAACAATTTTTTTTCGATTTTTTTCGTTTAAAAAAATTGTTTTTTTGATTTTTTTATTCATTTTTCTTCATTTTTCCTTGTTCTCATTTTTCGATGGAATTCAACAAATTTTGCACGAAAAATAACGGAGAAAAAACATTTTCGGCCCTAATCATCATTAATTGGTGTTTAGGGCACAAAAAAGTGTTCCTTTAATTTTTGCTGAAACTTTGTTCTTTCGGGAAAAAAGAACGGTCGAACCGATTGGCTTGAAAATTTAGGGGGTGTTCCAGCACATATTAAACTAAAGAAAAACGTTGAAACATTTTCAATTTTCGCAAAATTCGCAAAATGTAGGGCAATTTTCAAAAAAGGAAAAAAACGCAATTTTTTGGTACATTTTCGAACCAATTTTAAAATGGGAAGAAGATTTTTTTTCAATCAAACAGTGCAAGAATCTCACAGGAAATTTATTCCAGTTTACGAATCTCATCATCCGCTCGCTGTGCGATCAGTAGTTCCTGAGATATCGACGATTAAAGACAAGAGGGTGTTTTTTGATTCAATCGACAATATCTCAGCAACAAAGGGTCGTAGGGGAAAAAAAAAAAATTGAAGCTGAAAGACCAGGCTACACGATCCTTATAAGGGTTAAGTCGAGAAAATTTTTTTGCAGTCCGTGGAACAAGTTGAAAAAATGAAAAAAAAAGAAAAAAAATTTTTCCACTTTCAACTCTCCTATCTCGTTATAACAAATGGTCATAAAAAATTTTCATCTCAAGATTTCAAGAGTAGAGACTTCAAGCTTCCCAAGGATTTTTTTAAAATTCTGATACGATCATTTTTGGCGAAGTTACAGCCATTTGAAAATCAAGCAAAAAACTGACAAAATTTACCGTTCCCTTAATTTTTTTGCTGGGTGTATTATTCAAATTATTACTTCCATGAGAGTATTACACCGTCTCTAGGCTCTAAGAAATCCATTATGCAGAAAATTAAAAATGTTCATTTGATTGCGATCATATATTTCAGAGCAATATATTGATCAATTCTTCATATGGTTAAAACGATTGTGAAAGAATCGCAGTTTACAAAGATCACTAACGGAAGAATGCATGTATTGTCGAACTAGCCAAAGACATAACCTCCGAAGTCAGCCCGAAGCGGAGATTTACAGTTGTAGCATAGAAGCCGGATATTTCCGAGGTTGCTTCATTGGCCAGTACAACTTTATGTAGAGTTGAGCTCCCCACCGGGGAAATTGGCCAAACGCAGTGTTCAATGAAAAAAGCATATATGCCATTCGTCGCAAATAGAAGAGTAAGGGAAATTCCATGAAGAAGTAATTCAAATTCTGAGTACGCTTCCATTACTTTCACTCTAATGCAATTTCCATCATAGGTGCCGTGGTAGCCCCAGTTTTCGACAGTGCCTCAGTAACTGACAATATTTGTAAATTTCTCACTTATATTTAAATGTACAATATATTGTTGAATATTCGATTGTCGTGCTCGTTTAATGCAACAAATATGTGTTAATGTAATGAAATTACATTCAATAAGCAAATAGTTGTTGCCTTAGATGTCTACTGTCAGGAACTAGCTCTGGAGCATCAGAAACCAGGACCACCACGGACCTAAGAAACATCAAAATTTATAGTCGCAGACATTAACTTATAACATAGTAAATGGAATGAACTTCAGAATAATGAACGAAGGAATGCTTTATTATTAATATATTTAAGATATAATCTTCGGTTATCACTATTCCTTCTATCTTTTCCTTCGTAGAAACATAGTAATATCAGTTCATGAGGTACATGGAAGCACTGGCCCAGTAATCGCAGGAACTTACTGTTTGAGAGGAGTACTGAAAAATAAAAAAAATCAGTTCTCCATGTACTATAAACATTATTACTCAATTTTGTTTAAATGACACGTACAAATCGATGCTGTCCCAAGATCTGTAGATCATTCGAATTTCCTCTGTATTCGCAATTCCTCCTCTGGCAATTAAATCCGAAATGGAAGCCTTCGCTGCTCCATCATTATCTGGAATGAATGTAATTAGAATATCGTTTGAGTCGGAGGAAATGAGGTAAAATGGACACGAGTTGATTTTGGTATTTTATACTATGAAAATTACGAGAAATGAATGAATGTTCCATCGGAAAGATGAGGACATTTTCCATGAAAATCATACATCAGAAGTTATTTTGGTAATTGGATACTATAGCTCTGCCAACTGAAAATTGGTGTTTTCAACGTTTTATTTCAAATTTTTTTCTTCCGCCTTGCTTCTTGCGGAAGCTATTCTAGGTTCGCATTGAGTTTGGTTTCGGAAAATTTTCATTTTTTAATTTTTTTTTTTTTTTTTTTTTTTTTTTTTTGCAAAATTATTGGGGTTGTCAATTTCGAGCTGAAAAACTTGAATTAATTCGTTGGGTTTAACAACTCAACGAATACAACATTCAAACGTTAATAAATTTTATTTCGCAGTAATTTGGAATCAAAATAATAAATTCAATAGAGTAGAGTTTGATGTTTTGATTGAGCATGAGGTGAGGGGCGGGGTGAGAGGTGAGGCAGGTACGAAACAGTCGATTTCTTCCTGACAAAGACAGTTGGTGTGAAAACACAATGATAAACAGAGACCAATGGTCTTATGAAAATGGCAAATTTGGTAATTCAACCAAATGAGCCTTTTCTAGACCAGTATCATTTGAGTCTTCTGCAGTGAAACATCAAAACTGTGTGTTTTGTTTTAAGAGCTAGTTGCCACCACTGCATCTTGGTTTTTTTTTGGAAAATCCAGTTTTTCAGATGAGTATTCTGAAGTTTCATTCAATCCGTATTAAATTTATTGAGGTTTTTTTTTGTCTTTTTCCTTTTTTTTCGTTACTATTTTTAATTGATATTCCAAATTGAAATTGTTCCACGCGAAGTGTACAAATTATTGACAAATGAATGAAAAGGTACATTTAAAAAGCACATTGTCCAGGAAGTACTTGTTTCTGTGTAATATAAAAATTAAATTTTTATGCCCAATGAAGGTGGGCGGAGGTTTTTGTCAATATATTCTTCATCTAAAATCCCGAGTGTCGTTCATAGGATGGGTCGTGATAGGTTCCTTTTCGAGGCCTATGCACCACTACGTCCTCGTCGTGGCCTTGGGTTACGCCAAACCTGGTGATAATCTCAATTTTCATTTATTGTTTTTTTTTGGTTTAATTGGTTAGTGACTTCCAAAAAAAGTTAGTTGTTTTAGGTAAAAATTTAATTAGGATTGTGTCTGCTCGCCTTGAAATCTCGCTACTGGTCTCTGCCACATCGAAACACATCAATTTAATTCAAAAAAATTGGTAAAATAATTCAAATTTTTCAACAGTGTGGCAGAGTAAAAGTAGTCAATTACCGATAATTTTCTCGATGATTTCCTCTATCCGAGCCGGATCACTCGGAACCGGCTCGAAGAACCATGTTAAAAATCTTGCACGATTTTTATGACGCTCACTCAAGTTACTTATGAGTGACCGTGTAGATTTTCAAGGAGTTTCTAATAAAGTGGACTGTATTTGATGATAATGGATAATTGATGATTTTCAGGGACTTTGAGGAATTTTCAGGATAATTGGCGATGGATTCACACAATGATAACTTGTGAACTTCATCAAAAATATACTCTGATTTTCGACTAGATTGCACTCGATGGATTACATGAATTGTACACTGATAAGTTCCTTCAAGTGATTGATAATTGTCTTCGATAATTGTCTATTACTTTCACTTGTCTTGGATGATTTAAACAATGATATTAATTAATAATTTGAAGGATTATTGATGATGCACTTACGAATTATAAGAAGATAATTCGTCTAGCGTTAATTAAATGATAATTGTCCGATAACTTCGATAGTTTAACAATTATAATTAACACTGATTCTATTCGATAGTTGATGATGTTCATTACTATTTGATGATCGCATTTCCCTGCCGGGTTGTAAGGCCGGTCTTACATCGAAATGCTAGATAATGTCTCCAGTTAATGTTGAATGTCTCTTTGATATGTAACAATCGAATGAAAACCCTTCACATTGCACTATCCGCGTCTATCGACTATAGCGTTGGTTTATTACACCCGAAAAGTCTCCAACGATTACGATGGATAATTTTCTTGATAATGCACGGATTCACGAAGAATCTAGCTATTGATGATGCACGTATTCACTAAGAATCTAGCTATTGATGATCTTTGATACGCGAAACCATGTCTTCACTGTTTCGCGGATCGAAAATTGAATTTAATGATGAGTGACGGATTACGCGAAAACACGTCTGTACGGTCCCGCGGCTAGAGAAGTAAGCCTTAATGACGAGTGACGGATTACGCGGAAACACGTCTGTACGGTCCCGCGGCTCGACGAATAAGATCGTCTCTTGCCGAGACAATTGGCCCCATCGGTGTCGATGACGCCTTGGGTAATGTTTGGGCATCAATTGAACTAATTGATGACCTCTGATCCACGGGTAACCCTGGCTCAGTCGATAAACTAGCCGAGATTTTTAACATATAGGTCATTTTCTGAAAATCAGTTTTAGCTCTAGAAGTACTTGAAAAAATTGATATCTCTCTCTAAAAACCCTATGAATCGATTGGGAAATGAGCTCACCTTTCATTTGAAATCAGCCTCAGGCCGCTACAATCAATAGAACCTGAGATATTCTCGAAACGCTGAAATTCGATGAAAAACAGAAGGCTTCCACTTTCAAACCTCCAGCAAAAAATAGAATTTTTGAAAACTTCTAAAAAATAACGGTAATTGACTACTTTTACTCTGCCACACTGTTGAAAAATTTTAATTATTTTACCAATTTTTTTGAATTAAATTGATGTGTTTCGATGTAGCAGAGACCAGTAGCGAGATTTCAAGGCGAGCAGACACAATCCTAATTAAATTTTTTCCCTAAAACAACTAACTTTTTTTGGAAGTCACTAACCAATTAAACCAAAAAAAACAATAAATGAAAATTGAGATTATCACCACGTTTGGCGTAACCCAAGGCCACGACGAGGACGTAGTGGTGCATAGGCCTCGAAAAGGAACCTATCACGACCCATCCTATGAACGACACTCGGGATTTTAGATGAAGAATATATTGACAAAAACCTCCGCCCACCTTCATTGGGTATAAAAATTTAATTTTTATATTACACAGAAACAAGTACTTCCTGGACAATGTGCTTTTTAAATGTACCTTTTCATTCATTTGTCAATAATTTGTACACTTCGCGTGGAACAATTTCAATTTGGAATATCAATTAAAAATAGTAACGAAAAAAAAGGAAAAAGACAAAAAAAAAACCTCAATAAATTTAATACGGATTGAATGAAACTTCAGAATACTCATCTGAAAAACTGGATTTTCCAAAAAAAAACCAAGATGCAGTGGTGGCAACTAGCTCTTAAAACAAAACACACAGTTTTGATGTTTCACTGCAGAAGACTCAAATGATACTGGTCTAGAAAAGGCTCATTTGGTTGAATTACCAAATTTGCCATTTTCATAAGACCATTGGTCTCTGTTTATCATTGTGTTTTCACACCAACTGTCTTTGTCAGGAAGAAATCGACTGTTTCGTACCTGCCTCACCTCTCACCCCGCCCCTCACCTCATGCTCAATCAAAACATCAAACTCTACTCTATTGAATTTATTATTTTGATTCCAAATTACTGTGAAATAAAATTTATTAACGTTTGAATGTTGTATTCGTTGAGTTGTTAAACCCAACGAATTAATTCAAGTTTTTCAGCTCGAAATTGACAACCCCAATAATTTTGCAAAAAAAAAAAAAAAAAAAAAAAAAAAAAAAATGAAAATTTTCCGAAACCAAACTCAATGCCAACCTAGAATAGGTGCAAAAAGCAAGGCGGAAGAAAAAAATTTGAAATAAAACGTTGAAAACACCAATTTTCAGTTGGCAGAGCTATAGTATCCAATTACCAAATTATCTGACGGGAGAACTAGTTAATTTTAAAATCGATTTTTAACATGGTCCTTCGAGCCGGATCCGAGCGATCCGGCTCGGATAGAGGAAATCATCGAGAAAATTATCTGACGGAAGAACCAGTTAATTGTGAAGACAATTTTTAACATGGTCCTCCAGATAAAGAAAATCACAGAACCAGCGCCTATGGGAAAAGCAGAGAGAAAATTATCCGTTCGAAGGACATGCAAAAAATGCATGATTTTTAACATGGTCCTTCGAGCCGGATCAGAGCGATCCGGCTTCGAATTTTTGCAAGATAATTATCTGAAAATTATTAAAGAAAATTATCGAAGAAAATTATTGAAGAAAATTATCAAAGAAAATTATCAAAGAAAATTATCAAGGAAAATTATCAAAGAAAATTATCAAAGAAAATTATCAAAGACAATTATCGAAGACAATAATCTGAAAATTCATCCGATTTCATCCATAATCATCCATCCCCTCCCTTCACAAAGTATTAGTGAATCGGGAGTGAAATAAAACTTTCCAATTAAATGTGAATATTTCGCGTAATATTCGACTTTGTTTACGAGGTAAAACTCGTTGAAATTCATCGGTTCGGTGCATGTTTTGTGAGGAATTAAAATAATTACTTCGTTCTCCCTTTGTTCCCGAATTACCTCAACCGAAATTTTAGTAATTACTCTAACCTTCACCTTCGGCCCCCTCGTCAAATCATCCCCTTCCTCCAGCATGGCTGTGAAACCCGATACGGCTCAACATACCGTCCCCCAATCCACCTCGAGAGTAGCTCAAAATAAAATAGATATGGGCGTCAGATAGATTTTGATACTGCTGGACCTATCTAACCAGATCAACGGTGAAAATGACGGAAACGATAACGGTAAACTCTCGAGGGGATTGAGGAAACGCCAGAGAAGAGGGGTGTCGGAAAAGGGCGTTGCGGCTTGTACTAGGCTAGTTCAACTTCGTGGAGAGAGGGCGTGGGTCGAGGGCACACTCAGAAGTCGCCGAAGAGATCCGAACCATAGAACGAGAGTTAGGGTGAGGAAAAGAGGAATAAATAAATACGAGCCAGATAATGTCCTTACATGTACCGCTATTGCCTGAATAAGACCAAAATCATACATAATTCTCAGTTATACATCCATTAGTCCCTTACTTTCCTCGCTATGGCAAAAGTAACCAATGCTACTAGGGAAAATTGCGAAAAGCGCCTTTTATACAGAAATGCCTAAAAGATCGACTCAAAATCCCTTAACGCCATTAAAACAGCCGAATTAATCGATAAATCCATTATAGAATCTGACGAACCCAACAGTACTCAAAATCTTGAATCGAGCGAGAGAGAGAGAATAATCGTAGAAAACGAGAGAATTACTTATTTTTATCGATTTGTACCTAAAATTAACAATAATGTAAAAATATAGTAAAAGGTACAAAAGTGCCCCAAAATCTGGTAAAGATAATTTTCAGATAGATATCTATCAGTTAGATTGGGCGGAATCCCCCAAAAGATACTCGCCAGTATTGATTAATAATTATTTTTAATTATTTCTATTAATTATCTCGGGCGCCATTAGGAAAGACTCATACGCCCTTACGTTCCTATCAACTGGCGGAAAAAATAACCAGTGGCATGATTAATCTCATGATTATTCCGAATTAGTCAGTATTTCCTTAAAAATGGTGCGAGGGAAGCGGAAATGACCAAAAATATCCTAATTCATTGATAGGTATAGGGGATTATTTATTTTACGTCGATTAATGCAAAAATCCCAAAAGATAACCCGAACTCTGAAAAGTCTATCGAAAACGTCTACCTCCTCTGAACAACCCGTCAATGCCACAGAGCAGTAGTCTAGATGTGGCTAGATTAGACTCTTCACCAAAAACGCCCTCAATTCCACAGAGAGGCAAGCCCGGTTTTTTTTGAGTAGGTAGAGAGACGAGTTTGCCTTAGCATTGATAGTCTGAGCCTGGTCGTGCCACTGGAGCTTATTATCTATGACAACTCCAAGATCATGAACCTTAATGGAGTACGGTATTTCAGAACCACTCACCGTAACCTTTGGTGTTGAATTCAAATCAATGGCGTTAATGAATCGCTTAGTACCAATTATAATCGCCTGGGTTTCTGTTTCATTGAGTGACAACCGATTTCTACCAACCCAGGTACATAACCTTGTGATATCATCATTAATTTTAGTTATAGCCTGTACGAGATCGCCCGGAGCACAGTGAACATATACCTGGAGATCGTCAGCGTAGCTGACATGCTTGACATATTTGAATTGACGACTAAGATCTGAAGAAAAACAAATAAAGAACAGATGACCGAAGATCGTCCCCCGAGGAACTCCCCTCGTCACTGCGCTCCAGTCCGATCTCGCACCAGACTCACCACAGACTGCTTGTCTTCTACCAGTCAGGTAGGAGCGCATCCAGTCGACAGTGTCACGTGAAAATCCCAGAAGCACAAGTTTTTGGAGTGAAAGATCATGATTGACCAAATCAAAAGCCTTGGACAAGTCAAAAAGCACCAGTACAGAAATCAGTCTATCATCGATCGCCCGCTTCACATCATCCAGCACACTCAACAGCGCAACCTGTGTGTTCATTCCCCCACGAAAACCACATTGGAATTTATCAAATCTGTTTTGCTCTTCTAAGAAACTAACCATTTGCTTCGAAACAATTTTTTCAAAGAGTTTGGATAAAATACAAGTTAATGCTATTGGACGATACTGGGAGCATTCGGTCGGGTTTTTACATTTCGGAATTGGCCTGATCAGAGCATCTTTCCAAGTGTCCGGGAAAAATTTATTGTTAATTGAAGAGTTAAAGATGTGCATGATAGGTCGCGCGATTATGGGAAATGAGAGTTTATTGCTCTAGACGAGAGAGAGTCAGGACCAACCGAGTTTGATCTCAAGTATCTAGCATGTTTTTCAATATCAAGAAGAGAGATTTTTTTAATTCTGAATCTTGGTGATTTATGTCGTTACCATAAGCCACCCGCTCCTCTATGAGACCAGTTGCATTCGCATTATCCGCTACATGCACGGAGGAGGAAGCGAAATATTTCGCCAATTCCTTGAGTTCAATCGCCGGTTTACCACTGGTCTTCTTTTTTTGTTTCCCAACGCCGATTTCTTCCAGTTCCCCCCACAGAGCTTTCGAATCACGGGCTTTCAGGAAACGAGCTTTGAAATAACTTGACTTAGCGTTACTGATTGGAATCTTTATTTCTTTACGAAGCGACTTTAAAACATCATGCAAAGCCCGATCACCAGTCCGCCTTGCTCTAGCGCGAACCGCGTCTCGGATACTCATTTGAGAGCGTATATCAGGAGTAAACCATGGCATCACCTTTCTTCTTACAGTCACTGTTTTGAGCGGAGCATGTCTATCAAGAGAAAGAGACATCACTGCATTGAGGAAGCCAACTTGTTCACTTACCGATGGCAGAGCGGTGACATTGTGCCAATCAACTTGAGATAACTCCTGAAGAAAAGCAGTTTTGTCGAGATGACTAAAGTCACAGTATGTGCACGTTCTCGATGATGACTTGGTGAGCCTATGGAGAATCTCAACACCAACGAGGTCATGTCCGATAAGGTGGAGGAAGATTGAAATGAATGAATTAATTTGCATGGATCGCTTATTAGTATAATATCAATCCAGGTGTGGGAAGTGAGGGTGTGGTGTGTGGGCTGAAAAGGAATGTTAATTATTCCGGCCATATCGACCAGGGTAATTGGCTGTCGATAGAGACAATTGCCATTGATATCAACAAAAGAGGTCAGTAACAGCCCTGACGCTCTCGGAGCGTTCAATTTTCGTGAGTAACGAACTTTTCTTTTTCTTCTCGTTTTGACACGCGACGCGTACGGTCAAGTTATCCACACTGTTGTCAGTACTATAACTACGCGGTTATTCTATTTAACTGCACGTGCATTATCAAAAGAATTAATTAGACAATTATCAGTTTATTCTATTATCAGTGAATTGTTGATTTACACCCAACAATTTACGACAAAGACAATTATCCCGAACGATATTATCGAAAGCAACTGTACAGTGAAATCTAGTCAATATACGTTATATATATTTATATCAATTCATTGTGTGATTATTGAACAATTATCCTAATCCTGAAAGAAACAGTCCGAAAGCAGCAAGACCAGGTATCAGAAAAGCAGCAGAATCAACATAAAAAATACAGTCCACTAAATTAAAGAAATCATCGTCATCAACAAATTGACCCATAAGTAACTTGGGCCAGTTTCCAAGGAATTCTCACGAATTTTCTTAACAAGGAACGATAGCGAGGTTCAGATCATCAGAAGCACGTCTCAGGTGCTTATTATCATCCCTAAGATCCCCATTACTTTTGAAGCCATTTAGATCCATATTCAGGTCCATAAGAGTCAGGTCATAGGACGGGCTCGGCCTAGCTAGACAACCCCAGAAATCTGTAGGATATTTAAGGTGAGGTGGACGGTAGATTACACTGACCAGAGTCTTCGCAAGGCCCTGACAAGACACTTCAATTGTTAGAAATTCAGGAATGCCAGAGAACAATCCAGGAGATTTGTCCATGATTTTGACAGAGAGATACGATTTAACATATAGTGCCACTCCTCCCCCCTCTTTCCCCAAGCGACCGTTGCGAAAAATGACGTATTCAGGATATTCAACATAATTATCGGGCAAGTGAGGTTTAAGCCAGGATTCAGTAATTGCAATTATGTCATAGTGGTAGTTATGTGTAAGGTTAATGAGATCGAGGTAGTGGCATGGGAGAGATTGAGCGTTAACATGGCAAATCTTAAAATTATGCACCGAATCATCACTACTGGAGCTAATAGTCTTAGAGGATGGTAGTTGCTATGAAGCTGATTTCTTGGAGTTCCTTGTCGGGCGTTTAGCCGGTGCTTCCACTTGATCTGTCTGTTCATCTCGATCTTTTCTTTTTTCTTTCGAGTTAGCTGCACTAGGTTCAGAAGAACCATGCTGGCCATAAGCCTGACGATCAATAGGGCCCGATGCGTCATCGACAAAAGCTGAGTCTGCAGTGGTCTCGGAGCTGTCACTGATCGCCTTGACGTCATCAATGTGACTGAAAACAATTACAGGGGAGCCATCGGAGACACGGCCACACACTGTACCATTCTTAACCCAAACGTATCTAAGATGACCAGCTTTTTTAACCTTACGTGCGAGACGAAAAATACGTTTGAGATAAGGTGTCAGTCTCGCATCAGCATAAACTATCCCAATGGCGTTTTCAGACAGTCCCAACTCGACTGTCGTGATCGATTTTCCATGGTCCTTTACTTTTTTCAATAATAAAATTTTATTTTCCTCACGAACGAAGTTGATTATAATTACTGGATAAATATATTCACCGTTATCGAGCACTTTCACCTGTTTACCAAGCCTGTAGCAGGAGCTGATCTCTGCAATTTGCAGTTCAATCTTTATCACGCCAAACAAACGCATTATTAATTCCATCACTTTTTATTTTCAGTGACCGGGATCCCGCTGATTTCCACACCGTGGCTTAGCTGTTGTTGTTTGATTTCTCCAATTTGTATTTCAGAATTTTTAATGTTCTGTTTGGAACGATCGATGTCACCACTCGAGGTCTCAATTTTTTCAGTATTATTATTGTCCTTTTGTTTCAACGCAATCAAGCGCTCATTGTGTGCATCAAAGCCGACGTTAAAACTGTTAAAATCCTTCTTCATTTCCTTAAGGAATGAATGAATATCCGCGTTAGTTGGTTCACTCATTTTAATTACTTTCTTCAAAAGCAGTCCGGTAGAAGAATCACTCACTTCTCACACATATAATGTGACAGGGTTACCCGCACATCAATACAATGAACACACGGCGAAGCAGCTGATTGAAACGTCAACAAACACGTTAATCGATATAGTGTCACTGACTGTAAGAGTAAAATGTAAGGAGAATCAGATTGTTTGAAATGAGGAATAAAAGGCGATAGATGTCACTCAGCAATTGAACCGCACCAGTTGACGAGAAAGCCGAAAATAATGATGTTAATCTGGGTAAATTATAGTCGATGGTAAACCATTCACAAGTGAAATAAAATATAAATTAACACAATTTGGACTGAAAAAATAATTTTTCACACATAATTAATATGAAACTTTACGCACTGAGTACTCCCCTCTCTCGTGGTGTATTTATATAATAGTAAAAAGTTAAAGGTACGCTCATAAAACACGAAAAACACAGAGCTAAGTGACAGCACGCCCAATCAAGATAAGAAAGAGAGCGAGAGAGAGAGAGAGAGCAAATGTTGAAGAAGGAGGAAATGACAGAAACTTAATTTTCCCAAGTATTCATTAATAATCTAAGTTATTTCATGAGAAATGATTCACCAATATCTCAATACAATTTTTTTTATTCTGTAATCCAAAATGAAATTTTTATTATTTTTACCAAGACAAAATTGCTGCAAATTTTTCTAGAAAACTTCGATATCAAAATGATGCTCCTGCAATACTCTCAATTACAACCACTTCTCTCATAATACAGGAATAATACACATGGACTTTCCATTTTTTCCGCAATTCAACTGTTACATAATTAATTTTTTTTTCATTTCACTATAAAACTTGTTATAAAGGCACATTTCGAGTTCTTATATTTAAAGAGAGCTTATCTTCATTAATAAGTTACATATAGCTTTGGTCCCTTCTTCAACTATTCTTTTCTCTAAATACTCGTCTAATGCTCCAAATTCACTTTTTCTCCCCATTAATTATCCAATCATTCTACTACCTCCACAAATCCTGAGAAGTTACTTTTTTTCATCATTATAAGACTTAAACTCACAGCTAGAGTATTCTTAATACTTTCAATACTAATGTATTATAATCAACTGATTTTCAATAACAATTCTCAGTCGATAAAGCATTTTTTGCTTTTCCAGTCATTGCTTATCTCGTTGAATCATTAAACTAAGATCCGCGATCTGCTCATATAATGAGATCATTATCAATATATTATAATAATAGTTTTAATAGTTATTTTCAGTCATGAAGCTTTCTTCATCTTTTTGTAACTTTAGTCGCAACCTGAGCTCGGAAATGTACGTTTCCTATAGATTTGTACCGTTTCATTTATACTCATTAAGTTTTTTTTTTTTTAGCAAAAGATATCTTGATATTCATTTGCAGTGTTGAACACACGGATTACATAAGGAAGAAAATTTTAACTCTAAATATTGATTACATTCAACGTAATTTGAAGGGAGAAAGTATAAAAATGAGTCAGAGAAAAAAAATAAAAAAAAACTGTATCAAATGAATTTTTGTTCTGCATCATCTCTGTGAGAAAATTGCGATCTTTAAAGTTATTTCAATTCTGAGGAAAAAAATGATGATTCTTGAAGAAATGAAGGAATTGTTCCTAGAATGGAATCGAAAATCATCGACGAAATCAAAATATAGAAAGTGTTTAGATCATTTCGATTAGGAAAAACAAAAAATTATAGTTTCCAACAAAATATACGTTGAAAATTTGAGCGAATTTGAAATTTTTCAGTTTCTCTGATTGATATGAATTTAAAGAGGTTATTCTATTGAAGTGAAAATCAAGCGATTGTTTATAAAATGAATTTAAAATTTTGTTTAAATTATCTCAATTTTGTGAAGAAATGTTAGCTTTTTGCGAAATATAGATTAATAATCAAATTAATTTTGAAATTTTTCTGTTTCACTGTTTCAATGAATTCTAGAATGATCGAACAATTAAAGTATAGAAGAATTTTCTGCAGATATTCTGTAAAAATAGAGATACTCTTTCCAGAGATGATGCAGAAACGGAAAAAAGGACACAGGACAAAACCTATAATTCTGATTTGTCGTTGGGATCCTCAGATCGATCAGAATCAGAATCATCATCTCGAATGACGATTACATAGTCGGCCTTCTTCTTTTTCATTCTTCTGTCAAATCTCCTGTTAACCTGTTGCTGTACCTTTTCCATCTGCTGAAAAAATCCCTCGACTTCGACTCTATGATCAGTATGACTTCCAGAGCCAGAGTGATGTGAATCATCTCTAACTTCAGATTCTCCCATCTCTTGTGATATGCCACTGCATGGCACTTGATCATCTTCAGAATCAGCCCGGGTAGAAAAATTTTGGTCTTTGAAATATCTTCAATAGATCTTCCGAAGATGTCCGAAAACGATCTTTAAAAGATCTTTGGGAGATCTGTTATATGGCCACTTCACAGACTTCCGAATGTCTTCAAGACGTCTTCAAAAGATCTCTTCCGAAAGATTTCACCAAAATAGTGACAGACTTCTGAGCTCTCATCAGGATCCCGGGTAGAAAAATTTTGATCTTTGAAAGATCTTCAACAGATCTTCCGAAGATGTCCGAAAACGATCTGTAAAAGATCTTTGGGAGATCTGTTATATGGCCACTTCACAGACTTCCGAATGTCTTCAAGACGTCTTCAAAAGATCTCTTCCGAAAGATTTCATCACAATAGTAACAGACTTCTGAGCTTTCATCAGGAGATATCTTAGCCGACTAATTCTCAGTCTTCTTGAAAATTCAGAAATAGTCTGCAGGTGTTTCTCTATAAGTCTTGCAACGAGTTTCAATGAATCTTTTGACGACTTTTTCCAAGTATTGGAAAGACTTGGGCTAAGTCTTGCAAAGACATTTCATAAGTCTTGTAAAGACTTGGTCTAAGTCTTGCAACGACTTTTGACAAGTCTTTCGAGGATTTGTCAAGAATTTTCAAGACATTTCATGATTTGCTCCTCCACATCTTGAACTTTCCTAATCAATGCTCTGAAACTGTCGTTTTTCTCCAATTTGTTAAATTATTTCAGATGAATTAGTGGGCTTAGTTTATGAGTATAAATTTTTGTTTCAAACCTGGTTTCAAATATTACCTGACGACATTTCTTGACTGATGTGAATCACACCATCTTTTTCTCAACTCCAACAAGAATGAGGCTCATGGAGAGTGTTCCGAGAGGAAGAGGAATAGAATCAGAAATGAAATTCAGGTTTTGGTTCAAATCGGTTTAGTAAATATAATGTTCCGTCAAATAATTAGTGTACAAAAATCCTCATTATTTATTCAAATTAATTATCATGTTATCATTCTTTATATTATATAATTCCAATTAATTCTGTTCACGCATAGCTTAATACAATTTCAAGTTTTTCATTGATTCAGTTAATTTATTCATCAATATATATATATATATATATATATATATATATATATATATATATATATATATATATATATATATATATATATATATATATATATATATATATATATATATATATATATATATATATATATATATATATATATATATATATATATATATATATATATATATATATATATAATATATAAAATGATTAAAGAATGATCAAAAAATGGAAAAAAATGAAAATATTTATTGAATAAAAAAAAAGGAAAAATCCTGATTTTACGAAAGTTTTTCGAGGCGTCACGTGACCTTGACGCCTCGAAAAACGGAGCACCAGTCTCTCCTGGGGGGCACAGGGGCATTTTTATCACTCAAAGTGTCTCTGTACTTGGTACAGAGACTCTTTGAGCCACAAAAAACCCCTTCCACCTCCAAAAGAGAGGGGAAAGGTTCCCAGATGAAAAAAAATCAGGATTTTTCCAATTTTTTTTTTTTAAATTAATTTTTTCACTTTTTCCCATCTTTTTGATCGTTCAACAATGATCAAAAAAATGGAAAAAATGAAAATATTTATTAAATTAAAAAAATGGAGAAATCCTGATTTTACGGGAGTTTTTCGAGGCGTCACGTGACCTTGACGCCTCGAGAAACGGAGCACCAGTCTCTCCTGGGGGCAAAGGGGCATTTTTATCACTCAAAGTGTCTCTGTACTTGGTACAGAGACTCTTTGAGCCACAAAAAAACCCCTTCCACCTCCAGAAGAGAGGGGAAAGGTTCCCAGATGTAAAAAAATCAGGATTTTTTCAATTTTTCTTTTAAATTGATTTTTTCACTTTCTTCTATTTCTTTAATTGTTCAAAAATGATCCAAAAAATGGAAAAAAGTGAAAAAACTAATTTAAAAATGAAAAATCAAAAAATCCTTATTTCTAAGCAGTTTTTCGAGACGTCACGTGACCTTGACGCCTTGAAAAACGGAGCACCATTCTTTCCTGGGGGGAAGGGGTATTTTCATCACTCAATGTCTGTGTACCAAGTACAAAGACACTCCCAGTGATGAAAGTACCCCTTCCCCCCCGGAAAGAATGGTGCTCCATTTTTGGAGGCGTCAAGGTCACTTGACGTCTTGAAAAACTGCCCAGAAATAAGAATTCCTTGGAATCATTTCTTTCCAGATTAAAATTTTCAATTTTTTTCATCATTTCAATCAATTTTAAAACGATTAAAATGATGATCCGAATGAAAAAATTGATACCAAGGAAAATTCTCTCTTTTCAGCACCAATGGACAATTGATGCTGGAGAGAGAGAGAAATGGAAAAATGAAAGAAGAAATAAATACGTAATCATGCATTCAGAAGGTAAGTGTATATTCTTTATCGATAATTCATTCTTTTTCACATGCAGGTCTTTCATTAGTTAAACGAAGAATTATTGAAGAAAAGAGTCAATTAGTATTGAAAGGAAAGTCATGAAAATGGGGGAATCGAGTGATTAATAAAAAAAAAAAAAGTTATTAACATTGTTGTAGGAAAAAAGCTTCCAGTTAGGGAGACAAAAGCAGTCGATTTTCATTACAATAATTAAAAAAAAAAAAATTGTCATTATAATAACTGTTCAAAATGTCCTCCTCCAGCTTCTATGCATTTTTCAGCCCGCTCCAATAAGCTCGACCTCACAGCTTGCAGCATCTGTGGCGTGATGAGCTGCACCGTGGCATGCAGTCTGACAATCATTTTCAATTCATCGGGGACAGTGGTTTCAGAAATCTTCTGTTTCAAGTGCCCCCAGAGGAAGAAATCCAGAGGACTCAAATCAGGTGATCTGAAAGAGAAAAAGCAAGAGTTAGCTCTGATATGATTGCATCATTTTGATTGATCTTACCGTGGAGGCCATGGTACTGGTCCATATTTTCCTATCCATTGCTCCGGAAATGTATTGTTTAAATATTCACGAGCAGTCAAGGATGTGTGTGCTGGGGCGCCATCTTGCTGAAACCAGACCTCCCTATCTCCTGGTCCATCACCAACAATGTCCGGAAAATTCTTGGCCAAAAAAGCCCGGTACGTATTTCCCTTGAAAATGGTGGAGGAAATATCGAGGGAATATTAGGGAAGTTATCTCTGGATGTTTGTGTCTGGGGATATGGAGCTTTTGGATTATCAGGATAGGAGAATTATAAATAAATTTGTAATTTTCAAGGCAGTAATTAAAATTTTTGGACTACTTACTTCAAGTGGATCGGGAGCTAGTCGGATGTGCACATCATCCCCCAAAATAACACTCTACACGTTCAATCGCCTCCACTGATATTGGAAATTCGTGGCTTTCACCAGGTGAGGATTATCAACCGCCCAGTAATGTTCATTATGGACATTGAATAGTCCTTCCCTGGTGAAAGCACACTCGTCGGTCCAGCACACATTAAAAATGAAATGGGGATCTTGACGATTCTGTTCAATCAAGAACCGACAGAAATTGAGCCTAGCAGGATAATCCCTCGGTAGCAGCTCCTGGACGGGGGTGTCATGAAACGCATGTAGATTTTCATTCCGGAGAATGCGATGCACCTGAGTCCGACTCGTTCCGAGCTGATGAGCAATCCGTCTAGTGCTGATGGTAGGATCCTGCTCTATGGCATTAAGGACTTCCTCCTCCAAGTGGATGCGGTTTTGAGCAACGGGGCCTACTTCTCCTCGCCGCGGGAGTACGTGTCCCTCACCAAGACGACGATGGAGATTTATGAAGGCACGAGGACCAGGATGCTCAAGGCAATTTGGGAAAGCTTCTTGATATAAATGAGCAGCAAGATTTGCATTCCCATCAGCTCTCCCATACATGAAATGCATATCACGGTACTCGACTGCCGTAAGAACCATTTTCACTTCACGGAAACACGTGCGAATAACTGGGAGGATTCGATGGAACTGAGGCAATGACACCCATCAATTGTATGTTAGTAGTTAGGAGGAGGGGGAACCGACGAGAAAGGGGAATGAAAAAACAAAAAACGATCTTCGTCTTGTCTTTGTGAAATGGAGGGGGGGGGGGGATCGTGCGAGTATACGAGTAACTGCTAGAAAAATGAATGCTGGAGGAAAGACGAAAATCACAATTGTCCATTGATGCTGAAGAGAGAGAAATGCGGGAACGTAAAATTGGAAGGGAAAATAAAAGAGAAGAAAAAAGTTGAAAAATTCTGGATCCTGGCTCGACGAATTCCAGAGTTTTACAATTTTTTCCCTCATCTTCCTTTAATTACAATTTATTTATTCATTTCTCTTTCAGTTCTCCCATTTCTCTCTCTCTCTCCGCCCCGAAGGGAGGAGGGGTTTTTTCGTGGCTCAAAGAGTCTCTGTACCAAGTACAGAGATACTTTGAGTGATAAAAATGCCCCTTTGCCCCCCAGGAGAGACTGGTGCTCCGTTTTTCGAGGCGTCAAGTTTACGTGACGCTTCGAGAAACTCCCGTAAAATCATGATTTCTCCATTTTTTTAATTTAATGAATATTTTCATTTTTTTTCCATTTTTTCGATCATGCTTGAACGATCAAAAAGATGGGAAAAAGTGAAAAAATTCATTAAACAAGCAGGAGCCCCATTACTTGTGCGTAATTTGAGAATCTTACATCTAATATTCTGCCAATGCAATTGGCAGAAAGCTTCCGAATGAATTTTTTAATTTCAAATCTACCATCACTGATCTTATTCATATTAATCACGTCAATTCATGTTCTTTTTGTTAAATATGATATCTCTTTGAATGTTCTGAAGATGATGAGAATCCCCTCGTTTGCTATGAGTAACAAAATTCTTTTTTATTTTCATATTTCTACTTTTTGGAACATCTTGAGTCATATTCCATTGAAATCTTGAGCTTCAACTTCATAGTCAAGTTAGCTAACTCGAGTTTAGCCTTGCCCAAACTCAGCCTAATTCAAGGTTGCAGATAATTCAAGGTTGAAGATATAGCTTGCTTTTTCTGATGTTTCTATGCTAATATCTAAAAAAACTTCTGGACCGATTCCGCCCAGTTTCAATACCAACGTTTGTGCTCATCAGATGTATAACCTCACAAAATTTGAGGTCTCTAGCTCAATTATCTATTAAGTTATCGTGGAATCAAGATTTTCACGAAAAATTTATCAAACGTTTTCTACTGGCTAAAATAAAAATCCGAGCTCCCACCACCCTGGGGGTCAAAGATGCGGCTCTTGGACGCGCATCTCTTCGCGGAGACTGGACGCTGTGATTCCATTTTTCATCGAGAAAAGTCGAAAAAACGATATTTCAACATTTTCATTTTTCTCAAAAACTATCCGACCGATTTAGCTGAAATTTTTGTGAGAGCTTGGGGCATGCATGGCGAACTTATGGTAAAATTGTCAGATCGCTAGCTAACCCCACTCCAGAGTAAAGCGGAAAATGCGTCATCGCACACACACACACACATACACACAGCCATTTTTTAACAAGCAGGAGCCCCACTACTTGTGCGTAATTTGAGAATCTTACATCTAATATTCTGCCACTGCAATTGGCAAAAAGCTTCCGAATGAATTTTTTAATTTCAAATCTACCATCACTGATCTTATTCATATTAATCACGTCAGTTCCTGTTCTTTTTGTTAAATATGATATCCCTTTGAATGTTCTGAAGACGATGAGAATCCCCTCGTTTGCTATGAGTAACAAAATTCTTTTTTATTGTCATATTTCTACTTTTTGGAACATCTTGAGTCATATTCTATTGAAATCTTGAGCTTCAACTTCATAGTCAAGTTAGCTAACTCGAGTTTAGCCTTACCCAAACTCAGCCTAATTCAAGGTTGCTTATGATAAAATTCTCTGCAATGAGAAATTTTCAAAATTTGCGTAACTTTGAATTTTTTCTCAATACTAAAATTGTGCTACCAATAGTCGATACAAGGAAAATATAATGTATAGATAGCATGAATCAATCAAGTTGATATAAACTATCTCATTTCAGGAGTCGAAATAATTCTCAACGATTGAAGAAATAATAACTACGAGACACATCAAATGTCCACGAGGTCATAATTGTAAAATTGGAAAAATATACTTCAATAATCATCTTTTTATAGAATGTTTGTCTGATCATAATTTGAGAGTATCGGTGGACAAATTTCCAAAAATACTGAAGATCGATCATGAACGATATATTTTAACGGGGATAGTGAATTTTATAGATTCAGATATCATAAGTGAAGAGAATATTGGACATTACACAGCGTATATTCTTAAATTCGATGAGTGGTATGAAGTAGATGATTTATCACCTGATCAAATGAATGGAAAAGATTCATCTGATTCAGTCAATCCTCATCTATGCATATATATAAAAATTGGTAATGGTGATTGAACGAAAATTATGTGAAGAGAACGTGATTAGAAATAATCTTATAATTTTGAAAAAGAAAGTATATAGTTGATCTCGTTATTAATTATCATCAATTTTATCATTGAAATGATTTTATTTAGAATATATTAATATTGTTACGTAAATGGAAATAATAATGATACACAGGTTTAAATTTCAATATTTGGGGCAGTTTATTTTAAGAGATCTGTATCGTCTCGAATCCGTGTGTAGAATAATAATCTTCCTGTTTGTTGATCTCCCATGACAACCGTCGCTAGGGTTCTTGAGTCTCTTCTTTCTTCAATTAATTTAATGAGTGATTAAAGGAGGGGGAACCGCAACACTACTCCCCTCCATGAAAAAGATTGCTGCCCCAGCAATCAAACCAGGGACTATTTGAGATATTTCAACCATCACAATATAAGTAATAAATAGAAATTGATGAATTTAGAGGCCTCTTTTTTTTTTTTTTTTTTTTTTTTAGTTGGAAGATCTCATATAGGGAGGGCCCTAGTCTGTTCTTCAACTAAAACCTCCCAGAAATCTCTGTTGAAGAACAATCCCGATACATTCACATTTGTTTGATTCGATATAATATTGAAAGTAATTTTCATGAATTTATGTGTGATACAATTGTTTTCAACATTTTGAAAAAGAAAAATTGAATGTTTGATTGTGTGTTGTTTCTACAGATTGTTTGTTTGTTAATAGAATATGAATTGTTCATTCGAACCGGAACTAAATTGTCACTGGATAGATCCATTAGTTCTGGTTCAGCATCTGTAAAGAACTAAACACAAAAATTCCTCGTATTAAGTAAAGTAAGTGAAGAAAAATTCAGTGAATTACGCCAAACAAATTTCCACAAATACATATATTTTATAAATTCTACTACTCTTCTGGTATATCCGAAGGTTAGTTATTAGTCAATAACAAATTCTACTTTTAAACATGATAAGCCAATCAACTAAATAATGGAATGAAAATTTTGTTAACCACAAAAAAATTCGCTAAATCCACGAATATTCAATTTTATATAGATTCTGTTAACCACAGAATAATTCGTTAAATCCACGAATATTCAATTTTTCTATAGATTCTGTTAACCACAGAATAATTCGTTAAATCCACGAATATTCAATTTTCTATAGATTCTGTTAACCACAGAATAATTCGTTAAATCCACGAATATTCAATTTTCTACAGATTCTGTTAACCACAGAATAATTCGTTAAATCCACGAATATTCAATTTTCTATAGATTCTGTTAACCACAGAATAATTCGTTAAATCCACGAATATTCAATTCTCTATAGATTCTGTTAACCACAGAATAATTCGTTAAATTTCAGTGATTTGTAAGACCTACAAGTGAGCATTCTACCAGAAGTGTAGTAGAGTTATCGCAGCTTTGATAATTAGGAGAGAAATTCATTATTCGGGATTTTCTTCCCCAGAAGGTGTCATGCGATCAACATGTACTACTCTAAATTTCCCACGAGGAACTTTCTGGATTCGATATGTTACATCGTTCAGTTTTGACTTGACGACATAACCTTTCAACCATTTACTCTGCACTTTAGGACATTTTCCTTCGACTCTTGTGGGGGATAAGAGCCAAATTTTTTGTCCAGGTGCAAAGTTGACCATGTGGGTCTTCAAGTCAAATCTAGACTTCATTTTATCACTCTTGAGTGTCAATGTTTTCCGAACACGTTCATGAACCTTGTTCATTTTTTCTTGTAATTGCTCGACGTAATGGTGAGGTGTAACGTCATTAGATAAATTGTCAACAGGAGGAGAGCCACGAAGTAAGTCCAGTGGAAGACGTAGTTCTCTACCAAACATTAACATTGCCGGAGTAAATTCTGTAGTTTCTTGTCTCGAAGAACGATAAGCTAGTAAGAAAAGAGGGAGCCATCTATCCCAATCTTTTTGATTATCTTGGATAAATTTAGCAAGATAATTGAGAATGGATCGATTCAGTCGTTCAACTAAACCATTAGATTGTGGGTGAAGAGGAGTAGTTCGTGTTTTATGAATTCCAAGAATTTTCATTAGTTCCTTGAAAATGAGAGATTCAAATTCTCTCCCTTGATCAGAGTGAATTTCAAGGGGAATCCCAAACCTTGAAACTACATGAATTACTAGAGCCTCTGCAATTGTATGGGCCTGATGATTAGGAAGTGGTATTGCCTCAGGCCATCGAGAGAAATAATCGGTAATCACTAGAACGAATCGATTGTTATTAGATGATTTAGGTAAAGGACCAAGAATATCGATGGCAATTCTCTCAAAAGGGCAACCTACATTGTAGATTTTTAATTTTCCTTTTGTGAGCCTGTTAGGACCATCTCTACTAAAACAAATAGAACATTTCTGACACCATTTTTCAACATCATCTTTATAAGTGGACCAGTAGAATCTTTTCCGGATATTATCTAGCATTTTATTGACTTTGAAGTGGCCTCCAATTGGAGAAGAATGAGAAACTTTGAGAATTTCCGTAGTTGTTGAGGCCGGAACCACTATTTGATATACAATCTTCGATTCATTAGACGATTCCCAGCGGCGATATAGAATTCCATTATTCAATTCGAGAGATTTCCAATATAACAAATAAGTTTTGATTTCACGACCTAGATGTGAGATTTCCTGCCATTCAGGGCGTTCATTTTTTTCTTTAAACTTCATCAAGATATTTAAGATCGGATCCTTTGATTGGAGTTTTTCCCAGTTGAAAGTGTCATCAGAAACACAAATGGTTCGATAGACGTGTTTTTCAGTTTCTTTGTCGAATGAATTAATTTTATCACATTTTCTACAGTTGCAGGGACGACGAGATAGAGCATCCGCATTAGTGTGGAGTCGACCTGGTCTATGAGAAATCTCAAAATCGAATCTAAAAAGAAATTCCAGCCAGCGAGCTACTTGGCCTTCTATGTTTTTGAAGGACAAAAGCCATTTCAGAGCTGCATGATCAGTTCTAATCAAAAATTTTCTACCTAGAAGATAATGGTTGAAATTTTCTACTGCTTTAATGACTGCCAAAAGTTCCCTACGTGTTGTACAATAATTTCTTTCTGCTTTGTTTAAACATTTGCTGAAGTACCCAATGACTTTTTCTTCACCATTTTGAATTTGTGAGAGAGTAGCTCCAATAGCAGATAAAGATGCATCTGTATCCAGTATGAAATTTCCATTAAGAATTGGGACAGTGAGGATAGGTGGAGAGGTGAGGGCGATTTTCAACTGATCAAAACTGGATTGAGTTTTATTATCCCATTTGAAAAGAGTCTTATCTTCAGTTAAAATGTATAAAGGTTTCGAGATGTCAGCAAAGCCTGAGATATATTTTCTGTAATACCCACATAAACCTAGAAAACTTCTAATTTGATGTTTAGTTTTGGGAATTGGCCAACTTAAAATAGAAGAAATTTTCTCTGGATCACATTTGATCCCTTCCTTGCATACGATATGCCCTAAAAATCGCACTTCGTGTTTAAAGAAAACACATTTTTTGGTATTAACTTTTAGATTTGCATCTGCTAAACGAGATAAAACGAGATCCAAATTATAAGAATGTTCTTCGAAGTCTTTCCCAAAGACAATAATGTCATCGAGAAAAACACGACAAATTTTTCCTATTAGACCTCTGAGTACTTCATTCATGATTCTAACAAATGTTGCTGGTGCGTTGCAGAGACCGAAAGGAAGAATCGTGAATTGCCAAAGTTCATCACCAATAGCAAATGCTGTTTTCTCTTTATCTTCAGGTTCTAGTTCAATTTGCCAGTAGCCACTTTTTAAATCTATTGTAGAGAACCAAACAGAATTAACTGTAGAATCAAAGATCTCATCATCACGAGGAAGAGGCATTGAATCCTTTTTTGTAATATTATTCAAAGGGCGATAATCAACGCAAAAACGAAGAGAATCATTTTTTTTATTGACTAAAACAACCGGAAATGTCCAAGGACTATAACTGCGTTCGATGATTCCAAGATCTTTCATTTCTTCTAGTAATTTGAAAGCTTCGTCACGATAGTGAAAAGGAATTCTGCGAGGATTCTGTTTGATTGGCTGACAGTTTTCAACAATAATTTTATGTTTAGTTCCTCTGTATCTCCCTAAATCATTTGAATTTTTTGAAAAAGTATTTTCGAATTTAATTAGAAAATACTTCAGCTTTTGTTGCTCTAAAGGATTCAAAAGTTCACATGATCTTTCATAAAGTTCCTCCAAGAATTCTGGAATATTGCGAGAAAATCTAGATGACTCTTGAAGAGAAATTTTGTTAATTGAAATGATTTTTTTTTGTTCATTGATGTCGAATTTACGATTAATGATTGATTTGAAGTCTTCTAAAAGACCTGATTTTGAGAGAAAGTCTAGTCCGAGAATGCAGTCATCTTTAATATTAGCAAAAATTGCATTTAGACCCATAGAAATATTACCAATTGTAATAGAAACTTCTTTTGATGCTATATAGGGAAACTTTTCTCCAGAAACAGTAAAAATTGTGATATGTTTGGTAACGTCTTTTAAATTTCTCAAATCATTATTAAAGAGACTAGGATTCACGATAGTGATATCTGAAGCGGTATCGATATTCATTAGACATGAATGTTTATCAATTTTACCATGGATTTTCAATTTCAAGCATAATAGTTGATTATTCTCACAAATTTGGTAACAGTAAGTTTTATCAGTATTTGATTGAGTCAACTCATCCCCCAATGAATTGACTCCATCTAGTTTTCCGGATTCCTACTAAAAGTTTGTTGATTTCTGTTATGATTGTCGTTTTTGTTGTTATTTTTGGAAAATCGATTCCCATTATCAAAATTGCTATTAGGATGATAAGTATTGGGTTTGTGATTAGAATTTTGAGAGGAATTTGTGTGAGGAGTCAGTTGATTACTTTGAATGTTGTTGGTATTTGATTCATCACATTTGTTAGCATAATGTCCATGTTTTTTACATTTAAAGCATAAAATATCAGGTTTTGTTGTTGTTTTGTTTTGCTTGTATTGGTTATTTTGTGTAGAGAGTTCATTATGCTGAGGTCGATTATTCAATGTTTGTGAATTTTGTTTTCTATTATTTAAAAGTGAAGAAATTGATTTGAGTTCAGTAGCTCGTTCAACTGCTTCACGTAGAGATTCTAAACGTTCTGATCGAAGAGTAAATTCAATTTTGGGATTATCAATTCCACTAATGAAAGATAAACATGCGATTCGATCGCGATTATCTTCGGACATATCAGGGTACGCGAGTCTCACAAGACGTTCGATTTCTTCGGAATACGTCATGTAACTTTCCTCTTTCTTTTGTTTACGGGCTTGTAGTTCATTGAAATACATTCTAGACAAATGCCTATCATCGAATCTGTTTGTTAATGCTTCTGTGATTTTTTTATAATTTTTTAAATCAATCTCTGGAATTTTTTCTAATATTAACTGAGCTTTGCCGCGGAGACGAGTTAAAAGTTGGGAAGCTTTCATTTCATTTGACCAGCCGTTAGTTTCAGAAGCAATTTCAAAATGTTTCTTATAATGTAACCAAGGTTGAGAACCGTCGTATGTGTCAGGTTGAATGTGAAAATGTTTGTTTGATGACATTAAAGCTTCAATTGTGTTTGAAAGAGCGATGTTTGGTGAATTGTGAGAAGCATGAATAGTAGCATTAGTAGTAATAGAATTTGGATTGTTATCTAGTATTGGTGGGGAAACTGGAACATCCGATGAAATTTCAGGTCGAGTTGTAGTCCTAAGCAAATTATGAATTTCCTCTCTGGCAGCCCGACGGTGTCTTTCCAAATCCTCGCGAAGTGTCTCTCTGATGTCCTTGATGATATCATTGCGGAGATTGTTCTTCATTTCGTTCAATTCCAGTGATATTTCTTGACGAAGATTATTTCTTCCATCATTGTGAGCTGGAACGGAATGCGGGCGGAAACCAGTGGCGAAGGGGCCTGGCCGATTATCTAGCTCTTCCTCTGATGAATCTTTGCGCTTCCGGTTTCTTCGTGACATGTTGTTATTTTTATTTATTTAATTATTTATTTATTTGTCAGGGAAATATTTCTTCTTTTTTTTTTTTTTTGTATTTTTTTTTTGTCTGAATACAAAAAGAAATGTCAATTTTTTTTTTTTTTTTTTTTTTTTTTGATCACTAAAATGTCACTTCTTTTCTTCGCAAAATGTCACTTTTCTATCACTTTTTTTTTTTTTTTTTTTTTTAATTTAATCCTTTTTCAGTGGGGTCTTTTTTTTTTCTTTTTTTTTTTTTTTTTTTTTTTTACTTCTGACACCAATGTTACGTAAATGGAAATAATAATGATACACAGGTTTAAATTTCAATATTTGGGGCAGTTTATTTTAAGAGATCTGTATCGTCTCGAATCCGTGTGTAGAATAATAATCTTCCTGTTTGTTGATCTCCCATGACAACCGTCGCTAGGGTTCTTGAGTCTCTTCTTTCTTCAATTAATTTAATGAGTGATTAAAGGAGGGGGAACCGCAACAATATATTATCGTCAAAAACATACCTTTCATAAAACTGGGATTAGTAACCGACGCAGCTGATACTTTTTCAACAAATATGAATTAAGAATGTTGAATTTATGCAAATATCAATATATTTGGGATATAAGATATTCTTCAAATTTGGCAAATGATTAAGTCACAACGACAATGGGTTCATCTTTCAATAAAAAAAGATTTACTTCACGATAATTAATTCAGATATATTGCCCTCCTCAGGGAAATATATAGGAAAATGGAAATTCATGGAGGATCAATTTTGTGAATGGTTCCCTAGAATTATTATTTCAAGAATTCTAAAAGTTATAACACAAATGACGCATAGCCAAGACCTTTTAACCCTGTGAGGATTAATCCGCAAGCTTTATCTGGACACAGTTGCTTTAGAAAATTCCTATTCAGGAGGAAGAGAGCAGAGACGGACCAATGCCCTTGATGCGGAATGATAGACAATGTCAGTCACACGATGTTTATGTCCGACAGATGAACGAAGAGAGTCTTGAGTTGAAAGCTTATACCGGACGATAATTCAATAAGATTAGCATGATAATCAGCCTAACAAGCGACAAGGGAAGCTGAAATCGTCCACACAATGATTGATAAGAAAGAAAATGACATCAGAGCGCTACGTCATAGCGTCTGGAGACAATGTCCATGCTGAAGTGAAGCGAAAGTGGTTTGCAGCATAGTGCATGAATGATGTCACGGAGGTGGGTTTTTTAGTCAGTAAGAATCTGACACTACCCGCATCCCATCTGCGGGTGTCTCATGTAAGATTTTTCCCACCTCCAAAAAAAAAAAAAAAAAAAAAAATGGCATTACTGATCTGTGCGTGGAATGCGAAAACTAAAATAGGCCTCAGAGAGTTAAGTTTGTTCCAAATATAATCAATTGAATAGTTTTGAAGATATAGCTTGCTTTTTCTGATGTTTCTATGCTAATATCTAAAAAACTACTGGACCGATTCCGCCCAGTTTCAATACCGACCTTTGTGCTCATCAGATGCATAACCTCACAAAATTTGAGGTCTCTAGCTCAATTATTTATTAAGTTATCGTGGAATCAAGATTTTCACGAAAAATTTATCAAAAGTTTTCTACTGGCTAAAATAAAAATCTGAGCTCCCACCGCCCCGGGGGTCAGAGATGCGGCTCTTGGACGCGCGTCTCCGCGCGGAGACTGGACGCTGTGATTCCATTTTTCATCGAGAAAAGTCGAAAAAACGATATTTCAACATTTTTATTTTTCTCAAAAACTATCCGGCCGATTTAGCTGAAATTTTTGGGAGAGATTAGGGCACGCATGGCGAACTCATGGTAAAATTTTCAGATCGCTAGCTAACCCCACTTCAGAGTAAAGCGGAAAATGCGTCATCACACACACACACACACACACATACACACATACACACAGACATTTTTTAAAAACGATGGATCTCGACGTTTTGGGTCATTTGCAGTCATATTATGATGAAATCTCAAAATCGAAAAAAATTACGATTACAAAGCTTCCATTCGGAAGCAAAAACGACGGATCTCGACATTTTGGGTCATTTGCAGTCATATTATGATGAAATCTCAAAATCGAAAAAAATTACGATTACAAAGCTTCCATTCGGAAGCAAAAGAGAAAAATGGGAAAAATCCTTATTTCTTTACACCTGGGAACCTTTCCCCTCTCTTTTGGAGGTGGAAGGGCCTTTTTTGTGCCTCAAAGAGTCTCTGTACCAAGTACAGAGACACTTTGAGTGATAAAAATGCCCCTTTACCCCCCACGAGAGACTGGTGCTCCGTTTTTCGAGGAGTCAAGGTCACGTGACGCCTCGAAAAACTCCCGTAAAATCAGGATTTCTCCATTTTTTTAATTTAATGAATATTTTCATTTTTTTTCCATTTTTTTGATCATTCTTGAACGATCAAAAAGATGTGAAAAAGTGAAAAAAATAATAAAAAAAAAAAATTGGAAAAATCCTGATTTTTTTTCATCTGGGAACCTTTCCCCTCTCTTTTGGAGGTGGAAGGGGTTTTTTTGGGGCTCAAAGAGTCTCTGTACCAAGTATAGGGTCGATTCCACCAATTTTCGAGTAGAATTTCGGCTCCAAATTTTGGGAGGCCACTTTTCGGTCCTCATCGATTGAAACCATTAAAATGAAGAAAATCCTAAATTCTAAACCATTTTGCACCACTATCGAAGCAGAAATCGATGAATTTTGATTTCTGCATCGAAATTTTCTCTTAAGAATGACATGAGTAGCTAAATGAAAAAAAAAAATACAAAATATAGATTTTCATCGCAAATTTTCTCCATTTTCTGAAAAAAATATCCTTTTTCGTCTTTGTCTTTGTTTTCGAGGTGAAAATGCTCTTTGAAAACTTCAAATGCTTGTTTCGAATCGTTCCCCAATTTTTTTTTCAATTTTTTTACTTTTTTCTGAAAATTTTGAAAATTTGCTAGGAACTATATGATTTTCAGCCCCTGCTCTTGAAAACTCCGGTGACTGTAATTAAAAATTTGAAATTTAATACTTATTGAGAACTAACAATAAATGCGAGTTGAAAAGATGGAAGTTGCAAAAGACATATGTATATTGATTACATTTCATAATTCTAAATGGAAAACATCAGTTGTTTAAATGTTTTCAATTTAGGATTACAAAATGTGATCAATATCCATATGTCTTTTGCGACATTCATCTTTTCAACTTGCATTTATTGTTAGTACTTAATAAGTATTAAATTTCAAATTTTTAATTACAGTTGCCGGGGTTTTCGAGAACAGGGGCCAAAAATCATGTAGTTCCTAGCAAATTTTCCAAATTTTCAGAAAAAAATAAAAAAATTGAAAAAAAAATTGGGGAACGATTCGAAACAAGCATTTGAAGTTTTCAAAGAGCATTTTCACCTCGAAAACAAGGACAAAGACAGAAAAGGAGATTTTTTTCAGAAAATTCAGAAAATTTGCGACGAAAATCTATATTTTGTATTTTTTTTTCATTTAGCTACTCGAGTCATTCTTAAGAGAAAATTTTGATGCAAAAATCAAAATTCATCGATTTCTGCTTCGATAGTGGGGCAGAATGGTTTAGAATTTAGGATTTTCTTCATTTTAATGGTTTTAATCGATGAGGACCAAAAAGTCGCCTCCCAAAATTTGGAGCCGAAATTCTATTCGAGAATTGGTGGAATCGACCATAGAGACACTTTGAGTGATGAAAATGCGCCTTTACCCCCCAGGAGAGACTGGTGCTCCGTTTTTCGAGGCGTCAAGGTCACGTGACGCCTCGAAAAACTGTCGAAAAATCAGGATTTACCTCGATTATTTTTCTCTAATGAATATTCTCATTTTTTTCCATTTTTTTGGTCATTCTTAAACGATCAAAAAAATGAAAAAAAAGTGAAAAAATTCATTTGAAAAAAAAAAATTGGAAGAATCCCCATTTTTCTCCCTCAGGGCATCTCTTTCCTCTCCCCCGGAAGGGGGAGGGTTTTTTCGTGACTCAAGGAGTCTCTGTACCAAGTACAGAGACACTTTGAGTGATAAAAATGCCCCTTTCCCCCCCAGGAGAGACTGGTGCTCCGTTTTTCGAGGCGTCAAGGTCACGTGACGCCTCGAAAAACTCCCGTAAAATCAGGATTTCTTCATTTTTTTAATTTAATAAATATTTTCATTTTTTTCCATTTTTTTGATCATTCTTGAACAATCAAAAAGGTGGGAAAAATTGAAGAAATTGATAAAAAAAAAAAAAATTGGAAAAATCCTTTTTTTTTCATCTGGAAACCTTTCCCCTCTCTTTTGGAGGTGAAAGGGGTTCTTTTGTGGCTCAAAGAGTCTCTGTAACAAGTACAGAGACACTTTGAGTGATAAAAATGCCCCTTTACCCCCAAGAACTGTCGAAAAATCAGAATTTACCTCAATTATTTTTCTGTAATGAATATTTTCATTTTTTTTCATTTTTTGGTCATTCTTAAACGATCAAAATAATGAAAAAAAAGTGAAAAAATTCATTCGAAGAAAAAAAATTGGAGGAATCGCCATTTTTCTCCTTCAGGGCATCTCTCCCCTCTCCCCCGGAGGGGGGAGGGTTTTTTTGTGACTCAAGGAGTCTCTGTACCAAATACAGAGACACTTTGAGTGATAAAAATGCCCCTTTGCCCCGCCAGGAGAGACTGGTGCTCCGTTTTTCGAGGCGTCAAGGTCACCTGACGCCTCGAAAAACTCCCGTAAAATCAGGATTTCTCCATTCTTCTAATTTAATAAATATTTTCATTTTTTTCCGTTTTTTTGATCATTCTTGAACGATCAAAAAGATGGGAAAAAGTGAAAAAATTCATTTAAAAAAAAAAAAATGGGAAAAATCCTGATTTTTTCACACCTGGGAACCTTTCCCCTCTCTTTTGGAGGTGGAAGGGGTTTTTTTGTGGCTCAAAGAGTCTCTGTACCAAGTACAGAGACACTTTGAGTGATAAAAATGCCCCTGTGCCCCCCAGGAGAGACCGGTGCTCCGTTTTTCGAGGCGTCAAGGTCATGTGACGCCTCGAAAAACTGTCGAAAAATCAGGATTTACCTCAATTATTTTCCTCTAATGAATATTTTCATTTCTTTCCATTTTTTTGGTCATTCTTAAACGATCAAAAAAATGAAAAAAAAGAGGGTGCGTGGAACCCACGCGACAGAAGTGAAACTTCTTGCTCATTATGTATAGATAGCGGTAAATTATTCGGATTTTTTTTAATGAACAAGTGATAATAATTGAGAAAAGTGAGGATACGAGGTTAATCTCAAAGGAAAATGGCAAAAAGCACAGACCAGCACATTTAGCTTTGTAATGAACACAACACTTTGAGAATTTGAGTACCTGTCTATAGGATTTTGGTTATCTGCTAACTAACAAATTATCTTTATTTTTACGATTATAAAGTGTTCAGACAACTAGATTTTTTGAAATCAGTTTTTTGTGAATACACCGGAAATCGATCGAGATAGAGCGGTTTTGCTTCAATCCTTTCTTGTAGCTTTCAAAACTCTCTATAAAGAAGGATTCATGCAAAATTGCTCTATCTTGGCTAAATTCCGGGATATTCGAAAAAAATTACTTATAAATCAATTTGGCTACAAACTTCATATTCTTTTGTTTTTAACATCATTTTGTTCGAAAATATCTTGGAAACTGAGCGAGATAACGGAATTTTCCGCATGACATTTTTTGTAGAGAATTTTAAAAACTACAAGAAGAATTCCTACAAAAATTGCATCATCTTACTCAGTTTCCCAGATATTTATCGAAGTCCTACGACCAAAAATAGATTTATGAATAGAGGAATTGTTTCAATGGTTTTTTCTTGAGAATATATCGAAATCTAATAGAGATACGCCCTTTGCTTCAATCTTTTTTTTAGCTTTTGAAATCTTCTAGAAAAAAAAGGATTCAGGCAAAATCACCCTATCTCACTAAGACTTCGAGTATACTCAAAAAATGTTGGCTTCGGCACGCCTCGTGTGTTGATGCTTTCGTTAGTACGACAATACACTGCAGCGTCACCTCGCTTCTCCCACTACCCGACTACCGTGCCTATAGAGCCTGCAGTCTCGCCCCCGCTCTAGCTTCCCCCGCCAACAACGCAAGACTTCTCCTTTACCCCCACTCCTCGACTATTGAGTTCCCCTCAAAACTTGACGGTTTCGGTACACGCTCGAGAAAAGTTGGTACCCTGCCAAAAGAAGTTTCACTTCAAAAGTGAAAAAATTCATTTGAAGAATAAAAATTGGAGGAATCCCCATTTTTCTCCCTCAGGGCATTTCTCCCCTCTCCCCCGGAAGGGGGAGGGTTTTTTTGTGACTCAAGGAGTCTCTGTACCAAGTACAGAGACACTTTGAGTGATAAAAATGCCCCTTTACCCCCCAGGAGAGACTGGTGCTCCGTTTTTCGAGGCGTCAAGGTCACGTGACGCCTCGAAAAACTCCCGTAAAATCAGGATTTCTCCATTTTTCTAATTTAATAAATATTTTCAATTCTTTCCATTTTTTTGATCATTCTTGAACGATGAAGAAGATGGGAAAAAGTGAAAAAATTCATTAAAGAAAAAAAAATGGGAAAAGTCCTTATTTCTTTACACCTGGGAACCTTTCCCCTCTCTTTTGGAGGTGGAAGGGGTTTTTTCGTGGTTCAAAGAGTCTCTGTACCAAGTACAGAAACACTTTGAGTGATAAAAATGCCCCTTTACCCCCCAGGAGAGACTGGTGCTCCGTATTTCGAGGCGTCAAGGTCACGTGACGCCTCGAGAAACTCCCGTAAAATCAGGATTTCTGCATTTTTTTATTTTAATACATATTTTCATTTTTTTCCATTTTTGCTTCCGAATGGAAGCTTAACAATCGTAAGGATTTTCGATTTCGATTTTTTTGTTGCAAATCACTTAAAATGATGTGGAGAGTCCGAAAATGATATTTAGAGAAAAAGTCTGTGTGTGTGTGTGTGTGTATGTATGTATGTGTGTCTGTGTGGATTTTTTTTTTACTCATAAACGGTAAAATTTCAACCGAACAATCTCATATTTCTACTATATATTGGTTGTGATAAATGTTTCTTTTCGAGACCTCGTTACTTGGAAATCATTCAATATTTTTTGAGATATGACAAATTTTCGATTTTTTGAAAAAAATTGATTTTTCAAAAAGTTCTCAATCGATTTCATCCAGATTGATGCATATTATTTGACATCATATTCTGTCACTGCGTGAATTTTTTCAGATTTTTCTAATGCTTCGTTTTCAAGTTATGTCGATTTTTATCATTTTTCTTGCAAAATATTGTTGTTTCAATAACAATCGGAACAATTGAGATGGAAATTTCAAATTTGGCTCACATATTGGTCTTCTGAACCTGCAGCTTGGGATCGTTATTGGACAGCATTGGAGGAATATTTTTTTAGATATGAGAGATTTTTCAGAATTTCAATTTTTTCATTTTTTCAAAATTTGCAATAACTTTCCGAGTGATTTCATCCAGACTGAGGAATAATATTAGACACTATATTATATAATTGTGTGAATTTTTTCAGATTTTTCTCGTCATTAGTTTTTGAGTTATTTTGATTTCATTAATATTACATGAAAAATTTTGTTTGTTCGATAAAAAAACCCTATTAGAAATGAAGTAGTCAAGATATGAGCTTCGAATTTTACTGATATTTAGCTCTCAATCGAAAATATTGTCTTTTATGCAAAGTTGTTATGAATCAGTATGTTTAGTGTAACTGTCAAGAGCAATAAAGATAAGTATTAATTTCTATAGAAACTAATATTCATCTTGATTATCTGGGGCTCTCAACCCATATTCTTTTCAAAAACCCAGACGGAAAAATGGAAAAGAATAGGAACTAATTACAATCTTGATTATAATCTTCACATGAGTTCTTCATCTTCATAAAATTGTAGAATTAGTTACATTCAAAATTTCCGATTTACACTCGTTCCACTTTCACTTTTGATGTCAGACATATCGCACGAATTAGTTCTTTTTCCTTGTAAATTATTAGTAGAAAAAAAAAATTATAACAATAATTCGATAATTGAAGAAGGAAAATAACCTTCAGACATGAGACGTTATATCAGATATAATAAAGTTTATTGAAAATTGGTCACCAAGGAAACGTAAAAAACGGAATGAATCGATATCCACATAACATAATAATGGAATGTGCAATGGAATAGCAATTAAAATAAAATCATCCAATAATTCAGATTAGCTTATTACTCAATACTTTTCTCCTTTGAAATAAACAAAAATGGAAATGTATATGAAACGATTGTAAAGAGGAGAAAAATAAATGCATTCGGAAGCGACTTGCTAATAAATTAGCAGATAAAGCTATAATGATGTGGATAATGATGCAAGTTTCCACTTGTTTTGATCATTCTTGAACGATCAAAAAGATGGGAAAAAGTGGAAAAATTAATTTAAAAAAAAAAATGGGAAAAATCCTGATTTTTTTACACCTGGGAACCTTTCCCCTCTCTTTTGGAGGTGGAAGGGGTTTTTTTGTGGCTCAAAGAGTCTCTGTACCAAGTACAGAGACACTTTGAGTGATAAAAATGCCCCTGTGCCCCCCAGGAGAGACCAGTGCTCCGTTTTTCGAGGCGTCAAGGTCATGTGACGCCTCGAAAAACTGTCGAAAAATCAGGATTTACCTCAATTATTTTCCTCTAATGAATATTTTCATTTCTTTCCATTTTTTTGGTCATTCTTAAACGATCAAAAAAATGAAAAAAAAGTGAAAAAATTCATTTGAAGAATAAAAATTGGAGGAATCCCCATTTTTCTCCCTCAGGGCATTTCTCCCCTCTCCCCCGGAAGGGGGAGGGTTTTTTTGTGACTCAAGGAGTCTCTGTACCAAGTACAGAGACACTTTGAGTGATAAAAATGCCCCTTTACCCCCCAGGAGAGACTGGTGCTCCGTTTTTCGAGGCGTCAAGGTCACGTGACGCCTCGAAAAACTCCCGTAAAATCAGGATTTCTCCATTTTTCTAATTTAATAAATATTTTCATTTCTCTCCATTTTTTTGATCATTCTTGAACGATGAAAAAGATGGGAAAAAGTGAAAAAATTCATTAAAGAAAAAAAAATGGGAAAAGTCCTTATTTCTTTACACCTGGGAACCTTTCCCCTCTCTTTTGGAGGTGGAAGGGGTTTTTTCGTGGTTCAAAGAGTCTCTGTACCAAGTACAGAGACACTTTGAGTGATAAAAATGCCCCTTTACCCCCCAGGAGAGACTGGTGCTCCGTATTTCGAGGCGTCAAGGTCACGTGACGCCTCGAGAAACTCCCGTAAAATCAGGATTTCTGCATTTTTTTATTTTAATACATATTTTCATTTTTTTCCATTTTTGCTTCCGAATGGAAGCTTAACAATCGTAAGGATTTTCGATTTCGATTTTTTTGTTGCAAATCACTTAAAATGATGTGGAGAGTCCGAAAATGATATTTAGAGAAAAAGTCTGTGTGTGTGTGTGTGTGTATGTATGTATGTGTGTCTGTGTGGATTTTTTTTTTTACTCATCAACGGTAAAATTTCAACCGAACAATCTCATATTTCTACTATATATTGGTTGTGATGAATGTTTCTTTTCGAGACCTCGTTACTTGGAAATCACTCAATATTTTTTGAGATATGACAAATTTTCGATTTTTTGAAAAAAATTGATTTTTCAAAAAGTTCTCAACCGATTTCATCCAGATTGATGCATATTATTTGACATCATATTCTGTCACTGCGTGAATTTTTTCAGATTTTTCTAATGCTTCGTTTTCAAGTTATGTCGATTTTTATCATTTTTCTTGCAAAATATTGTTGTTTCAATAACAATCGGAACAATTGAGATGGAAATTTCAAATTTGGCTCACATATTGGTCTTCTGAACCTGCAGCTTGGGATCGTTATTGGACAGCATTGGAGGAATATTTTTTTAGATATGAGAGATTTTTCAGAATTTCAATTTTTTCATTTTTTCAAAATTTGCAATAACTTTCCGAGTGATTTCATCCAGACTGAGGAATAATATTAGACACTATATTATATAATTGTGTGAATTTTTTCAGATTTTTCTCGTCATTAGTTTTTGAGTTATTTTGATTTCATTAATATTACATGAAAAATTTTGTTTGTTCGATAAAAAAACCCTATTAGAAATGAAGTAGTCAAGATATGAGCTTCGAATTTTACTGATATTTAGCTCTCAATCGAAAATATTGTCTTTTATGCAAAGTTGTTATGAATCAGTATGTTTAGTGTAACTGTCAAGAGCAATAAAGATAAGTATTAATTTCTATAGAAACTAATATTCATCTTGATTATCTGGGGCTCTCAGCCCATATTCTTTTCAAAAACCCAGACGGAAAAATGGAAAAGAATAGGAACTAATTACAACCTTGATTATAATCTTTACATGAGTTCTTCATCTTCATAAAATTGTAGAATTAGTTATATTCAAAATTTCCGATTTACACTCGTTCCACTTTCACTTTTGATGTCAGACATATCGCATGAATTAGTTGTTTTTCCTTGTAAATTATTAGTAGAAAAAAAAAATTATAACAATAATTCGATAATTGAAGAATAAAAATAACCTCCGGACATGAGACGTTATATCAGATATAATAAAGTTTATTGAAAATTGGTCACCAAGGAAACGTAAAAAACGGAATGAATCGATATCCACATAACATAATAATGGAATGTGCAATGGAATAGCAATTAAAATAAAATCATCCAATAATTCAGATTAGCTTATTACTCAATACTTTTCTCCTTTGAAATAAACAAAAATGGAAATGTATATGAAACGATTGTAAAGAGGAGAAAAATAAATGCATTCGGAAGCGACCTGCTAATAAATTAGCAGATAAAGCTATAATGATGTGGATAATGATGCAAGTTTCCACTTGTTTTGATCATTCTTGAACGATCAAAAAGATGGGAAAAAGTGGAAAAATTAATTAAAAAAAAAAAAATGGGAAAAATCCTGATTTGTTTACACCTGGGAACCTTTCCCCTCTCTTTTGGTGGTGGAAGGGGTTTTTTTGTGGCTCAAAGAGTCTCTGTACCAAGTACAGAGACACTTTGAGTGATAAAAATGCCCCTTTGCCCCCCAGGAGAGACTGGTGCTCCGTTTTTCGAGGCGTCAAGGTCACGTGACGCCTCGAAAAATTCCCGTAAAATCAGGATTTCTCCATTTTTTTAATTTATTAATTATTTTCATTTTTTTCATTTTCTTGATTATTCTTGAACGATCAAAAAGATGGGAAAAAGTGAAGAAATTAATTAAAAAAAAAAAAATTGGAAAAATCCTGTTTTTTTTCATCTCGGAACCTTTCCCCTCTCTTTTGGAGGTGGAAGGGGTTTTTTTGTGGCTCAAAGAGTCTCTGTACCAAGTACAGAGACACTTTGAGTGATAAAAATGCCCCTTTGCCCCCCAGGAGAGACTGGTGCTCCGTTTTTCGAGGCGTCAAGGTCACGTGACGCCTCGAGAAACTCCCGTAAAATCAGAATTTCTCCATTTTTTTAATTCAATAAATATTTTCATTCCTTTCCATTTTTTTGATCATTCTTGAACGATCAAAACGATGGGAAAAAGTGAAAAAATTCATAAAAAAAAAAAAAATGTGAAAAATCCTGATTTCTTTACACCTGGGAACCTTTCCCTTCTCTTTTGGAGGTGGAAGGGGTTTTTTGTGGCTCAAAGAGTCTCTGTACCAAGTACAGAGACACTTTGAGTGATAAAAATGCCCCTGTGCCTCCCAGGAGAAACTTTTGCTCCGTTTTTCGAGGCGTCAAGGTCACGTGACGCCTCGAAAAACTTTCGTAAAATCAGGATTTCTCCTTTTTTTTATTCAATAAATATTTTCATTTTTTTCCATTTTTTTGATCATTCTTGAACGATCAAAAAAATGAAAAAAAGCGAAAAAATTAATTTGAAGAAAAAAAATTGGAGAAATCCTAATTTTTTTCTTTTCAGAATATTCCTCCCCTCCCTCCCCTTCCATTTGAATATTTATACCTTCTCAGGTGACAGGCGACAGCTGACGATCGCCGATCCCTTTCACGTTACTGAGGGCGGGAAACTCGGTGGTTGTGGAGGGGATCGGTTACCGCGGCGTGGGGACGCACCAACACTTCCGTGAATTTCCCACGGATGTGCGGCCGTCTATCGGTGGTCTCTCATTGGCCCACCTTTCCACCCTCATATCTCCGCAGGGGTTCATCGGAGAGAAAAGTGGAAGAGGACTTTTCTGCTCCAAATGAACCCCTTTACCCAGGATTCCCGGGAGTACCTGTACTTCCGGTACACCCTGTATATACGTACGCAACGTCACACTCGCCTCCGTATATGTACATTGTGTTAACGTTATGGACGCCGAATCCGGAGGCGACTACGTAAAATCGGAGGCCAGTACGTACCCCTGTGTATATTGTCATGATTCGACGCATAATGCAGTAAATGCAATATTCTGAAGTTTTTGATCGGAGTTCAGTTCGATCACAACACGTATACAGTAATACTTTTCAGTTCTTTTGATTGATGTGTGACGGAGCCACCGCCTAATACATATGTACATTACTCGATACTGTCAAGTAGCAGTGGCATCCGTATGTTATGTGCTGATAGTCGCCTCCGAGACTAGGCAACTGCGCATGGAGGTGAGTAAGCGTGTTGAATTTACAGGTTTATATACATGTGGAGCACAGACAACGCAATGCATTTTTTGGAGCAAAAACCTGAATTATCCTCATAAGATCACCAAATTACGATCTATAATAGAGGAGACCAGGGTAAAATGGGGAACAGGGCACGTGCTTTAAAGTTCCCCATTTTGCCCCGATCTCCTCTACATAATAGTTATAGATTCACCTGGAATTCCGGTTTTATCAGACATGTACTATTCATTATTTTCATAATATTTTTACAAGTGATAAGGAAGGATACGGTGGTTATTGGGAGAAAAGCCAGCTATTTGAAATGTATCAGGAGCTGTTGTAATTGCAACAGTGCTGTTTGTGGTCCTTATGAATAATATCATCTTTAATTATCGTGATGAGAAAAAAATACAATAGATGTGATTCTAGTGGTTTATTTTGCATTAATCACAAATAGAACAAACTGGGAATCTTCATGGAATGAAAACATATAATTCTCAATATATTTTCACAATAAAAAATGACAAAAATATCTTCCATTATTTTATCAAAAAGTAGTCAATATTAATTTTTTTTTTGAGTGCAAGAAAAAAAATATGAAATTTTTTAATTCAGTATTTAAGATCATTAGGATTAAATTTTCAAGAAATGGAAGAGAAAATATTCATTTGGAAAATGAATGAATTTCAACTGCACACGTTTTTTAGTATTTTACTCCAGCTGTGGTAGACGATACTTGGTTTTGTGGGCATAAGCCAGCGAAACCAGAGTTTGTTATTTGTCACGATATAAATTGTATACGTAAGTCTTAATTCTAACCCAATCTTTATTCTTGAATAAGGCTAGATGATTCTCCATGAGTTGTTCACATTCTTTTTTCTTAGGGGGTTTTTTGAGCTGAATGTGACGTTTGAAATACTATTTAACAACTTGAATCTGCTCTGGTGTCCATGGAGTTCGGCCAGTTTGTTTCTGCTTGCTAGCTGCAATTGATAGTTAGATAATTCATTTAATTGATAAATATATTTCGCAGAAGACTCTAATGAGTGTTGAAGGAACTTACGAAGAGCAGCACTCGAAAGGGATGGCTCCGGAGATCTAGGCATGACATTGCTCGACGATGCTTCATGGTCAATATTTGTAGACTCGTCATTTTCCGAATCATCTGATTCAGCTAAATCCTTTTCTGGATTTATGTCAATCTCATTCAAGGATTTCCCTTTATACTCATGGCCAGTACCCTTGTTCATCAGTATCAACAATTTTGATACCTTTGTTGCCTGGTAAACATCTTCTGTCAACCTGAATTAAAATAGCGAAGATGAAAAAATAATGTTTACAAACAATCGTAAATAATTGCAAAAATAATTACAGATAATATTCATAATTATCGAAAACAATTATCCATCAAAATTCATTATTGAATTACGGTGGAATTCAATTTGACCGAAGAACTATCAGTGTGGAGTTAGATAAATGTAATATTCATTCATTGACAATTACGAAATATCTTTTAAACAAGCAGGCTTTTGGAATTTAAGATATGAACTGTTGTTTTAGCTGATTCCTTGTAACTAATGAAAATTAAGAGAGAAACGATAAGTTTTATGCAATAAAATTTTTCCTTTTTTTTCGCTAAAAAAGTTGAATCAATTGACAAAAACGTTAAGGCAAAAAAATTAGATAGATTCATTCTATTCCACTTTTTTCAATACTACTGGACTTACCTGTAATATTCTTCATGTGTTTTCCCTGTGTGACCCATAAAAAGTGCAAATTGATCGGCTTCTTCTGGATTGAGGTTGAGAATTTGCATTACTGTGGCAATTTGTTTCCTCAGTTTGTTCGATGACATGTACTCTGGATGCTCCAAATCAGAATTTTTAGCGAAATTACGAATGATAATATTCCCTCTAATTCAACGTTCACTTTCAGGATGTGCAGATAGATACACATTGTTTTGTGGAACCAGATTTGTCTTCAGTCTTACATCCACAATAACATTCATGAAATTTTGGAGATTCGGTGGAAACAATATCACGATAGCTTTGCTGCCTTTTCCTCCTGTTACTACTCTCTTGTAGTGCTTGGTTAATATCTGTTCTGATTCTGACAAAGATTTGATAACATCTTCCTGATTTTGATGATGAGAAATTTTTAAAATATGTATCCAGTTTAGTGTATTGAACATCTCCAATTCGTCGCCTGTTGTATAGAATTGTCAAGGCTAGTGTTGCATTCACCAGATTTTTGTACGCATGTGTATCATTAAGATTGTTTCGGAGCGATGCAGCAGCCTCATTTGCAGTTTGAGTCACATGCTCTTTGAATTTGAAGATATCTTTAGTCAATAGTAAAACCGTTGGTTTATTCCATTTTTTTTCATTTAAATCCTTAAATGCCAAACTGCTTACTTTTGTTGTCCATTGGGTAGTAAATAATTCTTTAAAACGTTTTACTTCCTTCAATTTCACTTCCGGATCTCCACATTTTATTATTGATGATTTTTTCAGAATGAGACTCGTCAGTTCTTCACTGGCCTGCTTCGATGTAGTGCCGAGATGAGCTAACACGCTTCCTGCTCGATATGATTTACTGATTGGATCATATTCAGCAACTCTTTTCGCAGCTTCTACAACTTGATCAAACATTGATGGCTGGATGACATCAATTAATTCCAATTTTTCATTTTTTTCAATCTCTCTGACTTGTATGAGAAGTTTGGCCAATTCTCTCATTTTATTAGAACATGGACGTGCCATTTGTACCCTTTTATGTTTCTTCAAGTACTTTTCACTAACAGAGCGTATTAAAATATCAGTCTTTGCCACCATTGATGCTTTGTCTGCTCTCATAGTATCAAAAACTTCATCTTTAACACGCATTTTATTTAATGTATTCTCTGTATCAAGGGCACAAGCAATCATGGTTTGAGATGCTGATAAATGACTGCCTTTTCTGACATTTTTAGAAATTTCAGCAGCAGGACATTTCTTGACATGTCGGCACAAGTATTGTTTAGTACATAATACTTTACAATAAGGACATGGACGACGCTCACTATCCTCCATGGATTTCCTTTGATAAGCTGGTATTGTTCTACCTTTCAAATATTTTTCAAAGTGTCCCTCATTTTTCAATAGTCCTATCGAATTTCTTCGTCCTCGACTTTTCTTCGGTTCCTGCAAAATATCTCTGACTTTCTTCACATCTGAGTAATTCCTCTCCAAGTGGCGTGCAAAGTTTCTAATCTCATCGTGACAAATTTGACAAACAGTCCTTTTTTTTACCAATTTTTCGAGAATTTTGTGGATTAAGCTGCTGAATTTTTTTGTGTGAATCCTGTGACTGTTCTTTTGAGTCAGCCTGCTGACTACAAGATTACAGGATTACAGGATTACAGTCAGGAACAATAGATGACTTCTCGAATTCTTCCTGTATTTTACATATTACTGAAGATTCTTCTGCTTCACTGGATGCACTTGAAGTTTCAGGTATCTAAAATGAGAATCACGTTCAATTATTATGCAGTGTACATCTCCATTCATATTTTATTTGATTTTCACATTAATACTGTCTTACGTCCATATCCTTAGGGATCTCAAACATGGGATCTTTATCATCTTCATCGAAGTTAGAAGAATAATCTGAAGGACTGGTATCAGTATTGTGTCCTAAAAAATAGATTAATTATATTTTTCAATATAAAATGATATTCTTCCAGAAACTATGAATTTACCATCATAATCCTCACTTTTGTCTCTTTTTGACTCGATACGTTCAATCAATCGGCTACTTTTCCTTTGCTCCTGGATGCTGATATTCAAAACATAGTGAAAAAAAACAGCATCAGTGAAAATTTTCTCATGAAAAATGAAAAATTTGACGAAAAAAAATTTATGATATTTGGTTTCCTAGTTTTTTCGTCGATTGCATTCTGTTGGTGACAACAAGATTTGTACGTGCATTTTCCATGTTTGAAAGGCCTCCGGAATACTTCAAAAAAATAATTCTATCTAGAGGAACTATTTATTGAATTAGACTACAAAGAAAAACCACCAATTTGAAATTTTATATCGTTTTTTTTTTAAATTAGAGTTCATTGAATATAGAATTATCGGTTTTTCTGAAATATTCACAATGTAGGAGTTTGACTATACAAAGTGTAAATTCCGAAGAAAACCCCAAATGCTTTGATTCTTCACTTGATTTCATCATAACTCATTTCATGCAAATTAAGGGAATAATATGCACAATTCCTTTTCTCATGGAATCTTTTCAACTCTTTTAATGTTTGATTTTCAAATGTCATATATTAAGTTGGAAAAAAATTCATTAATTTCTGAAGATTTAGTTTCAATTTTTTTTTTCCATTTCAAATATATAATTTTCATAATTTTTCTCTCATTTTTTCTTTCAACTCGATTTATGGCTTGTGCGAAGATTATGTGTACATTTTTTTTTCATGATAATCGAACTAATATTCTGAAAGTTTCAATTAATTCCCACGGCACGTAGAAAGAAATTCATTCAATGGATTTAAATTGAAAAAAAAAAATTGTATTCATTGAGTGTCGAAACGGAAACGGCGATCTCCCCTCTTCGACTATCGCAAACGTTCGGCGGAGTTCGGTTAGTACGAAGAACGTCACTAACACATTTCCCAGAACGTGACTAATACGAAAATTCAAATAATTTTTGGTATAGATAATTTTGATAAAGTAAAGTAGAAATGCAAAATTTTGTTCCTAAAATGTTCTACATTATGAAATATCTGAAGCATTGCTATTTCAAATATAAAGAAAATATCAATTTAGATTGAAGAAAAAAAATTGCAAGTTTTTGGTTGCATTTCTTCAATTTATTCATTCCAGCTTCATTATATCGTTGCTTTAGAGTTAAAGGGGCGTAAGTGCTATGCTTATACACAGGACTTACGCCTTTTTCACTCTAAGGCGACGATATGACAAAAAGAAATTCAGTACAGTGAGACTCCCAATATTCCTCACTCCGGGCATTCCGTTGGAAATTTTGGGAGATATGAGCTATCCCCACTCTTCCCGAGTGTGAGTGAGAAGGCAGATAGTGCTATTCTCTTCTAACATCGCTGGAGGGGGATATCACATGTCACTCTCTCTCTTTCTTCGTTCGATCTATCTTTGTCACCTTGCGCATGTTCAGTCATGCGCAAGAAAACAAAGACAGATACAGATAAAATGAGAGAGAGATAGTGTAAATGCGGAATGGGGGATTGTACTTCTCCTCTTGGAGGAAAAATAAAAATATTGGGAGGTTTCGATTAATAAATATTGATAAATCGATGAACGTTCGATTTAGAATTTTTTTATGTAAAAAGTTACAAATTAAAATGAGAGTAACAGAAAGAACAAGAATAAAATGAAGCGAGATAAAATATTCAAAGCTTTCATTTTTCGATTTCGTTTGAATTATTTTGCTGAATTGACTACTGCATTTTACGAAATAATGTGCACAGTTTCCTGGAATTTTCCCGAAAATTGATTTTAATTACAAGAAATTATTCATTGCATTGGCGAGAAATAGGGAATGGACACCTGAATCCTTCGATTTTGTACATTTTCTTATCAACTAGTTTTAATACGATCGGTCGATATTCAAAAAATCATGTGCATATATCAGTTTTCCATTTTTATGAGAATTAGAAAGAGAACAAAAAAGGAATAAAAGCAGTTGAAATTGTTTTTTTGTCCTCTCACTGCTTGAGACGATCCGCGCAACGCAATCAGTATGAGGCATGTGACCATCACATCCTCAGAACATGAATAAAAAAAACACAGCTTTTGTAAACAAGGAAGTTTTTTTTAAGACAATAAGATAGATAATTCGATCATGAAATGAATTACAGATAGACTTGAGGTAGTCAAATAGGAAAAGGCATTGTCAGCTACCCAGTTTCATCATTACGTGAATTTTAACGTTTTTTTTTACATCCGAGCAGAGAAAAAAATGGATTCAAAAATCATGGTCTTCTAAAAAACATCAGAATAATCGTATGATTATGATATCCCCATAATAAAAAAACATTTCATTTTAATAACAACGCGAGATCAGAATTGCCAGCTAAACAAATAACGATACGGAGATACGTAACAGAAAGAATGAGAACTGATTCATTCCGTTTGTTTTTCACTTAATTTGCAGAACAAAAATACAAAAAAGGGATTCTTCAATTTTCAATCCATCCTTTTCTTTACACGAAAATAAAAACCAATTTTTTACATGAAGAATACTTGATAATGAATCAATTTTTAAATAATACGTACTTGTCCATGTTGTATCATATTAGCATCTGAAAATTATAACAAAAATCACTACGTTGTGTTGACGGTTCTCTGTTTTCGTCACGAAATGCGGATCCGGCGAGACAAACCTCTATATGAGAGTACGAGTCCTCCACTTTTCACCATTTCATGGATGTGTACGTATGTTGCTGGGATCCTCGCAGCACACGGATATCTCGAGCAGTCCCCACTCTCGTCAGATTTACAAGACGTGGAATGCGAGTATACCAAACAAACCGCAGCACTTACTATACGGACCCGGCGAAACGAACCTTTCAACGAGTGTACGACCCCCCACTTTCCACCGTTTCATGTTCGTGTATGTGTGTTGTTGGGATCCTCGCAGCACACGGATATCTCGAGCAGTCCCCACTCTTGTTGGATTCACAAATCGTGGAACGCGAGTATACCAAATAAACAGCAGTACTGAATATGTGGTGATAAATGCTGTCTTATTAATATACGAGAAAATTTTTCTGACGTTTCTTGATTATAATAATTTAATAAATTTTCGAAAAAATGGGTTGCTGCTGTTCTTCGAAGGCTTACGATAAAAGTGATAGTTACACGAGGTTCGACTGTGTTGGTAAATTCAAATTTATTCTCTACAATTTCTATTTTTTTATGCCATTATTATTAATTTATTTTTCGTTTCAGATGAGGTAAGAAGTGGAATATTTCTGGAGTTCACCCAATCCCAAATTATGAATTTAATGGAAAAAAAAGAAAAAGTCAACATGAATGGATTTTTCGCTTCTTTTCATTTTCCATTCATTTCATCGACTGAAGAAAAATTGTAATATTCTCAGTTTGTTGTCTTCGGAATCTACAGAGGAGTGGGAGTAGGGGTATAGCTCACAGTTAGATGAGAGTGGAGTGGGGAATTTCCGTGACAGTCAGAGGGATTCTCTTCGTTTTCTATTTGTCCTTGTCAATCATTCGTATTATCAAAGTTGGGCAGATTATTGGCATTTCTCTTTGCTATCAGGCTCAGCAAATACAAAAAATCATGGATTATATTCAAAAAAAAAAATTCTAGTTGGGAATACTCGCGCGTTTTTTGTTTTCATTTTTTCTTTCATAAATGTATTTTATAAGAATAGGAAAATTATTGTGTACATAATTGATTCCTCATCGACTACCATGGAGTAAGTACTAAACGTTGAGCCTAAAAAATAATCATCAGCATAAAGGGGAACAAGAAAGCGATGAAAAATGGAAGTAAAAATTTTTTCTTCTATCTATGTGAAAAATATTAATTTCTGAAGTTTTTTATCCTCTTTTTTCTTTTCAATTCGTTCTATTGCATTTGAAGGAATTTCGTACACAGTTCGGCTCAGTTTCTCTGTCTCATATAAACGTTTTAGAAAAATTTATTTTCAACACAAAAAAATCTTCATTAAATTAAATTAAGAAAAACATTGATAATGTTGAATTTCCTTCTCGGTTTTTTTTTAAATTATAAATGTCCAAGTCTAATCATTGAGAACCTATTGAGGTTTATCCTTCGTAGATGTCTACAATATATTCCAACTACATGGTTTTCAAGGTGAAATATCATTCAAAAATAGTGAAAGAAGAAGCGAAAGTCTAAAAAGTTGAATTTTCTAAATTTTTCTTTAAATTCGTGGTAGTGAGGATGTGAAAGAGAATCGGGTTTTATAATTTTCCATTTTTTCACCAGATTGATGGGAACGAAGAGGTACACAGTCCAATATCTTATCAATTAATGAGAAAGTTAACTGACTCTGAGGATAATGATTATACTCATGGCAGGGTGAGCTACATTTTTTAAATAAATATTCTGTGACTGGTAATATTCTATCAGCCTCTTTCTAATGATTCTATGACTTATTGTAATTTGTCAACATTTCCATTTTGGGAGCGATATTTTTACCAAAAAAATGATTAAAACTTCAAGAAGAACAGTTTTCATTGACATTGATACTGGTGAATTGAGTTCTTCTCAACTGATCTTTTCATCACATAAATATATATATATTATATACAATAAAGAAAAATTTTTTTTTTTTTTTTTTTTTTTTTTTTTTAAAGGTTTTCAGGGATTTTTAATCTCCAAAGTAGATCTACGATCTAGAAAAAGGAAAACGTATAACCTCGACTTTGCAACACATTCACGATAAATCTAATCCATTCATACTCCAACCAATCTTCTGGAAACTAAATGAGGAAAGATTATTCATCAGGACACGATATGCTGAGGGAAAAAATCTGAAATACTGTCTTCATTACTTTTGTTATGAAATTCCAGAAGATATTGTTATCTTTATCACTGCACAAATCATATTGGGCTTAAATTTCTTGCACAAAAATGATATCATTCATAATAATTTATCTCTGAAAAATATTCTTCTTTTCAAAGATGGATATATTAAAATAACCAATTTTGGCGCGAGCCTTGTAACAAAAGGTTGTAGGATATTATATAATTATGAAAGAGACTGATTTTATATTAACAACCGAATATTTTTGCAGTGAGATCAAAACTTCCAATTGGCGTTGTGGAATACATGGCACCTGAAATTCTATTGGGAAAGCTTTGTGATTCAAACGTAGATTGGTGGAGCCTAGGAATTTGTATGGCAACGATGTTAGGGCGCTACCCTTTTGATATCCAACGATTGAGAGATTCTATTATCCTTGATGAACCGCTCTTACCAAAACAGACGTCTGCCATTTGCAAGACATTCATGAGTGGTAAGGAAGAATATTATATTTAAAATACAAATCCAGGAAAATTTCCTTCCATTCATTTATTCCAGGACTTTTGACAAAAACTCAAAACGAGAGGCTTTATGGAATCGTTTCGGAAGAACGCCACGTTAATCAACATGAAATTTTCAAGTGTATTTCTTTGAGGGACTTAGCAGAAAAAAATACGATTACAGTTACATATAAAATATATCTTTAAGGACGTTTTCTTCACCGTATTGGAAATTTGAATTATTTAGAAAGCTCCAATAATTGAACTATGATTAAAATGTGCATTGATTGGCTGTCAAACGCATGTTTATACACCCAGCAAAAAAAATTAAGGGAACGGTAAATTTTGTCAGTTTTTGGCTTGATTTTCAAATGGCTGTAACTTCGCCAAAAATGATCGTATCATAATAAAAAAAAAAATCGTTGGAAAGCTTGGAGTCTCTACTCTTGAAATCTTGAGATGAAAATTTTTTATGACCATTTGTTATAACGAGATAGGAGAGTTGAAAGTGGAGGAATTTTTTTTCTTTTTTTTTCATTTTTTCAACTTGTTCCACGGACTTCAAAAAAAATTTTCTCGACTCAACCCTTATAGGGATCATGTAGCCTGGTCTTTCAGCTTCAATTTCTTTTTTTTTTTTCTCTACGACCCTTTGTTGCTGAGATATTGTCGATTGAATCAAAAAACACCCTTTTGTCTTTAATCGTCGATATCTCAGGAACTACTGATCGCACAGCGAGCGGATGATGAGATTCGTAAACTTGAATGAATTTCCTGTAAGATTCTTGCACTGTTTGATCGAAAGAAAATTTTCTTCCAATTTTAAAATTGGTTCGAAAAAGTACCAAAAATTGCGTTTTTTTCCTTTTTCGAAAATTGCCCTGCATTTTGCGAATTTTGCGAAAATTGAAAATGTTTCAACGTTTTTCTTTACTTTAATGTGTGCTGGAACACCCCCTGAATTTTCAAGCCAATCGGTTCGACCGTTTTTTTTCCCCGAACGAACAAAGTTTCAGCAAAAATTGAAGGAACACTTTTTTGTGCGTAAACACCAATTAATGATGATTAGGGCCGAAAATGTTTTTTCTCCATTATTTTTCCGTGATTTGTTGTGCAAAATTTGTTGAATTTCATCGAAAAATGAGAACAATGAAAAAAACAAAAAAGCAATAAAAAAATTGAAATTTTGTTTTTCATTAATCAATAAAAAATTCGATTTTTTTTTTAATCAATAAAAAATTCAATTTTTTTTTTCAATCAATGGAAAATTAGAAATTTTCTCTTCTTTTGAAAATCAATGGAAAAATCAATTTTTGTTCTCAAAAAACCAGTAGAAAACTCGGAAAAAAATTTGAAAAATGAAAAAAAAAACACCGGAGTCGCATTTGATTTGGAGAGACAGTGACTCAGCAGATTTTTTCAAACAATTTTTTTTTCGATTTTTTTTCGTTTAAAAAAATTGTTTTTTTTATTTTTTTATTGATTTTTCTTCATTTTTCATTGTTCTCATTTTTCGATGGAATTCAACAAATTTTGCACGAAAAATCGCGGAAAAATAACGGGAAAATAACCTTTATTTTTTGCTGAAACTTTGTTCGTTCGGGAAAAAAAAGGTCGAACCGATTGGCTTGAAAATTTAGGGGGTGTTCCAGCACACATTAAACTAAAGAAAAACGTTGAAATATTTTCAATTTTCGCAAAATTCGCAAAATGCAGGGCAATTTTCAAAAAAGGAAAAAAACGCAATTTTTTGGTACTTTTTCGAACCAATTTTAAAATTGGAAGAAAATTTTTTTTCAATCAAACAGTGCAAGAATCTTACAGGAAATTCATTCAAGTTTACGAATCTCATCATCCGCTTGCTGTGCGATCAGTAGTTCCTGAGATATCGACGATTAAAGACAAAAGGGTGTTTTTTGATTCAATCGACAACATCTCAGCAACAAAGGGTGGTAGAGAAAAAAAAAAAAAGAAATTGAAGCTGAAAGACCAGGCTACATGATCCTCATAAGGGTTGAGTCGAGAAAATTTCTTTGAAGACCGTGGAACAAGTTGAAAAAATGAAACAAAAAAAAAAAAATTTCCACTTTGGACTTTCCTATCTCGTTATAACAAATGGTCATAAAAAATTTTTATCTTAAGATTTCAAGAGTAGAGACTTCAAGCTCTCCAACGATTTTTTTAAAATTCTGATACAATCATTTTTGGCGAAGTTACAGCCATTTGAAAATCAAGCAAAAAACTGACAAAATTTACCGTTCCCTTAATTTTTTTGCTGGGTGTATTTGTTTTTTTTATTAAGAATAAACTGATAGAAATGATAAGGTTGATTGAATTAATAACTGACATTCACACATATCTTCCCATTAAAATGTAGTTCCATCATTTTCTATTAATCACGAGTGGAAAACCTTTTTCGCGAATGTGAGACACTTCTTAATTATGTTTAGCCCACTCATTTTTCACATAATTCGAGAACTGGTTGTCTCTGCTTGAACTGAAACTTATGATAATGTTATGATTTCGCTGAGTCAGCATCGGACTAAAATAAAAATTTTCTGTTTCTCCAATAGTTTGAGGAGTAATATTTCCAACTTTACGAAATCATAATTCGTTGGTGTAATTTTTCATTTATTTTCGAATTTCATTTTTTATTGGAACTTTTAATTTCGTGGGAGTCCAAATATTACTCATAATTCTCGCAATTTTCTTTTGGATGTAAATTTAGAAAATTGATATATTTGCATCAAAATATACTGCATCATGTTAATTTTTGCACGTTTCAAAATCGTTCATTTTATAGGGAAAACCGGGCCAAAATGACCACTCAAGTCGGAATGATTCAGTTTTTTTTTCAAGTGACGGAGTCTGTAAAAAATCTGAACAAATTTGAGAAGAGCGCCAATGTGTTTACTGTTCAGAAGAATTTTTTCAAATTTTCTTATCGAGGCTTCCACTCCGAAAAAAAATTGCGAATCATATCGACTCGGACGTCTATTTTACCCCAGTTTTCCCCATCTATCTACGATGGAAGGTAGAGTTGAAATTGACACAATACATTATTAACTTGGATCGAGAGGCGGCAACACTGTCGGAGGCTAATAAGTACTGAGTATATCATTTCATTTATACATCGGATTCCAGATAACCTGGATACAAGCGGAGGTCACTCTCTACTCCACGGATGCCATTTTCGTGTATATTTTTGAGAAGCAAATCAATTACCCCTCTTTAGATGCCCTTGATCAGAATATGTTAATAAAGAATATATCTTTTTGGACGTTCAATAGTGGAACACGTAAGAACGATACTTGTGTTTAATTTTGAGTTTACCCTAATATCCCATCTTCACCTCCGAATCCACCCCTCTCTCCATAACCGAGTGCTGTGCTACCGAGAGGCTGTTCCGTACCCTTCCACCCTCTTCAGTTTAGGTCTTAGGTTATTGTTACGTTTTAGGTTCTCGGTTCCGTTTAGGGGATGTTTAGGTTAAGGGATTTTAATTTGTTGGCTGGAGTATTTGCGGTGTTGGTCCCGCCGAATCAGACCAACTGGCGCCCATTTTCAGCTCCTGCGGGGGAGGTTTAGTTTTAGGTTCAAAGAGGGCGAAGGGACGAAGGTGTCGGCCATTTTCCACCGAAGGGTAGGATGTTAATAAACTTTTCTGGTTTATTTTGAACAAAAAATACCGGGATGACTAAAGTGGATGGAAGTGAGCTTTGCGAATGAATGAGAGGCGTTTAATCACAATTAATTTATTGAATCGATTCTGGTGTCTATTTCTCGTCTAAATTACGTTTTACACTGTACACTTTTTATGCGAATAATACTGTTGTTGCACGAAATAGTTATCGTGAAGCAGAAAAATGTTAAACACTATACTGTGTTCCCTGAACAACATGTCAAGGAACGTGGTGATGAGAAGGTTTATCAATTTTGTGCTAATTTACACGAAACTGAGAAATTTTTAATAAATACACTGAGGAACCGCAATGAGAAAAATTGACAGCAATAAATTATCCAATGAATCGTTCCGTAATTAACGGATGACTCGGAGAACTTTAGATTACCTTATCTTTTTTTTGATAAAGAAAAACGTGAGATAAGTGCAACAGAAAAACTATGATAGTAATGCCAAGAAGAGGAAGCCCGTTAGATGCGAGCTCTCTCCCCACCACTTGTGCTTCTTGACCGTGAGCAGGTAACCATCTCCTGAGTAGATTCACCTTTTTTCAATGCGGAAGACTTGAACACATAGCATATTACGTAATGAGTGTGATATAGTATTTTCTGACCAGTGAGAGATTCCAAAACGAAAAAAAGGCAAGTGTTGTAATCACCCAAGTTTGAAAAACTTTATCGTACGTGTGGAGTTCAGTATTTCATTGTGCATCGTCTGGAAAGTGCCACTGACCGCACGACGTGCAACAAAAACTAATGCTCGATAGGAGACTCAAAGGTAGAACACGCCCGAATTAACCTTGAGAAGTCAACACATATGTACATCGTTGAAAATTTGGAACCTGAATTTACGTTTCAAATTACACGAATTGGCAATATGTATTTTTGCGACAGTAGGCCAAAGGTCTACGAATTCGTACTCGATTGAATCTCGAGATTTTACCTTTTTGTCTTTATACGGTAAAATGATCGTGTGAATTTTCTGAACATCATCTGTAAAACTATTGAACGGAAGAAGAAACAGCTAACTTGGAAGTTCATTCTTCAAACATAAGAGTGACATAATATTTTTCCATTTCGTTCCGAATAACAGCGGAAAATTGGCTGAGAAACATTCATGATGAATATTCCCCGAACGTTCTCTCCAACAGTTAAATTGTGTCTCCTTTCTGAATTCAAAGACTTGGGGTATATGAATTATTTACTTGAAATTCTCCACCCGCAAATTTCATGAGTCTGTCAGACCATTGAGGATTCTGAAGAGCTTCACCAAATTCTTTGACGCTCTTCGGCATGGCTGGCTATCCTTTGGCAAGCACCCGACGTAATGTAGAGGACACCATTGCTTTTGTTACTGGGATGTCTGGGAATCTGTAGAGAAATGATAATAATTGGATTAATTCCTTGGATATCCTTGATGTAAAGAGAGAAACACAAATTAAACTTCGTATGGTGGAATGCAGGGAAACTATCTACACGTATCGGTTGAAACATGATTGAAATTAATCAAGCTTGTGTTTGTTTTTTGCGTTTTCGGGAAATTATAGAAGCAGTGATGAAATTGAGTAACTGGACAATTTTTACGTCCGAATGGAAGCATTGCTAACGTGAAAATTGCCGATCTCAATTTTTTAATTTAATGCTAGGACTGGAATTTGTCCAAGAGCAGGTTCTTTGGGTTTATCTGTGGAGATACTCTCTACAATGAGTAGATACTTTAACTCGGTGGTTTATTAGAAAAAAATAAATATTTGTTTGATTTAAATGATTAATTAATATTCATTATGTATAATGGATTATAAAAATAACAGGTACCAGTCTTCGAGGTGACTGGTACAATGACACACTGTCGTGTCTGCTGAGAACTGACCTCTCAAACATCAGTGAGTTCGATTCTTATAGTCAAATATCAGTGTCACACTGCAACATGATTATACATGTAGCAATAAGACGCTGAGTCAGCTAATATGTGAAGTTAGTTGAACTCATTAATGTGTTCAACTTCTTTACTGTAATTATGAAATAATTAAATAATTTTGAATAATGCTTATGGGGCATAACATTTCTCCCCCCACGGAAGAAAATTATTATCTTTGATAATTGTCTCTTATTATAGACAGAAATATGCCTCATATAACTAGAATTTCACAATTTTTCTTCACTAATTTTGCGTTTTAAAATATTTTCTCAAGCAAAAATTCTCATTAGTGTATTTCATAGATTTTTTTTTCTTACTTGTACGAATGAACTACTTTAAGAATAGAAATATATATATATTTATTCTATTTTTTTATGTGGTAATTGCGATCAAATTTTCTATTTAGAATTTCTATGGTGGAGACTTGGAAACTCTACTTTTCTTGATTGACACTACTGATTCTCTGATTGAAATTCTTCGTCGGTATTTCTTCTATCTTCAATTGCATCTCCCTGTAGGATGTTTCTGTTGATAAATGTTTCTGTAGATTCAGATGTAGATTAGAACAGTCTAGAACCATTGAAAACTTCCTACATCAATTTAGAACATTCTAGAAAAATCTAGAACATTCTAGAACAATTTGGAACATTCTAGAACAATTTGGAACATTTTAGAACAATTTGGAATATTCTAGAACAATCTAGAGCATTCTAGAACAATCTAGAGCATTTTCGAACTATTTGGAACCTTCTTGAACATTCCAGAATACTCTCAACTATTCTAGATTGTTCTAGTAAATTTTAGAACGATCTAGAGCATTGTTGTATATTACCCATGAGGAGCAAATAAATAAAATACTCGCTTTCATCCCCATATCTCTGGAACCAACCCCCCTAGCCGGAAACGGAAAACTTCTTCATGGATGGGGGGTGGAGGGCTACCACACCATATAACCCCCATGGGGCTATGAGGGTTGGTTTCTGAGCTTTAGCGGCATTCACATAATAACACACTTTTTTTTTATTATATATATTGATTATTCCATGAATAATTGTTCTGACACACTTTTAATGTGTTACTTCTTGTGCTTTCGTTTCTGCCTGATACCTTTCGACAGTTGTAACGAATATATCATCAATTTTGAGGGCTTCAAAGGGCTCTATTATTTCTCAATTATGCACTTCCATCATCACACAATTTTCTGGCTCCAGATATTCCTCAGCAGTTGTTGTTGCTTCGAACTTCATCTTAATTACTTTTCATCCGGATGGAATGGACTGAAAAGACGTAATGCATTCTTCTCCATCTTATATCCATGTATTTCTCCGATTCACTTTCCAACGACATTTGCAGAATCTTCAGATGCTTTTCCAGTAACTTCCGAATACAGATGTTGAAGTACCGAAAATCATCTAGTTGACTGTTGATGATTCTTTTTTTTACACGATTAGAATCTATTCTTTCTAATTTCTCCCTCACTGTTATAAATATTCCGTGAAACATCTTCAGATCAGGACTTTGGTTATCCTATCAAACTCACTATCACTATCAAAGATGGTTTCTGGTCTTGATTATTGTTTTGAGATCTTGAAATATGAGTAATATTTTCGTCAATTATCTTTTCGAATTGATGAAGTTGAACGGCCTACGACGTGAGAACTTAAAAATTTTTTTTTTCTCAAACTCGTCCTCATTCTTATTCATTTACTGGGTCGATTACATAGATATCTGCTGTTCAATTCGCATAATTCTGCCCACGATTCTGATGAGTCCAAATTTTTTCTTCCTTATGAACAATCGTTTCCAGATATGCCTGGAGGCTGATCCGTAGCTGACACCCTAAAGGATGGTACCAATCGCATTTCGATATGGTGGTTATATTTTCTACTTAGAGTGTCCTCTCTCCCTGAGAAGACGAAATCTGAGTTCACTCAACACTCAAGCTCCACGCCCTTGTTAGGCATTTGACATTTTCGTTTTTTCACCTCAAATTACTTTTTGACTCTTCCAAATCGTTTTTCTTTTTTCTGTCTCGACTTATTTCTTCTACAATAATCCCTTTAGATGTCTCCTCCTGTCAAAAAGCCTTTAAACTTCTCAGATGAATCAGAAATCAATTTCTCATATTCCTTGGTCAATTTTCCAAATGAGATCTTATCAATTTCATCCCCGTGATCGATCTTATGATTTCGTTTTATGAAACTCAATGATGACTAATTCATGAATTTCTTACTCTGAATGAGATGTTCTCTCCACAATGAAACAGTTTCATCTTCTACCAAAATCCTAGATACTTTCTGTATGTTGATGAGAAATGAAATCTTTTTGTTCTTGCACTCACGGATGCACTCATTTTTTCTTATAACTGTTGTTTTCTGGTATTTCTTGAGGCTGGTCAGTATCTGAATGTCAATCAATGTAATGAATTTACTGTGAGTTAGATGCTTACTTGACGAATTTTGACATCGTTCTTCTCCTGTTTTATACTGAGTTCGCGTTATGTAATCGACTGGATTCGCAGTATTATTCATTTCTTAAATACCAACTTATTTTTATGTTGTACTGATTCAATCGTCCATAATATCAATCGTAGTTGTGCATCCCGTGAGAGAATGAATCTTCCGATACTACTTTTTGTGCGAGATGTACATTGGACATATTTTTCAATGTTCGGATGCCAAATGATTGTCACAATCAACAATTTTTTCAACAATTGTTTCCTAGAATATCATCCGTTTTCTCCCAGCATCCGTAAAAGATCAGTGTCATTTGATTTGATGAATGATTCAGATTATTCTTGTCAGATGAATCAACTGATTAAACTCAATTTCTCGTGTTTCTCGTTTAATACTTTTCGAAAATTCCGCTCCATTACGATCTTATAATTCCTGTTTTGTGAACTTGACGATATTGTAATCCATTATATTCAATCCATTATCAATTAAAGAGAAATACGGGTTATTGAACTGTTATCTTGACTCACATCCCATTTTGTGATTTTACAAAAAAAGGATATATTTACCGACTGCTGAACTTCAGCTCGATCCTTATCGATTTGTCCTCTCAAACTAGATTGAAATACTTATGTGTCATTGCGTTGTTCGAAATTGAGCAAAATCCAAGTCCATAAGCAGTTGACATGTTTTGAAATCTATGAATTAGTCTTTCGTTGAAGCTGGAGTAGTCTTCTCTTATTATTGAAGCTCTTGGATATTCCGAATACATGATTCATTGTTGATCGATGTTATGACCTTAACCTTACGCAAATGAAAACAGCTTATCTGGTTCTTTCCCAATATACGTGCACTCAGCGTGCTTGCATAAATTATTTTTCCTTGGGATCTCGGTCAGTATTTCAGTGGTAATTCAGCCTCAGTAAGATCCTTCAGTAATCTCAAACTCATTTTTCGGAATTTCAGAAACCTGGTTTGAATCTTCCTCGGTACGGATAACTGGTTTGTCACCATAGGCCACCTTACCATGAAATTAATTCATTCTATCGCGCTTCTTCAAATACTTATGTATACAAGATCAATTTTTCAAAAGTTTACCGCGAATTGATAGCCACAAATATCGCCACGAGTCACTATTACTCTGGTCTAAATTGACTACTCCGAATCAAGAAGCCCCGCTGGATATTTGTCACTATCCAGTAAAGGTAGATCATTTTTGGAGTGCATATTTCGCTAAGATAACCTCATTAAGTTCCTCGTATGTCGATGCTTCTGTACAAACTGAAGGAGCTGGAGAGACATGATGAGCAGCTGCAGAGCCAGACTACTGATGAAAATGTAGTACTCTCTCCACAGCAGATTGTAACTCCATATATATCATGCAAGTTATTCAAAGAACATCCGGAACTGCCCGAGGAAGTACTCACGTTAGAAGGAACATCTCTTCCAGCATCACCCGTTTTGCTACTCACTCCAAATCCATCTGGCACATCTGAAATCGTTGAAAATGATGCTGAAGAGACTGTCGGTCATCCGAAATGGTTGAGAAGGTCCTACCCAAATTTATCAGATTCTTGCATTGCGGTTGTCAAAGTACGGAGACTCAACTTACCAGCAGAACTAAACAAATCAACAGCATTAAACGAAATCTTCGGAGGTAGGCAGGTGGTGGCGTGGTGCTGTAATATTTGATCTCCAACATTGAAAAGTAGATTAGTAGTTTTCATCAAATGTAGAAGTGACTCTCTATTTTCATAATAATTAACACATTCATAGATCATTTTCAATTCAAAGTATTCACGTTATCTTGATATCATTAAGAAATAGATCAATTTCGAAAGAGAGATAGATTTTAATACAGACTATGTTCATCGTACAAACTAATATCATGTATTATGAGTATGAGACTAATAAGAATGATAATATCATTCCCATTAGTTTTATGTTAGCACATTCTATGAATTATAATATAATTCATAGGATGTGCTAACATGTCAATCACTCTGACCCTTTCCCAATGTGATTGTGATCTACGCTCGCGAACTGCATCTAGGAAATCAATCAATTTCATCTTCCATCATGTCTCAAAAGACGGTGAATTATATCGATTAATATCTTGTAGATGTAATGTCTAAAAATTTTTAGAAAATGCGGTGCCTTCTTTCTCCTTAAAATTTCATCCCCTTAAAGGGAAATATGTTATATAAAAGAAATAAATTTTGGTGACACGACTCGTGGTCCGCGGACATTAAATCCGCGACTTGAAATCCGCGCCATAAAATCCGAAGACTTTCAATCCTCTGCCCATTTATCCGAAGTCTATATTGCCGACAGGCATTAAATCCACGACATCGAGTCCGATTATTGATTATTGTGTTTTCATCGTCATTCGTCAATTGTTATGTTTTTTCCCGTAAAATAATTTGCCGAAGGAAGGTCGGTGTGGGATATTTATATGATTTTCATCATATAAATATACACATATATTATATAATGAAGAAAAAATATTTTTTTTTCTTAAATTTTTGGGGTAATTATGAGACTGAAGAATTTGTTAAGGATTATCCTGATAGCAATATATTAATATATTCACTTTTAATATGTGGATTGCAATTTATTTAAATAATAACAACGGATTTGATTACTTGAAATAATATACATTTTTAATGTGATAACGAGATGACAACGGTTATATTAATCTTGTTTTGACTCTTACATTATTGTGGAGGGGATAATGTACATGAAGTTAGGAGATATATAATTCGCGGTGAATTCATATATTTCATAATCTCAATAACTTGGAGTATTTGAAGAATATAGCTACTATTGTGTCCATTCAATTATGTGATATTGTATTTGAAGAATAAAGCTACTATTCTGTCTATTTGATTATGTCATATTGTAATGAGATGGAGGCATTCCTCACTATCTTTCCATTGATGCTCATATTGAAATAAATTGAAATGGAATTATTTTGCAAAAATTAATGCATTCATTAATTTTTTCATTCTGGATTTTCTTGGTTTCGCATTTTAGGTTTGCGGATTTTAAGTCAAGGATTTTATGTAGTGGATTTCAAGTCGCGGATTTTTCGGTTGCCGGTTTTTGTTTTCAGAGATTTTAGTGTTGCGGATATTTTTGTTTCCGGATTTAAAGTCGTGGATTTTAAGTCACGGATTTGATGCCCGCAGACCACGAGTGGTGAAACCTAAATTTTATAGTTTTTTCCTTCGACCGGGCATGACCATGTAAAGGAAAATCTTCGATTGAAATTAGTGCACGGTGTGCAAAATAAAGGTGCGAAGAGGCAATGTGGAAGTCACGCCACCCAGAGGCAATAACCTTCTGTCACTGCACTTTTTCGGGTGGCGTGATATCACCCTCCACCGGGATAAACCGAGTTTTCCTCAAAGGAAACTTGGAATAATTAAATCAGACCTTATTGAGCGGTGATTGGGAGATAAACGAAATTTCGCCTTCGCGCCTCAGTGATGTATATAAAGAAACCGGTCGAAGTTATTAATACGCCCTACAAGCAAATAGTCCTCGTCTAGAGACATTGCCGAAATAGGAAAATTATCAAATAATAGTAGATAATTTTGAGTGCGATAATAGCGGGAATTCTAACGAAACTACTGGGATTATTTTCTAATTCTACATTGTAAAAGAATCAAACGTGAAGGGAAAAATTTAAAGTTTATCTGCGAATTACAGGACTCACAAATAAATACTTAGAAATAATAGTTAGACAACACAAAACTAAAGAAATTCAGAAACAAACTTATCTTTCTCATATAATTTTTCTTTTGATATCCTATATATTGTGACGTAATTCTCGGGCCTAACGGTAAACCCGACAATCAGACACGCCTGAAAAATAAAACCCTACGAAACAAAATAAATGGGCGCCAGGATAACCTAAAGTTATCCAACAAAATAAATTATCAATTCAATTAATCCAAAATCATTAACAAACCAAAATACTTCCTTATTCTGCTCGACTAACTCATCGTCCACCCCTGGGTCGCTGTTGTGGGTTGAAAACAAGCAGGAGTTCCACCCTTTGTGCGTTATTTGCAAACCCCACTCTTTGTGTGACATTTGTAACGGAGATTCGTCCAATCCCGTCACACTTCCGGCCATCCCTTTCCACACACACGGTTCGATAGCATGGGCGCCAGTTTATTCTTTACCGGAGGAATAAACAAAACTCACTGTGTGCTGGTTTTCCCTGGGCTCACCACGCTTAACCTCTTAGGGCGGTTTCGGGCTAACCTGCTGAACCTTCGGCAGTAATTACCGGGGGAATTACTAACCCCAATGGATGGCATGAGCAATCCATTCCCGGTAACCCAGTGTGCTGGTTATGGTAGAGGGGAGTGGATCTAGTCACAGTCCCTCTAGCGAGAACAAGTCGGAATTGGGGTATTCCGCGATAGCCTCTGGATGAGCCCGTCCGCAGTATTCCTCTGATCTATCGTCACCCAGAGAATACCGGACGTCTCCATCCACACGAGAAACGCCACGTAGCTACGCTACGGGCAACCAACGATAACTCTCACCGAAGTGAGCGGTAAAGGATCGAGGGACGTCTCCCAATCCTCTCGAGTCTGCCGCCCAAGGCAGACTAACTGAGCACCGTGTCGTTGGGTCTATTTATATCGGCTGAGGCTGCTTCTCCTCGTCTAGAGGTCTCTCCGTGCGCCTGCGTGATTCTTCCTCTCACACCACTGCCAGGCCCGGAGATAACTCCGACATCTCTAGTGGAGCGCCAGCATTTCAGCTGGGCTTCTGCCTTATCCTCAGCCGCATATAAAACCCACTGACGTGTCAGTTAGTTTCCGATAACTTTAAGGTGTCATCTTACGCAGATGGCACCACGGTAGTATTTTCTAGCTGTTCATGTGTGAGTCTCTGCGAGCTCTACACTTGAATAGCTTCACCCGAAGGTGGCATAAGCCGATACGATAGCCGTAACGAGAAACCTCGTTACACATTTAATATTTTGCCAATTCGATTGGCAAAATGCTTCCGAATGGGATTTTACCCATAATCAATCGAATGTCTATAAAAATGAATATCTTTTCAATCGCTCAGAAAATAACATGATTCTCGCAAGAAATACGCACTTATAGATCCCTACAAATCTCAGCTCAGAATAATCGATTAAATTGCAATAATATCACATGGTACATAAAAATTCAATATTAGATGAAAATTCAGATCCTATGATGGAACACAAAAATTTACGTTCGGTTTCCAAATAGGATTTCTATTCTTTCTGATTGTCGTCAGGATGAAAAGGTACTCATTTTGTAGAAAAAATTGTCTACTTTCGAATGGTGAAATAAAAAGTAGTATCGTTCTTAGGGAGGAAGCTAAGAAAAACCGTGATTTTTGAAAAAACTAATTTATCGAACATCCTTACAAGAGACTTCTTCTGAAAAATCTGAAATTATCACCATTTGTGGGGCTCATTGAGATGAATCTTTTAAGCTGAACTTGGATGTAATCGCTTGAATAATTTTCGAGATATAACCTCTTTTCATAAAATGGATTTTGGCTAATATCTCAGAAACCACTGGGGCGATTTCGCCCAATTTCAATACCAAACTTTTCGCTCCTTCGATGCACAAACTGGCGCAATTTGAAGTCTCTAACTCAAATAGTTTTTGAGCTATCGTGTATAGTAAATTCAGGATGAAAAACACTTCAATTGAAATTATCTGCAAACGAAAAATCTGAGCATAATTTACCCCGAGTGAAAATTGTGAGTTCAAATGAGATGTATTTCATCGCTGAGTTTGGGGGCTGTGAATCAATTTTCCGCGGAGAAAAGTCGAAAAAACAATTTTTCAAAAATTTGAGTTTTCTCGAAAAGTACTCAACCGATTTCGCTCAAATTTCACTGACAGCAATTTGCATGAGGGGGGAAAGTACTGTTAAATTTTCAGCTCACTTAGTATTACCGCTGCTGAGCAATGAGCTGATATCTGTCACACATACACACACAGACACCCACACACACACACACATACAGACTTTTTTTTAAAATGTAATTTCTCGACGTTTTGAATCATTCTGAGTCATATTCCGATGAAATCTCGAAATCGAAAAAAATCGCGTTTACAGTGCTTCCATTCAGAAGCAATAAGGAAATAATAATAAACAAAATAATTCCACACAAAATGTTTAGGGAAATCAAAAAAATTGAATTTAATTAAATAAAATCAAATTTGTGTTTAACAAAGTAATCATGAAAGAATAAAATAATAAAATAATAAAACAATTGAATGAACAATTTAATGGTGCACAGCACGATAATATTTATTAATACGTCACGAGACGTTTTAATGGAATTTAGTTATTTTATAAAAATTCAAAAATTAATTAATAATTGAAAAGTTATTAATTAATTTATCGTAAATAAAATTAAAATTACAATCTGTTCTACGAAACTTGAATTTAAATGGTATTTAGTGATAGCCCGCCAATACAATAAAGTCACTATATCACTAGAAAATTCCCTAGGGGACGATACGACGCTGTCCCTGATTTCCCAAAAACATTGACCCAAAATGAATTCCACAATAAAATTATATTACATGAAAATAAAATAAAAAAAAATAATGATAATTACTTTAAAAGAAAATCAAAAAAAAATAATATTTTGGTTATGTTCGGTAACGACAAAAAAAATAATTTCTAACGAATTATAATTTCAAATAAAATAAAAAAATTATTCTAATTGTCAACGAGAGATTTCGATTTTTAATTAGAAAAAAAAATATTTCATTAAAGAAAATTTTCTTGACAAAAAAAATTAGATCTCGAAAATCATATTATAATTTGTCGCAATCCGACTGCTATGTCAGAAAAAAAATTATATATAAATAAAAAGAAAAAAAAGAGAGGAGAATTTATCATTAACAGTGGCAATTGAGAATTGCCATTGTTCACAAGAGACGTCCGGTATGTGGAGTCTCAGATAAAGAATTCTTTTTTTTATTTTTTTATTTTATTATTTTTGTGTCCAGTAGCGATGTTACCTTTGCTGTTGTCAAGGGGGTGTCGAATATCGGTGCCTTGACGACAGTAAAAGTGTGTCGTTCTCCCTTCTCCTTTCTTTTGTGGAGCCAATACATGTGCAATTATAACACATGATTTGCCCCACTTGGGGAAGGTTAAGGTGGGGGCAATGCACTTTTCGTATGCACTTGACCAAGAAAACTCACTCCTCAACGGGACATAAAAACAACCGGGTGGTTCCAAAAAAAAAAAAAAAACAATATTATTATAACAATTGAAATCTTTTGTTTTAAAAAAAAAATTATATATAAAAATATAAAAAAAAAAATTTAATAAATAATAATATATATATATATATATATATATATATATATATATATATATATATATAATATATAATATATATATATATATATATATAATATATATATATATATATATATATATATATATATATATATATATAATAATATATATATATATATATATATATATATATATATATATATATATATATATATATATATATATATATATATATATATATATATATATATATATATATGTGTATGGGACATTTTGATGACTGACGCTTAACCTTGAATATTCGATGTAAAAAACCGCGCGCGAGTGTTACAAAATGTAACACACACCGCTCTTAGCATGACCCAGGATCAACGGACTTGGACGTGGCGGTGAACTGATCCCAAAAAGTTGTTATATTTCGCTATGCTCCACGATTATGTGTTAAATCGCACAAATCGCAAAGCCGCGAACGACCGCATCCTATCGCGTCCCGATCATGACTAACTATAAGGTTATGGAAAGGACTCACCTCATGAAAAAATTTGACTCCGCCGTCCCTCTCGCGGCTGTAAAAAATTATGATTACACTTTGGTGACAGTCACCAAAGTGACCACCAGGTTCTAAAAAACACAAAACGGTGGATCCGGTGAATCACCACTATCAAGGGGTCTTACTTTTACTGAAAAACAGTAATGTTGCCTCTTTTGCACTTTTTTCATAAAGTCAACACTTTCCACGTTTTAAAAATCGCGAGTCACCAAACTGTTCATCTCACTTATATATATATATATATATATATATATATATATATATATATATATATATATATATATATATATATATATATATTATATATATATATATATATATCTTATTTTGATCCACTCCATTTTAATTGATAAAAAGCTGTGCAAAAGTGCAATTTTGGTTCAAAAAGAAAAAAAAGAAGACTGTAAAGGAAAGTGGAAAAAAAGAGTAGAGATTGAAGAGGGAAAGAGAGAGAGAGAGAAAGAGAGAAAGAGGAAGTTTTGTGACGAGCGACCGCGGAGGGAAAGGAAAAATCGGGAGAGTAAGAAATCGTCATTAAAAAGTAAGTAGACAAAATATTACACATTCACGTGAATAAGTCAAAGTTGGTTCTTGGGTTTTGGATAAATTTTTTTTGGATATAAATAATACTAATAAATTCTATTATAAAATCTTTAAATGTAAAATCCTATTATTATAATAAAAATTGCTGGGGGAAAATTTTTGTACCCTAAAGAATTTTTTTTTGAGAAACAATTAAATTTTGTTTGATTTTCAAGAGACAGAATTGTTGCATTGGAAAGAATAAGAAAATTTTTTTTTGTTTTCCTTTGACAAATTCCTTTGTTATTCCGAGACATTGATCTGACGAAAAAAAAGAAAATTCCCCTTCCATTTATCCCTAGCTATTGGTATAGAACCAGGCTAAAAATTAAGAAAATGAATAGGATGTATGTGAGTAACAATTTAATTATAAAATAGTTCTGACGTAACATGCAACAAAAAGTGGGGGCTCGTCCGGGATTTGAAGGTGTTTTTGTATTTTGTTCAATCAATGTCTCATCATAGACCAATAACAAGGAGTCTAGCAAAGAAAAACCCCGAATTATTAAATCCAAATGCGAGTAATAATCCATACGAACCAAAACCCAGGAAACATTTACGGTCAATATCTGAGAGTAATTTAAGTTCATTGATTAGCAGTAGAAATAAAATTGATTTTCCATCTACATCACATGAGCCATTATTTAATACAGAACATGATTTATCATTAGATCAAAATAATCCTGATAACGCTGCACTTTGTCCACCCAACCCAGCACTCTCATTCGAATTTGGGGGGATATCGCCTATCAAGAATTTTGAAAAATTGGAGGAAAAATCACATTTGATAGAGAAAGATTGTGATGCGGAAATTGAAAATGGTGGTGAAGTTTCTGCTGAAACAGGTTTAAAATTATTTACGACTGATGATACGGTAGAAAATTTCCCAGAAAGCGATTTATCTGAAATAGTATTGGCTGCGAAATTCTATCCTGCGCCAAAAACTCCGCCGAAAGAGGACGATTTAGAAAAAAACGATTCAACTGAGAAATCTGAATATTTAGAGATTGATCAAACTCAATTTTTCGTTTCTACTTTAAATACCAATGAGCAAAAAAATGAAAAGAAATCCTCTAATTCTGATGTCACGATAAATAAGAATCTTGAAAAAACATTACAGAGTTCACAAGTCAATAATAATATAAATTCTATTAAAATTGATGAGAAATTAAATGACAATAGTTCAGAAAATTCAGAAACGAAAGAATCTTTACGCGAACGACTAAAAAATTTACAATCATATGAAAAAGAACTTGATATTGTATTAGATGATTCACTGAAGGAGGCGAATGAAAGAATAACAAAATCATTAGATGAGAATATCAAGAAAATTAAAGACTTTTTCGAAAATTCATTACTGAAAACTGATGATGAATCAATCGTGAATGAAAATCAAAACCCCGATCAATCTACAGCACCAATACATAACCATTGCATCATTCAGATAGAATCAGAAAGAGAAATGGCACCTACAAATCAAACAATATCCTTGAAGGATGCTGCTGAATTCGTACCCGAATTTGATAATAAAAACATAACTTTGACCGATTTCATTGAGGCGTGTGAAGAAGCTCGCGAATCTGTTGTCCCTGAAGCAGAAAAAGATTTAGTAAAATTTTTGAAACACAAAATTTCAAAAGAAATTCGAAAAACATTCGATTTAACAAAAGTTTCGAATTGTAAAGAGTTATATAGTCAATTGAAACAAATTTGTAGACCAATGAAATCATCGCGGAAGTTGGAAAACGAATTAGAAAATTTCTATCAACACAAAAATGAAACTGTTTTGAATTGGAATGCGCGAATTCGTGAAGCGATTACGCGCATTAGAGAGGCATACACTGCGGAACATACAGAGGAAGAAGCGTTGGCTTATGAACCGGATTTGAAGAGGTTACATCTGAAAACGTTTCTAGATGGACTATTACCTCAAATAGAAGCGCGAGTAAATAACGATTCTGTTACGACAATAGAAGATGCATTAAAAAAAGCTATGAAATTTCAAGAAAAATTAGAAGCACAAAACGCTTTACGCGAAAAAGATAAAATTTCTTTGAAAAATACTAATACACAAAAATCTGTTTTATTCTGCGAAACCGTAGAATCAGATGAATCGGAACCATCTATTTCCGTTGAAAATCCGGAAAATAAAAAAATCAAGAGTGGAAATGGGGAAACGAAGAAACAAAATAATGAAACGCTCAATGAAATAGCACAAAACACAGAGAAAAAGACAAACACAATCAATAAATGCCAGATTTGTGGATTGGGGAATCACACAGCTCTAAAATGTCGGAAGCGTTATGGTAGACCCAATTTAGAAAATACACAAAATCAACAACAATCCATATTTCCAGTCACAAATAATTCGGTAAATGAGCGTCCACAAATAATTTGTCAATTTTGTGGAAAATTCAATCATGAAGCCAAATCTTGTTGGCTTATCATTGGTAGGCCTGATCAAAGATCGAAAGAACAACCTAAAAATTATCAAAACGTACCACCGATATTGTGTCAATTTTGCGGAAAATATGGACACGTCGCGCGAGATTGTCTGAATATTCCGAAAAAAATTAATACTGAAAGCAAAATACCCGAAAATAATAATCCATCTGGAAGTAATGGAAATCGACCTATTATTTGTAATAATTGTGGTGTTGACGGTCACATTTCACGTCATTGTTTAGAACCAATACAAACCTGTGGATATTGCAAAAAACCGGGCCATACAGAAAATAGCTGCTTCACAAAATTTCGAAGTCAAATGGCGGGAAACAATGTACGACTCTCTCAGACGGATGCGAAGGGAGAGTCGTCAACCACAACGCATCCAGTAAATGCAATAATAGAGATCCGACAAGAAGAATAGAAGAAGTAAAATTATGCCAGAATTTCAGAAATCCAATAATTCAATTCAAGATAAATACAGTAGAATCAGATTATGTAATTTCAATGTTAATTGACACTGGTTGTAATCCAAATATAATAAAAGAAAATTTCGTCCCAAAAAGTATGAAAGTTGATCGAAATGTGAAAATAGACTTAGTGGGAATAAACCCAATCCCAGTATCAGTAATTGGAGAAGTTGAGTTAGAAGTCTTCGATAAAAATTTGAAGTTCTTAATAGTTCCGAACAATTTTCCAATAGAAACTTCGGGAATTATTGGAAATCAATTTTTCATTGATAATAATGTGCTCATAAATTATGGTTAACGAATAATTACATTATCAAATGGCAATTCTTATAATTTTTCTTGTAAAGGAGATATTAATGATGATATTCTATTACCTCCCTCGAGACACTGTTCTGTCATGTATGTAAAAGTCAAAAATCCGGAAATTAAAGAAGGATGGGTTTCGAGGTTACGAATTTGTGAAAGAGTACATACTGTTTGTTGTCTAGCCACTAATAATATCGGAAAAGCATTTATGAAAGTTTACAACACGACGAATGACGCAATCCACATAAAAATCCCTACGATTGAATTACAGGAATTCGAAATAGTTACTGAAAATTCGGGAATAGAGAAGGAATTTATTGGAATTGTCAACGCGATTCAAAAAAATTATGATAGCAAAAATGGGGAGGTTATTAGCCGATCGGAAGATCCGGAGGGAAATGATAATTTATTAGGACAGAGAGTACATAAAGTAGCGGTAAAGAGCTTGAATGACGATATGGTTCACAACGATGATGGTATTGAAATAAGTTTAGATCCACCAGATATAGAAACACCAAAAATTTGTACAAACAAATATCGCCGATTTGAAAAATTACGGGAATTATTACGACTAGATCATTTAAAAGGTTATGAATTAGAGTATATAGAGGAACGAATTTTGGAATCAAGTCATAACTTCCAATTACCTGATGAACCTATTTCAGTGACTCATTTACATCCCCACAGAATAATTACCAATAATACACATTCAATTCACGCGAAACAATATAAATATCCTTTCGCGTCACGTGATGAAATAAGTAAACAAGTTGATAATCTAATAAATAAAGGGATAGTTAGACCTTCAAAATCCCCATATAGTAGTCCGATTTGGATAGTTCCGAAAAAACTTGATTCTCATGGGAAAAAAAAATGGCGATTAGTAATCGATTATCGCTCTCTAAACGAATCAACTATCGCAGATGCTTATCCATTACCTAATATTGAAGAAATTTTGAGTCAATTGGGTGGGGCTGTGTATTTTTCCGTATTTGACTTGGCTCAGGGGTTTTATCAAATCAAGATGGATCCTAGAGATAGACACAAAACGGCTTTTACAACACCATATGGACATTACGAGTTTGATCGTATGCCTATGGGATTAAAGAACTCACCCGCCACTTTTCAAAGAGTAATGGATACGGTATTAACGGGCTTGCAAGGAATAGAATTATTTGTTTATTTAGATGATATTGTTATATACGCGAAAGACTTAGATGAACATACAAAAAAATGGAAACTCCTAATGGAAAGATTGTCTGAAGCAAATTTAAAATTGCAGCCCGATAAATGTGAGTTTCTGAAGCCTGAAGTAGCTTATTTAGGGCACAAGATCAGTCGAGAGGGAGTTTTACCCAATCCAGAGAAAATTGAAGCTGTTAAGAAATTTCCGACGCCTACAAATCAAACAAAAATTAGAGAATTTTTAGGGATGTCAGGTTATTATAGGCGTTTTATAGAAGATTATGGGGCTGTAGCTAAACCATTAACGAATTTATTACGTAAAGATATAGAGTTCAAATGGACTACAGAAACCGAAAATGCTTTTCAAGAATTAAAAAAACGAATGACAACGGCACCGTTACTGCAATTCCCTGATTTATCAAAACCTTTTATTATTACATGTGATGCATCGAATATAGCAATTGGGGGAGTACTTTCTCAAGGTGAAATTGGTAAGGATCTCCCAATAGCTTATACGTCGAGAGCATTCAGAGGACCTGAATTAAGGTACCCAATGTACGAGAAGGAAGCGTTTGCGGTAGTACATTGTATAGCAACGTGGAAAAGTTATATATACGGGAATAAATTCACTATAGTTACTGATCATAGACCTTTACTTGGGATGAAAACCGCAAATGGATTAAATGCTCGGGTGTTGAAATGGCGATTAGATCTAGCTGAATATGATTTTGAAATAATACATAAACCAGGTAAATTGAACTCAAACGCGGACGCATTGTCTCGGAATCCAATTCCAGAAATTGAACAGATTAACATAATAACGCGTTCGGGAAAACAAACCGATAAAAATGACAAAAATAGGAAAATAGAAATAGCCAAGCAGCATAACGGGGTAAGAGCTTTATGGGATCAAAAATCGAATTTATCAAAAAAAGGATTAGGATTCGAAGAAGGAAAACCTCATAATTCTGACAAATTCATTAATTTCGTTCGAGAAAATGAAGAAGGAAAAGAAACAGAGGAGAAGTTAGTTAAGGGAAATACGAATTTCATAGGAAAGAATGGGAAAAATATTGAAAATAAAGAAATCATTGTTGAAAAAAAAGTTACTGTTGAAGAAAATGAAAAATTCAAGGATGCTCCACGGCGTTCTGAAAGGTTGAGAAAGGACACTGATGAGAGTAATCCAATAAAGTCTGCATCACATTTCGGAAACGGAAATGGGGATAACAGCATGATAATCGATGAAGTAATCGTCGATAAAAATACTGAGGATAGTAAAGTTGGAAATATTGCTAAAGAAAAAGAAAATATTGTTGAAAATAATGAAAATATTGTAGATAAGGAAAGAAAATATAATAATAAAGAGAACAATGATGACATTTGTGAGGGGGAATTAATGAACGGAGTTGAGGAAGGAAATGATAGGTTAGGTGAGATTAGGGATGAAATTGAACCAGAATCAAAGGAAAAGCGGAAACGCGGAAGACCTCGAAAATGCCAAACAGAAAAAAATGGACAAGACGAACGAGTAAAATCCCCGAGTAAAGAGAATTCAGATGATTTTGAAGATAATAGAAGGGTTTTGAGAGATAGGCCTGTACGCCATAAAAAGAACCCGACAAATTATAAAGAAATTGGTTCTGAAAATGATGATACAGATGAACGAATGGATAATAATGAGAAAACTGAAGGAAATCAGAAAAAAGGCACAAAACAGAAGAAGAAAAGTAAGATGAAGTCGAAAGAAGAGGAGAAAGAAGATGAAAGAAACATAGAAACAGAAAGCGAAAATTCTGCATCTGAGTCTGACCTCAGTGATACTGAAGATTTAATTGAGAATTTGAAAGATATATTAGAGGAAAATGGCCCAAAAGAAAAGGATGAGAGTTCGGAAGAAGAGAATGACGATGAAGATGAAAATCGGGATAGGAATAGAATAAGAGATAATGAAGATCATCTCGTGTATTTTAAATATTTGAATATAAAAGAAATTAAAGATTTATTTCATATTCAGAAAAATCATATGGTTTATTTCGTCACTAATACAAATGAACCCTGTGATGAAGGAAGTTGAAAATTGAAATCAATCCAGAAATTACCTGTTTTTGAAAATTTAGAGATGAGAATACCTAGAGAAAAGAAAATTAATAAGAAATATTATATAGCTCTACCTGTTAAAGGAGAAGAGTCGTTACCCCCCGAAATATTAATAGAAAATATCATCTTATCTTTAGAAAACTTGAAAATATTAGCCGAAAAATTGAAACTTGAAGCTATTAGTTTTTGCAATAATAGGAAAATCGATCTCTGTGATTGGGATTTAGTTTTTAAGGAAATAAAAAAAAATTTTGGGGGAATAAATATGAAAATCCTGATTTGCATGGGAACCATAAGATACGTCCCTGAGAGTGAACGCGGTAAGGTATTTTACGAAATGCATTCTGCACCTTTAGGAGGACATAAAGGGGTTTCAAAAACATACAATAGAATAAAACAAAACTATTATTGGGAGAATTTGAAGGAGGACGTTCAAAGACGTATCCAACAATGCCTCGAATGTCAATTGAAAAAGCTAGTTCGCGTGAAAACAAAGCAGCCGATGGTCATAACAGATACACCGGGTGATGCTTTTGAAAAAATTGCAATGGATCTCGTCGGTGCGAAAAAATTGAGTAATCGCGGGCATGAATATATTTTAACTATGCAAGATCTATTAACTAAATATTTGATAGCGGTTCCGATAAAAGACGCAACGACTGCTACTGTAGGCGATGCGTTTGTAAAAAGATTTATTTGTATTTTTGGGTGCCCAAGAGCTGTTTTACACGATCAAGGTCGAAATTTCATAAGTACATTGATGAAACGGATAGCGCAAAGATTCAAAATTAAGAAATTTATGACTTCCGCGTATCATCCTCAGTCAAATGGGTCACTTGAGAGAACGCATCATGATCTAAGCCAATACTTACGACAATATACTGAAACTGATACTGATTGGGATGAATGGTTAGAATTAGCCACTTTCTCCTATAATACTAGTGTACACGAGGGGACTCAGCGTGGCCCATATGAACTTGTTTTCGGTAGACTTGCGAGACTACCATCTAGTGAGCCCATTCATGAGTGTGACGTATTACCTTCTTATAATAATTATTATTTGGTAAATTTGGTAGCTAGAATGAATGGGATAAGAAAATTAGCATATGACAATTTAGTTTGTGCAAAACATAGATCAAAAAAATATTATGACAGACATATTAATCCACAAAATTTCAAAGTAGGCGATTATGTATTTCTATTAAGAGGGGGAAAAATTCATAAAACAGAAAATCAATATACAGGGCCCCATAAAGTCCTTGAAATTTTTGAAAAAGGGCAAGCACGCATACAGTTAAATAATAAAACACAAGTAGTGCATACCAATAGATTACGTTTTTCGCACATTAATAATATAAATCATCCACCAAAAACTAAAAAGAAGAAAACTAAAATAAATGAAGCACAGGATCATAATGATGAAAACTAACATAACAAATTATCTTAATTGAATTTTTCTACATTCCAGATGATTTTTATAATCTTTATGGCTTTATCTTTGTATGGATCTTGTCAAGGATTAATTGGTTATGATTGTGGAATACCAACATCCAATATTACAGCTTTATCTCTTCTAGATGTGGGCCAGTGCGATATACCAGAGGAGAAAATAAAATCGAGTCAACTTTTCACTCAATTGATTCAATTAGTTGATTATCACGAAACTAAAGTAATTCAATGTAAGATTAAAATCAGTCGGGATATTTTTCACTGTGGTTGGAATTCATACTCATCAGCAGTAGAGGGGGGTAAAATGGAGTACATTCAAGAAATTTCCAGAGAAAGCTGTATGGATATCCATAAAACACGGGCAATGAGATATTCAAATACGTTGTTAACGGGATTAGTGGTAAATGGTAGTACAACGCGATCAATGATTTTTGCCGGAACACTTGACAGTAAAGGGCATTGTACACCTTCTAGTTTTTCAGATGATTATGGTACTTGGCATGGCGTAATAGTCACTGGTTATATTAAAATAACGTTATTCGATTATACAGCACAATTTAAACTAGAGACGGATGAAATTTTTTTGTTACCAAAAACGACTTGTACTTTGACTGATTTAACTTGTATGCATTCGGAAAGAGGAAATACGTTTTGGAATTATTTTCCACAGAACGATTGTACTTTCAATAAATATGGAGTTTTATATAATGGATTAGTGAATAAAACTGAAGGTGAATATGAAGGGCGTGAACAAACGGTTTATTCTCTAGAAACAAAGCAAATTACTTTTGCAATAAGAGCAAAAGGGTATGAACATGTGTGTGGGAATAGAATTATCAGAACTGAACATCCAAAATTATTTCTAATAGAAACAGATCCAAACCACCTTATTGTAAACCGTGAATTATCAACTATGAATTTGGATCCTTTCGCGTATGTCAATTCAAAATTTGTCTATTTAGAAAGACATATTGAAATTCATATGAAAAGTCTCTATAAAGAAATGTTTTTGCAAAGATGTGAAGTAGAAAGAAAAACTTTGAAAAATTCTTTAGTATTAGCTACTTTAGCGCCAGATGAGTTTGCGTATGAAATAATGAAGGGTCCAGGTTATATGGCGGTAGTTTCAGGTGAAATCGTGTATGTGATGAAATGTATACCAACTGAAGTTCAATTAAGACATGAAAATGATTGTTTTCATCAGTTACCTGTAAAGCGAAACAATGAAACATATTTTTTGACACCTGAAACACATATACTCATAAATAAGGGAGTTCAAATCCCTTGCGAAACTATTACACAACCGTATTATTTCCTGGGCAACAACTGGTTTAAAATCACTCCAAGTCTAACACCGGTTATGCCACCAGATGAAATAAAACCTATGACAAATTTCACTTGGAACTATATGTCTCCAGTGTCATTAGCAACGAGCGGCATCTATCCGGAGGACAAACTCAAAGATCTGAGAGAACACGTCTTGTTTAGGATGAATGAGAAAGGGGTTATCAACAAATTCGCCAGAGCAGCCATGGGAAAAGATGTAGTTGATCAGGGTGAATCAATAATTAGACTATTAGGTCAAAATTCTTTGGAAAAAATCGCTGAATCAGCATGGAAGGAAACATGGGGCAAATTTATTACTTTCGGAACTGCAAGTGCCGGAATAATCGGAATAATACTTGTTGTAAGAATTATAAAGCTATTAATCGACACAATTATCCATGCATATGCATTACACACTGCGTATGGTTGTTCATTCATATTAATTGGAGCGGTGTGGGATTCTCTCACGAATCTCTTGTTATTACTCGCGGGACGCAGGGAAAATAAGGAGATAAAGCAAAAATCAGTAGATGGAAATAATAATGATCAAAGGGTTCATGTAACAGATATTGAGTCTCATTTTCAAAGAAATGAGATCTTGTCAACAGAATCTTCACCATCTGCTCCAAAAATTGAAATGATATTTCAAAAGCAGCCCACGAATCTTACAAACGTAAATAGTTCCTCACAAACAGTCTTTACTGCATTCGAGCCCAAGAGAGACCAAAAACTCTATCCAACAGTTTATTAATTGCTTCCGTAATTTTGATTAATTTCCTTTGCTCCCAACAATACAAAATTACTCTCTAATGAATACAATTGGCTTAAATTACAGATGAAAATCCATGATCAGATACTTGAAGAAATGAGGGAAGGGGAAGCCGATGATATGACTTATGGCATACCCTATACGCGTATTCCTGGAAGAAATGCAAAATTCTATCAAAGCATCAAATTCGCTTCATGCTTAATAAAAAAACCTAAAATTGGTTCAATTTATACGAATTTAAGACATGATTTTATTCTCTGCGGAGAATGCTGGAGGGGGAATGTCGATATCAACTTTAGAAACTCTTTTGAAAGAAACTCCGAAAATTGGCACCAACTTCATCACCATATAACACCGCGAATTGGGTGCACTTATTGCAATAAACAAATTCTTATTAGACGAGAAGCATTAGAGTGTGAGGAGTGTAAATTCGTCTGGGTTCAAAATCGGGGCATTATTGAAGAAAAAAAATCAATTCTCATTAAATCATAAGATTTTGACAAAACTTTTAATTCTTACATCCATCGACTTGGTCCAAATTTATTTCAGAAAAAAAAGGGGAAGAGAGAATTTTTCCAAATTATGTCAAACAAGAGAAAATCAATCGAAATGATGCCGGAATTTGAAACTCTCCAAGGCTCAAGAAGACCCAGATTGCTACAGCGTCAACCGAATTCCAGAATTGAAAATGATCAAGAGTTTTACGCACCATTTTTGGCATCTGTCTGTGTTACACCGAATTATCCGAACGTCGGAGCATTTTATCTTGATGGGCATATCTTCCTTTATTGCGATAATTGTAAACCAATTTATCCTAGATTAATGCCATCTTTCCATTATTTAATTATCGAACCCATACAAAATACTTGTAAAATTTGTGGTATCAAAGTAGCGGAAATTTCACCACCTGACAATGTAGCCTTTCCGAGCAGGCAGGACTGGCTAACAAATCAACATAGCCTGTTCAAGAAAAAAGGCCTTACCTGGTTTACAGACGGCTCAAAAAAAGGGAGAAGGGCAAATATAGGCATCTGGGCCGAGGTCCCAAAAATGGAGATCTCATTCAGGCTCGAGAACCATACCACAGCACTCCAATCAGAACTAGCAGCCCTGAGAGCATGTGCGAAAGCCGTCAGGTCAAGGGCAGACAAGGGCAAGCACATCTGTATATGTTGCGACAGTCAGTCGGCATTGAGAGAACTCGAGAGGGAGCGGTTCGTCTCGGAGCTGGCTATAGAATGTACGCTACTCCTCAATGAAATCGCCAAGGACAACGTACTGAACCTCTGCTCTGGGTACCAGGTCACACAGGTATCCAAGGGAACGAAAAAGCTCATGAACTCGCAAGGAAGGGCTCCGATCTACCTACAACGGATGGGGACAACCCTGTGAAGTTATCATGGAGTGAGATAAATCGTCGACTTGACGACTGGACTGGTGAAAAGCTAGCCAAAGCCTGGGAAATCTCCAAAGGCTTCAGACATGCAAAACGCATGCTCGCATGTCCATCAAGGAAGCTGGCGTCCTAGATATTGCAGCTCAATCGCACACAATTAAGGTGTGTGGTCGGGCTCATTACAAGACACTGGTTCACTAACGCGCATCTACACAACATTGGCTCATCTGATACGGCCGGTTGTTCGAGATGCCATATCGCGGAAGAAACACCGCTGCACCTAATCACCAACTGCTGGAGCCTGAATAATCTGAGATATGACGTTTTCGGGACCACAGCTCTGACTGGAATCGATGTCGGGAGAATGGAGGTGGTAGAGCTACTAGACTTTGCACGGAAGACTGGCCTACTTACCTTCAGCTCCTAAACAAACGCATTGCCCTTGCTTTAGAGTCAGGGCACGAGTACAATGGCTCAGTGCTCGGCGGCTCGCGAAAACTCAACAACTAACTACAATCTGTTCTATGAAACTTGAATTTGAATCGGAATTTAGTGATATCCCGCCAAATACAACAAAGTCACTATATTACTAGAAAATTCCCTAGGCAAGAACAGAGATCCTGTTGAAAGGGCCTAATTTGATACCCGAAGGAATACATTCATTAATTGACACCGGAGCTTCTATCAACCTGATGTCAATCCACTCCTTAAAGAAAACCGTTTTTATCGACACCTCAGAAATCGTCAGCCTTGTGGGACTGTCAAATAACACCATCAACTCCATAGGCACAGTTAACATCCGGGTCCATCCTCAAGTCGATATCAAGTTCCACGTTATCCCTCACAATCCAGTGGGGGTGGGAGCTATCATAGGAGATCCGATGCTTAAACAGCTCCAGGCACATATCTCCATTTTCACCAATACCATTGCATTCAATATAGCTCCATTGACCCCAATACACTTCTGTATCCGAACGCCAAGAGGAAGTACTACCTCGAAGATATCACTAAGCGGGGGTGGTCCCAGGATCAACGTGAGGGTACCCAACCTCATTGGGAAACGACATCGATTTTTAATCGACACGGGAGCAGACATCAACCTGATAGAGGAAAGGGTGTTGTAGCCCCACCTCAACACTGAACCACCAAGGGTCAAGTTTTTAGTGGGGGTGACAGAAAATGCTCTTCCAACTATCGGCTTGATTTACCTCAAGATCTTTGGTTCCCGTGTACCATTCCACATTGTGGATTTCAAATTGCCAGTGGAAGGTAGTGGATTGCTCGGATAAGAAACGGATCCCATCACGATTCCTCCACGCACCAGAACAGCAATTGCCGTAGCAGTTAAAACATCGAGTACAGGAATGAGTAGCGGATACCTCCCTAGGATAGAAACACAGGAGGGTGTTTTTATTGGCGAATGTGCTGTCTCTGTGAAAGATGGAATAGCCTGTATTTTCGCCATCAACACTCTGGATACACCTGTCGAGGTCAAGATACCCCCACAAGAGATTTTTGATTTTGACACAGAGAATCCGGAAGGAGAAGGGAGGAAGAAGCAGGATTTGAAAACATGCTGCATGGGCATCCCTGAAAAAGAAAAGGCGGGATTGAAGAAAAGACAACTCCAGATCCTGGGAGCTCTTCCAGAACAAGATCTTAAGTCCTTTGAAAGACAAAAAGTGATCAAGTTAATCGGTGATTATGATGACGTCTTTCATCTGCCAGGGGATAAACTGGGAGCGGCAAGGAACTTCAGGTGTAAGATCAGAATGACCGACGAGAAGCCGGTACACAAAAGGCAGTATAAATATCCACCGCAACATTAGGCGGAAATCAACAAATAAATTGAGGGACTCCTAGATGAGGGGATTATCCGAGATTCTGAATTCCCATATAATCCGCCATTGTGGATTGTGCCCAAGAAAGCGCTGGAGATTAGTGATAGACTTCAGGGAGTTGAATCAGAAAACCATCGGCGATTCTTACCCTTTACCGGATATCTCACAGATACTATCCCAGTTGGGTGGATCAAAATATTTTAGTGTCTTCGACCTGGCGAGCGGATTCCACCAAGTAGAGATGGATCCAAAAGACAGTGAGGAGACCGCCTTCACAGGACCAAGTGGGCATTATGAATACATCAGAACACCCTTTGGCCTGCAGAATTCACCACCAATATTCCAGAGGATGATGGACCACGCTTTGAAGGGTTTGAAAGGCACTGAACTCTACGTCTACCTTGACGACATAGTTGTGTACTCCAAGATCTTCACCGAGCACAACGAACGACTCAGACGATTCTTCGAAAACCTGAGGGTCAACGGACTGACGTTACAACCCGATAGATGCAGGTTTTTCATGAAAGAAGTGTCTTATCTGGGCCACATCATTAGTGGAAAAGGCATCAGTCCAGATCCAGGAAAAATAAGAGCCCTGCAGGAGATGACTCCTCCTAGAAGCCAACATGGAGTGAGATCCTCCTTGGGTTTCAGCAATTATTACCGCCGTTTCATCAAGGGTTATGCTGAAAAATTGAAAAACTCGACAGAGTTGTTGAAGAAGGACGTCAAATTCAAATGGATGGAGGAGCACCAGCAAGCATTCTTGGAGTTGAAATCAGCTATCACCGAAGACTCCTTGCTATATCATCCAGATACCAGCGAACCCTTTTTGGTGCATGTCTCTTCCTCCAACACAGGACTTGGAGCCATCTTGAGCCAGAAAGATGAGGAAGCAGATGAACACCCAATCCTATACACCTCAAGGACGTTGCGGGACGCTGAGACTCCATATACTTCAGCAGAAGTTGATTGCTTGGCTGTAGTTTACGCGCTGGCACAGTTCAAACCATACATCTATGGGGTGCCCTTCACAGTTACCACCAACAGCCCAGCCCTGAACTGATTGAGAGAAGCCACGAGCCCTACCACCAGATAAGTAAAGTGGAAAACCTTCCTGGATGACTTTACTTTCGAAGTGGAAATCAGGAGCAACAAACGGGACCAGATGGTAGACATTTTTGCCGAACCTGATAAATATTGATGAAATCCGGAAATTAAAACCCAGAATAGGGCAGGTCATCGCAACTAAATGCGGGTGCAGTGAAAAATCTACACTTTGAGACCATCAAAAACCAACATTTGACCTCGTGTCCAACTAACCTGAAAGAGGCATTACAAAAATACGAGGTCAGCAGCCTAAGGATGATTCAGCAAGGGGATGAGATCGATAAGGACATCCGCATCAAATATTTCCTGGAAAAGCATTTCAGAGACTATCCTGTCAATATCCTCCTGTGTCATGGAGAGATCAGCCTACCGCCACCAAGCCTGAGAGAGGAACTCATCCGTGAATGCCATGAAACACTCCCAGCTGGACACAAAGGAATTTTTAAGACATTCAACCGAGTTCGAGAAAGATTTTACTGGCCAGGGTTGAAACAGGAAGTGGAAAGGTTCATAAAACACTGTAGAACCTGCCAAATCGAAAAATTGCAGAGGATAAAATTCAGAAAGCCGATGCTCATCACCGAAACACCTAGTGAGGCCTTCGAAAGGATCTCCATTGACACGGTGGGACCTTTACCTACAACATCTAAAGGCTACCCCCATGGAAAAATATATATCCGGAAATATATGCAGAAATATACAAAATATGTATCTAATATATATTTTGAAATATAATATTTGAATATGCTGAGTATGCATCATATATAACTGAAGTATACTTAGGATGGCTTAAATTGGCCCATTTCAGATATCTCATGCTGTATTATTATATTTAAATTATATGAGTTATATACGAACAGTATATTCAACATATACCGCACATGTACTAAGAAAATATATAATTTGCTCCGGTAAACATATCTAAAATATATTTATTTTATTTTTATTTATTGTGTATGACCTCTCGGTCTTCTACATATGTTTTCCCCCCACTGTACCGCATTCGCCGAAGGACGAGGGAAAACCTCATTTATTTTTTAGGAAAACCTGCCCAGGTACAGTCGTCTCTTGTAAAACTCCCGCTCGGTTAAGTGAAACTGTGAAATTAAAGCTTTTTTCAAATTTTTGGCTTCCCCTCGCCGGGATTCGAACCCAGGATTTCTGCGTGCCAAACCCCCGCTCTAACCACACAGCCACTGCCGTCGGATACTATATCTAAAATTTAAAATATTTATGTTCCATCCACATAATGATATATATCATATCCATGATGGATGTATAGGAAACAGAGCTTCATCCATTTCTAAAGCCGGAAGACAAGTGTCAGGTGTATTTTTTCCGATTTTTCTCGGAAATTCTATATTTTTCGGCATTTTTGAAGAGTGAAAGATTACACTGTACATTGGGACGGAAGTGAGACTTTCGGCCCTCGCTGCGTTCGGGCGTGAGCTCACTTCCGTCCCAGTGTGCAGAAAAATAGTATACATACCTTGGGCAGTAAGTAAGAAAGCCTCAGAGCACATGTTTGTTGACCTCGGCTTCGCCTCGGCCAACAATTACATGTGCTCTGAGACTTTTCTTACATTACTGCCCTAGGCATGTAATATACCATTCCTTCTTCAAAACTTTTGAGTTTTTTTTACTAATATCTCGGGTTCTGTTAGTCGTCGCTATACGGGGTTGGTCTAAAATGGAAGGCAAGCTCATTTCCCATCGATTCATGGACTTTTTTGATTCAAAGATATTCAATCAATGTGAATAAGCATATAACTTGTATAAGAATATATGCGATAGATATATGTACATTTATTCAGATATATGAATAAATGTACATATATCGTCATTCACATATCGATTTATCATTTGTACATATAATTTGATTGCATGAAATGTATATATTTTGAATATTTCGAGTATATAAAAATGAAATTCCCTTTATATCAGAATATATTTTTTTAATATATCAATTATATATCAAATCCCTCGCAGCTGAAATTGATATCGTTAGGTGTTCATACATGAATTTTATAACGGTCATATATTCAAAATATATCAGTTGAGGCTATAGTTGAACGAACTCTGAACTCATATATATATATGATGTGATATATAAGCACTTATATGATGCATATAATAGTTATATACATTGAAATATATCACTCACAGCTAAAAACGACCATTATATGATATAAATAATATGTATGAGCATTTATATGATTCTTATAATAATCATATATGTCAAAATATTTGTTGAAAGTATATTCCAACATATATGTCATTGACTTGCAATGATATATTTCTAGTATATTTTTCATATATTATTGAGAGATGGAAGAGGAATATAAATCGTATTTAATATGAGTCATATATGACATATATATTTGGGGACTGAAATATATCGACATATATTCTGACACATATAAAGAAATATATATTTTTCCATGGGGGTATTGTCATATCCTGACCATCCAGGACAATTTCACCAAGCATTGTTCTGCCATCCCACTCAAGGATATAAGGGCACACACAATAGGGCACGCATTGGCTACCCAATACATCGCCCTATGCGGCTGCCCGAAGATTATCCTCTCAGACAAGGGGAGCAGTTTTCTGAGCAAACTCTTCGACCAACTGAGTAAAATCCTGCGGTTCCACCATATCACTACTTCGGGATACCGCCCTCAGTCCAATGGCTCTTTGGAAAGAAGCCATCATACCCTGGTGGAGTATTTGAAAACCTGCGCAAATCAATCTCAGGACTGGAGCCAGCTGTTACCATTCGCCATGCTGTCCTATAATACAACAGTACATAGCTCAACCAATTTCACTTCGTTTGAGCTACTATACGGGAAAAAGGCAAGGAATCCATCCAATTTCCGGGAGCTGGACCAATCAACAGACACATACAATGATTACATGATGGAACTGGTTACCAAATTAGACAACCTGCAAGAACTGGCCTTTCAGAAACTCTTAGAATCAAAGGAACATTCTAAGGCATTGTATGATCGTAATGCCAGACCTTTGGAAGTCAAGGTCGGAGACTTAGTGTACGTCTTGAAAGAGCCAAAGATGGGAAAGCTCGACCACCAATACACAGGCCCCTCTGAGGTAGTTCACCTTACAGAAAAAGGAAACGTATATTTGGAAACTGAAGAAGGGCATCGGTTGTTGAAGCATCCCGACAAGTTGAAGAGATGCGAAGAAGACTGATGACAACCATTTCATCTATCGTCTATCCAGAATAACCGTTCTCCTTTTTCCCTCTAGCTCGATCATGAACCCGCCAGGAAGAACTGTGGTGTACGTAGACGGATCCTGTGCTTTTAACGGTACCAACAAAGCGGCCATGGGAATAGGAATCTGGTTTGGGGAGAATCACCCATTGAACACCTCCAAGACAGTCAGGGCCATGAATTCTACCAACATCGTGGCGGAAACCCTAGCCATGATAGAAGCCTGCAGAATTTGTATTCGTCACGACATAGAAGCTGTTAAAATTCATACAGACTCAGAATACGTCATCACATGCATGGAGGTTTATTTGGAGAAGTGGAAACAGAACGATTGGTTGAATGCGAGAGGAAAACCTGTAGCAAATCAAGAACTTTTCCAACAGTTGGAAGAACTCAGGAGTCAAATTAACCTGGAATTCGAGTACACTCCAGGTCACCGAGGTATACTTGGGAATGAGAAGGCAGACGAACTAGCTAAATTAGCATCAGGAAAATACATAGCATAAATTTTGTTTTCTTTCCCTACTGATTCTATGGGCTGCAGAATCTCGCAGAGCGAATTGAATCAACCACCAGCTGCTATTAATCTGGACTTTCTATTAAAAAAAAAATATATATATATGAAATAAATAAATATGATTTCTTTTCTTTACTCTACAGGAAAAAGGGGAAATCTCATTTGAGGTCTAGTTAGAACCATCACCATGAGGATCATCAGCTTCTTCATCATATGGGTGAGCATTTCGTGCACAATACAAGGGGAAAAACATTACCGGAACCACCTAATTGCGCACCACCCCGGACTATACTTCGAGAAGATCGATCAAATGCATTTCATCAGTAACTAGTGGCGTCTTATGTTGTCAGTCGATGTGAGGAACTTATTGGGTCTTGCACTGCCGGGACTCACTAAGGTAAGAGAGCATTTTCAAACCTGTGCGAGAACCATCGATAGAAAGACCTGCGAATTATCAACCAAAATCAAGATTATCGATTTGGTGGTAACGGATATTGAACGATCATTGAATGAGAGCATATTTCCTCTTTCGGGGGCTAAGCTAGACCTGGCACTGTTAAGTAAAATTTCCCAAATCGAGACGGCACATCATGACCAAAAGTTCCCGATCATAATCAACATTCCACTGCTATCACTCGAAGAAATGGAAGCATATAGAATACACGCCGGAAAGGTCAAGCAGCAGGTTCAAAACCAACGAGTCATTGCTGCCTACATTAAACCTCATCAGGAAATAATTGCAGTATCCCGACATAACATGCAGTACGTGGAACTCACCATGGACCAACTCAAATCCTGCTTAAACCTGGAAAATTGCGTGGCCTGTCCAAGAGGATTCCCCATCAGGAAAGCTACCGCTGCGAAAACCTTCATGCTGCTGACCAATAATGAAGTCTCTTTGGGTTCAGAAATAATAAAAAAATACGACGTTCAGGTCACCAACAACGTCGAAACCGACTGGTCCAGGCTAACTACCACCAGCGGATGGCTTTATTCTACAATATCACGAGAAATCCTAGAGATTCGGTGCCAGGGCGAACCCCCAGAAAGCCTCAGCATCGACGGGAGTGGACTTTTCTATCTAGACTCCATGTGTACAGCAGAAACTTCCAGGGTAATATTAGAGGGAATTGGGATGATCGAAACCCAACTAGCAACAATTTTGGGAGTTCCCAAGACCCTCAACATTTTGAATATCACCTCAATATTCTTGGATGCTCCAAAACCCAACCATGCCTTATCCAATGTGGAATTCCATCCCATTCCCCCGCCAGCCGACATCGGGTTCTTTGATAAGAATCTCCAAGAAACGATCGATCAGGCCGACAACATTGGACTTCATCACCAGGAGGAGTACCGCCATCGTCTCTTCTCCATTAACAATGGGGTTCTGTCTCTTGTGTCCTTGGTGGGGATTCCAGCATGTGGATACCTGCTATACAGCAGAGGAGTAAGCAGTTGGGCCGTATGGAAATGCTGTTGTTCCAAAAAGAAGAGACAGAGGCCTATATTATACTATACTATACTATAGTACATACCCCTCACTTCATATCTTCCCCCCCAACCTATGAATCTCCCACCCACATCATCTCCAGACCAGAACTCCCCGCACTGCCAGCACCAGAACCTCCAATACATAGTCAACAAACAGCGAGGATTAGGGGAGTCCCGGCTCATAGACCTCCCTCAGCAGTCATCGTCACCGATTAGGAACAATTTTTTTTTCTCTTCTCTCTCGGATTTAAAATAGGTATAAGCCAAGCACATAAGGGCGTAAAATAGAGAAGGAATGTCCTACGGGAAATTTTCGTACCTAGAAGTTACTTAGACATAGATTTTATGACCGCCAGGCTTAAAAGTAAAATAAAAAAAAGTTCACTCCTTTCTGGGGAAAAAGAAAAGAAATATGTATATTATTGAAACGCAACAATTGGTGAAAAAAGAAAGAGATTTATTCCGGCATAAGGTAACATTGAAAAAAAAAATATCTTTTTTTTGTTTTATATCACGAAATGTAAAAATCCAGGAATGCTCGGGGTTATGGCACCCGCTGCATCCTGAAGTTCCTCCATCACCATCCTGCTTTCCCTGCAAGAAAAAAAACACACAGATGATTAGATAATTTTTTTTTTTTAACATATACATGTAAGAAGAATTTTTTTTTTTTGGTGCCCCATTTGCTTCCTTTCCCTCCCCCTTCTTTTCTCACCTGGAATTGGAAAGTACCTCCACAAGTGAACCGATACTTGCGGTAATTAGGCATGGCTGTCAGGTCCCCTTTTGATGGCATGAAACACCTGGAAACCACAACGGATGCATTGATACATGTAAGAGGAGAGAGGTACAATCTCTCTCAAATCGTCGAAATCCAGCAGTTCTAATCCAAGAACATCGTTCAGGTGGCGAGCTTCCTCCTGGAACGACTGCCCATGGAAAGCACTTTGAGTGCGACAACGACCCACACAATCCAGGTACACGTGTATCATCTCATGTAGAATAATCCTCAACAGGAAGATGCGATGAACACCCCGCTGGAAGAATTGATCCTGCAGGAACACCATTTTCTTGGTGGGTACGGTGCATCCCCAGCTCCCTCTGTAGTGACAGGTGCGGGCGAAGACATAACCACTGATTTTATTTTGGAAAAACCGTTCATTCAGAAGCAAAACCACTCTATGAAAGTTCGGCTTATCCTCAAACAAGAGTCCCACATATTCCATTGCTGGAATAGGGACCTCAACCCCCAAATTCTGAGGGTCGCAGCGGACAAGGTTAACTTTGGGCACTTTCCACTTCATGGCAATTTCACTAATACACTCACTAAGAAATTAATTATTTTTTTTTGCTTCCGAATGGAAGCATTGTAAACGCGATTCTTTTCGATTTCCAGATTTCATCGGAATAAGACTCAGAACGTCGAGAAATGACATTTGTAAAAAATGTCTGTATGTGTGTGTGTGTGTGTGGGTATGTGTGACAGATATCGGCTCATTGCTCAGCAACGGTACTACTTGGTGAGCCGAAAATTTAACAGTACTTTCTCTCCCCGTGCAAATTGCTGTCAGTGAAATTTCAGCGAAATCGGTTGAGTACTTTTCGAGAAAATTCCAATTTTCGAAAAATCGTTTTTTCGACTTTTCTCCGCGAAAAATTGATTCACAGCCCCCACTCTCAGCGATGGAGTAGATCTCATTTGAACTCACAATTCTCACTCGGGGTAGATTTTGCTCAGATTTTTCGTTTGCAGATAATTTCAAATACAGTGTTTTTTATCCTGAATTTACTATACACGCTAGCTCAAAAACTATTTGAGTTAGAGACTTCAAATTTCGCCAGTTTGTGCATCTAATGAGTGAAAAGTTTGATATTGAAATTGGGCAAAATCGCTTCAGTAGTTTCTGAGATATTGTCCAAAAACCATTTTATGAAAAGAGGTTATATCTCCAAAACTATGCAAGCGATTACATCCAAGTTCAGCTTAAAAGATTCATCTCACTGAGCCCCACAAATGGTGAGAATTTCAGATTTTTCAGAAGAAGTCTCTTGTAAGGATGTTCGATAAATTAGTTTTTTCAAAAATCACGTTTTTTCTTAGCTTTCTCCCTAGGAACACTACTATTCTTTATTTCACCATTCGAAAGTAGACAATTTTTTCTACAAGATAGGTACCTTTTCATTCTGACGACATTCAGGAAAAATAGAAATCCTATTTGGAACCCGAACTTCAATTTTTCAGATCTGTCGTAGGATCTTCCATTTATGATTGAAAAATTGTTTTTTTTCGTGGTAAACATGAATAAATAAAGTTCACCAAAGATCGAGCCATCATTAAATTTCTCCTTACAAGCGAATTTACTTCGTGCAAATGTCCACTTCTGACAATTGTTGTGGAACCAAATTTCGTTACTGCATTTAGAATAATGAAAAATATAAATTGTAATCTCATGGATAATTTATATAAAAATTCCATTCAGAAGCATTTTGGAAATCGAATTGGCAGAATATTGAATGTCGCACAAGGAGTGGGGCTTGCGAATAACACAAAGGATATAACGCTTCTGCTTGTTTTTCGCTCTCTCTCTCTCTCTCTCTCTCTCTCTCTCTCTCTCCTCTCTTTCTCCTCTCTTTCTCCCCCTTTCTTTTTCCTCCCTTTTGCTTCCGAATGGAAGCATTGTAAACGCGATTTTTTTCGATTTCGAGATTTCATCGAAATATGATTCAGAATGATCCAAAACGTCGAGAAATGACATTTTTTAAAAATGTCTGTATGTATGTGTGTGTGTGTGTGTGTGTGCGTGTGTGTGTATGTGTGACAGATATCGGCTCATTGCTCAGCAAAGGTAATACTTGGTGAGCTGAAAATTTAACAGTTCTTCCCCTCTCCATGCGAATTGCTGTCAGCGAAATTTGAGCGAAATCGGTTGAGCACTTTTCGAGAAAACTCGAATTTTCAAAAAATCGTTTTTTCGACTTTTCTCCGCGAAAAATTGATTCACAGCCCCCACTCTCAACGATGAAATACATCTCATTTGAACTCACAATTTTCACTCCGGGTAAATTTTGCTCAGATTTTTCGTTTGCAGATAATTTCAATTACAGTGTTTTTTATCCTGAATTTACTACACACGATAGCTCAAAAACTATTTGAGTTAGAGACTTCAAATTCCGCCAGTTTGTGCATGTAATGAGCAAAAAGTTTGGTATTGGAATTGGGCGGAATCGCTCCAGTAGTTTCTGAGATATTGGCCAGAAACCATTTTATGAAAAGAGGTTATATCTCGAAAACTATTCAAGCGATTACATCCAAGTTCAGCTTAAAAGATTCATCTCAACGAGCCCCACAAATGGTGATAATTTCAGATTTTTCAGAAGTCTCTTGCAAGGATGTTCGATAAATTAGTTTTTTCAAAAATCACGGTTTTTCTTAGCTTTCTCCCTAGGAACACTACTATTTTTTATTCCACCATTCGAAAGTAGACAATTTTTTCTACAAGATGAGTACTTTTTCATTCTCACCACAATCAGAAAGAATAGAAATCCTATTTGGAACCCAAACGTCAATTTCTGTGTTCCATCATAGGATCTGAATTTTCATCTAATATTGAATTTTTATGGACCATGTGATATTATTGCAATTTAATCGATTATTCTGAGCTGAGATTCCGAATTCCAAGTTGATTCTAAGTATCGTAGATTGAATACTGAACAGATCGATACAGTCTCAAGCAATATTTGTAGGGATCTATGAGTGCGTATTTCTTGCGAGAATAATGTTATTTTTTGAGCGATTGAAAAGATATTCATTTTTATATAGATTCGATTGATTATGGGTAAAATCCCATTCGGAAGCATTTTGCCAATCGAATTGGAAAAATATTAAATGTCACACAAAGAGTGGGGCTTGCAAATAACGCACAAAGGGTGGAACTCCTGCTTGTTTCTTTTTTTTTCCTTTTTTTTTTTTTTTACTAAAATTTCACATGTAAAAAGAAAAAAAAACAGCACGTGCAACAAGTATCTTCTAATGGCGGAAAAGGAAGGGAGAAACTACAACTGATTAAACCTTTATACTCAACACACTGAATGCTTTTTGTTTTTTTCTTTTGATATAAATAAACTTAAAAAGAATCCAGGATATTGAGCGGGGGCTGTAATGTCTAAAAATTTTTAGAAAATGCAGCGCCTTCTTTCTCCTTAAAATTTCATCCCCTTAAAGGGAAATATGTTGTATAATAGAAATAAATTTTATAGTTTTTTCCTTCGACCGGGCATGACCATATAAAGGAAAAACTTCGATTGAAGTTAGTGCACGGTGTGCAAAATAAAGGCGCGAGGAGGCAATGTGAAAGTCACGCCACCCAGAGGCAATAACCTTCTGTCACTGCACTTTTTCCGGTGGCGTGATCCCTCCACCGGGATAAACCGAGTTTTCCTCAAAGGAAACTTGGAATAATTAAATCAGACCTTATTGAGCGGTGATTGGGAGATAAACGAAATTTCAGTCTTCGCGCCTCAGTGATTTATATAAAGAAACCGGTCGAAGTTGTTAATACGTCCTTCAAGCAAATAGTCCTCGTCTAGAGACATTGCCGAAATAGGAAAATTATCAAATAATGGTAGATAATTTTGAGTGTAATAATAGCGGGAATTCTAATGAAACTACTGGGATTATTTTGTAATCCTACATTGTAAAAGGATCAAACGTGAAGTGCAAAATTTAAAGTTTATCTGCGAATTACAGGACTCACAAATAAATACTTAAAAATAATAGTTAGACAACACAAAACTAAAGAAATTCAGAAACAAACTTATCTTTCTCATATAATTTTTCTTTTGATATCCTATATATATATAAAGAACTAAAATAATTCAGCTAATACGTAACAGGAGAAAATAAAATCAAATCAGAAACCATCAATTCTAGAATCAACACAAGTCAATCTTTTGGATAATTCTTGAACTTCCGTTGGAAACCAATAGGAAAACTTTGGACAATAGTGAATAAGGTGTGAAGACAGTGAATGAACGGTTAATAGTGTGAAAAATTGTAAATTGGATAACAGTTGTGTCTCAATATTTGGATTACCAGAAGGGATTATAAAATAAACCAGATAGTTCCAGAACTGTGAGTCTAGTCTTACTATTTATTTCAGAGAACCTTCCAAGGCTATCCCAAATCTGAGCAATTTGAATTACCTATCCAAACCTCGAAATCCTTTCCAAAACTGAGAGTTAAGATTAATGGCGGGAATTTTTAAAATTATTAGCGTCGTCCTCAAATAATTAATTAATAATTTTGATCTGTGGTCTAGAAACTTCCTTTTGAGGCAAGGCCAAAAATCTGGACATAACATAGATTCTTGGTAACGAACAATATTATGATTTTTTTCAATATTGATTGATTTATTCCTCTTCAGGTGGGGCAGATTCGGACAATGACCAGATTCCGGTAGTTTCTCAACGTCAGCTTACAACAAAGGAGCCAATTATCGAAAGAAGAATGCGTCTTCTCACAGGATTTTCTCCGACGAAGCTGAGACGTATGATTAAGGAGAATTTGCAGGCGTCAGCATATTCTAAAGTATTGAGAAGTAGGAGAATAAATTAGCGTTCATAATTTTGTGTTGAATGGGAAAAAGGTGAATTGTTATTTCTTAATTCATTACGTGATTCAAAAAGATTTCCAGAAGTAGGAGAATCAATTATTGTTCATAATTTCGTGATGAATGAGAAAAATGGGGATTCTTTTATATAAATGTGCATGTCTTTGAAAGGAGTTATGAGAATTTGTCAAAATTATTTATTGTTTTGTATAGAATGAGAAAATTGTGAAATTCTGAATATCGTTTCATCAAAGAATGAAGAATATCCATAGTCTTGTCTATATTTAAATAAATGAGTTAAAAGATAGATAGTTCATCCAGATTTCAGAAAAAAAAACAAAAACCAGTGTCAATGAAAAAATCATGAATAGTTGCTGCTGGCAGCAATAAATTGTAATTGGAAAGGAATGAGCCAGCTATATTGTAATAAAATCATGAACAAAAAATTTCTTATTGCAAAATACATCAGTTTGTTTTCGAAAGAAGTCAGTAAAATGAGTATGCTCACTAATTTCTCATAAATAAATGTCAGTTACGTCATTTTAACTATTCTACACATAGATTTGACTATAAGAATTATCAAAATGACGAATTACTTTTGGAAAACTCTTGAAATTTGAAGTAATTCTGGAGATAGATATCTCCTACTGATTCTATTAGAAAGAGAGATCGAGAAAGGTGAAAGAAGAGAGAAAAAGAGAAATCATTCATGGAAAAAAAAGTTACAGATATTTCACTTATCGACGTAGTTCAACATCCATTGTCGTTTCATTGCAAACACATTATTTAGATGATATCATGCGTTGTGAACACAACCTCTTTGTTTCTCTTGGATATTTATTGTGTGCAGCATTATAAACATTAGCTTTTTGTAATAACCATTCAAAGATAAAGTTATTTAATTCATTATTGATCATTCTATAATTAGACGTTCAGCCAGATAAAGACGTACGTCATTATCACTTCTGATGAGGGGTACTCCACTACTGAGTTGTTATTATTGAACATTACTTTTTGGAAATAAACCGTTTTCTATCCGAAAGAAGTTACAAAAAAGGGTATACTCATGAATTAGTCATGATTTGATGTGAATTTTATCATTTTCACTGTTCTACATGGGGGAGATGGATAGATTCATTTAGAGAGTGGGGCAAAATAAACAAGCAGAAGCGTTATATCCTGGGCGTTATTCGCAAGCCCCACTCCTTGTGCTACATTTAATATTTTGCCAATTCGATTGGCAAAATGCTTCCGAATGGAGTTTTTATATAAATTATCCATGAGATTACAATTTATATTTTTCATTATTCTAAATGCAGTAACGAAATTTGGTTTCACAACAATTGTCATAAGTGGACATTTGCACGAAGTAAATTCGCTTGTAAGGACAAATTTAATGATGGTTCGATCTTTGGTGAACTTTATTCATGTTTACCACAAAAAAAAAAAAAACAATTTTTCAATCATAAATGGAAGATCCTACGACAGATCTGAAAAATTGGAGTTCGGGTTCCAAATAGGATTTCTATTTTTTCTGAATGTCGTCAGACTGAAAAGGTACCTATCTTGTAGAAAAAATTGTCTACTTTCGAATGGTGAAATAAAAAATAGTAGTGTTCCTAGGGAGAAAGCTAAAAAAACCGTGATTTTTGAAGAAACTAATTTATCGAACATCCTTACAAGAGACTTCTCCTGAAAAATCTAAAATTCTCACCATTTGTGGGGCTCATTGAGATGAATCTTTCAAGCTGAACTTGGATGTAATCGCTTGGATAGTTTTGGAGATATAACCTCTTTTCATAAAATGGTTTTTGGACAATATCTCAGAAACCACTGGAGCGATTTTGCCCAATTTCAATACCAAACTTTTCACTCATTAGATGCACAAACTGGCAAAATTTGAAGTCTCTAACTCGAATAGTTTTTGAGCTAGCGTGTATAGTAAATTCAGGATAAAAAACACTGTAATTGAAATTATCTGCAAACGAAAAATCTGAGCAGAATTTACCCCGAGTGAAAATTGTGAGTTCAAATGAGATCTATTTCATCGCTGAGAGTGGGGGCTGTGAATCAATTTTTCGCGGAGAAAAGTCGAAAAAACGATTTTTCGAAAATTTGAATTTTCTCGAAAAGCACTCAACCGATTTCGCTGAAATTTCACTGACAGCAATTTGCACGGGGAGGGAAAGTACTGTTAAATTTTCGGCTCACCAAGTATTACCGTTGCTGAGCACTGAGCCGATATCTGTCACACATACACACACACACACACACACACACACACACATACGGACATTTTTTAAAAATGTCATTTCTCGACGTTTTAGATCATTCTGAGTCATATTCCGATGAAATCTCGAAATCGAAAAAGATCGCGTTTACAATGCTTCCATTCGGAAGCAAAACTGTAATAAAACGGTTAGAGATGGATCTTTTTGGATGATTCCATTAAAAAGCTGAGAAAATTTCATCCTGAAAACGAGTGGCAGATGTATTTATTTTAGATTTGTTTGAAAATTCGATATTTTTTGGCATTTTTGAGGGCTAGAAGGCTTTGTTAATAATTTTAGTTAATTTTCAGGACCATAATTATTGGGAAACTCACGGAAGTACTTTATCTCGTGGTTTCGTCGCCCTGATTCAATTAGTGGAATGTATAATAGGAATTCCAAAGATGTTGTGAGGAATTATGAGAACGAAGTGAAGGTGTTAATCAAAAGAACTCAGAATTATATTAATTATTATCACATATATTCAGAGATCTTTTACACTTTGGTTTTCTAGCTTGTCGATTTTCTCTGTAATTGTCTTTGAATTCACTTGTTATTGTCTTTGTTAGCACTGTAATTAATTCCCGGGCGTGAATCGTTAATTAATCACTGACTCTAGTAAGCGTCTCTTAGTGTTGAATTTTGTCACTTGTTACAAAAACTCTGAATGTTGCAATTGACTCTAGACAATGTAAAAAGACTCTCAAATTGTAGATTGACTCTACTTCACGTAAAGTTACTCTGATTAACCGGAGAACTCTTAATTTCTCTCAACACGTGTCAAAGGACACGGCGACGGTTAAAGTCGTTGATTTTCCCGGGAAGTTTAAGTCCCCGGGTAGAAAAAATTTCATGTTTTGGACATGTTTCAAACATGTTTCGGAACATGTTTTCGAAACGTGTTGGAAACATGTTTTTTGTGGCACAAAAATATGTTTGAACATGTCCAAAACACGGGTGAAATAACTTCCGGGGACATGTTCAAAACATGTTCATGGAACGTGTTTGAAACATGTTTGTCGAACATGTTCAAAACACGTTTAGCGAACGTGTTTAAAACACGTTTACTGAACGTGTTCAAAAAACGTTTACTGAACATGTTCAAAACATGTTTACCGAACATGTTCGAAACACGTTTACTGATCATGTTCAAAACATGTTTTGAACCGGTTCGGTAAACATGTTTCAAACACGTTCCATGAACATCTTTTGAACATATTCGCAGAACATGTTATAATAATCTGTTTCCTAACAAGGGCTGAAAAACGAGCTGGAGGTAAGTTTTGTGTTCCTATTTTTTTACATACAACGTTTAGGAAGCCCAATTGACCACACGCGTAACGTGCGTAGAGTGAATACTCTCCGCACGATGGAGAAAATAATGTTTCGAACGTGTTAGAAAGTTTCCGAATGTCCATGGAATATCATTGCTGCGTTCCTGGGAGAGATACACAAATTATTGCCAAAAGTTTGGCTCTAATACCTTAAAAAATCAGAATACATAGAAAATACTAGTGAAAAGCCATCAGCCTGTTCCTTCCACAGTGTGATTAATCACAGACGGATCTCAATAACTGGACAGAAAGTATAAAAATATGTATGTACTTTCTTTATGAATATGATACTCATTACATAATTAACAATTGTGATGTATTCAATTGTGTTGAAGTATATATAAAGAAATATGGAAATATATACATGTTTATACAAAAATAGTTACAAGATACAAGATATTGACATTGTGTATCAGATACAAAAATTAGAATTGGAAGCAAAATTATATACAATTATATACATTTAACGTGTGCATAAAACAGTATGATTATAAAATTTAATGTTTTGTTCATGGCTTCTGAATGATGGCATCGTTAAACATGATATTCTACTTTTCGTTAATATCAAGTCAAGTTTATAATGTGACAGGTTTTGCTGCATATATGGTATCGTCAATCACAATATAGAAAAGCAGCCCGTCAATCTGTGTAATATCAACTGCAACTACACGAGGACTGGCTTGCTGTCTGAGCGTATATATTGAATTTATCACTGTTCTAGGTTGATCAATCACAAATTGGTGTGAATAGTTAAGCTCCGCAATAATCGCTACCGTCTCGACTTCATTTGAACAATCAATGCACAAGCTGTTTTTGCATTTGCAATTAGAAATTCGGAGAAACTTTTCAACTCGACCAATTTTCCGAACACCGTTATCAATGAATTCTACGCAAGATGAGTCAGTTTTGCTGACTCTCTTGTAACTTTGTGCGGCAATCACTCGTCCACGTTTGAAGAGTCGTGTGAATTCATAAACAGAATTTCCATTAAAGCCAGATCTCCTCAAGGTCTCCATAAGGATCCTAGTCACACTGCTGACTTTTTTTACGGATCCAACAATGGAAATTCCGTTTATAATAGGCGTCAATTTACGGCGGTGAAAACCATGACTAGCCATATTTTCACAAAATTTAGCGATATCACTCCCTGGCACTAAATTTTTTGACTTTATCGAATCTAGCCGTACGTACGAAGAGACAGCAGCACATATTTGAAGTTGTGAGTCTCGAGTTGCATGAAGAAGGGACTTTAAAACACCGTTGCCATTTTCAAATGGAAAGCATGAGAATATACGCAATGGTCCACAGTCTCTGACATTTTGGCACAGATGTAGTAGAGAGTGGATTTGGCATGTCATATATTTTGTAGGGTATAAGTCCTTGAATTCCACTACGTAATCGTGTAAGAGTTGCTCAGCAACTCTTATCGATTGTAGTGGAACACAATCCTGATACAAGAGAGTCACTGAACATCCCAGCTTTTGATGGTGTGAGAAATAATCAGTGGACATAATGCCATTGAGAACTGGTAGTGAATATATCAGAAGCCAAGTAATATATTCTGATGCTTTCCAGTAGGCATAATCGTCCATACTTCTCGGAGTTCGCTCTACAGATAACGGTGGTTTAATCGAACATAAACGGGTATTAACTGCTTTGATGTTACCGATTATTAATTTATTCTCCTCATCCAACAGCTTCTCGTGGATCCATAATTTTAGCAATAATTTAGCTATGCCTGATAGCAAGTGCATTGGATCAAGCATTGTGGATTGGATGTAGTCTTCAACAATTGCTGATAAGATGGTAGGCCCTTTAACGCCAAAGACTGACTTACCACGTGCAGCAGCATCATTTGCATATTGCCGAGTTTGCTGCAACGTCCGGAGATCAAGAGGATCCGTACTCGAGTATACACTACGTTTTTCGATCCTCTCTGTAGGGATTTTGCAGATATGGCATCCGTATTTACCGTTGTATCGTACCATATTTAAAGCTAGTGCTTGTGCTGGTAAATCGGCAGTCCCACATAAAACTAAACCTTTGATATTAACGACTTTGTTCAAATCACAAACGTGAATGGGAATACCGTCTGCCATCGCTTTCATGCTTTCTCTCAGAGGGCTCATGAACAAATTAGTATTGGGCTTTGTGGTGCCAAACCAGAGACCCGTCATTAGCAAGTTGGAATGCTTATTGCGGAGTGCCGGAGGAAGTTCATTTATTTTCAAAAATAATGGCCATATCCCTATTTTCGATGATTTGAATAATGGCACTCCATCCATATTCCACATAAATGATATTTGTGATTGTGACCGTAAATCAAAATTGCCTGAACCAGAGCAATGTTTTTTATACATTTCACCATCATAAATATCATCTAAGTCATGATTATTTCCTCTGATTCGATTGAACCGATAGGATAAGTCCTCATAAAAACCTGGACGGGCAAACAGTTCACGCAATTGCGATTCTAGAGGAATCTCAATAAAATATGCAATATTGGATTCCTTACACTCTGTACACTTATCTGTCTCGTTCACTAATTCTTTAAAACAATGATCGCAGAAGTAATGCTTCACTATATCGCAATCATTGTTTGCGAGCATTAGTCTGAAAAAATACAAGCTTCTGATGCTCTTATTTGGCTTCGGTAAGAGGCTATCTATCAACTGTAGTAAACGAGACAGACTAGAGTTAGCTAATTTTTCGGACAAGAAGAATTGCAATATCGCGACAAAACTTTCCGCAACAGTTACTGAAGCGCCGTCGTACAGTTTTTCGTCACCAGACGATATATTGAAATCCATCTCCTCATCTGACTCCTCTGATTCTACTGGATCATCATCTGGAAATGGATCGTTATCCTGCAATGGGGAGTCTTCTTCTTCTTCCGAATATTCAGAATGAAGTGATTCCTCCCCATCGGAAATATTCATTTCTTCTCCTACGTATTCATCTGCTGCGGAAATTATAACAGAAAAAGAACAACCTTATACATAATAGTTCTATACGACTTCGAAGACGAAAATAAATTTTACCTTCGATGTTACATTCCATTGAACTGTGTACTACTCTCACAAACATTCCATCATCACTTTCAGCATCACTCCCATGCACACTTTTATCTGCAACTGACTCATTGGTATCAAGTTCATCACTTGAATCACTCAAATATTCCAATTCGACCATCAAGCGCTGTCGTTTCTTCTCAAGTCGATATCTTGACCGCTTGGAGCGTTGTGAGACATGGACGTTGCGTGGCATATTTCAAAACAGGTCGGGAGTATGGCCTCCTACTACGCCACTGATACAGCTAAAGGTGAAGAGTAAACAATTGTTATTGATCTGGTGATTCTCGTCAACATCATGGCCCGCAATCAAAGTCACTTCTCATTGCAGAAAATGTTTTAATCCTTCGTTATTTGTGCAATGAGCGCGACGCCGCTTTTTGTTACGTTCCGTTGTTTCATTTTCACCAATGTGAAAATTTTAGATCAACTTATTGCTCTCATTGGACCTTCTAAAATGGATAAGTCCTATCGGAAAATATAAAATTGCTTCAAAGATTGAATGTAAATATCATTTCACGGATCTTGAATCTAAAAGCAGTGCTATTCCACCCGGTGCAAGTACATGCGAGATCTGTGGGAAGCTATTCCCAGAAGATTGAGTTTGGGCTGAGATTATTTCCCCGAAAGGTGACAGCAGTGATTTTCCAAAAGAAAATTGAGCCGGTTTGAGAACGCTTCACTTCTACCACTCAATGACACAAGGGTGCTATTCCCGAAGCAATTTAAGAAAGTTAAAATTTTGCTCCCGCTAGATGACAGCAGTGAGTTTCCGAAAAAAATGGAGCTGGTTTGAGAACGCTTCACTTTTTCCTCTGAATAGTAGAGGTTATCAATCGTCTATTGGCTGTATAGACTTATAACTGGAGGCCAGCTGTACAATAACCACAGCACAATGGAGGAAAAAACAGCTAGCCTTGAGCCATCAGTCTATGCAACCAATTGATGATTGATAACCTGTGCCATTCAGCGGCAAAAGTGATGCGTTCTCAAACCGGCTTAATTTTTTTTCGGAAACTCACTGCTGTCACCTAGCGGGAGCATAATTTTAACTTTCTTAAATTGCTTCGGGAATAGCACCAAAGATCATCAATCATCAATTGGCTGTACAGTTCATGGGAATGGAGGTCAGCCGTAGAATAATCATAGCACAATGAAGGGATACAAGGCTGGAAAATTAATCTGAACTTTCGCGTCGTATAGAGAAAAATAATTAAGATACATATTTCCGTTTTCAAGATTATTTAAGGAGGAGTGATCTCCAAAACCAACTTCTCATTTTCAATTATATTATGGGCTGAACATATGGATACACTAACGGAAATGTAGATGAGGTGATCATTTGATGAATGTGAATCGATTTGCGTTAACATCTCACGATGCCAAAAGGAATATTTGGTACCTAGGGAGCGATAAACGACGTTTTTATTCTCACTTCGCTCAGTTATACGTACCATAGAAGAGAAGAAGTTAATTGCGACAAAAATTGGCAGCCTTGCTTCCTTACTTCCTCGGGACGTAATATACTATTTTTTTCTCAGACTGCCTAGTTTCTGACATTCAGTACCCTTACGTATTTCTAGGATATGGGTGCCAGCAGTCTGAGTGAGCTCTTTTCACAAACTGCTCAAACTGCCCAAACAGGAACAAGTTTTTTCACATGAAATTGATTATAAATATTAATCTAGTATTCTAATTTCTCTTTCCGAGATCACGATATTCTCAAGTCTGAACTTAGCGAGCTGATCTGCCAAGAAATCTTCCTGAAAAAATTATAATCATTCAATTCCAGTAAATGGAACACTAGCTACATACGGTAAACTCTCCTTGTATAAACCCGTCGGGCCCAAGACTTCCTTGTATCAACTTCTGTTCAATCTCCCACTTCTAAATGAGCTTATAAACACTGAGGTATTGATGCGCAATAAGTTGCATACTAGTCCTCCGAGTTGGGAGTAGGGATGAAGAAAATGAGGAGAAGTTGACTTAAGATAAACTAAAAAGTTGACAAACGGGGTCAGTTGACACAGAAGGAGTTGACATAAGGAGAGCTCTACTAAATTAGGCTTTGTGGGCTTCAAAACTACTTTCAAAAATATAGAAAATCTTACTGATTCAACCGTGAAGTGGGGTGACAAATAGGCCAGAAAACTCATGAATGCATAGAATACGGGCTCTGATGTCACGTGTAGCTCCCACCAGAGTAGTGGAGCTCTGTCCATCGTTCCCATCACTTCTTTCCGCATTTGGTACCACCATGCGTACAGTCGATGGCCAACGAAAGTGGTAAATCCCTTACGCTTTACCATCTATATGAGGTGATTTGTCATAATTGAGTGGAGCGAATACTTCTCGAATCGAATCGAACAGTGAAATTCATTCCGAAATTCGGTAATTGTTGTGAAATTTCAATAATTGATTTGAACTTAATCAAGAAACATTACATACGATCTCCTCATCGAATTTGAATTTTTCAATGACTGAGTAAAAATGAGAGCTTTGAATTGAGTGTGAGCGCGTACCTCTCGAATTGAATTAGAAAATCGAATTTTACTATTTGATTCGATTTGGGAGGTTTCCACACACCGCTAGTCGTGATAATTTCTTTGGTAACAAAACTCCAACCGATAAGAGCAAAGGACAAGACATCATATAGTGCGTATGATATTCATATTCCTCGATCAAAATCAACTGGGTCTTTCCCAGTTTACTTGAAAATCAATGGAGATCTTCCCTTGAGTTTACCCATCCATCAACATGGGTGCTCAGTTCAGCACGAATTTCCTCGCACTAAGAGTAAGAATTTCGCTACTGCTCAACTTCACACCAGTGTTGCGAGATGACAAAACTCTCGGCAAATGCTCGATAAATTCCAATCCCTTGGTCCATTGAAGTATTTTTTGGGTTTCCTAAATAATTAATCCTTCAATTCAGAAATTATGGCTAATTTTCCCTTCAGTTTGCAGTTCTTGAAAAACTTTACAGAATTAGATTTTTCAATGAGAAGACGCTCTTTGAAAGTTGGCGCATGTTTTCGCTTTTGTCGATTGCACAATATTATGCCCAATTGCGCGATCGTTAACCAATAAGCTTGAAGAGTGAATGGGATTCGTGTTACCAGAAAACCTGGAGAAGAATTGGAGTGAGACTGTAGGATTTATAAAGTAGAACCGCTACAGTATCCTGAATACAAATCAGAATGATACATCAGAGAACTCGGGAAATCCATCATTTAATTTTCCGAGCACCAATACGAATGATCCTATTTTAATCTCAGTACTGTTCAGATTCCACCTCAGAAAAGGTGGACTGAAGGACAATCAAGAAGCTGTACCGTAAAACCGGCATCTAATGGATCGAAAGACATATGTTTTGGCTGGATAATCGCCTGAGTTCCTATAGTCATGTTGGAATGGGCAGTGAGCTCGAACGAAATTATTGGGATAGAAATTCGTATTGATATGCCACAAGATGATATCTACAAATTGGTTTCGATTCCCTTATTCAGAAAGTGGACCAGAACGATAGCTAGCATTCAACGAAGATAAAGAAGATAGAGAATGAGAAGCTCATCCACTACTCGATTTATATCTATTGTTATTTCATTTTGAAATCGCAATCAATTTAATTGAATGATGATTCCATGATTCATGGTAATGATGTTTCCATGTCACATGGAAATGATGACATTTGGAGGGCATACACATATATGGTAACGCTGGCAGAAACAGTCATGCAGCATGTCTGTAGGCATATAAGGTTTTGCTGGTCGGGGCAGGTGACTCTCACGAAAAAAATGAATACGCATGTGAACAAATTCCCGAAAATTCCACTCTGCGCAGAATATAACAAGAGAAAAACAATTTATCAATAATGCAGGCATGTAGTAGCATCTTCTCAAATATTTTTCAGCTATTCTCTACAAGCCACGCTCTTTGGGAAAATATCGAAGTATTCCATCAAATATGTCCACTTTGCCATCAGAAACCAAAAAATAATTTAAAATTGAGAAATTTTCCAAATTTTTTCAAATTTTTCAAGATTTTAAGGAATGTAAACAATTTGTCACGAAGCTTGAGAAAAAATACGGATCCACAAATAATCAATTCTTGAATCAATGCAAATTTCTTTATTATTTGAAACTCCTTTGAAATTCACATAAATCATTTTGATTCTGCCTGAATAACATGTTTTTTGCTTTTATCCAATTTTGACACTTGTGATAGCGAGGTCACGCATGCTTAACCATCCTGTTTCATCAAACAGGGATTCTTTCGGGCCGGCTTTTGCAGCTCCGATATATGAAGCTGCGATAGCCGGTCACAAAAATAAGAGGCCCCAAAAGTCACTCTTTCCGGAGTTAAATCCGGTCGGGAATTCCGTGCTTTCGGGCCGGAGTGCAGAAAATTCGTTTTCTATCCTCCGGCGGGAAAGTGGCAATTTCGGACCGCTGCGCTAAATGAAGCTGCCACTTTCTGACTCGTCGGGCAGAAAAATAGTATACACACCATGACCAGCAAAGTAAGAACGTCTCAGAGCACATGTAATTGTTGGCCGAGGCGAAGCCGATACATTTCTTACTTTACTGGCCTAGGTATGTAATATACTATTTTCACAGTGATTTTTTTGGGATACAACAAATAATTTTATGAACGTAGGCACAATTATGGAAAATTTACCGACCAATTCAGTATTATGTTTCTCACGTTTTCATTCCTGTAGGAGGTTGTTTTCGCTGACAAGCCTCTATGTTCCACGATTCCGGACTGGTTCCCCAAATTTTGAGGAAAACTCCCCAAGTTAGGGACACTGAAAAAAGGAGTGCATGTAAAGCCGCGCTAACACGTTCTCAAGCGGCGACACTGCACTTCAATCTAAGGATTGGTTTCGAATCTTTTGACCAAAGACCGGACAGACACTGATGGACGGGGATCGCAGGGAGCTGCTCAATAAAGTTATCGATGCAGTTAGCGGAAATCGATGGGAGCTTTCCGCTGGATTCTTGCATCTGATTGGCAGAGGAAAAGAAAATCAAGGACAGCTGGAACATCACAATTAATCCGAGAATAATTAATTGCGATAAGGATTAATTGACGCCGGCGTCTTTCCTCACCTTTCGTTTCGGTGTGATTTGAGCAACACGTGTTTTATCGTTGCGAAATTTTAGAAAATTTGGTACGCAATAATTAACGTTGCTTATTAATTGGAAATTGATTGGATTAATTACTGAGATAATTCTTTGGATACCTTTGGAGAGTTGTACCGGAGCGATTGGAAAGGGAATTAACATTGAAGGTTAATCAAAAGAACTCTGGTAAGCGTGTGAATTTTCTCGGCGAATTTAATAGTATTTTTTGTAAGCGTCATTTAACGACCCCGATGACCGCCAATGTGGCATTTTCCGTGGCGTGGTCTATGATTTTTTTCATTTATTAATTTCTTAATTAATTTTCTAGTTTCTCGATTTTTTTTTTTCATTTAAAAAAAATTTTTGAAATAATATTGTCAGGATTTTTTTTTTTTGGGGTTTTGGAATTAATTTATTCATCTATTTTTTTCCGGAAGACTGCCGACTTTACGATGATTTCATTCAGAAAGGTTTTAATTATTTTTGCTTCCGAATGGAAGCTTAACAAACGTAAGAATTTTCGATTTCGATTTTTTTGTTGTAAATCACTTAAAATGATGTGGAGAGTCTGAAAATGATATTTAGAAAAAAAGTCTGTGTGTGTGTGTGTATGTATGTATGTGTGTCTGTGTGGATTTTTTTTTTTACTTAAACAAGCAGAAGCGTTATATCCTGTACGTTATTTGCAAGCCCGACTCTTTGTGTGACATTTAATATTTTGCCAATTCAATTGGCAAAATGCTTCCGAATGAAATTTTCAATATTACTTTCTTATTATTTTCATATGACTATCCATATTCTCCATTATTCTAAATGCAGTTACGAAACTTGGTTTTCTCAATACATAAGTACTTACTATAGTTCTACAGACATTTTTTCTCAAAGTATAATTCACGGACATACAATTTAACATGTCATACTTCAATTTCATGATCAATCAAATCTCTTAACTTTCGAATATTGCCATATAATGTCTTTTATTCACAATGAAAACATAATATAATAATGAAATTATAATAACAACCACATATTTATAACACTGATCACTTTCATGTTGTAGAAAAAATTGTCTACTTTCGAATAGTGGAATAAAAAATAGTAGTGTTCCTAGGAAAAAAGCTAAGAAAAACGGTGATGTTTGAAAAAACTAATTTATTCAACACTCCTACCAGAGACTTCTTCTGAAAAATTTGAAATTATCACCATTTGTGGGGCTCATTGAGATGAATCTTTTGAGTTGAACTTGGGTGTAATTGCTTGGATAGTTTTCGAGATATAACCTTTTTTGCGAAAATAGTTTTTGGCCGATATCTCAGAAACTACTGGAGCGATTTCGCCCAATTTCAATACCAAACTTTTCGTTCGTTAGATGCACAAACTGACGAAATTTGAAGTCTCTACCTCAAATATTTTTTTAGCTATCGTGTATACAAAATTCAGGATAAAAAACACTGTAATTGAAATTATCTGCCAAACTAAAAATCGCAGCCAAACTTACCCCGCATGAAAATTGTGAGTCTGAATGAGATAAAATTCATCGCTGAGAGTGGGGGCTGTGAATCAATTTTTCGAGGAGAAAAATCGAAAAAACGATTTTTCGAAAATTTGATTTTTCTCGAAAACTACTCAACTGATTTCGCTCAAATTTCACTGACAGCAATTTGCATGGGGAGGGAAAGTACTGTTAAATTTTGAAGTCACCAAGTATTACCGTTACGGAGCAATGAGTTGATATCTGTCACACAGACACACACACACACACACACACACACACACACATACATACAGACATTTTTTAAAAATAGCATTTCTCGGCGTTTTGGAACATTCTGAGTCATATTCCGATGAAATCTCGAAATCGAAAAAAATCGCGTTTACAATGCTTCCATTCGGAAGCAAAAAACTATGTGAATTGTGTTCCTTTTTTATTTCTAAATAAAAGATTTTATTCAATGTGATTTTCTTATTTTTGCTTCCGAATGGAAGCTTAACAATCGTAAGTATTTTCGATTTCGATTTTTTTGTTGCAAATCACTTAGAATGATGTGGAGAGTCCGAAAATGATATTTAGAGAAAAAGTCTGTGTGTGTGTGTGTGTGTGTGTATGTATTGTAACGTAATATTTGGATTACGTTACTTTTTGTCGTCTGGGCGCGTAATTAATTTTAAATTCTGAATAGTTTTGGCACCACCAATGGAGAATCAAAACAAACGAATCACGAGAGTTCAATTTTTGTATAAATTCTGTAAAACTAATGCCGATTGGTTAATTTTGTATGTTAACGCTCATTGGATTGTCGTCAATTGAGTTGATGTCTCACGACTGGAAGAGGGAGACACCAGATGGACGATGATGAAGGGAATCGACATTACCGAAGGAGTCGGTTAATTGGACTAAAGTTTTGGCGCCAATGACAAGATTCATCGGAAGAATTAATTGAGACGTTTAGATGAACTTTGGTTGCATCCTTGGACTTGATAAAATTGTCCCAACTCTAATGTCATCGACTTGGAGTTTCTCAATTGTCTTCGTTGGAATTTATTGTCATTGAACAGAAGAAATTATTGTCGTCAGGTTAAGCTGTGTTAACTGACGTAGTCTGGGATTGACCAATGAGAAGAGTCCTTCCCGGAAAAGACGCCTTAGCCGAGTACAGCGTTTGCTGTCGGCAGGATTCTCGTTTGGTGTGCCGTAGAGTAGACACATGTTGTGTAGTGTCTCTTTGCACAATTTTGCCTAATCGCCATTTTCACGTTTGGAATAAATTAATTCATTGGAATTAATTGTATTAATTGTCGTTTAATTAATTTGAAAAAAAATTATTGTTCACGTTGAAATCAATTTTGCATAATCTGGTGAGCAAATTTTTGTTTAATTAAATTTTGTACGGTAATTGATTTCGTGGTCGTGAAAATTGTATTTTTTTTGTTAGCGTAATGACGCCATATAAAAAGACGCCATGAAATCGGATACCATTTATCGGCGAATTAATTTGATAATTTTTTTTTGGAAACATTAATTTTGTTAAAGATAATTTTTGGAACTCTCGTGCTCGTTTCTCGAAAAAAAAAATATTTTTTTTTAAATATTTTTTTTTTTGTTTGGATAAAATGTCGCGAATTGAAAATTTTCAATTAACGGAAATATTTTGGCGTCATGGCCAAAGATAATTAATTGGAATTTATTTTGGAATTTTAGTCTCGCGACTTTGTGAAATATATTGAATTCTGTTTTCATTTTTTTTTATTATTCAATATTTTGAGAAATTTTGTTTGATGAATTATTTTTTTATTTTTTTTCATGAAATTAATTCAATTAATTTCATGCATTGAGTATAGTTGAGTCGGCCTTGACACCTAGGGAATATCGCTAGGGAATTTCTAGTAACTTAGCGCTAGGGAACAATAGTTACTTTCGTTTCGTTGCGAAAGATAACTGTAGGTGGCAGCAACATTAATTTCTTATGAATTTGAATTTGAATGTTATTCTCTGAATATTTCTTTTATTTGATAACTTCCTTATGCGTTGACGATTAATTAATAAATTAATCAATTTGTTAATTAATTAAATTCTTTTATTTGATTAACTTCATTTTAAATTTGATTTCAAAGAATTTGTTTGTAATTAATTGTTTATTTATTTTGAATTGTTTTATTTGTTTGAAATTTATAATTTTTTTTATTTATTGCGCTGCGCACTCGCCGATGTAACGCAGGGGTTTAATAATTTATAATTAATTTTTTTTATATAAAATTTTTATTTTATCCCCTAAATTGTTTTGTTTGAAATTATTCACACTCCTTATTCAAACCCACAACAGCGACCCTGAGGGGGAGACTGAACTAGTTCGTGCTGAATAAGGGAGTATTTGAGTTTGTGGTTATTTTATTTGAATTTTTGATTTTGTTGTTATTGTTTAGATCAATTTAAGATTGATCGGATGTTGAAATACATCCTGGCGCCCATTTGGATTTTGGTTTTGTTTTGAATTTTGTTTTTGGCTATTGGGTGCTTTTCAAGCGTGCTTAATTGCTGAGCTTACCGTTAGGCTCAGGAATTACGTCACAGTATGTATGTGTGTCTGTGTGGATTTTTTTTTTTACTTATAAACGGTAAAATTTCAACCGAACAATCTCATATTTCTACTATATATTGGTTGTGATAAATGTTTCTTTTCGAGACCTCGTTACTTGGAATTCATTCAATATTTTTTGAGATATGACAAATTTTCGATTTTTTGAAAAAAATTGATTTTTCAAAAAGTTCTCAACCGATTTCATCCAGATTGATGCATATTATTTGACATAATATTCTGTCACTGCGTGAATTTTTTCAGATTTTTCTAATGCTTCGTTTTTAAGTTATGTCGATTTTGATCATTTTTCTTGCAAAATTTTGTTGTTTCAATAACAATCGGAACAATTGAGATAGGAATTCCAAATTTGGCTCACATATTGGTCTTCTGAACCTGCAGCTTGGGATCGTTATTGGACAGCATTGGAGGAATATTTTTTTAGATATGAGAGATTTTTCAAAATTTCAATTTTTTCATTTTTTCAAAATTTGCAATAAGTTTCCGAGTGATTTCATCCAGACTGAGGAATAATATTAGACACTATATTATATAATTGTGTGAATTTTTTCAGATTTTTCTCGTCATTAGTTTTTGAGTTATTTTGATTTCATTAATATTACATGAAAAATTTTGTTTGTTCGATAAAAAAACCCTATTAGAAATGAAGTAGTCAAGATATGAGCTTCGAATTTTACTGATATTTAGCTCTCAATCGAAAATATTGTCTTTTATGCAAAGTCGTTATGAATCAGTATGTTTAGTTTAACTGTCAAGAGCAATAAAGATAAGTATTAATTTCTATAGAAACTAATATTCATCTTGATTATCTGGGGCTCTCAACCCATATTCTTTTCAAAAACCCAGACGGAAAATGGGAAAAGAATAGGAACTAATTACAATCTTGATTATAATCTTTACATGAGTTCTTCATCTTCATAAAATTGTAGAATTAGTTATATTCAAAATTTCCGATTTACACTCGTTCCACTTTCACTTTTGATGTCAGACATATCGCACGAATTAGTTCTTTTTCCTTGTAAATTATTAGTAGAAAAAAAAAATTATAACAATAATTCGATAATTGAAGGATAAAAATAACCTTCAGACATGAGACGTTATATGAGATATAATAAAGTTTATTGAAAATTGGTCACCAAGGAAACGTAAAAAACGGAATGAATCGATATCCACATAACATAATAATGGAATGTGCAATGGAATAGCAATTAAAATAAAATCATCCAATAATTCAGATTAGCTTATTACTCAATACTTTTCTCCTTTGAAATAAACAAAAATGGAAATGTATATGAAACGATTGTAAAGAGGAGAAAAATAAATGCATTCGGAAGCGACTTGCTAATAAATTAGCAGATAAAGCTATAATGATGTGGATAATGATGCAAGTTTCCACTTGTTTTCCATTAATTTTTATCATTCAATCCATCGCAATGATGATTCGGAAAAAAAACATCCGAGACTTGATGAGTTTCCCTTTCAAAGACTTCAAAAATTGAATTTTTCTTCCTTTCCAAATTTTTCACATACTCCATTTTGTTATAGAAAGAATACAACCAGTTCAAGTTATTCTCGCAGAATTCTGAATTCTAGGAACTGATTTTTCAAAATTACTTTTCTTAAAGTTGATAAAACGATGATAATTTTATAAAGAAGGAGGGAAAACAAAACGATGAAATTATCATAGAGAAGGGGAAAAAAACGAAGATGAAAATTGTATAATTTTTTTTTTTAAAGTGAAAAATTAAAATTCTGATTCAATGTTATTTTCCAACTTCACTTTTTTTCTCCAGCCATCATTTGACGATTCATCAATAATTATTTGGAGAAGATGTAGAATCTGATCAGTTTCCCCATTTAAGTACTTCAGCAGTTGAATTCTATTCTATCCTTTTTTTTTAAATTCTATTCCTATGTAATTTTTTCCATCTCAGAATTGTCATGATGAATAACTAATCCTAAACTTAATGATAGAATGATGCATAAATAATGAGAAGATAAGTTAATGTTGCGTAGAAATCTCATTCTTTGTTCAATTTTGACTGCTCCATTCGTTGTAGAAAAAAAAATGTCAACTATTGAAATTATTGTGAAGAAACTTTCAATTTTAAAGAAATAATTCTCAGGATGTTTTTTCCCTTTTCCAATTCAATGAGATGTGATCGGTGAAAAAAAAAGGAAAAAAGGAAAGGATGTATCGATAATTGATCGACAAGAACACTTCGAGATTCTTTTTGTTTTTTTAGTTTATTGTGGTATTAATACGATTTCTTTTTCTCAATTCTGTTATTTATACGCTTTTCAATTGACGAAATCTAACAATGAATTAGTGTAATTTATGAAAATTGTTAAATTTATTTCAATACAATCGATATGTTTAAATTTTTCACTTAATTTTTTTAAATTATAATTATAGCCATGGATAATTAATTAGTAATAGGAGATACTGAAAATGAAAAAAAAAGCAGAAACATTGTCAATAATATGGCAAAAAAAAATGAAGAATTGAAAAAATTGAAATAAAAAAAAAACTTCAGGATAAAATGATCATGATTTTTTTTTCCCTCATCAATAAGCGTGATGATCATCCTCATTGTCATCAGAATCTTCCAGGAGTACCAATTTATTGAACTGCTGTGCTGTGCGTTTCGCCTCAATTTCATCCATCTCCTCCTCGTGCTCCTCCTCTTTGAATCCCTCGTCCACTAGAGAATGGGAATCTTCAGCGCCGTTCTCAATTTCTCCTTGAAGGTCCAGAGTATTCTTCACTCTGAGCTTCGGATGTTTGAGTTCAAGAGTCATCGAAGATGATTTGTTGATCTGCTCACCACTCGATTTTTCTGCAACAGACCCATCAGTCATTTGCTCTTCCTCTGAAGCTGCTGCTGCTGATGTTGTTGTTGGACTGGCTCGGTGGATGGTTTCGATGATGTCTCTACACATGGGATGGTAATCACCACAAGCTTTTTCAAAATCTGGGTGCCCCTCCGCAATGTAAAAGACATTTCCATGTTCACATACATGGAAACATGTTAAAACTCCAGCCATATTAACCCAAATTGGAAATTGGGGGCTGAATTTATGGTACAATGACTGCGTCAGCTCAGAGATAACATCCATGCCGATCGAAACCCACTGGAATGGGATGCAGACGCGAATCATTTTCGACATTATTGATGATGAAGAACTGAAAACAGAAAGACGAATACAAATAAGATATTTCTGAAAAATTAGAAATTGAAAATTTATAAAATTAATTCTTGCATTAAGAGAAATGTATTTTACTAGAAATTCATATTTGAATTTAGAATTGGATAAATTCGAAATCGTTTCCATTTTCACATTAGCTTGGAATCACATATAAACATCATCACAACCAGAAATAAAGTTTTGCGTGAAAAAAAAAAATCTTTGAAACTATAAATGATTAGTTTTAAAAAATATTCATCAAAAGTAATAGTTACTTATGTAAATGGAATTATTTCAAATTGAGATGAACTCGTTGTCATTAGTGATTCGGAATTAATCTAAAATTTCTTTCTTTTCTACAACAGAAAAACATAAAAAATCGAATTTCGAATTGTTAAACCAAAAAAAAAAAAATAAGAAAAAAAAACGATTTAAAATTGACTGATTTTCGGTGTTACATAATCGGAATTTGGTAAATTGACAACTTGGAAATGACAAGAAAAGTTTAATATAGAAGAATTGATCAATTGAATGATCAAATGAGTAATTGAGTATTCTACTTACTAGAAAATATTCTGAGGTGATAGAACTGATGTTGAAATTATTCACTTTGAAACTCGTCTCCAAATTACACTTCACAGTGAAGAGAATTCAACTTTTCAATTTTTCTAAACACTTGAAGAATCACTTAGTCGAGGCTCTATGATCCTAATGAGATGTTCAGTGCTGGGATGACTTCAAACTGAAGCAAAACACTCGAAGGAGGCTTATATATCATCGAATTTGTCTGAGTTTGCATGCACGTGTAGGTGATATCACTAGGAGTGATAAAAAGTTCCATGAGAAATGAAATGTTTGAAAATGAGATGGAGATAATTTTTCGTAGAATTAGAGAAGAGACTCGCCTCATCAACTAGGGTTCATTAGCTGTGGGTCTCTCATGACATACGATAAGATGCAGCGAAAGAAATGCATAAGAATAATTGAAAAGATCAGGTGTCTATTTTTCAGTTGAATCGTCTCTTGTTCACGTGCACGTGCAGGTAATGATACATATGAGAAAAAACATGTTTATGGGGAAAAAAAGAAATCTTCAAAAAGTGAGATGAAGTTACTTCTTAAATCGAATAAGGCAAGACTCACCTCATTAACAGAGATTCATTGGCTGCGGATATCTCATTACACATGATAAGATGCTGCGAAAGAAATGCGTGAAAATGATTGTTAAAAATCAACTGTTTGTTTACTTGATAGAATTGTCTCTCGTCAATTATTATTGTCGCACATTTCTTCACTGCATCATATCGTAGGCAATAGAATACCTGCAGGCAATGAACCCTAGTTAATGAGAGGGATTCATCTCATTCTATTCAAAATTGACTTTATCTCAATTTTTTTTCTTATTGTTACTTGAGTGCATTATCGTATGCGTGTGCATGTAGATGAGAAGATGATTAAATTAAATGAATAAGCACTGGATTTCTTTTTTAAATTATTCTCACACATTTATTTCGCTACATCTTATCACATGTAATAAGATATCTGGATCCAATAAACCTTAACTGATGAGGTGAATTTCATTTATTCTTCTAAAAATTAACTTCGTCTCATTTTCCGATTTTGCTTCCCCTTAAAATATTTTTTCCTCGTAGTGCATCTGCACGTGTCGTTGAACAAGAGACAATTCAATCAAGCGAATAAACACCTGATCTTTTTTAATTATTCTCATGCATTCATTCACTTCATCTTATCGCGGGGAATGCGAGACTTGTAGTCAATGACCTTCATTCGACAGGCTGACTCTTGTCTCAGGTGATTAAGAATTAATTCCATCTCATTAATTTTTTTCTCGTGAGAATTTTACTCATAGTGAATCGTCTGCACTTGCATATGAACAAGAGACGATTCAACCGAAAAATAGACACCTGATCTTTTTGAATTATTCTCACGCATTTCTTTTGCTACCTCTTATTATGTGTAATGAAATATTTGCAGCCAATGAACCTCAGTTGATAAGGCGACTCCACGTGTAGATAATGATAGCAGCGAAAGAAATGCGTGAGAATAATTTAAATGAAAAATATTTTTATTCGGAAATTCTACTGAATCTTTTTAGGGTCAAAACTCTTGAAACCATTTGAGAATTCCTAGAAATTGATATTTCATGATTTCCTAGAATTTACCCTTCCTAACGATTTCAGAATTCACAGAAATTAATATTTCGTGAGTTCCTAGAATTTTCCCTTCCTAGAAAATCCATGAATTCCCAGAAATTGATATTTCGTGATTTCCTAGAATTTTCCTTCCTAGAAAACCCACATGACATCACTAACTGCCAATTCTAGAGCAATCCAGGATGACTCATAGACTGGTCTAGGATCGGCCTAGCATACCTACTTGCTACGCTTTTCTTGGTGATCATCTCTGGGTTGACAATGTAAGTTTTTTTTATAATATTTTTTATTTCAAGAGATTCTCAGTTTTTTGGAAATATCTCCGGTTTTATTGGCCGTAGCAATTTAACGTTTGTCTCAACTGAAAGGCGAACTAATTTCCCATCGATTGATGGTGTTTTTCATTATTGGGATAGTTATTGGCCAAAAAATGTTTGACAAAACTGTTTCACATAAATGCCCATAAATACCTGAAGAATCGATATTTTTGAATTGAAATCCCTATGAATCGATGGCAATTGATCTCATCTTTCACCTCCTGTCGGAACTTTTACGCTACAACTAATAGAACCGAAGATATTCTCAAAAAATTGAAAATTTTCAAAAAAAAGAATGCGTTCACTCCTCTAAAATGCTGAAAAAAGTCAAAATCGCCAAAAATTCCAAAAAATTAATTCCGGCACTTTTTTCTGCCTAAAATTCCCTCAGCTTTCCAATAAAATCATCAGAAACGATTTACCACCAATATTTTTATTAATTTTAAGAGTTTTCCATTATATTTGCCTAAAAATTTTGATGTGTCCCTTTAACCCCTCATGTCCATTTTGCCGCACCTCCCCCTATTAATTTTATTTAATTCTCTCTTTTCAGATTCTCAGCCTGAAGGTGAATCTAAATGATTACCTCTATTTCTTGGAAGAAATAGAGGAAGGAGAGGAGGCAAAATACGTGAGGAAGAATTATCGTCCGATCATGGCTGGGGCCTATTTAATCATCACTGCAGAAGGGCGTAATCACGCACAGAGCCGCGAACCCTTCTGGCAGCCAATGATTCAAGGTTGAGGAATCAATATCGCTGGTTCGTTCATCGTTTTGATTAATAGATCAATATTATGTTTTCAAAAATTATTATAATTATGTTTTTTTAAAATTGAATTACACAATTGTTTGTTCAAATAAATAAATAAAATGTTCTCAGCAATTACCTGCAAATTGACAACTCCATCTGGCACGACAATTCCTACACTGTTAGAAAAGCATGGAAATTTCATAGACAATTTGATGAGAATTGTTATAATTGTGATATCGAATTTTTTTTAATGGGAAGATTGTCATGAAATCTGTGAGTTTCAGAGGAAATTCAAAGTAGAAGTAGCTTGTTGGTGAAGAAGTCGTATCTCCATTGGCCTCCGAGTTACTATGAAAAAGAAACAATGAACAGAAAAAATCGAATCATCAGATTTTACTTCCCTTTTGCTACTGAATTAGCGATTAGTCAATTGATCGAGATATTTTCACGACTACTGACCTTCTTCAATTTTTTCCCTCGTGAGATGAGCACTGCTTTTGGTTACACGCGAAACCAATATTTATATCACTCGCGCGGGTAAAATAGCACTGTACCTCGCTCTTTAGAGGTTGACAAGTGCTGTTTCGATCCATTGAAACGTCTTACTCATCTTGTTCGATGAATGAGATTTTTGGCGTGTATAAAGACTATTACCCACGCATGGAGTGTGTAGTGATGGCATTACCCACCCCGCAGGCGCGCAATGACATTATCGCATGCTTCAGCGTGGGTAATGGGCTTTATCCACGTCAAAAGTCTCATTCGTCGAACGCGGTGGGTAAGACGTTTCAGTGGATAAAACAGTGCTTGTCAAGCTCTAAAGAGCGAGGTACAGTGCTATTTTACCCGCGTGAATGATATAAATATTGGTTTCGCGTGTAACCAAGAGCAGTGCTAATCTCACGAGGAAAAAAATTAAAGAAGGTCAGTCGTCGTAAAAATATCTTGATCAATTGACTAATCGCTAATTCAGTAGCAAAAGAGAAGTGAAATCTGATGATTCGATTTTTTCTGTTCATTGTTTCTTTTTCATAGTAACTCGGAAACTAATGGAGATACGACTTCTTCACCAACAAGCTACTTCTACTTTGAATTTCCTCTGAAACTCACAGATTTCATGACAATCTTCCCATTAAAAAAAATTCAATATCACATTTATGAAAATTCTCATCAAATTGTCTATGAAATTTCCATGTTTTTCTAACAGTGTAGAAATTGTCGTGCCAGATGGAGTTAGCAATTTGCAGGTAATTGCTGAGAACATTTTATTTATTCATTTATTTGAACAAACAATTGGGTAATTCAATTTTTAAAAAACATAATTAATCATAATTGAAATAAAATTAATTTTGATAAAACATAATTATAATAATTTTTGAAAGCATAATATTGATCCATTAATCAAAACGATGAGCCAACCAGCGATATTGATTCCTGAACCTTGAATTATTGGCTGCCAGAAGAGTTCGCGGCTCTGTGCGTGATTACGCCCCTCTGCAGTGATGATTAAATAGGCCCCAACCATGATCGGACGATAATTCTTCCTCACGTATTTTGCCTCCTCTCCTTCCTCTATTTCTTCCAAGAAATAGAGGTAATCATTTAGATTCACCTTCAGGCTGAGAATCTGAAAAGAGAGAATTAAATAAAATTAATAGAGGGAGGTGGGGCAAAATGGACATGAGGGGTTAAAGGGACACATCAAAATTTTTAGGCAAATATAATGGAAAACTCTTAAAATTAATAACAATATTGGCGGTAAATCGTTTCTGATGATTTCATTGGGAAGCTGAGGGAATTTTAGGCAGAAAAAAGTGCCGGAATTAATTTTTTGGAATTTTTGACGATTTTGACTTTTTTGAGCATTTTAGAGGAGTAAAAGCATTTTTTTCGTTGAAAATTTTCAATTTTTTGAGAAAATCTTCGGTTCTATTAGTTGTAGCATAAAAGTTCCGACAGGAGGTGAAAGGTGAGATCAATTGCCATCGATTCATAGGGATTTCAATTCCACAATATCGATTCTTCAGGTATTTATGGGCATTTATGTGAAACAGTTTTGTCAAACTTTTTTTGGCCAATAACTCTCCCAATAATGGATATTTTTGAATTCAAAACACCATCAATCGATGGGAAATCAGTTCGCCTTTCATTTGAGACAAACCTTAAATTGCTACGACCAATGAAACCGGAGATATTTCCAATAAACTGAAAATCTCTTGAAATAAAAAATATTATAAAAAAAAACTTACATTGTCAACCCAGAGATGATCACCAAGAAAAGCGTAGAACTTGGCTACGCTCTTCAATGACGCCCTTGTAAAACCGGCCAGCATCTCACAATATTTCTCAACAAAATTCTCTGCCTCATCCAGGCCCAAACGCCACCGATTTTCAAATTCCATCATTTCACCACAAAGTTTGAAATTTTTCACTCAATGTTTCTTCCTCGGCAGTCTTTCTCTTAATGAAAAGAATGATTGTGAGAAAAAATGATGGGGGAGAAACGTTATTATTTTGTCTTATTTAATTCGGTTGAAAAACGGTTCCCATGGCAACAGCTATAGAATCAGAGATATTCACGAAAAACTGTTTTTTTTTTGTTTCAAACAAGGCTTTTACCTTCGAATCTTGAGCAAAAAATGAATGACTTCACTTTCAATTGCCCATGATACACACACACGTTTGGCCATATGAGTTGCCGATGATGCTGTTGATGATGATGGTGATGGTGGTGATGATGATGATCTGATGACTTGAAAAACTATTGTTCCAAAATCGATTATATATAAGAGAAGGTCAGGTGAAATGGACACTTCAATTGAACGGTTCGGGATAGAAATTTTCTTATTATTCCATTGAACAGCTGACGGAATTCTAGGCGGAAAACATGTGTGATTTCTTTTCAATTTTTCGAAAAATTTACTTTTTTGGCCACCTTTTGGGGGGAGTTTCCCGTTTGAGAATCAAAAAAATTTACTTTTCCTACGATATCCCCGGTTCTACTGGTCTTAGCGACCTGGAGTTGGTTTCAAATGAAAGGTGAGTTCATTTCTCATCGATTTATGGGTTCAAATTTTTTTTGAATCAGATTTTCGAATATTCATTGCTCATTTTTTGAAAATCAGTTTTTTCCCCTATGAGTACTTGAAAAAATTGATATTTGTTTGAGAAAACCCTATAAATTCATGGAAAATGTGCTCACCTTTTATTTAAGATCAACCCCAGGTCACTGGGATCAATAGAACCAGAGATATTCAGGAAAAACTGAAATTTAAAAAAAAAAAATTTTCATCTTCAAATCTTGAGCAAAAAATGAAATTCTTGAATAATTTTAAGAAATAATTTTCGATATATGATTTTCATGCAGAATTTTCTCAGCTCTTCAATGCATCAGAAAAACTCTATTCCCCATATTTCTATCCATTTCGAGTAATTTTCATATTATAAAATACCAAAATCAAGACGTGCCCATTTTACATCAACTTTTGCAATGCTTCAATTTTCTCAATATCACACATTGAACTAATGAGGCACTTTAACCCCACATGAAGAGCTTTAGGGCTTTATTTTGCTGAGCACGCTGGTCACATTTAACGGATTAATTTTAGAAATATATCGTAGCGAAATATCGGATATTTTGATTGTCCGGTGTCCTCAGAATTTTTTTCTAGCCACTGTTATCAATTACTTAAAGTTGAAAATTCGAATAAGTTCAATAATCACGAAAATGGATGAAAAGTGTCATTAATCGGGCCGATGGCATTAATTGGGCCATTGACGGTAAATCATAAAATTTTGGTTACATTTCTGATTCTTTTGCTTCCAAATGGAAGCTTTGTAATCGTAATTTTTTTCGATTGTGAGATTTCATCATAATATGACTGCAAATGACCCAAAACATCGAGATCCGTCGTTTTTAAAAAATATCTGTGTGTATGTGTGTGTGTGTGTGTGTGTGTGTGCGTGTGTGTGTGTGTGTGTGATGACGCATTTTCCGCTTTACTCTGAAGTGGGGTTAGCTAGCGATCTGAAAATTTTACCATAAGTTCGCCATGCGAGCCCCAAGCTCTCACAAAAATTTCAGCTAAGTCGGCCGGATAGTTTTTGAGAAAAATGAAAATGTTGAAATATCGTTTTTTCGACTTTTCTCGATGAAAAATGGAATCACAGCGTCCAGTCTCCGCGAGAAGATGCGCGTCCAAGAGCCGCATCTTTGACCCCCGGGGTGGTGGGAGCTCAGATTTTTATTTTAGCCAGTAGAAAACTTTTGATAAATTTTTCGTGAAAATCTTGATTCCACGATAACTTAATAAATAATTGAGCTAGAGACCTCAAATTTTGTGAGGTTATACATCTGATCAGCACAAAGGTTGGTATTGAAACTGGGCGGAATCGGTCCAGTAGTTTTTTAGATATTAGCATAGAAACGTCAGAAAAAGCAAGCTATATCTTCAACCTTGAATTATCTGCAACCTTGAATTAGGCTGAGTTTGGGCAAGGCTAAGCTCGACTTAGCTAACTTGACTATGAAGTTGAAGCTCAAGATTTCAATGGAATATGACTCAAGATGTTCCAAAAAGTAGAAATATGACAATAAAAATGAATTTTGTTACTCATAGCAAACGAGGGGATTCTCATCATCTGCAGAACATTCAAAGAGATATCATATTTAACAAAAAGAACATGAATTGACGTGATTAATATGAATAAGATCAGTGATGGTGGATTTGAAATTAAAAAATTCATTCGGAAGCTTTCTGCCAATTGCATTGGCAGAATATTAGATGTAAGATTCTCAAATTACGCACAAGTAATGGGGCTCCTGCTTGTTTCAGTGAATGAAACCCGTTCCCGGAGACTTTTATTCGCGAGAAAATAATCAAAAAATGTTATGTAATGTAATCTAAAAGTACATACCCTCGGAATTTGCGGAATCTTTCAGTCGCGAGAACTGGCACAAGGACCCATTTGAATATTGACCAATTATCTTGCGTATTCCTGAGAAAAATGAAATCGTTAAAATATAGTTAAGAGCGATTTCGGATAGATGGAAATTCCGGAAAAAAAATTATAATAAATTAATTAATTATTCACTTACTTTTTCCAGCCAATCTTTATATTATTCAATTTTTCCTCTTTTTCATAGCTCTGATCATTCGATCTGGCTATTCTTCAATTTTTCTCCTTCTTTATGGCTCTGTCTCTATTCAGAACTCCGGCCGTGTTCTTTTAGTCATTAAGACTGAACTGTCAGATTCAGTTTTTTGATACAGAATGTAGCTGTCAGAATTCTGACAGCTGAAGATTGCTATGATAAAAAAAAAGAATGAGAAAAACAATGAAACGACCCCACTGGGATTCGAAATTGCGGATGAGCGACGATTTATCAGTGTTATTGTGCACAATATTTTGTACACAATTATCTCCTCAATTCAGCAATGAATTGCGTGCACAAAAATAACCACTGACATTATTTTTGTGTACGTTCCTAGCCCGTGTATGTATAATCAAAATCAGGCCCGCATGTGCCAAAAAAATATGTGCACAACTTTTTCGTCTTGATTTTTTTTGTGTACGATATTTGCGCGGAGCCGGTCTTATTTTTTAAAGTGTTTATTTTTTTTGTACATGAATTATTCCATGTGTATAAAAAAATAACACTGTGTACAATTTGAGTTTCCGGAATTTTGTGATCAAACTTGATGTGTACGATGAAAAACTAATGTGCACATTGTATTTGACTTTTACGTTTGTGCACAAAAGTAAAAATGTACAATGCTCATGTGTAGGAACCAAACCCTGCCACAATTATGATCAGCAGTAAGCGATGGAACGGACACATGCTGTGCACTACGTTTAAGTGAGGAAGACACGAATCTATCAAAATTGCAACACTCCATTATTGAGTTATTATTATTCATTTTTCAAATATAGCTTTTCGGTTTTTTAGATTTAATAGTCCATTGAGAAAAAAAAGAGAAAAAACTCTCAATGACTTTGATAATAGGACCACGCAAGTATAACGAGTATTTATCATCCATTTTTCAGTTCGTTCTTCTTGTGGTACTTCCGGTTTTCATGGAAAAGAAAACCACGTTTTACGTATTTCTTTTTGTTTTCATTCTTTTCCATAATGACACATTTGATTTCTGACGGGACGTTTGACGAACACGTTTGAATGAAAGTCCATACAAAAATGAACTTTTCGAGTGGGTATCAAGAACTGTAACTGAACGCGCACAAGCTCTACAATAAACATGTAGGATTGGAGAGGGGATACCTGAAATAAAACACGTGGACTCGTCGGACACGTCGAAATCAAAACTGCGGGGACTCTGAAAGAATATTCATAATATAGACCGGCTAACGCAGGGACGTTGCCAAATGTAGAAGAGTGAGGGAGAGGATTACTTTGCTGGCAAAAACACGTGACCCCATGAATTCTACTGAATTTTTCTCCTCCTCATGAATCGAGAAGTAAGTGCATTGAAAAGTGAAGACACCCAGGATACATACTGTATCGTCAGAAATTATAGAAAAATGAAGTTAAACTCTGTAACGCCATATTTGCGTTACAATTGTTATTTTGTTTTAGACCGGTATCGCGATGAGAATTTGTTTAATTTACTATCCACCAGAACGGACAGTCCAAGAAACGAGAAACGACAATTATAATTATTTTATTTTATTGATTTATTGATTTCTTTCCGCCTTGAATATTCCCGCTCTTGCCGGAGTTTTCCTTCATGACGGAAGGAGGCGCTAGCGGATGGACGAGTATCACGGAGAGCTACAGGAAGTTATCGACGCAGGGATTGGAAATCGATGGGAGGAGCTTTCCGTTGGACTCTGGATTTTGATTGGCGGAAAATTGAGGAAATCAAGGACGTCTGGAAAATAGCATAATTAATTCGATATTAATTGATTATGATAAAATTTAATCAAGAGATTATTATAGACATTTTTAACGGAATTTTTGACATGGAAAAATAAGATTTTTTCTTTTATGATTTATTCAATTACCGGGATAAAAGTAAAAGAATACCGGCGATAAAAGAAAGTCTTAAATGTCATTGGATAATTAATCATGGGAAGAGCCACCTGTGGTCTAATTTTCGACGCACGCCGGCGTCTTCCCTCACTTTCCGTTTTGGTGGCAATTACTACAGACGTGTTTTTTTTTCGCTGTGCAAAATTTTTCGTTGCAAGACAGCAATTATTATCGTTGCAATTGAGTAATTAATAAAGTTGCAACTAATTGAGTTGAGATAACCTTTTTACCGAGGACTTGAGAGGATTACCGGAGATTGAAGGAGAGATTTAAATTTTGAGGCTAGAACAACAGCACTCCGGTAAGCGTGTGTTTATTCTCGGCAAAAATTGTTAGACATTTTTTTTTTTAGCGTCTCACGACGCCGGTAACCGCCATTAACGAATTTTCGTGGCGTGTTAGATTTTTTTTTTTATTTTTTTTATTTTATGAAATTTAAATTTGGGATTATCGTTTCTCGTATTTTTTTCTTTAATTTATTTTTCTAAATTAATTTCGGAAAAATTATTGTCGGGGAAAAATTATTAAAAGTTGTGATTTAATTAATTTTTTTTTTTATTTTATTTTATTAAAGTGTCGGCATTAAATTTTCAGCGATAAAATAATATTCCTTGTGACTATCATTTTGGTTATTATTATTATTATTAATTTTTTTATTATATTTCATAACGACGATAGTTTCGTCTAATTTTATTTTTTTTATTAAATTCAATTATCGCTGGAAAATTATAAAGGCGCATTTTCACGAGACGCTGATCGCCCATGTGGCTATAGCGCCTTAAGGTGATTGTCGCGGGAATCAGAATTAATTCAAATTGTGGTTTTAAATTCTTTTGACAATTTTCTTTTAACGACGATTTATTTGTGTTGTTAATTAGTGTTTCGTCGTGATGGTAAAATTTATCGAGACTTTTGAATTAATTCTGATGATTAATTAATTATTTTTTTTACAAATAAAATTGTATAGAGTTGAATGATTTTCTTTTTATTTGTTATGTTCCGACATTAATTGAAATTTTGATATTATCGAACCAAATTAAATTCAGTAACTAAATATTTTTTTTATTATCGATGTAATATTATTTTGATTTTTCTATAAGAGAGCATAGAGAAAAAAATATCGCTCTGAAATTAAAGATAACAGAATTAAATTGAAGGTTATTTTTTTTTTAATCTGTATTCCTTCCAATCCATTACAGGTGATTTTTGGAACCCAGCCGCCTCCGCGGTCATTAGGATTCTAGGGTCCTTTTGTTTCTGACTAGTCGGATATTCACCTGGAATTGATTCTTTTGTTTTTTTTTTGTTTGTTTAGATTTTCGGACGTAGAAACGTCCTGGCGCCCAACAAGTAACGTTGTTTGATTTGATTGATATAATTTGAGATTTTGATTTTATTGAGTTTCACGAATCTTTTTAATTTCCGTGGATTAAGAAATACGTGACAACTCAAACTCTTAGTTTGAAATTTTACATTTTCATTTATAGCTATTCCATTTTTAGCCTTCACATTGATAACTTGCAATATTTTATTGCAATTGCATTGAGTGAACACTCTGTCATTGCACATTACCCCCCTTATGAGGAGAAACAGCATCCCCCACTCTTCACTTTCTTTCGATGTCTCTCTCGCACTGCTTCTCCCTCCCACTTGCTGCCTGAGGTCTTCTTCCAAGCGTCGAAGAGAGAGCAACGTATCATTCTCTCTCGTTCTCGATGTGGCGTAGTAGGGACTCAGGAATTGAATCACAGCTTCTAGCATTTTCCAACTTTGGGCCCCACAACAGCAAAATCATAAGTGATTCACCGTGCTGAGATTCAATACTGATTTCCGTGATTAAATCATAGGTGAATGAATAGATATTATCAATTTTTATTTTTTTGATCAATTTTTGTCTGATCAAAGGGATTTTTCCTGAATTTTCCATTTTTGCTTAGAAGCTATGAAGTTACATTGGAAAAAATATTATTGATGTAAAATAAAACCATTGAAATGCTGCGAAATTCTAAAAACTATGATGAGATTTCATATAAGCTTAAAATCATAAATTCCAGCAGGAGAAACGAAAATATTCATGAATTATTAATAAATAAATATTTCTTTTAGGTTCTACTGGAATCATTCTCAGTGGTCATTGAACTCATCTTCTCCTACCACATGGAAACATGGCTCGAAAATTCTTCACGAACAAATTGAACGAATCTTATCAATTTTTCCTTTTTCCTCAGACTATTATTTGTTTTGAATTGCCAATAAGACTACTTTTCTTATTAAATCACAGTTCGACTTTTTGCGACGAGTTTGCATTGCTGAATGATTGTAGTTTTTTTGTCAATAAAGAAGGAAAATCAGAAGAACTTGGGACTTGAAATCGGAACCTCCACTTATGAGACTAGATACGTAATAATGAGTTACGCGACTATTATTTGATTGTAATGAATTCACGTGTAAATGCTCCCAAGCCACTTTCCTGGTGGATCACTCGATTGGGGGCGGTCGACTTATACGCTCACCTTATCACTAGTCGATGGTGTTCGAAAATGGCGTGAAAATCTCCAGCGATCAGGCGAGATTTGGGAGAAATTCGGGGATGTTGGGCGCTTTCGAACTACCCCCCCTCTTGACTTCAATTAGTAGTACGCGTCGGTCCTTCAACGAAATAACACCTTGTTTTTGGAGAAGTTCTCATTGGGGTCTCAATGAGTTCACATGGGTTCTGGACCCGCCAACGGTAATCTGCAATATATCCACGGTGACGTGACATTACATTCCATTCCACGATGCTACTCTTTTATTAACTAATGGGTTAATTCACCGGGTGTATTATCAGCCTCCTCGAAACAAACATTTAACAAGGCTACATCGCGCATTTCTTAACGGTTAACGTTTCTCGTTACTTTTACGGCTACCTCCGCGGATTACATAATTATTATTAATTCGGTTAATTCAACGCAATTCTATTCAACGATTGTTAAATCAACAACTAGAATTTCATGTTTAATTGGGTATTAAATCCACGATTTCATCAACTCCTAATTTCCCAGTCAATTTTTCTCTTAATTTTTTACTGACTTTCAAGCAGATGGTAATATGAATAACGAGATGACCAGCGATCAGCCGAACATTGGGTCGACTGTCGGTCGATCCCAAGTGGAAACCTCGACTCGACTAACGATCGACCATGAACATTTTTTGAGCACTTTTCGATCATGTATGATGAAGAGCTTCATCGATTCGCAGCTGACTATGTATGGAGTCGATTGTTAGTCGACCCATATACCCGATCGGCGATTGATCGAATGATGAAATTTCTGGAGTGCGTGTCGATTGTAGGTGATGAAGTGGCCTATCGACCAGCGATCGACTATGTGTTGAGTCGATCACTGGTCACATGATATCAATGAAAGCATCGAATCGACTCTTGACTGACCACAGAAAATTCTTAAGTGCAGAACAATTGTGGGTCACGAATTTCTCCATCGACCTGTGGTCAATTGAGTATAAAGTTTATTGTTTGTCGATTCCGATTCATTAGATATTATGATTCATCGTGATGAGTTATTTAACGGGTTCCCTAAAAAGTTCCTCTGGGAGTTCCCTTAAAAGTTCCTCTAGAAGTTTCCCTAAGAGTTTTGAAGGCTCATAGAATCATTTTGACATTTCTATACACTCAGCAAAAAAATTAAGGGAACGGTAAATTTTGTCAGTTTTTTGCTTGATTTTCAAATGGCTGTAACTTCGCAAAAAATGATCGTATCAGAATAAAAATTTTTTTTTGGAAATCTGAAGTCTCTACTCTTTGTAATCTTGAGATGAAAATTTTTTATGACCATTCGTTATAACGAGATAAGAGAGTTGAAAGCGGAAATTTTTTTTTCTTTCTGTTTCATTTTTTCAACTTGTTCCACGGATTTCAAAAAAATTTTCTCGATTTAATCCTTATGAGGATCGTGTAGCCTGGTCTTTCAGCTTCAATTTCTTTTTTTTCCCCCTACGACCCTTTGTTGCTGAGATATTGTCGATTGAATCAAAAAACACCCTTTTGTCTTTAATCATCGATATCTCAGATCGATAACTACTGATCGCACAGCGAGCGGATGATGAGATTCGTAAACTTAGATAAATTTCCTGTAAGATTCTTGCACTGCTTGATTGAAAACAATTTTCTTCCAATTTTAAAATTGGTTCGAAAAAGTACCAAAAAATTTAGTTTTTTTCCTTTTTTGAAAATTGCCCTGCATTTTGCGAATTTCGCGGAAATTGTGAATTGTTCAACGTTTTTCTTTAGTTTAATATGTGCTGGAACACCCCCTAAATTTTCAAGCCAATCGGTTCGACCGTTTTTTTTTCCCGAATGAACAAAGTTTCAGCAAAAATTAAAGGAACACTTTTTTGTGCCCTAAACACCTATTAATGATGATTAGGGCCGAAAATGTTTTTTCTCCGTTATTCTTCCGTGATTTTTTGTGCAACATTTGTTGAATTTCATCGAAAAATGAGAACAATGAAAAAAGCAAAAAAGCAATAAAAAAATTGAAATTTTGTTTTTCATTAATCAATAAGAAATTCGATTTTTTTTTACTCGATAAAAAGTTCAATTTTTTTCTTAATCTATGGAAAATTAGAAATTTTTCCTTCTTTTGAAAATCAATGGAAAAATCAATTTTTGTTCTCAAAAAACCAGTAGAAAACTTGAGAAAAAAATTTAAAGAATGAAAAAAAAACACCGGAATCCCATTTGATTTGGAGAGATAGTGACTCAGTAGATTTTTCCAAACAATTTTTTTTCGATTTTTTTTCGTTTAAAAAAATTGTTTTTTTGATTTTTTTATTGATTTTTCTTCATTTTTCATTGTTCTCATTTTTCGATGGAATTCAACAAATTTTGTACGAAAATTCACGGAAAAATAACGGAGAAAAAACATTTTCGGCCCTAATCATCACTAATTGGTGTTTAGGGCACAAAAAAGTGTTCCTTTAATTTTTTCAGAAACTTTGTTCATTCGGGAAAAAAAACCGTCAAACCGATTGGCTTGAAAATTTAGGGGGTGTTCCAGCACACATTAAACTAAAGAAAAACGTTGAAACAGTTTTCAATTTTCGCAAAATTCGCAAAATGCAGGGCAATTTTCAAAAAAAGAAAAAACTCAATTTTTTGGTACTTTTTCGAATCAATTTCAAAATTGGAAGGAAATTTTTTTTCAATCAAGCAGTGCAAGATTCTCATAGGAAATTTATCCAAGTTTACGAATCTCATCATCCGCTTGCTGTGCGATCAGTAGTTCCTGAGATGTCGACGATTAAAGACAAAAGGGTGTTCTCTGATTCAATCGACAATATCTCAGCAACAAAGGGTTGTAGGGAAAAAAAAAGAGAAATTAAAGCTGAAAGACCAGGCTACACGATCCTCGTAAGGCTTAAGACGAGAAAATTTTTTTTAAGTCCGTGGAACAAGTTGAAAAAATGAAAAAAAAAGAAAAAAAATTTTTTCCGCTTTCAACTCTCCTATCTCGTTACAACGAATAGTCATGACAAATTTTTATCTCAAGATTTCAAGAGTAGAGACTTCAATTTTTCACACGATTTTTTTTTAAATTCTGATACGATCATTTTTGGCGAAGTTACAGCCATTTGAAAGTCAAGCAAAAAACTGACAAAATTTTCTGTTCCCTTAATTTTTTTGCTGAGTGTATGTCAATTCAACATTCTTAATCATTCAGAATGTGTTTGATTCATGGTCAACCTCAGCTTAGATCAAACTGTATACCAACGTCTCGGCCCTGCACATGGATTATAAGCAATAGTGTAGACTATCGAATCTACATTAATAGAGTTTCGAGTTGACTGCCATTCAATTTGCGTTGATGTGAATGTTCAAACGACTCAGGGTGGGAGCTGGAAAACCTGGGAAAACAGGGAATTTCAATCATAGTCAGGGAAATTTGTAGTTTATTTTTGCTTATCCCGATGTCCTTTGAAATTATAGATATTTAATCGGAAAAAATCAAACTTTTCGATTAGTGGACAATCTGCGAAAAGTTCAACAGAAAATCAGTTCTAAAAATATAATGCAGTTTAAGGTCTTATTGGCAATTTAAGGGTCAATTCAAAAAAATGATTTACAGGAATAACTAAGAATTTTAACGTAGGGGAAGATGGGGTAAAATGAACACTTAAATGGAATTGCTTGAGATGGAAATCTCGCAATGATTCCATTGATAAGCTGAAAAAATTTAGGCAGAAATATGTGGCGAATTTTTCTCTCAATATTTTTGGAAAAACTGCCTTCTTTCGCCAAGTATTGAAAGGGTTTCTTTTTTGGTGTACGGTTTACATTAGGCTGAAGTTGACTATGAATCAATCACATTCTGAGTGATAATGAATGTTACGCTGAGATTTATAAACGTCGAACTGATTTTATAAGCGTTCAAAGCTCTCAAGGAAACTTCCAGAGATACTTTTAGGTGATCTTCTAGAGAAACTTTTGGGAAAACTTCCAGAGGAACTTTTCAGGGAACCCAGTAACTCATTACGATGATTAATAATATCCGATGAATCGGAATCGACAAACAAAAAACTCTATACTCAATTGATCCCGAGTCGATGGAGCAATTCCTGACCCACAATCGATCTGCACTTAAGGAATTCCAGTAGTCAATCAAGAGTCGATTCGATGCTTTCATCGATATCATCAACCAGCGATCGACTCAACACATAGCCGATTGCTGGTCGATAGGCCACTTTATCCTACTAATATAGAAGACATGGTAAATTGAACAGCACCATCTTGAAAAATCAAACTCGCATTCATAATCGAGATGAAATGATCGACACTCGCATCAACAATCGAGATTAGAAACATCGCCATTTTGAAAAGTCGAATTTCACATTGTGATTGGAGATAAGCGCCATCTCTCGACTCTTCTTCATGATCACGAATGCAAAAAAATTATTGAATTACGGATGGTATTATTCATTGATTAGATAATAGATAATTAATAATATTATTCATTTGTCATATATAATCTTTCTGTCATTAATATTTCGGTCGATATCAAGGAAATGAAGGAAATATTGATCACGAAATTATTTGAAAAATAAAAATAAAACCAGTAATTTGATGAATTTCTATTTTGAATTTTGGCGGGGAATTGGGGGTTCTCAAGTGCATAATCTATAGCGAAGCAACTTTTTGACGGAAAACTTTCTAACCGGAAATTCACTTATTGACGAGACGAAGACGGCACGTTTGGAAGTGATACGCTCCAAAAGTGATAAATGTTGTTTGTAACGACAAAATTCAGAATCCATCATGAATGGCAATAACGAGAGCGATCTACTGATATCATCTGAAGAGCTTGATAATTTGCAAGCCGGTGATAATACTTCGTAAGTAGTTTTTCATAATTTCATCAATTTAATTGATAATTTGATCAATGAATATTAGCACATGTATAATCTTTTTTTCGACTGATGAAACACATTGATCTGCATTTGCATTTTTGAAATGAATTAGAAAAAAACTTCCGAAACAATTAAAAAAAAAATTCCATAATAGAATTAACATGTAAGGTTAAGGAGCCGTGATGAAAAAAAAAACATAATAATTAGCTAGTGCGGACGTTTTTTCGGGTCAAAAAAAAACACAAACAAACATATTTCAAAATGACGAAAAAAACCTATTGCAACAAATTCTTTTTCCATAAAAAGGAACACGTGATAAAATATAGGTTAGTTTTTTCCGGTGAAGCATTTTCGGTTAAAATTTTCCGTATTAAGGTGAAACGGAACACCCAGTAACTCTAATCTCCAAATCCAATCAAATGAGCAATAATTATGAATTTTAGCATTAAAATAAAAAAAGTATCCATTTCATTCATCCTGAATCTCATTTTATGCAATAAAATGAAAATCTTATTGCACGAATGGAATGATAATCATCTCATTCATGCTCAATATTATTTATGATAAAAAAATAGAATAGAAAATAAAAAACATCGATTGTAGAATCAATTAAATTTTCAAAAGTTCATCAAAAGAAAATATTTCATTAACAATATTATTTATGATGAAAATAGAATGGTAAATAAGAAAAATCGATTGTAGAATCAATTGAATTTGTAAAAGTTCATTGAAAAAAAAAATATTTAACTAATTTGTTTGATTTCCAGAGAAGTAACTCTGGCAGTGGTTCGTCATGATGCGAGGAGACTTCGCGCGAATGCACCGCCTCCACGCATTCATCTGTTTCGTTGTATTGAAAGCGATCTGCAGGGCAGAGAAATAAAAATTTTCTTCTGTGAAAATCGAGCCAGAGAATTCGAAACACGAGTTTTTCAACAAGTGATACACATTCATCGAGCAAGAATTTCTCCCGCGCATCCAGCATTCATTGATCCGACACAAAACTTGATGCGAATTGAAATTTCAGTTCAAGATGCTCCAATCGTTGAGATCCTGAGAGCAATGGTTCTTCCTGCAATTGCACCAGCACCGCAATTCCAACAAGTGAGCCTTGCTGACAGCGGGACAATTATTGGACCAGCTCGCGTTACTGGGTACATCCGAGTGAGAATTGAAGCTCAGACTTTTGGCAATGCCAATTATGGCAGTGGAGCGATGACTGATTTGACGTAACATCTTTGCGTTCATGTCACTACTTTCGACGAGCGTCTCAGTCCACCTGTTGAAGCAGGTAACAATCCTGCAGTCGAAGTTCCTGCTCATCAGGCAATTGCACGAGCTGCCGAAGCTGCACCAGTTCAGCCAGTTGCACCAGTTCAACCAGCTATATCAGTTCAATCAATTGCACCAGTTCAATCAGTTGCACAAGCTGTATCAGTTCAACCAGCTGCATGAACTGCACCAGTTCAACCAATTGCACCAGGTCAACCAGTCATACCAGTTGAACCAACTGCACCAGTTACAGCTCCGACTCATGGGCTAGCTTCACCAACTCTCGCAGAGATCAATCCACCCGCTCATCAAGACGAAACTGTCCACGATGAAGGTGCCACTGATACAGGTGCGTTGAGTTCGAGTGTAAGTGCATCAGTTTCTGGTACTTCAAAATTCCAGTTATCAGCTAATCGTAAAAGAAATTTCGTTACATCTCTTCGGTAGAAAAATTTTGGTCTTTGAAGGATCTTCAATAAATCTTCCGAAGATGTCCGAAAACGATCTTTAAAAGATCTTTGGGAGATCTGTTATATGGCCACTTCACAGACTTCCGAATATCTTCAAAAGATCTCTTCCGAAAGATTTCACCAAAATAGTGACAGACTTCTGAGCTCTCATCAGGAAATATCTTGGCCGACTAATTTTCAGTCTTCTTGAAGATTCAGGAATAGTCTGCAGGTGTTTCTCTATAAGTCTTCCAACGACGTTCAATAAATCTTTTGACGACATTTCCCAAGTATTGGAAAGACTCGAGCTAAGTCTTGCAAAGACATTTCATAAGTCTTGTAAAGACTTGGTCTTGCAACGACTTTTGACAAGTTTTTTGGGGATTTTTCAAGAAGTTTCAAGATATTTCATGATCTGCTTCTCCATATCTTGAACTTTCTTAATCAATGCTCTGAAACTGTCGTTTGAACCTGGTTTCAAATATTACCTGACGATATTTCTCGACTGATGTGACTCACACCATCTTTTTTTCAATTCCAACAAGAATCAAGCTCATGGAGAGTGTTTCGAGAGGAAGAGGAATAGTATCAGAAATGAAATTCAATAGGGAAGGTAATTATGCAAATTAATTTTATTCCGTAACAAATTATAACAAATTGTTCCAAGTGTCTTGTGTGTGTGTTAAAAAGTTCATTCCCATCCTTATGGAGGAAGAAATAATGTTGATAGCGAATTGGGTGTATTTGTGTTCCGACATACATATCTATCTCTATCATAATATATAGGCCTCAAATTGGAAAACTGATCAATACCTTATGAAAATATATTTTTTACAATCACCATCATAAAAAAACACATAATAATCACTCTTCTCATAAAATAAACACACCATAATAATCATAGTTATAATTTACACAAAAACAAAACGAAAAGAGTGAACTGCAATCCTGCATAAGCATCTTGAACATCATGAAATCAATAAATGATGAGAAATCGAAAAAATTCGAAGAGGAGTTTTCGCTATCTTATATACATATGACCGAAATCTCCCCCCCCCCCCTCCATACATGTGTTGGGAATTACATGATAGAATTCATCACTAGGGAGCAATTAAACTATTAGTTTTCCGACTTTCGTATTCCTTTTTCGTGAGAGTTTCATTTAAATGAAACTAACTAAAACAACACCATCAAAAATTAACCTAAAAATGCGTCAATTTTTCGGAAGTTTCTTTCGCTTCAATGTTTCTTGAGCTTCGATGGGATACAGCATAGGAAATCGCTCCCAATTTTTAGATTACTTGAAACCTGTTTTTTACGTCAAAAATTATCGATAAATGTGGTGAATGTGTGTAATGATGTTAATGTTGGTTGAAAAAGAAATTAATGTCAACTTGTCAAGTCATTGACACTTCAATTTAGTTAAATTGGAGTGTGAAGGACGAAACAAGTTGTGTGGAAATACATGCATGCTTTTTACCGCGCTCCCCTCTCTCTGTACAAAACAGCAGAACCACGGCGTGCACGTGGAGGGGCTCAGGATCCAAAAAATGTGTTGAAGCCTGATGCTGTAATAGCCAACAGGTCCAACACGAGATGACAATGGAGGTCTTTTTTATTGGTACCTGGGGCTCACGTTTTGCAACGGATCCCCTGTTTCACCTGGCCGTAACATGAATAAACTAGGGGTGAGCAATTGCTCGCTCGCTACGCTCGCTCGCGAACAGAGAAGTGCGTAGTTGCTCGCTCGCTACGCTCGCTCGCGAATAGAGAAGTGCGTAGTTGCTCGCTCGCTCGCGAATGGAGGAGTGCGTTATTGCTGATTAGAAGGAATTAGTGAGAATGTATTGTGATGAGTGTGACTTGAAGCCGCACTAAGAACTTCCCGATAATTTCTCTCACTTACTATTAGAAAAAATTATGAATGATAAAAACGATAAATAACAACAGACATAATCGTGGAAACTATCAAAAAATGTTGGGGAGATCTCAAAATATGGAGATCAATAAAAAAATCAATTTTTCCTTCTTGGGGGCAATGCATAGACTTCACTTTTGGGAAATTAAGAAGAACATGATAATGTTTTTCTTAAGAAACTAAAAAAGTACTGGATCGATTCCGATCAAAATCTAATGACCGCGAATTTATGTCAAGATGCTTCGATTACGACATCGATCACCTCGATCACATTATTGATTTATGAGAAAACGTGAACGAAAAATTGATCACGGACATACACACACACACACACAAACACACACACAGACATGATCGTGAAAACTATCAAAAAATATTGGGGAGGTCTTAAAACATGAAGATCGATCGAAAAATCGATTTTTCATTTTCGGGGCCATTACATAATCTTCCCTTATCGGGAAGTTAATGAATAAATGAATGATGTTCAAGAAGTTTCCCCCTCCACTCAACCTTCACTGAGCATTTTATTTGTATAAAAATTAAATAGAATTAATCAATTACCGAAAACCTCCCACAACCACTCACTCATCGAACATTCATGCTGTTGTTGTTGATTCCATTGATTCATTCTACTAAACCAGCGCTTGCCTCTTTCTTTTTCAAAATTCACACATTATTCATCCAAAAGACTCGATGTTTCTCATTGTTTATATTATCCAAATAATTCACAATCATTCAAAAATCATACATATGTCCATATCCATGGAATTCACTAGCATTCATTATCTCATCTTGAGTGACTCTTCTTACCACATCATAAAATTCATCAATGATTTGATTTTCATTGAATCTTTTCCTAAAATAAAATCCAGAAAAATGTTCAAAGAAGTATTCTCTTCTTAGCTCATATCTTGGTAGAAAATTCTTGAGGCGATGCCATGTGCTCTCAATGGTGTTACTGCAAGCACCTGACTCTGGGTCAACATAATGTTGTGAGTGATTGACTGTATAGTGCTCAAACCCTTCTTTAGAGAGTTGGCAATAAGATTTCCAACAATCTGTGTGGATAGTTGCACCAGGTGTTACGTAACGGTTAATAATTTCTAGGAGCGTTTCTTTGGAACGACCTTGAACCAAGACGGCGAACATTCTTTTGCTTTCTCGTTCAATCCCCCCCACTACCCAATAGCCCAATCTAGCTCTAGCAGAATTCTCTCCAGGACCAATCCTTGTTTCATCAATCTCAACCACTTCATTGTTCCTCAACCTTGTTAAATTATGAAAATAGTGAATTTTGCAAATGTTTCTGAATTTATGATTCCACTTTACCGCGGTGCAAGATGTTATGTTGCATTGAACTTGGAGAGTTTTTTGGACCGGTCCAAAAATGAGTTTATACGCGAAAAATCTATTTAAATCCCTCAAGTCCATTTTTGTATACTCAAAAATAGTGTCTTTGAAAATAGAGACCAATGTACCACATTGAATTCCATTGTTCCTTCTTCGACATGTGTAAAAGAGGCCATTTTTATTTAGACTACATTCTTTGCGGCATGATGGGCAAGTTAACCCATTTTTGGTTATTCTTTTTCCTCTTAAAAATTCTATGATTTTACCTTTATTTTCACACAACACCAGGAATTCATATAGTAACATGTTGTAAAAAATTTTCAAATTTGAAAAATCTATATGGAACAGTCTTACTTGAGTTATTTTCAGGGAAATTCGACGTTTTTCACTTTTTTTTCCTCACTTGTTGCGATGTCCACGAGGTCTCCATGCGGTCTGATGAAAAATAATTGGTGATCAATCACTCACTTCATGTCGCTGTAGGTATATTGAATGATGCATTAGTAAAAATGACCACAACGAGGGAAATCTGAATGTGAATAGTTGGGAGAGGTTTCCTCTACAAAAGCTCTTCGATGATCCCCCGTGATATCCTGTACGCAGAAGTTCGAATACTGCACACTGAAATAGAAAATCTTGAATGAGAAATTAGAATTTCTGAGTTGGGAATCATTAAAATTCAATTGATCATTATAGGTAGTGACTCACTGCATTTAATGTTAGAGGAAAGGCGACTATCTAATTTAATATAATGTTAGACGGAAGTTCAAGGATCTCGTCAACATTTCCAAACCCCACTCCAAGTACATTGATTGAACGATTACAGCTGTATGTGAGGAATCGAGCAACTTTATACTCCTCCTTCCTCTGGACTCTGTCTCTCGTTCACTCACCAGCCGTCGGCATTTGATGTGAGCAGAAGAGGCAGATTAAGAACGTCCAAATACCGCACAGTGAAATGAAAGATGATGGATGAGAAGTCGAAATTTTTTGAAATCATTATAATTCTACTGATTATGAGAGGTATATACCGGCTACGTTTCCTGCCGAAGAAGAGGTAAAGAATCTCACAGACGTTCCCAAACACCATCTCAGAAACATCCCGGGTAGAAAAATTTTGGTCTTTGAAAGATCTTCAAAAGATCTTCAAAAGATCTTCCGAAGATGTCCGAAAACGATCTTTAAAAGATCTTTGGGAGATCTGTTATATGGCCACTTCACAGACTTCCGAATGTCTTCAAGACGTCTTCAAAAGATCTCTTCCGAAAGATTTCACCAAAATAGTGCCAGACTTCTGAGCTATCATCAGGAGATATCTTGGCCGACTAATTCTCAGTCTTCTTGAAGATTCAGGAATACCCGGGTAAAAAAAAATTTGGTCTTTGAACGATCTCTGGAAGATCTTCCGAAGATGTTGCAAAGAGATCTTCAGAAGCTCTTTGGAAGATCGGTTATATGGCCACTTCACAGACTTCCAAAAGTCTTCAAGATGTCTTTGGGAGATCTTTTCCAAAAACTGTGAGTGACGTCGTGACAGACTTTGGAAAAGATCTCCCGAAGACATCTTGAAGTCTTTTGAGAGTTTCTGAAGTGGCCATATAACCGATCTTCCAAAGAGCTTCTGACGATCTCTTTGCAAAGTCTTCGGAAGATCTTCCAAAGATCGTTCAAAGACTAAATTTTTTTTTTACCCAAGGCTGAAATTTCATTCATTTTATTCTGTAACAAGCAGGAGCCCCACTACTTGTGCGTAATTTGAACATCTTCCATCCAATACTTTCCCCATATAATTGGCAAGAAGCTTCTGAATGCGTTTTTCAATTTTAAATCTAGTATAACTGATCTCATTCATATCATCGACCTAGAAACAAAAGAGCGTAAGTGCCATTTCATTTTTTTTTCTCAATAACAAAAGGGCGTAATTTTTATTTTTTTCGCTCTATCGATTATGCTCGACTTCGCTCATCATTTGGAGCATTTTTTTCTCGAATAACAAACAGGCGTATCTCCAATTATTAATATGAAAAGGATGCGTCTCCCTCATCCACGCCCTTTTGTTATTAATTATGACAGTAAATTATTGGAAAATTATTGAAATTAATAACAGTAGAAGGGTGTATCTTTCAAACATACGCCCTTTTACCATTAAGCATTTTCTGCATAACGGTTCGAATAGAAAAAAAAATAAAAGCAAAAGGGCGTATCTATTGAAAATACGCCCTTTTGTTATTGTAAATTATGTTGCAGGCAGGCGCAATCGAGGATAAAATCAATAACAAAAGGGCGTATGTGCAAAACATACGCCCTTTTGTTATTATAAATTATATAGCGGGATCGCGAAATTGAGGATAAAATTAATAACAAAAGAGCGTATGTTTGAAAGATACGCCCTTTTACTGTTATTAATTTTCATAACTTTCCAAAAATTTATTGTCATAATTAATAACAAAAGGGCGTATGTTTTGCACATACGCCTTTTTGTTATTAAATAAATCAGGGAGATGAAGCAAAAAGAAAAAAAATTAATACCAAAAAGGCCTATATGTTGCACATACGCCCTATTCCTGCTAGAATTGACGAATACGCCCTTTTGTTACTCAAATTTTTAAATTCTTTTCTTTTGCATCATTGGAGTATAAAAAACATTATCAGAGGCATTTTGGACATACGCACTTTTCCCTCTGAAAAGTGGGTTTTTTGGCGCATACCCCCTTCTGTTTCTAGGGCGATGATATTAATCACTTGTTTTTGAAGAATTCCTTTTCTCTTAGTTTTTAAACAGTATTTATATTTCTTATTATTGTCAGACTAAGATGACATGAAGCTCACTAGTAGAAACAATTTTTTACGTTCGAATTGTAGCATGAAAAATACTGGTGTTTTTGGTGAAAAATGCAGAAAAAATAGTAATTCTTGAAGGAATTAATTTTTGGAATTCTTGCATGGAAGAATCACTTTGAAAAATATGAAATTATTAGTATTAGCACGACTCACTGAGATGAATGTAATTGATAGGATTGTTTCGGTGGTAGAACTTTTTTTCACAAGATCATCTTTTATGAATATCTCAGGAACCACTGGACCAATTGTAGTGAAAGTGAATACCAAAATTTTTGTCCATTAGATCCATGAACTGACAAAATTCCAAGTCTCTAAGTCGAACATTTCTTGAGTTATCGTGGCAACAAAATCGCCAAATTGAAATAATGAACCTAAAATAATCTGCAAACGGAAAATCAGAGAAACATTTATCTCGAGTGAAAATGATGAGATGAATCTCATCGCTCAGAGTAAGAGTTGTAAGTTAATTTTTTGCTAAGAAAACTCAAAAAAAACATTTTTCGAAAATTCCATTTTTCGGAAAGTACTCAGCTGATTTTTAGATCGCCACATATATCCTTTCCTGAGAAAAGTGACGATGTAGATCATCACATACACACGAACATACGCACATACATACATTTTTTGAAAACATCTGGTTCAACGTTGTGGAACATCCTGAGTTAGATTCAATTGACATCTCGAAATCGAAAATTGTTACGATCACAATGCTTCAATTCAGAAATAAAATTCATAAGGCTTAATTTCTATCTATAAGTTTATATTTCGGACAAGGGTTTACATGTTATTCAACCACCTTTGTTGACACATGTGACTCCCAACTTTTTTCGTGGCTCTGGAGAATATGCCTTGAAGAAGTGCTCAAAAGGAAGAAGATAGAATATCATGAGTAAAATTGAACAGAGGTAATTATTCGAATTAATTTTATTTCATAACGAATAATGATGAACTATTTCAATTCTATTGTTGTGTTTGTATTTGGACTGAAAAAATTTGACTGAAATCCTGCACAAACACACTGAACTTTATCAATGACAAGCAAAACTTTAGAACATTCAAACAAAGTATGTGGCTATCTTATATACATGTGAACAAATATCCTTTCCCAGGCATGTGTTTAGAATTGCACGAATGACTGCGTCCTTAGAGGAACGAATAATGTTTTTTCTTACGTGTGATAACTTCTTCTTCGGAGTTGGTTTACAATACAACTGAATAAAACCGTCCCATTAACAATCAATCTAAGACTATGTTAATTCTTCTGTAGACCTTAGAATATAGAAAAATACTCATTACATTAGATTCTACAATTTTGTTAATGTTCGTATAAGTCGTTTCGTGAATCACCTCATGATACTCTGAATGCAAAATTTCTGAATACGGTACGCTGAAACGAAAGATGAGAAGAATGGCAGATAAGAATTGAGAATTTCTTGGGTCGAAGTTATTATAATTCGATTATTCACTATAGGTATATTCACTTGCTGGGTGTTGCATTGAAGAGGAGGTCAAAGTTGTTCCGAAAAATTCCAACCAGCACAGCAAAAAGATTGATTGAATAGTAAGTAGCAGCTGCATGTAGGGGAAGAATGCTGGACATTCCTTCCTTCTCGGAACTCTGATCTCCAGTTTTTTTCTTCTTGAGCTGACAACTAATGTGCCCAGAACAGGGCTAAATTAGCTGGTCAAAAATGAAAACAATGATGAGTTGTGTAAGGGTACCAGTAATAAGAGTAATATGAAGGAAAATGATGTGATAACATACCGTGCCGTTTAGTATCACCACAGTCTCATAATATTATGCGAACCACCTTTTGCACGACTTTGTTTATCCTCTCCTAGCAAACAATAACCATTCCTCTTCCGAAATGGTGGTTACTACTCAGATATCGATATGATTTGTCTATGAATATTATATTCATCATCATATTTTTGACTACTCAATTCCTAGTTGGCGTTTTCCGTATCACTGTGGCTGAATTTTTGCTCGTAGTTCCCTCGGTGATTGCTCTTGCCTTAGATTTCGTTCACCTTCACTGCTAGCTGCTATGGTTACCATTATATGTCCTTCCACTCTGATATTGCTCTTAGGAAATTCTGTATTGCTGTCTCTTCCAAAAATGTCCTGCACTTTTGCTACCTTTTCTTTTATCCCGTTGTTGCTGCTATCTCTCCCGTTATCAACCTTCAAAGTGTTGTTACTGTTTCAATTATTTTCATCTTTCCTCTCACTAGATTGTTTCTAGCTCCTTCCTTATATAAACTGACATTGTTATATGACACAATTTGCAACAGAAGTATTCGTCATTTATTTTTATCTCAACTGTGCACAGACAATAGGTATCTAATTCATAATGTGATTGGCCTAACTGCGTACATAGGCTGGTCGCTGGATATTTTCATTATACAATAAATCCTTTGAAGCTGCACTGCAGTAATGACACGAAGAAGTTCATCACCATCGTCCCGGAGTTCGTAAATATGGCCCACCGTAGTTTCAGGTTCTGTTATACAGAAAGGATTAGAAGATTGATAATTTCTGTAGATTAATAAAGTTTCTGCTGTATCTCTGCAAATGTTGCACAAGCTATCAGCACAGGAACAATTTGATACTCGTAGAAAACACATAGCCAATCCCAAATTACTTGTTCCATTTTCTACGAACTCCACACATGTTGAATCAGTTTTACGTGTGCGTGTATATGACTGCGATGAATAAATTTTCCCATTTTTCAACAACCGTTTGAATTCATAAACAGAATCACCAACTATACCAGATCGCTGCAGGGCCTCTCGGATGGCAGGAGGAACGCTTGTGAATTTTTTAGGACGATCAATGATACTCATGCCGTTTGTTGTAGCTAAAATTTTGCAACGACGCTTGCTTTTGCTCTCCATCTGATGGCAAAAAGCAGTAATTCTCTCTTCTTTCAAATACTTCGCTTTGAATGTTGCCAGTCGCAAATACCATGACACTCCTGAGCATACTTGAAGTTGAGCGTCTCTGGTTGCATGCAGTAACAATTTCAATCTGCCATTGCCATTTTCGAATGGAAAACACGTGAATATGCGCAGTGGGCCATAGTCAGCAACTAAAGTACTGAGATGTTTCAAAGAGTGTAAATTGCAGCTCATGAATTCAGACCCATATAAATGTTTGAATTCTGTAACATATAAGTCCAGTAGCTGAGCCGCTTTGTCAACATCATCAGGTGAGATACTATCTTGATATAATAAATAAACTCCATAAACTAATTTCATATGATGTTCGAAGATTTCATCAGTCATGATTCCATTGAGCACAACAGGGGAATAGACCAAAAGCCATTGGATATGTTCTGAAGCTTTCCAGTAATTACAAACAGAGATGTTACGTGGTGTCCGCTCCAAGAATGAAGGGGGATGGATTGAATCGAGGCGTTTATTGATAATTTTCTTGTGCTTCGCCAAAGATGCTTCATGATGCCTATATTCTGACGTGGTCCATATTTCTAACAGTCGTTTGGATATTCCAGTGAGCATATGCATTGCATCCAGAGTTGTGTATCGAACGTAATCTTCAACAAGTATCCGCAATACTGTTGGCCCTTTAACTCCTAGATGAGGCTTCCCCCTTTCCATTGCTATTTCTGCACTCACCAATGTGTTTGTTAATGTTCGTGACTCGACTTCATCAGTACAACTGTAACTACGTTTGCGCTCTATACTTTCTGTTTCTATTAAACACTTATGGCATCCATATGTGCCATTATATTGATGCATATTCAAAAACTGGGCCTTGGCCGGCAAGTCGCAAGTGCCACAAATTGTCATTGCTCGAATGATTGAAGTTTTCTGTAAATCATGAATTTCAAATGGTATCCCATTGTATAATTTTTTAGTAACGTTGATTAATGGGCTCATGAATAAGTTTGCATCTGGTTTCTTTGATCCAAACCAAAGAGCTGCTACAATCATATTCGGAGGCTTATTGCGTTCTGACGGGGGAAGTTCATTGATCTTCAAAAAAAATGGCCAGATGCTAATCTTAGATGATTGGTAAAGTGGAACGCCATCCGAATTCCACATAAATGAAATATTGGACTGTGATGTTAAATCAAATTGATTTGTACTTGAGTAATATTTCTTATAAACATTACCATCATAGATGTCTTCCAAATTTTGAGCAGCTTCTTTTGTTCGTTCAAAACGATAGTTCAAATTGTTATAAAATCCAGGTCGTTTGAAAAATTCTTGTAGTTGGCATTCAATAGGGATTTCAATAAAATAGCTAATTTCTGCATCTGCACATTCTGTATTGGAGCATTTGGTAGTGGATGTATCCAGTTTCTGAAAGCACTCTGAGCAGTAAAAATGTTTCACTATTGGAATTTCCGAATCACCTAGGAATTTTCGAAAAAAATACAGGCTCTTGATGCATTGGTTTGGTGATGGACAATGGTGAGTGATCAGTTGCAGTAAATCAGCCAGGGCAGCATATGATAAATTGTGTCGTAAATAGAATTGCAAAATTGAAATAGCACTTTCAGCCACTGATATATCGGAATTTGGGAAGAGCGCTTCATTTCCACAGTAGTCGTAATTTCGATGGTCGGTGGAATCATCATCAGATTCCGTATCTGGTATGTCTGATTCAAGATCACTTCTCGGCACATCAGATTCATCACCCTCATCGGATGAAGAAGATGCCTGTCTCTCCGGACTCTGATCTTGATTACGTTCATCACAATCTACATCGGGTGCTGATTCATTATCTCCCACTGAGCTATTCTCTACTTCATGGTCAGCATCGTCACTAATGGCTGTGAAAATTATCGATTCTCATTATATTAGTGCTATGTTACAAAAGAGGGACGGCGTTTCTTCTAACATTTGTCGCAAAATTTTACCCTGTTCTGGAGATGTTCCATTAAGCACATCATCTTCCACTTCTTCATCAGAAGTCTGAAGCTCAGTGTCATCGAGCTGCTTTTCTCTAGACTTCCTGCGTTTTTCTAAGCGTCTCAATGTTCTTTTTGAACACTCTACATGAGTCAATTTACGTTTTGTCATCTTCTTTACTTCTAAAAGTTATTCTATCGATCAATGATTTCTGAAAGTTTCAGAGAAAAGTATATTACACACCTAGGGAGGCAAGAAGTTAATCTCGAGCGAAGCAAGGGTGCCAAATTTCTGTGGAGATGATTGACTCTTTCTTATCCGCAGCACGTATGCGATTCTCTGAACCAAGAAAGCGAAGAACTACTCTCTCGACCAAGTGATACGAAGAAGAAAAGTTAGGTCTTTGCTGCCCGGGTGCGAAAAAAATCTGACAGTGCCTCAGCTTCGATCTGGATTATATCATCGCCTTAGAAACAAAGGGGCGTAAGTGCTACGCATCACCATAGCACTTACGCCCCTTTGTTTCCAAAGCAACGATATTGTCACTTTTATAGAATCATAACAGCACAAGAGCTATCATTGATATAACACTTCCGCTCCTTTGATTCTAAGATGACAATATCATACATCAGTCAAATTCCACATGAAAATATTTATGGATCGATATAAAGTTGACTTCATTTGAAACTCATTCTACGTTCGATTCCAACACGATATTTTGTGGAATTATGACTTTCAGTTGAGATTATATCATTCGACAGTTAATTCTCGTTTTGAGGTTGCTTCGGTTCAAGAAAGTAGGACAGTGCCCAATCTCTTGGATATTATTAGCAATCCATTTAATAACATGAATTTCAATTTCCAAATAGTATTCAAATTGCTTCGTAGCAAATGAAAAAACGTTAATGTTATTGTTGCGATTTGAGAAACTTGAAACCAATTTTCGCCGAACAATAACTAGTTTTCAACAATTTTAGCATTAAATTCGATAACGTGCACAGCCGACAAAATGAAATTATTCCTCTCGTCTGCCATAGTGATCATTGGGGGAGATGCTCCAGAATGGGCCATTTTTTGGATCGTTTAGTATACAAATGAGGGAATGCATGTCAATTAAGCCGTAACTAGAATCATAGTGGGATTTTCGCTTAAGAAAGTCTTCAGGAAAATGAATGTTCTTGCAAACATTTTCAAAATTTGCATATGAGACAGTTGGCAGAGGAAGGATTTCTCTGTAAGCTGAGTACAGCTTCTTATTGAAGAAGCAAACATGGATTCCCTACTCCTCATCATCAATTGTACAAAAATACATGATTCATTCGATCTAATCTAAAAAGGAAACAGGCCCCGACCTCGCCTGTTTCTGTGGGACTCACCCGCTTATTTAGTCCCTCCACCCCGGATGCAATTGATTTCATAGTTTTGGAGATACAACCTTTTTTAATTAAATTTTTTACGTAAATACTTCAGCAATTATTGGATTGATTTGACGTAGCTGGAATATCCATCTTCGTATCCATAAGTAGGGCTGAAAAGCTGGTATACTGCTTCTGCTAAAATGTACTTATCTGCGAAATATAATATGTATCAAATATTGATACATCCAACATGAATCTCCCATGAATTCCTGCGAAAACCCCCTTTGGGTCCGTCCTGCAATTTCCTACCAAGTCCCAACTTGATTTCCCCCAGCCGAGAAGTTTCCATGAATGACCCTAATACCCCTTCTATTATCGCATCCTAAGTGTCATTAATTGGATCGCTTTAAGCAATTTCACGATATGAATGATTTTGATGTTTATAGATATCCGCCTGACTTCCGTTAACATTTAACGAATGTCCGAACCTAAAGAAAATGGCTCAATATCTCGGTCGATACAAAAGACAATGAAGAACTGAATCACTACTCACTTTTATGGACTCTAATCGTTAGATTTTCTGGTACTCGTTTGGAATCTGGATGTAGTACTTTCGATCCTTTCTATGCCTCAGCATGATGTAAACCTCTCAATCGTCAAATCAGCCCAAACACGACTTGTAAAGTAATATGTTATTCCATGATTGAATACTCGTCATTATCTGCAGCTGCTAAATCTTAGGGGTGTTATAATGCTCATTTTATTCATCTAAATTTTGGCCAATCGCGACACAGGATTTGACATCACGTGATCTGTATGATATCGATAATTTTTTCGCTACTACCATGACTATTGCTGAACGGCCAATACAATTTTTCTAAACGAATTTCATGACTTATCAAATGTCAAATCTCGTACGCTTATTCGTCAAAATTACGACAAAAACATCAAGCCCCAATCAATAACCCTCGTTTTCGAAAACTGCACCACTTCAGTTTGGCACAATATCCTCCATGCCAGTATTTGAGATTTTGATACTGCCAAACTTCACGTACATGGTGCTGAGCAATAAACCTTTTGTGAAATACAAATACACTTGGAGCATTATAAGTGAGATAATTCCCAAAATTTCCTTCAAATAATCATTTTCAACTCAATCTCTCGAGGAATGTCTTATCCTCACGTAATTGAATGCTAAAGCCAAAACTCGTGCGCATGCACGCAAAGTAATTTTTGAAAGGAGTGCTTTCGACTTATGTATTAGTCGTCACACAATTCACAGAAAAATGAACACTTCTTCAATCGACAGTAGCGATTCTCTCCGGATTTTTTGAATGCTGCAGGTCATGATTAGTAGTAATTGGTTTAATCTATCGACAATAAAACGATCACATATTGTCCATTGAGAAGAAATTTTTCGAATTTACGATTCTCCCTGAGATAACAGTATTATTGCATTTTTCTTTCATGGAACTAATATTTAACGAGATATGATGATTCAAAACTAGAAGGAAGTGAGCATTCCCAACATTTCTTTAAGTTGGCAGTAATCAGGACATACTCAGGCCCTGGTGCATAAAGTTAATCGCCGATTAGCGGTAGTCACTTAACTATGCTGCCTTAGTTGAGTGGCATGTGAAGTTAATTTTGAGCGATTAACTTCAGTCGGTTAACTTGGCATGATTAGGAAGAATTCAAGTTGGCGTGCTTAAAAACGGTCGAAAACAGCTTAGAATGGCTACGGACTCCGTCAGCTAATCGACAATTAGCGCTAATCGAGCTTTATACACCTGGGCTTCAATTGTCCTTCCTCGGTAGGCAATCATTTCTTCTTCGAAAAATATATCTGAAAATGGAGTGAATTAACGAGTCTCAACGAAACGATGCATGGACTAGCCTGAAATGCTTCATATATATTCAGATATTGCAGCCGTGAGAATAAAAAGCGAAACAGGTCCCATGAATAAATTCAATGTAATTAATTTCAACAATAAGAATCATTTAATGGTATTAATTTCAATAGTATGAATAATTTCAAGAACGAAGTGTTTTGGTGTTCTGTGTGTGTGCGTGTGTGTGTGTGTGTGTGTGTGTGTGTGTGTGTGTGTGTAATGGTTAACGATAACATTGAATGTAAAAGTAAGAGAGTAATCAATATAGTACGATCGTCTCTTTAAACATTCTTCTTTCTTCCATGTCTCTAATTGTCTCCATGCCCCCTCTCCCAATTCGTCTCTCTCCATTTCTTTCCTTGGTTTTCGTTCTGCTATCTTGTTCATTGGAATCATCTTTTACCGTATTTTCTACGCTTGTCTCTCCTGTTCCATTCTCTCTCTTCTTCGTCTCTCTCTCTCCTTTCCCATTCTTTTTTTCTCCGCTTTTCTTCTTTCTTTTTTTTTTTCATATTCGTGCTCCTCTTTCGTCCATTTCTTGCTCCTTTCATTATCTTTCTTCTGACTCTTCCATTTACGTTGTTTTTCCTCTTCTCGTTCTTCACTCTCCTGTCTCCTCTTTCGTTCATTTTTCGTTTTGGTTCTTCTCTCCCTTTTCCTCTCTCGGTCATATTCCTCTTCGTCTCCTCGTTTTCCTCTTCTCAACTCTCTTTCATTTAGTTTTCGCTTCTTTAGCTCTTCACTGTCTTCTTCTCTCGTTGATTTCTTCTGACTCGTATCCCTCTCTTTACGTTTCCTCTCCTCTTTCTCTATCTGTTTTGTATCCCATCTATCATATTTTCTCCTTTTCTTATCATTATTATCATCTTGGTTCATTGATTCCCTCTTTATTCTGGCATCACTTTCATTACTTTTCCTCTTTCGTAGCTCTTCCTGTCCACGATTCTCGCTCTCCTCTCTTTCCTTTCGTTTTTTACCTCTTCCATCTCGTTTTTCCCTTTGTTTCTTTATGTCTGCTTTGTTCTCACATTCCTTCTCTCCTTTTCCCAGTTCCACTCTTCTTTCATCCCTTTTCCTACGTTTCTTGTCACAGTCTTCAGTTATTTCAAATTTTTCCCGTCCTCTCCGTCGGTCTTTGTCGTCACGTTTCCACATTAATTGCTCTCCTTTCTTATTTTTCTTCTCGCTGCCTTTTGTATGGCACTTGTCTCCGTTTTTCTTGTTCTTCTTTCTTTTTATCTTTTGTTCCCATTCGCTCAAATATTCATCCTCGTCTTCATCGCTCTCGTCGCTTTCGTGCTGATTCTCTCTTTTTTTTTTATCGTCCTCTCCGCCTATTTTCATTCCTCCTTCGCTCAAAAATTCGTCCTCTTCTTCGTCGTTCTCTTTGCTTTCGTGCCGTTTTTCTCGCTTTTTTTTGTTTTCCTTTCTTTTTATCTTTCTTTCCCATTCGCTCAAATATTCATCCTTTTCTTCGTCACTCTCCTCTCTCTCGCACTGATTCTCTCGCGTTTGTTTGTCGTCATTTTCTCCTTTCTTTCCCCCTCCGCTCGAAGATTCATCCTCTTCTTCGTCGCTCTCCTTGCTTTCGTATCGCTTTTCTTGTTTTTCTTTGTTTTCCTTCCCTGTTATCTTCCTTTCCCATTTGCTCAAATATTCATTCTCGTCTTCATCGCTCTCGTCGCTTTCGTGCTGATTCTCTCTTTTTTTTTATTGTCTTCTCTTCCTATTTTCATTTCTCCATCGCTGAAGGATTCGTCCTCTTCTTCGTCATTCTCCTTGCTTTCGTGCCGCTTTTCTCGTTTTTTTTTGTTTTCCTTTCTTTTTATCTTTCTTTCCCATTCGCTCAAATATTCATCCTTTTCTTCGTCACTCTCCTCTCTCTCGCGCTGATTCTCTCGCGTTTGTTTGTCGTCATTTTCTCCTTCTTTCTTTCCCCCTCCGCTCGAAGATTCATCCTCTTCTTCGTCGCTCTCCTTGCTTTCGTGCCGCTTTTCTTGTTTTTTTTTGTTTTCTTTCCCTGTTATCTTCCTTTCCCATCTGCTCAAATATTCATTCTCGTCTTCATCGCTCTCGTCGCTTTCGTGCTGATTCTCTCTTTTTTTTTTATTGTCCTCTCCTCCTATTTTCATTTCTCCATCGCTGAAAGATTCGTCCTCTTCTTCGTCATTCTCCTTGCTTTCATGCCGCTTTTCTCGTTTTTTTTTGTTTTCCTTTCTTTTCATCTTCCTTTCCCATTCGCTCAAATATTCATCCTTTTCTTCGTCACTCTCCTCTCTCTCGTACTGATTCTCTCGCTTCTGTTTGTCGTCATTTCCTCCTTCTTTTTTCCCCCCTTCGCTCAAAGATTCATCCTCTTCTTCGTCGTTCTCCTCGCTTGCGTGCCGCTTTTCTCGCTTTTTTTTGTTTTCCTTTCTTTTTATCTTTCTTTCCCATTCGCTCAAATATTCATCCTCTTCTTCGTCACTCTCCTCGCTCTCGAGCTGATTCTCTCTCTTTTTCTTATGGTCCTTTCCTCTCATTTTCTTTCCCCCATCTCTCAAATATTCATCCTCTCCTTCGTTGCTTTCTGCGCTTATCTTTTGTTGATTTTTTTTTTCAGTTCTCATCTTTTTTCCCCCCTTTCCCCCATATTCGTCTCCATCTTCTTGTTTCTTCCTTTTCAACTCCCTTCCTCTTTTTTCCTTCTGACTCTTGTCCTTCTTTTTACATTTTCTTTCTTTCTCCTCTGTCTCTCTCTCATCCCATTTCTCATCTTTTCGCCTTCTTTTCTCATCTTCGTTTCCTTGGTTCATCAATTCTTCTTCTTTTCTGGCGTTATCTTCATCACTCACCTCACTCTTTCGCTTTCGTTCCTCTTCATGTTTCGAGCTCTCCTTCCTTTTTTTCTCATTTTTATCTCTTATGTCTTCTCTTATTATCATACTATCCGTTTTCTTCTCATCATATTCATTGTTCTGTTTTTCCTGTTCACACTCTTCTTCTTCTGAACTCATCCCTTCTCCACCTCTTTCTGTACATTTACTCTCACCCTCTTCTTTTCGCATTCCCCTCTCCTGGCTTTCCTTTTTTCTCTCCCCTTGTTCTCCCATCTTCCCTATTTCCTTTTCCATCGAGTTCCAATATTCATTGAATGCTTCGTCAAGCCCATTTTTCGTTTGTTCCCATTTTTCTTCACTTTTCCTTGCCTTTTCCTTGTCTCGTTCATCTAGTTGATCTTCAGCTTTTCTCTTCTTACAGTACTCTTCGTATTTCTTTGTCTTCTTGTCTTTTTCTTCCTTTTGTCTCTTTTCACACTCTTCCAAATTCACTTTCATTCTTTCTAGTCCTCTGAAATCTTCCTCACTGAGGGTGTTGTGACTTTTTGGATCCTCTTCAATGGGGTTTTGATCAACTAAATCATTCAGCCAATCGTCTCCCTCTGGTCTCACATTTGAAATACTGCTCTTTGTAACTCTATTTTCTCCAGAATCCTCATTCAATTCATTATCAGCTGTTCCTTGAGGAATCTTATTGTCAATGGTCGTTGGATCTGGCGTATCGAGAATTGCTATATCTTGATCGAAAGATTGTGAGTTTTCTTCTTTATTACATGTGTTTTTTTTGGTTGATGTGCGCGTTTGATTCGGTAATTTCTTCGGCTTCACACCTTTCTCCCTGTTCACACGAGTACACAAATTCGTGAGAATACGTGTGAATTCCGGTTCTTTCAGAACGTAATGCTTGTTAGTTTTCCTAAAGCAGCTGACAACTTCATCTGAAAAAGAAATACGAAAAGGGAAAGGGTTCGAAATTGTGTGTGTGTGCGTAAATTTATTTATGCTCACTGTAAACTGCAGTTCGCAGTATTTTTGGGATGCATTCTGTATTATTTTTTCCGGTAGCTGTTAAACCAGTTAAATGATCACCCATTATTAATTGTATTAAGGAACATGCCATGTCACCAGCTCTGGAATATTTGCATCTATAATTTTCGAGGTCCAAAAAGTTACAATAAATTCCGGAACCTTGACCAATTTCCTGTAAAGTTGATAATTGCATAACTCATAGTATAATTGAATGTGAATCTGCCTTTTGGGTTAATAGCTCCCCTAACGGTTCAGTGGTCAAGGTCGAAATGGGGTCGAAATGTGGTGATTCTGCGTGAAAACGACGGTCGAAATTTGGTCTTACTGTGGTGTTTTGACGGTGTATAACTAGTGCGCTTGTTTCATTGTGATACTGTAGAAAGAGAGTCAATATCGAGTTATTAGATGGTAGTTCTGCGGTCAAAATCAACCGACGGATTGAGCTGTATAATCCGAGTAAAAATCGTCAGATATAATTGGTTGTCGGATCTATTAATTAGCAGCATGTGCATCTTCTGGAATATATAAAAATTGACAAAATTGAGGTAAAGAAAAAAAAAGAAACGAGTGGGTGGAGAACCCGGGATCTTCACATTACTAGTCTATCATCGACCACCTGCGCCATCGGACGTTTTCATATCAATGACATTAATTTTGATCCTAATATTCTTATTGCCGCCTACCTTCCTTAAGGAAATCAAATGTAATTAGATTTCTCAGAAGTTATTTCATAGTCAGAAATAATTTCATCAATTAAAAAAAAACTGATTTCTGGATGACAGATTTTCAACTGCTATATTTTTTTAAGTGAAAAATGACTGATAATCATATGAAGTGATATCAGTGTTATAGTTCGTTATTGTTTCTTCAGCCTATGAGTTTGGCAGCCGAGTCTCAATCGAGCTAGAAATTGAATCGACTACACTTCGACCATAAAACGACGTTTAAACTACCGGATTTCGACCATAAAACGACGTTTAAACTACCGCATTTCAACCATAGAACGACGTTCAAACTACCGGGTTTCGACCATAAAACGACTGCTTAGTCACCATCAATTCACCATCTAAAGTCGGTGCGAGAATGAAACAAGCACTTCCATTATTGACCGTGAATCGACTCTGCTTCGACTGCAAAAAGAACGTCGATTGACGGTAAAATCAATCGACCGTGAATCGACCATCTATTCACTGCAACTTCACCGTCACTACGAAACCGCACGGGTCAGTAATGTTGATATTGAGTTCATGATTCGCGTGGGAATGGGATAACTCTCCGAAAGTATTAAACTAGTTATGTGTTGCAATGATTAACTTCTAAATCTTTCCAAATTGTTTCAACTGGATCCGGAGACTGTATCCATCATCCTGAATGGTATAGTTGCTAGGCAACCGTTCAAATGCATTCAATACTTTTGACAGATGTCATTGATTGAAATTAATAATTAGTAGTTCAGAATTTATGGTGCTCAAGGCATTCGGTGGATTTCCCAATTTCCTCTGAAATTGCTCTCTGAACCCACTCGATATTTCTGTGATTCACATTCAGTTATTATTATTTTCAATTGAAATGGGTCTAGTTATAACAAAGGAATGGTTAAATCTGTTGTGATGTTCATTTCCATGTTCATAAATCAAGATGTATGGATCATGAGTCGTTGGAAATATCAATATTAACAATACTGACATCGTCAAATGAACGACATTTTGCCTGCTTCAAGTTGACTACACACTAATGATGTTAAGAACCTGAGGAAGACTGGATAGAATGGGTGAAACGTCGTTTATTTCTCAATTGTTAGTATTGTTAAATTTAATATTTCCAGCGTCCTATAATCCATGCATCTTAATGAATGGTCAAATGTTGTGCTTATTCTGTGATATTCTGATTATAACTCTTTAACGGGTACAAATAACATAATTAATTTTTTCAGAAATGAATGAGCAGGAGAGAAGTTCTAAGCCCATATCTTCTCCATCCTTCGTTTAACAGAGAATTGCATCACAAAATTGAAGTAAAATTTCGAACGCCACTATGCGGAACCCTTAGATGAAGTCGATCATTTAACCCTCTAACTCGCAGCCTTACCCCCACTACTAATGATGATCTGACGTTCGATGTAGGAGGGGATGAGTAACGAGCGCGCGAACAGTTCCGCACCACCAAGCGTACGTTCGAATACCGGGTCCCAAATATGAGATTTTCCAAAATGAAATTATCGGTGAATAAGTAGAAACAAATTCAAGAAAAAAATGATCCAATTGCTCTCTACACATTATGATAATTATATTCGATATAATTCATATCAAGAACAATAGATAAACATATGAACATTTCCAGTCATTTTTCTCTCATCTTCATTTCATAACGAAAACTTCATAAATTCGTATTATTAACATTTTTCCTATTTTCTCTCATTATTCTTTGCTTAATCGACGTAATGTCTTCTTCTTTTTCCGCGAGAATTTGCATAAGGGCCTGATAGCTTTGCAACACCGTACGACGGTCCTAATGTGCCAGGAGAAAGGAAATAGTCACGTGAACATTTTTCACTAACAAATCGCGCGGCGTGCTGTGATTGGGCGGTTTCACACCGATACGGTTTCATGCGGTTTGCGAGGCAGAGGGTTGAGCTTTCACGATCTCGTTGCGAGTCCTTAAAATTCTTCATGCCTAAGAGTTACAATTAGTGTAGCACTTTTCATCCAATATTCTTAATATATTTAAATATTGTGAATTATCGACTAGACAGCTTTTCAGAAAGGTATGGTATGAAAATTTCACTCTGTTTCTCATTCACTTGAAAATTAATTTCCATAGTTGAGTTATCTATTCACGGTATTTGATAAACGTGAACAAAAATCGAATGATCGGAAAATTCGTGTATTTTTTTTCCTCAAAACAATCAATCAACTAGACCCTTGCGTGCTCTTTTCCAAAACATATAAAGCTCAATACCTACAACCATTTCAAAAAAAGATTCAAAGGCGATTATATCTGGGAGAAAATTCTCTGATTTAGATATAGAATTTAGTTTCACAGGTGAGTGAGAATTATCACCAAAAATCGCATAGTTATCAATATATATTGTACCTGTGTTTTTATTGATGGATTTTGAGCGAGCTTTATTTGTGATGGATAATTCCTTATTTTCGCCATCTCCTCTTCATAATCTTCTTCTAGTTTTTCTACACTGTTCCCTTTTCCCATCCCTTCTCTCAACTGATCACCTTTAAATATCATTGTAAAATTGAAATGCTGAATTAATGACCGCTTTTATGGATAACTCTCCACATGTCTAGGCCGAGACAATGGTATCCTGAATTGATCAGGCTGAGGTTACTTGCCAGCTCAAATACATGTGAAATGTTTATGAATATGAAAGGACATTTATAAACATTCAAATAATGCATGATTCGTGATCATTTGATCAAGTAGTGTTTGATCACCCTAGGTGAAGGGTGATTTCGGAGAATTCTGTAGAGGACACCGAGATACTACAAGAGGGACTCTTTGCATATGCCAATCTAATTCCTCTGAAGGATACCTTAAAATTGTATCAAATCCCCCTGGAATTCTTCTTGTAAACTATTCGGAAATCCCTCTTCCCTTCTCTTTTTCAATTCCACCAGGAATCGCCTTCAGATTAATCAAAACTCACTGATTGGAATACATTTCAAATTATTAATGTCTTTAATGTTTATGAATGTTTGTTTGACCTTTGCAGATATTAAACATGCATTTGCATTTATTAGCAGTTTCAGCCTGGCAAATTCGGTACACCAACGACTTGCCCCTAGCAATGTCTATGTCTTCATTGTACAAATAACCATAAATCTTCATTGGAAACCGATACGGACGTTTCTGGATTTCCAATAGGAAATACGTACAAAATTTATAAAACCATATGTAAGTGATTGAGGGCTTGGTTTCGAGTCCATGTAATTTCGTGAGAATCTAAAGACTGATTCTGCATTATGAGAATTCAGTGGATCAGTTTCCAGTATAAGTGAAAATAACATGATTTTTCATTTTCAACTATTCGGAGGAGAACGTATCTCAATTTTTTACTTTATAAAAAAACACATTGCAAGATTTTATCGGACTATGATAATCGATATCGAATATTGAAATCGCGTAACGCCTTAATTTCATTGATAAACGATGCGCGTGGGATATTTGAAATACAAAATATGTATTGGCAAGAATAATCGAAGCTACCCTCTCGCAGCATATTCGAGGTTTAATTACCTAAACGCAGATAAACAAAGAATGAATGCGTCATATCGAAATATTGGGCATAATAAATGACATTTCTCCCTGTTAAGGAGGAACATCAGCTTTTGACCTAAAATAAACAAGCAGGAGTTCCACCCTTTGTGCGTTATTTGCAAACCCCACTCTTTGTGTGACATTTAATATTTTGCCAATTCGATTGGCAAAATGCTTCCGAATGGGATTTTACCCATTATCAATCGAATCTCTATAAAAATGAATATCTTTTCAATCGCTCAAAAACTAACATTATTCTCGCAAGAAATACGCACTCATAGATCCCTACAAATATTGCTTGAAACTGTATCGATCTGTTTAGTATTTCATCTACGATACTTAGAATCAACTTGGAATTCGAAATCTCAGCTCAGAATAATCGATTAAATTGCAATAATATCACATGGTACATAAAAATTCAATATTAGATGAAAATTCAGATCCTATGATGGAACACAAAAATTGACGTTCGGGTTCCAAATAGAATTTCTATTCTTTCTGATTGTCGTCAGAATGAAGAAGTACTAATCTCGTAGAAAAAATTGTCTACTTCCGAATGGTGAAATAAAAAATAGTAGTGTTCCTAGGGAGAAAGCTACAAAAAACCGTGACTTTTGAAAAAACTAATTTATCGAACATCCTTACAAGAGACTTTTTCTGCAAAATCTGAAATTATCACCATTAGTCGGGCTCATTGAGATGAATCTTTTAAGCTGAACTTGGATGTAATCGCTTGGATAGTTTTCGATACATAACCTCTTTTCATAAAATGATTTTTGGCCAAGATCTCAGAAGCTACTGGAGCGATTTCGCCCAATTACAATACCAAACTTTTCGCTCATTAGATGCACAAACTGGCGAAATTTAAAGTCTCTAACTCAAATAGTTTTTGAGCTATCGTGTATAGTAAATTCAGGATAAAAAACACTGTAATTGAAATTATTTACAAACGAAAAATCTGAGCAAAGTTTACCCCGAGTGAAAATTGTGAGATCAAATGAGATGTATTTCATCGCTGAGAGTGGGGGCTGTGAATCAATTTTTCGCGGAGAAAAGTCGAAAAAACGATTTGTCGAAAATTCGAGTTTTCTCGAAAAGTACTCAACCGATGTCGCTCAAATTTCACTGACAGCAATTTGCATGGGGAGGGAAAGTACTGTTAAATTTTCAGTTCACCAAGTATTACCGTTGCTGAGCAATGAGCTGATATCTGTCATACATACATACACATACACACATACATACAGACATTTCTTAAAAATGTCATTTTTCGACGTTTTGGATCATTCTGAGTCATATTCCGATGAAATCTCGAAATCGAAAAAAATCGCGTTTACAATGCTTCCATTCGGAAGCAAAAACGCTTAGGTTTCTATGAAACTTCGAGGACAAATTCATTAAGTAATCCAGAATATACCATAATTTTTTCGGATTTTTCCACCACCGAATAATAAACGAAAATAATTATCAAAGCTGGAACTTATGTGTAGGACGATATGGACAGCGAGGTAATTTATCAAAATTCCCCCTTCACCTACGTGGTGGTAAAGGGGGAATTTTGCTGAATTACCTCGCTGTGCATATCGTCCTATACAGAAGTTCCATTTTTGATAGTTATTTTCGTTTATTATTCGGTGGTGGAAAAATCCAAAAAAATTATGGTATATTCTGGATTACTTAATGAACTTGAGGTGAACGGTGGCTCGTTCGGTAGAGTGTCGGATTGCCAACTCGTAGACCCGGGTTCAAATCCTAGTCTCGGCCGAATGATACAAGCACCACTGTAAAAATTATTTACAAGTGCTTTGTCCACAGACACACCATGAACCTCCGTCGCTGATTGGCATAATCTTAGCGAAAAGATGGCGACGTTAAATAAGTATAAAAAAAAAAAAAAAACTTAATGAACTTGTCCTCGGAGTTTCATGAACACGTCAGCGTTTTTTGTTTTAGGTCGAAAGCTGATGTTCCTCCTTAATGAAAACCACCATTTATGATTTAGGAAAATAAAAATTTTCTTTTAGTTTCGGAAAATGATGATGCATGAGAAATGCATGAATATTGTTTAAGTTAAAGTCAAAAGTCGTAGAGTGGGCGCGTCATCATCTAGTATCATGAAAAATAGAGGGAAGAGAGTGTGAGTACAAATAAATTCGGATGAGGTAGCTTGACCGTTCTCGTTGAAAGATAAACTTTACTTGTCGAAGCGATTTTTGAAGCCATTATTTCGCTATTTTTCTCTATCTTCTCATCAGATTCTTTATGATTTTCGCTCTCTCCTTTACCACCAAATTCTTCAATCTGATTATTCTCAGCTCCTTCCAATCTCCTTTCCTCAATAGCCGTGTTAGATTCCACAAACCCTTCTTCGGTTACTGTCATTCCTTTGGAAGTAGAAGGTTCGATCTGATCATCTGCTTGACAAATCAAAATTCTCACTATTAAACAAATAAATTTACTAATAAATTAACTTTTATTAATAAATTTTCAAGAGAATCAAATTCCGGAAAAAATATGTAATGCGCAAGCAGGATTTGAACCCACGACCCTCTGATTACATGTCAGGTGCTCTACCGCTGAGCTATTGCGAGTTACTATATTTACCATCGAATTAGTTAGCATAATATATTATGCTAACACAGTGAGTTCATGAAAATCCTATAAATTTATTTCCGTCCCAAAAATAATTACTCAAATTTCATCAAATTCATACAAAACTCTTACGATATTCATCAATCTATTGGTAATTTTTTATGTATAATACCTTGAGTGCTGGAAAATTATCGGGGATTGCAGAAAAGTCTAGTTGCTCAGCAGCATGTGTGTGAAATCTGACAGTACTGTTCTTCAGCAGTGAAAATCTGTGCCAAACCGAACACACATGTTGCTGAGCAGGGAAACTTGGGGGAAAAACCCAATAGATTTCCAAGCACGAGGGAAATCCGGAGAATATTCATTTTCATCCTCGTTTTGATGAATAGGAGCCTGGAATTCATCTCCTTCGTGGAATAACGTAGTTCGGAATTTGTTAAAAGAAACTCTGGCTTTTACTTAGCAACAACCGTGCTATTATATGAAATTAACTATATCATATACACCAAGTGATGTCAAATCCCTTGGTCAGAATTGGGATGGACAAAAGGATTAAATGGAATGGTACCGCAGTTCTTTTCGAAATAATTAAGAATCAAGCTGATGTTTCATAGACAGAATCCTATGAGGTGAATAAGCTTCACCACGAAACTCTGTTATCATCCACATGAAAGCATATGTTTTGGTACGAATGTAAGAATATCACTCTAATCATATGCGAGAAAGGGGGGGTAGAATTGACCAGGGATGGTGAAATGGACCATCTCAAAAATCGGATTATGAAAATTGGAGGGTAAAAACGTTCACTTTCCGTAATTTATAAGAGTATCATTTTATGGATTAATGAAGATTAATGGAAAGAAAATTGTTATCATCACAGGATCCATTCATTGAGTAGAGCAGGATGAAATGGAATAGTAGAACTGAAGTACGTACACAGAGAAAAATGTCCTCTTAATTTAAGAATGTGCAGGTCGCTTAAATTAAGTGACATTTCTCACTTTAATCAAGTGACTTTTTCTCTCTTAGTTGAAGAAAGTAAAAGTCACTGAAATTAAGTGACTTTTCTCACTTAAATCAAGTGACTTTTTCTTTCTTAATTTAAGAAAGTAAAACTCACTCAAATCAAGTGAGCTTCCTCACTTAAATCAAGTTGCTTGCGTGAATGCTTGAGATTTTGATACTTCCAAACTTCACACATGCTGCTATGTAACGAAACTTCTGGGAAATACGTGATAATTCTCTACTATTTGGGGGTGTTATAAGTAAAAATTCCTTCAGCTATTGAATAAAATTCTCAATATAAAAAAAATCGCAACATGACAATTGAATTTTCCTATATAGGGCTGTTCAGTTTCTTCACACCCTCCTCTTTTTCTCATAATAGAGAAGTTGCATAAATTTAATATCCCTAAAAATTCATATATATATCAAAGAATAATTAATTTGAAGCATTTTTGGAATTTTTTTTTTTAATTAACAAATTTTTTTTTTTTATAAATAAATTATAAAAAATAAATAAATTCAGGCCTGATGAAAACGATTTCTCATTGGTTGTGACGTCATTATATCCGTTGAGGGTGAGAGCCAATCAGAATCACACTATAAACTTGTTTTTTTTTCTATATTCCGATCTACATGCGTCATAACAGAATAGTCTCACTTAACCTCATAAAAATAACCGCCATAACGAAAATACGAGATTTTATAATTTGTTTTTATATAAATCTAACTAAAGTGTTCTTGCATTGAAATTGAATATGGTTGACGTTGGTTTAACAAAAGCAGCGTCTCGAAATGTGCCAAAAGTAGATTTTGACATGTTTTTAAAATATATTTCTGAAAATCCATGTTATTATGTAGTGTAAACAGGTGGTGTAAATTTTTTTTGTCGACAAAAAATTTTATTCACGGCAATTAATTTGTTTAAAACGTATAAAATCTATATAATCTATTATATATGTAAAAGGAAAGCGTTAATGGATTTGTCCAGCCTTTTCTCTGTAACCACCCACTGCTACCCACAAGGGGTTGTAGTGAAAGATAGCCCGTGGCCTGTACTCTCAAGTAAGAGAGTTTGGCTTCGGTAGGTGAAAGTGGGTGGATGTAGGTGGCAAAAATGTCAGTTGGGATATTTCTATCCTTCTCCAACACATTGTATGGCTGAGATAGACTCGGGGTTGTGTTGAATTACATGAAGTATATATATGTGTGAATATTCTAGAAATATCTTAAACATTCTAGAATGTTCTCGGGATTAATTTAGGAACCTTCTAGAATGTTCTAGAAGGCTGCAGAATTCTCAAAAACGTTCTAAAAGGTTCGATAATAATTTGGAGCACTCGGGAAAGTTCGAGAACATTCTAGAAGGTTCGAGAATTTTCTAGAATGTTCAAAAAAGTTCGAAGATATTTTGGATGTTCCAGGAAGTTCCAGAACATATTAGAGTGTTCCAGAAGGTTCGAGAATCTTCTAGAATGTTCCGTGAGTTTTGAGAGTTTTTTGGAATGTTGCAGGAAGTTCAAGAACATACTACAATGTTTCAGAAGGTTCAAGAATTTTCTAAAGTGTTCCATAAGTTTTGAGAGTCTTTTGGAATGTTCCAGAAGGTTCAAGAATTTTCTAGAATGTTCCATAAGTTTTGAGAGTCTTTTGGAATATTCCAGGAAGTTCGAGAACATTCTAGAATGTGTGTGATCCTATCACCATTGAGCGTACGATGTATTTCAACTCGAGCAACGCCAGGTTGCGCAGCTAGTATTTACTATTTTCTTTATTTTAACAACATAAACATGGATGCTTCATCCGATCGATGTGTGGTGGCGTTACTAAACCGATATAATGACGTCACTTTCATTCAAGAACATCTATTCAAAGTATCATTTTTAATTAAAGATTACTTGAAAAATCAATTGTTAAATAATTTTTTACACAAACTGTCTTAATAATTCCTATTGAACGTTTAAGTAGAAATATAATTATAAAACATGCAACTTCTCTATTTTAATTTCACAAATTCGAAATGGGTGATTCTTGAAATTTATGGCACTATTAACATTTCTGAGAATATGACCCATTCTCAGGTCTATGAGAGTTTAGGTGGTCCATTTTACATCCCTCTACCCCATATAACCGTAAGTGTACTAACTATATAAAAAAAGGTACAGAATTTTGTATCATATCTTTCACCGCTAATTCTACGGTTCCCTTACTTTTTGTATGCTGTCCATCTTTTCTTCCAGGAGCTGATGTCGCATCGTCGTGTTTCATATTCCCGACCCACTGGGCCTGCAATAATTGTCTGTCTAGGCTTTGGTTCTTATTTTTATGATTTTTTCTTTTTGCCTTGATCAATTCACCCTCTTTGTTAAACTTCAGCGCAGATAGCATCGTTTGATTCTCTTTATGGTGGGAGAAAGATTATTGATATATTCTATTCCCAAATGATTGGAGTCATAAGTTATGTCTAATCAACTCATTATCAGGAATGAAGTGGACGTAAGAGCTATGCTTACGCATACCACTTACGCCACTTCTAATCTGAAGATATGGATACGAGTTATCGGTCAAAATTCCTGAGATAGGCTCTATTTATTGTCAAAAGATCATTTGTTTACATAATATATTCCTTACCACCCTGCTCCAAAATTCTAACTCTCTTCCACGTATGTCTCTCATATTCCGCCAGCAGTAATCCGTCAACATTTTTAATTTCTTCAATAGGCTTGATGGATGTCCCTCGAAGATCTTCCCAAAACACCACAGCCCATAACTGTACGCCTCTTCCATTCATATTGAATCCTACAGTCCAACGAGAACACATAACTGACATTGAAATGGAATATAATAAGAATCCCTGACAATACTCTAAATTTATTATACAGGGTGACGTCTGCGTCCGTCTTACAAACTATAGCAGTTTGAAGAATCACTGCTTACAATTTTCATACCGCAAGAACCAGTGGAATTGAATAGGGGAAATTCTAATGACGATCATGAGCCACAAGAATTTTTTGTTGTTGCAACATGGAATGCGATACTCGAGGTGATACCAAATTCGCCGATTCTACTGATATTGAATGGAAGAATTGAGCCGACATCAAATGCGGCACTTTTAGCAGAATTTCCGAAATGGCAGAAAATCGTTCAGAAAATTTCTACGGATCTATCAGAAAAAATTCTATTCAGAAAAATTGTACGAGCTATAAAAAAGGACAAAGTCACTTCATCTTGTTTAGTTTCGAGGATATTCTCCAAAGAAGCGTCAATTGCAATACTACTCAGAATTATTTCATATTCAAAGTGATTTTCAATAGTCGTCGAATTCAGGAATGAGGAAAATCAGAGAAATGTTCTAGAAATCAAAACCTACAAAATTGAACAAAAAACGGAGAAAATCTCTCGCAAATGTTCTTAAATCATGATAATAGCTCGATAATAACACACACATTCATGTTCAATTTTTGATAGAATCTTCAAATATTTCATCTTACGAAATGCGCATTTCTTAATTACGTTTGATAAAAGAAAGAATAATAATTTTCCTTCAAGCAGGTCGAAGTAGCTATGACAAAATTTGAAAAGAAGGAATAATAAGAATAGCTACGTATTCTAGTACGTTAGCAATCAGGTACATTATTCATTTTATTCATTACTTTTTGAAGGAATTTTCACTGATGTTCATCAAAAGGATCGAATCACAATGAACAAACATGAAATGAAAAATAAACGAAATATCTCTACTCTCAAGCTCGTAATGCTGATGCTGTATCAATCAATGAGAGACAGTTTAAAGATAATCCAAGCCCTTCAACACTATCGAGAGATCTACATCAAAGAATTTCATTGTCAGCCACTTGAGAATCGAATCCCAATTTGAAGTGCCTTGCTGTCATCTCGAAGATCTTCAGTCCGATTCTCCATGATCTCAAAGTATAGTTGAAATCAGTAGGAAAAATATTCACAATAAATGTTTTGTTAATAGCAGCTGAGCCCATCAATTCTCCTATCAAATCGACAAATTCTTCTTTCAGTGTTATACAGCTTCATTAGAGTACCTTCAGCTGTTGCTCCTCAGTAATCCTGGTGTTTTAAATTATCAATTCGCAAGAACTGGGAGGTATCAAAATCCTCTTCGTTCTTCTCAGCACTATGAGCCTTAGTAGCTGATGCTGACTTCGGTTTAGTTTTTTCTGTCTATTCACCAGCACTTCAATTGCACCACTGCTCTTGACTGCTTTCGGATGATCCTCAGGTGCTTATTTTGTTCATGATAGTTTGATGCGTAAACTTGGTCTTACTTTAGCGAATACAGTAAGGACAACGGTCTTCGAATCAAATTTTAATTTTTCCATTTGTCTCACCCTCGTAGAACCAGTGAATTATGAAATCTGAAACTTCTATGTATTTTTTCCAACGTCTGAATTATTGATCCTTGAGATTTAAGTGAAGATATAGGAGGCAAATCATTAATTCTTTTTTCGGAATATGGAACGAATAATTTGAAATACGAATGAATGAATGTAGAATAAAAGCAGGAAAATATCGTTTTTGAACATCAAATGTACTATTTTTTTCACTAAAATTCATTTTTTGTTCTTAATTTTACGTATTTCAAACTTGAAATTAATAATTGTGTAGTGAACTATTTTTGCTAAGGTACAAAATGGAATTTTACAGGCGAATTAAAATTGAGCTCGGGGTATTCTAACAACACTGGCGTGTACATTTTTTTTGGTGAAGGTGAAATAAAATGGACACAAGAGAAAAAATGGAAACGTTTCAGTTTTGGAATTTCATGCTACGGAAATAACTCAAAACTGATGAAAATATTGCAGATAGGTTTTTTTAACGATTCCCCTAGAAAGCTGAATGAATTTTTCATGGAAGTCATATTTGAGAAGTAATGTTTTTTCAATTTTTCAAAAACTTCTTTTTTTTCCTCAAGATTTGAAGATAAAGGTGCCCATCAGTTTCTGAAAAAATGTCAGTTTTCGGAAATATCTCCGACTTTATTGGTTATTATAGCGACTTGGGGCTGGCTCTAAATGAAAGGTGAGCTCATTTCCCATCGATTCATGTGGTTAAAACGAAATAAAAATTTTTTATGTACTCATAGGACAAAAACTGATTTTCGGCCTAAGCCCATAAGTATTTGCAAAATTTATCAAAAAAAATGTTATCCACAGAAATGGATGAGAAACAAGCTCACTTTCCATTTGAAATCAACCATAGGTCACTACGATCAACAGAACCGGAGATATCGCCGAAAAAAAGCATTTTTTTATTTTTTCAAGCAAATCCCCCTCAAAACTTATCCAAAAAAGTAAAATTATCCAAAAATTGGAGAAATCGATTATGACAGGTTTTTCACCTAAATTTTCTCAGGTTACCAATGGAATCATCAAAAAATCTTTATCTCGAAACGTTCAAGTGAGATGTCCGTTTTACTCGACTCTGCTCTATCTCGGAACTCAACAAAAACAACATTTGAAGAAAGTGATTTTTGGAAAATGTTGAATCAAAATATTCTGCAATTCCTTGCATTTTTTTGGCCAAAAGCAATATTTTTCGTATTTTGTCTTGATACTTCCGTCTGTTATGCGATGAAATAAATGATTCTGAATCACCTCAATTTTTCCAAATTTTCATCCGATTGGTTTCAAAAAAATCAATTATCAAAGTTGCGTCTTATACATGGGCTCTTATGCATCAAACCTGTCTTAGCACGAGATTTTGTTACCACCTGAGTCGGTAACGAAGTCTCGTGTTAAGACAGGTTTGCTGATGGAGCAACTAAACAAAAATCCGTTCCATCCATGCATCATATGTCTAGACTCACGATATAAGTATTCACCAAGTGCTTCATGAGCTTCATCAATTACAATATATTCAATAGACTTTGTTGGAAAAATTTTATGCTCCAAATCCTCCTGAAAGGTCTGAGAAGCTGCAAATATAACTCTCTTCTCTCTCCGCTATGGAGGATGTTTCTTCTGGAGTGTTGCTCCAGGTAATTCAATAATTTGACGTACTGCTATACCCATTACTTCATGACAAGCGTTAATTCACAGACCAACGAGAAGTTTCATTGGAGTGAAAGAAAAGTAATTATTCCTTCTACCACAACGGCTATGAACTTCTCTCCTGAATCTGATGGAAGGCAAACTGAAGTATTGTTGATTAGCGCAGTTTGAGCTATTGTGAATTTATATCGTCAAATTGGATGAGGCTCTCGATGTATCTATCACCTGCTAGATTCAAGATCAATGCTAGATTCAGCTGAGCCTTCATCGGTTGATAAGGAGACCTCTTGCGAGGAAAGATTCAATTTTAATTATTATTTTCACCTAATTTTCACTGTCAACTTTTATTTTTTCTCTTGGGCAAAAGAAATGTGCTTTTGAGCAAGAAAAACCTACTCCCCTTGGTCACGATGTTGGCGAACATTTTCTCAGTGAATTTTATCCATCACTGTTTCTTCAATTTCATCTCGCTATTGAGCAAGATCTTGTTTCAAGGCCTTGAGCTAATCACGGAGGCGCTTGTTCCTTTCTGCAAGTTCACGACGGTATCCAACAGGAACAATATTTGACTCATTGATGATTGAGAACATCACCATAATTGACTCATTAATCTTTAAGAACATCACCATGTGATGCTTCATCCTTAACCTCCTCATCATTTCCATTCTACTCTACATGAGGATAATGATGATGTGGAGTAGTTGCAGCTCTGAAAGCTCCATCTGCTTCTTCTTGTCGTAGAGTCGCAGCTTTGACTTCCTCCTGTAATCACCGTGCCTCAGCATCTTTAGTCTCTACTTCCGACTGTATGCGCATAACTTTCATTTGCTTAACACGTACTGACTGCTCTAACTTGGCACGCTTAACCGACTCCATTTCATGAAAACGTTAGAGTTTCTCTATCATTGTTGTTAATTCCTTCGGGCCACTCTCCAATTCTTCTTGAGCCTGCTGCAACTGTCTTAATTATTCCTGACGATATCTTATCATCTCTTAAGCCTCATTCAATTATGCTCGCACCTATCTATCATAGCTTTTCAGCAACATTTCCGTGAGAGTGATATTGCAATCAATTCCCTTTCTTTACCTCCTGACTTATGACTTTTTCAGAAAACTTGATCCATGTTGAGTCGCTTTCAATATCTTTGTACTGAAGTTTAAATAACAAAACTTCACGTCTACTGATAGAATTAATAATTCACCTCAACTTTCACTTGTCCATGTAAAATTATTCGTTCCAAATTTCGACGTTCCTTCCCCCTCACCTCTTATCTCAAGTCTCCATTACTTTTCGCCTGCGATTTCGTCCGCTTTGTCCTATCCGTCCTGTCCCAACTATCTTAATACGTACATACCCGTTCAATTTGTGGGTTCAGTGCTGATTTTTCATTATGGAAAAATATTAACAATTTTTTACTCATCAATAGTACATCATACCAATTCACGTAATTGTTGATGTTCTCGCAATCCAATTTGTAATCACTATCGCCGCTGGCGGCCGCCTCCGTTGATTAGTGTATATTTCTATTTTTCATTTCAAATTTTAATGATCCTTAAAAATAATATTAATAACATAAATATTTAATGACTCCGTTTTGGTTATATCCCTTAAATTTTAATGATAAGTGACCATCAATAATCATGCATTCCTAGCGCCGCCGACGCCTTCGGCCACGTCGTTGATGCCCTTCTCTTTTTTTATTTAACCATTTTATTTTTCAATGCCTGCAATTTTTTTTGTCATTAACTTTTATTTAACTTTTGGATATCTATGTCAAATGATTATTGTATCAAGAACATTATACAATAATTTCGTGAAAAAACTCCAGTTCTCAGTTCATTTTAAAAATATATAAATTTGGTAATTATGAAACAATTTATATCATTTTACTCATTTCGGAGGAGTAATGCATTTCAAAATTATGGTAATTCTTCTGGAGAGTCTCCTAGTATCAAGGTAATTATTACTACGTATAATTTAATTCTGGAAAAGCTGATTCAATTTTTTTCTTGAATATGTCTTAGAAACTAATGAAAAAACGCCTTTTTTGTTCTTGAACATTCGCATAGAAATTTTCATGAACTGCAAGCAATGATTCGGGCTGAATAGTCATGTCTCAATTAGTTTTCGCGAATTTGAATAAAAAATGACTCATTCTGTTTTATCCATAAAATAATGAGTCCATCAATTTACTCCTCGTTTTTCAAGTATAACCTTGACAATGAAATGAGATAGGACGATTCTGTTGCACTCTTTGTTCTTAGATTTTGAAATTCCGACAGAAAGTAAAATAATAATTCATACAAAAAAAAAATAAGAATGAATAAGACTATCCCCTCTGGTTTCGCAGTTATTTACAAGAAACGAGGGGCAAGAAAAACGGATTCAGATCAAACTCATCTGAATGAAGATGTGGTGAATGTCTTTAAAAAAATAAATTCATCGTTTTTCATCCTCAAATATCAGGATGCATGCTGAATGAGTCAAGAGTTAAGGGGAAAGAATGTAAATATATAAGGTAATCACGAGAGGAAAAATGCAAGGAGGATTGAATGATATATGTGTCGAATTCATTTCGTAGCTCTTCAAATATTCGACAAGAAAGGATTCTTCGAAAATTGCACTGTCTTGTTTAGTTTCCGAGATATTCCACAACATGAATTTCAAAAAGTTGAATTTCTTCGTCATTTCAAATCATTGATGTCTGTTTCTTTTCAATATCTCGGAAAGTAAATGATGTGAAACGATTCTCGTAGGAGTCTTTTTTCTAGCTCTTGAGATCCTCTACAAAGAAGATTCAAGTAATAGTGCCCTATCTCGCTTAATTTCGGAAATATAAGAAAAACTGATATCAAAGTGTCTAATTAACTGAATGAGTCAATTGTTTCACAATTTGTGAAATATCTTGGAAACTAAGCGAGAAAGAAATTTTTTGAAGAAATCTTTTTAGTAGAAAATTTTAAGAGCTACAGGGAAAGTTTCTACAAGAATCGTAGTACCGTCAATGGCCCAATTAATGCCATCGGCCCAATTAATGCCACCGGCCCAATTAATGCCACTTTTCATACATTTTCGTGATTATTGAACTTATTCGAATTCTCAACTCTAAGTAATTGATAACAGTGGCTAGAAAAAAATTCTAAGGATACCGGACAATCAAAATATTCGATATTTCTCTACTAGATATATTTCTAAAATTAATCCGTTAAATGCGACCAGCGTGCTCAGCAAAATTAAGCCCTAAAGCTCTTCATGTGGGGTTAGACTACCTCATCAGTTCAATGTGTGATATTGAGAAAATTTCAGTATTTAATAAATCGAAAATTGTATTGATTGTTAGCAAAATCAGTGGACTTTCATATAAATTGACGAATAATTCAAAAATAACGACCAGTGATGGAAATTAATTGATGGCAATTATTGGGACCCTCTATGGCAGAAATCGGGCCATGGTGGCATGAATCGGGCCGTGGACAAAATATTTTCAAAAATATAAATTAAATAATTTTTATCAATAATTCAGGAAAATAATTAATGTAAATGATAGTCCGGACCCTGAATTCTTTCGAGGAAAAATCAAATTTGAATTTATGATAAGATATAATTTTTCTATGAAAGATATGCAGCAGAATAGGTCTCTTGGTAGCATTAATTGGGTCATTGACGGTATTTCACAAATTTCCTGAGATATTTTTAAAAAATTAATATTAAAGTTTTGAATTAATGGAATAGAATATGAGTCTTGAAATTCTGTTGTCGGGAAAAATATTCTATTAACTCACGATTATCGTTGCTCGAAGACCCTCACTCCTCCTTCCTTGGGAAATCACGATTATCGTGACTGGAAAGCCCTCACTCCTCCTTCCTTGGGAACTCACGATTATCGTCACTGGAAAACCCTCACTCCTCCTTCTTTGGGATAGAAATCTTTCCAAAAGTGGTGTCACTAGTAATGAATATTATCGATTAACTTTTTGTTTCAAAAATAACAATTCATTTAAGGAATACTTACATTTTTCTAGAAATCTAGCCGGTTGCTAAGTCGGTTTTCGTTTGACAGTCTTTATCAATTGTTCCCCGCTTGAAGTTATCACGAGAGATAACTTCAAGTGATGAACAATCGATGAAGATTGTCAAATGAAAATCGACTCAGCAATCCGCCAGATTTCCAAGAAAATGTAAGTATTTATTAAATGAATAGTTATTTTCGAAGAAAAAAATTAATTGATCATATTTATTGCCAGTGACACCATTTTTGGAAGGATTTCTATCCCAAGGAAGGAGCAGTGAGGGTTTTCCAGTAACGATAATCGTGAGTTCCCAAGGAAGGAGGAGTGAGGGTTTTCGAGCAACGATAATCGTGAGTTAATAAAATATTTTTCCCAAACGCAGAATTTCTAGACTCATATTGTATTTCATTAATTCAACACTTTTTTTTTTATTATAATTCAAAACTTTAATATCAAATTTTTAAAATATCTCAAAAAATATCTGAAATAGCATGATTCTTGTAAACACTTTCCGTGTAGTTCTGGAAATTTTCCACGAAAAAGATTCTTACAGAAATTCTCCTATCCTGCTTATTCTCGGAAATATTGAAAAAAATAATATTAAAGTCCTGAATTGATGAAATAAATCAAGTTTTTTTACATTTTTAATATTTCGGAAAATAGATAATCTACGCCATTTCTGCAACCATCTATTTTTGTAGATCATTTTAACAACTCCAGAAATGGACTAGTGTGTCTACAATTCACTGAGATATTTCCACAAAATTAATGAAAAAAATCATTTGTAAAAACGAAAATAGGATAATTCAATTTTCTAATCAGTTTTTTGAGAATAATCTCGGAGACTGAGCGAGATTTATATTTACTTTCTTCACGATCACTACTCTGTTCTTGCACAAAAAGGCGTACTTCTATTAATTTCACGAATATTCTTAAAAAATCCCGATTGAAAAAGTTTGATTTCCCGGTTTTACGTTTCTAGCATTGGATTTTATTCAGTTTCAATCACCTCATCATTAGATTATTATTAAATTAGGATTTTCTTAAAATCAATTTTTCAACTGCATTTCATTGAGAAATTTTCTCCTTATAGATGGCTAACCTTGATATAATGAAGACTGATTTGTTAGAACTTTATTTATTTTGGTGCGAAAAGAGGCAAGAGATCAATGATGAAATGCGGACTTGTTTTCCGGACCTGCTATTATTATTGAGACTACACGGCGATGGAATCTGGCCACTCGTGGTGGATTTTCTGGCGTTTACAGGGAGAGCGATAATTCACAGCGTAAGATATCTACTTTTTACTCTTTAATCGCGGTATTTTCTTGAAGAGACTTGCTGAATTTATTTCTGAAATTCTCGAATTTGATGAAGTGAATCTGTGAAGAATTTCATGAGGAATTAAATAAGTCTTAGAAACAAAAAAATAATTGAAAATTAGACAATTTTCTGTGCTTCTTAGATTCCTATATTTTTTTTCAACTTTTGGAAGCATTTTCAAAGCCACAGAAATTTTCACAGTTTTCAACGAATTTCTTGTTTTTAGGACTTATTTCATTCCTCATTGATTTTTTACAGATTCGCTCCATCAAATTTAAGAATTTTATTTCGTATAAATTGTTATTAACGATTTTATACAAAACATTCAACTTTTCCGTAGATGGAAAATTTCATTCTGCAATTTCGAGTAAACAAATGTACGATTCTTCAGAATGAAAATTTATATTCAATATATGCACCGAGAACCCTTTCCATGGAGGGTCTGGTGCCTCAATTATCATGTTTTTTTTTCATAGAACTACTTAAAGTGGATTTTTTTTCTAGCCTGAACAGCTCATAAGAGAATCTGCGACTTTCATTCAGTTCCTTACGGATATTGATGAGGCAACTCTTGATGCGACGAAGAGGGCCAGGCACGACATCCTCATAACTGTGTGGCGCTTCCGTTCTTTCGTGAATTCATTGAATATTAAGAAAAAATACTAATTGATTATGGAAAATTCATGAAACATTCGTGCTTCACGATAAAAATAAATGAAATTAATTATTGTGAAAAATACCCTGAAAAAAAAATCATTTTTGAGATCGCATTCGTTCGGACCCTTCCCGCTTGCCAACAGAATCTTTGTGAATGTTATTATTGTTGAATCGATGTTTTTCTGAAAATATCTCGGTGAGAATTTTTTTTGAGAATCAAGAAAAAAAGAGAAAATAAAGAAGGTAAATTATATTTCATTACTTGAGATTTTTCAGAATTTTCGAAACGATTTTGATTTTTTTCAATTATTTCCGCTTATTATTTTTGCCAAATTCGAGTCTGGCAACATTTCTTTGTCCACAGGTTTCTCAAAAATCAGTTATATTTTACTATTTCAAATTTTACACAATATTCGCTAGTCTTTTAAAAGTTATTTTGGAAATTATTTTTACAATTACTTTTCCAGGCAAAGAAAGATTGGTCTTTGAACGATCTCTGAAAGATCTCCCGAAGATGTTGCAAAGAGATCTTCAGAAGCTCTTTGGCAGATCTCTTATATGACAACTTCAGAAACTCCCAAAAGACTTCAAGATGTCTTCGGGAGATCTTTTCCAAAATCTGTCACTACGTCACTCACAGTTTTTGGAAAAGATCTCCCAAAGACATCTTGAAGACTTTTGGAAGTCTGTGAAGTGGCCATATAACCGATCTTCCAAAGAGCTTCTGAAGATCTCTTTGCAACATCTTCGGAAGATCTTCCAGAGATCGTTCAAAGACCAAATTTTTTTTTACCCGGGTAGTCTGCAGGTGTTTCTCTATAAGTCTTGCAACGACTTTCAATGAATCTTTTGACGACTTTTTCCAAGTATTGGAAAGACTTGGGCGAAGTCTTGCAAAGACATTTCATAAGTCTTGTAAAGACTTGGTCTAAGTCTTGCAACGACTTTTGACAAGTCTTTCGAGGATTTGTCAAGAATTTTCAAGATATTTCATGATTTGCTTCTCCGTATCTTGAACTTTTCTAATCAATGCTCTGAAACTGTGGTTTTTCTACAATTTGTTAAATTATTTCATATGAATTAGTGGGTTCAGTTTATGAGTATAAATTTTTATTTCAAACCTGGTTTCAAATATTAGCTGACGACATTTCTTGACTGATGTGACTCACACCATCTTTTTTTCAATTCCAACAAGAATGAGGCTCATGGAGAGTGTTTCGAGAGGAAGAGGAATAGAATCAAAAATGAAATTCAATATGGAAGGTAATTATGCAAATTAATTTTATTCCGTAACAAATTATAACGAATTCTTCCAAGTGTCTTGTGTGCATGTTAAAAAGTTTATTCCCATCCTTATGGAGGAAAAAATAATGTTGATAGCGAATTGGGTGTATTTGTGGGCTTTTGTAGAGGAAATCACCCCCAATAATTTATTCCATTTTTTCCATGTTTTCTTTCACATATTAACATTCTACAATCAATTCACATAATTTTCTTACATAATAAAGTAAATTCACCAAAAATAGCTCAAAAGAAAAAAATTTTATACGTGAAAAATAGAGTCAGTTTTAACCGGTTTTTCTCATTGTTTTGAATTGTTGAGGGAGAGGGAGCGCGGTGTGTGGGACGGAGCAACGAGAGAAAATTATCGATTATTTTGGTAATAAAGTGTGTATTAGACATTTACATTGGTAAGACAGAGACCAATGGCAGTGGAGTGGGGCAATTTTGGCATTGTAAACCATTTGAGCCCTCTTCATGTCCAGTGAGTTTTCTGGTGTTACTTGGTTGTCAACTTTGTTTTATTCTTCTTGATGAAGAAAAAGAGTGTAGTGTCTCCACTAAATACAGTTGGATTTTCTATTCCAGATGAGTATTTTCGAAATTTTCAAAAATACGTATTAAAATTATAAAGGTTTTTCAAATTAAATATATTTCGTTTTTTGAATTTGATGTTAAATTAAACGGTTGATATTATTCCACGCGAAGCATGCATATTATTGACATGCGTAAACAAAGTACGCATTTTTATGCTCAATGTACTTGTTTACAGAAAAAGTAAAATTAAATTTTTGCAGCTCAATGAAGGTGAGCGGAGGTTTTTTGTCAATAAAAAAATTCTTCATCAAAATCCCGTGTGTCGCATTAAGGTTGGTTGTGTAGGTTCTTTTGAGGCCTATGCACCACTACGTCCCCGTCGTGGCCTCGGGTAATGCAAAACGTGGTGATAATCTCAATTTTATAACTTTTGGTTTTTTCGTTTATATGGGTTATACTTCCCAGGAAAAAGTTGGTTGTATTTTCCAAAAAATTTTAATTAGGATGTTGTTCAGGCCTCGCACGGTGTGACTGACCTCTGAACAATTCAAAAATTCATTAAAAATTCCACTCAAATAGAGTAAAACTGTTTTTAAAAATTGGGAGAGGTTTCCTATGCTATACCCGTATTTGTGTTTCGACATACATATCTATCTCTATCATAATATATAGGCTTCAAATTGGAAAACTGATCAATACTTTATGAAAATATATTTCTTATCATCACCATCATAAAAAAAACACATAATAATCACTCTTCTAATAAAATAAACAAACCGTAATAATCATAGTTATAATTTAAACAAAAACAAAACAAAAAAAGTGAACTGCAATCCTGCATCAGAATCTTGAACATCATGAAATTAATAAATTATGAAAAATCTAATTAATTCAAAGAGGAGTTTTCGCTATCTTATATACATATGACCAAAATCTCCCCCCCCCCCTCCATACATGTGTTGGGAATTACATGATAGAATTCATTACTAGGGAGCAATTAAACTATTAGTTTGCCGACTTTCGTATTCCTTTTTCGTGAGAGTTTCATTTAAATGAAACTAACTAAGACAATCCCATGAAAAATTTACCTAAAAATGAGTAAATTTTTCGGAAGTTTCTTTCGCTTCAATGGTTCTTGAGCTTCGATGATCCTCCGTGATATCCTGTATGCAGAAGTTCGAATACTGCACACTGAAATAGAAAATCTTGAATGAGAAATTAGAATTTCTGAGTTGGGAATCATTAAAATTCAATTGATCATTATAGGTATTGACTCACTGCATTTAATGTTAGAGGGAAGGCCAGTATTTAATTTAATATAATGTTAGAGGGAAGTTCAAGGATATCGTCAACATTTCCAAACCCTACTCCCAGTACATTGATTGAACGATTACAGCTGTATGTGAGGAAACGAGCAACTTTATACTCCTCCTTCCTCTGGACTCTGATCTGTCGTTCACTCTCCAGCCGTCGACATTCGATGTGAGCAGAACAGGCAGATTAAGAACGTCCAAATACCGCACACTGAAATAAAAGATGATGGATGAGAAGTGGAAATTTTTTGAAATCATTATAATTCTACTAATTATTAGAGGTATATACCTGCTACGTTTCCTGCCAAAGGAGAGGTAAAGAATCTCACGGACATTCCCAAACAGCATCTCAGAAACATGGATTGAATAATTGATAGCTGTATTTGAGGAAACGGAAAGCTGGATAGTCGTTCTTCCTCTGGACTCTAATCTTGAAGTCATTCTTCTGAAGTCGAAATTCGACGCGTAGAAGAGAGAGATATTCATCTTGAATGAGCTGTAAAAAGATGGAAACGAAAGTAAGCTGAATAATTTCGGGAGTGATAAGAGTAGTGAGAAAAAATAATGTATTAATAAACTGTACAGTATTTCGCTGCTAGAGTTCCATAACATCTGTCTCATCCCAGCCCATCGTCCGTATTACTTTGACAAGCTTCATTTGGCAACCAGCCAGCGTTTCTCTTCCAAAATAGTGGTTAATTTTCGAAGTATCGGTGTGATTTATGGCTGCTTTCATCGTTATATTTATGGCTGCTTTCTTTTTAACTGAATGTCTTCTTTACTGGAGAGGTGGAATTCTCTATTATAATTCCTTGAATAGCTGGGTTTGCTTCGTTCAACACTACTGGTACTGTTCTGGTTACTGATATGTAATCCTTCAACATTCTGATGCCACTGCCACTGCTATCCTTCAACGATTCCATACTCATTTTCAATTTTATGTCAGTTATCTTTTATGTCTTTCCAGAGAACACGTCCCAATGGTTTTATCTTTCCTCCAGTTCCGGTGTTGTTGTCTCCTTCGATGTTGATCTCCATACAGTCATTCATGCTTCAATTATTTCTATTCCCTCGCAATATGTTGGCTTCAAGTTCTTTCTTATATAGAATAGCATTGTCGTGGATGTGATACAGTTCACAACGGAAATATATTTTATTAGTATCAATCTCATCTGTGCCTAGATAATAGGAATCTGATCTGTAATGTTATTGGTCTGACTGCGTACATAGATTCATCGCTAGATATCTTCATGACACAGTAAATTCTCTTAAACTGTGCTACAGGAATGACTCGGAGAAATTCGGTACCATTGTTCCTAAGTTTATGAATAATATTCACCTTAGTTTCAGGTTCAGATATCTGGAAAGGATTAGTAGATTCATAATTAATGACGATCATTAATGTTTGTGCAGCATCTCTGCAAGTGTCACACAGACTATCAAGACAAGAGCAATTTGAAACTCGTACAAGCCACTTCGTCAATCCTATATTCCTCGTGTCATTTTCCACGTACTCCACACATGTTGAATCAGTTTTCTTTGTACGTGTGTATGACAGAGATGAATGAATTTCCCCATCTTTCAATAATCTTTTGAATTCGTACACAGTGTCACCAACCACGCCAGATCGTCGCAGGGCTTCTTGGATGTCAGGTGGAACATTTTGCATTTTTTTCGGCCGATCAATGATGCTTACACCAGCAGTTACAGCATAAATTCTACTCCGACACTTACTTCTACTTTCCATTCGATGGCATAAAGTTGAAATTTCCTCATCTCTCAAATACTTTGCCTTAAATGTTGCCAATCGCAAATACCACGATACTTCTGAACATATTTGAAGCTGACCATCCCTAGCTGCATGCAGTAAGGATGTTAATCTGCCATTGGCATTTTCAAATGGGAAACACGTGAATATACGCAGTGGTCCATAATCAGCAACTAAAGCACTGAGGTGTTTCAAAGAGTGGAAGTTACAGGTCATGGAATCAGGCCCCTATAGATCTGTAACGGTTGGCTTGACTGACATTGAGCCAACGGGTTAAATGCACGGAAATTCCTCAAAACTGACCCAAATTTATGCTCCGAATTTTTCCCCAAATTACTCCCGATTAATTTCCCTTTATTTAAACTGGGCGCCAGTCGTTTTTCCGAAATTTTAAGAGCTTGGGGGAAAATGACAAATCCCCAAGTTTTATTCTAAATCAACGATTATACCAAACCCCAAAAAGACTCTAATTTTACCCGCTTTTTTATATGAAACTCTCAATTTATCCCGAGGGGGAGAGGGGACGATACCCTCTATTTGGGTATTCGTGACGACAAAAACTATACACAAAACTCATGGCAAATTTTAACTCAAATCATATAAATTCGATATATTCAGAAAAATTAATTATATACACGTAAATTGGAAAGAACATGAAATATTTAAAGAAACTTTTCGTGATTAATCTTATAATTATTTCACACTAATTATTAACTCTAAATTTAACTCAGAATGACCAACAATAAATCCAATATTAGCCGGGTGGCCTCACCCGGAACAGACGCTAACTCGACGTTTCCTTTTCTTTCAATTCTTTACTTAAAATTCTTTGCTTTTAGTCTTTACTCAAAATTCTTTACTTTAAACTCAAAATGTTAATTGTACGGGGACTCGCGTACCTTACGTTATCTGTGCTGTCTCTCCTCCCTGTTGACCTCTCTTTATTTATCTTTACTCCAATTTTCCTTACGTAATTCTTTACAATTTTCTTTACGTTTCTCTACACGATGTGATCGCCACGGTGTCCCGGGAGAAGAAGAACGAGTCTTTTCTCCCACGAGTTGGCATCGGGTTTCCTCGGCTGTTTCCGCTCAATTCCGGTAGAGCCGAGGCCCAACCCAACCAATTGTCCCGCGAGTCCCCCACTACTTTACCCTAACGTCACGGATTCTCCTCAATTCCGAGCATCTCGCGCCAATTCTCACTCTCCAATAATTCCAATATATATACTAAAAATAATCACAATAATTTGGACAATATTTTCCCGATAATTATAAACGGAAAACTTTAGTCTTTTAATTCACTTGAGTCTTTTCTTTTCACACACATAACTTTAGTCTTTTCTTTCACTGACTCCAATGTCGATCCTGGTGATCTCCAGCTTCCTTCACTGTTGGCCAACATTCCCCCTAGTTGGCTGATGCTGGACCAAACGAGTGGATGCTGTTTCTTCCCAGTTCTCCCTAATTGGCCTTGATATCCGATGAATAATCTCTGGGACTGGGGAAACTCTTCTCCAGTCCTACCTCTTGACTTTTCCTCCGTTTTCTCGGAGTTAATTTCAAATAAAAATAAACAAAAATAATTAGTGAGGTCACAAAATATGTTGACCTCACTCTGGACATTTGCTGTCTTGACTCAAAATGAGCCCTATCCTCACCGGGTACCGCGAATCGCGACCAAAACCATGATTTTCGTGAAATTTATCTAATATTTTAATTTTATTGATTCTGTGACGGTAAAAACCGTCACAGATCTTTGAATTCTAAAAGATATGAATTCAGTAGCTCAGCTGCTTTGGCAATATCATCAGATGGGATACTATCCTGATACAATAAATAGACTCCATAAACTAATTTCAAATGGTGTTCAAAAAACTCATCAGTCATGACGCCATTCAGCACCACAGGAGAATAGAGCAAGAGCCATTCTATGTGCTCTGAAGCCTTCCAGTAACTGGAATCAGAGATCTTACGTGGTGTCCGTTCGAAGTAGGAAGGAGGTCGAATTGAACTGAGGCGTTTGTCGATAATTTTTCTGTGATCTGTTAAAGATCCTCCATGATACCTATACTCTGACGTAGTCCATATATCTAATAGCCGTTTCGATATACCACTTAGCATATGCATCGCGTCTAGAGTAGTATATCGGACGTAATCTTCAAGGAGTACTCTCAAAACTGTTGGACCTTTAACTCCCAGATAGGGCTTCTCTCTTCTCACTGCCACTTCTGCACAATCCAGTGTGTTCGCTAATGTTCGTAATTCTACTTCATCGGTAGAACTATAAACACGTTTGTGTTCTAGCTTTTTTGTTCTTACTAAACATTTATGACATCCATATGTGCCATTATACTGCTGCATATTCAGAAACTGCGCTTTAGCCGGCAGATCAGAAGTGCCACAAATGATCATTGCCCGGATTACTAAAGTTTTATGCAAATCGTGGATGTAAAACGATATGCCGTTATACAATTCTTTACTGGTGCTCATCAACGGACTCATGAATGAGTTCGCATGAGGTTTCTTTGTCCCAAACCAAAGACCTGTCATGATCATATTAGAAGGCTTATTGCGTTCTGACGGTGGAAGTTCATTGATTTTGAAGAAAAATGGTCAAATACTCATTTTTGATGATTTGTAAAGTGAAACGCCATCCGAATTCCACATCAATGAAATGTTGGATTGTGACGTTAAGTCAAAATCACTCATATTCGAGTAATATTTTTGATAAACATTACCATCATAAATGTCTTCCAAATTTTCATCGACTTCTTTTCTCCGTTCAAAACGATACCTTATATTATTATAAAATCCCGATCGGTTGAACAATTCCTGTAATTGTGATTGCATCGGGATTCGAATAAAGTAGCTAGTTGGTGCATCTTCACATTCTTCAGGGCATTTGTCGTTGGCAGTCTTCTATTTTCGGTAGCACTCTGAGCCGTAAAAATGTTTTGCTAATGGAGGTTGCGACTTGTCGACAAATTTTCGGAAAAAATACAGAGTCTTGTTATGCCCCATAAGCATTATTTAATATTGTTTAATTATTTCATTATTACAGTAAAGAAGTTGCACACATTAATGAGTTCAACTTACTTCACATCTTATTTGACTCAGCGTCTTATTGCTACATGTATAATCATGTTGCAATGTGACACTGATAATTGACTATAAAAATCGAACTCACTAATGTTCGACAGGTCAGTTCTCAATCAGACACGAGAGTGTGTCATTTTACCTTTTACTTTTATATTTTATTATACAACATGGATATTAATTAATCACTTAATTTAAATAAATACTTATTCCTTTTCTAATAAACCACCGAGTTAAAGTATCTACTCATTGTAGAGGGTATCTCTACAGATAAACCCAAAGAACCTACTTTTGGACCATTTCCAGTCCTAACATTTGGTGGCAGCGGATTTCTTCGAAGGCAAGGATTGATCAACCATTGCCGACGACTACAGTGAGTACGAGAATAACTTGGCGAAATTTGGAATTGGACAACTCGCTTTCATCACGAGAGCAACTATCTTCGGATAGACTATCACTAGATAGACCAAGAGAAGAGGATTCTACTCAGTTGCATGAAGGAAACAAGTCTATCGACGGATAGAAAATCGTAGAAGTTTTTGGCAGTAAACATCCAGCTAAGCTCATTAGCTGAAAGTAACTGTATTGAATAACAAAGCATTTGTAATTTTTAACTTCTCACGTTTATTCTTGTTGTCCAACAGCAGAAGATTCAAATTGTACTAAGCGACATTTTGAATAATACAGGATTTTAAGCTGTGGAAACAGTTAAAATCAAATCTCTGGAAGGGGGAGGAGAATCATAGAAGATTTCCACTAAAACCTGAAGGAGTTACGTCTCGTGCGGAGACAGAGTTCATTTAGACGGGCCCACGTCGTTGACATGTATGTCAGTTTTTAGAGATGCTTTGGCCAGCGCGTCAATAGCAAGTGGACGTATGGTTGGAATGCCAACGTCGCGGACAAGTATGTCAGTTATCGAGGAAAATTTGGCCAGCGTGCCATTTACATATGGACATTTGGTAGACGTATCAATGTCAGCGGAATCACTAGTCGGTAAGACAATAAATAGTGACATCCACAGTCAGAATTTTGAGCATAATACACAAGGTGCGAGCTCTTCAGTGCCAACCGGCAAAGAGAACATAACTCTGGTAGAGTCTGAGTACAGGAGTACAAAAGCGACAGGAAACAGAGCGAAAACTTTGAAGGAACTACAACTTGAATTTTTCAGCATTCGGCAGAGAACAGATGAGAGCGTTAGCACATTTGCAGCTCGTGTCGAAAGGTTAGCTATGGACGTAGCGAAGGATCGCTTTGAATGAGGATTGAGACAACCAATCCAATGTTTTGTAAAAACGATGAATTATACTACATTCAATGAGTCTCAATTAGGAGCAGAGAACTTTGAGCAGGTCATATTGCAGAACTCAGCAGCGAAACTACAGTATAATTCGGGTCAGAGGTCGACAGAGAAGAAGAACCTTCTGAACCAAAAAGAGAAAAAAGTCATGAGTGAAAATATGGTTACGACTACAGCTTCCGGAATTTTTGACGGTTCAAGAGAAAAAGACAGCCGCAAAAATGTCACAGGAATTGGAATGGATCTACAACGACGCCATACTAAGTTCAAGATTTGTTTCAATTGTGCAAAAGAAGGTCACACAGCAGCAGAATGTAGACTCTTGCTAGGAAACCGCTATAATGAAGAAGTAAATCGACCGAAAAAGAAATTTATTGATTCAAACAAACAGTCGCAAGGAAAATGCAAATATTGCACATCGAGTACTCATAACTTTCATCAGTGTCATAAGCTGAAAGCAAAACTCGGAATTTCGAAGTCAGCATATATTGCGACAGTCCAACACAATAAAGGTAATGCAGAGAGTAATATAAATAATTTTACAGACAGATAAAAAGTTGAGCCAGCAAAAGGATTACAAAAGTCCTACCAGCAGTCAAGAAAAATTCATCGCATCATGGCATATGGGATTGAACGTGAAACAGGAGAGATCCTGGAAAATATGGAGAGAACAGAAACGAAACAAATGATAAAATCCGTCAACTCAGCTAATATGAAGAGGCATGTCATTTTAAGTGCCAATGAACTCAAGAAACAAACAGCGTTTCTAGTAGACACTGGTGCTATGGTTTCGCTAATAAAAATCGGTAAATTACGTCATAGAGTTCCGATCATAGAGAACACAGATCTCCTTCAAGGAATTGCTGAAGAAACCATCTTGACATTGGGAAAAGTTATAATTTATCTGAAAATTGGTGAAGAAAAATTAGGACACGTATTTCATGTGGTACCTAATGAATTTCCGTGCTCAGGAGGAATTCTTGGGGAAGATTTTCTAGAATCAACAGATTTGAGCGTACAAATCGAGCCAGGAAAAACGTTGTGGATAAATGGGACAGGCTTCAATTTCCGAAAAATGCGGGAACGAAGATTGGTTCCAGTAATGAGTGAGACACCAATAAACAAGTCAGCTCAGAACCGGAAGACCATCAAAAATTATAGAAGAAGAATTGAGTTCACCCAAGAAAGATCCAAAATGTAAGGATCTCTCGATAAATAATCGGAAGATGCTAATAGAAATAGAAGAATCTTGTCATCTAGAACATAATCAACATCCTTCGATTCATGAGAATTCAAATCCGAGTTCAAGACAAAACGAAATAGAGATTATCCAAGAATCTCACAGCGTTAGTTTACTCCCAAAACACTCGCAACAATCTCAAGAAGAAATCGTTAATTCACCCAAATTAGATGAACATTTATTGAGAGAAGAACCAGATAAGCTGTTTGATTTGCGGAAGAAACCAGAAGCAACAGGAGCAAATGCAGAGTATCATTATCAGACAGAGAATGAGAGAATCATCGGAGGTCTATTCTCAGTATTTGAAAAATTCTCAACTTTGGAAAAAATGCTGAAACGAAAAGGTTTCATTCTCAGTCAAATGTATACAGAATGTCCAAGAATTTCAATAACACGAGAAGGTGATTCCAGCCTTGATGGAAGGCAAATTCAGAAATTCCAATACTACTTCATATCATCTAATCTCGCTAAAACTCAAGGATTGCAATGGTACTGTCAACCGTACTGTAACATTATACGACAGGAAAAAATTCAACAGTTGGTGAGAATTACTTTCTACCAGAAAACAAAAATGAATAAAGTTGAAGTCATGCGGTTGAAAACTAATTCAAACGAGAATTCAATGGACGGTACAAACTTCATGCGTCACAGCATCAGCCTACCACCAGATACTACAGAACAGACATAGCAAGATTAATCATGGAGCCGAATCGTCTAAAACCTCATGATCGAGTTACAATTGAAAGATTCAATGAAAAATATGAAAATTTAATTCTTGATTCGCTTGGAAAATCTGAATTATCACCTGAATCAGATGATATTAATATCGCATTGATACTGGAAGAAACTACAATATTCTTACGGAAAGAATTATTGATGAAAGTGTTGATTATACCGATCATTCGGGATCAAGAGATTGAAAAATATCTCCAATGGACATCTCACACCAAAGGCAGCATCAGGAGATCCATCCTCTTGCAGGATACAGGACTAAGATTGAGATTATGGATCATCAAATCAGTACAGTATAAAAACAAGCTGGTATTCAAGGTGAGACAGATAAATAATATTGCAAATCCAGGTGTTTACATGATGCAAACTCAGTGTAATACAGGACAAGAACGATGTCGAAATCCGTTTAGTAAACATTTGACTCAAGCTGAAGTCATTACGTTAGTTGACATTCAGATACTGACCAGCCTCAAGGAATACCAGGAAACAGCTCGTTATGAGAAAGAATTTCGATACAATCAAGACCTCAACATTAAAATCAAAAAATGGGCAGAATTTTGCAACTTCAATGGAGAATATCAACTTTATGGACGAGATGGACAGAGTGAAATACAATTGATTCTTCAGTGAGAAATCGTGAACGAGATAATTGTGAAAATTCATATTCAATGTTAGGAACCATTTAACTTCTCAAAGGGGGGAAGGGAAGTAAGGAACTTGAGCTTAGAAAAATTCTTATCTTGATTTTCATAGTAAAAGTGAAGACGAATCTGACAATTTTCTATACCAACAACCTGGAAGAAGCTGGAAGCAGTCTTGTTGAAGTGGAAACGTGGAAAAGTAGAAAATTACAATCTGCAATTTACTTAATTCTGAAATGTATAGCAGACTTGAGGACACAGAAGTTTATTGTAGAGCTGATTCAGCAGGATGGCCATATTGATGACACCAAGGCCAAATGCACGATAGCTCTTACGCAGTAGATGCCAATAAACACAAAAGAATTTCTTTTCATTTGCATAATTTCTAAACTATTAATCGAAATATTCCACAGAAAGATGCAACTGGACGATGGAAAAGACATTTAAAAAAAAAAAGAGATTTTTGATAACATTCAATTGTAATTGCAGTTGTGGATGCTGCACATATCCAATAACTGCATTTAAAAATAATGATAATAATAATAATAATAATAATAATAATAATAATAATAATATATATATTATAAGGCGTAGAGGACGTGACGCACTCATCGCCCGGATGGTTTGTATGAACCATTCGCAATAGTCATCGGTATATCAGGCTAACCCCCTGATTTACTGTATACTCGGTTACGTCAAATAACCGCAGTACGGCCCACCACAACCGGTCCCCTTCGGATGGGGATCATGGATCAGTTGGGAGGGGTCAACGACCGGATCCAATGGAACGACCTTGGCTTGTCAATGGACGCAGTAGATGGACGGAGGATCTAAAGATAGACCTCATGCAGTGTTGGGTGGATAGTGTGCCGCATCAGAGGGGATATATGGCCAGAATGCAGGCTTTGTGGTGTGAAATGCATCCCGAGTTCTCGCATTATACGCAAAAATATCTGCGGAATCAGGCGGCATATCTGGCGCGGCATGGATACGAACTGCTGGTAATTCGAAGGGAGTCAACTGGTGAGGAGGCTGATGAAAACAATCAAGTTCTCATTGGTCCTCCCCCGACACACACTCCTCAGCAGGCCTCTCAACAGCGTGAGGAAATCAGGAGATCCGAGGATATCAGAAGATCAGAAGATATCGAGAGATCAGAGGATGAGAGTCCAGTGGATGAGAGACCAGAGGACATGAGTACGAGGAGGAAAATCAACAGCAAAATTCCTCCTAAGCCACAACAACTGGCATCAGAGAACGTCAACCTGGCAAACAGTCTCCCAGAAGATGTAGACCTACTCAGCTTAAACTGGGCTGTGTATGAACATGCAGCAAAATTGGTTTCACGCACTCGTAGTGGTGAATCACTGCGAATTGTTAAAATGCGTGGACGCTGTGCACAGCTCCAGGAGAAGATCGACATGGCGCGGAGACAGGCGTCCCGCATTCAGTGTGTGATCAGCTTCATCCAAAGTGGTCGGGCTTTTACGCCCAAGGTTCGTCGCATCAGCGCTGACCTGAGGTACCATTATCACACGCTGAACAAGATGAACCTCCTTGTTATCAAGGAGCGTTTTGTCGGGAAAGTGCGAGCTCTGGGGATCATCAAACAATCCTTAGAGAAGCGGATGAAGCGGTCGACGGAGAATTCCACTTTCAGGATTGATCCCCGTCGATGGTTTCAGCCTGCCGCGCCTGTTTCTGGAAAAGCGCCGACGGCTGACCGGGTTGAAAACTTTTGGAGAGGCTGGTATAGTCATGAGCCAGAGTTCCATGAAGATACTCCTGCTCTACAACACTTCGTCGCATTCTGTAGTGAACATCAGAGACAGGGCGATGAGTGTCAGCCAGTTACTGTGAAGGAAATTCGTGAGGTGCTGAAGGGCACGAAAAACCATTCTGCGCCTGGACCCGATGGCTTGACAATATTCTGGTGGAAGAAGTTTACTTCGACCCATCAACATCTGGCTCGGGTGTTTTCGTCCTTCTTGAACGGGAGCACTTCAATTCCGCAGTGGTTGGTAGAGGGAAGGACGGTGCTCATTCCAAAGAAGGGTGATCTGTCTGATCCGAGGAACTATCGGCCCATAACGTGTCTCAATGCGCTCTACAAGATATTCACCAAAATTCTGTATGAGCGTATTTTGGTGCAAGTGGACCCGATATGGCGATTGATTCATGAACAGCGCGGCGCAAAAAGGGGGCTGTCAGGTTGTAAAGAGAACTTGCTGGTTGATCGCAGCCTTGTACAAGATGCGATTCAGTACAAGCGTAACCTGTCAGTTGCCTGGATTGATTACCGCAAGGCATTCGATAGTACAAGCCATCAGCTTTTACTTTATTTGCTCGAGTGCCTTGGGGTGAATGAAGATTTGGTGAGATGCATGAGAGATCTTGTACCGCTTTGGAGGACTCGTTTCACCATAACATCTGGTGAAGTGAAGGTTACTACCGGAGCGGTGCAGTACAGGAGAGGTATATTCCAGGGAGATTCCTTGAGTCCACTCTTGTTTTGCATCTCCCTGCTGCCACTATCAGTTGCCCTGCGAACTGCGCGGGGATATGAGGCCGGTCCCCCTGGCCACCGGGTGCATAAGATCTCCCATTTATATTATATGGATGATCTCAAATTGTTTGCATCTGGAATGAGAGAGCTCAACTTACTCATTGAAGTGGTGGCCACTTATTCTCGTGCAGTGGGGATGTCCTTCGGATTGGACAAATGTGCTGTCTTTCATCTCAAGAGAGGGAGGCTCGAGGATGGAGAACGAGATATTCAGTTAGTGGATGGAGGCGCCATTCATCATCTTGGTGCTGAGGAGTCTTATCGTTATCTTGGTTTCGATCAGCGATCATTGATCAATGTCGAAACTGTAAAAGAGACTCTTTGCAGTGAATATAAACGGCGACTTCAGAGGATCTGGAAATCAGAACTTTCTGGAAGGAATAAGGTAGCCGCTACTAATATGTTTGCTGTTCCAGTCCTACTCTACTCCTTTGGTATTATCAAATGGAGAAGAGATGAATTAAGAGATTTGGATATCATGACGCGGAAAGTGATGCACCTGCATCGCAGTCTTCATCCTCGGTCTTCTACGCCGCGATTATATTTTCCTCGCGATGAGGGTGGGCGTGGCCTCTTGGGATTGGAGTGTCTTCATGACCGCTTAGTCCTTGGTCTCGCGTCTGATGTTTGGGAAAGTGTGGATCCACTCTTGGTCTTCGTGCATAATCACGAACTCCGGGGAGTGGGAGCACATCTGTACAAAGCAGCAAATCGTGCCGCTGAGTCTCTCGGTTTAGAGTTCTGTTTGCATTCTGGGGATATTTCCGTAAATTCCATCGTGCGGAAATCGAAGCTCCAGCGTAAGCAGATCATCAGAGCTGCTGAACAAAACGCGTTGTTCCAGCAACACTTAGCCAGGCCTATGCATGGCATGTTCTTCAGACATGTGCAAGAACAGGGTCTGTCGGTCCAGCTGACATTTAACTTCCTCAAGTCGGCTGGTCTGATGTCAGAAACCGAGGGATTTATTTGTGCGTGCCAGGATGGTGTCATAAACACCCTCGTTTATCGTAGCCGTATTATGGGCCTCGAGGTCCCGGACACTGCATGCCGGGCCTGCAAGAGGGCACCAGAGACGCTCACGCATATTCTATCAGCGTGTCCGGTGAGAGCAGTCTCTGGATATATCCATCGACATAATGCGGCTTTAAGAGTGTTGTACTACTTCCTGCGGCACTCTTATGCGATAGACAAGACGCCAGTGCTGCCGTATGTGCCAGGAGAAATTGAGTCCGTTGTGGTGAATGAGAGATGTAAAATATATTGGAACTTCTCATTTGCCACCATCAGGCCGATTGGAGCAACCAAACCTTATGTCGTCCTCTATGATTTTGATGACAAGGTCATCTATGTCATTGAATTTTCTGCTCCTGCTGAAAATAATATGGAGCGGAAAGAAGAGGAGAAACGGCAAAAATATCAAGATCTCCTGTTCCAGCTTCGTCAGATGAACCGTGGCTTCAGCGTGAAGCTGGTTGTCCTCATTATCGGTTCTCTTGGAGGCATGAAGCAGTCTTTTGTGTCTGAATTATCCATCATTCCAGCGTGTAAGTCTCGTGCTTATCAGTTAGCCGGGCAGATGCAGAAGGCTGTTATTCTTGGATCTCTCCGTCTCTTACGGCAATTTGAGTCTGGACTGCAGTGATTGCTTACCCTCCAGTTGGTGGGAGCGGTCACTGTTGTAGAGCGTTTGAATATATTTTCGCTCGCTTGCTGAGTAATCATCGAAGGGGGTCGGAGCCCTCGAAGATTCCTCAGCAATTAATATAGTCAATATATAATAATAATAATAATAATAATAATAATAATAATAATAATTGGAAGGAATAAGGTCGCCGCTACTAATATGTTTGCTGTTCCAGTCCTACTCTACTCCTTTGGTATTATCAAATGGAGAAGAGATGAATTAAGAGATTTGGATATCATGACGCGGAAAGTGATGCACCTGCATCGCAGTCTTCATCCTCGGTCTTCTACGCCGCGATTATATTTTCCTTGCGATGATGGTGGGCGTGGCCTCTTGGGATTGGAGTGTCTTCATGACCGCTTAGTCCTTGGTCTCGCGTCTGATGTTTGGGAAAGTGTGGATCCACTCTTGGTCTTCGTGCATAATCACGAACTCCGGGGAGTGGGAGCACATCTGTACAAAGCAGCAAATCGTGCCGCTGAGTCTCTCGGTTTAGAGTTCTGTTTGCATTCTGGGGATATTTCCGTAAATTCCATCGTGCGGAAATCGAAGCTCCAGCGTAAGCAGATCATCAGAGCTGCTGAACAAAACGCGTTGTTCCAGCAACACTTAGCCAGGCCTATGCATGGCATGTTCTTCAGACATGTGCAAGAACAGGGTCTGTCGGTCCAGCTGACATTTAACTTCCTCAAGTCGGCTGGTCTGATGTCAGAAACCGAGGGATTTATTTGTGCGTGCCAGGATGGTGTCATAAACACCCTCTTTTATCGTAGCCGTATTATGGGCCTCGAGGTCCCGCACACTGCATGCCGGGCCTGCAAGAGGGCACCAGAGACGCTCACGCATATTCTATCAGCGTGTCCGGTGAGAGCAGTCTCTGGATATATCCATCGACATAATGCGGCTTTAAGAGTGTTGTACTACTTCCTGCGGCACTCTTATGCGATAGACAAGACGCCAGTGCTGCCGTATGTGCCAGGAGAAATTGAGTCCGTTGTGGTGAATGAGAGATGTAAAATATATTGGAACTTCTCATTTGCCACCATCAGGCCGATTGGAGCAACCAAACCTGATGTCGTCCTCTATGATTTTGATGACAAGGTCATCTATGTCATTGAATTTTCTGCTCCTGCTGAAAATAATATGGAGCGGAAAGAAGAGGAGAAACGGCAAAAATATCAAGATCTCCTGTTCCAGCTTCGTCAGATGAACCGTGGCTTCAGCGTGAAGCTGGTTGTCCTCATTATCGGTTCTCTTGGAGGCATGAAGCAGTCTTTTGTGTCTGAATTATCCATCATTCCAGCGTGTAAGTCTCGTGCTTATCAGTTAGCTGGACAGATGCAGAAGGCTGTTATTCTTGGATCTCTCCGTCTTTTACGGCAATTTGAGTCTGGACTGCAGTGATTGCTTACCCTCCAGTTGGTGGGAGCGGTCACTGTTGTAGAGCGTTTGAATATATTTTCGCTCGCTTGCTGAGTAATCATCGAAGGGGGTCGGAGCCCTCGAAGATTCCTCAGCAATTAATATAGTCAATATATAATAATAATAATAATAATAATAATAATAATAATAATAATAATAATAATAATAATAATAATAATAATAATAATAATAATAAGAAAGGCGTAGAGGACGTGACGCACTCATCGCCCGGATGGTTTGTATGAACCATTCGCAATAGTCATCGGTATATCAGGCTAACCCCCTGATTTACTGTATGCTCGGTTACGTCAAATAGCCGCAGTGCGGCCCACCACAACCGGTCCCCTTCGGATGGGGATCATGGATCAGTTGGGAGGGGTCAACGACTGGATCCAATGGAACGACCTTGGCTTGTCAATGGACGCAGTAGATGGACGGAGGATCTAAAGATAGACCTCATGCAGTGTTGGGTGGATAGTGTGCCGCATCAGAGGGGATATATGGCCAGAATGCAGGCTTTGTGGTGTGAAATGCATCCCGAGTTCTCGCATTATACGCAAAAATATCTGCGGAATCAGGCGGCATATCTGGCGCGGCATGGATACGAACTGCTGGTAATTCGAAGGGAGTCAACTGGTGAGGAGGCTGATGAAAACAATCAAGTTCTCATTGGTCCTCCCCCGACACACACTCCTCAGCAGGCCTCTCAACAGCGTGAGGAAATCTGGAGATCCGAGGATATCAGAAGATCAGAAGATATCGAGAGATCAGAGGATGAGAGACCAGTGGATGAGAGACCAGAGGACATGAGTACGAGGAGGAAAATCAACAGCAAAATTCCTCCTAAGCCACAACAACTGGCATCAGAGAACGTCAACCTGGCAAACAGTCTCCCAGAAGATGTAGACCTACTCAGCTTAAACTGGGCTGTGTATGAACATGCAGCAAAAGTGGTTTCACGCACTCGTAGTGGTGAATCACTGCGAATTGTTAAAATGCGTGGACGCTGTGCACAGCTCCAGGAGAAGATCGACATGGCGCGGAGACAGGCGTCCCGCATTCAGTGTGTGATCAGCTGCATCCAAAGTGGTCGGGCTTTTACGCCCAAGGTTCGTCGCATCAGCGCTGACCTGAGGTACCATTATCACACGCTGAACAAGATGAACCTCCTTGTTATCAAGGAGCGTTTTGTCGGGAAAGTGCGAGCTCTGGGGATCATCAAACAATCCTTAGAGAAGCGGATGAAGCGGTCGACGGAGAATTCCACTTTCAGGATCGATCCCCGTCGATGGTTCCAGCCTGCCGCGCCTGTTTCTGGAAAAGCGCCGACGGCTGACCGGGTTGAAAACTTTTGGAGAGGCTGGTATAGTCATGAGCCAGAGTTCCATGAAGATACTCCTGCTCTACAACACTTCGTCGCATTCTGTAGTGAACATCAGAGACAGGGCGATGAGTGTCAGCCAGTTACTGTGAAGGAAATTCGTGAGGTGCTGAAGGGCACGAAAAACCATTCTGCGCCTGGACCCGATGGCTTGACAATATTCTGGTGGAAGAAGTTTACTTCGACCCATCAACATCTGGCTCGGGTGTTTTCGTCCTTCTTGAACGGGAGCACTTCAATTCCGCAGTGGTTGGTAGAGGGAAGGACAGTGCTCATTCCAAAGAAGGGTGATCTGTCTGATCCGAGGAACTATCGGCCCATAACGTGTCTCAATGCGCTCTACAAGATATTCACCAAAATTCTGTATGAGCGTATTTTGGTGCAAGTGGACCCGATATGGCGATTGATTCATGAACAGCGCGGCGCAAAAAGGGGGCTGTCAGGTTGTAAAGAGAACTTGCTGGTTGATCGCAGCCTTGTACAAGATGCGATTCAGTACAAGCGTAACCTGTCAGTTGCCTGGATTGATTACCGCAAGGCATTCGATAGTACAAGCCATCAGCTTTTACTTTATTTGCTCGAGTGCCTTGGGGTGAATGAAGATTTGGTGAGATGCATGAGAGATCTTGTACCGCTTTGGAGGACTCGTTTCACCATAACATCTGGTGAAGTGAAGGTTACTACCGGAGCGGTGCAGTACAGGAGAGGTATATTCCAGGGAGATTCCTTGAGTCCACTCTTGTTTTGCATCTCCCTGCTGCCACTATCAGTTGCCCTGCGAACTGCGCGGGGATATGAGGCCGGTCCCCCTGGCCACCGGGTGCATAAGATCTCCCATTTATATTATATGGATGATCTCAAATTGTTTGCATCTGGAATGAGAGAGCTCAACTTACTCATTGAAGTGGTGGCCACTTATTCTCGTGCAGTGGGGATGTCCTTCGGATTGGACAAATGTGCTGTCTTTCATCTCAAGAGAGGGAGGCTCGAGGATGGAGAACGAGATATTCAGTTAGTGGATGGAGGCGCCATTCGTCATCTTGGTGCTGAGGAGTCTTATCGTTATCTTGGTTTCGATCAGCGATCATTGATCAATGTCGAAACTGTAAAAGAGACTCTTTGCAGTGAATATAAACGGCGACTTCAGAGGATCTGGAAATCAGAACTTTCTGGAAGGAATAAGGTAGCCGCTACTAATATGTTTGCTGTTCCAGTCCTACTCTACTCCTTTGGTATTATCAAATGGAGAAGAGATGAATTAAGAGATTTGGATATCATGACGCGGAAAGTGATGCACCTGCGTCGCAGTCTTCATCCTCGGTCTTCTACGCCGCGATTATATTTTCCTCGCGATGAGGGTGGGCGTGGCCTCTTGGGATTGGAGTGTCTTCATGACCGCTTAGTCCTTGGTCTCGCGTCTGATGTTTGGGAAAGTGTGGATCCACTCTTGGTCTTCGTGCATAATCACGAACTCCGGGGAGTGGGAGCACATCTGTACAAAGCAGCAAATCGTGCCGCTGAGTCTCTCGGTTTAGAGTTCTGTTTGCATTCTGGGGATATTTCCGTGAATTCCATCGTGCGGAAATCGAAGCTCCAGCGTAAGCAGATCATCAGAGCTGCTGAACAAAACGCGTTGTTCCAGCAACACTTAGCCAGGCCTATGCATGGCATGTTCTTCAGACATGTGCAAGAACAGGGTCTGTCGGTCCAGCTGACATTTAACTTCCTCAAGTCGGCTGGTCTGATGTCAGAAACCGAGGGATTTATTTGTGCGTGCCAGGATGGTGTCATAAACACCCTCGTTTATCGTAGCCGTATTATGGGCCTCGAGGTCCCGGACACTGCATGCCGGGCCTGCAAGAGGGCACCAGAGACGCTCACGCATATTCTATCAGCGTGTCCGGTGAGAGCAGTCTCTGGATATATCCATCGACATAATGCGGCTTTAAGAGTGTTGTACTACTTCCTGCGGCACTCTTATGCGATAGACAAGACGCCAGTGCTGCCGTATGTGCCAGGAGAAATTGAGTCCGTTGTGGTGAATGAGAGATGTAAAATATATTGGAACTTCTCATTTGCCACCATCAGGCCGATTGGAGCAACCAAACCTGATGTCGTCCTCTATGATTTTGATGACAAGGTCATCTATGTCATTGAATTTTCTGCTCCTGCTGAAAATAATATGGAGCGGAAAGAAGAGGAGAAACGGCAAAAATATCAAGATCTCCTGTTCCAGCTTCGTCAGATGAACCGTGGCTTCAGCGCGAAGCTGGTTGTCCTCATTATCGGTTCTCTTGGAGGCATGAAGCAGTCTTTTGTGTCTGAATTATCCATCATTCCAGCGTGTAAGTCTCGTGCTTATCAGTTAGCTGGGCAGATGCAGAAGGCTGTTATTCTTGGATCTCTCCGTCTCTTACGGCAATTTGAGTCTGGACTGCAGTGATTGCTTACCCTCCAGTTGGTGGGAGCGGTCACTGTTGTAGAGCGTTTGAATATATTTTCGCTCGCTTGCTGAGTAATCATCGAAGGGGGTCGGAGCCCTCGAAGATTCCTCAGCAATTAATATAGTCAATATATAATAATAATAATAATAATAATAATAATAATAATAATAAACACCCTCGTTTATCGTAGCCGTATTATGGGCCTCGAGGTCCCGGACACTGCATGCCGGGCCTGCAAGAGGGCACCAGAGACGCTCACGCATATTCTATCAGCGTGTCCGGTGAGAGCAGTCTCAGGATACATCCATCGACATAATGCGGCCTTAAGAGTGCTGTACTATTTCCTGCGGCACTCTTACGCGATAGACAAGACGCCAGTGCTGCCGTATGTACCAGGGGAAATTGAGTCCGTTGTGGTGAATGAGAGATGTAAAATATATTGGAACTTCTCATTTGCCACCATCAGGCCGATTGGAGCAACCAAGCCTGATGTCGTCCTCTATGATTTTGATGACAAGGTCATCTATGTCATCGAATTTTCTGCTCCTGCTGAAAATAATATGGAGCGGAAAGAAGAGGAGAAACGGCAAAAATATCAAGATCTCCTGTTCCAGCTTCGTCAGATGAACCGTGGCTTCAGCGTGAAGCTGGTTGTCCTCATTATCGGTTCTCTTGGAGGCATGAAGCAGTCTTTTGTATCTGAATTATCCATCATTCCAGCGTGTAAGTCTCGTGCTTATCAGTTAGCTGGGCAGATGCAGAAGGCTGTTATTCTTGGATCTCTCCGTCTTTTACGGCAATTTGAGTCTGGACTGCAGTGATTGCTTACCCTCCAGTTGGTGGGAGCGGTCACTGTTGTAGAGCGTTTGAATATATTTTCGCTCGCTTGCTGAGTAATCATCGAAGAGGGTCGAAGCCCTCGAAGATTCCTCAGCAATTAATATAGTTAATATATAATAAATAATAATAATAAAATAAGATGTGAGAATCAAATATTTGATGGTAAATATAGTAACTCGCAATAGCTCAGCGGTAGAGCACCTGACATGTAATCAGAGGGTCGTGGGTTCAAATCCTGCTTGCGCATTACATATTTTTTCCGAAATTTTGATTTTCTAAATAAAATTTATTAATAAATTAATTTTTATTAATAAATTTTATTTAGAAAATCAAATTTCGGAAAAAATATGTAATGCGCAAGCAGGATTTGAACCCACGACCCTCTGATTACATGTCAGGTGCTCTACCGCTGAGCTATTGCGAGTTGGTATATTTACCATCGAATTTTTGATTCTCACATCTTTTTCTCCACCTCCCATCCACGAGGCAATGTCGCCATTAAACAATTAAATTTATTAATAAATTCATTTTTATTAATAAATTTTATTTAGAAAATCCGAATCTCTTGGTTTAGAGTTCTGTTTGCATTCCGGGGAAATTTCCGTAAATTCTATCGTGCGGAAATCGAAGTTCCAGCGTAAGCAGATCATCAGAGCTGCGGAGCAAAATGCGTTGTTCGAGCAACACTTGGACAAGCCCATGCATGGCATGTTCTTCAGACATGTGCAAGAACAGGGGCTGTCGGTCCAGCTGACATTTAACTTCTTCAAGTCAGCTGGTCTGATGTCAGAAACCGAGGGATTTATTTGTGCGTGTCAGGATGGTGTCATAAACACTCTCGTTTATCGTAGCCGTATTATGGGCCTCGAGGTCCCGGACACTGCATGCCGGGCCTGCAAGAGGGCACCAGAGACGCTGATGCATATTCTATCAGCGTGGCCGGTGAGAGCAGTCTCTGGATATATCCATCGACATAATGCGGCTTTAAGAGTGCTCTACTACTTCTTGCGGCACTCTTACGCGATAGACAAGACACCAGTGCTGCCGTATGTACCAGGAGAAATCGAGTCCGTTGTGGTGAATGAGAGATGTAAAATATATTGGAATTTCTCATTTCCCACCATCAGGCCGATTGATGCAACCAAACCTGATGTTGTCCTCTATGATTTCGGTGACAAGATCATCTATGTCATTGAATTTTCTGCTCCTGCTGAAAATAATATGGAGCGGAAAGAAGAGGAAAAGCGGCAAAAATATCAAGATCTCCTGTTCCAGCTTCGTCAGATGAACCGTGGCTTCACCGTGAAGCTGGTTGTCCTCATCATCGGTTCTCTTGGAGGTATGAAGCAGTCTTTTGTGTCTGAACTATCCATCATTCCAGCGTGTAAGTCCCGTGCTTACCAGTTAGCTGGGCAGATGCAGAAGGCTGTTATTCTTGGGTCTCTCCGTCTTCTACGGCAATTTGAGTCTGGACTGCAGTGATTGCTCACCCACCGGTTGGTGGGAGTGATCATTGTTGTAGAGCGTTTGAATATATTTTCCGCTCGCTTGTTGAGTGATCGTCGAGGGGGTCGGAGCCCTCGAAGATTACTCAGCAATTAGTATAGTCAATATATACATATAAGAATAATAATAAAAAAACAGTTATCAGAACGTCGATCCGGGTTTTAACGTCACAAAACGACATCAGAACCTGTCAACAACAACGCTACCCATCATGTAGCTTTTTATTTCAAAAACAGTTATCAGAACGTCGATCCGGGTTTTAACGTCACAAAATGACATCAGAACCTGTCAACAACAACGCTACCCATCATGTAGCTTTTTATTTCAAAAACAGTTATCAGAACGTCGATCCGGGTTTTATTATATGGTAAATATTAATTTAATTGTTATTATTTAATAAAAATTGATTTATTAATAAATTTAATTGTTTAATGGCGACATTGCCTCGTGGATGGGAGGTGGAGAAAAGGTGTGAGAATCAAAAATTCGATGGTAAATATAGTAATTCGCAATAGCTCAGCGGTAGAGCACCTGACATGTAATCAGAGGGTCGTGGGTTCAAATCCTGCTTGCGCATTACATATTTTTTCCGAAATTTGATTTTCTAAATAAAATTTATTAATAAAAATTAATTTATTAATAAATTTAATTGTTTAATGGCTCCATCAGGCCGATTGGAGCACCCAAACCTGATGTCGTCCTCTATGATTTTGATGACAAGGTCATCTATGTCATTGAATTTTCTGCTCCTGCTGAAAATAATATGGAGTGGAAAGAAGAGGAGAAACGGCAAAAATATCAAGATCTCCTGTTCCAGCTTCGTCAGATGAACCGTGGCTTCAGCGTGAAGCTGGTTGTCCTCATTATCGGTTCTCTTGGAGGCATGAAGCAGTCTTTTGTGTCTGAATTATCCATCATTCCAGCGTGTAAGTCTCGTGCTTATCAGTTAGCTGGGCAGATGCAGAAGGCTGTTATTCTTGGATCTCTCCGTCTCTTAGGGCAATTTGAGTCTGGACTGCAGTGATTGCTTACCCTCCAGTTGGTGGGAGCGGTCACTGTTGTAGAGCGTTTGAATATATTTTCGCTCGCTTGCTGAGTAATCATCGAAGGGGGTCGGAGCCCTCGAAGATTCCTCAGCAATTAATATAGTCAATATATAATAATAATAATAATAATAATATTCTCTTGGAGGCATGAAGCAGTCTTTTGTATCTGAATTATCCATCATTCCAGCGTGTAAGTCTCGTGCTTATCAGTTAGCTGGGCAGATGCAGAAGGCTGTTATTCTTGGATCTCTCCGTCTTTTACGGCAATTTGAGTCTGGACTGCAGTGATTGCTTACCCTCCAGTTGGTGGGAGCGGTCACTGTTGTAGAGCGTTTGAATATATTTTCGCTCGCTTGCTGAGTAATCATCGTAGGGGGTCGGAGCCCTCGAAGATTCCTCAGCAATTAATATAGTTAATATATAAATTGTAACGCCATATTTGCGTAACAATAATATTTTTTTTGTTAGACCGGCATCGCGGTGAAATTTAGTTTTTTTTATTCACCAAAACGGATCGTCCGAGAAACGAGAAACAATAATTTTAATTTCTTTTGAACTGATTTATTTGTTTTCTTTTCCGCCTTGAATATTTCCCGCGTTTGCCGGAGTTCTACTTCAAGTCGGGAGGAGGCGCCTGCAGATGGACAAGGATCGCAGGGAGCTGTCCAGGAAATTATCGACTCAGCAAACGGAAATCGATGGGAGGAGCTGTCCGTTGGACTCTGTATGCTGATTGGCGGAAAACTCAAGAAATCAAGGACATATGAAATTTTACAATTAATTCGAGCATAATTAATTGCGACAACATTTAATGAAGATATATTTATGGAAAACTTTAACGGAATTTTGACGTTGAATCAGGAAATCTATTCTTTTATTATTAATTTAATTACCGGAATAAAAATAAAATAATACCGGCGATAAAAGAAAGGTTTCACGTCATTGGATAATTAATTATGGGAAGAGCCACCTGTGGTCTAATTTTCGACGCACGCCGGCGTCTCCCCTCACTTTCCGTTTTGGTGGCAATTTATACAGACGTGTTTTTTTTTTCGCTGTGTAAAAATTTTTCGTTGCAAGACAGCAATTTATATCGTTGCAATTTATTAATTAATAAAGTTGCAATTAAAATTATTGAGATAACCTTTACCGAGGATTTGGAGATTACCGGATTTGGGTTGGAAGGAGAGCTGGAATTTTGAGGCTAATCACAACACTCCGGTAAGCGTGTGTTTTATTCTCGGCAAAGTGTTAGACATTTTTTTTTGTTAGCGTCTCACGACGCCGATAACCGCCATTAACGAATTTTCGTGGCGTGTTAGATTTTTTTTTGGATGAAATTTAAACTTGGAATTCTCATTTCTCGTATAATTTTCTTTATTATTATTTTTCTTAATTAAATTCGGAAAATTATTGTCGGGAAAAATTTATTTAAATTTGTGATTTAATTAATTTTTTTTTATTTTTCATTAAAGCGTCGGCATAATTTTCAGCGATAATAGTTTTTTTGTGATGACAATTTTGGTTATTATTATTTTTTTTTATTTTTATAACGATGATTTTTTTCGTCTCATTTTATTTATTTTTTTTTTATTGTATTAAATCCAATTATCGCTGGGAAATTATAAAGGCGCATTTTCAAAGGACGCCGATCGTCCATGCGGCTATAGCGCCTCAAGGTACTTGTCGCGGGAAATCAGAATTAATTCAAATCGTGATTTAAATTTCTTTTGACTATTTTCCTTTAACGACAAACTAATTGTGTTGTTAATTATTGTTCGTCGTGTTTGTAAAATTTGTCAGACTTTTGAATTAGTTCTGATTATTTATTTTTTTTTACAAATCAATTGTATAGAGTTTGAATGATTGTTTTAATATTTTGTTATGTTCCGACATTGATAAAATTTTTTTGATATTATCGAACCAAATTAAATTCAGTAACTGAATATTTTTTCTTTTGATTATTATCGCTGAAATATTATTTTTTTTTCTTATTTTCGAAAATAGAGCATTAAAAAAAATTATCGCTCTGAAATAAAATATAACAGAACAAAATTGAATTTTAATTTTTTTTTAAATCTGTATTCCTTCCAATCCATTTACAGGTGATTTTTGGAACCCAGCCGCCTCCGCGGTCATTAGGATTCTAGGGTCCTTTTGTTTCTGACTAGTCGGATATTCACCTGGAATTGATTTTTTTTATTTTTGTTTGTTTAGATTTTCGGACGTAGAATCGTCCTGGCGCCCAACAAGTAACGTTGTTTGATTTGATTGATATATTTTGAGATTTTGATTTTATTGAGTTTCACGAATATTTTTAATTTCCGTGGATTAAAAAATACGTGACAAAATATAATAATAATAATAATAATAATAATTCTTTGGTTTAGAGTTTTGCTTGCCTTCTGGGGACATTTCCGCGAATTCCATCGTGCGGGAATCAAAGCTCCAGCGTAAGCAAATCATCAGAGCTGCTGAACAGCATAATTTGTTTCAGCAGCACTTAGACAGGCCCATGCATGGCATGTTCTTCAGACATGTGCAAGAACAGGGTCTGTCGGTCCAGCTGACATTCAACTTCCTTACGTCAGCTGGTCTGATGTCAGAAACTGAGGGATTTATTTGTGCGTGCCAGGACGGTGTCATTAACACCCTCGTTTATCGTAGCCGTATTATGGGCCTCGAGGTCCCGGACACTGCATGCCGGGCCTGCAAGAGGGCACCAGAGCCGCTCACGCATATTCTATCAGCGTGTCCGGTGAGAGCAGTCTCAGGATATATCCATCGACATAATGCGGCCTTAAGAGTGCTGTACTATTTCCTGCGGCACTCTTACGCGATAGACAAGACGCCAGTGCTGCCGTATGTACCAGGGGAAATTGAGTCCGTTGTGGTGAATGAGAGATGTAAAATATATTGGAACTTCTCATTTGCCACCATCAGGCCGATTGGAGCAACCAAGCCTGATGTCGTCCTCTATGATTTTGATGACAAGGTCATCTATGTCATCGAATTTTCTGCTCCTGCTGAAAATAATATGGAGCGGAAAGAAGAGGAGAAACGGCAAAAATATCAAGATCTCCTGTTCCAGCTTCGTCAGATGAACCGTGGCTTCAGCGTGAAGCTGGTTGTCCTCATTATCGGTTCTCTTGGAGGCATGAAGCAGTCTTTTGTATCTGAATTATCCATCATTCCAGCGTGTAAGTCTCGTGCTTATCAGTTAGCTGGGCAGATGCAGAAGGCTGTTATTCTTGGATCTCTCCGTCTTTTACGGCAATTTGAGTCTGGACTGCAGTGATTGCTTACCCTCCAGTTGGTGGGAGCGGTCACTGTTGTAGAGCGTTTGAATATATTTTCGCTCGCTTGCTGAGTAATCATCGAAGGGGGTCGGAGCCCTCGAAGATTCCTCAGCAATTAATATAGTTAATATATGTAAATATAATAATAATAATAATCAATCGATTTTCCAAATACAAGTAAAAAAAAAGAAAGAAGAAAAAAAGAATTTATGTACAAGAAAATATTTTAAAAGGTAAAACTTGTAAAATTCTAGTTATATGAGGCATATTTTTTGTTCATAATGAGAGAAAATTATCAGGGATAATAATTTTCTTCCCTGGGGGGAGGATTGTTATGCCCCATAAGCATCATTTAATATTGTTTAATTATTTCATTATTACAGTAAAGAAGTTGAACACATTAATGAGTTCAACTTACTTCACATATTATTTGACTCAGCGTCTTATTGCTACATATATAATCATGTTGCAATGTGACACTGATAATTGACTATAAGAATCGAACTCACTAATGTTCGACAGGTCAGTTCTCAATCAGACACGAGAGTGTGTCATTTTACCTTTTACTTTTATATTTTATTATACAACATGGATATTAATTAATCACTTAATTCAAATAAATACTTATTCCTTTTCTAATAAACCACCGAGTTAAAGTATCTACTCATTGTAGAGGGTATCTCTACAGATAAACCCAAAGAACCTACTTTTGGACCATTTCCAGTCCTAACAGTCTTGATACATTTGTTTGGTCGTGGACAATGTGAACTGATGAGTGGCAATAGTTCAATCAAAGCTTCATTGGATAGATTATGCCGCAGATAGTATTGCAGAATTGAAATAGCACTTTCAGAAATTACTATCGGCGATCCATCGTACAGAGCTTCATTCCCCCAATCATTATTATCTTGGTAATTGTAGCAATCATCATCAAATTCTGGGTCTGATCTATCTGATTCGAAGCCATTGCTCATTACATCAGACTCATCATCCTCATCAGATGAAGAAAGGGCCTGTCTCTCAGCACTCGCTTCCCGATTTCTCTCATCACAATGTTTTTCAGATGCTAATTCGTTATCCTCAACTAATGTAGTATCGATTTCATGTTCAGGAACTTCATTGACATCTGTAAAATGTGCAGGCTCTCATTACACTTACTGCCAGCTAAATCAACAATACCGAATTTTTTCAATATCCATCGAAAATTTTCACCTAATTCTGGAGACGTTTCGTCAAGTGAATCTTCTCCGACATCTTCATCGGAATGCTGGGGTTCAATACTGTCAAGCTGCTCTTTTTCAGACTTATAGCGTTTCTCTAAACGTCTCAACGTTCTCTTTGAACATTCTGCATACGTTAATCTACGTTTTGTCATCCTTATAATTTCATACAGTTATGTTATTAATAAATTATCTCTAAAAACATGAAAGAAAAATTTTCACAGATTCCTAATTTCACTTGGGCTATATTGTCTCTTCAGAATCAGAGTAGCGGCTGCATTTCGTCCTGAAGAGACAATGTCATTCAGCACAAAAATTCTGCATGAAAACATTTTCAATCTTCGAATGAGTTCGAAGTGAAATCAAAAAAATTAATTTCACTTTGAACTCATAGAATCGCTTAACGGATATTCCATAGGACTATAACGCTCTATGGGAATCATATCATTCGATGGGGGAATTTCGGATTCCAAGTTGAACATTCTCATCAATTGTCGGTATGATTTGTTTGCTTTTCCCCATGAGAGTGGATTGTGCCATCGCGTTTCGAGTATTGCACGCGAGAAACCAACTGTATCATTATACATTCACAATTCAACGGGAATATTTATTATTCTATTCAGGCTGAATCAGCAGTCTTTCACGGATCTGTCACTGTTCAATGCATAGTTATCGTTCATATGCTGCTAATAATCTTATGTATATATATCATTTCGGAGAAAACTCCAAAATACTAAATATCATTGCCTTAGTAATAAAGGGGCGTAAGTACTATGCTTATACACAGCACTTACGCGCCTTCAACTCTAAGGCGACGATATGAATAATTCATGTTGCGATCAATGTGGAAACTATGTGCTGCCAAATTGGATGCTGAATAATTATATTTCCATTCATACGCATGTCGGACGAAATCACAGGAGCAGCCTGCTCAGGACCTTTCTTTATTATAACCCTGGCAATTTAATTGCCACACTATTACCACAGAATAGCGCGGTAGTTGCGTGTACTTGCGTGATAGTCTCATTTGGCCTCAGAGAACCTAAAAAAAGGTTATATTCGCCAGAAAATGGCATATAGGTGCTGAAATATGATTATTCCTTTTCAACGAAATCCTCTGAGGTCTATTGATGAATAAATTAATATAAATTAATAATTTCTGAGAGAAAGTAAAAAAGTGAGAATACGCTCAAGGGATTGCCCGACTGACTGGCATCAGTGTCCCCAAAAGATGATGGGCAGTGATTCTCTGTCATTTTCTCCATCATTTAAAGGAATCAATCCAGTTCGAATAGAAAAAAAGGTGGATCTGTTTAAGAATTCCCAAGTGAATGCTCCGATTGCGATGATTTTTTTTCCATTCTTGGACAAATGTATTCCATAATTGCGAGAAAAATCAGGCTCGGTAACCGGATTGCCAGGAAAGCACTTCCTATACGATGCTTCTCGAGTGGGTTGGATACAATTTCCTCTAGGAAAAATCCTCAAATGAAATTGAAAGGATATATCTACCAATCCTATAGAAATAATGAAGTGCGATAAAACAACATAAAACAACAGATAGTAAAGGGAGAGAAAAAGAGAGGGAGAAAGAGACTTCCATTGGACCAGTACTAATTTTCTTCAGGCAATTCATGGATGAATTGACGAATTTTCCAAGCAATTGACAGTAGGATCCCTTCATGATGTACCACTACGAATTTGGTTTGGAATTCCTCAATCTTATCCAAAAAAATTACGAAATCTGCATGCAGCTGATTAAGAATCGCCTCCTGAAAAGAATAATTGATCAAATTGTAATAAATGAAAAACTTCATCATATTTGGAGGAGAAAAACAGTACTCTACCGAATAGATATTAATATGTGGCCCTAGATAGGCCACGAAATCGATGAAACCATCAAACACTGCAGGACAGATCTGCCCGAGCTGAAAAAGTTCAAAGGGCATGTTCGTCTGGGAAATCACCCTCTGAACCCCCTTTCTTCGCTCCTCCCACCATAGCAGCTGTGCCAACAATTCCGGGTTCTCAGCAAAAACATCCTCCGGAGTTCTTATGATAGCCATCTATATATTGTAACGTAATATTTGGATTACGTTACTTTTTGTCGTCTGGGCGCGTAATTAATTTTAAATTCTGAATAGTTTGGCACCACCAATTGAGAATCAAAACAAACGAATCACGAGAGTTCAATTTTTGTATAAAGTCTGTAAAACTAATGCCGATTGGTTAATTTTGTATGTTAACGCTCATTGGATTGTCGTCAATTGAGTTGATGTCTCACGATTGGAAGAGGGAGACACCAGATGGACGATGATGAAGGGAATCGACATTACCGAAGGAGTTGATTAATTGGATGAAAGTTTTGGCGCCAATGACAAGATTCATCGGAAGAATTAATTGAGACGTTTGGATGAACTTTGGTTGCATCCTTGGACTTGAAAAAATTGTCCCAACTCTAATGTCATCGACTTGGAGTTTCTCAATTGTCTTCGTTGGAATTTATTGTCATTGAACAGAAGAAATTATTGTCGTCAGGTTAAGCTGTGTTAACTGACGTAGTCTGGGATTGACCAATGAGAAGAGTCCTTCCCGGAAAAGACGCCTTAGCCGAGTACAGCGTTTGCTGTCGGCAGGATTCTCGTTTGGTGTGCCGTAGAGTAAACACATGTTTTGTCGTGTCTCTCTGCACAATTTTGCTTAGTCGCCATTTTCACGTTTGGACAATTAATTCATTCGAATTAATTGTATTAATTGTCATTTAATTAAATTGAATAAAAAAAAATATTGTTCACGTTGAAATCAATTTCGCATAATCTGGTGAGCAAAATTTTGTTTAATTAAATTTTGTACGGTAATTGATTTCGTGGTCGTGAAAATTGTATTTTTTTTTCGGTTAGCGTAATGACGCCATATAAAAAGACGCCACGAAATCGGATACCATTTATCGGCGAATTAATTTTATAATTTTTTTATTGGAAACATTAATTTTGTTAAAAATAATTTTTGGAACTCTCGTGCTCGTTTCTCGGAAAAAAATATTTTTTTTTTGGAAAAATATTTTTTTTTTGTTTGGATAAAATGTCGCGAATTGAGAAAATTCAATTAACGGATATATTTTGGCGTCATGGCCAAAGATAATTAATTGGAATTTAGTTTGGAATTTTAGTCTCGCGACTTTGTGAAATATATTGAATTCTGTTTTCATTTTTTTTTATTATTCAATATTTTGAGAAATTTTGTTTGATGAATTATTTTTATTTTCATGAAATTAATTCAATTAATTTCATGCATTGAGTATGGTTGAGTCGGCCTTGACACCTAGGGAATATCGCTAGGGAATTTCTAGTAAATTAGCGCTAGGGAACAATAGTTACTTTCGTTTCGTTGCGAAAGATAACTGTAGGTCGCAGCAACATTAATTTCTTATGAATTTGAATTTGAATGTTATTCTTTGAATATTTCTTTTATTTGATAACTTTATTATGCGTTGACGATTAATTGATAAATTAATCAATTTGTTAATTAATTAAATTCTTTTATTTGATTAACTTTATTTTAAATTTGGTTTCAAAGAATTTGTTTGTAATTAATTGTTTATTTATTTTGAATTGTTTTATTTGTTTGAAATTTATAATTTTTTTTTATTTATTTATTGTGCTGCGCACTCGCCGATGTAACGCAGGGGTTTAATAATTTATAATTAATTTTTTTTTTATATAAAATTTTTTATTTTATCCCCTAAATTGTTTTGTTTGGAATTATTTACACTCCTTATTCAAACCCACAACAGCGACCTTGAGGGGGAGACTGAACTAGTTCGTGCTGAATAAGGGAGTATTTGAGTTTGTGGTTATTTTATTTGAATTTTTGATTTTGTTGTTATTGTTTAGATCAATTTAAGATTGATCGGATGTTGAGATACATCCTGGCGCCCATTTGGATTTTGGTTTTGTTTTGAATTTTGTTTTTGGCTATTGGGTGCTTTTCAAGCGTGCTTAATTGCTGAGCTTACCGTTAGGCTCAGGAATTACGTCACAGCTTTTGGCGCCCAACGTGGGGCCTGGAAAAGTAACGGGAAAAAAAAAAAAAAAATTTTTTTAATTATTTTTTTTTTTTTTTTGGGCTATCAGAAATTAACAGTAGGAGTTAATTTTTTTTTTGTTGTTTGTTAGAACGATTCGAATAGCGGTACAGTAGAGATTTAATGGCATATCGGTCCATGTTAATCGCGATACAATTTGAGTCAAATTAATTGAAGTTATTGGTTATTGTTTGGTAATGACTCGAAATTGTTCGGTATCGTATTTGAACGTTTGGTAATCAGTTATCGTGATGCAAAACGATTGGTAGTTATTCGTGGATGACGTTCAGGATAAATTGATAAAGATTATTGAGTTATTTTAATTTTTTGGTAACGTCTGACTACAATTCTGTCGTGTTGCACACGTTTCGATAATGATTACAAGAGTTTTGATAATGTAGAGAAATTGAGATAACGAGAGTTTCCAAATTATCATATTGTGTTTTGTGTTTGATTTATTGAATTAAGATTAATCGAGTGATTCTCATAATCAACGATTTCAGGTATCTTAGTTCAATGGAAATGGCGGGAACGAGGAATCTTTTGTGATTATTCAGAGATGTCGATAATTCTGTTTCAGTTTGATGAATTAATGATTTCTGAAGAATATAGTAGGAATATCATTATGTTTTGTTTGTTATCTTGGGATTTTGTTGAAGTTTCGATTGTGAAATTTATTGGTTCTCGTGTGGTACACGATGGTCTTTCTGAGGACATTAGGTGATCGATGATTTGATTTTAAATTTTGACGGAAAAAATTTCTAAATATTATATCGAGACATTCACCTGATGTTATTTTATGGAGATGCAGAATGAGATATCGCATCTATGAATTTATGAAACGAGAATATGTTTTGTTGTGATTTTTCTTTTACTTTCGTTTGGTTTGAGGAATTAGTTCAAGAGTTTAGTGAACAGTTTAATATTCCTCTAGTAATTGGTTTAGGCGATGATTTACTCCAAGTGTATTAACGTTTTTGGAAAATACAGAATGGTTGACATCAGAGTCGCGTTACGAGTCGGAGAGTTGAGCTCGTTTGATCAATGACGAAAGTAAGAAGAGTGATTATTCACAGTTTAATGGCTATTGTGTTTAGTCAGTGAATAATATTTTGGTTTGTGTTGAGAGATATTCGAATTCGCGGACAATTTCGTAATAGTTTCGTTGAATTTGATTCAATTGAGTCGAACCTGACTTATGAAATTTTCTCAAATTTGGTTTCGTTTCGTTCTGCAGTGATCGCGTGAATATTTTATCTAACGTTACAGCGAATTGAGATATAGGTCGTGGGTCTGATCAATTCACACTTGTGTTGAAGTTTGTTGTTGAGACAGTGTTAATTTCGTTGATCCTGATCAGATTGACAGGTTTTCATTGGTTCCTGTATTGTTGAACTAATATCTAATGTTTACGTTGATTTTGAAACTGAGACGAAATGAATCAATGATCTTACGGAGATTCACTCTGTTAGTAGTGAAGTGAGATCATTTTGATTGAGTTGAGACTGAGTGCACCAGTGTATCTTGACTCAGGTTTGGTGTTGTCTTGTGGACATTTCGAATTGGTCTAGTAAATGTCGCAAGGAACAACTCCTTGTTTTTGTTGCTCGGTTCAGAGTTTGCTGAGAATGACAACAAAAACGTTTTCCGTCCTGACGCACGTGTTGCAGGAGGAAATTATGATTTGGATTGTTGGTTGTTTCGTGGACGTTTCAGACTGGCCTAGTGAATGTCGCAAGGAACAACTCCTTGTTTTCGTTGCTCGGCTCAGAGTATGCTGAGAATGGAAACAAAAAGGGTTTCCGTCCTGACGCACGTGTTGCAGGAGGAAATTGGATTTGTGATCATTGTTGAAATTCAACTGAGTATGTTGAGACGACAATATAAGGAAAGTTCTCGAGATAATTCCGTCGTGCTCAGAAGTTGAATAATGATTGAGGAAGAAAAGACAATTTGATAGTGGTCATAAAGCGATGGTAACGCGTTAAATCGTCGACACTTTCAATGTCAGTTATGTATCAGTCTTGTGTTAGCTGGTACAGTTAGTTTCAGATCTGTTATTCCATTTGGGCTAAGAGATGTTCGATTCTTTAGTTCCGTTGTGAATGGAAATTTCGTTGTGGTTTCGATCTGGCTGGTCATTCTATGAAGGAGCAACTGATAACTCTGAAATTCTATTGGACGGGTTATTGGGTTAAGTAAAATTGACGTTCTTTTATTGTAATGATTAATTATGGTAGTTTCGGTCGATACCCAACGATTATGGTTACGATGATTAACAGATCAGAAATTTTTGTATATCGTGATGCTGGGAGTGATGGGTTCGAAGCATTTCGTAATTTTTTTGTTGACGTTTGTCATAATTTCGGTGTTAGAAGTCAAGTTCTGGATACCGGAGAAATTGCGAGATGTTGAAAGATTCATTCATTCAGTATTATGGATCTTGCGTTTGGAATTAATTGTTGGTGAAATTGAATCGTTCTTCAGTAATGAAGTGGTTGGGGGATCCAACGTTCATGAGTAGCGTTGTCAACTGGGTTCAATTTTATCGTTTGGACAATTCGTTTGATGAGTTGAATACGTTTCGTATTTGTGCAGAGACGTTCGTCTCAATTGAGGAATTAGAAATTATTTTCTGGATTCTGAAGACATGGCGAGACGTAAGAAATTCATCTATTCGATATTATGATGGTTGAGGAGAATGAATCAGTTCCAGTTGTGGAATGGTTGAGGGATCCAACGTTCTTAGTATCGTTGTCAACCAGATTCATTTGATTGGATTTTGTTATTTTTTATATTTTTTATCTGACGTTCTGTCAGGATGGATTAATCTTTCGATAGTGAAGTAGTTGGGGGATCCAACGTATCTAAGTATCGTTGTCAACTGGCTTCATTTAGATTGATTTTTCGGAAAATTTGAAATTTTATATTGTTGTTGATTTTGACGAATCTTAGAGATATTTCATTAACGAAATAACTAACAATCAGTTTTGTTATTTCATTGGTTCATTGTCTGGTGACGTTGTCCAGTCACGCAGATGATTTTGGTTTGAATTTGTATGTTTTGGTCATATTTGTCTTCTTTATTCTGTGGTCGTTTTGGACTGATCTGAAAATGGTTTCAGATTGATTGAGTTTGTCATCTGGTCATGAGAACTGATCTGATAATGGTTTCGCGACTGATCAAGTTGGCATCTGGTTTTGTGATCAATAAGTCATAATTCTGATGATGTAATGATGGTTTCGCAACCAGGTGAATGACAGTTCCGTGATAGAATAATTCATTGAGATGATAGGTTGAATTATTATGATGTTAAGATGATTTTGTTCTAGTTTTGTTGAGTAATTCTAGTATGTCGAGGTTATGATGATTTCGGTCATATGAGGATCGAGAAAATGACAAGAAATGGTTAATTACAAGTTGATTATGAGATTCACTTGTTATTGATTGATTATGTTTGATTTTGTTTTTTTTTTTTATGACATGTGATTGATTGAAATCTCGTCGATCAATGGTTTGTGATTTCGTTGGTGGTATAATTTTGTATCGTTCGAAATAATTTGTGAATTGAACTGTACAAAAATTAATTACGGCTTCCAGTCTGGGGGGAGTAAGTTGTAACGTAATATTTGGATTACGTTACTTTTTGTCGTCTGGGCGCGTAATTAATTTTAAATTCTGAATAGTTTGGCACCACCAATTGAGAATCAAAACAAACGAATCACGAGAGTTCAATTTTTGTATAAATTATGTAAAACTAATGCCGATTGGTTAATTTCTTTTGTTAACGCTCATTGGATTGTCGTCAATTGAGTTGATGTCTCACGACTGGAAGAGGGAGACACCAGATGGACGATGATGAAGGGAATCGACATTACCGAAGGAGTCGGTTAATTGGACGAAAGTTTTGGCGCCAATGACAAGATTCATCGGAAGAATTAATTGAGACGTTTAGATGAACTTTGGTTGCATCCTTGGACTTGATAAAATTGTCCCAACTCTAATGTCATCGACTTGGAGTTTCTCAATTGTCTTCGTTGGAATTTATTGTCATTGAACAGAAGAAATTATTGTCGTCAGGTTAAGCTGTGTTAACTGACGTAGTCTGGGATTGACCAATGAGAAGAGTTCTTCCCGGAAAAGACGCCTTAGCCGAGTACAGCGTTTGCTGTCGGCAGGATTCTCGTTTGGTGTGCCGTACAGTAAACACATGTTGTGTAGTGTCTCTCTGCACAATTTTGCATAGTCGCCATTTTTACGTTTGGACAATTAATTCATTGGAATTAATTGTATTAATTGTCGTTTAATTGATTTGAATAAAAAAAAAATATTGTTTACGTTGAAATCAATTTTTCATAATCTGGTGAGCAAATTTTTGTTTAATTAAATTTTGTACAGTAATTGATTTCGTGGTCGTGAAAATTGTATTTTTTTTTCGGTTAGCGTAATGACGCCATATAAAAAGACGCCACGAAATCGGATACCATTTATCGGCGAATTAATTTGATAATTTTTTTATTGGAAACATTAATTTTGTTAAAAATAATTTTTGGAACTCTCGTGCTCGTTTCTCGGAAAAAAATATTTTTTTTTTGGAAAAATATTTTTTTTTTGTTTGGATAAAATGTCGCGAATTGAGAAAATTCAATTAACGGATATATTTCGGCGTCATGGCCAAAGATAATTAATTGGAATTTAGTTTGGAATTTTAGTCTCGCGACTTTGTGAAATATATTGAATTCTGTTTTCATTTTTTTTTATTATTCAATATTTTGAGAAATTTTGTTTGATGAATTATTTTTATTTTCATGAAATTAATTCAATTAATTTCATGCATTGAGTATGGTTGAGTCGGCCTTGACACCTAGGGAATATCGCTAGGGAATTTCTAGTAAATTAGCGCTAGGGAACAATAGTTACTTTTGTTTCGTTGCGAAAGATAACTGTAGGTGGCAGCAACATTAATTTCTTATGAATTTGAATTTAAATGTTATTCTTTGAATATTTCTTTTATTTGATAACTTTATTATGCGTTGACGATTAATTAATAAATTAATCAATTTGTTAATTAATTAAATTCTTTTATTTGATTAACTTTATTTTAAATTTGGTTTCAAAGAATTTGTTTGTTATTAATTGTTTATTTATTTTGAATTGTTTTATTTGTTTGAAATTTATAATTTTTTTTTATTTATTTATTGTGCTGCGCACTCGCCGATGTAACGCAGGGGTTTAATAATTTATAATTAATTTTTTTTTTATATAAAATTTTTTATTTTATCCCCTAAATTGTTTTGTTTGGAATTATTTACACTCCTCATTCAAACCCACAACAGCGACCTTGAGGGGGAGACTGAACTAGTTCGTGCTGAATAAGGGAGTATTTGAGTTTGTAGTTATTTTATTTGAATTTTTGATTTTGTTGTTATTGTTTAGATCAATTTAAGATTGATCGGATGTTGAGATACATCCTGGCGCCCATTTGGATTTTGGTTTTGTTTTGAATTTTGTTTTTGGCTATTGGGTGCTTTTCAAGCGTGCTTAATTGCTAAGCTTACCGTTAGGCTCAGGAATTACGTCACAATATATAGAAAAGAAGAGGGTGCGTGTAATGCTACGCGTTAGAAGTGACACTTGTTGATCGACGATCGTGATACTGAAATCCATGTACTATGTGCATAGTAATGGAGTGGGATGTAATTTTCATCAATCAATTGGAAATACTCTTGATGATTGAGAATTTCGATGCGGATACTCCACTCCAGAAATAATGAAACGGAGCAAGATATCATTTGAGAACATAAATTGAATCTGAATTCTTTTCTATAAAATGAGAGAGATTAAGAACTATACTTCTGGGAACATCTTGGAGTACCTGAAATCTTTCCCATTCAATAGAAAAATGACAGAAAACTTCGACTTTTCCTTTTTTTAATGGAATGATATCTTGCTTTGTCTTCTTTCTCTCAAACCAGAATATCCGGATTGAAAGACTTAAGGTTCATCTGGTACTAATTTAATTAGTACAAAAAAATCACTACAACAAGCAAGGTCGGCTCGATGACGAGCATAATCATAACCTGTACAGATGATATATATTATAACGTGATATTTCGATTACGTTACTTTTTGTCGTCTGGGCGCGTAATTAATTTTGAATTCTGGATAGTTTTGGCACCACCAACTGAGGATCAAAACAAACGAATCACGAGAGTTCAATCTCAGTATAAATTATGTAAAACTAATGCCGATTGGTTAATTTTGTATGTTAACGCTCATTGGATTGTCGTCAATTGAGTTGATGTCTCACGACTGAAAGAGGGAGATACCAGATGGACGATGATGAAGGGAATCGACATTACCTACGGAATTGGTTAATTGGACGAAAGTTTTGGCGCCAATGACAAGATTCATCGGAAGAATTAATTGAGACGTTTAGATGAACTTTGGTTGCATCCTTGGACTTGATAAAATTGTCCCAACTCTAATGTCATCGACTTAGAGTTTCTCAATTGTCTTCGTTGGAATTTATTGTCATTGAAAAGAAGAAATTATTGTCGTCAGGTTATACTGGGTTAACTGACGTAGTCTGGGATTGACCAATGAGAAGAGTCCTTCTCGGGAAAGACGCCTTAGCCAGAGTACAGCGTTTGCTGTCGAGAGGATTCTCGTTTGGTGTGCCGTAGAGTAGACACATGTTTTGTCGTGTCTCTTTGCACAATTTTGTATAATCGCCATTTTCACGTTTGGAAAAATTAATTCATTGGAATTAATTGTATTAATTGTCGTTTAATTAATTTGAATGAAAAAATATTGTTCACGTTGAAATCAATTTGGCATAATCTGGTGAGCAAATTTGTTAATACAGAGTAATTGCTAAACGTCTTGATTCAATGAATGTATTTTTATTAATGACAGATGTCTAAGAGATACAAAAGAATGTTAATCGTTTTTCTTTTTGTTAATAAAACAACTTCGTTGTCAAGCTTAACACTTCCCCTCAAAACGAAAAACTTCATTCATGATAAGCCCAATAGTATAATACACTTTTTGTGTTGAGTTCCCAGTAAACCCTTCGTTAAAATATCAGCAGTCATATCAGATGTTTGAATATAGTTTATCTTCAAATCTTCATCATCCTGAATTGCCTCACGCACGAAATGATGTCTAACATCTATGTGTTTAGTTCTGCTGTGGAATACTGGATTTTTAGCTAATTTTAGAGCTCCATTGTTGTCACAGAATAGTTGTAGTTTCGCCGTTGAATTGAATCCCAGTTCCATGAGAAATCTCTTCAGATGCATTGCTTCTTTCACTGCTTCAGTCAAAGCCATGTATTCGGCCTCAGCTGTAGAAAGAGCAACTGTCCTCTGTTTCTTCGATTCCCAAGAAATTGGAGAATTTCCGAGGATAAATACATAACCAGTATAAGATCTTCTATCGTCCAAACAATTTGCCCAATCAGCATCTACGTATCCTATCAATGGTCTCGAAGATCGTTCAAAATTAATTCCAATGTCTTGAGTACCCTTCAAGTATCTTAGGACACGTTTTGCAGCATTCCAGTGTGTATCATTGTAGCAATTGTTGTATTGACTGAGATTACTCGTAGCATAAGCGATGTCTGGTCGTGTACACACCGCAAGATACATGAGTGATCCGACCAGTTCTCTGTATGGTAACTTTTTCTTAGACTCATTGTTTTCATCATCTTTTCTCAGTTTATGACTTGGATCAACTGGCGTGGTCACTGGATTAGCATGATTCATCGAAAATTTTTCCAGTAACTCATTTATATATCCCTTTTGGCTTAGTTTCATTCCATTTTCAGTTTGAGTAAATTCAATTCCCAGACAATATTTTATTTCACCTAGACTCTTCAATTCGAAAGACTTAATCAGATGTCTCTCGAATTCGTCAATATGTTCTTCAATTTCGGAAATTACTATAATATCGTCTATGTAAATTACTATGACCATTAATTCTTCCCCTCGTCCAGAATAGAAAATGCAAGGATCGTGTTTTGATGAAATCAATCCGAACTTTCTCAATTCTTCACATAGTCTCTCATGCCAGCAACGTCCTGCTTGCTTCAAGCCGTAGAGAGCTTTCTTCATGAGACAGACCTTCTGTCCTTTTTTAATTTCTTCTAACATCATCTCACTTCTCTTCCTAATTTCACTACTTTTTATTTCAGTGGAAATTATTCTTTCTAGTATTTCTTCCATGCATTCTGGTAATTCCATGAATATTTTCTCTTCAAGTGTTCCATTTAAATACGCTGTAGTTATCTCAAATTGTCTGATTTTCATTTGATGTTCAGTTGCAAGAGCAATTACCACTCGTATTGAGCTTATTCGAGCGACTGGAGCAAAGGTTCCATCAAAATCTATTCCTGGACGTTGACTAAAACCCCTTGCTTTCCTCTTGTCTAGTATTCCATCTGCATTAAATTTATTTCTCAATATGAATCTGCTGCCTATTATCTTCTCATCTTTTGGTTTGTCTACGATGATCCATGTATTATTTTTGATAATAGACTTCATTTCTACTACCATTGCATCCAACCACTCGTTAGCATCTGACCCTGTGATAGCTTCATGTATCGAGATTTCTGCCAATCCTGAAAAATAGTTCGTACTCTCTACAGGTACCATTTTGTATTTTTTAGTGGGTCTCCCTGGTTTACCAGTTCTAACTATTTCTGGTCTTCCCCTGGCTCTCTTCAACTCGACTCCTTGCTCCACATTCTCGATTTCAGTGGTTTCAGTTTCATCTGAGACACTTGATTCATCATGCATTTCTTCAGGTATTCCATGAACTTCCATCTGTTCATCGTGTTCTTCATGATTACCATGATCCTCATGACGTCCACGCAATTGTTCATTTTCACCATCATTTTCTTCAGCATCGAACCAATCTTCTTCAGGAAATTCTTCCATTATCTCTTTTGCAGTACTTGGTGAGAAAGAAATGTCGACGTATCTTTTTTCTGATTTCTTTTCACTCTTCCCAGATTCACTTGATTTTTGAATTCCAATTTCACTCATCATAAATTTTACATCTCGTGAAATATCCACACGTTTTTCCTCATTCAACCAGACTCTAAACGCTTTTGATTCTTCAGAATATCCCAGAAAAATTCCGCCTTTGGATTTCGCTTCAAGTTTATTTCCTGTTGGTGATCTGTTCAACACAAAAACCTTACTTCCAAATTCTTCAAATTTTTCAACATCCGGTACATTTCCTGTCCATAATTCAAAAGCAGTTTTCCCTTCGTTATTCCTGGATGGGCATCTGTTCCTTATGTAATTCGCTGTATTTGCAGCCTCTGCCCAGAATGATAACGGTAATTTCGATTGAATTAGTAAGCATCTTGTCATCTCTATTATCGTACGATTTCTTCTCTCGGCTATCCCATTTTGTTGAGGAGTGTAAGTCACTGTGAGTCTGCGGGAAATGCCATTTTCTTTCAAATAATCGTTGAATTCATGGTTTACGAATTCTTTCCCATTATCGCACTGAAAATACACGATTTTCTTTCCCGTTTGATTCTCTACTAATGCCTTGTATTCTTTGAATACTTGAAATACTTCACTCTTGTTCTTCAAAAATCGGATTTCACACCATCCCGAGAATTCATCGATAAATGTGACGTAATAACGTGCTTTTCCATTTGATTCAATTCTAGCAGGGCCCCAGACGTCCGAGTGTACAATTTCCAATAAATTTTTTACTTTTTCTGGTCTGGTGGGGAATGGAGATCTTTTCATTTTACCCAGAGCGCAGACATCACATTCAAACTCCTCCTTGTTGAAGTTCAATTTGATTCCTTCAATTGTGCCTTTCTTCACTCCTTCCACAAGATCTCTCACGTTCAAATGTCCCATTTTTCTATGCCATTTTTCAATTCCCGATGAATTATTTAGTTTCTCTTCAACTGAATTACAATTCTCATATTTTCCATTGAAATAATATAGTCCATTTCTTCTTTCAGCTACTAAGACACCTTTTCCGTCGTTATCAAAAATTACAGCCTGATTTTGTTCAAAGAGTACCTTGAATCCGTTGTCAGTAATCTTTCCGACCGATAATAAATTTACTCTCAAATCAGGAACATGTAAAACATCCTTGAATGTGACATTTTTTATTTTATTCTCCACATTAAATGATACTTGGACTGTTCCAACTGCTTCAATATTAGTTGATGAATGACTGGCGAGATTTAATTTTCCCATATTTTTCTCTGTCATTTCTGTAAAATTTTCCTTATTCTTGCAAATGTGTGAAGTACAGCCACTGTCTAAGCACCAGTCTTCGGTATTTGAATTTAATGTTCCTCTGAAAGCCCGATTTGCTGGTTCATTCTCGTCAAACACTGAATATAAACTCAAATCTTGTGCATAATTTGCTCCATTACTTTTCTTTCTCTCAGGACAATATTTACTTTTGTGGCCCTTCTTGTGACAATTATGACATTTGAATTTGAAAACGCCATTCTCAAATTATTCACCATTCGAATGACCAATATTATTTGAATTTTCGTTACTTTTCTTCTTCTGAAAATTTCTTCGAGCCATCAATGCATTCGATCCCTCTACGCGATTTTCATGTTTCCTAGCTTCATACTCTTCTTCAATTTTAATACGGAGTATTTCCGGCTTCGGTAAATCATCACGAGTTTCAATGGCGCATCTGAAATTCTGGAAATTTGATGGGAGACTGTACAATAATAAAATTGACAACAAATCTTCATTAATCTGCATGTCCATTTCATTCAATTTATCAACAATATCGAAAAAATTTCTAAGATGCTCTTTCAAATCTCCTCCATTTTCCATACGATGTAACACTAATTTACTTAATAAATTCCCCTTTTTTGCTGGTCCAGTTGATTGATAGATATTTTGTAATTTTCTCCATACTTGATTTGACGTGTGACAATCTTTAATCCGCCTCAATTCCGATGGCTCCATGCATAAAATAATATCTGACTTGGCTTTTAAATCATTTTCTTCCCAATCTCTTACTGCTTGGATATTCGCATTTTCTTCTATCAATTCCGGTTTAACTGACTTGCCGGAAACATAACACCAATTATCATTTTTGATTAATAACGCTTGCATTTGAATCTTCCACGTATCATAATTTTCTTTGTTTAAAGCTTCTATTCTCACTTGACCCGACATTTCTAATTATTTCTTTATTCTAATTATGCCTGGGCCCATAACCTGTTAATACAGAGTAATTGCTAAACGTCTTGATTCAATGAATGTATTTTTATTAATGACAGATGTCTAAGAGATACAAAAGAATGTTAATCGTTTTTCTCTTTGTTAATAAAACAACTTCGTTGTCAAGCTTAACAAAATTTTTGTTTAATTAACTTTTGTACGGTAATTGATTTCGTGGTCGTAGAAATTGTAATTTTTTTTGGTTAGCGTAAAGACGCCATATAAAAAGACGCCACGAAATAAAATACCATTTATCGGCGAATTAATTTGATAATTTTTTTTTAAATATTAATTTTGTTGAAATAATTTTTGGAACTCTCGTGCTCGTTTCTCGAAAAAAATTTTTTTTTTAGAAAATATTTTTTTTTGTTGTTTTGATAAAATGTCGCGAATTGAGAAAATTCAATTAACGGATATATTTTGGTGTCATGGCCAAAGATAATTAATTGGAATTTATTTTGGAATTTTAGTCTCGCGACTTTGTAAAATATATTGAACTTTTTTTTTGTAATTATTTTTTTTATTATTCAATATTTTGAGGAATTTTCTTTGTTGAATTAATTTTCATTAAATTAATTTAATTAATTTCATTGTTGACATATTGTTGAGATGATAGTTACATCTAGGGAAATTGTCACTAGAGGCACTAGACTAGGGACACTAGTTACTTTCGTTTCGTTGCGAAAGATAACTGTAGGTGGCAGCAACATTAATTTCTTCTGAATTTGAATTTGAATGTTATTCTTTGAATATTTCTTTTATTTGATAACTTTATTATGTGCTGACGATTAATTAATAAATTAATCAATTTGTTAATTAATTAAATTTTTTTTTTATTTGATTAATTTAATTTTGAATTTCGTTTCAAAAAATTTGTTTGTAACTGATTGTTTATTTATTTTGAATTGTTTTATTTGTTTAAAAATTTATAATATTTTATTTATTGTGCTGCGCACTCGTCGATGTAACGCAGGGGTTTAATAATTTATAATTAATTTGTTTTTATATAAAATTTTTATTTTATCCCCTAAATTGTTTTGTTTGGAATTATTTACACTCCTTATTCAAACCCACAACAGCGACCCCGAGGGGGAGACTGAACTAGTTCGTGCTGAATAAGGGAGTATTTGAGTTTGTGGTTATTTATTTGAATTTTTGACTTTGTTGTTATTGTTTAGATCAATTTAAGATTGATCGGATGTTGAGATACATCCTGGCGCCCATTTTGTTTTTGGTTTTGTTTTGAATTTTGTTTTGGCTATTGGGTGCTTTTCGAGCGTGCTTAATTGCTGAGCTTACCGTTAGGCTCAGGAATTACATCACAATATATATTTGAACCTAGTTAATTGGGACCTGGATAAATGAGAAACCTCTATAACTGGAATTCATTCTGAGGTCCCGACATTTTTTCGGCGAAAAACCTCTATTAATGGAACTGATAAACCTCTTTATCTGGGACTCATTCTTGAGGATCTCCGCCTAATTACCTCTACAACTGATACTAATAATTGGAAACTCTATAGCCTCAGTTAATGATCTCAATCATTTTGAGGACACATTTTTGCTTGTACAGGCCATAACGTGTTTATATACAAAATCTGATTCTTCATATATTATTATTGTGCACAATATTGAGCTCCCACATGTCGTGATGAATTGCCTTAGTGTTCAATTCATTACAGTTAACATTCAGTAATTCATTTGGAAATGCCCAAACGGACTTTAAATTCTCTATCAGCTCGTCAAAAATTAAAACCAATATCAGTTTATGAAAGTGGAAAATCGCCTGAAAAAGCAGTGGAAACTTTGCATGAATATTTTGAAGCATCGACGATTAATACCAAAGTTATATTTAATCAAATTTATGATATAGGAAATGCTTTTGTGAATAGCTCTCACAGACAAACAAGAATGACAGAGTTCTTCAGTTAAAATTCGTATTATTTACAAATATATAATCTCTTCTTTAATTACATGAATGAGATTAAATCTGAAATGATAATAACTCTCCAATGTAGCAAATATTTTTGTGCTCAGATATCTCTTTAACTGGATAAGTGAAATACCTCTGTAAGTGAGACAATCTTACTCGTTCCGAGAGATCCCACTTAACCGGGTTCGACTATAATAGGCGAAGGTGTTCGGGAGCCTCTAGAAGCAGACATTTAGGGGACATTATATTTGGAGAAGAGAGGGAATTTTTTTAAGCTGAAAATTTCTCATTTCTTGTATATTTTTTCTACGAGCCCGTCCCTAGGGCGAATTGACAGATGATTTTTTTGTAGTGCAAGACGATGATATCAAGAAGCCCTCGGAACCAGAAATTTAAGAGACGTCATGTCCGGAGGAAAGTTGGCATTATTCTAAGTTCCAAATTTTACATTTCCTGTGCTAAATTTTTTATTTTATGCACATACTCTTTTATAAGTCTTTCCCTACAGTGAATTGAGAGGCGACCCTTTTTCGCGTGAAGGACAAGGTAATTGAGATGTTCTCAGAACTGAAAATTTTAGGGATATCACATTTGAAGGATAGTTGAAATTTTTTCATTCATTATTTTTCCGTTTTTGGCACATTTTTTTTTACAAGCTCCAATTACGCCCCTTTAACTCTTAGGCGGCGATATAACAGGCAGGCGTCCATCGCAGCGTTAGTTGCTATTTCTCTTACGTGATCCTTTCAATCGCTATTTCTTCCTTTCAATTTCTGCTGCAGAATTAGCAGCATGCTTCGGAATAGTTCTCCCTGAATTTTTTCTATCATCTCTTTTTCTTTCCACATTCTAATGGATTAAATATAGGATAAAATAATTGTAATTCATTAAATTCAATTATTCTCAAATTATACTAAATTTTATCTGGAAAATTACTTTTTTACTTTTAATGTTCCCATCTGAGTACCGTTTCTGATTATCCTACGAAAGTGAGTAGAGACTTATTCTGAAGAGAAAAATGTTTTCTTCCAGAAAACCAAATAAAAAATATGGGTATTCATTCAAAACAGTCGGGAAGAATGGCATTCTTTGGATTTTTTTTTTATTTTTAGAAAAATATATTTTTTGATGTAATAAGCCCCTCCAATTTTTTTCGGAAACTCGTGCATTTGAATTAATTCGATTGATTTAATTCTTCACTTTAATTCATTTATTCAATAATTCAATTTCCATCTCTACGCGATAATATGAGATTTCAAATACTATAACCTGAATAGGTAGAGAATTCAAATACTCAAGCATTTGGGCCTTTTCTCCATTTAAATTCAGATGAGAATTCTCATGAACGAACGCCTATATATGACTGAAATTGCCGTCAAAGAGATATCACTAACACGTGTCCGTTTTACCCTATGTGTCCATTTTATCCTACCTTCTCCTAAATCTCTAGAGCACTATCCTTTCCATAATAAATAATCGTTCTGAAGGCAACATAATTTATGATTGCTCTGACCTATTCCACTTACTCGAATTAATATCAACAATAAATTGAAAAATTCTGTTTTATGTCTGGAAAATTTTATTCATTCATTTTCTAAGAAGCCAATGGACGAATCCACATGATAACTTTATGGAATTTCACGAATTTCTCACTGCCATCGATCATTCACAATTCCTTTATTATTTTCAACATATTTCATTTTTTGGCTTTTGTAAAGTACAGCTGACGCAAATCCAAAAATTTTAATTCATTAAAATTTTTCAAATATTTCGGTTTTTTATAATTTAACATTAATTTTTACAATTTATTTAGCTGTTAGGTCTGGAATAATTTTTAATTGTTATATTTATCATATATCATTATATAATAAATCATATTAATTATTCCTACTGTTGAACCAGTGGACTCAAGAGAGATTAAATAACACGTTAATCTATTAAATATGTTTATTAATTATACAACGGTTGTTGATACGTGTGAGTTCTAAATTCAACTGACAGATGTCAAAACATAGAACGAGATGAAGATCTCACGACGATTGTCTTTTCTTCAATACTTCCCCTCGAAATGTATACGATGAATTTACTTCTCGACATTTCGTAAATGCAAGATTTCTAAACATCGTTGATGTTTTGATTTGGGAAGTCCTTTCGTCAGTACGTCAGCAGCCATTTCATTTGTTGAGACATACTCAATATTGAAATGTTCTTCATCTCTGAGGATTTCTCTCACGAAATGGTGTCTCACATCAATGTGTTTTGTTCTACTATGGAACACAGCATTCTTTGCCAATTTCTGAGCTCCATAGTTATCACTTAAGAGTTTGACATGACTCAGTTCCTGGAATCCGAGTTCGATTAGGAAACGTTTCAAATATACGGCTTCTTTTGCCGCTTCAGTTAACGCCATATACTCTGCTTCGGTAGAAGAAAGAGCTACTGCCCGCTGTTTTCTTGATTCCCAGGAAATTGGGCAGTCTCCTAACAGGAAAGCGTAACCAGTGAATGATCTTCTATCATCTGTGCAGTTGGCCCAGTCGGCATCAACGTATCCAACGAGTGATGATCGCTGTCTCTTGAAGGATAGTCCGATATTTTCAGTTCCCTTCAAATATCTCAAGACTCTTTTTGCGGCTGTCCAGTGTGAAGAGTCGTAATAATTATTGTATTGACTCAAGTAACTAACCGCATGAGAAATATCCGGTCGTGTACATACAGCTAAGTACATCAGTGCTCCCTAGGCTGGCCCATTTAAAAAAAAATTTGAATCTCAACTTGCTTATCCTCGAAAATCCAAGTTTATGAAATAATAGAGCAATGTGAATTTTTCTGGATTTTTAAATACTTTTTATCGGGCCGCAATTGTTGTTTGTTTTTATAATGACAATTTCCATAGGAAATTCTCGAAAAAGCTTTTCATTTTTATTTCACCACATAATTAACTGAATTTTCATGAGCTTTTCTGTCGGAGGTCGTCACATAACATTTGAAACAAGGAAATATTTTTTTCTGTTTGTTACAACGTTTTTTAGTAGGAAAAAATTTCCTTAATTTACACGAAATTCGTGGTTTCTGAGGGCATATAAATAGCCTTCGAAGGGCATGGATTGGTTGCGAATTCTACTGACTGATAGTTTGAACAATCAACTATCATGTTTGAAGAAAAAAATCGTATTTTCTCCATTTTTATAATGGAAAAACAGTCAAACAAAATTTTTTAATTTTGCGACAGTGGCAGGTGCCTCACCTCATCATCTGCTTTTACAGCAGCCATAAACTGGAAACTGAGAAGGTTGGTTACCTAGGCAGACCTTTTTCGGAAGGGACGAATACTTTTATTGTAGGCAATAAACAACAGTAAATATTTCTATTTTATTTATAAAATTCTACAATTTTTCACAAATTCAATATATAATTAATATTAGGAATATGATCAGTCAAAGCTAATGGTGGCTAAATTTGAATGGTGAAAATCAGTCAATTTAAAGAGTAATTGAATCATTTATATTTCTTAAAGCCTTCTCTTATCAGCTAATGAGTAGCTGTTGCCCTGTATACAATCCCAATAGCTCAATTGAAATTGATTAAATTTGACATATGATTGAGACACAAAACTATCAGAATTTTAACAATAATAGAATGAATTGCTTCAATTTACATCTAGAAATGAGACGTCATTCCTTGTAAAAACTATATTGTCTGTAATGAAATTATTCAATTTTTCAGTAAAATCATTATGTATTGTTTGAAGACTTCACAGGTAAATTATTCAAATAATTTTGCAATGAAAACTTCAAGCTTTCTTTGCTATTATCAGAAGATACTTCTCTGAATTTTTGTACGATTAACATGATATCCTGTTTGCTGCTTTCGTCTTTGCTAAGCAAATCATTATATTCAGTTATAAGGGAAACACTTCTTTCAGCTAAATCGTTTGTCACATGCATCGATTTTACAATTTTCAAACTGGCAATAAAATCGTCTCTTTCTTCCCATGTCGCGGGATCACTATTCAAAAAACCACTCTCAATTTTCAAAATTTCAAAAAACCTCATGGTATTTTGAGTGACGAACGAATCTAAACTAGAATTTTCAATCAATTTTGTGTCAGTCATTCCGGTTTCCCTCTTTATCCTATCATTTTCAAGACCAGATCGCGTTCTGATAGCTTCGCACATTTTTCTTTTACATTCTATACTCACGCTTTTATCGAAGAAAGCAAAAGCAATTAATTCTTCAGACAAATACCACAGGTGTCTTATAAATTTGGCGAATGCAGATGTACAGACTTTTGGCGAAATAGACTCGGTATTTGTTGCTAATTTCTTCAGCAACTCCAAGTCATTTTTCGGAGCTGCAACTGCGTCTGAAGCAGTAAACCACGATTGCTGGTACATAGTAACAATAAAAATACAAACGTGTCTTAAATTTGAAGTTTCCTGATGCGTCAAATGGAACTGATTTCTGAATAAAAATATCTTCAGAGTGTAGATTGCTTTGGCCATCCATCGAGCATGATGAATTGGTCCCAAAGCTCGAAAACGATTTCCATTCGGGATATTCCCTCCGAGAAACAGCACCACCAGTTCCAGAAACTCTTTGTAGTCCTTACGATTTTGTGCAATCTGAAAATGAAATATGAAAAGTGGGAAACTTGTTATTACGCGTCAAATTTAATATTTTTTCTTGATTATAAATTACAACCAACCTTTAATTGTGCTTCGGCAAAGGCCAGCGCCTCTTTTTCACTGCCATTCAGAGATTTCTTGACTTCAATATCTTGCATGCCAGATAAAAATTCTGCTTTATTGATATCGGTCCATTGCCCTTGGAATCTTTTAAAAATGAGAACATCAGGTCCTGAAGTGTGACCAAACGTAGATTCAAATGCAGTTCTCAAGAGAAGCTCGAATATGTGATGACGGCAAGCAAGATGTAACAGATTTTTCCCTAACAACTCTTCGAGCAAGACACATGCACCATTTTTACCACCCGTATTACTCGCAGTAGTGTCGAAAACCATGGCACAAATGTCGTCCAAAACTTCCCATTCCTCCAAGCAAGAGTAAATTGCCTTCGCTTGTTCTTCTCCAGTTCCTTTTTTGAGTCTTGGAACACCAAGTAATTGAGATCCTTCATAACTTGATATGAGGATCGGAAGACGGTCGACTTTTTCGAATTTATTCTCCGGTGCTGAGAACTGTTTTCCATCCCAGAGAACGGTGAGGATGCTGTGCGATGCTTTTTTGAAATTATCTCTAATTGTATTACTCAGAGATTTCCGTTGCAATTGTCTATTTCGACGGAGAGTTTCGCGGCTCAAATGGACGTCTTCTAAATTCATGTCAGCTGCCATCAAGGCTCCCGCTAATACACGAGCAGCCATTCGATCGCTGACTTTTGCCCGGTCCAGAATCGCCGTGATATCTGGTGTCGTAATCTTGAGCTTTTTACAACTTGTAGAGGGTAATTGAGCTTCGTAATCGCTATCGTCGTCATGTCTCTCTTCAAGTTGCTTCAGCACTTCGTTGATATCTTCGTCTTCGTCGAAAAGATAATTGCTCAAATTTGCACTGATCTTATTTTTTTCCGCTAAAAAGGAAATTAATCAAATTAGTGATGCAATCAAATACTTCCGAAAAGGAAGTGAGAAGTATGCTTATTTTACACTAATCAAAAGAATTGCTGGAACTGACAAATTTTCAATTTTTTCCAGTGATTTCTGAAAGGTTGTAACTTTCTGAAAAATGATTGGATTGAAATAAAAAAAAAAAAGTATTTTGAAGCTCGAAATGTCAATTTCCCAAATTTTCGGTGAAATTTCCTTCGGAGCATCCACTAGGATACAAAAAAAAAGGAAAAACGTGAAGAAAAAAAATAATCTCCGTTTTTAACATGGTCCATGGGCTCAGAATTTTTTTTCGGCTTGACCAATGCATGAACGATTCAACCCAACTCTTCTGTTTCAATTTGATTTTTTTCTGTATTTTTTTTTGTATTTTTGTAAATCCATATAAACTTTGCAATTACTTGAAAAAATATTAATGTCTCCAGGTTTTTTTCTAGCTAAATGTATACCCAAACACCCGGGGAATTTTAAAGTCCATGGATTCATCCGTTTTTTTTTACCGGAGCGATCAGATTTGTAGAAAAAATTGAAACAACTCTATTATTGACGTTTCTTCTTTTGCCAATTTCGTATTGAAGGCTGATGAAAAGGAAGAAATTGATATCGAGATCCTTTTTTGGTTAAAAGTCAAGTTAATAATGAATGAAGTAGTTCACGAGATATCGATAATTAAAAAAAAAGGTGATTTTTCATTCAACAACCGATATCTCAGCGACAAATGGACGTGCAATAAAAAAATGACATTGAAGGGGAAATTTTTGAGTTTGCAGACCATTTTGAAAATCTAAATCTTTTGTTTTTTTCCTCTTCGCATTTTTTTTGCATCATAGGAGATGCGTGGAAATAAATTTCATGAAAAGATATTTAAACTAGACATTTCGAGCTTCAAAATGCCTTTTTTTAAATTTCAATCTATTCATTCTTTACGAACTTACAGCCTTTCAAAAACCACTGAAAAAAATGGAAAATTTTTCTGATCCTTTAATTTTTTCGACTAGGGTAAAAACAAGAGAAAAAGTTTCACTGCTTTTCTTTAAAAGACTGATTTTACAAAAATGATGCACCTAATAGCCGAAGAACCAATCAGAGAAAATACTACACGACGGTTGGGATAATTCAATGATTCAATAGTAACTATACCTTGTTCCATTGTATCCTTAATATTTTTTTCTCTGCTCTCATGTGAATCTATAGTACAAAATGTTCCCGTGTCGATGATTTTATCGAGAAATCCTTGTCGTCCTTGCTTTCGATGAACACTCAACAAAGTTCTCGCTTCTTCGCTTTTCACGGAGTTCACTTCTTTTTGGAGCGCAATATCGAACAATTCGTTCAACATGCATTTAAAATTAATTTCTTTCATTTCAAAATTGTTGGTTTCTCTTTGAGAAGGACTGTATTTTATCAGAGTCTTTTGCTGCTGTACCAATTTTTCTACTTTCTTAATCGCATTGTACTCTTTGATGATAGGAATTTCTGCATATTCCCAAAACACTGAACACTTTCGCACAACGCACATAGCCGCTTCGCGAGCAGTTAGCTTCGGTATTGCATGGCTGGTGTAATAAAAATAGCACTGCAAAACTTGTCTATTTGAGGGCAGCTGATTCCCATGAATTTCAGCTGTTACGTTACCGATAAAGGGAATATGAGTGTCTTGTCGCGTTTCCGGCATTTCGCCAAGACTGAGAGAATGACACGCGGATAGTGCGAATGTAGGATTGACTCCGATGTGAATTACTCGAAGGACTATCTTTGACTGACCGTTGATGTCTGCCTGACAATAGTTGGAGGTATTCTATCCTAGAAAGGCAAAGTAGGTAGCGGTATAAAAGAAATAGGGAAAAAAAAAGACATTGAACTTCGTACAGAGTTATTCATTGACGTTCTTTCTGGGAAAATCCTCGCCAGGGCGTGGTACAAGTTGATGGCTCATCTCGACCCTGTATACTAAATTCCGTGGATTATGCTACAATAAATACAGTTAGTTTTCTGGGATTGTTGAAACGTTGAAAAACATCGTATTTTGCACTTAAAGGTACCTTTCTTTCATGAATGCCCATAGATGGTTGGGAACGGAAAAAATCATCTCTGAAATGACCGCAATTTAATAGTTATTGACGTATCGTCGTCTTAGAAACAAAGTGGCGTGAGTGCTGGGCTTAAACATGGCACTGATGCCCATTTGACTCTAAAGTGGCGATACTTTGTTTCTATTTTTTTTTAATAAGAAAATCTATCAAAAAGCATCTCATTCATCACTTTTGAGAGAATACTTCCAATGATCATTTTTTACATGAGCCATTGAGCACAGTATTTTAATCAAAAATATTCGTAACGAAACGATTTTCAAACATTCTTTCAATATCTCAAGCCAGGTAGTTCAGGGATCCGGCAATACTAAGCCTTTGATTTATGATTCAGAATACCCATCACTCTGACCGGATATTTTCCTACCTGACAATGGAGGGTAATTTGTGCCTCTTAACTTCTCATCAAAGTTTATAGTCGCAAACTGCCTGTAGGTCAGAATTTTTCATACGACTTTGAATGACTGTTGCGGTCTGATAGCCTATATTTAAAAATTTGAAAAAAATCACGTTGCTCTTTTTTATCATAAACTTTAATTTTCAAGGATAAGCCATTTGAAATTCAAAACTTCATCAAAATGAGCCACCCTAGTGCTCCCATTAATTCTCTGTATGGTAATTTCTCCTCTTCTTTCGTTCTTTCTTCGCTTTTCTTCAATTTTATTGCTGGATCCAGTGGTGTGGTTACTGGATTTGCTTCAGTCATTTTAAAGCGTTCAAGAATGTCCTGGATATACCCCTTTTGATTAATTTTGATTCCTTCTTTTGTTTCAGAAAATTCTATCCCGAGGTAATGGTTTACGATTCCAATGTTCTTGATTTCAAAACTTTTTGACAGATGTTCTTGAAATTCTTTTACTTTCCTTTGATCTTTTGATGCTACTAGGATGTCGTCCACGTAAATTGCTACCAAGAATATACCTTCCCCTCGTCCTAAGTAGTAGATACATTGGTCTGAACTCGATTGCACCAGCCCAAATTTCTTCAATTCTTCAGACAATCTGAAGAACCACTGTCGTCCAGCCTGTTTCAGCCCGTAAAGTGCCTTTTTCATGAGACAAACTTTGTTTCCTTCTCTGAAATGTGAGAGAAGTTCAGTGGCCTTTTTGGTTATTTGACTGGTTTTTGGTTCTGAAGCAATGATAGATTCCAATGCGTCTTCAGTGTAATCAGGGACTTCCATGAAGATTTCTTCTTCCAATACTCCATTTAGATAAGCTGTCGTTACATCGTATTGGTTGATCTTCATTCCATGTTGCGCAGCGAGGGATGTAATCATACGGATCGAGCTCCCTCGTGCAACTGGTGCGAATGTCTCGTCAAAATCTGCTCCGGGGCGTTGAGAGAAACCTCTGGCTACAATTCTGGCTTTCTTCCTTTCCACGGTACCATCAGTATTCAATTTGTTCCTGAGTATAACTCGACTTCCAACGATTAATTGATTTTCAGGTCGATCAACAAATACCCAGGTGTCGTTTTTGATTATGGATTTCATTTCTGAAGCGATGGCTTGGATCCATTCTTTTGAATCTGGTCCATTCATTGCATCCCGACGATGGATTTCAGCAAGACCTCCAAATTCTTCAATTAAATGATAATCTTTCTTCGGTCTTCCTGGTAATCCCGTCAGGATTTTCTTTGGTCTTCCTGGACCCCGCTTCAATGTTCTTACTTGATCAATCTCTGGTTGATTATGATCTACAAGTCGATCTTCAGCTTGATCTTCAATCAATCCTGGATTGTCATCGTTCATGACTTCTGGATCCACTCCATTTTGTCTTTGTTCATCTTCATCTTCCATTTCTTCCATTACGTCAGACCAATTTTCTTCGTTGTCTTCTTGATCTCCATTTTGATCAGGTTGATTATTCCTTGGTGTAATGGGAAAATCGGTGAAGTTCTTCAAATCAGTTTCTGTTTCAATTTTTCCAACTTTCTTGTGATCTTCATTTGAGACAATTTCGTTCCTTGTCAAAAATTTCACATCTCTAGTGGTTTCTACTTTCTTTTCATCTGGTATCCAAACTCTGTATGCTTTGGATTCTTCTGAGTATCCTACGAACACGCCCTTCTTCGATCGAGGCTCCAACTTCCCTTTTGTTGGATTTCTGTCCAAAGAGTAGACCTCGCATCCGAATTCCTGGAAGTACTTAACATCTGGTATCTTCCCTGTCCATTTTTCGAATGGTGTCTTTCCCTCGATACTTCTTGAAGGACATCTGTTGCGTGTATAATTTGCTGTTAGTACAGCTTCCCCCCAGAATGATGCTGACAGTCCTGACTGGATCAACATACATCTTGTTGTTTCCATCAAGGTACGGTTTTTCCGTTCAGCTACGCCATTTTGCTGCGGGGTGTGTGTAACTGTCAGTCTGCGTCCAATTCCGTTGTTACTCAGAAACTCGTTGAATGAGTTATTCAAATACTCCTTTCCATTATCGGATTGTAGGAATTTAATCTTTTTTCCAGTTTGGTTTTCAGCAAAATTCTTAAATTCCTTGACAGCGGGAAGAACTTCGCTTTTCTCTTTTAGAAGTCTGACTTCACACCATCTTGAAGAGTCATCAATGAATGTCACGAAGTATCTAGCGCCTCCCAGTGTTTTCACTCGTGCTGGTCCCCACACATCAGAGTGTATTATTATTTATTATAATTCTGTTGACCTTTCAGATTTTATTGGGAAAGGGGATCTTGTCATCTTCCCCTGAAGACATATCTCGCAATCAAATGCTCCAGAAGAATTTTCCAGGCTGATTCCTCGAACGGCTTCTTTTCGAACGCACTCTTGTAGATCTCTCACATTTAAATGGCCCATTTTCTTATGCCAAGTTTCAGTTGAGTTCTTCACTGAGATCTTGCTCTCAGTTACTGAGTAACATTGTACTATTTTTTCTTGTAAAAAATAAAGTCCGTTCATTCTAGTGGCTTGGAGGATGTTTCTTCCTTCTTTGTCTAAAATAGTAGCTTTCTTGTCGTCGAATAGTACCTTCAATCCTTTGTCACTTATTTTTCCAACTGATAATAAATTTGTTCGAAGGTCAGGGACATACGATACGTCGTGAAGATTGATATTCTTGATTTTTCCTTGCAATTCTGAAGTAAACATCACATTCCCTCGTCCAGCAATTTCCGTCGAGGCGTTGTTTGCAAGATTCAATTTACCAAACTTTTTGTCTTCAAGTTTTACAAATTCGTCGGGATCTTTACATAAGTGAGTAGTGCATCCACTGTCTAAACACCATATATTGCTTCTGGATGATTGGACTTCTGCTGAATGACTCTCATGTACCTCAGATTCCCGTGAAGATATAATCAGACTGATATCCTCAATATTGTTTACTTCAACTTTCTTGGAGATAATTGCAGTGCAATCCTTCGCTTTGTGCCCCTTCTTTTTGCATCGATTGCATTTAAATTTAAATTCTTTGTCTTTTTCCTTCTCATTTTTTGATTTGTCCGATGAGTTCTTGGATTTCGAGAATATTTTCTTAGCAATCATAGCATTCTGAAACATATTATTGTCTTTGCCTTTTCTGACATTGTATTCTTCAATGATTTTGGCTCTCAAGACTTCAGGATCAGGCAATTCGTCTCTTGCTTCGGAAGAATATTTGAAATTCTCCCAATCGGGTGGGAAACTGTGCAATAAAGAAGTGGCTAATACCCTCTTGTCGAGCTCAATCGTCAAGTCTCTTAACTTCGCATTTGTCTCAAAAAATGTGCGGAGGGCTACATGGGGGTTTTCGTAATTCTCCAATTTGAACTGTGTCAATGTCCTCAACATTGAAGACATCCTACTAGCCCCATAAGTATCATAAGTAGAACTCAATCTGTCCCATAATTCTTCTGACGTTGTGCACCCTTGAAATTGACTGACGATTGATTGGTCGATACGAATTATAATATCTGACTTAGCTTTACGGTCAACGATCTGCCACTCACGAGCTCGAGCTTGAGATTCTGCATTATTCTCTGTAACTGCAGGTTTCGTAGATTCACCGCTGACATATTCCCATACATCATTCTTGATTAGAAGAGCTTCCATCTGAATTTTCCATGCTTCATAATTTTCTGAATTCAGTACTTCAATTCTAGCCATTCCGGATGTCATCCTCTCTGCTATTCAAATTGTTCTCTGAAATTCCTCAATTTCTGAAGTGTTCTTCTCTTTTTATTTCTTATGTCTTCGTCAGATCCAATTTATTCACAAAAAATATAAATTTTCTCTCTTTTCGTTATACTGGGCCCATAACCTGTTGAACCAGTGGACTCAAGAGAGATTAAATAACACGTTAATCTATTAAATATGTTTATTAATTACACAACGGTTGTTGATACGTGTGAGTTCAAAACATAGAACGAGATGAAGATCTCACGACGATTGTCTTTTCTTCAATACCTACTAATTAGTTAAAATTATGTTAACTTTGGAATAAATGAAAAATTATTTCAAAATTTATTTGCCACTTTTTCATGACAAATAAATTGATGATTCAACATTTCCACATTATTAAAGTGAGGAAATATTGAACTCAAGTGAACCCGATTGAGTCCATTCGTGAAAAGTTGCTAAATTATTCAAGTAAGCACATGATCAGCAATTTCACAATATTGGGAAATAATGTATCCCCAAATTTTGCAGGGAAAAGACCGCCTAAAAATTGGCAGTCTTATTTCTATCACCAAACAGTTAACAACAACTTTTCCTAGTGAATTAAATTGAGAAATTGACCTGTTCATGTGTTAACTTATCGAAAATATCTAATATAGTAGATCACTGAATTTGGTAACCAATATATCAGCTGGGCAAATCGTAGCCTTAAGTCAAAAGTATTTGTTTTAATTTCCATAACAAGCGGAAAGAAGTTAATAAGTGCATTTAAATAAGAACTCTTCAAAAGATTACAAGTTACACATAAGGGTGGAATTTCAATCACCTCAGAGTACTGAGGAAAATCAAGGTTTCACCACAAATAAAATAAGAGTTTTATTTTAATTAAGAGACGAACTTTCCGAAATTCTGTAAGTAGCAAACAGATTCACCTTGTATTAGACTTTTATTTCAAAATCTGTCAAGAAACTTGCCTTTAAATCTTTATGGAAAAACAGTTGTAAAATACGTCAAAACTCAAATTCAAAATATAACAGGAATTATAATAAAATTAATTCGAGTTGCTTTTATCATTTTAACAAATAAACCCAAAATCTAGCAAGAGAGAAAACTAAATAAGCGTCCTATAAACATAAAAATATTATAATTAAAGCTGTTTGAAATTAGTTAAAATTGTCCTCGACGCTACAATCTAATCTCGGACATAACAGCTAATTTGAATCGAAATAATTGAAAACTAATGATTATCAAACGTGAAAAATAGAGTCAGTTCATACCGGTTGATTTCATTGTTTTGAATTGTCATAGGAGAGGGGACGCGGCATATGAGGATTAGCAACTAGAGAAAATAATCAATAATTTTTCCAAATGAGTGAGTTGGACACGCACACATTGGTAAGACAGAGACCGATGGTGTTGGAGTGGGGCAATTTTGGCAGGAAAAACCAGAAGAGCCTTCTCCTGACCAATGAGTCTTCTGATGTCGCTATGATTGTTAACTTTGTTCATATCTTCTCGATGAAGAATAAGTGTAGTGTCTCAACAGAATACCGATGGATTTACGATTCCGGATGAGTATTTTTGAAAATTCCTCTCAAAGTCTGAATTAAAATTATAAGTGTAATTTTCTATTTAATTTAATTGAATTTTTTTGTTTGATTATGTATGATATAAATTTGGTTGATATTATTCCACGCGAAGCATTCAAATTATTGACTAGGGAGAAAAAAAGTACGCATTTTAATGCTCTATGTACTCGCTCTCTCGAATAAATAGAAAATTAAATTTTTTAAGCTCAAAGAAGGTGAGCGGTGTTTTTGTCAATGAAATTCTTCAGCTAATTCCCGAGAGTCGCATTAGGGTAGGTTGTGTAGGTTCTTTTGAGGCCTACCCGAGAGAAAAATTGAAGCGGGCAACAGATAGTATTCAGGCGGATTAGAGGCAGATTCAACAAAAAGCAGCGGCTAACTGGCGTACTCCTAGCAGTAGGTGGCAGCTTCATCACTTTTATTGAAAAGTGGCAGGCGGTTTACAGGCAGCGTAGAGGCAGATCACTCGGTGGATTGGCGGAATGGCGGAATAGTAACAGTAGAAAGACAGCTTCATGGTGGTATCTACAAGCGGGCAAATGGCATTGCAAGAACGGGCTGCATGAAAGGCAGTCTTTTGGCAGCTTAAGCACAGTTTTTCGATGAGGGCATTGGTGAGCTGCGTTTTAGCTGCCAGAAAACCGCCTTTCACACAGCTTGCTCTTGTGATGCCATTTGCCCGCTTGTGCATGGTGCCATGAACCTGCCTCGCTGCAGTTGTTATGCCACCCTTCTTCAAATCTGCGACTAGACTGCCTGTAATCTGCCTGCTATTTTCCTTATGATACTGCGCATCTCTTGTCCGGAGGGGGGACTTAGGATATCTTGTCATACCTTTTCTCAGAGAAATTTGATTTCTTCAAAAGAGGCTGCTTGTAATTTTACTCTGGATCCACCCGCTTCCGAGATATCCTGAAAAGATTTTGTCATTTAATGTTTTTAATAATTACCGTGGTGGCCCCAGTTTCTGACTGTGCCATAGTAACTGATAATTCTTGTAAATTTCTCAATTATTTTCAAATGTACAATATATTGTTCAATACAAGATATATTGTTTGTACAATATATTGTTAATGATTACAATTTTGAATGAACATTACAAAAATGAGATTTTTCATCCTTTTCATTATTATTTCGAAGAATTTACGGAACTCACCTGAAGAAAAAACAAATCTGATAAAAAAATTTACATTTTTAAAAAAATTGATTACATATCGAACTTTCCAAGATTCTCATCATCCTCTCTTTCTTTTAAAGGTTTTTTTTAATGCACGAGTTTAATTCACTCCAAACGAAAATAAAGTTTAATTTTTCCTGAAAATTTAGCAATAATTAATTGTTGAGGAAGACGACTCGAACTGTTAATGAGAATATCTTATAGGTGAGCGAGTTTACAGAAAGATCGCAGTCGACCTTTTTTTGTGCGGCTTGAAATTCTCTACGAAAAAGGTCTCTTGATGAAATCTTGTAAACGTCGTCGTTCTCGAGATGCCCTTAAAATTAACTAGTCATCTTCAAATTATTTTTGCAATTCATCAAGGATTTCAATTGATTCATGAGTATCGTTGCCTGAGTAACAAAGGAGCGTAAGTGCTGTGTATGAGCATAGCACTTACGCCACTTTGTTTATGAGGCAACGATATAAAAATTTGACGTCATGGATATATTATTTACCTCAACGGTTTTTTTTTATGAAAAAAAACAGTAGGAAAAATTTCCAGATCTAACTTTACACATAAATATATATAAACACATAAAGTAGAATGGAAAGAGATTAATTTTTGCATGTCTTTACAACGCCTGAGTACGTACAAAAATATTAATTTATATTTTCAATGATTTGAAATTATTTTCGGAGATCATTAGAGATATTCAATTTCTTTTCATGCGCCTTTTTTGATTTTTTATTTCCATCATTATTTTTAACTTTCGAAGCCCTTTTGGATTTATTTAGCTATTTTCAACCAATTACTTTTTTCCTCATTCTTTCTTATCATGCAGACCATAAAATATATCTCTGCATCCCTCTGGGATCTTTATGCCAAAGAATTAGAGAAGAAGAGGAGAGAGAAAATAAAAATTTTATTGATAGAATAAGTTGATTTTCCTTCGCATTTCCCCTCGATTTTGTTCCTCAAAAAAATCGATTCATCTCCAGTAAATAATGATTTTAGAGAAAAATACCAAGGGACCATTACTGTTAAAAATTTGCGGTTTTGCGAAAAAGGTCTCGTGCAAAATTCCCTTATCTCCAACGGATTCCGAAAGCCTTTCCATTTTCGTTTTTGCAAATGTGAAGGAAAATCAATAATTACAAAAAAATCATTTTCTCTCAATGCAAATTAATGACAAAGGAAAAATCTATTCAATTTTTAAAAATGTGCCGTTTGTTGAGGCTGTTCTTACTAGTAATGGAGTTCTTCGTAAATATCGGTTAGTGAATTAGCAGCAACGTGGCTAATTGGTTGCTCGTCATAAGCAGAATTGTCTTCTGCTGTTTCATCACCAGAACTCTCGGTTTCTCCCGATAAATCGCCGCCGCTACCAGGATATTTCATCTCACCACGTTCCAAAAGCTCCAGATACATCCGGATGAATCACTGTTTTTTTTTATTGCCAATGGATCTTTTCTCGACCATTTCTGCACTTTCTCATCCGTTTTGCAATTTTTACTGCATTCCCAACTCTTCTTTGAGCCAGGGAATTTATTTTTCCCTGTGTTGTAGCTGTTGCTGCTGTTGTTGTTGCTGCTACACTTGTAGAATGCAATTTTCCCAGTGTCTGTGGTGATAATATCTTTGATATACCTGTATTGATATTCATTAGCTACTGTTGTGGCTTGCACTTTATTCTCATTGGATTATCAATTTTTATATTGTTATCATCGTCTAATTCACTGACCTCTTCAACATCCTCGAGCCCTTTCTCTTCTTCAACGTCGTCTTCGTCCTCATCATCATCATCATCATCCTCAGTCTCTGTTATATCCTTTTCGGACTGTTCAGTGCGGCAATTCTCATTCTGCTCGACCTCGAATTTTTGTTTCTTCGAATTATTCTTTGCTGTAACGTGAAAATTACGTCTTGCTGATGTGTTTGATGATGAGAGGGCTGTTCCTGGGGTTCGTAAAGGCTGCGGGAGATTTCGCTGCGGTTTTGTACATGGCGTTGGACTCCTTGCTGATACGAGCAGCATCACCGAATTAGGATTCACCATTATTGCTGCTGCATCACCACCGCTTATGTCCAGATTATAATTATTGTGAGAGCTGTTGCTGTTTCCATTGTGCAATTTGGTGGATTCAAACCATTCATTGATATCACCCTGGAATCCAACTGGATCATCATCCATTTCAAGTGGTGATAAATCTGTAAAATTAATGCCAAGCTCCGGATGACCACTGATAACTCCTTCAATTCCACATTTGATATCAATATCAAGCATTTCTGGAAGTGGAAGACTGTCTCTACCGAAATAATAATCCATTGGGAGCCAAGGGTTTCGTGTAGGTCCCTGATCTAGCGGGAAACAAGTGCCGGAAGTAATTTTTTTGAATTTTTGGCGCTTTTGACTTTTTTTTAGCATTTTAGAGGGGTAAAACCTTTTCTTTTTTTGAAAATTTTCAGTTTTTTGAGAATATCTTCGGTTTCATTTAGCGTAGCGTAAAAATTTCAACGGGAGGGGAAAGGTGAGATCATTTGCCATTGATTCACAGGGTTTTCAATTCAAAAATATCGATTTTTAAGGGATTTATGGGCATTTTTGTGAAACAGTTTTGGGAAACAGTTTTTGGCAAATAACTCTTCCAAAAATCTATATTTTTGAATTCGAAATCCCATAAATTGATGGGAAATGAGCTCACCTTTCATTTGAGACCAACCACGAATTGCTACGACAAATAGAACCAGAGATATTTGCAAAAAACTGAAAATTTTTAGAAAAGGAAAGGTTGTTAATAATTTTGTTTAATTACCCAGGACAAAATTATTGGGAAAATCCGGAAGCGATTTATCACGAATTTTCGTTGATCTGGCACAGATTTTAGTGGACTGTATTTTTTGTTTTAGCTCACAGAGCGGAAAGATACTGTGAAATATATAAAGGATTTTGTAGAAGTGGTGTAATAAAACTCTCGATTTATATCAAAAATATAAACGTATATTCTATTAACTCTACACTTTGGTATGTTAGCTTGTCGAATTTCACTGTAATTGTCCTGATAGTCACTTCTCTCTAACTCTTCTCTTTCACTATAATTATTCCCGGTCGTAAATCGTTAATAATTAATAGCGCGGTATTGTCTCTGATTAATAACTCTTTTTTTGTCGAATTGTCTCTCAAATCTTCACGTGAACTCTCATTAACTGGAGAACTCGTATCATTCTCTCACACTGGTCATGAGACGCAGTTACGGTCAATAGTCGTTAATTTCACGCGAGATTACTGTCTTTAAACTCTTATTCGATTATGTGTACACGTTCTCTCGATGCAAAATACGAAGTGAAGTAAAAACGCGTGCGTTACTCTGTCTCTGAACACTTCCGTGTGCAGACGCCTCTGGTATCAATCAAGTAGATCAAGTTCTTGACCTTCTTGACCGATAATTCCAGAAACCCAGTCGATAATTTTACTGGATTTGTAACATCCCGCCCGCCGTCGACGAACCCCTGGATGTCGACCTAGTCTTGATCTTCCTCTTGCTCTTCTGGTGCTGCTATCTCTTCTTCTACGTTGAGTGGAAGTGGTACCACAGTGTGTATAGGTCTGATGATGATCCTCTCTGCGGTCTTACATCTTACGACGCGTACGTGCCCATCTCTTGCTACGTACGGTGCTACTACTCTTGCTAGTGGCCATTTCGATGGTGGATAGTTTTCATCAGCTATGAGGACAAGTGCTCCAACCTTGATGTTCTCTTCAGGCTCCATCCACTTGTTCATGGCTTGATATCTCTGTATGCACTCTCTGTGCCAACGATCCCAAAATTGTTGGAGACGATAAGCAATCGTTTGCCATCTGTCTAGTGTCTTTGGTTCTCTCTCTAGTAGTGAAGGCTCTGGAACACTGGTCAGTGGGTGTCCAACTAAGAAGTGTCCTGGTGTTAATGCTTCACAATCCTCTGGATCATCCGTCAGTGGACATAGTGGTCTTGAGTTGAGGGCTGCTTCAACCTGACACAGAAGAGTTGTAAATTCTTCAAATGTCAGTTTGCCTCCTATTATTCTCTTCAAGTGATGTTTTGTGCTCTTTACCGCGGCCTCCCACTTTCCTCCAAAATGAGGTGCCTTGGGTGGAATGAATTTCCATTCAGTCCCGTGTGATGCTATCTCTGATGCTATTTTCTTTAGCTGTTGTGATTGCTGACTGAATAGTGATTTCAGTTCTCTCTCAGCTCCCACGAAGTTGCATCCATTGTCACAATGTAGTGTTTTGCAGATTCCTCTTCTTGACGTGAAGCGTTTGAATGCTGCAATAAATGCCTCTGATGTTAAGTCGGTTCCTAGCTCTAAGTGTATTGCCGAAGTTACCATGCATATAAATACTGCTATGTATGACTTATATGATGTGTTTTTCTCTCCTTTGTCATGTCGGATGTGTACAGGTCCTGCAAAATCGACTCCAGCATGTTCAAAGGCTCTAGCTGCGTTCACTCTCTCACTCGGCAGTTGCCCCATCAGCTGTTTTGCTCGTATCTGTCTCCATCTAGCACAAATGACACAATTCAGTATATAGGATCTTACTGGAGCTCTTCCTCCAATGATCCAATATCTCTGTCTTATCTGAGCCAAAGTTAATTGTGTTCCACCATGATGTGATACTTGGTGTGCTTCTCTTATAATTAACTTTGTCAGTTGTGATCTTCGTGGAATGATCATTTGGTGTTGCTCTTCATAATCAATTCTGGCATTCCTCAAGCGTCCACCGACGCGAAGAACTCCTTTATCATCCAGAATTGGTATGAGTTTTGCCAATGGGTTAGATGATGTTAGAGGTCTCTTGTTCTTTATTGTATTGATCTCTTGTTCGAAGTAAGTTCGTTGTGTGTAGATGATCCAGTAGCGTCTTGCTATCTCTATCTCTTCAGGTGTAGCTACTGGTGAATCTGAACATTGTCTACCTCTAAATTTGTTCCTTGCTCTTAACACTAGTGCAAATATCTTCAGTGTTCGTGTTAGTGAAGAATATCTCTGTAAAAATTCATCCTCTTCTGGGTGTTGTACTGGGAAGGATTGTACTTGTTGTGGCTTCTCTTCTCTAGCTACCTCTGTTGAAGGCTCTATTGCTGGTGTTGGCCAACTGTCTTGTTCTGTGTTTAACCAAGCTGGTCCAGTCCACCATAAGTAATGTGTTGCTAGTTGCTCTGGTGTAATGCCTCTTGATGCGCAATCTGCTGGGTTATTGGTACCGTCGATATGTCTCCAGATTGCGTTTGGTTCTGATTCTTGTATTCTCTGTACTCTGTTGCTGACGAAGTCCTTCCACCTTGAAGGATGGCTCTTAATCCATGTCAACGCCACTGATGAATCAGTCCACAAGTATGTCTCTATTTCTGGATTTTCAATGATGGTCTTGACGTAAGTTGCCAACTCTGTCACCATCACTGCTGCTGTTAATTCCAGTCTTGGTATGGTCAAGCGCTTCAAAGGAGCGACCTTCGTTTTAGCACATACCAAGCAAGTTTTGATTGTATGTTGTCCGCAGGTGACTCTTAAATAGATTGCTGCGCCCATAGCATTATTTGACGCGTCAGCGAATCCATGCAGCTGCAATTGTTTAACCTCTCTCTGTAAATTAATCCACCTGGGTATTTTTATGCACTCTAGTTCCTCTAAACTCTCTCTAAATTGGGTCCATTGTAGTTGTGTGCTCGCTGGCAGTTCCTCATCCCAACCTGCCTTCACAAGCCACAGTTGTTGCATGATAATTTTTGCTCTGACTAGTACTGGTGATATAAGTCCTAGTGGATCATATATCTGAGCAATCTCTGATAGTATGGTTCTCTTGGTTATGGTCTCTCTCTTTCGTGGTCTTGAATGGAATTGAAGGACGTCCTCTTGCTGATTCCACCTTATCCCGAGTACTTTGGTTGCTGTCTCTTCCCAAAGCTGTGATGTTGATGTGCTTGATGACAACTCTAATTTCTCTAATGTCTTCTGTGAATTACTGCACCACTTTTGTAATGGAAAGCCGCCCGCCATGCAGAGAGTGATCAGTTCTCTGATGATGGACTCTAGCTCTTCCGTATTGTCTGCACCTCCGAAGATGTCGTCCACGTATCTTCCCTTCGTTAAAGTTTTGGATGCCTTTGGGAATTGGTGTCCTTCATCCTCTACAAGCTGCTTCAATACTCTTAGTGCTAACCATGGAGCACTTGTTGTTCCATAAGTTACGGTTGTTAATTGGTAATCACACGTTTCTTTCTTCGAATTCATCCACAGGACTCTCTGGTAATCCCAATCTTCTGGATCGACATGTATTTGTCTGAACATTTTGGTAATGTCCGTCCCGAAGATCCATTTGTGCATCCTGAACCACAATAATACGTCTGCACTATTGGATTGTAGTTTTTGTCCAGCATGAGTTATTTCGTTCAATGATACTCCTGTTGATGATTTAGCAGACCCGTTGAAAACTACTCTCAGTTTTGTGGTCTTACTATCTTCTCTTAATACTCCATGATGAGGGAAGTAGTATTGTGTTGTTGTATTACTCTCTTTTGGCGCCTGTACCATGTGACCCATTTCTTCATACTCTTTCATGAAGTTACAGTACAGTTCTCTGAATGAAGTGTCTTTTGATAGTCTTCTCTGTAGACTCTTCAGCATAGCTTCTGCTCTATGTCTTGTAGTTCCCAATGACTCTGGACTTGTTTTGAATGGGATTCTCACTACGTATCTCCCAGTAGAATCTCTGTAGTGAGTTCTCTTAAAGTGGTCTTCACATTCCTGCTCTTCAGGAGTGAGTTTCTCTGCTCTTGGTCTCTCAACTTCTTCCTGTTCCCAGAAACTACGAAGAAGTTCTATTAATTGTTGGTTTGAAGACTTTTTGATAGTTGACAGTGATGTCCTTGGGAAGCAATCGTCACAGCAGGCTGGTCCTGATATGATCCAACCAAACGTTGTATTCTGTGCGATCAGCTGGTGATTTTCTCTCTTCAAAAGTCCTTCTCTAATAATATCTCTGTAGTAGTCGGCACCCAAGATGATATCAATGGGTCCAGATTTCCAAAATGCTGGATCGGCTAGTTCCAAATCTTGAAAATCCTCTGTGTCTCTTGATTTGCAAGTGAATGGAGGAATTCTTGCTGTTAATCTCTTCAGTATATACACATTGCATTCAATAGTCAGGTTGTAAGTCTGATCTGAATGAAGTGTAACTCTTGCTCTGCCTCTTGTAGAATTGGACTCTGTATGTCCTATTCCAATTATGCTGATTGACGATGCTGTTCTCTCTAGTTTCAGCTGTGATGCAAGTTTCTCTGTTATAAATGAAACTTCAGACCCTTGGTCAATCAGAACTCTTGCTTTTCTCTGTTGTCCGTTAGACGATGAAGCTCTTATGATGGCTGTTGCCAGTATTGTCAATTTCTTCGTTGATTTCTCTGACTCTTTGGAGGATTGATGTGCTCTGTGATTGTTTTAGATGACCTTGTTAATCTTCCTTGAGTTCTTTCTCTTTCTCTCACGAACTCTTTTTCTCTTTCTCTGTGGAACCGTTGACGTACTCTTATCTCATACTGGTTTTGATGAAGAACTCTGGTTTGTTGTTGATGGTAGTGGCTCTCTTTGTCCATCTCTGTTTGGGTCATGTATCATTGTGTGATGGGAATGATTACATTTTTGGCACCTTTTCTTTGATCCGCATGCTGTAACGCGATGTGGTGCCAGGCAATTATAACAGAGTTTATTGTCCGTTATAACCTTGATTCTCTTCTCTAAGGTCATTCCTGAGAATTTCCCACATTGTGGTCCAACCCAATGACCAGGTTTGTCGCAGGCAACACATTTCATTGGTGGTTGCTTTCGTTGCTGATTCTCTGGTGCTGAGTCCTCTGATGAACCAACATGTGCTCTGAATTTCAGGGCTGTTGAATGTTTCTTGTTGTGACTCGGTGTCTGACTTTCTGTTTGTTTGTGACTATCAAGTGCCATTGCTCTGTGTTCGATGAACTTGATAAATTCACTCACTGCTGGCCAGTCCTTTCTTGACCCGACATGTAAATCCCAGGCTGTTCTGGTATCTGTGTCAATTAATCTTCTCACAACACAGCTGTTGTAGATATCCCTAATTTGATTTCTCTCACTTAAGGCTTTGATGGCTCCCAATGACTGGTTCAGAGTGTCCACTAGTGTCATTAGTTTCTCCTTTGATCTCTCAGTTACTGGCGTCAATCCAAGGATCCTGTTGACATGCTCTGTAATTATGTGTTTGGGATTCTCGTAACGGTCTCTCAACATCTGCCATGCAACGTTGTAGTTTTCTTTGCATACTGGAAGATGGTCGATGAGTGTAGCTGCTTGTCCCTTTACGTGGGCCTTCAAGTAAATGAATTTCTCTGTGTCTTCTAGTTGTGTGTTGCCCACGGTATTCTGGAATAAGTCACTAAATGCTGTCCATTTAGTATAATCTCCATGAAACTCTTCAATCTCTAATTTTGGTAAATTACATGTAGGATTCCTTTGATTACCACCTCTTATTTCACTTGACCGTGACTCTACTCTCTCTTTGTGCGCGATATTTGTAGCAATTGTGAATTGTATCTCTTTAAATATCCTATAAACTTGTGTATAAACATCTTGAGAAAAGTGTGCGTGTCTCAATACGTGATCTGGTACCTCGGCGATCAGTTTCTCATGATATGAAACGAATAGATTGAATTGACTCTCCATAAAATTCTCTTGTCTTTGTAACATTGTAATTGTGCTACTGTTTTGGTCACTTGATTTTAAAGAATCTAATTCTGCTCTAAATTCGCGAAGTCGCGTAAATTGTATGCTTAATTTAATATCCCACGTTTCAAGAGTGTCACGCATTCTAATCCCCCTGTCTTGTTGCTCGTTCTCTTTTCTCTTTGCTAAACTTAGTCGCGCTTGCTCCAATTGTCTCTGTTCATTATCGGCATCGTCTTGCGTTTCATAGAAGCACGGTAATTTGAATTCAGGTGGGGGTAGTGATTTTCGCGTTGCACCGGTGTTTTTTGTATTTAAATTTACATTAGAATTAACCGATTTATCGGTGACATTTGATAACGTTGTCTTGTTAATTCCGTCATCCTCTAGTGTCGATTTCTGCTCTGCTGTAGTGGTATTTCTCTGGACGTTCATTGAATGAACAATATCCCCAAGATTTTGACATTGATCGTCATCATCAATCACATCGTCCGTAAGAACGATGGGGTTAGTAACTCTTGTCCCTTCACCTGGAGCCTCGAATGAAGCTGCACCTTCCCCCTCTTTCGTCTCTGGATACAGATTGTTGTTGTCTGCCATGTTAGTAAAATTAATAAAAAAAACTTATCTTATTTTTGAAGAATTAATTCTACTCTGCTATCTCTTATTCAATTGAATTGAATTAGTGTGTTGGAATTGCGCGCGCCGTTTTCGTTGTGAGTACTCTCTCTCTCGCACAGCAGCTACTCTGTAAGCGTTGCTTGGGCTCTTCTCTTGTAGTGATAGTCGGCTCTACTCGGTGAATCTCGGCTCTGTGACGTCACACTCGTCACTCTCTGCTAAGGAGTCGTCTTTTCTCTCTCTGTTCGTACGAAGTTGACCGATAGTCCTCGAGTTTCACTTCGGACGATGGTTGTTAGCACGTTCGCGGCGTAAACAATCGGACACAAAATGTTTGTAAGCTTACGTCACTGACTCTATTGTTCGAAATAAAATATCTCTGAATTTAATAATTTCTCTCAAATTATTCGATTTTTCAGGCACTTTACTTTCTTTCTCTTACATGTTTGTAAGACAAGGATAGACAAAAAATTTTGTAACTTCTCTAATTTTCGCGTCTCTTTTACCACGATACTGTATAACTCTGAGTTTCTATTCATTTTATTAATTGTCACTTAATTAATGTTTCTGTTAATAAGTTTCTCTGATTCGTTTCAATTTGCACAAATCTTTCTTTTATGAACTCTAACTCTTTTCCAACTCTCTAAGAGCCGAATCAGTCTGATCCGGCTCGAAGGACCATGGTAATAATTTTGTCTAATTACCCAGGACAAAATTATTGGGAAAATCCGGAAGCGATTTATCACGAATTTTCGTTGATCTGGCACAGATTTTAGTGGACTGTATTTTTTGTTTTAGCTCACAGAGCGGAAAGATACTGTGAAATATATAAAGGATTTTGTAGAAGTGGTGTAATAAAACTCTCGATTTATATCAAAAATATAAACGTATATTCTATTAACTCTACACTTTGGTATGTTAGCTTGTCGAATTTCACTGTAATTGTCCTGGTAGTCACTTGTCTCTAACTCTTCTCTTTCACTATAATTATTCCCGGTCGTAAATCGTTAATAATTAATAGCGCGGTATTGTCTCTGATTAATAACTCTTTCTTTGTCGAATTGTCTCTCAAATCTTCACGTGAACTCTCATTAACTGGAGAACTCGTATCATTCTCTCACACTGGTCATAAGACGTGGTTACGGTCAATAGTCGTTAATTTCACGCGAGATTACTGTCTTTAAACTCTTATTCGATTATGTGTACACGTTCTCTCGATGCAAAATACGAAGTGAAGTAAAAACGCCTGCGTTACTCTGTCTCTGAACACTTCCGTGTGCAGACGCCTCTGGTATCAATCAAGTAGATCAAGTTCTTGACCTTCTTGACCGATAATTCCAGAAACCCAGTCGATAATTTTACTGGATTTGTAACAAAGGTTGTTAAAAATCATGTCAATTTTCTTGCCCTGACCTTTACGGGAGGAAACCCGATGCAACTCGCCGTGGCTTCCTCGATGATTTTCTCCTTGTAATGGACTGTATATTTTGGGATGACTTACTCTTTTGTAGGATAAGGATATTTCTCAGTGGAGGGATTTCAGTGGATTTTCACAATGATACGGAACACGTGAATTATATAAAAATATATAAACTCTTTAATGATTTGACTAGAATACACTCTTTGATACTTCGACCGCACTGATTCTAGATATTGTCTCTTTGTGATAATTGACTCTATGATTTATTGTCTGTTCGATAATTATCTCTAACTTTACATACAGCTTTTGCATTACCTTTAACAGAATTCGGAGGTTAAATGCCACAATTATCTGCTGATTTAACAAATACTATTCGTGCAAATTTGCTTAATCTAAAGTTATTGATAATTGATAAAGTATCCATGGTTGGCTCTAACATGCTAACGCGCATAGATTCGAGACTGAAACAAATCATGGGTAAAAATATAAGTTTCGGAGGTATTTCAGTATTTTTAATAGGAGACTTACATGAATTACCTCCTGTGAAAGATCGACCTATTTATGCAACACCAACAGTCGGATCACTTGGTTCATTATCAGATTCGATTCTTTGGGAAGAATTTCAATTTTTCAAATTAACTGAGGTAATGAGACAAAAAAAAGATCAGAAATTTACTACAGCTTCAACTAATTTCGCTTCGGGTAAAATGACCGAGTCGGATATTGCATTAATAAAAAGTAGAGAGGTAGATGAAAGTAAAGTTCCAGCTGATGCTATCAGATTATATTATGAGAATAAAAAGGTCGAGAAGTATAATAACATGAGAATAAAAAAATATCCTGGTGAATGTTTCGAAGCTATTGCCGAAGACACAATCATAGGGAAAGTAGCAAAGTCTTCTAAAAGCAAAATATTAAAGTCCATGAAAAGAAATGATAATAGAAAAGAATGTAAAATCTTACGATATCGCGTATTATTGAAATTAGGAATCAATTATATGATTACTTCAAACATAGATGTTCCGGATGGTCTAGTTAACGGTACATGTGAAGTATTGAAAAAAATTACTTTCATGAACAACTCTAAAAGACCGTTAAAATTGTGGTTTGATTTCGGTAATCCAAGTATAGGAGCCAAACAACAAGGAAGATATATTAATTTTATGAAAGAAAGCAACATAGACCTCAATTTAGTCCCAATATTAAAGATCAATTTAACAATACCTTCCAGTGGGACATATCAAATAATACGAAATCAATTTCCAATAGTTGCAGCAGAAGCTATGACGATTCATAAAAATCAAGGACAAACTTATAGAAAGGTATGTCTTGATTTGAAGCAAACATCACTCAATAGACCTTTACTTTATGTTGGTTTGAGTAGAGTATGTGAATTAGGAGATCTTTATATTCTGGGTACCTTTAGAGAACCGAAATCTCCAAAAGATGATGATCCAGTTATAATGGAATATCAAAAATTGGGAAAACGAAAACTGGAATTATCTTATATAAGCCATATTAATACGAATGGTTTGAAAATTATTTATCAGAACATGCGATCGTTCATTAAACACTCGAAACATATACAGAGTGATGAATGGTATAATCAAGGTGATATATTGATATTTTCAGAATGTTTCACACAGATGAGCGATAATATAGATTTAAAAAATTTCAATCTAATATCAGGAACTGATACAGTGAGAAGATTACATTCTAAAGGTATCTTAATATTCTGCAATAAACGAATTATTATTGAATATTCAATTTTAAGACATGTGATGGTAATTGATGAGAAAAATCAGAGTCACTTGGATTTATTGTTAATACAAATCAATGGAATACAGATAATTACGGGATATAAATCACCAAGTTTCAACAATGCTCTATTCGTACGAAACTTGAGAATTTTATTTGAATTGATGTCATCGAATAATCAGCAAATCCTGATTGGAGACTTCAATTTAGATGTGTATAATAATGATCATTATATCATCAACTATTTGAGTAAGTTTAAATTCAGATGTGCGATTGAACCCCTCACATCAACTACTAACTTCAATACTCAAATAGATATCGTATTTATAAATGATAAAATTGTAAATCATATATCTGGAGTCTATGAAACATATTTCTCTGATCACAAACCAATATTCATTGGATTAAATGATGATTCTAATCAATCTATGCATGAAATTGAATCAAAAAATAAAGAAACATTTCAATCTCACAAAAAAATGACACTTGATGAAATGTATAATCCATTAGAATCTGACGATGACAATTATCGAGAGAGTATGTCGAATACTGACGTTGAGATATCAAAAGATGAAAACAGAAATCATAAGACAAATATTATCTTGAAAAATGGAAATTCGTGCTCGAGTTTCAGAAGAGAATCGTCACTATATTCCCTCAACAATACTTGTGGATTTGATAGTATCATTCAAATATTAATATCCGCTTGTGATCATGAATATTTCAAGAATGTAATTAATAATTCAAATAGCTATGAATTTCATTTCATAAAAAAAATTATAGAAAAAGATATGATTGATTTAGAAATATATGAAGCAAGGCTAGAGATTTTTTCAAGAATAGACTATTTTTATCATAATAGGATTATTACGAATAGTTCTGTAACCCTCAATATTGCTTCCAATGTTATTGATATCTGTCAAAAAAAATTGCATAATGAACCTAGCTACACAATAGAAGCACAATGTAACAATTGTGGTAGTGTTAATATTGATAAATTGTTAATTACACCGAATTTGGAAGCTATGTTCACATATAACTATACAAGATTCCCTCATGTTTTAAACATAACGATTGAAGAAATAATGACTACGAGACACATCAAATGTCCACGAGGTCATAATTGTAAAATTGGAAAAATATACTTCAATAATCATCTTTTTATAGAATGTTTGTCTGATCATAATTTGAGAGTATCGTTGGACAAATTTCCAAAAATATTGAAGATCGATCATGAACGATATATTTTAACTGAGATAGTGAATTTTATAGATTCAAATATCATAAGTGAAGAGAATATTGGACATTACACAGCGTATATTCTCAAATTCGATGAGTGGTATGAAATAGATGATTTATCACCTGATCAAATGAATGGAAAAGATTCATCTGATTCAGTCAATCCTCATCTATGCATATATATAAAAATTGGTAGTTGTGATTGAACGAAAATTATGTGAAGAGAACGTGATTAAAAATAATCTTATAATTTTGAAAAAGAAAGTATATAGTTGATTTCGTTATTAATTATCATCAATTTTATCATTGAAATGATTTTTTTTAGAATATATTGATATATTATCGTCAAAAACATACCTTCCATAAAACTGGGATTATTAACCGACGCAGCTGATACTTCACGCAGCTTCAACAAATATAAATTAAGAATGTTGAATTTATGCAAATATCAATATATTTGGGATATAAGATATTCTTCAATTTTGGCAAATGATTACGTCACAATGACAATGGGTTCATCTTTCAATGAAAAAAGATTTACTTCACGATAATTAATTCAGATATATTGCCCTCCTCAGGGAAACATATAGGAAAATGGAAATTCATGGAGGATCAATTTTGTGAATGGTTCCCTAGAATTATTATTTCAAGAATTCTAAAAGTTATAACACAAATGACGCATAGCCAAGACCTTTCAACCCTCTGAGGATTAATCCGCAAGCTTTATCTGGACACAGTTGCTTTAGAAAATTCCTATTCAGGAGGAAGAGAGCAGAGACGGACCAATGCCCTTGATGCGGAATGATAGACAATGTCAGTCACACGATGTTTATGTCCGACAGATGAAACGAAGAGAGTCTTGAGTTGAAAGCTCATACCGGACGATAATTCAATGAGATTAGCATGATGATCAGCCTAACAAGCAACAAGGGAAGCTGAAATCATCCACAGAATGATTGATAAGAAAGAAGATGACATCAGAGCGCTACGTCACAGCGTCTGGAGACAATGTCCATGCTGAAGTGAAGCGAAAGTGGTTTGCAGCATAGTGCATGAATGATGTCACGGAGGTGGGTTTTTTAGTCAGTAAGAATCTGACACTACCCGCATTCCATCTGCGGGTGTCTCATGTAAGATTTTTCCCACCTCCAAAAAAAAAAAAAGAAATGGCATCACTGATCTGTGCGTGGAATGCGGAAACACTTGGATTGATTCTGATGCTCGAAAAAATTTCTCGACATTATAATCAAATAGTCCAGAAAACTAACGTTTCATCATTCCAGCAGTTAATTGATGCAATATGGTTCTGGATATAATTATACTGAGTTTGTGTAAAAACCTGTATAAAATGCGGAAACTTTATTTATCGAATTTTCTCGATATTAACGTCAACGTGTATGAGCTTCAACTCCAGGAATACTAATGAACGCTAGATGTAATTGAATTTGAACTATGGAGATAGTGTAAAAAGGAAAATGCATTTTCGGGGATCTAATGAGAATCTGGACAAGCTGGACTGAATTATTGAATATAGTCGATTGATATCAAGGTTATTACGTATTTTCAATTGTTCGATAGTATTTACCAGATGTAACTGCATTCCAATCGAATTATTTCATGTTTGCAGCAAGATAAAATTTTGAGTTCTGAGGAATACCTCGGTAATTGAGTGAGATGGAATGATTCTACTTCAGTTCTTTTTTGTAGAGAATTGGAAAGGCTACAAAAAATATCCAAGCAGAATCACTTCATCTCGCTTTGTTTGCGAGATATGAAAAGAAGAAAAAATCAAAATATCCATTTGATTGAATTTTTATTCGAATGTCTTCCAGTCACTTCATAAACGAGAGACTTCTAATGGGTTTTTACACTGACAAATATACTGCAACTAGTACTTTACCAATTTAAATCGGAAAATTATCTCTATGTAAACATTATTGAGAAAGTCATCGACTATTCTGTATTCTTCAAGAATTAGCTATGAAATTTGATCTAAAACGGTTCCTATATTGTTATAAATAGCTGTATGGTCATTTCATTTATTCTATATTGGAATTTATGAACTTCAGCATCATTCAAACTAGTCTACCATTTCAGATTATTTAATTTCCATGTATGTGAATATATGGATAAATGATTTTGTACTATCGTTGTGCATCAAGGTTGCTGGTCATGTGAATTATCAATTTTCACTGCAATCAAATAATAAATATTGACCAATTTTGTTTATTTAGGTCTCAAAATTCTCGTCATGTTGATAAGAGACAATTCTGATGAATATAATGATAAGTTCTCTCTCGATCCCAGTCATAGCTCGACAATAATGGTTTTTATCTGCTTAATAATGCATTTATCAAGGATAGTTACTAATTAATTTATCAAAATGTTGTTTCTCTTTTCTGACCTTCTTGAAAGCACTATTGAAGAGTTCCGCCAGAGATACATACTATTTTCGCAGAAAGTAATTATTCTAATCATGACGCTATCGTCTTCCAAATAATTGAAAGTGGATATCGTGTCCAAGCTGTCATATGCATGATGAAAACATATTTTGACAGTAATTGGAAATCGTTCTGCTCTGTAGACATATTTGGGGATCTTCTATGTTCCTAATTCATCCAGAAGAATGGATGTCAAAAAGAATTGAAAAGACTGGAATGTAAAAAAATATATAAAGCAATGAGTTCCCCATCTAATGAATATCAGCTGAAATTTCCCAACGAGATTGGTGATAAATTCACCTGAATTCATTTATAGGTTATGTCCACTCAGATATGATTCATTGCGATTTGCAATTTTCAATTTGGGCGTATTTATTGAGACCTTTATATTTGAGAGGAAATATAATTAGGAATATCATATCGAGCGCTCACAATACGTAGAGCGATCACGTGAACAAAAACAGTTACTTTCATATTTCCAAATATTTCCCGCCAAGCTTTAAAATCCTTTGGGCTGAATCAAACTGTCGCCAGCTTGCGCCCAGCGAGAGACTAACCTAACCCAACATTCGTGTAACCGAGGTATGTATTGTCGTGCTAATGAAAGAATTGACATTCGAAGTGTGCCGAAGTGAGAATTTACGTACTGAGGCATTAGAGCCGAAGATGGCCGATGTCGATTCATTCGCCACTACGACTATAGCACGCACGTAACTGTGATAGTGAAGAACCGGCAACTGAATGGTGTAAGCGCCAAGAACTCTATTTGAACGAAGTGAATGGACGGAGTTATATTTGTTGATTGTCATTCATGATTGTTGAAGATGTATTATTTGATCCAACCATCTCATGGGCCACCCAAAGTGATATTTTATACAAAAGTGAAACGAGGAGAAAACAATCAATGTACATTTGTTTTCAAAAAAGAACAATTCACGGGACAAATTCTGGGAAAAAACAGTAAGTAAACCTTCATTCTGCTCATCCAGTTTATTTTTATAATAATTTTTTGCAATCATTAATGCAGCACCAAGTTTCTTTAGTCGCACGAAGTTTTTACTATGTATTTTCACTTTCGGTCCTGGAACTATAAATGTTTTTATAAAATTGAAATTGGCAACAATCCATTACGTTTCAGTCAATAAATGATCAGTCATCGGAACTCAATAATAGTGGGAATAATGAGTGTGACCTTGAGAAAGTTTTTTTATGATGCTTTGATGAAAATAGATAGCATGTGAAGATTGTTTCCCTTGGTCCTGGAAATATACTCCAGTGTCTAGTTTTATATAAGCACCCTATTCACATCCTATGTACTTGCACTGACAATGGAATACTCTATCATCAGGAAAATTATACGCTCAATTGTCCAGCTTCATGTTGGGTGAATTTTATTTTCAACAGATCACTAGAAAAATGTATCCATTTTAGAAGTATAGAATAAAAATTGAGTGATATATATACACATGTGCATACATATAATTATATAAAAATACACTGAGGCGTATTTCCAGGACCGTGTGGAATTATTGTGATATATTATTCATTTTCGTCAGGTCGAACATAATCTACTTCACCCAGTCTCACTTATTTTTTTTTTTAAGATTCGTAGTAGCTAGTTTTGGTTGACAGATAAGTCGTGAGTCACTGCAAATTTCAATTTCAACGGAAAATTAAATTGTGAATCCAAAAATCAGTATTACTATAGTTCCAGGACCAACAGCAAAAATAACAGCTGACATAGAAAAAAAACTTGCTGGACACTGTAAACCTTCATTTAGTAATTTCCAGTTGCGTCGATGAACACCAATCTATTATACTGATCATAAAAAATGGGAACTTTTTTTCAGAATCACGGAGAATTTTGAACCAAATTAGAGAAAGTATCACGTATCAGAGTCCTCGTGTTTCACTCGATTCAGTGGATCCAAGGAATGCAGACAGTGTAATGCATTTGAATAGTCCATTTATACACATTTATTAATCATCTTAGTATTAAAATTCAAATTGAAGTAATTATTTCATTTCTTTGTAGACGATTTCAAGTAAGGATATATGTTCTGACACAGACGCATATGTAGCAGATAATTCAGATTTGAATTTCTCGAGTGACTTGCATACTGAGAATTTACAGAATCCTGTTGACTTAAAAAATCGTGATGAACCATCAGCGGTAATTAAGCAAGGTGATTAGTAGTTGTGAATTTTCAGATAAATCCAACGATTTTTCCAATGATTCTTCTCTCATGAAAATTTGCATTTTTCTCCACAGGTTCAAGAAAAACTTTAAGTGAAATTATCTCAAATCTGAAGCAGAAATCTCAATATGAATCATCCAAATCAAAGAACGCAGCTGAAGCGCTCGGGATACTTGAGGAGCCTCGTATGGAAGACGTTCCGTTGACTGAAATTTCGCAGCCAGAATCAGAGTCTTTCAGTAACAGAGAATTAGGAAAAATGAAGACTGGAGTAGAGCGAATGAAATTATTTTCTTCACAACGAAAGAAAAAACTCAAGAATAAATCTAAGAAGGCTGCACATTCTGACCAATCAAAGAAACTTGTACAGGAGTTGAGTAAAGTACAAGAACATGAAAAAGTAAGATCATTATCAAGAAATATTAGAGCACAGTCAATAGAAGTCAATAATTTGGAGTTGGTGGTTCACGCAGATGTAAATACGACTGATAATGCAGATAGTTTTAAGATAGAACTTTCAGATCGTCTAACAGATAAGGGGAATGAAGTCGATGTAGTTACTCAGATATGTTCCAGTCCATGTTCAGAAGGATTAAAGAAATTGAATTCTAAAGAATTAATCGAAAATGATAGAGGACAGTCTACAAAAAATGGTAATGAAAAAGACACAGAAAAAAAAGCAAGAGGAATTGATTCAATCAAATCCAAGTCAAATTTTGAGCCAGAAAGTTACATGGATGGAAATAATAATGCGAAGTCAGACATTGAGAAAAATTCTGTAGAGACTGAAACTCCCAAAATTCTGAATTTAGACGAAAATGAACAGAAAGAATTTGCTGCAAGTAATTTTTTCGCATCAGACTCGGAGAAGAAGGGTGCATCTCCAGAAAAAGAACTGAGAAGAGACTTGGACGCTTTTAGTGAAGAAAAATTGAGTGCAAGTGCACTGGAAAATGACTCAACAGGCATCAATACCGTGATGTTGAAGATGGAAAAAATCGCTTCAGTTCCTAAAATGAAGATTGAGATGCGAAAGATAGAATCAACCTCTTTGCTACAAAGAAAAACCCTCATAAAGAAATCTAAGGAGATCGTTCACTCTATTCATTCAGAAGAAATAATTGCCCGAGAGCTGAAAATAGTACAAGAACATGAAAATATGAGGGCAAGCTCAGTGAGAATTGATGCGTATCCAATGAAGTTTGACAATAATTTGGAGTTTGAGGATGACGCAGATACAAATGTCAATAAAAATGCGCAAAGTACTGGAACAAAATTATTGGATGATATAAAGAAGGAAGACATTTCGCAAAAGGCGTTAACTCAGGAGTCTTCAAACTCACGCTCAAAAAAATTTACAAAACTAAATCCCGAAAATCCACTAGAAAACAGTGAAGAACCATTGAACAAAGAGACACAAGAAAGAATATTGAAAACAGATGCGTTGCTTGAAGAGCAAAATGGAGAAAAAGCACTAGAGTTGTTGAAATATGATGCAAATTCGGAGCCGAAAAACTTGATAGATGAAAATGATGATCAGAATTTGGAAACTAAAGGATATTCTGCTAGTGCTGGACTTTATGAACCCTCAAATCCGAGAGAGAATATGCAAAAGGTATTTGACAAAAGTGATGGATGTATCGGTACCTCATCAGCTCCAGAACGAGAGACAAACAAGGAAGAAGATAGTCTGGATCAATTCAAATCATGTGAGAAACAAGATCTTAATACTGACAATGTCAACAGAGCATTCACAATGTCAACAGAACATTCTTGTCAGAAACTCGATGAAAATATCATACCAAATAATTCAAAAATAATTCCATCCAATTTGGGTGAAAAAAATGAAGAACAGGACTCAGAAAAAGATAGCAGAGCTGAAGCAGTGATGATTCAATTCCCATCAGATCTTTCCATAGGCCTTATTCAAAAGACTATCCACGGAGAAGAAGAATTTGGAACGAATGCAGAGAAAATTGTATGCACAACGATACAAACGTCATTTGACAATGGAAAAGAAAATGAAGCTGGAAACAATTGGATTCCCCAGTCACCATCATCGCTTCCAGTTTCATCACTTTCACCATTATTCACAGAATGTAACTCTGAAGGAAAAGATAATACGAAGAGAAGTGTCTTAGCCTCACCCCCACTCACACCATCGATAAAATCCCAGCAAAAGACACATGCAGTACTTGAAACATCACTCACTCCTGCTAATAATCTTTCATGCAATCATTACTCTAGTAATGAAACATCGAAGCAGATCTTGACCACTCCAAACTCAAATCGAAAAATTGATAAACTGCTGCAACGAATGGAGGGAGATTCACGAGCAAATATAATCATGAAGATCAAGAAGAAATTGGAATTTTCCAACACAGAACGAGATGTCGGAGAACAACCCGCTGTTCCAAATAATCATGATAGTAAAAATTTTACACCCGAGGAAAATTTATCTGAACAGGATGAACCTGCTAGTAATGTATTTCAAAGGATTCAATCTCCTAGTAGTCTACTGAATAATCGAACAGAAAACTGTGAAGAAATTAATGATTTTACGTATGAAAGACTTACAATCGAGGTGGACGGTGGTCAGAGCATGGAACAAGAAATAAATACTGTTGATGAAGATGACGAAGGATTCATGACAGACGGAAATATTAATGTAGAAGCAATGGATAGTGAACAAACTGAAGACAATGGGAACCTGATGGATACTACAATTATTCCTGAGACAGAGAGCGAAGGTGATTCTTCAAACGATGAAATATGTGTAAATACGAATGCAAGGATTAAAACACTACGCATCCGTAAAGTGGAAACTCTCCCAAAACCAATATCAATTAGAAGGGTAAGTCTCTAATGATTCTTCACCGGTTACTATTCTGATGTTGATTTATCTCAAGTTATTCCACTTGTGTTTTATATTCATTATTTCGCAGATTAATGATCAAGAGATGGATACAACCGATAAAATGGACGAAGATTCATACAGCCCATTGCCGTTCAGAGAAGAAATGAGCTTCGAAACATTATTAGATGGTTCTCCTTACGTCGAAAATGTAAATCAGAAATTAACAACTAAATATTGCGAGGTATTCAGTAAGATTAAGACAGAGGGAAAAAGAGAGAATATCAGACGTGCTTTGGATTTTGGTGAGTGATCAACCATTCTCAGTGTAGATGTTCAATGAAATTAGATAGAACGATGATACATTTTCATAAATATTTTTCAATTTGAAAGAGTCTTAATTCAAGATTCATCAAATATTCATTTTTTTTTTCATTTATTAATTTTTTAGAGTTCCACGAATTTCATTGCATTTTCATGATCGATTTCTTGACATTTGATCATTCTTTGAATTTTTTCATTTAAAAAATTGATTGTTTTCTTATGATTCGCATATTATTAACTTTAGATTCTGATGACGCTGATGATGATGACAATGATCCTGAATATGTTCCTCAAGATTCGGATGAATCAGAGATAGACGACAAAGATGATGAATGTATTCAGGATGACAAAAATGATCAGTCTCATTGTGCCATGAACGAAGTGATCCACAATTCTTCGAAAGATTCATCTTTCGAAATGCCACCATCAGTATATGAACCTGGGAAAGTTTTTTGTAATCCAAAAGATTTAAAGGTTGAAATGTCTCGAGGAAGAAAGGGGGACCAGAAAGTTCATTTTTGTATCTATTGCAAAAGACTGATTAAAGATCAATTTGCAAAACATTTGGGAAGGAAACATAAAGATCAAAAAGAAGTTCAAGCATACTTAGCTTTACCGAAAAGAAGTCGAGAACGCTTGAGGATGATTGATCGTATCCGAGGACGAGGAGATATGCTCCATAATACCGATCCCAATTACAATCAGGGATTTTTAATCCTTCGTCGGAGGCCTAATAAGAATAAACCTCGCAAGGGAGAGAGCAATAGTGCTTGTCCTAACTGTGGACAATGGCTCTCGAAAACTACGCTACGACATCACGTCAGTAAATGTCACAAACACAAGTCGAAAAAGGAACGTAATACTCAGCAAAGGAGCAGAAAACTGTTCAGTCAAGTGCATGTCAATGCTAACAAGGTAATGAGACAGTTTATAATTCCCGTAATTCGAAAAGAAGAAATTAGAGATATTGTAGCAAATGATGAGTTGATCATCGAATATGGGAATCAGCAATGTAGAACTTACAAATCTCAGCATTATTATAAAATGATCCGAACAAAAATGAGGACCGCGGCCAAGTTGTTGAGAAATCTAAAGAAAATCAACGGAGAAGTTACGGATTTTGCTTCATTGTACGATCCACAATATTATAATGATGTAATAAAGGCAATACACAAGACTGCTGGACTCGACGAGGAGGAGACCTGTTACAGAGCTCCAGGCACTGCTAAATTATGTGGAGGATTATTGAGAGCAATTGGCAGACATTGCAAAAGTAATTGGATTAAGAAAAAACAAAATGAACAGAAAGTAGCTTGTGAAGACTTTTTGCATCTGCTTGACGATGATTTTCATGCAAGTGTAGGCAAGATTGCTGAAGAGACAGAAACTCTCCGAAGAAGACAAAAAACTGTGAAATTACCCACTAGAGCTGACATCGAGAAACTGTATGTTTATCTACAACAATTGCGGAAAACGTACTTGATGAAATTAGAAACTAATGTATCATATCATACTTGGGTAGCTCTGGCCTCTGCAACATTGACATCAATCCAGGTTTTCAATCGTCGAAGAGCTGGTGAAATCGAAAGACTATTGATCAATGATTTCAATCAGTGTGGGGGTATTGAAGACTTTGACAAAGATTTATTTGATGCACTTGATGAAAAATCTCAGAGAATTGCGAAGAATTACGCAAGGTTTGAAATTCGTGGGAAGCGTAATCGTACCGTGCCAGTGCTACTCACTCCAGATCTTTTGCACTGCATGAAAACTCTAGTGAGAACTAGATCAGTTGTAGGTATACCTGAGAGTAATCCGTTTGTTTTTGGAATTCGAGCCACAGCTGATAAACATCGTTTGCAATGGTTAGATGCCTGTACGTTGATGCGTCAATTCTCGGGAGAATGTGGTGCTAGTAATCCTCAAACTCTGAGAGGAACTCAGTTGCGTAAGCACATTGCTACCCAATGTATCATGTTTAATTTGAAATCAAATGAAATAGCAGATTTAGCAAATTTCATGGGTCACGATGAAAAGATCCACAAAGATGTTTATCGACAGCCTATTGCTGCTCGAGACATCATCAACATTTCACAGTTGTTGGTAAAAGCTAGCAGAGCTAAAAGGCCAGATGGAAGTTACGATGATGATTCTTCTGATGATGAAGAAGGTGATGAAGATAATTTCCTTGGTGGGCAAAATCTATTGACAGAAAATTCACAACCCTTGGAAGGCTCGGAACCTACAGACACAGTGTTTTCGTCTCAAACTAAAGAGAAAATGAACAAAAATAACATGAAAAAACGGGGAATTCAAGAAGATGATGAGGAATCCGCATTTCGTAGTGAAGATTCATCTCCCGTCTTGAGGAAAAAACGTCAGAAACTAATAAGCAATCAAGAAAAAGCTGATATCAAAAAGAGAAATGGAAATAATACCATTGCAGATCCAAAGGTGCTTCAAAAGAGAACCAAATATCTGGATGATTTAAAGGAGGCTGACTCACTTGGGGAGAATAAGAAGCAGAAAAGGAGAAGATCGAGTAAGTTAACAGAGTTCATACTTGTAAAAAATTATATTCCAAATGGAAATTATTGAGTGACAGTGCCAAAATGAAAAACGGAAAATTGTATTCATTCATTTTGGAAAATCGTCAATATCAAGACAGCAATAATCCATTAAAAGAAACTGTACCATGGAATCATGTGTATTGTGTATATGGATTCTTTGACTGGATGCCATTCTTCAAATCTATCTGATCGTTCATTGTGTATCAATTTTCCCCATTTTCTCAGAATGAACGAATACGTATACGATATATACCATTCAGTATTCAAATTTGATAAAAAAAGAATACAAAATGCAATGATGTGATGGTTCCCATTTTTTTTTCTCAAATAATGCGTGAATCAATTTATCATTAAGAATAATCAAAAAGCATCAAATTTCGAACAAGATGTTATTTCTCAACTATATTTCTTTCAGCTCCTGAATATGGTCCTGTTAAACGTCGCCGATGGACAAACGACGAAGTACAAGCAGCTAACATTCTCTATTCGAAGTATTTTGACTTGAAAGATCTACCAAAACCTGCACAACTTCGTGCAGATATAGCGAATACTCCAGCTCTGCAAGATCGTACGCCAGCTCAAATCAAGTCATGGATTAATAATATTCAATTAAAGAAGAGACCCTATTAACTAATGTTATAATTTGAAAGATTTTATGTAAAATGTTCGATAGATTGTGACATAGATACATTCTATATACTTCAGTTATGGAAGATCTCATATGATGAAACAGAGAGATTATTTTTCATTTAGTTTTAATTTTTTTTTACGTTTGAAACTCAAGTAGTTTCCAAAAATTCTATTTTCCTTTCATTTTCTGCTCCACTATGACAAAATTTTTTTCATTTTCATCATTCTAATTTCGAATTAGTGTGATGCAGAGCCACAATTATTCCGTTTTCTGGTTCTTAGTTTATGTATTACATCAATCGTGATTGATGACAATGTAGTAGAAAAAAACAGAAATATCAGACTCCAAGTACTAGTACTAGTACTAGTTCTGATTCGATTTCTAGGAAATTCTGAAGTAAAAGAGTTTTTCATTTATTTGAAGAAGTAAAAGAGTAATATCGTTTTCTTTCCACTATGGGAATCTCAGACGATTACACAAACATAATTGTCAATGCTTAATATCATTTGTGTTAACTTTTAGAGTTATCAGTATTCTTATTCTGATCTATCCTACTCAGAGTTGTTCACATATAAGCACAATTTTTTCATGTCTGAATTGTTACATCATATTTATATATGAAGTTGAATAAAAAAAAATATAGTATATTTTTCATGTGTGTAATGTGAAGTGTCGTTTCTCGAGCACCTGTAAAAAAATGTAAGTATCTTCTTGGAGCCCTCCGATTCCTTACCCTGGAGTTCCTTCTCTGAAAAATAGCCTCATACCTCTCAATTTCTGAATGTCTATCTAAACAATTTACCAAAAATAAAATTTGCTTTATATTCGCAGTATCTTTGAATTGTCGATTTTCTGGAATGTCCCGAAAACAGAACGGTATAGAGCGATTTAGCAGCAATCCTTTTGCGTAACCCTTCAATCGTCAAGAAGGAAAAAAACTGTGGTATGAATCATGCTATCTCATATATTTTTCAAGAACCTATCCCAAGCAGACCACCAGAATTAAAAATTCCCCATTTGTTGCATTTCTTCAAAATTTTTTTTTTTTCGGAATCTATCGAAAATCAAGTGAAATTTCTCTCGGATTTTTTTTGGAGTCCTCCAAATTTTCTAGGAACCCGAGCTGTGATGAAATCACGTTATCTCACATATTTTTTAAGTAGCTCATCCAAAAAAGATTACCAGAAATAGGAATTTTTTCATCAATGAGCGAGAGCTAAAAAAAAATATTTCATGACTAATCTGACAAAAGTGAATTGCATGAAGAAATTATATGTTCTGGTCCTGGTTGGTCCTGGGAGTATACTTAAATGTATATTCTTTTAATATATATCACATATTGTAGAACATCCCTCGAAGCTGAATACCATGCACTGGGTATTTATTGAATAATTACCATCGCATTACACTTTGACCAGTAGTACGAATTCTCCAAGTTGTCTTTCTACGTCTGGTCCTGGAACTATACCTTATATTTATACTCAAATTCATAGTTCTATCCTTTTATGATATTGTCATGAGCAGCCACTCAGCTATGCTGTCAGAAAAAGACGAGCTAGTAGAACTCAATGACGGAAATAGATCTGTTAGACCTCGGCAGATGATTTTATAATTAATTGAACCAGCAGAAATAGTGAATGAAAATTATTTCTCTCGATCCTGGAACGATACCGCAGCATACGTTTTTATGCATTGCAACATTTCTATGGTATGCTCTGAAGTCGGATACGATTCATGACTCTTCTGTCAATAGACAGCCAACTATTTTCAATCTATTGCGAAAAGTATGTTTTGATTAATCTAACGGAAACGAGTCGCATATTGAAATAATCCCTCTTGGTCCTGGAAATATACCTCAACATTGTTTTTATATATGTCCCTGTATTTCCAGATTGAATACAATCCACTGATTATTTATTATGAAACTGAATGTTCACAGGGTAGTCTCACTTTTGATTCCAGAACTATACTCTATACTAATCCTTGAATTTTCAGAGTAGTTTTGTCCATAATATTGATATTTGAAAAAAGTTGACAATTTCTCCGTGAACGAAGTACTAGCTATTAGAAAACGGAAATCGTGCTGAATGATTTTTTTTTATTGCATTAGAAACCCAATAATGGGTTGATTAGCATCGTGCTGAATGAGTGAGAACCTAAAACTAAGTCTTCGATCAAACTGTCAAGAATGGATAGTATGTAAGAATCACTTGTGTAGCCCCTGGAAATATATATTAATGTTCTTTCTCATATATATCACTACATTTCTGTGGAATATTTTAACATTGAGTGTTATTTAGTAGTTATTTGGCGAAAATAAGTTATTTCACAGGTAACTAAGGAATTGTATGTATAATTGCGAGCAATGATGAAATATTTTGGAGTCGCTGAAGATATATTCCTCAATGATTTCGAAATACTATAATTTGTGATTACCAACGTCGAGGACAATCATCTAGGCACTCGTCATGTATTTCATAGCAATAGATCAATAACATTATGTATTGTCTAGTACCAAGTCAACCACATATACAGCTGATACATATCGTATAGTACCAGGTCAATCATATATACAGTTTTTACATGCAGTACAATACCAGGTTCATCGTATACAGGGTGTACCGGAAGTACAGGTACTCCCGGGAATCCTGGGTAAAGGGGTTCATTTGGAGCAGAAAAGTCCTTTTCCACTTTTCTCTCCGATGAACCCCTGTGGAGATATGAGGGTGGAAAGGTGGGCCAATGAGAGCCCACCGATAGACGGCCGCACAACCGTGAGAAATTCACGGATGTGTTGGTGCGTCCCCACTCCGCGGTAACCGATCCCCTCCACAACCACCGAGTCTCCCGCTCTCAGCAACGTGGAAGGGATCGGCGATCGTCAGCTGTCGCCTGTCAGCTGAGAAGGTATAAATATTCAAATGGAAGGGGAGGGAGGGGAGGAATATTCTGAAAAGAAAAAAATTAGGATTTCTCCAATTTTTTTTCTTCAAATTAATTTTTTCGCTTTTTTTCATTTTTTTGATCGTTCAAGAATGATCAAAAAAATGGAAAAAAATGAAAATATTTATTGAATAAAAAAAAAGGAAAAATCCTGATTTTACGAAAGTTTTTAGAGGCGTCACGTGACCTTGACGCCTCGAAAAACGGAGCACCAGTCTCTCCTGGGGGGCACAGGGGCATTTTTATCACTCAAAGTGTCTCTGTACTTGGTACAGAGACTCTTTGAGCCACAAAAAAACCCCTTCCACCTCCAAAAGAGAGGGAAAGGTTCCCAGGTGTAAAGAAATAAGGATTTTTCCCATTTTTTTTTTTAAATGAATTTTTTCACTTTTTCCCATCTTTTTGATCGTTCAAGAATGATCACAGAAATGGAAAAAAATGAAAATATTTATTAAATTAAAAAATGGAGAAATCCTGATTGTACGAGAGTTTCTCGAGGCGTCACGTGACCTTGACGCCTTGAAAAACGGAGCACCAGTCTCTCCTGGGGGGTAAAGGGGCATTTTTATCACTCAAAGTGTCTCTGTACTTGGTACAGAGACTCTTTGAGCCACAAAAAAACCCCTTCCACCTCCAAAAGAGAGGGAAAGGTTCCCAGGTGTAAAGAAATAAGGATTTTTCCCATTTTTTTTTTTTAATGAATTTTTTCACTTTTTCCCATCTTTTTGATCGTTCAAGAATGATCACAGAAATGGAAAAAAATGAAAATATTTATTAAATTAAAAAATGGAGAAATCCTGATTGTACGAGAGTTTCTCGAGGCGTCACGTGACCTTGACGCCTTGAAAAACGGAGCACCAGTCTCTCCTGGGGGGTAAAGGGGCATTTTTATCACTCAAAGTGTCTCTGTACTTGGTACAGAGACTCTTTGAGTCACAAAAAAACCCTCCCCCCTCCGGGGGAGAGAGGAGAGATGCCCTGAGGGAGAAAAATGGGGATTTCTTCAATTTTTTTTCTTCAAATGAATTTTTTCACTTTTTTTTCATTTTTTTGATCGTTTAAGAATGACCAAAAAAATGGAAAAAAAAGAAAATATTCATTAGAGAAAAATAATTGAGGTAAATCCTGATTTTTCGACAGTTTTTCAAAGCGTCACGTGACCTTGACTCCTCAAAAAACGGAGCACCAGTCTCTCCTGGGGGGTAAAGGGGCATTTTTATCACTCAAAGTGTCTCTGTACTTGGTACAGAGACTCTTTGAGCCACAAAAAACCCCTTCCACCTCCAAAAGAGAGGGGAAAGGTTCCCAGATGAAAAAAAATCCGGATTTTTCCAATTTTTTTTTAATTAATTTTTTCACTTTTTCCCATCTTTTTGATCGTTCAAGAATGATTAAAAAAATGGAAGAAATGAAAATATTTATTGAATTAAAAAAATGGAGAAATCCTGATTTTACGGGAGTTTTTCGAGGCGTCACGTGACCTTGACGCCTCGAGAAACGGAGCACCAGTCTCTCCTGGGGGCAAAGGGGCATTTTTATCACTCAAAGTGTCTCTGTACTTGGTACAGAGACTCTTTGAGCCACGAAAAAACCTCTTCCACCTCCAGAAGAGAGGGGAAAGGTTCCCAGATGTAAAAAAATCAGGATTTTTTCAATTTTTCTTTTAAATTGATTTTTTCACTTTCTTCTATTTCTTTAATTGTTCAAAAATGATCCAAAAAATAGAAAAAAGTGAAAAAACTAATTTAAAAATGAAAAATCAAAAAATCCTTATTTCTAAGCAGTTTTTCGAGACGTCACGTGACCTTGACGTCTTGAAGAACGGAGCACCATTCTTTCCTGAGGGGAAGGGGTATTTTCATCACTCAATGTCTGTGTACCAAGTACAAAGACACTCTCAGTGATGAAAGTACCCCTTCCCCCCAGGAAAGAATGGTGCTCCGTTTTTGGAGGCGTCAAGGTCACTTGACGTCTCGAAAAACTGACCAGAAATAAGAATTCCTTGCAATCATTTCTTTCCAGATTAAAATTTTCAATGTTTTTCATCATTTCAATCAATTTTAAAACGATTAAAATGATGATCCGAATGAAAAAATTGATACCAAGGAAAATTCTCTCTTTTCAGCACCAATGGACAATTGATGCTGGAGAGAGAGAGAGAAGTGGAAAAATGAAAGAAGAAATAAATACGTAATCATGCATTCAGAAGATAAGTGTATATTCTTTATCGATAATTCATTCTTTTTCACATGCAGGTCTTTCATTAGTTGAACGGAGAATTATTAAAGAAAAGAGTCAATTAGTATCGAAAGGAAAGTCATGAAAATGTGGGAATCGAGTGATTAATGAAAAAAAAAAAAGTTATTAACATTGTTGTAGGAAAAAAGCTTCCAGTTAGGGAGACAAAAGCAGTCGATTTTCATTATAATAATGAAAAAAAAAAAATTTTCATTATAATAACTGTTCAAAATGTCCTCCTCCAGCTTCTCTGCATTTTCCAGCCTGCTCCGATAAGCTCGCCCTCACAGCTTGCAGCATCTGTGGCGTGATGAGCTGCACCGTGGCACGCAGTCTGACAATCATTGTCAATTCATCGGGGACAGTGGTTTCAGAAATCTTCTGTTTCAAGTGCCCCCAGAGGAAGAAATCCAGAGGACTCACATCAGGTGATCTGAAAGAGAAGAAGCAAGAGTTAGCTCTGATATGATTGCATCATTTTGATTGATCTTACCGTGGAGGCCATGGTACTGGTCCATATTTTCCTATCCATTGCTCCGGAAATGTATTGTTTAAATATTCACGAGCAGTCAAGGATGTGTGTGCTGGGGCGCCATCTCGCTGAAACCAGACCTCCCTATCTCCTGGTCCATCACCAACAATGTCCGGAAGATTCTCGGCCAAAAAAGCCCGGTACGTATTTCTCTTGAAAAATGGTGGAGGAAATATCGAGGGAATATTAGGGAAGTTATCTCTGGATGTTTGTGTCTGGGGATATGGAGCTTTTGGATTATCAGGATAGGAGAATTATAAATAAATTTGTAATTTTCAAGGCAGTAATTAAAATTTTTGGACTACTTACTTCAAGTGGATCGGGAGCCAGTCGGATGTGCACATCATCCCCCAAAACAGCACTCCACAGGTTCAATCGCCTCCACTGATATTGGAAATTCGTGGCTTCCACCAGGTGAGGATTATCAACTGCCCAATAATGTTGATTATGGACATTGAATAGTCCTTCCCTGGTGAAAGCACACTCGTCGGTCCAGCACACATTAAAAATGAAATGGGGATCTTGACGATTCTGTTCAATCAAGAACCGACAGAAATTGAGCCTAGCAGGATAATCCCTCGGTAGCAGCTCCTGGACGGGGGTGTAATGAAACGCATGTAGATTTTCATTCCGGAGAATGCGATGCACCTGAGTCCGACTCGTTCCGAGCTGATGAGCAATCCGTCTAGTGCTGGTGGTAGGATCCTGCTCTATGGCATTAAGGACTTCCTCCTCCAAGTGGATGCGGTTTTGAGCAACGGGGCCTACTTCTCCTCGCCGCGGGAGTACGTGTCCCTCACCAAGACGACGATGGAGATTTATGAAGGCACGAGGACCAGGATGCTCAAGGCAATGTGGGAAAGTTTCTTGATACAAATGAGCAGCAAGATTTGCATTCCCATCAGCTCTCCCATACATGAAATGCATATCACGGTACTCGACTGCCGTAAGAACCATTTTCACTTCACGGAAAACACTTGCGAATAACTGGGAGGATTCGATGGAACTGAGGCAATGACACCCATCAATTGTATGTTAGTAGTTAGGAGGAGGGGGAACCGACGAGAAAAGGGAATGCAAAAACAAAGAACGATCTTCGTCTTGTCTTTGTGAAATGGAGGGGGGGGGGGATCGTGCGCGGATACGAGAACTGTTAGAAAAACGAATGCTGGAGAAAAGACGAAAATCACAATTGTCCATTGATGCTGAAGAGAGAGAGAAATGCGGAAACGTAAAATTGGAAGGGAAAATAAAAGAGAAGAAAAAGTTGAAAAATTCTGGATCCTGGCTCGACGAATTCCAGAGTTTTACAATTTTTTCCCTCATCTTCCTTTAATTATAATTTATTTATTCATTTCTCTTTCAGTTCTCCCATTTCTCTCTCTCTCTCCGCCCCGAAAAGAGGAGGGGTTTTTTCGCGGCTCAAAGAGTCTCTGTACCAAGTACAGAGATACTTCGAGTGATAAAAATGCCCCTTTGCCCCCCAGGAGAGACTGGTGCTCCGTTTTTCGAGGCGTCAAGTTCACGTGACGCCTCGAGAAACTTCCGTAAAATCATGATTTCTCCATTTTTTTAATTTAATGAATATTTTCATTTTTTCCATTTTTTTGATCATGCTTGAACGATCAAAAAGATGGGAACAAGTGAAAAAATTCATTAAAAAGAGAAAAATGGGAAAAATCCTTATTTCTTTACACCTGGGAACCTTTCCCCTCTCTTTTGGAGGTGGAAGGGGCTTCTTTGTGGCTCAAAGAGTCTTTGTACCAAGTACAGAGACACTTTGAGTGATAAAAATGCCCCTTTACCCCCCACGAGAGACTGGTGCTCCGTTTTTCGAGGCGTCAAGGTCACGTGACGCCTGGAAAAACTCCCGTAAAATCAGGATTTCTCCATTTTTTTAATTTAATGAATATTTTCATTTTTTTTCATTTTTTTGATCATTCTTGAACGATCAAAAAGATGGGAAAAAGTGAAAGTGGTTTTTTTCAAAGAGTCTCTGTACCAAGTATAGGGTCGATTCCACCAATTTTCGAGTAGAATTTCGGCTTCAAATTTTGGGAGGCCACTTTTCGGTCCTCATCGATTAAAACCATTAAAATGAAGAAAATCTTAAATTCTAAACCATTTTGCCCCACTATCGAAGCAGAAATCGATGAATTTTGATATCTGCATCAAAATTTTCTCTTAAGAATGACGTGAGTAGCTAAATGAAAAAAAAAATACAAAATATAGATTTTCATCGCAAATTTTCTCAATTTTCTGAAAAAAATATACTTTTTCGTCTTTGTCCTTGTTTTCAAGGTGAAAATGCTCTTTGAAAACTTCAAATGCTTGTTTCGAATCGTTCCCCAAATTTTTTTTCAATTTTTTTATTTTTTTCTGAAAATTTTGAAGATTGGCTAGGAACTATATGATTTTCAGCCCCTGCTCTTGAAAACTCCGGTGACTGTAATTAAAAATTTGAAATTTAATACTTATTAAGAACTAACAATAAATGCGAGTTGAAAAGATGGAAGTTGCAAAAGACATATGTATATTGATTACATTTCATAATTCTAAATGGAAAACATCAGTTGTTTAAGTGTTTTCCATTTAGGATTACAAAATGTGATCAATATCCATATGTCTTTTGCGACATTCATCTTTTCAACTTGCATTTATTGTTAGTACTTAATAAGTATTAAATTTCAAATTTTTAATTACAGTTGCCGGGGTTTTCGAGAACAGGGGCCGAAAATCATATAGTTCCTAGCAAATTTTCCAAATTTTCAGAAAAAAATAAAAAAATTGAAAAAAAAATTGGGGAACGATTCGAAACAAGCATTTGAAGTTTTCAAAGAGCATTTTCACCTCGAAAACAAGGACAAAGACAGAAAAGGATATTTTTTTCAGAAAATTCAGAAAATTTGCGACGAAAATCTATATTTTGTATTTTTCCTTCATTTAGCTACTCGAGTCATTCGTAAGAGAAAATTTTGATGCAAAAATCAAAATTCATCGATTTCTGCTTCGATAGTGGGGCAGAATGATTTAGAATTTAGGATTTTCTTCATTTTAATGGTTTCCATCGATGAGGACCAAAAAGTCGCCTCCCAAAATTTGGAGCCGAAATTCTATTCGAGAATTGGTGGAATCGACCATAGAGACACTTTGAGTGCTAAAAATGCGCCTTTACCCCCCAGGAGAGACTGGTGCTCCGTTTTTCGAGGCGTCAAGATCACGTGACGCCTCGAAAATTTGTCGAAAAATCAGGATTTACCTCGATTATTTTTCTCTAATCAATATTTTCATTTTTTTCCATTTGTTTGGTCATTCTTAAACGATCAAAAAAATGAAAAAAGAGTAAAAAAATTCATTTGAAAAAAAAAAATTGGAGGAATCCCCATTTTTCTCCCTCAGGGAATCTCTTCCCTCTCCCCCGGAAGGGGGAGGGTTTTTTCATGACTCAAGGAGTCTCTGTACCAAGTACAGAGACACTTTGAGTGATAAAAATGCCCCTTTACCCCCCAGGAGAGACTGGTGCTCCGTTTTTCGAGGCGTCAAGGTCACGTGACGCCTCGAAAAACTCCCGTAAAATCAGGATTTCGCCATTTTTTTAATTTGATAAATATTTTCATTTTTTTCCATTTTTTTGATCATTCTTGAACAATCAAAAAGGTGGGAAAAAGTGAAGAAATTGATTAAAAAAAAAAAAAATTGGAAAAATCCTTTTTTTTTTCATCTGGAAACCTTTCCCCTCTCTTTTGGAGGTGAAAGGGGTTTTTTTGTGGCTCAAAGAGTCTCTGTACCAAGTACAGAGACACTTTGAGTGATAAAAATGCCCCTGTGCCCCCCAGGAGAGACCGGTGCTCCGTTTTTCGAGGCGTCAAGGTCATGTGACGCCTCGAAAAACTATGGAAAAATCAGGATTTACCTCAATTATTTTCCTCTAATGAATATTTCCATTTCTTTCCATTTTTTGGTCATTCTTAAACGATCAAAAAAATGAAAAAAAAGTGAAAAAATTCATTTGGAGAATAAAAATTGGAGGAATCCCCATTTTTCTCCCTCAGGGCATTTCTCCCCTCTCGCCCGGAAGGGGGAGGGTTTTTTTGTGACTCAAGGAGTCTCTGTACCAAGTACAGAGACACTTTGAGTGATAAAAATGCCCCTTTACCCCCCCAGGAGAGACTGGTGCTCCGTTTTTCGAGGCATCAAGGTCACGTGACGCCTCGAAAAATTCCCGTAAAATCAGGATTTCTCCATTTTTTTAATTTATTAAATATTTTCATTTTTTCCATTTTTTTGATCCTTCTTGAACGATCAAAAAGATGGGAAAAAGTGAAGAAATTAATTAAAAAAAAAAAAAATTGGAAAAATCCGGATTTTTTTTCATCTGAGAACCTTTCCCCTCTCTTTTGGAGGTGAAAGGGGTTTTTTTGTGGCTCAAAGAGTCTCTGTACCAAGTACAGAGACACTTTGAGTGATAAAAATGCCCCTTTGCCCCCCAGGAGAGACTGGTGCTCCGTTTTTCGAGACTTCAAGGTCACGTGACGCCTCGAAAAACTCCCGTAAAATCAGGATTTCTCCATTTTCTTAATTTAATAAATATTTTCATTTTTTCCCATTTTTTTGATCATTCTCGAACGATCAAAAAGACGGGAAAAAGTGAAAAAATTAATTAAAAAAAAAAAAATAGGACAAATCCTGATTTTTTTCATCTCGGAACCTTTCCCCTCTCTTTTGGAGGTGGAAGGGGTTTTTTTGTGGCTCAAAGAGTCTCTGTCCAAGTACAGAGACACTTTGAGTGATAAAAATGCCCCTTTGCCCCCCAGAAGAGACTGGTGCTCCGTTTTTCGAGGCGTCAAGGTCACGTGCGCCTTGAGAATCTCCCGTAAAATCAGGATTTCTCCATTTTTTTAATTTAATAAATATTTTCATTCCTTTCCATTTTTTTCATCATTCTTGAACGATCAAAACGATGGGAAAAAGTGAAGAAATTCATTAAAAAACAAAAAAATGTGAAAAATCCTGATTTCTTTACACCTGGGAACCTTCCCCTCCTCTTTTGGAGGTGGAAGGGGTTTTTTTGTGGCTCAAAGAGTCTCTGTACCAAGTACAGAGACACTTTGAGTGATAAAAATGCCCCTGTGCCTCCCAGGAGAAACTGTTGCTCCATTTTTCGAGGCGTCAAGGTCACGTGACGCCTCGAAAAACTTTCGTAAAATCAGGATTTCTCCTTTTTTTTTATTCAATAAATATTTTCATTTTTTTCCATTTTTTTTAACATTCTTGAACGATCAAAAAAATGAAAAAAAGCGAAAAAATTAATTTGAAGAAAAAAAATTGGAGAAATCCTAATTTTTTTCTTTTCAGAATATTCCTCCCCTCCCTCCCCTTCCATTTGAATATTTATACCTTCTCAGGTGACAGGCGACAGCTGACGATCGCCGATCCCTTCCACGTTACTGAGGGCGGGAAACTCGGTGGTTGTATAGGGGATCGGTTACCGCGGCGTGGGGACGCACCAACACATCCGTGAATTTCCCACGGATGTGCGGCCGTCTATCGGTGGTCTCTCATTGGCCCACCTTACCACCCTCATATCTCCGCAGGGGTTCATCGGAGAGAAAAGTGGAAGAGGACTTTTCTGCTCCAAATGAACCCCTTTACCCAGGATTCCCGGGAGTACCTGTACTTCCGGTACACCCTGTATATAATTAATTACAGGGACAACAACGATTCAAATAACGAGGAAGAAGAGTACGAGGATTTTGAAGTGCTTGACCAGCTGTTCGAGGACATCCAAGATAACGCGGTTTCGGAGGAGGTTCAAGCTGACAAGGGTTCTGCGAGTATCCATAATGGTGAAGAAGCTCAGCATCCCAAAAGAAACTCAAACACTGCAAAGAAGACTCAGACGACTCAGAGAACAACTAAAATGTCCAAGGTACAGGGAAACGCGCTGGTGGACTACATGGACTTACATCGAAATTTTGCTCGAAATGGTGATTTGGGTCCTCGTGGGAAGGAAAAGAACAAAGCGATGTGGCCAGAGTACGAATCGGATTTTAATCATCGAATTCCCTACATTATCAAAAGCTAGACTAAAAAATTACTGATTCTACTAATTTTTTTTACAGATTAGCAAAAATAGCTTCTTCCTTGGGAGCAACGAAGACTACAAAGCAATGCGCAAGTGTAAGTAGAAAGAATAAGTCTTTTTCTGATATCATTCTACCTCACTAATAAGGATTTAAATACGTAATAAATCATGATTGCTTCTAGGCTTGGAGTGCCATGAAGACACTGGCTAAAAAGAGGCATTAATTTAAAATACCTCAAAGCAACTGGCGGCAACTAAATACCTCCTCAATTCGAATTGAAGCCAAGAGATGAGCTAATCCTCGACATAACGTGGCCACAAACACCAGCGGGGATCTCTCACGGTTGCTATGGTACGAGATCATCTGGTACAGAATCAGCTGGCACAACATCATCTGATCCAAAATCAGCTCACACAACATCATCTGGTACTGAAGATGTAGGAAAAAGAGCGAATACATTAGGATCATCGCCGCCAGCAAAAAAATGTACGTTGTGATTTTGATAATAAGGAAATAGGGAAGTGATTGAGGATTTCAAGGGAACTACCTGAAATTCATCTTTTATACTATTAAATTGAAAAACTGGCGTAATTTTGGGAGATTAACAGGCCAGAATTAATTTTTTGAAATTTCTTAAAAAATGTATTTTCTTGGATCACGGAAGGATTTTCAAAACTGAAGTTCGCTACATGCCTTTTAAATAAATTCATTGGAATAAAATAATCTAAAATATTTTCACTGATTTTGAGCAATTTTCATTGCATGGAATCATTGAAACTAAAAAGCCTCCCAAAACAAAGGCAAGAACCTTCTCCGTTCTTTTTTTTTACCATTCTTCCAGATATGCTTGTATTAATGATTTTTGATATGCATGTTCGCAGTGCGTCGTTCTAAACCTCAGATAGAAATTGAAAAGTCACAATCGATGATAGAATGTCTCTCTTCAGCAGCAGTGAGGAGCATGCATGAAATGCAGGTATGATATTTCTATACTTTTTCTACCTCAATATAGTATAATCACACAGAAAACTTGATACTTATTTTCAGAAGCATAATGCATTACTTGAAAAGTACTTGCCTATCCTGGCAGAGGCTGCACGGCTTTTTTGCAATTATCTTCAACAGACTTCATCGCTACCTCAACGAGTGTCTACTCCAGAAGTTGGTATGACTACTAGTAACGAGGCCACTCATTATCCCTTTGAGAATTTCTCAGCAGATTTGCCGCAGCAAGATGAGGAGGAAGTGGAGGAGACTACAGCAGAACGCCATTCAACGTACTTAATTAATAATTTTTCCATTCTTTTTCATCTTTTCCATGCACTGACAAAAATAGTGGTGAAAACTATCAGATATTGATGCCATTGGTTCTAAACAAATATTCCATTGAAATAATTGAAAAAGGGGTCAATTCTATGGATTTAGTTCATTGGAACAGATTTATTAGTTGAATCTAATTTATTTAATTCGAAGATTTTCGCAGAAAATTACAGAAAATTCCCTTTGAATTTTGAAAGGTTCAAGTTTTTTGATAATATCTCGGGTTCTCTTGATGGATAGTTCAATATCAAAATATTCAATTTATAAAAATTATATTTCATTCTTTTCAACGAAAGGACATGATTTTATCTAGAGAGAAAACCTTATATAAAGTGATTATCGATAATTTCTTGACGCAGTCGACGTCCTCTCACCAAATCTGGTTTCTCTTGCTTAGCTTCATCATCATCGGATTCCTCTTCAGCTGGGTCTCCCACATGATCATCCTCATCGGAATCATAATCCTCATTTTCGATCCTGTGTAGTTTTAATGAAAGTGATTATTACACAATAAGTTAACAAATTTTAAAAAATAAGAAAAAAAATACCCGTATTCAATCAACAAATTATGAAGAATTGCACAAGCAGTGAAAATTAGTATGGCTTTGTGAGGATTGTACGCCAATCCTCGTAGCTTGTACGCTGTACAAGCTACGAGTGAGTGTTGCTTTTAGAAGCCCAAATGTTCTTTCCACAATACTTGGAGTATGAGTATGTCTCCGTGTAAAATTATACTCTGGAGTATCCTCTTCTGCATCTGGCAATGGAGTCAGCAGTATTTCTGATAGTGGATACCCAGAATCGCCTAAAAATATAATAATAATTTATTAATTTTTTTCTGTTACAGAGAAGATGTCGATGAAGATGATAATGATGCAATTCTAGAGTTCCTCAATCAGCAATAACCACTTATGAGCCGCGGACTTTCTGGGAAAATGTGGCAAAAACTTATATAATATTAAGATTATATAATAATGAAAGAATAAAGATTGTGTACTTTGTTAGTTGAGAAATAATAAAGAATTATTTTGGATAAATTTCGTCTACAATTATCTCACTCATTCACAGTTTACTAGTTCATATATCTACAATAATTTCTAGAATTTTGAAACAATATATATCAGTACTGAAGAGGTAAAACAAGATAAGTCTCTTTTTTTCTCATTAAGTTTTTTGAAAATACCTTAGAAAATAACCGAGGTAGAGCAATTTTGCCCTAAAACTCTTTTGTAACTCTTGAAATTCTCTACAAAAATAGATAAGCAATATCACCTTATCTCGCTTAGTTTCCGAGATATTCCATTCTAAATGGCCTCAAAGATAAGTCGATTTATCCTGTTTTACCTCTTGACTACTGATATGATATAGGGGAAGGTACTCCACAAAGATGAGGAAATTTTCCATGAAAATCATCTACCAATAGTTTTTTTTTTTTTAATTTTATAAAAATTTGATTTTTTGCACAAGATTGGGAGTTAAAAAGCTTCTTCTTTTAAAAAATTTCAGGTTTCCGAAGAATATGTCTGGTTCTATTGATCATATCCATCTGGGGTTGATCTTAAATGAAAGATAAGCTCATTTCCCATCGATTTATGGGGTTTTAAAGGAAATTATCAATTTTTTCAAGTACTTAGAGGGCAAAAACGGATTTTCAGAAAATGACTTATGAATATTTGAAAAATTGATTCTGAAAAAATTTGAACCCCATAAATCGATGGGAAATCGAGCTCATCTGTCATTTGAGATCAACCCCAGGTCACTACAACCAACAGAACTACAAATATCGACAAGAAAAGTGAATTTTTTCGATTTTCAAACGGAAAACTCCTTCAAAACTAGTCCAAGAAAGGAAAATTTTCCATAAGTAGAAGAAAAATAATTTCAACACATGTTTTTCGCCTAAAATCTCCTCAGCTTTCCAATGAAATCATTGGGAAATTCCTATCTCGAACCATTCAATCAGAGTGTCCATTTTACCCCATCTCCTCCTACGTCTATAGTTATTCAAGTACTATTCATGTCAATACCAAGAAGAAAATATGTCCCACGAAATTCTTCCTTCAATCTCAGCTGCGTCGCCTTCACTGGTGATTCTCGCCATATTGTCGCATCATTATTGGAGCCAGGCTAACCATCGATTGATGTGATGCGTGCTCTATGGTCGCAGGTAACTTGGATATTCATGGAGAAATATCCCTTGTAATTCCTATATAGCCAGCCCTCGTGTATTGGTGCTGTCATAGGGATGTGCGTGCAATCGATGCATCCAACGACACCAGGGAAGAGCGCTTCAGTTTGAAATCTATGGGAACAGCAACATATGAAGACGAAATTGAGGTGATAATCAATTGAATTGATATTATTCATGACCTACGCAGCAGATTCACGTTGGAATTCTTCTTCCGTGTCAGGGAATCGAATCTTCTCATCTGCTAGCTCATTTATGATTGCTGTTGTTACATTTGTTATGATCCTACTAACGGTAGGTTGGGATACGCAGAAAAACTCCATATCACCAATTGATTGTTGATAACTCCCAGTAGCATAAAAATGCAACGTTATAAGAATCTAGAGATTTGATTTTTTGTTATTGATGTTTTTTTCAAGCTGCACTGAGAGAAAAGAAAATTGTGACAAGAAAATCAGTTTACAACAAAATTATCCTTCACAATTTATGTATCTATTGTGACGTGGTATTTTCCCACGCCACCTGTAGGCTAGATAAAAGAGGACTCGTGAGTAGAGAGAGAGAATTTCCCGCGAATAATTAAAGTAATTAAGTTAGTTTAGAGATCCTCCCGGTCACGAGGGTAAACTGACTTTTGGGCTGCCTCAAAACCTCCAGGTCATGAGGAAAAACTGACTTACGGTTATCTGAAATAATCCCTAATATTACGTAAACTCCCGCGAAAATAAATAATAAAATAAATAATTACCGCCACTTCAATTATCGACCGATTTTCCGTAGGGCAGTACCTCTTTCGGCCATCTCGTGGTGGACGAGAGGGCTCGGAAGCCTCCATGGTTAATTGACCAAGATAACGTGTTTCCGGGAGCTTCCGGACCACCCTCTTGGTCGTCCCCAGGGGTGAGTGCAGAGGACGGCTTGCGAGGAGTCGCGCTCCAATTATGTGGGAATGATCGGGCCCTCGGATGGAAGGTCTGGAGGCAGGGGATAACCCACCCTGCCAAAAGAATTGCCAAAAATTGGGTTTACGGTATCGCCGAAGAGTCCGCTTATTCCCCGGGAGACGTGCCCCTCTGGCAGCGGTTATCCACCACGGGAAATGGGAAAAACATCTCCCCAAAAAAAGGCTCAACTAAATTAGCCGGAAGAATCTCCCCAAACACCCATTTATCCCACAAATTTCACCCGTCAACTAGAACTTTTCCACTCCTCTAGAGTCTCCATAGTTCCGATAAAAACCTATCCAAAAAACACCCCTCTTAACCCCCTACCGATTTCCCAAAATCATCCCGTTAAAATCCCTTTATTTTACCGAAAAACGTACAAAGGATCAAAGTGGGAGAATTCAAGGCTATTTGAATTCTCCCGCTCCAACAAACACGCATGAGTGCGTTAGAAGTACCTCTGAGTGGCGCGAGGGCGCAGCACAAAGCAGCCGTCCCACCGCTCCACTCAACGGAACGCACTCCCCACCACTGAAAAATCAGTTCGTGAAGAGAGCGTAGCAGAGAGCATGGCTCGTATCTCTGCTCCAAAATTTAACGTGTTTTTTTCGCGAAATAATTAGAGGGTGAAGACCCCAGTTTCCCGAGGAATAACGCGAGACGCCGCGGGGAAAATATGGTGAGCTCCAAAATGTATTAATTACCGCGAGTGTTAGTAATTAGTTATTTTTCCGAGTGCCGCGAATAAAACTGCCAAGTGACGCTACACGTGGTTGTAGCGTCCTTTCATTTCCTCTCGTTTTCTCCGACTCTCCAGTGGCCGGATATCTTTATTAATTAATAAAGCCGCTGGGAGAGGAAATAAGGAAAATTACGCGAGTTTCGTTTCCAACTTTTCGCGATTTTTCAGGAATTCATGGGAGGAAAAACAGAGGAATGCAGTGAGGACGCGCCTCGTGTTTACATTATTTTCCCCGGTTTTCTTTATCTCTCCTGGCCGGTTATCTAAAAAAAAAGAATGGCTAGTGAGGAGATTATGGGGAAAATAAATGCCCGGATATTTTCCCGATGTTTTCAGGATTTTTTTCAGGCCTTTTGGAGTACTTTGGAGTATTTTGGAGCATTTTTGGCGAAGCATCATTGGCTGATGCAATGCCCAAAAACCACGCGCTCCCCAAGCGTGGGTAGAGCCGGCTATCTTTCTCTCTTTCACACACTCTTTCACACACTCTTTCGCACATGGCTCTCTCTCTCTCGCACGCATAGCTGCTCGGATTCACCCACAATTCGCAGCTATCGCTCTCTCTTTCACACGATCATTCGTACCTGGCTCTCTCTCACTCTCACATGCATAGCTGCTCGAATTTCTACAATTCACAGCTATTGCTTTCTCTCTCACACAAATGCATTTACGCATTCCCCTTCTCTCTCGCACGCATAGCTACTCGAATTTACTCAATTCGGAGCTACGCTTATCTCTCTCGCACTCACGTAAATATCTACCGGCTATCTCTACCAAAAATAAAGCATGGATAAATACGTGAGCTGTTGAGTTATTTCTTCCGTCATTTCGGAGAAATAATTCCAGCCCCAATTTCTAAGAAATTTCGAGTGCCTCTCTATACAGGCGTCGAAGTCTCTTTTCCGTTCTCTGCCGTTCTCTCTTCCTTTTCATTGCACACCCAGTTCGGTGTGAAGGCGGCTGCCTGGCGCATGCGCACAGCGACCCAGCCAAGCCAGAGAGGTCCCTAGACTAGGGGAAACTCCCTAGTGAACAACAAGAGGGGAATTCAGGCGCGCTTTTATGAACGACGCTATCGGGAATTCATGTGCCTCTAATTTTAGCGGGATTTATTGGACTTTTCGGAATCTATTGGGCCGAACTGACCCTCCTAATCAATCCCGTGGTTCTCTTCCTAAATTATGGACATTTTCTCGATTATTAGTATCTCTCCAGATACTTCAAGTGACTCGACCGCCGCCTACGGATATCTTCGAGAGAAGTCATATTGTCGGTTACCTTCGGAGCGGATTCTCCGAATCTTAAGGGCGTATGACTCTCCCATGATGAGGCTGACGATTAATCAAGAATGGACTAGCCCATAGTTCTAATAATTAATAATAATTAAATATTAAGGGGGTACGGACGAATTTTGGTGGATATAGCCGTAATTAAGTATAAATGGTCAATTAAGAGGAAGTTTGTCGAATTTCAGAACTTTTCAGTCTTTTCCGACATAACTCGACCTTGAGGCGATTTCGGGCGTAAATCCGGAAATCTACGTACCCATTTCCTCTTTCGCGATCATTTTCTCTCTCTCTCACTGTAATTAAGTAGTTTTCTGTTTCCTTTGAGCCATTTCGGTTTTCTCTCGGAACCATCAATTAAGTTGGCCTCCCAAAATGGCGCTAAGGGCTTTTAGGCCTATATGCTGGGAAATGAGTCCCGAACGGCGCTCATTATAGCTTTTGGCCGTATAATTATCTACTTTCATAGTAACGTAAGGGCTTATGTACTCGCTACGGCATTATTGGACGTTTTGTATGATTTATGATTTTTCTACTCAATAGTGAAACACGTGAAGACGATAACGATTTGAACTCTTTATTTCTCGATCCTTGACCCCAAAACTCTCGTTCCTGGTTCGGATCTCTTCACAAGTTCTTATGGATGTGTTCTCTTCCCTATGGCGACTTCTGACCGAGCCCTGGACCTACGCCCTCTCTCCACGAAACTGACCTAGCCTAGCAACAGCCGCAACCCTCCTCTCAGGCCCCCCTTTTTCCTGCCGTTTTCGCAATCCCTTAACGAATTTACCGTTACCGTTACCGTCTCGTTCCGTTGGTCTGGTTAGATAGGTCCAGCAGCATCAAAATCTATCTGGCGCCCATGTCTTCTTTGTTGTTTGAGCTATTCGTTGAGTGGGTTGGGGGACGATATTTTGAGCCGTATCGGGTGGTACCGCCATGGCAGGGGAGGGGATGGTTTGTCAAGGGGGCCGAAGGTGAAAGTTAGAATAATTACTAAAAATTTCGGTTGAGATAATAAGGGAACAAGGGAGAATAAAGTAAATATTCTAATTCCTCACACTATATGCATCAAATTTTTTTGGAGCGAAGTAAATTTTCTACAACTAATTCAATTGTCTTGCAACAAACAGGTTTTCTCGCAGTGTGTTAGTTACTGGAGTTCTTTTGCCGATAGTCGTTGTTCGTCCCTCATCTGGGAGAACCGGTGCAATTCGCTCGCACAAGAGACGTGCTACTTCTTTTGACAATCTATAACAAAAATATTTAAAATACATTAACATATTTCTTCACAAGTTTTATTCAGTATAAGTATTTAAATTCACCTGAATTTTTTTAAAAATTGAAATTCACTGAGAGTCTCAAACGGGTCACAAAGATCTCTAATTAGAGCATAACGCTCTCTATTTTGTTGCTGCCTTTGCCTATCCATTAGCTGCTGTAATTCTTTCTCCCAATTCATTCGCAGCTATTCCTGCTGCAACGATTCCTGCTACTGCTCCTAGCATTGTACACCCAAATATCCTGAACTTGAAAAAAAAATCATCACTTCTGAATATAATAATCATCATTCTAACCTCAAGTAATCCCCAATCTTTAGTTTCAGTTTAATAAATCTCTCTCTTTCAAATTATCCCACACATCCTTATTATTTATTCCATTCAATTGTTATTTACCTGTCAAATCTCTGTAAACAAACAGTTACTGATGCTTTCAATAATTTTTTCACTTTGAATTTGAATCGGTTCTGTGTTCTCGAACTTCACTGAATGAGTCCAACCAGTTTCTATGATGCCCTCTGCCGGGAGCAAAATTATAACGCTTTCACGTTATAACGCAGTACGTTATAACACACGGAATCTCTCCCCAGGCCCAATTTTTTTCTGCTGAATCATTCTTTCAACCTGATTGAACGAAAGGCTATTTGGTGTTATTTCTTGAATATTTCGTATTTTTACGCGTTTTGTGATCGAATTTTTTTGACTTAACACTTCTTCATTTCCACTAGCCCGATCGAAATTGTCTGTTGATTACTACACTTGTATACTATTGTGTTGCATTATTTTCCCATCAGAAACCATCTCCTCAGTGTAATTCCCATCTTCTTCATGACAAGCCTCTTTCAGAACATTGTCATCAACATTATGATGGTTTTGTTTCTTTGTTTGGATTTTATCAAAGATATCTATGCTCTCCTCTTCTTCTATCATATGAGTTTGAGATGAATTCACCTTGGTATTTTCCCTATTGGATTTTTCTGAAATTGCAATCAATGTTTTGTCATTAATTTTCTCATCTAAATAAATATGAGTCATTCCATTATTGTTGTTTTCTCTCTGAGATTCAATTTCATGAATCTTACTCTCGAAGAATCTATCAATGGCCTCAGTCATCTTCAATACAGAATCATAATCATTTTCCTGCAACATTGAGGTATCAGAAACTTCAGTTGTGAGCTCGCACATCACTACTTCTTCTGCTGAATCCTTTTTTTCGAGTGGGGTGGCAGTCTTGCCAGTGTCAACGTTATTCAGTGTAACGATACATTCAGCATTGTATCGCTCAGGACCATCAGGATCCTCAGTCATAGGGCTGCCGATTATATCTTGCAGAATCTGCCTATCTCGTATCTCCACTGGAGGATCAGCTTCAGTAGACCTCAATAGAAGATCCGATGATTCTTTATGATCTGCAGGTTCATTGCTTCTCTCTCGATTGCTTCTCTGTCGAAATGCATCAGCTCGCTCTTTTTCTGAAATCTCCCGTTGAACCTCGATATTATTATTGAGTTCATCATTCTGTTGCTTCCGAATGGAAGCATTGTAAACGCGATTTTTTTCGATTTCGAGATTTCATCGGAATATGACTCAGAATGATCCAAAACGTCGAGAAATGACACTTTTAAAAAATGTCTGTATGTGTGTGTGTGTGTGTGTGTATGTGTGACAAATATCAGGTCATTGCTCAGCAACGGTAATACTTAGTGAGCTGAAAATTCAACAGTACTTTCCCTCCCCATGCAAATTGCTGTCAGTGAAATTTCAGCGAAATCGGTTGAGTACTTTTCGAGAAAACTCAATTTTTTGAAAAATCGTTTTTTCGACTTTTCTCCGTGACAAATTGATTCACAGCCCCCACACTCAGCGATGAAAGACATCTCATTTGAACTCACAATTTTCACTCGGGGTAAATTTTGCTCAGACTTTTCGTTTGCAGATAATTTCAATTACAGTGTTTTTCATCCTGAATTTACTATACACGATAGCTCAAAAACTATTTGAGTTAGGGACTTCAAATTTCGCCAGTTCGTGCATCTAAGGAGCGAAAAGTTTGGTATTGAAATTGGGTGAAATCGCTCCAGTAGTTTCTGAGATATTGGCCAAAACCCATGTTATGAAAAGAGGTTATGTCTCGAAAACTATCCAAGCGATTACATCCAAGTTCAGCTTAAAAGATTCATCTCAATGAGCCCCACAAATGGTGATAATTTCAGATTTTTCAGAAGAAGTCTCTTGTAAGGATGTTCGATAAATTAGTTTTTTCAAAAATCACGGTTTTTCTTAGCTTTCTCCCTAAGAACACTACTATTTTTTATTTCACCATTCGAAAGTAGACAATTTTTTCTACAAAATGAGTACCTTTTCATCCTGACGACAATCAGAAAGAATAGAAATCCTATTTGGAAACCGAACGTCAATTTTGTGTTCCATCATAGGATCTGAACTTTCATCTAATATTGAATTTTCATGTACCATGTGATATTATTGCAATTTAATCGATTATTCTGAGCTGAGATTTGTAGGGATCTATAAGTGCGTATTTCTTGCGAGAATAATGTTATTTTTCGAGCGATTGAAAAGATATTCATTTTTATAGAGATTCGATTGATTATGAGTAAAATCCCATTCGGAAGCATTTTGCCAATCTAATTGGCAAAATATTAAATGTCACACAAAGAGTGGAGTTTGCAAATAACGCACAAAGGGTGGAACTCCTGCTTATTTCTTTTTCTTCTGATATTATCTCCGTCGGAGGGAACTTTGAGTCACTTAGCAGTACTTCTTCAACACTCAATTTCCTAATTTCATCGTTTTGTCCATTGCTAGTACTACTGATAAAATTGATAGCAGCTGTTTGAAAATGACAATGTTCAAAATTCCCATTTTCAAAATTTTTCTGTTTGATCATGTTATATGTAGAATTTCTATTTACTGCACAGTCTTTTTTCTCTCCAGATACTTCAAGTGACTCGACCGCCGCCTACGGATATCTTCGAGAGAAGTCATATTGTCGGTTACCTTCGGAGCGGATTCTCCGAATCTTAAGGGCGTATGACTCTCCCATGATGAGGCTGACGATTAATCAAGAATGGACTAGCCCATAGTTCTAATAATTAATAATAATTAAATATTAAGGGGGTACGGACGAATTTTGGTGGATATAGCCGTAATTAAGTATAAATGGTCAATTAAGAGGAAGTTTGTCGAATTTCAGAACTTTTCAGTCTTTTCCGACATAACTCGACCTTGAGGCGATTTCGGGCGTAAATCCGGAAATCTACGTACCCATTTCCTCTTTCGCGATCATTTTCTCTCTCTCTCACTGTAATTAAGTAGTTTTCTGTTTCCTTTGAGCCATTTCGGTTTTCTCTCGGAACCATCAATTAAGTTGGCCTCCCAAAATGGCGCTAAGGGCTTTTAGGCCTATATGCTGGGAAATGAGTCCCGAACGGCGCTCATTATAGCTTTTGGCCGTATAATTATCTACTTTCATAGTAACGTAAGGGCTTATGTACTCGCTACGGCATTATTGGACGTTTTGTATGATTTATGATTTTTCTACTCAATAGTGAAACACGTGAAGACGATAACGATTTGAACTCTTTATTTCTCGATCCTTGACCCCAAAACTCTCGTTCCTGGTTCGGATCTCTTCACAAGTTCTTATGGATGTGTTCTCTTCCCTATGGCGACTTCTGACCGAGCCCTGGACCTACGCCCTCTCTCCACGAAACTGACCTAGCCTAGCAACAGCCGCAACCCTCCTCTCAGGCCCCCCTTTTTCCTGCCGTTTTCGCAATCCCTTAACGAATTTACCGTTACCGTTACCGTCTCGTTCCGTTGGTCTGGTTAGATAGGTCCAGCAGCATCAAAATCTATCTGGCGCCCATGTCTTCTTTGTTGTTTGAGCTATTCGTTGAGTGGGTTGGGGGACGATATTTTGAGCCGTATCGGGTGGTACCGCCATGGCAGGGGAGGGGATGGTTTGTCAAGGGGGCCGAAGGTGAAAGTTAGAATAATTACTAAAAATTTCGGTTGAGATAATAAGGGAACAAGGGAGAATAAAGTAAATATTCTAATTCCTCACACTATATGCATCAAATTTTTTTGGAGCGAAGTAAATTTTCTACAACTAATTCAATTGTCTTGCAACAAACAGGTTTTCTCGCAGTGTGTTAGTTACTTGAGTTCTTTTGCCGATAGTCGTTGTTCGTCCCTCATCTGGGAGAACCGGTGCAATTCGCTCGCACAAGAGACGTGCTACTTCTTTTGACAATCTATAACAAAAATATTTAAAATACATTAACATATTTCTTCACAAGTTTTATTCAGTATAAGTATTTAAATTCACCTGAATTTTTTCAAAAATTGAAATTCACTGAGAGTCTCAAACGGGTCACAAAGATCTCTAATTAGAGCATAACGCTCTCTATTTTGTTGCTGCCTTTGCCTATCCATTAGCTGCTGTAATTCTTTCTCCCAATTCATTCGCAGCTATTCCTGCTGCAACGATTCCTGCTACTGCTCCTAGCATTGTACACCCAAATATCCTGAACTTGAAAAAAAAATCATCACTTCTGAATATAATAATCATCATTCTAACCTCAAGTAATCCCCAATCTTTAGTTTCAGTTTAATAAATCTCTCTCTTTCAAATTATCCCACACATCCTTATTATTTATTCCATTCAATTGTTATTTACCTGTCAAATCTCTGTAAACAAACAGTTACTGATGCTTTCAATAATTTTTTCACTTTGAATTTGAATCGGTTCTGTGTTCTCGAACTTCACTGAATGAGTCCAACCAGTTTCTATGATGCCCTCTGCCGGGAGCAAAATTATAACGCTTTCACGTTATAACGCAGTACGTTATAACACACGGAATCTCTCCCCAGGCCCAATTTTTTTCTGCTGAATCATTCTTTCAACCTGATTGAACGAAAGGCTATTTGGTGTTATTTCTTGAATATTTCGTATTTTTACGCGTTTTGTGATCGAATTTTTTTGACTTAACACTTCTTCATTTCCACTAGCCCGATCGAAATTGTCTGTTGATTACTACACTTGTATACTATTGTGTTGCATTATTTTCCCATCAGAAACCATCTCCTCAGTGTAATTCCCATCTTCTTCATGACAAGCCTCTTTCAGAACATTGTCATCAACATTATGATGGTTTTGTTTCTTTGTTTGGATTTTATCAAAGATATCTATGCTCTCCTCTTCTTCTATCATATGAGTTTGAGATGAATTCACCTTGGTATTTTCCCTATTGGATTTTTCTGAAATTGCAATCAATGTTTTGTCATTAATTTTCTCATCTAAATAAATATGAGTCATTCCATTATTGTTGTTTTCTCTCTGAGATTCAATTTCATGAATCTTACTCTCGAAGAATCTATCAATGGCCTCAGTCATCTTCAATACAGAATCATAATCATTTTCCTGCAACATTGAGGTATCAGAAACTTCAGTTGTGAGCTCGCACATCACTACTTCTTCTGCTGAATCCTTTTTTTCGAGTGGGGTGGCAGTCTTGCCAGTGTCAACGTTATTCAGTGTAACGATACATTCAGCATTGTATCGCTCAGGACCATCAGGATCCTCAGTCATAGGGCTGCCGATTATATCTTGCAGAATCTGCCTATCTCGTATCTCCACTGGAGGATCAGCTTCAGTAGACCTCAATAGAAGATCCGATGATTCTTTATGATCTGCAGGTTCATTGCTTCTCTCTCGATTGCTTCTCTGTCGAAATGCATCAGCTCGCTCTTTTTCTGAAATCTCCCGTTGAACCTCGATATTATTATTGAGTTCATCATTCTGTTGCTTCCGAATGGAAGCATTGTAAACGCGATTTTTTTCGATTTCGAGATTTCATCGGAATATGACTCAGAATGATCCAAAACGTCGAGAAATGACATTTTTAAAAAATGTCTGTATGTGTGTGTGTGTGTGTGTGTGTATGTGTGACAAATATCAGGTCATTGCTCAGCAACGGTAATACTTAGTGAGCTGAAAATTCAACAGTACTTTCCCTCCCCATGCAAATTGCTGTCAGTGAAATTTCAGCGAAATCGGTTGAGTACTTTTCGAGAAAACTCAATTTTTTGAAAAATCGTTTTTTCGACTTTTCTCCGTGACAAATTGATTCACAGCCCCCACACTCAGCGATGAAAGACATCTCATTTGAACTCACAATTTTCACTCGGGGTAAATTTTGCTCAGACTTTTCGTTTGCAGATAATTTCAATTACAGTGTTTTTCATCCTGAATTTACTATACACGATAGCTCAAAAACTATTTGAGTTAGGGACTTCAAATTTCGCCAGTTCGTGCATCTAAGGAGCGAAAAGTTTGGTATTGAAATTGGGTGAAATCGCTCCAGTAGTTTCTGAGATATTGGCCAAAACCCATGTTATGAAAAGAGGTTATGTCTCGAAAACTATCCAAGCGATTACATCCAAGTTCAGCTTAAAAGATTCATCTCAATGAGCCCCACAAATGGTGATAATTTCAGATTTTTCAGAAGAAGTCTCTTGTAAGGATGTTCGATAAATTAGTTTTTTCAAAAATCACGGTTTTTCTTAGCTTTCTCCCTAAGAACACTACTATTTTTTATTTCACCATTCGAAAGTAGACAATTTTTTCTACAAAATGAGTACCTTTTCATCCTGACGACAATCAGAAAGAATAGAAATCCTATTTGGAAACCGAACGTCAATTTTGTGTTCCATCATAGGATCTGAACTTTCATCTAATATTGAATTTTCATGTACCATGTGATATTATTGCAATTTAATCGATTATTCTGAGCTGAGATTTGTAGGGATCTATAAGTGCGTATTTCTTGCGAGAATAATGTTATTTTTCGAGCGATTGAAAAGATATTCATTTTTATAGAGATTCGATTGATTATGAGTAAAATCCCATTCGGAAGCATTTTGCCAATCTAATTGGCAAAATATTAAATGTCACACAAAGAGTGGAGTTTGCAAATAACGCACAAAGGGTGGAACTCCTGCTTATTTCTTTTTCTTCTGATATTATCTCCGTCGGAGGGAACTTTGAGTCACTTAGCAGTACTTCTTCAACACTCAATTTCCTAATTTCATCGTTTTGTCCATTGCTAGTACTACTGATAAAATTGATAGCAGCTGTTTGAAAATGACAATGTTCAAAATTCCCATTTTCAAAATTTTTCTGTTTGATCATGTTATATGTAGAATTTCTATTTACTGCACAGTCTTTTTTCTCTCCAGATACTTCAAGTGACTCGACCGCCGCCTACGGATATCTTCGAGAGAAGTCATATTGTCGGTTACCTTCGGAGCGGATTCTCCGAATCTTAAGGGCGTATGACTCTCCCATGATGAGGCTGACGATTAATCAAGAATGGACTAGCCCATAGTTCTAATAATTAATAATAATTAAATATTAAGGGGGTACGGACGAATTTTGGTGGATATAGCCGTAATTAAGTATAAATGGTCAATTAAGAGGAAGTTTGTCGAATTTCAGAACTTTTCAGTCTTTTCCGACATAACTCGACCTTGAGGCGATTTCGGGCGTAAATCCGGAAATCTACGTACCCATTTCCTCTTTCGCGATCATTTTCTCTCTCTCTCACTGTAATTAAGTAGTTTTCTGTTTCCTTTGAGCCATTTCGGTTTTCTCTCGGAACCATCAATTAAGTTGGCCTCCCAAAATGGCGCTAAGGGCTTTTAGGCCTATATGCTGGGAAATGAGTCCCGAACGGCGCTCATTATAGCTTTTGGCCGTATAATTATCTACTTTCATAGTAACGTAAGGGCTTATGTACTCGCTACGGCATTATTGGACGTTTTGTATGATTTATGATTTTTCTACTCAATAGTGAAACACGTGAAGACGATAACGATTTGAACTCTTTATTTCTCGATCCTTGACCCCAAAACTCTCGTTCCTGGTTCGGATCTCTTCACAAGTTCTTATGGATGTGTTCTCTTCCCTATGGCGACTTCTGACCGAGCCCTGGACCTACGCCCTCTCTCCACGAAACTGACCTAGCCTAGCAACAGCCGCAACCCTCCTCTCAGGCCCCCCTTTTTCCTGCCGTTTTCGCAATCCCTTAACGAATTTACCGTTACCGTTACCGTCTCGTTCCGTTGGTCTGGTTAGATAGGTCCAGCAGCATCAAAATCTATCTGGCGCCCATGTCTTCTTTGTTGTTTGAGCTATTCGTTGAGTGGGTTGGGGGACGATATTTTGAGCCGTATCGGGTGGTACCGCCATGGCAGGGGAGGGGATGGTTTGTCAAGGGGGCCGAAGGTGAAAGTTAGAATAATTACTAAAAATTTCGGTTGAGATAATAAGGGAACAAGGGAGAATAAAGTAAATATTCTAATTCCTCACACTATATGCATCAAATTTTTTTGGAGCGAAGTAAATTTTCTACAACTAATTCAATTGTCTTGCAACAAACAGGTTTTCTCGCAGTGTGTTAGTTACTTGAGTTCTTTTGCCGATAGTCGTTGTTCGTCCCTCATCTGGGAGAACCGGTGCAATTCGCTCGCACAAGAGACGTGCTACTTCTTTTGACAATCTATAACAAAAATATTTAAAATACATTAACATATTTCTTCACAAGTTTTATTCAGTATAAGTATTTAAATTCACCTGAATTTTTTCAAAAATTGAAATTCACTGAGAGTCTCAAACGGGTCACAAAGATCTCTAATTAGAGCATAACGCTCTCTATTTTGTTGCTGCCTTTGCCTATCCATTAGCTGCTGTAATTCTTTCTCCCAATTCATTCGCAGCTATTCCTGCTGCAACGATTCCTGCTACTGCTCCTAGCATTGTACACCCAAATATCCTGAACTTGAAAAAAAAATCATCACTTCTGAATATAATAATCATCATTCTAACCTCAAGTAATCCCCAATCTTTAGTTTCAGTTTAATAAATCTCTCTCTTTCAAATTATCCCACACATCCTTATTATTTATTCCATTCAATTGTTATTTACCTGTCAAATCTCTGTAAACAAACAGTTACTGATGCTTTCAATAATTTTTTCACTTTGAATTTGAATCGGTTCTGTGTTCTCGAACTTCACTGAATGAGTCCAACCAGTTTCTATGATGCCCTCTGCCGGGAGCAAAATTATAACGCTTTCACGTTATAACGCAGTACGTTATAACACACGGAATCTCTCCCCAGGCCCAATTTTTTTCTGCTGAATCATTCTTTCAACCTGATTGAACGAAAGGCTATTTGGTGTTATTTCTTGAATATTTCGTATTTTTACGCGTTTTGTGATCGAATTTTTTTGACTTAACACTTCTTCATTTCCACTAGCCCGATCGAAATTGTCTGTTGATTACTACACTTGTATACTATTGTGTTGCATTATTTTCCCATCAGAAACCATCTCCTCAGTGTAATTCCCATCTTCTTCATGACAAGCCTCTTTCAGAACATTGTCATCAACATTATGATGGTTTTGTTTCTTTGTTTGGATTTTATCAAAGATATCTATGCTCTCCTCTTCTTCTATCATATGAGTTTGAGATGAATTCACCTTGGTATTTTCCCTATTGGATTTTTCTGAAATTGCAATCAATGTTTTGTCATTAATTTTCTCATCTAAATAAATATGAGTCATTCCATTATTGTTGTTTTCTCTCTGAGATTCAATTTCATGAATCTTACTCTCGAAGAATCTATCAATGGCCTCAGTCATCTTCAATACAGAATCATAATCATTTTCCTGCAACATTGAGGTATCAGAAACTTCAGTTGTGAGCTCGCACATCACTACTTCTTCTGCTGAATCCTTTTTTTCGAGTGGGGTGGCAGTCTTGCCAGTGTCAACGTTATTCAGTGTAACGATACATTCAGCATTGTATCGCTCAGGACCATCAGGATCCTCAGTCATAGGGCTGCCGATTATATCTTGCAGAATCTGCCTATCTCGTATCTCCACTGGAGGATCAGCTTCAGTAGACCTCAATAGAAGATCCGATGATTCTTTATGATCTGCAGGTTCATTGCTTCTCTCTCGATTGCTTCTCTGTCGAAATGCATCAGCTCGCTCTTTTTCTGAAATCTCCCGTTGAACCTCGATATTATTATTGAGTTCATCATTCTGTTGCTTCCGAATGGAAGCATTGTAAACGCGATTTTTTTCGATTTCGAGATTTCATCGGAATATGACTCAGAATGATCCAAAACGTCGAGAAATGACATTTTTAAAAAATGTCTGTATGTGTGTGTGTGTGTGTGTGTGTATGTGTGACAAATATCAGGTCATTGCTCAGCAACGGTAATACTTAGTGAGCTGAAAATTCAACAGTACTTTCCCTCCCCATGCAAATTGCTGTCAGTGAAATTTCAGCGAAATCGGTTGAGTACTTTTCGAGAAAACTCAATTTTTTGAAAAATCGTTTTTTCGACTTTTCTCCGTGACAAATTGATTCACAGCCCCCACACTCAGCGATGAAAGACATCTCATTTGAACTCACAATTTTCACTCGGGGTAAATTTTGCTCAGACTTTTCGTTTGCAGATAATTTCAATTACAGTGTTTTTCATCCTGAATTTACTATACACGATAGCTCAAAAACTATTTGAGTTAGGGACTTCAAATTTCGCCAGTTCGTGCATCTAAGGAGCGAAAAGTTTGGTATTGAAATTGGGTGAAATCGCTCCAGTAGTTTCTGAGATATTGGCCAAAACCCATGTTATGAAAAGAGGTTATGTCTCGAAAACTATCCAAGCGATTACATCCAAGTTCAGCTTAAAAGATTCATCTCAATGAGCCCCACAAATGGTGATAATTTCAGATTTTTCAGAAGAAGTCTCTTGTAAGGATGTTCGATAAATTAGCTTTTTCAAAAATCACGGTTTTTCTTAGCTTTCTCCCTAAGAACACTACTATTTTTTATTTCACCATTCGAAAGTAGACAATTTTTTCTACAAAATGAGTACCTTTTCATCCTGACGACAATCAGAAAGAATAGAAATCCTATTTGGAAACCGAACGTCAATTTTGTGTTCCATCATAGGATCTGAACTTTCATCTAATATTGAATTTTCATGTACCATGTGATATTATTGCAATTTAATCGATTATTCTGAGCTGAGATTTGTAGGGATCTATAAGTGCGTATTTCTTGCGAGAATAATGTTATTTTTCGAGCGATTGAAAAGATATTCATTTTTATAGAGATTCGATTGATTATGAGTAAAATCCCATTCGGAAGCATTTTGCCAATCTAATTGGCAAAATATTAAATGTCACACAAAGAGTGGAGTTTGCAAATAACGCACAAAGGGTGGAACTCCTGCTTATTTCTTTTTCTTCTGATATTATCTCCGTCGGAGGGAACTTTGAGTCACTTAGCAGTACTTCTTCAACACTCAATTTCCTAATTTCATCGTTTTGTCCATTGCTAGTACTACTGATAAAATTGATAGCAGCTGTTTGAAAATGACAATGTTCAAAATTCCCATTTTCAAAATTTTTCTGTTTGATCATGTTATATGTAGAATTTCTATTTACTGCACAGTCTTTTTTTCCCATATGGTCACCATCACAACTCTTCTGATGTACTGAGCTATTCTTCTCGATGGTATCAATTTTCACACTACGTACCGGAGAACATTTCCTGAGATTCAGTGCGGTGAAAAATTCATTTTTCTCAATATTAAGATTGTATTTCTGCTTCGCATGATGATTAGTTAGGCCATAAATAGGAGATTCCGCCTCTTTCATACATTTTTCCATTCCTGTAGACTCAACATTGCTATTAATATCAGTGATAATCGAATTCCTATTCGCATTCAGCTCTTCCAGAGAGCGATTCCCATTCTCATCCATGAATATATTTTTTTCATGAATCATTGTTTCTGATAGAAGATTATCAGAACTTATATTATGAATTTCACCAGAAACTTGGATCGTCTCCCTTTGTAGTTCTGATTTTTTATGTTGAGTGTTTGGAATTATTTCTCGTACTTTTCCTATGTGATCATTTTTGACACGTCAAAAATGATGAGGAGATGCATTAGGATCTGTAGGAATAGCAGTTCCATCACACAGCTTCAGTCTTTTTTTTGGAATTCCTTCAAAAACAAATTGTGTTTCGGTTGATATATCATTGGAGTCTTGCTCGTGAATGGTATTTCTCCCGACAGGAGTGGATTCTAGAACTTCACCAGTAGTTTCCAATTTGAATGGTAGAGCATCGACATCATTGGTGCTAACATGTAGATTAGCTGAAACTAAACAAAGATAAGAGAATAATACACACCAATAGATGAAGAAAAATATATACGAATCAAAATTTCAATGAAAAAAATAGACAAATGTAGTACTGCAATGCACATCTCTCATTTTCAATAATACTTTCATTTTTAAATATTTGCATACCTATTTCCTGACATCCAGAACTTATTTGCTCAATTCTATTCCTGCATAATTCTTTTATATCACTGTCGTGACTATCCACCTCATTATTTGCACCTATTGAAATTGGATTCAGGACTGAAAAGAAATAATGGATGGTGCTAAGCTAATCAACTACACTCGATATCATGGCAATAAATTCTCTAGGAACAATAAAGAAAAGATTCCTAAAACAGGCTGCTAATCCTTGCTGGATATCAAATTTCTCCATTTCTGTTTCATTGATCAACGAATAGACTGCAACTTACCATTACAAGTTCTTTTTTTTCCTTCATAGTGGATAATAGCACTTGGGGAATATTTTGTTCCAATTTCCGTCTGATATCATTCAAAAGTTTGTAATCATCTGCAAATTATTTCATATGAGTAAAATATCAGCAATTTTCTTTACTCATTTGGAAGAGAATGAGTTTTTTAATATGAATTTACCATGAGATGCTAGAATTCTGACTGAACATTTCTTCTTGTCTATCCATTTTGCTCTACAATATTCACCATTGCGTTTGCAAATATCATCGATTATTCGATAGACACCATCATCAACGAACTGAATCAGAAACATCGTGACGATTTTTTCAATAATTTACATCGGATTGAATCGATAACTGTTCCATTCAAATTCCACACTTATTATTTACTCCTCGTTATTTAGATGAAACAATATTGAAAAGAAATGCTGCTGATTAATGATTATCTTCTGAAGCTGGAACCAGTTGAGGAAAATCGTACCTGGAACATTTAGATCTTATGTATTGAGATGATGGAAAATTGGGAAAGAATGCGAACAATCACATCTTCTCCAGAGAAGTCATATGATTTGGAGGTTAGTTTACCCAGAACCTAATTATTTCTATTTAATCACGCAGGCAAGTATCTTCTCATATAACGGAAGTAGTAATAAAAAATATGATGAAGTGGAGAATGCTTATGTATGGAATGGAAATAAATATGGAACAATTAAAACTAATATCCAAGGAAGCCACGTGTCCACTAATAATTGTCCACTGCTATTAAATACATGACAATGAATTATATTATAACTCATGATGTGGTAGTTGTCAGGACCTGTTGCTCATATATACAAGTATTTAGTAATTGGGTTCTTGTGAAGACGATGGATTATCTTGAAGAATAAAATAAACTGAAACAGATTGTCTCAATTATTTTTCGGATCTTATCTAATTACACCCCCTTTTATTTTCTACAGAGATTTTATTCAAGAGTTGCAAGAGAAAATACTAATGAATTCCCATTTTTTTCATAATTTCATGTGCAGAGAACGAATACTAAAATAAAGCAATAGGAAATACAAAGCGAACTGCGTTTGGTTGATTCACTTTGTATTTGATATATTCCTCATGTTGTGGAACCTTTCGGATTTGGAAACAATGGAAGAAAATTGATTCACTATATTCCATGAAAATAATAAGATTCTAGGCTAGGTTACCCCAAACCTCATGATATCAAACGAATGGAGTAACTAGTCTCTCTATGGACAGATAGAGATGGAATCAATCGAGAATTTGAGTAGCTGGCGAACAGTTTAATGCAATAGACATCGAAAAAAAATTGAGAACTAATATTCTATGAACCCACGATTCTACCGATGGTTGTCCAGAATCGTTGTATTTTCAACAATGGATTCATGATTTCATAATGTGGTAGTTGTCAGGACCTGCTGTTTATATATGCGAAAATTTTGTGAATGGATCGTTTCGAGGAATAGAAATCATTACAAAGAATACAATGTGACATAATGGATTTTCTCAATTATTTTCTTAATGACCTCTAATTACACCTTTTTTCATTTTTCACAAAGATTCAATTCAATATTTTGCTCCAAAAAAATTCTCAATGAATCCCCATTGTTCTTTAAATCTTGAAAATTCTACGTGCAGAGGAAGAATACTGAAATGAAGCAACGGAGAAGAAAATGCGAACTGCTTTTGGTTATTCCACTTCCTATTAGACATATTCTTCATAGTGAAGTCTTTCAAGATTGGAAACAGTGGAAGAAAATTTACTGACTATTTTTAATGGAAATAATATGAGATTCTAGGTAAGGTTACCTTGAACTTCATCTATTAATTAAATGGAGTAATTGGGCTCTATCTTCCCATATAAAGATGGGAACAAGCGAAAATTCGAGTGACTGGGGAATAGTTCAATGTAATAGACAATGACGGAGTAATGAAAACTAATATCCAATGAGCACACGATTCTGCCGATAATTGTCCGGAGTCGTTCTAAATTCAACAATGGATTCATGATTTCATAATGTGGTAGTTGTCAGGACCTGCTGTTCATATATGCAAAAATTTCGTAAATGAGTTCTTGTGAGGACAAAAAATATTACGAAGGATACAATGTAGCAGAACAGATTTTCTCAATTATTTTGAAGTGAAACGTCTTCTGGGAGGGTACCAACTTTTTTCTCGCGTCACGAAACGAGTGTAAGGCTTTGAGGGGAACGTGGTAGTAGAGTAGTGGGGGGAAGGAGAAATGTTTGCTGCTGCCGTCAGGTCGCTCTCCGGGTGGTGGGGGAAGCCTGTGTTTTTACTTTTTTTCTTTTTGCTTTTCAATACACAGAGAGAAAAATATGGGAATTTATCTAGATGATTTTTTAATTCTAAAAACTAAGATTAAACGCCTCCACGAAGAGGCTATTCTTGGTGAATTTATTTACCAAAATTAAGAAGTCCTTGCAAGTCCAACTGTACTCCCTATCCTTTCTAAAACGGTGCCGTGAACATCGTGTGGTACCCAAGTTTCTCCATCTGAGGACCCCTTTTCCCTCGAAGCAAGCCTCCACCATCCTCCGCTAAGCTTCTTTGAGACTTGTCAAGGAAAGGATAACATCAGCCAGGAAGAATTTGGCTCACCTTTCTAAACAAGTATTGGATCTCCACCTTCATTTGTCTCACTCTCTAGACCTCAGCTTTGGGCTATACTTGATCGTGTGACCCATGAACAAGCTATACGCACTGCTGAGCTGAGAACTGAGTTTCATAAAGGGAAATTCCAATCTCTAGTCCCACAGGACAAAATTCCCATTCTTACCCACACCGTGAAGAATCTCAGTAAACACCAACTAAGTGATACACAAGTATCTGTACTTGCCAAAGTGCATAATTTTGCTGTTGCTCCGAGAAAAGTCCCTACCGAAGAAATAATTAGTCGGACCGAAACAGTCATTTACCATCTTCCTCAGGAAACCAGCAATGAAATTCGAAGACAGTTGTCTAATATCCTGCACAAGGCCTCTCCTCCCAGTGATAATATCACTAAGGAAGAACGTCTTGCTTTGCGTAGCCTTAAGGAGTATAGTGAAGTCATTATTCTTCCTGCAGACAAGGGCAACGCAATGCTTGTCTTGGATTCAGATGACTACTCGAAGAAAATTTCAACAGCGCTGAGTGATTGCAGTGTTTATGCTAAACTCAAGAAGGATCCAACTCGTCTGATTGAGAGGAAAACCACTGAGCTCCTGGAAAAGGCACGTCTTTCAACCGAGACTACCAAACTCTTCATTCTGAAAGAATTATTTCCCGCAAGGCTTTGTGGACTCCCAAAAATCCACAAAGAAGCTGTCCCCCTCAGAGATATAGTTGGTAACATCGGGGGACCAGCCTACAAATTAGCTAAATTCTTCACAGCACCTCTCCAGAAACTCACAGGACAGAATGCTGTACATTAACAGAACTCACTAGACTTCGTGAACAAACTGAGAACACTCAGAAAATCTTCCGAAGACATCTTAGTCAGTTTCGATGTGGAGTCCCTGTTTACTGACGTCCCAATACCAGAGACCTTAGAAATAATAAAAAAGGTTCTGGCTATTTGCACAATGCATTTCAAAACAATTCCAGAAAAAATTGGATAGTCCTGCACCGGGAGTCGAACCCAGGATCTTCCGATGTCATGTCGGGCGCTCTACCGATTGAGCTATCCAGTTCTATACCAAATTTCCATTCGAATTGCCTTCTGCTTCAAATTGCCTTGATAAGTTTAAGTTTGCTTGTTTCACTTGCAATTTTTTTTTTCAATTTATTTATATTCTTGTGCGAATGACAACTGGACAATCCAATGTCTCGTGATAAAAGCTGATTGCTCAAGATTTTTGTAAGACAATCAACTTTTACTTTAACATTATCTTGTGAAGGCGTAGAGTAAATTCGTTGATTTACAGTTGAAATTTCATCAGTAGGCTTGTCATCTGCTACCATAGTCTTCTTTTCGACTTCGGGATTAAATTCAAGAACGGTAGAAACAGAAAAATCCGATGAAGATATGGTTGAAGCCGTCCCTGAAGTTGGCTTCACCAGCGTAGGCTCAATTAGAAGTAACTATTGATATATTCAATTGAAAAAATTATAATCATGAATTTTCTTTCAATTTTCATATGGAACAAATTTAATTCCTCTCAAATTTAATATCATCATTATCAATTATAAAGACAGAACTTACCGGCTTCTCAAGAAAATTGTGCAGAGTTATCTTTTTCTGTGAGATTTTTTTTTTCAATTCATTTATTTTAGAATTGATGAAGGTTTCAAATCCGAGTTTATCCTTTTTAAACGTATCTTTTGCACTTCTCCACATCGAATTAATCTCACTTTGGCAACCACCACGAGTTTTTTCAGGATAACAAGCAACATATGCTTGGAAAAGCAAAAAATGAAGAGAACTGGCCATATTATCTCACGTAAACCAAAAGAGTATACACAGGCTAGAACTCACTGTCACCTCACACAATTTGTTTGAAGATCGAGCTGTTTACGATATTTTCACACTTTGTGTATCTTTTCAACAACTCGGTAATTATAGTGGTAGGGGATTACCAAGAACGAATGTATATAATTTCGAATAAATAATCGATATAGTACTAAGGTAAAACAATTATTCGAGTTACCGACTACAAAAAAAACCCAAATATCTCCTTACGTAAGATTTGCTGCCTACCCCCCCCCCCCCCTCTCTCATTACCAAGTAAGCATACGTAAAGATCCTACTTGACCCCCCCCCCTGATGAATGCTTACGTAATTTGTGCATAGCCCCTGAGCAACGAAATTGTTTTTTATCATCATAGTTTGACTTTTTGGAACATCTTAAGTCATATTCCATTGAAATCCTGAGCTTCAACTCCAGAGTCAATTCAGCTAAGGCCCAGTTTCACCGCGAGATAATGGCCATTACTATAATATTAAGGAAAAATTAAGTTAAAGTCGGAAATTAACTTTCATGCCGATTATCTTAATTTGGTGGTGGGGGGAAGTATAGCGGTGATATAGGTAGGGGGAGTAACTACAGGGACAGGATTCATAACCTATGAAAATTATTTTGTCCAACAGAGTTAAAGCTGATGGATAAAATCAAAAGAAAATATAAAAAAAATGTTTCAATTGCTTTTCTTCCCACTGAGGACTTGATATTTCAAGAGCTTAAGTCGCCATTTTCTTTCCCCTCCATCGAATTAAGATAATCGCCATTAACTTAATGCGACTTTAACTTTGATTGAAAATCAGCTAATGGCCATTGTATCGCGGTAAAACTAGGCCTAACTCGAGGCCTAATTCAAGGTAGTTTATGAGAAAACTCTCTGCACCTCCAAAAAAAAAAAAATGGCATCACTGATCTCTGCGTGGAATGCGAAAACTAAAATAGGCCGCAGAATGTTAAGTTCGTCCCAAATATAATCAATTGAATAGTTTTGAAGATAGCTTACTTTTTCTGATGTTTATATGCTAATATGTAAGAAACTACTGGACCGAGTCCGCTCAGTTTCAATACTAATCTTTGTGCTCATCAGATGTATAACCTCACAAAATTTAAGGCCTCTAGCTCAATTATTTATTAAGTTATCGTGAAATCAAGATTTTCACGAAAATTTTTTCAAAAATTTTCTACTGGATAAACTAAAAATCTGAGCTCCCACTACCCCCCGCCCGGAGTCGAAGATGCAGCTCTTAGATGCGCATCTCCTCGCTGAGAGTGAACGCTGTGATTCCTTTTTTCATGGAGACAAGTCGAAAAAACGTTATTTCGCCATTTTCATTCTTCTCAAAAACTATGCGGCCCATTAAGCTGAAATTTTTGTGAGAGCTCAAGGCAGGCATGGCGAACTTATGGTATAATTTTCAGATCACTAGCTAGCCCCATTTCAGAGTAAAGCGGAAAATGCGTCATCACATACCCGCAGACATTCTTTAAAAACGGCGGATCTTGCAGTTTTGGGTCATTTGCAGTCATAATATGATGAAATCTCAAACTCGAAAAAAATACGGTTACAAAGCTCCCATTTGGAAGCAGAAAAAGGATTTCCGAAGGTCAACCCAACAGAAAGGGAACTGGATAATGAAGAAATGATTAACGAAAGATCAATTCACGTCATGATACGATCGGAGAAGGATTTTTCAATCAAGACAAAACGTCAACTAGCAATTATAAACGCTAGGGAAAATTTAAAGAACGCGGCTATTAAACGCTATGGGAGAAGAGGAATAACAGAAATAAACAGGACTTATCAGATCGGGGACGAAGTATTAATTGAAGTTCATCAATTGTCAAACGAAAGTAAAAAGGAATGCAAAAAAATTCAATTTACGATGGTCCTTACAAAATTAGTAAGATTATCGAAAAGAATGCGTTTGTGTTGGGAAAATCCAATAAGGCAGTGAAAGGAACGTTCAACCTGTGCCAGCTACGGCCGTATCGCGAACAACAGATTGTGAGAACTGGACTTCTGCTAGGGATATCTCTAGGGACTTTTGCATCATACGAGGGCTGCGTCGAGATGAAAAGTAGTGGGGCAGCGTCGCCAGCTAAACATGCCTAACTCGTTGGACAGTGGAAGAGAAAACATCTCTCAAAAGGCAAAAACCGGCAATAACCATGAATCCAGAAGCAACACGCCTCATTGAGCAAATTCTGGGCTAGGAGGAAATACTCGTGAATGATGGAAGGAGTTATCTGCAGATGATACAAAATGCTAATCAAGGTATGATAAATATTGTTGAACGTGTGCAACTTAACCTTAAACTCGCGCTAGACGCAAAACAGAGAAACGGGCATGGGATATTGGCTGAGCCGAATAACCTAAATGTTGTCGAAGAGGAACGAGCTGGAATGCCCACTGTGGTTCCAGCAGGAGAAGTAGGGATTAATCATTTCCGTATGGATTGGCCTAATTTCACACCAGCAGAGGCTAATATATTAAATCGAGCATGGAGGACTGTTTTTGATGACGATGACCTCCTTCCAGACGCTATGCTGGCTGAATTGGCCAGTTCTGAACTTCAGGCGCTGGACCAAGCCTACACACAAAGTGAGGAATCGAAAATGCCAAGTCCTGATGGATTAAATGCATGTGACCAGGCGAAGCCAGTCGAAGAGGCAGCAGGACCAGAAGAACAACGAGGTGAGTTATGAATGGTACAAGTCCTCGATAATGAGGTACAAGAACCAGTGGAGGAGCGAGGAGGTCAACTCGTTGGAATAACATGCAGGAGTTCCACCCTTTGTGCGTTATTTGCAAACCCCACTCTTTGTGTGACATTTAATATTTTGCCAATTCGATTGGCAAAATGCTTCCGAATGGGATTTTACCCAGAATCAATCGAATCTCTTAAAAATGAATATCTTTTCAATCGCTCAAAAAATAACATTATTCTCGCAAGAAATACGCATTCATAGATCCCTACAAATATTGCTTGAGGCTGTATCGATCTGTTTAGTATTCCATCTACGATACTTGGAATCAACTTGGAATTCGGAATCTCAGCTCAAAATAATCGATTAAATTGCAATAATATCACATGGTACATAAAAATTCGATATTAGATGAAAATTCAGATCCTATGATGGAACACAAAAATTGACGTTCAGGTTCCAAATAGGATTTCTATTCTTTCTGATTGTCGTCAGAATGAGAAAGTACTCACGTTGTAGAAAAAATTGTCTACTTTCGAATGGTGTAATAAAAAATAGTAATGTTCCTAGGGAGAAAGCTAAGAAAAACCGTGAGTTTTGAAAAAACTCATTTATCGAATATCCTTACAAGAGACTTCTTCTGAAAAATCTGAAATTATTACCATTTGTGAGGCTCATTTGAATGAATCTTTTAAGCAAAACTTGGATGTAATCGCTTGAATAGTTTTCGAGATATAATCTCTTTTCATAAAATGGTTTTTGGCCAATATCTCAGAAACTACTAGAGCGATTTAGCCCAATTCCAATACCAAACTTTTCGCTCATTAGATGCACAAACTGGTGAAATTTGAAGTCTCTAACTCAAATAGTTCTTGAGCTATCGTGTATAGTAAATTCAGGATAAAAAACACTGTAATTGAAATTATCTGCAAACGAAAAATCTGAGCAAAATTCACCCCGAGTGAAAATTGTGAGTTCAAATGAGATGTATTTTATCGCTGAGAGTGGGGGCTGTGAATCAATTTTTCGCGGAGAAAAGTCGAAAAAACGATTTTTCGAAAATTTGAGTTTTCTCGACAAGCACTCAACCTATTTCGCTCAAATTTCACTGACAGCAATTTGCATGTGGAGGAAAAGAATTGTTAGATTTTCAGCTCACCAAGATTTCCTTTGCTGAGCAATGAGCTGATATCTGTCACACACACACACACACACACACACACACACGCACACACATCTCCCATTCGGAAGCAAAAGAGGCAATTGAGAAGGAAGGAGAACCTGGACCACGCTCTTCTGGTCCACCAGACCACCATGACGAATCATCCGTAATAAGGGTGCAAGTCCTCGATGATGAGGTACAAGCACCAGTGGAGGAGCGAGAAGTTCAACTTGTGGGCCAGAAAGATGCAGTTGAGGGAGAACCCGGGCCAAGCTCATCGGGTACATCAAATCATTATGATGAACCGTGCTACAACAGCACACGTATTGAACAATGCTGCGGAAGTGTTAATGGGACACCCATTAACACTTCCGCTGATGAATCAGCTGCTGAACCAGTGGAAATCGTTAACGATCCTGAAGACGGGTTGGTCAGCATCAGAACGGGGCGCAAGCGAGCTAACGCCTACCCATATGACACACTAGCATCGGAGAAAAGGATGAGGAGATACGAAAACCGGGAAAACAGTGATGACTTGGACGAAACTAGAAAACTTGAGTGGGAAGACAGATTTGGGAAAAGAGGACCCAAAAGTAACTGATTGTTCAGCTGGATTACTTTCATTCTTATTTTCATTTATTTTTCTCTTTTTCATATATTATTTTTTTTTAAGGAGTAGACACTCCGCGGCCGAGTGCTTAAATGGTTTCATTTGTTTAAATTTTTTTTTTTAATGAAAAGTATAATCAAGGACTTTAAAATTAGACACTCCATAGCTAAGTACTCAAACGTTATCTTTTCATGATTCTGATGGTTCTTAATATAAAAAGGAAAGGAAATATCGATCGTAACCGTAAGACCGAATTAATTATGTTATTTCCTTTCCTTTTTTACTATTATAAAAAAGTAAAGTTTATAAAACTATTATAAACTTATCAGCTATTATTATTATTATTATTCGATTGTTGATTTTTGAAGTGAAACTTCTTTTGGCAGGGTACCAACTTTTCTCGAGCGTGTACCGAAACCGTCAAGTTTTGAGGGGAACTCAATAGTCGAGGAGTGGGGGTAAAGGAGAAGTCTTGCGTTGTTGGCGGGGGAAGCTAGAGCGGGGGCGAGACTGCAGGCTCTATAGGCACGGTAGTCGGGTAGTGGGAGAAGCGAGGTGACGCTGCAGTGTATTGTCGTACTAACGAAAGCATCAACACACGAGGCGTGCCGAAGCCAACATTTTTTGAGTATACTCGAAGTCTAAGTGAGATAGGGTGATTTTGCCTGAATCCTTTTTTTTCTAGAAGATTTCAAAAGCTAAAAAAAAGATTGAAGCAAAGGGCGTATCTCTATTAGATTTCGATATATTCTCAAGAAAAAACCATTGAAACAATTCCTCTATTCATAAATCTATTTTTGGTCGTAGGACTTCGATAAATATCTGGGAAACTGAGTAAGATGATGCAATTTTTGTAGGAATTCTTCTTGTAGTTTTTAAAATTCTCTACAAAAAATGTCATGAGGAAAATTCCGTTATCTCGCTCAGTTTCCAAGATATTTTCGAACAAAATGATGTCAAAAACAAAAGAATATGAAGTTTGTAGCCAAATTGATTTATAAGTAATTTTTTTCGAATATCCCGGAATTTAGCCAAGATAGAGCAATTTTGCATGAATCCTTCTTTATAGAGAGTTTTGAAAGCTACAAGAAAGGATTGAAGCAAAACCGCTCTATCTCGATCGATTTCCGGTGTATTCACAAAAAACTGATTTCAAAAAATCTAGTTGTCTGAACACTTTATAATCGTAAAAATAAAGATAATTTGTTAGTTAGCAGATAACCAAAATCCTATAGACAGGTACTCAAATTCTCAAAGTGTTGTGTTCATTACACAGCTAAATGTGCTGGTCTGTGCTTTTTGCCATTTTCCTTTGAGATTAACCTCGTATCCTCACTTTTCTCAATTATTATCACTTGTTCATTAAAAAAAATCCGAATAATTTACCGCTATCTATACATAATGAGCAAGAAGTTTCACTTCTGTCGCGTGGGTTCCACGCACCCTCTTTTTATCTATCGCTCGATCGGAGGAGTACACCGAATCGTCGCAATTATCTTTCTTTTTTTCAAATACTTGAAATAATTAATTATATAATTATAAAATAATATGATTATTATTAAATTATCGATTGTATTATCGATCGTTTGATTATGAGAGAAAACCGAATTACCGAGATTTTTATGAAATAATTGAAATCTACATATAAAAAGGAGAGGAAGATATTGATCGTAAGAGTAAGACGAATTTCTCCCATTACAAAATTATGGAATTGATAAAATTATCATAAATCATGAAGTATTATCATTATTATTATTTCATCGATTTATCGATCGTAGAAGTCTATCCATCGCCATTATATCAGTTCCTCTCTTCTTTTGCCATTGTAAAAAAAATTGAAAATTTAAATAATTATTAGTTTATTATTATATTATATATTGCGTTATGATATATATTCTCATTATATATTATAGCATATATTATATAAGAATATGCCTTATAATTAATTAAATATCATGGGAGATTGGAAGATTATGAATACAATACTAAGATACGTCATAATGTATTGCTATTATTACACGGTAAATAGGCGAGATAGAGTGAAATGCACGTTAATTTGAGATCAGGAGGGAGTTTTTCGCTATTGTCTCGGTGAATAAGCGGGGTAGAGCGAAACGGACTTTAATAGGGGAACAGGAAAGAGTTTTTTCAGTTTTTCCCTATTATCTTGGTGAATAAACGAGATAGAGCGGTATGACATTAATACGGGATGAGGAGGGACTTTTTTCAATTTTTCGCTTTTATTTCGGTGAATAAACGAGATAGAGCGAAAGAGCTATTAATTCGGGATCAGGAGGGATTTTTGTTATTTTTTTGCTATTATTTCGGTGAATAAACGAGATAGAGCGATATGGACATTAATATGGGATGAGAAGGGACTTTTTCCAGTTTTTCACTATTATTTCGGTGAATAAACGAGATAGAGCGAAATAGCCATTAGTTCGGGATCAGGAGGGATTTTTGTTATTTTTTTGCTATTATTTCGGTGAATAAACGAGATAGAGCGATATGGACATTAATATGGGATGAGAAGGGACTTTTTCCAGTTTTTCACTATTATTTCGGTGAATAAACGAGATAGAGCGAAATAGCCATTAGTTCGGGATCAGGAGGGGAGTTGTTTTAGTTTTCCGTTATTATCTCGGCGAATGAGCGAGATAGAGCGAAATAGCCATCAGTTCAGGAGCAGGAGGGAGTTTTTTCAGTTTTTCGTTATTATTTCGGTGATTGAGCGAGATAGAGCGATATAGATATTAATATGGGATGAAGAGGGAGTTTTTCCAGTTTTTCGCTATTATTTCGGTGAATAAACGAGGTAGAAATAACAGCAAAAAGCCATTGCGAAATAGCCATTAATTCGGAATCAGGAAGGAGTTTTTGCTTCCGAATGGAAGCTTTTTTTAGTTTTTCGTTGTTATTTCGGCGGATGAGCGAGATGCAGCGATATGGACATTACTGTGGGATGAGGAGGGACTTTTTTCAGTTTTTCGCTATTATCTCGGCGAATGAGCGAGATAGAGCGAAAGAGGCATTAATTCTGGATCAGGAAGGATTTTTGTTATTTGTTTGCTATTATCTCGGCGAATGAGCGAGATAGAGCGATATGGACATTAATATGGGACAAGGACGGACTTTTTTCAGTTTTTCGCTATCATCTCGGCGAATGAGCGAGATAAAGCGAAATAGCCATCAGTTCGGGATCAGGAGGGAGTTTTTTTAGTTTTTCGTTATTATTTCGGCGGATGAGTGAGATAGATCGATATGGACATCAATATGGGATGAGGAGGGACTCTCCAGTTTTTCACTATTATTCCGGTGAATATACGAGATAGAGTGAAGTAGCCATTAATTTAGGATCAGGAGAGAGTTTCATTATTTTTTTGCTGTTATCTCGGCGAATGAGCGAGATAGAGCGATATGGACATTAATATGGGATGAGGAGGAACTTTTTTCAGTTTATCGCTATTATTTCAGTGAATAAACGAGATCGAGTGAAATGAACGCTAATATGGGAGCAGGAGGTAGTTTTTCCAGTTTTTCGCTATTATTACGGTGAATAAACGAGATAGAGTGAAATAGACATTAATTCGGGATCAGGAGGGATTTTTGTTATTTTTTTGCTATTATCTCGGCGAATGAGCGAGATAGAGCGATATGGACGACAATATGGGATGAGGAGGGACTTTTTCCCGTTTTTCGCTATGATTCCAGTGAATGTACGAGATATAGCGAAATAGCCATTAATTCGGGATCAGGAGAGAGTTCCATTATTTTTTTGCTGTTATCTCGGCGAATGAGCGAGATAGAGCGAAATGGACATTAGTTCGGGATCAGGAGGGAGTTTTTTCAGATTCTAGCCATTATTTCGGTGAATGATTGAGATGAGGCGAAATAGACATTAGTTCGGGATCAGGAGGGATTTTTTTCAGTTTTTCGCTATTATCTCGGTAAATAAACGAGATAGAGCCATTAATTCGGGATCAGGAGGGATCTTCATTTTTTTCCCATTATCTCGGCGAATGAGCGAGATAGAGTGGAATGGAAATTGGATATGGAATAAGGAGGGAGTTTTTTCAGTTTTTCGCTCTCGGTAGATAAGCGAGATAGAGCGAAATAGACATTAATTCGAGATTAGGAAGGAGTTTTTCCAAGTTGTTCGCTGTTTCCTCGGCGCATAAGCGAGATAGAGCGGAATGGACTCCAATTTGGGATCAGGAGGGAGTTTTTTCCGCTATTATCTCGACGAATAAGCGAGGCAGAACGAAATAGACATTAATTGGAGATCAGGAGGGAGTTTTCTCAGCTGTTCGCTATTTTCTCGGCGAATGAACGAGATAGAGTCGAGTGGACATGAATATACGATCAGGAGGAAGTTTTTTCAGTTTTTCGCTATTATCTCGGTGAATGAGTGAAATAGAGCAAAATAGACATTAGTTTGGGATCAGGAGGAAATTTTTCCAGGTTTTGGTTATTATCTTGGTGAATAAGCGAGATAGAGTGAAATAGACATTGATTTGGGATCAGGAGGGAGCTTGAGCAGTTCTCCGCTATTGTCTCGGTCAATAAGGGAGATAGAGCGAAATGCACATTAATATGGGATCAAGAGGGAGTTTTTTTCGTTTTTTTTCTGCGATTATCTCGGTACATAAGTGAAACATCAAATAGACCTCAGAATGGGATGACCCCTCCAATTTCCAATCAAATTACCATTCACAATGACAATTAATGAAAGTCAAGGACAAACTTCAGATGAATTTGACTTAGATCTCCGTAGAGATATTCTCAGTCATGGACAATTGTATGTTACATTTCCGAGAGTTCATTGATTTGAATCTTTCCAAATTTCAATGGGAAACCAACAAGAATCCCATTATATAAGGATTTTGTTCATACAGAATTATACGCTTGATAAAAACTCGAAAATTCCTTTCTCGGATCATGGTTTTCTGAAAAATTTTCGATTCCAAAATTCTTTTTGGCATCGATATTTCTTCGGAGATTCGGAATTTTTCTCATCAATACATCTAAGCGAATATTGAGGAAAAGCGCGTGCGCAGCACGCGCGGACACTTCTCGTATATAAGAAAAGAAGAGGGAGAAAGGGTAAAAATTATATCTTGAGTTAATATGAAGGAGTTGAAAATAAAAACTCCGTAGCCTGGTGTTTTAAGCAATTTTTATTTTTATTTTCTCTTGAGTAAAAATTATAATCAAGATAGGTGCCTGAAACGTTCATATTTCTTTATACATATTGAGTTGAAATTATGGAAGGAGTGGAGAATAGACTTCCTCTAGGTAGGTGCTAATTTTGCAGTTTTTTTTTAAAGAAAAGGGTAGAGTAAGGTGTTTATAGAAAATAAGGGCATGACCAAGGAGTTCAAGTGCTCTAAGCGTTCATTTTTATATTTTTATATACGAAGTCGAATTAAGAACGACAGGTAACCACCTATAAGGACGGATGAATATAAAAAAAAGCGTTAAATCACTTCATACTTGACCAAAGGAAGTGTGTGACAATTCTTGTAAAGAGAGACCTATATGTTAAGCATTGGCGAACTTCAGGCTTTTCTTTGTTTTAGAAAAAAAAGGGGAGGAACTTGATAAATTTAGATTTATAATATTAACTAGGTATACACTTCATGTAAATCCATAATATTGATAATAAAATATTTGGTTTGGACTGAAAATCAAGGTTAAGGGGTTATATGCAGTTAGACGGCCGAAAAAAAGTGAATTTTCCAGAATTTTTTCTGAGAAAACTTTTAAATTTATTGATCCAAAAATTCATACACATATTATGGTATCTTTTAACTGTATTTTAGGACTTAGTACTAGTAAAAATATTTATTTGAAAAAAGCTGCAGCTGATCTCCAGGAGCTCCTCTCAAAAAAGACGTTTTGTGGTGACCACTATATCTCGGAACTGGATCATCTGAAATTAAAAAACCAAGCAGATTTCGTGAAAATAATGTTAAATCTAGTAATCAATCGAAGGAATAAGCAAAATGAAGCTTTCTGACAAAATGGCGGTTTCTCAAAAAAAAAAATTGATTCTTCATCGAAATTTCGGCCTTAAATTGTCTATAAAAAAAAAATATTTATCGGAGAGAAAAATTTTCGATTAATTACTAAAGAATATATTTAAGAAGGTCGTGTTAAAATTTGAGACTAATCGGTTTAGCCGTTTTCGAGTAATTTTGGTCACCGACTTTGAAACCACCATTTTGAGAAGAACGCGGTTAAAGTTTGGAATGCACTTTACATGGGATAAAAATTTTTTTTTTTCAACTTACATGGAGTTGTCTATTCCAGGACCATATAATACACCCTCCGCCGATTCAGCAGCAAAACACTAACACACTGTGTCTTTACACATCTAAATACATTAGAAGGGAGAATTTACAATAGGCAGGTGCATAAAAGGGATAGCGTTCCAGGTAGGCGCTGCCGCTCCGACCTTGTACTTCCAAGCACTCTGAAACGCCTTTTGAAATTTGCTCGTAACTTTGAAAATATTCACCGGAACGATATGAAATTTTCTGTGTGTATTCTTAAATATATGTACTTGAGAAAATAAAATTTAAAAAAATCGATTTTTTGAAAATTCTATCTGCATATAACCCCTCAAACTCAGTTTTTAGGCTTTTGCGGACATTGTCATCATTGATATGTTTGGCTTCCGGATGGATGCCGCGTTTGGTTTCAGCGTTGCGCCGTCGTTTCGTAAACGTTGCAGTTTGCATCTTCAGGGCTATGAGCTCCGATTCTGAGATCCATGGTCAAAGGGTAGTCCTTATATACCCTTTCTGGAGGGGGGAGGGGGTAGGTAGGGGTGGGGGTAGAGCCAATCAGGAGTTTTTAATTGACCAGCTGATCCACCATCCTTCGCCAAGCTTCTTTAAGACTTATCAAGGAAAGGATAACATCAGCCAGAAAGGATTTGGCTTACCTTTCTAAACAAGTCTTGGATCTCCACCTTCATTTGTCTCACTCTCTGGAACCTCGGCTTTGGGCTATACTTGATCATGTGACCCATGAACAAGCTATGCGCACTGCTGAGTTGAGAACTAAGATTCATGAAGGGAAATTTCAATCTCTAATTCCACAGGACAAAGTCCCCATTCTAACCCAAGCCCTGCAGAATCTCAGTAAACACCAACTGAGTGATACACAAGTATCTGTACTTGCCAAAGGGCATAATTTTACTGTCGCTCCAAGAAAAGTCCCCACCGAAGAAGTAATGAGTCGCACTGAAACAGCGATTTACCGTCTTCCTCAGGAGACCAGCAACGAAATTCGGAGACAGTTATTCAATATCCTGCACAAGGCTTCTCCTCCCAGTGATGATATCACTAAGGAAGAACGCCTTGCTTTGCGTAGTCTTCGGGAGAATAGTGAAATCATTATTCTTCCTGCAGACAAAGGCAACGCACTGGTCGTCTTGGATTTAGATGACTACATCAAGAAAATTTCATCAATGCTGAGTGATTCCGGAGTTTATGCTAAACTCAAGAAGGATCCAACTCGTATCATTGAGAGGAAAACCACTGAGCTCCTGAAGAAGGCTCGTCTTCCAATCGAGACTACAAAACTCCTCATTCTGAAGGAATCATTCCCCCCAAGACTTTATGGACTCCCCAAAATACATAAAGAAGCTGTTCCCCTCAGAACCATAGTTAGTAATATTGGGGGTCCAACCTATAAATTAGCTAAATTCCTGACAGCACCTCTCCAGAAACTCACCGGACAGAATGCTTCACATATACAAAACTCACTAGACTTCGTGACCGAGGACACTCAGAACATCTTCCGAAGACATCTTAGTCAGTTTCGATGTGGAGTCCCTGTTTACTAACGTCCCAATACCAGAGACCTTAGAAATTATTTTAAAAAACCCAAAAAAAATATCCCCGAACCGTCTCCCTTTAGTTGAGCATTGTTTGACTTCAACTTATTTTCAATTCCAGGGAGATTTCTATGAACAGAGATCAGGAGCCGCCATGGGCTCCTCCATTTCTCCGATCATAGCTAACATCTTCATGGAAAATTTTGAAAATGAGGTATTGAAGTCAGCTCCTCTGAAACCTTCTGTATGGTTTAGATAAGTGAATGACACTTTTGTGGTCTGGTCCCATGGAAGAACAGCTTTAGATGAATTTTTGACATTTTTGAATGAACAGCATTCCGATATCAAATTCACGATGAAGATTGAAGTGAACAATCGTCTTCCATTTCTTGATGTATTGGTCTATCGTAACGCTGATGGCATGCTTGGCAACCGAGTGTATCGTAAGCCTACACATACTGACAGATATCTCAATTCAAACTCCCATCACCATCTTTCAGAGAAGAACTCAGTTATAAGCTCTCTCATATACAGAGCTCTTACTATTTCTGAACCAAGCAATTTAGACAACGAAATAGAACAGCTGGAGACGGCCCCAAGCAAGAATGGATACAAAATCCCACAAATTAGACGAGTCACCAGAAGACTCCAAAATAAGATCTCTTCACAAGTATTGGATAGTCTTGAGAAAGAAAAAGACCAAGAAAGACCTAAAGTGGCTCTTCTCCCCTACCTCCAAGGTACAACCGACCGCATTAGCAAGGTTCTTGGAAAACACAACATTCGGACGATTTTTCTACCCCCAAAGAAAATCGGACAGATGTTGCCCAGTTCCGAAGATCCAAGACCACCCTTGAGTACATCTGGAGTCTATGAGATTCCTTGCCCCTACAGAAAAGTGTACATTGGGGAAACCGAGAGAATGATCAGTTCACGGATCAAAGAACATCTACGGTGTTCCAAATATCACCACCTAAAACAGTCTGCCTTGACTGAACATTATATGGACACTGGAGATACTATTCAGTATGACCAAGCGAGAATGTTGGCCAAGTCCCAAGGATACTTTGAGAGAAAGTATCGGCAAGGCCTAGAGATCCACAAGAATCCCAACAACTTGAACAGGGATAAAGGATACCAGGTGAACCCTATTTAGAAAACTGTCCCCCGGGTTTTTAATTGACCAGCTGATCAATTGAAAACTCCTGATTGGCTCTACCCCCATCCCTACATATCCCCCCCCCCCCCCCTCCAGAAAGGGTATATAAGGACTACCTTTTGACCATGGAGCTCAGAATCGGAGCTCATAGCCCTGAAGATGCAAACTGCCGACGTTTGCGAAACGTCGGCGCAACGCTGAAACCAAACGCGGCATTCATCCGGAAGCCAAACATGTCAATATTGAGGTTCAACTATTTGCTAAAATAATAGGGAACATAACAAATCCGCTGATTGCACAAAGAGGGGTATTTCTGGGGCATTCCATGCCAACTCATCCTACCAATTGCCTTTGCATCTCCGGTTTGGCTGAAACTTGGGCATCTTTTTGTATCCTTCGAACGAGGTTTCTGTGATTTTTTTCGATTTTTTTCATCCAGCCACTTCGGAGATATGAATTTTTCAAAATTTTTTTTTTTTTTTCAAATAGCCGTAGCTTCATGACAAATTGTCCAAAATAGGTTTTTTTTTTTAAAATTCGTGTTTTTTGATGAATTTTCTGAAAATTTCATGCAAAAAAATTATTTTTGATCATTCTGATCGGTCTTTATTTATTTCAAAGTTAAAACATGAAATTGAAAACTGTTTGTATCCTTCGATTTTTAAAAAAAAATTCTCATGAATACTGCTCCTAAAAACACAAATCTCAAGCCTAGTCTGGTAATGGGATAATGATGGGATATAATTTTTTTTGAATTTTAAAGTAATTTTTTTTTTTTTTTTTTTTTTGGAGGAATGGAATATGACTCAAGATGTTCCAAAAAGTACAAATATGACAATAAAAAAGAATTTTGTTACTCATAGCAAACGAGGGGATTCTCATCATCTTCAGAACATTCAAAGAGATATCATATTTAACAAAAAGAACATGAATTGACGCGATTAATATGAATAAGATCAATGATGGTAGATTTGAAATTAAAAAATTCATTCGGAAGCTTTATGCCAATTGCATTGGCAGAATATTAGATGTAAGATTCTCAAATTACGCACAAGTAATGAGGCTCCTGCTTGTTTTTACTGTTAATGTATCATCGACGTATTTTCAGATGAAATGTGGGAAAACCTCATACATGGAAATAATTGACACTTGAAGTCAGAATTCACATTTTCGAGGTAAATTGTATCAATAACCTGAAAATTTTTTGAATGAGATTTTTGAAACAAATGATATTGATGAACTGACATATTAATATTGGATTTCGAAACCGTGGACAACCCTTGAAACTTTAACGGCAATCTCATCAGAGTTTATCAGCGAGTTTTGCAATAAAATTGAAGAATTTTTGCCTCATGCTTTTATTGCAAAATCACAAGCAAGATTCATGAAATCTTTTGAATAGTCTCTTGGACCCGATGAATTTCTTGTTGTTTATGATTTTGCTGAGAACTACAAGTTCGTTATCCAAAATGCAGTACCAGGATTCCACTGGAACAATGATCAGGCGACGATATTTACTGTGGTTATTTATTATAAAAAAAATGGTGAATTATTGCACAAAAGTTTAGCGATTATATCTGAGTGTTACACGCATTCTACTCCAGTTCACGTTTTTTTGAAAACTGTTACTCATTTGATAGAATCTTTGTCTGATACTGCTGTAAAGATCTACTACTTTTCCGATGGAACTCCGCAACGGTTCAAGAACTCCAAAAATTTTGTTAATTTATATTATCACCATGAAGATTCTGGAATATCCGCTGAATGGCATTTTTCCGCAAGCTACCATGGAAAAGGACCTTGTAATGGTGTAGGAGGTATATTAAAAAAAGCTACAGACAGAGCTAGTCTTCAGTTGCCATTTGATAAACAAATTTCAAACGCCCGAGAGTTGTATGAATGGGACATGCAGCCAAATAACTTGCCAATAATTGAAATATGATATTCAAGTACTGCCAAATATGAAAGGACAGCAGAAAGTTTGAATGTACGTTATTCTCGAGCTAAAACGATCACAGGTACACAGAAGTATCATTGCGTTGTACCAAAAACAGATGGATCTCTCACAATGAAATTGATTTCATGTTCAATCACAACATATTCTTGTAAAATATTCAAACGTGAAAAAAAAAATTCTCAGGTTATTGATACAATTTACCCCGAAAATTTGAATTTTGACTTTAAGTGTCAATTAATTCCATGTATGAGCTTTTTCCACATTTCATCCGGAAATACGTCGATAATACATTGACAGTAAAAAGAACACAAACAAAAGAAATTTATTACTTTAAAATTCAAAAAAAATTATATCCCATCATTATCCCATTACCGGACTAGGCTTAAAATTTGTGTTTTTAGGAGTAGTATTTATGAGAATTTTTTTTCAAAAATCGAAGGATACAAACAGTTTTAAATTTCATGTTTTAACTTTGAAACAAATAAAAACCAATCAGAATGATCAAGAATAATTTTTTGCATGGAATTTTCAGAAAATTCATCAAAAAACACGAATTTTCAAAATAAAAAAGACCCATTTTGGACAATTTGTCATAAAGTTACGGCTATTTGAACAAAAAAAACTCGAAATTTTAAAAAATTCATATCTCCGAAGTGGCTGGATAAAAAAAATCAAAGAAAATCACAGAAACCTCATTCGAAGAATACAAAAAGATGCCCAAGTTTCAGCCAAATCGGAGATGCAAAGGCAATTGGTAGGATGAGTTGGCATGGAATGCCCCTTATGCAATAAGCGAAGGGGAGTATATAGTAACATGGGAAAGCCGGGTTTGAGGGGCTAAGTTACCCATGCTGCCATCCAGATGGTAGTGTGAGAAGGTCCATAAAACAGTCATCGTATGATGTACTCACATGGTCACGGCTCCCTACATTACCAGACAGCATAGGAAATATTGATTAAACGATTGATTGATCAATTAATAAATTAAATAAAACAAATGTAAGACGCAAACAAATTATATGGGGATAATCAGGAAGACTCGGGGATTGAGTCAAAGTAGACTTTACCATTATAGAGTCAAAATTAAGCTGTTTCCGTTAATTATTACATGCAGTGGAAATATAATGATTTAATTTAATCCCAGTAAATCAGGGATTAATTTAATAACATCCATCAAGTTATATATCACGAATCTTCAGAAATGGGTGGGAATAGGTTCAGGCTCTCTCCAAAATACGTAAAAGTAATGCCAGAACTGTGGGAATTAAAAAAATATATAGCCAGTGAATAAAAAGATTATATCTAGATAATTAAGAAAACAAGCAGGAACTCCATCCTTTGTGCGTTATTTGCAAACCCCACTCTTTGTGTGACATTTAATATTTTGCCAATTCGATTGGCAAAATGCTTCCGAATGGTACTTTACCCATAATCAATCGAATCTCAATAAAAATGAATATCTTTTCAATCGCTCAAAAAATAACATTATTCTCGCGAGAAATACGCACTTATAGATCCCTATAAATCTCAGCTCAAAATAATCGATTAAATTGCAATAATTTCATATGGTACATAAAAATTCAATATTAGATTAAAATTCAGATCCTATGATGGAACACAAAAATTGACGTTCGATTTCCAAATAGAATTTCTATTCTTTCTGATTGTCGTCAGGATGAAAAGGTACTCATTTTGTATAAAAAATTGTCTACTTTCGAATGGTGAAATAAAAAATAGTAGTGTTCTTAGGGAGGAAGCTAAGAAAAACCGTGATTTTTGAACAAACTAATTTATCGAACATCCTTACAAGAGACTTCTTCTGAAAAATCTGAAATTATCACCATTTGTGGGGCTCATTGACATGAATCTTTTAAGCTGAACTTGGATGTAATCGCTTGGATAGTTTTCGAGATATAACCTCTTTTCATAAAATGGGTTTTGGCCAATATCTCAGAAACTACTGGAGCGATTTCGCCCAATTTCAATACCAAACTTTTCGCTCCTTAGATGCACAAACTGGCGAAATTTGAAGTCTCTAACTCAAATAGTTTTTGAGCTATCGTGTATAGTAAATTCAGGATGAAAAACACTGTAATTGAAATTATCTGCAAACGAAAAATCTGAGCAAAATTTACCCCGAGTGAAAATTGTGAGTTCAAATGAGATGTATTTCATCGCTGAATGTGGGGGCTGTGAATCAATTTTTCGCAGAGAAAAGTCGAAAAAACGATTTTTCCAAAATTTGAGTTTCCTCGAAATGTACTCAACCGATTTCGCTCAAATTTCACTGACAGCAATTTGCATGGGGAGGGAGAGTACTGTTAAATTTTCAGCTCACTAAGTATTACCGTTGCTGAGCAATGAGCTGATATCTGTCACACATACACACACACACACCGACACACACACACACACATACAGACATTTTTTAAAAATGTCATTTCTCGATGTTTTGGATCATTCTGAGTCATATTCCGATGAAATCTCGAAATCGAAAAAAATCGCGTTTACAATGCTTCCATTCGGAAGCAAAACAATCGACCGAGGGGACTATGAAAGAAGCGAGTGGGCCTCGAGTAGGCAGTCTATTCCAAACATATTTATTATATAGTTTAGGTGTTTTTCATTATTGAAAAAAACACATGGCGACCAGACCTGAAAACAGCCAGGGTGACTGGATCAATTGAATTAAGATTGATTCAAAGGATCGAGTCAGCCACGGAGCCGAATATTGAATAATTAATTGATATTCCTCCGTACGGTTACACCGGAAATATATGCAGAAATATACAAAATATGTATCTAATTTATATTTTGAAATATAATATTTGAATATGCTGAGTATACACCATATATAACTGAAGTATGCCTAGGATGGCTGAAATTGGCCCATTTCAGATATCTCATGCTGTATTATTATATTTAAATTATATGAGTTATATACGAACAGTATATTCAGCATACACCGCACATATACCAAGAAAATATATAATTCGCTTTGGCAAACATCTCTAAAATATATTTATTTTATTTTTATTTATTCCATGTGTGTGACCTCTCGGTCTTTTACATTTGTTTTCCCCCCGCTGTACTACATTCGTCGACGGATGAGGGAAAATCTCATTCATTTCTGAGGAAACCCTGCTCAGGTACAGTCGTCTCTTGCGAAACTCCCGCTCAGTTGAGAGAAACTGTGAAATTAGAGCTTTTTTCAAATTTTTGGCTTCCCTTCACCGGTATTCGAACCCAGGATTTCTGCGTGCCAAACCCCCCGCTCTAACCACATTGCCACTGCCGTCGGATACTATATCTAAAATATAAAATACCCATGTTCCATGCACATAATGATATATATCATATGCATGATGGATGTATAGGAAACGGAACTTCATCCATTTCTAAAGCCGGAAGACAAGTCTTAGGTGTATTTTTTCAGATTTTTTCGGAAATCGCTATATTTTTCAGCATTTTTGAGAGGTAAAAGATTTTTCTTCATTGAAACTTTTGAGTTTTTTGCAAATATCTCGGGTTCTGTTAGTCGTGGCAATACAGGGCTGGTCTCAAATGGAAGGTGAGCTCATTCCCCATTGATTCATGAACTTTTTTAATTCAAAGATATCCAATCAATGTGAATAATCATATAACTTGTTCAAGAATATATGCGAGAAATAGCTTTTTTATATTTTTGCGCTATCCAAGGCCGCTGCCGAAGGACCGTTCGCATGCGCACAACGTTTCAGTGGCCAGTCACGTGATCGACAGGCGCGTAAGTTGAGTGCTCCCTACCGCTCTAACGTTGTGCGCATGCACACGGTTATTGGACAGAGGCCTCGGATCCCCCAAAAACATAAAAAAATACATTTCTCGCGAACGGTTGGAGAAGGTTTCGCGAAAATTTATAGAAAGATCAGAAATAAATCAATCTTTCACATATATTTTCTTCAGATTTTTAAAAGCATGTATTCGATAATTTCAATGAATTTGTTCATTTAAATGGTTAATAAAAAATAGAAAAATCATGTTTCGATCATTGGAAAAAATGTAAATGCAATTCTATGATCTTCCCCCACATAAACGTTTTCCTTCACTTTTTTTCATATAATTAATATTTAATGAGATATGCGCATTTGAAGCTAGAGAAAATATGAGTTTCTCCAAAAAAACAGCGTTTTTCCAAAAATGGAAATCGCCGTGAAATTGCCAAAAGATTTTTTTTGTGGTTTTTTTTGTGGGAAATGACTTGTCTTGAGCATTCCCACAACATATGAAAAAATGAAAAAAATCAAAAAATCAAGCCCAAAAAACGAATGAAATAGCATGGAATGCCGCATATATTATTAAGAGATGGAAGAGGAGCATAAATCGTATTTTATATGAGTCACATATGAAATCTATATATTTCGCAACGTAACACATTCGTTCGAAGTTCCAAAACCAGTAATCTGGTATCGTTACAAAGTCCTTCACTCATATTCAAATTTCTTATTAACATTACGATACAAAATTTCCATAATCGTCATTCGTGTGGAGGAAGTGAAGTAGGTGCTAACGTATGCAAATATTCTGGAACTAAGTCCAGTTTGATTTCATCATTCTCATTACAATTATCTGCATTATCAACACTTGTATATATCTTCTCCGTATTGATATCTAATAATTCAACAACTTTTTGAAGTGAAACTTCTTTTGGCAGGGGACCAACTTTTTTCGAGCGTGTACCGAAACCGTCAAGTTTTGAGGGGAACGCGATAGTCGAGAAGTGGGGGTAAAGGAGAAGTCTTGCGTTGTTGGCGGGGGAAGCTAGAGTGGGAGCGAGACTGCAGGCTCTATAGGCACGGTAGTCGGGTAGTGGGAGAAGCGAGGTGACGCTGCAGTGTATTGTCGTACTAACGAAAGAATCGACACACGAGGCGTGCCGAAGCCACAATTTATTTGGTGGGGCATGGAAGCCGAAGAAACCCGATGTTGATTCATTCGCTAGTCCTTCTATCGCTTGCTACATGCTAGTGTAATCGTGAGAAAAGCCGTCAGTTCTTTGAAAATATCTCGGAATCCAAGGGAGATAGAGCGATTTCGTCTTCATCCAATCATGCAGCTCTTAGAGTTCTCTGCAAAAAAAGAATCAGGCGAATCCGCTGTATCTCGGTTAGTTTACGGGATATTCATTGAAAAACAATTTAATAGCGAAGAAATAAACCAAAATGTTAATTTTCTATCATTAACAATTCTAAAATTTCTTGGAAAATAAGCCAAATAGAATTATTTCGCTCTCTTTCTTTCTTTGTAGCTCTTTGAATTCCGTATAAAAAATCTCCGGTGTAAAGTTGCCCTATCTCGTTTAGTTTCCAAAATTCTCAAAAACTCATTGAAATACAAAGTCATTTTTCTCAGAAGTAAAACTATTTTTCTGTTATTTCTATTTGATAAATGTTTTCAAAAGGATCTCCCAAGATATTCGTGAAAAATTATTGGAAAAGAAACTCCAGCTATAAGTCTATTTTTGCTTTCGTCAATTTTTTATGAACATTCCAGAAACTAAGAGAGACAGCGTTAATTCACTCGAATCTTTTCCTAAGTATATCTCTATTAAATTATGATAGATTCTTCAAAAGAAAAAAACATCGCAACGGAGACGTATATATCTATACGGTGTCATAAGGTTTTGATGAATATCTCAGAAACTGAGCAAAATAAGGCAATTGATGTGGAAACCATTTTCGCACATTTTCAGATTGTTTACAAAAAAGCTCTCCAGAAAAAGTTTGTTATTTCGCTCAATTTTATAAATATCCTTGAAAAACTGGAATTAAAAAAATATATATCTAACAAAGTTTTCAGACGGATTAATTTCATCTTATCAGCAATTCTCTTTAAATACTTCGAAATTTCAGGAGGATAAGGCCATTTTGCCCTCGTCCTTTCCTGTAGAGAATTTCAAGAGCTACACGAGAGAAAGATTGTGACAAAATCGCTCTATCTCGGTCAATTCCAGAAATATTCACAAACACAATGAGTTTAAAAAATCTATTGGTTGTGAAAAAAATTATATTTCGTTAACGAACGAGAAATTTTATCCCTTGTGCATTAAAAAAATACTCATAATTTATCTTGATCTATACCTCATAGGCAAGAAGTTTCACTTCTACCGCGCGGGGATCCCACGCACCCTCTTTTTATTAGTTTCATCAACATCAATATTTCGTGCCGCTAAAATAGGACATTTACCTGCATCTTTATATTTCCTTGCTGATATTGGATTACCATAGATATCTGTTGCAATGTTTGTATCTTCAAAGTGCACACAACTATTCGGAAGATCCAAATTATCATCTTTTTCATTGAAAACTCGATCACCAACTTGTAACAAAAAAAGTGAAAATTCGATTTCATGAGGCAATGTTCTCATATTTTTAGTTAAATGAAAAATTTCGAAAAATTTCCACAACGGACTATATTTTATTGATAAATTGACTGTTTCACTCCGTATACCCCGTTGATTCACTGGAAGTAATTGTCGAAAATCACCTCCTAGAAAAATAGTTTTTCCTCTAAATAGTGAATCAGTGCATAGAAAATCCCTTAATGTTCTATCGATCACTTCTAATGCATATCTTGGAGCCATTGCAGTTTCGTCCCAAATAAATATTTACGTTTCTAGAAGATTTTTCGCTTCTTTCGAATTACATTTGATGCTCGATGCAGAAACCGAATATAAAGGGACTGTCAATCCAAAAGTTTTGTGAACCGTTCGACCACGAGGTAATAATGTGGCTGCTATACCAGTCACAGCCATAGTACTAACTTTAACTCTTCTACCCCATAATAAATGCCATAAGGTTGTATACATAAAAGTTTTCCCTGAACCTCCTGGCCCATCGATATAGAAGCATTTACATTAACATTAGCCTCTACACTATCAATTATCAAATCTACTATTCGTTTTTGATCGGAATTCGGCTTTTGTATAGTACAGGTGCCCCTGTTGGTATACTTTGTAACTTTCATCAATTCCCGCTAAATTTTGATGATAACAATAATTACTGCTTCAATACACCCGTAGCGACATTAATTGAGTCACTGACCACAGAGAAATTAATTTTTCTTGGCCGCATGGTGCCGATGAGGAGATACAACAAGTGCCGGTTTTGAGTAAAGTGGAAAAACATCAAGTACACATTATTCCACAATATCAAGTAAGACCATTGACATTTCATTTCTTGAAAAGTGTCATAATAAAAATATTCTCATCAAGTTTTTGATAGAAAAAAGAGTGTTACGCAGAGGGTTATGTTGCCCTTCTTGCTTAAAGGATTGTTCAATTAGTAAAGACACGTTTCTTTCTATTTGTAAAAAAGTTAACTTGAACAGAAAATGTAATACTAGAATTTCTATTTGTAGAGACACTATTTTTGAGAAATCGAGAATTGATATTTGTGATTTACTCAGATTTTTTGCATATAAACTTGTTTTTCATCCAACACAACGTACTCTTCAAGTACATTGTAAACATATCCTCTAATACTGCTGTCAAGTTGAATCACAGGTTCAGAAATTTATGTAGAATACATTATTTCCAAAATTTACGGAAAATTGGTGGAGATGAAATCGTGGAAATTGACGAGACAAGAATTGGTCCAGGTGAAAAATCATGTAGATCAAGATTGGGTTACTGGGTTGTGGGAGGCATTGGCAGACAAAGCAGAAGAATGTTTGTTGCATCGGTCAAGGGTAGATCTAAAGAAATTCTACACCAAATCATTAAAAAATACGTAATAACAGGTACAACAGTACATACAGACTGTTGGTCCTCATACTGTGAACTTTCGGTCCATGGATACAAGCACTTTACTGTCAATCACTCACACAACTATGTGGATCCACATTCGGGGGCCTATACCCAAAACATTGAGAGTTCATGGTATAGTCCAAAAACCAGTTTACCAAGGAAAGGGTTAAAGGAACAATATTTCTTCGAACATTTTGCGGAATTTTATTTCCATCAAAGAAACAATCCCAAACAGATTCTTGATATCTTTCTCGATTTATTAAGAACAACTACTCCTGATGAACTTGAGGTTGTATCTGATTGGCCAGACTTTGACCATATGTTTAACATAGATTATGATGAATGATACACACGTATGGGTTTGAATGATTACAAGGTATGAATGGTTCAAGTGAATTTAATGAAGGTGTCAAAAAACAGGTTTTTACTTCTATCTGCCTTTTGAGATGAATTAAATCTATGGACTTTACAACATTAACAAGGAGTGAGACTGATTGTGTGGTGAAAATGAAGTTTTTTCAATAATTTTTGAATTAAATAATTTTTTAAACAAACAATTGCCTATGAAGAGGGGCTGAGTAATGAGGAGAGAATCTCAATTTCATCATCATTAATCATTTCACAACTTGGACCGGGTGAAAGAGAAGTTCCATCGCAAGATGTTGAGCTTCAGGTACCAAATTTACGGTCTCCATTTCCATCAACTTTTGGGACTTGTCGGCTATTACAGCGTCAGGTTCCAGCACATTTTTTGGAACCTGAGCCCCTCCACGTGCACGCCGTGGTTCTGCTAGCATGACGGAGTGAGGGGAGCGCGATAGAAGCACGCATGTTCAAGGTCAACAGCTTGTGCGTCCTTCACACTTTTGTTTAACTAAACATAAGTGTCAATGACCCACAAGTTGAACATAATTTAATTGTTTTTCTATGACATCATCATACATACATCATCAAACATCATTATTTCACTTAATATCAACAATTAAAACCTGTTTGTAAAAGATTCTACAATTAATTACTAGGGGACAGCTGTGCTATGACAAAGCCCGGAATTCAACATATTGTAATATTTCAATCCTATTTGCAGAATATTTTCATAATATTCTTCATCAATAATATCACGTAATGTATTTTTGATCAGTGGTAAAGGAGGAAAATCGGTTAGATGCTTATCTTCTTCTTGCAAATAGTCGTTAATTTGTTGTAAGGCTTTCATTTCTGCAACTGGTGTATTATTCTAGTGTACTCTGTGGAAAAGCTAATGGTGTATCTGATAGACCGAAGATTCAAGATCATTACCGATCATAAAGCATTAACCTTCTTGACAAATTCACCATATCACACATCACGATTGTCTCGATGGAACTTCTTATTGCAGGAGTACATGTTTAGTATTAAGCATTGCAGGGGTATAGACAATACGGTTGCTGATTTTTTTAGTCGCAATCCTAACGGTCAATTTCATATTCAGAAATCAACGTGATTAGCTCTATCGATAATATTATGTTGTGACAATTTGGAAGAAGAATACTCAATGGGAAGTATTTTGGTGGCAATGAATTTATTAGATCTGACAAACGAATTGCGTAATCGCCTTAAGACAATCGGGAAATAACAAAGAAAAGATAAAACTTCAATGGGACAAATTCAATCGATTAAAAATGGTGAACATGGTGATTTGTTCCACGAGCATAATGGTACTTGGTTCCGTAAAGCGAAAGAGTCGGGAGTGTGGAGAATTATTGTACCAGAGAGCCTGACAGAAATGGTGATAGTGTCAGAACATGAGCGTCTTGGTCATTGCGGGATGTATAAAACCGGGTGCCAGATGAAAAAAAATTTTTATTGAAAGAATATGTCACAAGATATAAAGTCCATTGTATCTAGTTGTGATCTGTGTCAAAGGACAAAGCATCTCAATCAAACTGTCGAAGGGGAATATAGTTGTGTACGGTCGGACAAGCCAGGAGATTTAATTACTGTTGATTTTTATGGCCCACTCCCTCGGTCTATTGGAGGAGTAGAGTATATATTTGTCGTTTTGGACACGTTTTCAAAACTAGTCAAATTGTATCCAATAAAGAAAGCGAATACGAAAACGGCATTAAAGAAAATTCGGTAATTGGATACTATAGCTCTGCCAACTGAAAATTGGTGTTTTCAACGTTTTATTTCAAATTTTTTTCTTTCGCCTTGCTTGCTGTGCCTATTCTAGGTTCGCATTGAGTTTGGTTTCGAGAAAATTTCATTTTTTTTTAAATTTTTCGCAACATAATTGGGGTTATCAATTTCGAGCTGAAAAACTTGAATTAATTCATTGTGTTTAACAACTCAATGAATACAACATTCAAACGTTAATAAATTTTATTTCACAGTAATGTGGAAACAAAATAATAAATTCAATAGAGTAGAGTTTGATGTTTTAATTGAGCATGAAGTGGGAGGCGGGGTGAGAGGTGAGGCAGGTACGAAACAGTCAATTTCTCCCTGACAAAGACAGTTGGTGTGAAAACACAATGATAAACAGAGACCAATGGTCTTATGAAAATGGTAAATTTGGTAATTCAACCAAATGAGCCTTTTCTAGACCAGTATAAATTGGGTCTCTGCAGTGAAACATCAAAACTGTGTGTTTTGTTTTAAAATCCAGTTGCCACCACTGCGTTTTGTTTTTTTTTGGAAAATCCAGATTTCAGATGAGTATTTTGAAGTTTTCATTTAATCCGTATTAAATTTATTGAGGTTTTTTTTCGTCTTTTTTCTTTTTTCGTTTCTATTTTTCATTGATATTCCACATTGAAATTGTTCCACGCGAAGTGTACAAATTATTGACAAACGAAGGAAAAGATGCATTTAAAAAGCACATTGTGCATGAAGTACTTGTTTCCGTGTAATATAAAAATTAAATTTTTTATGCCCAATGAAGGTGGGCGGAGGTTGTTGTCAATATATTCTTCATCTAAAATCCCGAGTGTCGTTTATAGGATGGGTCGTGATAGGATCCTTTTCGAGGCCTATGCACCACTACGTCCTCGTTGTGGCCTTGGGTTACGCCAAACGTGGTGATAATCTCAATTTTCATTTATTGTTTTTTTTTGGTTCAATTGGTTAGTGACTTCCAAAAAAAGTTAGTTGTTTTAGGTAAAAATTTAATTGGGATTGTGTCTGCTCGCCTTGAAATCTTGCTACTGGTCTCTGCTACATCAAAACACATCAATTCAAATCGAAAAATTGGTAAAATAATTCAAATTTTTCAATATTTTTGCAGAGTAAAAGTAGCCAATTACCGAAAATTCTCAATAATTATGTTAACGAAGTACAGAAGCCGAAGCGCGTGTTAGCTGATAATGGAACTTAGTTCCGTGCCAATGCCTGGACGGTCGAGCTAACTAATGCTGGAATAAAAACAAGTTTTTGTTCGATCAGGCACCCACAGTCCAACCCGACAGAACGCGTAATGAGGGGGCTCGGTCGTATGTTTCGATTATTTTGTTCAGCTAAACATACCTCATGGGCAAAACATGTATCTCACATTGAAGAACTGTTCAATCACACTACCCATTGTAGTACGGGATTTGCACCTTATGAGTTGCATTATGGGAAACCGATTCGTGATAAAATTCGTGCTCTGGTATCATTTCTGGTATCTAGTTAAATTTGAAGCAATTGCATTTTTTTTTTAATTTTATTTTAATTCTTCGTTTATTAATGCGTATCCGATATTATATCTCACTCTGATGAGATCTTAGACCAATTTCCTCAAAGTTATTAATCTGACAAGGCAAATTCAGTGCCAAAATACATATGACGAGGTTTATTTTATAAATTGTAATTAAAAAATCTGTATGTATGTGTGTGAGTGAGGTAAGGGATCCAATATCCATTACAGTAATATTTTCGGTTATTGGAATAAAAAAGAAAAGACTTATACATTAATGAATATTTTCTTATTTCATTCAAGTTATATCCCTTATTGCAATCTCATTTCTTTTTCTAAATTTATTTCGTTGTTAAACTCTAATAGAAATTTTTAGCTACTTTTCGTTTCCTCTTCTTCAATTTATGAGGGTTTAAATATTATTTTATTTTGGCTTTATTCGTTATAAAGGATGAACGTTATAACTAGATATATATCTGTCCTTGTCATGCCTGAGAAACGAATTAACTCGTCCATAACGTACATAGAATTTTGGGGTATGCCTAGAAACAACAATGGATTGTCCTCAAGAATGAGTTTTGTCGTTGACTCAAAAACTGTCTTCTTCAAGTGCTCCATCACTGAGCTATTATTTGTACTTGATTGAGTATAGCTACTACCATGGCCTTGACTGGTTTTTGTGCTGCTACTATCCAAGATACTACTATTTATAGTATCTAGAGATGCATTCAGTATTTCAGGGTTTTCGACTTCCTTCTCAGCTTCAATTCCTTGGGTGTTCTCCATTTCAGGCATCCTAGTCATCGCATCCACCATTACAGGCTTACAATTTATATAAACAGATCTGTAATGAGCTTCAACTTGAATGTCAATAGTCCTCAGGCATTTATCGAGATGATGGTTCTCACAATCGTCCGAAAATCTCTCATTTGATGCAGCTGTTCATTCTCATGTACTGCAGTTGTGAGTGGTTCTGATGATTCAGTGCTATCAGCTTGAGATGCATCAAGTAGTCTATATCCGCGGCAGCTTGTGGATTGCCGTGAAGAAGTATCTACTGAAGTATAAGACGGCAGTTTTGTGGAAATTTGTTCGGCTTGACAGGCAAAAAAACGGGGAATGATTCCGGCTTTCAATCTCTTGTTTCCTCCCATTAAGCTCCACTCCAAATAATTTTCCAGATCAGTTCGTAGCTATAGGAGATCAAATCACACTGCATCAAAATTAAATTTCAAACTATTTATATATTGAAAAAAAAATTTCTTGCATGGGAAAATTCACTTAGTTGAAGAAAATCTACTTCACTCCAGAAAATTTCAATATATATAGATATAGAAATTCGGAAGAAAAATTTTGTTAAAAGGTAAATTTTCTCGCTACAATAATTTTTTTTCTCAGTGTTATCATAATTGAATACCTACATTAAAATGATCCTCACAAAAACATGAATTTAATCTTATTTTTTTGTCACTAGGAATACCTGCAGCGTCACACCACTTTTTTCGTAAATCTTCAGGTTTCGGTACATATATGAAGTGTTTTTCTGGTGTACTAATTGTCGAGCTCTTACATTTCGGTACAACACAAAATTTATACGCGGTTATTGATAAATTGCTCAGTTTTTGAAACATTTTCTCAATGAGCAAAGAAATTTTCTCAATTGTTGAGACAATAATTGTAGTTATAGCCGACATAACCTTCTTACACCTGTCAAGAAGTAACAGCAGTTAAGTACAGATGGCTCTGACGAAGGTTGCGATATCGTGACGTTATGTCCGATTTCGAGACGTTCAAAAAAATGCTTTTTTAAGTAGTGTTTATTCCTTCATTAACGATCAAAAAAATTTTTTTTTTTGCTTTTTCTGTCAACTACTAGCTATAAATATTCAGAAAAAAAATAAAAAAAAATACTGAAGTTCCCTATCACGCAGTTCATTTGGGAAATATTCAAATGATGGTGCTGGGATGGCTCCATGACTACAACAATCATTGAATGACGTTCCTCTAGTAACTAAAATTTCTTCAGTAAAAGGTTTTGCATCACAATGTTGGCAACTAACGTTCATCGAACCAAGATATTGTTCTGAATTTTCTGTATTTGCTGAAAATTTATTTTTCTTCTTGTCTCGACATTTACGAATTCGTTCAGAGATAGTTTTAGGTATGTTTTTTTCCTTCTGCTTCTTCAAATGTGCAAATTTTTTATTTTTATTATTTCGTTATTGTAATTTCAATTTCAATTATTGTGTTCCCTTATAACTTCTGGTGATTTTCTTGCGGCCCATTATCAACGAAAATCATACATATCAATTGAAATTTAGGAGATTATTCAATTTTTTTCATTTTTATAAATTTCAAATTTTTCTTTCATTATTAAATCAATTCATCGTATAATTTTTGATTTCCAAATATGAAATGATTCCCAACTGATATAATCTGAAATAACGTTCTTTTTGATGAGAAAAAGTTAGATATACAGATATAATGAAAAAAAGCAATCATACGTATTTATCAATCGTCTTCACTTTCTACTATTGTTTTGAATTCCATTACTTCACTATTATGGTTCCTCAATATTTGATAAAACCAAAATGTATCATAATTTGGGAGCACATGCCATTCATAAACATGTAGAAAAGAATTCATCAGTATTTCTATATCTTCCACATGATAAATTGTACATGAAATAGCATTTGTGATGTGAAGCAACTATAAATTGGGGGTAAACCTATGAATCAACTAATTCTATGATGTCTAATGAGTTCTGTAAATTAATGAGTTTCTATAACTCACTTTATTTATCTGATAATTTTCAATTGTGCGATTAAAGAATACCATATGATAAAAACGGTTGAAATTGGTACATAAAAGAATGGAATAAGCTTGCTGACCATTAATAATTTGTTCTCCTATTAGAGAATGAACTTAACTAGGAAATCTGTGACACTCCATATAAACATTCATTTTCAATATATACAGAAATACCCGAATATTACATTATTATTATATTATTATATTAATACCGCACTCACGTGCGGGGTAACAACGCATGTGAACGATCTGAATTTTGTGATTTTCGAAAATCGAAGATTATTGGAGCCATCAAATAATAATTGCATTTCATGAGATAATTTTGAATTATATAAAAAATTTGAATTTTCCAATTGATATCACATTTCTGAAATCGATGATAAAATTATCAATTTCATAAATTATTGTATTATATTGTTCTTTTTAAATATTAGTTGTCTCAAAAATTGTTGATTGAATTTCCTATATCACTCAAAAGCAATTTTCTCATATAAGCTTTACCAATCTGATAGTCCTATGCATCTGATGGATAATATTTTCCTTTCATTCATCGTCCGAACAACGATAATATATGAATATGAATAACAGTGGGTATAGAGTATAATTGTTGAAAATAAAATGTATGATTGCAATGGAATATATAATGGAGAAGTTAATACAAAGCATATGACATAAACAAATAGTTGATTATAATCTTTGATGACCTTTCTTTTGTCTCTTTCTAGAATTTTTCTTAGGAATTGCACTACACGAAGGAAAAGCTATATCGTTATTTGCCAGAATTAAATCTTTACGAGACATTTTCTGCTCATCAATTTTTTGGATATCAGAAATATCTGATGCATTAAAATATGGTGAAAAATCTAAAAGTATTAGATAAATTGTAAAATCTTGAATCTTGGTTGCAATCTCAATTGCACCCAGCAAAAAAATTAAGGGAACGGTGATTTTTGTCAGTTTTTTGCTGGATTTTCAAATGACTGTAACTTCGCCAAAAATGATCGTATCAGAATAAAAAAAAATCGTTGGAAAGCTTGAAGTCTCTACTCTTGAAATCTTGAGATGAAATTTTTTCATAACCATTTGTTATAACGAGATAGGAGAGTTGAAAGTGGAAAAATTTTTTTTCTTTTTTTTTTATTTTTTCAACTTGTTCCACGGACTTCAAACAAATTTTCTCGACTTAACCCTTATAAGGATCGTGTAGCCTGGTCTTTCAGCTTCAATTTCTTTCTTTTTCTTTTTCCCTACGACCCTTTGTTGCTGAGATATTGTTGATTGATCAAAAAACACCCTTTTGTCTTTCATCATCGATATTTCAGGAACTATTAATCGCACAGCGAGCGGATGATGAGATATGTAAACTTGAATAAATTTCCTGTGAGATTCTTGCACTGCTTGATTGAAAAAAAATTTTCTTCCAATTTTAAAATTGGTTCGAAAGAGTACCAAAAAATTGCGTTTTTTTCCTTTTTTGAAAATTGCCCTGCATTTTGCGAATTTTGGGAAAATTGAAAATGTTTCAACGTTTTTCTTTAGTTTAATGTGTGCTGGAACACCCCCTAAATTTTCAAGCCAATCGGTTCGACCTTTTTTTTCCCGAACGAACAAAGTTTCAGCAAAAAATAAAGGAACACTTTTTTGTGCCCTAAACACCAATTAATGACAATTAGGGCTGAAAATGTTTTTTCTCCATTATTTTTCCGTGATTTTTGTGCAAAATTTGTTGAATTTCATCGAAAAATGAGAACAATGAAAAAAACAATAAAAAAATTTAAATTTTGTTCTTCATTAATCAATAAAAAATTCGAATTTTTTCTTTAATCAATGAAAAATTCATTTTTATTTTAATCAATGACAAATTAGAAATTTTCTCTTCTTTTGAAAATCAATGGAAAAAACAATTTTTGTTCTCAAAAAATCAGTAGAAAACATGGAAAAAAAATTTGAAAAATGAAAAAAAAAATACCGGAATCGCATTTGATTTGGAGAGGTAGTGACTCAGCAGATTTTTTCAAACAATTTATTTTTTTATTTTTTTTTGTTTGAAACAATTGTTTTTTTGATTTTTTTTATTGATTTTTCTTCATTTTTCATTGTTCTCATTTTTCGATGGAATTCAACAAATTTTGCACGAAAAATCACGGAAAGATAACGGAGAAAAAACATTTTCGGCCCTAATCATCATTAATTGGTGTTTAGGTCACAAAAAAGTGTTCCTTTAATTTTTGCTGAAACTTTGTTCGTTCGGGAGAAGAAAACGGTCGAACCGATTGGCTTCGAAATTTAGGGGGTGTTCCAGCACACATTAAACTACAGAAAAACGTTGAAACATTTTCAATTTTCGCAAAATTCGCAAAATGCAGGGCAATTTTCAAAAAAAGGAAAAAAACGCAATTTTTTGGTACTTCTTCGAACCAATTTTAAAATTGGAAGAAAATTTTTTTTCAATTAAACAATGCAAGAATCTCACAGAAAATTTATTCGAGCTTACGAATCTCATCATCCGCTCGCTGTGCGATCAGTAGTTCCTGAGATGTCGACGATTAAAGACAAAGAGTGTTTTTTGATTCAATCGACAATATCTCAGCAACAAAGGGTCGTAGGGAAAAAAGAAAAAAACGAAATTGAAGCTGAAAGACCAGGCTACACGATCCTTATAAGGGTTAAGTGGAGAAAATTTTTTTGAAGTCCATGGAATTAGTTGAAAAAATGAAAAAAAAAGAAAAAAAATTTTTCCACTTTCAACTCTCCTATCTCGTTATAACAAATGGTCATAAAAAAATTTCATTGCAAGATTTCAAGAGTAGAGACTTCAAGCTTTCCAACGATTTTTTTTTATCCTGATACGATCATTTTTGGCGAAGTTACAGCCATTTGAAAATCAAGCAAAAAACTGACAAATTTTACCGTTCCCTTAATTTTTTTGCTGGGTGTATATGCTTATAAAATTGTAAGAAAAATTCTAACCATTCATTTGCAATGTACCAGATAGTTGAACATGAGTTCCAAGAGGGAATGGACTTGAAAAATGTTCAGAAAAATTCAATCAACGAATTCTCAGTTTGAAACTTCCATCTGCAATTCTCCATCATAGCAAAATTAGTTTCAATATAACCAGACAATCCTAGAATAAATATGATAAGAAAGTATAGTACATTCTCAGAAATTCCTTTTTAAGATTTCTTCATGAAAATGAGATTTACGGAAATTTCCTATTTCGTTCCCCTTCAAACTTTTCAATGAAATTGTTTTTTTTGGGTTTTGTAGTGGTTCATGAATTCCCAACTTTGTGACTTCAGTATGAGAGTAAATAATTAAATATATATTCTGGAAGTGCAGCCCAGATTCTATTTCTGAACGGTTGCTTTCGACTTCGCACCATTAATGTGCAATATCTGACAGAAAATTCATGAAAAGATAATCCTGTTTTGTCTTTAGTTAGTCATAATTATGAATATATAAACATACGTGATTTTTAACAATCAATTTCTTAATTTTTGGAATAATTTCATTCCACGCCACAACCCGTATAGTCATTCCGATGGTATTGTTCATAGTAAATGTCAATACATCATGATTACAATCTCCAACGGTCTGTATTGGTACAATTTGATCTACATAACCTGTAATTTCTCTGCAAATTAGAAAAAGTTGCAAATATTAAAAATAAATAATAACAAAATGGAAAAATATCAAAATTAAAATTTGAATAAATATTAAAAGAAAAATTTAATTTGTAATATTCAATTTGATTTATACTGAGTGGGAGCTAGAAACAAATGAAGATCTTCATTTGTTTTTAACGCTCCACCCAGTGCAGTCGCTCAATAAGAAGCGTCCCGCAGTCTTACTTTCAATTACGATCCGGATTTCTACGATGAATTCAATTAACTGCAAGTATGGAAGATGCATGTGAGACATTCGAAAAACTATAAGTGCAAACTTTTTAAATATTTTTTTAAATATTTTTATTTGTAATAATTTATTAGAAAAAAAATTAAAAGAATCGTCGAATATATGCTAATCCCATTATTATTAAAATCCTTTATTCTATTGAAAAAAAAATTATATATACCCGTTACCGGACGGTTAAGGCAATGGTACTGGTTCCCGGACAAGTTAGAATTAAATTAATAAAATGATAAAAAATTTGAATTAAATGAATCAAACAATTTGCTTGATTATTCTTCTAACACTTTGCAAGTATTGAAAAACTCGATTTTTTCATTTGAATATCAATTATTAGTATGCTTTGCTGCTGCGTCCGGGAACTGGGACTCGTCCGGTAACCGGGTTCACCATGGTATTGAATTTGAAAATGTTTCAATAAAATATTTCTAGCAATATCTGGAAGAAAATCTTCAAATAATTGCGAAAGTTCTGGAAAATCTGAAATATTAAAATAGTTAATGAATTAATAATTATCATAATGCTAATGATAACTGATATTTTTTTATTTTCTTGTTTCAATCACAGGGACTGATGGGGAAGACTCTACCCTTGTACATTTACGGCTCTGGCGCTTGGAGGCCGTGGTTACGAGTTCAATAGATTAAGAGATGACCGCCTGGAAATTTGGCAGTAAGTTTATTTTTTTTAACTAATAATTTACAGGGTGGCGACTGGAAACTTATTTCAAAATTCACTGACTTTTCCCTCATTGAACGTAAAATTGCAGGACCTACAAAAAAAATTATTATTCGAACATTCGTTAAAACTCTTAGTAATTCCTGAAAAAAAAATTATTAGATTTGAACAATAATATCCGAAGCTGCGTTGAATTTTTGGAACTGTGATTTTCGGTCAACCTTTTTGTTCTGTCAACTAGAAATCTCCCTGACTGAGATTAACATTCCCTGACTTTTCCAGGTTTTTCAAGTCTACTCTGTCGTCACCCTGATTGATAATTAATTGATAATAAATGAACATTCAAATAAATGTTAATAATAACAAAAATTAATTTCAGCATTATTTGCCAACACGAAATTTTCTTTACGGGGGGCAAGGACGCCACCAAGTGCCATGATCGTTTCATGGACATTCTGGAGGAGTTTTTGGTAGGTTTAATCATATACTGTTTCTATTTTTACCGATAACATCATTCCTTCATTTATAATAATTCTGATTTAAAATTTATTAGGGTTATCTCAATATGTCGGATCGACAAAGGGCATTGGTGTAGCGTCCTGTACACGCTGATGACTTCAACGAGTACATTTGACTGGGGGTGTAGAAGGAGTGCTAAAAGACTATTTTTTCTGACTATTTCGAAAAAACTACATTCACAAAGGAAAACAATAATTAACAATAATTATAAACAATAATAACAATAATAATATTCTTTGATTCAATGTTACGTTTTTCTAAAATCTAAATTCAAAATAATTTTTTTTCCAACTTAATTCATTATGGTAAAATAATTTTTTTCACTCATATTCTATCCTGCTAATTCCTTTTTTTATTATTAATATTTAACTAACAGTTTCTAGTTGTACAGTAAGGAAAAAGTTGATTTTTTGTATAAAATTGTTAATAACAATTTATGCAAGATAAAATTCTCAAATTTGGTGAAGTGAATCTGTGGAGAATGTAATGAGGGATGAAATAAGTCTTAAAAACAGAACATCAATTGAAAATCGGAAAATTTTCTATGCTTTTTACATTCCTTCTTTTTTCAAGTTTTGAAGGAATTTTCAAAAGCATAAAAAATTTCACAGCTTTCAACCAATTTATTGTTTCTAGCATTTATTTCATTTCTTATTCCATCCTTCACAGATTCACTTTGTTAAATTTGAGGATTTTATCTCGTATAAATTGTTATTAACGATTTTATACAAAAATTTCACTTTTTTTTAATTTTTAACTGCACTCATGTTAGGTTAGTTTTACACTGCTCCAGCGTCCTCACACTCATCAAAATGGGGCTTGACGGGTTGGGGCCGTTTTCCTATATAAAAAAGACAGGGCATTAAAATCGAACATGGCGGATTTCATCTTGAATTGAAGGATGATCGAACTCGAATTGACAAAAGTGAATTCTGGTGGACATTATGGAAACTAATTTTTTTTGAATTAGTTTTCCATTAAAAAAAGCAAATAACCTTGAAGTCTTATGTTATCATCAATTCAATGATTGAAGGACGAAATCATTTCAAATAATTAAAGTTGAATACAAGGAAATAATTACAGACATATGAAAAATAAAATTGCTAATTGGAAGACGAAAAGGGAATCAGCGACGTCGCCGAAGGCGACGGCGGCGCTAGAGATGCATGATCATTCAAGGTGACTTATCATTAAAATTTAGGGGATATAACCAAAACGGAATCATTGAATATTTATGTTATTAATATTATTTTTAAGGATCATTGGAATTCGAAATGACAAATAGAAATCTACACTAATCAACGGAGGTGGCCGCCGACGGCGCTAGTCCTATATAAAAAGGACAGGCGGATTTCATCTCGAATTGAAGGATAATCGAACTCAAAATGAAAAAAGTCGAACTCGAATTGACAAAAGCGAATTCTGGTGGGCGTTATGGAAACTAATTTTTTAAAATTAGTTTTCCATTAAGAAAAGTGAATAACCTTGGAATTTTATGTTATCATCAATTCAATAATTAAAGGATTACATCATTCCAAATAATTAAAGTTAATTACAAGAAAATAATTACAGACATTGAAAAATAAAATTGTTTATTAAAAAACGGAAAAGGCATCAATGACGTCGCCGAAGGCAATGGCGGCGCTAGAGATGCATGATCATTCAAGGTCACTTATCATTAAAATTCAGGGGATATGACCAAAACGGAATCATTAAATATTTATGTTATTAATATTATCTTTAAGAAGGGGGATCACGTGACCACAGCGCGCAACAACGAACGGTTAAAAGTTGCTCCAAAGTAATTATCGCAATAATCCAGTATTAAAGTAATTTGAAGTATAAAAGTCATATCTGGTGCAATATTAATAGCCGTAAAAACATTGAAAATAATAGAACTCACTTTTTGTTGCCGTGTTATAACCGAAGGAAAGTGTGAAAATAATAGCAAACTGTGAGGTTATAAGTTGAGGGTATGGGAGATGGAAGACCATCCAATAATTACGTAAGTACAAACACTACGAATGATAAAAGCAACCCCATCTGCGAAATTTCAAACACATTAACTGCCAGGCGAGGGCTCAAGAAGATCTCTCACTTATCACTTGAAACAATACAGAGAACAGACAGTCCTAAATCAGCGCCAATAGTAGAAGAGTGCCAAATTCAAAAACATAAACAAAAATCCGGCAGACTGTCAAAGGCGCAATCGTTGGGGAGAAATCGCTGCAATTCTGATTCAAAGCTTACTGACCTCTGGGAAACGAAAAGAAAGCGCGAATCATCCCCTGAATCGGAATCAGAGCAGATTACCTCCGAAAAAGACAACACAATTTGCAACACACTGAAAACAAAAAAATCACGAGCAGGGAAAATGAGTGAAAACGATATGGAACAAAATATCTCGGGAGCAAGAGACTCCCCAATTCTCCGGTGTGACCCAACTGAATTATTGAGATTGATGACAGAGCTTACTGCAGCTTTCGCAAGAGTCGAAGAAAGAATAATTAGCCAGGGAGAGAGTATACGTGCGGCCATAACAGTAAAACTCACTCAACATCATAACCAATTAGCAGAAAAAATAAAAAATGAATTGGAAAAGGATTTACAAAATGAAGTCAAAGATAAGACAAGAATTAAACAGTAAAATCGAAACCATCGAGAATTCCCACAAACAGAGTCCCAACCCATCACAAGTAAACTCCAGACTGATGCAGCTGGAGAAACTTGCCCTCAATATTAACAGGAAAGAAAAAGCACAACCTAAGCAAAACATCACAATCAAAGGCCTCCCAAGAGATTTAACTATAACAGAGCAAAGCATCGACGAATTTCTACACGAGAAATTTGGCCACACAGGAGCAGTGCTGGAAGTCCACATTACGGGGAAAGAGAAGGAAATTGTGATTGTACATCTCAAAAGTTTCGATACCAAACTTGATATCCTCCATAACAAAAGATCACTTAAAGGTACACAAATCTACATTGAGAGTGACATCATTCCAGAGTAACGATATGCACAGGAAAAAATAAGAGGATTGAGCAAGACAGCGAAAAGTGAAGGTGAGGAGGTTAAATTAGGCTTCAATTGGCTAATTGTAAATAATGAAAAATACCAGTGGAATTACACTTTAAACAAGCAATTGAAAAAGTGCAGCAACAACACATAGGGCATAAACAAATTGCAGGTAACACAACTCTAACAGAGTCTAATAAACAGCAAGGAGCGGATGGCCGAAGAATTAATTCAACTCACACAAATCTTTCAAAAAACGGGTAAACTACACAGGCTCTTATAATTTTACAACTTGCAATTTTATAATATGCAATATCAAAGGTTTATCAAACTTCAAAACAGAATATGAACTTATGGAGGTTGACTTTCTAGGCATCACAGAAACTTGGAAAGTATTACCAGCAAACATCCCACAACACTTCTGCGACAACTTTAACGCAATATGGGCACCCGCTAGTAAAAAAGAACTGTCCAGGTCGTCCAGGAGGTGGCCTGTTACTTTTAATACACAAGAGATTTCTCAATTATGAGATAATAGAAATAGAAAAATTCTGGATCTGCGCAAGAATTGGTAAGATGAAGGAGAGTGTAATTATTTTTCTTCTTTATATAAGTACAGAGATTGATATCAATCCAGTCCTTGAGCAACTGTAATATACCATAACTTGTAACGTGACTTTTTACCCGGGGGGATAAAAAGCCACCGCGCCGTCCCTCCCTCCGCCTCTCTCAATAAAAGTTCCCTAATTAAAAACTGTTCAATGGGCGCCAGGTGGTTTTTACGGAACCACCAAACCGGAAGTTCCTCAGCGGGCTCCTGCCCTACATGATTCTGGCGCATAACCGGCCCGTAGCAGCCAGGAGTTCCACCGAGAACGGAACGAAATAGGCGGAAGGGGGGAGGTGCTACCTTTCTCCCGGCTAGCCCCCGAGAGAAAAACGTGACATGAGTCAGAGGGGGAATCGGGGGTGTTAACCCGATCCGTTGCCATTTCCCACAAACAAAAAGAAAACCCTAAAACTTACAAAAGAACTCCCTGGAAACAAAGCCTGAAAAGTTGAGAAAATAGGGAAGGAGGAACCCTCAAATAAATTTCTCAAACTAAAGAAATCTGGTAAAATCCGAGTATATTGACAAAGATAATAATAATTACATTTAACTCGACTCGACAATTAAGAATCATCGGAACTTTACTAAAGATCGAGTTACTTTACTTAAGATCAGTTACGGCAAGATCGAAACGGCTAACGGGAGTCGAACGGGATGTTTGGGGCAATGATACGTCATCTCACCCAACTCGTTGACGGCTTCCCTTGGATCCTCCTCCTCCTCTTGATAAAAAGGCCTCTCCACATCCTATAGGTGGTCCGCTTCCGTTGACACTGATGAAACGGCAGGGCTCGCACGTGTTGTCTCCTTGACGGCTCACTCTCGACTAACTCTTCAGACGCGATCAGTCGTCCAAGGGGGGAGGGGGGGGGGGATACACTATGCGGTCTCTCGCTTGAGCCGACTCATGCCCCTCGGTACCGTCAGGGCGCATGACAGTCACGCTCGCTACGGGACTTTCTTCACGCGGGAATATTCAAACTCTAGAAAAACTCAACTTCTAACTTGCAAGTTTTATTTTTTTTATTGAATTTTACAAACAATTAGCGACCGGGCTACTTTTCGGAGCGCTCATCCGGGGATTTCTTCACTGAACTAAATTTAAATAAAATACTCCTGGGGCACGGATTTTGTCCGCCGATGCCCCCTAAATTTTCCAACAACACAAAAATACTGAATAAATCCTTGAGGCATGGATCTTGCCCGCCGATGCCTCCTACATACTACCGGGCCTTTAATACCCAACAAACGTGATTGGTGCGCTCTGAGGCACGGATCTTGTCCGCTGTTGCCTCCCAATCCTTCCTTAAAATTACCACAAAATAAACCGACTCCCTCTCAAATAATGTCCCCTAATTAATACTAAAAATCCCCTTATTGGGAGCGCCCTTTTTACGGGGCTTTCTGCACTTTCTCCGATCCCTATCCTCGCTTCCGCTTTGAACGGTTGCGTGTCGGGGTTGTTACGGGGTTTGTCGGGTTTATGTCACCGGGTTGATTGGGACTTTTCGGGGTATTTGTTTTTTTTTCGTCCGCGACGGTTATTGTACTTACCTGTGCTCTGCTGATGATCCTGCCAGACAACGAGAACCTTCGGAGCTCGTTACAAACTTCGGAGAGAGAAAAATTTCCAAGAGATCTAATCATTTTGGCAGGAGACACAAATGCGCACATAGCTGAAGAAAACGTAATCCCGGAAGAGCTTATACAAGAAACTAATCTAACCCATGACAGGCTACCCACTGACTCAGCTATAAATGATAAAGGAGCAGCCTTATTGGCTTTCATGGAGGACAATGGCTTCGCTGTCAGGAATGGTCGCACCATCAGTGACCGACCAGCTAAATCTATTTTTGTGAACACAGAAAAAAGCGCGATTGACCAACACTGGATTGATCTTCAGCATCTCCATGATATCCAAGACAGCCAAATCATATACCTTGCATCGGCCTCGGATCACTACCCGGTGAAGCTGGAATTTCAGGCATGAATAGTAGCGCAGAAACGAGGCATACACATTTGCAAGGCACAGGCCTCAGTAGAACCGAGAATAATCTGGGACGCTCAGAAGGAGACACAATATAAGTCCAGAATGCAGTGGTCTCCGAAGTTACGAACAGACTTGAAGAATGAGAACGTGGATGACATAAATAACAATATCATAGAAGCTATCGGGAAAGCGGCAGATGAACTTCATATCATTAAAAAGGACCGAAAAAACCTCACTCCAATGACAAAAGACGAACCGTGGTTTGACGCTGCATGTAGAGCAGCGAAAAAAGAACTTCGCCAATCACTGAATCAGAATAAAAGAAAAGCAGCGAGAACCGAACCATACTCTCGAACAACGCAGAAGATCAGAAACAAGTACAGGAAGCTGATCAAAGATAAGCATCACAACTATATTGCCGAAATTAAAAAGAAATTAGCCAATATCAACAACTCAACCAAATTCTGGAGAACGGTGAAACAGCTGCAACCAAAAAAGATAACTAAGACATGTATTACGTTGGAGAACTGGGTAACATTCCTACAAAACATCTATGCAAACAAAGAGAATGTACAGCATCTTTACTATGGAGTATTTACACCGGAACTAGATGGAGACATAACACAGACAGAATTCAGCAAATGCCTGGAGAAACTTCGTAAGAAAAAAGCCTCAGGATCAGATAACATTTCAAATGAATGCTTTAGACATTTGCCACCAGCTGGCATCTTTACATTATCACGTTCTTTAATGAAATCCTGCACACGGAGACCGTACCGAGAGAATGGGCCAAATCTATTCTGCTAATGTTCCACAAAAAAGGTGATCTAAACGACCCATGCAATTATAGAGGCATAGCGCTCACAAATTGTATTAGCAAATTGTTTTCGCTAATAATACAAGAGAGATTGATGAGCTGGGCAGAGAAATTGAACATTCTACCGAAAGGTCAAGCTGGATTTAGGAATGGCAGAGGCTGTACTGATAATATTTTTGTCTTGCAGTCAGTGCTCCAACTGAGAATCAGACAAAAAACAGGAAATGGCGTGCGTGGTGGACTACAAGCGGACTTTTGACAGTGTAGATCATACCATCCTATGGAGCAAACTACTGTTGGGCGGTGTGAGTGCGAAACTGGTTCGGATAATGTCAAATCTCTACCAAACAGCAACCGCCCTAGTTAGACAGTCTGGGAATCTTTCTGATAACATTCACATCACGGAAGGAGTTCTTCAGGGCGAATCACTCAGCCCAACACTGTGTATACTGCTGTTAGCAGATATTGAAGAGTATTTCAGAACGCAAGGCTGCGAAGGGCTCAACTTAGATGGCAAAATAGATATGATGTTTTTGCTCTATGCAGATGATCTAATCATTTCGGCGGAAAACCCTAACGACATGAAGAAGAAGCTGGTTCTACTGGAAAGGTACAGCGAAACTAATGGCCTAACGGTGAATACAGCTAAAACCAAACTCATGTACTTCGATAGAATAGGAAATAACAGATCTATAAAAAAGCAGAAATTCACAATATACGATGAGGTACTTGGAGTGGTTAAAGCGTGGGATTATCTTGGTGTGAAGCTATTCGACTCCACCAGTGGCCTAGCAGCTAGCAAAGTAGCAATTGCCAAGGGCAAAGCAGCAATCGCATCAGTTTTGCCAATACTGACGAGAGGAAAATCAGACACATGGGCAACCAAGCTGCGATTGTATAACAGCATTATTGCCACCACTCTGCTCTATCAAGCTCACATCTGGGGCATAAAATACGGAGAACGACTAGAGACAGTGCAAGTGGGCTATCTCAAACGAATCATGAATCTGCCAAGATGTACTCCGGGGTATGTAATTCGAGTGGAATTTGGAGTATGTACTCTAAAATTGAGAGTATTCAAGCAAGGCTGGGACTGGATTCTGAAAATGTTACTCATGCCGCCCGACAGATTGCCAATTCGATGTTTTCGCAGACAACGACAACTCTCACTATCGGATGATTGTAACAGTGATTACAATTGGGCTGCCCGATTCCGCAATCTCCTGATCGAAGCTGGTCATGAAGAACTTTGGCAGACTCTGGATCACACACGCTGGCTTCAACATGAGCAAGCGGTTTTTCGAGACTATGAGATGAAATTACGAAGAGCAGATTAGGAAAAATATCTGGCTTCATCTTTCTGCCAGAATATATTCCCGGAGAATGATTGCTGCAGGACATCTCCGTACATTAACATATCCTGTCCAGTTGAGTGGACACACTTCTGTATAAACCTACGGCTAGCAAATAACTTCATGCTCACACTAAGAAGAGACCAATGACGTTACAGCTTTGATCCAAATGTGACGTGCCGAGGCTGCAACAGAGACAGCCTCGAAACGGTAGCACATGTCATACTAGATTGTCCTGTCGATGAGCCATATAGAAGAAGATTCCTTGGGAAGGACACAGGAAAGAACAATCTAGCACGGATACTAAATCCCAGCGCAAGAATCGACCTCAAGAACCTGTACATGTTTATGCTAAACGTGCTTGCCACAATGGAACTGATAGGAATATATGATAAATGATGAAGGGTTATCAAGCATATGTGTAATTATCCAATGTAACTGAAAATTATGATACCTCAGCTGACTGTCAGCGTAGAAATAGACATATTATATTGAGTTCAATCAACCGATTTCAATATTGTGCCATCTTATGCTTTCTTTGCTATTTTCTATGGATTCTTTTATTTCGTATATTTCTCTTTCTTACTTGTTACTTTACATAGCCGATTATAAACGTCTGTGTTCTTTCAAATGTACCCCCCAAACTAATGGGATAATTATCCCGCAAAGTTTGTATTAAATAAATAAATAAATGAATATTATTTTTAAGAATCATTGAAACTTGAAATGAAAAATAGAAATCTACACTAATCAACGGAGACGGCCGCTTGCGGCCACCGACGGCGTTAGTGAGAAACTGGGTAGCACGTCTAAACTGCACAACGTCATTTCAACACAGTTAATTTCAACACACAAATTCAACATTGCTTTATTTCAACATTCATCAATTTCAATTTATTTTATTTCAATTTATTACACTCTAACATTAATTAATTCACCCGAACAAAAATTATGATCTGTTGTCATATTTATTATCATCTGTTGTCGAAAACGAAGAAAACCGAAATAAATTTTCAGAGGTGATTTATTCATATGTTGGAATTGAATGAGATGATTCTGATAATGGGTGAATTGTAATTCTGTTGGAATTGTTTTGTGTTGAATTTGTGTGTTGAAATTAACTGTGTTGAAATGACGTTGTGCAGTTTAGACATGTAACCAGAAACTGATGGAAGAAGGAGAAGGAGACGCCATTACAAACGCTCATTTATACCGCTGCTGCCTTGACTCTTGTTTAACACGCTCCAGCAATACAAGTGTGTGGAGAAATCTTCGAATCTCCAAAAAAAAGTAAGTATCGGAGTGAGTGTTTTTCAAAATGTGTGGAAAACTAAGTTAGATAGAGGAATTTATATCGAAACCTCTCTGTAAAGGAAATTAACAGCTAGAAAAATCGCTAAGAAAATTTATTTGTTTCACTTAGTTCCCCAAATATTTTGAAAAAACTGAGGAAAGCTTCTGTTATCATTCTACATTTCGTGGTTATAGCATTTTGCAAAATCTATGGAAGATAGACTCGAGTTCGATTATCCTTCAATTCGAGATGAAATCCGCCATGTTTGATTTTAATGCCCTGTCCTTTTTATGAAGGGAAAATGAAGGGATAATGGGATTTCGGAAACTGAATGAGACAAGGCGGTTTCATTCTCATCTTTCTTTGTAACCCTCGAAATTCTTCAGAAGAAAGCCTCAGACCAGAATTACTCCATCTTTCTTAGTTTCCGAGATACTTGGTGAGAGATGATGAAAAGATCATTCCATTTGTCCCGTTTACCTCCTTACTATTGAACTCAATTCAATCAATAAATTGCTTGTGTTATTTCCGAAAATTATTTAACAATTAATTTTTGTTTGTTTCAGTATCTCAACCGATGGACCTGCTCAGTCATAAAATTTTGATCTGAAACGAAAAGCTGGAAAACGGCAGCTGGAATTGAGACATTTTGATAACTACAATTTTATCACACAAAAACGATATGAAAGTTTGCAGGATGACGCGAACCAGTTTACCTCACAACCATCCTCCACCTGATGTGCCCCGCTCGTCAGACCAATTCCTTAAGAAATTGAAGGATGCTGTGCTACATGGATTCAGATCTATAAGGGTTATTTACGATATCGTAAGCAAAAATTTTGAGGCGGTGGCTGAAGTGCTGTCATTTACCGAAGTAGGAAGTAGATTAAACGATTGGGTCGGAAGAAGATCACTGCCAGCTGTTACAACATATGATGACATTCAAGGAACATTGGAGTCATAAGAATGGGGATGGTTATTACTTCACAAGTATGGCACCATGTTCATGTGAGCCATTACAGTCGAGGGGGGACAAGCGGCGATTTTTGGATGTCCAGAGTTTTCAAGAAAGTTTGATGGACTTGAGATTTCTCAACTTGTTAGAATTGAGGTACTCTACATTACAATTCCTCAGACAGTATCGCCAAAAATAGGCGACACAACAGGAATATTAGTAATGACAGCAGTGAAGAAAAACCTGGTGAGTTCGGAATTTTATAATTTAATGCTTGTAAAAAATGTTGAGCCTGAGTGAGTATCCCAGTGAACTGGAGTACAGTCAACTCCTTTTTTTCTGCTGTATCAAAGACGATATTCTTTTATATGTTTCTGGATTTTTCCATAATTTTTGTCCGTGCGGCTTATGAGCTTTGAATTATCAAAGTGACGGAAAATAGCGGTGGTAAGGATGAAACACTCCAAATCGGACAGAAATAACGGAATTACAGATAAAAAATACACAGTTGACCCATTAGTTGAAATTTATTGGCGAGGTGAACAGCATTTTAACTAAATGATTGAAGGTAAAAAAACATTCAATTCACCGTATAGTTATTGAGAAAATTTAATTGGAAGATATTCTCATTGGAGGAACTCATTCATGTGATAGGAAGATAGTAAATGTAAAGAAAATCGGAGCAACAAACAAGAGTTACATTCACAAATTGAAGATATGATTCTCGAATAGCTTAATCACTCTTCTGGGTAAATCAGAGCACGTTTTCCCGAATTATCAGCAATTCATTGGAAACTTATCTACAAATCGGTAGTTTTCTTTGCTTCATCGACCGTCCCCTGGGATACTACCATAATCGCGTTTGTGAGGAAGTGCAGTACTTTTTTTGGCTTCCAATATTGGTCATTTCATTCAATATAAAAAGTAATGCTTTTGTTGTTGCCGCATATAATCAACGACTATTGCAATCACTTAGGCAATTTGATGAATTATCTGTTGACGATGAATAAAAACGAAAAAAATTATCAATCTTAAAGCAAGCAAAACGGCTGTACAATCATAGAGAGAATATTCAGCAGGGAATTTTTTCGTTTCAGTGATTGTGGATTTTTTGGATCTTTCAAAATTGTGAAAGTTCAAATGGAATACAACAAAAAAAATTGACGCAAAGTATATTCGAATAAAAAATTATTTTATCAACATCAATTGTATTACATCACTGTTCTACTCCATTTGTCCTCGAGTCTCCAATGAAAGTGATGAAATTTCAAAAAAAAAACATGAATTCCCGTATAATAAAAGGAAACATAGAAATTATTCCACCACATAAAATTGCGAAAGAAAGTAATTTCAATGGAAAAGTTATTAAAGTTTCAAGTGGAACAATTTAATCGAATATTTCCCACCGTAGAATTCAAATTATCACAGGGGAATCCAGCTGTGATGAAAGGGTAATTACAGCTACTATCAATTAAAAAATCTGTATTATCAGTCAACGTAACGAATCTTTCAATGTAACGTAGCTCTCACAACACATAATACAATTAATTTGAATCAAGATAAACGAAGATTCTGTGTTGCAAAATTTCATATTGAAAACAGAGGGAATTAATTGTATTTGTATAGGATGTTGCTGATTTGAAATAAGTCGAATATTTTCCTCATTCAAACTCAGACAAATTTCTGATGAGCGATTGTATATTCTTATCGTGAAATGGCTTTCCTTCTCCAGTTGAACCGTCTCAATTTACTAGGAAAAAAAGTTTCAACAGAAGAGTGAGAGAGAAATTCCGAGTTAATGACATGTAAAATTTGTAGTAGATTATGAGAAAACTGCCACGTCCTTTTTACCGAATGAATTAGCTGGTATTATGTATTGTGATGTAATTTCTGAGCCTAACGGTGAGCTCAGCAATTAAGCACGCTTGAAAAGCACCCAATAGCCAGAAACAAAATTCAAAAACAAAACCAGATATCCAAATGAGCGCCAGGATGTATCTCAACATCCGATCAATCTTACATTGATCTAAACACAACAAATAAAAATCAAATCATTTGAATCAAAAACTCCAATACTTCCTTATTCAGCATGAACTAGTTCAGTCTCTCCTCAAGGTCGCTGTTGTGGGTTTGAATAAGGAGTGTAAATAATTTCAAACAAAACAATTTAGGGGATAAAATAAAATTTTTATATAGACAAAATTAATTATAAATTATCATACCCCTGAGTTAAATTGGCAAGTGCGCAGCACAATAAAAAAAATATCATAAATTTTTTTTTTTTTTTTTTAAACAAAAAAAAACAAATAGAATTTACGACAACTCATAATAACCTAGAAACCGGTCTGGACTCTCGGAATAGGGGTCCGGTTCTGGCGGTTGAGCTATCGAACGAGGCGCGTCCCCAGGTGGCGGATAGAGGAAGTAGCCAACACTAGTAGGAGGAGCCGGGAGGGAACCAGCTGGGAATCCAGTCACCAGCAGGGCCAAGGAACCTCCGGAAATGCTGACAAAGTGACGGTACAATAAAGGAGACGACGGAGGTAAAAGCCCGGGCAGTCGAACGAAAGCCGTCACCGCGGACCAGCTCCCCCAAGCTAAAGGTGTAAACCATCATGCTGAAGGCTGAATGACAGAAGGGTGACACAGGGTGAGGCAATATTAACGTAACCCATGATCCCGTAACGAAACACCCCAAATATACCGTAACGAAATACCCCAAAATCCCGTGACAAACCCCGAAACGCGATCGTTTAAAGTGGAAGCCAGGCTAGAGATGGGAAACCGCGTGAAAAGCCCATAAAAATGGCGCTCCCAATAAGGGGATTTTTGGTATTGATTAGGGGAAGTTATTTGAGACAAATTTGGTTTTATTTTGTGTTATTTTTGAGTAAGGATTGGGAGGCAACAGCGGACAACATCCGTGCCTCGACGTACGCCAATCACAATTTTTGTTGGGTATAAAAAGTCCGGTAGTATTTAGGAGGCATCGGAGGACAAGATCCGTGCCTCAAAGAGTTATTTATTTAATGTTATTGTTGTTGAATATGTAGGCGGCATCGGCGGACAAGATCCGTGCCCCAAGAATTAGTAAAAAATAGTAGTGATAAAATCCCGGAGAAGCGCGCCCAAAAGTAGCCCGGTCGCGAAAAAGATTAAATAATTATTGGAGACATTATTCGAGAATCCCGTTTGAATTTAAAAGAAAAATGGGTGAAAAGTTCCGTCGCGAAAAGATACGTTATGCGCCCTAGCAGTGAAAAGGGGCATGAGCCGTTCGAGCCGAACGGGCATGTACAACCCGACAGTGGAGTGTACGCCAACCGTGAGTGCAACACGTGGTTCACCCGGTGGATATTCGCGTGTGGTTTTTTTTTGGTTGTGAAAAGTAAAAAGGAAAGAAAAGAAGAAAAAAACAAACGAGACGATTAGTGGGGAGTGAATTTTGTAGTGGAGGGAAAAAGGAAAAAAGGAAAGAGAGGACCTCAGAATCGTTCCCACTAATTTAATTTATTACTCTCCTCCCCGTTACGTGATTAATTAATCCCCGTGTTAATTAATTAATTAGATTTCCCGTTACTCGCCGTGTTGATATTTTACCACGTTTTTTCTTGAGTAAAGAAAATGCCCAAAACACACGTGTTGCATCAGCCGATACAGCCCTAGTCTCTCTCACTCGCACTCATTGCGTTGGGGTAGGCAAAGTGGTTTCTTTCCCGTAATTCCCACGGGAAAAATCCGAAACCGACCTCCTTCGATGGGGCTGATCCCTACGAACCCAACGAGCCCCAATTTGCCCCTCTCCTTACGTTTTTTCGAATTTTTAAATGAGGAAAATCAAAAGGAAAATTGGAGCATTTATCGCCAAAGTCCCGTGGCGATACATTCCAATCCCCCCCTTTCCCCCCGTATCACGACACCCGTATACCACGGACGAGTTCCGAGAATTTGTGCCTTTTGGATGGTTATTGTACTTCCCCGAAAAGCAATAATGATAACTAAAATACTTTAATTTCGATACACTCAATAATCATAACTAAAATCCATTTATTTCAGCACGATTAATAATCATAACGAAAATAAAATTAATTTCTGAACATTATTTGATAATTCCCAGATTTACTATTTTTGTTGGTTTCTTCTGTTTTTTGAGTAATACTTTTTTTTGAGTCCCGCGCATTTTGAGACGTTTGAGGGAAACTATTGGAATAATAGAAGGGGAGTTCACCCGAATGTATTTTTTGAATTCTATTGGCAATATACTCTACTTTTACCCGATCTTCTTGTGTTTGCGAGTATTCATTTCCGGATCCTCCCCTTTCCCACAAATTCTCAAATTTTTTTCAGGTTCGTTCGTTTTTTTTTTGTTTGGTTAGGTTTTTGGTTTTTTTTGGAGGAGGAACGACAACGGATCGGGTTAACACCCCCGATTCCCCCCCCCCCCTGACTCACGTCACGGTTTTTCTCTTGGGCTAGACGGGAAGAAGGTAACAACTCCTCCCTTCCGCCTATTTCGTTCTGTTTTCGACGGAACTTCTTGCTGCTACGGGCCGGTTATGAGCCATAAACATGTAGGGCAGGACTCCGCCAAGGAACTTCCGGTTTGGTAGTTCCGTAAAAACAACCTAGCGCCCAGCAGCGGTTTTTGAAGTGAAACTTCTTTTGGGAGGGTACCAACTTTTTGCTCGCGTCACGAAACGAGTGTAAGGCTTTGAGGGGAACGTGGTAGTAGAGTAGTGGGGAGAAGGAGAAATTTTTGCTGCTGCCGTCGGGTCGCTCTCCGGGTGGTGGGGGAAGCCTGTGTTTTTGTTTTTATTTTTTCTTTTCAATACACGGAGAGAAAAATATAGAAATTTATCTAAATGATTTTTTAAAAAATTACGGAAAATTGTCATTCAAAGGAAGAGTTCTCATGAAACACGATCGAAAAATATCCATGCTTCACCTCATAATTTTTGCTTTTTATTTCTTGAAAAATTGCCATTTTACCCATGCTTTGGATTGAAATATCTCGAAAACTACTCAAAAGTTATCGAGACATGCTGTGAATGAAATTTAGAGGGAAGATTAACGAATAAAATAAGCAGACCTCCGTTTTTTTACGACTCGTAGTTATTAAGATATCGATTTTTGAATGAAAAATTCAGAAAGGACGTCCAAACGCTCATTTATTTGTTATCGGGCCTCGTCCATTGTTTCTGAACTACTCATTCAAAAGATGATATCTCGGAAACTACCGGTCGTAGAAAAACAGCGTTCTGCTTATTTTGTTCGTCAATCTTCCCTCTAAATTTCATTCACAGCATGTCTCGATAAATTTTGCATAGTTTTCGAGATATTTTAATCCAAAGCCAAGTGTAAAATGACCAATGGCTCATGTATAAGAAGTTTCACTTCTGTCGCGTGGGTTCCACGCACCCTCTTTTTTTATTAGTGGAACTTTCAATGAGAGAGGTGGAGGGAGGGACGGCGCGGTGATTTTTTCCTTTCGGGGGAAAAATCACGTTACAAAAAATGAAAAAATAAATTGAGGACTGAGCATTATGAAAATATGTTTTTTTTTATTCTTTTGCGGTGATCCTGACTCCTCTCATTATTTTACGCAGACACAACAGCATTCAGTAATACAAGCATAACGTTCTCTCTCTCTCTCTTTTTCTCTCTCTCCCTCTCTCTCTCTTCTTTCCTCTCTCTTGTGATGAGCAGTTGAAATGCATCATTGTGAACGTACATTTCCTTTTTCCAATAACAGTTTGCAAAAAGTATTATGAATTTCATCCCTGAAATAGAATAAATGAGAAAGGATTCAATTCTTCCAGACTTTTAGAAACTAATACTGTAAAAGCTATTATTTCATTTCAAATAATCATTGAAATGACATGAAATTTCAGTTATTGCATGCATTGCGAATTTTCTACAACTAATACAGAGTAAATGTAAGCATTACACCTGACGCGAATGTATTTGGGCTCTCTTGCTGCTATTACTAAGTGATTTCCTTCTGTCAATAACCGAAAAACGTCCATAGATAAAACTCATAAACAACGTGTAGATGTGGAGTAAAAAGTTGAATCATGAAGTTATGAGAGAAAGAGAATTGTTGAATGAAGAAGCATCATGAATGGTGAAAATAATTGAGCGAATGGAACAACTTCACTACTCTACTTCATTTCTTGCAATAATATAGATTATTCTCGTAGTGATTAAACATAATTCTTTGATAATTATATACTATTTAGCTTCGTTTGTTGCTTAGTATGGTATATGGAATCCTATTTAATTTATAAAGTATCTTTCAGCAGTATTCGAATATTTTCGTAGCTTGTAAGAATAATGAATCATTTGTTTCCAATACCAGGCCTTTTCCTTCTCTTGGGCTCTGTTGAATAGCTTCTCAAAAGAATTATTACTATAGGTCATGACCATGATCAAAAGCAATATATTCCTATCCTGCAATCCTCTTGTGATCCATACCAATCTCGATAAACGACTCTATGATAGTGTGACTTCAGTTTGGCCACAAGTTCCTGTGTGTTCTACACTCCATCATCTAACCCTAGTGAGTTATGTCCTTACATCTCTAAACCTTCATCACCTGACAATGACAAATTTAAGAAAGTTTAATGTAGTAAGATTCGTATTCATTATTATAATTCACCAAGCTAAATACATATAATTACATCATGTTACGTAATTTCTGTATTCTCCAAATCAGAATCATATCCAAATAAACACGGATCTTTCCAAAAACTCAATATTTATTTGAAAAATATATTCATTCTCTTCTCCACTATCATTTTCTTTTACACATTGTTTTTTTGTCCCAGGCTGTCTTAACCAAAGCACATCACATGGAGAATATTGATTTGGAGAATAATGATCATGCAGAACTTGTGAAGAAAGTCATACTTCTGTCGTGACTTCCACCCGAAGAAATTCCCAAAGGCCTACAATACATAAAAAGTTGTTTACGCAAAAATGGTAAAAATTGGGTGAAAACGTTCACCCCACTCCTCGATTGGTTCTCTCAAGTTATTCATGATTTCAACGCAGACATTTTGGCATACACTCTAACGGGGAATGCAGCCAAGGGGAAGAAGAACCACAAGGGGCTAACAATTTCTCCTTTTATGGAAAAATTGACCGATTTATAGGTGTGAGCATGAACGTGGCAGCTAAATTATCTAATATCCATGTCAAGCATGGTGATGATTTTTGGAAATGGTATCAAAACATGATTAAAATTGTGCATTCATCGTGGCGTGATGTAAATACTTTGCGTACGGGAGATGAAACATTGATTAATAATATTTCAACGACCTCGAGATTTCGATATTGTTCGAAGAAAACTTTGATAAGAAAACTGTAGGATAGGCGTGAGCGCAAGGTCGTCTCGATTAGTAGATTTTTGTCACAAGCATCAAAGCTTGTTAACAATTACTTTGGAAAGGTCATGTGCAGAAAACAATTTACCCGAGGAGAATTTTTCCCAACTTCTACATGTGTATTACCAGCAGGAAATAATGAGAACGTTAAACGCGGGAAGAACAAGCTCCTTCTGCAAATGGATCTTGATATTAAACAAGTGGCTCTCTCAGAGGATGAAGAAATGGATGAAGCAAATCTTGAGGATGCTCCAGCTCGTCCGACTGAAAGAAGTGCAGCAGAAACTGATGGGCCTTATGATTGGAAATGCCTAAACCGCCGCATTAATAAAGTGGATATGCTCGTAGAGACTTGCAGATGCATATGTCTCTGCCGTCAATGTGCAGAGAGTATGAGAAAAGAAATGGCTGCCGGGGAAACTTACAAATGTCCTAACTGTGCAGGTCTTGCTGTTAGTTTCATCCATGTTCATATTCGTCAAATTGAAAATGGAGGAGAATCCGACTATGATTGGAGGTGTACCTATTGCTCTTCAAAAGCAATTTCATCTCTCTATCCCGATCGCAAACACGTAATAAGCTGCATTAATTGCGCTGTGAAGTCTCGAAGTGAGAGCGGTGTGAATTGCTGCCCTCAATGTAAAACAGTTGGAAACGTATTTGTTGTTTCTTTCCCCGGAAAGAAATCGACGAAAAAGTAATTTTTTACTCTTAATACAATAATTAATACATTCTTCATACCATTCTCACCAATTAAGGGATCCCATGTTTTTTTATTTTCACTTTTCAAATTGAAAAATCATTCATTTCCTGCTGCCTCAGCGACTCATCATCTTTTCTAGATGTAAGGAAGGTCTTATCTCATTGAATCTATTTCGTTTTTTCTCTGGATAACTAAGTACAAAGCTGTTAAATCATATTTTTCATTTCTTGAAATGATAATTGTTTTTTTTATTAAGGAAAAGAAAGAACGGAAACTGAAAAATTGTAGCAATTATTGAATGAGCTCTGCGCAACCGACAAAACTAAGAATGATACAATTGAAAACTCAATTAGAAATAGCAACATCTTTGTAAAAAACCAGCTTGAGTCTTTTAAAAAAATAATTGAGGATAAAGAGGCCAGAACTTCTGAGCAGATTATTGCACTAACAAATAAAATAACAGCCCTAGTGGCTAAATTGACTGATTTCAACACTAATTCTATCCCACAGCCCTGGACTGAGAGGATTGGAAAACTGGAGACAGGTGCTGAGGTAACTGAGGTCATACATTTGAAGAAGGAATTATTTGAATTGAGAAGAGCTGTAGAAGCTCAAGAGAAAGCCAAAAGAGCTGACAACATTATTATCAAAGGTCTTTCAACCGGCCTCTTCAGTCTCACAAAAATTGTGGAAAATTTCCTACGAAGCAACTTTCAGTTAAGCAATGTAGTACACAGCGTGAAATCCGTCGGGAAACATTCCATAATCAATATTGTAAAGCTCATGAACCTGGAGGCCAGAGAACACATTATGAAGAACGATCACAAATTGAGCAAAAATCGTGAAAATAACTAAATTTTCATAGACCCAGACCTGACCCCGACTGAGCAGGAGATCTACAATTTCATCAGAACTACTGCCAAGGAAAATAAAGAGAAAGGTCACCGAGTTAAGATTGGATACCGCAAGCTGATGATTGACAACGACTGGTGGTTCTGGAGCTATAGCGACAGCAAACTTATCAAGAAGACTCAGGTAAATCTTCAAAGAAGTTCTTTAAAGAATAAATATGAACATTATCCTTCCTTGCCAAGAATGAGTACTCAAAAAAGCTAGAAGAAATTGGTTTGAAATTCTGGAATTGCAGGAGAATGGCGAACATATCAATAAATGACTTCGATCCCAATCTCCAGATAATATGTTTCTCAGAAATAATGCTCGTTCGTGAAGTCCCTCATTTAATACCTCCACGCCTCAGAGAACATTTCAGCATCTGGTCCCCTGCTATTACGGATGAGGTCGAGGGCCGTGGCAGTGGTGGCCTGTTGTCCCTTATTCACAAAAAACTTCAACCTTCTATCGTAGACATATCACCATGGTGGATTTTTTTCAGGATTGTAACTGATAGCTGGCAAGCAGTAGTGGGATCAATTTTTTTCAAGCCTACCCTACAAATAGAACCAATACTTGAGCTCCAATTTACTCTCAACGACATACAAGCCAGATTCCCAAATGAGATTTCCATCCTGGGAGGAGATTTCAATGCTGGGGTCTCTGAAACTGAAGACACTATCCCATTAGAACTCATAGAGGGTACACACCTAGCTGAGGTCAGAAAAACACTCACAACTAACACTGATAAACGGGGGGGAATTTAATGGAATTCATGCTTGAGAATGATTTTTATCTTCTGAAAGGACGCACAAATTCAGATAGGCCAGCAAGATACACTAGTACCAGAGGATCAACAGCTTATAACCTTGTTTGGATGAATGCTGGAGGGCTGGACATGGTAAGAGATCTTTTTGTCTGCTCAGACCTTCTTGGGTCAGATTATTTAGCTAGTCACCTTGAGATTTTAAACCCTGTTGAGAATTCAGCACAACCCACAACCAGATCCAAGAAGAGATCTCACCATACCTCCGACGTGGAAACAACTAGCGAGTTTGTAGATTTATACTGGGCTCCCGAAAAAGCTGGTACTTTTCGTGTTCAACTAGGCATTAGAAATAAAATTGATATAGATTTTGCTAACGACACCATAAACAAAATATATGATAACTTTTTGGATGCAATCAGAGAAACAGCAATGAGGTGCAATATGGTGAAGAAGAGAGTGCGAAACACAGAACGTAATATTGTACGATCTTACAACCCCTGGTTTGATGCTGACTGCCGTAAACTTAAAGCAGAAACGAAGAGACATCATAAAAAAGTGTACAACCCTATTTTCAAGAAACATGAGGCTGAGGAGTTCGATGCCAAAAATAGACAATGGAAGCGTCTTATCAACGAAAAGAAAAGTATTTATACGAAGAACATAGTGGAAAAATTCGCTAACATAAAAAGTCCTTTAGAATTCTGGAAAACAGTGAAATCGGTGAAGGGAAGAGCACCCAGACTCGACGTAATATCGTTAAGTGATTGAAATGAGTTTCTTAAGCTAACATACAGTGCAAGAATACTGGATCCCCTGGTGGTACCCAGCCTGCACAATCATGAATTAGACTATCCATTTACATGATCAGAAATTACGAATAGCATAAGACATGCTAAGAAAGATAAGTCTCCAGGCCTAGATTCCATCTCCAACAACTTCTTGAAGTCCCTGAGCGATGAGTGGGTAAAAGACTTGCTGAACCTTTTCAACAAGGTCTTCAACTCATCCTTAGTGCCTAACAAGTGGACTGAAATCACGATGTGCATGATCTATAAGAAAGAAGATCACTCGGATCCACTAAATTACAGAGGTATTGCCCTGGTGAAAGACACCACGAAATTATTCACAGGAATAATCAATGATAGATTGTACAAGTGGGCTGAAAATCTTGGTGTAATCCCTGAGGAGCAAGCTGGATTTAGACAACACAGGGGTTATGGATAGGGCCGAGACGTTGGTGTACCATTTGGACACGGCTGAAGCTGGCTACAAATGTGAGCACGTGTGAACTGTTCAAATTCAAACTGACAGTTTTATAAATGCCAGGAAAATCGTAATCTACATATTGTGAATTTGTGCGTAGAGAAAATACGTAATTTTATGTCCAGATAGAAATTGAAATAGACAAATTTAGAGGAGTGTGTGTTTATTATTACAGAAGAAGTTTTCAAAGAGGTAAGAGAATTTATTTCCATGATTGAAAAAATTATTTTACACCCCTTCTTTCTATTAAGAATTCCAAATATCTTGGGAGCTGGAGGAGGGATAGCGTGACATCGTCTTCATCCTTTTTTGTAGAGAATTTGGGAAGCTACAAAAAAGTCCTGGGATGGCATCGCGCTCTGTCTCACCTAATTTCTAATATATTCGCGGGAAACTGGAAGAAAATTTGTCATTTCCATGTTTCAACCTCCATTATTCTCCAGCGTTGATTTTTCTTTAAATATTTTGGCAAGTGAGCGAGATAGCGCGATATCGCCCCGATCCTTATTTGTAGAGAAATCTCAAAAGCTACAAGAAGACCACGAATCACTCTATCTCACTTAATTTCCAGAATATTTGCCAGAAACTGAAGAATGAAAATGGATTATTCTCTTTTACCTTTTTTTCGATTGAAAAATTTTGTTTCCCTGTCCCCATTATTCTTCGGCATCTATTTTTTTCAATATTTCGGAAACGAAACGAGATAGCACAATTCAGCCTTCATTCTTTTTTGTAGAGAGTTTTGAGAGCTACAAATAGGCGCTGTGATAAAATCACTCCATCTCATTTAATTTCCGAAACAATTACCAAAAACTGGAGGATGAAAGTCGTTTAGTCGGTTTCACCTTTTTTTATCGTCTTCATTATTCTTTGGCATTTACTTTTTTTCAAATTTCTCGGAAACTAAACGAGATAACGTGATTCTGCTCGAATTCTTCTTCGCAGAGAATTTTGAGAGTTATAAAAAAGCTTCCGGACAAAATCACTCTAAGTCACTCTTTTTCAGGGATATTCGCGAAAAGCTGAAGAATAAAAATGGCGAATAATCCATTTTGATGGATTAGATGAAATATTTATTTCAGATTAAAAAAATGACAAACCGAATAATGTTTGACATTTTACCCATCTGAAATTTTGCTTTCCCCTTACCATTATTGTTTGGCGTTAGGTTATTTTCGAATATCTTGGAAACCTGAATGAGATAGTGTGATGTTGCCCTAATCTTTCTATGGAAAGAATTTCATGAGCTACAGGGAAGCCTTAAGAAAAGACCACTCTTTCTCACTCAGTTTCCAAGATACTTTCGGAAAAAAGAAGAATGAAAATCTAGTTATTCTGTTTTGCCACAATTTTAATTCTTGTAGAGGGGATGTCAGAGGTCAATTTTGAGGAGAGAAGAAATGAAGTGATGTTTTTTGGGGGGATTGAGAGGCGATTTTCGTTAGAATTTAAGTAAGAATTAGGGGTATACGAGGAAAAAATCCATCGTCGATTCCGGGCGAACCAAAATGGCAATTTGGAGCTTTTCTTACGTGTACGAGAAACTCGAGGACTGGCTTTGGAGGATTTCAGGTGGCGTGAGGAGGTGTTTTAGAGTCGAAATTAATGTAAAATTGCTTCATTCTTTCCAATGAGGAGACTGGGGATTAAAATACTCAATTTTATGAATTTCTCTTTTCATGTGTCCCTGACTCCCTCTACTATTTCTATCATTATTGAATGGTATTTTCTTATTTTTTTCTTCTTCCTCTTCCAAATCCTCAAGATTGCTTCCTACTCCCATGATACCTTCTATTGCGTCCACTGGATTCGATCCAAAATCCTCTTCATTATCCCTGAACCCCCTTTAATATCATGAAAATATTTGGAGTGATAACTGTTGAGCGAAATGAATAGAAGAGACATTTGGAATAGAATTCGACTACAGTTGCAATTAGATGAAGAAATCTATCAATGGGATAATGACTCAGTTATTTGCCTTGTTTGCAACCGTAAACGTCTAGGCTCACTCCTACCGCGTACTTTTACAAAACACAATACAAGCCAGCGTCATCAACGGAATTTACAGAATCGAGGAAACGAAAATGCGGTACTATGGGAGCAGATACGTGATCAGTTAGATTTAGATCCAAACATTTACTCTCTCGAAAATGATCAATTCAAGTATAAATGTTGTGGCCTCCGATTGCAGACGATCACCTTATACAACATTAGGAAACATAATCTTTCTCAGAAACATCAACGTAGACTGGAATTATCGAGGCAAAATCCGGAACCTGATCCCCAAGCGCAAGCTGCTTGTTCTCCACGTCAGGATCCTTACTGGATGGAGCTTGCACAGGTGCACCTAGTTGCTGACATTCCATTGGATAAACTTCGAAATTATGCTTACAAAGGTTTCATGAAGAAATGGACTCAGCGTGAAGTACCGGATTCTTCAACGTTAAGAAAAACCTATGTACCTAATCTTTATGAAGCGAGGATTCAAGATATTCGTGACGAAATTGGACAGTGTCCAATCCATCTCAGCGTCGATTAGACAAAGGATTCTAGCAAGCGAGCCATCGTACATGCTATCGTTACTCCACTGACGAATGATCATCCTGGTATTCCACGGCTAATTCACATGGAACAATTGGAGAATGCAAATGCCGAGACGATATGTGCATTCGTGGAAGCGTCACTCAGGAAGTTATGGCCTGATGAGATCCATCGTGATGGAGTTCTTATATATGCTACTGATGCTGCAGCGTATATGATACATTCAGGCCAGTTATTGAGAGACACTTTCCACTTCAATAAGTTGGTTCATGTTAGGTGCGTTTGTCACAGTCTGCATCTCGTTGCTAGCAAAGTCCGCGAGGCATACGATGACGTCAATAAAATGATTGCGAGGATGAAGAGAGTCTTCTCTAATGCACCGAACCGTATTCGAATCTTGAATCAGGTGGCACCAGGAATACCGAAGCCACCTGCACCGATTCTTGTACGCTGGTGTACATGGATCGACGCATGTGACTATTACGACCGATATTTCGACGTATTCCATGAAGTAATGGACGAAATCGATTTTGGAAGAGATGCAGGGCGAATAATTTGGTTACTGCAACACTTCCAATCTCCAGAGATTCAAGCTCAGTTCGAAGAAATAACGGAGAGGTTTACTTGTCTCTCAGAAACAACTAAACGTTTGGAAGGTAGAGATCTGCTGCTTGCTGATTCTCTGGATGCACTCAACAATCTTGTTGATTCCATTGTGGGAGATGAGAACATCCAAGAATCAATCTCTACTAAACTGATGACCGTTTTGGAAGTTAATGAAGGGCTCCAAGCAATGATTCACGTCAATGACTGCGTTAATCGGGAAATTTTTGATGCATTACCTCCAGGATGGGAAGTTGAAGATGCTCTCGCTACACGTTATGCATCTTTAACATCAGTCGAAGTTGAAAGGTCTTTCTCGAAATTTAAGAGTTTATTTAGAGACAATCGACGAAGTTTCACTTTTGAAAATCTCCGAGCCCATGTTATTGTTAATTGTTACAAGCCATGATTGTTATTAACTGTAATTCTTGTCAATTTTTTTTGTTGACACACTGTTTCTTATGCAGTATAATTTTTTACTTGATTATGTGTGGAAATGGGCCTAACCTCATTCCCAAACACAATCAAGTAAAACATCAAACATTAAACATCATCTCGAAATATACAGTTTCAATGAATATCTCCAATAGGTGAATACTTATTTCCTTTTTTTTCAATAATTATGATAAGATATAGTTCCAAAATCATTCTCAAAGAGAGTCTCTACGTAAATCGTCGTCCTAGTGTGAAAAGGGCGTAACTGGTACGCGTTTCCTATCTTGTTACGCCCTTTTCACTCTAGATTGACGAAATGTATTCATTTTGCTGCGATTACGAGATCCTTCTAAAAGTCACTCCGAATATTGTTCGAGTAACCATTCAGGGGACTTTGCAGGGAACCTTTCTGTGCAAGGGACTGTTCAGGGGACCAATTAGCGGACTGCTCAGTGGACCTCTAAGGGCATTGCTGAGGGGACCGCTAAGGGTGCTGTTCAGGGGACCGCCTAGGGGACTGCTCAGAGGATTGCTCAGGGGACGGCTTAGAACACTACTCAGGGGACCGCTCAGGGGACTGCTCAGGAGATCACTCAGGGGACCGCTTAGAAGACCCCTTAGCGGATCACTCGGGGGACCGCTCATGGGACTGCTCAGAAAACCGCTAAGGGAACTGCTTAGGGGACCGCTCAGGGAACTGCTCAGGGGACCGCTCAGGGGACTGTTCAGGAGACCGCTCCGGGGACCACTCAAAAGACCACTCAGCGGATCGCTTAGAGTATTGCTCAGGGGATCGCTCAGTGGACCGCTAAAGGGACTGCTTAGGGGACCATTTAGCTTTTGCATCTCGGATATTTTTCATAATTTTTCATATTATAGTATCAGTTGAAAGAGGCCTCCCTGAATTTTTTCATTTTTTTTTGTAAAGCCGTTTCTGAGAAATCAATTTTTCAAAAAAATACCATACTTTTTCTAAAAATGCCCATAACTTTGCGAAAAATGGTCCGATTGGGACGTTTCTTTTTTGAAAATTTGTGTTTTTAAGCACAGTTTGCAAATAAAAAGTCAGAAAAATTTTTGAGGCCGTATTTTTATAAAATTTTGAAGTTTTTAGTACAAAATGTTGATTTCTGGAAAACACGTACTGATCGATTTTCTTGCAAATTTTTCCTAAAAAACTGTCACTCATTCCGCAACTTTTGAGCCTAGTGTAATGATGGGATAATAATGGGATCTATTTTTTTTCGAATTTTCCAATTTTTATGATCTAAATTTCCATAATTATGACCGCTGATTTTCAGTTAAATATATTATGATTATTACAACATATGATTATGTATCAATTCTCATTCCATTCCTTCACAATCGATTTCTGAAGTACATAACTAATTTTGAAAGTGTCCAGTTCATATGTGCGTTTAAAAGTTGGCGCTTTCCAAAATCAATTGCAGCCTTAGATTACGGTCGGTAATGAAAATTGCGTTGGATAACCTAGCGGCTGAGTATCGTTCGTGTCCCCGACCCCATATCAGGATAAGAATAGCAGTGTTGTTTTCATTCCCGTATTCACAGTGTCTCCTAACCTACAATAATTTCTTCCAAAGAAATATCTGTGGATTTCCACTATTCATTTTTTGAATGAAAACAATTCATTGTGAAAATTTGTACAATGTCAAATTTCGGGATGTATAATCTGTGCTGTAATCCGTTACAATTGGAAAATCATAGAGTGAAGAAAAGTCTCCGACGTGCTTCTGTTACTCAACAAAATTTACATAATTTAAGTAATGATGACTTTCTGTGGACGTCGTGTAGAAAGGAATTGGACTCAATAAAGACTGCTCCTGTTGCTAATGATGATGAAGTTGAAAGTGAAGTCGAAGATGCTGTCACTCAGAGGACTCTTTCATCAATTCCAACAACGACGTCTGGTAAGATCAATTGAACATTGTTGAGAATTCTCAATTTTTTTTTATTTCATCAAAACAGTTTTTTTAATTGAAATAAATGATTGATCCCATTACTATTTACAATTAGAAGATGCAGATGAACAGCTAACCTCACAAACTAGTAGTCTGTCTCAATTGAGCTTAGAAACTGTGTTGCCCGTAGTTAATGATACAATGGCATTATTGAATCAATCTCCAATTGTTAAAAAACAAGTTGATAATCAATCTTATTTGCTAAACAGAGTGCGAAAAGTTATCTCCGGTGTTGACCAGGTAATATTTAAGGCCGAATTGGTTGAGTGAGGATAGAGTAGTCAACCGCACCGTTATCTGCGGTGTTGACCAGGTTTTTATAGAATAGTCAACCGCACCGTTATCTGCGGTGTTGACCAGGTAATAATCTTAGGTTGGAATAGTTTAATTTAGGAATGAGTAGTCAACCACACCGTTAACTGCGGTGTTGACCAGGTTAAATTTTTAAGGCTCTGAAAAGGAGAAAATAATTGATTAATTAAAAGAAACTCGGTTTCCGTAAAATAACTTTAAATTTATTCAATTAATTAATTCAAAACTAGTAGCGCGAGGCTTCGTCAGATCTCAGAATAAAGAGGCAAAATTATTCGTTTCGGTTTAATGCGGTTGCGAGAGAACGATTCACTTGATAATTGAAATCGAAATAAATTAAAGTTGATTTGAAAGTAAAAACTCTAATAATAAAAAAATTCTAAGTTGTGATTCAATAAAAATATTCTAAGTTCCGATTGACAGAAAAATTCTAAGTTCCGATTGAGTAAAAAGATTCTAAGTGTCGATTGTGTAAAAATATTCTAAGTCCCGATTCACTAAAAATTTTCTAAGTGTCGATCGAACGAAAATATTCTAAGTCCCGATTCACTGAAAATTTTCTAAGTCCAAACTGAGTCAAATTATTCTAAGTGTCTACTGACTGAAATTTTTATAAGTCCCGAGTGAGTTACCGCGACCGCGTCCGGAGGAGAGGTCTTTACCAGTTGAAGAGGAGCGATGAACTGACTGAACGAGCCTCGCGCATCTAGGTACATGGACAATTCGGCGGCTTGAGCCGGTAGGGTGGGAGTACAATAAGTGGGGATGCGCTGTGAGTTTCTGGCGCAACTAGGTGGCTGGTGGTGACTGAGCTGGTGGGGAGCGCCTTTCTTCTACCCTTGTGCTGTAGCCTGTCCATGCGCTGAGGCTTATATATATGTATCTTATGATATAGTAGTTTTACAATAAAGATTATTACATTAAAAATGCAATATTGTTGTTTTCTTATATATAACCTTATTTTTGATATAATAATATATTGTTTTACATGATTTTAAACAAGTTGATTTTTCACTCTTCGGAAATGGCTTCCTTTTTACATCCTGATGTGTACCTTATAAACAGTTTTTGTCAAATCCACTTAGAAGTGGGATAAATTGACGATTTTCTATATTTGAGCGTATTTTTGGCTAAATGAACGAATTTTAGTATCAAAAGTTTTTCATCATTTTTTTATAAACAATTGATTGTTAATAACTTTGTTAATTAACAATATCGGGGATCGTTTTATAGTGCATTTGAAAGGCCGTCGAATTTAGTGATTTTTAGCGTTGGATTCATTTTTCTAACTTTTATAGTTTCGGAGTTATTTGTATTTAAAGTTGGATGACCTTGAAAGTTCTAATTGTTAATAACTTGTAAAATATGTTTGGCTTCCGGATGGATGCCGCGTTTGGTTTCAGCGTTGCGCCGACGTTTCGCAAACGTTGCAGTTTGCATCTTCAGGGCTATGAGCTCCGATTCTGAGCTCCATGGTCAATGGGTAGTCCTTATATACCCTTTCTAGGGGGGTGGGTAGGGGTGGGGGTAGAGCCAATCAGGAGTTTTTAATTGATCAGCTGGTCAATTAAAAAACCGGGAGGACGGTTTTCCAAATAGGGTTTACCTGGTATCCTTTATCCCTGTTCAAGTTGTTAGGATTCTTGTGGATCTCTAGGCCTTCCCGATACTTTCTCTCAAAGTATCCTTGGGATTTGGCCAACATTCTCGCTTGGTCATACTGAATAATATGTCCAGTGTCCATATAATGTTCGGCCAAGGCAGACTGTTCCAGGTGGCGATATTTGGAACACCGAAGGTGTTCTTTGATCCGTGTACTGATCATCCTCCCGGTTTCCCCAATGTACACTTTTCCGCAGGAGCAAGGAATCTCATAGACTCCAGATGTACTCAAGGGTGGTCTTGGATCTTTGGGACTAGGCAACATCTGTCCGATTTTCTTTGGGGGTAGAAAAATCGTCCGAATGTTGTGTTTTCCAAGAACCTTGCTGATGCGGTCGGTGGTACCTTGAAGGTAGGGGAGAAGAGCCACTTTAGGTCTTTCTTGGTCTTTCTTTCTTTCAGGACCATCCAATTCTTGTGAAGAGATCTTATTTTGGAGTCTTCTGGTAACTCGTCTAATTTGTGGGATTTTGTATCCATTCTTGCTTAAGGCCGTCTCCAGATGTTCTATTTCGGTGTCTAGGCTGCTTGGTTCAGAAATAGTAAGAGCTCTATATATGAGAGAGCTTATAACTGAGTTCTTCTGTGCAGGATGGTGATGGGAGTTCGCGTTAAGATATCTGTCAGTATGTGTAGGTTTACGATACACTTGGTGGCCAAGGGTGCCACTAGCGTTTCGATGGACTAATACATCAAGAAATGGAAGACGATTGTTCTCTTCAATCTCCATTGTGAATTTGATATTGGAATGTTGTTCATTCAAAAATATCAAAAATTCATTTAGAGCTGTTCTTCCATGGGGCCAGATAACAAAAGTGTCATCTACGTATCTAAACCATACAGAAGGTTTCAGAGGAGCTGACTTCAATACTTCATTTTCAAAATTTTCCATGAAGATGTTAGCTATGATCGGAGAAATCGGGGAGCCCATGGCGGCTCCTGATCTCTGTTCATAGAAATTTCCCTGGAATTGAAAATAAGTTGAAGTCAAACAATGCTCAACTAAAGGAAGAAGGTTCGGGGATATCTTTTTTGAGTTTTTTATTATTTCTAAGGTCTCTGGTATTGGGACGTTAGTAAACAGGGACTCCACATCGAAACTGACTAAGATGTCTTCGGAAGAAGTTCTGATTGTCTTCAGTTTGTTCACAAAGTCTAGTGAGTTCTGTATATGTGAAGTATTCTGTCCTGTGAGTTTCTGGAGAGGTGCTGTCAGGAATTTAGCTAATTTGTACGTTGGTCCCCCGATGTTACTAACTATGGGTCTGAGGGGAACAGCTTCTTTGTGGATTTTGGGGAGGCCATAAAGTCTTGGGGGAAATGATTCTTTCGGACTGAGGAGTTTGGTAGTCTCGGTTGAAAGACGTGCCTTCTTCAGGAGCTCAGTGGTTTTCCTCTCAATCATCCGAGTTGGATCCTTCTTGAGTTTAGCATAAACTCTGGAATCACTCAGCATTGTTGAAATTTTCTTCGAGTAGTCATCTAAATCCAAGACGACCGTTGCGTTGCCTTTGTCTGCAGGAAGAATAATGATTTCACTATTCTCCTTAAGACTACGCAAAGCAAGACGTTCTTCCTTAGTGATATTATCAATAGGAGGAGCGGCCTTGTGCAGGATATTAGACAATTGTCTCCGAATTTCGTTGCTGGTTTCCTGAGGAAAATGGTAAATGGCTGTTTCAGTCCGACTAATTATTTCTTCGGTGGGGACTTTTCTTGGGGCAACAGCAAAATTATGCCCTTTGGCAAGTACAGATACTTGTGTATCACTCAGTTGGTGTTTACTGAGATTCTTCACAGTGTGGGTAAGAATAGGGACTTTGTCCTGTGGGACTAGAGATTGGAATTTGCCTTTCTGAATCTCAGTTCTCAACTCAGCAGTGCGTATAGCTTGTTCATGGGTCACACGATCAAGTATAGCCCAAAGCCGAGGTTCTAGAGAGTGAGACAAGAGAAGGTGGAGATCCAGGACTTGTTTAGAAAGGTGAGCCAAATCCTTCCTGGCTGATGTAATCCTTTCCTTGACAAGTCTCAAAGAAGCTTGGCGGAGGATGGTGGAGGCCTGCTTCGAGGGAAAAGGGGTCCTCAGATGGAGGAACTTAGGTACCACACGATGGTCACGGCACCTTTTTAGAAAGGATAGGGAGCACAGTTGGACGTGCAAGGACTTCCTAAGTTTGGTGAATAAATTCACCGACCCAAGAATAGCCTCTCCGTGGAGGCGTTTAATCTCAGTTTTTAGGCTTTCGCGGCCATTGTCATTATTAATATGTTTGGCTTCCGGATGGATGCCGCGTTTGGTTTCAGCGTTGCGCCGACGTTTCGCAAACTCAGGAAACCAGCAACGAAATTCGGAGACAATTGTCTAATATCCTGCACAAGGCCGCTCCTCCTATTGATAATATCACTAAGGAAGAACGTCTTGCTTTGCGTAGTCTTAAGGAGAATAGTGAAATCATTATTCTTCCTGCAGACAAAGGCAACGCAACGGTCGTCTTGGATTTAGATGACTACTCGAAGAAAATTTCAACAATGCTGAGTGATTCCAGAGTTTATGCTAAACTCAAGAAGGATCCAACTCGGATGATTGAGAGGAAAACCACTGAGCTCCTGAAGAAGGCACGTCTTTCAACCGAGACTACCAAACTCCTCAGTCCGAAAGAATCATTTCCCCCAAGACTTTATGGCCTCCCCAAAATCCACAAAGAAGCTGTTCCCCTCAGACCCATAGTTAGTAACATCGGGGGACCAACGTACAAATTAGCTAAATTCCTGACAGCACCTCTCCAGAAACTCACAGGACAGAATACTTCACATATACAGAACTCACTAGACTTTGTGAACAAACTGAAGACAATCAGAACTTCTTCCGAAGACATCTTAGTCAGTTTCGATGTGGAGTCCCTGTTTACTAACGTCCCAATACCAGAGACCTTAGAAATAATAAAAAACTCAAAAAAGATATCCCCGAACCTTCTTCCTTTAGTTGAGCATTGTTTGACTTCAACTTATTTTCAATTCCAGGGAAATCTCTATGAACAGAGATCAGGAGCCGCCATGGGCTCCCCGATTTCTCCGATCATAGCTAACATCTTCATGGAAAATTTTGAAAATGAAGTATTGAAGTCAGCTCCTCTGAAACCTTCTGTATGGTTTAGATACGTAGATGACACTTTTGTTATCTGGCCCCATGGAAGAACAGCTCTAAATGAATTTTTGATATTTTTGAATGAACAACATTCCAATATCAAATTCACAATGGAGATTGAAGAGAACAATCGTCTTCCATTTCGTGATGTATTAGTCCATCGAAACGCTAGTGGCACCCTTGGCCACCAAGTGTATCGTAAACCTACACATACTGACAGATATCTTAACGCGAACTCCCATCACCATCCTGCACAGAAGAACTCAGTTATAAGCTCTCTCATATATAGAGCTCTTACTATTTCTGAACCAAGCAGCCTAGACACCGAAATAGAACATCTGGAGACGGCCTTAAGCAAGAATGGATACAAAATCCCACAAATTAGACGAGTTACCAGAAGACTCCAAAATAAGATCTCTTCACAAGAATTGGATGGTCCTGAAAGAAAGAAAGACCAAGAAAGACCTAAAGTGGCTCTTCTCCCCTACCTTCAAGGTACCACCGACCGCATCAGCAAGGTTCTTGGAAAACACAACATTCGGACGATTTTTCTACCCCCAAAGAAAATCGGACAGATGTTGCCTAGTCCCAAAGATCCAAGACCACCCTTGAGTACATCTGGAGTCTATGAGATTCCTTGCTCCTGCGGAAAAGTGTACATTGGGGAAACCGGGAGGATGATCAGTACACGGATCAAAGAACACCTTCGGTGTTCCAAATATCGCCACCTGGAACAGTCTGCCTTGGCCGAACATTATATGGACACTGGACATATTATTCAGTATGACCAAGCGAGAATGTTGGCCAAATCCCAAGGATACTTTGAGAGAAAGTATCGGGAAGGCCTAGAGATCCACAAGAATCCTAACAACTTGAACAGGGATAAAGGATACCAGGTAAACCCTATTTGGAAAACCGTCCTCCCGGTTTTTTAATTGACCAGCTGATCAATTAAAAACTCCTGATTGGCTCTACCCCCACCCCTACCCACCCCCCTAGAAAGGGTATATAAGGACTACCCATTGACCATGGAGCTCAGAATCGGAGCTCATAGCCCTGAAGATGCAAACTGCAACGTTTGCGAACCGTCGGCGCAACGCTGAAACCAAACGCGGCATCCATCCGGAAGCCAAACATATTAATAATGACAATGGCCGCGAAAGCCTAAAAACTGAAACTTGTAAAATAATTGCTTTAAAAATATAAACTCAATTGCGTCTGGAAGAGACTATTTTTATGTATTTTTTAAACTTGGTTTCATCTTCCTAAGTTAATAACTTTTGTTGTTATTCAATTGTTAATTAAAGTCCAAAAATGGTTTTACATAAATTTTGGTTTTTCTTTGATTTTCTTTTATGAACTTTTAGTATGAATTATTTAGTGATTTTACAGATGGAAATTATTCCTTAATATTAATTATTGTGAAAGTTATTGATTTTTGAATTTTGCCATGTGTTTAGTATATCTATATATATGTGAATAAATTTGAATATTGAATAACTTTGTTGCTATTGTTTTTTCCATTTCCGTTTCTGGAGGTTATATTCTTCTGATGTGAATATCTTTGTATTCTATAGGTTTTGATAATTCTCTAATGATTTTTCATATAAATTGTTTATAACAAATTATTGTAAATATTATTTTTTGTCAAATTTTCTTAGCGCATTGTGTAGCTTGTATTTTTTCATTAATTTTAGTACTAGTTTGGTTTCTTAATCATCATAATTTTGGAAGCTATGAATTTTTGAAAGTTCAGAAATAAAAAGATTGAATGTATGTGTGTGCATATGTTATAAAATTCATATCTCGGTTAATTATGAATATTAAGAGTTGATTTTCAGTATACTCCAATATCTCGATGTCAACTACATTTTACGTCTATTTTCGTATTTTTACAATGAGTTTTTACATAAATTGTTTATAACAAATTATGTTGCAAATTGATTTTTCAATTGTTCTCCTTCTGGAATCGTTAGTTCAAATTATTTAACGAATTTTAGCATCGGAATCGTTTCTTGATCTTAATATTCAAAAGAGTTATGATTTTTCAAAAGTTTGACATAGAGTTATGAGAGTCACTGGTGGGGGAAGTTTTGTCCGCAGCGTGTGGCTGCGCGCACCTACTCAGTGAAGGTCGCTGAAGGCCGGCACGGTCAATACTTTTCCGTTGGTTTTCAAATATGAATATCTTTGTTTCTATTGAATGGATTTGATTGCAAATTGGTATTTAAACATTTTTGATATTACTTTACTTGTTTATGACAGTTTTAATCGTTTTGCGTGATTTGTTAATATACTTTGTTGATGGACTTTTCGGATTTTTCAATGAATTTTGATGGTTTTCTTTCTGATTTTGTTGACTTTTAACTTTTAGTGTACTTTCGTGTATTATTGACCTCTTTTAAGGTGAATTGGTCCAAATATGGGAATTGTGACCATTTTCAACTGAATTATTAGTTATTGTTGATTATTATTGAAAACTACGTATGATCACGCAGATCAATACGTAACAAGGAATATCAAAAAACACTGACGATGCAAGTAATTCGGAGGACTTCTTGGAGATGATTGAAAAATTGAAAATGAAATTTATCGATAATAATACAACACGATTTGAAAAAATTCAGATCCTCACACTTCTTCCTGAAACGTGGGGTATATCCCGAATATGTGACCTAATGGGCTCTTCAAGATACATGGCATCGTTAGCTAGAAATCTCCGTACGGAGAAAGGGATTCTTTCAACACCAATTGCGAAGTTAGGTTGTTAACGAACTTTCCCAGATGAAAACCACTTATTGATTTCTCATTCAGTGAAGATAAGTTGAATTTTTTAATTTCTAGGCTGCCCATTATCGAGTGATATCAAATCTCAAATTTGGGAATTCTATGTTGATGACGAAATCATTACGATTGCCTGGGATGAAAGATTATCTTTCCATTCGAAATGGTGAGGGAAAACGTGAACATACCCAGAAACGACTTATTCTCTCCAGCTTGCGCGAATTATATGAACTTTTTAAAGAACGACATCCTGGTTACCGCGTCGGTTTCTCTAAATTTGCGTCATTACGTCCTCAACACTGCGTACTTGCAGGTTCTAGCGGAACTCACACTATTTGCGTTTGTTTTATGCATCAAAACGTCAAGCTGATGATGTTAGGTGAGTGGTTATTAATAAAATTTTTGTCGAAGAATAATCATGATCTTTTATTGCAGGGTATAATTTAGCAACTTTAACAAGCCAAATTAGCAACACCAGTAAAGCTTTATAGTGATTGCTTTAGAATAATTATGTGTCAGCAACCAACTTCTGAATATTATTTTTCCAAATGTGATGAGTGCCCAGGAGTACAATTTTTGAAAGATTTACTTTTGGATGTACTTGATCAAAATGGAGTTGATGAAATAACTTACAAATATTGGATTTCGAAGCCTCGTACGAACTTGGAGACATTTGTGAAAAACACAACAAATTTTGTTGACAATTTTTGTGAGAATATAACCGATCTTTTACCACATCATCATATTGCTAAAGAAGAAGCAAACTATTTGAGATCGTTAAAAGAATCTTTAAAAGAAAATGAGTACATTGTGATCTGCGATTTTGCGGAAAATTATGCCTTCGTTATTCAGAATGCGGCGTCTGGATTTCATTGGAATAACAATCAGGCAACAGTTTATCCAGTCGTGATTTACTACAAAGAAAATAATCTACTCATTCACAAAAGTGTAGTTATAATATCAGATTGCTTATCTCACGACGCAGTTGCTGTTCATGAATCCATCAAGATTACGACTAACTTTATCAAAACACTATCCAAAGATGCTGCGAAAGTTTTTCACTTCTCCGATGGAGCGCCTCAACGATTTAAAAATTATAAAAATTTTGTGAATCTGAATTACCATAAAAAAGACTTGGGACTAGAAGCTGAATGGCATTATTTCGCAACAGCTCATGGCAAGGGGCCTCGTGATGGAGTAGGGGGCACTGTCAAAAGGATGGCAGCACGAGCAAGCCTTCAACTTCCATATGATGAACAAATCTCAACTCCTCAACAATTATACGACCGGGCGGTAAAACCAAATTGTTTGCCGAATGTTCATGCTCGATTCTTCTCTAATGATGAATATCGCCAGGCTAAAGAATCATTAGAGAAACGATACACGAGAGCGAAAACAATAACAGGCACACAAAAATACCGTTGTGTAATTCCGGACGGAGAAGGAACTTTGAGATTCAAAGAATTTTCGTTTTCTTCAGAATCACAAATTCAGAAAATATTCAAACGTGTAAGGAATTGAATGCTAGCCAGTGAAAAAAATAACGAAACATGAAAAGAACTTTATACTACTACTATCTTTTACTTACGATAAATGTGTAAACTAATATATAAACTTGAAATAATCATAATATATCAGACAATTTTCGATAATGACACAAGAGAAAAAATCTCTTGGTCAAAAAGTTTTTATGATTAATAATGACTACTAGATTTTCATAAATTAATAAATATATGCACCCTGAAGAGGTCTGCGCACAGCAGACGAAACGTTGATGCTTTTATAATAAATCAATGTGTTAAATTAATTAAATTCTGGAGTGACCACTATGGCCGATTACCAACAAAATAATTTTCAATAAGAGCTTTTGTGTATAGTTTTTTTTCTCAAATAATTTTGAAAATTCGAAAAAAAATAGATCCCATCATTATCCCATCATCAGACTAGGCTCAAAAGTTGCGGAATGAATGACAGTTTTTTAGGAAAAATTTTCAAGAAAATCGATCAGTACGTGTTTTTCAGAAATCGACATTTTGTACTAAAAACTTCAAAATTTCATAAAAATACGGTCTCAAAAATTTTTCTGACTTTTTATTTGCGAACTGTGTACAAAAACACAAATTTCCAAAAAAAAACGTCCCAATCGGACCATTTTTCGCAAAGTTATGGGCATTTTTAAAAAAAGTATCGCTTTTTTCGAAAAATTGATTTCTCAGAAACGGCTTTACAAAAAAAAATGAAAAAATTCAGGAAGGCCTCTTTCAACTGATACTATAATATTGTTGCGTATTTAATCCTCGTTTATAAATAATTGGTTGTTTATTAATTGTATAATAAATATTTTATTCACAAGATGACAGGGATCCAAACATAAAACTCTCTTGACGTTCCACTTTTTATCTAACTTCAGAGATCAATCGATCACTCAATAGTCCCTTCTTTGTTTTGAAGTCCATTTCATAACATTATTCCCCTCTTCACAAAATTGTCGTCCCGACAATCACCAACAGGTAACAAAGAGCTACCTAGAAAGTGTTCTTGTTGAAACACTTTCTTGGTTATCTGGGGCCCTTAACCCATGTTCTCTCCAAAAACCCAGATGAAAAATAACAAAGAGAACAGGTTCGATTCTAAATTATTATTTTTTGATGCACATGCTCCAATTCCATGAATATTCTGAATTCTTGTGGATAGGATGTCCTTGTTGAAGTTCCTCTTACTTCTTGGATCGGGAAAGGTGATGTGATGGAAACTCCTCTTGATTAAATTTCTGAAATAGAAAGGATTAACGGTAGAATTCTGTTTTGTTAATGTGTCATTCGTGTGTAAATGTGTTATTAATGACTTTCCACCATCAACACTCGCTCAAACGCTTTCAATTTATACGTGATAATCCATCACCTTAATCAAATTTTCGTCTTGAATCTTCTTCCTTGAATCTTCTTTCTTGAATCTTCTTTCTTGAATCTTCTTTCTTGAATCTTCTTTCTTGAATCTTCTTTCTTGAATTTTCTTTCTTGAATCTTCTTTCTTGAATTGTGTCTTCTCTACTCAATTGTATAATTGTAAAGTTTGTTGCCTCTATGTAAATTCGTCTACAAAATAAGTGTTGGTCTACTCATCGTTGTTTGTCATCTTATTTATTATTTGTCACCTCACGTGTTGCATCATAATTATTGATTTGTCTTCTTCCAATCAATCTTCAATTATTCTTCGTACGGAGCGATACGATCTACATGGACTACTTTACATTTTCCGTGAGGAGGTTTATAAATTCTATAAACAACGTCGTTGATTTTATTCTTGATTTTGTAAGGTCCATCCCAATCAGATTGTAATTTGGGACATTTTCCTTTAACTCTTTTAGGGTTGAAGAACCAGACTTGATCATTGTGGGTTTGAAATAAATCATATGTGCTTTGAGATCAAATCTTGATTTTATCTTTTCAGTTTTTATTTGTAGTTTGTCTCTTAGCTCTTCGTGGATTGTGTTTAATTTTTCATTTAAATCTTCTACAAATTCCGGAGTTGTCTGACCATGATTTTGTGGAGAATTTCCTCTGATGAGATCTAATGGTAGACGTAATTCTTTGCCAGTTAATAACATTGATGGCGTGTACCCAGTTGTTTCATGACGAGCAGACCTATAGGATAGTAGGAATAATGGAATCCATTTATCCCAATCTCGTTGATTATCGTTGGAAAATTTAGCCAAATAGTTCATGATGGTGCGGTTTAAACGTTCAACCATTCCATTTGATTGTGGGTGAAGAGGTGTTGTCCTGGTTTTCGCAATTCCTAAAATCTTCATAACCTCTTTGAAAATATTCGATTCGAAATTTCGACCTTGATCTGAATGAATTTCAAGCGGAACTCCATAGCGTGATATAACGTCTTTAACCAAGGCTTCTGCGATAGTAGGAGCTGTGATATCCGGAATTGGAATTGCTTCCGGCCAGTGGGTGAAATAATCAGTGACGACAAGAATATGACGATTACCTGAAAATGTTTTTGGTAAGGGTCCTAATGTATCAATCCCGAGTCTTTCAAACGGAAATCCAGCGTTGTAAATTTGCATTTCTCCTTTAGTTTTTCGATGTGGTCCTTTTTTAGCAAAGCAAATCTTACACTTTCTGCACCAATTTTCAACGTCTGCTTTGCACGTTACCCAATAATAATTATTCCTAATTCTTGCTAAAGTCTTATTAACTCCAAAATGTCCTCCAGAATTGTGAGTTTCATTCAAAACTGTTGGAATATAAATTTTAGGGACTACTATTTGGTATAGCGTTTTATTTTGATTTGGTGATTCCCAACGACGGACTAATTTATTATCTTGAAGTTCTAATGAATCCCAATGTAATAGGTAAATCTTAAAATCTCGGTTGAAATGGGAAATTTCTTCCCATTGTGGATAATGGTTTTGTTTTTTTAATTTAATAATTTTATGTAATACTGGATCTTTATTTTGTAAATCATTCCAATTCGTTGTATCCTCTATAATAGTTCGACAGATGATTTTATCGGAGATTTCTTCTTGATGGTTCGTTTTCTGACATACTTTACAATCGCATGGACGACGTGATAGACCATCAGCGTTACCATGAAGTCGACCAGGACGGTGTATGATCTCGAAGTCATAAGTGAATAGAAATTCTATCCATCTAGCTACTTGTCCTTCAGGATTCTTGAGAGATAAGAGCCATTTCAACGAAGCGTGATCTGTTCTAATCAAAAATTTCTTTCCTAACAAATAATGTGAAAAATGTTTTACTGTTTTTACGACTGCTAAAAGTTCTTTCCTTGTAACGCAGTAATTTTTCTCCACATTGTTAAGGCATTTGGAAAAGTACGCGATGACTCGCTCCTTCTTGTTCTGTTCTTGTGATAAAACAGCACCGATAGCGTATTGTGAGGCATCAGTGTCTAATATAAATTGTCCATTCTTAATCGGAGTGCTCAAAATTGGTGGTGTGATCAGGATATTCTTCAAATGTTCAAATGCTTTTTGGCAAATAGAATCCCATTTAAATAGTGTTTGATCTTCGGTTAATTTGTGTAGAGGTTTGGCAATTGTGGCGAAATTCTTTACGTATCTTCGGTAATAGGAGCACAGACCAAGAAAACTTTTCAATGTGGTTTTTGTTGAAGGTATTGGCCAATTGACTATTTTGTCTATTTTTTCTGGGCAACATTTAATTCCTTCGTCTGATACAATGTGGCCAACAAATGGAACCTCTTTCTGGAAGAATTTACATTTTTTGTAATTAATTTTAAGATTAGCTTTTTGAAGACGACTCAGAACTTCTCTTATATTCGTTACTAAATCTGAAAAAGTTTTGCCATAAATCAAAATGTCGTCCAGATAAATCAAACAAATAATCCAAAGTAATCCTTCGAGTACTTTAAACATAACACGGGTGAATGTAGCTGGTGCATTACAGAGCCCAAAAGGCAGATCCTTGAACTGCCATAATTGATTCCCGATGATAAATGCTGTTTTTGCTTCCGAATGGAAGCTTTGTAAACGGTCGATTTTTCGATTTCGAGATTTCATCGGAATATGACTACAAATGATCCAAAACGACGAAAAATCATATTTTTAGAGCATGTCTGTTATGTATGTGTGTGTGTGACTGTGTGTGTCTGAGTGTATTGCCATGTATCGTCATTTTCTCTGGAACGGCTATGCTTAGCGCTCTCAAAATTTGACAGTATTGTTCCTCTGCGTGCAAAATGCTGTCATAAAAATTTCAGCGAAATCGGTTGAATAGTTTCCGAGAAGAATCGATTTTTCAAAAAAGCGTTTTTTTGGATTTTCTCGATAAAAAATTATTCGATAGCGCCCAGTTTGGGCTATGATATTCATCTCATCAAAATTCACGTTTTTGATCGTTTTAAAATTTTTCCCTGATTTTAGTTCTAGAAATTATCTCAATTTTAGTGATTTTCAGTTCATATTTTAGCGGAACGATAACTCGATAAGTATTTGAGATAGAGACTTCAAATTTTGCCAGTTTGTATATCTGATGAAGGTCTAGGGTGCTATTGAAACTAGGCGAAATCCGTCCAGCCGTTTCTGAGATATTTGCAAAGAATGATTTTTCTTTGGAGGCCTATTTCATAAAAACTATGCAACTGATTTGCACCAATTTGGGCTTAAAAAATTCGTTATAATGAAAAGAATGAACCCCCTAGATTCCCAATTTATCGGTCAAGTATTTATTTTTATTTTGAAAAAAAATCACTTTTTTATGAAAAATCGGAAATGTAAATTTTTCTCAATTTTTTCCTGAGAACACATATTATTTGTATTTCATGATAATAAAAAAGATAATTTTCCGAATAAAATGAGACCATTTTCATCCTGATATGATGATGGGAACATTGAAAAGTTGAATCATCAAATTCAGAAATTATTTAATTTATTGCTAATTATTTAATTTAGCACGATCTTAATCTAAAAAGCACGAAATTAAAGTTTGAAAATTACATTCGGAAGCATACTGCCAATTGCATTGGCAGAATAGTAAATCTTATAATTCAAATTACGCACAAAGGGCGAACGCCTGCTTGTTTCTCTATCTTCTGGACGCATTTCGACTTGCCAATATCCACTTTTTAGATCTATGATAGCAAACCATTTATAACCTTCAATGGCATCCAGCAGTTCATTGATTGCAGGTATAGGAGTGCAATCCTTTTTTGTTACGTTATTCAATTGACGATAGTCTATGCAAAATCGTAGTGAACCATCTTTCTTTTTGACTAAGACGACTGGTGATGCCCATGGACTAGTGCTTGGTTCAATTACATCATTTTCTATCATCTCTCTTAATAGATCATAGGCTTTTTCTTGATAATAGATGGGTATTCGTCGTGAATTTTGTTTGATGGGTGCTGAATTTTCGATAATAATCTCATGTTCAAGTCCGTGATATTTTCCAATGTCTCTATTATTTTTTGCGAAACAATCTTGAAATTCAATCAGTAATTTCTTGCATTCTTGTTTTTGTTGAGCGTTCAATAATTTGATTTAATCTTGGTAAAGTTCAGTCAGGAATTCAGGGAGTTGATTGATTTCTGTGTCGATTTTGTTAACAGATATGAAATTTGTCGAGGAATGATCAAATTTATCCTTTAGAACGTTATGAAAGTCTTTTAGAATTCCTGCCTTTTCACAAAAATCTAATCCAAGAACGCAATCTTCTTTGATATTTGCAAAAACGACTTCCGTTAAGATTGCGACAGTACTGACGGAAATTGTAGCCTTTTTGATCGCTGTATAGTTAAGTTTATTTCCAGCGATAGTTCGAATCGAATAGTTAGTTTTGACATCTTCCATAGAGTCTAATTGATGATGGAATAATCGGGGGCTTACCAAAGAAACGTCGGAGCCAGTATCAACAAGCATAGAACAGGATCTGTTATTAATTTTGCCATATAAAATTAATTTTTCTGGATTCGTTGTCTTTTGTAGAGCGTATACTTCTTTGAAGGATTGTACTGGTTCTTCATTTTCTTTAGTATCGTTCAGTGAAGTCAGTTCATCCCCCGCTGTACTGACTCTTCGTAGTTTTCCGGTACTTGATGTTGAGGCTGTTCTGATAATGAAGTTTCATCATTATTCGGAAGTACTTGTTTGTGTAAAATAACTTCCCCTATTTTGGTTAGAATTATTTTGTCTTTGATTATTTATGAAATTTTGATATGGAGGTTTATTTCCATTTGGATTGAATTTTGGTTTATTTAGGTTCCGATTATTCCGTTGGTTATCGGTTTGTTGTGGACATTGATAACTTATATGACCATTTTCTCCACATGTGAAACATTTAGTTAGTTGTTTATTCGAAAAATTTCTTGAAAAATTCCATTGACCTGTTTTATTTCCGTTAATTCCATTATTTGAGTTGAATTTATTAAAATGTTTTTGTTGAGTATTTTCTGAACTGTTTGACTGTTCAAATCGTTGTTTTTTCTCAATTTCATAAATCGCTTTTAGTTCAGTAGCTCTTTGTAATGCTTCTCGAATAGATGAGATACGTTCAGATCGTAATTTTGTAGCTATTCGAGTGTTCAATAACCCGTCGATGAAATAACCACATGCTATTGTAGTTCGGGTAGATGCAGAAGTATCGATGAATGCGCGATTTGTTAATTTCTCGATTTCTTCGGCGAATGTGATGATGTTTTCTTCTCTTTTTTGTTTCCGTATCTTCAGTTGATTGAGATACATCTGTGCGTATTGTTTCTCTCCGAATCGGTTGTTTAAAGCCTCTTTCACTTTATGGAAATTATTAAGATCTTCTTCAGGAATCGAATCTAATAATTCACTAGCTTTTCCTTTTAGACATGCTACGAGTTGGACTGTTTTTGTGTAATATGTCCATTTGTTGTGATTAGCAGTGACTTCAAACTGTTTATAAAATTGAGACCATGAGGTGGATCCATCATAATCTCGTAATTTAATTTGATTTTTGTTATTTGAAGTTGGAATATCTATAGGATTTTCACGAATTGAAAGATTATCACGAATTTCAAACGGTGGAAAATCATTATTTGTTAGGTGATTGTTTGTAGTGTTATTTTCAATTTTGTGTTCAATATCATTGATTTGGTCTTGTATTTCATCGAATTTTATTGAAACTGCGGTATTGAATTCATCGCAAAGTCGACCGTTAAAATTTTTTATTTCGCTATTAAATGTAGAGTAAAGATGGTCATTATTTGTTTCAATTTTGTTTTTAATGTAATCGGGAATTAATCCGAGTTGTTGTATGATTTCAGATCTCAATTGTGTAATTTTTGTATCAATTTGTTTACTTATCTGCTCAAAAAAATAATTAAGGTCCATTTCAGTGATGACTTTTCCTCTCAAGTTGCGTGAATCCGGTTCTCCCATCATGCTCCAATTTATTAATAATTGGTTTAGTATTCCTCTTTTTTTTATTTTTTTTTATTATCTATTCCTGTAATCCCACTTCTGACACCAATGTTGCGTATTTAATCCTCGTTTATAAATAATTGGTTGTTTATTCATTGTATAATAAATATTTTATTCACAAGATGACAGGGATCCAAACATAAAACTCTCTTGACGTTCCACTTTTTAACTAACTTCAGAGATCAATCGATCGCTCAATAGTCCCTTCTTTGTTTTAAAGTCCATTTCATAACAATATAAAAAATTATGAAAAATATCCGAGATGCAAAAGCCAAATGGTGTTCGATTTGGCGTGGAATGCCCCATATGCAGATGACCTGGTCATTCTAGCTTCAAGCTCGATAGACCTCAAAAAGAAAATCAAGATTCTGGAGGCTTACTGCAGTTCCAACTCCCTGACGATAGACAATGATAAAACCAAAGTCACACTATTCAGAACATCCGGACGCATCCCCGTGGAGAATCATAACTTTTCCCTATATGGCTAACCACTGGAAATTGTCCCACAGTATACTTATCTAGGACTAAATTCTCATCCTCAGCCCTGGGACTGACCGCTGCCAAGGGAGCTGCTCTGCAGACTGAGATGGCTACTGCTACTGCTCTGAGAATCTTCGCAAGAGGTAACCCAGACTCATGGGAAGGTGTGATGAAGCTCTACAATTCTCCAGGGACAACTACTCTGACCTACACTGCGTCGATATGGGGTCTTCGTCACTCAGAAATCTTGGAAAGAACTCAGATGAACTTCATCAAAAGACTTTTTCATCTCCCCAGAAATGCCCCTGATTATTGACTACGATTAGAGACAGGAATAAACAACATCAAGGTTGCTATAGTAAAACAGGTTCTGCGATGGATCCAAAAAATCAAAAAAATGGAAAATGACCGTCTCCCGAAAATATGTCTTACTCGCCAAATTAAACTCGCATCATCTGTTGCATCTGCATCCACCAAAAAGTGCTCCAAATACAACTGGATACTTCAGCTGAAGGAATGTCTATCTCCCATTTGATCCGAGGACATCTGGACAAACCTTTCTCCTGATTGGTGGGAAACAAGAATCCCGGACATAATTTCTGAACTAAGTGCTCACTGCAAATTTCAGGACTATCTCCGCTATTTCTCCTCTTCATCGATCCAGCTGAAAGTATCTAGACACCCTTTGGACAACTACAAGTCTTTCTACCCAGAGAGATGTCCCATAGTACTATCAAGGATCAAGATGCAGCGCCGTACAGCTACAGCCTATACCAGGAGACTGATCATAGGAAGCATCAAATACAATTTTGATCCAAATGCGAACTGTTCCTTGTGCCATCTACACCAGTCAGAGGACTTGATCCATATTCTGCTGGTTTGCTCCTTCTACACGACACTTAGACTCCACTATCTTCCGTTTTAGATGGTTGCCTATGGTCACACATCATACACCCCGAGTCTATCAGCCTCTCAGAAATCTGTACCGTTTTGTTAAAGTGCTTCAAGCTACGAGCTGCAGAAATCAACGACTGACTGCCCACTGAATTCTCGAAACACCTGTTGACACTTTCATTATACTATTCTCCTCTCTTCTATTCTGTTTTATTATATTTTTCTTTTTTCTTATCCTCTATTTATTTGATTGTGAAAGCTATATGTGAGTTCCTTGTATATTGTAAATGCTCATTTAAACTTAATTTTTCTTTCATTTATGTAAACAAATTTGAACTACCTTGATTGAATTAATCCTGTTAACAGGACCCCCTGTAATAATGATAACATGTATTAAGGAAACAGTTAAATAAATAAATTAATTGAAAATCGATTTTCAATGCAGAAGAAAATACATTATGATTACTTTAAAAAAAGTCAAACTCATATAATGAATGGTACATTCATTAGGAGTGATGAGAAAATCATACTGAATAATAGTTAAAACAATTCACTATGGAGGACATTGACTGATAATTTATGATTTAGTAAAATATGAGTTCACAATGATTATACTGGAGGAAAAAGAAAGAGAAGAATCAAATCAATTCAGAACCATGCCGGTGCGACTACATTCTACCAGAGTCTTGAAAGTTAGGAGAGGTCAGTCTAAAGTCTGAATAATCAGTTAAATATTATCCATCACATAGTTTACATGTTTCTTTAATAGATAAAAATGATGTTTCTATCACCATTAATTGTGTGTTGTTATTTCATAAACTCATGACAATAGCCTTGGTTACTCTATATAAAAATGAAAAAATGAATTAAGGCGCCTCGAGAGTATATATTATCACGTATTTTTTAATCCACGGTAATTAAAATAATCTCGTGAAACTCAATAAATCAAAATATTCAAAAATCAAATAAATTCAAAACAACTCAATTGTTGATTGCCAGGACGACCTTTTCTTCCGAAAATCAAAACAACGAAACAAAATCGAATGAACCGAAATAATTCCCAGGTGAATGTCCAACTAGTCAGTAACAAAAGAATCCACAATTCTAATGACCGCGGAGGCAGCTGGGTTCTCAACTTCACCTGTAAAATTTGGAACTAGGAATACAGATTTCGGAAATAAAAAAAAATCATTTAAAATTCATTAATATAATTAGAGCGATAACGTTCCTTTTAACATTGTTGCTCAATAAAAAAATACAATAATAACTGAAATAATTGTTACTGAATTCCATATTCTTTTAAGTTCTTTAAAATAAATATTGTCGTTATAACAAAAAAAATCATCCACAAAAAAAAATCATCAAAGATTCGATACAATAAAAAAAAAATAATTATTCCAGAGTATTCAGGATTGACTCAAAAGTCCATGACGTTATTCGAACAACACGATATAACACAATTACCACGAACAAATTTGAAACGTCGTTAAAATCGAATGATTAGTCAAAAGATAAAGTCAAATATTTGAATCAATCCCAATACCTCGTGTGGAAGCACCTTCAGCTTCGAGAATTCTCATGAGCGTTGTCCGCGACAAATTGTTCAGTCGAACCCAAAAAAAAAAAAAATAAACGATTGATGAATTAAATTTTTAATGAAATTAAATTCATCGTCAAACAACACTTAATAAAATAAAATTTCGGACTGAAATCATTGTCGAGACGCTACTCCTCAAAACAAGAAAAAATAAAATAAACCCAAAACAAGATTTCTCGCGACAATATTATTTCGAAAATCTTAATAATTAAAAAAAAAAATATGAGAAACGAGAAAATGACCAAATAATCAAATACTGACAAATAAAAAAAATCTAGACCACGCCACGGAAAATCCAACAATGGCGGTCACTGGCGTCGTTATATGACGCTAACAAAAATCTATCAATTTCACCGAGAAAATTCACACGCTTACCGGAGTTTTGTTGATTAACCTCCAACTGTTAATTCTCTCAAATTCTCCAATAGCTCCGGTACAACCTTCCAAAATTTCTTTAGTAAATTTCCTCAAAAATTGTTTCAATTCAATTCCAATTAATTTGCAACGTTAATTATTGCGATATAATTCTCAAATTTTTTGCAACGACAAAACACGTGTTAACCAAATCACACCAAAACGGAGAGTGAGGAAGACGCCGGTGTGCGTCGAAAATTAGACCACAGGTGGCTCTTCCAAAATTGTAATTATCCAATGACATTAGAGACATTCTTTTATAGCCGGGATATTTTCATCTTATTCCGGTCATTGAATAATTTCATTGAAGAATAATCAGTTCTTCCTAATGTCAAAAATTCTGAAAGTCACGTGTGTTAACATTCTGACATTAACTTTCATTGCAATAAATTAATATTTCATTAATTATACAATTAATTGATGTCCTTGATTTTTCTCCAATCCGCTGCGAGAGTCCAACGGCAAAGCCGGCCCATCGATTTCCGCTTACTGCGTCGATAAGGCTCTGCAGTATCCTCGATGATCCTTGTCCGTCCGGTGGCGCCTTCATTGCAGGATGAAGAAACTCCGGCAAACGCGGGAAAATTTGAGGTGGAATAAAATGAAAATCAATTAATTTACTATAAAACAAACAAACACATTCTCTCGTTTCTCGGACCTTCCGTCTTGGTGGTTTATTTCACTAATTATTTCACCGCGATACCGGGCTAACCAAAAACCATTGTAACGTCATAAATATGGCGTTACAATATATAGATATACGAATGCGTGTAGAACTTTGCGCAACTCCCACCTCGTAACAAATTATTAAAGAAATATAAAACTTACATGGGAATTCTTCTTATTTTTTTCGGAACCGGCTAATATACATTTCTCCCGAAAAAACGTCCGTAGTCGAAAGTAATAATATCTTGAACTTATGAAGCGCGATGACAGCTGGTGGCCATGATGTTTTTTTCAAATGGAATGGGTGATCAATGGAGGGATCTCATTTATCGACTGCTGTACTGGAATTATATTCCCTTCTGCAATATCGGTACAATTGTCAAAATGAAAAATTCAAATCGTTTAATTCAATTTCATCTGACAAACTTGTCAATCGAAAATAGGGACGTCCCCGAATTCTTTGCAATTGAGTGTTATTGGTGGCATTAATCGGACAATAAATGCTTCATGGTGAATCATCGTAATCGATAACGTACGAAAGTGAGAAATCCCATAATACATCGAGGGAATGACAAGAAATATTGGAGTTCATGTGGTGCTCCAAACAGAAAAATGAATGTCGTATGCTGTAAGTATGAATGTTTCTCAAAATTACATTTATAATCAAATTAAAATTTTCGTTATAATTGAATAATCGTCTTTTTGGAAACTAAACTACACTGAGGGAAAAAATTAGTTTCTAAGAATAAAAATAATTTTGAGACGAAACTTCTTTTTTATTAGGTTTGAATTCAATTGGGAGAAATGCATACCTATTTCTCTCAATATTAATGTCTTCCAATTCGCAATTATACAAGATCATTACTGGTTTTTTGTCATTAAACTTTAGAAACTGATGATGATAAATAAACAATTATTTGTCCAAATCACCCTCCTGCATTGATTCAATCTCGATGATATTTGCTATCAATATTTTCACATGAAATTCGTATCAAGTAATAATATATTTGCACGAAATATGGAATCTGAGTCCGAACATCGCCCAGTTTGGCCAAACTGGAATGGATTTTTCGCCAACTAGTCACTAAAAAGTTTACCTCATTGATTGTTGTAAAAGTATTCAAACTCATCCTCAATAGGTACAAGGATTCATCCAAAACTTAAATTGTTGAAGTGACGAAAATCCATTGGCAAATAAATTCTTGATTGACCTACACTGTGTTATTCCTAGTGAATATTTTTTCCCCTCAGCGTAGTAACAAAAACGTAAGATAGGATGAGCCTCTTTTTAGCGATACTTTCTCCAGGATGATTCAAAAAATAAGCGAGAGACCAGAATTCCATTCAATTTCTTTTTTGCAAAGAATTTCAAGAGCCACAAAAGAATATTGTGACGCAATTTACGCTATCTCGGCTCGTTTCCGTGCAACTATTCAAAGTTGATTGATAAAAAAACTACTTTCATTTGAATTTTGGTTCAATTTTTCAAGAATAATAGGAATACGAATCATTAAGGGGAACGGTGGCTCGTTCGGTAGAATGTCGGATTGGCAACTCAAAGCTCTGAGCTAAAATCCTACTCTTTGCCGAATGCTGCAAGCACCACTGTAAAATCATCTACAAGTGCTTTGCATGGAGACACACCATCACCCTCCGTCGCTGATGGGCATAATTTCAAGGGACAGCCTCATGCAGCGTTTTTGACGCTAGCGTTAGCGTCAAATCAGGTCACGTGCCGCTATTTTGAATTTCCCGCCGCTGAAAAAATATAGTGGCAAGAAATCGACAAAAAATGGCAGAGAGTCTACGGCTTTTCCACATTTTCAAAAAAAAGTGTTCCCACTTTTCCTAGCCTTCACGTATTTCCCCATCCTGAGCAGTGATGAGAATTATTGCTCAGGAGAGGGAAACGGCCACATTGGAGAGAAAAATTAGATGAAGAAATAAACAAAATTGACAGAGTGGTCCAGGCTTTCCTATTATTTTTTTCATTTTTTTTTCAATTATTTCCTTGCTTCGACGCATTCCCCTCTCTTCAGCAATGATGAAAATCATTGCTGGAAAGAGGGGAATGTGTCAAGGCGAGGAAATATTTGAAAAAAAGTAGAAATGGCCAGGCTACTCTGCCGTTCTTCCTTATTTTTTCAGCCAATGTTTTCCTCAATTTGGCCGTTTCCCTCTCCTCAGCAATATTTTTCATCATTGTTGAAAAGAAGAGAATGCATCAAGGCAAGGGAGAGACTGAAAAAAATAAACAAAAGAAATATTAGAAGAGACCGGGACTCTCGGCCATTCTTTAAATTTTTTTTTGTCAACTTTTGCCTCAATTCGACCGTGCTCCTCTCTTCAACAATAATTTCCATCATTGCTGGAGAAGGGGAATTCGTCAAGGCAAGGGAATAGGTGAAAAAAATTTGAAGAATAGCAGAAGAGGCCGCGCCTCTTGGCCATTATTTTTTTTCAATTTTTTCCCTCAATTTGACTATTCCCCTCTCTTCAACAATTATTTTCATCGTTGTTAGAAAGAGGGGAATGGTCAATGGAAAATACGGGAAAATGAAAAATGAAAGAAAATCCAGATTTCTGGTTATCAATAATATGATTATAAATTGGGGCATCAGAGTATGGAATCAGCCCTTTTTTTTCTTGAATTCTCAATTATAGATCATGGCTTCAGACGAGATAAATATCTCCGACAATCGCATTAACTTGTAAACAATAAGAATATAGGTTCTAACAATGCAGTAAGTGGGTGGACAATTGATTGGGGGCAGTGAGACAGCTTTCATCGCATTAGAGATTCCTATTTCCTCGATCCATACATATTTTATGTTATCCTACATTGGAATTTCCATCGTTATTCCCGTTTCCCTTTCAGATGTCAAAAGAAATATATCGTGCGAAATTTGGAATCCCTGATGAAGGACATGATGCAGGGTGAAGAAATAATCTTGAGAAAATCCCAATCTATGACAATGAATGATCTAATTTTCACCCTTACTGGTGAAAAAGACGAATCAGCTTATCTGGTCGATTCGGAATTAGAGAACACAGGAAAACGTACAATGACTACTGACGAACTGCTGGAAACATTACAAGATGGAAATGATCTCTTTACAATGGGCGCCAGGGATGATCAGAACCGTATCCATTGTCACGTATTTTTAATCCACGGTAATTAAATAATATCGTGAAACTCAGATAAATCAAAATATTCAAAAAATCAATAAATTCAAACAACGTTAATTGTTGGGTGCCAGGACAACCTTCCGTCCGAAAATCGAAACAAACAAAGAAATATCAAAATTTAATTCCCAGGTGATAATCCGACTGGTGTTACGTATTGATCTGCGTGATCATACGTAGTTTTCAATAATAATCAACAATAACTAATATTTCAGTTGAAAATGGTCACCATTCCCATATTTGGACCAATTCACCTTAAAAAGAGGTCAATAATACACGAAAGTACACTAAAAGTTAAAAGTCAACAAAATCAGAAAGAAAAACATCAAAATTCATTGAAAAATCTGAAAAGTCCATCAACAAAGTATATTAACGAATCACGCAAAATGAACAAAACTGTCATAAATAAGTAAAATATTATAAAAAATGTTTAAATACCAATTTGCAACAAAATCCATTCAATAGAAACAAAGATATTCATATTTAAAGGCCAACGAAAAAGTATTGACCGCGCCGGCCTTCAGCGACTTTCACTAAGTAGGTGCGCGCAGTCACACGCTGCGGACAAAACTTCCCCCCACCAGTGACTCCCATAATTCTATGTTGAACTTTTGAAAAATCATAACTCTTTAAAATATAAAGATTAAGGAATAATTCCAATTGCAAAATTCATTAAATAATTAAGACTATCGATTCCAGATGAAAAACAATTGAAAAATCAATTTGCAACATAATTTGTTATAAACAATTTATCAAAATTTAATTGTAAAAATATAAAAATGGACTCGAAATGTAATTCACCATTATATATTGACGAATACTGAAAATCAACTCTTAATATTAATAATTAACCGAGATATGAATTTTATAACATATATACACACATACATTCAAACTTATTATTTCTGAACTTTCAAAAATTCATATCTTTTAAAATTATGAAGATTAAGAAACCAAAATAGCACCAAAATTAATGAAAAAATACAAGCTACACGATACGCTAAGAAAATTTGACAAAAGTTAACATTTATAATAATTTGTTATAAACTATTTATATGAAAAATCATTAGAGAATTATCAAAACCTATAGGATACAAAGATAATCACATCAGAAGAATATAACCTCCAGAAACGGAAATGGAAAAAACAATAGCAACAAAGTTATTCAATATTCAAATTCATTCACATATATATAAATATACTAAACACATGGCAAAATTCAAAAATCAATAACTTTTAGGATAATCAATATTAAGAAACGAATTTCATTTGTAGAATCATTAAATAATTCATACTAAAAGTTCATGAAAGAAAATTTAAGAAAAACCATAATTTATGTAAAACCATTTTTGGACTTTAATTAACAATTGAATAACAACAAAAGTTATTAACTTAGGAAGATGAAACCAAGTTTAAAAAATACATAAAAATAGTCTCTTCCAGACGCAATTGAGTTTATATTTTTAAAGCAATTATTTTACAAGTTATTAACAATTAGAACTTTCAAGGTCATCCAACTTTAAATACAAATAACTCCGAAACTATAAAAGTTAGAAAAATGAATCCAACGCTAAAAATCACTAAATTCGACGGCCTTTCAAATGCATTATAGAACGATTCCCGATATTGTTAATTAATAAAGTCATTAACAATCAATTGTTTATAAAAAAATGATGAAAAACTTTTGATACTAAAATTCGTTCATTTAGCCAAAAATAAGCTCAAATATAGAAAATCGTTAGTTTATCCCACTTCTAAGTGGATTTGACAAAATCTGTTTATAAGGTACACATCAGGATGTAAAAAGGAAGCCATTTCCGAAAAGTGAAAAATCAACTTTGAAATTGTTTAAAATCATATAAAACAATATATTATTATATCAAAAATAAGGTTATATATAAGAAAACAACAATATTGTATTTTTAATGTAATAATCTTTATTGTAAAACTACTATATCATAAGATACATATATATAAGCCTCAGCGCATGGACAGGCTACAGCACAAGGGTAGAAGAAAGGCGCTCCCCACCAGCTCAGTGACCACCAGCCACCTAGTTGCGCCAGAAACTCACAGCGCATCCCCACTTATTGTACTCCCACCCTACCGGCTCAAGCCGCCAAATTGTCCATGTACCTAGATGCGCGAGGCTCGTTCAGTCAGTTCATCGCTCCTCTTCAACTGGTAAAGACCTCTCCTCCGGACGCGGTCGCGGTAACTCACTCGGGACTTATAAAAATTTCAGTCAGTAGACACTTAGAAATTTTTAGCGAATCGGAACTTAGAAAATTTTTAGTGAATCGGGACTTATGAAAAATTTCAGTCAGTAGACACTTAGAAATTTTTATTCGATCGGAACTTAGAATATTTTTTTATTAAATCACAACTTAGAATTTTTTTATTATCGAAGTTTTTATTCAAATAATTTTTAATTTTATTTCTCAAATGAAATATTTTCTCGAACCGAATTAAATCGAACGAAATAATTTTCCCTCTTTATCCTGAGATCTGACGAAGCCTCGCGTTGATAGGAACAAAACTTTTTTTTGTTCAAATAAATTTAAAATCATTAAAGTGGAAACCGAGTTTAATTAATTTAATTAATCATTTATTCCTTTTCAGAGCCTAAAATTTAAACCCAGTCAACACCGCAGATACCGGTGCGGTTGACTACTCAATCCTTATTTCATTTAACCTATTCGTCCATAAATATTACCTGGTCAACACCGCAGAAAACGGTGCGGTTGACTATTCAATAAAAAACCTGGTCAACACCGCAGAAAACGGTGCGGTTGACTACTCTATCCTCACTCAACCTATTCGGCCTTAAATATTACCTGGTCAACACCGCAGATAACGGTGCGGTTGACTATACAATAAAAACCTGGTCAACACCGCAGATAACGGTGCGGTTGACTACTCTATCCTCACTCAACCTATTCGGCCTTAAATATTACCTGGTCAACACCGCAGATAACGGTGCGGTTGACCATTCGATAATAACCCGATCAACACCGCAGATAACGGTGCGGTTGATCACTCTATCCTTTTAATCAAAATAGAAAAATACATAAAACTCGCTTTCTATCATTAAATCAGAATCAAATCGTCTATGTACACCTTTATCCGTCGGAATCTCATAATAGAGTCGAAGGCAAAATTTTAAATCAAACAGTGATAATTTAGTGAATCCATATTATTCTTTATTATAGTGAAGGTGAAATCAAGGCAAATAAATACAGTGACATAAAAGTGAACAAAAGAATCCGAATTAATTAAGAAAACAGTAAAGAACAATTATCGTGCAGTGACTATACTACGTAAAGCTTGCGAGAGGAAGACCAACGTGACCTGGAAAAGAGTAACACGGTGAGTAACGAAATTTTCTGACTCTCTAGCCCCGGAAGTCGATTGATATTCCAAAAAGTAGAGAAACTTTAACGTAAATGGGAATTAATCGGGAGTGAATTATATTTTGGGGATTTTTCTCGGAATAAATCATCTCGAGTCAATTCTTATACGTAACCACTGGTCAGTAACAAAAGGATTCCAAAATCCTAATGACCGCGGAGGCGGCTGGGTTCAATAACTCACCTGTAATGTATTGAAAAGGAATACAGATTTCTAAATGAAATAAAATTCAATTTTGTTTTTATCATTTTAATTTAGAGCGATATCTCTTTTAACTATGCTCTTTTAAAAAAAAATATTACAGTAATAATAAAAAAATAAATATTTTGATTACTGAATTTAATTTTCGTTAAACAATATTATAAATGTCTTTACTATCGGAAAAATACCACAAATCAATCCTTCAGGACTCTATATAATTTTATTTATCAAAACAAAAAAAAATCATGATAATCAGAACTAATTCAAAAGTCCTCACAAATTTTCGCTAACACAACAAAACATTAATCAACAACACAATTTAAATTGTCGTTAAAAAAAAATAGTCAAGAAAATCAAAAGTCAAAATTTGAATTAATTCTGATTCACGCGACATGTACCTTAAGACTTTATAGTCGCATGGACGATCGGCATCCCATGAAATAGGCCTTAATATTTTCAGCGATAAAATTTTTAATGAAACTAAAAATAAAAGAATCAGATCAATAAATGAGACGACAATCAATCGTCGTTAATAATATAAAAAAATGATAATAATAATAAAAAAAATTATCGTCACAAAAAAAAATTATCACTGAAAATTCAACTGAGGACCATTTTCTTTAAAAAAAAAAATTTAATTAAATCAACGAATTATCCAATAAATTCCCGACAGTGATTTTCCGAAAATAAAAAAAAATAAGGAGAAACGAGAAAACAGTAAATTAATTTGCGTTCCTTTAAATTTACGACAGAATAAAAAAAACTAACATGCCATGGAAAAAATCCGAAAATGGCGGTTACCGGCGTCGTAACGACGCTAACAAAAAAAATACGTCCAAAATTATGCCGAGAATAATCACACGCTTACCGGAGTGTTGTTGATTAACCTCGAAGCCAAATTCTTTCCTCAATCCTACAATTTCCCCGGTAATCGTCCCAGAAAATCTCCAATTATCCTCGGTAATTTTAATTTCTCCAAAATTCCAATTGCAACGATAATTATTACTAGTTGCAACGGTATTTAATATATTTTTCTCACAGTGAAAATCACGTCTGTACTATTTGCCACCAAAACGGAAAGTGAGGGAAGACGCCGGCGTGCGTCAAAAATTAGACCACAAGTGGCTCTTCCCAAATTAATTGGCCAACGACGTTAATTCTATTCTTTTATCGCCGGTATTATTTTGCTTTAAATTCGGTAATTAAATTTATGATAAAAGAATAAGTCTCAAATTATAACGTCAAAAATTCCGCAATAGATTTTTACAAGCATCTCTTCATTAATATTTATCGTTATTAATTATAATCGAATCAATTGCGATAGTCCAGACGTCCTTGATTTCCATTTCCGCCAATCATATGGGAGAATCCAAAAGAAAAACTCCTTCCATTGATTTCCGGTATCTGCGTCGATAATCCATCTCAGCAGTTCCCTGTTGTCTTTGTCCGTCTACAGGCACCTCCTTCCGGCGTGAAGAAAACTCCGGCAAGAGCGGGAATATTCAAGGCGGAAAAGAAATCAATTAAATCAGTAAAAAAATAAATATCATTTCTCGTTTCTCGAACTCTCCGTTCTGGTGGAGAATAAAAAACTAATTTTTCAACGTGATACCGGTCTCAAAAAATAACACAAATTGTAACGCAAATATGGCGTTACACCATATAAGTGACACTGATGATGAAGCTGCTGGAGGCCTAGGTAATGATATACATAGGCCTAGCACTGACTTTGATCGGATGCAATCGGTGCCCACAAAAAGAACAGAACATATTGATGAGAGAGATGATCTAGAACATTCTATTGATGGAATTTCCAAGACCCAAAACAGTCACAATCCATTCGAAAATGGCTGCAGTGATAACGAAGGTAATTTAAATGATAACCCAGATGATATCACAAGATCGAATAAAACTTCAGCGCCAGTTGTGGTTGGTCGAAGAATTGTTGACTATGATTATATATTCCAACAATTGCATGCAGCTTTCAATAACCATTCCCTAGACAATCAGTGTCTCTTCAAGCATATGAAAATTATTGATTCAAACAGAGTAGGATTGAAGACAGTGGTAACATTTTAGTGTGAAAGGTGTAAATTCATCAATAGAATTAGTAGTGAAGCTGAAGATAGTGTTAATAATGATCGAATGGACATAAATCATGCTGCAGTTGCTGGTACATTATCTACAGGTAACGGTATGTTTCAATTAGAAAAATTGTTAGCCGTTATGGATATACCATGTATGAGTGGAACCACCTACAGAGCTCATCACGAAAAGATATCAAACTATCTGTTCGAAGCGGTAGAGAAAAGTATGCTTGAAGCTGGGAAAGAAGGAAGAGAAATGGCCATAGCAAGAGGGGACTTCCATCGTGGAATTCCACGAACAAACTCATATCTGATGAAGCATGGTTACAGAGGACTTATCCTAATAGCGGTTTCGATTCAAACTCGGGTGTTGGAGTCATCATAGGCTATTATACAGGAAAAGTTTTATTTTTTGGTGTCAGGAGTAGATATTGTTTCATCTGTTCAAGAGCCATGAAAGCATTGACTGTACCGAAAGAACATACCTGTCACAAAAATTGAAATGAAAGTGCAGGGAGTATGGAAGCTGATGCAATTCGTGAAGGTTTCACAATAGTGTTACGTATCGATCTGTGTGATCATACGTATTTTTCAATAATAATCAAGAATAACTAATAATTCAGTCGAAAAGGCCCACAATTCCAATGTCTGGACCAACTTACCCTGAAAGTGGTCAATAATACATGAAAGTACACTAAAAGTTGAAAGTCAATAAAATCAGAAAGAAAAACATTAAAATTCATTGAAAAATCTGAAAAGTCCATCAATAAAGTATGTTAACAAATCAAGCAAAACGAACGAAATTGTCAAAAACAAGTAAAATATCATTGAAAATGTTTAAATACCAATTTGCAACAAATTCCTGTCAATAGAAACAAAGATATACATGTTTAAAGGCCAACGGAAAAGTATTGACCGTGCCGGCCTTCAGCGACCTTCACTGAGTAGGTGCGCGCAGCCACACGCTGTGGACAAAACTTCCCCCACCAGTGACTCTCATAACTCTATGTCAAACTTTTGAAAAATCATAACTCTTTTGAATATTAAGATCAAGAAACGATTCCGATGCTAAAATTCGTTAAATAATTTGAACTAACGATTCCAGAAGGAAAACAATTGAAAAATCAATTTGCAACATAATTTGTTATAAACAATTTATGTAAAAACTCGTTGTAAAAATACGAAAATAGACGTAAAATGTAGTTGACATCGAGATATTGGAGTATACTGAAAATCATCTCTTACTATTCATAATTAACCGAGATATGAATTTTATAACATATACACACACATACATTCAAACTTTTTATTTCTGAACTTTCAAAAATTCATAGCTTCCAAAATTATGATGATTAAGAAACCAAACTAGTACTAAAATTAATGAAAAAATACAAGCTACACAATGCGCTAAGAAAATTTGACAAAAGTTAATATTTACAATAATTTGTTATAAACAATTTATACGAAAAATCATTAGAGAATTATTAAAACCTATAGAATGCAAAGATAATCACATCAGGAGAATATAACCTCCAGAAATGAAAACGATAAAACCAATAGCAACAAAGTTATTCAACATTTAAATTTATTCACATATATATAGATATACAAAATACATGGCAAATATTCAAAAATCAATAACTTTTATAATAATCAATATTAAGGAATAATTTTCATTTGTAAAATCATTAAATAATTCAAACTAAAAGTTCATAAAAGAAAATTTAAGAAAAACCAAAATTTATGCAAAACCATTTTTGGACTTAAATTAACAATTGAATAACAACAAAAGTTATTAACTTAGGAAGATGAAACCAAGTTTGAAAAATAGATAAAAATAGTCTCTTCCAGACGCAATTGAGTTTATATTTTTAAAGTAATTATTTTGCAAGTTATTAACAAATAGCACTTTCAAGGTCATCCGACTTTAAATATAAATAACTCCGAAACTATAAAAGTTAAAGACTTGAATCCGACGCTAAAAATCATTAAATTCAATGGCCTTTCAGATGCACTATAGCACGATTCCAGATATTGTTAACTAACAAAGTTATTAACAATCAATTGTTTATAAAAAAATAATTTACAACTTTTGGTACTAAAATTTGTTCATTAAGCCAAAAATAAGCTCAAATATGGAAAGTCGTCAATTTATCCCACTTCCAAGTGGATTTGACAAAATCTGTTTATAAGGTACACATCAGGACGTCGAAAGGAAGCCATTTCCGAATAGTGAAAAATCAACTTTGAAATTGTCTAAAATCATGAAAAACAATATATTAATATGTCAAAAATAGGGTTATAATTAAGAAAACATCAAAATTGTATTTTTCATGTAAGAACTTGTATTGTAACACTACTATATACATATATATAAGCCTCAGCGCATGGACAGGCTACACCACAAGGGTAGAGAAAGGCGCTCCCCACTACATCAGCCACCACCAGCCACCAGTTGCGCCAGAGATCAACGGCGCATCCCCACTTATTGTACTCCCACCCTAACGGCTCAAGCCGCCGAATTGTCCATGTACCTAGATGCGCGAGGCTCGTTCAGTCAGTTCATCGCTCAACTTCAACTGGTAAAGACCTCCTCCTCCGGACGCGGTCGCGGTGACTCACTCGGGACTTAGAATAATTTTACTCAGTTTGGACTTAGAATATTTTCAGTGAATCGGGACTTAGAAAATTTTCAGTCGATCGACACTTAGAAAATTTTTATTGAAGTGGAACTTAGAATATTTTTACTCAATCGGAACTTAGAATATTTTTACTCAATCGGAACTTAGAATTTTTCTGTCAATCGGAACTTAGAATATTTTTATTAAATTACAACTTAGAATTTTTTTTATTATCGAAGTTTTTTTAAATCCAAATAATTTTCAATTAATCAATTCTGATTTTTATTATCAAGTGAAATATTTTCTCTCGACCGAATTAAACCGAACGAAACAATTTTCCCTCTTTATTCTGAGATCTGACGAAGCCTCGCGTTGATAGAAACAAATCAATTTATTTGAATAAATTTAAAATCATTTGAGTGAAACCGAGTTTTTTTTTATTAATCAATTATTTCTTCCTTTTCAGAGCCTTAAAAATTTAACCTGGTCAACACCGCAGATAACGGTGCGGTTGACTACTCTTTCCTCCCTCAACCTATTCGGCCTTAAACATTACCTGGTCAACACCGCAGATAACGGTGCGGTTGACTATTCTATAAAAACCTGGTCAACACCGCAGATAACGGTGCGGTTGACTACTCTTTCCTCCCTCAACCTATTCGGCCTTAAATATTACCTGGTCACCACCGCAGATAACGGTGCGGTTGACCATTCTATAAAAACCCGATCAACACCGCAGATAACGGTGCGGTTGATCACTCTATCCTTTCAATAAAAATAGAAAAATACATAAAACTCGCTTTCTATCATTAAATCATAATCAAATCGTCTATGTACACCTTTATCCGTCAGAATCTCATAATAGAGTCGAAGGCAGAATTTTAAATCAAACAGTGATAATTTTGTGAATCCATATTATTCTTTATTATAGTGAAGGTGAAATCAAGGCAAATAAATACAGTGACAGAAAAGTGAACAAAAGAATTCGAACTAATTAAGAAAACAGTAAAGAACAATTATCGTGCAGTGACTATCTACGTAAAGCTTGCGAGAGGAAGACCAAAGTGACCTGGAAAAGAGTAACACGGTGAGTAACGAAATTTTCTGACTCTCTAGCCCCGGAAGTCGATTGATATTCCAAAAAGTAGAGAAACTTTAACGTAAATGGGAATTAATCGGGTGTGAATTATATTTTGGGGATTTTTCTCGGAATAAATCATCTCGAGTCAATTTGTATATGTAACAAAATGGTGCTAAGTGTGGGGTAATTAGAAAATCCGTTACACTCGTGCTTTTTTCACATTATCAAGTTTTTTTTTCTTTTTTTTTTCTACAAATTAGTTTACCACACATTAGCAATTTTGTCTAACAAAATGGTGCTAAGTGTGGGGTATATCAGATTTTCGTGCTAACCGTGCTATCAACGCCTCTCCCCATCAATTTTTTTTTAAGAATCATTTTTCCTACAATTTAGTTTTTTTTCATTATTTCTTCTCATTTTTTACATTTAAATTGGCCACACTTTAGCAATTTTGTCTAACAAAATGGTGCTAAGTGTGGGGTGGTAATAGAAAAATTTCATGTGACCTGTGTTAGAGTTGTGCTTCCTTTTTCCATAATAATTTTTGTTCTATCGTTCAACATCAATTCAAAGTAAATTCTTTTAATTACGGAATCTCTATCCACTTAAAACTCCATTGTGATTTATTCTCGAAATTATTCATTTTTTTTGTTTCAAATCATCCAAAAAAATTCTTTTACATGAAATTCAATCAGTACGTTCTATCTGAAAGTGTCATAGTTGAATTAAATCAAATTAATTGAATCGAATTAATTAAATTACCACTAAACAAAATTTTTCTTTTATATTTAATTACTCCATTTTCGGTTTTTTTTTCATGAACAATCGATTATTCCAATTTTAATTTTTTTTTGTTTGAACCTTCGATTATTCCAATTTGGAATTTTTCATTTTTGAATTCTTTTTTTTTGGATTTTAAATTATTCCAATTAAAAATTTTTTTTTGACATCCAATTATTTCATTTTGAAAATTTTATTTAAAATTTTTTTTTGGACATCCAACGATTCTAATTTAAATTTTTTTTTCTCGACATTCAATTATTTTATTTAAAATTTTTTTTTGGACATCCAACGATTCCAATTCAAAAATTTTTTTTTGAACACTCAACTACTCAAATTTTCAAAATTTTTTTTTTGTACATCCTATTATTCCAATTTAAAAATTTTTTTTGTGTGAAGATTCTATTATTCCAGTTTGAATTTTTTTTTGATATTCAACTATTCCAATTAAAATTTTTTTTTGATTGGTTCAATTTTAAATTTTCCTTAAAATTTTTTTTTTGGACATTCCATCATCCCACTCTTGAGGAAATTTTTTTATATATACTTACAATCAATTAGGTTCATAGACCATCAATTGGCCGATGAGTATTCAAATCGTTTATCCATAAATAAAATTTATTTTTCTCTCTTGAATAAATTGAAATAAAATTTTTTTTTTCATTATTATCATTAAATTCTTTCCATTGTCTCCAACAACATAGAATCAAGTTGATTTCAATTCACCTTTGACTTAAATTTTTTTTTGTTTTGAACTACTTCAAGTACATATAAAAAGTTTTTTTCTATATATACAATTTATCATCATTAATTTTATTCCTTTTTTTTTTCTTCTCATCTCATTATTACTAAATTTTCATTATGGAATCCCCAACACTAGAAGAAGCGCGACTTCTTAATGAACAATTAGCAGAAAAATTGAAACTCATTGATGAGCAAGCTAAACTTATTCAAGAATTACACAGTCACAATCAAGACCTTCAAAATAATGTACGCGAATTACAAGGCAATAACAATACAAATTCAGGTAGCACACCACGCGATGAAAATCAGGAAAGCCAAAATTCACCAAACACTAGTAACCAACAGTCAGAAGACCCTAAACAAACATCCAATTCGGTTGATGAAATGATGAGGGTCCTAACATCTGAAATCACAAAAATAAGAGATGAGTTAAATAATATTAAACAAATGCCAAATGCTAATACAAGCCATGACGAATATAGTGGGTCAGAAAATTTTAGAATCCCCCGTACAGAATATCACATACCTCACATATCAGTTAAAGATGCTTTATATTATGTGCCAAAATTTAATGGGAATAATATGTCGGTTTCTCAATTTATTAGAACTTGTGAGAGGGCTTGTGCTATGATGAGTCATCAGGCCATGCCAGTATTTTTAGAATTATTACGTTCAAAATTCGAGGGAATAGCTAGAATTGCTGTAGAAAATATGGAATATCTATCGATTTCTGATCTAGAGTCTAAATTGCGTGATCTCTTCGATCCATTGTGTACTGCTAACCAATACAAAGCTGCTCTTCAAAGCATAATGATAGAGGCTAATGAGCATGTTGCAAGCTATGTAAATCGTGTTCAAACGCTTTACCTTGACATTATTAACGCTGAAATTCGCGAAAGACCCGGCTTCACCCAATTAGATGCACTAAGAATAGAAAATGATGCTATTAATTCATTCATGAACGGATTACCGCCTACTTTGAGAATTCAATGTCTAGCTAAACCTCATCATACTTTATCTCAAGCTTACAAGGCCGCCACTGAAGTCTATAAAACTGCTCAACTAGATTTACAAAGATTTGGTGATCCTGCTAGATTTATTGGAATCACCCAAACATTAGAGTCTCCTCAAAATTTCGAAAATTCAGAATCAAGTAATTTTAATCGATCGAAAAAACGTCAGCCACCACAAGGCACTAATAATTCTAATGTCTCGAATTCCCAATCACAAAGTAACCCTAATAATCATAACGAAAATTCTCAAGTCCCAGAAAATACTTCTCAAAATTTGCAATTTAGTTCAAATAATTCTAATTATCAAAATCGAAACAACAATAATAATGTTCCTCATAATCCTTATCGGAATAATTACCCTAGAAATTTTTTTAATGGGGGCAATGCTAATAGGAACTTTAATCAAAATAATCACAATTTTTCCCGAGGTAATCATAATCAAAATTCCATCCCGAATCAGAATTTCGGAAATCCCAATTATAATAACAATCGTCAATACGCTCGCAGTAATAATAACAATAATCAGATTAATTCAAATAATAATCCCAATCAGTCAACAGGACGAGGTCCTCCAACTGATTATGATCCAAATAAATTTTGTGAATACTGTCGCCGTCGGGGTCACGACCTAAGTGAATGCCGAAACTTAAGTAATATTTGGTCGAAAAGAGGGTCTATTATTGCATCAAAAAACGAATCTCGTCCCGAGGTGAATTCCAATGGGCCCCTGGGGAATGCAACGAGCGAAATCCCGTTGAACAATCACCCGAGACAAGCACAACAGAGTGCTCAAACGAATCAGCAACCACTGCAACCAAACCCGTCAACGTCGCGTCAATAAATTTACAAGAATCTAAAATACCATCTTTTACTCTCAACTCAAAAGAATTATGTACTTCCACTATGGTAATGATAGACAGTGGAGCCGAAGTAAATTTGATAAAATCAAACATATTAAATTCAAATCAAATTATCGATCATAGCGATATAATTTATTTAACAGGAATTACAGACAGCCGCACGGCTACAATAGGAAGTACAGTCCTTCGAATTCATAATTATCCTGTAAAGTTTCACGTAGTAAAAGCCGACTTTCCTATTATTTACGGAGGAATAATCGGTGCAAATTTTTTTGATGAATATAAAGCAACACTTTCCTATGAAAATCGAACTTTCTCATTTAAAGACGTAGTTATTGAAATTAATTATGATGAAAAACAATTAGTATCTAAACATTCTACTCGCACCTTTCTAATTAAATTAACTCAAGATTCACTAAATGCCGGTATTATACCAGATTTCCGCATTTCAGAAGAAATTACTTTAACTGGAGGTTTAGAAGAAAATTTGGGAGGTTATACTTATATTCGAGCTCACAACAAGTCAGATCAGGATATTCACATCCCTACACCAATTGTCAAAATGGGTCAATGCAGCTGGCTCAACGCGAAAACTGAAAATGATGATGAGAATGCACAAAATATTTCCGATGATACCAATGAAAACTTATTACACAAAGAACTCACTAACGAGGCACTACTTAATAGGCAGTCGAACGTAGACTCCAACTTTATTTTACCTTACGAGAAAAATTCTAAGGTCACTAGAATTAATTATATACTTGAACAAAGCCCACACGCGGGTACAATCAATCATTTATCATCGGAACCATTACAATGCCATTCATTCACAAATACAACTAATATTAACACAATCACAGCTGACAAATTGACCCCAGAAAGAGCTAATATCATAAAAGAATCAATTCATACTGACGAAATTTCAATCGAAGAAAGACAAGTACTAAATAATCTTATTGAAAATAACCAGGACCTGTTCGTATTGAAAGATGAACCCCTCGGTTGTACCAATTCTATTTTTCATCGAATTAATACAGTAGACGACGCTCCAGTTTTTAAAAGACAATACCGATTTCCTCCAAAACATAAAGACGAAATTTTAAAGCAATGCGCGGAATTAGAAGAAAGGGGAATAATACGTCCTTCTGAATCTCCATACAGCTCACCTGTGTGGGTCGTTCCAAAAAAGGAAGATTCACAGGGGAACAAACGAATGAGAATGGTAATAGACTACAGAAGCCTAAACGAAAAAACTATAGGGGATGCATATCCACTCCCCAACATTAGCGAAATTTTAGATCAATTAGGAAACGCAAAATATTTTTCTACTTTCGATTTAGCAAGCGGATTTCATCAAATACCCATTCATCCAGACGATATTCACAAAACAGCTTTTTCAACTCCGTATCAACATTATGAATTTACTAGAATGCCATTTGGGCTTAAAAATGCTCCACCAACATTCCAACGAATGATGGATAGAGTTTTAATAGGACTTCAAGGAAAAGAAATTTTTGTTTACATGGATGACATAGTATTATATTCCGAAACATTAGAAGAACACGTAGAAAAATTTACCAGATTATCAGAAAGACTTAGAAAAGCAGGATTACAACTCGAGCCTGATAAATGTCATTTTCTTTGTAAATCAATCAATTATTTAGGTCATATTATTTCAACTGATGGTGTTCAACCTGATCCAAAAAAATTAGAAGCTGTTAAAAATTTTCCTAGACCCACTAATCAAAAGAACATTCGACAATTTCTTGGACTGACAGGATACTACAGACGTTTCATTCCTAACTACGCAAAAATCTCAAAACCACTGACTATTCTTTTACATAAAGACGTAAAATTCAATTGGAGTAATGATCAGAATCAAGCTTTTACTGAGTTGAGGGATATTTTGTGCAAATCTCCCATCTTACAGTACCCAGATTTCACTAAAGAATTCATAATAACCACAGACGCAAGTAATGTCGGCATAGCAGGAATCCTCAGTCAAGGTGACATTGGTAAGGATCTCCCTATCGCTTACATATCTAGAGTATTAAATAAAGCTGAAACAAATTACTCGACTATCGAGAAAGAGATGTTAGCTATCATATATTCAGTTCAATATTTTCGTCCGTACATATACGGGAGAAAATTTACATTAGTCACAGATCATAGACCATTAACATGGCTAAATTCAATTTCTTCCCCAAATTCAAGAGTAGTTAGATGGAGATTAAATATGCAGGATTTTGACTATAGGGTAGTGTATAAGCCAGGGTTGGTAAACGCAAACGCTGATGCATTATCTCGTAACATTTCGCCTGAAGAGTCGTCTCAAACAGAAATAGAAGAAATTAATAGTGCAAACATTCACGTTATTGCCATAAAAAAATTATTCATTTTAGAAGAAGATAGTAGTCCAGAAGTTAACAAATTCAAAGAGAAAATGAGAATTGAAATAGAGTCGAGCGAGGAGGAAGAAATTAGGCCTGATCCTTATGATACAGGTCAAGACAATTTACACAATAATCATTTATTTACATACAATAATGTAGAGTCTATAGAACATATAGAAAATAATTTATAAACATTTCTCTCATCATTTTAATTCCCCGAATCTCGATAATAAGCGTTAAGAGAGCTCAAATTATTTAAGGTAACTCTTCACGCGATTAACGGATGTGCAATCAGTAGCACGGCATAATTTACATAATGCTAAATTAAAATCAAAGGAGTATTATGATGCTCATATCAATCCACAAGAATTTGGAATTGGTAGCAAAGTTTTTTTACTAAAAGAACCTCAGAAAGGGAAATTGGCAGACCAATATGAAGGACCTTTCGAAGTAATAGAGGTTCTTCATAATGAAAATGTCATAATCAATGTTAATGGTAACGGGAAAAAAGTTCACAAAAATAAACTCCGCTTGTCATAACTGTAATCCAACTCGGTAGTTATTAATGATATAAATCGCTAAGAAAATCTCTTTATATATAAATAAATAGGAATCATTGTAATCTATAGTTTAGACATCTCACTGATTAAGATATGTACTAGTATAAAGATAGTAATCCAGTTGACTCGAGGACAATCTTCACCATCTTGTTCCAGACATCCTCCTTATAAACGGGGTGAATGCCAGTCTTCATCAAATCTTTCACAACAAAGCATGAAACACTCACCTACAATTATTGCTTGATGCCTGTAAAATCCCTAAACATCAGACCTTCATATTTATTTTCATAGAATTCCTTCAAACAATTCTCATTGTCTGCAAATGCCCTAATTAACATGGAACACAACTTGATTCTCGCTGACATGCACTTATACATGAAAAGGACCTACCCTTTAGAAATCAGAGAACAAATCATTAAAAATTTAACTGAGTATGAAAAATTGCTGCGTGAAAAGACCTCTGAACATGAAGAACCTTCAATAGTTTATGATATGGTTACTCTATTAGAAGAAGCCTCATTTCCTATGGATATTAAAGCTGTCCTAGGTATGATAGGAGATAACATTCATACAATACGACTAAATACAATTCCTGAAATCATAGAGGTAGCTTTTGGTGATGAACCAATCTGGAAACTACAGTTGAAGGCTTGCCTGAGGGCTGCCTCCGCATTAAAATCATTCCTACAATGAAAGAAACCCGCTTAGTATATCACCTGATGGAACAGTAAATCGGATAAGTGATATGCTGCTAACTTCAATGTATTAACGCTAACTGCCAAGCATGAGTTGCAAATAACCCCAGCTAATTTACAAACACTCCATTTACACTATCAACAAAATTCACAGATGTCTTCTAAAGAAAAATCAAAAATCGTACCAGGATCTAAAGCTATTAACCAAGTCAGAGAGCAAATAATGAAAATGTCACTCGACCTAAAACTTGCTGGACAATTACAAATTGACTCAGTCACCTCGCCCACCACGACCTCGAGCTACAGTAGAAGTGAGAAGGAAAAGGAAATTGTTGAAGAAATAGGAGTGGAACTGACGAAGATGGGACAGGTATTACGGAGTTTCTCTAGCTATATGCAGGGGAAGGTTCATAAGCTACGAGAAGAGGAACGGCAAGTGGCAGATATTTTGGAAGAACAGCCATACAAAAAACGACATTGGCTTAAGAGATGGAGGAAATGAAGTGAAACACAGTTGAGTCCCAGAATTAAGTTCATATGTAATAATAAGAGTCATATTGTTAATACTAATGAAATGTGATTTCTTACCAATAACAACAACAAATGCGGCGCATGACGGACTTCGCATAATTACCTTTAAACACATCAGATAGCAAATTTAAAAAGCTTCTAAAGAAAAATTTGCACTCTACGCATGCCGCATGACTTTTCTTTTTATGTCTTTCCTGCATAATCACAAGTTTAGTTATAATAAATAAATCATATTACAGGAGAAAAACATATTGAGTCATGGCTCCACATAAGAATATGACCATTGGGAACATGAGCAGTCTAGAACGTAGGAGAATGATTGTCGTACAGAGGAAAATTGAACGAAAAGCGAGAAAAATTGGGAAACAACAGATAGAGCTGGCTGACAGCCTGCTGAACAGAATTTTATTGTTGAAGGACATAGAATGGGCATTTAAGCATGAGAAGGGGAAAGGAACAGAGGAAAAGAACAAGTTCCTATCACCAGGAGCATTGTTCAATGAGTTCGCGAGTGCATGCTTGAGTGACACAGACCCTGAAGAATCAGCAGATGAGGACGGTAAATTTTCATCGGACGAAGACCAAGACTTCAAGGAAGATGAAGACCCAGAACCACCAGCTGCAGCTGCTCAATTAGTGTCTAGTAATTAAGAAGTCATCCAGAGATTTTACATTATATTATAGTATCCGAAAATTTTCGATTGTTAGAGAGAAATAAGTTAAAGGGGGTTTGGAGTCTATAAATACTGCGGAACGGACGAGCCGCGGGGTCCCCTATAGTTTTAGGATTAAGTTAGAATAAGTCAAAATACGCTAAGAGACATTATCACATTTTTCATTTTATTATTTCATTAATTTTGCTATATTTTTTTTTAACAACATTATACAACTATTTACATAGATGCACTATTTTTACGCATACGTGCATCAAGTACCAATATAATTTTTCTAAATTTTTTTATTGAATCATATTATAAAATTAGATAAATGCACTAGTTTTACGCATACGTGCATTAGAAATTTTTCTATTTTGTTATTACCCTACAAATATTAAATGCACTATTTTTACGCATACGTGCATTATATAATAATCGCTTCCAATTTCCGAGAATTTTTTTTTCTTCATCAACAAATATTAGATTAATTTGCTTAAATGCACTATTTTTACGCATACGTGCATTCTATGATTATCGTTTTCCAATTTCTGAGAATTTTTTTTCTTCATCAAAAAAATATTGGGTTAATTTACTTAAATTCACTATTATTACACATACACGCATTTACATCAACATTATTTTAACTATATCATATAATGAATAATCATGAGTACATAGAATTAAGGTTTTCTCGCATTATAAACATCTTTTTTTTGCTTGTTTGGATCATAAAAGACTCGATAAGTTACTTTAATCAATTATTATAATTATCAATGAGCAATTTTCCCTTTAATTTCTTTTTATACACTGCAGACATGGCATATAAAACTACGTCAAAATATGTGATAGAATCATGAGAATCGAGAGCCTTTGATTTCTTCGGAAATAAAGAACGAAAGAGATTCTACATGAAATACTAGTATTTTTTTTTGTACTTAGACAACATTATCATAAAAATTATCAATTAATATATATATTCGGCGATTTCTTTTTATTATATACATATATATAAAAATCAAACAAAAGTACTTATCTCTATTCAAAATATATTTGTCAGAAGATTACCCAACGTATTACGTAAGAAACATTTAATCAAATTATAACAATCAAGCACTAATCATTATATTCCATTGTTGCTAATAAAAAAAAAAAAAAGCATACATACATTATCCTAATTCTGGTGAAGGTTCATTATTATAACCTATTACTCTTATAGGATCAAGATTGCTGCACGCTTCCATGACTGCACGAATAAAGCATGAGTAGACATAGTTATAAATTACTTGACGTAAAACGAGAAAAAAAATATTTTTTACAGAAAATCCGAAAAGGAAAAAATGCAAGCAGAGAAAGAAAGTAATAAAGAAACTGTAAGAGCATGGAAGACTCCAAGCCGAGCTGCAATGAGAGCAAGAATGCAAAAACAGAGAAAAATAATAATATGTAGACAACTAATAAGAAAAGTTATAAAAATGAAAAGAACAATAGTTAAATTCGAAAAATATTTAGTGACTAAAACTTTAGAATTAAATAGCGAAGAAGTTAGAGAAGAAATTGAAGATTTATCTACCGAAAGCGATACGCAAAGCGAGGAAGAAACTCCAACGGAAGTCTAAGTGATAAGAATGAAATAAGAGTATGGGAGAAGAATGATAAAAATCGTGAGAAAGCTGACAGAAAGTTGAAGAGCTGAAATTAGAATAAGAGAATGAAGAATTTAGTCTTAGCGAAACGAAGAATGATAAAAATCGTGAGAAAGCTGAATAAACAGAAAAACAGTAACGTTAATTTAAACAAGTTGCTATTATCGACAACAGATAAAAGCAACTTCCCCCACGATGGAGATGTTACGTTCGCAAAAATTCGCGAGCGTACTAACTTTATTATAAGGATATTAATAGATAAAAATAAGACAGACATTACATTTGTGACATAGCGGAGGACAAAAATGACTAATTAATCATAGTCATAAGCACGAATACAAACAAACAAACAATATCGATCATACGGAAAAGGCAGATTACGCCAAGAATTTTTTTTTTTTTTCATTTATATATTATTATTATTATCATTGTTTTATAAGAATACTATTGGATTTATATTAAGAGTTTGAACAAGTTGCTATTATCGACAACAGATAAAAGCAACTTCCCCCACGATGGAGATGTTACGTATCGATCTGTGTGATCATACGTATTTTTCAATAATAATCAAGAATAACTAATAATTCAGTCGAAAAGGCCCACAATTCCAATGTCTGGACCAACTTACCCTGAAAGTGGTCAATAATACATGAAAGTACACTAAAAGTTGAAAGTCAATAAAATCAGAAAGAAAAACATTAAAATTCATTGAAAAATCTGAAAAGTCCATCAATAAAGTATGTTAACAAATCAAGCAAAACGAACGAAATTGTCAAAAACAAGTAAAATATCATTGAAAATGTTTAAATACCAATTTGCAACAAATTCCTGTCAATAGAAACAAAGATATACATGTTTAAAGGCCAACGGAAAAGTATTGACCGTGCCGGCCTTCAGCGACCTTCACTGAGTAGGTGCGCGCAGCCACACGCTGTGGACAAAACTTCCCCCACCAGTGACTCTCATAACTCTATGTCAAACTTTTGAAAAATCATAACTCTTTTGAATATTAAGATCAAGAAACGATTCCGATGCTAAAATTCGTTAAATAATTTGAACTAACGATTCCAGAAGGAAAACAATTGAAAAATCAATTTGCAACATAATTTGTTATAAACAATTTATGTAAAAACTCGTTGTAAAAATACGAAAATAGACGTAAAATGTAGTTGACATCGAGATATTGGAGTATACTGAAAATCATCTCTTACTATTCATAATTAACCGAGATATGAATTTTATAACATATACACACACATACATTCAAACTTTTTATTTCTGAACTTTCAAAAATTCATAGCTTCCAAAATTATGATGATTAAGAAACCAAACTAGTACTAAAATTAATGAAAAAATACAAGCTACACAATGCGCTAAGAAAATTTGACAAAAGTTAATATTTACAATAATTTGTTATAAACAATTTATACGAAAAATCATTAGAGAATTATTAAAACCTATAGAATGCAAAGATAATCACATCAGGAGAATATAACCTCCAGAAATGAAAACGATAAAACCAATAGCAACAAAGTTATTCAACATTTAAATTTATTCACATATATATAGATATACAAAATACATGGCAAATAATCAAAAATCAATAACTTTTATAATAATCAATATTAAGGAATAATTTTCATTTGTAAAATCATTAAATAATTCAAACTAAAAGTTCATAAAAGAAAATTTAAGAAAAACCAAAATTTATGCAAAACCATTTTTGGACTTAAATTAACAATTGAATAACAACAAAAGTTATTAACTTAGGAAGATGAAACCAAGTTTGAAAAATAGATAAAAATAGTCTCTTCCAGACGCAATTGAGTTTATATTTTTAAAGTAATTATTTTGCAAGTTATTAACAAATAGCACTTTCAAGGTCATCCGACTTTAAATATAAATAACTCCGAAACTATAAAAGTTAAAGACTTGAATCCGACGCTAAAAATCATTAAATTCAATGGCCTTTCAGATGCACTATAGCACGATTCCAGATATTGTTAACTAACAAAGTTATTAACAATCAATTGTTTATAAAAAAATAATTTACAACTTTTGGTACTAAAATTTGTTCATTAAGCCAAAAATAAGCTCAAATATGGAAAGTCGTCAATTTATCCCACTTCCAAGTGGATTTGACAAAATCTGTTTATAAGGTACACATCAGGACGTCGAAAGGAAGCCATTTCCGAATAGTGAAAAATCAACTTTGAAATTGTCTAAAATCATGAAAAACAATATATTAATATGTCAAAAATAGGGTTATAATTAAGAAAACATCAAAATTGTATTTTTCATGTAAGAACTTGTATTGTAACACTACTATATACATATATATAAGCCTCAGCGCATGGACAGGCTACACCACAAGGGTAGAGAAAGGCGCTCCCCACTACATCAGCCACCACCAGCCACCAGTTGCGCCAGAGATCAACGGCGCATCCCCACTTATTGTACTCCCACCCTAACGGCTCAAGCCGCCGAATTGTCCATGTACCTAGATGCGCGAGGCTCGTTCAGTCAGTTCATCGCTCAACTTCAACTGGTAAAGACCTCCTCCTCCGGACGCGGTCGCGGTGACTCACTCGGGACTTAGAATAATTTTACTCAGTTTGGACTTAGAATATTTTCAGTGAATCGGGACTTAGAAAATTTTCAGTCGATCGACACTTAGAAAATTTTTATTGAAGTGGAACTTAGAATATTTTTACTCAATCGGAACTTAGAATATTTTTACTCAATCGGAACTTAGAATTTTTCTGTCAATCGGAACTTAGAATATTTTTATTAAATTACAACTTAGAATTTTTTTTATTATCGAAGTTTTTTTAAATCCAAATAATTTTCAATTAATCAATTCTGATTTTTATTATCAAGTGAAATATTTTCTCTCGACCGAATTAAACCGAACGAAACAATTTTCCCTCTTTATTCTGAGATCTGACGAAGCCTCGCGTTGATAGAAACAAATCAATTTATTTGAATAAATTTAAAATCATTTGAGTGAAACCGAGTTTTTTTTTATTAATCAATTATTTCTTCCTTTTCAGAGCCTTAAAAATTTAACCTGGTCAACACCGCAGATAACGGTGCGGTTGACTACTCTTTCCTCCCTCAACCTATTCGGCCTTAAACATTACCTGGTCAACACCGCAGATAACGGTGCGGTTGACTATTCTATAAAAACCTGGTCAACACCGCAGATAACGGTGCGGTTGACTACTCTTTCCTCCCTCAACCTATTCGGCCTTAAATATTACCTGGTCACCACCGCAGATAACGGTGCGGTTGACCATTCTATAAAAACCCGATCAACACCGCAGATAACGGTGCGGTTGATCACTCTATCCTTTCAATAAAAATAGAAAAATACATAAAACTCGCTTTCTATCATTAAATCATAATCAAATCGTCTATGTACACCTTTATCCGTCAGAATCTCATAATAGAGTCGAAGGCAGAATTTTAAATCAAACAGTGATAATTTTGTGAATCCATATTATTCTTTATTATAGTGAAGGTGAAATCAAGGCAAATAAATACAGTGACAGAAAAGTGAACAAAAGAATTCGAACTAATTAAGAAAACAGTAAAGAACAATTATCGTGCAGTGACTATCTACGTAAAGCTTGCGAGAGGAAGACCAAAGTGACCTGGAAAAGAGTAACACGGTGAGTAACGAAATTTTCTGACTCTCTAGCCCCGGAAGTCGATTGATATTCCAAAAAGTAGAGAAACTTTAACGTAAATGGGAATTAATCGGGTGTGAATTATATTTTGGGGATTTTTCTCGGAATAAATCATCTCGAGTCAATTCTTATACGTAACAATAGGCATCGAACAGCATAGCTTGATCTACAATGATCTCATTGCAGATGGAGATAGTAGCGTGATGAGTGCTATTTCGAAGTGGAATCCGTACGGAGAATATGACTTGAAAGTGAAGAAAATTGAATGTCGTAATCACTTATTATGAAGCCTAGTGAAACAATTGAAGCAATTATTCACTGATGTGGCTAAATATCGACCATGGAAGAAGCTGATCCATGACAATTCTCTTCGGTGTCGTAACGATATCATGGCTGCTATTGATTTCAGGAGACAAGAATCTGTCCCGGAAATGCAAAAAATTGAGCGCTTAAGGCAGGATATAAAGAATGTTCCCTGTGTTACGTATCGATCTGTGTGATCATACGTATTTTTCAATAATAATCAAGAATAACTAATAATTCAGTCGAAAAGGCCCACAATTCCAATGTCTGGACCAACTTACCCTGAAAGTGGTCAATAATACATGAAAGTACACTAAAAGTTGAAAGTTAATAAAATCAGAAAGAAAAACATTAAAATTCATTGAAAAATCTGAAAAGTCCATCAAGAAAGTATGTTAACAAATCAAGCAAAACGAACAAAATTGTCAAAAACAAGTAAAATATCATTAAAAATGTTTAAATACCAATTTGCAACAAATTCCTGTCAATAGAAACAAAGATATTCATATTTAAAGGCCAACGAAAAAGTATTGACCGTGCCGGCCTTCAGCGACCTTCACTGAGTAGGTGCGCGCAGCCACACGCTGTGGACAAAACTTCCCCCACCAGTGACTCTCATAACTCTATGTCAAACTTTTGAAAAATCATAACTCTTTTGAATACTAAGATCAAGAAACGATTCCGATGTTAAAATTCGTTAAATAATTTGAACTAACGATTCCAGAAGGAAAACAATTGAAAAATCAATTTGCAACATAATTTGTTATAAACAATTTATGTAAAAACTCATTGTAAAAATACGAAAATAGACGTAAAATGTAGTTGACATCGAGATATTGGAGTATACTGAAAATCAACTCTTAATATTCATAATTAACCGAGATATGAATTTTATAACATATACACACACATACATTCAAACTTTTTATTTCTGAACTTTCAAAAATTCATAGCTTCCAAAATTATGATGATTAAGAAACCAAACTAGTACTAAAATTAATGAAAAAATACAAGCTACACAATGCGCTAAGAAAATTTGACAGAAGTTAATATTTACAATAATTTGTTATAAACAATTTACATGAAAAATCATTAGAGAATTATTAAAACCTATAGAATGCAAAGATAATCACATCAGAAGAATATAACCTCCAGAAATGAAAACGATAAAACCAATAGCAACAAAGTTATTCAACATTTAAATTTATTCACATATATATAGATATACAAAATACATGGCAAATATTCAAAAATCAATAACTTTTATAATAATCAATATTAAGGAATAATTTTCATTTGTAAAATCATCAAATAATTCAAACTAAAAGTTCATAAAAGAAAATTTAAGAAAAACCAAAATTTATGCAAAACCATTTTTGGACTTAAATTAACAATTGAATAACAACAAAAGTTATTAAATTAGGAAGATGAAACCAAGTTTGAAAAATAGATAAAAATAGTCTCTTCCAGACGCAATTGAGTTTATATTTTTAAAGTTATTATTTTAAGAGTTATTAACAAATAGCACTTTCAAGGTCATCCGACTTTAAATATAAATAACTCTGAAACTATAAAAGTTAAAGACTTGAATCCGACGCTAAAAATCATTAAATTCAATGGCCTTTCAGATGCACTATAGCACGATTCCAGATATTGTTAACTAACAAAGTTATTAACAATCAATTGTTTATAAAAAAATAATTTACAACTTTTGATACTAAAATTCGTTCATTTAGCCAAAAATAAGTTCAAATATAGAAAATTGTCAATTTGTCCCACTTCCAAGGGGATTTGACAAAATCGGTTTATAAGGTACACATCAGGACGTAAAAAGGAAGCCATTTCCGAAGAGTGAAAAATCAACTTTGAAATTGTTTAAAATCATATAAAACAATATATTAATATGTCAAAAATAAGGTTATATATATAAGAAAACAACAATATTGTATTTTTAACGTAATAATCTTTATTGTAAAACTACTATATCATAAGATACATATATAAGCCTCAGCGCATGGACAGGCTACACAACAAGGGTAGAGAAAGGCGCTCCCCACTACATCAGCCACCACCAGCCACCAGTTGCGCCAGAGATCAACGGCGCATCCCCACTTATTGTACTCCCACCCTAACGGCTCAAGCCGCCGAATTGTCCATGTACCTAGATGCGCGAGGCTCGTTCAGTCAGTTCATCGCTCCTCTTCAACTGGTAAAGACCTCCTCCTCAGGACGCGGTCGCGGTAACTCACTCGGGACTTAGAATCATTTTACTCAGTTTGGACTTAGAATATTTTCAGTGAATCGGGACTTAGAAAATTTTCAGTCGATCGACACTTAGAAAATTTTTATTGAAGTGGAACTTAGAATATTTTTACTCAATCGGAACTTAGAATTTTTCTGTCAATCGGAACTTAGAATATTTTTATTAAATTACAACTTAGAATTTTTTTTATTATCGAAGTTTTTTTAAATCCAAATAATTTTCAATTAATCAATTCTGATTTTTATTATCAAGTGAAATATTTTCTCTCGACCGAATTAAACCGAACGAAACAATTTTCCCTCTTTATTCTGAGATCTGACGAAGCCTCGCGTTGATAGAAACAAATCAATTTATTTGAATAAATTTAAAATCATTTGAGTGAAACCGAGTTTTTTTTATTAATCAATTATTTCTTCCTTTTCAGAGCCTTAAAAATTTAACCTGGTCAACACCGCAGATAACGGTGCGGTTGACTACTCTTTCCTCCCTCAACCTATTCGGCCTTAAACATTACCTGGTCAACACCGCAGATAACGGTGCGGTTGACTATTCTATAAAAACCTGGTCAACACCGCAGATAACGGTGCGGTTGACTACTCTTTCCTCCCTCAACCTATTCGGCCTTAAATATTACCTGGTCAACACCGCAGATAACGGTGCGGTTGACCATTCTATAAAAACCCGATCAACACCGCAGATAACGGTGCGGTTGATCACTCTATCCTTTCAATCAAAATGGAAAAATACATAAAACTCGCTTTCTATCATTAAATCATAATCAAATCGTCTATGTACACCTTTATCCGTCAGAATCTCATAATAGAGTCGAAGGCAGAATTTTAAATCAAACAGTGATAATTTTGTGAATCCATATTATTCTTTATTATAGTGAAGGTGAAATCAAGGCAAATAAATACAGTGACAGAAAAGTGAACAAAAGAATTCGAACTAATTAAGAAAACAGTAAAGAACAATTATCGTGCAGTGACTATCTACGTAAAGCTTGCGAGAGGAAGCCCAACGTGCTCTGGACATCAGTAACACGGTAAGTAACGAAATTTTCTGACTCTCTAGCCCCGGAAGTCGATTGATATTCCAAAAAGTAGAGAAACTTTAACGTAAATGGGAATTAATCGGGATTGAATTATATTTTGGGGATTTTTCTCGGAATAAATCATCTCGAGTCAATTCTTATACGTAACAAAATGGTGCTAAGTGTGGGGTAATTCAGACGTTCGTTCTAATCGTGTGACAATATTCTCTTTTTCATTATTTTCATTTTTTTTTACAATTAAAATTTGCCACACATTAGCAATTTTGTGTAACAAAATGGTGCTAAGTGTGGGGTATATCAGATTTTCGTGCTAACCGTGCTATCAACGCCTCTCCCCATCAATTTTTTTTATTAGAATCATTTTTACTACAATTTAGTTTTTTCATTATTTCTTCTCATTTTTTGCAATTAAATTGGCCACACTTTAGCAATTTTGTATAACAAAATGGTGCTAAGTATGGGGTAATTAGAAAATCCGTTACACTCGTGCTTTTTTCACAGTATCAAGTTTTTTTTCTTTTTTTTTCTACAAATTAGTTTACCACACATTAGCAATTTTGTCTAACAAAATAGTGCTAAGTGTGGGGTGGTAATAGAAAAATTTCATGTGACCTGTGTTAGAGTTGTGCTTCCTTTTTCTATAATAATTTTTGTTCTATCGTTCAACATCAATTCAAAGTAAATTCTTTTAATTACGGAATCTCTATCCACTTAAAACTCCATTGTGACTTATTCTCGAAATTATTCATTTTTTTTTGTTTCAAATCATCCAAGAAAATTCTTTTACATGAAATTCAATCAGTACGTTCTATCTGAAAGTGTCATAGTTGAATTAAATCAAATCAATTGAATCGAATTAATTAAATTACAACTAAACAAAAATTTTTCTTTTATATTTAATTACTCCGTTTTCGGGTTTTTTTTTTTTCGTTTGAACCTTCAATTATTCCAATTTAGAATTTTTCATTTTTGAATTCTTTTTTTTTGGATTTTAAATTATTCCAATTAAAAATTTTTTTTTGACATCCAATTATTTCATTTTGAAAATTTTATTTAAAATTTTTTTTTTGGACATCCAACGATTCTAATTTAAATTTTTTTTCTCGACATTCAATTATTCTATTTTAAATTTTTTTTGGACATCCAACGATTCCAATTCAAAATTTTTTTTTTGAACACTCAACTACTCAAATTTTCAAAAAAAATTTTTTTGTACATCCTATTATTCCAATTTAAAATTTTTTTTTGTGTGAAGATTCTATTATTCCAGTTTGAATTTTTTTTGATATTCAACTATTCCAATTAAAATTTTTTTTTTTTTTTTGATTGGTTCAATTTTAAATTTTCCTTAAAAAAATTTTTTTTTTTTTTTTTTTTTTGACATTCAATCATCCCACTCTTGAGGAAATTTTTTTTTTATATATACTTACAATCAATTAGGTTCATGTTTATAGACCATCAATTAGCCGATGAGTATTCAAATCGTTTATCCATAAATAAAATTTATTTTTTCTCTCTTGAATAAATTGAAATAAAATTTTTTTTATTATTATCATTAAATTCTTTCCATTGTCTCCAACGACATAGAATCAAGTTGATTTCAATTCACCTTTGACTTAAAATTTTTTTTTTTTTGAACTACTTCAAGTACATATAAAAAGTTTTTTTATATATATACAATTTATCATCATTAATTTCATTCCTTTTTTTTCTCAACTCATTATTACTAAATTTTCATTATGGAATCCCCAACTCTAGAAGAAGCACGACTTCTTAATGAACAATTAGCGGAAAAATTAAAACTTATAGACGAACAAGCTAAACTTATCCAAGAATTACACAGTCACATTAAAGACCTTCAAAATAATGTACGTGAATTGCAAAGTAACAGTAATAAAAATTCAAATAGTCCACCACGCGATGAAAATCAAGAATGTCACGATTCACCAAGCACTAGTAACCAACAGTCAGAAGACCCTAAACAAACATCCAATTCGGTTGATGAAATGATGAGGGTCCTAACATCTGAAATCACAAAAATAAGAGATGAGTTAAATAATATTAAACAAATGCCAAATACTAATGTGAACCACGACGAATACAGTGGTCAGGGTAATTTCAGATCCCCTCATACAGAATATCACATACCTCACATATCAGTTAAAGATGCTTTATATTATGTGCCAAAATTTAATGGGAATAATATGTCGGTTTCTCAATTTATTAGAACTTGTGAGAGGGCTAGTTCTATGATGAGTCATCAGGCAATGCCAGTATTTTTGGAATTATTACGTTCAAAATTTGAGGGAATAGCTAGAATTGCTGTAGAAAATATGGAATATCTATCGATTTCTGATTTAGAGTCTAAATTGCGTGATCTCTTCGATCCATTGTGTACTGCTAACCAATACAAAGCTGCTCTGCAAGGCATAATGATAGAGGCTAATGAGCATGTTGCAAGCTATGTAAATCGTGTTCAAACGCTTTACCTTGACATTATTAACGCTGAAATTCGTGAAAGACCCGGCTTCACCCAATTAGATGCACTAAGAATAGAAAATGATGCTATTAATTCATTCATGAACGGATTACCGCCTACTTTGAGAATTCAATGTCTAGCTAAGCCTCACAATACATTATCTCAAGCTTACAAGGCCGCCACTGAAGTCTATAAAACTGCTCAACTAGATTTACAAAGATTTGGTGATTCTGCTAGATTTATTGGAATCACCCAAACATTAGAGTCCCCTCAAAACTTCGAAAATTCAGAATCAAGTAACTTTAATCAATCGAAAAAACGTCAGCCACCAGAAGGCACTAATAATTCTAATGTCTCGAATTCCCAATCACAAAGCAACCCTAATAATCATAACGGAAATTCTCAAGTCCCAGAAAATATTTCTCAAAATTTGCAATTTAGTTCAAATAATTCTAATTATCAAAATCGAAACAACAATAATAATGTTCCTCATAATCCTTATCGGAATAATTACCCTAGAAATTTTTTTAATGGGGGCAATGCTAATAGGAACTTTAATCAAAATAATCGCAATTTTTCCCGAGGTAATCATAATCAAAATTCCATCCCGAATCAGAATTTCGGAAATTCCAATTATAATAACAACCATTCATACTCTCGCAACGGTAATAATAATCAAATTAATTCGAATAATAATCCTAATCAGCCAACAGGCCGAAGTCCTTCAGCTGATTACGATCCAAATAAATTTTGTGAATACTGTCGCCGTCGGGGTCACGACCTAAGTGAATGCCGAAACTTACGTAACATTTGGTCAAAAAGAGAGTCTATCATTGCATCAAAAAACGAATCTTGCCCCGAGGTGAATTCCAATGGGTCCCTGGGGAATGCGACGAACGAAATCCCGTTGAACAATCAACCGAGACAAGCACAACAGAGTGCTCAAACGAATCAGCAACCACTGCAACCAAACCCGTCAACGTCGCGTCAATAAATTTACAAGAATCTAAAATACCATCTTTTACTCTAAACTCAAAAGAATTATGTACTTCCACTATGATAATGATAGACAGTGGAGCTGAAGTAAATTTGATAAAATTGAACATATTAAATCCAAATCAAATTATCGATCATAACGATATAATTTATTTAACAGGAATTACAGACAGCCGCACGGCTACAATAGGAAGTACAGTCCTTCGAATTCATAATTATCCTGTAAAATTTCACGTAGTAAGAGATGACTTTCCTATTATTTACGGAGGCATAATCGGTGCCAATTTTTTTGATGAATATAAAGCAACACTTTCCTATGAAAATCGAACTTTCTCATTTAAAGACGTAGTTATTGAAATTAATTATGATGAAAAACAATTAGTATCTAAACATTCTACTCGCACCTTTCTAATTAAATTAACTCAAGATTCACTAAATGCCGGTATTATACCAGATTTCCGCATTTCAGAAGAAATTACTTTAACTGGAGGTTTAGAAGCAAATTTCGGAGGTTATACTTATATTCGAGCTCACAACAAGTCAGATCAGGATATTCACATCCCAACACCAATTGTCAAAATGGGTCAATGCAGCTGGCTCAACGCGAAAACTGAAAATGATGATGAGAATGCACAAAATATTTCCGATGATACCAATGAAAACTTAATACACAAAGAACTCACTAACGAGGCACTACTTAATAGGCAGTCGAACGTAGACTCCAACTTCATTTTACCTTACGAGAAAAACTCTAAGGTCACTAGAATTAATTATATACTTGAACAAAGCCCACACGCGGGTACAATCAATCATTTATCATCGGAACCATTACAATGCCATTCATTCACAAATACAACTAATATTAACACAATCACAGCTGACAAATTGACCCCAGAAAGAGCTAATATCATAAAAGATTCAATTCATACTGACGAAATTTCAATCGAAGAAAGACAAGTACTAAATAAACTTATTGAAAACAACCAGGACCTGTTCGTATTGAAAGATGAACCCCTCGGTTGTACAAATTCTATTTTTCACCGAATTAATACAGTAGATGACGCTCCAGTTTTCAAAAGACAATACCGATTTCCTCCTAAACATAAAGACGAAATTTTAAAACAATGTGCAGAATTAGAAGAAAGGGGAATAATACGTCCTTCTGAGTCTCCATACAGCTCACCTGTGTGGGTCGTTCCAAAAAAGGAAGATTCACAGGGGAACAAACGAATGAGAATGGTAATAGACTACAGAAGCCTAAATGAGAAGACTATAGGGGATGCATATCCACTCCCCAACATTAGCGAGATTTTAGATCAATTAGGAAACGCAAAATATTTTTCTACTTTCGATTTAGCAAGTGGGTTTCATCAAATACCCATACATCCAGACGATATTCATAAAACTGCTTTTTCTACTCCATATCAACATTACGAATTTACTAGAATGCCATTTGGGCTCAAAAATGCTCCACCAACATTCCAACGAATGATGGACAAAGTTTTAGTAGGACTACAGGGAAGAGAAATTTTTGTTTACATGGATGACATCGTATTATATTCTGAAACATTAGAAGAACATGTAGAAAAATTTAGTAGATTATCGGAAAGACTTAGGAAAGCAGGATTACAACTCGAGCCTGATAAATGTCATTTTCTTTGCAAATCTATCAATTATTTAGGTCATATTATATCAATTGATGGTGTTCAACCTGATCCAAAAAAATTAGAAGCTGTTAAAAATTTTCCTAGACCCACTAATCAAAAGAACATTCGACAATTTCTTGGTCTGACAGGATACTACAGACGTTTCATTCCTAACTACGCAAAAATCTCAAAACCACTGACTATTCTTTTACATAAAGACGTAAAATTCAATTGGGGTAGTGATCAGAATCAAGCTTTTACTGAGTTGAGGGATACTTTGTGCAAATCTCCCATCTTACAATACCCAGATTTCACTAAAGAGTTCATAATAACCACAGACGCAAGTAATGTCGGCATAGCCGGAATCCTCAGTCAAGGTGATATTGGTAAGGATCTCCCTATCGCTTACATATCTAGAGTATTAAATAAAGCTGAAACAAATTACTCGACTATCGAGAAAGAGATGTTAGCTATTATATATTCAGTTCAATATTTTCGTCCATACATATATGGGAGAAAATTCACCTTAGTCACAGATCATAGACCATTAACATGGCTCAATTCGATTTCTTCTCCAAATTCAAGAGTAGTTAGATGGCGATTAAATATGCAGGATTTTGACTATAGGGTAGTGTATAAGCCAGGGTTAGTAAACGCAAACGCTGATGCATTATCTCGTAACATTTCGCCTGAAGAGTCGTCTCAAACAGAAATAGAAGAAATTAATAGTGCAAACATTCACGTTATTGACATAAAAAAATTATTCATTTTAGAAGAAGATAGTAGTCCAGAAGTTAACAAATTCAAAGAGAAAATGAGAATTGAAATAGAGTCGAGCGATGAGGAAGAAATTAGGCCTGATCCTTATGATACAGGTCAAGACAATTTACACAATAATCATTTATTTACATACAATAATGTAGAGTCTATAGAACATATAGAAAATAATTTATAAACATTTCACTCATCATTTTAATTCCTCGGATCTCTATAATAAGCGTTAAGAGAGCTCAAATTATTTAAGGTAACTCTTCACGCGATTAACGGATGTGCAATCAGTACCATGACATAATCGATACGATACTAAATTGAAAATTTAAAGAGCATTACCATGCCGTATCAATCCTCAAGAAGTTGGAATTGATAGTAAAATTCTATAAATTTTTTTTTTTCTTTCTTCTTCTCTCATCTCTCTCTTCATAAAAGAGGAGCTCTTCATAATGAAAATGCCATAATTAATGGTAACAAAAAGTTCACAAAAATAAACTCCGCTTGTCACAACTGTAATCCAACTCGGTAGTTATTAATAATATAAATCACTAAGAAAATCTCTATATATATTAATACATAGAAACCTTTGTAAATGCTATCGTAAAAATCAGTATTTATACAGAAAACTTGTTAGATTACTTGAATATTGTTAGATCACTGAAAAAAAAAACAGAGATATAGAAATGTATAATTGATTGTTAGTGTAATTAATATAGAATACATACACTTCAAGAAAAAAAAATCGAAAGTCAGCACTGAAATTTGTTCCAGACGTCGCGACAACATTCTACCCATGAGCAACGTAAATGCCAGTCCTCATCAAATCTTCCAAAAACAAAAAAAAACGCTCACATAATTGTCTTGTTTCACAACAAAGCATGGAACACTCACCTACAATTATTGCTTGATGCCTGTAAAATCCCTAAACATCAGACCTTCATATTTATTTTCATAGAGTTCTTTCAAACAATTCTCATTGCCTGCAAATGAAGAACCTTCAATAGTTTATAATATGGTTACTCTATTAGAAGAAGCCTCATTTCCTATGGATATTAAAGCTGTCCTAGGTATGATTGGAGATAACATTCATACAATACGACTAAATACAATTCCTGAAATCATAGAGGTCGCTTTTGGTGATGAACCAATCTGGAAACTACAGTTGAAGGCTTGCCTGAGGGCTGCCTCCGCATTCAAATTATTCCTTCAATGGAAAAAAAAAACACGCTTAGTATATCACCTCATGAAACAGTAAATCGGATAAGTGATATGCTGCTAACTTCAATGTATTAACGCTAACTGCCAAGCATGAGTTGCAAATAATCCCAGCTAATTTACGAACACTCCATTTACACTATCAACAAAATTCACAGATGTCTTCTAAAGAAAAATCAAAAATCGTACCAGGATCTGAAGCTATTAACCAAGTCAGAGAGCAAATAATGAAAATGTCACTCGACCTAAAACTTGCTGGACAATTACAAATTGACTCAGTCACCTCGCCCACCACGACCTCGAGCTATAGTAGAAGTGAGGAGGAAAAGGAAATTGTTGAAGAAGTTGGAGTGGAACTAACGAAGATGGGACAAGTATTGTGGAGTTTCTCTAGCTACTTGCAGAGGAAGGTCCATAAGCTACGAGAAGAGGAACGGCAAGTGGCAGATATTTTGGAAGAACAGCCATACAAAAAACAACATTGGCTTAAGAGATGGAGGAAATGAAGTGAAGCACAGCGGAGTCCCAGAATTATGTTCATACGTAGTAATAAGAGTCATTATTGTTAGTACCAATGGAATGTGATTTCTTACCAATAACAACAACAAATGCGGTGCATGACGGACTTCGCATAATTACCTTTAAACACATCAGATAGCAAATTTAAAAAGCTTCTAAAGAAAAATTTGCACTCTACGCATGCCGCATGACTTTTCTTTTTATGTCTTTCCTGCATAATCACAAGTTTAGTTATAATAAATAAATCATATTACAGGATAAAAACGTACTAAGTCATGGCTCCAAATAAAAATATGACCCTTGGGAACATGAGCAGTTTGGAACGCAGGAGAATGATTGTTGTATTGAGAAAAATTGAACGAAAAGCAAGGAAAATTGGAAAGCAACAGATAGAGCTGGCCGATAGTTTACTCAACAGGATTTGCCTGTTGAAAGACATCGAATGGGCATTCAGGCTTGAGAAGGGGAAAAAAACAAAGGAAAAGAACAAATTCCTATCGCCAGGGGAATTGTTCGATGAGTTCGTGAGTGCATGCTTGAGTGACACAGACCCTGAAGAATCAGCAGATGAGGACGGTAAATTTTCATCGGACGAAGACCAAGACTTCAAGGAAGATGAAGACCCAGAACCACCAGCTGCAGCTGCTCAATTAGTGTCTAGTAATTAAGAAGTCATCCAGAGATTTTACATTATATTATAGTATCCGAAAATTTTCGATTGTTAGAGAGAAATAAGTTAAAAGGGGTTTGGAGTCGATAAATACTGCGGAGACGACGAGCCGCGGGGTCCCCTATAGTTTTAGGATTAAGTTAGAATAAGTCAAAAAAACGTTAAAAGACATTATCATATTATTCACTTTATTATTTCATTAATTTTGCTATATTTTTTTTTAACAACATTATACAACTATCTACATAGATGCACTACTTTTACGCATACGTGCATCAAGTACCAATATAATTTTTCTATTTTTTTTAACTACAATATTATACAAGTATATTATCCTACAAATATTAGATAAATGCACTATTTTTACGCATACGTGCATCAGAAATTTTTCTATTTTGTTATTATCCTACAAATATTGAATGCACTATTTTTAGGCATACGTGCATTCTAGAATAACCGCTTCAAAATTTCCGAGAATTTTTTTTATCATCAACAAATATTAGGTTAATTAACTTAAATGCACTATTATTACACATACATGCATTTATATAGATACCACTTTTACATTATTGAATTGATAAATCAACTATATCACATTAAATATTAGACATAATGGGGTCTGGAGTCTCTAAATACTATGAAATTGACGAATCATAGAATCCCCAAAAACCTTGGTTAAGTACTAGAATAAGTTCATTCATTAATTCACAGTATCCCATTAATCAACGACACTATATTTAATAATCATAAATACATAGAATTAAAATGTTTTTTTTTCGCGATAATGATAATGCACGAATACAGAAAGCACAACGCATGCGTAGACATAGTTTTCACTAATAAGATCTGAAGAGGAAAATATTTTTTTACAGAAAATCCGAAAAAACAAAAATGCAGGCAGGGAGCGATAGTAATAAAGACGTTGTAAGAGCATGGAAGACTCCAAGCCGAGCTACAATGAGAGCAAGAATGCAAAAACAGAGAAAAATAATAATATGTAGACAATTAATAAGAAAAGTTACGAAAATGAAAAGAACAATAGTTAAATTCGAGAAATATTTAATGACTAAAACTTTAGAATTAAATAGCGAAGAAGTTAGAGAAGGAATCGAGGATCTATCTACCGAAAGCGATACGCAAAGCGAAGAAGAAACTCCAACGGAAGTCTAAGCGATAAGAATGAAATAAGAGTATGGGAGAAGAATGATAAAAATCGTGAGAAAGCTGACAGAAAGTTGAAGAGCTGAAATTAGAATAAGAGAATGAAGAATTTAGTCTTAGCGAAACGAAGAATGATAAAAATCGTGAGAAAGCTGAATAAACAGAAAAACAGTAACGTTAATTTAAACAAGTTGCTATTATCGACAACAGATAAAAGCAACTTCCCCCACGATGGAGATGTTACGTTCGCAAAAATTCGCGAGCGTACTAACTTTATTATAAGGATATTAATAGATAAAAATAAGACAGACATTACATTTGTGACATAGCGGAGGACAAAAATGACTAATTAATCATAGTCATAAGCACGAATACAAACAAACAAACAATATCGATCATACGGAAAAGGCAGATTACGCCAAGAATTTTTTTTTTTTTTCATTTATATATTATTATTATTATCATTGTTTTATAAGAATACTATTGGATTTATATTAAGAGTTTGAACAAGTTGCTATTATCGACAACAGATAAAAGCAACTTCCCCCACGATGGAGATGTTACGTATCGATCTGTGTGATCATACGTATTTTTCAATAATAATCAAGAATAACTAATAATTCAGTCGAAAAGGCCCACAATTCCAATGTCTGGACCAACTTACCCTGAAAGTGGTCAATAATACATGAAAGTACACTAAAAGTTGAAAGTTAATAAAATCAGAAAGAAAAACATTAAAATTCATTGAAAAATCTGAAAAGTCCATCAAGAAAGTATGTTAACAAATCAAGCAAAACGAACAAAATTGTCAAAAACAAGTAAAATATCATTAAAAATGTTTAAATACCAATTTGCAACAAATTCCTGTCAATAGAAACAAAGATATTCATATTTAAAGGCCAACGAAAAAGTATTGACCGTGCCGGCCTTCAGCGACCTTCACTGAGTAGGTGCGCGCAGCCACACGCTGTGGACAAAACTTCCCCCACCAGTGACTCTCATAACTCTATGTCAAACTTTTGAAAAATCATAACTCTTTTGAATACTAAGATCAAGAAACGATTCCGATGTTAAAATTCGTTAAATAATTTGAACTAACGATTCCAGAAGGAAAACAATTGAAAAATCAATTTGCAACATAATTTGTTATAAACAATTTATGTAAAAACTCATTGTAAAAATACGAAAATAGACGTAAAATGTAGTTGACATCGAGATATTGGAGTATACTGAAAATCAACTCTTAATATTCATAATTAACCGAGATATGAATTTTATAACATATACACACACATACATTCAAACTTTTTATTTCTGAACTTTCAAAAATTCATAGCTTCCAAAATTATGATGATTAAGAAACCAAACTAGTACTAAAATTAATGAAAAAATACAAGCTACACAATGCGCTAAGAAAATTTGACAGAAGTTAATATTTACAATAATTTGTTATAAACAATTTACATGAAAAATCATTAGAGAATTATTAAAACCTATAGAATGCAAAGATAATCACATCAGAAGAATATAACCTCCAGAAATGAAAACGATAAAACCAATAGCAACAAAGTTATTCAACATTTAAATTTATTCACATATATATAGATATACAAAATACATGGCAAATATTCAAAAATCAATAACTTTTATAATAATCAATATTAAGGAATAATTTTCATTTGTAAAATCATCAAATAATTCAAACTAAAAGTTCATAAAAGAAAATTTAAGAAAAACCAAAATTTATGCAAAACCATTTTTGGACTTAAATTAACAATTGAATAACAACAAAAGTTATTAAATTAGGAAGATGAAACCAAGTTTGAAAAATAGATAAAAATAGTCTCTTCCAGACGCAATTGAGTTTATATTTTTAAAGTTATTATTTTAAGAGTTATTAACAAATAGCACTTTCAAGGTCATCCGACTTTAAATATAAATAACTCTGAAACTATAAAAGTTAAAGACTTGAATCCGACGCTAAAAATCATTAAATTCAATGGCCTTTCAGATGCACTATAGCACGATTCCAGATATTGTTAACTAACAAAGTTATTAACAATCAATTGTTTATAAAAAAATAATTTACAACTTTTGATACTAAAATTCGTTCATTTAGCCAAAAATAAGTTCAAATATAGAAAATTGTCAATTTGTCCCACTTCCAAGGGGATTTGACAAAATCGGTTTATAAGGTACACATCAGGACGTAAAAAGGAAGCCATTTCCGAAGAGTGAAAAATCAACTTTGAAATTGTTTAAAATCATATAAAACAATATATTAATATGTCAAAAATAAGGTTATATATATAAGAAAACAACAATATTGTATTTTTAACGTAATAATCTTTATTGTAAAACTACTATATCATAAGATACATATATAAGCCTCAGCGCATGGACAGGCTACACAACAAGGGTAGAGAAAGGCGCTCCCCACTACATCAGCCACCACCAGCCACCAGTTGCGCCAGAGATCAACGGCGCATCCCCACTTATTGTACTCCCACCCTAACGGCTCAAGCCGCCGAATTGTCCATGTACCTAGATGCGCGAGGCTCGTTCAGTCAGTTCATCGCTCCTCTTCAACTGGTAAAGACCTCCTCCTCAGGACGCGGTCGCGGTAACTCACTCGGGACTTAGAATCATTTTACTCAGTTTGGACTTAGAATATTTTCAGTGAATCGGGACTTAGAAAATTTTCAGTCGATCGACACTTAGAAAATTTTTATTGAAGTGGAACTTAGAATATTTTTACTCAATCGGAACTTAGAATTTTTCTGTCAATCGGAACTTAGAATATTTTTATTAAATTACAACTTAGAATTTTTTTTATTATCGAAGTTTTTTTAAATCCAAATAATTTTCAATTAATCAATTCTGATTTTTATTATCAAGTGAAATATTTTCTCTCGACCGAATTAAACCGAACGAAACAATTTTCCCTCTTTATTCTGAGATCTGACGAAGCCTCGCGTTGATAGAAACAAATCAATTTATTTGAATAAATTTAAAATCATTTGAGTGAAACCGAGTTTTTTTTATTAATCAATTATTTCTTCCTTTTCAGAGCCTTAAAAATTTAACCTGGTCAACACCGCAGATAACGGTGCGGTTGACTACTCTTTCCTCCCTCAACCTATTCGGCCTTAAACATTACCTGGTCAACACCGCAGATAACGGTGCGGTTGACTATTCTATAAAAACCTGGTCAACACCGCAGATAACGGTGCGGTTGACTACTCTTTCCTCCCTCAACCTATTCGGCCTTAAATATTACCTGGTCAACACCGCAGATAACGGTGCGGTTGACCATTCTATAAAAACCCGATCAACACCGCAGATAACGGTGCGGTTGATCACTCTATCCTTTCAATCAAAATGGAAAAATACATAAAACTCGCTTTCTATCATTAAATCATAATCAAATCGTCTATGTACACCTTTATCCGTCAGAATCTCATAATAGAGTCGAAGGCAGAATTTTAAATCAAACAGTGATAATTTTGTGAATCCATATTATTCTTTATTATAGTGAAGGTGAAATCAAGGCAAATAAATACAGTGACAGAAAAGTGAACAAAAGAATTCGAACTAATTAAGAAAACAGTAAAGAACAATTATCGTGCAGTGACTATCTACGTAAAGCTTGCGAGAGGAAGCCCAACGTGCTCTGGACATCAGTAACACGGTAAGTAACGAAATTTTCTGACTCTCTAGCCCCGGAAGTCGATTGATATTCCAAAAAGTAGAGAAACTTTAACGTAAATGGGAATTAATCGGGATTGAATTATATTTTGGGGATTTTTCTCGGAATAAATCATCTCGAGTCAATTCTTATACGTAACACCTGTAACGTATTTGGAGAACACTTCAATTGTGCTAGGTACTTCTGCCAGATAATCCCCAAACCAGAGGAGATCAACTATGTACCAACTATGAAGAAACTTGGAGTGTTTGAAGATTTAGAGGCTTGTTTCGATAGAGCGATTGCAAATGCCGACAGTTTATTCCAGAAAGTTACTAATAACATTGTTGAGACATGCAATTCGATCCACGCAAAAATGGCGCATTATCGCGTAAAGAAAGAATTCAAATTATCAAATAAATCAATTAAATTAAAGAATTGAATGAATTGATTAAATTAAATTGCACAAGTTTCTGAAAAAAATTGGAGGTGATCAGATTCGATCTCGGTTGAGAGTCGAAGCTCACAACCTTATCTACTTTCCGGGCAGTTGCTCTACCATTGAGCTATCGAGACACCTCACACCTTCAAATTTTCAGAAACTTGTGCATATCGTCACTATTTGCCATTTGTATATTACAGAGTTTTGATTTTACCGACCGTGTATTGATTATTTTTGAATTTTCGTGACATGACTTTTTGCGGCAATTTCAGTCATATATAGGCGTTCGTTCATGAGAAATTCATCTGAACTTAAATGGAGAGAAGGCCCAGAATGTCTGAGTATTTAAACTTCTAACCTATTCATGTTATAGTAGTTGCAATCTCATATTATCGCGTAAAGAAGGAATTCAAATTATCAAATAATTCAATTAAATTAAAGAATTGAATGAATTAATTAAAACGCATTGATTTTGGTCTGCGTGGATCTTACAATGCTAGAGTATGCATGGCAGTTCTCCAAATGAATGGTCAGGACTGCCTTCAGAAATTGGCTCTTAGTATGAAGAAGAAGCCAACGGGCAATTGTAAAACGGTTAGAAACCCGTCGCAAAATGGCAAATGAAGCAAAAAAATCCGTAGGAAAATGTCACAAATGTTTGATACTCCAAAAAGATCTCCTTGGAAACAGAATTCTGATAAGAAACTAACATCATCAATAACGAGAGATTACGGAGAAAACTGCCAACAGCCCGATCTTGATGAAACTTAGAAAGAAAAACGAAAGCAGGAAATTTTGCACAAATTAGCAGCTTGAAGAGACAATAGCATTGAAGTAGAAATGAACACTCGAACTAAAGGCAATGAATTAGCATTAGATATCCTAAATAAAGTTATCACAGCTGAACATTTTGGAAAAATATGCCGGGCAAGAGCTTCAACTCCATGTGATAGAAAAGTCAAAAAAATACTGTATCCATCAGCTAGAGTGTTACGTATTGATCTGCGTGATCATACGTATTTTCCAACGATAATCAAATATAAACAATAATTCAGTTGAAAATGGCCACAATTCCTATATCTGGACCAATTTGCCTTGAAAGAGGTCAACAATACATGAAATTATAAGAAATAGTCGAAAGTCAACAAAACCGAACAGAAAACAATCAAAATCCATTGAAATCCATTGAAAAGTCTGAAAAGTCCATTTACAAAGTACATCAACAAATTAAGAAAAGCGAACAAAACTGTCATAAACAAGTAAAATATTCTCAAAAATGTTTAAATACCAATTTGGAAAAAATTCTCTTTATTAGAAACGGAGATATTCATGTTTAAAGGCCAACGGAAAAGTATAGACCGCGCCGGCCTTCAGCGACTATCACTGAGTAGGTGCGTCATGTTACACGCGGTGAACTAAACTTCTCCCACCAGTGACTCGCGTAATTCTGTTAAACTCTTGAAAAATCATAACTCTTCCAAATATGGAGATTAAGAAATGATTCCAATGTTAAAATTCGTTAAATAATTTATACTATCGATTACAGATGGAAAACTACAAAAAAATCAATTTGCTATATAATTTGTTATAAACAATTCACATAAAAACTAATCGTAAAAATATGAAAATGGACGTGAAATGTAGTTGACAATGAGATATTGACGTATACTGAAAATCAACGCTTAATATTTATAATTAACCGAGATATAAATAATATAGAATATATACACACACACATGCAAATTTATTATTACTGAACTTTCAAAAATTCATATCTTCAAAAATTATGAAGATTAAGAAACCAAAATAGCACTAAAAACAACGAAAAAGTACAAGCTACCCAATGCGCTAAGGAAATTTGACAAAAGTTAATATTTACAATAATTTGTTATAAACAATTAATATGAAAAGTCATTAGAGAATTACGAAACCGAATAGAATAGAAAGATAATCACATCAGAAGAATATAAAGACCAAAAATGAAAGCGAAATAACAAATAACAACAAAGTTATGTAACATTGAAATTTATTTACATATATATAGATATATAAAATACATGGCACAATTCAAAAATCAACTACTTTTGAAAGTATTAACATTAAGGAATAATTTCCATTTGTAAAATCATTAAATAATTCAAACTGAAATTTCATGAAAGAAAATCAAAGAAAAACCATACATTTATTTTCGGGCTTCAATTAACAATTGAATAACAACAAAATTATTAACTTAGAAAGATGAATCGAAGTTGGAAAAATAGATAAAAATAGTCTCTTCCAAACGCAATTGAGGTTATATTTTTGAAGCAATTATTTTACAAGTTATTAACAATTAGCACTTGCAAGGTCATCCAACTTTGAATAGAAATAACTCCGAAACTATAAAAGTTAGAAAAATGAATCCAACGTTAAAAATCACTAAATTCGACGGCCTTTCAACTGCATTATAGAACGATTCCCAATATTCTTAGTTAACAAAGTTATTAACAATCAAATGTTTATAAAAAAATGATAAAAAACTTTTGATACTAAAATTTGTTCATTTAGCCGAAAATAAGCTCAAATATAGAAAATCGTTAATTTATCTCACTTCTAAGTGGATTTGACAAAATTTGTTTATAAAGTACACATCAGGATGCAAAAAGGAAGCCATTTCCGATGAGTTAAAAATCAACTTGAAAAATGTTGGAAATCATATAAAACAAAATATAAATATGTCAAAAATAAGGTTATATATAAGAAAACCACAATATTGTATTTTGAATGTAAAACTACTATATCATAAGATACATATATGTAAGCCTTAGCGCATGGACAAGCTACAGCACAAGGGTAGAAGAAAGGCGCTCCCTACCAATGCAGTCACCACCAGCCACCTGATTGCGCCAGAATCTCACAGTGCATCCCCACTTATTGTACTCCGACCCTACCGGCTCACGTCGCCCAACTGTCCATATACCTAGATGCGCGAGGCTCAGTCAGTCAGTTCATCGCTCAACTTCAACTGGTAAAGACCTCCTCCAGACGCAGTCGCGGTAACTCACTCGGGACTTAGAATAATTTTACTCAGTTTGGACTTAGAATATTTTCAGTGAATCGAGACTTAGAATATTTTCGTTCAGTCGACACTTAGAAAATTTTTATTCGATCGGGACTTAGAATCTTTTTCAACCATTGGGACATAGATTATTTTTGCCCAATTGGATTTTAGAATATTTTATATTAAATTGCAACTTAGAGTTTTCTTTATTATTAACGTTTTAACAAGACTAGCCACAGTAAGATACCATAAATATTGTATACGGGGCAAGGCCCACAAGTTTGACCCTTGTGCATCTTGCCAACTGTGTAACTCCGACAAATCTGACTCTGTAATGCACCTGCTCATCGAGTGCCCAAGATATATTAGCATAAGAGGTTACTGGCTAAAGGAGACTAAAGAAGCTCATACCTTGATGGAAACTGAAAAAAGCACACTATTAAAAACACTCCTCTCTTCCGATACAAACTCAGGCGATTTATTGAAAAGATTATATTATTTTTTAGTAAATGCTCTGAAGTTAAGAAGTTTCTGTCTTGAAATCCTGAATGAAACAGAAGAATTAAAGAGCTTAGTATATGTGATATAAAGTGAAAAAATAAATAAATAAAAAATAAAAACGGATGTAAACAGCTGCTTATTGGACAAATATCTCTTGTAAAATTTATATTCTCCCCCCCCCCCCCTGCTATAGGGCGTAGTCCCTGGAGGGCAGGTATTAATAAATAAAATAAATAAATAAATTATTATTAACGTTTTTATTCCGAATGATTTTTAATTAATTTTGATTTTGATTATCAAGTGAAATATTTTCTTTCAACCGAATTGAACCGAACGAAATAATTTTGCCTCTTTATTCTGAGATCTGACGAAGCCTCGCGTTGATAGTTCTGAATCAATGATTTGAATAAATTTAAAATCATTTACCTGCAACCGAGTTTAATTGAATCAATCAATAATTTTCTCCTTTTCAGAGCCTTAATTTTTGACCGGGTCAACACCGCAGACATCGGTGCGGTTGACTACTCTATCCTCATTTAACCCTAATTACCGACATAATACCTGGTCAACACCACAGATATCGGTGCGGATGACTACTGTATTTCCCCATTTATTAGCCGATCAACACCACAGATATCGGTGCGGTTGATCACTCTCGCCTTTCAACCCAAATAGCATAAAATACATGAAACTCGTTTTCTCTGATTAAAATAAACTCAAATCGTCTACATGTACTCCAATACGTCAGCATCTCATGATAGAGTCCAAGGTGAAATTTTAAAATAAATTGTGATTGTTTGTGAATCCATATTATTCTTCAATTACAGTGAAGGGGAAAGATACGAAAAAGTAAATAAAGTGACATAAAAGTGAACAAAACAATTTTGATAAATTTAGAAAACATCAGAGCTCAAATTTCCATCCAGTGACAATTATTACGGATTACGTCAAGAAAATCAACGTGTCCTGGACATCAATAACACGGTGAGAAACGAAATTTTCTGATTTTCTAGCCCCGGAAGTCGATCGATATTCCTAAAAGTAGAGAAACTTTAACGTAAATGAGAATTTATCGAGAGTGCATTATATTTTGGGGGTTTTCTCGAAATTAATCATCTCGAGCCAATTCTTATACGTAACAACATACACATCCTTTGATTGAATTTATTGGCAATTACTCAAAACGGAAACATTTATTATAAGGATTAAATGGAACGAGATTCGCTTAAACGAATGTACTTTGAGAAAATAGATCATCTGAAAATTAAACTAAATTAATTTTCCACATGCAATTTAATCTAAACTGAAAAAAATTATGCTGAAAATAGCAATAACTAAAAAATTGCTTATAAGATTATTTAGTCGCTTTTCCTATGAAATTTTGAACGAATTTGATTAAATCAATATGAACTTCATAGTTTCCACATCGATATTCAGTTATAGATATTTATTTCCCGAAAATTTTTGGATGTAGTATTTCTCCATGGCAATTTTGTGATTGGTTCATTTTCCGACAGGTAGTTCAATTGGTTCAAAGTATGAGGTAGGACTGAGGAGGCGGGGAGGGTGGAGGGAGCGGTCAGCTACTTAAACGCAATGACCTGATGGACAATACGTCAGTCACTATTTCTCTTCGACAGTGTTACTTATGGCAAAATTATCAATTTTGACAAGAAGAAGACTATCCAGAGAGTAATGGATAATCTCAATGAATCCGCAGTTACTGGAAGGAAGAAGATGGACTAAGTTTGACGATACTTCAAGCTGGATCCCACTTCAGGCTATAATAACTATCCAATTCCGGGATGCAATGGTAAAGTGAAGGTAATTATAGTTTTTCATGTGCTCTTTCTACTCCGCTCATTATGCAAATAGCTCCTGAAAAAAATAGGCTCTTTAAGTTCTAATTTATAATGAATCAATTTTTCAATTACCGGAGAGATCATTGTTGGAACTTGAAGAGGCGTATCATCCCGTAGAACACACTGCATTGGAAAGCAAGAAGCTGTTACTGCCTCAACTGTATGCATTGGCCTAGATCGTTCATGCTACCCCAGCAACTCAAGTCAGTGAGGAACGGTTGTTTTCCGCATTAAGGTTCATTTTTCCACTTTGAGGGCCAATTTAAAGGCTGATATCTTAGATGATATAATGATCATACGATGCAATACTCAGGCTATGGAAATAAATAAGAATCATCCAGTGAGCATCGTTCCTAAACGCCGAAGGAGATGGACGGTGAATGAAACATCGTCATCATCATTATCATCCGAATGTTTTGTCACCAGTACTCCAATCGAAGAAATGAGAACTATTCCGGGTGAATCAGCTAAGAGCTCTCCCACAGATACCGATCGATCTGATGATGTGAATGAAGGCAGCTATGAGATTAGTTTTAATAATTATTAAGTTTCATTGTTCACAATTGATTGTTTCTCGAAAATTTAGTAAAAATAGGTAAAATAAACAAAAATGAAAATTCAAGTAACTTTTATTCTGAATATTTTAAAGAAAAAACGATGAATATTTCATTTTTTCATTCACGTTCTCGAAGAAATTCAATTATCATATTCAATCGTATCTATTAAAATATAATTCTAATTTTTTTTTATCAAACTTCCAACGTAATCAATAAATTATTGGATTATCGAATTAATATTGATTTTCAGGTGTACAGGGCTTTATCAAAACGAATTTTGGACTAATCCAGAGGAAAGAAGGATTTCAAGCGATTTGTTTCGGTGTCATAGGAAAAGGAGAGTACTGTTTGGAAATAAAACTCATGGAATTCGTGGATCCATTTATCCATCCATTCAAAATTGGTCAACATATTGAAATTCAAGGATTCATAAAAAAATCAGGTATTTACTAGAATATATTAATTAATCAAGAATAGTAATGAACAATATCACATTTTTCCAGATGCTTATCCTCCTCAACTTATTGTTCGATATCTCGCTGACATAAAACTCGTTGATGAAACGATTAAAAATATGGAATATCTCTGCAATTGCATCGAATCTCCAGGAGAAACTACTAAGAAATTTAAAAAGAATAAATAGACCAAAATTTTCAACATTTTCATTAACCAAAAAAAATGAAACAATTATTTTCCTTTACATTCATTTTTCTTATTTGAGGCAAATTTATTTCGATAAAATTGGGAATTAATTTGTTCAATCATTGGGATATATGAAAAGGAAATTTAGAATATGATATAGAAAATAAAAGTTTCATTAGTAAATTTGAATTTATGTTCCTCTAATTTACGAAAAATAAAAATTTGATTCATAGAGGAAGATGAGGTAAAATGGATCTAAAGGGTAAGCCTGATACTTGTTGATTTTTGTATTTTATGCTATACAAAATTACTCGAAAATAATAGGAATATTAGATTGAAGCTTTTTCTGATGATTTCTTCGGCAAAATGAATAAATTTTCAATGAAAACCATGTGTTGAAAGTTATTCTTTGTAATTTTCTCAAAATTGAATTTTTTGCCCATAATTTCAAGGTTTTCTTCTTCTTTGTTTTGGCTCCAACTATTGAACTATCCAGCCGAAGATTTCAAGGTGAAAGTCTTCTTTTTTTGGAAAATTTCAGGTTTTCGAGAATATATATATTTTTATTTATTGTAGTGCCCTGGGGTTGATCATATATCGAAATGAAAAAGTTAAAAATGATCCTATTTTCCACCGATTTAAGGAGTATTAGAAGGAAAATATCAATTTTTTCAAATACTTATAGGTGAAGAATTAATTAGCCAAAAATGACTTATAACTATTTAGGAAATTGATATAACAAAAATTTGAACCACATAAATGATGAGAAGTGAGCTTGCCTTTCATTCAGAGATCAACTCTAGGTCGCTATGACCAATATTTTAGATTTAAAAAAAAACCCTTCGAAACTTGGACAAAAAAGCAAATTTTTCCTGAAAATTAAAAAAAAAATTTGACACCTGTTTTTCGCTTAAAATTGTCACAGCTCTTCAATGGAATCAATGAGACAATGTGGAGTCATTTCCAAATAGATTAGAAATTTCAATTTTATTCGTAAAATGACTGATCTTCCTCAAATTCATATGATTGACGTGATTTTTGGAAATCTTCATTTTTATTTCATAAAAATATGATAGCTACAGGCAATTTGATTTTGACTTGCAAGTATTCACAGTTCACTATTTTGAGAATCATGAGAATTATTTGAAAATAATATAAAACTTTGAATAAGTTGCGAATAATTATTTTTTCATATTTTGGCTTGAGGAAATTAATATCGAAAATTATTTTTGTAGTGAAATTTATGATTTACGATCTTTTTTTTCTTATTATTGTTACTCCAGTGAATTAATAAAATAGTCCAGTTTAAAAAGAAAGGGCGTTTTATTAATAATTGATTGGATGACAGTTGATGTTTCTTCTTGAATAATCCCAAGGAAAGTGAAGTCTTCTTGTTGTTAAACAACAGATCTCAGTTTCCATGGGAATCTGTGTGCAACTTCTCTCTCTACTCTTAATGTAGAAGGGAGATACGCTACACTACTCCCCTCCCAGAAAAGGTTGTCGGACGACAACCACTGGAGCTATTTGAGATATAACATCCAACAACAATTTTTTTTTTTTTTTTTTAGATGCAAATGAACAAAAATGAACCAACGAAGCGCTAACGAAATGAATAAATGTTGTGAGATGGAAGATCCCACATAGGGAGGGCCCCAGTTGTTTCTCCAACTAAATCCTCCCAAAAATCCATGTTGAAGAAACAAGTCCCGACACTCTCATACGTTTTGTGACTCGATTCAACAATAATTCAAAAAATGTTACAATTTTATCAGTGTCTGAGTAAAGTATAGTGTCATTCATTCCATATTACATTCCTTAAGGAATTCACTCTTATCAATCACTATCACAATTGACGTTCAAAATTTTATGAAAGATAGGATTTATTCAGATAATTTCCTTTAGATAACGTATCTCTGTAAACTCAAAACGAAAGAATCTTGTATTTGAATAAATACCAAAATATTGAGCAATACTTCAACAAGCTTTACAATGTGGTTGTCAATCATTTTGATTAGTAATTATTATGATAAACGGAGGAAAATTCAAGAGAATTACTTTTCAATTAAACATTGAATAAAATTGTTTGATTCCAGAAAAATTTCTTGATTTATGAGTTATAAGATGATGAACCAGTTAACCACTGGTAATCCGTTAACCACAGATTCCTAAGTCAGTTAACCACTGACGATTCGTTAACCACGAATCCATTCCGTTAACCACGGAGTCCTAGTCAGTTAACCACTGACGTCCCTGATACACAATATTGTGTCTCAAAGTTGAACAACGTTCGTGTCTTGACATGCAATAGTTATATTTCTACTAATATTTATGGCAACACAATCAAGATCTGTCCATCTCAACTAAAATTATTTTACCAGTTCAGGGACTCGATGATCGGCCACAAAATTAGCATAATTATATTTCGTTTTATATTTTCTATATTCACCAGAGTTTGCAAAATTTTGTCAAGACAACTCAACGCGGGCTGTGTATCAACTTTCGTTAACCACGGAGTCTTAAGTCAACCACTGACGATTCGTTAACCACGAATCCTTTCCGTGAATCACGGAGTCCTAAGTAGTTAACCACTGACGATTCGTTAACCACGAATCCCTTCCGTTAACCACGGAGTAAACTCAAAAATTAAGGATGAAGATTGTCTTCTATTGGCCATAATCGATTAACATGTACAATCTTGAATTTTCCTCTGGGATGTTTTTGAATGCGGTAAACTTCGTCATTTAATTTTGTACGAACTACATAAGTTTTTTCCCAATCTCGTTGGATTTTAGGGCATTTTCCTTTGGTTCTTTTGGGGGCAAAGAACCAAACTTTTTGACCCGGTTTAAAATAAATCATATTGGCTTTCAAGTCGAAACGAGATTTCATTTTTTCACTTTTTAGTGACCATTTTTCCCTTACTCTTTGGTGAATGTCACTCAGTTGATCTTGTAATTGATCAACGTAATTAGACAGATTCCTGTCGTTGTTTGAACCACTGTTAGGTGGATCACCCCGTAATAAGTCTAAAGGTAGTCTCAGTTCCCTTCCGAACATTAACATCGTCGGAGTATATTCTGTCGTCTGGTGTTTTGATGATCGATAGGCCAACAGGAAGAGGGGTAACCATCTGTCCCAATCTTTCTGATTATCGTCGACGAATTTCGCGAGATAATTTAAAATAGTCCCGTTTAAGCGTTCGACCATTCCATTCGATTGAGGGTGAAGAGGAGTGGTCCTCGTTTTATGAATACCAAGCAGTTTCATAACATGAGTGAAAATTTGCGATTCAAAATCTCTACCCTGATCTGAATGAATCTCAAGCGGAATACCGAAACGAATGAATACTTGAGACACTAATGCTTCTGCAACGGTAGGTCCTTGATGATTGGGTAAGGCAATTGCTTCGGGCCAGCGTGAAAAATAATCGGACACTACAAGGATGAAGCGATTTCCATTAGAAGACCTGGGTAAAGGACCCAAAATATCCACTGCGATTCTTTCAAATGGAAGTCCCACATTGTAGACTTGTAATTCTCCTCTGGCGCGATGTTTTGGACCTTCACGACTAAAACAAATGGAACATGACTTACACCACTGTTCCACGTCTTTTTTACAGGTGGCCCAATAAAATCGTTTACGAATATTATCTAGCATTTTATTTGTTCTAAAATGCCCTGCGACAGGTGAAGCATGGGATGAATTGAGTATTTTCTTAATCAAAGCCTTAGGAACCACGATCTGGTATACGAATTTCAATTGGTCAGTAGATTCCCAACGACGATAGAGGATTCCATTTTTTACTTCAAGAGAGTCCCAATAGAGTAAATAGATTTTGAATTCTGGTCCAAGATGAGATACGTTTTGCCATTCTGGACACACATTGTTGATTTTGAATTGAATAATTGAGTTGAGAATGGAATCGGCTGACTGGCATTGTTTCCAATCAAACTCTTCGTCAACCACACAAATAGTGCGACAGACCCTGTTTTGGGAAACTTTTTCATGAGTATTTATCCTTATACATTTCTTGCACGTGCAAGGGCGACGAGACAGACCATCGGCATTATTGTGAAGACGTCCTGGCCTATGCGCGATTGAAAAATCATATTTGGAAAGAGTTTCCAACCAACGAAAGATAATTCTTTGAGGATTTTTAAACGAAAGAAGCCTTCTAAGGGCTGCATGATTGGTCCTGATAATAAATTTTCTCCCTAGTAGGTAATAATTGAAGTTCTCTACTGATTTTACAACGGCTAACAGTTCTCGACGTGTGACACAAAAATTTTTCTCTGATTTATTGAAACATTTGCTGAAATAGCCAATAACCTTTTCTTTTCCGTCTTGGATTTGGGAAAGTGTCGCTCCCATAGCTAGGGCTGAAGCGTCCGTATCGAGGATGAAATCATTACCTAGAATTGGTATTGCAAGAATTGGTGGGGAAGTCAGAGCAGATTTTAGTTGATCAAAACTCTTCTGTGTTTTTTCTGACCACTCAAATGTAATTTTGTCCTCAGTTAACAAATATGAGGATTTTGCAATAGAAGAAAAACCTTTCACGTATTCTCGGTAATATGAGCATAATCCTAAAAAACTTTCAAGTTCTAATTTCGATTCAGGAATAGGCCAGTTGGAAATAGCTGAAATTTTCTCAGGAAGACATTTAATTCCTTCACGAGATATATTGTGGCCCAAATGAGAGACTTGGTGTTTGAAGAAGAAACATTTCTTCGTATTAACTTTCAAATTTGCAGTCTTTAAACGAGAGAAAACTAAATCCAGATTCTTCAAATGATCATCGAAATCTTTTCCAAATACAATGATGTCATCTAAATAAACACGACAAATTTTCCCTATCAATCCTTCCAAAACCTGGTTCATAATTCTAAGAAACGTAGCCGGGGCATTACAAAGTCCAAAAGCGAGAACCGTGAATCGCCAGAGCTCATTTCCTAACGCAAAAGCTGTTTTTTCTTTATCTTCTGGATCTAACTCTATCTGCCAGTAACCTGACTTCAAATCTATTGTTGAGAACCAATTAGAGCCAGCGCTGGCATTGAAATTGTCTTTTGGATTTTGTAATGGCATCGCATCTTTCTTTGTGACACTATTAACTGCTCGAAGATCAACACAAAATCGAAGAGAACCGTCCTTTTTGTTCGGAAAAACGACTGGGGAACACCAGGGACTGTTGCTTGGTTCGATCACTCTCTGATTTTTCATTTCCTTGAGTAATTTCAATACTTCTTCTTGATAATGAAATGGAATTGGGCGAACTGATTGTTTAATTGGAAGAGAATTTTTTACGATGATACGGTGTTTAGCCTTTGTGTATCTGCCTAAATCATCTGAGTTTTTAGAGAAACTCGATTGATACTTCATTAAAAATTGGATGAGTTGATTTTGTTGCTTGTCATTTAAAAGCTCGTGGGAATCCTCAAATAATTTTGTCAAATGATCTGAGATAGAATTTGGTGGGCTAGAAGTTTCTGGAGGAATCGAAGGAGAAATTATTTGTTTTATTGTGACAATCTTATTTTCTTTGTTGATATCAAAATTCTGATTTATTATTGATTGAAAATCATTCAATAATCCAGTTTTATGCAGAAAACCTAAGCCCAGAATACCCTGATCGACTATGTTTGTGAAAGCCTCCTCTAACTTGAGAGAAATATTACCAATTTCAATAATTACCTTTTTAATAGTAATGTGAGGGAATTTTTTCCCCGAAACAGTCGAAATTGAAATGCGTTTAGTAACGTCTCCTAAATGATTTAAATTATTTTGGAATAAACTTGGATTTACAATAGTAATGTCCGCAGCAGTGTCAACGACCATCGAGCAAGGGATCCCGTTAATTTTCCCTTGAAGTTTCAACTCTAATTTTAAATTTTTGTCATCAATCGAGATTTGAGAACAATTCGTAGTGATTATTTTTGATTGAGTCAATTCGACCCCCACCGAACTGACTCTACTTAGTTTTCCGATTCGCGAGTTGGATTGCTTTCGTTCTGATCCTTATCATTCCCTGAGAATCGATTTTGTGAAAAATTACTAATCCTATTCGTGGAATTTCGATACGGATGGAATCGATTAGATGCTCTATTCCCTTGATTGTTTTGCTGATTATTCTGTTGATTTCCTTGAATTTCGTTAACCGGAGTTAAGCATTTATCAGCGTAATGTCCTACTTTCCCACATTTAAAACACGTTACTCGACCGTTGTTGTTTGAAAAATTTCTTTGTTCATTCGGTGTTGATGATGAGTTACGAACATTTGTTTGATTTAAATTCTGTGGATGTTGACTGGAAGTACGTTTGCTTTTCAACAACCACGAAATTGATTTAAGCTCTGTAGCCCTTTCAACTGCCTTCTGTAACGATTCAAATCGCTCCGAGCGAAGAGTAAATTCAATCTGAGAGTGGTTTATACCGCTGATAAAAGAAAGACAAGCAATCCGATCTCGATTGTCTTCCGGCATATCAACATGGGCAAGACGAACAAGGCGCTCGATGTCTTCTGCAAATAACTGAAAAGTTTCCTCTCTATTCTGTTTACGCGTTTGTAGTTCGTTGAAATACATTCGCGACAAATGCTTCTCATCAAAACGATCATCGAGAAGTTTAGAAATTTTATGATAATTTTTCCGATCACCATTCGAAACTTTTTCTAAAATCAACTGCGCTTTTCCTCTAAGTCGCGTTAATAGGTGAGCTGCTTTTATTTCTTCCGACTAACCGTTGTTTTCCACCGCGATTTCAAAATGTTTCTGATAACGCGACCACGATTGTGAACCGTCATAAGTATCAGGTTGGATAAAATTAATTTTTGTATTAATATTTGTCGAATCTAGTGAATAATTCTGTGTACTAGCAGAGTTATTCGTGATAGGAGCAGAAGCGGAATTATTCGCAACATTGTCTGTAATTCCGGAATTTTGTAAATCGGGACGGGGAGAATCTCCGGAAACAGGTGGAATCGTAGCTTGGGGTCCAGTGGCTGCATCGGGATGGTGGACGTCTACTGGAATCGTTTGTTGGTTGACTGGTGTAGCAATACGTAACAATTGACGGAGTTCTTCCCTCTCCGATCGACGATGTTCCTCCAAGTGTAGTCGAATCGTCTCACGCATGCTCGCAATTATCTCGGCTTGTGATGTTTCCCGTTGTCGTCGGAATTCTTCTCTTAAATTATTCTGCACTTCTTCGATGCGATTGGAGAATTCTTGTCGAAGAAGATTTCCATTGGAATCTGGAACAGTATGCGGACGATAGCCGGAAGCGAGGGGCCCGTAACGTAATTGTGTTGATCTCGTTGGTGAATGTCTCCTTCTGGAAGCGAGGCGTCCATGATGGAGTTCTGTAGATTCTGTTGAAGAATCTCTGTTCCTGCGACGGCGTTCAGCCATTTCAGCTGTCACTTGATTTGTTATTTTGGTTTGGAATTAAATTCAATTTGTTTAATTCCGAATTATTTTATTTGAATTTATTATTAACTCCATTTTTTATTTATTTATTTTTTTTTATTTATATAATTTATTTAATTTAAGTCACTCAATTTTAATTTATCAATTTAAAATCTATTTATTTTACTCAACTTTCATTTTGATTTGTTTTATTTTATTTTCCTCCTTTTTTTTCTCCTTTTCCTTTTTCTTTTGTCATTGACGGACAAATTTGATTCACGTCACTGTATTTTTTTTTTTTACTAATTTAATTTGAATTTTTTGAGGTGAAACTTCTTTTGGCAGGGGACCAACTTTTTTCGAGCGTGTACCGAAACCGTCAAGTTTTGAGGGGAACGCGATAGTCGAGAAGTGGGGGTAAAGGAGAAGTCTTGCGTTGTTGGCGGGGGAAGCTAGAGTGGGAGCGAGACTGCAGGCTCTATAGCCACGGTAGTCGGGTAGTGGGAGAAGCGAGGTGACGCTGCAGTGTATTGTCGTACTAACGAAAGAATCGACACACGAGGCGTGCCGAAGCCACAATTTATTTGGTGGGGCATGGAAGCCGAAGAAACCCGATGTTGATTCATTCGCTACTCCTTCTATCGCTTGCTACATGCTAGTGTAATCGTGAGAAAAGCCGTCAGTTCTTTGAAAATATCTCGGAATCCAAGGGAGATAGAGCGATTTCGTCTTCATCCATTCATGCAGCTCTTAGAGTTCTCTGCAAAAAAAGAATCAGGCGAATCCGCTGTATCTCGGTTAGTTTACGGGATATTCATTGAAAAACAATTTAATAGCGAAGAAATAAACCAAAATGTTAATTTTCTATCATTAACAATTCTAAAATTTCTTGGAAAATAAGCCAAATAGAATTATTTCGCTCTCTTTCTTTCTTTGTAGCTCTTTGAATTCCGTATAAAAAATCTCCGGTGTAAAGTTGCCCTATCTCGTTTAGTTTCCAAAATTCTCAAAAACTCATTGAAATACAAAGTCATTTTTTTCAGAAGTAAAACTATTTCTCTGTTATTTCTATTTGATAAATGTTTTCAAAAGGATCTCCCAAGATATTCGTGAAAAATTATTGGAAAAGAAACTCCAGCTATAAGTCTATTTTTGCTTTCGTCAATTTTTTATGAACATTCCAGAAACTAAGAGAGACAGCGTTAATTCACTCGAATCTTTTCCTAAGTATATCTCTATTAAATTATGATAGATTCTTCAAAAGAAAAAAACATCGCAACGGAGACGTATATATCTATACGGTGTCATAAGGTTTTGATGAATATCTCAGAAACTGAGCAAAATAAGGCAATTGATGTGGAAACCATTTTCGCACATTTTCAGATTGTTTACAAAAAAGCTCTCCAGAAAAAGTCTGTTATTTCGCTCAATTTTATAAATATCCTTGAAAAACTGGAATTAAAAAAATATATATCTAACAAAGTTTTCAGACGGATTGATTTCATCTTATCAGCAATTCTCTTTAAATACTTCGAAATTTCAGGAGGATAAGGCAATTTTGCCCTCGTCCTTTCCTGTAGAGAATTTCAAGAGCTACACGAGAGAAAGATTGTGACAAAATCGCTCTATCTCGGTCAATTCCAGAAATATTCACAAACACAATGAGTTTAAAAAATCTATTGGTTGTGAAAAAAATTATATTTCGTTAACGAACGAGAAATTTTATCCCTTGTGCATTAAAAAAATACTCATAATTTATCTTGATCTATACCTCATAGGCAAGAAGTTTCACTTCTACCGCGCGGGGATCCCACGCACCCTCTTTTTTTTTTTAATTTTTACACACACACACACACACGTTAATTGTCCTTTTATGCGTTTCAGGTACGTTTCAGGACCACTTCTGACACCGATGTTACTCCGGTGAATTAATAAAATAGTCCAGTTTAAAAAGAAAGGGCGTTTTATTAATAATTGATTGGATGACAGTTGATGTTTCTTCTTGAATAATCCCAAGGAAAGTGAAGTCTTCTTGTTGTTAAACAACAGATCTCAGTTTCCATGGGAATCTGCGTGCAACTTCTCTCTCTACTCTTAATGTAGGAGGGGGATACGCCACATTATTATTAGAAATTTTCATTCATGGTATGGAATATTAACAAATAAATGATAGAAAAATAAAGATCACATGAAAAATCAGAATTTAATAATATTTTATTGTCTTCTTTACGCGTCTCGAGTAACTTCTTCGAATAGTCGTTCTAGTTTCCGTCATCATCACGCGTTTCAAGGAACGTCTTCGCATAATTTTTCTATTTTTTGATTTCTTTACGCTCTGCGAGTTACGTCTTCGAACCACTGTCTATCTTTTTTTTTTCATTTCTGCAAATAAAAAAAATAAGTCAGGCGAATATAATAAGTAATGAATGAAAGTATGATACCTTCACCTTAGAATCAAACGGGTGTAAGTCTTGTGCATAAGCACAGCACTTACACCTCTCTGTTTCTAAGGTAACGATGTTTTAGAAACTCTATGGAAACATGGAATGAGTCTGTCTAGATTTTCTACCGATTTATATCCTCTTCACATTCACTACTAATATTATCTCTAACATCTAGATATATAAATGTAATGAACTTTTTTCAAATTTCCATACTTTTGATTATTTTTTCTAACGATGTTGACGGTGGATTCACTGTCTTGTTGTAATAATTCTATATGAATTTCATTCGTGACTCTACAGTGCCACGTAATTTGTTCTTCTAACTCGTAATGAATGCTTGGAATCAATTATTTCCAAGGACATTTTGTATTAGAAAAATCGCGGTTAAAAATCAAGTAATTGGTTTAATTAAATTAATGTTTTTGACAGTTGGAACATTTGCTCATATCGGATAACTGTGACTAATTTCATTGCAGTGAGCGTATTCCCATGAAAGTCTATAAAAAATCGATTATCTGAAAGGCTAATTTCTAATAACCTATTTCTCATGAAAATCTCACGAATGATAATTTTAGTTTCATGCATTCAATTCATAATTTATATTAATATTTTAAAGGTTAGTGAATTCATTGTTGAATTTAACTCTATAATTATTTGAAATGAATATGGCAAAATGAACAAAAAAATCAGATTTAGCAAATTTCTTTTCTTATTATTATTTTTAAAGAAATGATCGCCTACACTTACATCGTTGTCTATCGAATGAAGATAGGTTATGTTTACATTTGAATATATTTAATTTTTTTCCAATCAAGTCTCCAAAGATAGACTCAATTATTCTCACACTGAGAAAAGAAAACAATTATGTCAAGAAAATTTTTTATAATAAAAAAAAATTTTCCCTGCAATTATCGTAGAGGAATGTGTGGTAAAATGGGCACTCACGTAGAAAAATTCTGATGGCGGCCGCCATGGCGGTGGCCATGGCGGCTGCCATGACGGTCGCCATGGCGGTCGCCATGACGGCTGACATAACAAATTTGCCGCTTTCCATGGAGGTCTTCACCATGGCATTTTTTTCCATGGCGATTCTCTCCATGGTGTTTCTTTCGATAGCTTTCCTTTCTATGGTGTTCTTTTCCCATGGCGTTTTCTGCCATGGCGTTTTTTTCCATGGCGATTTTTCCCATGGCGATCCTTTCCATGCCGATATTTTCCATTGCGATTCTTTCCATGGCGATTCTTCCCATAGGGTTGTTTGCCATGGCGATTCTCTCCATGGTGTTTCTTTCGATAGCTTTCTTGTCTATGGCATTCTTTTCCCATGGCGTTTTTGTCCATGGCGATCCTTTCCAACCGATTTTTTCCATTGCGATTCTTTCCATGGCGATTCATTCCATGGCGGTTTCTTCCAAGGCGATTCTTTCCATGGCGTTTTTCGCCATGGCTATTCTTTTCATGACGTTTCTTTCCATGGCATTTCTTTTTATGGTGATTCTTTCCATGGTGATTCTTTCCATGGTGATTCTTTCCATGGTGATTCTTTCCATGGCGATTCTTCCATGGCGATTCTTTCCATGGCGATTTTTTCCATGGCGATCTTTTTCATCGCATTCTTTTCCATTGCATTTTCTCCATCGCGGAATTTGTCAATGCGAAATTTGCCATGGACACATTTTCTGTAACCAAAATTTAATGGTGGATATTTGTGTGATGTTTGAATTTCACAATCATAGAATTTTCATGATTATCAAAAAATCCTTAAATTATAATGTCATTAATACTCAGAGTATTAGTACAGATTTTTCCATAGAGATACTTCTGTGGAAAAATGTCTTCATGAAATCGAATTTGATAAAGAGGTTCTTCATAAAATGATTTCTTATAAAGTTTTTTTTTCATATGAAGGCATTTTATGAAGATATTTTCTATGAAATATATACATATCGTTACCCTAATGACAGAGTAACGGTTTCCATGAGGATTTTATAGCAGTGACATGACTCTGTTATTGAAGGGGACGATAGAATGTTTTTCATCATATCATTTCTTTACATTTTCAATTTTTTTTGCTGATGAATCTTTGATGATTTGAATTGAATCATTCTGAAATACTTTGAAATTCAATTTCGGAGACTTAAAGTCCGCTAGACTGTCTTCGTTACTTGGTAATGCTAATCTGTAGTTTCTAGCAGTTTTTTATCATCATCATCTCCACTTTTTTTTTGTTATTCTCAGGTGCAGTCTACTCGGACTCCTCGTCGATTTATCCAACTTTAATGACATCTTTCCATATCAATCAATAATAATTTGTTCGATTCAATTGGTCGAGTGAACTTCAGGATTTTGAATCTCTTCATCCTCTTGCTTCTTCTTGTAATCAAGAATAGCCGAACTTCAGAATGCATCTTGCATCATTAATTTTTTGAATTTCCCCTCTTCACTCAGTAAAATCAATTCGGTCCAATGCTCTCTTTTTTCTCTATTTTATTCAGCTTTACTGGACAGCTGGCAAAGAATGAATGTAAACAAAATGAATGTAATATCCCTCTATCTCGCTTAGTTTCTGAGATATTTTCAACCACAATGAAAAGAATAAATCAATTTATCCAATTTCACTTTTTAACTTCATTTATTTCTTCTTATCAATATCTCGGAAACTAAGTGAGATAGAGCAATTTCGCTCCTATCCTGTCTTGTAGAGAATTCCAAGGGCTAGAAAGACATATGGAGTGAAATCACTCTATCTCACTTCGTTTTCGAGATATTTTCAAAAAAACATGATTGAAAAAATCAATTCGATCAATTTCACTTTTTTACAGGTTTTTTTTTCAATTCCTCGGAAACGAAGCGAGATAGAGCAATTTTGGCCGAATCCTTTTTTATAGAAAATTTCAAGAGCTATGAAACAACATGAGCATGACATAACTCTATCTGGCTTTGTTTTCAGGATATTCTTTCAAACAATTGAGAGAAAAAATCGATTCATTCAATTTCACTTTTTCACTTCATTCATATTTTCACGAATATCTTGGCAATGAAGCGCGATAGTGCAATTGTGCCCCGATCCTGTTTTGTAGAGAATTTCAAGAGCTATGAAACAAGATGAGAGTGAAATGACTCTATCTCGTTTAGTTTCCGAGAAATTTTTAAAAACAATTAAAAGAAAGAATGGATTCATGCAATTTTACTTTTCCACTGGATTCATTTAATTATGAATATCTTGGAAACTAAGTGAGATAGAATAATTTTGCTTAAATCCTTCTCTATTTATAGAGAATTTCGAGAGCTGAAAAAAAGTTGTGAGTAAAATCACTCTATTTTGCTGGGTTTTCGAAATATTTCCAAAAACAACTAAAAGAAGAAATAAATTTATCCAATTTCACTTTATCACTGGATTGATGTGTCTTCTCAATAATGATTAATAGAAAAAATTGATTCATCCAATTTTACTTTTTCACTGAATTCACTTATTCATGGATATCTTGGAAAATAAGTGAGATAAAAGTATTTCGCTGGATCCTTTTTTGTTTATAGAAAAATTTCAAGAGCTACAAAACGAGTTGGAAGTGAAATCGCTCCATCTTCCTTAGTTTTCGAAATATTCCCAAAAACAATTGAAAGAAAAAGTAGATTTATTCAATTTCATTTTATCACTGGATTTATTGTTCTTTGAATATCTTGGAAACTAAGCAAGATAGAGCAATTTTAACCTCGTGCTGTTTTGTGGAGAATCTTGAAGGCTACAAAAGAGTATAGACGTAAAATCACTCTATCTCGCTTAATTCCCGAGATATTCTCGGAAATAATTGATTGAAAGAATCGATTCGTTCCGTTTGACTTTTTCACTGGATTTTTTTTTAAATATCTCGAAAACTGAGTGAGATAGAGTGATTTTGCCGTGATACTTCTGTGTGGAAAATTCCAAAATTTACAGAAAAATGCCTTATCTCACTCAGTTTCCGCAATATTCTCGAAAAACAATTAATGAAAATTAAAACAGGCCCGACACGATTTTCCTCCGGCCGCACACGAGAACAATGCAGTTGGCGAGGTTAAGTAGTTGACGCATGCGTGAAGTCGTACTGGCCAATGGAGTAACCTCGGAAATATTCGGCACCTATGCTACAACATGTAAATTTCAGCTTCGGATGGACTTCGCAGGTGACCTCTTTGGCTAGTTCGACAATACTGCGTACTCGAGCACAGTGCGCATGCGTCAACTGCTTAACTGAAAATCGTGTCAGGTTTGTTTTAATTTTCATTAATTGTTTTTCGAGAATATTCCGGAAACTAAGTGAGATAAGGCATTTTTTTGTAAATCTTGGAATTTTCCACACAGAAGTATCACGGCAAAATCACTCTATTTCGCTCAGTTTTCGAGATATTTAAAAAAAATCCAGTGAAGAAGTCAAATGGAACGAATCGATTCTTTCAATCAATTATTTCCGAGAATATCTCGGGAATTAAGCGAGATAGAGTGATTTTACGTCTATACTCTTTTGTAGCCTTCAAAATTCTCCACAAAACAGCGCAAGAGCAAAATTGCTCTATCTTGCTTAGTTTCCAAAATATTCAAAGAAAAATGAATCCAGTGATAAAATGAAATTGAATAAATCTACTTTTTCTTTCAATTGTTTCTGTAAATATCTCGAGAACTAAGCGAGATAGAGCAATGTTACCCTTCTCTTGTCTTGTACCTTCTGAAATTGTCCATAACAAAGGCTCCAATCGCTCTATCTCGCTTAGTTTCCAAGATATTCTAAGACACATCAATCCAGTGATAAAGTGAAATTGGATAAATTTATTTCTTCTTTTAGTTGTTTTTTGAAATATTTCGAAAACCCAGCAAGATAGAGTGATTTTACTCACAACTTTTTTTCAGCTCTCGAAATTCTCTATAAATAGAGGAGGATTCAAGTAAAATTATTCTATCTCACTTAGTTTCCAAGATATTCATAATTAAATTGATCCAGTGGAAAAGTAAAATTGCATGAATCCATTCTTTCTTTTAATTGTTTTTAAAAATATCTCGGAAACTAAACGAGATAGAGTCATTTCACTCTCATCTTGTTTCACGGCTCTTGAAATTCTCTACAAAACAGGATCGAGGCACAATTGCTCTATCGCGCTTCATTGCCAAGATATACATTAGGCTGGCCCAAAAAATAAAATTTCCGAATTTTGCCGCTGCAAAGTCGGAGATCGATTGCTCATTAGACGAGATGATGATGTGAATTTTTCCTGATTTTTCAAAACGTTTTTTGAAGCCCCGCAAGCCTTTCAAATTTCTTATGGGAAAATATACGTGAATAGGTTGATAAAACATAATGATTTTTGTTTTACGGGAAATAATTACATTATTATTACCATCTTTCGAACAGCTGTTCTCCGAGTGCTAAAGAATAGAAATAATTTTTGTTCAAGTTTTTTAGATCATTTTTTGTTGAATAAAAAATTCCGATTTTGGCTTGAATCAGTAGTTTTTGAGATGCTCTAAAGGTCTTTTAAAATTGATTAATCACTTTCAACTTTCGTCGGGTGATTATTCCACTATCTCACAATAATCTCAGGAAGAATGAACCATTTTCGTTCATTGTGAGTTAATGAAAAATGCAAAAGAAAGTTGTTCAATTTTTGGGTAACGTCAAGTGCAGGGATCACTTAGCGTTTTTATTGAGGGTCATATACCGAAATGGAGAAGGGTGGTCAGTGTTCGGACCTTTCCTTAGAAAAGGTCTAAGCCTTTTATAGCACTCCATAATTTTTTGGATTTCTACTTTTTTTTAATAATAATTTTTTTTTTCATTTCAATTAGGAATTTTTATCATCAAATTCCTCACTCTTCTACCATTCCAACAAATTTCGATTGACGGAAATCGCTCAATTTTTAAAGAAGATTTTTGAAGAACAATCCCCATTTTTCTTTGTATTTTTCAAAAAACTATTCTACTTTATTATGGTAGTCGCAAAATTTTGAACATATTTTCCTTTCTCTAATATTTCTTCCTTTCAATTTCTGCTAATGGATTAGCAGGATGCTTCCGAATGGGTCTTCCCGAATTGTTTCAATCATCGCGATTGTTGAAGTCTCACAAGTTTTCTTTTTGTGTTATAACGCAATAAAATAGTGGAGACCGGGGCAAAATGGGGTTCAGGAATACGTGCATTAAAGTAACCCATTTTGCCCCGGTCTCCCCTACAAAATAAAATGATTGGGATTTATTAACTTCAATTATTTTCAAATTATACAAAATTTTACATAAAAGTTCACTTTTTCACTTTGAATGTTCCCTTTTGGGTACAGTTTCTGATTGTCCGACGAAGATGAGTAGGGGCTTATTTGAAAGACAAAAATATGTTCTTTCAGAAAACAAAATAAAAAATAGGGGTGTCCATTCAAAAAAATCGAGAAAAATGGCATTTTCTGGATTTTTTATGGAAATATTGAGAAAAAAATACATTTTCCAATGTAATAAACGAACAATTTCATCTAAAAATTTGAAAAATTGAGGGTTTGTTCAGCTCCTAAACACGAATCTTTTGAGCTTCGCTCCGATAAAATCGGATGAGAAGTTTGGAAGATACAGCCGATTTTCGGAAAAACTTCAATTCAAAATATCTCGAGAACCGTTCAGCCGATATGCCTCAGATCCAATCCCAGCCACCTTCATCAGAAACTACATATACAGAAAAAATTTGAAGTCTTTAAGTCAATTATTCATTGAGCTATCGTCGTAAAACCGAGTTTTTGGAAAAAAGCACAAAAAAATTAATGAAGAATAGAATAATGGGATTGAATTCATGGAAATTTGCCAAAAGTTAGACATTATGGTTGCAAATCTTGAGTAAAATTTTGAACGGAATTCGTCTCTCGCAAATCGAGAAATTTTGAAACATACGATTTTAAAAAAATTGCTATATCTCAAAAACCATTGAACCGATCTTGCTGAAATTTTTATGGGACATACACTTCATCAAAACTGATATTTAGCCGAAATTTCAGATTTTTATCTCTCACCGTTCTCGAGTAATAGAAAGTTGTAAAGTCGTACATACCGACACACATACATGCATGTCTACTTTTTTTCTCATTATGATTTTTCTGAAAAAAATTGCGAAAACAAAGCTTCCATTCGGAAGCAAAAATAAAAAAATTATCCATTATTCGCAAAATATTTTTTTTGGGTGATGATCTCCAAGACGATCAAACTTAGTCTATCAGAATTTATCGAGTGACCTTATTTGCAGAGAAAAAAAATAATCACTTAGAATAATAACAATACCCCGAATGCTTGAAAGTTATTGAATATTTCCTGGAACTTTAGCTGCTCAACAATAGGTGCGTGGAGTTTAGCAGTAACGCCATCCCGCGAGCTCACGGCATTTCAATTCAATAATCGACACGAAATTTGCTGAATTGAATGTGAATCTTCACATTCTCATTGTTCTTTCAACTAATAGAATTGATAAAAATATATTTTCTGTACACTGCAAAATTATTATACAGCTCAATGAAACTACACTTGCTCTTTACAAAAACTTACAAAAAAGAATATTTATAAAAAATTTACAAAGAAAATATTCTTCATCGCTTTGCTTCAGGTAGTAAAGTGGGAAAGTCACATAGGTTTTCAGGTAATTCCAGGAAAATATCCCTACTCCAATCCCGAACTTTTGCTACCTGGCACAAAGCCACCATAAAATGATTTGACTTTTCACCAAGCTTCATAATTATGAACTGCCAGTGGGTCAAATATTTTGGTGAAACTTTCAATCGTTTGCGGGGCCTTGAGAAACATTTTGAAAAATCCAAAAAAATTCACACACTTCTATCAACGGATAAGCTAACGGTTTTTGACATTGCAATGACAAAAATTGGAAATTTTTATTTTTTGGGCCAGCCTAATATACATGAAAATATGAATGAAGTGAAAAAGTAAAATTGAATGAATCGATTTTTTCTCTCAATTGTTTGAAAGAATATCTTGAAAACAAAGCCAGATAGAGTTATGTCATGCTCATGTTGTTTCATAGCTCTTGAAATTTTCTATAAAAAAAGATTCGGCCAAAATTGCTCTATCTCGCTTAGTTTCCGAGGAATTGAAAAAAAAATCCAGTAAAAAAGTGAAATTGACCGAATTGATTTTTTCAATCATGTTTTTTTGAGAATATCTCGGAAACGAAGTGAGATAGAGTGATTTCACTCCCATATTTCTTTCTAGTCCTTGGAATTCTCTACAAGACAGGATAGGGGCGAAACTGCTCTATCTCACTTAGTTTCCGAGATATTGATTAGAAGAAATAAATGAAGTTAAAAAGTGAAATTGGATAAATTGATTTATTCTTTTCATTGTGGTTGAAAATATCTCAGAAACTAAGCGAGATAGAGGGATATTACATTCATTTTGTTTACATTCATTCTTTGCCAGCTGTCCAGTGAAGCTGAATAAAATAGAGAAAAAAGAGAGCATTGGACCGAGTTGATTTTACTGAGTGAAGAGGGGAAATTCAAAAAATTAATGATGCAAGATATATTTTGAAGTTCGGCTATTCTTGATTACAAGAAGAAGCAAGAGGATGAAGAGATTCAAAATCCTGAAGTTCACTCGACCAATTGAATCGAACAAATTATTATTGATTGATATGAAAAGATGTCATTAGAGCTGGATAAATCGACGAGGAGTGCGAGTAGACTGCACCTGAGAATAACAAAAAAAAAGTGGAGATGATGATGATAAAAAACTGCTAGAAACTACAGATTAGCATTACCAAGTAACGAAGAGAGTCTAGCGGACTTTAAGACTCCGAAATTGAATTTCAAAGGATTTCAGAATGATTCAATTCGAATCATCAAAGATTCATCAGCAAAAGAAATTGAAAATGTAAAGAAATAATATGATGAAAAATATTCTATCGTCCCCTTTAATAACAGAGTCATGTCACTGCTATAAAATCCTTATGGAATGCGTTACTCTGTCATTAGGGTAACGATATGTATATATATATATGTATATATTTCATAGAAAATATCTTCATAAAATGCCTTCATATGAAAAAAAAACTTTATAAGAAATCATTTCATGAAGAACCTCTTCATCAAATTCGATTTCATGAAGACATTTCTCCACAGAAGTATCTCTATGGAAAAATCTGCACTAATACTCTGAGTGTTAATGACATTATAATTTAAGGATTTTTTTGATAATCATGAAAATTCTATGATTGTGAAATTCAAACATCACACAAATATCCACCATTAAATTTATGGTTACAGCAAATGTGTCCATGGCAAATTTCGCATTGACAAATTCCGCGATGGGGAAAATGCAATGGAAAAGAATGCGATGAAAAAGATCGCCATGGAAAAAATCGCCATGGAAAGAATCGCCATGGAAGAATCATCATGGAAAGAATCACCATGGAAAGAATCACCATGGAAAGAATCACCATGGAAAGAATCACCATGGGAAGAATCACCATAAAAAGAAATGCCATGGAAAGAATCGCCTTGGAAGAAACCGCCATGGAATGAATCGCCATGGAAAGAATCGCAATGGAAAAAATCGGTATGGAAAGGATCGCCATGGACAAAAACGCCATGGGAAAAGAACGCCATAGACAAGAAAGCTATCGAAAGAAACACCATGGAGAGAATCGCCATGGCAAACAACCCTATGGGAAGAATCGCCATGGAAAGAATCGCAATGGAAAATATCGGCATGTAAAGGATCGCCATGGGAAAAATCGCCATGGAAAAAAACGCCATGGCAGAAAACGCCATGGGAAAAGAACACCATAGAAAGGAAAGCTATCGAAAGAAAGACCATGGAGAGAATCGCCATGGAAAAAAATGCCATGGTGAAGACTTCCATGGAAAGCGGCAAATTTGTTATGGCGGCCGCCATGGCAGCCGCCATGGCCACCGCCATGGCGGCCACCATCAGAATTTTTCTACGTGCTCCATTCTAACGTTTCAAGATTCTAATTTCCTAGTGATTCCATTGAAAGTTAAGGAAATTTTAAGCAGAAAACATGTGACAATTCTTTTTTTTTTATTTTGTAAAAAAAAAATTTTTGGCCAAGTTTTGAATGGGGTTTTCTTGTAAAAATCTAAAAAAACTCACTTTTTCAGCGATATCTCCGGTTCTTTTGGTTTCAACTATTTGTGGTTGAATTTAAATAAAAGGTGAGCTCATTTCCTATCAATTTATATAGTTAAAAAATTTTTTTAATCAATTTTTCGAATATTTATATCTAATTTTCTGACAATCAATTTTGGTTCTAGAAGTAGTTGAAAAATTGATAATTTTTTTTCAACCACATGAATCCATGAAAAATGAGCTCACCTTCCATTCAAGATCGACCTCAAGTTGCTACGACCTATAGAATGAAAGATATTTCTGAAAGCTTGAAATTTTTCAGAAATATAAGACTTTTACCTTCAAATATTGAGCAAAAAATGGAACTTCAAATACAAAAAATAACTTCAGACATATGATTTCCATGTAAAATTTTCACAGCCTCTAATGGATCCATTAGGAAAAATCTATCTCCAATATTTCCATCCATCTTGAGTCAATTTCATAGCATAAAATATTGAAAGCAGCTCATTTTCATTTTACCCTACCACCCCCTATTTATTTATAGGGGAAAGTGATGCAAAATGGACACATCTAAATTTTTAGGCAAATGTTATCGAAAATTCTTGAAATTAATAGAAATATCGGCGGTAGATTGTTTTTGATGATTTTATTGGAAAGTTAAGGAAATTTTAGGCTGGAAACATGTGCCGGAACTAATTTTTTTTAATTTTTTGTGATTTTGACTTTTTTGAGCATTTTTCAGGGGTGAAATATCTTTTCAGGGGTAAAATACCCTTTCTTTTTTTGAAAATTTTCATTTTTTGAGGATATCTTCGGTTCTATTTGTCGTAACGTGAAAATTTCAACGTTAGGTGAAAGCTGAGATCATTTGCCATCGATTCATAAGGGTTTCATTTGAAAATATCAATTTTTAAGGTATTTATGGGTATCTTTGTGAAACAGTCTTGTAAAACAGTTTTTGGCCTATAACTATTCCAAAAATTGATATTTTTGAATTCAAAACCCCATAAATTGATGGGAAATGAGCTCACCTTTCATTTGAGACCAGCTCCAAATCGCAACAACCAATAGAACTAGAGATATTTGGAAAAAACTGAAAATTGTCGAAAAAGGAAAGGCTGTTAAAAAAGCAGCTAAAATTACCGACTGATCTGAATTACCGCGGGATCAGGAGGTCAATCAAAATGAGATACTTATCAATATCGACACCAGGGGTAATTTGGGGGATCCCACCGGCGTGGTCCCACAAATCCTTCTACTCGTCGCGTGGAAATCATCGACTCAAGTTCTACTCGTCACGTGGAATTCAACGAGTCAAGTTCTACCAACGGTAGCCGCCAACGGTTGAGCCTTGGCGTGTGAAACTCATCGAATGAAGATCATCATGATCTTCATAACTATCAAGCAGCTATCGCGGAATTGACGCCTAGTCGATAGATAATAGGAAAGGTTCGATAGAACCGGTCAAATCCGCTGAGTTGAGAATCGAGTGAGTGATCGGCATAACGGTTTAATAACGATTTACGCCCGGTATTAAATGCAGTGTGCAAAGTGAAATTAATCATGAAAGTAGAGACAATTATCGAACAGACAATAAATCATAGAGACAATTATCACCAAGAGACAATATCTAGAATCAGTGCGGTCAAAGTATCAAAGAGTGTATTCTAGTCAAATCATTAAAGAGTTTATATATTTTTATATAATTCACGTGTTCCGTATCATTGTGAAAAAGCAATAAAATCCCTCCACTGAGAAATATCCTAATCCTACAAAAGAGTAAGTCATCCCAAAATATACAGTCCACTACAAGGAGAAAATCATCGAGGAAGCCACGGCGAGTTGTTCGGGTTTCCTCCCGTAAAGGTCAGGGCAAGAAAATTGCCATGATTTTTAACAAAGGCTCTACCCCTCGAAAATGCCAAAAATATAAAATTTTCACTTGTAATACCCCGAGTGCTTGAAAATTAGCGGGTATTTCACGAAAGTTTTGTTGCTCAGCAACACGTGCGTGAAGTTTGGCAGTAACAAAATCCCGAGCACGCGAGTGCGAGGGATTTTGTGACAAACTGAACGCACACGTTGCTGAGCGGGTAAACTTGAGGGAAATACCCAATTCATTTTCAAGCACGAGGGGTATTCGGGGGATTATTTTTTTGATTCCAATTTCGGCGAAAGGGTGCACGGATTTGACATTTTCGTGGGATAAAGTGGGTTGGAATTTGTCTAAAAACGTTTGTTTGCTGCTTAGCAACAGCCGTGGTATTACCAAACATTATCGAAATAATACATACCACGTGATGTCAAATCCCGTGCTCCTATTGGTCGAAACTGGGATTGAAAAAATAATCAAAGAAATCGAAAAAAAAACATCTGAAACTCGTTTTCTGGCTACAATTTTCTCAGCTTTCCAAAAGAATCATTGAAAAAAATTCATCTCTAAGTGTTTCATTATAGTGTCCATTCTGGCCCACTCGAGATGAAGATTCGAAAATCGGGATTTTCATGATGGCTGATTTCTTCCGAATATTTCTTTATCCCCATTTTTCACCCATTTCCCGAGGGGATACGAGGTTTTCCTTGACCTTTCGCAAAAGAGTTGATTGAAAACAAGATGATGGGGGATCCTGAAGGGCCAAAAGCCACAACGATTCGGGATATCCAGTATCTGCAGAATTTTCAGGCCAAACCCAGAGGCGATGATCCCTTCTAAGAAAATACGAGAAACGTTTTGTGTCACCGATTGATTAGCATTGTAATATCTAGGTATATACTGTAACGCCATATTTTTGACGTTACAATGGTTTTTGGTTAGCCTGGTATCGCGGTGAAATAATTAGTGAAATAAACCACCAAGACGGAAGGTCCGAGAAACGAGAGAATTCCTTTTATAGTTCTTTTTATAGTAAATTAATTGATTTTGATTTTATTCCACCTCAAATCTTGCCGCGTTTGCCGGAGTTTCTTCATCCTTTAATGAAGGCGCCACCAGACGGACAAGGATCATAGAGGATACTGCAGAGCCTTATCGACGCAGTTAGCGGAAATCGATGGGCGGACTTTGCCGTTGGACTCTCGCAGCGGATTGCAGGAAAATCAAGGACATCAATTAATTGTACAATTAATGAAATATTAATTTATTGCAATGAAAGTTAATGTCAGAATGTTAACACACGTGACTTTCGGAATTTTTGACGTTAGGAAGAACTGATTATTCTTCAATGAAATTATTCAATTGCTGGAATCCGGTCCTATATTTGGAGAAAAGGTGGAGGTATTTTAAGCTGAAAATTTCCCATTTTCTGCATATTTTCCTTCACAAGTCCGGCCCTATGGCGACTTGAGAGACAAATCCTTTCAGGGTGGAAGGCAAAGGTGTTTGGAAGACTTCGGAACCAGAAGTTTGAGGGACGTCATATTTTTAAAATTTTTCACATCAATTTTAGTGTTATCTGCAAAATTCCAAAGGACACTGATCGTACCAATTCTGAGTCATTAATTATCAAAATTTGCCATTTAATGTGAGCTCTTATGTACGATCATTAAGACGTGAACGTCTCACAGTTCATTTATGCGAAACTCGTATCAAAATTTTCAATACCTATGTTACTTAATTTGAGAACAATCGATGAAAAAATTTGATGAACTTCTATCCGGCCAATTTTTAATGATTGAAAAAACGAAAACGTCGAAAACGGCTTCGATTCTAAAGAAGGGATTTTGATCAAATCTATCCAAGATGAACGTTCTCATCAACAAATGTCTATCACTCCAGGGAATTATGGACAAAGTACTATCACTCTGCGAATTTTTTATCCCAATTCATTTACATCTTCATTCTAGCCATCATCAGAAACTTTCATAGCAATGAACTATGAGTGCCGGATAATCTATAACTACTCACATGCTAATTGGTTTGCTCATGGAAGGTAAGTAAATTTCAACTTTGAATGCATAGATTGCTGTTATTTGATTATTTTTTATTTCCAGCCCCCTAAGGATAAAATGAGTGCTAATCTTTCGACTTTTCGATTCTTCTTCGCGTTAGCAAATAGCCCCAGAATGAAAAGATCATCATTATTGAAAGAATACTATAAGCTTGTGATTCAAAATATTCATAAGACAATCAAAAATTTTTCGAGAAATAATCTATACTGCCTCTGAGAAATTCTTCAAAGTTTATGAATGCTATGAGATTTTTTTTACCATTAGGAACAAATATTTAACAATATTTTTTTGCATTTCTTCATCAAGGCAGAGCGTCAGGTGCATATTGCGCGGCTCACCGTAACAGAGCATTTTGGAGTTATCAATGAATAGGAAATAGTCGACCACTGAATAAGTGAAACTAAATTATATTGAAAACAGAACCACTACAAAAATGTCGCGGGGAAATACCCCTACGTTTTGCTAATTGCCAACTGCTCAACGAATCTGGCCATATTTATGGTTATATATTCAAACCAGAGGAAAATTTGGCACTCTGCCAAGCGATAATTGCCTAAGCAATAAAAGTACCTTTCTTAAAACCTTCCAGATTCATAGAAATTTGACTGCAGCTAGAGAAGCCATGCCGTGCAATAAAACATGTGGTCGGTAAATTTTTCCCAAGTGGAACTTTTTTATTGCATTCGTTCTTTTGCTTATGCAGCAATTTTAATCCCGGAAGAACCCCCAAATAAATTTCCCACCTCAACCAACTACCCCTTCCACTATTTCCAAAACCAATCAAATCCTTTTGGACACCCTCTCCATAGAACCGAAAATACAAACGAATCAGCATCGGAAAATAGATACGGCCCGGTGTCCACAATTGCAATTTTCAAATTTCTTGAGTGAACATTTGTACTGCGATCGTGCGAACTAAATAGATAACAGTTCAAGTGGATTAATTTTTTTTCTGCAAATGGTCCGGTCATGTGCATTGAAAAAATTGTTTCAACAGTACAAGAAGTCAATACCAATTTTTCGTGCTCCCTTCAATAAAAAATAATTCAAAGAGGAATCGATGGATTGCGAACAGTGGTGATTTACTGTCGTTAATTTCCCCAAAACAAACTGTGTACTTATATGAAGTACGTATGATTTTTAAATATTTTTTGGTTAAAAGATGCCGTGTAGAAATTCAAGCTTCTCTTCCTTGTTAAGCTACAGAAAACTGGAATCCAGGTGGAACGTGCAGTCGGAATCTAGAAAAATTCGACTGCTACATTAATTTTCCACATATATTTCGTACTCCGCGAAAAAGTCGGTATCAGTATTTTTCTAATATCAATAATTCGGGAATTACAAATACCCGAAAGAGTGCCTGAAATACTCTATTCGAGCGCGACGGACGATGATGTACACTCTGAGCTCCACTGTGATGAACAGATTTGAAAAAGTGTTGTCGAATATTTTTTTCATCATTGGGTCTTACGTTCTAAAAATTAAAAAAAATGTTTGATATAATCAACTACTTCTGATTGTTTTTTTGTAATCTATATATCCTATGAAATTTTCTTTCATTGTGGAAGAGAAGCCAAATTTCGTTCAATAATTCATCAATCTGGAGTCCACACTGTTATACCGAAACAGAACTTTTTCAGACGCTCTTCCGGGGGTTGCTGACGTCTTACTTATGGACATTAGAAAAAATACCACCGATGATTTTTCTGCTGGATTTGAACGCCGAAATTTCTATACGGTATTTGGTACACGGCACGTGCCGTTTTATGGACCTGGTTTTAAAAATGGAAAATATTTATATCATTTAGGGCCACTTCGATCATGATCAATGGAAGTGGAATGGAGAAAAGGAATGTCTCAAGATCGAGAGCGCACCGACAATTTTCACCACGACCAGTCCACCAAGGAGAAGAGGTATGAATTTAGGCAACATGTTTATCAATATTTTCTGTATAAAAAAAAGAATAATTCGATGCTCCATTAAGGAGATTCTGCAATGGCCGCAAACCCAATGAATTTCGTACGCAACTGTTGCGGCTGGTTGTTATGGTTGCGAAAAAGTGCTGAATGGCAACTGACGCATTCCCAGTCAAACAATATCAGTAACCTTACTTCAAAGGCTGAAGGGGTAAAACGGACATGAGCTGCTTCTGGTATTTTTGTATGAAATTTACTCGAAATAGATGGAAAGATAAGAGATAGGGTTTGTCTGATGATTCCACTGAGAAGAAGAAAAAATTTCCCATGAAAATCATAAGTCAAAAGTTAGTTTTTGGAAACTTTCAAAAATTTCATTTTTTGGGTGAGATTGGAAGGTAAAACTCTTCGTTTTTTGAACAATTTCAGGTTTTCGGAGATATCTGGGATTTTATTGATAGCAGCGACATGGGGTTAATCTTAAATGTAAGGTGAGTTCATTTTCCATCGATTTATGGAGTTCAAATAAACAAATATCAATTTTTTCAGGTACTTATAGAGCAGAAACTGATTTTTAGAAAATGACCTATGAATATTTGAAAATTTCATTTCAAAAAGATTTGACGTACATGAATTGATGCGAAATGAGCTCATTTTTCATTTGAGATCAATCCCAAGTCGCTACGACCAACCGAACCGAACTGTTTAGCAACGTGTGCGTGAATTTCGCAGTATAAAAATCCTAAAGACTTAAGCGTGGGATCTTGGGCCAAGCTGAGGGCATCGAATGGTGAGCAAAAAAACCGGACCTTGAAGTTCTGGCACCTAAGCCCGGGAGACCTGAAGAATGTTGTTCGATCACTACGTGAAAAAAAAACTTAATACTGCAGAAGGTTTATAGTCCTTTTGCCACAATAGAGTTGAATGCGAAGTTGAAAAAAATCTGTCCAAGGCTTTTTTCAGTGGATTTTTACATATTTTTATTCTACACGATGGCTGACTTTTTTGTTATTAACATTTTTTAAAGTAGAAGTGTGATATCTCGTTCATTGATTTTCTCTGAATGTTTTCTTTTATATCATCGAATTCGCCATTAAAAACTGGATGGTTAATGTCTCAATCATTCTTTCGAATCCTAAACATTTACCGAGATGTTTTAATATTTTTTAATAGAAAAGTCCTGCGAGAAAATGACGTATGGAAGGTGCGCAGGCAGCGACTCACGTATAAGCATGCACATATTCACCGCTCATTCTGTGTTCTGCTGAAGCACGGAGAATATACTATTTCCTCATCCAAAGCGAATGTCGAACCAGGAAGGAGTAAAACGAGAGAGTACGGTGCTAATAAGGGTTAAGTCGAGAAAATTTTTTTGAAGTGCGTGGAACAATGAAGAAAAAAAAAAGAAAAAAAAATTCCCGCTTTCAACTCTCCTATCTCGCTATAACGAATGGTCATGAAAATTTTTTATCTCAAGATTTCAAAAGTAGAGACTTCAAGCTCTGCCCTGAAGGGCCCTGAAGGCCTGACTTCAAGCTCTCAAACCATTTTTTTGTATTCTGATACGATCATTTTTGGCGAAGTTACAGCCATTTGAAAATCAAGCAAAAAACTGACAAATTTTACTGTTCCCTTAATTTTTTTGCTGAGTGTATTTGGAGTTGAGCTTTTTTGTCATTATGATTTCTCCATCTCTTATGAGAATATTCACACCTACGCCTCTTTCTCATTCTCAAATTCAATTAACAAAAAGACGCATGTGCTGGAGATACACTCCTTGTTATTTCGAGAAAAAAAAACGGAAAAATGGTACTTTCACTCTGAGCCAACGATACTAAAACCTTTCCAGCTATTGTAGTCCAATAGCTCAGCGGTAGAGCACCTGACATGTAATCAGAGGGTTGTGGGTTCAAATCCTGCTTGCGCATTACATATTTTTTCCGGAATTTGTTTCTCTTAAAAAATTTATTAATAAAAAATTAATTTATTAATAAATTTATTTGTTTAATGGCTAATATTGGTTAATATTGTGTCATTATAACCGAATGCCACTAAACGAGTGGAATTGAGATCGGAGGAAAGCCCCAGAATTGCAAATGTTTCATATGGAAATAGGTACATGTCGAACATATATGTAAAAATTCTGATATTTCAAATATTTTCGGAAATAACAAAATTCTTAGTTATATCCTTCAAGCCGTCATGAACGGCATTACACTCTATGAAAACATACTACAACATTCAAAATTGCTGATATTTGATTGGAATCCCTTGCAGATATTGGGACTCAAGCCAGAATTGTGAGAGAAGCCGAAATTGGACCTTCTTCATCAGGGAAAAATTCAGCAATCGATGACACGCCGAAAAAGAGAAATCGATGCGGTATGTATGATATTGACTCATAATAGTCGACTTTTACTGTAATTATTCCTTCAAAATGGTGTTTTTACTAAATTTCCTCGAGTTTTTTTTCTATATTTTCAATTATTCATTGGATTAATTCTTCGAATTAAATCGTCGGCTTAGAGTTAAAGGGGCGTAAGTGCTGTGTATAAGCATAGCACTTACGCCCCTTTAACTCTAAGGCGACGAAATCATCGTTTCATTCGTTTTTCGATCATAATCTACGAAATCCCAAATAATTAATGGAATTGTAATTTTTGTTATCACCAAGGTCAGAAATTTGGTATGGAAGGAAAAATCTGAGAAATAAGAGGAATACATGTAATCGGCAGTATTCGGTGATCCTCAATGTTCAGGCGTAAAAAAGACAGAGTTCAGATAATAGCAAGAACTATCAAAATAAAATGTGAAATAAAATATTTCAATTACCTTTTTAGATTTTGGATTTTCATCTTAAATTTTTACTCAATTTTCATCTTGAATTCCTCGTTTTCTTAGACTTGAATCTTATCCGGTTTCATATTCTATTTCGACAGTTTTCGCTGTCATCTGAACCTCGTCGTTGTTAACCGTGCAAATTACCGATTACCAAATACTGCCAATTAAACGTATTGCTTTTCTTTCACGTGTATTATATTCCCCTTTCCATACCAAGTCCCTCGCGCCGGTTATCACAATTTAAATCTTCCATCCCGTTCATATATATTTATGTCACTTTCAATTTAGTCGTGGATAAAGCACTCCAATAAAATATCAATTTTCATCCCTTCGGAAGGAATCTATGTGAACTGAATTTCTGATTATGTGTTTGTACAATCCTTGAGATATTATTATTGGGAATTATCATCATTAGGATTTTCTTTTCCAATTGTTAATGAATAATTTTTCCCAAAAGAATTATCCAAAAAAATATTTTTTCTAGAATTCCACAATTATAATATTATCTGATACAAATTATAAAGTTCATTGATCTTACCGAAGTTTTATTGATAGCCCTTCTAATCGAAGTATTGTTACGGTTCCGCAAATCTATCTAGCTACGGATATTCCACGGGTTAGGGAAACGCGTCCGAGAACTAATAGAGATAACACTGCAAGAAAATCTCAGTGCAGTGCTAGAGATACCGAAGCCTCTCAGAGCAGCTGAGTAACACGGGTGTGGTGCGAGGCCACGATTTCTTTCATCCCTTCATCTGCAAAGGAATAGAAATAATATAAAATCGTCATAAATCAACGAAGAGTTGGAACCGAGTGGCATTTCCATACTTCGCGGTGAGTGATACTAAGAGACTCGATCTTCATGTGATTACGTACATAAGAAACATTGAATCGGTATAAAACCCCCGAAAACTGCCAACGGACGACAAACAAGATAGCAACGCCAGTCCACTCTTCAGCGTAAACTGTATTTACTCTTCTGCAGGATTTATTGCAACGATTTTCTTTCAACGAGGAAATTGGGGACCTATTACCCCTCTGGTTCACGCCCGGGGAGTTTTCTTTACAATATAAAGGGGAATGCACCACAGCCCTCTACCATCAGTACCAAGTCGAATCTACAATGTTACTCTCCTCAAATTCTGATCAATCCGCTGAAGTATTCAGACTTTCGGAGAAAAGTCCAAGTCTTTAGTTTAGAGTAGAGTAGAAGTATACTTCTACTCTAATCTATACTTGAATGAAAACGTTTGAGTCATTCTACGATGAACCAACAATCGCTTCAGCATTCGGAACTACATCTACTGGGATCCAGCATCCTGCATCAGCCCAATTGCCCAACCAGAGAGTCATCAACATCGCCAGCGATATTCATCAGCATTCCAACAACCGAATTTCAACTATTAAACCGTTGTTAGTTGAATTGAAAGAAACTATTCTTTCAATTCAAACTGTAAGTTTAATTTTACGCTGAAGCGATTATAATTTTTTTCTATCGTATTGACTCATATGGGACGTTTAATTTATCCTCTAATAATTTATTCGATGCTGGTTAAAAATAAACAAATTATAGCATTTATTCCTGAATAAACTTATTTTGTCCGAAAACCTATGTCCTTCAGACACTTTAGTGTTTCACCGCGGCAAACGGTTCCCTTATTTTCATTATCCTTTATAAAAAGGAACAAGAACGCAAACAATCGATATATCGAAAGTTGTCACGATAAAAGTGAAGTCCTCATTCCTTATTGGTCAGTTGAATTGTGAGTAGTATAGTAGGCGCAATATACTATACTATAATATTGCCGCGCTTATTCTTGATTGGTCAGTTCAAGTATGAGTGGTATAGTATGCGTAATATACTATCCTACTAACCATCCTGAACGTAGCCATGTACGCTGTAGCTGAATTCTCATCGCCATCTTTTTATTCACCATCGAGCATAGCCGTCCGCGTGTAAGTGCGTCGATAATAAAATCGATTCATCAAAATGGCATCACCAGCCTACCAATTCACCTCAACAGAGGAAATAATGAATTTCGAAGTAGGGGATACTTCAATGTAAGTATTTTTTAATTTAAAAAATATTAAAAATATATTAATTCAATCAATTCATCGAGTGCCAGATCCTAACCTCAATTAATCATTATCCTAACGGATACGCCGTGTGCCATCCTAACCCCCTCCAGAGTTAGAAAAATCCTCACTCCGATTTTTTTTCTTTTTTTTATTCATCAGAAAAAATTGGGGAAAAATTGGAATTATAAATTAATCAATTTTTCTGACATGAAATTTGAAAAATTTACGAGTGAGAAATCTTTTATATTATTATTATCATTATTATTATTATTATTATTATTATTCCAGGGAATTGACCGGATATGTGTCTGATATTGAGGGTTTAAAAATGTTGAACACATCTCAGAAGAAAGTCTTCAAATTCATTCTGAGCAACGAAGAGGGAACTTTAATCCGAGTTCTGCTTTGGGGCAAAGACGCGGATAGATATGGACCTTTAGTCGCCTACAATCAGGTAAAATTTTTTAAATACACAAATTGAATAAAAAAAAATGATTTTCTTACATTTTAGTATTGAATCATTAAATTTTTTAATTATTGAATTAGTAAATTAGAAAAATTTTTGAATTATTAATTTTCAATTTCAATTCCAAATCATTATATTATCGATTTTTTCGATTTTCTAATTGTTAAATTAATTTTCTAATTGTTAAATTAATTTTGAATTTTAAAAATGAAAAAAAAATTGAATTTTAAAAATGAAAAAAAAAAATTTCAATTTTTATGTTAAATGATTAATTTTTAATTTCCATTTTGAATGATCGACTTTTTTTTTTAAATTTTATTTCGAATGATTAACATATATTTTGATTGTAATCTCAGGTAATTGAAATTACCATGGGCACAATTGGTGTGGTCAACACCAACTTCAACCCTATTGTCGACAAAATGGCCTCCACGGAGTTCCACGTTCAATCTTCGAGTCAGTTTATTTGCCATGGGACTTATTCCGGAGCTGCGACAGCTCAAGTCAACTACACCGAGGTCAATTTGAGAGATTTGGGTAAACATTCGGGACCAGCTACAGTCATTGTATACATCAGGACATCCTTCACCACGGTTCACACTGCCAATGGCAGTTATGGTGCAGGTCTGGTGGTTGGTGATGGCCTCAAGCTCCCTGTACGGATCAGCCACTTCAGAGCTGATGAAAATATGACGTTGGGAACATGCGTCAAACTCGAAGGACAATTGGCTTCAAACAGAGTTAATGGTGGACAATTTTTTCGCGTGAACACAATGGAGAACGTCAAAATCTTGAAGGAAGAAGCTCACATGCCAGTTGAAGAAATGAAGAGAGCCCACATTTCAGCAACGTCAAAGCGTTTTTTTAGTGACAGCTCCTCTAAAACTTCCTCTAAACGTGTTTGTGGGGAAAAAGAAAACGTGCCAGTTAATCTGAATAAGACGGACGAAGAAGATGAAGATCTTTGAAAAAAAATTTTTTACCCTAGGGACTGGAAAAATGCGTTTCTAACCTCACTTTGCTTGGTTTGAAACGCATTTTTCCAGTACCCTTGGGCAAAAAAATACTATACGCACCATGGGTGGATAAAAGTTAATTTCGACAAAATTTTCCCACCCTCGCTTCGCTCGGGAGGAAAATTTTGTCGAAATTAACTTTATTCCGCCCTAGGTGCGTAATATACTATATTGCACAAGATTTCATTTCCTTTGAATATTATTATATTAGCACTTAACATGACGGCAGCAGATAAGATCGATTCTCTAAATATTTTTTTATAAAAAAAATGAGTTTTTTGAGAACATTTGATATGTAATTTATGCATATATTATTTATGATATTTGACTGATTTCTCAATATAATGCATTGAAAAACGTGATTTTAACTCGAGAGAATCAAGTTGTCAGTCATTGATGAGATAGAAGAGGAAAAGTCGATTTTTCTTTATGATTTTTCATCGAATATCTTGGAAAGTAAGTGAGATAGCGTAATTTTGCCCTTCAACTTTTTTGTAGCTCTTGAAACTTCTACAAATGAGAATTGAGGCGACATTACTCTATTTCGCTTAGTTTCCGAGATAATCGTAAGAACAAATTTCGTAGAAATAAATCGACTTACCCTGTTCTACCTCTTCGCTATTACAATGACTGCTACTGATTACGATCGTTGATAAGTCTTCGTAATTACATATAAGTACTTATAAGCATAAAGGGTTATGTGATAATAGTTATATGAGCTGCAGTTATAGTTTATACTATTAAGAGTACAGAAAATAATTTCTGTAGTGATATCATTTGAGAAATACGTATTACTCCGATGAAAAAATCAATAATGAAGAAGTAAAATAGAACAAGTCGATTGTCTTTTGTGATCGATCTGGACAGTATATCTCGCAAAGTAAGTGAAATGGTGTAATTTCGCCCTCAACTTTTTTTGTAGTCTTTAGAATTCTCTACAAAAAAAGGATGAGTGTGAAATCACCCAAATCGCTTGGTTTCTGATATATTCCCAAAAACAAATCGACAAAAAAAACCGACTCATACTATTTTACTTCTTCTCTTTTGATATGGCTGTTATAAATAACGATCGTTTATAAGATTTTATGCAATAATGTGAAGCGCTGAAAATGGAATTTTATGATTTTTCTTTAGAAAAAACATTCACACTAAGAAAAAAGTTCATGTAAATTCTATAAATCTGTTTCTAAGAGTCTTTTGAGATAAAAAGGACATTTTCATTCTTTCATCAATATATATTATGTCTAAAATATAAATTCTTTAGTTTCATATATATATTTGAGGAAAGATGAAAAAGTTTGCGGATTGAGCGAAAAAATTCTTATAGACACGGGTTTGAAGAATTTACAAATTTTTTTCGCCAGTGTATTCAATTTTCGAAAAAAAACATCCAGTGGATACTAATCGAACAAGGGATTTTGTACTCTTTTAGTGAGATTCATTGCTATTGACAAAAATATATTATAATTACTATAATTAAGAATTAAGAAATACAGGATAAACGAAATAATAAAAAAAATTAATATGTGAAAATACCAATAATATCAAATCCCCCTTTCCCTTCTTCACACCAAATTTCTTGACATTGTTAAACGAAAAATTGAATTGTGTGATCCGACTCAGAAGTGTCCAGATAAATCATTTTCTTTTGTGATTAGTTTTTTGAAGATATCTGGGAATGTAAGTGAGACGGAACAATTTGTATGAGAACTTTTTTGCAGAGAAAATCGAGAACTATAAAAAAAGTCTCCGTGAAAATTGCTCTATTCCACTTATATTCCGATATGTTTCTAAAAACCTGATTTACACAATGAAATCGTATTATGTGAACAGTTCACATTCATCGTGACCTCATTTCGGATTTTCACCACGGTCATCATTGGCGCTATTGTCAATAATCGTGTTCTTTGCACTCATCATTGCGATGAGTGATGAGTGCGCATGCGCATGAAGCATCACTTTCATGATTTGAAATTAAAAAGTAACCTGAAACAATAGCAAACTCAAGAAATCGTGAATCGGTTTTGCCACATTTTCGACTTTATATTTTAACGCTCTGTTGAAGCATAAATTCAAAAGGAGATCCGATAAATAGACGTTCTCTCATGATTTCGATATCGTTTAAGGTTACATTTTTGAATTTGGATACACGTAACTAACGCTTAATGCGCATGCGCATTCATCAAATTGATGAGTGCAAAGAACACGACTAATGGTTACTATAACCCCAAAATTGATGGCAAAAACTTAGAGTGATTGAACAGTAGAAATTGTTAATTGAATTCTATTATCAATTCTCTGAATGTGAATTTGGAAAAAAAAAGTGAATTGCAAGGAGGATCGTGAGTCATCGAGTGTTTTTATAGAGTAGAAAGTGGGAGAATAAATTCGAGGTGAAAAGAAATTTAATGTTTGAAAAAATCATCCGTAAAAATAGGTATGTAAATAATTTTATATATGTTCTTTTCACATACTGCTATTTTCGATTTTCACCTGCGAAAATATTCCTGTATTTTTATTTCCATCTTAGTTTCCGAAAGAATCACAAAATAACAAAACAAATGAATTGTGTATTGTGTATTAAATGATTTGTTTTACTCATTTTCCTCAATGCCTCAATAATTACTGAAAATATTAATGGAAATATGCTCTTCTCTCCTCAATTCATTGTTATAGAAAATTTCAGAAGCTTCAAAGAAGATTGGAATGAACGGAGCGTATTTCTATTAGTTCCAAATATATTTTGTGATAGAAAGATTCATAAAATTGTTTTTTTACTGTATTTAATACTTTTTTTGTCATTAATCCATTGCAAATATCTGGATAAACAATGAAGATATAACTGAGCAAAACAATTAGTGATTTGTTTGAGAATTCTTCATAGAAAATCGGTCATTAAAATCATGAATTCTACAGCCCCTTTTGAACATATTCGGATATCTATAATACATAGCTTTTGAACTTGATCATTTTCCTTTGCAGAACACAATAGATCTGGATAAGTTGGATTGGCTCATCGTTGTTTCTATTGGTACTTGCCCTTCAAGGGGTTATAATCATCAACGGAGTAGAATCATTGCCCCCAGATCCTGCTGTCAGGGGTATTTTCGAAAGTCAACGGAAAAACACATTGTGAGTATTAAAAATAGTATTACAGTATGAAATAATTTCAAATGAAAAAAGATCACTTATTAATCATTTTTCACTCTTTTCAGGAAGTCTTTCATTGGGACCAGGCTCAGATACAGATACAGATACAGATATTCGATATTCATAAAATTACAAATATCAAGATCAAACATAGATACCTGTCGAGATTTTTTTCCATATACTGTACATAGATCAATTGAAGATATATTTCGATTATAAATAAAGATAATAAAGATAAAGATACAGATTTAGATGTTATTTGATTGAAAAACAAAGATCCCATTACTTCATGAAATTAAATTTCCTTCCTGTATATTTTCCGGCTGTAGTACACCCTTTCATAGGTAATTTTCACTGTCGCATTATTGTTTATTTTAATTAGGAGTTTTAATTCAAAACATCATGCCTAAGCGAAAGAATCAACGATCCCAAATCGAAGAAGAGGAATTTCAAAAAGCTAAACGTCTGAAAAAAAATGAGTATCAACGAGCATACCGTGAGAGAAAAAAAAATGAACAACGTAACAATGCACAACAATTGAATGAAACAGAAATTTTGAATCGCAGACGTGAAAATGATAGAATTCGACAACGTGCTCATCGCGAGAATACACTAAACTGCAGAAATCCAATAGTGCATGAAATTCCACCTCAGAATCATGAAAGTCCTTCGGTAGTACATCGTAGAGTGAATGTGATACATCATGATTCTCCAACCAGCTCAAATGTTCTTCCTCCATCAAATGAACAGGTTGAACGTGTTGCCACGAGTAGACCAGTAGTGAGTGTCCAAGAACATTACCTTGGTCGAATGAACATTTTGTGTACTCATTGCCATGCAAAACATTTTGCAGATGAACGTGTAGCAGGAAGAGGTAATTCATTCAATGACTGCTGCAGTCACGGAGAAGTTGATCTTCCGGATTTACCAGAACCTCCAACAATACTACGTGATTTATTCGATGGAACCCATGAACAATCTACTCACTTTCGTGAGCGTATTCGTAGTTACAATAGTTCGTTTGCATTTGCGTCTTTCAATGCCAATTTGGTAAACTTTGGTAATAGGCGACCGGGGCCATTCTGTTTTAAAATACATGGTCAAGTTTATTATCAGATTAATACAAGTCTCTATCCTACTCCAGAAGAATGTCCTTCACATGGACAATTATTTATAGTTGATCAAAATGAAGCTACTGATATTCGGTGCAATACAATGTCCACACTGAACACTGATGTTGTTCAAGCCATTGATAATGCATTACGTAATTGCAATGTGTTCGCTCAATCTTACAGAATGATGCACGAAGAGTTACAACAGGCAGCATCAAATTCTTCGACTGGAACAGAACCAGAAATGCAGTTGCTATTTTCTTTGCGACCAGGATTAGATCGGAGACGATATAATTTACAATCAATTAATGAAGTTGCTGCCATTTTTACAACAACTGCTGATGGAGAAATCCCAGAATCTTACGTAACAATACATAATAAAACAACCAAAAGTCTCCAATATGTCAGTACCATGGACCCTAATGTTGAGCCCTGGGTTTATCCATTACTTTTCCCACATGGTACACGAGGTTGGCATCGAGATATCCCAATGGTAAATCGGGCTGGGCGAGTTACACGAGCAGCATATGTGAAGTACCGAATAGCAACCAGAGATAATAATGTATTTATCAATTCTGGACGATTGTTTCAACAATGGATTGTGGACAGCTACGTTAAAATTGAAAAGGACAAAATGAACTGGTGTCGTTCAAATCAAAAAACACTTCGAGCTGATACGTATCAAGGATTAGTTGATCATTTACAGAGAACAGCAGATGAGACAAACGGTCGAATTGGAAAAATGGTAATCCTCCCATCGTCTTTCACAGGATCTCCCCGTAATATGCTACAACACTACCAAGATGCGATGGCAATCGTGCGAAAGTTTGGTAAACCGGATTTGTTCATCACTATGACCTTCAATCCGACAACCCAAGAACTTCAAGAAAATTTAAATCCTCATCAAACAGCATCTGATAGACCAGAATTAGTTTCAAGAGTGTTTAACTTGAAAAAAGATGAATTAATCAATACAGTTGTCACAAATCAACTGTTTGGCGAGGTCGCTGCATACGTTTACGTTGTTGAGTATCAGAAACGTGGATTACCTCATGTTCATCTTCTATTGACCTTGAAACAAAATTCTAAAATAACAACTCCTGATGTCGTTAACAAATACATTTCAGCAGAAATCCCAAATCCAGATGAAGATAAAACACTCCATGATATAGTAATGAAGAATATGATACATGGGCCGTGTGGAGATTGGTGTAAAAATGAGGAAGGAAAATGTACTAAACATTTCCCTAAGAATTTCAGTGAAGAAACCTTAATGGACGAAAATGGATATCCAACGTATCGTCGGAGAAATACTGGCGTTTATAATCGCCAAAATGGAAGCACAACAGATAATCGGTTTGTTGTTCCTTACAATCCGACATTACTGAAAAAGTTCAACTGTCACATCAATGTGGAAGTAGTATCCAATGTCAAGGCCGTGAAATATTTGTATAAATACATTTACAAAGGACATGACGTTGCAGCTGTCATGATTACAAACCCAGAAAGTAATGAAAGTATAATTGAACATGATGAAATCCGTAATTTCATTGACACAAGATATGTTTGTCCTGTTGAAGCCTGTGATCGAATATTTGGAAGATCTTTACAAAGTAAGAGTCATGCTATTACTCGGCTACCAGTGCACCTTCCAAATCAACAAAATTTGACAATCCCAGTAGAAGCAGACGATGACAATTTGAGAAGTGCTCTTCAAAAAACAACTATGTTGATGGATTATTTTGCATTAAACCAACGTGATCCAGAGGCCAGAAATTTCACGTACTCTGAGATCCCAGTTCATTATGTATTCAAAAAAGATGGATCACAAAGCTGGAAATGGATGAAACGTCAACGACAAACCAAAGTGATTGGTAGAATGTACTCGGTTAGTCCTACGAACATTGAACTTTTTCATCTTCGATTGCTACTAATATCAGTTAAAGGTGCAACAAGTTTCGAACATCTTAGAACGGTTGATGGTCAAACGCATGAGACCTATCATGATACTTGCCTTGCACTAGGACTTATTGAAGATGATGCTGAATGGCATCGTGCTATGACAGAAGGTGAAATTTGGATGATGCCACGGCAATTACGACGCTTATTCGTACGAATATTGATTCACTGCCAACCAAATCACCCAGAAGAGCTATGGGAGTCATTCAAGGATGCATTATCTGAAGATTTTCAACGGCTTTATGATTCAGCAGATGCACATAACCGGGCATATAATGAGATCAGCATTTATATTTCGAACGAGGGATCAGATTTAAGTAGATTCCCAACGATGCCACCAGTAGTTCCAATTGGAAATAATGATGTACATGACAATGACGAATTGGCCCAGGAAAATCATGAAGAATTAGGTCACTCTCAGTATGAAAAATTAAATCCAGATCAAAGAAAAATTGTCGATCAAATTTTAAACGTTGTCGCATCACCAGGAACATCTCCTCATCGCAGTTCTGGATTTTACATTGATGGACCAGGTGGCTCAGGGAAAACATTCATTTACACTACTTTATGTCATTTGTTGAAAGCTCAAGGAAAAATCGTCTGCACAATGGCATTTACAGGGATCGCAGCGATTCTACTCCCAAATGGAAAAACTGTTCATAAAACTTTTGGTATGCCAGTTCCTCTTTTTTCAGATTCTGTATCACATATAAAAAATCAGTCAAAAGAAGCTCAATACTTGAGACAAGTTGATGTTTTCATTTGGGATGAAGCTCCTATGGCGCCCAGGTATGCTCTGGAACTGGTCGATCGAACACTTCGTGACTTCATGAACATAGATTCACCGTTTGGAGGTAAGGTCATGATTTTAGGTGGAGATTTTAGGCAATTACTTCCTGTCAAAATGAATGCAACTCGCAGCGAACTGGTGAATTTATCGATTAAATTCAGTCCATTGTGGCAACATTTTTCAATGTTTTCGCTAACTAAAAACATGCGAACTTTACCAGGAGAAGCAGAATTTGCGAAATATTTACTTTCCATTGGTGATGGCACCTTAAATGATAAGAACGACAATTTACTTGCTCCTGAACAATGTGTGGCTCCTAGAACTGACGACATCGTTGAGAAGATTTTCAAACCATTAATTAGTAGACGCGAATTTGGGAATCTAGCTAAAGTAGCAGTATTGTCAGCACGTAACGTTGATGTTGATGATATCAATTGCAGAGTCGTAGAATTACTTGACAAAAGCACTGAACGAATTTATACCAGTGTTGACAGTACAGAAAATTGTGATAATGGTGAAATTGACGATGTCATATTACCTGAATTTTTAAATTCTCTCAATCCACCTAATTTTCCACCGCATGAATTACGACTAAGGCACAATTGTATCGTGATGCTGATTCGAAACCTCAGTATCAGTGAAGGTCTGTGTAACGGTACCAGATTACAAATATTAGAGCTCGCGAATAATCTCTTAAGATGCCGGATTTTAACAGGAGATAAAGCTGGGGACATTGTTTTTATAAATCGCATTACATTATATTGTGAAGATATTTATCCTTTCACATTCAAGCGTCGACAATTTCCTGTTAAATTGGCATTTGCAATGACTATCAATAAAAGTCAAGGACAAACTTTTGATATAATAGGGATAGATTTACGTAAAGATGTCTTCACACATGGTCAACTATATGTCGGAATGTCTCGGGTACGTTCATGGGAATCATTGCTAATTTTCCTAGGAGAGCAACGTTTAGATAATACAATCAAAAATTACGTTTACAAAGAACTGTACGAATGATCAGTGGAATAACTTTCAATCACATCGATATTACCATGCAAAAGTGAAATTTTCGTTTAATCAATGAAAGCAAGATACCTAACGGGCGCGCTGTAGCGCGCCATCGGTCTCGTAGGTATAAACGCAACCGTGACTAGTACGTATAATCTACTATTTTCTTCATTGGAAAGTTATCCAAATTCACGTGTTTTCCGGGGTGCGACTGTAACAGTATTGATTCAACAAATGATCTTCGAAAATTCCAAATTGATTCAACCTTTCATCATTTCAAAGGCTTTGTGTGCAATCGCAATCAGGAGGAGTTGCGAATTGAACATTCCTAGCGTTCGGATATTCATGAGTTTTATCATCGAAATTATATATTCTTTCAAATTGTAGGTGCTAACCCCAGAAAACTGGTGATGACTGACAGCACTCCAAAAAGTTCAGTAATGCCAATAAAACCAGCAGCAGAAGTGGAACAATCGTAGAAGCAGAAGGAAACTAAGATAGAAAGGAAGCTAATTTCCAGAAGAAGCAGAGGGAACAGTGGGAATTGAAGCAGGAAATTCAGAAGTTGAAACAGGTATGTCCATTGTATGATTTTTTGGCAACCAATCGGAACGAAGCCATAGTTCATATATAATCCTATGTTATGCATGTTTTTATTCTCAATTTTCATGGAATGTGAATGCTATGATAATGAAATGGTTACAATTTACAGGTTATATGGAGCACTCAAAAGGACTAGAAACTCGAAGGAGAAATTTCTGCTCCTAGTTCAGAACAAAAGCAGGACATAATTCAACCAACGATGGTTGGAGACCACTTTTAACCATGCAGACCATGTTTAATATTTCACCAATCGTTAGAGTTCAGCCGTGGATTAGGGCTCAACAAGCGTGGCTGAAGTCAATTCCATTTCCCATTGGATATCAATCATACGGTCCATTTTTCTCTAATGTAGAACTAACTGCATCTCTGAATGTAATAACTTGGTAATAATAGTGGTTCACTTCCATTTCATCTATATAATCGTGATAAGTAATTGAAGTATGATGATCATTCAAATACTAAGATTCTTGCTAGTCAATGCTATTTATATGAATATTCTTACTCTTAAAGGAGGGGAAACACCAATACACAATTACTAACAAGAGACAACGATTTATTTTTACAGGAGACGAAGCGATTCCAATTAATACAAGGGACGATACTTTTCTTCGTGTCAACCCAAACTCTCTTTTTTCTTCTTTCTCTTCTCTTTTTTTTTGTTCATCATCTTCCTTCACGTCATTGGTATTCCTTCTTATTTGAGCTGGATATGCAACAATACTCGCCGCCAAAAAAAAATTGCCGTCGTGGCAATCAGTCCGGGAACTGTCTGAACTATTATAATCAATCAGAGGGTTCCAGTTAGATTCCCAAATAAAATTTCTCGAAAAAAAACATTGTTGAAAAGCCATTCTGGAACGCCTGAACATGCATGCATAATTGTAACTGCTTAAGACTATGTGTAATACAATTTTTGAATTTTATGAATTCTGTTCTCACTTATTCTCAAGGTAACAATAGTTATTGATTATTTTGTGAAGGTCAGAGGAAGAAAGAGAGAATAATTTATAGAAAAATGAAGTTATATGATCTGTTTTTGCTGAGTAGTGACGAAATTGAGCTTGTTGTATTTTTGATAGACAAAGGTATAGTGAGATCCCATAATTCTTGTGAAATTTGTGGGAAAATTATGAGTTTTTCTACGAAAGAACTTTGTTACCGATGTTATAGAGTTCTACTTCTATTGAAAATGATAATGAAACTTTGATTAAAAGATGTAACACAAAAATAAGTTGCATACAAGGCTCTTTCTTTGAACGAACAAAATTAGATTTGTGTGTGTTGTTTAGACTAATGTCACTTCATTTAATTTTTGAGAAAATAACATTGAAGAATGTAGCATACGAAACAAAAGTTTCAATAAAAATAATCAGACAATGGATTGATAAAATTAATAGTACTTCAACAGTTTGGGTGGATGTGCAGCTGGGTGAAAAACTTGGGGGGAGGGAGAAGTTGTCGAGATTGATGAAACGTTCATCGGTCAAAGGAAGTACAACAGAGGCAGAGTTATAAAAAAGGAAATGGAGTGTTGGCATCTTTGTCAGATCAAGTAAGCAAGTTCTCTTCTTCCCAGTGGAATTTAGAAGTAAAGAAACTCTGCATGCAGTCATAAAGAAACATGTAAAAGTCGGCACAAGTGTGTATACAGACGGGTGGAAGGGATGTTGTGGATTGATACTCCTGGAATTTAACCACCAGGGGGTCAACCATAAATATCAATTCGTTAATTCTCGGAATCGACTATAAATACTCAAAATATAGAAAGAGTATGGCGAGATCTGAAAGAGACACTTCCTCGTTATGGTAACAGACAGAGATGTCAAAAAGGTAAATTGAGTAAATTTATTTTCAGCCGACTTTTCAAGTATCATGAGTGGGTTTTGTGCTTTTGACAGTTTTTCCGTTCTCCACAATCCCTATTAAATTTATAGTCAGTTCCGTTCTTCTTGTTTTCGTTTCTCAGCATGTGTATTTATTCAATTGATATTGTTGCGCGTGAAGCATACAAAATAATGACCTAAAAAAGGGCATAAGTACTTGTACTTGTGTCAAATCCAATTTATTTGATGCCAATTGAAAAATGTCAAATTTAATATCAAATCCCGCGTGTCCAACGGTAGTCGAGTCAAAGGGTTGCAATAGGTTCGTCGCGGGAGGCCTATGCACCTACACGTGGTGCACATGCTGCTACACGTGGTGATAATCTCAATTGAGACTTAAAAATTCCTAAATTTTCTTTTATTATTGGACGAATTTTCTTCTTCACAATAATTCTGCTTGTTTTTCATGAAAGTTCAATTTGGATGGTCCAAATGTTGGAAACACAGTTATTCATCCCCTTTCTTCATCTTATTCACAAAATTCAAAGAAAATCAATCAAGTTCATACAATATTACACAGTATTTGTCAGAACGTCTCTCAGGGTTCACTTCACCGGTAACAATAGTTATTCCCTCAAAACATACAACATTATTCAAAATTTTTGGTCCACAACTTGTATAAAATGTACGATTTTCTGCACGCCGTTTGGAAAGTGCCACTGGGCTCACCACGCTTAACTTCTTAAAGCGTAGCCACGCTACGGGCAACCAACGATAACTCTCACCGAAGTGAGCGGTAGAGGATCCAGGGACGTCTCCCGATCCTCTCGAGTCTACCGCCCAAGGCAGACTAACTGATCACCGTGTTGTTGGGTTTATTTATATCGGCTGAGGCTGCTTCTCCTCGTCTAGAAGTATCTTCGCGCGCCTGCGTGATTCTTCCTCTCACACCACTGCCAGGCCTGGAGATAACTCCAACATCTCTAGTGGAGTGCCAGCATTTCAGCTGGGCTTCTGCCTTATCCTCAGCCGCATATAAAACCCACTGACGTGTCAGTTAGTTTCCGATAACTTTAAGGTGTCATCTGACGCAGATGGCACCGCGATAGTATTTTCTAGCTGTTCATGTGTGAATCTCCTCGAGCTCTAAGCTGATCCCGAAGGTGGCATAAGCCGATTCGATAGCCGTAACGAGAAACCTCGTTATAATTTTCTATAGTAAGAACATAGTCCTAGGAAACTTTTCACGTCTTTCATTGATCGTGGTATCGGTCAGTTCAGGATAGATACAATTTTCTCAGATGAACACTCAATTCCTGTTCTTGAAACCGAGTGTCCCAAATACGACACTTCTTCTTGGAAGAAAACACATTTTTCCGTATTAACCTTAAGATCAGCTGCAATCTAGAAAATAACAATTCTCAATTAAATAGATGTTCATGAAAATCTTTCCCGATCACGACAATGTCGTCCAAAAAAACTCGGCAGATTTTCCCTATCAATCCTTTGAGAACACAATTCATTATTCGAACAAAAGTAGCTAGTGCGTTACAAAGGCTGAAAGAAAGAATTTTAAACTGCCAAACTCCATCAGCAATTGCGAAAGCAGTTTTCTCTCTGTCTAGTGGATCGATCTCTACTTGCCAATATCCACTTTTCAAGTTAATTGTAGCGAACCACCAAGAACCTAAGCCTGCGTCAAAAATTCCACTATCTCGGGGTAGAGGCATAGAATCTTTTTTTGTTACATCATTTGAAGGACGATCATGAATGCAAAATCTAGTGGAACCATCTTTTTTTTGGTTAATCCGACTGGAGATGCCCATGGACCATGACTAGGTTCAATGATTTTTTGTTCTTTCATTTTATTTGATAAATCATGAATTTTATCACGAAAGTGAAGAGGGATTCGTCGTAGGTTTAGTTTGATTGGTTGACAATGCTCTAGTATTATTTTATGCTGAGTCCCTTCTTAACGACCTAAGTCTTCAGATTTTTTTGAAAGAGATGATTGAAATTTCACTAGAAATTTTTTTAATTCCCCTTGTTGATTGATGTAAGAAATTTGCATGATTTTTGGAAAAGTTGAGTCAAAAACTCAGGTAATTGAGTAGATGTTCCCGCTACTTCCATATGAAGAATTTGATTCACTAACACCGATTTTCCCAGGTTATTGATGTCGAATTTTTCGTTAACAATGGTTCGGAAATCATTCAACAGTCCTGAACGGAAGAGGAAGTCTAATCCTAAGATACAATCATTCTGAATTTGGTAAAAACTGCATCTAGTTCCACAGAAGAATTCCGAATAGTAATTGTGACTCGTTTAATAGCTTTGTACGGAAATTTTTTGTAAGAGACAGTTACACTGGTGAGATTCTTCATCACATTCTCTAATTCATCTAAGGGCGAGTTTTTCGTTCGGAAGTTAAGCTAACCAGCAGGTTAATTCAATCCCAGATTCTACTGCTAGCGCCGGCGGTGACATAAAATTGTTTTAGAGAGAAAACAATGGCCGTTTGAAATTTTCTATTGTGGCAAATGTATGTGTGTGTTGGGTGTTTCAAAGTTTTCTATTGTGGCAAATGTATGTGTGTGTTGTGTTTTGCATCAATAATCATTGATGATATTAATAAAAAACTTTGACATGGCAGAACATGTGGAACATTTTTTAATGCAATATATTGCTGACGATCAAGATGAAGATGATGAAGAAGATTTATGAGGAGTAAGAAACTGACGATCAAGATGAAGATGTCGAAGAAGATTTATGAGGAGTTCTTACGTGCTGACGATCAAGATCAAGATGATGAAGAAGATTTATGAGGAGTAAGAAACTGACGATCAAGTGTTACGTATCGATCTGTGTGATCATACGTATTTTTCAATAATAATCAAGAATAACTAATAATTCAGTCGAAAAGGCCCACAATTCCAATGTCTGGACCAGCTTACCCTGAAGGAGGTCAATAATACATGAAAGTACACTAAAAGTTGAAAGTCAATAAAATCAGAAAGAAAAACATTAAGATGCATTGAAAAGTCTGAAAAGTCCATCAATAAAGTATGTTAACAAATCAAGCAAAACGAACGAAATTGTCAAAAACAAGTAAAATGTCATTAAGAATGTTTAAATACCAATTTACAACAAATTTCTGTTAATAGAAACAAAGATATACATGTTTAAAGGCCAACGGAAAAGTATTGACCGTGCCGGCCTTCAGCGACCTTCACTGAGTAGGTGCGCGCAGCCACACGCTGCGGACAAAACTTCCCCCACCAGTGACTCTCATAACTCTATGTCAAACTTTTGAAAAATCATAACTCTTTTGAATATTAAGATCAAGAAACGATTCCGATGCTAAAATTCGTTAAATAATTTGAACTAACGATTCCAGAAGGAGAACAATTGAAAAATCAATTTGCAACATAATTTGTTATAAACAATTTATGTAAAAACTCATTGTAAAAATACGAAAATAGACGTAAAATGTAGTTGACATCGAGATATTGGAGTATACTGAAAATCAACTCTTAATATTCATAATTAACCGAGATATGAATTTTATAACATATACACACACATACATTCAAACTTTTTATTTCTGAACTTTCAAAAATTCATAGCTTCCAAAATTATGATGATTAAGAAACCAAACTAGTACTAAAATTAATGAAAAAATACAAGCTACACAATGCGCTAAGAAAATTTGACAAAAAATAATATTTACAATAATTTGTTATAAACAATTTACATGAAAAATCATTAGAGAATTATTAAAACCTATAGAATGCAAAGATAATCACATCAGAAAAATATAACCTCCAGAAATGAAAACGATAAAACCAATAGCAACAAAGTTATTCAACATTTAAATTTATTCACATATATATAGATATACAAAATACATGGCAAATATTCAAAAATCAATAACTTTTATAATAATCAATATTAAGGAATAATTTTCATTTGTAAAATCATCAAATAACTCAAACTAAAAGTTCATAAAAGAAAATTTAAGAAAAACCAAAATTTATGCAAAACCATTTTTGGACTTAAATTAACAATTGAATAACAACAAAAGTTATTAACTTAGGAAGATGAAACCAAATTTAAACAATAGATAAAAATAGTTTCTTCCAGACGCAATTGAGTTTATATTTTTAAAGTTATTATTTTAAAAGTTATTAACAAATAGCACTTTCAAGGTCATCCGACTTTAAATATAAATAACTCCGAAACTATAAAAGTTAAAGACTTGAATCCGACGCTAAAAATCATTAAATTCAATGGCCTTTCAGATGCACTATAGCACGATTCCAGATATTGTTAACTAACAAAGTTATTAACAATCAATTGTTTATAAAAAAATAATTTACAACTTTTGATACTAAAATTCGTTCATTTAGCCAAAAATAAGTTCAAATGTAGAAAATTGTCAATTTGTCCCACTTCCAAGGGGATTTGACAAAATCGGTTTATAAGGTACACATCAGGACGTAAAAAGGAAGCCATTTCCGAAGAGTGAAAAATCAACTTTAAAATTGTTTAAAATCATATAAAACAATATATTAATATGTCAAAAATAAGGTTATATATAAGAAAACAACAATATTGTATTTTTAATGTAATAATCTTTATTGTAAAACTACTATATCATAAGATACATATATAAGCCTCAGCGCATGGACAAGCTACAGCACAAGGGTAGAAGAAAGGCGCTCCCCATCAGCTCAGTCACCACCAGCCACCTAGTTGCGCCAGAAACTCACAGCGCATTCCCACTTATTGTACTCCCACCCTACCGGCTCAAGCCGCCAAATTGTCCATGTCCTAGGTACATGCGCTAGATGCGCGAGGCTCGTTCAGTCAGTTCATCGCTCCTCTTCAACTGGTAAAGACCTCCTCCTCCGGACGCGGTCGCGGTAACTCACTCGGGACTTAGAATCATTTTACTCAGTTTGGACTTAGAATATTTTCAGTGAATCGGGACTTAGAAAATTTTCAGTCGATCGACACTTAGAAAATTTTTATTGAAGTGGAACTTAGAATATTTTATTGAATCGGAACTTAGAATATTTTTACTCAATCGAAACTTGGAATTTTTCTGTCAATCGGAACTTAGAATATTTTTTTATTAAATCACAACTTAGAATTTTTTTATTATCGAAGTTTTTATTCAAATAATTTTTAATTTTATTTCTCAAATGAAATATTTTCTCGAACCGAATTAAATCGAACGAAATAATTTTCCCTCTTTATCCTGGGATCTGACGAAGCCTCGCGTTGATAGGAACAAAACTTTTTTTTGTTCAAATAAATTTAAAATCATTAAAGTGGAAACCGAGTTTAATTAATTTAATTAATCATTTATTCCTTTTCAGAGCCTAAAATTTAAACCCAGTCAACACCGCAGATACCGGTGCGGTTGACTACTCAATCCTTATTTCATTTAACCTATTCGTCCATAAATATTACCTGGTCAACACCGCAGAAAACGGTGCGGTTGACTATTCAATAAAAAACCTGGTCAACACCGCAAATACCGGTGCGGTTGACTACTCTATCCTTACTCTACCTATTCGTCCATAAATATTACCTGGTCAACACCGCAGAAAACGGTGCGGTTGACTATTCTATCAAACCCGATCAACACCGCAGATACCGGTGCGGCTGATCACTCTCTCCTTTTCATTCAAATAAAATCAAATATATTAAAACTCGTTTTTCCAAATAAAAACAAATCAAAAATTAATACACAAAATCGTCAGCATCTCACGATAGAGTCGAAGGCAAAATTTTAAATCAAACAGTGATAATTTAGTGAATCCATATTATTCTTTATTATAGTGAAGGTGAAATCAAGGCAAATAAATACAGTGACATAAAAGTGAACAAAAGAATTCGAATTAATTAAGAAAACAGTAAAGAACAATTATCGTGCAGTGACTATACTACGTAAAGCTTGCGAGAGGAAGACCAAAGTGACCTGGAAAAGAGTAACACGGTGAGTAACGAAATTTTCTGACTCTCTAGCCCCGGAAGTCGATTGATATTCCAAAAAGTAGAGAAACTTTAACGTAAATGGGAATTAATCGGGAGTGAATTATATTTTGGGGATTTTTCTCGGAATAAATCATCTCGAGTCAATTCTTATACGTAACACAAGATGAAGATGAAGAAGAAGATTTATGGGGAGTAAGAAACCCGGGCCCAAGACGACGAAGGAGGCTGTATTTACTGAGGATTGATTATTTTCATCTGTACAGTAATGCAGAATTCCGGAGACGATTTAGATTGACAAAATTAGCGACACTAGCTCTGCTGCGTATCATTGAACTCAATCTTCAGCATCTGACTAACAGGTACCATCAATGACCCAATTAATACCACCAAGAGACCTATTCTGCCACATATATTTCATAGAAAAAATATATCTTATCATTAGGAACTCTGAGGAGACCTCTGAGGGGACCACTGAGCGTAACTCTGAGGAGACCTCTGAGGGGACCTCTGAGCGGAACTCGCGGCAAACTTTCAAATGCCTGAAAACTCGCAAATATCATTTTGACATTCCAAACTTGATTCAATCATCAAATTTATTTATTGAAGACTGCTAAGAGTGATAGTTCTGAGTATAAAAGCATAGAAACAGGAATCAATAAATCAATTTAAAGTAAAGAAGATTCTAAAGAACGTCTTTAAAGAAGAAAAGAATAGAAAAATCGTATTCAGTATAATTTCAAATAATGAAAATGGAAATAATGGTTAGAACAATAGAAAATAAAGTACAACAGGAACTAGAGATAAGTTAGAGTAAAACAACTCCTGAGCTCACAAAATTTTGGCTACTTCGTTAACATTTTTCACGGTTAACTCTTTCTCCAGTTTCGTGACTCTATCACAACTTTGAGCAGCCACATTTTCTATTACCCTTCCAACTCTCTCTTCATAATACTTGAAAGTATTTCGTCTCATCGAGGGCATATCCAAGCATGCACAAAGCTTATCAAAACATTGAAAAGCGATCCCAGGGTGAATAAGAGCTGAAACAAGATTGATTTATAAATTATATTGATTATTGAATAGAAAGAAGACAATCAGTACTAACTCATTGCAATTTTGTAATTCAACTCAAAATGTGAATTTCCATTGTCATCTGTCCTTCGTTTTCCCGTTGGAACGTAGTTCATGAACAGACATGAGTGGCACCAAACACGAAGGATTGATTTACATCCTCGACGAATTTCTTTTTTTTATATTCGAGAATAACAAAGGTTCTTCACATGCTCCACATACCATGAATTTAGCCATTATTTCAAGGTCAATAATCCTTTCGCCTCTCACGAGGAATTCTTCAACCTTTTCTTCTTCTTCAATTTCCTGTTGAGAATTTTTCTCTTCACTCTCAGGAAGTTTTTGATGCTTGGCATTGAAATTTAATTGTCTTTGAAGCAGCAATTTGTATTTCTTCTCTGAGACGATTCTCCCCCGCCAACGCCATTGTGGAGTTTTGAAAAAATTATATTTCTTTTGGGCCTCGGAATAATTATCCATTTTATTTAATTACTTATCACTTATTTCGGCACTGAAATTTTCAAATGTCACTCTTAGAGGTTATAAGCAGCATGCTCAACGAGTGTGAAAACATCTCCTACGGAGAACAATGGTACCAACTCATTTCATTGAAGCTACGTTGCCAAGTCAGACCCTCTCTCAATAAATAATCAAATAAAATCTCAGAGTAACAAAAAAAAATTGGAATAATAAATTTTATATTCAGGGAAAATTCTACTTGCTTTTTTTAAATGTTTTTTTCCAGTTAATTCGATCCGAAATGCTTTAACATGTGCCAATTTTTTATTTATCTTAGATCGGCAATAGCTGTCGGATCTTTTGATCTTTTTCCCTCTTACCACACCCCGTAAAAACCTGATGATCCTCTTTAATTCTATTCAAACAACGCGAAAATGAAAATTGATAGTACAAGACATCGCGTGAATTTTTTTCAAAAACTTCTCACCACTCTAAAAAAAAATTTTTCATTCGAGTTACAGTGCCATTAGATCGTATGTTAAATTGAAAATTTGCAAAAATTCATTTTAAAAAATTGAGCGTTTTAATCTTTCTCTAATTTTCACACAAATTCTAAAACACATTGAAGTTTATTGGAAAAAAAATAGTGATCTGACAGTTGTCATTTCAGCTGATGTTCCTTCTTAAACAAAATAACTCTTACAGCTATATTTGGTGAATAGTTTCCATCACAGTTTACCATTGGCGTTGCTCAAGTTACGTAATTTTTCAATCATTGAAATTATAATCATAAAGAACAATACAAGTTTTCTATCTTAATGAACTATAGAATAACTGGTGAATCATTTCTTCCTGGACACATAGAAAAATAAAGGATATTTCTTGACAAATAGTTTAGTATTGTAAGCCAAATGCTCCCTTAAATTACAATTACTCAATATTTCATGAAAAATAGAGATTTCCCATATAATGAATACTCTGCTTTGGTCAGCAATGAATCACAAATGTTTTACAATTATATTTGTGAGACATTTTCTCACACTGAAGCCTTTGTACTTATGAGGAATCACAGATTCTCAAATATTTATCTTAACATATTTCTTAAATGAGAAATGACAACTACTGGAAAGGTGAACGCTTTGTCTCTGGCCAACAATAGATAACGAATCCTTTACTATGTCTATAACGCATCATCAACACATCATCTCCCCTCAATTATCAGATACTCATTTTAACGTATTTTTTCTTAATGAAAAATTAGAATTATTCAAACGGCGAACATTCTATTTCTAACAACAGTGGATCACAAATCTTCTACAACTACATAACGCAAAAGCTTTTTTTATCGCCTTATCTCACTTTAGAGCCATTATAAATATGAAAGAACTCAGATGACTGGACATTTATCTTGAATTATTAAGCTTAAAAGCTATAATCTCGAAAATGTGAATGAAAAAACGATAATTGAAAAACAGTGAACAAGAACATGAGTAAATCATTAATTATTCCAATAAAGTCGAGTAACTTTTATAGCACGTTTTTTGCAATATCACGAACATGTAATTATTCAGTCCCATAGATTCTAAAATATTTTAAAAACTAATCTTAAAGTCAAATCGACTCATCTAGTACCTCTCTATTGATAATTTGAGACTGCTGTAATGAGATCAAGCCGATATTTCTCAATATTTCGTCCTCTATGTGCTATCAACGTCATCCTCATGTGCATGGAGAGATGATGCTGACTGTTTATCATCGTTCAGAGGATTATCTGCTGATGTGGTATTCGTTGAATTAAATTGACTTGTAAGCGCTCACGGAGTATTTTGCTTGCAGTAAGTCGATTTCCAGCTGTACTTTTTGTTTATACAAAATGTCTCATGATCTCCGGATGATTCAATATTATATTACATGCCTAGGGCAGTAATGTAAGAAACGTCTCGGAGCACATGTAATTGTTGGCCGAGGCGAAGCGGAGGTCAACAAACATGTGCTCTGAGGCTTTCTTACTTACTGCCCGAAGTGTGTATAATATTCTGTGGTGAAGAGGTAAACTAGGATAAGTCGATTTTTTTACGAAAATGAGTTATTAGTGGGAATGGATAGATTGTATGATGGTACATCATGTCACGAAGGGATACAGCCGAAAAGCAATTTGCGTCAATATTATTAATGAGAAACAAACAAGATAAGTCTCAATTTTGTTAACACGTAATTCTCATTCAAGATATGTCGACTTATCTTTACATGAACCTATGAAAAAAGAAGATATGTCGACTTATCTTGATGTGTATAACTTGAGGTGAATTAGATATCGAGGGCTTAGGAACTTAAGGTCGTATGTACCAAAATGGGCCATTTCACGGCAAAAGGTCGTATATATGGGACCTACGGCCTCCTGCCTTTAGTGAAAAAAATGAAATAACTCGGATTTCAACTTGACTACTGGAGAGATGGCTTCCTGCTCTTGGTGTAAGATGAAATTATTTTTCCATTCAATCTCAAATCGCATTTCACGAGCAAAGAAGTAGAATAAGAGAATTGTATTTCTATTCATTAGTTTTTTAAGAATATCGGAAATGAATGAATATTCAGTAGAAACAACTAACAGAAAAATAGACTTATTCTAGCCGAATTTGTTCGTCCAATAGTTTTTCAAAAATATCTCGGATTCTAATGCAGGTTGTTACGTATAAGAATTGACTCGAGATGATTTATTCCGAGAAAAATCCCCAAAATATAATTCAATCCCGATTAATTCCCATTTACGTTAAAGTTTCTCTACTTTTTGGAATATCAATCGACTTCCGGGGCTAGAGAGTCAGAAAATTTCGTTACTTACCGTGTTACTGATGTCCAGAGCACGTTGGGCTTCCTCTCGCAAGCTTTACGTAGATAGTCACTGCACGATAATTGTTCTTTACGGTTTTCTTAATTAGTTCGAATTCTTTTGTTCACTTTTCTGTCACTGTGTTTATTTGCCTTGATTTCACCTTCACTATAATAAAGAATAATATGGATTCACAAAATTATCACTGTTTGATTTAAAATTCTGCCTTCGACTCTATTATGAGATTCTGACGGATAAAGGTGTACATAGACGATTTGATTATGATTTAATGATAGAAAGCGAGTTTTATGTATTTTTCTATTTTTGATTGAAAGGATAGAGTGATCAACCGCACCGTTATCTGCGGTGTTGATCGGGTTTTTATAGAATGGTCAACCGCACCGTTATCTGCGGTGTTGACCAGGTAATATTTAAGGCCGAATAGGTTGAGGGAGGAAAGAGTAGTCAACCGCACCGTTATCTGCGGTGTTGACCAGGTTTTTATAGAATAGTCAACCGCACCGTTATCTGCGGTGTTGACCAGGTAATGTTTAAGGCCGAATAGGTTGAGGGAGGAAAGAGTAGTCAACCGCACCGTTATCTGCGGTGTTGACCAGGTAATGTTTAAGGCCGAATAGGTTGAGGGAGGAAAGAGTAGTCAACCGCACCGTTATCTGCGGTGTTGACCAGGTTAAATTTTTAAGGCTCTGAAAAGGAAGAAATAATTGATTAATAAAAAAAAACTCGGTTTCACTCAAATGATTTTAAATTTATTCAAATAAATTGATTTGTTTCTATCAACGCGAGGCTTCGGTCGAGAGAAAATATTTCACTTGATAATAAAAATCAGAATTGATTAATTGAAAATTATTTGGATTTAAAAAAACTTCGATAATAAAAAAAAATTCTAAGTTGTAATTTAATAAAAATATTCTAAGTTCCGATTGACAGAAAAATTCTAAGTTCCGATTGAGTAAAAATATTCTAAGTGTTGATTGTGTAAAAATATTCTAAGTCCCGATTCACTAAAAATTTTCTAAGTGTCGATCGACTGAAAATTTTCTAAGTCCCGATTCACTGAAAATATTCTAAGTCCAAACTGAGTAAAATTATTCTAAGTCCCGAGTGAGTCACCGCGACCGCGTCCGGAGGAGGAGGTCTTTACCAGTTGAAGTTGAGCGATGAACTGACTGAACGAGCCTCGCGCATCTAGGTACATGGATAATTTGGCGGCTTGAGCCGGTAGGGTGGGAGTACAATAAGTGGGGATGCGCTGTGAGTTTCTGGCGCAACTGGTGGCTGGTGGTGGCTGATGTAGTGGGGAGCGCCTTTCTCTACCCTTGTTGTGTAGCCTGTCCATGCGCTGAGGCTTATATATATGTATATAGTAGTGTTACAATACAAGTTCTTACATGAAAAATACAATTTTGATGTTTTCTTAATTATAACCCTATTTTTGACATATTAATATATTGTTTTTTATGATTTTAGACAATTTCAAAGTTGATTTTTCACTATTCGGAAATGGCTTCCTTTCGACGTCCTGATGTGTACCTTATAAACAGATTTTGTCAAATCCACTTGGAAGTGGGATAAATTGACGACTTTCCATATTTGAGCTTATTTTTGGCTAAATGAACGAATTTTAGTATCAAAAGTTTTTCATCATTTTTTTATAAACAATTGATTGTTAATAACTTTGTTAGTTAACAATATCTGGAATCGTGCTATAGTGCATCTGAAAGGCCATTGAATTTAATGATTTTTAGCGTCGGATTCAAGTCTTTAACTTTTATAGTTTCGGAGTTATTTCTATTTAAAGTTGAATGACCTTGAAAGTGCTAATTGTTAATAACTTGCAAAATAATTACTTTAAAAATATAAACTCAATTGCGTCTGGAAGAGACTATTTTTATCTATTTTTCAAACTTGGTTTCATCTTCCTAAGTTAATAACTTTTGTTGTTATTCAATTGTTAATTTAAGTCCAAAAATGGTTTTGCATAAATTTTGGTTTTTCTCAAATTTTCTTTTATGAACTTTTAGTTTGAATTATTTGATGATTTTACAAATGAAAATTATCCCTTAATATTGATTATTATAAAAGTTATTGATTTTTGAATATTTGTCATGTATTTTGTATATCTATATATATGTGAATAAATTTAAATGTTGAATAACTTTGTTGCTATTGGTTTTATCGTTTTCATTTCTGGAGGTTATATTCTCCTGATGTGATTATCTTTGCATTCTATAGGTTTTAATAATTCTCTAATGATTTTTCGTATAAATTGTTTATAACAAATTATTGTAAATATTAACTTTTGTCAAATTTTCTTAGCGCATTGTGTAGCTTGTATTTTTTCATTAATTTTAGTACTAGTTTGGTTTCTTAATCATCATAATTTTGGAAGCTATGAATTTTTGAAAGTTCAGAAATAAAAAGTTTGAATGCATGTGTGTGTATATGTTATAAAATTCATATCTCGGTTAATTATGAATATTAAGAGTTGATTTTCAGTATACTCCAATATCTCGATGTCAACTACATTTAACGTCTATTTTCGTATTTTTACAATGAGTTTTTACATAAATTGTTTATAACAAATTATGTTGCAAATTGATTTTTCAATTGTTTTTCTTCTGGAATCGATAGTCTTAATTATTTAACGAATTTTAGCATCAGAATCGTTTCTTGATCTTAATATTCAAAAGAGTTATGATTTTTCGAAAGTTTGACATAGAGTTATGAGAGTCACTGGTGGGGGAAGTTTTGTCCACAGCGTGTGGCTGCGCGCACCTACTCAGTGAAAGTCGCTGAAGGCCGGCACGGTCAATACTTTTCCGTTGGCCTTTAAACATGTATATCTTTGTTTCTATTAACAGAAATTTGTTGTAAATTGGTATTTAAACATTTTTAATGATATTTTACTTGTTTTTGACAATTTTGTTCGTTTTGCTTGATTTGTTAACATACTTTATTGATGGACTTTTCAGATTTTTCAATGAATTTTAATGTTTTTCTTTCTGATTTTATTGACTTTCAACTTTTAGTGTACTTTCATGTATTATTGACCTCTTTCAGGGTAAGTTGGTCCAGACATTGGAATTGTGGGCCTTTTCGACTGAATTATTAGTTATTCTTGATTATTATTGAAAAATACGTATGATCACACAGATCGATACGTAACAAGGTACGCTTTTTGTGTCATGAACCTTTTTTATAGCTCTGGAAATTTTCATCGAAAAAGTATTCGAGGAAAATAGTGGACTACCTCACTTAGTCTGTAGAACATTCTCAAAAAATTATTGAATGAAAAAGTCTATCTAGAATAATTCTATTGCCTCTTCTATTGATTCTTCTTCTTCTATCGTGAAGATTTTCAATCTCGATTTGTTTCCCGAATCTTTGAAAAAATATTCATCAAAAAAATGACACGAGAGCCATTCTTACGAGGCTCCTCGAAATTGAAACATTTTGCGGCACGCAATGGAATTGGTGCGAATTTCAATTGAAAAAGAAAAAAAATGGCTCAATCTACACACAGAAAACACTGAGCGTAGAAGACGCACAGAAGTGCGTAATCACTGCACATGTGTGCGTACTTCACGTTCTCACAATCGAACGTGATGTACGCACACTGGGTGCGTCATGTACGCACTCAGTGTGCGTGATATACGCACTCTGTGTGCGTGATCTGCGTGAATTAGGGAGATAGAGCAAAATGGACGTTGATTTGGGATCAGCAGGAAGTTTTATCAGTTTTTCGTGATTATCTCGATAAATAAATGAGATGGAGCAAAATAGACGTTAATATGGGATCACCAGGCGGTTCATTCAGTTTTTCGCTATTATCTCAGTGCATAAGCGAGATAAAGTGGAATAGACGTTGATTTGGGATCAGGAGGGAGTTTATTCAGTTTTTCGCTAATATTTCCGTATATAAGCAAGATAGAGCAGAATAGACATTAATATGGAATCACTCGGGACTTTTTCCAGTTTTTCGTAATTATCTCGGCGAATAAGCGAGATAGAGCAGAATGGATGATGATTAGGGATCACCATAGAGTTTCCTCAGTTTTTCGCCATTATCTCGGTGAATAAGGGAGGTAGAGCGAAATTGACGTTAATATGGGATCACCAGGGGGTTCTTTCAGTTTTTCGTGACTATCTCGGTGAATAAGCGAGATAGAGCGAAATGGACGTTAATTTGGAATCAGCAGGAAGGCTTAGTAGCTTTTCGTGATAATCCCGGTGAGTAAGCGAGGTACAGCGCGATGAACATTAGTTTGCAATCAGGAGGATATCTCTCATGTAAAAACCCCCTCCTGATCCCATATTAAAGTTTATTTTGCTCTATTTCGTTTGTTCATTGAGATGATCACGAAAAATTGGAAAAACTTCCTCCTGATCCCAAATTAACGCCTACTACGCTCTATCTCGCTTATTCATCGGGATAATGACGAAAAACTGAAAAACTCCCTGGTGATCCCATATCAACGTTCATTTCGCTCTATCCCGCTTATTTACCGAGATAATCGCGAAATACTGAATAAACTCCCTCCTGATCTCAAATCAACGTCTATTCAGCTCTATCTCGCTTATTCACCGAGATAATAGCGAAAAACTGAAAAACTCTCTCCTGATCCCGCAGTAAGATGTATTTCGCTCCAGCTCACTCATTTATCGAGATAATCGCGAAAAACTGAATGAGACCGCTGGTGATCCCATATTGACGTCTATTCTGCTTTATCTCGCTTATTCACCAAAATATTCACGAAGAACTGATGAAACTTCCTGCTGATCACAAATTAACGTCCATTTCGCTCTATCTCACTTATTTACCGAGATAATTGCGAAAAATTGAATGAGATCCCTGGTGATCCCATAGTAACGTCCATTTCGCTCTATGACCCTTATTCACCGAGATAATCACGAAAGACTGAAGAAACTCTGTGGTGATCCCAAATTACCCTCCATTTCGCTCTATTTCGCTTATTCCCCGAGCTACTCACGAAAAACTGGAAAAACTCCCTGGTGATCCCATATTAATGTCTATTTTGCTCTATCTCGCTTATTTACCGAAATAATAGCGAAAAACTGAAAATACTCCTTGGAGTAAAACGGAATATGGCCTCCCTTGGTTATTTTTTCTGGAGAATAACTCCTCCTAAACTGAGCCATATAATAAAATTTTTACCAAGACTCTTTTTTGTACAGAGAAATTAGAGCTACAAAAGATTCCTACAACAATTGCCATTTTCTGCTTACTTCCAGGATATTTCATTATCATGGAGATTGAATTGTCTAGTTTTATCTCTTCATAATTGAGTTTTCGTTATATCTGAGTTTTACATGAAATTTGATAAATAGAAATTAAATGAGAGTTGAAAGACTCCTCATTTACTTACTACATAAGAGAGAGGAGGACGGATCACTTTTTCTTTTGTTCTTTAACAAAAAACCATCATGGAATTGCCTTGTCTGTCAGTGATTCAAAACATTTCTGGATATGTCGACTTATCTTCATCATTCGAGATGAATGATGAAGATAACTCAACTTATTTTCTTCGTAATATATAACTATGTAAGATAAGTCATAAAATCCGTTATAAACTTGAGAAAACTCATGGGGAAGAGTTGCAAACTCATTGGCCCATGAATTGAGAGATATTCAAAGATCATTGAATGATCAAACATTAAAAATTGTAATAGGAACACGTGGTTTCGGTTTTTTGGCTCTCCTGTAAAATTGGGATTTATCGACTTATCCTAGTTTACCTCTTCACCACAGTATTTTTCTGCACACTGGGACGGAAGTGAGCTTACGCCCGAGCGCAGCAAGGGCCGAAAGTCTCACTTTCGTCCCTGTGTACAGAAAAAGTTTTTCCAGTATTCTGCTGAATTCCTCGTTTATCTTTCATAACTTTTGGCAGTGGTTCTTCCTCATCTGAGATGCTGAGAATGCGATTATTATTGCTCACTCGAGTAGCAGTCACCTCCCTTTTCAGAAAATTTTCCTTGTTCAAGTAGCTTTGTGTGTGGAGATTACCGTACATCATTTTCGCCTCTTCTTCCAAAGGTGGACTCATCTTTGTTTTCAAGTTGTCTACTTGCCACTTGTTCCAAGGATCTATACCACCATCATCTTTCATATGCTGAAAATGAAATATATAAGCATATTACTATCGCATATAATAATATTGCAGAAGCTATAAAAAACCTTTTGAAGTGATAAGTGGACAGAAGCCTTTTTCACACCAGAATTTCGTGTTTTTGGCGCTTACGTCCCTGTAACTCTAAGGCGACGATATAATAATCTTGTTAATTATTTGTCATAATAATATCTATACAGGAATTTCTATGCCATACCTCGGAAACATCCAATCGATTGGAACCCGCTTGACGATCACTGAGAATGTCACCAGTATAAATAACTGGACCATCGCTATCATAGATGGTTTCATGTCCAGTCGCAGAAGTATTAAGAATCCCTGCTACTCTATCCAGCAATGTGTCGGGTGTAGTTTTTTTCTTTCCTCCACCTTGTTTTTATGGAGATTCAACAATAAATAAATTAAACCATCAATGAAGAAGTCAAATGAGGAACTATAAGTCTATGAACGAACTACAGATTCTGTTGGGATTGTGATAAAAACTATAAGATTATTGAGAATTCTACAAGATTTTTTTTTCTGTGGATTATAATATTGTGTATATATTTTTTATTTCTGTTGTCGTCCATAAAGATGAATATTGAATTTTGAGGTTATTGGGATATTGGACAGAAGAATAAGTAGAAGTCAATCTTCACATTTATTTCCTAAAATCGCGACGTTTCGCTTCTGATTAGAAGCTTCTTCAGGCTCTATAAATACAATAAAAAGAAACATGCATTAGAAATGCATTTAAAAAATGCCTGTGACAAATATTTCCATGAATGAGAAGAAAAGTTCAAATACCTTTGGATGAATGTAAATTGTCATAATATTAAAATTAAAATTGAAGAACAGTTTTGTTGTACTATATCAGTCTTCATTGTTTTTCTATTGTTTTTTTTATACCCAAGATTTAACCAAACACTATTTTAATCAATTAGTACAAATAATAAACGACATAAACGAATAGACACAAAACAACAATACATGTTTAACGTTCGGGAGACTAGTGGGAGTAAACGTTTTCACACTCATACTCTTACACAATCAGTGTCAGTGTCCTGAGTGGGCTCACGTACATCAGCAGACTTTCCCCGTCTGTGTGTGTCAGTTTACCCCTTCATGCGTTCTCCAACACGCTGAGTTTGGCTATCTCTGTCGAGTTCTTCACGAACAGAGTATCATCAGCAATGAGTCCAATGTAATCAGTAGAATTAGGCTAATGTCGTTGTTTATGCTTTTGTTGATCTTTTAGCATTTTAACATCATCGTGATAATGTTGATTAAGTCGAAATATATTGAAAAAAAAAAATTATCCAACTAATGTGGTCAATAGGTACATTAATGAACAGTTGAAGAAGATCCCCCTCGTGAAGACCAGGAAGAGTTAAGAGAATTGGGTGATAACAAGCATAGAAATAAGAATAAAAAAGTGAAATTCGGTAGTTTTCCGTATTTAGCTGGATTATCCTACAAGATGGACGAATGTGTTCGGGAATATGGCTGTAAGCTGGCTTTTTACAACGTGGCCAGCATCCAACAGCTCCACAGCAAAATTAAAGACAAAACCGACACAAGAATGAGGTCCAACTTTGTCTACAGCATCCCGTGTGAGTGTGGCAAAGTATACATCGGTCAAACCAAACAGAAACTGGGTGACAGAATTAAACAGCACCTGAATGACTATAAGAACACCAATATTCTCAAAGAGAATAAAACAGCATTAGCCAGTCACCATTTTGATAATGGACACCAGTTTAAGTTTGACAAAACATCAGTATTAGACTATGAGAGAAATTGGTTGAAGAGAAACGTTTGTGAAATGATTTTCATGAAAACTAAAGATACTGTCAATCATAGAACGGATACAAAAAATCTAAGTTCTGTTTATGCAGTAGTCTTAGGTAAAATGCTTAAAGATCAACAAAAGCATAAACAACAACATTAAGCCTAATTCTACTGATTACATTGGACTCACTGCACTGATGATCGTCTGGTCGTGAAGAACTCGACAGAGATAGCCAAACTCAACGTGTTGGAGAACGCATGAAGCGGCAAACTGACACACACAGACGGGGAACATCTGCTGATGTACATGAGCCCACTCAGGACACTGACACTGATTGTGTAAGTGTATGAGTGTGAAGATGTCTACTCCCACTAGTCTCCCGAACGTTAAACGTATATTGTTGTTTTGTGTCTATTCGTTCATTTCGTTTATTATTTGTACTAATTAATTAAAATAGTGTTTGGTTAAATCTTGGACATAAAAAAAACAATAGAAAAACAATGTAGACTGATATAGTACAACAAAACTGTTCTTCAATTTTAATTTTAATATTATGACAATTTACATTTATCTAAAGGTATTTGAACTTTTCTTCTCATTCATGGAAATATTTGTCACAGGCATTTTTTAAATGTATTCCCAATGTATTTTTCTCTTTATTGTATTTATAGAGCCTGAAAAAGCTTCACATCAGAAGCGAAACGTCGCGATTTTAAGAAATAAATGTGAAGATTGACTTCTACTCATTCTTCTGTGCAATATCCCAATAACCTCAAAATTCAATTGTCTATATAGTTTGAGAATTCTCAACTAATTAATTTTCTTAGAGCATATCCTCAAAAGGTTCCAGTTCATCACTTGACTGTTGGATTGTGTAATATTGAATATATTAGAATGCAATGAACTACCTGTTCCATAATTATCCTGTTTCAGTGAGCCACAACACTCCCGCGCCTTCTTTTTCAAGGCTGCCCAGCAGTTCATTGATTCCTCGTCCAGTCTCATAATTCTCCCATGTTTATTGTAGTCGAGTGCAAGTTGAAACCACGTTTGCTTCTTCTTCTGTTGGTTGACAGAATCTTCTTTTTTATCCTCAAGAATGTCAGCATATTTCTCCACGAGATCTACCAAAGCAGTTTTGTCAGCAAGGCTGAAGTTTGTCTTTCGAGTCGCCATTGAAAAAATTGAAAAAATGAAATTTAATTAATTATTAGACTTCTCAGGAATCATATCTCAGAGAAAGGGAAAGTAGAAAGGCTATAAGAGGTTGCGACAGACACAGATATATTTGTGTGATGTTTTTTTCATCTCATAACAATCGCTCCAAACCGCTTCAAACCGATGAAAATATTTGAGATACAAATATGAAAATTTCTGATGATTCCATTGGAAAGCTGAGTAAAACTCTGAAAATAAAAAGTGGTTGAGCCCCCATTTATGCCAAAAACAGTAAAATTTTCCAAATTTACGAGGAAAAACAGGTCTGGCAACGAAAAATGTCTTCATCTTTCTAATAGAATCTCAAAAAAAGATTCAGCTCAAGACAACCCGTTTGAGGATGTTCTGTCCACTTCAGCCCACTCTCCCTTTCATCATTCAAAATAATCAGTGAATCATAAAAGAAAAATGAAAAAAAACGAATTACAGTGGCTACACGAAATGAGATGGGCACAAAAAAAAATGTTGTGAAAAAAATTGTAATTTCTCCATCAACTTTAACCTTAAATTCCAATCCAAACACGATGCGAAGCAAACACGTGAAAATTGGGAATTTCAAATATCAATTCATTATTTTATTAATTTGCTAATCAACAGTTTTTTTCATTAGCTTCCTACAATTAGTTGCGAACACTTACCTGAAAACGTTGAGCTCGCCAGTTTAATTAATTTCTGTTCATTACTTTTCTATGTGAATCGGCACAATCTCCAACGGCGAACTCTTATTTCATAACTTATGTTTATTTCTCATAGATGGCTCTAGCTGTTAAGTTAACCTGCTGGTTAGCTTAACTTCCAAATGAAAAACTTGCCCTAATTGACAATTTTGTCATTAAAAATGAGAGGATTAATGATCGTAATATCGGATGCCGAATCGATAATCATAGAACAAGGATGTTCATTAATTTTTCCTCCTACCTTCAAATTCAAGGTTGATTCCTGTTTATTAATTATTTCATCACATTTGTTGTATTTCATAATTGGTTGGGTCAATTCGTCCCCCAACGAACCGACCCTATCTAGTTTTCCGAAATTTCATCTTTAGAAGAGTTGTTTTGTATTGAATTCTGCACGAAGTTTGAACTATTATAACGATTGCGATACGCACGATTATTACGACTCTGATTAGGATTTTGTTCATTTGCATTGATTGAATTGCACTCGTTAGCGTAATGCCCAAACATTTTACATTTATGGCACTGAATGTGTGATTTATTATTTACCCCAACGTTGGTTTGCGATTTGCATTCGTTGGCAAAATTTCCGAAACTTTTACACTTATGACATTGGATGTGTGATTTATTGTATGGTGATTGATGACGTTTATGAGAGGGGAGAAGATGTTTGTCATTGTAAGCTCGATTATTAGAGAATCGTTCCTTATTAGTAAGTAATTCGTCGACAGATTTGCATTCTGTAGCACGCTCGACAGCTTTTTGAAGTGATGTATTCTGAAGTCTTTGGTGTAGGTTAAAGATTGGATTCTCCAATGATTGTCGTGATTGGTTTTGGGTCTGTTGATCAGGATTCAGGGGTATTGGATTCACTGGTGTTGGTGGTGATATGTTTTAAGGCTGTTCTGAATCAGCTGAAGGTGCTAGGTTTGCTGGTAAGCTTCGTAGTAGACTTAGAATTTCATCTCGAGTTGTGCGTCTATTTTCCTCTCTCTCTTGGCGAATTGTTTCACGAATATCTTCGGTAATATTTCTGAATTGGCCACGAAATTCATCTCGCATTCTGTTTTCTAGACTTTCTAGTTGAGCTGGACTCACGTTAACCTGATGATCTAAGTCGTCATTGATTGGTGTATGGGGTCGAAAGCCAGCAGCCAAAGGACCAAGACGAGCGCGTAAATTTTCATCCAAGTGTTCCCGTCTTTTTCCTTTTTTCGACATTATCACTCACTCACGTTTTCATTTATTTACTTATTTATTTTTTAATTTTTTTTTCATCACAATTTCTCGTAGATTTATTGAAAAAAAGTCTCTAAATTCAGTTTCTTGGACGATGATTCCTAGTCTCTTCTTCGTCCTTTCGTATCCCACTTCTGACACCACTGTTACTTGTAAACGTAGGGAAACACCAATCCATAATTAACTAACAAGAGGCAACGATTTATTAAGACAGGAAACGAAACGATTTCAATTAATACAAGGGACGATCTTTTTCTTCTCGTCAATCCAAACTCTCTTTTTTCTCTTCTCTTTTATTTCTGTTTATGGCCTTCCCTTATGTCATCGGTATTCCTTTTTATTTGGACTGGATATGCAATAATATCATTGACTATGAGCATGGTATTTTTCAGCATGCTGTAATTTCAAAAATTTCAATATGTTTGAAATAAAGAAATTAATTAATCGACTTCTAATACTTGTAAGCAGAGCTGTTGGTTGATGTTCATCATCCAACTGTCACATTTCCATATGATAAGTCTTAGCTCTGAGCATTCTTCGTTTGGATATTTAATTCTGTGACAATTAAATGTAATAGACTAATGAAATATTTCAGAAAAATAATTTTTCTTGTGTGATCAGAGCTGCTGATTCGTAATCAATAACAAGTTGACTTCGAATCTACATACAATTCGTAACTCTGAATACTTCCGATTTGATTCTTATCTGATAATTTTGTTCCAAAATATGTAAGAATGATGAAACAAATCGAAAATCCTCATTGCAGCGCATGACAAACTTAGAATCCTGGAATTATTTCAGTAATTCAACTGTCATACAGTTGTTGTCACATGTTGGGAGTATTGACTTATTAAATTGTCATTTCAACAATGTTAGAATAATGAAATGATTCTGTGAATTCAACTATTTGCATGGAAGTTATAGAGCTGCTGAATTGCTTGAATTCAATTCTTCTCAATAATTCAACTGTCACACTCTCCTGTGACTACTCGTGACATTCTTGACACTTCTAATTGTTGAAATTCTATTTTAATTACATTTTGACAGCATTGAAAAAATATATTGATTCTATGAAATTCAACGTTCTGCATGGAAGCCATAGAGTCACTGAATCATTTCAATTCAACTTTTTGCGTTATAATCATAAGGCTGCTGAATTATTCCAATAATTCAACTGTCACATCCCCCTGTAACTGCTTGTAAGATGTTAACTCTCCTTACAGTTTTTTTTCCATTTTTCTATATCTTTTTTACCATAATTTAACTGAATAATGACGTTTGATAGCAAACGGCGTGGTATTGCAGCTATCTGTGAAACTACCTGCAATACCTTGGTAATCTACCTTATCGACCTTAAAATATCGATCAATTGCTTGTCATTGGTTCTGTTACCCCTTAAGAAGTGATATTGAGCCACGTTATTTTTGAGGGAGGAACCACAAATTATTCTAATTGAGGCAACGTGACACGTAGAAAAATTCTGATGACAGCCACCCATGGCTCACTCCCTCTGAATTTTTTTCGAATTTCTTTACACAAAAATTGAAGAGAGACGGTTTCATTAATTCATTCGCAAAAATCAGGCGCTATTCTTTCATTCCCCGAATTTTTCGCGTTTTGAGAACGACTCCCGCAACCTTCACAAAAATTTTTACCCTCCAAAAAAATTCAAAATTGAATGGCTTTATCAATTTATTTCCAGAAATCGAGGGCTTCGCTTTGATCATCCCAATTTTTCACGTATCAAAAACCACCTCCCCGGCTCCCACAGAAATTTCCAGCTCCCTCATATCATGTGCCTATTCCTACTAAATTTTTTTCGAAATTTTCTGCCATAACCCCCATGGAAAAATATATATTTCTTTATATACTTGAAAATATATGATTAGTCTCAAGTATATTTTTTATATGCGAATGATAGAAATATGAAATATACTTATCATATATTTTGCGTTAATATATCACACGATATATGAAAATATATATGAAGTTACCAGGAGTAATACATAAGTCATACATCTCGACATGATATATTACTGAATACATCATTAATATACAAAAAAATATATGAGAAATATCAAGTGAATAGCATGCGAGACGGAGTATATTTCTATTATATTCTTCTTATATGCGTTCATATATAATTAGGTATATGAAAATGGGCCAATTTCGTACTCCTCAACATATATTTCTGCACTATCTGCAATATAAATTGATAGATATTATGGATATATGAATGATCATATGAAGCAAAGAGATACTAATATATTCTCCGGAGTATTACTACTACATCAATCATATATACTGTAACGTAATATTTCGATTACGTTACTTTTTGTCGTCTGGGCTCGTAATTAATTTTAAATTCTGAATAGTTTTGGCACCACCAACCGAGGATCAAAACAAACGAATCACGAGAGTTCAATCTTAGTATAAATGATGTAAAACTAATGCCGATTGGTTAATTTTGTATGTTAACGCTCATTCGGTTGTTGTCAATTGAGTTGATGTCTCATGACTGGAAGAGGGAGACACCAGATGGACGATGATGAAGGGAATCGACATTACCTACGGAATTGGTTAATTGGATGAAAGTTTTGGCGCCAATGACAAGATTCATCGAAAGAATTAATTGAGACGTTTAGATGAACTTTGGTTGCATCCTTGGACTTGATAAAATTGTCCCAACTCTAATGTCATCGACTTGGAGTTTCTCAATTGTCTTCGTTAGAATTTATTGTCATTGAAAAGAAGAAATTATTGTCGTCAGGTTATACTGGGTTAACTGACGTAGTCTGGGATTGACCAATGAGAAGAGTCCTTCCCGGAAAAGACGCCGTAGCCAGAGTACAGCGTTTGCTGTCGAGAGGATTCTCGTTTGGTGTGCCGTAGAGTAGACACATATTTTGTAGTGTCTCTTTGCACAATTTTGCCTAACCGCCATTTTCACGTTTGGAAAATTAATTCATTGGAATTAATTGTATTAATTGTCGTTTAATTAAGTTGAATAAAAAATATTGTTCACGTTGAAATTAAGTTGGCATAATCTGGTGAGCAAATTTTTGTTTAATTAACTTTTGTACGGTAATTGATTTCGTGGTCGTAGAAATTGTAATTTTTTTTGGTTAGCGTAAAGACGCCATATAAAAACACGCCACGAAATAAAATACCATTTATCGGCGAATTAATTTGATAATTTTTTTTAAACATTAATTCTGTTAAAATAATTATTGGAACTCTCGTGCTCGTTTCTCGAAAAAAAAAAATATTTTTTTTTAGAAAAATATTTTTTTTTTTTGTTGTTTGGATGAAATGTCGTGAATTGAGAAAATTCAATTAACATATTAATATATTTTGGCGTCATGGCCAAAGATAATTAATTGGAATTTATTTTGGAATTTTAGTCTCGCGACTTTGTAAAATATATTGAATTTTGTTTGTAATTATTTTTTTTTATTATTCAATATTTTGAGGAATTTTCTTTGTTAAATTAATTTTTCATTAAATTAATTCAATTAATTTCATTTTTGACATATCGTTGAGATGATAGTTACATCTAGGGAAATTGTCACTAGTGGCACTAGACTAGGGACACTAGTTACTTTCGTTTCGTTGCGAAAGATGACTGTAGGTGGCAGCAACATTAATTTCTTATGGATTTGAATTTGATTGTAAATCTTTGAATATATTTTTTTTTATTAATGACTTTATTATGCGTTGACGATTAATTAATAAATTAATCAGTTTGTTAATTAATTAAATTCTTTTATTTGATTAACTTGATTTTAAATTTGGTTTCAAAGAATTTGTTTGTAATTAATTGTTTATTTATTTTGAATTGTTTTATTTGTTTAGAAATTTATTATATTTTATTTATTGTGCTGCGCACTCGTCGATGTAACGCAGGGGTTTAATAATTTATAATTAATTTTTTTTATATAAAATTTTTATTTTATCCCCTAAATTGTTTTTGTTTGGAATTATTTACACTCCTTATTCGAACCCACAACAGCGACCCTGAGGGGGAGACTGAACTAGTTCGTGCTGAATAAGGGAGTATTTGAGTTTGTGGTTATTTTATTTGAATTTTTGATTTTGTTGTTATTGTTTAGATCAATTTAAGATTGATCGGATGTTGAGATACATCCTGGCGCCCATTTGGATTTTGGTTTTGTTTTGAATTTTGTTTTTGGCTATTGGGTGCTTTTCAAGCGTGCTTAATTGCTGAGCTTACCGTTAGGCTCAGGAATTACGTCACAATGCGTATGCATATCGATTGATATACCGGGTATATATGCCTCGACAGTATATTACAATATATATTTATAGAATATGATTGCGGTATAGCTTACTCTATTCGCTTTGATCTGAAGATGGCGCTGGTCAGATTATACATAAGTATTATTGATCATCTTCGCATCATATACTTCATTGGATTTTCATCAAAAATGGAGCATCGTGTGTAGATAGTTTGAACGTGAATATCAATAGAGCCAAACTTATTAATGAAATAAACGATGAGTCCCTTCAACACTGATCATTATTACGGATTCTCTTTGACACTAAGCGACGTGGAGAAAATTTTGGGAAGACTTTTCTGTTCCGAGGAAAGTCAGACTGATATGAAAGGTTTTCACAAAAATTACTCTATCCCGTTTTTTCTCTATTCTATTGGTGTTTTTTGTTGTGTGATTTGAAGCGAGATTAATGTACAATCGGCCGTCATATCGTCACCTGAGAAGCACATTAGCATGAGTACTCTGTACGTATAGCACGTACGCCTTTTTGTGTTTGAAGCAGTGACATAATTAGGAACATTTTCGAAGAAATCATCGTGAGATTTGATTTTTTTTGTTTCATAATTTTATTAGTTGAATAGTCACAATACTTTGGAGAGAATCGTTGAATATACATTGAAAATTTCTTTGGTATACAGGGTGACGTCAGCGTCTCCCTTACAAATTTGAAGGGTATGAAGACTGAAAAATTACAATTTTAATGGTGCAACTTTCAATTAAACTGAATAATTAACATTCAAATGGTGATCATAAGAATTTGTTAATCATTCAGCCAATACAAAAGTTATCAACTATCACTTCGGTGTTCCTAACTTCAGGATATCCATTGTGAGTACATGTTCAAAGAATAGAATAGAAGAAACGACGAATTGATAAACCAAAATTTGACTTAAGAAATTTTTAGCCTCTCTGATTAATTGAACTACATAGCTTCATATTTTTAACGGAAGAAGATATAAATGGTGCTTCCATTTGTTGTGCCAATCTTTTCATATCATTATATGATCGCTGAAAATGATAGTTTATGTTGAAAAGCTAGGTACTGAAGTAGTAATAGAATTGATTGCAAGACTTGTTCACATGTGGATCTAAAGGAAAGAGTTTAGAAATTCTGCAATTAATTCAATCCTGAAGATATTTCCAAAATACCTTTTCCACGCTGTTTTTCCAGAGTTTCTGTACAATGGATACTCTGAAGGGAATAGTGTAATTATGATGATTATGCAGTACAACAATTACTTGGAAGCTTCGTGTTTACCGGATTTTTTCTGTGTATTGACGATGCTGTCTTATTTCCTGATTACATTTGAGCATTTCTCCACATTGTAGAAACACAGGAAAAGTTAGAGTTCACGAACACTGTAAGAAAAAAAATGAAAATTTCATAGACAATTTAATGGAAATTTTCATAAACGTGATATTGAATTTTTTTCAATGGGAAGATAGTTATAAAATCTCTGAGTTTCAGAGGGAATTCAAAGGAATCTAGGAGTCTTAAGCAGAATTGAGATGCGAATTCTACAAATTACTTGAATTTTCAACTAAATATGAATATTCAGAATCAAAATAACTTGAATTTTCATTGTCCTTACTTTTTCCTACCTTTACTAAATTTTTCAGAAACAACTAAGCTGAAATTGATGAATCTCATTGATATCCTGGTGTGGAATTATTTGAAAATCAAATGATGATGTGTTCATTTTTTAATTACGTAATTATCTGAAATTTGACTAGAAATGTGACTCATTTGAAATGTCCGAGATTTGGCACAGAAAATTCAGACGGAAATTTTTAACAAGGAATGGTGATTAAAGGATTCATACTTGAAAATCTGAGGAAGACTGTTAACGATTTCATAATTTGATAAATTATAGAACCATAAATATGATAAATATTTCAAGACTCTCTCCATATTTGGATGAGCCCAGTATCTTCCCGAGTTTTCTCATCTGAAGAGCAGTTTCTTCGAACCTATCATTTCAACGCTTTTTCATATTTCTCCGTAGTAAACATTTTTACAGACTCATTAGTATAAACTTATCAACGTGCCTTGCTCAACTACTGAGATTATAATTGAAAGAAATCATTCATTCCTCTTCTATTCAGTTATCATTTCATTATTTTCTTCAGTTTCACAATTATATACAGAATTATCAATTTCTCAACCGATTCATGAATTGAGGGGTAACACCACTGTAGAATTTTCAAAAAATCGATTTTTTTTCGCTTTAAAAATTCTTTTGGGCCTTCCAAAATACGGGCAAGAAAAGTTATCACCTGAAATCCATTATTTCACATGGAATTTTGAATTTTTCGTAAGGCATTTCTTCATATCCATAGCCTAAGTCAAATCTTCAATCGTGTTTTTCTCGAAACGTCATTTTTCAAATTGGCACTCAGCATACCTCTAATATTTTCAATATTTTCATTTGAATTTCCCACAGCATCTTGAAAACAATATTTCGGACAGAAATACGTCGGGGATTTTCCAAAAAATTGATTCGCACATCTTTTATTGATCAAGAATTGCCGGTTTTTTGGCTGAATTTTGAATTTTCTCATTCAAATGGTCACCAATTCCACAAAAAACAATATTTTTGAAATCCCCTAAATATTTCTGTAGCTATATATATATATCTAGATTGAGCGGATTTTTTTTCCAATTGAAATTTGAAGAATGGCTCTTGTGTCGTCATTCTTTGATATTGTTTGATGAATTTTTTTTTCTGGAGACTCAAATATATGCTCAATCACTCTCTCAAATATCATTATTCTGTCGCCACTTTTTCTAGAGAAAAAAACTAAGAAACGCCTTTTTTAAAGAGTTTTACGGTGGTGTTACCCCTTAAACGACTTATGAGAATTTTGGAGTAATTTTCACATGAATTACTCTTCTATGATTAAAATTCATGTGAAACCTGAAAGTCCGAGGTCATCGGAATGGGAAAAACATTCGCCTCTTCTCACCGCATGCAAAAGCATGCGACTAAAGACAAAACAACAGACTATCAGAGTCAGAATAATGAATAGAACAAATGAGTATCATTGACTCTGGATTACACAGATCAGTCGAAAGTTAAGTAAGTTGTTTCCATAGTGTGAATTAATATGACATTAATTGCTTGAGTCTACATTATGGCCGAATTTACTGTACAAGAGTGCACGCGAATTGTACTCTTGTAAGGCCGATTTCACAACAGTGCTCATCGCAAACGAGCGACCCCCAAAGTGTGCCTGGTATACTTGGGGTTATCCGTTGGTTTTGTGAGACTGGAAATGTTCTTCCCCAGCGAAGAGGGGTGGGAGCTGGTGGACACAATTTACGGGAATCCGACGAGGATGAACAAGTGCTGGAAGCTTTACAAAACGACCCGACAACATCCACACGCATTGTAGCACGACAATTTGGTTTGACGCAGAAAACTGTTCGGAAAATTGTAAATTCAAATGGTATGCATCCATATTATTATACCAGAGTGCAAGAATTACATGAAGGAGATCATAGGCGCAGACTTGATTTTTGTCGATGGATTTCGCAACAACATAGGAACAATCCACAGTTTCTGAGTCAAATCTTATGGACAGATCAATCGACATTTGGCAGATGTTCGAACTGGAACCAAGGAAATAACCACCGATGGGCTCATGAGAATTCACGATGCATTGTTCAGAATCGAACGGTCCAACGTCGATTGAAGAGGACACTTTGGATGGGAATAATTGGCAACCGTCTCGTAAGTATTCGTTTCCATTCTACATGAAGATGACCATGATTTACTATCTTTTTTTTGTGGTTCTATCGAGCAAACACATAACGGATGATTTTTTTGAGGATTTCATAGTTACTGTAGTATTATTAGTTCAATGGTGCTATTATTTATTCCATGCTGCAGCGCATCATAGGAAGTGGAGGAGTGTGAGCGGAGTCAACTGTCTTCAATTCAAGTATTCCTTTCTCATTATAAAGCCCAGGAATTTAATTGAAGATGGGGAATCAATCATTGATCAACTGCGCCGTTTTTGCGTTTCTGATATTCAATCATCGAAAAATGTTCTCTGTTATGGATGAGTGTGCCCATTCAGTTGCAGCTACTTTTTGTCCATCCATCAAGCTACATCATTCATCCCGCTATTCATTCTAATCCACTTATTCTCACTTGTCTAAAATCTAGGAGTAATCTAAAATCTCTGATTTTTCGACAGAATGTGACTGGAATGAATTATCGCCTCTTGATTCGGACTCTACTGACAGGTCAATTGATTCGAGAAGGTGCACCACAGAATGTACGACGACAAATGTGGTTCCAACATGATGGTGCTCCCACCCATAATGCACAACTAACCAGGAACCTACTCGATCGGAGATTCCCACAACGATGGATTGGACGAGAAGGCACAGTGGCATGGCCTCCAAGATTACCAGATCTCAATCCTCTGGATTATTTCTTGTGGAGTCACCTCCAAGGATAGTGTTTATACTGCAGATCCAATCGAAACTCAAGAGCAAGCTGATACAACGCATCATCGCTGCAATTGCGACTATCACCCCAGATATGGTGGAAGCGATCAGTAATGAGTTTAGTTACACGAGCGCAATGCTGCATTGCGGCACGCGGTGAACACTTCCAACAAGAAAACCTCAGATGATGGGACATAATTATCATAATCTTCGCTGTAATGATTATAGACTTATCAACCTTGGAAAAATCGTAACCTATTCAATTATTGAACATTGTGAATTCATCCTTTTTCTCTCGATTCTCTAAGTATTCCCAAACAGTAGATACCCTGAGGTAATTGCAATAAACGCAATTATTGCTTCCGAATGGAAGCATTGTAAACGCGATTTTTTCCGATTTCGAGATTTCATCGGAATATGACTCAGAATGATCCAAAACGTCGAGAAATGACATTTTTTAAAAATGTCTGTATGTGTGTGTGTGTGTGTGTCTGTGTGTGTGTGTGTGTGTGTGTGTATGTGTGACAGATATCGGCTCATTGCTCAGCAACGGTAATACTTGGTGAGCCGAAAATTTAACAGTACTTTCCCTCCTCGTGCAAATTGCTGTCAGTGAAATTTCAGCGAAATCGGTTGAGTACTTTTCGAGGAAATTCAAATTTTCGAAAAATCGTTCTTTCGACTTTTCTCCGCGAAAAATTGATTCACAGCCCCCACTCTCAGCGATGAAATAGATCTTATTTGAACTCACAATTTTCACTCGGGGTAAACTTTGCGCAGATTCTTCGTTTGCAGATAATTTCAATTACAGTGTTTTTTACCCTGAATTTACTATACACGCTAGCTCAAAAACTATTCGAGTTAGAGACTTCAAATTTCGCCACTTTGTGCATCTAATGAGTGAAAAGTTTGGTATTGAAATTGGGCAAAATCGCTCCAGTAGTTTCTGAGATATTGTCCAAAAACCATTTTATGAAAAGAGGTTATATCTCCAAAACTATCGAAGCGATTACATCCAAGTTCCGCTTAAAAGATTCATCTCAATGAGCCCCACAAATGGTGAGAATTTCAGATTTTTCAGAAGAAGTCTCTTGTAAGGATGTTCGATAAATTAGTTTTTTCAAAAATCACGGTTTTTCTTAGGTTTCTCCCTAGGAACACTACTATTTTTTATTTCACCATTCGAAAGTAGACAATTTTTTCTACAAAATGAGTACCTTTTCATTCTGACGGCAATCAGAAAGAATAGAAATCCTATTTGGAACCCGAACGTCAATTTTTGTGTTCCATCATAGGATCTGAATTTTCATCTAATATTGAATTTTTATGTACCATATGATATTATTGCAATTTAATCGATTATTCTGAGCTGAGATTTCGAATTCCAAGTTGATTCTAAGTATCGTAGATGGAATACTAAATAGATCGATACAGTCTCAAGCAATATTTGTAGGGATCTATCAGTGCGTATTTCTTGCGAGAATAATGTAATTTTTTTCAACGATTGAAAATGTATTCATTTTTATAGAGATTCGATTGATTATGGGTAAAATCCCATTCGGAAGCATTTTGCCAATCGAATTGGTGAAATATTGAATGTCACACAAAGAGTGGGGTTTGCAAATAACGCACAAAGGGTGGAACTCCTGCTTGTTAATTGAGGAATCGAAAAATGAGGATTAGCGAACTCCACCGATGTTAGCTGTTTTATCGATTGATGCTTGTACAGAAAGATTCATACTTATACAGTCTGATGAGTATCAATTGATAAAACAGTTGATGTCACTCGCGTTCCCCATTCCTCATTATTAGATTCCTGAATTAACCTGGAAGGTTCATTGTAATTACCTCAGGGTATTCATTGTTTGGAAATCAGAGAATGGGAAGAAAAAGGAAAAACTCATAAATTGCAAATAATTACATCTGGAAATTATTACTCCCGAAGTGGTGCTCTGGAAATCCACAGATAATGAATAACGGCTATCAGAGAATGGAAACGTTGGGTTTTTATTGATTGAATTAATAAATATGAATTGCGTTATCGGCTCGCTCAGTGGCTAGGATTTCCTGGGTGCTTTCAAGCTCATCTAGTTATTCGGATCTCCACATAACTTTTTCGTACTTGACTCTCTCAATCATTCCTACATAATGGATACCCTGAGATAACTGCTGTAAACTTGATTATGTGTTCGGAAATCTGAAGAGCTGCAGTGACATCGGCCCTTTCACGGAATGAAGATCATTTAATTTGAGAATTCCGTTGTTAATTCAATCATCCCAATATTCTAAAACCTGTTACATCTCACTATTACTCTATTACTTGTTATGAAGATTTATACGCCATTGATACTTTGCATTAAATAATGTTAATTTAATTGTTTATCCAATGAATTCATAGAAATTACTTGCATCACTAGTTCGAAGCTGAACTGTTTCATGAATAATTCAATTATTGAATTGTTTTTTCTGGTTCTTCTTCCATCCACTTCCTGAAAATTTGTGTTATCTCCTGTATTATAATGAAGCGTGCCATGAATTCCGGAAAATATTGCAATTGTTTCCCTAATGTTCCTGTCTGAATTACGATTATATCAAACGATCGATTTTTATCATTGAACGTGACGATCTGGAACATTCATAACAAAATGTATTGCCTAGGTGTTTGGTACAACAAGGAAAAAACTATTGAAAGGTCCAGTGGAGTTAATTTCAGAGGCCGCCAAACGATGGTAAAATATTCAAAGGATGATAGATCGTACAAGGGTGAAGCTGTGGCAATGTGTGGTAAAGTAATATTCTTAACTTGACGATATACGGAAATGGGCCTTACGGCGCCCATTTTTACATATAATCAACTAAAACTATATACGTCACACGTCGGGGAGAGCATTTTTGATGATTGCGATCACATCACTCGGCTTCGCCTTTGATGAAAATTTCGCAATCGTCAAAACAGCCCTCCCATGGCTTGTGATATACTATTCCTATTGTGATGAAGTACAAATTTTGCTTCCATACACTGATTCATCAGTGAAAGAGTAGAATTCAACTCACTGTTATGAGGAATGTTACTGTGGGAAAAAATCAATTAGGCAAATTGAAAACCATCTGTACAAGCCATGTCAATATCTCTCTCCAGCTGTTAGATATATTGTAGAAACTTTTTTATTTTGTTGCTACTTGAAACAAGCACAACACAAAATTCTGCTATAACGTAATTATTTCTACGTATGGTTTACCAGATAAGAGACACTTCCTGGAAAAGATACAGATTGGACCTCGTTACTGCCTACTTCTACTATCTGTCAATGATGATAGTGATGCAGATGTCCCTGATGCTGCTCGTAAGGCTAGTAATATTCAGCCCGGTCCAAGTGGAAGGATTCAAAATTGTCATGAGAATGGAACTCAGGATAGATGTCATAATAATGATATTGAGAATTGGCAGGGTAATGATCGTAGTGTAGGTGAAGTTGACAACGCCAATGACGATGATAGTGATGATGAAACTGACCATCATGAGGGTACTGACGAGACTCTTACTAAGGTGGAGAAAGGGGCAGAGCATCATAGTATTGCACATGATGAGGACGATGTTGATATTTTGCTTATAAACGACGATGTTAATTATGATTGGGGTGAAAATGATCCCGACGATAATAAAAATGATAGAAATGATATTGATGGTGCGTTCGATGATGATGATATTCTGCGTTCGATGAATAATGAACTTGATGGGTATAAACTCGATTGCGATGGACATAGACTCAACTTTGGGGAAGACAGAGAAAGTAAAAATAAACTCGATGATATGGTCGACTATAATGACGTCCTGCTCTTGATGAACGATGAAATCATGCGGATGATGATCCTGGAACTAAAGTTCATTGTGAGGTTAATGGGGGCAACGTTTCTAATGAAAATGAGCAATCTTCTGATGAAGATGTTGATAAAAGAGGAAAAGTGAGTGATGGTGATCAGCCAGGCCCAAAAAACGACGTTGTAAAGATGGAACCCTGGAATAAAGGGGGACGCCATCGAATAGAAATTGTCGCAACCTCGGGTGTATTTCTAGATAAACGAGAGCTTATATCCATCACGGCCAAGTATGGAGACGATCCAAGGGAAATGGAGAGAAAGCTTTTCCTGGAAATTTTAGGAGACAACGCTCTGGAAAAAATGACGCGAACAGGACGTCACCGGGAGGCTCAAACACGCGAAAGAGTTCCAGAGAATGTATTCAATGCTGTGAGAGGTGAGTATCGAATACGTCAAAATTTTACCAGCGCAAACCGTTTTAATTGTAGTTATGCCTGCGTGAGAAGTGCATGAAATCCATTCCAAGCGAGACGAACGTATTTAATTTTTTTTCCTTGCACAATTTTTTCCTCTCCCGAAGGCGTTTGAAGTATCGTCGAAAGCTCGAAATCCACAGAAAAAAATGAAATACTCTCCTTGCTTAATTTGAAAGCTAGGACATTCAGCTTTGAAATTTATTTGAAAAAGAATATTTTGGATATTTTACCGTGGAGGCTGACCTTTAACGTTTCTTTGAATGTTCTTCTGTTCGTTTCTGACCTTCTGTGCTCTAATGATTTCTTGACAGCTTACATGGACGACAAGATTGAGGATAATCCGATGAGCAAATCTGAATTCGAGGACGTGTTAACTCACCTGTGTAAAAGATTGCACAATCCTCGCCGATAAAATGATTGCAGATTCAACTAGTCATGTCAGAAGAACGAAAGAGATGAATATTTTTTTGTGCATCTTTACTAAATTATTCTTCTCAATTTCCCCGTACCTTGGAATTTGTAACTGACTTGTAACTAGTTGCTATAATAAAGTTATTCATTCGATGAAGAAGCTAAGTTTATTATCCTTAAGCAAATTTATTAAAAAATCCAAAATTTATCACTTAGTGTTTAGAGATTTCCAGATTTTCCCAATAACCCTCATTCCTCCAATTATTCTTCCATTTTTCAACTCTCGATCTTTTCCAAATTTAGCGGAAATGGTTTCGGCATAGCGCACAATCTCTTTCATTGTGTGAAATCTTGCCGAACGATTCAATTTATGATCAATTTATGATCAATATACTGCTAAAAGCAAGAAATTTGTTGAAACAATGGAATTATTCTCATCAAATTAATGATGCTTCGAAAGCCATCTGTCGGTGGTTTGTTCATCTGAACTCGAAACTATTAAGTCATGGGGGGTCGCTACCTCCCATTTCCTCATGTGTCTTTCCGATGGTAAGTAGAATACCTAGATACCACATTGGGAGTTTAGACATTAACCTCTTCATAACGATTTGTCTAAAGTCCCGGTGTCAACAGTGTTGCCATGTCTACTGTAACGTAATATTTGGATTACGTTACTTTTTGTCGTCTGGGCGCGTAATTAATTTTAAATTCTGAATAGTTTTGGCACCACCAATTGAGAATCAAAACAAACGAATCACGAGAGTTCAATTTTTGTATAAGTTCTGTAAAACTAATGCCGATTGGTTAATTTTGTATGTTAACGCTCATTGGATTGTCGTCAATTGAGTTGATGTCTCACGACTGGAAGAGGGAGACACCAGATGGACGATGATGAAGGGAATCGACATTACCGAAGGAGTCGGTTAATTGGACGAAAGTTTTGGCGCCAATGACAAGATTCATCGGAAGAATTAATTGAGACGTTTAGATGAACTTCGGTTGCATCCTTGGACTTGATAAAATTGTCCCAACTCTAATGTCATCGACTTGGAGTTTCTCAATTGTCTTCGTTGGAATTTATTGTCATTGAACAGAAGAAATTATTGTCGTCAGGTTAAGCTGTGTTAACTGACGTATGTTACGTTCGCGAAAAGTCGCGAGCGTACTAATTATATTATAAGGATATTAATAGATAAAAATAAGGCAGACATTACATTTGTGACATAGCGGAGGACAAAAATTAGTAATTAATCATAGTCATAAGCACGAATACAAACAAACAAACAATATCGATCATACGGAAGAGGCAGATTACGCCAAGAATTTTTTTTTTCATTTATATATTATTATTATTATCATTGTTTTATAAGAATACTATTGGATTTATATTAAGAGTTTAAACAAGTTGCTATTATCGACAACAGATAAAAGCAACTTCCCCCACGATGGAGATGTTACGTATCGATCTGTGTGATCATACGTATTTTTCAATAATAATCAAGAATAACTAATAATTCAGTCGAAAAGGCCCACAATTCCAATGTCTGGACCAATTTACCCTGAAAGAGGTCAATAATACATGAAAGTACACTAAAAGTTGAAAGTCAATAAAATCAGAAAGAAAAACATTAAAATTCATTGAAAAATCTGAAAAGTCCATCAATAAAGTATGTTAACAAATCAAGCAAAACGAACAAAATTGTCAAAAACAAGTAAAATATCATTAAAAATGTTTAAATACCAATTTACAACAAATTTCTGTTAATAGAAACAAAGATATTCATATTTAAAGGCCAACGGAAAAGTATTGACCGTGCCGGCCTTCAGCGACCTTCACTGAGTAGGTGCGCGCAGCCACACGCTGTGGACAAAACTTCCCCCACCAGTGACTCTCATAACTCTATGTCAAACTTTTGAAAAATCATAACTCTTTTGAATATTAAGATCAAGAAACGATTCCGATGCTAAAATTCGTTAAATAATTTGAACTAACGATTCCAGAAGGAAAACAATTGAAAAATCAATTTGCAACATAATTTGTTACAAACAATTTATGTAAAAACTCATTGTAAAAATACGAAAATAGACGTAAAATGTAGTTGACATCGAGATATTGGAGTATACTGAAAATCAACTCTTAATATTCATAATTAACCGAGATATGAATTTTATAACATATACACACACATACATTCAAACTTTTTATTACTGTACTTTCAAAAATTCATATCTTTCAAAGTTACGAAGATTAAGAAACCAAAATAACGTCTAAATTCACGAAAAAATACAAGCTACACAATGCGCTAAGAAAATTAGGCAAAAGTTAATATTTACCCTAAATTGTTATAAACAATTAATATGAAAAATAATTGGACAAGGACAAAAACCTATAGAATACGAAGATAATCACATCAGAAAAATATAACCTCCAGAAATGAAAACGATAAAACCAATAGCAACAAAGTTATTCAATATTCAAATTTATTCACATATATATAGATATACTAAACACATGGCAAAATTCAAAAATCAATAACTTTTAGGATAATCAATATTAAGGAACGAATTTCATTTGTAAAATCATTAAATAATTGATACTAAAAGTTCATAAAAGAAAATTTAAGGAAAACCAAAATTTATGCAAAACCATTTTTGGACTTAAATTAACAATTGAATAACAACAAAAGTTATTAACTTAGGAAGATGAAACCAAGTTTGAAGAATAGATAAAAATAGTCTCTTCCAGACGCAATTGAGTTTATATTTTTAAAGCAATTATTTTACAAGTTATTAACAAATAGCACTTTCAAGGTCATCCAACTTTAAATAGAAATAACTCCGAAACTATAAAAGTTAGAAAAATGAATCCAACGCTAAAAATCACTAAATTCGACGGCCTTTCAAATGCATTATAAAACGATTCCCGATATTGTTAACTAACAAAGTTATTAACAATCAATTGTTTATAAAAAAATAATTTACAACTTTTGATACTAAAATTCGTTCATTTAGCCAAAAATAAGTTCAAATATAGAAAATTGTCAATTTGTCCCACTTCCAAGGGGATTTGACAAAATCGGTTTATAAGGTACACATCAGGATGTAAAAAGGAAGCCATTTCTGAAGAGTGAAAAATCGACTTTGAAATTGTTTGGAATCATTAAAAACAATATATTATCATGTCAAAAATCAGGCTAAAAATAAGAAAACAACAAAATTGTATTTTTAATGTAATAATCTTTATTGTAAAACTACTATATCATAAGATACATATATATAAGCCTCAGCGCATGGACAGGCTACAGCACAAGGGTAGAAGAAAGGCGCTCCCCACCAGCTCAGTCACCACCAGCCACCTAGTTGCGCCAGAAACTCACAGCGCATCCCCACTTATTGTACTCCCACCCTACCGGCTCAAGCCGCCAAATTGTCCATGTACCTAGATGCGCGAGGCTCGTTCAGTCAGTTCATCGCTCAACTTCAACTGGTAAAGACCTCCTCCTCCGGACGCGGTCGCGGTGACTCACTCGGGACTTAGAATAATTTTACTCAGTTTGGACTTAGAATATTTTCAGTGAATCGGGACTTAGAAAATTTTCAGTCGATCGACACTTAGAAAATTTTTATTGAAGTGGAACTTAGAATATTTTATTGAATCGGAACTTAGAATATTTTTACACAATCGACACTTAGAATCTTTTTACTCGATCGGAACTTAGAATTTTTCTGTCAATCGGAACTTAGAATATTTTTTTTATTAAATCACAACTTAGAATTTTTTTTATTATCGAAGTTTTTATTCAAATAATTTTTAATTTTATTTCTCAAATGAAATATTTTCTCGAACCGAATTAAATCGAACGAAATAATTTTCCCTCTTTATTCTGAGATCTGACGAAGCCTCGCGTTGATAGAAACAAATCAATTTATTTGAATAAATTTAAAATCATTTGAGTGAAACCGAGTTTTTTTTATTAATCAATTATTTCTTCCTTTTAAGAGCCTTAAAAATTTAACCTGGTCAACACCGCAGATAACGGTGCGGTTGACTACTCTTTCCTCCTTCAACCTATTCGGCCTTAAACATTACCTGGTCAACACCGCAGATAACGGTGCGGTTGACTATTCTATAAAAACCTGGTCAACACCGCAGATAACGGTGCGGTTGACTACTCTTTCCTCCCTCAACCTATTCGGCCTTAAATATTACCTGGTCAACACCGCAGATAACGGTGCGGTTGACCATTCTATAAAAACCCGATCAACACCGCAGATAACGGTGCGGTTGATCACTCTATCCTTTCAATAAAAATAGAAAAATACATAAAACTCGCTTTCTATCATTGAATCATAATCAAATCGTCTATGTACACCTTTATCCGTCAGAATCTCATGATAGAGTCGAAGGCAGAATTTTAAATCAAACAGTGATAATTTAGTGAATCCATATTATTCTTTATTATAGTGAAGGTGAAATCAAGGCAAATAAATACAGTGACATAAAAGTGAACAAAAGAATTCGAATTAATTAAGAAAACAGTAAAGAACAATTATCGTGCAGTGACTATACTACGTAAAGCTTGCGAGAGGAAGCCCAACGTGCTCTGGACATCAGTAACACGGTAAGTAACGAAATTTTCTGACTCTCTAGCCCCGGAAGTCGATTGATATTCCAAAAAGTAGAGAAACTTTAACGTAAATGGGAATTAATCGGGATTGAATTATATTTTGGGGATTTTTCTCGGAATAAATCATCTCGAGTCAATTCTTATACATAACAAAATGGTGCTAAGTGTGGGGTAATTCAGACGTTCGTTCTAATCGTGTTACAATATTCTCCTTTTCATTATTTCCTTTTTTTTTACAATTAAAGTGGCCACACATTAGCAATTTTGTATAACAAAATGGTGCTAAGTGTGGGGTACTGATAGAAAATTTCGTTTCCACTGCGCTTCAATCCTACATCGTTTTCTTATTTTATTTTTTTTTCTTTTCTCACAATTTAATTTACCACACATTAGCAATTTTGTCTAACAAAATGGTGCTAAGTGTGGGGTGATCAAAAGTTTCGTTCCAACTGTGTTGCAACCGTGCCTTCTTCTTTTTTTATTTTTTTTCTTTATACAATTCAAATTGGCCACACATTAGCAATTTTGTATAACAAAATGGTGCTAAGTGTGGGGTATATCAGATTTTCGTGCTAGCCGTGCTATCAACGCCTCTCCCCATCAATTTTTTTATTAGAATCATTTTTACTACAATTTAGTTTTTTCATTATTTCTTCTCATTTTTTACAATTTAAATTGGCCACACTTTAGCAATTTTGTATATGTAACAAAATGGTGCTAAGTGTGGGGTAATTAGAAAATGCGTTACACTCGTGTTTTTTCACATTATCAAGTTTTTTTCTTTTTTCCTACAAATTAGTTTACCACACATTAGCAATTTTGTCTAACAAAATGGTGCTAAGTGTGGGGTGGTAATAGAAAAATTTCATGTGACCTGTGTTAGAGTTGTGCTTCCTTTTTCCATAATAATTTTTGTTCTATCGTTCAACATCAATTCAAAGTAAATTCTTTTAATTACGGAATCTCTATCCACTTAAAACTCCATTGTGATTTATTCTCGAAATTATTCATTTTTTTTGTTTCAAATCATCCAAAAAAATTCTTTTACATGAAATTCAATCAGTACGTTCTATCTGAAAGTGTCATAGTTGAATTAAATCAAATTAATTGAATCGAATTAATTAAATTACCACTAAACAAAATTTTTCTTTTATATTTAATTACTCCATTTTCGGTTTTTTTTCATGAACAATCGATTATTCCAATTTTAATTTTTTTTGTTTGAACCTTCGATTATTCCAATTTAGAATTTTTCATTTTTGAATTCTTTTTTTTTGGGTTTTAAAATTATTCCAATTAAAAATTTTTTTTTTTTTTTTTTTTTTTTTTGACATCCAATTATTTCATTTTGAAAATTTTATTTTAAATTTTTTTTTGGGACATCCAACGATTCTAATTTAAATTTTTTTTTTCCGACATTCAATTATTTTATTTTAAATTTTTTTTTGTACATCCTATTATTCCAATTTAAATTATTTTTTTTGTGAGAAGATTCTATTATTCCAATTTGAATTTTTTTTTTTTTTTGATATTCAACTATTCCAATTTAAATTTTTTTTGGAACACCCAATTATTCAAATTGAAAATTTTTTTTTTTTTTGATTGGTTCAATTTTAAATTTCCCTTAAAAATTTTTTTTTGGACATTCAATCATCCCACGCTTGAGGAAATTTTTTTTTATATATACTTACAATCAATTAGGTTCATGTTTATAGACCATCAATTAGCCGATGAGTATTCAAATCGTTTATCCATAAATAAAATTTATTTTTTCTCTCTTGAATAAATTGAAATAAAATTTTTTTTTTTATTATTATCATTAAATTCTTTCCATTGTCTCCAACAACATAGAATCAAGTTGATTTCAATTCACCTTTGACTTAAATTTTTTTTTTTGAACTACTTCAAGTACATATAAAAAGTTTTTTTATATATATACAATTTATCATCATTAATTTCATTCCTTTTTTTTCTCAACTCATTATTACTAAATTTTCATTATGGAATCCCCAACTCTAGAAGAAGCACGACTTCTTAATGAACAATTAGCGGAAAAATTAAAACTTATAGACGAACAAGCTAAACTTATCCAAGAATTACACAGTCACATTAAAAGACCTTCAAAATAATGTACGTGAATTGCAAAGTAACAGTAATAAAAATTCAAATAGCACACCACGCGATGAAAATCAAGAATGTCACGATTCACCAAGCACTAATAATCAACAGTCGGGAGATCCTCAACAAACATCCAATTCGGTTGATGAAATGATGAGGGTCCTAACATCTGAAATCACAAAAATAAGAGATGAGTTAAATAATATTAAACAAATGCCAAATACTAATGTGAACCACGACGAATACAGTGGTCAGGGTAATTTCAGATCCCCTCGTACAGAATGTCACATACCTCATATTTCAGTTAAAGACGCTTTATATTATGTGCCAAAATTCAATGGAAACAATATGTCGGTTTCTCAATTTATTAGAACTTGTGAAAGGGCTTGTGCTATGATGAATCATCAAGCAATGCCAATATTTTTAGAATTATTACGTTCAAAATTCGAGGGAATAGCTAGAATTGCTGTAGAAAATATGGAATATCTATCGATTTCTGATCTAGAGTCTAAATTGCGTGATCTCTTCGATCCATTGTGTACTGCTAACCAATACAAAGCTGCTCTTCAAAGCATTATGATAGAGAATAATGAGCATGTTGCAAGCTATGTAAATCGTGTTCAAACGCTTTACCTTGACATTATTAACGCTGAAATTCGCGAAAGACCCGGCTTCACCCAATTAGATGCACTAAGAATAGAAAATGATGCTATTAATTCATTCATGAACGGATTACCGCCTACTTTGAGAATTCAATGTCTAGCTAAGCCTCACAATACATTATCTCAAGCTTACAAGGCCGCCACTGAAGTCTATAAAACTGCTCAACTAGATTTACAAAGATTTGGTGATTCTGCTAGATTTATTGGAATCACCCAAACATTAGAGTCTCCTCAAAATTTTGAAAATTCAGAATCAAGTAATTTTAATCGATCGAAAAAACGTCAGCCACCACAAGGCACTAATAATTCTAATGTCTCGAATTCCCAATCACAAAGTAACCCTAATAATCATAACGAAAATTCTCAAGTCCCAGAAAATACTTCTCAAAATTTGCAATTTAGTTCAAATAATTCTAATTATCAAAATCGAAACAACAATAATAATGTTCCTCATAATCCTTATCGGAATAATTACCCTAGAAATTTTTTTAATGGGGGCAATGTTAATAGGAACTTCAATCCAAATAATCGCAATTTTTCCCGAGGTAATCATAATCAAAATTCCATCCCAAATCAGAATTTCGGAAATTCCAACTATAATAACAATCGTCAATACGCTCGCAGTAATAATAATAATAATCAAATTAATTCGAATAATAATCCTAATCAGCCAACAGGCCGAAGTCCTTCAGCTGATTATGATCCAAATAAATTTTGTGAATACTGTCGCCGTCGGGGACATGACTTAAGTGAATGCCGAACATTACGTAATATTTGGTCGAAAAGAGAGTCTATTATTGCATCAAAAAACGAATCTCGTCCCGAGGTGAATTCCAATGGGTCCCTGGGGAATGCAACGAGCGAAATCCCGTTGAACAATCACCCGAGACAAGCACAACAGAGTGCTCAAATGAATCAGCAACCACTGCAACCAAACCCGTCAACGTCGCGTCAATAAATTTACAAGAATCTAAAATACCATCTTTTACTCTAAACTCAAAAGAATTATGTACTTCCACTATGATAATGATAGACAGTGGAGCTGAAGTAAATTTGATAAAATCGAACATATTAAATCCAAATCAAATTATCGATCATAACGATATAATTTATTTAACGGGAATTACAGACAGCCGCACGGCTACAATAGGAAGTACAGTCCTTCAAATTCATAATTATCCTGTAAAGTTTCACGTAGTAAAAGCCGACTTTCCTATTATTTACGGAGGAATAATCGGTGCAAATTTTTTTGATGAATATAGAGCAACACTTTCCTACGAACATCGAACTTTTGCATTTAAAGACGTAGTTATTGAAATTAATTATGATGAAAAACAATTAGTATCAAAACACTCTACTCGCACCTTTCTAATTAAATTAACTCAAGATTCACTAAATGCCGGTATTATACCAGATTTCCGCATTTCAGAAGAAATTACTTTAACTGGAGGTTTAGAAGAAAATTTGGGAGGTTATACTTATATTCGAGCTCACAACAAGTCAGATCAGGATATTCACATCCCTACACCAATTGTCAAAATGGGTCAATGCAGCTGGCTCAACGCGAAAACTGAAAATGATGATGAGAATGCACAAAATATTTCCGATGATACCAATGAAAACTTATTACACAAAGAACTCACTAACGAGGCACTACTTAATAGGCAGTCGAACGTAGACTCCAACTTCATTTTACCTTACGAGAAAAACTCTAAGGTCACTAGAATTAATTATATACTTGAACAAAGCCCACACGCGGGTACAATCAATCATTTATCATCGGAACCATTACAATGCCATTCATTCACAAATACAACTAATATTAACACAATCACAGCTGACAAATTGACCCCAAAAAGAGCTAATATCATAAAAGAATCAATTCATACTGACGAAATTTCAATCGAAGAAAGACAAGTACTAAATAAACTTATTGAAAACAACCAGGACCTGTTCGTATTGAAAGATGAACCCCTCGGTTGTACAAATTCTATTTTTCACCGAATTAATACAGTAGATGACGCTCCAGTTTTCAAAAGACAATACCGATTTCCTCCTAAACATAAAGACGAAATTTTAAAGCAATGCGCGGAATTAGAAGAAAGGGGAATAATACGCCCTTCTGAATCTCCATACAGCTCACCTGTGTGGGTCGTTCCAAAAAAGGAAGATTCACAGGGGAACAAACGAATGAGAATGGTAATAGACTACAGAAGCCTAAACGAAAAAACTATAGGGGATGCATATCCACTCCCCAACATTAGCGAAATTTTAGATCAATTAGGAAACGCAAAATATTTTTCTACTTTCGATTTAGCAAGCGGATTTCATCAAATACCCATTCATCCAGACGATATTCACAAAACAGCTTTTTCAACTCCGTATCAACACTATGAATTTACTAGAATGCCATTTGGGCTTAAGAATGCTCCACCAACATTCCAACGAATGATGGATAAAGTTTTAATTGGACTTCAAGGAAAAGAAATTTTTGTTTACATGGATGACATAGTATTATATTCCGAAACATTAGAAGAACACGTAGAAAAATTTAGCAGATTATCAGAAAGACTTAGAAAAGCAGGATTACAACTCGAGCCTGATAAATGTCATTTTCTTTGTAAATCTATCAATTATTTAGGTCATATTATATCAATTGATGGTGTTCAACCTGATCCAAAAAAATTAGAAGCTGTTAAAAATTTTCCTAGACCCACTAATCAAAAGAACATTCGACAATTTCTTGGACTGACAGGATACTACAGACGTTTCATTCCTAACTACGCAAAAATTTCAAAACCACTGACTAATCTCTTACATAAAGACGTTAAATTCAATTGGGGTGATGATCAAAATCAAGCTTTTATTGAGTTGAGGGATACTTTGTGCAAATCTCCCATCTTACAGTACCCAGATTTCACTAAAGAGTTCATAATAACTACTGATGCAAGTAATGTCGGCATAGCCGGAATCCTCAGTCAAGGTGACATTGGTAAGGATCTTCCTATCGCTTACATATCTAGAGTATTGAATAAAGCCGAAACAAATTATTCCACTATCGAGAAAGAGATGTTAGCTATCATATATTCAGTTCAATATTTTCGTCCGTACATATACGGGAGAAAATTCACCTTAGTCACAGATCATAGACCATTAACATGGCTCAATTCGATTTCTTCTCCAAATTCAAGAGTAGCTAGATGGCGATTAAATATGCAGGATTTTGACTATAGGGTAGTGTATAAGCCAGGGTTGGTAAACGCAAACGCTGATGCATTATCTCGTAACATTTCGCCTGAAGGGTCGTCTCAAACAGAAATAGAAGAAATTAATAGTGCAAACATTCACGTTATTGACATAAAAAAATTATTCATTTTAGAAGAAGATAGTAGTCCAGAAGTTAACAAATTCAAAGAGAAAATGAGAATTGAAATAGAGTCGAGCGAGAAGGAAGAAATTAGGCCTGATCCTTATGATACAGGTCAAGACAATTTACACAATAATCATTTATTTACATACAATAATGTAGAGTCTATAGAACATATAGAAAATAATTTATAAACATTTCTCTCATCATTTTAATTCCTCAAATCTCGATAATAAGCGTTAAGAGAGCTCAAATTATTTAAGGTAACTCTTCACGCGATTAACGGATGTGCAATCAGTAGCACGACATAATCTACATAATGCTGAATTAAAATCAAAGGAGTATTATGATGCTCATATCAATCCACAAGAATTTGGAATTGGTAGTAAAGTTTTTTTATTGAAAGAACCTCAAAAAGGTAAATTGACAGATCAATATGAAGGACCTTTCGAAGTAATAGAGGTTCTTCATAATGAAAACGTCATAATCAATGTTAATGGTAACGGGAAAAAAGTTCACAAAAATAAACTCCGCTTGTCACAATTGTAATTGAACTCAGTAATTACTAATAATATAAATCATTAAGAAAAACTCTCGATATATATTAATACATAGAAACCTTTGTAAATGCTATCGTAAAAATCAGTATTTATACAGAAAACTTGTTAGATCACTTAAACATTGTTTGATCAGTGAAAAAAAAAAAAAACAGAGATATAGAAATGTAATAATTGATTGTTAGTGTAATTAATATAGAATACATACACTTCAAGAAAAAAAAAAAAAACCGAAAGTCAGCACTGAAATTTGTTCCAGACGTCGCGACAACATTCTACCCATGAACACCGTAAATGCCAGTCCTCATCAAATCTTCGAAAAAAAAAAAAAAAAAAAAAACGCTCACATATTGTCTTGTTTCACAACAAAGCATGAAACACTCACCTACAATTATTGCTTGATGCCTGTAAAATCCCTAAACATCAGACCTTCAGATTTATTTTCATAGAATTCTTTCAAACAATTCTCATTGTCTGCAAATACCCTGATTAACATGGAGCGTAACTTGATTGTCGCTGACATGCACTTATACATGAAAAGGACCTACCCTTTAGAAATCAGAGAACAAATCATTAAAAATTTAATTGAGTATGAAAAATTGCTGCGCGAAAAGACCTCTGAACATGAAGAACCTTCAATAGATTATAATATGGTTACTCTATTAGAAGAAGCCTCATATCCTATGGATATTAAAGCTGTCCTAGGTATGATAGAAGATAACATTCATACAATACGATTAAGTACAATTCCTGAAATCATAGAGGTAGCTTTTGGTGACGAACCAATCTGGAAACTACAGTTGAAGGCTTGCCTGAGGGCTGCCTCCGCATTAAAATCATTCCTACAATGAAAGAAACCCGCTTAGTATATCACCTCATGAAACAGTAAATCGGATAGGTGATATGCTGTTAATTTCAATGTATTAACGCTACCCGCCAAGCATGAAATGATAATAACACCAATTAAATTTACACACATTCTATTCACATTATCAACAAAATTCACAGATGTCTTCTAAAGATAAATCAAAAATCGTACCAGGATCTGAAGCTGTTAACCAAGTCAGAGAGCAAATAATGAAAATGTCTCTTGACCTAAAACTGGCTGGACAATTACAAATTAACTCAGTCACCTCGCCCACCACGACCTCGAGCTACAGTAGAAGTGAGAAGGAAAAGGAAATTGTTGAAGAAGTAGGAGTGGAACTGACGAAGATGGGACAGGTATTATGGAGTTTCTCTAGCTATATGCAGAGGAAGGTTCATAAGCTACGAGGAGAGGAACGGCAAGTGGAAGATATTTTGAAAGAACAGCCGTACAAAAAACAACATTGGCTTAAGAGATGGAGGAAATGAAGTGAAGGATTGACGAGTCCCCAGAATTATAAGAGTCATATTGTTAATACTAATGAAATGTTATTTCTTACCAATAAGAACAACAAATGCGGTGCATGACGAACTTCTCACAACTATTTTTAAACACATCAGATTGCAAATTTAACAAGCTTTTAAACAAAAATTTGCACTCTACGCATGCCGCATGACTTTTCTTTTCGTGTCTTTCCTGCATAATCACAAGTTTAGTTATAATAAATAAATCATATTACAGGATAAAAACGTACTGAGTCATGGCTCCAAATAAAAATATGACCATTGGGAACATGACCAGTCTAGAACGCAGGAGAATGATTGTCGTACTGAGGAAAATTGAACGAAAAGCGAGAAAAATTGGGAAACAACAGATAGAGCTGGCTGACAGCCTGCTGAACAGAATTTTATTGTTGAAGGACATAGAATGGGAATTTAAGCATGAGAAGGGGAAAGGAACAGAGGAAGAGAATGAGTTCTTATCACCAGGAGCATTGTTCGATGAGTTTGTGAGTGCATGCTTGAGTGACACAGACCCTGAGGAATCAGCAGAGGAGGACGCGAAATTTTCGTCGGACGAAGACCAAGACCTTGGGGAAGATGAAGACCCAGAACCACCAGCTGCAGCTGCTCAATTAGTGTCTAGTAATTAACAAGTCATCGAGAGATTTTACATTATATTACATATTTTATGACGTTACATTATATTACATTATATTATAGTATCCGAAAATTTTCGATTGTTAGAGAGAAATAAGTAAAAGGGGTTTGGAGTCGATAAATACTGCGGAAAGGACGAGCCGCGGGGTCCCCTATAGCTTTAGGATTAAGTTAGAATAAGCCCAAAACACTACAAAATACATTATTCATTTTATTATTCATTATATTATCTTTTTTTATATACAACATTATATAATTATTCATATAGATGCATTATTTTTACGCATACATGCATCCAAATACCAATATCTTTTTACTGAATTTTTTTTTCATGAAACATATTATAAAATAAGATGAATGCACTATTTTTACGCATACGTGCATTGACAAATTCATTTTTATTACGATTTTATATTTTTTTTTTAAGTTTTATCTTAAATGCACTATTTTTTCGCATACATGCATTAATAAGAATATATTTTTTTTTATTATCAAATAAATTAATCGGCTAGATTATGTCTTTTTCCATTTAATATGTCAAAGGAAGTAGGAGAATTTTTGAGTCACAAAGTACCTCAAAATACAATGCTTTATTATTCAATATTTTCGTATATAGGCAATTAAACATATATATACTATTATTTTTTATATACAATTCATTACACTCAAGTCAATTTAACGACAAATACATTAAAAAAAGTGAAATTACATTATCAAGAAAATACAAAGCAAACTCGCTATATTTTTTTACATATATACATATTCAGCTAAAACGTAGTCAGAATGACTCGATCGCATTTAATTAATTGTTTCTTTTATACAAATATATACAGTTCATTTTTTTTTACAATTTACACACAAAAAAAAATTTAATTAAAATTTGATCGGAAGTGATCCGAAAATTTCACGATAAATAGTAGATATAATTGGGGTCTGGAGTCTATAAATACTATGAAATCGACGAATCATAGAGTCCCCAAAAACATTAGCTAAGCACTAGAAATAAGTTCATTCTTGAATTCACATTATGCCACTAATCATACACACGATAATCAGTAACTATTAGAGCATAAAATCAAAATTTTTACTACATGATAATGCCAATGCATGAATTATTACAATTTTATTTTTTCTTTGACACTCAATGTTTTTTTTTCTCATTGATCATTATAATTATGATGATAATCAAGCAATAATCATGATGTTCAGTATTGTTAATAAATGCACACACATATTATCATAACTTTGGTGAAGGTTCATTATTTGTGTAACCTAAAATTTTCACAGGATCGAGATTGCTGCACGCTTTTATGAATGCACGAATAAGCATGAGTAAATATAGCTGTAAATTCTAAAATGTAAAGAGAAAAAAAATATTTTTTTACAGAAAATCCGAAAAGGAAAAAATGCAAGCAGAGAAAGAGAGTAGTAAAGGTACAGTAAGAGCGTGGAGAACTCCGAACCGAGCAACAACGAGAGCAACAATGCGAAAACAGAGAAATATGATAATATGTAGACAATTAATGCGAAAACTTTTGAAAATGAAACGAACATTGGTTAAATTCGAAAAATATTTAGTGACTAAAACTTTAGAATTAAATAGCGAAGAAGTTACAGAGGAAATTGAAGATTTATCTACCGAAAGCGATACGCAAAGCGAGGAAGAAACTCCAACGGAAGTCTAAGTGATAAGAATGAAATAAGAGTATGGGAGAAGAATGATAAAAATCGTGAGAAAGCTGACAGAAAGTTGAAGAGCTGAAATTAGAATAAGAGAACGAAATAAGAATCTTTGCAAAGAATGATAAAAATCGTGAGAAAGCTGAATAAGTAGAAAAACAGTAACGTTAATTTGAACAAGTTGCTATTATCGACAACAGATAAAAGCAACTTCCCCCACGATGGAGATGTTACGTTCGCGAAAAGTCGCGAGCGTACTAATTATATTATAAGGATATTAATAGATAAAAATAAGGCAGACATTACATTTGTGACATAGCGGAGGACAAAAATTAGTAATTAATCATAGTCATAAGCACGAATACAAACAAACAAACAATATCGATCATACGGAAGAGGCAGATTACGCCAAGAATTTTTTTTTTCATTTATATATTATTATTATTATCATTGTTTTATAAGAATACTATTGGATTTATATTAAGAGTTTAAACAAGTTGCTATTATCGACAACAGATAAAAGCAACTTCCCCCACGATGGAGATGTTACGTATCGATCTGTGTGATCATACGTATTTTTCAATAATAATCAAGAATAACTAATAATTCAGTCGAAAAGGCCCACAATTCCAATGTCTGGACCAATTTACCCTGAAAGAGGTCAATAATACATGAAAGTACACTAAAAGTTGAAAGTCAATAAAATCAGAAAGAAAAACATTAAAATTCATTGAAAAATCTGAAAAGTCCATCAATAAAGTATGTTAACAAATCAAGCAAAACGAACAAAATTGTCAAAAACAAGTAAAATATCATTAAAAATGTTTAAATACCAATTTACAACAAATTTCTGTTAATAGAAACAAAGATATTCATATTTAAAGGCCAACGGAAAAGTATTGACCGTGCCGGCCTTCAGCGACCTTCACTGAGTAGGTGCGCGCAGCCACACGCTGTGGACAAAACTTCCCCCACCAGTGACTCTCATAACTCTATGTCAAACTTTTGAAAAATCATAACTCTTTTGAATATTAAGATCAAGAAACGATTCCGATGCTAAAATTCGTTAAATAATTTGAACTAACGATTCCAGAAGGAAAACAATTGAAAAATCAATTTGCAACATAATTTGTTACAAACAATTTATGTAAAAACTCATTGTAAAAATACGAAAATAGACGTAAAATGTAGTTGACATCGAGATATTGGAGTATACTGAAAATCAACTCTTAATATTCATAATTAACCGAGATATGAATTTTATAACATATACACACACATACATTCAAACTTTTTATTACTGTACTTTCAAAAATTCATATCTTTCAAAGTTACGAAGATTAAGAAACCAAAATAACGTCTAAATTCACGAAAAAATACAAGCTACACAATGCGCTAAGAAAATTAGGCAAAAGTTAATATTTACCCTAAATTGTTATAAACAATTAATATGAAAAATAATTGGACAAGGACAAAAACCTATAGAATACGAAGATAATCACATCAGAAAAATATAACCTCCAGAAATGAAAACGATAAAACCAATAGCAACAAAGTTATTCAATATTCAAATTTATTCACATATATATAGATATACTAAACACATGGCAAAATTCAAAAATCAATAACTTTTAGGATAATCAATATTAAGGAACGAATTTCATTTGTAAAATCATTAAATAATTGATACTAAAAGTTCATAAAAGAAAATTTAAGGAAAACCAAAATTTATGCAAAACCATTTTTGGACTTAAATTAACAATTGAATAACAACAAAAGTTATTAACTTAGGAAGATGAAACCAAGTTTGAAGAATAGATAAAAATAGTCTCTTCCAGACGCAATTGAGTTTATATTTTTAAAGCAATTATTTTACAAGTTATTAACAAATAGCACTTTCAAGGTCATCCAACTTTAAATAGAAATAACTCCGAAACTATAAAAGTTAGAAAAATGAATCCAACGCTAAAAATCACTAAATTCGACGGCCTTTCAAATGCATTATAAAACGATTCCCGATATTGTTAACTAACAAAGTTATTAACAATCAATTGTTTATAAAAAAATAATTTACAACTTTTGATACTAAAATTCGTTCATTTAGCCAAAAATAAGTTCAAATATAGAAAATTGTCAATTTGTCCCACTTCCAAGGGGATTTGACAAAATCGGTTTATAAGGTACACATCAGGATGTAAAAAGGAAGCCATTTCTGAAGAGTGAAAAATCGACTTTGAAATTGTTTGGAATCATTAAAAACAATATATTATCATGTCAAAAATCAGGCTAAAAATAAGAAAACAACAAAATTGTATTTTTAATGTAATAATCTTTATTGTAAAACTACTATATCATAAGATACATATATATAAGCCTCAGCGCATGGACAGGCTACAGCACAAGGGTAGAAGAAAGGCGCTCCCCACCAGCTCAGTCACCACCAGCCACCTAGTTGCGCCAGAAACTCACAGCGCATCCCCACTTATTGTACTCCCACCCTACCGGCTCAAGCCGCCAAATTGTCCATGTACCTAGATGCGCGAGGCTCGTTCAGTCAGTTCATCGCTCAACTTCAACTGGTAAAGACCTCCTCCTCCGGACGCGGTCGCGGTGACTCACTCGGGACTTAGAATAATTTTACTCAGTTTGGACTTAGAATATTTTCAGTGAATCGGGACTTAGAAAATTTTCAGTCGATCGACACTTAGAAAATTTTTATTGAAGTGGAACTTAGAATATTTTATTGAATCGGAACTTAGAATATTTTTACACAATCGACACTTAGAATCTTTTTACTCGATCGGAACTTAGAATTTTTCTGTCAATCGGAACTTAGAATATTTTTTTTATTAAATCACAACTTAGAATTTTTTTTATTATCGAAGTTTTTATTCAAATAATTTTTAATTTTATTTCTCAAATGAAATATTTTCTCGAACCGAATTAAATCGAACGAAATAATTTTCCCTCTTTATTCTGAGATCTGACGAAGCCTCGCGTTGATAGAAACAAATCAATTTATTTGAATAAATTTAAAATCATTTGAGTGAAACCGAGTTTTTTTTATTAATCAATTATTTCTTCCTTTTAAGAGCCTTAAAAATTTAACCTGGTCAACACCGCAGATAACGGTGCGGTTGACTACTCTTTCCTCCTTCAACCTATTCGGCCTTAAACATTACCTGGTCAACACCGCAGATAACGGTGCGGTTGACTATTCTATAAAAACCTGGTCAACACCGCAGATAACGGTGCGGTTGACTACTCTTTCCTCCCTCAACCTATTCGGCCTTAAATATTACCTGGTCAACACCGCAGATAACGGTGCGGTTGACCATTCTATAAAAACCCGATCAACACCGCAGATAACGGTGCGGTTGATCACTCTATCCTTTCAATAAAAATAGAAAAATACATAAAACTCGCTTTCTATCATTGAATCATAATCAAATCGTCTATGTACACCTTTATCCGTCAGAATCTCATGATAGAGTCGAAGGCAGAATTTTAAATCAAACAGTGATAATTTAGTGAATCCATATTATTCTTTATTATAGTGAAGGTGAAATCAAGGCAAATAAATACAGTGACATAAAAGTGAACAAAAGAATTCGAATTAATTAAGAAAACAGTAAAGAACAATTATCGTGCAGTGACTATACTACGTAAAGCTTGCGAGAGGAAGCCCAACGTGCTCTGGACATCAGTAACACGGTAAGTAACGAAATTTTCTGACTCTCTAGCCCCGGAAGTCGATTGATATTCCAAAAAGTAGAGAAACTTTAACGTAAATGGGAATTAATCGGGATTGAATTATATTTTGGGGATTTTTCTCGGAATAAATCATCTCGAGTCAATTCTTATACGTAACACGTAGTCTGGGATTGACCAATGAGAAGAGTCCTTCCCGGAAAAGACGCCTTAGCCGAGTACAGCGTTTGCTGTCGGCAGGATTCTCGTTTGGTGTGCCGTAGAGTAAACACATGTTTTGTCGTGTCTCTCTGCACAATTTTGCATAGTCGCCATTTTCACGTTTGGACAATTAATTCATTGGAATTAATTGTATTAATTGTCGTTTAATTAATTTGAATTAAAAAAAATATTGTTCACGTTGAAATCAATTTCGCATAATCTGGTGAGCAAATTTTTGTTTAATTAAATTTTGTACGGTAATTGATTTCGTGGTCGTGAAAATTGTATTTTTTTTTGTTAGCGTAATGACGCCATATAAAAAGAAGCCACGAAATCGAATACCATTTATCGGCGAATTAATTTGATAATTTTTTTTTGGAAACATTAATTTCGTTAAAATAATTTTTGGAACTCTCGTGCTCGTTTCTCGGAAAAAAAATATTTTTTTAGAAAATTATTTTTTTTTTGTTTGTTTGGATAAAATGTCGCGAATTGAGAAAATTAAATTAACGGATAGATTTTGGCGTTATGGCCAAAGATAATTAATTGGAATTTATTTTGGAATTTTAGTCTCGTGACTTTGTGAAATATATTGAATTCTGTTTTAATTTTTTTTTTATTATTCAATATTTTGAGAAATTTTGTTTGATGAATTATTTTTTTTATTTTTATTTTCATGAAATTAATTCAATTAATTTCATGCATTGAGTATGGTTGAGTCGGCCTTGACAGCTAGGGAATATCGCTAGGGAATTTCTAGTAACTTAGCGCTAGGGAACAATAGTTACTTTCGTTTCGTTGCGAAAGATGACTGTAGGTGGCAGCAACATGAATTTCTTATGAATTTGAATTTAATTGTAATTCTTTGAATATGTTTTTCTTTATTGTTGACTTTATTATGCGTTGACGATTAATTAATAAATTAATCAATTTGTTAATTAATTAAATTCTTTTATTTGATTAACTTTATTGTAAATTTGGTTTCAAAGAATTTGTTTGTAATTAATTGTTTATTTATTTTGAATTGTTTTTATTTGTTTGAAATTTATAATTTTTTTTATTTATTTATTGTGCTGCGCACTCGCCGATGTAACGCAGGGGTTTAATAATTTATAATTAATTTTTTTATATAAAATTTTTATTTTATCCCCTAAATTGTTTTGTTTGGAATTATTTACACTCCTTATTCAAACCCACAACAACGACCCTGAGGGGGAGACTGAACTAGTTCGTGCTGAATAAGGGAGTATTTGAGTTTGTGGTTATTTTATTTGAATTTTTGATTTTGTTGTTATTGTTTAGATCAATTTAAGATTGATCGGATGTTGAAATACATCCTGGCGCCCATTTGGATTTTGGTTTTGTTTTGAATTTTGTTTTTGGCTATTGGGTGCTTTTCAAGCGTGCTTAATTGCTGAGCTTACCGTTAGGCTCAGGAATTACGTCACACTACATATGGCGGTAATGGCAGCAATTTTTCATGATGGTATTGGCTGAGTAATTTAAAAATTCTTATGATCACCATTTAAATGTTAATTATTCAATTTAATTAAAATTTGCACCATCAAAATTGTAATTTTTTATTCTCCATACCTTTCAAATTTGTAAGGGGGACGCTGACGTCACCCTGTATAAATGAGGTGTTATCTACATTCAGGCAATTATATGTGTCTAATGTGATCACGTGGAACATGGAAATTTCAATTATTTATCATCGGATTTTCCTTGTTTCTCGCTGCTGTATTCAACGATAAAGCGGATATGGACAATATAGCTAATCTTATACAACAATATACTTTCTAATCACCACTATATACTCTTGGTTACTATCGAATTACAAATTCAGTGCCAAAACCAGATTCTAAAGGGTGTTTTCCTTATTCATTTACTTCATTGGAAAATTGAGCAGCTGTATTTATTAAACACTGAGAGATGAGAATTACAAAAAATATCATCAATGGAATGATTTTGAATCGAGAAATTTTTCATAAAAAAATGTAGTTTTAAATCAATGAATTTTCGATTAACAGAAGAAATCCAATTTCCAAAACTTCCCCCAGCACTTTCATCATCTTTTGTAGTTTCTTGTGCCTGATAAAACTATTTGTTTGCTGATACTGTAATGTCTTCTTCGTCTGTTCTGCAATAACCGGACATAGAAGAGGATGTAAGAAGACAAGCAGAGAGAACAAAAGTATATTTTTTATTCCAACGAAATTGATGATGAGAAAACAATATATGGTGTGTGAAGCAATATGACGAATAATTTCCGTTTCATCGTTGATTTATATGAGGAGCTCACTGTAGTTTGGTAATTTCCAAACGACAGTCAATGAAATATCACTCATTCGTACGTATATGACTTTTTCTTTAAATTATTCTTCTACAGGAACTGTTGTTAAATCAGCATTTTCTCTCTCTAATACAATCATGTGCATGAGTCTTCTATCAGGAATTAGTAGCCTCCTCCTCTTCTCAAAATAATAGCCAATTGCATAACATATTAAATCATTCTCATTTTCCTTAATAACCACGAATTTTTCGATTCTGAATACCTGCAAAGGTTTGAGAAGTACGAAATAGTTCCAACGTTTTACGGTTCGCGTATAAGATGCTGAATGGTAAATTTCATCGTGTAAAATTATTCTTTCGTAATATCGAATGATCTTGCCACGATTTATGTTCACATTTATACGTTTTAATGCTAGAAAATCTTGCATCTGCACTCTTCTAATTCTTGGCTGGCCTAACAGTGATACTCCTGATAATGGCAATGTGAATTTTGGGCACGAGGTCTTTTCCAAAATTTTCTGTGAATAATTTTCTTGTGTCTGTGTCAAATCACTTAAACAAATATCGAATAACTTATAGACGATATATTTCAAACGAAAAGAGCTGCAAATTTATAAAGCATGACTGTTAGAGCTTTTAACGAAGTTCAGCAAATTCTGATTATAGTTCTCATAAGGAAATGCACTATGTGCCCACAGAGGACCCCTGTCCCAGACACTATCAGCCAGATGAGTCAATAAATGTATGTTATAAGAAACATGTATCTTACCATATAAAATTTCTATTCCATGAACGAATTGGAATAAACATTGCCTGGCATAGAAAATGTCAGCAGGTATGATGGAACTGCTGGTGAGGATGGCTATGGCATCCACTAGAAGGGTCCAATGATGAACATACTTATTGGGTAATATCTGCCTAAAAATGGGGATGCTGTAACACCACAAAAAAATTACCCTCTCGTGAGCTTTCCAGTGCTTTCTATCTGTTATTTTGCGTGGTGTACGAGATACATCTAGCGTAGGTTTGATCGATGATAATAATCGGTCAACTAAGGGCTAGAGATCGACCGCAATAAAATTCCTCATTATGATTTTGGGAATCAAACCAAAGATTTGATAATTGGCGAACCACCCCCAATGCCACATTGTGCTGCTATTCTGGTATCAGGTTACGAATAACATCGAAACCTTTCGCATCAAGCAAAATTGAGCGTCCTTCAACTCCTTTTTCTTTCTGTTGAAAATGAAGAAGAGTTTCGGCCTGCGTTCGAAGACCTTCACCAAACGCATTACCCTCTGGGTCAATGGGATAAACTCGTGTATGGCCTGCACCTTTATTAACTACTTCCCCTGGGTGTTTGCAGAATCCAAAACCGTACTCGCCGTTAAACTGCATAACATTCCTCATTTCCCGTCTCGCTAATGACTCACAAACTCCCACCAACAATTCACATGTTTTACGAGACAGCTTGCCTTCGTATGTATAGGAGAATCCATCTTTCTTCAATTTATTGCATTCAGCTATGAAAAGAGTGAGATAAGCATTCGTGTTAGGTATTTTGCCTGGACCACGATATAAAGAACATAACAGTAATGTCATTGGTCGTCGTCTTAGACTCAATTCATTTATTGTACACAGAAGCGGGAGCATGGAATAATTAGAACTGTCAAATATGGGAACTCCGTCAACGGAGAAATTGATAGAGATCATGTCGTGCACAACGTTTTTTTCATAAAGCTGACCATCAGCAAATGTCTTCCACAGCAAATGAGCATTCTTTTCTTCTTGTTTCAGAATAAAGGATAGAGTCCCCAGGGCGTTCAAATAACTCTTTCAATTGATATTCGAGAGATAAATATATGAAAATATTACCCGCGTCCCAATTGGCTTTCACGTTTATTTCTTTATTACATGACAAGCATCTTAAACTGCCATGTGGATTCTCCTCCTCATTCGCGTCAAGTACGCCTATTCTACCAGCATAATTGCCACACGAATTACAGAAATGATGGATAGACATAGGACTTCGATAGCTGGTTTATAATTTTTTGCATCTTGTACTTTGATACTGGCTTATTCGGTGTTGTTCTCATCACTTCAATGAGTTCAGACATATTTTCTGCTTCACAGTACGTGGAGTTGTGACGTAGTTTTGTAGCTAGCACCAATAGGGAATGAATTAATTCCTTCATAGAATAACGACTTAACAAATTAGAATTATCGGTTGTGTTTGATACGTCGTCCTCTCCAGGGAAGGGAAGAAGATGTGGTCCACATATTCATGTGGACCACATCTTCTTCCCTTGATTGATTCTCACTAATATTGGACAAGTTGATTTCTGGATTTCGCGCGTCATTTTCAGCTGGGAATTGTATTTCTTCTCTTATGGTTCCAATTGAGTGTTCTGAAACTGCATCGTCTTCTCTGCCGATGGAATTTTCATTCCAATGTCTGGCCTCAAAAAGATCATCTTCGACATTTAACGAGTCCGAAGGATATTTTACAAGTATTTCTTCATCAACTACCCACTGTATATAATAACTGTATAACTGTATAGTTTCCTGGAAAGTTTAAACCGAAATTAATACATCATCATACTCGATGGGCTCTTCTATTGGCATTCATTTCTATCATTCGGATGAAAAATTGGTGATGCCTATTTTAACTTCTCATTACTCCCCAATTCTTCATCAATTTATTCAACTGATATTTTACATGTTAACCAATCGTTTCTCATAAATGTGGCAATGAAAGGAAAATTGAGAAAACATGCGGAGATTCATTTATGAATATCTCAAAGTGGATGTGTCTCAAAGTGGTGCATAGAAAATTTGGGATGGGCTGTTTTCGTAAGCAATCAATTTTATCTCGCATGAAGCATCATCAACAAATTTTTCAAATTTCGGAGTATCTGAAGTATTTACAAAAAAAGGCAATTCGTTGATATTTCCTCAATTTAAAGAGTTTTGAAGAATATTATAGTTCACAAAATAAGATTTTAATATTTTTTATTAAATGTAATTGGTTTTAAAGATGTTCCCCTAATACGTGAAACTGCATTTGATTAATCACCGTTCCATTGCTTAACAATTGATCAAGAATCAGAGATGAAAAGGTGAAATGTTTCTAATTCTAAATTGGGTCGGATGGAGGAATGCTGAGAGAGAGAGAGAGAGAGAGAGAGAGAGAGAGAGAGAGAGAGAGAGAGAGAGAGAGAGAGAGAGAGAGAGAGAGAAAAGCGTTTTTATTATGTCCAAAGGCTCCAAGGCCTCCTATGGACAAAATTCAAGATACATACAAAATCATACAAATATTCATAAAAACATTAACATAATTCATAACTATTGATATTCAGAATACACCAGTTCACACGTTACACATAAGAATGAGAGTACAATAATATAAAATAAAAATCATCAGTCATTGAGTGTATCTAATGTCAATTATTCATGAAGTGATTCATTATAATTCAAGTTACAGACTATTCAATCATGTAATATATAAAATACAGTCATTTGTTAATTAATACTCTACTAATAGGTCTTTAATAGGTCTACTGATTATCCTAGTCTTTTCGATCGTAAGTTACATTTTTTCTTTATTTATTTAATTGTTCATTTATTTATTCATTTATTCTTTTATTCGTTCATTTATTTATTTGTTCATTCATTCATTTGTTTATTATTATTATTATCATTGTTATTATTATGATTTTTTTTTTGCTGACGAGGAAGATGAACTAGTTTTAACATTAGAATGACAAATATTAATATTGTCTGCATTGGACTTGGGAAGTTGTGTTTTCCTGTACAAAACTGAATCTCAAATAACAACTCTATTCACCTGTTCGTGCACTTTTTGATGTGAGTTGCGAATTATTGCACCAGGCCTCTGTGATCTGCAAAAATGACAATTATTTGAAGACAAAGTCTGTCAGGTAAAACAATTAGAATATGAAATAAATTACCTCAATCCACCTGTAGATTGCCTGCTCCAACGATATTTAGTGGTTCTTGGCACAACATTTGATTCATCATAAAATGCATACGTTTTATAAAGCCCTCGTTCCTTTCTGGGTGGATCCATTCATGAAACTGCTGTTATATTATTTATCCACTACGATCTAATTGAACGTTCAGTTCATATTTTTAGGTTAACGAAATGTAAATACTCCAAAGCACTATTCTTTTAATGTTGATTGATTGGATGAGCGATCCCACGATTATCGGAGAAACATTTATGGAGTTTTCAAAAAGTTCTCCGCAATCATTGAAATATATGCATTAAGCGTTCAATCAATTCACATTGATTCTTTAATTTGATGTATCTCAAGATTTTTATTTACAGTGTCGGAAAACTGAGGCAATAGTATGACCGTCAATGGTAAAATTAATTTTCCGTAAAATTTGACTAAACATTAATTATCCTCTCCAAAAAGTCCGTACACATCCAATGCTGAAACTTTCACGTCTATTCCTCATTCCTCATTGGCTGACTAAAATTGCGCGCGTGATTCAAAAAACAGAATAGAAATGAGGGATAAAACTATCTTTTAAACTAATGATCAAGGGGGATCACGTGATGTAACGGTTCGAAGTATACGTAAGTTGTCGCGTTCGCGTTATTTCAAATAATTTTACGTGCTCTACATCTTCAAGTTAAAATCAACCTTGACATATAGAGAATTAGGGTGAAAAGGTTCCAGATAGACAAAAAGTTTCTGTGATTCATTAGCATACAAGTGCAATATTTCAGTCTTTTGGCATGAAGAACTCCTTTGGAGGTTATGGTAATGCCCAATACAAATAATAATAATAATAACAGTTACGTCGATAGAGAGAGCGCTACTTCATCGACTAATCCCACGGAACCGAATTACACATCTATTCTCGAGAGGGCGACACCTTCTACTTCCTTATCAGATAAAAATTGTAAGCCCGAGACTCTTAATCCATCAGGTGATAAAACAGAGAAGGGTGCCACAATTTCAAAAACAAAGTTGGACAGACTCACGCACGCAGATTCCCTGTCCCGCTTCAGATCAAATTCAATTGGGTCAATCGAAGAAATTTTTGAAAACAGGAAGATGCGGCTCGAAGAAAGCTGGGAAAAGACCTTGGACTCAATCTCACCCACTCAGCACCAAGATAAGCGCAGAGCAGTATCACCAGCCTCCTTGGACGAGGTGGAACCCCTTTCAGACTTAAGCCGAAGAGAGTACACCCCCTTAGCAGAGTCAACGATCATCGAAATGGGTGACAAACAGCGTGGGGATGATAACAACTATCTATTACTTCTTCAAGAAATCAAAGCAATGCGCAGTGAGCATGCGGTAGCCATCCAACACTTGGAAAGTAAAATTGATGAACACATCAGTCAGAGCGAAGAAAATATGAAGAAAACGTTGGAAAATTTGCAACAAGGTCTGAAGATCAGAGATATTAAGTGGCAAGAAGAAATTGAGGTTATAAAGGGTGATATTGAGAGTTTAAAAACGTATGTGAATAAACCACTGGAAAGTTTACAAGCCCAAATCGTCGGAGAAATTGAAAGCAAGTTGGTGAACAAAATACAAACTTCTCCTTCTCATGAGCTGGAAAACCAAATTAAATTACTGCAAAGCCAGATGAAGGACCTTTCAAAGGAATGTGAGAGAGAAAATCGTGAGAAACGTAAAAGAAATATAATTGTTAAGGGTCTCGTAGTGTCAGATGAATCCCTACTGATAAGTCAAATGGAGGGCTTCTTTCTTGAAAAATTTGAAGCTATGATTACAATAAAAAGTGCAAACGTGTTAAACAAAGATTCGAGCAACAAGTGTACGGTGAGAGTTAAAGTATCTAAACAGACCGAGAAAAATTTAATTATGAAAAATAAACGTGCAAGTCTCGCTGGTTCAGAGATATTTATCGAGAGTGACCTCACATCTGCTGAAGCAAAAGAAGGGAAACGACTAAGAGACATTGTTAAGCAGTTGAAGGCGGATGGGAGAAATGCGAAAGTGATTGGCAAACAAATATTGATGGACGGTGAATGGTGGAGGTGGGAAAACAATTTGATGCAACTGGTGAAGAGTACTGTTCAGAGAAACCCCATTCAGGAGAAGAGGCAAGAAAAACGAGCAAGTGCCACTCAGCGCTTTGTGACACCAGCTACTCTAACAAAGGATAATATGACGGGATCACAACCAGCAGCGTTGGCAAAAAACGGTCAGATCTTTCCTCTCCCCCAAATACAAAATCACTCAGGATCATCGTATGGAATGCCCACGGATTAGGCAATCTCCATTTCAATCCAGACATTTTTAAAGAGGACATTATATGTATTTCGGAAACGTGGTGCCTAAAACCCCAGAAACTATCTCGTGTGTGGTCAAACTATGATGCATTTTGGGTTAACGCGGTAAAAGACAAAACTAAAGGCCATGCGAGTGGTGGTCTTTTAATTCTATCGAAAAAACAGTATCAGGTGAAAGTGCTAGAGCAATGTCATAATTGGATTTTCTTAAGTACTAGAATTGGGACGCGCACTCCGCGCGCGTGTCGAACTATATTGGGTGTTTAAATATGAATATGTTCATACTATATCTTTACCAAAAAATGTATTTCTTTACAGAAATACCAAAGGGGCTTTATAGAAATACCAAAGTGTGGAGATACGTCCCTTTCTTTTTAAAAGTAGTTATGCCACTTTGTTGTCATTTCAATTTTCAATTACCCAAATAATGTTCCAGAGACCATAAAAAATATTTTGAAGTAATGAGTGGACATACGCCCCTTTCATACCAGAATTCCGTATTTTTGGCACTTACTCTCCTTAGAGAGATGAACCGGATGCTACATCTAATGGACCTTCTTTCCTGCCTTCCTTTCCTCTCTAAGAGAACTGATGTTGAATTCACGGATAACGTTCAAATATCATTGTTATCACCGATTACCGATTAACCATAATGACATTATTTAGAGTCGAAACCTATTCTTTCTCTGTAATTTTCCGTCTGGGTTTTCAGAAAAAATAAGGGTTAAGGGCCCCAGATAATTGAAATAGCTTTTGGTTCCAAAATTTATTTCAATTACCCTTAAAGGTCGTGTATATTGGGACGTTTTTGTAGAAAGAGAAGTGCTGTAACGATCATATTTTCATTTTTAATTATATCTATACTATTGGAATATTCATATTATTATTATTTGTTGTATGAATGAAGAACTTGAAATGCTGTGGATTTTTGAAGGTGACAAACACAATTCCCTAAACCAGAGTGAACTGGTGTTCCGAAAAAAATTTCCCTAAAATTTCCCTATACTATACTATACTAGCTATACTAGTATAGCTAGTATAGTATAGCTAGTATGGCTATACTAGCTATACTAGCTATACTATAGTATAGCTAGTATAGCTATACTAGCTATACTAATATAGTATGACTATAGTCTAGCTAGGTTTAGGGAAAATAAAACGGTGACAAAAAACGTTTCATGCTTTTTTTTAGAAGGGATATCTAATGGTAATAACAATCTCATAGTCGGGTCAGTGTATTTCAGACCAAATGGGAATTTGAAGGAAACGTTGAGACTTTTCCGAGATAGCCTAGAGCAGTTGAAATTGAAATTTAATTCACATGATTTTTACCTAGTAGGAGATTTCAACTCTAGAATAGGTATCCCGGAGAGGCTCTCGGAGGAGTGTCTTCGTACTTCAAACTTACATGCAGAGGGTAAGGCGAATGATATTGTAAAAAATTCAAGAGGGGGTCTTCTTTGTGATTTCATGTCAGATATGGGTTTTATTGTAATAAATGGGAGAACTTCCAGCGACAGGCCGGCGAGGTTCACTTTCAAAGGTAATAAAAATAAAAAAAATAACTCTGGAAAAAATAGACGTAGCACAATAGATTTGATATGGACAGAATTATCCGCGGCTGAGAGCGTAATTGACCTGGAGGTTTTGCAAAAAATCACTTTCTCGGATCATTTCCCAGTTTTATTGTCTCTGAAAAGTAATAACTGTGTAGAGAACGACGTGAGGGACCATAGTGCTAATAACCCTCGTAGTATGCGATGGGATAAGGATAAAGCTGAAGAGTTCACGTTAGGCATACAATGGTCCGAGGAAGTGGGAGCAAATTTCGAGTCTGAGACGACTGATCAGCTGCAGGAGAGACTGCACCGGGCTGTGGTGGATGTCTCTTCTCGTCTGAACTTATATAAAAAAACAAAAGTGTCAAATAACACTAACTGGACCCCTAAAGAACCGTGGTTTGATCTAGAGTGTGTGGAATCGAAAAAGCGTGCAAATAAATTATTGAAGAAATGGAAAGACTCCCAACTGAATGGCAGTGTAGAATTTGAATTCGAGGAGGCTCTGTCTCAATATAAAAGAATCTGTAGACAAAAAAAGAACGCTTATGTAAACAATTTAATTGACTCGGTAAATAAGGCTCAAAATAGTTGTGAATTTTGGGATTCTATTAATAAATATAGGAAAAAATCATATGAAACACCCGCAGTTTCTAAAAAAGAATGGGAAAAGTTCTACTCTAGCATTTACCCCCTTCGGGGTAATGAAAATGAAAGTGAAGAAATAAACTATTACGGAGTGGGGTGCCCCATTATGGATAAAAACTTTACGTTGGAAGAGCTTGAAAAGGCACTAAAAATGAGTAAAACAAATAAAGCTTCGGGTGCAGATGAAATTACCAACGAATTTTATCACGCATTACCACAAAACTGGAAGCTTTTTATATTAACCTTTTTCAATCAAATATTAGTGACTGAGAAAATCCCAGAAGATTGGTCCTGTGTGATCTTAACAATGCTCTTTAAAAAAGGAGACAGAGCCGATCCGAGCCAATATCGTGGCATTGCTTTGGTTAATCATATCACGAAACTTTTCACGAGTATGATCAATTTGAGACTGACAAAGTGGGTAGAAGACTGTGGTATTCTTCCAGAGGGTCAGGCGGGTTTTAGACGCACCAGAGGGTGCATCGATAATATTTTTGTTTTAGATGAATGTATACACTCCAGACTCCGAAACCCGAAGGGCTCTGCCTTTGTTACTTTTGTAGATTTTAAAAGAGCGTTCGACTCTATTAACCACGTCAAACTATGGAAAAAATTAATTAAATTAGGAGTGAGTGCTAAGATTGTCAGGATCATGGCGGACATGTATAGCAGGGCTTCCGTTCAAATTAAGACTCCGGAGGGCCTTACCAGTAGAATTACGATAACAGAAGGGGTCTTACAAGGCGAGATTTTGAGCCCTCTGCTCTTCATTCTTTATATTTCTGACATGGAAGACTATTTTAGGGATAGAGGGATTTATGGTATCAATATAAACAATAAAACTGATGTCCTGCTCCTCATGTACGCGGACGATCTGGCAATCTTGGGAAGGAACAAAGCAGATGTGAGAGCTAAGCTTAAGGCGTTGAAAGATTATTGTGAGCTTAATGAGTTGAAAGTTAATGAAAATAAGACAAAGATCCTATACTGTACCCGAGGTGGAAGAAAACCAAAGGGTTTAACTTTTAAGTATGGGAACGTTAACTTGGAAGTGGTGAATAATTATACGTACCTGGGGGTTGTTTTCTGTTCAAGTGGTCTTTATAGGCAAACTGCCACTGTGGCAATCGGAAAGGCCCGACTGGCCACCGGGGCAGTGCTGTCACTTATTTATAAGGCGAGAATAACTAACCTGAACCACATTCATTCTCTTTTTGACTCAATGGTTTCGTCAGTGTTGCTATATGCTTGCCCGGTTTGGGGACCAAGGTACACCAAAGAGATTGAGTGTGTTCAGAGTGGTTTTTACAAGAGCATTTTGGGACTGAGCAGGTCTACGGGCAATGCACTGGTGAAGGCGGAGGTGAACAGGATTGATTTAGCAGCTAGAGTGTGGAGTTTGACCTGGGGTTGGTTGCTGAGGGTGTTGGCGATGGACGTGCAGAGACTACCGTTTCTGTGCCTCCAGGCTCAATTATCAAGATATACAAAAGGTGAAACAATGCCACAGTATAACTGGGTAGCACAAATATTTGCCTTCATTCAATCAGTTGACTTGTCCCTTGTCCACCTCGCCAATACTCTCAGCATTGAGACTTGGCGGAATGCTGGAGTCCTCATTATGTCTAAACTCACGGGCAAATTGGAAGAAGAGATCGGCTTGCAGGTTAGAAATTCGCATTACTTACAGCTGGAGGATACGAGCTCGTTACTTTATCGGGGCTACCTTAAACAACAGGTGCCTCTGCAAATGAAAAAACTTATAGCACAATTGAGATTGGCGAGCCGAGCTCGTGCCTCACTGTATGTGAACGGAAATGCGTATGCTTTCAATCCTGAGCACTTCTGTCCATGTTGCAGTTCCAAATCGGCCCTTGATACAATTGAACACTTCATTCTGAAGTGCCCCCTTTTTGTGGCAAAGAGACATTTGTTATTGCAAACAGTATTTGGTAAAAACTATGACCATGCCGGAGTTTCAATGAAACGAATACTTGAGACTGAGAATAAAAAATGTATAAAGGCGATCTTCTATTTTGTCATAAGCAGTTGTAAATTAAGAGCTAGCCTTACTGAAAATGTAGATCTCACGTAAATAACTAAAATTAATATCAACATTATACTGAAACTCAAAGAACGTGATTCTCCTATTGTAACAAAGATTTTTCTATGTATCTTTATAAACAATAAACTACTACTACTACTACTTTAAACTAATGATCAATCATTTGTAGTTTTTAATTCAACTCGAAGAATAATCATCAAAGAATTTAGATAAATGAATTGTAAAAAACATCATGAGATCATTTTCCATGTATAATTGGTCTCCTTCTAGATATAATTCAAACAGACACTTGATGAGAGTGGTATACCGCCAATTTACTCTACACTCGGTTTCCTCACAGCAGGAAGTGTCACGTGATGATTTTTAGACAAATCATAGTCGACCAACTCGTCGGTTATTTGCATTGGGTGTATAGCTGAGAAGCTGAAGGCCAGCTGCGCAAGCGCAGCATGAATAAGAAGAAGAAGAATTCGTCAGTTAGTGAATCCTGTTTGAATCACTGAGCCGTTGTCTCTAAATTCGCAGTTTCATCGGATTCCACAAAGGAACAAAGAATTAATACGCCATTGTTCACAGCGTCACGCAGCCAAGACCATTCTCGGGAGGAATAAAGAGGAAATCAATTGAAATCATTCCGAAAAATAATGTAAGTATGATTATGCTTGAATTGCTCAAGCGTTTGATATAAAATACATGTTTTTCCATCAGCTAATCATTTATATTACAAACCTTTGTTTTTAAAAATAGTTCGTATCAAAAATAAAGTCCACAAAAAAAAAGAAGAAAAATATTTCAGTCCTTCTGATTGACGTTACTTAACCTATTCGAATAACAAATTTCACGTATTGTTATTAGAGACATTTTAATATCCGTGCAATGAATCAATATGGATCTTGTCTAGAAGATTATGTATATTTGTCTACAAATGATCGGAGAGGTTAAGAATTTATTACGTATGTGAACCTTTTCGTCCTATATCTTTTCTTTTTTAGTCTTCAATATTCAATTTTGGAAAGTCATCTTGGTCAATAATAGTTACATTATTGGAACAAAATAGTTCTTGAAACGAAATGTCTAAAACACCACCACAATATGCCCTGATTAAGTGGCAAGGTGGTCCAGATGATGGAAAATTCACACCCGGTATACCTATCGAGTGGATTAAGAATTTTAATTACGAAGAATTTATGGAAACAGATATGGATGATATATCGTATGTTGTGGAGTGGCGGAATAAATGTAAGGAGCCATTGGGTGGCTGGATTTGCTACAATGGTTTTGTGATGGCTGTTTCAGGTAATTTCCCGGAGAAAACCGTTTCTAATTTCTAGTCTCAGTATAAACGGTAAAAAAATAATTAACGATTTCCAATACTCATTGTTCTTGCGATGTTGTTCCTGTCGAAAATTGGAATACTGCAATATTGGGTTCCTTTAAAATAATCTTCCATTTTCTGTAGATTCAAGTGGTATTTTTTCCATTATATATCGATAAAAGAAGAATTCAGTACTGTAGCGGTGAGAGAAGATGAATTGAAAAATAAGAATATTCAGAGGGAAGTTCTGGAGAAACTTTTTTCATTTCTTACAATATCACGGAATGTACAGGAAAGTCCACTCATAAATTCTGTTTAATTACAGTAGTTAAAGAATAATCGAGCCATGATTTCTAGATTTATCGTCCTTCACCACTTCAGTACTGAATTCATGCGTTTCGATTTTCTTCGTTATATTTCTATCAAGAGAGTGTGATAATTATTTTACATTTGTATGGATCCAAAACATAAAAAAATCTGGAAATCATCCTGAAATCAATTCGTGGTGTTCCATCACCAAAAATGAAAATTGGTAAAAATAATGAGGTAATGCCTATTACTAAACCTGGCTGTAGTAAAAGTTCCCAATCAGCAAATGAAGTAATTATTCCCCAAAATCATGAGAAATGTGACGAGAAAAGTGAAGAAGCCGGAGTTCCAATTGACAAGGTAATAAGAATTGAATGAATTTAATCACGTTTCAACTGGCTGGAAAATGACAATTTGTTTATACGTTTATCAATACGTTTTTCAAGTTTCTTACGGAAATAACATGGTAAAAAAATTTTTTGCTCTTTGAAATTTTATAACTCACTGACAAATATACCGACCAGAATGACAAATACATATTTCCATAGAAAATTGAACACTCAACAAAATCGCTCTGATTCATAAAATTCGTAAATTGCAGCGTTTACATGTTAATTAACGTTGAAAGTTTAATTGAGATGAAATTATTATGTTATCAAGTATATGTAAACTACGTATCATAGAATATGTCGTCGTCCTAGAGTGAAAAAGGCGTAAATGATACACGTTTCCTATTCTGTTACATCCTTTCCACTCTATGAGGCCGATATTACACATTCCTTGTGAGTCAAAAAATTGAAAACTCAATAATGGGAAATTAGAAATCAGGCAAAATAACATAAAAAATTTTCATATAAAATTTCTTCAATTTTATTAATTAATTTTCATATTTTCAACAATCGAACTTTTCCGAGTATCGGAGAAGTACTGATTATATTCTGATATCAATTGGACTATTAATTGCTGTTGCTCTGGATTCTTGGTTAATATATTGTGGTAATCTTCCATCAATTTAACCGCACGCTCGGCAATGTCATTGACAACTTTCAAACTGTTGACCAGAAGCAAGCTTTCCCTGAAACTTTCATTTCTAGGCCATTCCGATGGATCTACAGCCAAAAAATCTGTATTTATTTGGAATCGTTCGAAGAACTGACGTGACATCGACGATATAAATGAAGCTATGTTCAAATCATACAAGCTCTTAATCTTTTTAATCTCTACGCGCTTCGAATTATTTTGTCCATTATCAATACTATTCAACATAGTCACTATCTGTTTCTTAACGCTGAGTGATACTTTCTCATCGAAGAAAGCCATTGCTGCAGCTTCTTTATTCAAATACCACAAATGGTTACTAAACTTACTCAATGCCACTTGAGATATTTTTGCATTCATTGATTCATAATCAATTAGTTTTTTTATGAATAATAAATCATTATTCGGAGCTTCAGATGCAAGAGGAGAAGTAAACCATACTTGAATGTAAATTGTAGCAATAAAAATACAGATATCAGAAATCGATGTTCTTAATTTTGATGTCATTTGCAGTTGCTCACTGAATAGAAATATTTTTAAAGAATATCTAGCTTTTGACATCCACTTAGCATGGTGGAAAGCACCTAATTTTCTAAATTTGATTCGATCGCGAGGAGTTTTACCAATAAATATTTGCACGAGTCCTAAAAGTTCTTTGTAGTCCTCTCTCGGTTGAGTTACTTTGAGTTGATTTTGGACAAATTGATTTATATTTTCGACGTGATTTTGTAGTTGCTCCTTGACATAAGAATCTTCAATACCAGTGAAATATTCATTTATATCGATTGTTGTCCAGTTATTTCGGAAGTTTTTGAATAACGGAACATCAGGACCTGAAGTTGAAGGTATTTTTGATTCAAAAACTGCTCTAAGTACAAGTTCAAATATGTGATGCCTGCAAGGCAAGTATAGCAAATTTGTTTCAAGTAACTCTTCCAGTTTAACTGCTGCTACTTTAAACGGGCCCAGATTCGAAGGTGTGGTATCACAGCAAATCGCTTTGACGTAGTCAGATATCCCCCAATCAACGATAACGTCAAGCATAGCATTAGCTTGAGATTGTCCTGTACCATCATCTAGTTCTGGTATTCCTAATATTTTTTCTATGTTTTCACAACTTACCACCACTGGTAACCGTTCTTTAGCTTCACCACTCGAATTTCTCAATATTTTTTCATCCCAATGTAAGACACTTGAGTTTAAATCTTCATTTTCGAAAAGTTTTTTGACTTGATTCAATTTTTCTTGACTCATTTTTTCTCTGTATCGATGCATTGATGATCTATTCACGATCAATGGGTTCACGTCGATATTCAATGTCGTACATAGGGCCACAATCAAACGTACAGCATTACGGTCACTTATTTTACAACGATCCAGCACTGCTGTTAATTTGTCATTCATGATATTTACTGTCCCACGTGTTTGTCTTGGGTTTTATGAAGCAGCTCCCAGCTCGTCCGAGAAGTAAGAGTGTGATGATATTGTTTTTTGACTCAACAAATTCATGCCTTGGCTTCCATTACTTAACGCCAACTCAACAGCTTCATCTATCAAATAAATGTTTTGACGTGAAACGCATCTAGATGACATTATCAATGTTTAAATAATGACCGGATTCACAGAGACTGCTCGTGTTGATGAGAGGTTATGGAATTCATGAAAATTTCCATGTCTCGAATGGCTTACTATATGAATGTCACTCTAGATGGCGCTAGTAATTGAAACCGTAAATGCCGCGAATATTTCAAATTGTTTAGTGTTAAACAAAATATCATGGAATTTGAGAAACATGCTGTTGATGAAATGAATAGAAATAGATAAATTAACCAAAGACGCTGTCCTCAACAATGCTAAAATGCAGGAGTATTCTCACAAAGATAAGAAATGAAATCTCATCGAGCGTTGGTCTGAATTTCAACCGAAATTTTTTTTCACATTTTTGAGAGTTACATCGCCGAATACTGATAAAGAATGATTTTCCATCTCCATGTATCATATGAAGAGACTCAAAATAATGCAATTACACCAACCTATTTTGAATTCCGTAATCTGAAAAAAATTATACAATTTTCAATATGTTTTCTAATGGTCTTTTTCATTTCGTAAATATACTTGATAACATAATAATTTCATCTCATTTGAACTTTCAACGTCAATTAACATGTGAACGCTGCCATTTACGGATTTTATGCATCAGAGTGATTTTGTTGAGCGTTCAATTTTCTATGGAAATATGTATTTGTCATTCTGGTTGGTATATTTGTCAGTGAGTTATAAAATTTCAAAGAGCAATAGTATATTACGCACCTAGGACGGAAAAAAGGTAATTTCGACCAAATTTTCCTCCCGAGCGAAGCGAGGGTGGGAAAATTTTGTCGAAATTAACTTTTATCCACCCATGGTGCGTATAGTATTTTTTCGCCCAAGGGTACTGGAAAAATGCGTTTCAAATCTAGCAAAGTGAGGTTAGAAACGCATTTTTCCAGTCCCTAGGGTAAGAAAAAATTTTTTACCTGTTATTGCCATAAGAAACTTCAATGACAATGCGGACTATCTTAGAGTTGAGATAGAGAGCTGAAATTTCTAGGCAATCTTTTTTTATCAATAGTCAAGCGTTTAAGCCCCTGGGCGCATGAAAATTTGAAAACAGCCTTATCAAGGACCACCCTAGATGTTATATACCATGGAATATTTTATTTCATTGCCTTAAAGTATGTTTTTGATATATTGATAATATATTTCTAAGAGGTCGAAATATGCGTTAAATATACAGGGTGACGTCAGCGTCCCTGTTACAAATTTTATGTAATTAAAGCGAAAAAAAATAGAATTTAACTGTCGAGGAAATTATTTAAATTTACAAAATCAAATTTAAATGGTGAGTGAAAAAATTTTTCTTTATTTCCATCAATGGGTGGGATGCAGGATCGCCGTCATTAATACAATACATGTTAAGGTTGATAAGGAGGTATCAAGCAATGGTGATAATTCTCATGCGGATGCAGTGGACGATGATAAAGGCAATGGTTTGAATGGAGATCTACACGTGGATATTGATAATGAATATTACGATATGAGTGGCCATAAGAATATGAATGATGCTGATACGAATGGTGACGTGAATAATCAGTCGAATTCCAATGAGAATTATGCTCATGAGTGGCAGCAGGGGGGATGTTATCGTGTTAAATTACTTCCTAATTATGACGTGTTCATCGATAAACGTGAATTAAAGGATATTAAGAAGAAGTACCACGAGAGACCAAAAGAAATGGTGAGAAAGCTTGTTTTGGAGATAGTAGGAGAGGAGAATTTGAGGAAAATGACTCCTAAAGGTCGTCATCATGGAGGAATACAGCGAGAATCAATTCCACTTTCAATTAGAAAAACTACGAAACGTAATTTCTCTATCTTCAAATCGAAATATCAAATCAAGTCAGGCTTATGAGCATTAGCAGGCAGAGAATTAGTCTGAATATAATCACGAACTTATGTTTATTTTCTTAACGAGGTAGTTAACTCTTTTTTTTTTAAATATTTGAGAATTTATCGATCAAGAGATCCCCGAAAATTCTCTGTGTGAACGTGATTTCCAGAGGGTACTTATCAAGTTATGTAACCGATTACGTAATCCTCGAAGATGGGGAATCAGTAAAATTGGAACTTTAGTTCGTGAAGCGTGGATGAAATAAAAGTATCATTCTGGAAGTGCCACATATCTGAGAACACTGAATTAAATTTTTTGAATTGAAATTCAAAAAGATTTTCTAAGGTCAATTGCTATGATCTCCTGTCTCTTCTCTCTCACTTTTCACTATTTCAACTTCTAGCAAACAATCAAATTTTCCTTCTTCTGCCACCGATTTATGTACTTTTCGTTGCCCACGCCTGAAAACTGAACTTAGTATAAAAAAAACGAATAAGTTTCTCAAAATATCGAAAAAATAAAAAATTAGAATCAGAAAAGATGATTAATACATGAAACATTGTTTATAGTTTATTTATTTCAAAAACAATAACAATAGAGTTTCCGCATTAAACGAAAACAACAAGATGTAGCTCACTGAGAAAGTTTTCAGTAGGAATCATTGGGAATGGATCATAAGCTCAACGTTTTCTTCAAGTTACTCCTTTGATGAGATATCATGAATGGGAAATTTTATTTCAAGAGATGTTGAAAGTGTCCCCCATTTTGTCGAATGCACAAACGTACACGCTTTATGGAATTTCCTTCCATTTTTCGCAGCATCTGTGGTGTTATACGACGGATGGCATGTCTCATTCTTCCTCGTAATTCATCGTGCGTATTGATAATTTCATTAGTGTATACTCTATCTTTCAAAAAACCCCATATGCAAAAATCCAATGGATTCAGATCTGATGATCTTGCAGGCCAAGGTATGGCACCTCCTCGCCCAATCCAGCGTCCTGGAACTTGAACGTCCAACAAGTGCCTAACTCTGAGTGCATTATGAGGAGATGCACCATTGTGCTGAAACCACATGCGTCTTCTGATTTCTCTTGGAACACCAGCACGAATCAAATATTGATTGAGTCGCGTTTGGATCAGTACATGATAGTTGTTTGCGTTAACATTGTGGCGGAAATAGCATGGACCAATCTGAAAAGAATTTGCAATGCTTAAGTATTGTATGCATAAATAAACATTTCTACAGCCTGTAATAATGCGCTAGTTGAGGTGGAGACACAAAAAATGGAGCACCAAATAATTCAATAATTCTGGATTCAAGTGTGAGCAATGTAGGAGATAATGGGGCTAAATGAGCGCCTGAAGCAACCCAATTCAGGATTTTTTTCAAAGTGAAAAAGTTGATGAAAAAATCTGAGAAAATTTGAAACGATGTGCCGATGTGTAGGCATTGTTGTGTAATTTTTTCAAATTTTTTTATAACGTTTTCTCTTTCCAAAAAGTCCCAAATTTCTTTCACTAACAGATTCTTTCTCTACCACTTTTCCCTAGTTATTGAAAATATTCTGCTTGTTTTCTTCCCATTTTTTACCATAAAAAATCACTGGAAGTGTTCAAGTATCGTCAATTAGTGATTTACTCTGAAGAATGATGAAAATGTAGAAAAATGTTATGTTTGAGCCACACATTCGGCAATTTTTTTCTACAACAATAAATTTCACTTACAATGCGCTCTCCAATAATGCCCATCCAAATCAACTGTTTAAAACGATGTTGTTGCACACGATTTTAAACTATCAAATGTGGGTTTTCATGAGCCCACGTATGATCGTTATGCTGGTTGCAACTTGTACAACGACCAAACGTAGACTCATCGGCCCATAAAATCTCGTCCAGAAATCGTGGGTTTCCATTATGTTGCTCCAGGATCTACTGGCAGAACACGCGACGACGACGAACATCACCTTCCTGTAGACCTTGCACTCTCATGGAGTGATAAGGATGTATTCCATCTTCGTGCACAATTGACCATACGGTTTTTTGGGTCAATCCCAAGTGTCTACCAACGACACGAGTGGAAGTTTTTGGATGGTCCTGAAACGCTTGGAGAATGGCCTCTTCAATGTGAGCATCTCGAAGATTCCATCCAGCAGCTCCTCCTGCCTGACGGTTTGGCATGACATTTCCCGTTTCATTGAAACGGTTTTTCATGTTCAGGATACCACGAACACTTGGTGGTGGGTAGTCATCTGGGTATCTCTCGGCATAGCAACTTCGAGTCGCTTGGGCATTTTGATCACATTCCCCGTAGATCAATACAATTCTTGTATACTTTTGTAGGTCAAATTCCATTGTATTTCCGAAGAATGATGCAGAAAGGAGAACATGAGCCCAAATAGTATGATAGATTTAATTTTAACACAAAGAACTGGGATATTTCAAAAGATTGTGGAATGGGAATTGATTGTGTAATGCAGTTTTCGTATGAAAATATGATTATATTCTGTTTCGGTGGCACGCGGAATGATACATGTTCACACAGTCTATTAACAAAATTATTAAAACAAAAGAAAAACGTTCCGCCTCCAGAATTGAGTGTCATTTTATCATTTCAAAGGAATATGTATCGATATTAATGCTTGTAATGATTGTAATTTTAATGAAATGAATTAAAAATTTTAAGCAGCATTTCCCGTAGTGTTCCCAGTAATATTCTAATAGCACCACCGGCAGCAGCTCCAGCAGTACCGCCAGCGGCATCTCCTGCAGCACCACGAGCAGTATCTCCTGCAGCACCATTAGCAGTACCTCCTGCAGCTCCACTGTGGAGATATGCTCTTTTTACCACAATTCTCTTCTTTTCAACGCTTCATAAGTTTTTTAGGAAAAAGGCTCGTAACAGAAAGGGCGTTTCTCCACTAAGTCCTGCAAATAATTCATTTGCAAGTGATCACAAAAATGTTGAAAATATGAATTTCTTCGAAAAAAAATTGGTTTTATTTCATCAACAGGATATCGCGGATCGATTAAATGAAACAAAATCAATCTTTTAAATAAATTCAAAGTAATTCAAATAAATCAATTTTTTTCTTGTGTTCCCTGCTTCACTACTGATCATTATTCCACAGACTTTTACCTGCGGGAAAAGATCGATACAGTAGATGCAGAAGATGAATCCATAACACGTATTCCGATATTATATTCGCCCATATCATATTCGCGGTAGGTCATTGACAGCCGCGCTCCGGCAAATTAGACAAATGCTAAAGTGACGGTCAAGCTGATTATTTGCATTAATGGCGGTGATCCTGCATCCCACCCATAGGTGGAAATAAAGAAAAATTCTTCCACTCACCATTTAAATTTGATTTTGTAAATTTAAATAATTTTTCGACAGTTAAATTCTATTTTTTTTTCGCTTTAATTACATAAAATTTGTAACAGGGACGCTGACGTCACCCTCTATACACGATATAAAATAAATATATTTATATCATAATTTATATCATAATTTTATATGAGTGATATACTAACAATCCCAATTTCTACCAATCATTAGTGTATGAAAAATCTATCCCTTATATATTTTTCGTATATCGGTGATATATGAATCTCGTCTATTTCGGAATATATATTTTTCCATGGGGAAAACTTGGAGGAAAAAGGATTTATCAATTTATTCCGGAAAATCAGGGGCTTCTATTCTAATTTACAAATTCTTCATGCATTGAGAACCGCCTCCGCAAGCAGCACAATAATTTTAAGTCCCCTTGGATCCTGCGTGCATCTCCCCTGAATATTCCTCCAAGTAGTTTCGAGAAGACTCAAGATTGAACAGTTTTATTATTCCATTTTCCAAAATTAGGAGCTCCACTTTCATTTCCCCACTCCCTCGTATATTCAGAATTACCTCCTCAACCCCTACAAAGGTTCCCACCCCCTTATATCGTGGGCGCCTTGTCTCTGACTTTTTCCCCATATTATTCACAGAATACTTGAAGAGAAACGGTTTTGTTAATTTACTTCCAGTCATTACGGGCTGCCTTCCCATTTTCCTGATTCTTGGCGTATTGGAGAAAGCCTCTGCAAGCACCAGAAAAATTTTGAACCGCCTCGGATCACGTGTGTAAGTTCTCCTGGATTTTGTTCAATCTTTCTTTCCAAAATCTAAGATGTACGGTTTTATAAATTTCCAAATAGGAATCAAGCGTTGCCTCTCCAGGTCTGCAATTTTTCATGGATTGAGAACTACTTCTTCAACCTCTCTGAAAATTTCCAAGCATTGGCGCATTCACTCTGAATTTCCGGTAATTGGCTAGTTTCATTCTGCCAAAAATATTGAAATATTTTAATTATTATATCAATTTTTTTGAATTGAATTGATGTGTTTTGATGTAGTAGAGATCAGTGGCAAGATTTCAAGGCGAACAGACACAATCCTGATTAAATTTTTACAAAAACAACGAACTTTTGTTGAAAGTTACTAACCAATATAACCAAAAAAAAACGACAATCGATTGAGATCGAGAGTATCACCACGTTTTGCGTAAACCAAGGCTACGACGGGGACGTAGTGGTGCATAGGCCTCAAAAAATCTAACACGACCTACCCTATGCGACACTCGAGGTTTTGATGAAGAAATTCATTGACAACAACACCGCCCACCTTTATTGAGCTCTAAAAATTTACTTTCTAACTTCTGTTACGTATAAGAATTGACTCGAGATGATTCGCGAACGTAACACTTCTCAAGAAATAGCTACATCTAGCATTAAGTGCGTAATGTGTTCCTCTAGTCAATAACTTGTACACATCTCGTGAAACAATATCTATCTAAAAATACCTCATAAAATTTGAAACGAAAAGAAGCGAAACAAAGCGAAAAAAAAATTCAATAAATTTAATACGGATTGAATGAAATTTCGAAATACTCATCTGGAGTTTGAATTTTCAAAAAAAAAATCAAACGCAGTGTTGGCAACTAGCTTTTAAAAAAAAACATACAGTTTTGATAATTCACTGCAGAAACCCAAAATTATACTGGTCTAGAAAAGGCTCATTTGGTTGCATTACCAAATTTACCATTGTCTTAAGGCGAATGGTCTCTGTTCAAAATCTGCCTAATTTTGTGGTAGATTCTGAGTAGAGAATTTCGATGCAACTCGCCGAAACCCTCGATGATTTTCTCCTTGTAGTGGACTGTATAATTGAATAGCTGTTAATTGATTATAAGGAGTTAAAGTGGATTTGATCGGTTTCTCAATGATAATTGACACGTGGTTTATCAAAAATATAACTCTTTAATAAATAACGTGACTAGATTTACATACTCAAAGATAATTTGCCCGCACTGAATTTATTATTGTCTTTGATTAATTTTCTCTTTTTGATAATTGTCTCGTTTGTCAGTAATAATGTCAATTAATTCACTGTTAATTTAATCCCGGTTGTAAGTCGCGATTAATGTAAATTAATGATTCACTAGTTTGATTTGTACTACTCAAACCGTTAAAACAATTGTTGTAATTATTAACGCCACGCGTCTATCGACTCGGCGTCGGTTTTCGTCGTTCTTGATAGATTCACACACGTTGTCGTTGGATAATTTACTCAATGTTTATTAATTGCACAAATGTATTAATACCGGTTGTAAATCGTTATTAATTGTGTATTAAAGTTCTCAATGAATTATCTCACTCAAACCGTTAAATAATTATGATTATTTAATTGCCACGCGTCTATCGACTCGGCGTCGGTTTTCTTGATGATTTTCACGGTGTACGTCGATGATGCTTCTCTGATGAGACCCACGCGAAGAAGAATGATTATTCGCGAGACCACGCCGGTGGTCCCCCAAATCACCTCTGGTGTCGATACACGTAATTGTCTCGACGTGATGACCTTCTGATCCCGCGGTAATTTAGGATCAGTCGGTAATCTAGCCATTTTCTTAACAGTCTCTGTTTATCATTGTATTTTCACACCAACTGTCCTTGTCAGGAAGAGATCGATTATTTCAAGACTGCCTCACCTCTCATCATAGACCCTCTCCCCCACTCAATTAAAACAATGAACTCTACTCTGTTTTTTGAATTTATTATCTCTCTGTATTACTATGAAATGAAATTCAATACAATTCATATAGGTCATTCCGCCAAATAAGTTCATCTTTACGGGGTGACCCTCACGGATCGTGCTCATAATTTTTCGAGGTGTTCTCTATCATAAGAAAAAAATTCCCTGAGAGTTTTAGCTCTTGATACGCAGCGGTCTTGAAGTTATGATTTTTTGAAATTTTAGAAAAAAATATTTTCAACTTTTTTGTCAATTTTTCTGATATGAAAAATATTTCTAAACAAAATCGACAAGATATTGAATCTTGTAGGAAAAATTCTCAGCTTTCGAATGAAAATATTTATTCTTTCATAAACTCATCAGAAGACCCTTAAAAATCAAATCAAAGTGGAAAAATTGATTTTTTTCGGTGTGCGGCCCAAACATTTTCAAATTTGAATTTTTTTCTGAAAGCTGAGAGTTTTTTACGCAAAATATAGCGTTTTGGCGATGTACATATTTTTTGTTTCGTCACAATTAAATTAAATTTTTGATTCACTGTGCAGTAATACACTCAGCAAAAAAAGTGAGAGAACAGTAAATTTTGTCAGTTTTTTGCCTGTTTTTCAAATGGCTGTAACTTCGCCATAAATCATCGTATTAGGATTTTTGGAAAATGGTTGGAAACTTTGAAGTCTCTACTATTGGAATATCGTGATGAAAATTTTCCATGACCATTCGTTATAACGAGATAAGAGAGTTGAAAGTGAATAATTTTTTTCATTTTTTTTTCATTTTTTCAAACAGTTCCACGGACTTCACAAAAATTTTCTCCATTCAACCCTTATCAGGATCGTGTAGCCTGATCTTTCAGCTTCTATTTTTTTTCCCTACGACCCTTTGTTGCTGAGATATCGTCGATTGAATTAAAAAACACCCTTTTGTCTTTAATCGTTTTGTCGATATCTCAGAAACTACTGATCGTACAGCAAGCGGAAATGAGATTCGTAAACTTGGATAAATTTCCTGTAAGATCCGTGCTCTGTTTAGTTGGAAAAAAATTTTCTTCCATTCTTAAAATGGCCTCGAAAAAGTACCGAAAAATGGTGTTTTCTTCCTTTTTTGAGAATTGCCCTGCATTGCACGAATTTTGTGAAAATTGCAACTGTTTTAACGCATCTCGTTAGTTTAATGTGTGCTGAAGCACCGCCTAAATTTTGAAGCCAATCGGCTGGACCGTTTTTTTTCCCGAATGAACAAAATTTCAGCAAGAATTAAAGGAACACTTTTTTGTTCCTTAAACACCAATTAACGATGATTAAGGCCAAAAATGTGTTTCCTCCGTTATTTCTCCGTAATTGTTTGTGCAAAATTCGTCCAATCTCATCGAAAAAAAAAAACAATGAAAAAATGTTTTTTTTTGTGCAAAAATTATCAAAAAATTGTTTTTTTTTCTTTAATCAATAAAAAAATCGAAAAGTTTTCTTTAGAAAACTCCAGGAGAGAAATCCTCAGGCTGACGATGGGCTGAGGCCTTAAATGATCGTCATTCTCAGGCTGGAAATCCTCAAGCCTTGTAGAAGGCTGATCTCCAGCCTAGTCCGAGAGTTATCTGAGGCCTCTGAACCACATGCTGGATATCTTTTCTCTTCCAAGGCTTTTCATAGGCGTGCCTTTACCTGACTCTCGTAGCCCTACGTTTCAGACATCTTGATCAGCTCATATTCAACCTTAGACTCATCTGATTTAATTCCCGAAACACAACGCCCCCCAGGTACGAATGTACGATGCGGACAGCCCTTTCTAGATCTCTGCTAAAGCATCTACCAGCCTCAAGTCAGGCCTCTAGTTAGGCTTGGTGAGACCTGAAATGATCATTGCGCATCAATTCACAATTCTTTATTTATTCTTCAAAACTCCTGCAATTTCTAAGAATATTTTTTTAATTGCTTCAATCGATGCTCAAAACTGATGGCGTGAGTGTCTACCCATGTACATAATCTACATGTTTGTTTACATGTACACATAACCTGTGTGTCACATTGAAACATTTAAAAGTTATACTAATACAATGCCTAGAAAACCGTCTTATTACCGATTGGAAAAATATCGTTATTTTAAAAAGCAAGAGTCCAAGAATGAAACGAGTTCATCAGAAGATAGTGTTGAAGAAGTATCTGACAATTCTACGTTGAGTGACCACGCTGACTGTGTGCAGATTGAAGGAGAGACAAATGACAATGGTACGGAAGAGCATGCAAGTTCTTTACATCATCCAGTTGGAAATTTGCTAATATTAAGTTAACAATTATAGAGTCGTTAGTAAGCGTGATAATGAAACTCCAAAGAATTGACTTTCAATGGATCTCAAAGATGTTGAATGCTCAATAAATGAGAATATTCCCACAAGTCATATTTTTCATTGCGAAAATCCAATTACGGGATAAAAAGGATAATTTAGTCTTGACTGAGGCCCAGTCAAAGCGTCGGATTCTATTTATTCAATCTTAACCGAGGCCTAGTCGAAGCTCCGATACTATTCATTCAATCTTGACTGAAGCCTAGTCGAGGCTTCGATACCATTTATTCAATCCTGGATGAGGCCCAGTGGAACCTTCGGATACTCAGCCTGAGCTGAGACGCCTTGGTGAGGCTATTCCCTGATTATCATTCCAGGCCTTGCCAAGCCCAAATATCCAGCCTGACCTGAGGCTGATAGAGGCTCAAGCAGGGACTTGGAAAGGGCTGTGCTCATGGTAGATTTTTACTTGGGAAACCATGACAGAATCGGAGAAAAATTTTCAAAAATTAAAAAAAAACGCTAGAATTGCATTTGACTAGGAGAGGAGACGACTTTTTCACAAAAAAAATTTTTTCGAGATTTTTTCGATAAAATTACACTTTATTTTTCGACTTTCTCCGATTGAAAACTCAAAGAAAAAGGAATTTTTTAATCGAAACAAACAGAAGCGTTATATCCTGTGCGTTATTCGCAAGCCCCACTCCTTGCGCGACATTTAATATTTTGCCAATTCGATTGACAAAATGCTTCCGAATGGAATTTTTATATAAATTATCCATGAGATTACAATTTATATTTTTCATTATTCTAAATGCAGTAACGAAATTTGGTTTCACAATTGTCATAAGTGGACATTTGCAGGAAGTAAATTCGCTTGTAAGGACAAATTTAATGATGGTTCGATCTTTGGTGAACTTTATTTATTCATGTTTACCACAAAAAAAAAAACAATTTTTCAATCATAAATGGAAGATCCTACGACAGATCTGAAAAATTGAAGTTCGGGTTCCAAATAGGATTTCTATTTTTTCTGAATGTCGTCAGAATGAGAAGGTACCTTGTAGAAAAAATTGTCTACTTTCGAATGGTGAAATAAAAAATAGTAGTGTTCCTAGGAAGAAAGCTAAGAAAAACCGTGATTTTTGAAAAAACTAATTCATCGAACATCCTTACAAGAGACTTCTTCTGAAAAATCTGAAATTCTCACCATTTGTGGGGCTCATTGAGATGAATCTTCTAAGCTAAACTTGGATGTAATCGCTTGGATAGTTTTGGAGATATAACCTCTTTTCATAAAATGGTTTTTGGACAATACTCAGAAACTACTGGAGCGATTTTGCCCAATTTCAATACCAAACTTTTCACTCATTAGATGCATAAACTAGCGAAATTTGGAGTCTCTAACTCGAATAGTTTTTGAGCTAGCGTGTATAGTAAATTCAGGATGAAAAACACTGTAATTGAAATTATCTGCAAAAGAAAAATCTGAGCAAAATTTACCCTGAGTGAAAATTGTGAGTTCAAATGAGATCTATTTCATCGCTGAGAGTGAGGGCTGTGAATCAATTTTTTGCGGAGAAAAGTCGAAAAAACGATTTTTCGAAAATGTGAATTTTCTCGAAAAGTACTCAACCGATTTCGCTGAAATTTCACTGACAGCAATTTGCATGGAAAGGGAAAGTACTGTTAAATTTTCGGCTCACCAAGTATTACCGTTGCTGAGCAATGAGCCGATATCTGTCACACACACACACACACACACACACACACACACACACACACACACACACACACACACTGACATACAGACATTTTTTAAAAATGTCATTTCTCGACGTTTTGGATCATTCTGAGTCATATTCCGATGAAATCTCGACATTTAATATTTTGCCAATTCGATTGACAAAATGCTTCCGAATGGAATTTTTATATAAATTATCCATGAGATTACAATTTATATTTTTCATTATTCTAAATGCAGTAACGAAATTTGGTTTCACAATTGTCATAAGTGGACATTTGCAGGAAGTAAATTCGCTTGTAAGGACAAATTTAATGATGGTTCGATCTTTGGTGAACTTTATTTATTCATGTTTACCACAAAAAAAAAAACAATTTTTCAATCATAAATGGAAGATCCTACGACAGATCTGAAAAATTGAAGTTCGGGTTCCAAATAGGATTTCTATTTTTTCTGAATGTCGTCAGAATGAGAAGGTACCTTGTAGAAAAAATTGTCTACTTTCGAATGGTGAAATAAAAAATAGTAGTGTTCCTAGGAAGAAAGCTAAGAAAAACCGTGATTTTTGAAAAAACTAATTCATCGAACATCCTTACAAGAGACTTCTTCTGAAAAATCTGAAATTCTCACCATTTGTGGGGCTCATTGAGATGAATCTTCTAAGCTAAACTTGGATGTAATCGCTTGGATAGTTTTGGAGATATAACCTCTTTTCATAAAATGGTTTTTGGACAATACTCAGAAACTACTGGAGCGATTTTGCCCAATTTCAATACCAAACTTTTCACTCATTAGATGCATAAACTAGCGAAATTTGGAGTCTCTAACTCGAATAGTTTTTGAGCTAGCGTGTATAGTAAATTCAGGATGAAAAACACTGTAATTGAAATTATCTGCAAAAGAAAAATCTGAGCAAAATTTACCCTGAGTGAAAATTGTGAGTTCAAATGAGATCTATTTCATCGCTGAGAGTGAGGGCTGTGAATCAATTTTTTGCGGAGAAAAGTCGAAAAAACGATTTTTCGAAAATGTGAATTTTCTCGAAAAGTACTCAACCGATTTCGCTGAAATTTCACTGACAGCAATTTGCATGGAAAGGGAAAGTACTGTTAAATTTTCGGCTCACCAAGTATTACCGTTGCTGAGCAATGAGCCGATATCTGTCACACACACACACACACACACACACACACACACACACACACACACACACACACACACTGACATACAGACATTTTTTAAAAATGTCATTTCTCGACGTTTTGGATCATTCTGAGTCATATTCCGATGAAATCTCGAAATCGAAAAAAATCGCATTTATGATGCTTCCATTCGGAAGCAAAAAAAACATTTTTTTGCTTGAAAACAATTTTGGAGTCACTATCTCTCCGAGTCAAATGCGATTCTAGCGTTTTTTATTTATTTACTAGCGATCCTACCCTCGCTTCGCTCGGGTCAGATTTTTTAGCAGCTCCTATACTGACTTATAATTATATAATATATAATTCATCGAGGGCAGATTAGTGAAATGGACATTCTAATTGAGAAAATTCCAGGAAATTGCAGGCAGAAACGATGTGTCAGGATTAATTTTTTCCAATTTTGAGAAAATTTCTCTTTTCGCCAAGTTTTGGAAGGATTGCCCCTTTGAAAATCTACAAAATTAATTTTTTCGGTGATATCTCCGGTTCCATTAGTCATAGCAGCCTGGGGCTGATTTCAAATTAAAGGTGAGCTCATTTCTCTTTAATCCAGTGGGGTCGAATTTTTTCAAGTCAATTTCTCAAAAACTTTCAGGCCATTTTCTGAAGATTAGTTTCCACATTATGAGTACTTGATAGATGAATGATTTCTTGTTTCGAACTGCGAAATCGATGGAACATGAGCTCAACTTCCATCCGAGATCAATCCCAGATTGCTACAACCAGTAGAAGGAGAGATATTCTCGAAAAACTAAAATTTTCTAAAAACAGTTCTGATTTATGATTCTATAGGAAGTTTTTTCAGCTTTCCAATAGTATCATCAGAAAAAATCTATCTCTAATTATTTTCATCAATATCGATTTTTTTATTGGGGGAAGCTGGTGTAAAATAGGTATCCCAATTGAACGGTTCGAGATCGAGATTTTCCAAGAATACCATTGTAAAGCTGAGAAAAATTTAGGGAGAGAACGTATGTTAGTATCGATCTGTTCCAGTTTTCCTAAAGTTTCATTTCTTGGGCCAAATTTGAAAGGAGTCCCCATTTCGAAAATCAGACAAAATTACTATTTCGGCAGTATCTCCGATTCTATTCATCGTAGCGACCTGGGATTCATCTCGAATGGAAGGTGAGCTCATTTTCCATCGATTCATGTTATCCATATTGTTCTTAATCAATTCTTCAAATACTTATAGGCCATTCTCTGAGAATCAGCATTTTCCCTGTAAGACTTCGAATAGATAATTGCTTCCTTTATACTACATGAATTGATAAGGAATGAGCTCATCTTTCATTGAGGAATAACCGGAAATCCCAACACTCGATAGTACAAAAAAATTCCAAAAAACGGAAATTCTTCAAAAATAGAAGTCTTTTATATTCGAACTTTTAAAAAATGAAATTTTTGAGAAATTCGAAAAATTCAAAAAATTAAGAAAGAACCTTCCTTCAATATTCTCATCAATATTGATTGATTTATCAGAAGAAGTTGGGGTAACGTATACATTCCAATTAAACGGTTCGAGATAGAAATTTCACCAGAATTCTATTGGAAAGCTGTAGAAATCTTAAGTCAACAATATGTATTACTATTATCTTTTTAACTTCCCGATAAGGGAAATTTATGTAATGGCCCCGAAAATGAAAAATCGATTTTTCGATCGATCTTCTTTTAAGACCTCCCCAATATTTTTTGATAGTTTTCACGATCATGTCTGTGTGTGTGTTTGGGTGTATGTCCGATGATCAATTTTTTCGTTCACGTTTTCTCATAAATCAATAATGTGATCGAGGTGATCGATGTGGTAATCGAAACATCTTGACATAAATTCGCGGTCATTAGATTTTGATCGGAATCGATCCAGTACTCTCTTAGTTTTTTAAGAAAAGCATTATCAAGTTCTTCTTCCCAAAAAGTGGAGTCTATGCATTACCCCCGAAAAGGAAAAATTGATTTTTTTATTGATCTCCAGATTTTTAGATCTCCCCAACATTTTTTGATAGTTTCCACGATTATGTCTGTTGTTATTTATCGTTTTTATCATTCATCATTTTTTCTAATAGTAAGTGAGAGAAATTATCGAGGAGTTCTTACGGCTTGAAGTCACACTCATCACAATACATTCTCACTAATTCCTTCTAATCAGTAGTAACGCACTCCTCCATTCGCGAGCGAGCGAGCAACTACGCACTCCGCTATTCGCGAGCGAGCGTAGCGAGCGAGCAATTGCTCACCCCTAGTTGCAATTTATCATTGATATGATTCCCATGAGAAGTTTTCTCAGCTTTCCAATAGTATTTTCAGAAAGGATCTATCTCCAATATTTTCATCGATATTGATTAATTGATCAAACCAAGAGTGGAATGAATCGGGCAATCCATTTGAACGGTTCACAATGGAGCTTTTATAACCAATTTATTGGAAAATTGAAATTTTCTTAGGTAGAAAACATATGTCAGTATCGGTTTTTTTCTAACTCTCAATGTTCTTGAGCTTCCTAGAATATTCTCGAACCTTCAAAGAAATTCTAGAATTTTTTCGAACTTTCTGAAACATTGGAAAATATCTCCCAGCCTTTTGCAACATTCTCGAATCTTCAAGAACACTCCAGAAAGTTTCCGAACCTTCTGGAACATTCCAAAATATTTCCAAATCTTTTGGTACTAAAAAAGATTTAGAAATATCTTGGAACATTTTTGAATATTCTCGCACCTTGGGGGGCATTGTAGAATGTTTCTGGACTTCCCGGAACATTGTAGAACAATCTAGAATAGTCTAGAACAATCTAGAATATTCTAGAACATTCTAGAACATTCTAGAGCAGTCTAGAACATTCTAGAACAATTTGAAACATTCGAGAACAATCTAGAACAGTCTAGAACCATTTAAAACTTCCTACATCAATTTAGAACATTCTAGAAAAATCTAGAACATTCTAGAACAATTTGGAACATTCTAGAACAATTTGGAACATTCTAGAACAATTTGGAACATTTTAGAACAATTTGGAATATTCTAGAACGGTATAGAACAATTTGAAACGTCCTAAATCAATTCAGAACATTCTAGAACAATCTGGAACATTCTAAAACAATCTAGAACATTCTAGAACAATCTAGAGCATTCTAGAACAATCTAGAACATTCCCAGATCTTCTGGAATATTCTAGAGCATTTTCGAACTATTTAGAACCTTCTCGGACATTCCAGAATACTCTCAAATATTCTAGATTGTTGTAGTAAATTTTAGAACGATCTAGAGCATTGTTGGATATTACCCATGAGGAGCAAATAAGTAAAATACTCTCTTTCATCCCCATATCTCTGGAACCAACCCCCCTAGCCGAAAACGGAAAACTTCTTCATGGATGGGGGGTGGAGGGCTACCACACCATGTAACCCCCATGGGGCTATGAGGGTTGGTTTCTGAGCTTTAGCGGCATTCACATAATAACACACTTTTTTTTATTATATATATTGATTTATTTTTTTCGATTTTTTCATGGCTTTCTTAAAAGAAAACCTTTCGATTTTCTTATTGATCAAAGAAAAAAAAATCGAATTTCTTCTTGATTTTCGCAAAAAAAATCGATTATTTCATTGTTTATTTTTCGATGAGATTGAACGAATTTTGCATAGAAAGTCACGGAGAAAACACATTTCCGGCCTTAATCATCATTAATTGGTGTTCAAGGAACAATAAAGTGTTCCTTTAATTTTCGGTGAAACTTTGTTCATTCGGGAAAAAAACGGTCGAACCGATTGGCTTGAAGATTCAGGGGGTGCTTCAGCACACATTAAACTTGAGACAAAAGTCTAGAATTGATCAAATGAGATTGCCTCGACATCTCTTGCGATAATAGATAAGTATTGGTCAAGAGTTGAAGAGGGCGTATATGCCAATTGTCGATCAAGAAGGGCCAAGAGGGCCACGCGGAGATCGCAACGAGCGATGCCAATCACTCGTTGTTCCGGCGTCATTGCGAATAGCACGTTTTCCACTCTTTTATCCTATTAAGAACGCCACGCGCATTTACTTGTAAAAGTCTATTTAATTATCGTTTCACATTAATCTTTACTTTGATATTCATAAATCTATTATATTGATCATTGAAAGTGCCAATTAACCATTATTTTACTGATCTATTATCAATTATCTATAAAATCACAATTCAATGGTTGCATCTACCCAAATTGACATCGTTGCATTTGTTTGGAGATCCAGATATTAATCGACCAACTGTAAGTAAAATTGCACTGATTTCCACTCTTGTAGCTCTGCAACTTCACAATTTTCGGGTCACCCAAATCGAACCCAATCTTATTTGTTTCTGCGCCATTTTCCGCTTTGATCGACGTATCTTGGACAATCTTCTAATTGTTTAATGGTTTATTGGTTTTCCATAAAACCAATTGGCGCCCAACATTTTAGTCTTATTATTAACTTTGACCAATAGAGCCCGAGCAGCCATTGACCCAGGCCGCGCTCGGTGAAGGCTTCTCAATTACTAATTTGTCTTATTTTCCATTTCAATTTAATATTATTTATTTCCGATCAAAATTCAGTTGATCAATAATTCAAAATTCACCAGATTAAAAGAAGCCTGTCTCAAACTAAAGAAAAACGTTAAAACATTTGCAATTTTCAAATAATTCGCGAAACGTAGAGCAATTTTCAAAAAAAGAAAAAAAAACATTTTCCGATACTTTTTCGAAGCAATTTTAAAAATGGAAGAAAATTTTTTTTCAACTAAACAGAGCACGGATCTTACAGGAAATTTATTCAAGTTTGCAAATCTCATCATCCACTTGCTGTGCGATCAGTAGTTTCTGAGATATCGACGATTAAAGACAAAAGGATGTTTTTTGATTCAATCGACGATATCTCAGCAACAAAAGGGCGTAGGGGGAAGAAAAATTGAAGCTGAAAGATCAGCCTACACGATCCTGATAAGGGTTAATGGAGAAAATTTTTTTGAAGTCCGTGTAACAGTTTGAAAAAATGAAAAAAAAGAGAAAAAATTTTTTTACTGTCAACTCTCTTATCTCGTTATAACGAATGATCACGAAACATTTTCATCACAATATTTCAAGAGTAGAGACTTCAAAGTTTCCAACCATGTTTTTTAAATCCTAATACGATGATTTTTGGCGAAGTTACAGCCATTTGAAAATCAGGCAAAAAACTGACAAAATTTACCGTTCCCTTAATTTTCTCGCTTAGTGTATTACTGCATAGTGAATCAAATATTTAATTCAATTGTGACGAAACAAAGAATATGCACATCGCCAAACGCTATATTTTGTGTAAAAAACTCTCAGCTTTCAGAAAAAAAAATCAAATTCGAAAATTCTTGGGCCGCACACCGAAAAAAATTAATTTCTCCACTTTAATTCGATTTTTAAGGGTCTTCTGATGAGTTTATGAAAAAATAAATATTTTCATTCGAAAGCTGAGAATTTTTCCTACAAGATACAATATTTGGTCGATTTTGTTCAAAAATATTTTTCATATCAGAAAAATTGACAAAAAAGTTGAAAAATTTTTTTTCCAAAATTTCAGAAAATTATAACTTCAAGATCGCTGCGTATCAAAAGCTAAAACTCTGAGGGAATTTTTTTCTTATGATAGAGAACACCTCCAAAAACTATGAGCACGATCCGCGAGGGTCGCCCCATAAAGATGAACTTATTTGGTGGAATGACCCATATGTTATATCCATAGCGTTGTTGGACAACATGAATTACTTCAAGTTTTTTGACTCAATGTGAAACCTCCAAACATTTTACAAAAAAATTAAAATTCATAATTTTCAAAAACCGAACTCAATGCGAACCCAGAATAGATGCACTGAGCATGGTGGATGGAAAATTCTTCAAAGAAAACGCTAAAAACACTAATTTTTAGTTGGCAGAGCTATAGTATCCAATTACCGAATTTTCTTAAGAACTACCCATAAAAAAATTGAAGAGGAACGGTTTTATCAATTTATCTTCAAAAATCAGGGACTACCTTCTTACTTTCCCCTTTTCTCGCGTATTGAAAACGACTTTGCCATTCCCCACAAAAATTTTCAACCTCTCGGATCTTGCGTGCAACTCCGCTTAATTTATGTCCAATTTTTTGGGGGGAACAAATGAAAGTCAATGGTTATATTAATTTTTAAACGAAATTCAGGAGCTGCCTCTTCACGCTGTTCTGACAAGCAATTTCGAGCTGATTTACATTGGTCCATAGATATGAATCTCAAGAAGCATTACTTTTGCACCAAATTTGAATCATCGGATACGGATAGAGAACACTTCAAATCTGATCCATTATTATTCTTCAAGGAAGATATCATTTTTTTACACTGAAATATAAATAACTAGACATGATCGATGAAATTTCACGGCAAATATTATGTTTGGAAAACCTGAATTTATCCTCCTCTTATAACTGCAAGAATCGCAAAACCCTCATTCCTTGAATGAATTTAAAAGATGCACTCGGAGAACCATCTTTCTGCTTACCATCTTTTGGCACATGGATGCCATCTATCGGCTCTACACAAGTTGGCGCCTCGCATGTCTTCGCTAGACGGCTACACCAGCCTATTCTGAATTTTCCCCTTTCTTTCATAAATTATCAACTTCTTAATTAATGATACTCAGAGGGATCTTTCAATTAAAGCTATTATATTACAGCACTTCTATGCACTCTTCTGCTAAATGCCATCATCGTTTATGCTTCCTGAGGCCAAATAAGACTTCCACGCAGCTACCACGCTATTCCGTGGTAGATGAATCGCCAGGGTGGTAAAACAGCGTCACCGTACAATTCAAGTCGCGTAATTTCATTTTCGAAAGAGCTACAAGATTTTAGTTCTTCAGATAAATAATGAATGGCTCACTTCCATTTCAAACAAATCGAAAATAGTGCATTCACCCCTTTAATTCTACACTGACGAAGTAATTGACTCAAGTTCACTTTTTCTTCGTACCAATCAATTCTGCCAATAATCTGAGCTGTGCATTTTCAATGTTCATATGATCCTCATGCCTCTTCCGTTTATCATTTAGCTTTTCCTCCGCTATCGTGCGTTTCATTTCAATTCTTTCTTCCTGCATTTTTTGGTATTCTTCATGTCTCTTCTGCTTATCTGCATCCTCAGCCTGTTTCTCTTCCAATTACTGGGACTATTAGTTTTGTAACTCTAATTTTCCTCGTGCTAATTTTGAAACAGAATCGTGTTTGTCTCTCGACTTTCTGCCTGGAATTGATGCACCTTCTCCACCGAATGAGCCTCCTCCAGAACTATTTGGCAAAATCTTGTCATCTTGACTTTCATTTTTTGTACTCAATGACGTTGAGGGCACAGAATTTCTATTTTTTGTTGGATGAATCTTTGAACTTGGGAGCTCCTCCTCTCGAAGGAACTTTTGAAGACATCCCGTAATCAGCTGAAGCAATTCTGTCATGATCTAGGAACTTATCCAGTCTTTCAAAATACTCGAATGTCTTGTGGGCTCGTCCAGGCAGCCGATTATTGTCGAGACAATCTTTACATTTCCGTAACAGACTTCGCATTTTCCAGCTTACTTGATGAGTATTCATCTGGAAACAGCGAGCAAATGGAGAAAATATAATTTATTATACCAGTTTATAACAAAATACCTTAAAATAATCAAGTACTACCGGAATATTCATTTCTTCAAGTCCTTCTGCAATGGTCTTTCAAATTTTATTTTTCCTCTTGGGATTATTGATGAGGTCCAAGTTAGCTTCATACAAAGCTATTAGAGCCAGGGTCTTGTCCTTAGTCCAATCTGCTCCTATAAAGTTAATACCATAATTATGAAAAAAAAAATCTTCACACGTAATAAAAAAAAATTGTTTTAGATATATTGCGTTTTTATATCATCATGGTTTTTTTTTTAATGTTGAAAACTCAGTGAGATGGCGTGATTTTGTGTAAATCCTTTTTCGTAGGGGATTTAAATAGCTACATTGAGAGATTCAGAGAAAATCGTTCCATCTCACTTAGTTTCCGAGATTTTTCATGAAAACTAATAATGGAAGAGAATCGATTTGCAGCTGTTCGAATGCAACCTATTTTGAGTTGTCTCTTCATTTGTGTATGGTACGGAATGAACCACTCTGTTTTCATCAATTTTGCTTCTGAATGGAAGCATTGTAAACGTGTTTATTTTCGATTTCGAGATTTCATCGGAATATGACTTAGAATAATCCAAAACGTCAAGAAATGACATTTTCAAAAAATGTCTGTATGTATGTGTGTATGTGTGTGTCAGTATGTGTGACAGATATCAGCTCATTTCTCAGCAACGGTAATACTTGGTGAGCTGAAAATTTAACAGTATTTTCCCTTCTCATGCAAATTGCTGTCAGTGAAATTTGAGCGGAATTGGTTGAGTACTTTTCGAGAAAACTCAAATTTTCGAAAAATCGTTTTTTCGGTTCATGTCAATTTTATCTCGGCTAAATGATCTCAACCAAAATATCTCAGACAAAAAGATCTCATACAAAAATATCTCATGACAAAAGTATCTCATGCCAATTTTATCTCAGCTAAATGATCTCATCAAACATATCTCATGCTAAGAAATCTCAATTTATTCCAAATTAAATAGTCTGTTCCAACGAGTAATTGAAAATGATATATTAGAAAACAGAATTAGTATAAAACATCGAATATAAAAATTAATTGAAGCAACATATCAATGGCCTTTGAGAGAGCATCACAGTGTTTCATGACATTGATTGAATCAGATATCATTGTTTGGAGATCAATATTGATACCATTATTTTTATTTGTTCAATGGCGACATTGCCTCGTGGATGGGAGGTGGAGAAATGATGTGAGAATCAAAAATTCGATGGTAAATATAGTAACTCGCAATAACTCAGCGGTAGAGCACCTGACATGTAATCAGAGGGTCGTGGGTTCAAATCCTGTTTGCGCATTACATATTTTTTCCGGAATTTGATTCTCTTAAAAATTTATTGATAAAAAATTAATTTATCGATAAATTTATTTGTTTATTTATTAAGAATTATATGCATATCCATCAAGAAACATCTTTATTTCACAATTCTGTTGAAGATGTCTCTTAGTCTCTCTCTCTCTCTTTCTCTCTCACCGCTAAACCTTCACAGTAGCAAATTCTAAAATGACTATTTCATCTCAAATTTTGAAATTCTTGAGAAATCTTGATTTTTTCTATGCGATATATCGTATTATATGCACACTAACTCATATTCATCAAGAAACATCTTCATTTCACAATTCTGTTAAAGATGTCTCTTTAATAATGGTATCAATAATGGAATCAATAATTAAAGCAGATAACACAGGATTTCCCAAAAAAGAAATGATATGTGATCATCTGAAATAATCAAGTCATGAGATATAAATGTGGGAGATATAAATGTCTGAGATATAAATGTCGGAGATGAGCTGGTCATGAGATATCAATGCTTGAGATATTATAACCGAGATATTCTTGATGAGATAATTTAGCCTGAGATCAAAATGCTGGGTACCGTTTTTTCGACTTTTGTCTGCGACAAATTGATTCACAGCCCTCACTCTCAGCGATGAAATACATCTCATTCGAACTCACAATTTTCACTCGGGGTAAATTTTGCTCAGATTTTTCGTTTGCAGATAATTTCAATTAGTGTTTTTAATTCTGAATTTACTATACACGATAGCTCAAAAACTATTCGAGTTAGAGACTTCAAATTTCGCCAGTTTGTGCATCTATTGACCCAACGTCAAGTTTTGTGTTCCATCATAGGATCTGAATTTTCATCTAGTATTGAATTTTTATGTACTATGTGATATTATTGCAATTTAATCGATTATTCTGAGCTAAGATTTCGAATTCCAAGTTGATTCCAAGTATGGTAGATAGAATACTAAACAGATCGATACAGTCTTAAGCAATATTTGTAGGGATCTATGAGTGCGTATTTCTTGCGAGTAATGTTATTTTTTGAGCGATTGAAAAGATATTCATTTTTATAGAGATTCGATTGATTATGGGTAAAATCCCATTCGGAAGCATTTTGCCAATCGAATTGGTGAAATATTAAATGTCACACAAAGAGTGGGATTTGCAAATAACGCACAAAGGGTGGAACTTGCTGAAAAAAAAAAAAAAAATTCTCTTTATTATATATAATATATATTGTCACGTATTTTTCAATCCACGGTAATTAAAATAATCTCGTGAAACTCAATAGAATTAAAATATTCAAAAATCAAATAAATTCAAAACAACTCAATTGTTGGGCACCAGGACGACCTTTCGTCCGAAAATCAAAATAACAAAACAAAATCAAATGAATCAAAATAATTCCCAGGTGAATGTCCAACTAGTCAGTAACAAAAGAATTCAAAATTCTAATGACCGCGGAGGCGGCTGGGTTCTCAACTTCACCTATAACGTTTGGAACTAGGAATACAGATTTCGGAAATAAAAAAAAAATCATTTAAAATTCATTAATATAATTAGAGCGATAAGGGTTCTTTTAAACTTTTTGCTCAAATAAAAAAATACAATAATAAATGAAATAATTGTTACTGAATTCCAAAATTCAAAAAAAAATAAATATTGTCGTTATAAAAAAAAATTCATCCACAAAAAAAAAATCATCAAAGATTCGATACAATAAAAAAAATAATTATTCGAGAATATTCAGGATTGACTCAAAAGTCCATGACGTTATTTGAACACGACATAACACAATTATCACGAACAAATTCGAAACGTCGTTAAAATCGAATGATTAGTCAAAAAAATATAGTCAAATATTTGAATCAATCCCAATACCTTGTGTGGAAGCACCTTCCGCTTCGAGAATTTCCATGAGCATTGTCCGCGACAATTTGTTCAGTCGAACCCAAAAAAAAATAAAACGATCGATGAATTGAATTTTTAATGAAATCAAATTCATCGTTAAACAACACTCAATAAAATAAAATTTTCGATTGAAATCATTGTCGGGACGCCACTTTTCCAAAATGATAAAAAAATAGTAAAAAATATATTCCAAAAAAAAAATTAATAAATTCTCGCGACAATATTATTTCGAAAATTTTTACAAACGAATGAGAAACGAAAAAATCAACAAATCATTAATAAATTAACATAATCGAAAATTCTAGACCACGCCACGGAAAACCCGAATTGTAAGTATCCAATGACATTAGAGACATTCTTCTATAGCCGGTATATTTTCATCTTATTCCGGTAATTTAATGATTTTATTACAGAATGATCATTTATTTCTAATGTCCAAAATTCCGAAAATCACGTGTGTTAACATTTCGACATTAACTTTGATTGCAATTAATTAATATCTTATTAATTGCGCAATTAATTGGTATCCTTGATTCTCCTCCAATCCGCTGCGAGAGTCCAACGGCAAAGTCCGCCCATCGATTTCCGCTAACTGCGTCGATAAGCCTCTGCAGTATCCTCTATGATCCTTGTCTGTCCGGTGGCGCCTTCATTGCAGGATGAAGAAAACTCCGGCAAACGCGGGAAAATTTGAGGCGCAGGAAAATAAACCAATTAATTTACAGTCCAACAAACCCTATATTTTCTCGTTTCTCGGACCTTCCGTCTTGGTGGTTCAATTTCACTAAATTAACAAATTATTCACCGCGATACCGGTCTAACAAAAGAAAACATTGTAACGTCAAAAATATGGCGTTACAATATATATATTTATATGATGAAAATCAGATGAATATCCCACACCGACCTTCTTTCGGCAAATTTTCCTGCTTGTTTATGTCTGAAGATTGTTAGGACTGGAATTGGTCCAAGAGTAGGTTCTTTGAGTCTATCTGTATAGATACCCTCTACAGTAAATAGATACTGCAACTCAGTGGTCCCTTCTAAAGAAAAGCATGAAACTTTTTTGTCACTGTTTTATTTTCCCTAAACCTAGCTGGACTATAGTTATACTATTATAGCATAGCTAGTATAGCTATATTAGCTTTACTAGCTATACTATAGTATAGCCAGTATAGTATGATATAGTATAGTGTAGTATACTATAGAATAGTATAGGGGAATTTTAGGGAAATTTTCTTAGGAACACCAGTTCACACTGGTTTAGGGAATTTTTTTTGTCACCTTGTGACGTTGAAATTTATTTATTTATTCCAACGCACTGTTTAATTATTTCTTGAATTTATTTCTGTACTGTTGGGACCAATTATTTTGAATATGAGAAGTGTTCGGGATATGATCATTTATGAATTTATTGTTCTTTTACTTATTTAAGTGTATTTCCCTAAAAAGAAAATAGAATTACTATTCGGGTTTTGCTATTTCATTCTGAGAGAACAAAAGGAACGATTCAGGCTGGCATTGAAACTAGAATATTAATTGAGATATTTTCAATTTGACAATTTATTCAAAATCCAATTAATTCGATTATTTGTTCGGGCACTAATACAATTTTGTTTTGAACAATACTAACAAGTCTTCTCGTGAGACACCCGCTAACTCATATACAAAGTGTATCAAATGTGGGGAATATGCTGCGTCCAGCGACATTCCTCCACTCCCTTACTCTCCGTCTCTCTCACACTCATACACTTCCCTATCTCTCGCTTAACTCAAGTTTTCTCAATTAATATTCAAGATTTCGAATTAATTCCTTTTCTATCACTTGACGATTGTTATTTGTCAAGTGACTACGGGCTTATTTTCTCGAGTTTATCAATATTGTTAGGACTAGAAATGGTCCAAAAGTAGGTTCTTTGGGTTTATCTGTAGAGATACCCTCTACAATGAGTAGATACTTTAACTCGGTGGTTTATTAGAAAAGGAATAAGTATTTATTTAAATTAAGTGATTAATTAATATCCATGTTGTATAACAAAATATAAAAGTAAAAGGTAAAATGACACACTCTCGTGTCTGATTGAGAACTGACCTGTCGAACATTAGTGAGTTCGATTCTTATAGTCAATTATCAGTGTCACATTGCAACATGATTATACATTAGGGTGTCCCAAAAAAAAACAAAATGTAGTTTTCCATCTGCATACCACCTGAATCAATCAGATTACATGTCAATATGAAGTTCTCACAACCTGCATGTAATTGGACCAGTCTGAGTAGTGCCTCAACAATAAATAAGATTGGTCATTGAAAACGCATAAGAAAACAATTTCTTGTCAACAAATACTTCATTTTAATGCATATTATTTGAATGGCTCACGAATTGTTTACGAATTTATGAGAAAACATTGATTCATCGCACAAACAATTGATTGTGCAGAGAGATAATGAACGAAGGTACTTGGAATTATTCTGCAATCAGTTCTTTGTGAATATCTGGGGAGCTGAATGGAATAGAGGGATTTGTACCTGAATATTTTTATCCTGAGATATTTTTGCCGTGAGATATTATCGTCGAGATATTTTGGTGTGAGATATTTCCACCACGAGATATTATTGTCGAGATTTTCTTGCCGAGATGTAATTGCCCGAGAAATAAAAAGACGTCACTGTACCTGAATATCTTCCATAAACCAGCTTCATATTCACAGGATCCTCTATGCTGTACAGATTTAGTAATATTTCATGGATTATTTTTTCAATCCCAATTTTGACCAATAGGAGCACGGGATTTGACATCACGTGGTGTGTATTATTTCGATAATTTTTGGTAATACCGCGGCTGTTGCTAAGCAGCAAACAAACGTTTTTAAACAAATTCCAACCCACTTTATCCCACGAAAATATCAAATCCGTGCACTCTTTCACCAAAATTGGAATCAAAAAAATAATCCCCCGAATACCCTTCGTGCTTGAAAATGAATTGGGTATTTCCCTCAAGCTTACCCGCTCAGCAACGTGTGCATTCAGTTTGTCACAAAATCCCTCAGGCGCGAGTGCTCGGGATTTTGTTACTGTCAAACTTCACGCACGTGTTGCTGAGCAACAAAACTTTCGTGAAATACCCGCTAATTTTCTCGCTATTACAAGTGAGAATAATGATAGAAATGTCCTGATTAATCATAGAAATATTGGAAAGAACATTAGCAGCTTTGAAATATTGCTTTGTCAATATATTAATGTTGTTAATGTTTTTCTTTCAATATCCCCATGCACGATCAGTACTTCAACTCAGGAAATGAAAATGAATCCAGTAGTTACATGATAGAAATGATGGCGAAAAAAACAGAAACTGATATTCCTGTGAAAATCGTGGCCAAGTACATGTTTCTGAGAATCCCTCTCCTTGAAAAACAAGCAGGAGCCCCATTACTTGTGCGTAATTTGAGAATCTTACATCTAATATTCTGCCAATGCAATTGGCAGAAAGCTTCCGAATGAATTTTTTAATTTCAAATCTACCATCACTGATCTTATTCATATTAATCACGTCAATTCATGTTCTTTTTGTTAAATATGATATCCCTTTGAATGTTCTGAAGACTATGAGAATCCCCTCGTTTACTATGAGTAACAAAATTCTTTTTTATTGTCATATTTCTACTTTTTGGAACATTTTGAGTCATATTCCATTGAAATCTGGAGCTTCAACTTCATAGTCAAGTTAGCTAACTCGAGTTTAGCCTTACCCAAACTCAGCCTAATTCAAGGCTGCTTATGATAAAATTCTCTGCAATGAGAAACTTTCAAAATTTGCGTAACTTTGAATTTTTTCTCAATACTAAAATTGTGCTACCAAAAATCGATACAAGGAAAATATAATGTACGGATAGCATGAATCAATCAAGTTGATATAAACTATCTCATTTCAGAAGTCGAAATAATTCTTAACGATTGAAGAAATAATGACTACGAGACACATCAAATGTCCACGAGGTCATAATTGTAAAATTGGAAAAATATACTTCAATAATCATCTTTTTATAGAATTTTTTCAGAAGGGATGTTTGTCTGATCATAATTTGAGAGTATCGTTGGACAAATTTCCAAAAATATTGAAGATCGATCATGAACGATATATTTTAACGGGGATAGTGAATTTTATAGATTCAGATATCATAAGTGAAGAGAATATTGGACATTACACAGCGTATATTCTTAAATTCGATGAGTGGTAAGAAGTAGATGATTTATCACCTGATCAAATGAATGGAAAAGATTCATCTGATTCAGTCAATCCTCATCTATGCATATATATAAAAATTGGTAGTTGTGATTGAACGAAAATTATGTGAAGAGAACGTGATTAAAAACTAATCTTATAATTTTGAAAAAGAAAGTATATAGTTGATCTCGTTATTAATTATCATCAATTTTATCATTGAAATGATTTTGTTTAGAATATATTAATATATTATCGTCAAAAACATACCTTTCATAAAACTGGGATTATTAACCGACGCAGCTGATACTTTTTCAACAAATATAAATTAAGAATGTTGAATTCATGCAATTATCAATCTATTTGGGATATAAGATATTCTTCAAATTTGGCAAATGATTAAGTCACAACGACAATGGGTTCATCTTTCAATAAAAAAAGATTTACTTCACGATAATTAATTCAGATATATTGCCCTCCTCAGGGAAATATATAGGAAAATGGAAATTCATGGAGGATCAATTTTGTGAATGGTTCCCTAGAATTATTATTTCAAGAATTCTAAAAGTTATAACACAAATGACGCATAGCCAAGACCTTTTAACCCTCTGAGGATTAATCCGCAAGCTTTATCTGGACACCGTTGCTTTAGAAAATTCCTATTCAGGAGGAAGAGAGCAGAGACAGACCAATGCCCTTGATGCGGAATGATAGACAATGTCAGTTACACGATGTTTATGTCCGACAGATGAAACGAAGAGAGTCTTGAGTTGAAAGCTCATACCGGACGATAATTCAATAAGATTAGCATGATGATCAGCCTAACAAGCAACAAGGGAAGCTGAAATCATCCACACAATGATTGGATAAGAAAGAAGATGACATCAGAGCGCTACGTCACAGCGTCTGGAGACAATGTCCATGCTGAGAAGCGAAAATGGTTTGCACCATAGTGCATGAATGATGTCACGGAGGTGAGTTTTTTAGTCAGTAAGAATCTGACACTACCCGCATCCCGTCTGCGGGTGTCTCATGTAAGATTTTTCCCACCTCCAAAAAAAAAAAAAAAAAAAAAAGTTTATCACTGATCTGTGCGTGGAATGCGAAAACTAAAATAGGCCTCAGAGGGTTAAGTTTGTTCCAAATATAATTAATTGAATAGTTTTGACGATATAGCTTGCTTTTTCTGATGTTTCTATGCTAATATCTAAAAAACTATTGGACCGATTCCGCCCAGTTTCAATACCAACCTTTGTACTTGTCAGATGTATAACCTCACAAAATTTGAGGTCTCTAGCTCAATTATTTATTAAGTTATCGTGGAATCAAGATTTTCACGAAAAATTTATCAAAAGTTTTCTACTGGCTAAAATAAAAATCTGAGCTTCCACCACCCCGGGGGTCAGAGATGCGGCTCTTGGACGCGCATCTCCTCGCGGAGACTGGACGCTGTGATTCCATTTTTCATTGAGAAAAGTCGAAAAAACGATATTTCAACATTTTCATTTTTCTCAAAAACTATCCGGCGGATTTAGCTGAAATTTTTGTGAGAGCTTGGGGCACGCATGGCGAACTTATGGTAAAATTTTCAGATCGCTAGGTAACCCCACTTCAGAGTAAAGCCGAAAAAGCGTCATCACACACACACACACACACACACACACACACACACAGACATTTTTTAAAAACGACGGATCTCGACGTTTTGGGTCATTTGCAGTCATATTATGATGAAATCTCAAAATCGAAAAAAATTACGATTACAAAGCTTCCATTCGGAAGCAAAAATGAGATAATTTGGAAGAGCCAAGAATTTGAATTATTTCACGAAGGTTGATGAGGAAGACAAGGAATTAATACGATTAGACGGGAGATTATTCGGTAGAAAAAATCAGAAATTTGATCTTTTCGATTTCCATCAATGATTTTAATGTAAATTCAGATGTGAAAAGGACAAGTTTCTGATCTTTCCTACCGAATGATCTTCCATCTAATTGTATCAACTTCTTGTCTTTCTCATCAACCTTCGCGGAATAATCCAAATTCTTGACTCTTCCTAATTATCTCATTTTTTTAAAGACAAGGATTCTCTGAAACATGTACTTGGCCAGATTTCATGGGTGCTTTTAATCAAATATTGCTTATGAAAAAAAATAAGAATCATCATTCAAACGCTCGATGTTGCTTTTTCCATAGCGCACTTTTAAGGAATTGAATGATGAAAAAAAAATCAGTGGAGTGGGAAGCTCTGTCCGGAATAGGAACGCTCAGCGCTCGGCCTATCAACATTGTTGATAGGCCGAGCGCTGAGCGTTCATATTCCGGACGGAGCTTCTTACTAAAAATAAAAATCACCATTCGAACACTCGATAGCATAGAGGATCCTGTGAATATGAAGCTGGTTTATGGAAGATATTGAGGTACAGTGACGCCTTTTTATTTCTCGGGCAATTACATCTCGGCAAGAAAATCTTGACAATAATACCTTACGGTAAAAATATCTCACACCAAAATATCTCGACGATAATATCTCCGGGCAAAAATATCTAAGGGTGAAAATATATCAGGGTAAAAATATTCTGGTACACATCCTTCTGTGACGTTGAAATTAAATTAATAATGCCAACGCACTGATTTAAATTTTTGATTAATTTATTTCGACTGTTCGGGCCAATTACTAGGTTATCTAATTTATTTATTTCCTGGTATTTCCCCGGAAAAAGGGAAATACAATGATTTCAAGTATTATTATTTTGTCATAAGGACACCAGGATGCTGTTCGGGCAAGAATACACAAAAGAACATAAATTGAGATATTTTACAGATGAACATTTATTAAGAATCTAGTTACTCTAATTATTTGTTCGGGCATTAACATAATTTGGCTTCAATACAATACTAAGTCTCCGCGTGAGACACCCGCTAACTTTTATATAAAGTGTATTAAATGTGGGGAATATGCTGCGTCCAGCGATATTCCCCCACTCCTCCACTCTCCGTCTCTCTCGCACTCATACAACTCCCTATCTTTCGAGTGAATCAAGTTTACCCATTAATATTCCCGATTCCGAAGATACTTCTTTTCTATCACTTGACAAATATTATTTGTCAAGTGACTACGGGCTTATTTCCTTGTGTTTATTGATCTTTCACGCGAAACTTGAAAAATACAAGTAGTGTATGCACGTGCCCGCACTACTACTCAAAATGGCGTCGCCGGTGAGGCCGGCGACAACAGTATTTTCGCAATGATTTATTTCAGGATTCCGGGTCCCTTTTTCACCCAACCATAAATACTTATTGCAAGAAATTATTCGATTCTGATTCGAACCCTTCGGGACTAATCACGCGGGATCAATTTCGGGCAATTTATCGATACCACGCGGTTATGCTAACTGTTATTACTCGCACACACACACTACACACCTGTCACAGTAAAACTTTACATTTACTCACGCAATACGCTCTTGGGTGCTCTTAATTGATAATACAGCTCACTAGAGACTTCCGGGCAATTCTGCGGGTCCTTCTCGTCGCAGTCCTCTTCACTTAATTTATTTATATATTAATAAATAAATTAAGACTAATTAATATGAGGCAGCTACAACGAAGACCAGGACCAGAGTGTTGTTGTCGGTGGTCATGGCGGCCTTCGTTTCCGGATTCCTCAGCTTTGGCCAATCCGTGTGGAGAATTCCCTTTTTGGCCTTTTCTATTGGCTGGACATTTTTCGGGCATCGATCGAGGCGCTCTGTGGCGCAGATCGATACCTTCGGCCCAGTTATCCTCGTCGATAACTAGGTCAATGCCAAACGACGGATGGTAATTGTCGTTTGACCTAGTTTTTCTCGATCCTTTTCCATGTGAGTTCATTGACCGCCAGTTTTGCCCTCTGGTGACGTTTGGCGCGGGATTTCTCCTCTCTCCGAACGTCTACACGTTTTAAGCTGTTTCTCCGGGTATTTCCGGGGATTTCCTCGGCTCCTGAGGCTTCCGGGTTGATGATTTTGGTGGTGGTGGTCCTTCGGCTACAATTCCCTCTCCTCCAGAGTACCTTCGAGCGCATTGTTTATAACATTCATCTTAGCACTCACTCATTCAGTCTTCATTCATTCATTCTATCCGGAGCAGGGAGGGAAGGGGAAGTACGCTCATTTTACCCTTTTAACCATTAATTAATGGGCCTTTCTGCCCGTTACACTTCTATTCCATTCAGCTCCCCAGATATTCACAAGAAACTGATTGCAGAATAACTACAAGTACCTTCGTTCATTACCTCTCTGCACAATTAATTGTTTTGTGCGATGAATCAATGTTTTCCTATAAATTTGTAAACAATTCGTAAGAAATTCAAATAATGTTCATTAAAATGAAGTATTTGTTAAGAAGAAATCGTTTTCTTATGCGTTTTCTATGAAAAATCTTAATTATTGTTGAGGCACTACTCAGACTGGTCCAATTACGTGCAGGTTGTGAGAACTTCATATTGACATGTAATCTGACTGATTCAGGTGGTATGCAGATGGAAAACTACATTTCGTTTTTTTTGGGACACCCTAGTACTCACATTACCGTCCAATTGCGCTTACTTGTTACATGTCTAAAATGCTAGAAAAATTAATATGTATTCAAATGATTTAATACTTAGAAAATAACAATAGACTTGACAACTTTCAATCGGGCTTTAGAAGTGGAATGAGTACCGAGACAGCCCTTCTAAACGTACTTGATGACGTTAAATTAGCTGTAGATAGGCGCATGATCTCGATTCTTGTACTGCTGGATTTTTCCAAGGCTTTTGATATGGTGGAGCATTCTATTTTGCTGTACAAGCTGGATGAACTGGGTTTCGCTAACTCCACCTGGAAATGGATTGAATCCTATTAGACGAACAGGAGGCAATGTGTTCTGGGGGATGATGGCTCGAGATCTGAGTGGGTGCCAGTTAAGAGAGGAGTTCCTTAGGGAACAATTTTTGGTCCTCTGCTGTACATTTGCTTTGGCTATGATTTATGCTCCTCCAACACTCATTCTCTCCATATGAGTCATGCCGATGACCTTCAATTATACTATCATTGCGCTCCTAGGGACTTTCATTCTGCTGTAGGTAAAATTACTGAGGATATGGAGAAGATAGTTGGGTGGACGGAGACAAATGGATTGAGTCTCAATGAGAAGAAGACTCAGGTAATGATTCTCGGTTCCAATAAATTTATCAACTCAATCGATCTTACCTCGGCTCCTCGTGTTGTTGTTAAGGGCGAGACTATTGATTATTCTCCAGTGCTCAATGATCAGGGGATTTTAGTGGATAGCAAGATCCAATGGCATGACCAGTCCCTTGAGATTACGAAAAGGATCTCAGTCAGGCTTAGCCAACTTAAAAGTCTTAAGAGGTGCCTCCCTACTAAAATAAGGACTCATTTGATCCGTGCTCTGATGTTTCCACTCATTAATTATGGGAATTTGCTGCTAATGGGCTGCTCTAAAGAAATTGACCTGAATCTGAAGAAGGCTATTAATAAATGTATCAGATTTATTTTTGAATTAAGGAGGGATGTTCACATCTCCATTTACTATTGCAAGTTGGGGTGGCTGATGCCCTGTTTCCAGCGTCAGTTTCTTTTGGGCAAGCTCATTTTTAAGATCCTAAAGGACAAGAGACCTAAATATTTATTGGATAAATGCATATTCAGATCATTGGAGAACTGTCGCTCGTACAGGGCTTCGTATTTCGATCTGAGGGTGCCTAACTCTCGGACCAATTATGGTCTCGCCTCTTTTACCGTCTCGGGGGCTAATTTTTGGAACTCAATACCTACTGCAATTAGAGAGAAAAAAACGTTGGACTCCTTTGGTGATGCACTACTTGAGTTCTTGCTAGATAAGCAGAGGATACAAATTGTAAATGAAATATATTAATTTACCCCTGTTTCGTTTGCACTCTTAATTTGATTTTGATAACCACTGTTATGATCTCTGTATGCTCTTCTTTTATCTATTTTGTATAGAAATCTTCTGAGCTAACTAAGCTTATAATTTTTGTAATCTTTGTAATTTTTGTACTTTATTCTGAAACTGAACTAAATAATAAACTCTGTGAATTAGGTTGGATGCTATTATAAATGTCGATAAAGAAAAAGACAAAAAAATTGCAACCAATTCACAAGTATGTAATTGTATTTTACTGATAATAATTATGTGATCTATTTTGTATAAGAATCGTCCGAGCTACCGAAGCTCATTATTTTTGTAATCGTCACGTATCACATAATTAATTCTGAAACCAAAGTGATTAATGAAATCAGTGAACTATGTCGAATATTGTTATAAACCCTAAAAAAAAAAAAAAAAGGAACTAACTCACATACATGCAATTGTATTTTAGTGATAATAATTATGCAATCTATTTTGTTTTTCCCTTAGGGGATTTTGTATCTCAGGGAATCAATAAATAGCTTTTCTCTCTCTTTCTCTCTCACCACTACACCTTCACAGTAGCAATATTCTAAAATGACTATTTCATTTCAAATTTTGAAATCCTTGAAAAATTTTGATTTTTTCTATGCGATATATCAATCTCAAGAATTTCAATTCGAATCATCAAAGATTCATCAGCAACAAAAATTGAAAATGTAAAGAAATGATATGATGAAAAATATTCTATCGTCCCCTCAATAACAGAGTCATATCAGTGCTATAACATCCTTATAGAAAGCGTTACTCTGTCATTAGGGTACCGATATGTATATATTTCATAGAAAATATCTTCATAAAATGCCTTCATATGAAAAACAAGCAGGAGTTCCATCCTTTGTGCGTTATTTACAAACCCGACCCTTTGTGTGACATTTAATATTTTGCCAATTCGATTGGCAAAATGCTTCCGAATAGGATTTTACCCATAATCAATCGAATCTCTATAAGAATGAATATCTCTTCAATCGCTCAAAAAATAACATTATTCTCGCAAGGAATACGCACTCATAGATCCCACAAATATTGCTTGAGACTGCCTGAGTCGAAAAATAAGATGTTCTGAACTGTCATTTGATAGTTAAAACTGTTCTGAAACTGACAGATATTTTGAAAAAGGGTAATAAAGTTTTCTATTCCTTAAACTGTCTTCAGTCTGTGATAGAGTTGTACTTAGTGGAATATGACAGTGAGTGAAAACTCAGAATGTCCTCAATTTTACCATTTTTAGTTGGCGTACGACAATTTTGACGCCAAAAACTGTCCTCTTTTATGACAGTAGACCGATACATTCATCCTTTTCTAATGGGCTTATGGTAGGGCCCAAAATGGGTGGTCGAAAGGAGAGTGGGTACGATTAGGGATGGAGTTTTTCCCTTTCAGGGAATCTATAAAGTACGATGAAAAACAGAATTGAAATAGAGCATCGTCATTTATTTGACATCAAAGAATATTCTACATATTCTAGAAAGTAATATTTTTCACTTTTTTCTCATCGATTATAAGTAATACAATCTACGTATAATATACGATAATCTATAATAATATTCGATATGCTTTATACAATTATGTCTAGTTACCTTATGCAATTATCTGATTCTGAAAAGTTCATCACGAGGATATTATTATCAAAAATTTTCAGTATACAAAATTGCTTAGTAATTCTCACATATATCTAATAAGTTACACAATTTTTAGACAATCTGCATCACTTCACACACGACAGCACTCAATAGAATAATACTAGTCTTTTTCTGTTCTCACCAAGGCACGATTGCGAACATTACGGAATTTGTTTTTTCGACGATATTGAGAAATTGTTGACGACGAAGCGCATCGTTCAAAGAGTAACGAAAGACTGATTTGCTCAGTATGTCTTCTACCCTTTGCATCTAGACAGCACAGTTGAAAGTTCCTAACATTTCACCCTACAATCAAGTATCGTGGTAGCCAACGATGCCAAGTACGTTTCGAGCAGGTATCGCGCACCGCTATACTTATCCCGGCAAATCAGTCACCTCTATTTTAATTCACTGAAAATAATTTATTCAGTCCCGAATCCTCTATTTATCGGTTGATTTATTGATTATGGGTAATTTCTCATGATTCTTCAATTAATTATCATTATGTTTTAATAAATATTTCATAAAAAAATAGTTATGCGACAAATTTTACCAAATAGATTATCTTTCTTCCAGTTTTCGAACGGCATCTACAACAGAATGATGACGGAGTATGAAATTCGTCCGCTAGATGGCGTTTCTTCTTCCTTCTATTCTACAAAATTATCCACAAAATTTCTCCCCCTCTCTAAAATGCATTATATTATAATACTTTGCAATGTATTAATATTACTATTTTTGTTACTATTATTATTATTATCATTATTATTATCATTTTCATTACTACACGATAAATAAGCGAGATAGAGCGAAATGGGTGTTCACATGGGATCACCGGGAAGTTTTCTCAGTTTGTCGTGATTATTTCGGTTCATGAGCGAGATGGGGCGAAATAGATATTAATATGGAATCAGGAGGGAGTTTTTCCAGTCTTTCGCTATAATCTCGCTAAATAAGCGAGATAGAGCAAAGTGGATGTTAATATGGAATCAGGAGGCATTTTCTTCAGTTTTTCGCGATTATCTGGGTAAATAAACGAGATAAAGTGAAATGAATATTCGTATGGGATCACCGGGGGGGGGGGGGGGGGGAGTATTCCCAGTTTTTCGCTATTATCTTGGTAAATGAGAGAGATGGAGCAAAATGGTTGTTTATATGGGATTACCAGGGAGTTTCCGCAGTTTTTCGCGATTATTTCGGTTAATAAGCGAGATGGAGCGGAGTAGACACTAATATGGGATCAGGAAGGCATTTTTGAAGTTTTTTGCTCTCATCTCGGTAAATAAGCGAGATAGAGTGAAATGGTTGTTAATTTGGGATCATTAAAGGGTTTCATCAATTTGTGGCGATTATCTCGGTGAATAAGCTAGATAGAGCGAAATAGACATTTGTATGGCATCAGGGGGGAGTTTCTTCAGTTGTTTGTCGATATTTCGTTGAACAAGTGACATACAGGTAAATGGACAGTAATATGAGATCAGGAGGAAGTTTTTTCAGTTTGTCGCGATTATCTTAGTAAATAATGGAAATTTTGGCATCTAAGGAATTAAGAAAGGAGTGAAATGTCATAAAACCCCAAAAGTGAATTTTGGGGGAGTAAAAAGATGCCAAGTACGTTTTTGTTTGCTGAATGAAATCTGTAACTGTTCAGCAAAAAAAAAGAAGTGAAATCTATGAAACCCAAGTGGGGAAGAATTAGTAAACTGAAGATTACTTGCAGTCTAGATAGATGAAGAGGCTCTTATTTTTTTTTTTCAAACCACAGAATTTGGATTATATGGACCCGAAATTTCGAAACGAACGTACTTGGCGTGGCCAGGTAATACTTCTTCATGGAATTTATCTCAACACAACTTTCAGTATACACTAAAAGCAGCAAATATTTTAATACATCCAGAAATTACAAACTGGACACGCCAAGTACGTTCGTCTTGAAATTTCGGGTCCACATAATCCAGATTCTGTGGTTTAAAAAAAAAATAATAGGCCTCTTCATCTATCTAGATTACAAGCAATCTTCAGTTTACTAATTTTTCCCGACTTGGGTTTCATAGATTTCACTTCTTTTTTTTGCTGAACGGCTACAGATTTCATTCAGGAAACAAAAACGTACTCGGTGCTACGTATAAGAATTGACTCGAGATGATTTATTCCGAGAAAAATCCCCAAAATATAATTCACTCCCGATTAATTCCCATTTACGTTAAAGTTTCTCTACTTTTTGGAATATCAATCGACTTCCGGGGCTAGAGAGTCAGAAAATTTCGTTACTCACCGTGTTACTCTTTTCCAGGTCACGTTGATTCTCTTCTCGTAATCCTCAAGTAGTATAGTCACTGCACGATGTTTGTTCTTTACTGTTTTCTTAATTAATCCGAATCCTTTTGTTCACTTTTATGTCACTGTATTTATTTGCCTTGATTTCACCTTCACTATAATAATTATATGGATATAAATTCACGAAAAATGATCACACTTTAATTTAAAATTTCACCTTCGACTCTATCATGAGATGCTGACGAATTGACATATTTATATGGACGATTTGATTTTATTCTAATCAGGGAAAACGAGTTTCATATATTTTATTCTATTTGGGTTAAAAGGAGAGAGTGATCAACCGCACCGTTATCTGCGGTGTTGATCGGGTTTTTATCGAATGGTCAACCGCACCGTTATCTGCGGTGTTGACCAGGTTTTTATAGAATAGTCAACCGCACCGTTATCTGCGGTGTTGACCAGGTAATAATCTTAGGTTGGAATAGTTTAATTTAGGAATGAGTAGTCAACCGCACCGTTAACTGCGGTGTTGACCAGGTTAAATTTTTAAGGCTCTGAAAAGGAGAAAATAATTGATTAATCAAAAGAAACTTGGTTTCCGTAAAATAACTTTCAATTTATTCAAATAATTAATTCAAAACTAGTAGCGCGAGGCTTCGTCAGATCTCAGAATAAAGAGGCAAAATTATTCGTTTCGGTTTAATGCAGTTGCGAGAGAACGATTCACTTGATAATTGAAATCGAAATAAATTAAAGTTGATTCGAAAATAAAACTCTAATAATAAAAAAAATTCTAAGTTGTGATTCAATAAAAATATTCTAAGTTCCGATTGACAGAAAAATTCTAAGCTCCGATTGAGTAAAAAGATTCTAAGTGTCGATTGTGTAAAAATATTCTAAGTCCCGATTCAATAAAATATTCTAAGTGTCGATCGAACAAAAATATTCTAAGTCCCGATTCAATAAAATATTCTAAGTGTCGATCGAACGAAAATATTCTAAGTCCCGATTCACTGAAAATATTCTAAGTCCAAACTGAGTAAAATTATTCTAAGTCCCGAGTGAGTCACCGCGACCGCGTCCGGTGGAGGAGGTCTTTACCAGTTGAAGTTGAGCGATGAACTGATTGACTGAGCCTCGGGCATCTAGGTACATGGACAATTCGGCGGCTTGAGCCGGTAGGGTGGGAGTACAATAAGTGGGGATGCGCTGTGAGTTTCTGGCGCAACTAGGTGGCTGGTGGTGACTGAGCTGGTGGGGAGCGCCTTTCTTCTACCCTTGCGCTGTAGCCTGTCTATTCGCTGAGGCTTATATATATGAGGCATTCCACGCTATTTCACTCGTTTTTTGGGTTTGATTTTTTGATTTTTTTCATTTTTTAATATGTTGTGGAAATGCTTAAGACAAGTCATTTCCCACAAAAAAAACCCCAAAAAAAATTTTTTGAAAATTTTACGACCCTTTTCATTTTTGGAAAAAGGCTGTTTTTTTGGGAAAAACTCATATTTTCTCTAGCTTCAAATGCTCATATCTCCTTAAATATTAATTATATGAAAAAAGTGAAAGAGAACGTTTATGTGGGGAAAGATCATAGAATTGCATTCACATTTTTCCAATGATCGAAACGCGATTTTTCTATTTTTTATTAACTATTTAAATAAACAAATTGACTGAAATTATCGGATACATGCTTTTAAAAATCTGAAAAAAATATATGTGCATGATTGATTTATTTCTGATTTTTCTATAAATTTTCGCGATACACTCTCCAACCGTTCGCGAGAAATTGATTTTTTTATGTTTTTGCGCGATCCGAGGCCGGTGCCGAAGGACCGTGCGCATGCGCACAACGTTTCAGTGGCCAGTCACGTGATCGCCTGGCGCGTAAGTTGAGTGCTCCCTACCACTCTAACGTTGTGCGCATGCGCACGGTTCTTGGACAGTGGCCTCGGATCCCCGAAAAACATAAAAAAATCAATTTCTCGCGAACGGTTGGAGAGTGTATCGCGAAAATTTATAGAAAAATCAGAAATAAATCAATCATGCACATATATTTTTTTCAGATTTTTAAAAGCATGTATTCGATAATTTCAGTCAATTTGTTTATTTAAATAGTTAATAAAAAATAGAAAAATCGCGTTTCGATCATTGGAAAAAATGTGAATGCAATTCTATGATCTTTCCCCACATAAACGTTCTCTTTCACTTTTTTCATATAATCATTATTTAAGGAGATATGAGCATTTGAAGCTAGAGAAAATATGAGTTTTTCCCAAAAAAACAGCCTTTTTCCAAAAATGAAAAGGGTCGTAAAATTTTCAAAAAATTTTTTTTGGGGTTTTTTTTTGTGGGAAATGACTTGTCTTAAGCATTTCCACAACATATTAAAAAATGAAAAAAATCAAAAAATCAAACCCAAAAAACGAGTGAAATAGCGTGGAATGCCTCATATGTATCTTATGATATAGTAGTTTTACAATAAAGATTATTACATTGAAAATACAATATTGTTGTTTTCATATATATAACCTTATTTTTGACATATTAATATATTGTTTTTTTATGATTTTAAACATTTTTCAAGTTGATTTTTCACTCATCGGGAATGGCTTCCTTTTTGTATCCTGATGTGTACCTTATAAACAAATTTTGTCAAATCCACTCAGAAGTGGGATAAAGTAACGATTTTCTATATTTGAGCTTATTTTCGGCTAAATGAACAAATTTCAGTATCAAAAGTTTTTTATCATTTTTTTATAAACATTTGATTGTTAATAACTTCGTTAATTAACAATATTTGGAATCGTTCTATAATGCGTTTGAAAGGCCGTCAAATTTAATGATTTTTAATAACTTTTCTAACATTTTTCTAACTTTTATAGTTTCGGAGTTATTTCTATTTAAAGTTGGATGACCTTGACAGCGCTAATTGTTAATAACTTGTAAAATAATTGCTTTAAAAATATAAACTCAATTGCGTCTGGAAGAGACTATTTTTATGTATTTTTCAAACTTGGTTTCATCTTCCTAAGTTAATAACTTTTGTTGTTATTCAATTGTTAATTAAAGTCCAAAAATGGTTTTACATAAATTTTGGTTTTTCTTAAATTTTCTTTTATGAACTTTTAGTTTGAATTATTTAGTGATTTTCCAGATGGAAATTATTCCTTAATATTGATTATCCTAAAAGTTATTGATTTTTGAATTTTGCCATGTGTTTAGTACATCTATATATATGTGAATAAATTTGAATATTGAATAACTTTGTTGCTATTGGTTTTTTCATTTCCATTTCTGGAGGTTATATTCTTCTGATGTGATTATCTTTGTATTCTATATGTTTTTGTCATCTTCTAATCGTTTTTCGTATTAATTGTTTATAACAAATTAGGGTAAATATTAACTTTTGTTCAATTTTCTTAGCACATTGTGTAGCTTGTATTCTTTCATGAATTTTGGTGCTATTTTGGTTTCTTAATCTTCATAATTTTAAAAGATATGAATTTTTGAAAGTTCAGAAATAATTATCTTGCATGTGTGTGTGTGTATATGTTATAATATTCATATCTCGGTTAATTATCAATATTAAGAGTTGATTTTCAGTATTCGTCAATATATAATGGTGAATTACATTTCGAGTCCATTTTTATATTTTTACAATTAAATTTTGATAAATTGTTTATAACAAATTATGTTGCGAATTGATTTTTCAATTGTTTTTCATCTGGAATCGATAGTCTTAATTATTTAATGAATTTCGCAATTGGAATTATTCCTTAATCTTTATATTTTAAAGAGTTATGATTTTTCAAAAGTTTCACATAGAGTTATGTGAGTCCCTGGTAAAAATTTAATTAGGATTGTGTCTGCTCGCCTTGAAATCTTGCTACTGATCTCGGCTACATCAAAACACATCAATACGATTCAAAAAAATTGGTAAAATAATTCAAATTTTTCAATATTTTGGCAGAGTAAAAGTAGCCAATTACCGAAATTGTTCCACGCGAAGTGTACAAATTATTGACAAACGAAGGAAAAGGTACATTTTAAAAAGCACATTGTGCATGAAGTACTTGTTTCCGTGTAATATAAAAATTAAATTTTTTATGCCCAATGAAGGTGGGCGGAGGTTGTTGTTAATATATTCTTCATCTAAAATCCCGAGTGTCGTTTATAGGATGGGTCGTGATAGGTTCCTCTTCGAGGCCTATGCACCACTACGTCCTCGTCGTGGCCTTGGGTTACGCCAAACGTGGTGATAATCTCAATTTTCAGTTAATTGTGTTTTTTTTTGGTTCAATTGGTTAGTGACTGCCAACAAAAGTTCGTTGTTTCAGTGAAAAATTCAATTAGGATTTTGTCTCTTTGCCCTCGAATCTTGTGACTGATCTCTAATCAATTAAAATACATCATATCATAGCATAAAAACTCAAAAATTTTTCAAGAAATTCAATTTTGTTTGGCTTAGTGAAACTACCCATTTACCGAAAATCTCTCTTTGATAATTCGCGTTATTGTAATTAATATTATGATTATTATCAATTTGTCGTTACCATAATTCCTTCAAAAGATTAAATTAAAGTTGGGAATTATTGCTATTTTGTTTTGTAAATCCTGGAAAAGAAAAGAGGGATCTTATATTTTTTTTATATAACTAAATTTCATTTATTTTTATTTTATTTTTTTTTAAATTCATTTTCATTGTGAAAAATATTCGAGGTCAATGTTTTTGGGAATCAAGGACGGCGTCTCTTTCTCGTCCCTAGGGAATGTCCTTGTGATAGATCGACTTGACTGCAGATGGCAGCACGTCGAGAAATTTTTATTCAAACTGAAGTTTCTCAGACTTTTGTAATTTTATTATTTTTTTTACGATAAATCAATTAATAACATTCGAATTATTAATTTGATTTGAAAATTTTATAAATTAACTATTTTTTTTATTTAACGTTCAGTGACGTATATGAAAGTTTAATAACGTGCTGTACACCATTGAGCACAATGATTGCTTATTTTATTTTTTTGTAAAATCACAATTCAATTTATTTTTTTTTGTTATTAAAGTCGATTTTATTATTTCCCAAAATTTTAATTATTTTGTTTAAATAATTTATTTTGATAATACTCCTTATTCTTACCCACATCAACGGCCTTGGAGATATCGCTGAGTCAGTCGAGCCGAATAAGGGAGTATTTGTGTTTCTGATTTTTTTTGTAAGATTATTAGTTGGTTAATTTGTTTGTTTAGTAATTGGATAATTTCAGATTATCCTGACGCCCATACGGTTTTTGATTATTTTGGATTTCGAAGTTGACTTAACTTTTCAGGCGTGCTTAATTTTGAGGTTTACCGTTAGGCCTCAGAATTACGTCACAATATATATATATTGTAATGAATAATCGAGGAAATTTAAGAAAAAGACGTATTTATTCTTTAATTGACACAGCTGACGTGTTTCTTGCTGTTCTTTTTCCCAGAATGACATAAGATCAATAGTTTTTAGAAACAAAAGAACATACACACTCTTTTATTTATGGAGAGGGAAGAGAGAAAGGGAATTGAACATTCGATTCCGTTACACTACTTCCCTTTTTTTTTTTTTTTTTTTTTAATTCTTCTGATCTTCTCCTGGATCTCTGGGGGTGGGATCCTCTTCTATTCAGCTGGCCTCCTTTCCTTCGTTGACGTGAAATTTACAATCTAATTGAACAAAAACAACCCGCAAACAATAAACCTAAAACTATCAAATAACTACTACAGTAATAGAGCAATAGTCAGCAACAACAATAATTTTATCCTAAGACTCAAGGACAAGAGATAACTTTTTTCTCTGGCGTTCCAGAGAATCAAACCTTAATCATTACTTCCAGCTTTTCACTAGGGAGTCTTCCCTGATCAGAGGATTCACTTCACTTCCTAATTCAGTTACCTACTGAGGAAGGAAGCCTTCTCTACCATACTGCAGAGGGTTCACTCGAATCCCGTTTCGGGGATCTTCTCTGATAGAGGATAGACATTTTTTTTTATTTTTATTTTTTAATCATCCATCAAAATGACACAATCTGTCAACGTGTACAATTTTTAACTTTCCCCGAGGTATTTTCTGTATTCTGGACAACACATCATTGATTTTCGTCTGAATAACGTGAGGCCCGTACCAATCGCTCTGTAATTTGGGAGATTTTCCCTTAATTCTCTTCGGTGAAAATAACCAAACTCGTTCACCAACTTTGAAAGAAAGCATGATTGCCTTTTTGTCAAAATTCGCTTTCATTTTGTCACTTTTAATAATCTAGGTATCTCGAACAATGTCGTGTACTTCAGTCAATTTGTCTCTGAGTTCGGTCACAAATTGAGGAACTGAATGGTCTGTTTGATTGCTAGGAACATTTCCACGAATTAGGTCCAGCGGAAGTCTCAAATCACGTCCCAGCATCATCATAGCTGGTGTGAATTCAGTTGTCTCATGTTTAGCTGATCGGTAAGCTAATAAAAATAAAGAAAGCCATTTGTCCCAGTCTTTTTGATTGTCAGCCACAAATTTTGACAAGTAATTCGAAATGGTTCGATTCAGTCTTTCTACCATCCCGTTGAATTGAGGCCATAAGGGAGTCGTTCTTGTTTTTTTTATACCAAGTAACTTCATAACTTCCGAGAAAATACTGGATTCGAAATTCCTATCTTGGTCTGAATGTATTTCAAGTGGAAGTCTAAAACGAGAAAAGACATGGTTTACCAGGGCTTCTGCGACTGTGATCGTTTGATGATTGGGAATGGAGATGGCCTTTGGCCACCGGGTGAAGTACTCAGTCACAACCAAAATAAAACGATTTCTTTCCGTTGTCTTCGTTAAAGGGCCCAAAATATCCACAGCAATTCGTTCAAAAGGACTTCCAACTATGTACGTCTGAAGTTCAGCTTTTCCTCGACGCTTAGGACCTTTCTTTGCAAAGCAAATGGAACATTTTTCACACCAGTTTTCTACATCTGCTTTGCAAGCTGCCCAGTAGAACTTTTTTCGAATCTTCGCCAAAATTTGTTGATCCCAAAATGTCCACCCGTTGGAGAAGTATGAGCTTCATGTAAAATTTGAGGAATACAACTTCTAGGTACGACCAATTGAAATTTAGTGATTGTCTGATTTGTTGATTCCCATCTTCGGAATAACTTATTATCAACCAATTTCAGAGAGTCCCAATACAATAGATAAAGTTTCATATCGATGTTTAAATGTGAAATTTCCTGCCATTTTGGACGTCGTTGATTTTTTTTGCACTGTATAATGATCGAAAGAACAGAATCTTCTAATTGTAATTTTTCCCAATCGAAATCGTCGTCTGAGAATAAAGTTGTTCGATGAATTCACGTTGATGTGTCTTCGTTTTGCTGGTTGATGCGATTGCATTTGCTACAATCACAGGGTCTTCTTGGAAGGGCGTCCGCGTTTGTGTGTTGTCGACCAGGACGATGAGTTATTTCAAAATCGAACATGAATGAAATCTCTAACCGTCTTACCATTTGTCCAGCTGGATTCTTGAAAGATAGAAGCCATTTGAGTGCTGCGTGATCAGTTCTTATCAAAAATTTTCCACCCAATAGGTATTGTTGGAAATGTTCTACTGCTTTGATAATTGCTACTAATTCCTTTCTTGTTGTATAATAATTTTTCTCAGCATTATTAAGGCATTCACTGTAATATGCTACCACTTTTCCTTCATCATCCTGAATTTGTGACAATATTGCTCCAATTGCAAACTGGGATGCACCAGTATCTAAAATAAATGGTAAATGAGGTACAGGAGGCGTGAAGATGGGTGAAGATATGAGAACGCATTTTAATGTCTCAAAAGTGTTTTGATTTTCTTGGGTCCAATTAAAAGTTCTGTTGTTCTCTGTAAGACGATGTAATGGTTTGGCGATGGTGGCAAATCCTTAAACGTATTTCCGATAGTAAGAACATAGTCCTGAAAAGCTCTGAAGTTCAGTTTTTGATCTTGGAACTGGCCAATTAACAATGGTTTTAATCTTCCCTGGATCACATTTAATTCCATCTCCACTGACAATGTGTCCAAGGTAAGGAACTTTTTTCTGGAAAAAAAATACATTTTTCTGGGTTAATTCTCAAATTGGGTGCACGTAATCTAGTTAAGACTCGTTGAAGATTCTTCATATGTTCCTCCTCAGTTTTCCCGAAAACGATAATGTCAGCGAGGAAAACTAAACAGATTTTCCCTACAAGACCTTTCAGCACATTATTCATGACACGAATGAACGTTGCTGGAGCATTACATAATCCAAAAGGCATAACTGTGAATTGCTATAACTCGTTTTCAATAGTAAACGCTGTGATTTCTCTATCTTCAGGATCCATTTCAATCTGCCAATAACCGCTCTTCAAATCAATGGCAGGAAACCATTTTGATCCCGCAGTTGCATCAGAAATATCTTCAGTTCTTGGTAATGGTGTGGTATCTTTTTTGGTGACATCATTGACCTTGCGGAAGTCCACACAGAAACGAACAGATCCATCTTTTTTAGGTACTCAAGTTATGGGAGATGCCCACGGAATTACACTAGGTTCAATGATTTTTTGTCTCAACATGGGATCAATTAATTTGTTAATTTTATCCCGAAATTGTAGAGGAATCCTCCTAGGTGACCGTTTGATTGGCTTGAATTTTCAATGATAATCTTGTGTTTGATGCTTTTGTATCGTCCTAAGTCATCATCACTTTTCGAAAAGACCTGTTGGAATGTGATTAAAAACTCCTTCAAATTCATTGTCTGTTCTTGATCCAGGTGATCTGAAGATTTGTTAAATAGTTTCAGTAAAAAATCAGGTAATTTATGTTTTGATGTCTCTGGAATGTGTTGAATTACTTCCCGAACTGCAACTGTCTTCCTACAACTTGTGGGATCAAATTTCTTCTTCACGATTTCTTCAAAATTCTTCAGAAGTCCTGATTAATGTAAAAAGTCCAGCCCAAGAATACAATCTTCAAAAATGTCTGCCAAAACTAAACTGAAATTGATTGATAATCCTCCGATATGAATCGTTGTATTTTGAACAGAATAATGAGGAAAAGGTGTTCTGTTGATAGGCTGGTGAAAATGTTGATAGGCTGGTGAAAATGTTGATAGGCTGGTGAACTTTCTGGAAGGCTGTAGACTTTTTGTTGAAAAATTTAGGATTTAAAATAGAAATATCCGAGGCAGTGTCGATCGGCATGTAGCATTTTTTGTTATCAGCTTGGCCTGTTAATTTCAAGGTTATATCCACTAATTGCTTGTTAATGATCGACTGGTAACATTTGTTGGAAGCTTGCTCGTCTTGAGTCAATTCGTCCCCCACCGAATTGACTCGAACTAGTTTTCCTGTTGTTCATTTTGCTTTTCTTGAGAATCTTCATTATCATTAGGATACTCAGTATTAGTTGTGCACCTACAATTCTGACTTTTATTTGTTGAAACTGGTCTTGATTGGTCAGTGGTGTTCTTTCTGGGAAATTGTGGTGTTGAAGGTTCTAAAAGATTTATTATTGTTATTTGACCGACACTCATTTGCATAATGCCCAAATTTATCACACTTGTAGCATTCAATCTTTGATTTTTCGGAGGATGAAGAAGCTTTTTCTGAATCCTTGGAATTTGGAATTTTCTCGTCGTTGGATTCGTAAGAATGTGGCTCAAATTTTCTTTTTCTTGAAGAAAAAGAATTGAATTCATCGTGCAAAGTCTTCCTGATTGCGTCAAGTTCCGTTGCTCGTTCCATAGCTACAAGTAAAGATGTGATTCGTTCATATCGTTACTGATAAGCGATGTGAGGATTTTGAATTCCACGGATGAAATGCGTGCACGCAATGGTATCCCGTTCGTTATGACGCGTTTTTGGAAAAGCGAGACTTGAGAGTCTCTCAATTTCTTCACCAAAAGTCGCAAAATGTTCGTTATCCTTACGTTTCCTGTACTCGAGTTGATTGTAGTTCATACGAGAAAAGTGTTCATCACTGAATTCGTCGTTAAGGATTTGTTTAATTTTTTCATAGTTTTTTACATCAGAGTCATCCAAATACTCCAAGGCTTCCAATGCTTTCCCTCGTAAACATACAGAGAGTTGAGATGCTTTCGATTCAGTGGACCATTTATTGTTTTCTGCTAGGATTTCGAAATGTTTTAAATATTGGGACAAAGGCATAGTACCGTCATAGGTCGTCGGCTTAATTTCCGTAAAAGCATTGAAATTCGATGAAGAAGGGTTGAGATTAGCATTTACAGGGTTAGGAAACTCAAAAGTTCTATGGTTAGCATCATTTCTACCATTGAAAGCATTAGGAAGATTGAAAACATTTTCCGAGTTATCTGTTGGTCTTGATGGTTGTCTCAGGTTATTATTCTCCTGCAATAATTCTCTCAACGTTGAACGGATATCATCAGTGATGTTCTGACGTTGTTGATGGAGGTTCTGAGTCATCTCCTCATGCTGCTGTTGAAGACCTTGAGTTATTTCCTCATGTAGCAAGTGATGGCCTTGGGTAATTTCTTCTCATAATTGTCTTTGCATTGCTTCCGACCTCTCCTCCATTTCATTTCTCCAATTCCTTCCTTCCGGTAGAGAGAACGGACGATATCGCTAAGGTCTTGGTCCGTGGAGATCAACGTCTTCATCATTGATTGAATTTTCACTCATCTTATTAAATCTTATGTGATGTGTTGCACTCGATCCGACGGAAAACTATCGGCAATGTCCAATTTTCTTCTGCCTCTATTTTGATACTTTTTTGGTTTTTTATTGGTCACTTCTCTTGATGGCGATATGGAATAACACTTCTGACACCAATTGTAATATATAATCGAGGGAATTTAAGAAAAAGACGTATTAATTCTTTAATTGACACAACAGACGTGTTTCTTGCTGTTCTTTTTCCCAGAATGACATAAGATCAATAGTTTTTAGAAACAAAAAAACATACACACTCTTTTATTTATGGAGAGAGAAGAGAGAAAGGGAATTGAACATTCGATTTCGTTACAATATTATACATATAAAAAAACTTTGGAATGTCCAGAAGCAACTGTTTGCTATATTGAGGAAAAAATGATAAAAATAATGGAAGATTATTTAATTTCATAATATATACTTCTTTTCTCAGCGTCGGTCAATATTTTCAAGAAAACTCAGTTGTTAGTGTTAGAACTGGAAATGGTCCAAGGGTAGGTTCTTTGGGTTTATCTGTAGAGATACTCTCTACAATGAGTAGATACTTTAACTCGGTGGTTTATTAGAAAAGGAATAAGTATTCATTCAAATTGAATGATTAATTAATATCCATGATGTATAATAAAATATAAAAGTAAAAGGTAAAATGACACTCTCGTGTCTGATTGAGAACTGACCTCTCAAACATTGGTGATTGTTATAGTCAATTATCAGTGTCACATTGCAACATGATTATACATGTAGCAATAAGACGCTGAGTCAAATAATATGTGAAGTAAGTTGAACTCATTAATGTGTTCAACTTCTTCACTGTAATAATGAAATAATTAAATAATATAAAATAATGCTCATGGGGCAAAACATTCCTCCCCCCCAGGGAAGAAAATTATTATCCCTGATAATTTTCTCTTATTATGGACAAAAATATGCCTCATATAACTACAATTTTACAAGTTTTACGTTTCAAAATAGTTTCTCGTACATAAATTCTTTTTCTTTTAACTCGTATTCTGAAAATCGATTGATTATTATTATTATTATTATTTTTAAATGCAGTTATTGAATATGTGCAGCATCCACACTCGCAATTGCAATTGAATTTCATCCAAAATCTCTATGGTGATAACTCGAGAGTCTCCGCTTTTCTCAAGTCTGGATTATCCAAAATCAATTTTTTTTTTGTAAATGTCTTTTCCATCGTCCAGTTGCATCTTTCTGTGGAATATTTCGATTAATAGTTTAGAAATTATGTGAATGAAAAGAAATTCATTTGAGTTCATTGGCATCAACTGCGTAAGAACTATCGTGCACTTGGCCTTGGTGTCATCAATATGGCCATCCTGCTGAATCAGCTCTACAATAAACTTCTGTGTCCTCAAGTCTGCTATACATTGCAGAATCAAGTAAATTGCAGATTGTAATTTTCTACTTTGCCACGTTTCCACTTCAATAAGACTGCTTCCAGCTTCTTCCAGGTTCTTGGTATAGAAAATTGTTAGATTCGTCTTCACTTTTACTATGAAAATCAAGATAAGAATTTTTCTGAGCTCAAGTTCCTCACTTTCTTTCCCCCTTTTGAGAAGTTGAATGTTTCCTAACATTGAATATAAATTTTCACAATTATCTCATTCATGATTTCTCACTGAAGAATCAATTGAATTTTTAGATATAAATTCATGTGACTTCGATGGAATTTGCTGTCGTTTGAACTTGAATATGCGTAGCTTTTGCTGACAGTGCACTGAAGTAAATAAAAACTTCTTCTGTCTCCAAATTGTTTCATTCGGTTTCCGTATTTTGGTGTGAATAAATTCTTTAATCATTCGTAGCAAAATGAGTTCAAATATGAGTTGTGCCATAAAAAAGTGTTCCATATGTGCTAGTGATCTGCACATCTGTGAAGACTGTCTCTAAACAGTCCGAACATCAGTCATCAAAAAGAATCCATTTCTTCGCAAATCTGTAATTTGTAGTCCCCAGCGAAAAGCGCAAGGGCTGTCACAAAAACACCGTTTAATACAGCGTCGTCTTCGGATATCAGCTCGTTGTTGTCCCGGCTGTATCCGTTTTGATTGTGAAAATTTCCAATGTGTTCGAGCAAACGAACTAATAAGTCCTTTAATCTTGAAGTGTTTTCCCTCATTTTTTCTTTTTTCGAAGATTAAAAATTTTCCTTGCTGCAGGGCTTCACTCGCTATCCGCAAGATTTCTCTTCTGCCATCCGTGAGTGGTGTCAAAAAGAAGAAAATTTGAATCCTGCAAGAGTTACTCGTTCTTGTCGACTTCTGTCGAAACAGAAAACAGCTGTTCCTTGCCATCTACCACGTGTACGGCGATTCCTCGGAGAAAGAGGTATCTCTCCTTATTGCATCTTGTGCCATGGTTATTATCATGGTGCACCTGGATATGTTCTGTCGAAGGAAAAAGAGTGGAGAACTTATCTCGGGTATGGTCGTTTGGGTGCTCTCGTCGATCAGTCCGTTTTCAGGCATTTTCTAGCTGCTTAGTCAATGATCTCTGCATCCCCTGTGTGAGAGCTTCATCTGGACCACTTTTACCTTCCAAATTGATGAATAGTTCATTGATCTTAGTATTTATTTATGTTATGTATAATTTTACTCTCAAATCTATTTTTATTGTGAAAAATAAATTGAGCACTTGACTATCATTCGAGGTATTCAATAGATCGTTCTCGCAATTCCCAAAATTATCCTTATCCTTATAATAAGAATATTTCCGCAAGTCCTTGCATTTCAATTTGTTTTCATGGATTAGGAATCCATAAAATTGTGAGAGTTTCACATTCATCAAATATTTTTCCAGAATTTTATTAAACATTATTTTAATCGCTGTCTCTTCTTTCTTCCGTTCTTCGTATTTCATTTCGCCAGGTGCTCCGATTGTACGAACGTTGAAGAATGCACGCGTCAGCGTTTTTGACTCGTCGCATCGCCCGATGGTCGTCCACTGCCGTAATTCGATCTCCGCTTCACCTGATTTCTTCATTGAAATTTTTATTTGGATTATTATTTCACAAATAATTGTTTCGACACATTTTTGATGTGTTAATTCTTGTGCTTTTATTCTTGCCTGATACTTTGCAACAGCTTTAATCCATATTTCATCAATTTTGAAGGCTTCTAAGGGCCTTTGCATCTTCAAATCTTGCATTTTAATTCTTGTAGAATTCTCAGTCTCTTGACTTGCAACTGCTGTTGGTCCAATATTTATCTCGTAATTTTCCTCATCACACATATAAACTTGTGTATAATGCTGCTTCCGTAAATCATTCATCATCTTTCGCAAAGATTCTTTTATTCCAAGATTCAACAACACTTGAAGCATTTTATGATGTTCTCTTTGTAAATCTTGAACGTAGGTGGTATCGACGTACCAAAAGTCGAATAATTGATTGTTGATGATTGCTGAATCTGGTTGGCTTCCTTTCGAGATGTGGATTGTATCCATGTTCCTGATTAAAGAGTATCCAACGGACGGCATTAGTGCGAGATGATTTTTCATCTTTCCAGCACAATCAGAATGAACTTTTTCTGATTTTTTCCTTATTCCTCCAACTTTCTCATGAACCATCTTTATTCTAGGACCTCTATTACCATGTAAGATTCTCATAACACTTGTTTTTTGTGGAATTCTAATAATCATTTTCAAATTTTCATTTGATGAAAACTGATGAACTAGCTCTTTCTTAAAAGGCAAACTTCCTCATTGAAGCTTTGACAATGAAAATAAATATTTGGTCTATTTGAAACATAGAAATATGAGTAACTGCTGTGGCCACTATTCTTATTCTCATTTCATTCTGTCCATCTCGCCCATAAGGTTGATGTTCTCCATTGAAGCTGCTAAATTCTGTCCATATTTTGTTTTTAATGTTGAGGTTTTGATTGTATCGAAATTCTTTCTCATAACGAGCTGTTGTTTCCTGGTGTTCCTTGAGGTCGGTCAGTATCGGAATGTCAATCAGCGTAATGACTCCTCCTTGAGTTAAATGTTTACTGAACAAATTTCGACATCGTTCTTGTCCTGTATGACACTGAGTTTGCATTATGTAAACACCCGGATTTGCAATATTATTTATCTGTCTCACCTTGAATACCAGCTTGTTTTTATACTGTACTGATTTGATGATTCATAATCTCAATCTTAGTTCTGTATGCCGCAAGAGGATGAATATTCTCATACTGCCTTTGGTGTGAGATGTCCATTGGAGATACTTTTCAATCTCTTGATCCCAAATGATCGGTATAATCAACAATTTCCTCAATAATTCTTTCCTTAAGAATATTGTAGTTTCTTCTAGTATTAATGCAATACAGGGTGTATTGTAACTATCTGGCCAAACCTATATAGCCTTGTAGAGGCTGACTAGACGATCAGAAATGGTCCAGTGAAAAATGTTATACGACGAAAATTGGCCGAGTTATAAGGCTTACAAATTGCCCAATCGGAGTGCAGCTTTAGACGGTCGCGACGCTGGCATCCAGATATACCAGACAGTCAGCTACGTTCAAGGCCCCAGAGGTTCTCATCAATCTTATTGTTTTTCTCGGCTCTCGAATACAAAAATAATCAAAAATTAGAAAAAACGAGATGAAAAAAAACAAGAAAAAAAAAGATCAAAAAATTAGAAAAATAGAAATGGAAAAAAAAATGGAAAATCCAAAAAAAACAGATCAAAAAGACAAAAGCAAAGAAAAATACAAAAAAAAAGAGATGAAAAATACTAAAAAAAGAAATGAAAAAGACAAAAAACAGAGATGAAAAAGATAAAAAGAAGAGATGAAAAATACAGAAAAAGAGATGAAAAAGACCAAAAACAGAGATGAAAAAAACAAAGAAAAAAGATAAAAAAAACAACGAAGAAGATGAAAAGTACACAAACAGGAGTAAATTTTTGATATTTTTCAATTTTTTTTGTATTTTTTATCTTTGTTTTTGGTCTTTTTCATCTCTTTTTTCTGTATTTTTCATCTCTCCTCGTCTTTTTCATCTCTTGTTTTTATCTTTTTTATCTCTGTTTTTTGTCTTTTTTATTTCTTTTTCTTGTATTTTTCATCTCTTTTTTTTTGTATTTTTCTTTGCTTTTGTCTTTTTGATCTGTTTTTTTTGGATTTTCCATTTTTTTTCCATCTCTATTTTTTTAATTTTTTGATCTTTTTTTTCTTGTTTTTTTTTCATCTCGTTTTTTCTAATTTCTGATTATTTTTATATTCGAGAGCCGAGAAAAACAATAAGATCGATGAGAACCTCTGGGGCCTTGAACGTAGCTGACTGTCCGATGTATCTGGATGCCAGCGTCGCGACCGTCTAACGCTACGCTCCGATTGGGCAGCTTGTAAGCCTTATAACTCGGCCAATTTTCGTCGTATAACATTTTTCACTGGACCATTTCTGATCGTCTCGTCACCCCCTACAAGGCTATATAGGTTTGGCCAGATAGTTACAATACACCCTGCATCAATATCATCTGCTTCGGGTAATAATTCAGGCTTTTTAGGCGAATCAAGAATTAAATTTTCATATTTTTCATTGAATCTTTCAATTGTAACTCGACCATGAAGTTTTAGACAATTCGGCTCCATGATTAATCTTGCAATGTCTGTTCTGTAGCATCGACTGATGCTGTGACACATGGAGTTTTTACCGTCAATTGAATTCTCATCTGAATTAGTTTTCAACCGCATGACTTCAACTTTATTCATTTTTGTTTTCTGGTAGAAAGTAATTCCCACCAACTGTTCAATTTTTTCCTGTCGTATAATGTTACAGTACGGTTGACAGTACCATTGCAATCCTTGAGTTTTAGCGAGATTAGATGATATGAAGTAGTATTGAAATTTCTGAATTTGCCTTCCATCAAGGCTGAAATCACCTTCTCTTGTTATTGCAATTCCTGGACATTCTGTATACATTTGACTGGGAATGAAACCTTTTCGTTTCAGAATTTTTTCCAAAGTTGTGAATGTTTCAAATACTGAGAATAGACCTCCGATGATTCTCTCATTCTCTGTCTGATAATGATACTCTGCATTTGCTCCTATTGCTTCTGATTTCTTCCGCAAATCAAACAGCTTATCTGGTTCTTCTCTCAATAAATGTTCATCTAATTTGGGTGAATTAACGATTTCTTCTTGAGATTGTTGTGAGTGTTTTGGAAGTAAACTAACGCTGTGAGATTCTTGGGTAATCTCTACTTCGTTTTCTCTTGAACTCGGATCTGAATTCTCATGAATCGAAGGATGTTGATTTCGTTCCCGATGACAAGATTCTCCTATATCTATTAGCATCTTCCGATTATTTATCGAGAGATCATTACATTTTGGATTTTTCTTGTGTGAACTCAATTCTTCTTCTATAATTTTCTCTTTAAATATAATTGGATGTTCAGTTATTGAGTCATTCAGACTCTTTTTAGTAATTATCGTTCTCTTGATGATTTTCTTATGCACAGTTTTGATGGTCTTCCGGTTCTGAGTTGACTTGTTGTTTCTTGGTGTCTCATTTGTTACTGGAACCAATCTTCGTTCCCGCATTTTTCGGAAATTGAAGCTTGTCCCATTTATCCACAACTTTTTTCCTGGCTCGATTTGTACGCTCAAATCTGTTAATTCTAGAAAATCTTCCCTAAAAATTCCTCCTGAGCACGGAAATTCATTAGGTACCACATGAAATACGTGTCCTAATTTTTCTTCACCAATTTTCAAATAAATTATAACTTTTCCCAATGTCAAGATGGTTTCTTCAGCAATTCCTTGGAGGAGATCTGTGTCTTCTATGATTGGAACTCCATGACGTAATTTACCGATTTTTATTAGCGAAATCATAGCACCAGTGTCTACTAGAAACGCTGTTTGTTTCTTGAGTTCATTGGCACTTAAAATGACATGCCTCTTCATATTAGCTGAGCTGACGGATTTTATCATTTGTTTTGTTTGTGTTCTCTCCATATTTTCCAGGATTTCTCCTGTTTCACGTTCAATCCTATATGCCATGATGCGATGAATTTTTCTTGACTGCTGGTAGGACTTTTGTAATCCTTTTGCTGACTCAACTTTTTGTCTGTCTGTAAAATTATTTATATTACTCTCTGCATTACCTTTATCGTGCTGGACTGTCGCAATATATGCTGACTTCGAAATTCCGAGTTTTGCTTTCAGCTTATGACACTGATGAAAGTTATGAGTACTCGATGTGCAATATTTGCATTTTCCTTGCGACTGTTTGTTTGAATCAATGAATTTCTTTTTCGGTCGATTTACCTCTTCATTATAGTGGTTTCCTAGCAAGAGTCTGCATTCTGCTGCTGTGTGACCTTCTTTTGCACAATTAAAACAAATCTTGAACTTAGTATGGCGTCGTTGTAGGTCCATTCCAATTCCTGTGACGTCTTTGCGGCTGTCTTTTTCTCTTGAACCGTCAAAAATTCCGGAAGCTGTAGTCGTAACCATATTCTCACTCATGACTTTTTTCTCTTTTTGGTTCAGAAGGTTCTTCTTCTCTGTCGACCTCTGACCCGAATTATACTGTAATTTCGCTGCTGAGTTTTGCAATATGACCTGCTCAAAGTTCTCTGCTCCTAATTGAGACTCATTGAATGTAGTATAATTCATCGTTTTTACAAAACATTGGATTGGTTGTCTCAATTCTAATTCAAAGCGAATCTTCGCTACGTCCATAGCTAACCTTTCGACACGAGCTGCAAATGTGCTAACGCTCTCATCTGTTCTCTGCCGAATGCTGCAAAATTCAAGTTGTAGCTCCCTTAAAGTTTTTGCTCTGTTTCCTGTCGCTTTTGTACTCCTGTACTCAGACTCTACCAGAGTTATGTTCTCTTTGTCGGTTGGCACTGAAGAGCTCGCACCTCGTGTACTATGCTCAAAATTCTGACTGTGGATGTCACTATATGTTGTCTCACCGACTAGTGATTCCGCTGACATTGATACGTCTACCAAATGTCCATATGTAAATGGCACGCTGCCCAAATTTTCCTCGATAACTGACATTCTTGTCCGTGACGTTGGCATTCCAATCATACGTTGTTACGCCATATTTTGGCCGTTACAAATGTTTGTTTTTTTTATTAGACCGGTATCGCGGTGAATGTTATTTTTGTTGGAATCACCAAGACGGAAGGTCCCGAGAAATGAGAAAGGATATTTTTATTTAATTAATTCGTTTATTTTTGAATTTTCCGTCTTGAATTACCGCGTTTGCCGGAGTTTTCTCTCCAAGTTGGAAGGAGTTGCTAGCAGACGGACAAAGACAACAGGGAACTGCTGAGATGAATTATCGACGCAGATAGCGGAAATCAATGGAAGGAGTTTTTCTTTTGGATTCTCCCACATGATTGGCGGAAATGGAAATCAAGGATGTCTGGACTATCGCAATTAATTCAATTATAATTAATTACGATACATATTAACAAAGAGATGGTGTAAAAATTTATTACGGAATGTTTGACGTTAGAATTTAAGACTTATTCTTTTATCATAAATTTAATTACCGGATTTAAAGCAAAATAATACCGGCGATAACAAAATATACTTAACGTCATTGGCTAATTAAAATTGGGAAGAGCCACCTGTGGTCTAATTTTCGACGCACGCCGGCGTCTTCCCTCACTTTCCGTTTTTGTGGCATATTGTACAGACGTGATTTTCGCTGTAAATAATTTCAATTAATTGCCGTAGCAATAATCGCAATACTTATCGTTGCAATGAATATTTTTGGAGAAATTAAAATTACCAAGGATAATTGGAGATTTTCTTGGACGATTACCGGGGAAATTAGAGGATTGAAGAAAGGATTTGGCTTCGAGGTTAATCAACAATACTCCGGTAAGCGTGTGATTATTCTCGGCATAGTTTTGGACAATTTTTTTTGTTAGCATCGTTACGACGGCGGTAACCGCCATTTTCGGATTTTTCCATTGCGTGTTAGTTTTTTTTATTCTGTCGTAAATTTAAAGGAACGCGAATTAATTTACTGTTTTCTCGTTAATTTTTTTTTATTTTCGGAAAATCAGTGTCGGGAATTTATTGGATAATTTTGCGATTTGATTAATTTTTTTTTTTTTAAAGAAAAATGGTCGGAAGTTGAATTTTCAGTGATAATTTTTTTTGGTGACGATAATTTTTTTTTTATTATTATCATTTTTTTAAAATTTTATTAACGACGATTGATTGTCATCTAATTTATTGATCCAATTTTTTTTTTTTTTTATTCATTAAAAATTTTTTCGCTGAAAATATTAAGGCGTATTTATAGGACGCCAATCGTCCGTGCGACTATAAAGTCTTAAGGTACTTGTCGCGTGAATCAGAATTAATTCAAATTCTGACTTTTAATTTTCTTGACTAATTTTTAACGACAATTTAAATTGTGTTGTTAATTACTGTTTTGTTGTGTTAGTGAAAATTTGTCGGGACTTTTGAATTAGTTCTGATGATGATTTTTTATTGTTTTGATAAATAAAATTATATAGAGTCCTGAGCAATTGATTCTTGTTATTTTCCGATAGTAAAGACAATTATAATATTGTTTGAAAAAATTAAATTCAGTAACTAAATATTCATTTTTTTTATTATTACTGTCATATTTTCCTTTTTAAGAGAGCATAGTTGAAAGAGATATCGCTCTGAATTAAAATTATAAAACAAAACTGAATTTTATTTCATTTATTTATTTTTTATTTATTAACAACCTGCCCCTCAGGGAACTTCGCCCTATAGCAGGGGGGATTTTCAGCCAAGAAAATACAGATATTGTTACAGTCTTAGGCTAAGCTGATTTACATTGATACGTTATGTAACGAGCCCCAAGGGATCTCGTTCGTCGCGAAACATCGGCTGGAGAAAAAGGTAAGTGCAATAACCGTCGCGCACAACCCTGAGGCATTTAGTCCAGACAACCCTAAGACCCCGAATTGAAACCCCCAATTTCCCCGTAACGCAACGCCCCCAAAAATCCCGTGACACACCCGGAAGCGCGACCGTATAAAGCGGAAGCGAGGCTAGGGATGGGAACACGCGCGAACAGCCCGTAGAAGGGCGCTCCCAATAAGGGGATTTTTTTTTCTTGTTTGGTGTAAATGTATGAGGAAGACTCGGTTTATGGGAAAGTTTGTGGAAGGATTGGGAGGCAACAGCGGACAGGATCCGTGCCTCAAAAAACCCCAGTCGCGTATTTTGTGGGTGTAAAAGGCCCGGTAGATTTAGGAGGCATCGGCGGACAAGATCCGTGCCTCAGAGGAAAAATTTTGTAGTTTGATTAGTGGGGAAAAAATTAAGAGGCATCAGCGGACAAGATCCGTGCCTCGGAGATTTATTTTCCATTGATTTTTGTGTCGTGTCAAGTTTAGGGGGCATCGGCGGACAAGATCCGTGCCCCAATTAATTAGTTAACCTAGTAGTTAGGAAATCCCGGAGAAGCGCGCCCAAAAGTAGCCCGGTCGCGAAAAAGAATTAATGAAATAAGGAGATTTGGCAGAGGAAAAAAAAATAAATAAATAAAAACCCCGTTTGAATTCGAATTAAATCCGCGCGAAAAAAGTCCCGTCGCGAAAATCCACGTCATGCCCCTGGCGGCCGAGAGGGGCATAGGTTGCGAGAACGACGGCGCCCACGTGGCCGATAGACAGTCGTACTTACGCTACCCGAGTGGGCAACACGTGGGAGCCCGTGAAATTGTGAGTGGATAGCAAAGAAAAAAAAAAGGAAAAAAAGACGAATAACTCGAGGAAAATGGACAGGAGTGAAGAAAAAGGGAAGGAAAAAGGAGCAGGGAAGATGGAGGACGAAAAATCCGAGGAAAAGGCGCAGGAGGATTTGGTGAGCGCATAATTCATTCGTTTCCCTCTTTTTTACTGTCCCCGTAGCTTTTCCATTTTCCCTCTTGTTTTGTTTTTATAGTTTCCCGTAACGTAATCCCCGACTCGATTAATTAATTGATTAATTAATTACTTTATTAAATTCCCCGTACGAAAATCCTGTGGCGTCTATATTATCATTTTTATTATTTAAATGAGAAACTGCCCCAAAACCCACGCGTTGCACCAGCCGTAACAAGCCGGTCGTCTGTCTCTCTCGCACTCGTGGTGAGAGGGTAGGCAAAACGGTTTTCTCCCCGTAACTCCCGTAATTCCCGCGGGAAAAATTCGAAACCAACCCCATTCGCTAGGGTTGATCCCCACGAACCCGACGAGTCCCGTTTTATCCCACTAGTCCCGTTATTCCAAATTTTTTTGTGGAAAAGAGGAAATAAAATTTTGGATTTACAATTGCGCCTTCCTTTTGTATCGCAATTTTTCCTTGCCCCCCTTCCCCCCCCCCCCCCCGTAACATTCTCGCCGGCGCTAAGCCGAATTCCGAGAATTTCGTGCCTCAGGACGGTTATTGCGCTTGCCCCGAGACTAATAATAATAACTAAAATCAATTTATTTAGAGTCATTTATAATTATAATTAACATACTATTACTTCGGGAATTTCGAGTTTATGTTCATTTGGGAAATTCCTTCTTTTTTTTGGGGTTCCTTTTGGGGAAATATTTTTATTACAATTGAGCAACAAAAGAGAAATGCTAGGGGATGTAATTATCAAAATTTCTTGCAATATACTCTGATTTTACCAGATTTTTGTGTTCGGAGCATTTTTCTTTTCCGGAATTCCCCTTCCCACCAGTTCTAGGTTTCCAGGTTTTTTTTTGTGTTTTCTTTCGGGAAGTTGTTTCTGGTGGAGGAGTTACGGCAACGGATCGGGTTAACACCCCCGATTCCCCCCCTGACTCATGATACGAAAGTTACTCTCGAACTAGCCGGGAGATGGTAACACCTCCCCCCCTTCCGCCTGTTTCGTTCCGTTCTCGGCGAAGTGCCGGGCTGCCACGGGCCGGTTGTAGGCTATAAATATGTGGGGCCGGAACCCGCCGAGGAACTTCCGGTTTGGTGGTTCCGAAAAAAAAACCACCTGGCGCCCAGCAACGGTTTTAGGTTAGGGGAACTTTGATGAGAGAGGCGGAGGGAGGGACGGCGCAGTGGCTTTTTATCCACCCGGATAAAAAGTCACGTTACAGTTAATATGAAAAGTAATCATTTCGGTTATATTTGAGTTATGCTATTTACAATGAACTTAAAATGATAAGTGGAATTCCCTGATTTTCATCGCATCAAGGAGGAAATAGTGAAGGTTTTTCAGATTTTGAGCATTGCAGCAGTTAGTGTCCAACAGGTCAATTAATGAATTGTTGATTGTCGGGTCCCCCTCTTTTTGGGGTCCCTGGGGAGGTGCGATCAAAGAGGGGGGCCAGAATTTTCGTTGGCTATTATACAGAGGGCAACTCAACAGTATGTGGCGTAAGGTTTCATGTTCATTTAGATTACAGCCTTGACATTTTTCATTTGGGGAAAGCTTATGGGATTTCCCACGTAGATACAATGACGAGAAGCGCATATTTGAAGTTCTGACCTGGACCATTGATTGAATGTATGGCCAAGGACACCTGTTCAACAAGTAGGGAGCAGTGGAGTCAGACATTGTTTTTGGAAAAGGGAATTGGAAGTTGACTGAGGATTGAAGAGATACGATGTCAAGCTGCTTGTAGTGTTGTGATAGTTTCAGGACCAGGTCAGCTTCGGAGCACTTCCAGTGCTCGGGATTAAAATTTTCCCACATGTTTTCAGCACTAATGAGCTTCAGGAGTTTGTTTACCTGAGAAACCCAGTTGTGTTTCTCAAAATAGTTTCTTTGGCTGACAGTGAATCCGTTGGACATATTTTTGTAGAGAGCAAGATGCCTCATAAAACAGATTTTTGGAAGTCTTGTGTCTTCCATTTCAAGAATTTTAATAATCCAAGCCAGAGTGCTATCAAAGACTCGAACAGCAATAGGAGCCAGACCCAGCTCAAGACGCAGCAGATATCCTGGAGTAAAGATAGGTAGCTTGAATAATCTTTTGAAGTAAAAGGCCTGAGCAGAATCCAATAGCTCCAAATACCTTAGGGCCCATACGGGAGCTCCATACAGCATGGTTGCTGTAATAATGCTCTCATACAGCCGGACACTGCTGGGCCATGAGTCAGATTTGGCTTTTGACAATATTTTGAGGACTGTGCCAGAAGCTATTCTGGCTCTCTGGATAGCAGCACGAGCTGCTCTCAGACCCAGCGAAGAGGAGGCAAATTCTAGTCCTAAATACTCATATGCATTAACTCTTTTGACCTCTGCTCCCCCACAAAAAACGTCTTCTTTTGTTTTTGCTTCCTTCCCATTTTTAAAGACAACAAGTTGTGTTTTCTCTAAATTAACATTAAGACCTTTAATTTGCACATATTCATGGAGTACATTTGCCGTTTTCTGAGCCTCAGCTCTGCTAACCGCTAGAAATGCCATATCATCAGCATAGTGTAGCTGAGAGAGGTCGTGAGCGCCGTCGAGGGGAACACCCCTGATGCCCCTTTCTTCGAAGAAATGAACAATGTCAGAAATGACTAAAATAAACAGGAGGGGGCTCAGGGACTCCCCCTGGAGGACGCCCTCAGTTATTTCGACAGTATTAGTGCAGTTGAGGCCTTGTTTCACTCTAAGAGAAACAGCATCATAGAGCTTTTTAATTATTCTAATAAATTTAGCACTTATATTTAGCTGGTGGATACAAAGCCACAGTTTGAGGTGGTTGACGGAGTCAAAGGCACTTTTGAAATCCACAAAAATAGAGAAAACCTTTCTTTTCTTTAGTCTGAGCTGAAAGTCTACCGCCGAACTTGAAATAAAAATATTGTCCAAGCAACCTCTTTTCTTTACAAAACCCGCTTGGCATTCTGGGATAATTCTATGGTCAACTACCCACTTCTCAAGTCTAGTTCTAAGGATCATGGTGGAGAGCTTCGTGATACAATTCACTAGTGCGATTCCTCTGTAATTCATCGGATCTTTCTTGTCTCCATTTTTATGTATCATAGACATTTGGGTGTCAGATCAAGAAGTAGGCAACTGCTCAGTATCTAGTATTTTATTGAACATGCTGGTCAAAAAAAGAACCCAGTTCGCAGGGAGATTCTTCAGGGAATCACTGGAGATTCCGTCAGGACCTGGGGCCTTTAGCGGTTTAGATTTTTGTAGATTAGTATTTACTTCTTCAGAAGTGATTGGAGTGTCAAGGAAAGGATCAAGTACTCCAAAAAATAGGTATGAATTATGAAGTCTAGGTGGATAGATATGAAGTAGAAAAGTATACCATTCATCCAGAGTAATGACCTAACTTGTTGGTTTGAATTCAGAGCAGGCTCTGACTGTTTGCCAGAAGAGCTTCGAGTCTTTCACACGAGAAAATCGTTCAGTGAGATCATTATAGTAGGCCTTTTTTTTATTCTTGAGTAAATTATTGTAGGACTTCCTTGACGACTCAAGCAATGCGATTGCTCCATTAATTTAGTTTTAGCAAGAAGGACTAGTTTAGCATCCTGGCATTCCAAGTCAAACCAGGTTTTCTTGTATTTTGAGAAGCTAGTATTTGTTTGAATTTTTGTTAAGTTGAGATCAAGGGCGACTTTCGTTATTGTCTTACATAGAATAGTATTTAAGTCGTTTGTTGATGCAGCGTCAAGGGAGACAGCAATCCGGTCGGACCACATCATATTTTGGGAAAACGCTTCTGCAAGTTCTGGTTTCCATTTGATTATAGTTTTTCTTTCGTGAGGTTGCTCGGGCATAGTGTTTTCAATGCTATACGGGTTGATAATCGATACTACAATAGGATAATGGTCCGACAGGGTTACCCCCGTGTCAACAAAAATTCCCTTGACCAAGTTACAGTGTTGAAAGTCAATCCAAACAAGGTCAACAACACTAGCACCCCCACCGCCAGACACGTACGTCATTTTTCCTGGGAAATCTCCCTCAGTTCTATCATTCAATAGTATAAAATCATTACCTTCCATGAATTCTATTAGTTGATGGCCTCTTGGATTGACTTTTTTATGGTGAGAGTCCCTCATGTAATGAAGTACTGTGTTACTGAGGGCCTCTGGTCGCCAGCAATTGAGGTCAGCCACCCAGCTGTTAAAATCCCCCGCCCCCCATCAGCCACAGGCTGTCACGATAATTATTGCTAAGAGAATTTAGAGCATCTTGGAGAGACTCCAAGGCAGAGTCAGTATTTAAGTCGGGTTTGAGATAGATACCCCCTAGAATGATAGAGAAATCGTTAAAATTAGCTTCACATAGTATACAAAATTTAAAGGAGTAAAGGATACGGATATCACAGAATTCTTTTTTCCAGAGAAGAACGAGTCCACCGCTGGCTCTTTGTGCTGGTACCCAGTGCTGGTTGTATGTGGTATTCCAGGAGTTTGACAAGTGTCTGGGTGTTTCCACCGCCCACGTTTCGCAGATGAAGATGATCGGAGCGGGATTCTCAGCGACGAACTCCGCTATTCGCCCGGGGCCACGGGAGTTCCAGAAGACGATCTCAAATGCGGAGGTATCACGTGGCCCGGGCTCTGATAGTTTCCCTGCTTCGAGCGATTGACTTGTTTCTCAGGCGATCTAGCACTAGCTTTTGGAACGGGTGGAGGAGCTGGGATTAGTTTTTGCCTCACCTCGTCCCACCTCATCCACTTGTTGTCCAGATTAATCTTCAGGAAACCCACAGGAAGTTGAGTTTTCTTTCTTTTTTGTCTTTCTGTGTGTGCTATCTCTCTCAGATTCTTCATAATTTTTCCCTCTCTTACTGTGTAGTCAATAAGAATGAAGATCTTAGTGTTTTGGAGTACTTCTCTTTTTTTCTTCAGTATTTGCTGTTTGACCTCCCAGCATTTGAGTGTAATGATAGCTATAGATTGTTTATCAATTATTTTCACTCTTTCAATGCAGTCAACAGTTTTGAATTTTTCCTGGATAAAGGTTTTGACTTGCTCTTCCGAATCTGCGACCTGATTAATTGTACCTCTCATGACGATATTTAGCCTCTTTGCCTCTTTCTCTTTCGCATCCAATTTTTCGAGAGTTGTGTTCAGATTGAGTGACCATGTGTCTTCTAGATGTTGAAGGTGAGATTGAGTTTATGCAGACGCTGTTTCTAGGCGTCTGTTTATGTGATCATCTAAAACTGTGTCAGGAAGTTGCGAAAGATGAGCATTTTCGAGATCTCTAATTCTGCTGTCGAGGGAAGACCATCTTTCTTCCGCTTTGGTTTCATTTGTAGCAAGTTGCTTAGCTAGATGGTTGCATTGTTGTTTTAGCTCCATGAAGTCACTTTTTGAATCAGCGCGGACATTTTTTAGCTCTGAAGAAATGTCTTCCAGTTGGCGCGACATGCGCTCCATGCTTTCCATCATACGCTCATTCATCTCGGTATCTGAGAGAGGTAAATGCTTATCGGCAAAACGAAGCACTTTGTATTAGAGGCTTTTGAATTTGTATCCCGGATTGGCTTGATCTTTTGGTTTTTTTGGTGGGTTTGGTGGTAGAGCTGTTGCTTCTGGCGGTCTTTTTGTTCCCCTAGTCGTGAGGAATCTTTCAATTGGATTTCGTGTCTGGGTGTCAGTAGCTTGGGTAAAACTCAGAGCAAGAGTAGGGCGACCACGGTTTGATTTGAGAGTGGCTAACTTACTCGTGCTGTTGGATGTTTTGTGACTTTTACTCAGTTCGAGTGGAGAATTGACGTTCTTCTGTTTGTTTTCTTTTTGCTTGACAGGCAGAGGACACTCTGTTACCGACTGGGCATCAGTGCTTGAAGTTGGCTCTTTAGTCGACAAGATGTCGCTCACCTCACTTTGCGCTCTGGGCATTTTCAGAGGTAGCGCTCATCTTGCTACTCAAGTCTATGTCCAAATGCAATCGTGTTTAACCTCTCCTACCAAAAACGAAATTATATTCAGTGTAATAACACAAATAGCCAGGCACCACTCGAAGGGAATTATATCTTAAAATGCCCGCACGATTTTATTTTGACGAGAATTCCACTATCTAATTAAACGTTTTAATCAGATCGAAGTTATTAGCGGATTAAACGGAGCAGCAAATAAAAACGTATAAACTTGGTCAGCGCATGCGCAGAACCCAATTTTATTTCATTTAGAAATCTGTATTCCTTTTCAATACATTACAGGTGAGTTATTGAACCCAACCGCCTCCACGGTCATTAGGATTGTGGAATCCTTCTGTTACTGACTAGTCGGATATTCACCTGGGGATTAAATTTTGATATTTCTTTGTTTGTTTTGATTTTCGGACGAAAGGTCGTCCTGGCGCCCAACAGTTAACGTTGTTTGAATTTATTGATTTTTTTTTTGATATTTTGATTCATTTGAGTTTCACGATATTATTTAATTACCGTGAATTAAAAATACGTGACAACGTCCACTTGCGATTGACGCGCTGGCCAAAGCATCTTTAAAAACTGACATACTTGTCAACGACGTGGGCCCGTCTAAATGAACTCTGTCTCCGCACGAGACGTAACTCCTTCAGGTTCTAGTGGAAATCTTCTATGATTCTCCTCCCCCTTCCAGAGATTTGATTTTAACTGTTTCTACAGCTTAAAATCCTGTATTATTCAAAATGTCGCTAAGTACAATTTGAATCTTCTGCTGTTGGACAACATGAATAAACGTGAGAAGTTAAAAATTACAAATGCTTTGTTATTCAATACAGTTACTTTCAGCTAATGAGCTTAGCTGGATGTTTACTGCCAAAAACCTCTCCGATTTTCTATCCGTCGATAGACTTGTTTCCTTCTTGCAACTGAGTAGAAAATTCTTCTCTTGGTCTATCTAGCGATAGTCTATCCGAAGATAGTTGCTCTCGTGATGAAAGCGAGTTTTTCAATTCCAAATTTCGCCAAGTTATTCTCGTACTCATTGTAGTCGTCGGCAATGGTTGATCAATCCTTGCCTTCGAAGAAATCCGCTGCCACCAAATGTTATGACTGGAAATGGTCCAAGAGTAGGTTCTTTGGGTTTATCTGTAGAGATACCCTCTACAATGAGTAGATACTTTAACTCGTGGGTTTATTAGAAAAGGAATAAGTATTTATTCAAATCAAATGATTAATTAATATCCATGATGTATAATAAAATATAAAAGTAAAATGTAAAATGACACACTCTCGTGTCTGATTGAGAACTGACCTCTCGAACATTAGTGAGTTCGATTCTTATAGTCAATTATCAGTGTCCCATTGCAACATGATTACACATGTAGCAATAAGATGCTGAGTCAAATAATATGTGAAGTAAGTCGAACTCATTAATGTGTTCAACTTCTTCACTGTAATAATGAAATAATTAAATGATATAAAATAATGCTTATGGGGCATAACATTAGGAATATTTCATAATTTTATGCATGCACATTTGTCCACTTGAATTTTCTCCTGAAAGTCGATTTCAATATAAAAACAAAAATATTGATTATTTCCGGAAATAACTCAAAATCCGTTTTCTATATTGAAATCGGTCTATTCAGAGGGAAAATTCATTTTTCTAAATCGTGACGCATATACATTTGATACCGAAACGTTAATTGTTAAATATTAACTTTTACTCAGAGAATTTGTTCAAAAAAGCTCTATCCTTCATTTTTATCACAGCATTTCTGAGTTACTTCATATAGTCCTATTATTCCATCGAGATTATTCTTATTTCTTCTAAATCACTTGGTGTAGTACACATGGGGCACTTGAGGGCCAAGCCAAGAGCGATGGAGGTTTCACGTATTCTTCTGGCACAACGTGCACGTACAGTGACTTGATGGCATGCTGTACTCATGAAAGTTACCTTCTCATCTCCACATATTTGGCATGAAAAATCGTAGGGTTTCACTTCATCGGCTTCTTCATTATTTGTGATGAAGACGCGCCGAAACTCATGTACGCTGTTACGGCAGCTTTGACAGATTATTTGTGCAGGAGCTTGGGCCACTTGAGCTGTAGTACATTCACTGCAATATGCTATGCAGTGACATGGTAGTGCAACTTCTTGAATGGGATCAGTTAAATGGGATTAGTTAGTTAAACACTTTCTGCACCACCAGTCATATTGGAGAAGTTGAACTTCATTATCATTGTCGGGTATTGAAATGGTGTCATCCATATCGTGATCGTGATCCTCATTTTTTTGAGGATTTTCAATGTTAATTTGTGGTCGATCCGCTGGACTGACATCTGGTTCCATATCAATGCGAACCTGATTGGGTACAGCGAGGAGGTCACGAAAACTCATATCATTGATTAAGCCCTCAGGGTCGGGATGAAGGCCCACTGGGAGATCAAAGTCGATAATTTCATTTATGGGATTTTCATGAGGTCTTACTAACTGAAAATCTCTAGTAATGTATTCTCGGTTGAATAAAAGATCATCGAAATATTTAGCTGATATGAAACTGACTGCTGCAAGGAATCGGTCAATTGATGTAACACCATCACGAAGCAAATTCCATAAGCGTTGAAGAACTGATGCTCCAATACAGCTCTTTACTTTTGGTGTTGTTATAATTGGAACACGACCTTGACCATCTTGTAACGTCCTTGCATTTTTCCATCCCTGTTGAGTAATTGCCATGGAAGCACCTGCAATTATGATAGAAAAGTTACGAAAAATTACCATACTGAAAAGTAGAAAAAATATAATAATTTATCTGTTATTGAAATCTCAATAATCATGATGATTGAGAAAATCGTAAATACATCCACTAACATGAGATACGATTATATGCAAAATGAGCATTCACTCATGAAGTGATAAGAGAATGAGTGAAAAAATTTGTTGAAGATTTTTTAGCAAATATTATTGAATTTAGTAGCTTCAGAAAGAAAATCACGAATTAAACCCATGGGAAATAAAATTGGTCATGATGAAAATAAAATCAAAAAATTGAAATCTAAGAAATCGGACCAAATTGGAACACAACGAGGAGTAAAAATTGAATAGATTTTCTGATGTTTATCCTCAGAATATGAGATAAAAAGAGAGAATCTCAACATTAGATCGAGAGTGCGGAACAATTGATGATTTCTTTATACTCACAGGATTTTAAGTGAATGATAAATTTCAGCTAATGGCCTTAGCTGATTAATAGTTGCCTCAAAGAGTACTCTCATAAAGATCCCAATCGCTTGTAAGAGGTGATTTGGAGCATGTGTGTGAGTATTGTTGTTATGAGAGGGGTGGTATTCACCATTCACGATGATTGTCCGGGCACTGCATCTTGCCGTGTGCTTCTGGCGACAATGTGCGTAACTGTAATTGTCGGAGAATATGGGGCATTCCACGCCAAATCGAACGCCATTTGGCTTTTGCATCTCGGATATTTCTCATAATTTTTGATATTATAGTATCAGTTGAAAGATATTTCCACCCTGAATTTTCTCTTTTTTTTTGTAGAGCCGTTTCTGAGAAATCAATTTTTCAAAAAAAAATACTTTTTTTAAAAATACCCATAATTTTGTGAAAAATGGTCTGATTGGGACGTTTTTTATTTAAATTTGTGTTTTTGAACACAGTTTGCAAATAAAAAGTCAGAAAAATTTTCGAGACCGTATTTTTATAAAATTTTGAAGTTTTTAGTACAAAATGTCGATTTCTGAAAAACATGTACTGATCGATTTTCTCGCAAATTTTTACTAAAAAACTGTCACTCATTCCGCAACTTTTGAGCCTAATCTGATGATGGGATAATGATGGGATCTATTTTTTTCGAATTTTCCAATTTTCATCATCTAAATTTCCATAATTATGACCGTTCATTTTGAGTTAAATATATTACAACATATGATTATGCGTCAATTCTCATTACCTTCCTCCGAAATCGACTTCTGAAGGACATAACTAAGTTTGAAAGTGTCCAGTTCATATGTCCGTTTGAAAGTTGCCACTTTCCAAAATCAATTGCAGCCTTAGATTACGGTCAGTAATGAAAATTACGTTGGATAACCTAGCGGCTGAGTATCGTTCGTGTGCCCGACCCCATATCAGGATAAGAATGGGAGTGTTGTTTTCATTCCCGTATTCACAGTGTCTCCTAACCTACAATAACTTCTTCCAAAGAAATATCTGTAGATTTCCACTATTCATGTTTTGAAAGAAAACAATTCATTGTGAAAATTTGCACGATGTCGAACTTCGAAATGTATAATTTGTGCTGTAATCCGTTACAATTGGAAAATCATAAAGTGAAGAAAAGTCTCCGACGTGCTTCTGTTACTCAACAAAATTTGCATAATTCAAGTAATGATGACTTTCTGTGCACGTCGTGTAGAAAGGAATTGGACTCAATAAAGACTGCTCCTGTTGCTAATGATGATGAAGTTGAAAGTGAAGTCGAAGATGCTGTCACTCAGAGGACTCTTCCATCAATTTCAACAACGACGTCTGGTAAGAGCAATTAAACATTGTTGAGAATTTTCAATTTTTTTTTATTTCATCAAAACAATTTTTTAAATTGAAATCAATGATTGATCCCATTACTATTCACAACTGGGAGATGCAGATGAACAGCTAACCTCACAAACTAGTAGTCTGTCTCAATTGAGCTTAGAAACTGTGTTGCCTATAGTTAATGATGCAATGGCAATATTGAATCAGTCTCCAATTGTTAAAAAACAAGTTGATAATCAATCTTATTTGCTAAACAAAGTGCGAAAAGTATATCATGATTTAAGTACGACTTTAGGAATATCAGAAGACACTGACGATGCAAGTAATTCGAAGGACTTCTTGGAGATGATCGAAAAATTGAAAATGAAATTTAACGATAATAATACAACATGATCTGAAAAAATTCAGATCGTGTTGTATTATCGTGGTGTATTATCGTGGTGTATTATTATAAAAATAAATTAAAAAATGGCTGCCGATTGCTGTTGTCGCCATTTTAAAAATCTAAAAAAAATATATGATATAGATTCAACTGTTTCTTCATAAATTTTGTTTGAATTATACGCTCTTTCGCAATAAAAAAGTAGTCTCGCCCTTCCTTCGTAAGACTTATATTTAACGAGATCGGAGCATTCGAAGCCGGAGTGGAATGGGCATCTTCACCGTGTTGTCAAAATTTTAAATGGTCATAATTATTGGAAAAAAATTTTTTTTTTGTTCCTATAGGCAATGACTTTTCTAAGCCATTCCAACAACATATCCAAAAATGAACAAAATCGGGGAAGAAAGCTTGAAAAATAAGTGAAATAGCGTGGAATGCCTCATAAACTGACTAATAATTCAATGAATTTAGTGGATTAGAGCAGTGAATCTGTTTCAATAACTTTTTTCAATTATTTCCAAAAACGAAAATTGTTTAGGACCAATAATACCAATATTCTATTGTTTCCGCCACTTTCTTTTTTTCTCAGTGTACGTAGTGAAATACTTGGAAGAAATTCTCACGTCCTATTCCTTGTGGTCTTTTCGAAGACCCATGCGTAACCTTCGTGAATAAAGTCGTTCTTGTTGTTATTTCGAAAAATCCATCGGTGAGGCTCGGCCATTGTTCACGTCATTCGATAAATGTCGGGTCATTCGTTGCCAATCTACTAGGAAAATAGCGAAACCAATAGTCGCATTAAATTCCCCGAGTTTAATCCCCCAAATGTAAGCTACTCCTTCCACAGATGTCCCTAAAATCAACTAGAAAAAAAATTCTAGTTATCAAAATTTCAAGTGCAAATCAGTGAATAATTATGAAAACATCCAGTATATATTCCAATAATAACGAAAAAAAATCACAAAAAAATTAATTCCTAAAGAAATTCAAAAAGAATCTCTACATATTAAAAGAAATTCGGCCAAGTTGAATTTGAAAAATGAGAGAGGCCATTCAGAAGAAAAATCAATATTATTTTTGTGTGTATTGCGGATTAGAGGATTGAATTTAATCCTCTATTTCAAAATAAAACGATACGTCACCCAGCGTGTATCAAAACTCAGATAATTGAAAATGTTTGAAAATTTACAATATATTCGTACACCGAGAAAAAAGTTAAAAACTATCAAATATTTATTGGTATTTAAAAAAAAATTCTAAATATTTTGAAATAATCAAAGTTAATCTTTTCAAATTGAGTAGTTTCAGCAAATTCTACGATTTTTCAAAAATTATTTAATTGAAAATATTTGATAAGGACCAATAGCATCAATATTTCATCCTTCTTCCCGTTTTTTTCTCACTGTATGTCGTGAAAAATGATTGAACGATTTTTAATATACTCCTTCGAAATTCTTGTGAGCTAGTCATTTCCGGAATTCCTAAAAACGGAACAAATCGTGACGGTCGGAAGCACGCTCCGATATCGCCAAAAAAAATTAGATGATTGAGACCAATATCTATTTGTTTAAAGAAAAAATAGCTATTTCACGATATAGCTCTTGAGAGCTCACTTGGAGTATTTTCGAATGAAAAAATTAAAGTTAATTACCTGTATATGAATATCTGTATACGTAGACGAATTACGTATATTCTCAAGAAAACCTCTCGCTTGCCCGACGTCTGAACTGCGAATGAGGAATCGTCTTTTTCGTAGGTATCCTCGTCACCCCTCTCTTATAATTCAGCAAACGACAATATCACTCAAAATTTGGCCATAAGATAGCGTTATTAAACTCACATAGTGTTTTCCATTTTACCGCCTGATTTACCGTTTGATACTTATCAGATGGAATTTTTGAATTAATTAAAACGCTCGATTTCCAATCGTTCAAGACACATTAGGAAGAAAACATGAATAATAATGGATATGAACGTGGAGGATATTTTTACGGGAAGAAAAATACTACGCCACTCGCCACGTAAGTATTAATGCAATATATGTATAAAAAGTGTAATTTTAATGAATATATAGGTTATTTGTTTTCCTTCGAATTTCAAATCAAAACAATTAATGATACTACTGTACATAACTTTATGATTATGAGCATTTTTTCCATTGAGAGCAGTTTAGTGCAGTGCAAGTTTTCCATTCCTCTCCCATTTTTTATAATTATGATGATATTCCAATTTTAACGATTTCATTTTCCTTTCCAATTTCCGTATGTGAGGATTCTTTCCCCAATATTCAATCCTGTTTAACATATTGAGCACGTCAAGAAGTATAATTGGAACTATTTTCTTCTTCGGTGTCTTGAGAAATATATTTCGGCATAACAGAACGTCTCATTATTTCCATACTCCTCAGGTATTATCAATGTCGACGAAAAGGATCAGCTTACTCTCCAGCCCGAGCAACATTGAATAACAATAATGAATTTATTGTAACAGTGCCACATGACCACTTTCCAGATGCAAAGTTTTTGACATCAGAAAATTTCAAAAGGGAACTGTGGATTGAGACAGTTTCGTCTTCTTCTGAGAATTTGAACCATTTATATCAACGTATTGCTGCTAAGTGAGTATTGAAAAAAAAGGAAGGAGCTTCCGACTGGAAAACTAATCAAGAAAGTGAAAATCATTATATCAAATTTCTTCGAATATGAACAATCGTGGAACAAAAATTCCTTGCCATTCCTTGACATTTTCGGTCAAAATTGATGATTCCTTTTTCTGGTCAATAAAGTTAAAGAAAAAAAAAGTCTCCCCTGTTCAACATGAGGCTGCAATAACTATTTTTTTTCTACATTGGGTGATTCTAAAGATGTAACGTCGATAGAGTCAAGCTTCTTCAATAATATGCAAGAGACCTCGATAAAAACTTACCCAAAATATTTTCGTGCCATAAGAATGATATTTTTTCAAATCGTATTCATCCGTATCTCACTTGACAGGATTCAATTGAAGGAAATAGGCAAGAATTATCTTCTTTATTATACAATGCCGATAGGGAAATGTGGGGTAAAATAGGCATTTCAATTGAACAGTTCGAGACGAAAATTTTCGGATGATTCCATTAAAAAACTGAGAAAATTTGAAGGGAAAAATATGTATCAATATCATGTCTTTCCAATTTCAAAAATTTTACTTTTCTGGCCGAGTGTGAATGAGGTACCGCTTATGGAAACTGAAAAAATTCACATTTTCATCTATACTTACGGTTTTGTTGATGGTAGCGACGTGGGGTTGATTACAAATGAAAGGTGAGCTCATTTCTCATCGATTTATGAGGATCAAATTTTTAATTAATCCATTTTCCGAACACTTATGGACTCTTCTGAAAATTATTTTGTATCCTATAAGTACTGAAAAACTAATTAATTAATTAATCCTTTCTTTTCAACTACATAAATCGATGCAAAATGAGCTCACCTTCCATCTAAAATCAATCTCAGGCCACTACGACCGATAGAATCGGAGATATTCTCGAAAAAAATAAATTTCCCAAAAACAGAAGAGTTTCAATCTCCGAATCCTAAGTAGAAACTGAAATTTTTGAGGATTTCTCAGGCATAACTTTTGACATGATTTACGTGAGAAATTTCCTCACTTTTTCAATGGAATCACCTTGAAAAACTTGTCTCTAAAATTTCCGTCAATTTCGAGTAATTTTCATAGATAACATACCAATAGTCACACATGTCCGTTTTACCTCATGTGTCCATTGTACCTCACCTCACCCTATATGATATTGATAAAAACCATCAGACTCAATTTTTTTATCCATTTATTTAGTAATCTTGGTGGATCAGCCTTAATACCGTTCACATCAATCGCGAGATCGATGGCTCGATGGTGGGCGACAATTCGGCCAGCGATTCCTCATTCTCTAGAAGAATATTCTAATTCATTAGTGAGTGATGCATGGCAACATTTAACGGAATATGGTAGCGGGAAAATTGAAGCCATAACACTCACAGTTACAAACGACTCATTCGTAACAATACTAGGTGACTTAGAATTTAGTCGTCAGCTATATTCAGCAGAAATATCGATTGATAGCACATTTGCTGTGTGTCCACGAGGAATGGGCATTGTACAACTAGTGACAATTATGGCTATGATTGATGATGCTGTAAGCTTTAAACTCTCAATAAATTTATTCTATTGGCATGACTAGTTCTGATGGTTGAAAAATCGATTTGCAGGAATCCGTAGATGAATGTCCAGAAGCAAAAAATGTAAAGTAGAAGAAAATTTCAAAGTGTTTGTGAAACTGCATAAGAATAGTTTAGATAGAGTTTTCCTCCTTCATTGATATGAAATGAATATTAAACAACACATTTACAAAATATAATTCTTGACTTGTATGATTAGAACCGTTGCCTCTAGCAAGAACTGTAACTCTCACTCGTATGAAATATTCTTTTCTTTATTATCCTGATATACTATTTTATCTCAATAGAAGCTGGATTAGTCTAATATCAATGGATTTATTGAACCGCAGAAGCCTCTCTTCGATTCTTCTCTTTGACCAAAAATAGAAAAAGTGTTGCATGTATCAATAAGTAGCATATTATTTATAAATTGACCTTTGAGCCACTGCCTATTGCATAGGCTTCGACGCAACACAAAAAAACTAATGTATATGAGACTATATTTCGATATTTTTCCAATCACATGGCTCTCAATATAAGACCAGGAAGGATACATCTGGATTATGAAAAAGCCTTAAAGAATGGAATACTCACCATTTTTCCAAGAGCAGTCGTAATTCCATGTTTCTTCCCCTATTTGCAGGTATAGCACTTCACTGTATTACTCTTCACTACATTATATCACTCTGCAGACAATTATGAACACACGAGCCCGTATACGTGTATATTCATACACACTGCGTTTGAGTGTATTACGATAGAGACATCTCTAAATTTTATTTAGTTTATTTTATGGATTTTATTGTGAAAATAAATGTTGAACTACATGTTTCCCTAGATGAAGGAACCTGTTGATCAATTTAATAACATAATATGGACCATGCTTCTTTTGCCCCTTTTGTAGCCTTGCTAGGTACGAGGTAGGGCGCTGAAATACCTTGAACCGAGTAGAATTCATAGTAGTATCGCTAGGCTTATTGTATTTAAAAAATTGTGGAAAAGACCAACCTTTTCAAAAAATCTAAATTCATGAAAAAGTATAAATCATACAGAGTCAATTTGTCTTCAAGGCTTAAACTCGTATGTAAGATCGATTACTTGTTATTCGGCGAAAAGAAAATCCAGACGTTCAAACTATTGAATATAAAAAAATATGAAATACGTGCAATTCGATCTTCCTTTCAAAAAAATCACAGCAAGCCTCGATTGAACTGCAGTAATCGAATCCAAATAAAACGAAAGTTATATCACACTCTTTATAATTCATTGGTAGATATTTTCACGGTGTCATTCTCAAGGAAAGTAAAATTTTCTAGTCTCGTTTGAAAGAAAAATAATTGCTGAAATAGCAACCTCAATACTTTTTTGCTGCTAAGTATAACACAGTTGTATGATATTAAGTCCTCCATTCTTGTGTTCCTCAAGTGACGAATAGATATGAAGTCACCATATGGACTTATTGGAAAGTTAATTAATTCGTTCAGGCTCTATCAAGAAAATTGAAATCGAAGGGAAAAAAATTTATGGAAAAACTGAACGGTTGGAGACATGGGAAAATATTTTTTAGAAAGCTGGGAGCACTGGCTTTATTACCACCAGCCGATATTCCGAGAGCTTTCGATTGGCTTGTCGCTAATGCTACCCAGGATATTTTAGAAAGCTTCCAGCCTTTGATACGTTATTACAGATCGTGGTGGTTGAATGAAGTGAAGCCGGAAAACTTTTCAGTTTACGGACACATTCATCGTACAAATAACTTTATAGAAGCTTACCATCGTGTGCTGGGTCAAAAGATGCAAAGACATCCTTCAATTATCAAATTCACTGGTAAGATGGATCCATAATTAATAACTCATGAAATTGAGGACTTTCGCCATGTTCAAATACTTAATGCAATCATAGAGGATCTCGTGAGCTCACAATCAGCGACATGGTCAAAGTGGATGTCCCTCAATATGGGCCAAACAGTTCGTCGTTCACGTGAATCACGTTACGTAATCCGAGATTCAATTATCAAAGAAGCTCGGGAATTATATGACAATGGAGTTCTGGATATCCCATGATTTTTGTCGGTAGCAAATCATCTTTCGAGGAATTTCAATAATCGATTATTGATTCGAAGTTCAGAACAGCTCGCATATTTTGTTACAGTACAAAATCATAATATCCGTAAGTGTATCTGTTTTTTCTAGCAAAACGACTTAATTCTGCTCCAATCGAATATGAAGCTAATTTCTGTTGAAAAAAACTATGGGCTGATGCAGTTTAGACACACTTTTTGAAGAATTTCGTGAAAATTTGAGGTGCTATTCATATTTTACATGTGGTCCCCAACATTATTGCAACCGAGCAAATTGCTAGGATGCACTCTCTTCATTGCATTCATATTCAATTTCATTACAAAGTCCCCATTTTTCCCATTCAGTATGAAATTCCCTACAGTAGTCTTAGTGTAGTAAAACAGAGGAAGACTTTTCTTCTATTCTCCAGTTCAAGGACCAAATATTGTTCGAGTGAATGACATTGTGATTGAAGAAGCCACCGAAGGAATACAAATTCTGGATAATCCCATGGTTCGCGGAAACTTGGAAGTTTTATTACGCAAGTCATAAAGATATTGAATCCTGTAGAGAGGAAGAGGGAGGGAGAATCTAATCAATGAGAGCAAAATAATATAGTAACAAATCTCATTGAAATTATTTTTATCATTCCATATATGAGTTCTCCACGGTTATAATTTCTCATTTATGAAACCTGTTGACGTGAAACAGAACGATAAACTCATTATTACGTAGCTCATTTTTTCTCCACTCTTTCCACTAGAAATATTGTTTGAAATAGAAATTGATGAAAATATGTTTTTCATTTTTCATTCTGATGAAAATATGTAATTTCTTTTTTGTCAGTACGTGATATCCATACATCCCGTTGCAATATTTGCAATACAAGTATCCTCGATCATATTTGTCTACCTTGCAAACACTGGTTCGGTTGCCAGAAATGTACAGAGATGTTGATAGAATGGTGAGGGGCCGATAATTCACCTATAGTATGCCGTATATGCTACGAACTTATCACAGCAATTCGAAGAGTTTATGTTACATAATCTTCATCCATTAATCCCGACGGAAACCTAAATATATTTATGTAAGCTTCCTAATTATCCACACACAAAGTTTTTCGATGGAACTGAAATGGAAAATCCATAGACGTGGCTATTGACTTGGCCTAAAAATTTTTAGCATTAACATGTTTATTACTATCATCCAAATTCTATCCAAATATAGAAATGTATGGAACAATGATTGAAAGAAAGTGATCCACTTATGATAGACAGTGAATGAATTGTAATTTATTTATTATTCGGTCCAATTCCTTAGGTGGAAATTACGAACAATAATGGAGATAGATCCTTCTTAACCTGATTTTTCCATAGAGAATCAACGAAGGATGATGGTGGAACCGCATATTTCTATTAGTTGCCGAGATGATGATAGAAAAACTGACAAAAAAAGAATATGTAGTTTCCAAATTCATTTCTTTTTTTCACCAGTTTTTTGAGAATATCTCGGAAAATAGGAGGAACAGAGCCATTTCTAAAAGGCTCTTTCTTGTAGCTCTGATTCTCCTTTACAATAAAGGCCAGAATGAAAATCGTTCTATCTCGCTTATATCCTGCGATATCCTCGAAAACAATAACTCGTCATTGCTAATTCCTGCGCTCAACTGAAGTAGATAAATAGTGCCGGTTCTGGATCAGAGCGCAGCTCGGGTCCTGTAGAAGGATCGTGTAGGGAAGTTCAGGTAGGAGTGGTTGTTGGGTGATGAGTGGGTGTTTGGGTGGTGGATTGGGGCTCGTTGGATAATTTTTCAACCCTTTACCACGGATTCAACCCATTCCGCCTCACGATTTGATTCTTGATTTTCGAAGACCATAAGGAATATCTTGCGGCTGATCCAACTCCTTTTCGTGATGAATTTTCACCCGTATAAGAAATTTTCAATTAAAAAAATATTTTCCAGGAATATTTTGAGGATATTCATAATAGAAGGGGGATCGTTAAAAAAATCATCCATATTAGAAAAATAACTTTTAATGAATTAATTGTAGAAAAATACATTAGTTATTGTAAAAAATGTAATTATTTATCGGCAATAATCATTCAATGGAACTTCTTCCATCTCGTCTGGAGATGCAGTTGCGCCGGTCAGGTGCCCAGGTTACCCCCCCCCCCCCCGGGAGTGAAAAATTTCCTTGACCTTGTCGTGAAATTTAACACTCCATTTCCGTCCCTTACGTGCATTTTTTTGGGGAGATGACTTTTCTTGGGGCCAGTCGCCACATGTGCATAGCTCATTTCTTTCAAGACCTTCTCCAAAATTTAGAGTCTGTTTTAAAATTCAACCAAAGATTTTTTTTAACAGGGGGGGGGGGATGAGTATATAAAGAGCACAATTTTTTCACTTCATCAGTTTTCACAAATCTCAAGAACAAAACATGGATTCAACCGGAGTTTATGAATTGAATCGTAATTCTTCCTCCATCGATTTTCGTTCAGAATCAGCAAGGCTTGCTAGCTACGAAAATTGGCCAGTATCATACATGGATCCAATTAGATTAGCAGCTGCTGGACTCTTTTTCCCAGGTGATGGTGATCGTGTCAAGCATTTCGAATGTGGAGTTGAGATTTTTGAATGGGTTGAAGGGGATAATCCGATGTCCGATCATCAACGATGGAAGCCGCTCTGTAAATTCGTGCGTAAAATACCATGTGGTAATGTACCTATTGGTGTTGATCCTGATACTGTACCAATACCCAGGAGTAGAGATGTCTGTGGACGATATCGAGTAGATTACAGACCTGATGCATTACCAGATTTTCGATTATTCAACTCCATCGAACCAGTGAGTACAACACCTTCAGAAGATGCGGACAGTGAATCAAGCTTGGAGACATCTGACGATCAACCGAATCCAATACAACAGACTGAGGGAAAATTGATTGATGATGGGAGGTTATGTGAAATCTGTTTTAATCGCGAGTTGGGTATTGTATTCTTACCTTGTCGACACATGGTTGAATGTGTCGAATGTGCACTTGATATGACAACTTGCGCAGTTTGCCGACAACAAGTTACAATGACCGTTCACGCCATATTATCCTAGTACTGCAGATTGAATTGTTCAATTCTTCAGTCAATTGCTACTGGAAGAAAACTTTTGAAATTTAGTTTTCCTAAGGAGAGAACATATAAATTAACTGTATTTTGTAAAACTTATATTATAATTTAATGAATAAACATTTTTTTAAAGAATTAAACTCTTTTATTGAAACATGTACATTCCCATATTCTCAAGTAAGTCCTCAAATAAACCCTCCATAATTTTTTCCATTTCATATAACGATTTAATTACTCCACATATTGCAAGTTCATTCATAAACTCTGCCCGTTTTTCATGCAATTGTTTCTGTGCTTCACTGTCCATTCTGAGTATCACTGCAGTCAATACTTCTTGGATGGCAGCATTCTTTTCATTTAAAATGTGGCCAGAGTATTTGGTGAAGCTTCCTCATCCTCAACTGCCTTTCGCTTTTCTCGTAGACGATGGAAATTCCTTTCGAGCTGCACAACATCTTGTACGAGTTCCCATGGATTCCCATCTCTTTACCTGCTCCAAAATGCTTTGCAATAACATCCTCGAAATTGCAAAGAAATGGAGGAGTGCAGCATAATTCTTTGACTTCAGCAGGCGTCAAGTAATCCATGATGACAACTGATGTCTGGATGCTGACTGAAGATTTTATTCTCTCACATCACCCCCACTCTGTCTAGATAAATGTGAATTTGTCTGGTGACGTTCAAAAATTCCGTAACCTAACACCCCCAAATATTTTCCTCAAGAAACTTTTTTTCAGACATGCAATAAATTAATTTCAGAATGTTAGACATGTCAACCTTTTTCAAAGTTGACACTTCCGGGATTTTCTCTGAAAACACATGTTCTCCAGACATACCATGAACTTGTCTGGACCTGCCAGGATGCCAACCTTTTTTTGAAACCTGACACCCCTAGAATTCTTCTCCTAGATACATGTGCATAGCACATGTTTTTTCGTTTCGAGGATTCATCCCCACCTAATAATGCTCCCAGTTTTTTGTTTTGAAACTAGAGGGGAGGATGAGTATAATTGGAGCAGATTCTTAGACTAGCTCATCAGTTCAATGAGCACTCACTCCCTACAAAGAGAAGACTTGGAAGAACGTTGGAGTCAGTTGCAGCAAGAAATTCAAGAAGTCAGCAGGAACATTCAACTGAGGATCCAAGAAGCCAACAAGGACATCCAGCTGAAAATTCAAATCCATCAACTTAGTGCACAACTAGGGGATCTATTAATTGAAATTGGATCTCACGGGACTCAACGCTGCAAACCAGTTACCCCCCAAGGGAACTAGTAATGGATTTGTATCTGCCGTAAAAATTGTAGATCTTGATAAACATAAATTCTTCATTATCACCAAGATCTGCAAAGCTAATACTCGCCTTGGACCAGCAGTGATGGTTGAGCTGTATAATGCTCAAGGCGCTTCCCTGCCGAAGAAATTGGCAACATATTTATTGAAGAATCCAGACAAGCTGGAGGCTATGAAGCAAGTAGTTGCAACTGGCAAGCATCCGGTGGCAATGAGATCCATTAGCACCATATTCAGTGTAGTCGAGTTCACCCAGGACTTGGATAAATACAGAAAAGAAGGAATGAAAGCTTGGAAAGAATTGTAAACTATCTTTAAAATTATAAAAAATTTATTTTCCCAATTGTTATACATGAAAAAAAAGTGAATAAATGATTTTTTATCTTAGCTTTAGTTATTTTCTTTATCTTAAATATTACATAACCCACAATCCTTAGTCATAGATGGTACATCAAGGAGATCTTCATTCCAGTGCATGAGACATCGTTTGCCGCGAAAAATTTCTCTGTCCACTTTCATTTCTTCACTTAATTTTTCCCAAGCTTCATGTACATTAGATGCTGCGAATGTACTCATAAAAGCCTTGGGTAGAAGTGCTACATCTTCAGCATCCATAAGGGTTAAATTTCCTAGTTCAAAGGAGATACGTAGAGATCTATCTGTTGAACGTACAATTTTTTTCGTCATCCATTTTTTCAGAAGGAGAATGTTTTTTACAGCACAAGTCATATTTTTCACATTACAATGAAAAGGACACGTATGAGATGGAATATCTTGGAATTTCGCGATTGACGGGCAATCATCAGAGAACTCATCTAAGTCTATGATGATAGGTAGAGATTCATAGATGGAAATTTTTTTCAGCCATTCTTTCTTTTCGTGACCTTTCACATAAATTTTACTCGTCTTTTTCATTTCCTCTTGACATATACTTTTCACTTGATCGTATAAAATATTGCCATAATTCCATGGCATTTCAGATAATTCCGCTCAAACCATCGATTCGCACTTCGATATTTGACTGGTATTTCATTCAAATCGCAGGGAGGCTGGAGAAATATTATAGAAGCTCTTTCCACCGATTTGTCCAGAGATATCAGAGCCAGTTCTTTTACTATAAACTCGTTGGAGGCTCCTTGGAATCCTTGCATATCCACCAAAAGCTCCATGATGACTGATGCTTTTCCACATGAGCTCCTCATTTTTATGATTTTCTCCACACCAATTAGACTAGTTTTTTCACCCCACCACTGATGGGATGGTATTCTACTATCCGATCATGAATGATGAGACAATATGCTGTTGTTTCAGCTAGAAAACTTTCTCTAGCTTCGAATTCCAGACGAACATCGACTGGACCAAATTTCAAAGCTTCATTCTGTCTACAACAGTCTATGACAATCAGAGGAGCATAATCCAAAAACACGTTCTTTGTTAGCAATGGATTTGCAGGCTGATCATAATAAGATAATTGGAAATATGCAAACATATCATACAGAATAGCATGTAACGTGACTTTTTACCCGGGGGGATAAAAAGCCACCGTGCCGTCCCTCCCTCCGCCTCTCTCACAAAAGTCCCTTAATTAAAAACTGTTCTATGGGCGCCAGGTGGTTTTTTCGGAACCACCAAACCGGAAGTTCCTCGGCGGCGTCCTGCCCTACATTTTTACGGCTCATAACCGGCCCGTAGCAGCCAGGAGTTCCGCCGAGAACTGAACGAAATAGGCGGAAGGGGGGAGGTGTTACTTTTCTCCCGGCTGGCCCTCGAGAGAAAAACGTGACATGAGTCAGGGGGGAATCGGGGATGTTAACCCGATCCGTTGCCATTTCCCATTAACAAAAAGAAACCCCAAAAAAAAACCTTCGGAAAACGATCCCCTGAAAAACCAAAAGATACCTGAAAAATTGAGAAACTTGGGGAAAAGGAGAATCAAAAAAAAAGTACTTGAAACACCAAAAAAATCGGGTAAAATCAGAGTATATTAACAAAAAGAAATAATAATTACAATTTACTCGACTCGAAGATTTAATAATCATCGGAAAACTTTAATATACGACAAACGAAGTTATTGCATAAAAACAAGAATTATTGAAAATTAGAGTTAAAAGAAATTACAGAAATAAATTATTTTAGCTATGATTATTGGCATTCTAGGTAGTACAATAACCATCTAAAAGGCACGGATTTCTCGGAACTCGTCCGAGGTATACGGGTGACGCGATACGGGGAGGGAAGGGGGAAATTGAAATGCTTCGGTCAGGAATTAACGCATTTTTCTTCCAAAGTTATATTTCCGTTTTCTTTAATAAAAAATCGGAATATGTTTCGGGAGGGGTAAATTGGGGGTCGTTGGGTTCGTCTACTTAATCCCTATCGAGGGGGATGCGTTTCGGGATTTTCCAAGGGGAATTTCGGGACTTATTACTGAAATTCTAATTTCCCTACCCAAACGTAACGAGTGCGATTGAGATAGACTCACTACGCGTCACGGCGAATAAGAGATACGAGGCTTTTCGGGTTGTAACATACACCAGAAAATAGGGCAATGACGACGGGGCGATTTTTAACGTTAATTAATTAATTAATTACTTAATTAATCGTTTCGGGAATGGGTCCAGAGCTACGGCAAGATCGAAACGGCTAACGAGAGACAATTGGGTTTTTGGGGCGATCGATACGTTATCTCACCCGATTTGATGACTTCTTCCCTGGGATGCTCCTCATCCTCTCGATAAAAAGGCCTCTCCACATCCTGTAGGTGGTCCGCTTTCGTTGACACTGGTGAAACGGCAGGGCTCGCACGTGTTGTCTCCTGGCCGGCTCACTCTCGACTGCCTCTTCAGACGCGATCAGTCGTCCGGGGGGGGGGGGGTGCTCCCACTACTACTCGAGCCGACTCATGCCCCTCGGTACCGCCAGGGCGCATGACCGTCGCACTCACTACGGGACTTTCTTCACGCGGGAATATTCGAACTCTCGCGAAGTCAAACTTTCAATTCACGGGCTTTTCTTTGAATTTGTCACACAAGTTGCGACCGGGCTACTTTTCGGAGCGCTTCTCCGGGGATTTCCTAATCTAATGTAAATAAAATAATATGGGACACGGATCTTGTCCGCTGATGCCCCCTTAAACCTAACCGGGACTGAACCCATTACTAATTAACCTAACCGGGATTCACCTCCCAACATTACCTAAATGAGGCACAGATCTTGTCTGCTGATGCCTCCTAAAACTAAACGGGCCTTTATTCCGATAAAACACGATTGGAGTACTTTGAGGCACGGATCTTGTCCGCTGCTGCCTCCCAATCCTCACTAAAAATTTAATACCAACCAAAATTAATTAATACACATAAAATCCCCTTATTGGGAGCGCCAGTTACACTGGACTTTTCGCGCTTATTCCGATCCCTAACCTCGCTTCCACTTTAAACGGTCGCGTTTCGGGGTTGTCACGGGGCGTGTCGGGTTTATGTCACGGGGTTGGATGGGACTTTTCGGGGGTAGTTGCCTTTTTTCGTGGGCGACGGTTATTGTACTTACCTGTGCTCTGCTGATGATTCTGCCGGACAACGAGAACCTTCGGGGCTCGTTACAAGCATACTGTTTTTTTATCTATATCAATGTTCATGCTTCCATAGGGATAACATTGTGAACTCAAAAATAGTTTCACATCAGCAATTTTACAATGATCAAAATAGCTAGCGTTTTTCTTCTGCTTGTTTTTCCAATCAGTGTGAAAACCTAAGATAATATAACGAGGTTTTTCTAATTGAGTAGTAGTTTTTACTGTCTACACATGCTTCGTTGTCTGTGGAAGCATAGGATACTCACATAACTCCCATGATCGGAAGCTCATTGATATAGCAGGATCTTTCTGGAGAAACTTGAGTAAATCGATTTTATTTTTATCAGATAATGTCACATAGGGAATCAGCCATTCAATTTTGCTTAGAGAAATTTTCAATACCTCATCAGTGGTTTGAACTGCAGCATTTTTATCAGTACGCGCTCGTATTAATATCAATTCACGCTTGACATTGACGATAATTTCCTGGTAATCTTCAGCAAATCCTAAAAGCATACTCAGGGGGATGGATACATCAAAGTTTCCAGCAGCATCAATCAAACTTGTAGCTCCAGGAAATCTATCCAGTCAGCATTCTCCAGCATTTGAGCTCGATTCGGATTTAATGATACGAGATTTTTCATCAAAGTCGTAATCCCAGCATTTCTTACTTTATCAGCTTCGATCGCATTAATTTCATATCGTATTTCTTCAAAGAGATAAGAAAATGCATTATTCACAAATTTTGTGGTTGCTGTAACAGCAGTATTGTCGCTCTTGGTCAGTTTCCCAGTTAAATGTAGATGGCCTTTGTGTGGTAGGATACAGAGATCCTGATTCTGAACTGTGATCCGTATTTCATCACTGTTGTCAAATGTTTAAGATACATAAGGATGATGAGCATTATCTCATAATGAGAAACAGACTCATCAAATGCCACAGGCATCTGGAGATTCAGGGATTCTTCTTCCATTTTACTTTTTTAATTTTCAATCCCAAACTTTTCAGGAAATTCACGTTTTGAGGTGTTAACACCTTGGAACCAGCATGCAAACTGACACGAGCAAAGCATGCTGGTACCTTAGATGAAGATCCAATCTTCCGATTATGAACAATCCCTATTATGAAACAGACTTGATGTGTAGACGAATTGTTATTGTCTCTCCACGAAAGTTCACAATATCACCGTCCTGATCAACTATACGAAGCTGCAAGTTGTTGATCGTAGTCACTGATACAGGTAAATAAATTACATGGGATGGGACTTCAACAATTTTATATCCTGGAGGTACAGCTGGAAAATATTCGTGTATTGTTTGCACTTTTTCATCATTTATACATGCTCCAGCGGTGATATTACGTTCGACACGTAAGGTGTTCACTTTAAGAATAGCTACAGGTTGATCTGATTCATGCATTTTATCAGCTTCCAGAAGTCTCGAAAATCTCGTGAATCCCAATAAACGACCTATTGAAAACCTCGGCCGAAAATCTATATCTTTGCTACATTTTATCTGGCTGCGTGAGGTATTATTGTTAGTAGCAATTTTTATCACAATATTTATTTCAGCCAATCGCTTCTCAATGAAATCAGAAATATCTTCTATTTCATAACTTCCTGTTGGAATCTCCACCAACATTTTTGCTGTGTGAAGTTCATTGCTGCTTGGAATTTCATTTGATTCCACTGCAATGTGGAATTTATTATTCCGACAATCGATGTTTGGAATTGAGTTGAATGTTAAAAATTCAACTAATCCAAGAGCATATTTTTTCCTAGGATCCAATTCAATTGGTGGGAAGTATTGTGTCTCCAATTCAGATGAAACACCTGACAGCGTCAACGTAAATGAGTCAATCATGATGACTGATGATGAACTGATGAGGATTCATATCTTTTTCTCTTTATATATGATCCCCAGCGAGAAATTCCAGGCATAAATGTCCACAATTGTATGTGTTCCAGTCCTGATGTAGCTCGTAATTATATTTTATGCTACCAGCTCCAAGGTAATTGTGGAGATCTTTCGGAGGCTGCAAATTCCCAAAACTATCAAAATAAATGACATTGTTTCCCATTTTTTTGTATGCCACCCAATGGGTTCCAGGTCCATTGTTATCATCTAGGTTGATGATAGCTGATTCATTCTTCATGGGTCCATTGATGGGTAAGTTATTGCGCATGAATACTCCACGAAAATGTGGAATTTTGATCATTCTAGCAAATTTTCTCAAATCTCCATCAGTTAAAGCCCTGCGTGGTAGCATCTCTAAAAGTTTTTTGGCTTCAAGTACAAGCCCATACCTTTCTTATAGGGCTTAATGAAGAGACCTTTACCTAGAGCTATTGCCTCTATGGTCTCATTATGCCTTCTATTCTCACCAAGATGCTGCTTAGCAGCACTGGTATCATTTACAGCTCGAGCTATACCAGCTGCACAACCAGCCAAAGCTCCAGCAGCACTGAGACCAGCAAATAATGGTACCAGGAAAGGTAGTGTGCCGCCAATCTTGGCTGGAACAGAAAGAACCCGAAGAATCTGCACTCGTTGCTTGCCACCATTCAGTTTAATAGCCGCTTTTGCACCGGCCAATGCAGATTGGATTGCACTATGCGAACCTGACTGCAGCTTCATCGCATCCTTGGCGGCTTTGAAGCCTTTCCGCAGAGTAATTCTCTTCTTCATTCTCTTCTTTGATTTTTTCCTCTTGGGCTTCATCCCACCAACAGGAGACTGAGTATGAATGTATAAAATAATCAATTTATAGAATTTTCATTCAGTCTCAAGCAAGATGGAAGTCCAGGCACATGGGTTACCAGTCATCAACTTTGATACAGTTACTTAAAAAGATTTCCCGAATGAAAAACGTCATGGACCACTTTTACCGAATACTGTTCGAGCAGTTTTTTGTGGCCCATCGAATTGTGGGAAAACTAATGCTCTTTTAAGTTTAATCACTCATCCAAATGGTCTGAGATTCGAGAATATTTATGTTTATTCAAAGTCATTAAATCAACCAAAATATCAATTTTTAAAGAACGTTTTAGACCCAATCAATGAGATGCAGTATTTTCCCTTTTCTAATAATGATCAAGTGGTTCCAATTGATGAAGCCCAAAAAAATTCTCTTTTTATTTTCGATGATGTTGCATGCGAGAAACAAAATAATATCACAGCTTATTTTTGTATGGGAAGACATAAAAATGTAGATTGCTTCTACCTTTGTCAATCTTATGCTCGAATCCCTAAACATTTAGTCCGCGATAATGTAAGCTTTTTAGTGCTATTCAAACAGGATGAGATGAATTCAAAACACATTTATAATGATCATGTCAATACTGACATGATTTTTGATAGATTCAAGGAATTATGTCTAGCATGCTGGAAAGACAATTATACATTTTTACTTATTGATAAGGATAGTGATATTGATGAAGGGCGTTACAGAAAGAATTTTGATTGTTTTATAAAGATAAATAAGTGATTGATACAGACAGTAGTGAACTGGACCTGGACAAGTCAACATGCCTCCCAGCAAAGATGATTTTGCCAAGCAGGAGAATATTTGACATCAAATTTCTGTAGCAGGGAGAGCCATTCAGAAAAAGCACAGAATAATAAAGTCAGGAAAAGAGAATGCTGACGAAATGATAAGTGAAGTTTTTAAACCAGTAATCACACCTCTGAAGCAGCTGGCAAATGAAAAAAAATTATCAAAAAATGAATCTTTGGAAGATTTAACATTTAATCCTGGGAAAAAATGGGTGTCATTCAAAAGTAGCTCTCTGAGTGATTCAACATTCAATGATGACTCTACACTTGATCATGCTGCAACTTCTACTTCTGCAAAAAACTTACCACATGAAAAAATAGATGATGAGGATTATGCATCTGCTAATGAGACTCTGAATGAGACTCTAGTGGCGAGTCGCTCATTGGATTTTCCTGAGGACAACAGTTTACATGGAAAATATCTTACCTTAATGAATACACCATAATGGGATAAATCTTATGGAGTTCGACGCTTAAAGAAGAAGTATGTGATTGGAAATTCCCCCACATCTTTCCAATCAGATTATCTTATTGTGGAACTTCCCAATAAATTCACTAAATATGCTGCTACTGAAAGTTTATTCCAACTATTATTTCTAGCAAATCCAGATGAAGGATCAATAAGTGAGCAGGATGTTGAAGCATATAAGAATATTATTCTATCAACGAATGCTCATAAAAAATATTATGAAGCAAAGGGTGCCATTCACGACAGGGGAAGCTCTAAATTTGAAAAATATATTTCGAAGTTTATAAGTAAAAAAGGAAAAGGAATTTTCATGTGGGCAAAGAAAAATAGTGCAGTGAGTTACGTTTGGTGGGATAATCCCAATGAACTTGTGGATTGCTCGTGGCATCCCAAGCTGCTGAAAATACCAGTCATTCCAATGAAATCGTTTCAATAGTTGAGGAGCTCCGGGAAGCTGGAATTATATATTAAGAAGAATTTCGGGGAATAAGACTAGTTTGATAATGAGTGTTGACGTGTTTGGACGTCATTTAATGACAGATGGTCCAGCTACTCATGGTCTACCAGGAATTGGATTTAAATTAACGAATCGTGGGGATTATGACATTTCTGGGAAGAGATTAGTGAATGTGTCTGAGCCTCTTGATGAGTATGATGCTGTACCACTTAAGACATTAAATGAAAAAGTCAGGCTTGAAGTGGGCATACTGGAGATGAGTATAAATTCTCAAATCACTCAAATTTATACATTACTTCAAGGAATTCTTGATCGACGGAGTGCAATCGAGAATAAAGTTGGACTTAGTCATGGCTAAAATTGACGTTGTTAATGAGCTACACGAACCTGTTAGAAGAAATTATCCACCTCGACGTGTTATTATTTGTGATTTGGATGAAACATGGCAAGCTGATGTTGTTGATATGACAGCTTATGCTCATGTAAATAATGGCTCATGTAGATATCGATTTCTGCTCACAGTCATTGATAACTTCTCAAAATTTGCTTGGGCTGTGCCAATCAAGAGAAAAATGCTCAAGATGTTACTGCTGCAATGAGTTCCATTTTGCAAAAAGGTCGTGTACCGAGACATCTACATGTGGATGCTGGGAAAGAATTTTATAATTCCGAGTTCAAGAAATTAATGAAAAAGCATGGGATAAATATGTACTCCATATTCAGCAACTTAAAGGCTTCTATATGTGAACGTTTTAATCGTACGCTGAAGAATAAAATGTGGAAAAAATTTAGTTTACAAGGAACTTATAAATGGATTAATATACTTCTTCATCTTGTGAATGAATATAATAATACAAGACATCGAACAATTCGCATGAAGCCAATTGATGTAACTGCAGAAAATGCTCCTCAATTACGACTCATGTATGCTGATTTTAGAGTGAATGATAAACCTGCGAAATTTAAAATTGGGGATAAAGTCAGGATTAGTAAAGTGAAACATGTTTTCGAGAAAGGATACACACCCAACTGGACCACAGAGATATTCACAATAGATAATATCCATTACTCAAATCCACTGACATATCAGCTCATAGATTATCAAGGAAATCCAATAAAAAGATCTTTTTATGAACCTGAATTGAGTTCAGTCAAACATGAGGACATTTACTTGGTGGAAAAAGTGTTGAAAAAAAAGGACATCGAGCGTATGTCAAATAGCTTGGTTTTGACAAGACTCATAATAGCTGGATAAATGTTAAAGATTTGTGGAAGAATAAATTAGTGGAGTAGCTCGTTCAACCTCATCAGTTCAGTTGATGACTCTGCATCATGAAGATCTGGCTCCTGATTCTGGTGGTATCGCTCTGCCATGCAGAGAATTATACCAATGTGAAAATACATTCCCATAGTGGATTGTATCATCAGTTTTTACGTGAAGTGCTTTTCGTCTCCAAGAATTCCACCAAGTTCAACCTGTACAGGCTGCACTCGTACTCCACATCCCAACATCTGGGTCATGGGAGGAATGGATCAGCGTATATTCAGCCCAGAGCTGACTACCTGCTGCTTGGAGACCATCACTACACCCTAGCAAGTCACGAGGACCTTGTCAAGTGCTCTGATGACAACAATACACTGGTATGCTACGAGATTTTTAATCCAGTCTCCAGCCTGAATCATGATCCAGTTTGTGAAGTAGCTATCACAGTGAAAAACTCAATAGAGAGATGTGGAGACTGCGACATTCGTCTCAGTTCCATGTTTGAACCTTATTGGACTGAAATTTTGGGTGGTTGGATATATTCTGTGCCAAAAACGGAGATGGTTTATATTTTATGTGAATCCAATTGGCGACAAAAAATCAATATAACTGGAACTGGAATCCTCCGACTGAAACCTGAATGCCAAGCAGTTACTCCATATGCCACGATGAGTGAAAATTATGAGATGGAGAGCACGTCACTGGATCTGATGTGAACTTCCAAGCTGGATGTTTCAGCTTTATCACCAAATATAAAATAAATTAAGAATCTACCGCGGAAATATACGAATTTGAAAAGTTTATTACGCGAATTAAGATTTGATAATTATCATAAAAACAATTCATCTATTCTGTATGTAGTTTTTTCAGTTTTTTTAATAATAGCTACATTGTTAATTTTTTTATTTGTGCACTTTTCCAGTAATTGTTAATTACGAATTCAGGGATACTGCTGTATAAAATGAAAAGACATTTTTTGTAATAAAATTTATTTATTTTCTATAACCATAAGGCAAAGTATCTGTACAATTTGGTAGAAGTTGACGTTTATCATCATGTGGACTTAGTGCTAATTTTGTTTGTCTTATAGTAAATACATTATATTTCTTCACTCTAATCATGTATTGAAACCTAACAATTTCTTTCTTCCTAAATGAACATTTATAATAATGATGAAATTTGATTTTTTTCAGTGTTGATTTTTTTACACCCTTGGCTTTCGATTTTAATTTATCTTCACCTTGCACTTTATATGCTGTAACGTGATATTTTATCGCGATACTTTGTTGTCGTCTGGGCGCGTTAATTATTAATTGAAAAGTGTCCAGGATGAGAGTCAAAACCTTCTGTCAATGGGAGATAATAATTTTTTTTTTTTTATTATAATTAATTATAAAATTTTTTTATTATAAAATTGTATTTTCTATTTCTAGTTTATTAAATTATACCGCTCATCAACGATATTTTCGTACTGAGCGGAAGAGGGCAGCACCTTACGGACGAACGATACAACAAGGAAAAGGGCTATAATTTGGAGTTTTGGACAAAAGAAAGACCATAGAATTTTTCTTCATCGGATGAGGACAAGAGGGAAGTCTGGAGAAGGTTCCAGCATCAGCTGTCAATATCTGGAGGAATTGACAATACTCCGTTAATTAATCATTTTGGAGTTTCTTGTCTCTCATCGTTGGGAGATAAAAATTCAAATTTGTGACAACTAGTGGTCACCTGTTGACCTCATTACTGCTGGACTAGATCAACCAATGGGAGCCTTCCACGTTGGAATTTTCGTACTGGCCGGCGTCTTGTCCCCAACGAGAGCAACATGTCGTCACTCTCGTTCTGGACGCGTGCTCGTTTTGTGGCGTGAAAATTTTGGTTGAATTATTTTCACTGAAATAATTCGTTAATTGAGAAAGAAATTATCAAAAATTGTTTGTAAAATTTCGCCACATCGTTTGAAACATTAAGTAGTATTGGAGTTGTGGAAATTATCGTTTGGTGAGCGAAAATAATAAATAAATTAATTTTTGTGTTAAAAGAGAATTTTGTCGAGCCATTTTTTTTTCTTTTTGTCTCTCAATTTTTTTATTTTTTTTTATGTCGTATTGCGACGTCGATAATTATAATTTTCGAGATCGGATTATTTTGTTAAGAAAATTCTCTTTAATTAATGATCTTATATTTTTTTTTATTACAAATCTCTCGTTGACAATTAGCGTCGTTATTATTATTCTTATTATTAGGTCGTTACCAAGAAATAAGAAGTATTTTTTTTTTAATTATTATTATTAGTAATTTTTTTTATTATTCCTGAAAAAAAAGGATTTTTTATTTGACAATATTCTCATTATAATTTCTCATTTTAATTTAATCTTTTATTGTGAAATCCATTTGGGTCAATGTTTTTGGGAAATCAGGGACAGCGTCTTATTGTCCCCTAGGGAATTTCTAGTGATATAGTGACTTTGCTATAATTGGCGGGATATCACTAAATTCCTATTTAAATTCAAGTTTTATAGAACAGATTGTGATTTCATGTTTCTTTACGATAAATTAATTAATAATTTTTTACTTATTAATTAATTTTTGAATTTTTATAAAACAACCAAATTTTATTAAAACGTCTCGTGACGTATAAATAAGTAATATCGTGCTGTGCACTATTCAATTGTTTATTTAATTTTTTTTTATTATTATTATTTTGTCAAGAAAGCAATTTTATTTTATTAAATTCAAATTTTGGATTTCCCTAAACATTTTGTGTGGAATTATTTTGTTTATTATTATTTCCCAGGTGTCAACATACTCGTAAGGGAATATACCCGTACGAGTAACAAGTTCAAACTGATGCTGATGAGGATAATGAGCTGCTGTCATTCTCATTTTTTGTTTCTCCAGATACGATGCCAATTTTTCTATGCAGCTGGCCATAAACCTGAATGAATCAATAAACCTCAGGTGGATTTTCGTACCTGCGACTGTTTTTGTGAAAAAAATATATTTTTCTTTATTTATTGGCTATAATTTTATCGATCCTTCGAATTGTGTTGTCAATTCGTTGATGAAAAAGTGTGCATCGTATCCTGATAAATTGTGGAAAATTATGGGGATGGTACAGGATTCCTTATAATTTAAATTGCAACCTGGATGAGCTGCTCCACGATAATCTCCAGTGAAGTGACAGTGATCACGATGTTTCACTGCTTCTTCAGTGAGTGGTTGCTTGCAAATATGACAATTCGCTGCTGAATTGTACTGCTTCCACATCTCCGGAGTGAGGTTCATTGGCTCGTTGCGTTTTAATTCAGCATTCACTGTTTCTGCTAATTTATTGAGCTGCTGAATAAACCACTGAACACAATCTTCTCCACGATAGATTTGGAATTCTGACCTGGATTCATCATAATTGCATTTAACATAAAATCCCACACTATGAGGCATATGTTTTTGCAGCTTCTTTGTTTTTTTCTCATCTTCCATTTTCACTAGAAGACTCTCTGTATCAACATAAACAACGTATGGGACTTGCAATTGATTTTTAAAGTTCTTAAATTTCAGCCATTTATCTTCAGGAGAAGTGATTCGGCAATTATTAATTGCAATACAATCTGATCTATGTTGTCCATAGGAACTTTGATTTTTAAAATGACAGAGTCATCTATCACAGATCAAAGATTTATGACTGTGTTTAGATAACTGTGATTTAATCAGTCGAGACAGATTAGAAATGCATGCATAATGGTATTTTTTCTCCACCGATTTACTAAGAATTTCGACCATGAGGAGGTGAATCGTTTCATTGTCCATTGAAGGCTGCGAGCCAAGGTACAGGGGCACAATTGATTTTTTTCCCGAATCCTCGATCCCATACACATTAATTGACATTTCATTCAATTTTTCAAATTTTGGAATGTCTTTTAGTGCCATCGGATACTCAAACATTCCAAATTTTTTAATTATCTTACTGAAAGATGGATAAAGAGTGTTTCCGAGTTGCACTTGATTTTAATTTGCAGCGAGCAGCCATTATCGACCATAAAAGCAGTACTTGTCCCCCTTATTCTGCACGTTGATTACTGCTTTTCTATCCCTTATCCACTTGTGTAATTCTGTGAATATTGATGCTCCTGCATTCAAGGGATCATATTTATTAATATGAATGTCGATATTGATGATCTCAGTTAATGCTCAGCCTGAGTCTTTCTCCTAAAATTCATCCATGTCCACCAAGAGTTTTGCTGTGACATGTTGATCAAACCACTCTTTCAAATTAATGCTTCTCATTATTCTCTCATCTTTAGTATTAAAATATTTTATCTCTTTCAGCACTTCACCGTTTTTAAGATACTTATATTTGCATGATAAAATTGTATTCACTTTGAAGTTCATTTGTTTTCTCAACGCCTTTTTTATTTGTCTGATAAACATTTTCTTCATATCTTCTAGGAATTTAACAACGTTCTTATGTGTTAAATTAACCACGACACTTGTTCGCATACGATTTTGAAAAATACTCTGCACGTCTTGCCACTTAACTCTTTCACTTAATTTTTTATTGATCCCACTGCCACGTTTTCGTAATTTTTCGAAACGGATTTTTATGTCTTCTAGCTGACACAATAATGCACTTATGCAATTTTTTTCGCTATGCTTTTTCGTCCTTTTGAGTAATTTATTTAAGTTTTTGGATTCCCGATTAATCCGTTTGATCCAACGATAGATTTTTTGCGGTTCGCGACATTTTAGTATCATATCATACGCCTCTTGAGAGGTTTCTCGTAATTTCCTGCATGCAAGAGCATCCATGTTTTCTTCTTGAAGTCAGAAAAGAAACTAATGAGTGCAGACTCAAAAATGGTCCATTTATGCATGCGTTTTCAAGAGGAAGAAGGAAAGAAAGGGCATACAAAGTAGGAAGAAATTCTTTAGGCATCATATTACAGGGTTTTTGTCTCTGGCCACTCAGTGGGTGGTCCAGGATTTTCTCAACCTCGGTATTTTTTTGAAAGAATTTTGTTTCAAAATTTCCGGATGCTGTCAAGGACTTTTTACCTATAAATTTCTCAAAAATGTGCCTGTACAGATCCTGCATATGTTGGACACTCTTCGGGAGAGAAAAATTCTCTCACGAGACTCTCCATATGCTGGACACTCTTGCGTGGAAAAAAATAATTCTCCACGCAGGAAATACCCCGAAGGACGATCATAAATTCTTGAAGATCGTCCGAGGAGTTTGCTGGTTCATACGCTGGAAAGAAGCATGGAATTTTCCTGGACCAGTGTTGGATGGTTCAGATGTTGACCACTCTTGGTGCTGAAAAAAAGAAGGCATCGAAATTTCCCTGGCCAGCCTTGGATGGCCAAGATGCTGGCCACTCTTGGGGTCATAAAAAAAGTCCTGGGTACTCTACGCTGTACGCACGTGCGTACGCGTTGCAGGTATTGCAGGGGGCCTCGCGACTAAAGTCTATATGAAAAAAAAGGGTATAGAGGATCCCCGAATTTTCTTTTTGGAGGTAAATGTTATGAACCGTTACCTCCAAAATGTCGGAAGACTCTATCTATTTGGGTAGTGCACCCTTGAGTAGCACTTTTCTGTTAACTCGTCTAGTGACTAGATCTTCCGGAGATCAATGAAGGTGCAAGAGTGACCAAAACTTTAGGTGAATAAAAAGTGACATTTGAATTCTACTATTTTATTGATGTGAAATTTTTGTGCAAACTGTTTTATCAAAGTGAGCATAAATTAGCTTGAGCTATTGTGAAAAACTTAAACTTAAGATTCAAAATAGTTTTCGTGGAATTTCTTCGAATCGCGTGGAGCTTTATGCCAGTGACTTGTACATTAATTTTTTGTGAAACTTTTGGAGTGATACTCGATTCTTTTAAATAATTATTTGTGGTTTTACAATTAAAAATGGATGCATACACTCGCTCTGAAGGCAATATGCATGTACCCCGAGAATGGCTCAATAGATATGAGCATGAACGACTCAAGTCTATCTTGAAGCGGGTAGTGGGCTTTACCACATTAATCACTCGGAACGAGCTGCGTATCCATTGATGCAGCTGAATCCACCAGCTCGCCTGGCCAAAGCTGGTGGCGAATATTGGTGCCTGCATGAGGAGGACTTGGAAATCTTCAAACGGGGATTATCAGACTGGGGAGTTTCTGATAATGAAATTTGGAGACATAATCAACGCTGGGAGGCATGGAATCGGATGGGAAGAACACACAGACCTGTTCGCGTAAGTTTTCAACATTTAATCATTTTTTCATTAATTTTATTTATTTTACCATGTCACTAATACAACATTTCATTTACAGCATTCGGACTACATGCTCCTTTATCCCAATGTGCTCGTTCCATAAGTCTGGTTCGAGAAGCATTCATGGGCCGATTTATTGGAGCTTGTACGTGGTCACATTGCCAGTCATGACCTCTGGCAGCCTCGGAATTAATCGATGATTCTGCGACTGAATCCGCAGGGATTCCTTTATGCCACAGACTGGGGGTACGCGTTTCTTCTGATGCACCACTGCAAAGAGGTTTGCGACTCCCTTGGCCCTGGTGGAAGAGTTGATATGGCTGCTCAATTTCTTGTTGGTGGTGGACAAGCTGATGGAGATCTTGCTCGACCGGCTGGGGCTGTTGGAGATCGTGCTCGCCCGGTTGGGGCTGCTGGAGATCGTGCTCGGCCGGCTGAGGCTTGTAGAGATCGTAATCGCTTGGCTGGAGATCATGCTCGCTTGGCTGTGTCAACTGGAGATCATGCTCGTCAGGTTGAGGCTGCTGGTCCGGGTAGTTCTGGCAGAGTATTTAATGCCGTCTACTTTTGTGATGAAAGTGACACGGAAGAAAGTGCTGTGATACGTCAAGCCAATCAGACGTTCATCCACCTGGAAGAGGACCTGCGGGAATGCCGTGTCATCCGGGAAAAAGAGGTGTTGCGGCTCGCGCAGAAGTTTTTATTTCATAATCAGTGCATGAGTTATGTGTCCAGAGTTCAGGATATGGAGTGGGAAGAGTGAATTCTTGTTTGTATATCAAAAGGATTGTCAGTGATTGAGTGATGAAAGATTTTTAGTGAATTATTACTAGTAAAGTGAAACGGTTTAGATAGGGTGGGATAGATGATATTGGGTGAGATAGAAGACGTCTGCATATGTAAATAATAATTTTATTAATCATCAATGTAAATTTTTGTGAATTTCACATTTTCATTTTAGAATTTTTTTATAATATCGATTTTCACAATAATTAATGTACTTTCCATGATTAATTCATTGAAAGTAATTTTTTCAGTATTAATTCGGTATATGCTGTAACGCCATATTTTGGCCGTTACAAATATTTGTTTTTTATTTAGACCGGTATCGCGGTGAATGTTTATTTTATTGAAATCACCAAGACGGAAGGTCCCGAGAAACGAGAAAGAATATTTTGATTTAATTAATTCGTTTATTTTTGAATTTTCCGCCTAGAATATTCCCGCGCTTGCCGGAGTTTTTCTTCATGCTGGAAGGAGGCGCCTGCGGACGGACGAGAATCACAGAGAGCTGCTCCAGGAAGTTATCGACGCAGAAATTGGAAATCGATGGGAGGAGTTTTCCGTTAGACTCTCTATTCTAATTGGCGGAAAAATTGAGGAAATCAAGGACGTCTGGAAAATCATAATCAATTCGATATTAATTGATTGTGATAAAAATTAATTAAGAGATCATCATGGAAATTTTTAACGGAATTTTTGACGTAAAATTATAAGACTTATTCTTTCATCATTTATTTAATTACCGGAATAAATGCAAAACAATACCGGTGATAAAAGAAATCTTGAACGTCATTGGATGATTAATTATGGGAAGAGCCACCTGTGGTCTAATTATCGACGCACGCCGGCGTTTTCCCTCACTTTCCGTTTTGGTGGCAAATAGTACAGACGTGATTTTCGCTGTAAGAAAAAATATATTAATTACCGTTGCAATAATCGCAATACTTATTGTTGCAATTAATATTTTTTGGGAGAAATTAAAATTATCGAGGATAATTGAAGATTTTCTTGGACGATTACCGGGGAATTGGACGATTGAAGAAGGAATTTGGCTTCGAGGTTAATCAACAACACTCCAGTAAGCGTGTGATTATTCTCGGCATAGTTTTGGACATTTTTTTGTGTTAGCGTCGTTACGACGCCGGTAACCGCCATTTTGGGATTTTCCGTGGCGTGATAGTTTTTTTTGGTATTATTCGCGAAATTAAAGGCAGAAAAAAAACGCTAGCGCGTTTTAAAAAAACGTCGACAAGTACAAGCCCCAATTTTATTGAAAAAAAAATATATGAAATGAGAATAGGTAGAATAGTACAAGTCCGGCGATCTACCTGTGCATTTCTTTTTCAAATTAATTCATCATCTCATTATCCGGGTAGTAGATGAAATTGGCATTGTACAATGAATTTGAAAAATTGAATAGTAAAGAAATTAAACAAAAGAAACGTACTTGGTGTACCTGTAATCTGTGTCTTCATTTGGTACACCAAGTACGTTTCTTTTGTTTAATTTCTTTACTATTCAATTTTTCAAATTCATTGTACAATGCCAATTTCATCTAGTACCCGGATAATGAGATGATGAATTAATTTGAAAAAGGAATGCACAGGTAGATCGCCGGACTTGTACTATTCTACCTATTCTCATTTCATATATTTTTTTTTCAATAAAATTGGGGCGCGTACTTGTCGACGTTTTTTTAAAACGCGCTAGCGTTTTTTTTCTGCCATTTCACTTCTTTTTTGCTTCCGAATGGAAGCATTGTAATTGTGATTTTTTTCGATTTTGAGATTTCATCGGAATATGACTCCAAATGATGAGAAACGCCAAAAAAAATATTTTTTTGGGGTCGTCTGTATGTATGTCCGTATGTGTGTGTGTGTGTGTGTGTGTGTGTGTGTGTGATGACACATTGCATCGCTTTTCTTAATAACGGCTGTATGTATCGATTTGAAAATTTTACGGTATATTTACCACGTGTGCACCATGTGCTCCCAGAAATTTTAGCTCAATCGACCGAATGGTTCCCGAGAAAAAGCCAATTATTGAAAAATCGTTTTTTCGAGTTTTCTCTGCGAAAAATTATTTCAGAGCATCCATCCTCAGCGAGGAGATGCGCATTGATAAGGCGCACATTAAACCCTGGAGGTGGCGAGCGCTCAAATTTTCAGTTTATCCGGTATTTTAACAAACATGTATTTTTTTGAAAATCATGGGCAACACGATAACTAAAAAAATATTTGAGTTAGAAACTTCAAATTTCGTGATGTTGTATATCTTATGAGTGAGACCTTTGGGATTGAATCTGGGCGAAATCGTTCCAGTAGTTCCTGAGATATTCTTGATAAACCATTAAATGAATAGACACTCTATCTCTGGAACTACTGGACCGATTTCGCCCAAGTTTGGCTTAAAATATTCGCTTAGACGAGCTTAACAAATGCTGATAATTTCAGATTTTTCCTTCGAATTCTCTGATATGAGTGCTCAAATAAATAGTTCTACAAATAGTTCCACAAATTTCAATTTTTCTCAATTTTTTCCCTAGAAACGCTAGTATTTTTTATTTAATAATTGAAAAGTAGACAATTTTTCCTAAAAAATGACCCCATTATCATTTTACTATGACAACGAGAAACACTAATTAAAACCTGAAATTCATTTTTTAAAATTTTCCAATTTTATTGTATGATTTAAATTTTTGTATAATATTGATTTTTTTAAATAAACTGTCATTATTTAAGGGGGACAGATTATATTGAGACGTCTATCCTGATTTAGAAGTAGAATTCAAATAAAAACAATGTTCTAACAGTACATCACACACCTAGGGAGGCAAGAATACTTCTGGTGTGTGCATGCTATTTTTTTCAACAAAGAGAGTAAAGAATTAAGTTTTTGAGAGAGAAAAACTCGGGTAGTTATCAGCAGATTATAAAATTGAGAATGCCATTCGGAAGCTTTCTGCCAATTGCATTGGCAGAATATCAAATTTAAGCATAGTACTGAAACTTTCAAGTAACGCACAAGGAGCGGACGCCTGCTTGTTTTATTTATAAATGAGCAATGTCATAGAGATGGATTAAATCGAATCTAGATGCGTGCTGATCGACTTGATTTGAAATTGAAATATCTCGAAAACTTTTGAAAATTTATCGAGACATGCTGCGAATGAAATTTAGGGAAAAAATTAAGGAACAAAATGGGCAAAACACCATTATCCTACGACTAGTTTCTGGAATATGATCTTTTTTAGGTTGTTTAGAAGAAAACCCTCTGCAATGAGAAATTTCCCAAAATTTGACAGTTCATCATTTAAATAATAAAGAATGATCTGTCAAAATTTGAAATGATTTTGGAGCTAATTTTCCAACAAGAATAACTTTGAAGTTACGAGTTTTACACGTAGAAATATTGCAAGCCGATAAGCATAGTCTGGTCTCTTTCTTAGTGCTCGAACGGTAACGTAGATTTCGTACTAACCTTTCTCATCTCTACGTGTAATTTCTTAGGTCTCGCACGTCATTGTCAAACTTTTCAGTAAAAAATTAATATCTCGGAAAATACAAGTCGTAGAAGAACGGGGTTTTACTTATTGTATTCGTTAATTCATCCCCTAAATTTTATTCACTGCATGTCTCGATAAATTTTCAATAGTTTTCGAGATATTTGCATTCGAAGCCAGGCGTGTTTGATGCTTACTGCGTGCGTTTGTGTGACACATACTTCGACATAGTGTCGGTGAGGCACTAACACAGTTACAATGTCCCAAAGAAAGTTCGATTGGAGAAGAATTCTGGCCAACGTTTTTAATTAATAATAAAATATCGTTTTTTCAATTTTTTTTTTACACAAACTCGAAGATAATGGTAAAAACAATATATTACCGGAAAATCATCTCACGAGATGGAATTTTGACTTTGGAAAAAATTATTGAAATTTTTCGAGTCGTATTTAGCCGTATAGGAGTGCGGTAGCCTTGCCTGGCAGAAAGTGTTTGGGCTCGTACTTGTCGAGAGATGCTACCGCATCTCCTGATAAACGCATATGGTTTAATGTTTCTCGTTTCTCGCTAATTATTTTTTTATTTTTGTTAATTTCGGAAAATTATTGTCAGGAGAATTAATTGATAATTTGTGATTTAATTAATTTTTTTTAAATTAAAATTGGTCGGCATTCAATTTAATTTTCAGCGATAAATTTTAGACGATAATTTGGATTATTTTTATTATTTTTGCTTCCGAATGGAAGCATTGTAAATGCGATTTTTTTCGATTTCGAGATTTCATCGGAATATGACTCAGAATGATCCAAAACGTCGAGAAATGACATTTTTTAAAAATGTCTGTATGTGTGTGTGTGTGTGTGTGTGTGTATGTGTGACAGATATCGGCTCATTGCTCAGCAACGGTAATACTTGGTGAGCCGAAAATTTAACAGTACTTTCCCTCTCCGTGCAAATTGCTGTCAGTGAAATTTCAGCGAAATCGGTTGAGTACTTTTCGAGAAAATTCAAATTTTCGAAAAATCGTTTTTTCGACTGTTCTCCGCGAAAAATTGATTCACAGCCCCCACTCTCAGCGATGAAATAGATCTCATTTGAACTCGAAATTTTTACTCGGGGTTTAATTTTGCTCAGATTTTTCGTTTGCAGATAATTTCAATTACAGTGTTTTTTATCCTGAATTTACTATACACGCTAGCTCAAAAACTATTTGAGTTAGAGACTTCAAATTTCGCCAGTTTGTGCATCTAATGAGTGAAAAGTTTGGTATTGAAATTGGGCAAAATCGCTCCAGTAGTTTCTGAGATATTGTCCAAAAACCATTTTATGAAAAGAAGTTATATCTCCAAAACTATCCAAGCGATTACATCCAAGTTCAGCTTAAAAGATTCATCTCAATGAGCCCCACAAATGGTGAGAATTTCAGATTTTTCAGAAGAAGTCTCTTGTAAGGATGTTTGATAAATTAGTTTTTTCAAAAATCACGGTTTTTCTTAGCTTTCTCCCTAGAAACACTACTATTTTTTATTTCACCATTCGAAAGTAGACAATTTTTTCTACAAGATGGGTACCTTTTCATTCTGACGACATTCAGAAAAAATAGAAATCCTATTTGGAACCCAAACGTCAATTTTTGTGTTCCATCGTAGGATCAGAATTTTCATCTAATATTGAATTTTTATGTACCATATGATATTATCGCAATTTAATTAATTATTCTGAGCTGAAATTTCGAATTTCAAGTAGATTCCCCAAGTATTGCAGATGGAATCCTGAACAGATCGATACAGTCTGGAGCAATATTTGTAGGAATATATGAGTGCGTACTTGTTGCGAGAATAATGTTTTTTTTGAGCAATGAGATATATGAATAGTGATTCAATTCACCATAGATGAACTCCATTCGGAAGCATTTTGCCAATCGAATTGGCAAAATATTAAATGTCGCACGAGGAGTGGGGTTTGCAAATAACGCACCGAGAGTAAGGCTTCTGCTTGTTTTATTCGATAACGGCGATTGTTTCGTCTAATTTATTTTTTTATTATTATGATTTTTTTATTTATTTCAAGTTATCGCTGGGAATTATAAAGGTGCATTTTAAAGGACGCCGATCGTCCGTGCGACTATCAAGCCTTAAGGTACTTGTCGCGTGAATCAGAATTAATTCAAATTTTGACTTTTAATTTTCTTGACTATTTTTTTTTTACGACAATTTAAATTGTGTTGTTAATTAATGTTTTGTTGTGTTAGTGAAAATTTGTCGGGACTCTTGAATTAGTTCTGATTATCATGATTTTTTTTTGTTTTGATAAATAAAATTATATAGAGTCCTGAACGATTGATTCGTATTATTTTCCGATAGTAAAAATATTTATAATATTGTTCAACTAAAATTGAATTCAGTAACGGAAATATTTATTTTTTCATTATACTGTAATATTTTTTTTTTAAAGAGCATCGTTAAAAGAGATATCGCTCTGAATTAAAATCATAAAACGAAATTGAATTTTATTTTATTTAGAAATCTGTATTCCTTTTCAATACGTTACAGGTGAATTATTGAACCCAGCCGCCTCCGCGGTCATTAGGATTTTGGATTTGGAATCCTTTTGTTACTGACTAGTCGGATAATCACCTGGGAATTAAATTTTGATATTTCTTTGTTTGTTTCGATTTTCGGACGAAAGGTCGTCCTGGCGCCCAACAATTAACATTGTTTGAATTTATTGATTTTATTTGGATATTTGGATTTCTTTGAGTTGCACGTAATTCTTTAATTACCGTGGATTAAAAATACGTGACAATGCAAATAATAATTTTATTGATCATCAAATTAATTTTTTTGTGAATTTCCCAGTTTTATTTTGGAATTTTTCACAAATATTCATTTTTGAAATCATTAATGTATTTTTCTATGATTAATTTATCAAAAATTATTTCTTCAATATGGATGGTTTTCTTTTAAACGACCTACTTCTATCATAAATGTTCTTAAAATATTCCTGGGAAATATTTTTTGCATCGAAAATTTGCTACAGGGGTAAAAATTCATCAAATCGTGGAGGGGGAGGGCTGAATCCGTGGTAACGGGTTGAAAAATTATTCAAAGAGTCCCAATCCACCACCCCAACACTCACTCATAACCCAACAACCACTCCCACCCGAACTTCCCTACACGATCCTTCTACAGGACCCGAGCTGCGCTCAGATCCAGAACCGGCACTACTTATCTACTCACTGAGAACCCCTTTTTTCCCCGCTTGACCCAACTACTCCGGTCCCTCTACTTTACTGCTCACTCCCCACTAGCCATTTTTTCCCCTCCAGAGTACCGAAGTTTTCGAGAGATTGAGATTTTTCGGCAACACGATTCCATATATTGTGACCGCTCATTGTTTTGAGTTATAATTCAAGCAAGATTTTCTTCATTGTCTCTAGCATTGGACGATTAGTTTGGGCATATGCAATGTTTAGGGTCAGTCGATCTATGTCGATCGGATGTAGCGAGCAGCCATTAGCGTGAAAATTAAATGACTTCAAATTTCTCACCGATGTAGCGCTCGGGGTCTTGACATATCATTATATTGATACTGTCAGTCGCTTTCAACTATGGAAGCGTGATGTCAAGCCGAATTTTGGATTCTTTTGTTACTGACTAGTTGGACATTCACCTGGGAATTATTTTGGTTCATTTGATTTTTGTTTTGTTGTATTGATTTTCGGACGAAAGGTCGTCCTGGCACCCAACAATTGATTTGTTTTGAATTTGTTTGATTTTTGAATATTTTGATTTATTGAGTTTCACGAGATTATTTTAATTACCGTGGATTGAAAAATACGTGATAGTACATAGGATGTATCAGAGAGTATGACGAACAAATTTAATAGGAAAATGAAGGAATAAGACAAGTCGATTTAATTAAGTGTTTTTTTTAATATCTTGGAATTGAAGTGAAATACAAAAAATTTCAACTGAGGTCTTTTTTTTAATTTTTTCGAGCTCACCAAAAGTCGTTTCTATGGAAATTTTTGTATTCTCCCAAAGTTCGGAGATATTTGGCAACAACTAGCCTTCGAATGAAATTGGCTCATCTCATTTTATCTCTTCAGACTGATTCACAATATATACACTGAGTAAAGAAAATGTTTGTGAGAAAATTCATTCAGTTGAAGAGAATCTACTTCACTCAAGAAAATTTCAGTATACATAGATATGAATATTGTGAAGGAAAACTTTGAATTCTCTTGCTACAAGACATTTTCCTTGCGAAAAAAATTTTCTTTCCTCAGTGTCTTTGTTGCTAGCACTACATATTGCCCAAAAAAGATCTGAATGTGTAATTAACAGAATACAATTTACTTCTTTATTTCTTGAATAATTTTGATTCCTTGATGCTCGTGTAGGAACAGTCACCTTCAGGCATTTCAAGGCCTTATCTGATATGTACATGAATGAATTGGAAAAGGAACAAGAAATCATTGGCTATCAGTCGTCCTGGAGTAATTTCAATGACCTTGATTTTCGGCTGCAGAAAAAGAAGAGTAATAAACCATACGATACTATTTTCGGAAATATAATATGTAGTGAATAGAAGAGACCGGAGCAAAATAGACCTGCGGGTCTGAAGTATTCGGGATTTTTGGATCGGTAAGGAGTCTACGAAAAAATATGAGAATATTCAAATACATGCTTCATATGTCGGACTATTTTGTCAAATTTGTTCAGATTTTTTCGGAGAGTTGTTCCCTCTGAAAAAAATCCCTGAATCTTATTGCCACGGAGGTCCCGTCTGCCCCATTCTTCCTTACCTTTAAATGCATGCATTTTTCAGGTTAACATCGAGTCAATTCAGACATAGAAAATATAATATTGAGGACGAGAAAACGAGAGAATCTAATGAAGGAAATTTTGCAAGGAAGGAGGGAATCCAAAAGCCAGTAGGAATTATCGTTGAGAGTAAACTGTCACTTGGGAGTAATATTGACCTGAAGGACACTCCGATCATTGAAATTAGTAAGAAATCGATATCAAGATTGTGCAGTGAGAGATTCATCTGATCATGACCTCAAAAATTGGACGACATTCTTCAAACGTAATTATGGATCTGTAAGCACTGATTCACGGCTCGATAATTAAGTTTGCTTGAAATCAATCGATTCTGGCCCATCATTGGTATCTACGAATGGTTCGAGTGGAATGGAGCTCCGTGTGTCAGTCGGGAAATCAGTAGCTGAGAAGGGGAGGGAGATAAGTTCGACTTGGGTCATACAATTTTCCTCATGAAATTGTTCGTTTCAGTATGCTCTATACTTTCTTTATCAAGGGAAAACGATTTCGCAATCGCAACAAATTGAAGGTGTGGATCGCCATCTTCGTTTGCTTCGCCACGAAGGCAGTTCACATCGAACTAGTTAATGATCTAACCAGTGAAGAATTCCTAGCAACTCTCAGTCGCTTCATCGCCAGGCATCCTGCATGCAAATATCTGCATTCAGACAACGCAACCACCTTCACTGGAGCCAATAATCAACTGAAGGAACTCTATGATCTCATCAAGGATAAAAAGCACGAACACCTCATCAACAGACATCTCACGGAACAGGGAATCGAATGGCATTTCATTCCACCCGTGTCTCCTCATTGTGGCGGCCTCTGGGAAGCGGCTGTCAAATCCTGTAAACAGCACATGAAGAAGGTCATCGGGAACGAGCTGCTAACGTACCAACAACTCAATACACTCTGCATCAAAATTGAAGGAGTCCTGAATTCTCGACCACTGACACCACTATCAGCAGATCCAAATGACTTCACAGCTCTTACTCCAGCACACTTTCTACATGGAGATATTACTTCTGATCTACCTGCACCTGATTGGAGAGAAACACCGAGCAACCGTTTATCTTACTGGCAACACTTGGAAAAAATCAAGCAGCACTTCTGGAACCGATGGCACAAGGAGTATCTCTCAGAACTCAACGTCCGATCCAAATGGACTTCAGGCCATCATGATATCTCCATTGGTTCTTTGGTGCTCCTAAGAGATGATAACCTTCCACCATTAAAATGGCGATTGGGACGAGTCATTGAGACTTTTCCTTCTGACGACGGCATCATTCGACGAGTCAAACTACGGACGTCAACAGGAGAAGTTGAACGCAACGTGAGGCGATTGGCGCCTCTTCCCATGGACTCCAAGGAAGCCTTCAATTAATTGATCACACTGCTCTCAACGGGGGGAGTATGTTCCGTGCCATTCACGGGAAATTCCCCACAAATTCAGCTGCCTCTAGGATAATTTCAAACACAGTTTTTCCCACCCTCAATAAAACTCAGCACTCAACATCATCACCCAACCAGTCGATACGCACTTTGGGTCATTTATTACTTCGTGAAGAATAGGGTCCCCTGCTGCCATTATGATTATTGCTCCTAATCCCTCCGAAGTACTGTCCCTCTCACTCTAATCCTCTGCAGCTGCTCGGACTAGGCATACCTAAACAGCCTAATTACCTGACGCCTCTCCTACCACCTCCATTTCCCTCACCTCTAATCTTCGGGAAAATCCCAAAATCCCGACAAATCAGAGCAACCTTGCCCCTTCTCAAACTAAACCCGATTGTAATTGGCTCGGCACCACTCTACTTTTTGTACATATAAACCAGACAATTTAGAAAATAAGACAGTTAACATTGTAGCTTCAAAGAACAAACTTGTACAAATTGAAATAAAGGAAATAGTTATAGAAAACTATTGATTTGTATACACTCTCTCTCCAAAGTCTCCAAGTCTCCGAACTACCTAGTTCCTTCATACATCCCTCTCACACATACAAATATAAAACAACTACACAAAGATTACCTCAGCGTGTAGTAACAGTCGAAAATATTAATCTGTGTAGGGCAGACCGTTGGAATTTACAACTCCAAGGGATCACAAACGATTTAATATATCTTCGATTGTACATCCTCTATGATTTTGATGACAAGGTCATCTATGTCATTGAATTTTGTGCTCCTGCTGAAAATAATATGGAGCGGAAAGAAGAGGAGAAACGGCAAAAATATCAAGATCTCCTGTTCCAGCTTCGTCAGATGAACCGTGGCTTCAGCGTGAAGCTGGTTGTCCTCATCATCGGTCCTCTTGGAGGCATGAAGCAGTCTTTCGTGTCTGAAGTATCCATCATTCCAGCGTGTGAGTCTCGTGCTTATCAGTTAGCTGGGCAGATGCAGAAGGCTGTTATTCTTGGATCTCTCCGTCTTTTACGGCAATTTGAGTCTGGACTGCAGTAATTGCTTACCCTCCAGTTGGTGGGAGCGGTCACTGTTGTAGAGCGTTTGAATATATTTTCGCTCGCTTGCTGAGTAATCATCGAAGGGGGTCGGAGCCCTCGAAGATTCCTCAGCTATTAATATAGTCAATATATATATATATCATAATAATGATAATAAAATCATATGAATATGAACGATAGTTTATATATCATTATTATAATTAATATTATTATATAATTATTATTTTAATCAATATAGAATAATAATAATAATAATAATAATAATAATAATAACCAAACAATGGCCATTAAACAAATAAATTTATTGATAAATTAATTTTTATTAATGTATTTTTTAAGAGAATCAAATTCCAGAAAGATATGTAATGCGCAAGCAGGATTTGAACCCACGACCCTCTGATTACATGTCAGGTGCTCTACCGCTGAGCTATTGCGAGTTACTATATTTACCTCCGAATTTTGATTCTCACATTTTTTCGCCACCTCCCATCCACGAGGCAATGTCGCCATTAAACAAATAAATTTATTAATAAATTAATTTTTATTAATAAATTTTTTAAGAGAAAAAAAAAAATTTCTTTCTTATATATAATATATAGGGGAGAGTGGGGCAATGTGGAAAGGTGGGGCAAAGTGGAAAGGCGGGGCAATGTGGAACGGCGGGGCAATGTGGAACGCGGGGGCAATGTGGAACGGGGGCTATTTGGAACACAGGGTGTAAAGTGGAATAATTCTCTAATATAAAATATTGCTTAAACATGAATAAAATAGGATATCTCGGAAATTCTGAGAATTTTCATGTGATGGTGTGAATATATGTCTTTATTATATACCATAGGGGAGAGTGGGGTGAAATGGACACTGTAATGAAACGTTTAGAGATGAATTTTCTTTCACGATTCTATTGAAAAGCTGAGGAAATTTTAGCCGAAAAAGAATTTCCAGATGTATTTTTTTTCGATTTTTTAGAAAATGTGATATTTTTCGGCATTTTTGAGGGGTAAAAATACTTTTTTTTTTTTTTTTTGAAAATTTCCAGTTTTTTGCAAATATTTTTGGTTCTATCGGTTGCAGCAATTCGGGGCTGGTCTCAAATGAAATGTGGGCTCATTTCCCATCGATTTATAGGGTTTTTAATCCAAAAATATCAATTTTTGGGAGAGTTATAGGCCAAAAATTGTTTCACGAAACTGGTTCACAAAATGCCCATAAATATCTCGAAAATCGATATTTCTCAATTGAAAACCCTATGAATCGATAGCAAATGAGCTCACCTTCCACCCCCCGTCAGAATTTCTACGCTACGACAAATAGAACTGAAGATATTCTCAAAAAACTGAAAAATTTCAAAGAGAAGGAAGGGTTTTACCCCTCTAAAATGCTCAAAAAAGTCAAAATCGCCAAAAATTCAAAAAAATTAATTCTGAAACCTCAAAATATAATTCTGGATGATTCCATCGGATAGCTGAGGGTATTTTAGACGGGAATCAAGTTTCGGAATTAATTTTTTTGAGTTTCTAGCGATTTTGACTTTTTTGAGCATTTTAGAGGGGTGAAACCCCTTCTTTTTCTTAAAATTTTCAGTTTTTTGAGAATATCTTCTGTTCTCTTTGTCGTAGCGTGAAAATTCTGACAGGAGGTGAAAGGTGAGATGATTTGCCATCGATTCATAGGGTTTCCAATTGAAAAATATCGATTTTCGAGGTATTTATGGGCATTTTGTGAACCAGTTTCGTGAAACAATTTTTGGCCTATAACTCTCCCAAAAATTGATATTTTTCAAACCCCTATAAATCGATGCAAAATGAGCCCACCTTTCATTTGAGATCAGCCCCGAATTGCTGCGACCGATAGAACCAGAGATATTTGCAAAAAACTGAAAATTAAAAAAAAAAGGCATTTTTACCTTTCAAAATTGCCGAAAAATATCAAATTTTCTAAAAAATCAGAAAAAATCCATCTGTCAATTCTTTCTCGGCTAAAATTTCCTCAGCTTTTCAATAGAATCATGAAAAAAAATCCATCTCTAAACGTTTCATTACAGTGTCCATTTTGCCCCACTCTCCCCTATGGTATATAATAAAGACATATATTCACACAATCACATGAAAATTCTGAGAATTTCCGAGATATCCTATTTTATTCATTTTTAAGCAATGTTTTATATTAGAGAATTATTCCACTTTGCACCCTGTGTTCCAAATAGCCCCCGTTCCACATTGCCCCCGCGTTCCACATTGCCCCGCCGTTCCACATTGCCCCGCCTTTCCACTTTGCCCCACCTTTCCACATTGCCCCACTCTCCCCTATATATTTATATGATGCAAATCAGATAAATATCCCACACCGACCTTCCTTCGGCAAATTATTTTATTGGAAAAAAAAATATTTTGTCTTCATTATATGTAATACATATATATTTATATGATGAAAATCAGATAAATGTCCCACACCGACCTGGAAAAAAACATTAAACAAATAAATTTATTAGTAAATTAATTTTTATTAATAAATTTTTAAGAGAATCAAATTCCGGAAAAAATATGTAATGCGCAAGCAGGATTTGAACCCACGATCCTCTGATTATATGTCAGGTGCTCTACCGCTGAGCTATTGCGAGTTACTAATTTACCATCGAATTTTCATACTATATTTACCATCGAAGAATAATATTTTCCGAGTAAATCCAACTTTTTCATCGGAAAGCTTTGTTAAGAAAATGGCTAGATCACCGACTGATCCTAAATTACCACGGGATCAGAAGGTCAATCACGTCGAGACAATTACGTGTATCGACACCACAGGTGATTTGGGGGACCACCGGCGTGGTCTCGCGAATAATCGTTCTTCTTCGCGTGGGTCTCATCAGAGAAGCATCATCGACGTAAAGCAGTGAAAATCATCAAGAAAACCGACGTCGAGTCGATAGACGCGTGGCAATTAAATTATCACAATTATTTAACGGTTTTGAGTAGTACAAATCAAACTAGTGAATCATTAATTTACATTATTCGCGACTTACAACCAGGATTGAATTAACAGTGAATTAATTGACATTATTAGTGAAAAACGAGACAATTATCAAACAAGCAGGAGCCCCATTACTTGTGCGTAATTTGAGAATCTTACATCTAATATTCTGCCAATGCAATTGGCAGAAAGCTTCCGAATGAATTTTTCAATTTCAAATCTACCATCACTGATCTTATTCATATTAATCACGTCAATTCATGTTCTTTTTGTTGAATATGATATCCCTTTGAATGTTCTGGAGACGATGAGAATCCCCTCGTTTGCTATGAGTCAATTCTTTTTTATTGTCATATTTCTACTTTTTGGAACATCTTGAGTCATATTCCATTGAAATCTTGAGCTTCAACTTCATAGTCAAGTTAGCTGCCTCGAGTTTAGCCTTACCCAAACTCAGCCTAATTCAAGGTTGCTTATGATAAAATTCTCTGCAATAAGAAATTTTCAAAATTTGCTTAACTTTGATTTTTTTCTCAATACTAAAATTGTGCTACCAAAAATCGATACAAGGAAAATATAATGTATAGATAGCATGAATCCATTAAGTTGATATAAACTATCTCATTTCAGAAGTCGAAATAATTCTTAACGATTGAAGAAATAATGACTACGAGACACATCAAATGTCCACGAGGTCATAATTGTAAAATTGGAAAAATATACTTCAATAATCATCTTTTTATAGAATGTTTGTCTGATCATAATTTGAGAGTATCGTTGGACAAATTTCCAAAAATATTGAAGATCGATCATGAACGATATATTTTAACGGGGATAGTGAATTTTATAGATTCAGATATCATAAGTGAAGAGAATATTGGACATTACACAGCGTATATTCTTAAATTCGATGAGTGGTATGAAGTAGATGATTTATCACCTGATCGAATGAATGGAAAAGATTCATCTGATTCAGTCAATCCTCATCTATGCATATATATAAAAATTGGTAGTTGTGATTGAACGAAAATTATGTGAAGAGAACGCGATTAAAAATAATCTTATAATTTTGAAAAAGAAAGTATATAGTTGATCTCGTTATTAATTATCATCAATTTTATCATTGAAATGATTTTGTTTTGAATATATTAATATATTATCGTCAAAAACATACCTTTCATAAAACTGGGATCATTAACCGACGCAGCTGATACTTTTTCAACAAATATAAATTAAGAATGTTGAATTCATGCAAATATCAATATATTTGGGATATAAGATATTCTTCAAATTTGGCAAATGATTAAGTCACAACGACAATGGGTTCATCCTTCAATAAAAAAGATTTACTTCACGATAATTAATTCAGATATATTGCTCTCCTCAGGGAAATACATAGGAAAATGGAAATTCATGGAGGATCAATTTTGTGAATGGTTCCCTAGAATTATTATTTCAAGAATTCTAAAAGTTATAACACAAATGACGCATAGCGAAGACCTTTCAACCCTCTGAGGATTAATCCGCAAGCTTTAGCTGGACACAGTTGCTTTAGAAAATTCCTATTCAGGAGGAAGAGAGCAGAGACGGACCAATGCCCTTTATGCGGAATGATAGACAATGTCAGTCACACGATGTTTATGTCCGACAGATGGAACGAAGAGAGTCTTGAGTTGAAAGCTCATACCGGACGATAATTCAATAAGATTAGCATGATGATCAGTCTAACAAGCAACAAGGGAAGTTGAAATCATCCACACAATGATTGATAAGAAAGAAGATGACATCAGAGCGCTACGTCACAGCGTCTGCAGACAATGTCCATGCTGAAGTGAAGCGAAAGTGGTTTGCAGCATAGTGCATGAATGATGTCACGGAGGTGGGTTTTTTAGTCAGTAAGAATCTGACACTACCCGCATCCCATCTGCGGGTGTCTCATGTAAGATTTTTGCCACCTCCAAAAAAAAAAAAAAAAAAAAAAATGGCATCACTGATCTGTGCGTGGAATGCGACAACTAAAATAGGCCTCAGAGGGTTAAGTTTGTTCCAAATATAATCAACTGAATAGTTTTGAAGATATAGCTTGCTTTTTCTGATGTTTCTATGCTAATATCTAAAAAACTACTGGACCGATTCCTTCCAGTTTCCATACCAGCCTTTGTGCTCATCAGATGTATAACCTCACGAAATTTGAGGTCTCTAGCTCAATTATTTATTAATTTATCGTGGAATCAAGATTTTTACGAAAAATTTATCAAAAGTTTTCTACTGGCTAAAATAAAAATCTGAGCTCCCACCACCCCGGGGGTCAGAGATGCGGCTCTTGGACGCGCATCTCCTCGCGGAGACTGGACGCTGTGATTCCATTTTTCATTGAGAAAAGTCAAAAAAACGATATTTCAACATTTTCATTTTTCTCAAAAACTATCCAGCCGATTTAGCTTAAATTTTTGTGAGAGCTTGGGGCACGCATGGCGAACTTATGGTAAAATTTTCAGATCGCTAGCTAACCCCACTTCAGAGTAAAGCGGAAAAAGCGTCATCACACACACACACACACACACACACATACACACATACACACAGACATTTTTTAAAAACGACGGATCTTGACGTTTTGGGTCATTTGCAGTCATATTATGATGAAATCTCAAAATCGAAAAAAATTACGATTACAAAGCTTCCATTCGGAAGCAAAAGAGACAATTAATCAAAGGAAATAATAAATTCAGTGCGGGCAAGTTATCTTTGAGTATGTAAATCTAGTCACGTTAGTTATTAAAGAGTTATATTTTTGATAAACCACGTGCCAATTATCATTAAGAAACCGATCAAATCCACATTAACTCCTTATAATCATTTAACAGCTAATTATTATACAGTCCACTGCGAAGAAAAAATCAACGAGGGTTTCGGCGAGTTGCATCGAAATTCTCTACTCAGAATCTACCTCAAAATTAGGCAGATTTTGAACATGGTCCTTCCAGCCGGATCAGAGTGATCCGGCAGCGGAGAAAGGAAATCATAGAGAAAATTATCGGAAAAGACACTGTGCTAAAATACATAAAATTCAAGGCATTATTCCGTGTAAATTATAGTGAACTTAATCAAAATAATTAAAGCGATAAAATTTATTTCGTTTAAAACCATGTGAAATAGAGGAAAATTATTGAGAGAATCTTATTCGAAAATTCGAGAAATGAAATTCGATTATTTGAGAACAATAGAATCAGTTCGAAAGAGGACAAAAACATTGAGAGTCGAGTTTGTTTACATCGAAAAACGCGCGTTATAAGCTTCGAAAATTCATCGCGAATTTCAAGTGAGTGCGAGAGAGAGAAAATCATCGTCCCCTCTATCAGTGACGCGTTTGACGTCAGAGCCCGAGCATCAGCGAACATCATCGAGATCCACCGAAGCAGAGGGGACTGAAGCCACGCCCACATACATCATTCGAGCCACGAGAGAGGCACTGAGGCTACTTCTTACTAGCAGCGACAGCGCGGGTTATTCAATTCAATTGAATAGAGCAACAATTTTCTTTTTTTACAATTTTGAGATAAGTAATTTGATTATTAACTAATTAAAATGGCAGAAGGGCTCGACAAACAGCAGAGGCTGAATCCAGAGAAGACTAAATTTTTAAATCAAACAATAAAATTTAAATTACCGCGTTTTGACATGTTAGAAGACGAAGAAGATAATGCAGGTACGAGAGTGGGGGTAGCATCAAACATCACACAGAGCTTACAATCATTACAATTCGGAGAATCTCAACCACGTGAGGATACAGCCGCAAATAATGAAATATGGAAAAGAAAATTCAAACTTCAATTAAATCGTTTACGAGAATTTAAAGACGAATTAAATTCATTATCATTGAATGAGTCCCAGGATGCATCAGTTGCATTATTGACAACGCGAGAAAAACTCATTGAACGTGAATATGATGAGTTTGGTAACTATCACATGAAATTAGTATTTGATGCACCGACGCATCTTTCGAGACATCCGTATTTCATTGAAGAGATTTATTCACAAGTGACACATATCTATAAGGAGATTCGATTAACTATTGCAAAACAATTGGCAAACTTATCCCGTCTCGAGCAGCGAGTAGCATCTATTAGCTCATCAGCAACTACACAATTAAATCTACCAAAAGTAGAAATTGAGCATTTTTACGGTGATTATACTAAATGGCAATCCTTTAGTAATCTGTTTCAGTCTATCGTGGAGAGAACCTCAATCAACAACCAGGACAAGTTGATCCTGTTGAGATCATGTGTCAAGGGGCAAGCAGCTACATTAATTCGTAACCTTGGAGTTACTGAAGAGAATTATGACGTAGCATGGAGGATACTTGAGAATCGCTATGATAATCCCAAACACATTATCGACGAGCACTTGAATCGAATCTGGGAGTTAACACCAATCAGTGAAGCAACCAAAGGCCAGTTGCTGAACATCATCGATACCATCAATCAATCATTAGGAGCTGTGAAAGCACTAGGAGAACCAGTACATCACTGGGACGTTGTCATCAGCAGCTTTATTCATCAACTTATTGATGCTGAGACAAAGCAAGCATGGAATCTATATATAGGCTCCAAACCAAAGTGGCCACCACTGGAGGATCTCATCAAATTTATCGAGACCAGAGCAATGGTACTGGCCAATGTCAGCAATGAAGATATCCAGCAATTCAACAGTCCAGCATCATCTTCATTATCAACAACTGAGTCAATATCATCTGCACCAGATTTATCATCGGCTTCATCATCTTCACCAGAGTTATCATCGTCTTCATCAGAGTCATTGTCAAATGATAATGATTATCAACAAGAAGAAGATGAGGCAGAATCATCAGAATCAAATGGAGATTAACAATCATCAAGTTCGATGCATCATCGAACGAATGAAAATCAGGCTTTCAAATTCATCGAGAATCATCATCAAGGGAGCCATCGTTATGACAACTTTGGAAGAGAACATCGATAAAGCTAGCAAAATACAATGGAACCAACAAGCAGACGTGCTCAAGTTCCAGGCAATGCCAATGAACTCATCCAATATCGACAGATGAAAAATTATCATGAGAGATATTGCTAATCAAAGCACAACGAGAGAAGCAAACACCAAGCAATTATTGCGGAATTGACGCAAGTCCTAGTCGATAGACGTAATAGGAAATTTAATTGAACGAGTCAGATCCGCTGAGTTGAGAATCGAGTGAATTACAGCACAATAGTTCAATAACGATTTACGCCTGATATTAAATGATGTGTGCAGAGCTGAGAGAATCATAAAGAATCAACAGAAGATTCAAAACAAAGTTGACAAATCGTCAATTACACCAACAATCATCGAAGTCATCAATCGAAATGAGACTACATCAATTATTACGAAAAGCTGCATCATCAAAGATCTTGGAACGATCATCATGAGAAACAATGACATCAATAAGATCGATAATGGTTGCAAAAATTATCGAACACTAGGCGATATCAAAGTTACTTAATTAATTGAATGTTCCAGGTCAATTACGTCAAGAGTCAAGTATTCGGTATACAGTTTACTTGAAATCATTGAGAAGCCAATCATCATAGACGCAGCTGAGAACGAGCCGTCGCTGTATGGCGGGCGGCAACATCATTCAGAAGAGAATTCATCATCATCAATGGCGAGCAACATCATCAACCAGAGTACAGAATCATTCAGAAAATCATCAAGTTTATGGACTTCGGTAGTGAACCGAGACGAGTTTCTACAACGAGTCCTTGCAAGCTAAACGGCCTTACAACCCGTTAGTGGAGAATAAGAGTAATTATCACAGAAACTAATCATCTTCTATCATTACAGAAATTCCAATAATCATTGAGACCAACAGCAGTATCTGGAGGTACTGCATCAATAGCATCACCACACTAGAGCGCCCGAGACAACTAGTGGAGAAGATCAGCACGAGAACATCAGCAAGAGCCACTGAAACCGCAACCCACTATAAAAGTTGGCAACACCTTGGAGAACAACATCAATTACTAAGTCGCCTGCAGGGGTTCGTCGACGGCGGGCGGTATGTTAAGAAAATGGCTAGATTACCGACTGATCCTAAATTACCACGGAATCAGAAGGTCAATCACGTCGAGACAATTACGTGTATCGACACCAGAGGTGATTTGAGGGACCACCGGCGTGGTCTCGCGAATAATCGTTCTTCTTCGCGTGGGTCTCATCAGAGAAGCATCATCGACGTAAAGCCGTGAAAATCATCAAGAAAACCGACGCCGAGTCGATAGACGCGTGGCAATGAAATTATCACAATTATTTAACGGTTTTGAGTAGTACAAATCAAACTAGTGAATCATTAATTTACATTAATCGTGACTTACAACCGCGATTAAATTAATAGTGAATTAATTGACATTATTAATAAAAAACGAGACAATTATCAAAAAGAGACAATTCACAAAGAAAGAGACAATTAATCAAAGGAAATAATAAATTCAGTGCGGGCAAATTATCTTTGAGTATGTAAATCTAGTCACGTTAGTTATTAAAGACTTATATTTTTGATAAACCACGTACCAATTATCATTGAGAAACCGATCAAATCCACATTAACTCCTTATAATCATTTAACAGCTAATTATTATACAGTCCACTACGAGGAGAAAATCAACGAGGGTTTCGGCGAGTTGCATCGAAATTCTCTACTCAGAATCTACCTCAAAAGGCAGATTTTGAACAAGCTTTTTCCTCCTTCACCGACCTCCCTTCAGTTTTAGCGTTAAAAATAATATTTTCCGAGTAAATCCAACTTTTTCATCGGAAAGCTAGCTCTTTTTCTCCTTCACCGACCTCCCTTCGGTTTTAGCGTTAAATAATAAGCATTCTTTCGTGTCTGAATTATCCATCATTCCAGCGTGTAAGTCTCGTGCTTATCAGTTAGCTGGGCAGATGCAGAAGGCTGTTATTCTTGGATCTCTCCGTCTTTTACGGCAATTTGAGTCTGGACTGTAGTGATTGCTTACCCTCCAGTTGGTGGGAGCGGTCACTGTTGTAGAGCGTTTGAATATATTTTCGCTCGCTTGCTGAGTAATCATCGAAGGGGGTCGGAGCCCTCGAAGATTCCTCAGCAATTAATATAGTCAATATATATAATATTGTTGTTTTTCCTCCTCCATTTTTCTTATTGAGATAAGAAAAATGTTGACACATTTTTCTTATCTCAATTTTCTCATATCACAATTTTTGCTGAAAGTTTATAATACTTCTCTCATCAATATTCAACTTTAAGACATCTATCATATAATTGAATGTAAATAATTTCAATAGGAAACATTCCAAGTTTGTCTCTATTATATTTATTCTTACAAGCAATCAATTTCTCAAATTTTTTTAAAATTGAATCCATGATCAGCACACTCAACATGATCAGCAAGAGCTGAATGTCAAAATGAAACCTTCATAACAAAGTTATCTTTGAAAATTTATAATACTATCATAATTACTATTCAACTTTAAGCTATCTGTCATATAATTGACTGTAAATTCTTTGAACTTCTTAATATAAAACATCTCAAGTATGTCTCTATCGAATTTATTATCACAAACATTCAATTTCTTAGAATTTTCAAACTTAAATTTATGACCAGTATCACCAACATGATCAGCAAGAGCCGAGTGATAATTCTTTGGATTTTTCGATGTTTTCTCATGTTCTTTTCTTCTTTCAATAAAAAATCTTTGTGTTTGCCCTATGTAACATTTACTACAATCACCGCAAAGAATTTTATAAATAATATTTGCTAATTCATCTATTTTAATTTGATCTTTAGTGGATCCGAAGAGGTTCTTCAACTTATTACCAATTCTGTAAATGATATTTTGATTGTATTTCATGTAAAGTTTCTTCAGTGGTCTATTCAGTCTTTCACTATATGGTAAAATTAAACTATTTTTTATATCAATTTTGCTGTTTTTTTCAATTAATGTATTATTCTTCTTTAATTCTATTTCTTTCAATCGATTGATAATTACTTCTCTGATGAAGCCCAATGGGTACTCATTATATGCAAGAATTGTTGCTATGAATTTTAGATTTTTCAAAATAAATTCTTTATCTGAAATATATTATGTATTAAGTATAAGAAAATATTATTTTACGACTTATGCCAAAATGAAGGTTTGGTGGGGAAATTTTCATGATATTTCATGTGCATATACATTTAGTGTATTAAGTATAAGAAAATATTATTTTACGACTCATGCCAAAATGAAGGTTTGGTGGCGAAATTTACATGATATTTCATGTGCATATACATTTAATGTATTAAGTATATAAAAATATTATTTTTTTTTTTTTCTGTATATATTTATTTAAATATATTTCTTAATACATAATATTTCAGATGAAGAATTTATTTTGGAAAAATCTAAAATTCATAGCAACAATTCTTGCATATAATGAGTACCCATTGGGCTTCATCAGAGAAATAATTATCAATCGATTGAAAGAAATAGAATTAAAGAAGAATAATACATTAATTGAAAAAAACAGCAAAATTGATATAAAAAATAGTTTAATTTTACCATATAGTGAAAGACTGAATAGACCACTGAAGAAACTTTACATGAAATACAATCAAAATATCATTTACAGAATTGGTAATAAGTTGAAGAACCTCTTCGGATCCACTGAAGATCAAATTAAAATAGATGAATTAGCAAATATTATTTATAAAATTCCTTGCGGTGATTGTAGTAAATGTTACATAGGGCAAACACAAAAATTTTTTATTGAAAGAAGAAAAGAACATGAGAAAACATCGGAAAATCCAAAGAATTATCACTCGGCTCTTGCTGATCATGTTGGTGATACTGGTCATAAATTTAAGTTTGAAAATTCTAAGAAATTGAATGTTTGTGATAATAAATTCGATAGAGACATACTTGAGATGTTTTATATTAAGAAGTTCAAAGAATTTACAGTCAATTATATGACAGATAGCTTAAAGTTGAATAGTAATTATGATAGTATTATAAATTTTCAAAGATAACTTTGTTATGAAGGTTTCATTTTGACATTCAGCTCTTGCTGATCATGTTGAGTGTGCTGATCATGGATTCAATTTTAAAAAAATCTGAGAAATTGATTGCTTGTAAGAATAAATATAATAGAGACAAACTTGGAATGTTTCCTATTGAAATTATTTACATTCAATTATATGATAGATGTCTTAAAGTTGAATATTGATGAGAGAAGTATTATAAACTTTCAGCAAAAATTGTGATATGAGAAAATTGAGATAAGAAAAAATGTGTCAACCTTGTAATGTAAAAAACTGTGATTACTGAAATATTTATTTGTATTAGTCGAATTTAATGTTACCTATTTGTTAATTTATTCAAAAATAAAATTTATTCAATATACATTAAAGATGGCACAACGTGTCAATGAACAATGTGATAATGTAGAATTACTGGCGGCAAATATATATAATAATGATAATAATAATCATCAAATCAGCAAGGTGCAAAGATTATTGATGAAATAACAAAAAAAATTGATGTAGAAAAACTTGGAATTGGTGTAAATAAAATTCTTAGTAAGCCTAATGGTAATGTGATAATTGAGGTCGAGCGTGAAGCAGACAAAAATAAAATCAGCAATGAAATCAAAAGTACATTTGGGGAACTGTATCAAGTACATGATTTAAAGAAAAAAAATCCCAAACTGAAAATTGTGGGATTAAATGCTAATATATTAGAAGTAGACAATAACAATATTATGGAAAATCTACGTAAACAAAATAAAATTGATAATTTAATGACAATGGTAGAAGACATCAAAATAATAAAAAAATTTGCAACTAGAGAAGGATATGCATCGATAATTCTTGAGGTGAACTCCTCGATCCATAAATTTTTACTTGAAAAAGTTAAGGTTAAGTATGGATGAAAACAATACAAAGTGTTTGAGCACGTTGATATAATCCGATGTTATAATTGCTGGGGTTTCAACCACTTTGCTAACAAATGTACGAAACAACAGACCTGTAAAATTTGTGCACAATCCCATTCTCATGGAACGTGTAGCAGTACAACAAAGGCGTGTATAAATTGTTTGAATTTGTCTAATAAACTGAATACCAATAAACTGAAGGTGGACCATGAGGCTACCGATAAAGCATGTGAATGTTATATTGCTTTGGTGAAAAAATTGAAGTTGAAAGCCAACAACGTTCATGAGAAACAATAGCAACTAAAGCCATGTAAACAATCAAAATTAACTGTGATAACACTGAATGTATGTGGGTTTTTATACCATAAAGACGAAATTGAGAATTGGTTATATGAAGTTAAACCAGACATTGTTTGTTTGTCTGAATCGCATATAACTGATGATATTAGTGATTATGAAATTGAAATTGAAAATTATGTAGTGATAAGAACAAACTCCAATAATACCAGGACTGGAGGAGTTTTGACGTATGTTAAGAAGAACATTGATTTTAGTGTTGTGGACTTTTCTCATATTTTTATTGATGGAACTTGGTTTAATGTCATTCAAATCAATTCCTACAGTAAAATAACAATATGCAATATTTATCGTTCTCCAAACAGTCAGATTAGCTCTTTTTGTAATAAAATAATTGAATTGGTGGAGACATTGGCTGACTATGGTAAAGTGGCAATAGTAGGTGATTTTAATATTGATGTTAGCAAACCAGATAACTTTTATACAAGAAAATTAGTTGATTCATTAGCATTAATTGGTTTTACTCAACACATAACCTTACCCACAAGAATAACAAAATCATCCAAAACGATTATAGATTTGGTTTTTAGTAATTTTGCATTGTCAAATGAAGTTTTGGATAAACCAAGAATATCTGATCATAATATCCTGAAATTAACGTTTGAAAGACTGAATCTCCAAGTTCGTACCCCCAAAGATGTATATAAAAGAAATTTTAAAGTTTTTAGAGAAGATATTTTCAAGGAAAAGTTGTTGTATAATTATAATCACAAGTGCAATAACAGTAATGTTGATAACAAACCAGAATTTATTAATTTAGTTGACTGCGACATAAAGCATAATTATGTAAGATATGTAGATAATGTGATAACTTGTATTAAAAATGCACTTGAAGAGACGGCACCTCTAGTTAAAGCGAGAATAAATATGAAATGGGATAAAAAACCATGGATAAGCAATGAAATCATAGATTTGATGAGAATGAGGGACAAAAGTTTCGCTAAATTTAAGATTAGTCAAGTAGACAGTGACCTTCAATATTATAAAGTTTTGAGAAATACGGTGGTCGCTGAACTGAGAAAAAATAAAAAATTACACTATGAAAAATTAGTCGATAATAATAGAAATGACTCAAAAAGAATGTGGAAGACATTGAAAGAATTGATAGGTAATAAAAAAAAGACAAATGGTATTACTGAAATAGAATTAAATGACAATATCATAACTGATGAAAACAAGATTGCAAATGACTTGAATAATTACTTCGTTGAGAGTATTGAACAAATTATTAATGATATAAATGGTACTAATTTCAATTCAGATGTAGAGAATAATAATACCAATTCTTGGAATGAATTTGCTGCAGTGAATTTTGGTCAAGTGAATAGCATTATTGACAACTTGGATGAGAATAAGGGTTCGAGTAATGAAATAAATGCCAAGTTATTGAAATTAGCGTGGAATATTGATCACAGGAAAATTCTCAATATGTTCGAGAATTCGCTCAAACTAGGTGTAGTGCCACATGACTGGAAAATAACGACTATTACTCCAATTCCGAAAGTTAAGAATAGCAAAAAAGCAAGAGATATGAGGCCAATAAATACACTGCCCTTGTATGAGCAAGTTCTCGAACAAATTGTTAAAATCGGATTGGAGAAACATGTGGAAACGAATGATTTACTACATGAAAATCAATCAGGATTTAGACAATTGTTTTCTTGTGAGACAGCGTTGCAAAATTCATTTATTGACTGGAGACAGGCATTAGATGAAGGAAAGTATACGGGCGTAGTATTCATAGACTTTGCTAGGGCTTTTGAAACAATCAATAGAGATTTGATGATTCATAAACTTCAAAAAATCGGGATTGGAGGCACAGTTCTGAATTGGTTCAAATCATACCTGGGAAATAGGAAACAGCGAGTAAAATTCAATAATGTATTGTCGGAAGATATTGATGTTAATAATGGAGTTCCCCAGGGCTCAAAATTGGGACCTTTGTTATTTCTTTTGTACGTTAATGATGTTATTGCTAAAATGAAAAATTTGGGTATTGAATGTAAAATGTTCGCAGATGACATGAAATTATATTACAGTGGTTATAGCATTACAGATATTGAAACTAAACTCAATCAGGGTCTCAGAGTGTTATCAGTGTGGATGAAAGAAAATCAGTTAAAAATTAATATCCAAAAATCAGTTTACATGGTACTGCATGATCAACGTATTCTTAATATTCGTGGTAAATGCAAGCTAGAAATCGACAATGAATTGCTAAATGAAGTAAGGAATACTAAGTACTTGGGAATAATAATAGATGATAATCTCACGTTCGATGAGAATGCTAAGTATGTAGCAAAAAAGATCTTGAAAAAAATTAATCTCCTATCAAGACTCAGCGACAGTACCACGAATTTCACAAAATGTACAATATTTAAGTCAATTATCCTCCCACACTTCGATTATTGTAGCTCCATAATGTTGAATTATAGTAAACACAATATTGGTATTCTGCAAAAACTACTAAACCGAGCGATGAGAGTAATACTTAGAGTAAACCGGTACACAAGTGTAAAATTAATGCTAGACACTCTCGAATGGCTCTCAGTAAGACAAAGAATTAGGTACAATAGCTGCATACTAGTCCACAAAATGATTCATCAATTAACACCTAAATATTTAACAGAACATGTGACTCTGATCAAGAATAAGCATAATTATAATACGCGTCAGATAAATCAAATTGAAATAAGAAAAACGAAAACCCATACTGCAGAGAAATCGATAACTTATTTAGGATATCGATGGTACAATGAATTGCCGGAAAACATTAAAGCCGAAAACAGACTGAACATCTTCAAAAAAGTGTTGAGAAATTATATTAAACAGAATTGTGATATATGAAATTTGGACGTTTTACTTGAAAAGATATCAGAATTACCAGTGCAGAGACAATTATTTGTATGACTTGTGTATAAAAATAGCATATTTGCTAAATCAATAAAGAATTATTATTATTATCATAATAATAACTACTACTACTACTATTATTATTATTATTATTATTATTATAATTTTACCTATCTATGCAGCATGATTGAATCTCATGCAGATTATAAATGTTTATTTTCGTTCTTTCATCTAATTATTCAAATAGTGAAATTCCTCTTTTTTTCATTCCCTTTAGCACCTTGATTTTCAGTTTATTTTGTTTTTTTTTCATTCATTTCTGCACTCGCATGAACGTTATCGGAAATTTTCTGTGAATTCAAAATTATCGTTGAAAAACCAAATGTGATGTTTGTACTCTAATGCGGTTTAGCGGATTATGGCTAGTATATAATTTGAGAATAGTCAAACGTTTTTGGTACAAAAGAACATAGTTGTAATATTTAACGTACTCCTTCCATTCATAAACAATTGATGATGGAATGTGATGACTTGCAATCAGTATTGATTACGTACTAAATAAGTTGAATGAGTTAAATGTTAACATTGTTCATGTTATAAATATAATAATCTGTTAGCCCTGAAGGGTTCGATTTCATAATAGAATTAATACGAGAGATAATTTAATTTAAGCCTTTATTAACTAAGTATAATTTAAAAATATAATACACGTTACTTTTCGCGAATTAATGGCCGAGAGACTTCTCCGGCCATCGTTTATATATCGGTGTTTGTTTACGCCTTCGGTGTTGCATTACCTCACTCCCAGTGAGGTAAGCGACAACGTAAGTAGGTGGAGTAAGACATGAAGTGCTGATCTTGCACTTCATAGCCTTACCAATGCCACTTCGTACGCTTATCATTTCTTAATAAAATGGAATCTTATTATATAGGTATTTGGGTCATAACCCCCCTCCCCGCCAGGGAAGAAGAATTTATCTCTTGAAATCTTTTCACTTAATCTAATTACATTTTTTTTTTGAAGTGAAACTTCTTTTGGGAGGGTACCAACTTTTTTCTCGCGTCACGAAACGAGTGTAAGGCTTTGAGGGGAACGTGGTAGTAGAGTAGTGGGGGAAAGGAGAAATTTTTGCTGCTGCCATCGGGTCGCTCTCCGGGTGGTGGGGGAAGCCTGTGTTTTTTTTTTTATTTTTTCTTTTCAATACACGGAGAGAAAAATATGGGAATTTATCTAAATGATTTTCTAAAAAATTACGGAAAATTGTCATTCAAAGGAGGAGTTCTCATGAAACACGACCGAACAATATCCATGCTTCACCTCATAATTTTTGCTTTTTATTTCTTGAAAAATTGCCATTTTACACTCGGCTTTGAATTGAAATATCTCGAAAACTACTCAAAAGTTATCGAGACATGCTGTGAATGAAATTTAGAGGGAAGATTAGCGAATACAATAAGCAAACCTCCGTTTTTTTAAGACTCGTAGTTATTAAGATATCGATTTTTGAATGAAAAATTCAGAAAGGACGTCCAAGCGCTCATTTATTTGCTATCGGGCCTCATCCATTGTTTCTGAACTACTCATTCAAAAAATGATATCTCGGAAACTACTGGTCGTAGAAAAACAGCGTTCTGCTTATTTTGTTCGACAATCTTCCCTCTAAATTTCATTCACAGCATGTCCCGATAAATTTTGCATAGTTTTCGAGATATTTTAATCCAAAGCCAAGTGTAAAATGACCAATGGCTCATGTATGAAAAGTTTCACTTCTGTCGCGTGAGTTCCACACACCCTCTTTTTTACATTTTAATGGTATTTTAGTCAATCTACACTCCTGCGACTATCGTTGTAGGAGTTGACTGTCGTCGCCAACAGTAAAATAGTATTCCCGTAACTATGATGAATCCCAACATCATCACTCCGGAACTTATTGTTGTTGGATGTGTAAAAAATCTATGGAAGGAACCATTTCCCTCGCTTTCCTCTAATTTTTGTTTTTCTTTCCCTAGTTGTAATTGGAGTCCCTTTATTTCTCCGATGTTTTGAACAACATTTTTTAGTTTAATCTTTCATCTGGACCCAGCTGTGATTTAAATTTTCTTTTTCAATGTCGGTCAGAGTGAGATTCAACTTAGGTTGTACATGCAAATCTAGTTGAACTCCAGATGATTTACGACCTCTAATTGTGAAATCGGAAGTAATGATTTCACAAAAATCCGTGACGTAGATTATTCCAGACCCTTGTAAGATTTCTCTTTTCTCTCTATCCTCACATTTTATTGAGATCTCCTCAGGTTGTGCTGTAACAAAAATCCAAGCATCGCTTCTATGCATATTTATTAATAACAATTGTCTAATAGGTAGGTGTTTTGGTACACAAACCTCTGGCAACTTCTTTGGACTAGTGGACATTTGTACTTCACAGTCGCTATAAGACTTTATAGCCTGTACCGGAAGTATCTCTGTACAAAGATATTGTCCACGTAATTTCTTGCACTCTTTCAACTGTCGAAACGTCAGTGGAATGTGCTGTCGTGTTGCCCCGTGTATTGTTAGCAGTTCGTTGACCGGTTCTAAATATGAATAAACGCTTTCCGAAGTTTTTACTGGAATGCCGTGTGATTTAAAAACATCAAACACTTGGAAATTGACCAATGGTATTTTCACAATTGTAATGACCCGCAAACCAGCTCGATGGATACTCACAGTAGATACTTCTTCCATTTCAAACAATCCACCTATTTTGGCTTCGAATGGAAAGCTTAAGCCTTTAGGCAACTGAACCTTTTTCAAAATAGAAACCCACTGGGACTCGGAGAGAATACCTGCATTCAATATTTTTCGCCCTCTTCCTGTCAAAAGTTTTCTAATTTTCTCAGCATCTCGCAAAACGCCATTCATAACTGCTTCTACTATCATGAAATGTTCGTCTAGTGAAACTCGTGTTGTAAGTTGATCAGCTCCCGAATTTAACTGTTTAAGGGCTCCTTTCACAGTTTGAAGTAAAATCTCTTCATTTTTCTAGATACTCATCTCTGCCGTTTGTAATTGAGACAATGTAGAATTTAAAATCTCAATTTGTTTCCCAGCTGTCGGGAAGTAAGTTGCTTTCTCGTCCTCCAGTCTTTCCAGTCTCTCATGGATTTCTTTGGCGTCTTCAGCGTCCATAGTACCAATTAGTGATTTTACAACTGTTCCTAGGCCATCCACTAGACCTCTTTTCCTTTTTACAGGCTCTTCTAGTCCTAGTAATCCGAAGATAAGTTCTTGAGTTTCCTCAAAGTCTGAAATCCACTGTTCTGCTATCATTTCAAAATTTTTCCCGTGTACTTTTGCTGAACCACTGTAACTTAAGACTTTTGTTTTCCATAAATATTCCTTTACTTGTTCAGCCCTTCGGATCCAAGGTTCTATGTTTGTAGAGGCTGCTATTGTCCATTCGCAATTGCTGAGGTAGAGTTTCCCAATTGGTTCAAAATAAATTCCAGGAGTGTGGACAAATTTTTCTATCATATGTCCCTCCCCCCTCACTTCCGAAATCATGCTTCCCAGTATGAAGACTGCCAGAAATTTCGACAGAAATTTTGTGATATCAGGAAGTTTCCGTGTACAATGAACTCTGCCGCACTGAAATTGCCAACGTAGCGACAATTTCCGACATAAATACTCTGTGTGCTGACTGAAAGGTACAGTTGTCCGGAAATCCTCCATTGAAGTTTTACCAAGTGAAGTCTTACAAAGTGAAATCATGTTCAGGAACCAGAAGAGTATGGAATACCAAGGTCCGCAGATTCCTCTCACTAGAGCTTTAAGATCTTGGAATCGTGCACTAGCCTGCTCAGGATGCCACCAATTTGGCCATACTATAGCAGACTGTCGGCGTGGAATACTCCGTTCTTCTCGCTAGCCAGTGCATCCGTATTCTCGGCATGCAAAAGATGACTTTTCTTTGGAATTTCTGGTAAGTACTTCCTTCATCGTTATGTTTTCCTGCACAATTGATGCCTCATTGGTCTCTATTTCTGCCATATTTTCATCTGAATCAATTTTTTTCTGTTTATGTAGAAGAGCAATTATCCATATCGTCATGGATTCATGAATTTTCAATACCGGAAGCAGATCAGACGATGGAGAAAAGCCGAAAGAGAGACGAATTCTCTTCTCTGGAATGCTGAAATATTTGACGACCAAATAGCTGACATCTTCAACCTGCGACGTCTCTTTAATGAGGAACCAATTCCTCAGCCATGCCACGTGCCTATCTACCACACACGAGACTACATTAGGTGTTCTATGTGCCAGCGTCATGGCTTCATGTCCCCAGGATTTTTTTTCTCTAATGATCAATGGAATTATGGACATAAATTGGTCCTCATGAAATACTAAATGTATATTTATCATTTATATTTTCATTCATATTATCATTTATATTTATATTTATATTTTTCAATTTGTTTTGTAATAAAATATAAATTTATTACTCCAACTTCCTTCTTAAATTTATTGCGCTCTCCATCCATTTTTGACAATTTCATATAATCCAAGGTAAGGGGATCATATAGTCATAAATCTGCAAAAGGTCGGAGTTGATTGACATATACTCTTTGTGTTTTCTTCTTGTTACCAGATCGAATGATGTAGTTAACGTCAGAATTTTTTTCTATTATTGTGTAGGGTCCAATCCATGGTTGAGTTAATTTCTTTGTCCTTCCGCGTCGAACCACATTATTTGTCATCAGCACTTGATCGTTTACCTTGAACTCAACTTCTCTGGAATTTCTGTCGTATTGAAGTTTTGATTTTTCTTTCGACTCGGAAACATTTTCTCTCGCAATTTGCCATGCAGCTCGTAATCGCTCTCGCAATTCCTGTGCATAGTCATCATATGAGTATGTTAACCTTGGCGGTTGCTTCACCGACGTCGGGATTTCAGCTGGTTTTCCATAAAGGAGCTCAAATGGTGTCATTTTTGTTGACGTATGCGGTGTTGTGTTGTACGTAAACATAGCGTACGGCAACCAAGTGTCCCAATTCGTATGTTCCTCATCTATAAAATTCCTCAGATATTCCACTAACGTTCGATGTGATCTTTCCAAGGCTCCATTCGTCTGTGGATGATAAGCTGTAGTCTGAATCTTCTTGATCCTCAGTAGCTTACAAATGTGTTTGAACAATTCACTTGTAAAATTTGTTCCTTGATCCGTGAGTAATCGTTCTGGTGCTCCATGCTTACAAATGATTTTTTCAACAAAAACTCGTGCTATCGTAGATGCTTCTTGGTTTAGAATAGGAATGGCTTTACTAAATTTCGTGAGAGCATCTTGAAACGTCAATACGTATTTATTACCCAGTTCAGACTCAGTTAATGGTCCGACAATATCCATAGAACACTGTTCGAACGATGATTCCGGTGTCTTGGAGATTACCATAGGGACTTTCGTAGTTTGCCCTAATTTATTCAGTTGGCACTTCTTACAGGATGTAACGTATTCTTCTATATGTTTTTTCATACCACTCCAGTAGTATTTCAATTTCACCTTATCATACATCCTTTTAATCCCAAGATGTCCTCCTAAAAGTACATCATGATATTCTTTAAGAATTATCGGGATATCAGCAGCAGGTGGAGTCGTCACATCGTTGTTGCACAATTGCATTGACTCGTTTTTCAGTTCTTTTTCTGTCTCTTTCTTTTGCTGAGCCCGCGTCACAACAAACATGCGACTCAATGCGTCAGCATTTGTATTTAATTTACCAGCTTTATGAACTACTTCGTATTCATATTCTCCTAATTTTAATCGCCAGTGCATCAGCCTAGACCCTGGATCCTTTACATTGAAGACCCATTTCGATGGCCGATGATCAGTAATGACATAAAACTTTTTCCCATAAAGATAAGGCCTGAAGTGTTTTACTCCCCAAACAATAGCCAACAGTTCTTTTTCTATTGTACTATAGTTGGTCTCTGCTTTGTTTAATGTCCTGCTGGCGTAGACGATTGGTAAATCCTTACCAATTTCTCCTTGAGAAAGAATAGCGCCAATGGCCTCGTTAGATGCATCTGTAGTCAATAGGAATGGCTTGGTAAAGTCTGGATACTGTAGGACTGGTGCTGTTATCAACCTCTCCTTTAATGTATCAAAAGACAACTGTTCTTTGTCACTCCAAACCCATTTGGTTTCTTTCTTTAGAAGATCAGTTAGAGGTTTGGCTATTTTCCTATAATAACCGGCCAATCCTAGATATGACATAACCTTTTTGGCATCTGTTGGAACAGGGAATTCTTTTACAGCATCAATCTTACTAGGATCCGTTTTTACACCTTGCTGGCTTATCACGTGCCCAAGATAGACGACTCCTTTCCTCAGGAAGTTACATTTATCTGGCTGCGATCGGAGATTTGCTTCCTTCAAGCGTTGCAGCACTTCTCGCAGCCTCTCATTATGTTCCTTGAGGCTCGCTCCAAATATCACAATGTCATCAAGGTACACAAAACAGCGTAGACCCTGAATACCTGCCAAAACCGAATTCATTAATCTTTGGAATGTTGCTGGACCTCCTTTCACCCCAAAAAGCAATCAATTAAATTCATAGTGGCCCAAAGGTGTAGAGAATGCTGTTTTGCATTTATCTTCTTCCTTCACTGGAATTTGATGGAATCCAGAGGCCAAATCTAACGTTGAAAAATACTTTGCTTTTCCTAGGTGATCCAGAATCTCTGTGATATTTGGAATTGGGAATGAATCTCCAATGGTGATATCATTTAGTCTTCTAAAATCCACCACAACCCTCAATTTCACTTTTCCAGAAGCATCAGGTTTCTTTGGTACAACAAGTAAAGGTGCATTCCATTGACTATGGCTCGGTCGTACAACTGCATTTTCTAGCATTTCCTTAACCTGTCGTTCTACTTCTTCCTTTTGTGCATGCGGTAACCTATGTGGTCGTACATTCTGGACAGGTTTATCATGCATTATTGGGATTGTATGTTCCAAATGATTGGTAATTCCTAGTGAGTCTCCTGGGAGTTGGACAATTGAGTTATATTCTTCCAGAATTTCTAATATGCTCTTTTTTTCTTCATTATTCAGATCGTTTAATCTCAGGTTCTCATGTAATAATTTAATCCGATTCTGCTGTACTGTAACTCCTCTCAGTTACATAATTTCCAAGGGGTCACATTGAGGTAATTGTTCCAATTCCACAATTGGCGTATCTACATAAACTGTCTCATCAGTAATATTGATGACACAAACAATTGCTCGACCATTGTTTACTTTTGTGAGGCATTCTCCGAGAAAAATGCCGTTTTGCAATTGTTGTTTCTTTACAATACGTCGTTCTCGTTCGTTACCGTTTTTTGCAATAGCCCATATTAATTTTTCCGTTCTAGCTTCGACTTTGAGTGGTTTCCTCCCCCTAAAGAAGTCCAAATTTACTCCATCTATGGACACAGTTTTTCCCGGATTCACGATTATTTCCAAATCTTCAGATTCAATGAAATCTTCTCCTAAAATTCCTCCAATACATGGGAAATTATCGGGAACGACGTGAAACATGTGTCCCAATTCTTTTCCATTTAACTTCAAGTAGAGTATTACAGTGCCCATGGTTGTTACATCAATATTTCCAATACCTCTCAACAACCTGTTCTCTGGATTCAGTTTTATATCATTTTGTAATTGCCCTGACTTTATCACAGAAGTGCAGGCTCCTGAATCCCAAAGGAACATTGTAGGTTCCTTTAATTCTTCTGCGGAAAAAATTAGATGACTCTTCTGTTTCGATGGGTCCTTTGCTTTAATCATTCTCCTCTGTTTATGGTCCTGAATGACATTTTCTTCCTCCACAGCTTCTATTTTTACCATTTGGATTTGGTGAGCTCCTACTGGTAAAGCATTATCCTTACCTGTCACATCGTTCTTCTTTTTTTGATTATGCGAATTATTATTATTGGTCGAATTATTGACCTTATTTGGGGCTGCATTTTTAGCCTCAAGTGTTGCAGACTCTTGAATCCCCAATGTTTTCTTCAACTTTCGGCAATTCATTGCATCATGTCCTGAATACCCACAGTATTTACAAACTTGGGTGAAAGCGTTGACACTGCGTCGATCAGCTACTGGCAAAACTGTTTTGTTTTGACCTCCTTTTGGTTTGCAATCTCTTGCAACATGGCCCATCTGACCACAGTTGAAACAACCTCCTCCAGAGGATTGTCTCCCCATTGATTGTCTGTTATTCCCCTGGGAATATCTATTCATTTTATTATTATTACCTCCAGTAGGTTTATTCCTTCCCCCCATAGTGGTGGAAATAGTTTTTTCTAATTCGATTGCTCCAATGCAAGACTCATGCAGGGTTTAGTAATTATTAGCCCTCACAAGAATCTGTAACTGGCCTCGCAATCCTTGCTCAAAATTAGCTTTTGCTAGAGGCAGAATTCCTTGTCTCAAACCGTCTCTACGGATTTCACATAAATTAACGTTGACAGTCTGGATCGCTTCAATCAGATCCATTGTCACACGTTCTGCTCGTGCCGCGAATTTAGTCACATCTTCATCAGGTCGTTGCTATAATTTATTAAAATCTACTTGAAGACCAATTAGTGACGTCGTTCTCCCAAACAATGCCTCGAGTTCTCGTTGAATTCTTCAAAACTTGTTACGTTTTTATGCTTCAATTGTGTCAGCGCCTTTCCATCCAATTTACTACCCAAAATCATTGCAAGCAGTCTATCTCTTTTTGATGGATGGACCATTTCTCTTGCTATTTTACATGAACGCTGAAAACCTGCTAGTTTCTCCGAATTTTCTCCATTAAAATCCTTTACCATTTGTAGAGCAGATTTGAGACTAAGAAATTCTTCATTATCTGCTTGATCGGAATTTCTGTCTGTTCCCTGCCTCATTTGCCAGTTTTCAGTGTCACTTGTGTTGATTCTTCTACACGCGTCACGTAACTGTCGTTTTAAATCTTCTTTTTCTCTTTGTTCTGCTTGAAGTACACCTTCTGCGAGATCTAATTGTCGCAAAACGTCATCTGCCAGGGCTTCTCTCTCGGCGTCATTTTCCCAAGCTAGACGCATTTCGTTACGCAATCGATTGTTTTCTTTTCTGAGCAGTTGTTCGGTAGTGAGTTCTGGCGTGAAATTTCCAACTAGTAAAGATCCTCCCGGAACTGAAAACGGTGTCCTCAAATTAGGAGTACTGAATTGTTCTTCGTAGACTGGCGAACCCTCTACATCCTGACGTGTAGTTGAATTCCCTACTTGACCATTTATGATCCTCACTCCTGTGACGTCTGCAGTTTCTCCGTCAACTCCATCCATGTTGTTGAGCAGGCTTCCGTCAAACGATTGATTATAATTACGTTGAGTTTCCACTCCTCGTGAATATCTTTCGTTACTTTGTTCTTCTGCAGACTCCTGGGTTTCTGACACAGCGCTCAAATTCCCAAAATGTAGTGTTCTCCTTGCGGTAGGGCGCATCTGATTTAGTGCACCACGCAAATTACCGACAATCCCTGAGAACGATGTCTGACTCATTCGGAGTCAATACCTTTTCTGTGAGAAAGAAATATAACTATTTTCAATCTCAACAGAAAATAAATCAGCTGTCTATCTCTGAAGACCCTTCTGCTGATTCCTCACGTTATGCTATAACGTCTAGTTCTTCTCTCGAGAGTAAAAAATATGTAAGTAACGTAAAAGTTGAATAAAATCTTAAAAATTTCTCTCCGCGTAAAATTCCCGACAGTGGTTGATCAAGCCGCTGTCTAAACTCCGCTGCCACCAAAATGTTAGCCCTGAAGGGTTCGATTTTATAATAGAATTAATACGAGAGATAATTTAATTTAAGCCTCTATTAACTAAGTATAATTTAAAAATATAATACACGTTACTTTTCGCGAATTAATGGCCAAGAGGCTTCTCCGACCATCGTTTATATATCGGTGTTTGTTTACGCCTTCGGTGTTGCATTACCTCACTCCCAGTGAGGTAAGCGACAACGTAAGTAGGTGGAGTAAGACATGAAGTGCTGATCTTGCACTTCGTAGCCTTACCAATGCCACTTCGTACGCTTATCATTTCTTAATAAAATGGAATCTTATTATATAGGTGTTTGGGTCATAACAAATTACATCGTCTCTATTCAATGAAGATCATTCTATTTCACATTAGGCTCTTCAAATGAATTATGTCCTTCCCTAGAAGTCATTGAAAATAAGCTTGGATGAGTTGTCGTTGGCGGGTCCTGCCTCTCGCGAGCTCAGGATCAACTCGCCCCACTGCAGGCTCGGCCTCGTCTCCAGGAAACTGGCGATGTATGGCCAAAATCAACGTTCTCTTCATCTTCTCTTGGAATTACTGGTGGTAGAAGACCATTCGCAATACACATATTATGTAATACCACACCAGAATTGATGAGTCTTGCTGAAACCTCTGGTGTATAATGGAGTATGCGGTGTTTGAGAAGACATCTGAAACGCATTTTGAGCAATGCATTGCAGCGTTCAATTAATGATCTAATGAGCGTCATGCGGTGAGTATATCTCTCCTCCGGAGAATCAGGCATGGCATGGAGGATTGGTGTCATAAGCCAAGGCCTCAATCCATATCCAGAATCGCCTAAAAAGGAATCAGTAGTAAGGAAGCTGAAACCGATGAGTCGAAAAACTATACTTTAATATTCTGCAAATATCCCTAGGACGAGTTCATTGGAGGGGCTATCAATTCAGATCAATATTCGTATGAATCTCTGTGAACTTGTGACTATTTACACTCGTTTTGGGGAAATTTGCATAATAATTCAGGTAAAATTCCTCGAATCATTGTGTCATTGGAGTTGTTAGAGACCTCTGCTGCTAACAGAGGTGAAATTCTAATGGAAACAAGTAAGGTGAATCGAAAAATCCCACCAAGCCAGAAGAAATCTTCATATCCAGCAGCATGGAGTTGACGCATTAAGGGCAGAACATTACAATTGTTCCAGATGGAGCTATCATGAGTGCTCCCTGGATACCGCGCATTGACATTCAGTATGCGGAAGTTTGCATCGCAAATCTTGATTGGACATGATATATCACATATTTATAGAAGAGAACAATTGGAGTCGATAGATGATACTCACCAGCTGAGTGTTCAATGAGTGGTAATGCTTTCGATTCACATAAATATGTTCAATTTCATGTGATGGTGGGAAAATACCGACATGTGTACAGTCAATGCATCCAATAATTCCAGGCAATCCATAATTTTCATAAAAGCTGTAAGTTCATTCATACGGCTCAGTATCATTCATCTATATTCCCAATTAACTAATGCTGCCAAGAAGAGTAAAAAAGTGGTGCTTACCTCCATCGGACTTCTTCCAGCTGCTGTAAATTTCTAGGAAAATATACACTCATTCAATACATCCGGTTGATTTAAAATATCAGTCACTTCATGAATACAGCGACTGACCGATGGCTGACTTATAGCCATATGAAGATTTTTACCGATATCCATCTGATAACTCCCACTAACCATGAATCGTAAACAAGTCAAAACCTTCAAGTAATATAACACTGTTAGTGTCAATCATGAGCTTCTTGATCACAATCATTGATATGATTGGAAATGCTACCTTGATCTCGGGGTCCAAGTCATATGGTCTCACTGGTGGAGGAGAGCGATCTGCTACCAAAGCAATTATATCCTCAACCATTGGCTTGGTTAAACGGAATATTTGGACAAATTGATCGTCAGCTAGTTCAAAAGGGTCATACCTTTCATAAAAAATCCGTCCATTGTTTGCTCGTTCTTCAGCATCGTTTATCATCTCGTTGTAGAGATCAGAAATGTAGGGTACATAATCCATTGTAATGGTTTCGAAAATATATACACTACTCTATTCGAAAATGAAATTATTTTGCAAAAAGCTTGTTTATTTGAGTAACAGCACGAAGCTGGTGGATTTTATTTGTTCAAACGAATGAGATTTGGAGCGTCTACGACATGGGCTATTCGGCCGCCATCTATCGCATACGGTACCCAACATTCACATGTGATCGTATACGGCCACCGATCCCCGAGTCGAGAATAGCCTCCCAGGGGACACCCTTGATGGTTAACCGACTGAGGGCGTTGAGAACGAATTCTATTCCCTGAAATGAATGGGAGCGAAATATTTCCACTCATCAAAAATTCAATCTCGCTCCTAATCGTGGTATCTTCAGAGCTGGCGATGTTTTGCAAAATAAAATATTACAACAATGAATCTCGACAAGTTATTAAAATTTGGTACATCAATGAATGAACACTCAGATTATCATGTTTTGCTATATTATAGAATGAAAGTATTACATATATTAAAAATACTTAAATGTTAATTTCAACACGTAGAGAAAGAAAGCGATAAAGATTATAGATAAAATATAATGAACAATGTAATTCCGTATAGCAATCCTGTAGCATCTCTGCAGCGTAAAAGAAACTAATTCTCTGAAGATTAAATTTCAATAATGCACACATACTTTGTATGGAAAATCTTTAGTACCCTAGCGAATTCATCCCGATCTATAGAATACCCAAATTATCCTCCGAATCGGGGTATATTTTTAGTGATTTTCCTGTATAATGCTGAAAATATACCCAAATTAAACCCAAAAAATACTGTTATTTTGGGTATATTTGTGAATTTTACCTACCCAATTTATACCGTATTTTTTCAAATCTAATTTAATCAATGAATGAACACTCAAAAGCTTGAATTTCTACACGGGATCTTTGAACCAAAATATTTAATAATCATACGTACCACACATAAATACACAGTTTGGTTTGGAGAAGTTAACGACAATAAATCACTACAGTTCGTAATCCATCGATTCCTCTTTTCATTATTTTTTATTGTAGGGAGTACGAAAAATCGGTATTGACTTCTCGTACTGTTAAAACAATTTTTTAATGCACATGACCGGATCATTTGGAGAAAAAAAATCCATCTACTCGAACTGCTATCTATTTAGTTCGCACGATTGCAGTAGAAATGTTCACTTGAGAAATTTGAAAATTGCAATTGTGGATACTCGGGCCGTATCTATTTTCCGATGCTGATTCGTTTGTATGTTCAGTTCTATGGAGAGGGTGTCCAAAAGGATCTGATTGGTTTTGAGAATAGTGGAAGGGCTAGTTGGTGGAGGTGGGAAATTTTTTTGGGGGCTTTTCCGGGATTGAAATTGCTGCAGGAGCAAAAGAATGAGTGCAATAAAAAAGGGCCCACTTGAGAAAAATTTACCGATCACATGTTTTATTGCACGGCATGGCATCTCTAGCTGCAGGCAAATTTGAATTAATCTGGAAGGTTTTAAGAAAGGTACTTTTATTGCTTAGGCAATTATTTTATAGAGTGATTTTTCTCTGTTTTGAATATAAAAACATAAATATGCCTGAATTTGTTGAGCGGTTGTGAATTAGAAAAACGTAGGGGTATTTCCCCGCGAAATTTTTGTAGTGGTTCTGTTTTCCATATAATTTAATTTCAGTTATTCATTGTGAGGAATTAGAATATTTACTCCGTTCTCCCTTGTTCCCTTAACAACTCAACCGAAATTTTGAGTAAGTATTCTAACTTTCACCTTCGGCCCCCTCGTCAAATCCTCCCCTTCCTCCAGCGTGGCTGTAAAACCCGATACGGCTCTAAATACCGTCCCCCAACCCGCCTCGAGAGTAGCTCAAAATAGAAATAGATATGGGCGCCAGATAGATTTTGATACTGCTGGACCTATCTAACCAGATCACGGTAAAATTACGGTAACGGTAACGGTAAACTCTCGAGGGGATTGAGGGAACGCCAGAGAAAAGGGTGTCGGAAAAGGGGGTTGCGGCTTGTGCTAGGCTAGTTCAGTTTCGTGGAGAGAGGACGTAGGTCTAGGGCACACTCAGAAGTCGCCAAAAATGAGATAAAACACCAATAAAATCCGAAGGAGGGATCCGAACCATAGGACGAGAGTTTGGGGTTAGGGATTGAGAAATAAAGAATTCGAGTCGATAATATCCTTACGTGTTCCGCTATTGCATCCAAGAATCAGAAAATCATTCAAAACTTCCAGTTATACATTACTTAGTACATTACTTCCTTCGTTATCGTGAAAGTAGCCAATGCTACTAGGAAAAATTGCGAGAAGCGCCTTTTATTAAGAAACGTCTAAAAGATCGACTCAAAATCCCTTAACGACAGTAAAAAGGTCGAATTAATCGATAAATCCCTTAGAGAGTTTGACGAATCCAAAAAGTACTTAGAGTCTTAAATCGAGCGAGAGAGAGAGAGAATAATCGTAGAAAACGAGAGAATTACCTAATTTTATCAATTTGGACCTAAAATCGCCAATAATGAGAAAAATATAATAAAAGGTATAAGCGTGCCTCAAAATCTGGTAAAGATAATTTTTAGATAATTATCTATCAGTTAGATTGGGCGGAATTCCCTAAAAGATACTCGCCAATGTTAATTAATAATTATTTTTGATGAATTCCATTAATTAACACATACGCCATAGCGAAAGGCTCATACGCCCTTACGCACCTGTGAACTGGCGGAAAAGATAACCGGCGGCACGATTAATCCCATCACCTTTTCGAATTAGGCGGCATTTCCTTAGAAATGTTGTGAGGGAACCGAAATTGACCAGAAATACCCTAATTCCTTGATAGGTAGTGGGGATTATTCGTTGCATAACAATTTATGCAAAAATCCCAAAAGATAACCCGAACTCTGAAAGTCTACCGAAAGAGTTCATAGGAAAAGGTAATTTCCCTCTGCAATAACTGTGAGAGAATGTTTCAAGGCCGATGCTCTTGAAAGCGCGCCTAAATCTCTCCCTAGTCGGTCACTAGGGAGTTTCCCCTAGCCTAGGGAATTCTCTGAGTCGCTGGTTGTGAGCGTGACTCAACTGCCTTCGCACCGAATTGGGTGTGAAGGAAAAAGGAAGAGAAAACGGCACAGAACGGAAAAGAGACATCGATGCCTGTACAGAAAGGCACTCGAAAATTCCAAGAAATCCGGCTGGAATTATTTCTCCGAATCGAAAGGAGAAATAACTCAACAGCATATTTACATGAATGCATGCTTTATTTCAGGTAGAAATAATATTCGGAAAAAGGTACGAGTGCGAGAGAGGCAGCACTAGCTGTGAATTCGAAAGAATTCAAACAGCTATGCGTGTGAGAGAGAGAGAAGATAGAAAAGGTATGAGTGCGAGAGCCAGCGATAGCTGCGAAATTAATAATTTCCAACAGCTATGCGTGTGAGGGAGATAGCCATACGCGAGTGAGTGTGTGCGAGAGAAAAAGAGATAGCCGGCTCTACCCAAGCGTTGGGGAGCACGTGCTTAGCGGCATTGCATCAACTCATTGATGCCTTGTTTTGACCGCCTGAAAATGCCCCAAAGTCCTGAAATAAAATCCTGAAACATGTCTAATTGATTCATTTTCCCCATTATCTCCTCACTGGCCTTTAATTAAATAAAGGAAACCGGCCAGGAGAGATAAAGAGAGCCGGGGAAAATTTTAATAAAATTTGAGGCGCCACGAGGTGCGTGGCGTCATTTCTCCTCGCATTTTCCTGGTCCTTGGAAAATCCTGAAAAACTCCTGAAAATCGCGAAAATTACACAAAAACCATTCGCGAAATGTCCGTTAATTATTTTCTTAGTGGCCTCATTAATTTTTGAGGTAACCGGCCACGAGAAAATAGAGAAAACGAAGGAGATAAAAGGGACGCTACAACCACGTGTAGCGTCTGATCGTAATTTTTATTCGCGGCGTCTGAATCGTCAAAATCATTAACACTTCGCGAAATTAAAGTAATAAAAAGTACTCACCATTATTCCCACGGGGTTTAGGCACTTTTTGGGGAATACTTGGGGTTTTTGGGGAGACTTTTCCTCGCGAAACACGAAAATAAATGCAGCGGATCACGAGAGCTGTTCACTGCTTCGCCACTCTACTCGAACTGATTCTTCGAGGAGAGGGGAGTGAGTTGCGTTGAGTGGAGAGGTGGGGCCAGCTGCGTTGTGCTGCGCCCTCGCGCCACTCGAAGGTATTAATGCCGCACTCATGCGCATTTATTCGAGTGGGAGAATTCAAATATTCTTGAATTCTCCCCTTTTTGTCTTTTGTAATTTCTTTTAATAAAATTGAGGAATTTCAACGGGATAAATTTCAGTGATCGATAGAGGATGAATCGGGGTTTGTTTTGAGGGTTTTCTCGGAAACTATAGTGGCTTTACAGGAGCATACAAAATTATTATTATGTGGGGAAATTATTGGGATGATGGGTTTTGGGAGATACTCTTTGGCCTGTTGTGTTTGAGCCTGGTTGGGGAGATAGTTTTCCCTTTCTTAGGGTGGATAGCTGCCATCAGAGGGGCACGTCTCCTGGGGAATGAGCAGACTCACCTCGGCGATAACGTAAACCCAATTTTGGCAATTCCTTTGGCAGGATGGGTTATTCCCTGCCTCCAGACCTTCCACCCGAGGGCCTGATCATTCCCACATACCTGGAGCGCGACTCCTTTCAAATCGTCCTCTGCACTCACCCCTGAGGACGGCCAAGAGGGTGGTCCGGAAGCTCCTAGGAAACACGTTATTTTGGTCAATTAACCATGGTGCTTCCGGGCCCTTTCTGCCACCACAAGAGAACCAAAAAGTACTGCCCTGCGGAAATCTATAGAAAAAATGAAGTGGCGGTACTATTACTCTTTTTTTTCGCGGGAATGAACGTATTTTAGGGCTGTATTTAACGGAATCCTTAAGGGATCTTTATACTACCCGTTTGAGAGGACCGTAAGTCAGTTGTCCCTCGTGATTTGGAGGTTTTTATGCTCAATATGTTCAAGATAGCCGTAGTCGGTTTTTCCTCATGACTTGAAGGATTTTTAAGATAACCGTGAGTCAGTTTATCCTCGTGACCGGGAGGTTTTTCGAGATAGCCGTTGAGTCAGTTTACCCTCGTGACCGGGAGGTTTTTTATAGAGATACCCGCTTAATTAATTCACCGGAATCACGCGAAATTCTCTCTCTCTACTCACGAATCTTTTCCTTAGTAAAAATACAGGTGGCGTGGAAAAAAACCACGTCACATCATCGACCACTTCCTTATTCATTTATTCATTGATAACTCCAAAATGCTCTTTTATGGTGAGCCGCGCAATAGGCACCTCACGCTCTACCTTGATGAAGAAATGCAAAAAAATATTGTTAAATATGTTACGTCAGAACTATTATTTCCAATAATTCCAAAATAGCAGGGTTTTATTTATTTTTCCTGTTTTGAGCCTAGTTAGAAACCAATAGCTCGGGATAGGAAGAAGGGAGTTTTTGCGTTCAACTATCTCTCATAGGGTGACAAGGTAAAATAACGTACATTTCTAATAGTAACTTAGCTTATATTTTCTAGATAAAAATGATTTTGAAGATTTTACAGAAATAATTTATTGGATTATTACTCAATTTCGTTACTGAGAATCATTATTTATTTAAAGTAACATTACTAGTTCAAAAATGAATCGACGTGGCGAGAGTCGGAGAGACTAACATAAACATAAGCAATGATTTCATAGGGAGAAAGAACTTTCGGGTCTTGGTGACGAATCTTTAGTCTCTCGTGGAGAGTTCACCGATGCACTGACGGTCCATCCTCGTGCAATTAACTAAAGTCTTAAGTATTAAAGTTATCCACTGTGTTACGAACTTATTTATCCCGCCCATTTCCATTAGGTTATGGGCCCAGATCACATTGTGCATTGACTGTGTATTTGCTATTAAATTGAAAAAAAGAATAATTATAAAAAGTTTAAAATGTTGAAGTGAAGTGAGGAACTATGCATAAAGCAAAAGACAAGAGAAACATTCCGCTATTCGATGGTAGTGAATACAATGCCTGGAAACACAGAATACGGAATTTACTCTATGAGCTAGACGTGCTCAGGGTGGTTGATGATGAAGCTCCTGATCCAGTGACAGGACGATGGAATAACCTGAAATGAAATTTCTCCGTCTCTGAGAGTCTCTAGAGACGCTCAGAGATCCCGCGGTGTCTCTATAGCGTCTCGCCGAGTTTCTGTAAAACCTTTTGAAATCTCCTAACGTCTTCGAGCGCAGAGACTCAGGTCCCTCAAATGATCGACATTTTCGAGAGACTGCGAGAAACGCTGGAGAGATTGTAACTCAGATTTTTTTTGAGTTTTAGACCTTAGAAAAAATTCTTCAAAATTTATAAATTTTTAAAACTTCGAATGAATTTTCCAAGTCCTAAAACTCGAAAAATATCCAAGTTTCCATCTCTCCTCTAGGTACATTTCTGAAATTTTCATGTGAAAGGAGGTGAGGGAGAAAATAATTGATGACTGAACAGGAAAAAACAGAAGGGATCGAAAGTAAGTCAAGAACTTGAGTGGAACGTCGGGGAGAATGGGTAAAATGAATTCCAGTAACAAGATGATTCAAGAATTTTTTCCAACATGAGGGACTCCATGATAAAATCTGAAAATAATTGAGAGGATGCTCCAGTATGTGGACATTGTTAAAGAATATTTTTTGAGTTTTTCGTAGAGGTCTTTGTTCTAAAAAAATCTTAGATCATTTTGATCGATCGCTGTTATAATTATAACTGCTGTTAATTTGACTCACTACACGAGGCGCAGGTAATAGTCTCTAATGTACTATTTTTCGCAGGTGTTGAAGCGTTTTTTTTCAATATACATTTTAGCTTGATTTCAGTTTTCGTTTAGAAATTTTAGCTTGGAACTTTCATCATGCATATATATTGAAGTTTTCGTAGTGTGTTCTTCCTCAATTTGCGATTTAATTTTTTCTAATAAATGATGTAAGACAAAAGAAAGTTAATTATTCTTATTAATCATTCTAATTTATCCACAGATCTCTACAGAGAAAGTCTCTCCGCGTCTCTGTCGAGACGTTCATCGCCGTCTCTTGAAAGTCACTCTCTTGTCGTGGAGAGAGATTCAACGAGAGACGGAGACGCGCGTCTCTACAGACTCCAGAGACGCACAATTTTTCATCTTGGTAAAGCCCAACAAATTGCAAAGTGTGTAGTCGCCGAATATTTATCGGACGCTTATCTCAAATATGGCACGCCAGGAAGTACTGCTGAATCCATATTAGACAGTTTAGATGCTATTTATGAGAGAAAAAGTACTGCTACTAGAGTGTCGGTTCGTAATCAATTGAGTAGATTAAAAATGAAAAGTGATAAATCATTGAAGGAACATTTTGAAATATTTGATGAATTGATTATTGAGCTTGAAGCGGCTGGTGTACCTGGGACGAAAAACCGAAAAGTGTCATATTTGTTGACGAGTCTCCCTACAGCATATGGAACAGTGTGTACAGTATTTGAGAAAATTACAGAAGACAAAATCACCTTGGACTGTGTCAAAATGAGACTGTTGGATCATGAGACGAAAATGAAAAGTGAGAGTGCTGATACAAGTATTACAATGTTACAAGCTGAGGCAGAAAACTCAAGTATGAATAATAATAATAACAGGTCAAGAGGCTCCAGAGGAAATCATAGGGGTGTGAGGAGAAGAGGCAGAGGTTCACGATTTTCGAATGGATCCCGATCAACTAAAAATTCATCTTTTAGAAATGTCACCATTGTGGAAGAAAGGGCCATAAAATAAGAGACTGTTATTTCTACAAGAAATGTTCTCAGTACAGAAATGCCGAGAAAAACAAAACACCTCACATCGCTCAAACGACCCAAATACAAGCAAGAGATGACAGATCAGGATTCGATTTCATGACTGGAGAAAGCCAATACAGTGATAGTGATAAATTAATTTTTCTGTTGGATTCTGGTGCATCGAATCATCTCATAAATAAAGACCGTATGTTTTCGAGTGTGATTGATTTGAATCCACCGATGAAAATTTCAGTTGCAAAAAATGAAGAGTTCATTATGGCCTCCAAGAAAGGACAAATTAATGTGATAAGTAATCTGGGAGTTCCAGCTGTTCTCGAAGATGTCCTCTACTGCCCAGAGGTTCCGTACAATCTTTTACCAGTAAAGAAAATGCAGCAAGCTGGGATGACCATAACCTTTGATGAAAAAGGAGTACAGACAAGCAGAAGCCTCACTCTCGGTGCGTTATTTGCAAACCCCACTCCTTGTGCGACATTTAATATTTTGCCAATCCAATTGGCAAAATGCTTCCGAATGGAATTCATCTATGGTGAATCGAATCGCTATTCATGTATCTCATTACTCAAAAAATAACATTATTCTCGCAACAAATACGCACTCATATATTCCTACAAATATTGCTCCAGACTGTATCGATCTGTTTAGGATTCCATTTGCGATACTTAGAATCTACTTGGAACTCGAAATCCCAGCTCAGAATTATCGATTACATTGCAATAATATCACATCGTACATAAAAATTCAATATTAGATGAAAATTCAGATCCTACGATGGAACACAAAAGTTGACGTTCGGGTTCCAAATAGGATTTTTATTCTTTCTGATTGTCGTCATCTTGTAGAAAAAATTGTCTACTTTCGAATGGTGAAATCAAAAATAGTAGTGTTCCTAGGGAGAAAGCTAAGAAAAACCGTGATTTAAAAAAAAACTAATTTATCGAACATCCTCACAAGAGACTTCTTCTGACAAATCTGCAATTATCACCATTTGTGGGGATCATTGAGATGAATCTTTTAAGCTGAACTTGGATGTAATCGCTTGGATAGTTTTGGAGATATAACCTCTTTTCGTAAAATGGTTTTTGGCCAATATTGCAGAAACTACTGGAGTGATTCCGCCGAATTTCAATACCGAACTGTTCGTCCATTAGATGCACAAACTGGCGAAATTTGAAGTCTCTAACTCAAATAGTTTTTGAGCTATCGTGTATAGTAAATTCAGGATAAAAAAACACTATAATTGAAATTATCTGCAAACGAAAAATCTAAGCAAAATTTACCTCGAGTGTAAATTGTGAGTTCAGATGAGATGTATTTCGCTGAAATCGTCGTATTGGCACATGTAATAAATCGCTGAGAGTGGGGGCTATGAATCAATTCTTCGCGGAGAAAAATCGAAAAAACTATTTTTTGAGAATTTGAGTTTTCTGGGAAAGTACTCAACCGATTTCGCTCAAATTTCACTGACAGCAATTTGCATGAGGAGGGGAAGTACTGTTAAATTTCCAGCTCACCAAGTATTACCGTTGCTGAGCAATAAGCTGATATCTGTCACACATACTGTAACGTACCACTTTCGTGCGAATTAACGATAGGAGTGGATGGGTTTTTGTCCACGACCCAGAGAGACTTATATCTAGAGTATTGAATGATGTAGTCGACACGAGTTGGTTATGCTTTAAAGAATCATATTTATTCAAATTATTTACAAGAGCGTTGGAGAGGAGCATTTATCCTCTAATACAGGAAAACAATCTTTATTCTTGGAATTTTATCTTGATAATTTGTGTTTATGAATATTTGCGCTGCGAGCTCCTTCTATACCCGCAGCCGAGACCCTACGCACTGGGTTTACCCCCACCCGCTCTCTCTCGGCCAATGGGAGCGGACGTATGCTTTCCTTCCATTTTTACACTAACTCGTGGTTTTAGAGCCACAAGTTTGTTCCCCCCACCCCTTTTACTACCGTCACAAGACACACACGCACACACACACACACACACACCCATACATACAGACATTTTTGAAAAATGTCATTTCTCGACGTTTTGGATCATTCTGAGTCATATTCCGATGAAATCTCGAAATCTAAAAAAATCGTGTTTACAATGCTTCCATTCGGAAGCAATAAAAAAAAATAATTTAATGATAATGTACGGTAAGCCATCAAACAATTTAGTAGTTGTTGAGTTCGTCGTTACGAGAAGGGCGAATTTGGATAATTTAAAAGTATATAATGTAAGTCATAGTGATTATAATTTGTGCTATTGGCGGCTTGGCTACATTGGTAAAAGTAAATTTCAAGAATTGAAAAATAAACAAATGGTCCGAGATGTGAGTCATATTGAAAGTATGATCCCTAGAGACAATTTCTGTGAAGCATGTATATACGGTAAACACACCCGGTTACCATTGGAAAAGGCAAAAGATAAGAGGCACGTTAAGCGACCATTGTTCATTGTTCATTCAGACGTATGCGGTCCAATCACTCCTTCGACAATTATTAACGAAAATTATTCTGTATCTTTCATTGATAAATTCACATATTACAGTGTAACATATCTGATTACACATTAATTCTGAAGTTTTCTCGGTTTTTAAAGATTACGTTGCAAAGTGTGAAGCTCATTTCAATTCTAGAGTCGTAAATTTATATTGTGATAACGTGTGATGCGGTATCCCCACGCATCTCGACCAGTCAAGTCCCCTTCCCCTCGTCCGAGCCAGCTACTGTGCGCATGCCATCCTGCACCCCAGAAACCAGGGGAACGAAACGATCAATGAACCAATGGATCCGGATTGGCCTTGACCCAGAAGATCTAGGGGAAAATCCAATCAGGATCATTGACTCACTAAGAAACGAAGAAACAGCAAGGGAATGTGAGCCGAGGGGAGTAAGGAGAAAAATTAGGAAAAGGACAAGACAGGTAGAGAAAAATTATCATCGTTGTCCACGGCCATATCGTGTGTAACCATGCTACGAACGAATAGTGAAAAAGAAAGCCAGAAGGAAATCAGAGAGTGAGGAAAAGGTGGAAAGAGATAAAAGGAACAGCTGAAGAAGGAGAAGAACAGGAGGGATTCGGCGAGAGAGAAGATTTTGGGGATTATTGACTTCCGTACGAGTATCAAGGGAGACCACTTATCGTGGTTTGGGTTACGTTCCTTCTTTGCCCCTTCCCCTCCGTGTATTTAACTGTTGACTTTCCTCCGTAATTCCCTGACGCGTTTTTTTGAGTCGAAGGCCGTGAAACATTTCGTTTCATTATTATTCGGAAATCCCCTTGAGGGAGCAAAAGAAAAAGATCCTGTATTCTTTTTTCTTTCTTTTTTTATTCTCTTTTCTTTTCTTCTCTTTTCTGAAAGCCATGCAGGCCAGTTTCACGCAGGCACTACTTTCCCTCTGGTAGACCCTGAGCCCTAGATCCTTAGACGAGTTAAATAATAAAGAAACATTGTTAATCAGGTTAATTGAGATCAGAGGAATAAATCGATTATTGGTAAAATAGGAATTCTAATTATTTGTATTTTTCCAGAACCTATCTGCTTGTTTCGTTGTGCCAGCTGTTCCCTGAATCCTGGAGTCAAGGACAGTTGGGATAAAGGGAATAGCTCATAATTGGTGCCCAACGTGGGTTCTGCGGAATGATAGGCCTGCATGGTGGTTTTCTCGTATTTTCTTTTTTTTTTCTTTTTTCATTTTTTTTTCTTTATCAATAGTATAAAAGTTTTTTTATTATCATCATCTTTCCATTTCTCTCATTTTATTGCATTTTTGAGTTCCGGTTTCACCCTATCCCCCCATGCTGAAAGAAGACTCGAACCATTGACCAATGACGTCAAGTAAAGTCGTTTGATTTTTCTTCCGGAGATTTTTTCTTGTTGTTTTGTTTATCTCCAAATTTTCCATACTTTCTTCTATTTCTATTATTTCACTTTTGATATAGAAACTCCCTCGCTTTTGTTGCACTATTCCCCGCCTCCCCCCCCCCAGGCTGGAAACGGATTAATGATTAACGAACTTTTCTTGGTTGCTTGAGTGGGTTTCTTTTCATTTCTTTTGCTTTATTACATATATATTTTTTTGGTTTTGTTCAATACACTGCGCAGCATCTTCCGCTTGGGTCAATAATTCCTGGATTTTTTTTCTTTTTTACCCCCCCCCCCCCCATTTGCACTTTGGCTCCGCGCAATAATATTTTCCGTTGGCAAGATTTACAAAAGACGCATTCCGGGGCAGAATGAGTAACCCACACATACCCCTTAATCCCCTTCCAATCAACCCCATTCCCCCTCAGACGTTGTAGTCCTTACCACTCCAGCATCAGCAGGGGTAGTAACCACTACCCTCGTTACCATACACCCCCCAGCCCTTGACATCATTACCACTGCAGCATCCTCCTCAGTAATGAGTTCCCAAACCCGTAGGCCCGACTCCCACAGAAGCGGCACAGAGCAGCTGATGCCAATCCGTCCCCAACTAGACCCGTCTCACGTCCCTAGAGCCCTACAGGTTGCTAGGGACTTCTCATCCCTAGATCCCCGTAGACAAATAGCCCTAATGGACGCGCAAGGGATTAGCACGTTTGGGCTGGTAGAAGAGCTGATCGAAAGGTTTATACGGTACGAGATTCGCCAGGTTTATGGAGATGAGGCTGCCGCGTGGAACCATGAAGTGGATTCGTTACAGGGAATCCCGTTCACATTTCTTGGGGCCCACCGACAGGCCTCGTTTGACGACTCGCGGAACACGACGCATCGCGAACTGGGCAAGGCGAGCAGCGGTTGCCAACGGGCCAGAGTAGGGAGCCATATAATGACCCCATCACGATGAATTTATCGAACATGGATGAGAGCAATTGGTCAGCCGCTGAGAGGTTAGGCCGCGGAATGCCAAATCACGTGAACTTCACCCCAAACTCGACCAATACCCTACCCCGACCCAGATCCCGACCCTCAACCCTAGAGCCCAACTCCCTGCCTTTCAATCAACTTATCGAGTTGATCCAAACCCCCAACGAATGGCCCCAAGCCCAACGCAACCTTCAAGCCCACTGCCAACCCAACCCTCACACCCGACCCCAGGCCCTCCGAGTCAACCTCAACCTACCAATCCCTTCCAACCAAACCGACACATACAAGTTTGGACACCTTTGCCCAAGCTCCTACCACTCCGTACCACCATCCCTCCACACACATGCAAAATACCCATCCTGGACCCCTCCTAATGAAATTTGAAGACCCCCCTCCGGCCCCAACCTTCCCTTCTCACGACCCGTCCACCCAACATGACACTACACGGCATTTTGGATACGTAAATCGCTCGGCATTTTCAGCCGGCCGAGATCACAAGCTATGGACCATATAGAAGACTGAAGGGATTAAGGTCGGTGGCAAGGCTGGAGAAGACGCGTATGAGTTCCTAGACCAGCTAAGCTTCTGCGCGGAGAAGTACAGTATGTCGGAATACGAGACCCTAGCCGCGATCGCCTCGGCACTTACGGGCATTGCCACAAGGTGGTTCTGGCCCCAACGCCTGAAGCTAAACACATTCGCCGAATTCACGGAGGAATTTAGGGCTGTTTACTGTCCTCCTGACCAGTCTCGAAGACTGCGGAAGAAGATTAGACAGCGTGTACAATTACAGGATGAGCCCATGCACGAATACGCCATTCGCATGAGCGCTTCATTTGCCGGTATTTATCCCGCGGTGCCGGTCGAGCTGCAGCTAGATACGATCTACAGTGTAACGTGAGTTTTCCCCCTAAAGGAAAAAATCACCGTGCCGTCCCTCCCTCCGCCTCTCTCATCAAAAGTTCCACTAATAAAAAAACCGTTGCTGGGCGCCAGGTGGTTTTTACGGAACCACCAAATAGGAAGTTCCTCGGCGGTTCCTGCCCTACATGTTTACGGCTCGTAACCAGCCCGTAGCAGCGAGGAGTTACGCCGAGAACGGAACGAAATAGGTGGAAGGGGGGAGGTGTTACCTTTTTCCCGTCTAGCCCGAGAGAAAAACCATGACATTAGTCAGGGGGGAATCGGGGGTGTTAACCCGATCCGATGCCGTTCCTCCTCCAAAAACCAAAAAAACCAACCAAAGAAAAAAAACAACGAAAGAACCTGAAAAAGTTGAGAAATTGTGGGAAAGGGGAGGATCCTGAAATGAATACTCGCAAGCACAAGAAAATCGGGTAAAGGTAGAGTATATTGCCGATAGAATCATCAAAAAAAATACATTCGTGTAAACTCCCCTTTTTATTATCCCAATAGTTTCTCTTAAACGTCTCGAAATGTGCGGGAACTCAAAAAAGTATTGCTCCAAATGTTCGAAAACTCGTTGATTTTCTCGAGAGGACTGGAACTTCTGAAATTGGGATTGAGAATTTCTGGGAAAATAATCTGTGAACACAATTGCCGTTGATGGTCAAATTTAATCACTCAAAAAAGAGATTCGTAATTACAAAAAAGTTATAGTTCACATATTAAGAATTGGCAAAAAGATAGAATCGTTGAATTGACCGTTAATTAATAAATGCTAATTGTCCGTTAATTGTCTTTGAACGTTGAAAACCGAAAATACACTGGTAATTCACTAAAACACTGCACTGGCGGTGTAACCTTGAAACCCGAGGATGTAGCTATGTTGAATGAGTGCCGAAAAGGCAAGATGCGTGCTCGTGACGTCCCATGTATAACTCTGTTATACTTGATGAGGATCCGATAAACGACCGAATGCATTAACAATGCATTCGTTGGAAAAACTACTGTTTAATAAGATGAGTGTCATTGACCGTTCCATAACCGAGGAAAACTCACGGTAGACCGTTGAGAGCGTGAAGAGAGCGTCTCGAAAAAGATGCCTTCCCGATGAATTACTGCTGAATACTGTTCATTTGACTGTAGGAGGGGGGGAGGGGTAATTCGAAATGCCTCGATTCGAGCCTTTTCGGCTCAAACCCCACCTAATCGCTCAGGGTTTCAGCGCCAGTTTCGAACACCAAAAAAAAAGAAATCACAAAAATTAATGAATTCTCGTGAATGTGAAATGAAGTCCAGAAATTAATTTTTCTGTCCTCCGGCCGGAAAGTTACAACTTTCGGGCCGCTGCGTTAAACGAAGTTGCCGCTTTCCGGCTTCGTCGGGCAGAAAAATAGTATACACACCTTGACCAGCAAAGTAAGAACGTCTCAGAGCACATGTCTGTTGACCTCGGCTTTGCCTCGGCCAACAATTACATGTGCTCTGAGACATTTCTTACTTTACTGGCCTAGGTATGTAATCTAGTATTATTTTAATTATGATTATTAATAGTACTGAAATAAATTGATTTTAGTTATGATTATTAAGTGTATTGAAATTAAATTATTTTAGTTATCATTATTTCTTTTCAAGGAAGTACAATAACCATCCAAAAGGCACAAATTCTCGGAACTCGTCCGAGGTATACAGGTGACGCGATACGGGGGGGGGGAGGGGGGATTGCAATGTATTGCCACGGGACTTTGGCGATGAATGCTCCAATTTTTCCTTTCAATTTTCCTCATTCAAAATTCGAAAAAACGTAACGGGAGGGGCAAATTGGGGCTCGTTGGGTTCGGGGGGATCAACCCCATCTAAGGGGGTTGGTTTCGAATTTTTTCCGTGGGAATTACGGGAGTTACGGGAGAAAAACCACTTTGCCTACCCCAACGCGATGAGTGCGAGTGAGAGAGACATAGGGCTGTATCGGCTGATGCAACGCGTGGGTTTTGGGCATTTCCTTGACTAGAAGAAAACGTGGTAAAATATCGAGACGGCGTGCAACGGGTAATCGAATTAATCAATTAACACCGGGAATTAATTGATCACGTAACGGCAAAGGAAAGAAGTCAATCAAATTAGTGGGAACGATCTGGAAAAGAAGTTAGAAAACGGCAAAATAAAATGCGGGCTCACCAAATCCTGTGGCGTCTTCCCCTTTTTCTCCTCCATCTTCTAGTCCTCTCTTTCCCTTTTTCTTTTTTTTCCTCCATCACAAAATCCACTCCCCACTAACTGTCTCGTTTATTCGTTCCTTCTTGTTTTTTTTCTTTTAATTTTTTTTTTCACAAAAAGAAGCCACGCGCGGAAATACACCGGGTGAACCACGTGTTGCACTCACGATTGGCGTACACTTGACTGTCCTCAGTTGTGTGTGCCCTTCGACTCGAACGATTCATGCCCCTTTCCACCGCTAGGGCGCATGACGTACCTTTTCGCGACGAGACTTTCCGCGCATTTTTCTTTTAAATCCAAACGGGACTCTCGAATGAATTCCCTAATAATTATTTAATCTTTTGCGCCACCGGGCTACTTTTGAACGCGCTTCTCCGGGATTTTATCACTGCTATTTTTATTAATTATTGGGGCACGGATCTTGTCCACCGATGCCTCCTAAATACTACCGGGCCTTTTATACCCAAAAAAAATGTGATTGACGTACGTCGATGCACGGATCTTGTCCGCTGTTGCCTCCCAATTCTTACTCACAATTACTACAATAAACCGAATCTTTCTCGACTAATTTTCCCTTGATTATTACAAGAATCCCCTTATTGGGAGCGCCCTTTTTATGGGGCTTTTAGCGCGGGATCCCATCCCTAACCTCGCTTCCGCTTTAAATGGTCGCGTTTCGGGGTTTGTCACAGGGCTTTGGAGCGTTGCGTTACGAAGATATTAGAGGTTGACTCTAAGAGTTTTCTCAGGGGTGGTGCGCGATGGATATTGCACTTACCTGTGCTCTGCCGATGTGCCGCGAAGAATGAGATTCTCGTTACAACAGCCAGTCCAAACCAGTTTACCAAGAAGCATTTAAGCGAAAGGACGTTAGCTCCATGGCCCAACTCATAGCCGAAAGGAGACAGGTAGAGGACAGGGTCGACAGACAGAACCGGTATCGCGTATATGCTAAAAAACCTCGAGAATAGCACTAGCTCCTACGCGCAAGCCGTTGCAAAAGCGAAGAAGGCCGCTCCGGGCCCCGTTCACGTGAACGTCGCCCAGATCTCCGTGGAAAACTCCTCCTCACCTCAATATCCCCCCCCCCCCATTGATGAGTACCCCAATCCCTCCACCCCAACCACAGGAAGTCCAGGAACATATTTGGATGACAGGTCGACAGTGCTTCTGGTGGGGACAAGTAGGGCATTTCGTTAGAAACTATCCCACGAAACCTCCTCCTAGACCCTGAAATACTTATGTCCCCTCGTTCCCACCAAGAAACCCCACATACCCTGCATACCAAAACCCGGACCCAGCACAAAGCTATTCCCAAAATCCACAGAATCCACCTTCATTCCAGCCCCAGAACCACTACCAATACCCATCTCAACAGCCCAACCAATACCAACAAGCGCCCACCTCCAATCCCAACGCCTCAGCCTACCCGCCTCCGGCAGTGGCTCCCCAGCAGGGAAACGGAATAGGGGGGCAGGACTAGAGGAAACTGCCCCCCCCCCCCCCAGGTGTAGAGCCGACCCAGGAGGACCCCCAGGAATCGCCTCAGGGAACGAGTAGTAGGAAGGCAGAGGATCCCAACGGAGTAGAGCAAGGAAGTCCCAAGAAACCCAACCACTTAATCGCATCAGAACCTCCAAACCCTTCCACCGTAATACCACCTTCACCAATTTTAACGCTCATTTCTATCCCTTCCCAGGACTCCGCAGTTACCGTTGGTGGAACGCTCCCGGAACCAGAACCATCTACTTCCCATCCAGCTCCGGATACCCCAGAAACCCAATTATCCCCCAATGAAATTCTAACCCTCACCCTAGACGATCACCATGGCCCGGACATCCTGTCCTATGGAGATTTCCTAGTACTCATGTATAACGACCCTATCCAAAACAGACTTTTTGTTCCAGTAGTATTCGGGCCCATCAAAATACAAGCACTGGTCGACACGGGAGCCAACCGGTCATTTCTGAGCTCGAAGAGTGTAGCTTTCCTAAAAGAATCTGTAGTGCTCTATCACTCCGACGTGTCGCTAGCAAACGGACTAGTATGCCCCATAGAGGGTTGCGTGTGTTTGAAATTAGAGGTAGCCGGGACAACCAAGATCACCACCTTCCGAGTATCAGAAGCGCTGTCGCACGACTGCATCATCAGAAAGGACGTGCTCAAGCACTCGAATTTAGTGATCTGCCGGGACGGCACAGAAATCCAAGGTCAACAGTCCATAAACGACCCTAGTAATAATCCCATAGGCATTGTAGCCTCTGCTATCACGATCTGGCAAACAAGTCCCTAGAAGCCCTGACCTCATAATGCACATTGACGGTCAGGGACACCCTCCTCCCCATTCGTGACGGAACCCGGAGATACTCCCCTCCCCTGTTGAAGGCAGCCCAAGAAAAGGTGAAGGCCATGTTAGAAGAGGATGTAATCGAGCCCTCGAATAGCGCGTGGTGCAGCTGGCCAGTGCTACATAAAAAACCCGACGGCACTTATCGATTCTGCGTAGACTACCGGAAGCTGAACGCAGTCACGAAACATGATGCTGCACCAGTCCCAAACATTGAAGATCTATTGGATGAAGCCAAGAACCCCGTGTACATTGCTAAGCTAGACTTGAGCCAAGCCTTCTTCCATATTCCCCTGGATAACGAGAGTAAAGAGAAAACTGCTTTTGCAGTGCCCGAAATTCCCCCGGGACTATTCCAATTCAAACGAATGCCATTTGGGTTAAAAAATGGACCCTCCACTTTCTAACGACTGACAGATCTGATCATCCCTAGAGCCTGGTCCTCCAACGTAATCAAGTATGTTGACCACTTGCTAGTAATTACCGAGACCATTGAAGAGCATGTACGGTTCGTCACTAACCTTATTAAACTCCTCGCAGAACATAACCTCACTATTAATTCCGAGAAGAGTGAATTCCTGCGCGAGAAAGTGACCTTCCTCGGATATCAACTGACCAGTGAAGGCCTATCCATTGACCCAGACCGCATCCAACCAATCCTAGAATACCCAGAACCCAAGAACATGAAGCAACTGCAAAGATTCCTAGGTATGATTGGGTGGTACGCCCGATTCCTCCCTAATATCTCTAACGATAAGATCCCACTCCTTTCCCTACTCCATCAGGAGGCCCCCTGGGACGGGACCGATTGTCAGCAGAAAGCATTCGAGAAGCTTAGAGAATCCCTAGTAGACACCTCAGTCCTAGCTCGACCAGATTTCAACCAACCGTTCACCCTGCAGACGGATGCCAGTGAGGTCGCGATAGGTGCAGTGTTCTCCCAACCGACGGAGCTGGGAGCAGATTCGGAAGAGAAAGCGACGAGAATTGGGTTCAATCGGCCGATTTGTTACGCGAGTCGGGTCCTCTCCCCGGCGGAGAGGAACTACACCGTAACGGAAAAGGAATGTCTCGCGGTGCTGTAGGCTACGAGGAAATTCAAAGCCTACATCAACGGCAGCCACTTTAAGGTCATAACCGATCACTTTCGTCTAAAGTGGCTACTAAATTTTAAGAATCCCATGGGGAGAGTAGCAAGGTGGGCCCAAGAGCTGCAATTCCACAGCTTTGACATTATCCACAGGAGAGGATCCCTGCACGTAGTCCCTGACGCCTTGTCCCGAATTCGTCCCGATTCCCTAGCCGCAATGAAACTGATTAGAGATACTCCCGATGAGTGGTACCAGCGGCAGAAGAAGGAAGGCCTAGACAACCCTAGTAAATTCCCTGATTGGACCCTTGATGACGACTAGTTACATACTTTAAGACCGAATCCTCAAATTGATCCAGCTGTCCCCGACCTTAACCAGTGGAAACTCGTGCTTCCCCCGGGACTAAGACACCCCGCGATCCAGACTGCTCACGACTTGCCACAGGCGGGCCACTTTGGGGTCAAGAAGACGTATCATCGGGTGGCAATAGAGTTCTATTAGCCCGGGATGTACCAAGACATTGCCAAATTCGTCAGGTCCTGTCCAGCCTGTCAGAGATTTAAGATTTCCCCTACGGAACCCTCTGGATTGATGAAGGAAAGAATTGTATCTGAACCCTGGTCAGTGGTCGGAGCCAACATTACCGGTCCATATCCCCCTAGTAAAAACCAATATATATACATGCTAGTCATCCAAGACCTTTTCACCGGATACGTAGAGCTGAAACCCTTAAGGAAGGCAAATGCCAAATCCATTCGGAAGATCCTATACGAACAGATTATACTGAAGTGGGGACGACCTCTGTGATTCCTTAGCGATAATGGCACAGAGTTCGTCGAGAAGAATATCGAAAGACCCCTAGCAGATCTGGGGATCAAACATACTAGCACCCCCCTATACCACCCCCAAGGTAATCTTGTGGAGAGAGTGAATCGTAATCTACGCCCCATGATTGGGATATTTGTGGGCGAAAATCACCGAGAATGGGACAAGTAGCTCCCCGAATTTGAATTTGCCCTGAACACCTGTCTACACAATGTCCTAGGAGTATCCCCAGCTTTTCTGAACCTAGGAAGAGAACCCAGACCCCCACTCCCAGCCGTTAAAACTCCCGAACAGCCTAGCCTTAACACTGAGACCCCTTTCCCCCCCCCCCAATCGAAGAGCAGCAAATAGAGTGGTCGGGCCGGATGAAACGTATGACCCACATGTATGACTTAGTACTGAAGAATTCGGGTGAATCATTCGTGAGGAACGCGAAGTATTACGACCAACACCACCGAGAAGAACGGCTTAGGGTAGGAGATTTAGTATTGAGGCGCGCGCGAACTCTGTCACAAGCCGCTCAAGGCTTTATGGCAAAATTAGCCCCGAAATATGACGGGCTGTGGATGGTGCGAAACGCTAGATCCGCCGTCGTATATGATCTAGAAAACCCGGACGGAAGATGTTGCACTAGCATTCATAGTAAAGACCTAAAACGATTCATTCTCCACCTAGATGAGACGGAACCACACCAGCTGACCGAGACAAACACCAACGACGAGAGACCAGCGACCCACCATCAAACCCCCCCTACTCCCTTGCTCCAACTCAATACCCTGTCACTGAAATCCCCCCGCCCAAAGGCCCAGGGAGGCCCCGCAAAGTCCCCGTCTCACGCCGCCCAGATGAATCCATCTACTCCCGGCTCAGGCCAAGAACCAGACCAACCCAAGATTCCTAGTCTCATGTCCCTGCACATCCCGAAACCCCCTGCTGTACAAAAAAGCCCAACTCAACAACCAGCCCCATTGACCAGTCCCCTCCCTGGAACAGCCCCTGGACAGACGACACACACATTACAAACACTGAACCCCACTTCGACAGTTCCCCCGTGTTTTGGCCAGGGCTGCTGGAAGTGTGACGGTGAAGGCCACATCTCCAGGAACTGCTCGACCAAGCGCCGTCGATGCTTCTAATGCGGCAGGGCAGACTATGATGCCCAGTCGTGCCTCTGCCGACAGTAGATGCCGAGGTTCACCCTCCGCCCCCCCCCCCCCCCCCGAACACACAAAGAGCGTGAGAGACACAGGAGCAACAGATTTTTCGTTTCTTTTCTTTTTTTGTTTGGTTTTTTGTTCGGCTTTCTCTTCATTTCTACTTTATTGCTTTATTATTTTTACCCTCATTCTATATATTTTCATGTACGCTCTCTGTGAATAAAATATTACCAGTTATCATGAACCATTCTGCTTATTTTCCCCTGCCTCACCATAGTCCTCTGTCCTTGCCTGCTTATCCCACGTGCGCGTGGGTATAAGGCAAAGAAATAGAACAACAGGATCCAGCTCACAAATGGCTAACAGAGTAACCAAATCAACACTCCCCTAGGAAGTTAGCCGGTCCTATGGTCGAATAGACCATAGAACCAAGCTACCCCCGGGACTTTGTGACGCGGTATCCTCCCCCCCCCGCGTCTTGAGCAGTCAAGTCCCCTTCCCATAGTCCGGGCCGGCTACTGTGTGCATGCCATTATACGCCCCCGAAACCAGGGGAACGAAACGGTCAATGAACCAATGGATCCTGATTGGCCTTGACCCAGAAGATCTAGGAAAAATCCAATCAGGATCAACAACTCACTGAGAAACGAAGAAACAGCAAGGGAATGTGAGCCAAGGGGAATAAGGAGAAAAATTGGGACAAAAAGGGAAAAGGACCAAGACAGGTGGAGAAAAATTATCATCGTTGTCCACGGCCATATTGTGTGTGACCACGCTACGAGAGAATAGTGAAAAAAAAGTCAGAAGGAAATCAGAGAGTGAGGAAAAAGTGAAAAGAGATAAAAGGAACAGCTGAAGGAGGAGAAGAACAGGAGAGATTCGGCGAGAGAGGAGATTTTGAAGACCATTGACAAGTATCAAGGGAGACCACTTGTCGAGGTTTGGGTTACGTTTCTTCTTTGCCCCCCCCCCCCCCGTGTATTTAACTCTTGACTTTCCCCCGTAATTCCCTGACGCGTTTTGTTGAGTCGAAGGCCCTGAAACATTTCGTTTCATTATTATTCGGAAATCCCCTTGAGGGAGCAAAAGAAAAAGATCCTGTATTCTTTTTCTTTCTCTTTTCTTTTTTTTTCTGAAAGCCATGCAGGCCAGTTTCATGCAGGTACTACTTTCCCCTGGTAGACCCTGAGCGCTAGATCCTTAGACGAGTTAAATAATAAAGGAACATTGTTAATCAGGTTGATTGAGATTAGAGGGATAAATCGATCATTGGGAAAATTGGAATTCTAATCATTTGTATTTTTCCAGAACCTATCCGCTTGTTTCGTTGTGCCAGCTGTTCCCTGAATCCTGAGGTTAAGGACAGTTGGGATAAAGGGAATAGCTCATAAACGACAGAGAATATTTATCGAATGAAATGAAAGGATATTGTGTACAAAGAGGAATTAGCTATCATTTAACAGTTCCGTATACTCCTTGATTGAATGGCGTTGCTGAACGCATGAATCGAACGATAACTGAAAAAGCACGCGCAATAATAAACGGTGCAGGTCTAGAAAAAGAATTCTGGGGAGAAGCAGCTTTAACTGCTACATATCTCATAAATATAACCCCAACGAAAGCATTAAAAATTGATAAAACCCCTTTCGAATTATGGCATGAGAAAAAGCCCAAATTAAAAAATTTAAAGATTTTCGGTTCAATGGTTTATGTACTGTGACGTAATTCCTGAGCCTAACAGTAAGCTCAGCAATTAAGCACGCTTGAGAAGCACCCAATAGCCAAAACAAAATCAAAAACAAAACCAAACTCAAAATGGGCGCCAGGATGTATCTCCACATCCGATCAATCTTATATTGATCTTAACAACGGCAACAAAATCAAAAATTCAAATAATTTAACAACAAACTCAAATACTCCCTTATTTAGCACGAACTAGTTCAGTCTCCCACTCAGGGTCGCTGTTGAGGGTTTAAATAAGGAGCATAAATAATTTTAAAAAAAATAATTTAAGGGATAAAATGAAAAATTTTATATAAAAAAAAATTAATCATAAATTATTAAGCCCCTGCGTTACATCGGTGAGTGCGCAGCACAATAAATAAAATATTATAAATTTCTAAACAAATAAAACAATTCAAAATAAATAAACAACTAATTACAAACAAATTCTTTGAAACCAAATTTAAAATCAAATTAATCAAATAAAAGAATTTAAATGAGTAACAAATTGATTAATTTATTAATTAATCGTCAGCACATAATAAAGTTATCAATAAAAAGAAATATTCAAAGAATTACATTCAAATTCAAATTCACAAGAAATTAATGGTGCTGCCACCTACAGTCATCTTTCGCAACGAAACGAAAGTAACTAGTGTCCCTAGTCTAGTGCCCCTAGTGACAATTTCCCTAGCTGTAACTGTCGCCACAATGATATGTCAACAATGAAATTGATTAAATTAATTTCATGAAAAAAATAATTTATCACACAAAATTCCGCAAAATCAATATATATAATAAAAATATCCGTGTTACTGGGTGCGCGTACATAAAACTCAGAAACCATCCCCCATGGTCCCATGGGGTTTATATGGTGTAGTAGCCCTTCACCCCCTATCCATGAAGAAGTTTTCCGTTTTCGGCTACAGGGGTTGGTTTCAGAGATATGGGGGTGAAAGCGGATAAGAAGGTGCCAAATAGTTCTAGAATACTCTAGAATGTTCCAAGTCCTTCGAGAATGTTCTAGATTTCTCTAGAATGTTCTAAATTGATTTAGGAAGTTTCAAATTATTCTATACTGTTCTAGAATGTTCTGGACTGTTCCAGAATGTTTTAAATTGTTTTAGAATGTTCCAGAATATTCTAGAATATTCCAAACTGTTCTAGAATGTTCTAGATTTTTCTAGAAAGTTTTAAATTGATCTAGGAAGTTTTAAATTGCTCTAGAATGTTCTAGACTGTTCTAGATTGCTCTGAAATGTTCCAAATCGTTCTAGAATGTTCTAGATTTTTCTAGAATGTTCTAAATTAATCTAAAGAATTTTAAATTGTTCTAGAAAGTTCTAGACTGTTCTAGAATGTTCTAGACTGTTCTAGAATATTCTAGAATGTTCTAAAATGTTCTAGATTGTTCTAGAATGTTCCAAGCTGTTCTAGAATGTTCTAGATTTTTCTAGAAAGTTTTAAATTGATCTAGGAAGTTTTAAATTGCTCTAGAATGTTCTAGACTGTTCTAGAATATTCTAGATTGCTCTGAAATGTTCCAAATCGTTCTAGAATGTTCTAGATTTTTCTAGAATGTTCTAAATTAATCTAAAAAATTTTAAATTGTTCTAGAATGTTCTAGACTGTTCTAGAATGTTCTAGAATGTTCTAGAATGTTCTAGACTGTTCTAGAATGTTCTAGACTGTTCTAGAATGTTCTAGACTGTTCTAGAATGTTCTAGACTGTTCTAGAATATTCTAGAATGTTCTAAAATGTTCTAGATTGTTCTAGAATGTTCCAAACTGTTCTAGGATGTTCTAAACTGTTCTAGAATGTTCTAGATTTTTCTAGAAAGTTTTAAATTGATCTAGGAAGTTTTAAATTGCTCTAGAATGTTCTAGACTGTTCTAGAATATTCTAGACTGCTCTGAAATGTTCCAAATCGTTTTAGAATGTTCTCGATTTTTCTAGAATGTTCTAAATCAATCTAAAACATTTTAAATTGTTCTAGAATGTTCTAGACTGTTCTAGAATATTCTAGAATGTTCTAGATTGTTCTAGAATGTTCCAAACTGTTCTAGAATGTTCTAGATTTTTCTAGAAAGTTTTAAATTGATCTAGGAAGTTTTAAATTGCTCTAGAATGTTCTAGACTGTTCTAGAATATTCTAGATTGCTCTGAAATGTTCCAAATCGTTCTAGAATGTTCTAGAATTTTCTAGAATGTTCTAAATTAATCTAAAAAATTTTAAATTGTTCTAGAATGTTCTAGACTGTTCTAGAATGTCTTAGACTAATCTAGAATATTCAAGAATGTTCTAAAATGTTCTAGATTCTTCTAGAATGTTCCAAACTGTTCTAGAATATTCCAGGAGGTTCGACAATTCTCTAGAATGTTCCAGAAGATTCAAAAATATTTTGGAATGTTTCAAAGAGTTTGATAACATTTGGGGCGTTCCACAAGGTTTGCGAATTTCCTAAAATATTACAAGAAATTTGGAAATATTTTAGATTGTTCCAGAAACTCCGAGAGCATTGAAGAAGTTCCAGAAGCTTTTTTGATTAAGTCCGAAATAAAGTAAAGATAGAACAAAATCCAAAAATCTTCTGTTCCTGAAATTTCCTCAGCTTTCCAAGGAAATTTCAAAAAATCTCTATCTCAATTTTCTCAATTAGAATGTCCATTTTAGCAAACTCTCCTCGATGAATTATATATAATTATAAGTCAATATAGGAGCTGCTAAAAAATCTGACCCGAGCGAAGCGAGGGTAGGGCCGCTCGTATTGAATAAAAAAAATTAAAACAAAATTCAATATATTTTACAAAGTCGCCAGACTAAAATTCAACAATGAATTTCAATTAATCAGATTTGGCCATAACGCCAAAATATTTCCGTTAATTGAATTTCCTCAATTCGCGACATTTTATCCAAGCAACAAAAAAAAATATTAAAAAAAAAAAATTTCCTCGAGAAACGAAAACGAGAGTTCAACAATTATTTAAAGAAATTAAATGTTTCCAAAAATTATCAAATTAATTCGCCGATAAATGGTAATTAACTTCATGGCATCACTTTCTACTTGGCGTCATTACGCTGAAGAAAATGAAAATTCCATGACCACGAAATCAATCACCATACGAAATTTAATTAAACAAAAATTTGTTCACCAGATTATGCCAAATTAATTTCAACGTGAACAATATTTTTTTTCTCAATTTTAATTAAATGACCATTAATTCCAATGAATTAATTTTTCCAAACGTGAAAATGGCGATTATACAAAATTTGTGCAGAAACACGACAAAACATGTGTTTACTCTACGGCACACCAAACGAGAATCAGCCGACAGCAAGTGCTGTACATCGGCTAAGGCGTCTTTTCCGGGAAGGACGTTCTTTATTGGTCAATCCCGAAATACGTCATTCAATACAGCTCAACCTGACGTTAAGTATTTTCCTTTTCAATGACAATAAATTCCAACAAAGAAAATTGAGAAACTCCAAGTCGATGACATTAGAGTTGGGACAATTTTATTTAGTCCAAGGATGCAACCAGAGTTCATCTAAACGTCTCAATTAATTCTTCCGATGAATCTTGTCATTGGCGCCACAACTTTTATCCAATTAACCAACTCCTTGGGTAATGTCGTATTCCCTCATCATCGTCCATCTGGTGTCTCCCTCTTCCAGTCGTGAGACATCAACTCAATTGACGACAATCCAATGAGCGTTAACATACAAAATTAACCAATCGGCATTAGTTTTACATAATTTATACCAAAATTGAACTCTCTTGATTCGTTTGTTTTGATTCTCAGTTGGTGGTGCCAAAACTATTTAAAATTCAAAATTAATTACGCGCCCAGACGACAAAAAGTAACGTAATCGAAATATTACGTTACAGTACATAATAAAACCATTAAAAAGAAATTCGAAGAAAAATCCTGGAAAGGTATATTGGTTGGTTTTGAACCAAACGGTGATCAAGTTTCGGATAGTGAAAATTATAAATTTGTGACAGTCAGGGACGTAATTATTGATGAGGTAAATTACTTGAAATCTCGGCCAGTGGTGAAAGAGGGAAACTCAAAAGAAACTCTAGTAAAACTGATGTTTCTGACAAATGGTCAAAATCAGTAGAAAAGATAAGTATATCTGATAATGAGAGATGAGATGAATTGGAGAAAACTGTACCTGATAATAGAAAATCAGATGAAGAAGAGAAAAGTAAATCGGATAGTGAAAAGTCAGATGTGTCAAAGAGATGTGAATCTGATAATGTACGTGAATCAGATGCACCAAAGCCGATTGATAGAAACGTAATAGAAAATCCTAATGAATCTGTAGTTGAAACAGATATGAATAACGAGACAGAATCTAAAAATAGAGAAATGCAATTAGATAAAGTTGTGATTAGAAAAAGTAATAGGATTAAGCAACTTCCCCCTATATCATATGATGAACCGATGTGCTCAGACAATTATGTATAAAATACCCAACTCGTTCGAGGAAATTGAAACACGTGAAGACAGAATCCAATGGCAGAGAGCAATTCAAGATGAAATAAATTCATTGATCGCAAATGAAACGTGGACATTGGTAACGAGGCCAGAGAATAAAAATATCGTAGATTGCAAATGGGTTTTCGCGATTAAAAATGATCAATTTGGAAATCCATATAAATATAAAGCTCGTTTGGTTGCTCGTGGTTTTCGTCAAGAATATATGATTGATTATAGCGAGACCTTTGCACCAGTTGCGAGAATTTCTAGTTTTAGATCCATAGTTGCTTTTGCAAATGAACATGATTTATTAATTCATCATATGGATGTGAAAACTGCATTTTTAAATGGTATCTTGAAAGAGGAAATTCATATGAAAGTTCCACAAGGTGTCAAAAGTAATAAAAATCAAGTTTGTAAATTAAGAGAAGCCTTGTACGGTTTAAAACAAGCGGCTAGCTGTTGGTTTGAACGGTTTGAGAAGGATTTATTAGAAAAAGGTTTTCGAAACTCACTTAGTGATCGTTGTGTTTACATTCTCGATAAAGGAAATATTTCGGAAAATATATATGTCGTATTATATGTAGATGATCTCGTAATTGCGACTGCTCGCATTGAAACAATGGAACGATTCAAGTGTTATTTAATGAGTCGATTTCGAATGACAGATTTGAAAGAAATTGGTTTATTTTTGGGAATTAAAATTGAAAGGGAAAATGGAAAGTTGATACTGGATCAAAGTGCATATATAAAAACGGTTCTTGATAAGTTCAATATGAGCGATTGTAATTCAGTCAGTACACCGTTACCAACTACATTAGATTATATTGCTTCAAATTCAGACAACAAATATGACGCCCCTTTCCGTAGTTTAATCGGATGTTTAGTATATGAAGCATTCCGCGCTATTTCACTCGATTTCTGGGTCGTATTTTTTGATTTTGTTCATTTTTAAATATGTTGCTGACATGGTTATCAGAAGTCATATCCCGAAAGAAAAACAAAAAAAAAATTTTTTTGACGAAATTATGACCATTTTTGATTTTGGAAAAATGGCATATGTGCTCATTTTTGTGTAGCTTTGAATACTCATATCTTCTTCAATATTAGTTTTATGGAAAAAACAGAAAAGAGACTTTTCTCTCGGAAAATAGTGATACTTTGCAATAAAATTTAGTGCGGAAGTTGAAAGTTAATATTTCTATTTTTTAACAACAAACTTAATAAACAAATTAGCCGAAACACAACTTTGACAAATCTTGAAAAATCTGGAAAAAATACATATTACGGATTGAATTATTTTGGATTTTTCTGTAAATTATCTTTTTCCGTCTCGGAATCGTTGACGAGATATCGTTTTTTTAATGTTTTCGCGTGGTCCGTGGCCGACGCTCCAGAGCCTTGCGTATGCGCACGGCGTACTAGCAGCAGGTCACGTGGGAATTGGCGCGTAGATTGAGCACTTTCCATAGCAGAGGTTCTCATGTGACCTGCTGCTAGTGCGCTCTGCGCATGCACAAGGCTCTGGAGCGTCAGCCACGGACCACGCGAAAACATTAAAAAAACGATATCTCGTCAACCATTCCGAGACGGAAAGAGATAATTTACAGAAAAATCCAAAATAATTCAATCCGTAACATATCGTCGCCTTAGAGTGGAAGGGGCGTAAGTGCCATTTTTCCCGATTTTTTTTTTCAGAATAACAAAAAGGCGTATCTCCACCATTATTGCTCCAATAGGCTTTCCAAGGCCTTTTACGCAATATTAGTGAAATAAAAAAAAATAATAACATAAAGGCGTAAGTACCACTGACTAATAACAAAGGGGCGTAAGTGCCAAAATTGGAATAAAAAAAATCCTACACGAAGAGAAATAGAATAGTAACCATTACTATGTTGAACATAGCAATGATTACTATATTCAACATAGCAATAATTATTATATTAACATGGTAATCATTACTATGTGAACCGGATCAGGAGGGAGTTTCTCCAGTTTTTTGCCAATATCGCGGTAAATAAGCGAGATAGAGCGAAATGGACATTAATATGAGAGCAGGTGGGAGTTCTTCCAGCTTATTACGATTATCTCGGTGAATAAGCGAGATAGAACGAAATGGACGTTAATTCTGGAGAAGGAGGGGGCTTTTTCAGTTTTTCGTGATTATCTTGGCGAATAAGTGAGATAGAGCGGAGTGGACATTAATATGGGAGCAGGAGGGAGTTTTTCCAGTTCTTCGTAACTATCTCGGTGAATAAGCGAGATGGAGCGAAATGGACGTTAATATGGGATCAGGAGGTAGTCTCCTCAACTTTTACAATCATCTCTGTAATTAAGCGAGAGAAGGTGAAATGGACGTTAATTTAGTATCAGGAGAGAGTTTTTTCAGTTTTTTGCCAGTATCGGTGAATAAACGAAATAGAGCGAAGCACACATATGGAATTATGAGGAAGTTTTCAGATGAAATAATATCCTTGACCCCAAATAGAAAGTCCATTTCGCTCTATTTCACTTCTTTGCCGCTATAGTCGCAAAAAATCATATCAACTCCCCCCTGATCTCAAATTAGCGTCCACTCCACTCTATCTCGATTATTCGTCAAGATATTTACGAAAAACTAGAAAAACTTCCCGATGATCCCATATTAACGTCCATTTCGCTCTATCTCGATTATTTACCGAGATGATAGCGAAAAACTAAAAAAACTCCTCAATGATCCCACATTAACGTCCATCCCGCTCTATCTCGCTTATTCGCCAAGATAATCACGAAAAACTGGAAAAACCTCCTCCTTCTCCAGAATTAACGTCCATCTCGTTCTATCTTGCTTATTCACCAAGATAATCGTGATAAGCTGGAGAAACTCCCTCCTGATCCGGTTAACATAGTAATGATTACTATGTTCACATAGTCATGACTGCTATGGTGAACATAGTAATCATTGCTATGATCAGCATAGTAATAGTTACTATTCTATTTCTCTCCGTGTAAAAACAAAAAGGCGTAAGTGCCAAAATTGAAAAAAAAATCCTAAAAACAAAAGGGCGTAACTCCAAAAATTCTCCTGAGATAAAAAAATTTATAAAAACAAAGAGGCGTAAGTGCGGAGATACGTCCCTTTCATTTTAAAATTGGTAGTTACGCCACTTTGTTATTTTAATTTTCATTTATCCAAATAATGTTCCAGAGGCCATAAAAAACATTTTGGAGTGATAAGTGGACATACGCCCCTTTCACTCCAGAATTTCATGTTTTTGGCACTTACGCCTCTTTCACTCTAAGGCGACGATATATTTTTTCCAGATTTTTTAAGATGTGTCAAAGTTGTGTTTCAGTTATTTGTTTATTAAGTTTGTTGTTAGAAAATAGAAATATTGACTTTCAACTCCTGGACTAAATTTTATTGCAAAGTATCACTATTTTTCGAGAGAAAAGTTTCCTTTCTTTTTTTCCATAAAACTAACATTGGAGAAGATATGAGTATTTAAAGCTACACAGAAATGAACATATATGCCATTTTTTAAAAATCAAAAATGGTCATAATTTCGTCAAAAAAAAAAATTTTTATTTTTTTTTTTCGGGAACTGACTTCTGATAACCATGTCAACAACATATTCAAAAATGAACAAAATCAAAAAATACGACCCAGAAATCGAGTGAAATAGCGCGGAATGCCTCATATAGAATGATCTGTACAAGACCCGATTTGAGCATAGCAGTAAATATTTTAAGTCCATATGCGAATAAAAGTAACAGACAACTTTGGCAAAATTTAAAACGAGTTTTGAGATATTTGAAAGGATCAGCTGATATTAAATTAACGTACACTAAAAATAATTAAAAAGATCTCTTGTGTGGATGTATTGATTCATATTGGGGTGGTAGTAATGGAACAGATCGGGAGAGTGCAACAGGTTTTATATTTAAATTATATAAAAGCTGCTCGATCTGTTGGAACACAAAGAAACAAGCATCTGTAGCTCGTTCTTCCACAGAAGCTGAATATATGGCTCTGTATGAAGCAGTTAAAGAGGCACTTTGGTTAAAATCACTTGCATTAAGTATAAATATCCAAGTTTCAGAACCAATAACAATTCATGAAGACAATACAGGCTGTATTTCTATTGCAAATAATCCAAGCAGACACAAACGATCAAAACGTATTGATATAAAATATCATGTCTCAAGAGAACAAATTGAGAAAACTGTAATAAAATTAAAATTCATTCCTACAGGTAATCAACAAGCTGACGCACTGACTAAGCCATTATCCACAGCGAAATTTCTGGAGTTCAGAACAGGAATAGGACTGGAATAACTCTACTCAATAATGAAATTTTCTTGATTTAATAAGATAGAAATGGTTTGATTGGGTTTTTCTGGGTTTCTCCAATCCTAGCAACAAATGTTGAACCATATGTATTACCCCAGTAAATTAGAATGAGCGCAAAGATGGTCTGTCTTGTTATATAGAAAATTTCAAAATAATGAATTTCGATTCTCTATCCGTCAACTTCTCTTTGTTTTCACTAAACGAAGTAGAAGTCAGCAAAACGCCGGAAGTTTGAAGTGAGGTGAGCACATCCCTCACACCCAAACTAACAACCAGAGCTCACACGTACCGAAGGAAGTGCAATTGCAAAAAATTTTTACGGAAACTCAGTACAAGTCCGAGTCTCAACCGAATTGCTACTTCTACGGAGTTATAATCCCGAAGCCGAGTTCATTTCCCCTTGATTCATTGGGCTTAACCGATCGGTAAACCGCGGATTTGAATTCAATTTGCCGTAGTAAAATCCAAAGAAACATAATTTCGTTATTTTCCGCGATAATTACGCCCATCTTCGTAATCGCACGAACGAAGCAAACCATACACTTAGTGTCACTGGTTGGACTTATTTGCAGTTATTCAATAATTTTCTTTATTTTGTCAGTGAATCTAGAGATTTTTGTGAAATACAAACTTCAACAAAATTTTGTTTATACGTAACACTAGAACAGATAACTTTTTCTCTACAATAATCAGGATCAAGTAAAGAAAAGGGGATTTGAATAAATTGTGAATTTAGTGCATAGAAAATATAACGAACTCTACCCGACGGCACCGAACGTACGCAAAGGGGGAAGTGGGGTACCAGACGTGGATATCTTCTGACGAAGCCACGTCCACCGCCTCCGCAACTAAACGTACGGAAAGAGTTAGCAGGGAAAGGGGAGAAAAATCATCGATTTCCTTGAAAGCGGGTATTCACGGGCTTCTTCGTAGAATGAGCGGGGGGTAGAATGGGATTTTAAAATGGGATAATCTTTACTCTAAAGAAAACGACAATATTATAGAATCAGGAAAATTTGAATGAAGTTTTAATGGGGAATCAATGATAGAAATAGTAAAATTAATTGTTAACATTCTTCCCTTAAATCTGATCCATTGAACCCGACCGAAGGACGCAGGCGAGGTGGAACGATCAGGTAGGATATCCTTTTAGAATTTTCCCCTTATACGCAAGGAAATTCGGTAAGTCGTGTGAGGAGGTGAATTCGAAAAATTCAATTGTTATCCCGACTGCCGTCGATTTACTACAGTCTTCAATATATTTACGATCATAATGTAATATGAGATAATTTATGTTTGTGATAATTTCCTATCACTTTGATACACAGTTAATGAAACATTTAATAAGAATAGGGTCGATTAATTTTTGAGGGGGCGTATTGGATTATTACTCAATTTCGTTGCTGAGAATTATTAACTTCCCGATAAGTGAAGTTTATGTAATGGCCCCAAAAATGAAAAATCGATTTTTCGATCGATCTTCATGTTTTAAGATCTCCCCAATATTTTTTGATAGTTTTCACGATCATATCGGTGTATGTGTGTTTGTGTGTGTGTGTATGTCCGTGATCAATTTTTTCGTTCACGTTTCCTCACGAATCAATAATGTGATCGAGGTGATCGATGTCGTAATCGAAGCATCTTGACAAAAATTCGCGGTCATTAGATTTCGATCGGAATCGATCCAGTACTTTCTTAGTTTTTTAAGAAAAACGTTATCAAGTTCTTCTTATTTCCCCAAAAAGTGGAGTCTATGCATTGCCCCCGAAAAGGAAAAATTGATTTTTCTATTGATCTCCATATTTTGAGATCTCCCAACATTTTTTGATAGTATCATATTTTGATATTTATTTATTTAAATTAAGATTAAGAGTTCAAAAATGAATCGGCGTAGCGAGAGCTGGAGAGGCTAACATAAACATAAACAATGATTTCATAGGGAGAAAGAACTGAGGACTCTTTATTCTTTTGGTACCGATATTTTCGGGTCTTGGTGACGAATCTTCAGTCTCTCGTGGAGAGTTCACTGATATACTGACGGTCCAGCAATTAACTAAAGTCTTAAGTATTGAAGTTATCCACTGTGTCACGAACTTATTTATTTCACCCATTTCCATTATAATTAATTACATTTTTCAATCAATTTTCGATAGATTTGAATTTCAACTATTCAATTTTTGCAACAACAACGATTTCAAAACTTTTACAAGAGTAAAGGAGATTCTACAATGGCTGCAAGGCAATGAATTCCGTACGGGATCGTTGCGGCTGGCTTATGTTTGCGAAAAAGTGCCGTATGGCGACGGACGCATTCCCTTATTCCACAATCCAGGATTCACCTTAACAAATCTGATGAGTTCTCTTTCCTGCTCAGCATCTAATTTCAAATTCTTCTCCATTTTCATTCGAAAAATGTACAGGATTATTGTAAAAATTAAGTGCGATTACTAATATTCAGATTAATCGAGGTTATTGTTTGACAGGGAATGCGTCCTTTGCCGTCCGACACGTTTCCGCAAACATAAACCAACCGCAACGATTCCGTACGGAATTCATTGAGTTGCGGCCATTGTAGAACATCCTTAATAGTGTCGAATTCTTAATCAATTTTCAAGTAAAATTTCAATTTCAATCATTTTATTTTCTTATCAGAAATAATTAAAATAGAATGGGATAATTTTCTCTCTTTTTGCTTCCGACAGTGTTATGTCCGAAGATGTCCCTCGCGTCTGAGGACAATTTGATTTATTTCCGAACACTCAACTTTGAATTATAATTTTATTTTAAAAGAACGTGACTATGTTTTGTACCTTTAATTAACGTTGTGTCGAGAGAATATTTTCAGGAATGTTTAAAGGAAAAATATTTGGATATATTTTATAAAAGAGGGATAATTTTAAATTGATCGAATAGTTATATTATTTCAAACAAAACAAGCAGAAGCGTTATATCCTGTGCGTTATTCGCAAGCCCCAATCCTTGTGCGACATTTAATATTTTGCCAATTCGATTGGCAAAATGCTTCCGAATGGAATTTTCATATAAATTATCCATGAGATTACAATTTATATTTTTCATTATTCTAAATGCAGTAACGAAATTTGGTTTCACAACAATTGTCATAAGTGGACATTTGCACGAAGTAAATTCGCTTGTAAGGACAAATTTAATAATGATTCGATCTTTGGTGAACTTTATTTATTCATGTTTACCACAGAAAAAAAAACAATTTTTCAATCATAAATGGAAGATCCTACGACAGATCTGAAAAATTGAAGTTCAGGTTCCAAATAGGATTTCTATTTTTTCTGAATGTCGTCAGAATGAAAAGGTATCTTGTAGAAAAAATTGTCTACTTTCGAATGGTGAAATAAAAAATAGTAGTGTTCCTAGGGTGAAAGCTAAGAAAAACCGTGATTTTTGAAAAAACTAATTTATCGAACATCCTTACAAGAGACTTCTTCTGAAAAATCTGAAATTCTCACCATTTGTGGGGCTCATTGAGATGAATCTTTTAAACTGAACTTGGATGCAATCGCTTGGATAGTTTTGGAGATATAACCTCTTTTCATAAAATGGTTTTTGGACAATATCTCAGAAACTACTGGAGCGATTTTGCCCAATTTCAATACCAAACTTTTCACTCATTAGATGCACAAACTGGCGAAATTTGAAGTCTCTAACTCGAATAGTTTTTGAGCTAGCGTGTATAGTAAATTCAGGATAAAAAGCACTGTAATTGAAATTATCTGCAAACGAAAAATCTGAGCAAAATTTACCCCGAGTGAAAATTGTGAGTTCAAATGAGATCTAATTCTTCGCTGAGAGTGGGGGCTGTGAATCAATTTTTCGCGGAGAAAAGTCGAAAAAACGATTTTTCGAAAATTTGAACTTTCTCGAAAAGTACTCAACCGATTTCGCTGAAATTTCACTGACAGCAATTTGCACGGGGAGGGAAAGTACTGTTAAATTTTCGGCTCACCAAGTATTACCGTTGCTGAGCAATGAGCCGATATCTGTCACACATACACATACACACACACACACACACACACACATACAGACATTTTTTAAAAATGTAATTTCTCGACGTTTTGGATCATTCTGAGTCATATTCCGATGAAATCTCGAAATCGAAAAAAATCGCGTTTACAATGCTTCCATTCGGAAGCAAAAGAATAATTTAACAAAGAGTTGACAATTTGATTTACAATTTGTGTTTATGATGAAAGCTTTTAATCTTTTAAATGTTTAAGACGGACGGTACTCACTCTTATTTTAAATTATTTATTTATTTAAGCCGCAAATTAATCTACAAGGGCAATTTCCTCGACCTTCTTCCGTAAAGGGTTTTTAATGCCAGGGAAGTTGTCTTGTATTGCCCAAAACTATCGATTTCAATATGATGATTTTTTAGAGATTTGAAAATTAAATGAGTTCGTTCACAAATGGAGATATCTATTACACTTTAACTTGAACAAGAGAGACTACTTTCGATTGAAGATACCCGTGATCCATTAATTAGCTAATAAGTCCCCCTTCACGGTTAATAAAGACTTCGATTAGTAATTAAAGACCGATTTGGCCTCTCTCTACTTTGGCAGCTCCTACTCGGGATCTGGTGGACGACTGACGAAAAACGCGAAAATAATTGATTTTATTGATTGACAAATTTCCCAATTATTGCTTTCGAAAGAAACAATAATCAGCAGTTTGTCAAAAAGTAAAGAAAGACTGTGCAACCTAACCCAGATTATGAAACTGGGCCATATGCATCAGCTCTTTCTTCACTGCGAAATTTTTCTGGACCTAACAACAGGAAGCCTTGTTTTCGCAATTTTTTTCGAAATGCCAATTTTCATTGGAAACGACTCAAAATGATGCAAAACGTCGAGAAATCAGAATGAGAAAAAAAGTAGACATGTATGTATGTGTGTCGGTATGTACGACTTTACGACTCTCTATTACTCAAGAACGGTGAGAGATAAAAATCTGAAATTTCGGCAAGATATCAGTTTTGATGAACTGCATGTCCCATAAAAATTTCAGCAAGATCGGTTCAATGGTTTTTGAAATACAGCAATTTTTTAAAAATCGTATGTTTCAAAATTTCTCAGCTTGCGTGAGATGAATATCGTTCAAATTTTGACTCAAGATTTGCAACCATAATATCTATTTTTCAGCTAATTTTCATGAATTTAATCCCATTATTCTACTAGTTATTAATTTTTTCGTGCTCTTTTTCAAAAACTCGGTGTTACGACGATAGCTCAATGAATAATTGACGTAGAGACTTCAAATTTTTTCTGTATATGTAGTTCCTGATGAAGATAGTTGGGATTGAATCTGAGGCATATCGGCTGAACGGTTCTCGAAATATTTTGAAGTGAAGTTTTTCCGAAAATCGGCTGTATCTTCCAAACTTCTCATCCGATTTCATCGGGATGGAGCTCAAAAGATCCGTGTTTATGAGCTGAACAAACCCTCAATTTTTCGAATTTTTAGATGTAGTTGTCCGTTTATTATATTGAAAACTGTATTTTTTTCTCGATATTTCAAAAAAAAATTAAAAAATGCAATTTTTCTCGATTTTTTTGAATGGACACCCCTATTTTTATTCTGTTTTCTGAAAGAACACATTTTTCTCTTTCAAATAAGCCCCTACTCATCTTAGTAGGACAACCAGAAACTGTACCCAAAAGGGAACATTCAAAGTGAAAAAGTAAACTTTTATGTAAAATTTTGTATAATTTCCAAGTAATTGAATTGAATTAATCCCAATCATTTTATCTTATGGGGGAAACCGGGGCGAAATGGGGTACTTCAAAGCACGTATTCCCGGACCCCATTTTGCCCTGGTCTCCACTATTTTATTGCGTTATAACACGAAAAGAAAACTTTTGAGACTGCAACAATCGAAATGATTGAAAAAATTCAGGGAGATCCATTCGGAAACATTCTGCTAATTCATTAGCAGAAATTGAGAGGAAGAAATAGCAATCTAAAGGATAACGTAGAAGGAATAACAACTAACGCAGCGACCAACGCCTGCTTGTTTTTTTTATTATGAATCTGACAGGATTCTCTGAATTTCACTTTTCCGAAATTTCATTAATTTCTCATTCAAAATGATTGAAATGGAATAAAATAATGCTTTTTTTTAGTCCAGCGAGATTCTCTGAATTTGACATTATCAAAAGTTTATTGATTTTTCACTGAATCCCAATTGAAAATTGAATGAAATAATTTTCCTAATTAAATTAAAGAAAAAAAAATATCTTTACCGAATACGCGAAATCTGCGCGTGTAGTATCCACCGATTTAGATTGAACTCGGCCACCTACTTTCTCTGTTTTGTTTTCTTTTATTATTTTTTTTAATCTAATTTTCTCTCATTTCTCTCCGTTTTTCTTTTACTCAAAATCCCCACAATAGTTCAATGAAATCATCTTATTTCTCTCTCTTTTAACACTCTAAATTTCCCAAAAATCCTCCAATAAAATTCGTTTTACACTCAGCAAAAAAATTAAGGGAACAGTAAATTTTGTCAATTTTTTGGGTGATTTTCGAATAGCTGTAACTTCATCAAAAATCATTGTATCAGGATAAGAAAAAAACGGTTGGAAAGCTTGAAGTTTCTACTCATGATATCTTCAGATGAAAATTTTTTATGACCATCCGTTATAACGAGATAAGAAGGTTGAAAGCGGAGATTTTTTCTTTCTTTTTTTTTCATTTTTTCAAATGGTTCCACGGGCTTCTAAAAACTTTTCATGCCTCAACCCTTATCAGGATTGTGTAGCCTGACCTTTCAGCTTCAATTTTCTTTTTTTATTTTTCCCCTACGACCATTCGTTGCTGAGATATCGTCGATTGAATCAAAAAACACCCTTTTGGCTTTAATCGTCGATATCTCACAAACTACTGATCGCACAGCAAACGGATGATGAGATTCGTAGACTTGAATGAATTTTTTGTACGATTTTTGCACTGCTCAATTGTAGAAAAAATTTCTTCCACTTTTAAAATTCATTTGAAAAAGTACCGAAAAATCATTTTTTTTTCTTTTTCGAAAATTGCCCGGAATTTTGCGAATTTGGTGAAAATTTCAAATGTTTTAACGTTTTTCTTTAGTTAGCTGTATGATGAAATACCGCCTGGATTTTCAAGCCGATCGGCTGGACCGTTTTTCTTTCCCCAAAGGACAAAGTTTCAGCAAAAATTAAAGGAACAGTTTTTTGTTCCTTAAACACCAATTAATGACGATTAAGGCTGAAAATGTATTTCCTCCGTTATTTCTTCGTGATTTTTTATGCAAAATGCGTTCAATCTCATCGGAAAACAAAGGAAGAAATCGATTTTTTTTTTGCAAAAATCAACGAGAAATTCGTTTTTTTTCTTTAATCAATAAAATCGCATTTGACTTAGAAAGATAGCGAATTTTTTAACAAAAAATTTTTTTCTCGATATTTTTTCGATCAGAATTACATTTTTTTTCACCTTCCTCCGATTGAAAACTCAAAAAAGAGAAAGTTTTCAATCGAAAAAAAACATTTTTTTGTGTAAAAACAATTTCTGAGTCACTATCTCTCCGAGTCAAATGTCATTCTAGCGGTTTTTTTTTCAATTTTTAACATTTTTTTTCTATTTTTTCATGGTTTTTTTTTGAGACAATATTTCGATTTTTTTATTGACCAAAGAAAAAAAAATTGATTTTTCTGTTGATTTTTGCAAAAAAAAAATCGATTTTTTCATTGTGTTTTTTTCGATGAGACTGAACAAATTTTGCACGAAAAATCACGAAGAAATAACGGAGAGAACACATTTTCGGCCTTAATCATCATTAATTGGTGTTCAAGGAACAAAAAAGTGTTCCTTTAATTCTTGCTGAAACTTCGTTCACTCGGGAAAAAAAACGAGCCAGCCGATTGGCTTGAAAATTTAGGCGGTGTTTCAGCACATAGTAAAGTAAAGAAAAACGTCAAAACATTTACAATTTTCACAAAATTCGCGAAATTCTGGGAAATTTTCGAAAAAGGAAAAAAAATCATTTTTCGGTACTTTTTCAAACGAATTTTAAAAGTGGAAGAAATTTTTTTTCAATAGAACAGTTCAGAAATCTTACAGGAAATTCATTGAAGTTTAAGAATCTCATCATCCGCTCGCTGTGCGATCAGTAGTTCCTGAGATATCGATGATCAAATACAAACAGGTGTTTTTTGATTCAATCGACGATATCTCAGCAACAAATGGTCGTAAAGGGAAAATGAAGATGAAAAGCCCGTGACACAATTTGAAAAAATGAAAAAAAAAGAAGAAAAATTTTTCCGCTTTCAACTCTTTTATCTCGTTATAATGAATGGTCATAAAGAATTTTTATCTTAAGATTTTAAGAGTAAAAACTTCAAGCTTTCCAACCGTTTTTTTTCATACGATACGATGATTTTTGACGAAGTTACAGCCATTTGAAAATCACCCAAAAAACCAACAAACTTTACTGTTCCTTCAATTTTTTTGCTGAGTGTATTTATTTCTCTTTTTTCACTAAAAATTCGTTTTATTTCTGTATTTTTTTTCATACTTAAAAATCTCCAAAATTTTAAAATAAAATCCGTTTTATTTCTCTCTTTTCACACTGAAAAATCTAGACATTTTTCCATAAAATCCTGCTCATTCCTCTCTCTTTTCACACTCAAAATTTTCATAATAACTTTAATAGTCCTTTTTTTGCTTCCGAATGGAAGCATTGTAAACGCGATTTTTTTCGATTTCGAGATTCGATCGGAATATGACTTAGAATGATCCAAAACGTAGAGAAATGACTTTTTTTTAAATGTCTGTATGTGTGTGTGTGTGTGTGTGTGTGTGTGTGTGTGTGTGTATGTGTGACAGATATCAGCTCATTGCTCAGCAACGATAATACTTGATGAGATGAAAATTTAACAGGACTTTCCCTCCCCATGCAAATTGCTGTCAGTGAAATTTGAACGAAATCGGTTGAGTACTTTTCGAGAAAACTGAAATTTTTGAAAAATAGTTTTTTCGACTTTTCTCCGTGAAAAATTGATTCACAGCCCCCACACTCAGCGATGAAATACATCTCATTTGAACTCACAATTTTCACTCGGGGTAAATTTTGCTCAGTTTTTTCGTTTGCAGATAATTTCAATTACAATGTTTTTCATCCTGAATTTACTATACATGATAGCTCAAAAACTATTTGAGTTAGAGACTTCAAATTTCGCCAGTTTGTGCATCTAAGGAGCGGAAAGTTTGGTATTGAAATTGGGCGAAATCGCTCCAGTAGTTTCTGAGATATTGGCCAAAACCCATTTTATGAAAAGAGGTTATATCTCGAAAACTATCCAAGCGATTACATTCAAGTTCAGTTTAAAAGATTCATCTCAATGAGCCCCACAAATGGTGATAATTTCAGATTTTTCAGAAGAAGTCTCTTGTAAGGATGTTCGATAAATTAGTTTTTTCAAAAATCACGGTTTTTCTTAGCTTCCTCCCCAAGAACACTACTATTTTTTATCTCACCATTTGAAAGTAGACAATTTTTCCTACAAAATGAGTACCTTTTCATCCTGATGACAATCAGAAAGAATAGAAATCCTATTTGGAACCCGAACGTCAATTTTTGTGTTCCATCATAGGATCTGAATTTTTATCTAATATTGAATTTTTATGTACCATGTGATATTATTGCAATTTAATCGATTATTCTGAGCTGAGATTTGTAGGGATCTATAAGTGCGTATTTCTTGCGAGAATAATGTTATTTTGTGAGCGATTGAAAAGATATTCATCTTTATAGAGATTCGATTGATTATGGGTAAAATCCCATTCGGAAGCATTTTGCCAATCGAATTGGCGAAATATTAAATGTCACACAAAGAGTGGGGTTTGCAAATAACGCACAAAGGGTGGAACTCCTGCTTGTTTTTTGTTGATAAAATTGTTTTTTTTCTCTAATTATCAATTAATGCAGCTTGAGGACCAATTCCACTTCCAAAGAAGCGACGGATCTTTGAAAAATTCTGAAAAAATTACATGACAATATAAATATACTGAAGCACATCCTCAAATTTTTTAAGAATTTTTGAAAAAGGCGTCGCTTTTTTAAAAATAACATCGTTTCTCAAGCTGCATTATCAAATTTCTTGACATTTCTCAAAGTCCTGCTGTTCTTTTTTTGATAAAATTGTTTTTCATCGGTAATTGTCAATTAATGCAGCTTAAGGACCAATTCGATTTCCAAAAAAACAACGGCACATTGAAAAATTCTGAAAAAATTACACCAGAATGTAGATATACTGGAACACGTGCTCGAATTTTTTCAGGATTTTCCAAAGTGCCGCCGTTTTCTTAAAAATAGAATTATTTGTTTACTTGTCACTATCAATTAATGCAGCTTGAGGAACAACTTTATTCTTAAAGAAGCAGCGAGTTTTTGGGAAATTCTGGAAAAATTATACCAGAATATAGATATACTGGAGCACGTTCTCAAATTTATTTGAAATCTTTCAAAGTGCCGCCGTTTTTTTTGAGTAATTTTTGAGGATTCCCACAAAAAATTCAGATTTTTTGACATTGAATTTTTGCTAGATTTGATGGTAGATAAAAATGTGGAAGAAATGGATAAATTAACAAAAATTAAGAAAAACAAGCAGAAGCCCCACTCTCTGTGCGTTATTCACAACCCCTACTCCTTGTGCGACAATTAATACTCTGCCAATTCGATTGGCAAAATGCTTCCAAATGGAATTTTACCCATAATGAATCGAATTGCTATTTATCTTCTCTATTACTCAAAAAATAACATTATTTTCACAACAAATACACACGTATATTTTCATACAAAGATTACTCTAGACTGTATCGATCCGTTCAAGATTCCATCTGCAAAAAATCACGTTTACAATCAATCTGGAGTTGTCGTGTAACTCAATGGGATTACTATATTAGTACTTTAATTAGATAACTATATTCATTTCCCCACGGAAAGATGACCGGAGAGCGGAAGGGGGAAGGAGAAAAAACTTGGACCAAAATGAGAAAATAGATCTTCGTAAGCAATTAATTATGTAGTGTGTTTTTATGCATATTTTTTTTTGATGAAACTTCCTATTTCCATTTTGCTGTGATAAAATTCGGTTCCATAAATTTTTTTCAATTATTCCAATGGACTTAATTGTTTTTCACCACGCAAAAGCTGATAAATATGTAAATACTATGAATATTTTTTAGTTCCCAGAGCTGGCTCGACAGAATTGGTAACGAGGAACTCCGTAAACTATCCCCTGAACAACTAGGTGAACGCGGAATTTGTTCGGCTCATTTTCTGGTAGCAGATTACATACCTCGCGGGACTAACGGTAATCAATGCCTGTAGAAGAGAGCACTTCCTCTACAATTCTACGATTCTAATGTCATCTATGAAAATGTAGACGAAGTACATAAAATACCTTCTGCAGAACAATCAGATAATGTAAATAATGTAACAGATGTTCCTCCAATTTCCAGTCATGCAATTCACATAGAGAAAAAAGATTTTGCAGCCCGTACAGGGCTACATAATCTTCGTTCTGCTGATGAAAAATATAATTATTCATGCTCCGAAGAAAATGTGAAACTAAAGAAAAAAGTCACCGAGCTACGACAAACAGTAAAAATTCTGAAACAAAGAATATCTCGTCTCATAAAATTCAAAAGTAAGCCGAAAAAAATGAAACTTACGGAAATTCGATCGCAACATGCCGCGTTATTAGGTGAAAAACAGGATTTTCTGGTTAAAATGCTCCTCGATCATACGCGGAAACGACATTGGAGTACTCGGGAACAAGAATTCGCTCTAGATTTATACTATCGTGGTCCGAAGCTTCATCGATTTTTGAGAAATAAAGTTAAAATGGCTCTTCCTTGCGTTTCACTCATTCGTAAGTGGGTAAATGAAATTATTATCACTCCCGGAATCAACCCCGCGTTTTTCAAGAAATTAAAAGAAAAAGGAGATCATATGGAAGAATTTGAAAAAGATTGTACGCTCATGTGGGATGAAATTTCTCTCCGTGAATTGGTAGAATATGATTATAAACTTGATTATGCGACAGGCTATGAAGATTTGGGAGAATTCGGTCGGTCGGGGAAACCTGGAAATTACGGACTAGTTTTTATGTTACGAGGGATACGGTCTAATTGGAGAATCGTTACAGGTTATGTCGTTTCACATGGTCCTGTTAAAAAAGATAAATTGAAAGAAATGGTTAATGTTCAGTTGCATCAAGTAGAAAATAGCGGTTTAGAGGTACGACTCATGACTTGTGATCAATCGAAAACAAACGAAGGAGCGGTCAAAGTTCTTGGAATCTCTGCGGAATCTCCTTTTCTTTTATTCAAGAATCGTTCAATTTATTTCGGTTTTGATATCCCTCATTTGTTAAAATGCTACCGGAATAATCTGATGACGAAAGATTTCCTATTTCGAGATGAAATAATTTCGTGGAGTGCTCTTGGAGAGCTCCGCGAAGTTGAACGTCATCGATCGTGTCGAGCCGCGCCGAAGTTAACAGATACACATTTGGATTTACCACCATTCTCAAAGATGAGTGTATCATTACCAGCTCAGATTTTCAGTCATTCTGTTTCTAGAGCATTACTAACCGGAAACGAAACAGGGGACTTGAAACATCCATCAACTGTTGCTACCGCTCATTTTTGCGAACGGATGAATACTCTTTTTGATTGTTTAAACGCTCTTGCACCCAATGTCAGTAATTCTTTTAAACGTGGCTCATCCACAGATGATCCTCGCGTAGTAGAATATTTAGAGGGAGCTTTGAAGTAGCTCGGTGAATTAAATGCAGTTGATGGTGATAAGCCTCCATGTTTTGGGAACATTCTAACTATTCGAGCCATTTTGCTTTTGTTCGATGATTTGAAGTCAGAAGGGGACCTTAAGTACCTTCTCACGCAACGTCTTCAACAAGATCCTCTCGAAAATGAATTTGGAGATTGGAGGAACATGTTTGGGAACGATAATTGCATATCGCCTAAACAATTACGATTTTGTGCTCAGCGTTCTATGCTCAAAGGGTTTTCCCGTTCCTCCCCCAAAGGAGCGAACTGTGAGGAGGATGGAACATTCTTCTTGTTTGCTAATGAAAACGATCCATCAAAGAGTGATTCGGCTACCTGTCACGAATCCGACCGCGATAGCTCTGTAGACTCACGTTCCTTCATAGAAGATGATAATGATTCAGTCATAACTCCAGACTTATCCACACTCACAATGGATCAAATTGTAAGTATCGGTGACCGTCCATCTCTCGAAAAATGTTCTATTCGGTATGTAACTGGCTACACTGCACGTCAATGTCTTAAAAAATTCAAATGTGATGAGTGTCAATCGATGATGACGAAAACCACTCAGAATATTGAAATTACGAATGAAAGTTCACTCACGTATGGAAAGACTTTATAAAGTCTTTATAAAGAATTCTTTATAAAACGTGTTTTATAAGAAATTGGAACTTTTCTTATAAAGATTTTCTTGTGGAGTTCTCATCGTAGTTTTCATCCTTTATAAAATTTTGTTTTATAAAGGCGATTCTTATGAAAAAAAATTTTATAGAGGGAAGCAAAAGATATGAAATACCATTAATATTTTTTGTATGAATCCTATTCTATAAATTAATTCTTCATAGAAAATGTCTTTATAAAATAGAATTTTATAGAGATATTTCTTATAGAATGACTTTTTACAAAGATTTTATCTCTCAGTTGAATGCTTTATTTATTCTATTTATTTGAATAGTCATGAAAAATAGCTGGATGGGAAACTCCAAACAGTGTTAATAAAAATGCAGACTTTAGCCGTGAGAGCCATTGTCCGGTTTCGACAGCAAGGAAATCTGTTTCTCAGATAAGTGTGTCGAACTGCGCCGCGATCTCGCTTATATGCACTTTTCGTCAAACTCCGCTTACGGACGGGATTCCGACGGTGCGCGACCTGTCGGCGGCGGCGGTACTACAGTTCCCCTTCACTTTGACGTTCGGCGCTGTCCCTTCGAATTTTATTTCTTCTTCGCGTTTCAATTTAATGCTTCTTCTTTGCGCCTTTTATTTTTCTTTCCTCTTTTATTCATTATTTGCCTTATTATTTTTCTTTCATTAATTATTAATAAATTAGGTATGAGGTTCTTACAGGAAATACTTCTGCGAGATAGTTATCTCACAGAAGTGCTTCTAAAGAAAACGTCTTTACAAAATAAAATTTTATGAAGATGTTTTCTATGAAATTTATATATATCACTCAGCAAAAAAATTGAGGAAACAGTAAATTTTGTCGTTTTTCTTCGTGATTTTCAAATGGCTGTAATTTTCCGAAAAATCATTGGATCGGAATAAAAAAAATGGTTCCAAAGCTTGAAGTCTTCACCTCTGAAATCTTGAGATGAAATTTTTTTTGACTATTGGTTATAACGAGATAAGAAGGTTAAAAGCGGATTTTTTTCCCATTATTTTTCATCGCGCAGTGTGGCCTTCCAGTTTCAATTTTTTTTATTTTTTATGATCATTTTTTGCTGAGAAAGTGTCAATTGAATCGAAAAATACCCTTTTGCCTTTAAACGCCGATATCTCAGGAACTACTGATCGCACATCCAGCGGATGATGGGATTCGTAAACTTAAATAAATTTACTATGAGGTTCTTGTACTATTTCATTGGAAAAAATTTTCTTCCATTTTCTAAATTGGTTCGACAAAGTATCGAGAAATGAAGTTTTTTTTCTTTTCTTAAAATTGCCGTGAATTCCGTGAATTTGGGAAAAACTGCAAATGATTTAACATTTTTCTTTAGTTTACTGTGTGAAACAAAGTTTCAGCAAAAATTAAAGGAACACTTTTCTGTTCCTTAGACCCCAATTAATGATGATTAAGGCCGAAAATGTTCTTTCTCCCTCATTTCTTCGTGATTTTTTCTGCGAAATTCGTTTAATTTCATCGAGAAAGAAACAATGAAAAAAAAATTGATAAAAAAATCAAATTTCTTTTTTAAATCAATAGAAAATTCGAATTTTTTTTAAATCCGTAAAAAATTAGAATTTTTTTTCTTCAAAAATCAATAGAACAATCTTTTTTAAGAACCAACAGAAAAATCGAAAAAAAAAAAATTTTAATTGGATAAAAAACTGCCAAAATCGTATTTGACTTGGAGAGATAGTGACTCAGCAAGTTTTTTCGAACAATAAAATTTTTTTAATTGATTTTTGAAAACAATTTTATAGATTATTTTTTCCTTTTTTCACGATGAAATTCAACAGATTTGAGCACAGCAAAAAAAATTACGGGAACAGTAAATTTTGTCAGCTTAAGGCCGAAAATGTTTTTTCTCCGTCATTTCTTCGTGATTTTTGGTGCAAAATCTGTTGAATTTCATCGAAAAAAAGGAAAAAATAATCAATAATTTTTTTTTCAAAAATCGATGAAAAATTTTTTATTGTTTAAAAAAAATTGCTGAGTCAATATCTTTCCAAGTCAAATACCAATTTGGCAGTTTTTTTTATCCATTTTAAAGAATTTTTCTTCCGATTTTTCTACTGGTTTTGAAAAAAGATTCGTTTATTGATTTTGGAAGAAAAAAAATTCTAATTTTTTACGGATTTAAAAAAAAACGAATGTTCTATTATTTGAAAAAAAAAAAAAATTTATTGATTTTTTTCATTGTTCCTTTCTCGATGAAATTAAACGAATTTCGCACAGAAAATCACGAAGAAATAAGGAAGAAAAAACATCTTCGGCCTTAATCATCATTAATTGGGGTTTAAGGAACAAAAAAGTGGTCCTTTAAAGTAGTAAGTGCGCGTTTTTAGCGAAAAGGGGCGTGGCTTCCCCCCTATCGCCCCCCTCCGGTCCCTATTGTCGGCGGGATGATTGATGGCGGGCCCATTGTAGGGCCCTTCTATAGTGCAGGTGTTCAACTGTAAAATTAATGGGTTTTCCGGCGTGGGAAAGATTTTTTCCGAAGGTGGGTGGCCGAGTTGGGCCCGCAAGATGTCGGAGGGTTTAAGGAGTGGGTGGTGGGTGGCGGGAGGAGGAAAATAGGGTGGTGGGTGGCAGGAGGGGGTGAAAAGGGTTGGAGGATGGCGTGTGAGGTGTCTGGGGAAAGTGGAGAACGTGGGGCGGTGGGTGTTGGGTGAATTTTGAGGATACAGGGGGGAATGAGGGGAGGCATGAAATTTGAAATTTCGAAAGCGAGAAAAAATCTCGCAACACTAAGAGTTCATTTTTCGAAACTCTCCCGTGAAAAATGAAAAAAAAAAAGAAAAAACATTCATGTTTTCTCCTCAACCTCTTCTCCTTCTACTCTGCCTCAAGAAAACATGTTTTTTTCTTTTCGTTTCCAGCGGAAACAGAAATTGCCCCAAGGTGCGAGTAGAAAATCGTTAAATTGAAAAGGCCCTTTTTGAAAAAAACCCCGAAAGGATCGAGACAGTTATTTTCTCTCCTTCTCTTTCTCACGCCTTCTCATGCTCTACAGGGTGCCTTGTCCTTAAAAACCCCGCAACAAGAAAAAATATTTTTTCCACCGGAACATAAATTGGTCCCAAGGTTTAAAAAAACAAAATGCGAAATGGTCCCCTCTTTTTACAGGAAAAACCTAAAAGGATCGGGGAAGTTATTCTCTCTCCTTCTCTCTCTCTCTCTCTCTCGCTCTACAGGTGCCCTCGAACCCCAAACAAGGAAGAACCCGATGCAGAAGAATGCCTTTTTTTTCCACAGGAAGCATAAATTTTTCTCTGAAAAAACAGTGTTTCAGAGAAGAACCCAAAAATTCTTTCCGCGCGCTCTCTCTCTGCGGGAGCCCGTCTTTGGGATTCTATTATTTGGGGTGAAGCCATAAGAAAACCCCAAAAGTTCTTTCTCTCTCTCTTTCTCTGACCGCCTTCCCAGGAAAACAACTGAAGGTTGTAAAGGACAAGGTTGGTTGAAATAAATGAGGAAAAAGTATTTTTTTTTTAGGATTAAAATTTTACATATATTTTTTTCTTTCAAATTCTTTTTCACACATATGTTTCATATGGACGATAATAGGCCGGCACCTCAACAGGGACGCCTAACGTGTAGCTTAAATTATTAAAATCGAAATTGAATAATTCACCGAAGAATTGATATAAATATTCCAAATTATATCGGGGGAAACGTTCGCGTAGATCTGCATAACTGCCCTTGAAGATGTCCTCAAAATCGGCTTGGATGTATTCACGTAGCTGAGCAGCCTCCGGTAAGGTGTTATACTGCATATGCTTCATCACGACACGTGTGGTGATATCAAGAAGAGAATCCTTGTATGCAACAATCGGCAAATTGTTCAAGTGATTCAGCCATTGACTGGCCCACGATGCTTTCCTTTTCAGTTCCATGATTGTTGATTTTAACATCACAATCTTTTGTTCACCATCAGCGTGGGAAAATGTGATGGAACGATTTTGGAAACTGTTTGTAAATTGCACATTCAGCTTTCCATAAATCTTTTCGTGGAATTGCCCTTGGAGCTCCGTTGAACGTCCCGACGCCTCGAAGTATCGTTGTAGGTAAGGGAGATCCTCACACAGCAGGTGCCATTCTTCGCCACTTAACGGGATTACCGCACGATGCGGGCGTGACGCAATAATCTGGACTGTCTGCCCAAATTCTTTTACAGCGTTCCATTGTAAACCGACACGAAGTTGTTTTGTGTCGGATTTATTTAAGGACACTAACTGCGCCAATACCACATGCTGTTCGGGTGCACTACTAGACACTGACTTGTTGGTGGCCATGGTCTCACAGCAGGTATGAAGTCAAGGATGAACTGACGCTAGTTGCCGTCGGAACCTTTTTTATAGCAGGGGTTTTTTAAAAATATCCCTCGGGAAACTGCAGGGAAAATAGACCACACACACGTGAACCCCCCTCCACTCCGTGCTCTGAATTTTCACTCGCCCGCGCGTTTCTAGCGAAAAAGGGGGCAGTACGCCTCCCCACTGCGGATGGCTTTCAGCGCCCCTGCGATTGGAGAAAATCGGGCCTGCGTATCCCCACTCCCGTGAATTTTCCGTACTCCGAATACGGGAAAATTAGGGCTAGTTTGGCAAAGTATCTGAAATTTGGGGTACAGTTTCCACCTGAAAAAATGGCATCATCATCTTGCGTCTTCAGGAGCAGCAGCAGCTTATCCATGGCTTACAACCCCTTGGATATTTCGAGAAGCAGAGCATCAGCATCACGCGATATGGAGCAAAAAGTGAAAATAAAAGTCAATAGTGTGAATAAAGTGATTAAAAAAGTGTCCGGCGGAAAGTGGATTCAACCGTTTGAATCAAATGTGACAGCGAGTGTCGAGAACAATGAAGTGGCCCCAGGGGGGCTCCCTACAAGGACGCAAACTGTCGAAGGCCTTCAAGTGAAATTACCAAAATCAAGTGTAATAAAATCTGCAATAAACTCACAAAGCGCCAGCGGGGGGGTTGTGAGGAAGAGACGAAGGATCTCTGCGGAGGGCAGAAAAGTGTTTAATGACGGTAACGATCGTTTTTTTCATGGCGTGATGTATCGGTGGGAGAAAGAAAGGCGTGAACGGGTTAAAAGGGCACTGAAAAAAAAGAAGAGTTCCTCGCCCGCGATCAACTTCACCAGGAAGAAGAAAAAGAACCACATGCAGCATCAATTGAAAAAAAAGCTGCGCTAGACGTTGTATCACGCATGGCGGAGTGCTTCGATGAACAACAGTTCGCTGACTACGGTAAATATTAATTATAATGAGTCTTTGCAATGTTTTTTGAGTGAAATTTTAATATAAATGACCAATTTTCATTTTTTTCCGCTACAGCTGACCGTCTACCGTTAATCGCCACACCCCCTTCGGAAGGATGTCCACGTTTCACCTCACAGGAGTGGGTTGATATGAATATGTGGATCGCTGATAACGAAGATGAAAACATTCTGCGTCAGGGAATAGACTATGAAAGTCTCACGCAACTTTTATAAAAAATTCAATTAATTAAAATTTTTTCATTCAATTTCAAAAAATCTTTTTTTTTCTCAAATAACATTCATTTGAGATTCTTGTGACATTTTTATTAGCGTCGAAGCTACTCATTTTCATAGAAATAATATATAGATTAATCATTTTTATTAATAAAGAAAAAATGTTCAAAAAAAACATGAAAAACAAAAAAATTATTTAGAAAAGCAAAAACAGAAATTTTCCCTGATAAATATCCATTCTCTCTCTCTTTCCTTCCTCATGGTGGTTGGCCACTGAGGGTTTTCTGCAAGGAGAGGGAAGGTTTACCTGAAAAACATGGAAATCTTCTCGTCTCTTTTCAACCTTGAAAAACATGAAACTGCACCTCTTTTATTTTGCGTTTTCTCCAAGAGGTCTCCCTTTGGATCACGTTTTCGAGGCTGCCACCCCCTCTTCATCCGGGTTTTTACCGGATATATAAGCTGCTCGGAAACTCTGGTTGTCACAATCAGTTTTCCAAGCAGCTTGGAACTTCAAATCTTCCTTACGTCTAAAAAAAGAAAAAGTGAAAAAAATGGCCGTTGCTATTTTAGCTGTGATCAGAGTGCTGTTCTTGTTTGAGGTGAGTTTTGTACTACCCTTCCAGTGGTTCTTTGTGTGATATTTGTGATGGTGTTTTTTTGAATAATAATAATGTGTTTGTGTTTTTTTTCCTCGCAGATGCAGGAGCGTCGTCGTCAGAGGGGCATGGACCGGGCCATGAACGAGTGGTTTTCGTGGACGGACCTGGAACAGAAGACGTTTGAGGGAGAGGACGTGTGGGGCATCGGGGAGCTCTTCTCCAGGGCGGAGATAGTGCAGCGGCAGCTGGAGCAGCAGGCATACCTGGTAAGGACTTTTTGTTAAATTTTTTCTCCAATATCTACCCCTTTTTTTTGTGTTTTTATATCTAATACTTTTATTTTATTTTATTCTGTTTCAGCGCGGTGAACAGTTCTCCGGAGGAATAGGGCCGGATACTCTCAGAGCCCGCTGGATTGCGGACCTTAGGGCGGAAGCCCGCCAAAACAACCATGAGGAAGAAACCGCTGCCACGCTATACGACCTGGAGGACCACTGGAACCTGCGGAGCCTCTTCGGAGAAGCCTCACCAGCCCCCGAAACTCCACAAAAGGATTGGGACCTGGAGTCCTGGGATTAACCCCACCCTCCCCGCCGCGAAATGATAGTAATAATAATAATAATAATAATAAGAATAATAAGAATGATGAAAATACTAATAAGGGTGATGAAATTATTTTGTAGTAGACGGTAAGTTCATTTGAATAAAAAAAAAACTAAATTTTCAATCTTTTTTTTTTTATTATTTAGAGAAAAAAACTTTCCTCTTAATTTTGAAAATAATATATGATGAATAGCTAAAAAGAAAAAATAGAAAAGGTGGAAGAAAAAGAGAAATAGCTTTAAAAAAATACAAGAATAATGATAATAATAATAATAAGATAACAATATATGAAGAATTGAGCGGAGAAAATATAGGGAAATTCGAAAAAAAGAGCTTTGAAAATAGTCATCATTAGAAAATAGGGGAAAAAGGAGAACTTCCACAAAATCAATAGATGCGGAGGATTTTTAGATCAAAAAAAAATAATGACATTACTCGGAAAATGCGTTTTTTCATTATTTGAAGGAAAATTACAAGTTTCTTCTTTGATTTTAATTCTATTCCATCTGTTTTTCGATATCTTCCAATGTTTTATACTCTTTTCACGTTTTAGAGAATTTTTAATTTTTTATTTCAATGAAACTTACTATATCTGGGGATTTTTCAATTTTTTGGTGTTTTAGGAAATTTTTCCTCCCGTTTTCCGACATCTATCGTTTTTTTGAGGAATCAATTAATTTTTTGACAGTGCCCCGAAGAAATGCACGTCTCTAGCGGATTATTCGCAAAACTCATAGATTTCTGCAGTTTCCATCGATTTCCAATGGAGTTCACTGCCCTCTTTGGGATTTTTCACTAGATTTTTCGCGATTTTATCGATTGGCAATGGAAACTTCTTTATCTGTAGTTTTTTTCTATTTTTATCGATTTTCCATGGAATCTTCATTATCTATCGCTTTTTTTCTGCAATTTTATCGATTCCCAATAGAATCTTCATTATTTATTGCTTCTTTTCCAACTTTTTAATGAATTTTCGCGGAAATCGCCATTATTTAACGTTTTTATTGAATTTTCTAAAAATTTTCATAAAATTTTACAATTTTCTTCTATTTTAAATTGAATTCACAGTTTTTATCATATTTTTAAGCTATTTTTTATAGTTTTTCATAGAAACATAGACGATTTCCGCAAATTTTCTTAAATTTTTCATGAAAATTCACCATTTTCTTCTATTTTAAATTGAATTTACAGTTTTTATCATATTTTCAAGCTATTTTTTATAATTTTTCATAGAAATAGACGATTTCCAAGAATTTTCTTAAATTTTCCTACAATTCTACCATTTTCTTCTATTTAAAATCAAATTTACAATTTTTATCATATTTTCAAGCTATTTTTTATAGTTTTTCATAGAAATAGACGATTTCCAAGAATTTTCTTAAATTTTCCTACAATTTTACCATTTTCTTTTATTTAAAATTGAATTTTCAGTTTTTTATCATATTTCTAAACTATTTTCCCTATTATTCAGGAAAATATATGTGATTCCCGCAAATTCAAGTGAATTTTCTAACGTTTTCTCAAAATTTTCCTAAAATCTTACCATTTTCTTCTGTTCAAAATTGAAGTGACACTTTTTACTATTTTTTTTTTCATAGTTTTTCTATTTTTCATAAAAACATGCACGATTCTCGCGAATTTAAACAATTTTTCTACAATTTCAGCTATTTATTCATAAAATTTCATGATTTTTTCCTATTTAAAATTGAATTTACAGTTTTTTATCATATTTCTAAGCTATTTTTCCTATTATTCAGGAAAATATATGTGATTCCCTCAAATTCCAGTGAATTTTCTACCGTTTTCTCAAAATTTTCCTAAAATCTTACCATTTTCTCCTATTCAAAATTGAATTGACAGTTTTTACTATTTTTTTTTTCATAGCTTTTCTATTTTTCATAGAAACATGCACGATTCTCGCGAATTTAAACAATTTTTCTACAATTTTAGCTATTTATTCATAAAATTTCATCATTTTTTCCTATTTACAATAAAATTTACTTTTTTTTTATTGTATTTTTTAAGGTTTTTCTATTTTCCATAGAAACATGCACGATTTACGCGAAATCAAACAATTCTAGCTATTTATTCATAAAATTTCATCATTTTTTCCTATTTATACAATAAAATTCACAGTTTTTTTTATAGTATTTTTTATAGTTTTTTATTTTTTATAGTAATATACATGATTATGGGAAATGCCAATCATTTTTCACTTTTCATTTATTTATTCTACATTACATTTAGTTAAATCTAGTTTATTTTTTCTAAAATCTATTTTTCTCATATTTATCTTTCTTAATTCATAATTTTCGTAAATTCATGATTTTCTTACAGTCATCATTTCACTAACACTTCAATTAGTTGTCTAGAAGCTACAATTTTTCTTAAACTTATTCTGTTATTGTATCATTCTTATTTTTTACTTTTCCTATATTTTTTGAACTTTTTCCCTACAAAAAATTTCATCTAGTTTTCTTATTCTCCACAGTCCTCCATATATATATATATATATATATATATATATATATATATATATATATATATATATATATATGTTTACGTAATGGCTAGTTTGGGGACTCGGAAATTTCGTAACTTAAAAAGTACTACCGTGACAAAAACAGTGCATGGGCAGCCTGCGGACCATCCGTAGACGTAAGCCCCATATTAAAATGTTTAAAATCGAACAAAAATTAAGTATACATATATACTTTTTTTGGAACTTTGGGGACGGTCCCCAAAGTAACATTATAATTTTATGTTGCCGTTTGAAGGTCGGCGGAGGTGTGTTCGAGAACATGGTGAGTACTGAACATCTTCTAGTACTGTGCGTGATCTGGAGACGGTGGGATGAGGGGTGTGGGTTTGCGAGTTATCCCAGGATATTCCATTAATACGGAATTATCCAAAAAACCGAACATCTTTTTGGGATCAGTCCACCGCCACGTCCAAGTCCGTTGATCCTGGGTCATGCTAAGAGCGGTGGGTGTTGCCTTTTTGCAACACTCGCGAGTGAAAAGTTAGGTTACATTTTGAAATTTTTTGCGAGGTCCCCATAGTAGACAATATATATATATATATATATATATATATATATATATATATATATATATATATATATATATATATATATATATATATATATATATATATATATATATATATATATATATATATATATATATATATATATATATATATATATAATTAGAGGAAATGTCAATCATTTTACCACAATCCATTCCTCTATTGTATATTACTAATAGTTCAATTCGTTGTCTTCTTTGAATCTAGTTCATTCTTCCTAGAATCTATTTTTCTTAAATTTATCTTGTCTTTTCCTTATATCATAATTTCCTATACAGCCGTCAACTGTTTAGAGCTAGAGTATTTTCTCTAAAACTATAACTTTTCTTAAATCTATCTTATTGTAGTATTTTTCTTGCTTTTTTTCTGAATTTCCACTTTTTGCTACTAAGTCTAGTGTTTTTCCTTAACGCTCTGCCATTATTATCAATCAAAAATCTATTCCTACTAATGCAGAATCTGTTCATCCTGCTCTGAGTTTTCATAAAACCCCAGAGAGCCTTGCTAATTTTGCCGAGGTTTTTTGAATCCATACGGAAGTGTAGTGGCGCCCTCGTCGAAACGTCGTTTGGGCCCCGTGGCTCTAATTTTTTTCTTCTCAGGCTTTGTAACGACGTCGTGGTACATTGTACGTCGTATCCCTTTGTAAAAGATCTTAAACTCTTTCGCTTTATCGACTACCAGGGCTCGGATTGAATCATAGTTTATTTCCTCTCTTGTTCCATAATTTAAGCGAACTCCTTTAATTTTAGAAACTTCAACGATCGAACCGTCCGGATTTGGTACACGATAGGTGTAAAATTTTGGGCCTCCGGAAACGAATGATTTGATATAACTACCGTTTTTGGAACCCTTTACTTCGTCGGTTAAATCACCGAGGAAGTTACCTAATGGTAAATCGTTTCTCCCATCGCTCACATAAATGACCGAATCTGTGTCATAATATAAAACGCGGTCTTGCTGCTTCTCCAAGTAGCTATAAAGCTTTAATCTCGCGTGAGCTGTTGTATACGCGGCAATCACAACATTCGCTTTCGTAGAAACCTCTGCTGCCTCTCTCAAATGCTTCCAGGACATGAAGAGTGTATCATTGTCAACTGGAACCAGCCCTGTTGCTTCTACTTCAGGGTTAAACATCAATTCTGCAAATTCTTGATAAGAACGAACTATTGCTTTTTTTGATAAATTTTCTCGCTCCCTGAACTTCCCCCATAAACAATTCAGACAAAGTTTAGCGATAGCCCTTAGTCCTGGATTTTCTCCAATTTTATCTTTATCTAGTTTAATGCCTTCTTTTACTTCATATTCCGCGATATATTTCTCTTTCGATTTCTCATTCACGCATTCCTCAGGCCAGCCTGATGCCTCCTGTTTGATTTTCAGAAACATATCGATATAACCTGCAAATAAGCCTCCCGTGCGTGTTACAGGGTTATAGCGTGTTGTTTTCTTATATTCCCAAATCTCGCTAATCTCTAGAATTTCATAGCCGACTTCTACAGCTTTACGTAGTTCAATTGATACCCAAGTGCCCAGAAATTCACGGTCTTGAGGACGGTCGTGAGGGCAATCATCTTGCACTAATCCTTCGTAGCAAGAACGACAAAGTGGGAACAATAACTTTCCATGAGCCTTAACAGGTAAAACAGGATGAAATAATTGCCTCGGTGATAAAACACGACATTTTATGATCCCTTCAATCCGCGATACATCATTGTTTGGACATATTTTCTTACATGCATCTCCAACATGAATTTCAGGATGGCCTAGAGGGAAAATACCTGTTTTCAACACATACAGGTACAATGAGCACACATCAACGTACCGAATTTTTTCATTTCCTTTTACATCGTAATGTGTAACAGTATTCCCTGTACGCCCTCCAAATAAGCTTCTCGGGGATCTAGTGGTACGAATAATTGTTGATTAGTATCACTCAAGAATGTTGATAATATAGGGTCATTCTTTTTCCCACGATTGAAATCGCATTCCCACATTTCAATAACCTCGTAGCCTAAATTTTGCAGTTTTCGAGTTGTAGATTCAGTCCATTCATAATGCCCTTCTAATGTGTCATTGTGGGATAATTTTTTATCTCTATTAAATTTGAAGCAGCGTGGACAGCCATGCCAGTAACACCCGTGGAATTGATATGCATATTTTATACCCGTGTACTCATTTTTCCAATACCCATCTAAGCGGTGTCCTGATTCCGCCCTATGCTCGCGACCATCCCCTGCGTGAACTATCTTATGTCTTTCTTCGTGCTCCCGCCATAATAGCCATTCGATCGCTGCTCTAGATTGCGTTTTACTAAGTCGGTACCCCCCTTGCGGTATGATACCAATTTGTTTCTCTTTCAGAAAATTCGTCTGATATATTCGCATACATGTTGAGGCGATTGTCACGCACTCCGTTAAAGGACAGACATTACTAACTCCTAGAATCAATTGACGAAATTTGATACACGCCCGTCTCAAAATAGTTACATCGAGCTTACAATAATGTAGAATCTCTTTTTTGAAATCAAATTCATAATTTTGAGCTACTCGCTCATCGTACCATTTCAAGAAATTTTCACGATCTTTCACAATCATTGTGTTACACCCATAATATTCCTTATCCGGTATAGGTCCTACATAATTCTGATTGTCGCGAGTATGGAAAAAATGAGGGAAATACCCCTTCCCTATACCACATAACCCGAAAGCTTCAGGCAATTTAGCCAAAGGCATATGGAAATAATTTAAGCTATCGATAAATTTATTTTCGTTAAATTCCATCAAAATTATATTAGTTCCATTAATGATAGCTTTGATTTCACTATTTATTCGTTTTATAACGTCTCGTAAAATAAATTGTGCGTCATACCCCTTCGCGTTATGAGCGATGCAAACTACCTTCTTATATGTTTTCCCCATCGATGTAATATAATCCACGAAACCACGAACCGGATCATCTCCGTCAAAAATATTTTCACGTTTTTTACAAACCTCACATGGACTGTTCCTTGCCACCCCACCAATATCATCATCATTCTCCTCAGCACAAGAATCACATACAGTTTGAGCCACGCAGAGTGTTGGCACATGTATGTTCACTTTTTCATTACCGTCCATTGTGTCATCTTGGCGTGTTTCAAAATCGTAGAAAACGAACACAACACGCTTCACGGTTCCACGTTTCTTAGGTTTCAATGGAGGCATATGGTAGATGTGGGATGTGTCTTCGATTAGATGGCATGTAGAACACATATATTTATCACACTCATGTCTAGTTTTGATAGGATAGAACTTTGTGCTGCACGTCTTACATATCTGAATGTTAGCACACACTGTTGGATTTTTCCCACTGTATGAACCCGCCAATTTATGTTGATCGAAACATTGTTGTCCGTGAAATTCGCGGGCACAAGTCTCACATATCAGATTATTCACAATCGTGCTATCACACGGAGGATTTTTCAAACATCTATCGCAAATTTTGTCACATATGTGACCAGGCGATTCGTATGGCTTCTCACAGTGTTGACAGTAATATTTAGAACCAAAAAACGCATGAATAAAAACAATCGGTTCATAGTGCTTTTTTTCCTCATAATATACAATGCGCAAAGTGCCTTTCAAGACCACTTTATTAGCAGTAACTTTGGGAGTGCCGTCATAGAGGATGGGTCGTAGTTTACCGTTTCTTTTCAATGAATATACTATAATAGCATACCCCTCTTGAGCAAGATACCTCTGATATTGTTTGATTTCTTCCATGCCACATCCGTTTTCTGGTATCGTTACCCCGGCTGCCTCGGTCAATTTTACTGCTTCCTCTCGTTGCAATTTCCCTTTGACTTGCCGGATAGCATTCCATTGTTTCTTCATTTTTCCTGAATCAGCTCTAGAATTTCTCTTTTGGACATGCATTTTTGTAACAACGAGTGAGCGGGGTAGGCACAAATTATCAGTGTTCAGAATTTGTATCACGCCTGAGCTCCGTTTCCGCATTTTTCTCCCTGTGTCAGGGTCTGCCATTCCTGCGGGCACTTCTGCTACATGGAGCTTTATCCAAAAAGTATCAGCGCAATCAAAACCATTAGCACTTTGCGCAACAGAACTAACAAGATTCCATAAATCTTCAAATTCATATCCATTAATAACTCGAGGACTCACCCAAGCATTATCTTTTTGCATATTAGCAAAATTGAATGACAAGCACATACGGTTCTTGCCATCTCTACCCGCGTCAATAATTTTATTGTAAACCTCACGAAAAGCACATTCAATCCAATCTTCCGGAGTAGCACCTCGAGGTAATGGATTGATTCGAAATTCCATCACATGTGTGTCCAGTTTGAAGCGCTTAAGACGTTCCCGCGATGTGCGCAATACTCTCAGGGCTGAATGACTTTCTTCTTCCTCAACAGGTTGAACATCTGTAATGTGTGAAACATTTAATTTGCGATTCTGTCAACCTCTAAAATAAAGTTTGTTTTGATACTTACTATTCACTGCTTGGTCAATTCTCATCGGCTGGTCAAATAATTGAGGATCAAAATTTTCTATGTATTCTTCAGCGTTTTCGGAGATTCGTGCATCACTTAATAAATTTTCCACTTCACTTTCACTTGACTCAGCAAATAAATCTGGATCGAAATTTTCAATATAATCGTACGCATCCTGTTGAACTCCAGGATCGTCGTACGCCAAAAAGGCTGGATCACCGGAGCCGCTCTGCTTGGGAAACTCGGGATGTTGTGACATGGTCAACAACGAAGTTCAAACTGACCCCAGCATCTTAGAAGAAAAGTGAAAACCCAAATTTTCGGTAGGCGTGCATAGGAAAAATGCATCAACCCCCACTATTGGGGTTTTCTTTTGCTAAGGGACAACAATGGGTCGCCCGCCGCAGGTAGATCCCTCGGCTGGCGCTCGGACCCCCCACGCGCTTCCCAGGTAGAAAATTTCGGATGCTGGACTATCCCTTAAGAATTATACGATTTTATTATAAAAGAAGTGTTTTTCATAAAATTTATTCATATGTGAAAATGGATCCGAGATGGAAGCATCCTTTCACATCCATGATATGTGGTCCTACAGGTTGTGGGAAAACATTTTTTGTCAAGCGTTTTTTGAAAGAAATTAAGGAAATTTGTAACACGGAAATAAAAAAAGTGATATTCTATTATGCTGAATGGCAGAGTGCGTATATGGATTATGATAAGAATTTCGTTGAATTTCGAGAAGGAATCCCAAAATCTGGTGATTTCGATGATAACCTCCCAAAACTCGTAGTTGTTGATGATCTAATGCGTGAATCATCGAATGGCGCCATTGTGGATTTATTCACTAAAGGCAGCCATCATAAAAATCTGAGTGTTATGTTTCTGTCGCAGAATCTTTTCCATCAAGGTAAAGGTCAGCGAGATATTTCATTAAACACTAATTACATAATTGTTTTCAAGAACCCCCGTGATCGAGCTCAAATTGCCCACTTGGCACGACAGATATATCCTGAGGATCCGAAATTTTTACAAGAAGCGTATTTTGACGCTACAACACCTGCGCATGGATATTTATTACTCGATCTCAAACAATCGACACCAGAAAATTGTAGATTCAGAACTTGCATCTTCCCTAGCGACATCTATCATTATGTTTATGTCCCGCGAAAGAGTCCACTTATAAAAGGAGGAGGTAACTCGACGGATGTACCAGTTGTGAGATTGTAATGGCTGAGAAAAGTCACTGTGGATCCAGCTCCATTCGTAAGTCACTGGGTGAAAAAAATACATCCCTGTTGTACGCGCTCATTCACGCTCCTCCCAAACTGCGTCGCGCTCTATTGAAACACGCTGATAAAGATTTGATTCGTTGCATCTGCGAGTGCGCTTTGAATTTATTGCACGGGAACGTTGATTTGAAAGAGACTGAGAAAGCAAATCTGAGGAAATATAAGAAAATTTTAAGAAAATTAGCAGATAAAAAAGAACCTCTTGGAAAGAAGAAAAAAATCATCAATCAAAAAGGTGGTGCCCTTCTACCATTGCTCCTAGGCCCTATAATAAGTACAATCATTTCATCTCTAGTTTGACCAACTGGAATGAAAAAAATTGCTACCGGTCATGATGCATGCTCAAAAAATGGTTCTTGTCCCTGAAAATCGGGTGGAACACTTGAAGCATCAGCAAACTGTAGGTGCTCATCAGAGCACACAGCAAACACTGCAACCTGTTATCCAAGAAATTCAGTCCACAGCCCAAACACCTGGTGATGCGACGAGTCGTCTCGATGCGCAACTGCTGGAGATTTTGAATTCGAAAAGTCGTACAGATGATCATGAAAAGTGGAAATTGTATAATGATGTTTTACGACGCTACTTGTTTTACAGCAAGAATAAAGCAGAGCATCCACAAATAATAGAGGATTCAACACCCGAATCGCGATACAAAGCGGAGGCAATCATAGCAACTATTCCGAAAACTTATAAACGGAAAGCTACAGGATTGCTGGAGCATATAGATCATATTGATGGAGGGAGGAGATTGAAATGGGATGAACGTGGACAAGTGACGTTGGATGGCCAGTCGATTCCCGGGGCTAATATAATTGATCTTGTGCAGGATGCCCTGCGCGCTAGAAAAAATCATCACGCTCGGGGCTGGGAAGCCTTTGCTAAATTTCTTCGGGAGATAAACACACCTCTGGAGTTTATGGGTAACCCCAAATACCAAGCTGGAGTGTTCAGACGTGTATTCACAGCACCACCGCCACCTGTGGACAATCTACAAGGAGCAGAAGAAGAGCTCTCACCACCCTCATCACCCCCGACTCAGAAGAAAAGGAGGAGAGAATGGCTCCTCTTCTAAAGAAGTTGTCAAAATCGTATTATAGTCCCTCAGAACCTGTAGGATACACGGGGGCTCGAAACCTTCTAGAGAAATATAAACGTAAAATCCCTGCAGATGATGTTAAGAACTGGCTGAATGCTCAGGATACGTACACTCTGCATAGGCCGATAAGACGAAAATTCCCCCGTTTACACTATGTTGTTACGAATATCGATGATGTGTGGGAGGCTGATTTGGTAGATCTTAGATCGTTGAAAACTTATAAATGATATATGTTATATATTGGTAGTTATAGATGTTCTGAGTAAATATGCGTGTGTTGAACCTTTGAAGGATAAGTCGGCGTCACAAGTGCTTGACGGTTTCAAAAAGATTTTGGAAAGAAGTGATGGTCGTGTGCCTGTTGCCATACAAACAGACAAAGGGAAAGAATTCATAGCCAGTAGCGTTCAAAAATTTTTTAAGGAGAATGACATAAAATTTCGGATTGCTCGAAATCCTGATATAAAAGCTGCTGTTGTAGAGCGTTTTAATCGAACTTTGAAAGAACGAATGTGGCGTTATTTCACGTATTCTAGAACTTACAAATATGTAGATGTATTACAAAAAATTGTCAATGCTTATAATCATTCGAAACATTCTTCAATAAAAATGACGCCTGCTGCAGTTACTATTGATACTGCTTCGCAAGCATGGCGAAATATACAAAAACGATTTATTAATGAAAAACCCCGTAAAGAATCCTTTAAATATAAGGTTGGAGACTATGTTCGCATCAGTAAGGCTAAGGGCGTCTTCGAGAAAGGATATGAGAATAATTGGAGCAAAGGAATTTTGGAAATACATAGATGTCTGCTGAAACAATCTCTTCCAATATATGAATTGAAAGATTTAGCTTCGGAAGAAATTGATGGGATCTTCTATGAACAAGAGCTAGTTCCTGTGAATAAAAACATTGAAGAAGAGGAATTCATAGTGGAGCGTGTTATCCGCTCTAGGGGAAAGGGAAAGAATAAAGAAGTGCTTGTGAAGTGGGAAGGATACCCCGACAAATTTAATTCTTGGATACTTGCGGTCAATATCCAGAATATAGCGGAAAAATGACGAAAAACGAGTTTTACGTTGTATTGCCCAGTGATAGCAGTATGGACTACTATGAATCTAATACAGCATCGAAGTTTACTACGCTTCTTCCCAGTCAAATTGAATTGAATGGGGAGTGGGTGGTAGCATTAAGCGAGATTCAATTTCCCTGCAGTTTTTTACATATCGACGTAGATAAAGATTTTGTCGAAATATCCACGTCTACGAAGCTAAAAGCAACTAGTGTTAATTCAGCTAAAGTCCCTCTTCAGTCAGCACTCTATAATTCTATTCCTGATTTGGTAGAGACCTTAAATAGAATAGGTGTAATGGCAGACCACCTGCAGTTTAGATGGGACGCTAAAACCAATTTCGTTACATTACAACGTGTCTGCAAGAGGCCAGAATGCACTCCAATGGTCCATATTCTGAGGATTTCTCGAAAAATCGCAAATATATTTGGGTTTGACTACATTCATTTCAGATCAGATAAGAATCGTGTGCTGAGAGCCAGACGACCAGCAAGTCTGCTACGTGCACTTCCTTCGAACCTTTTCATTTATTCAGACTTGTGTACACCATATGTCACAGGTGATGTTGTGTCATCACTGCTACGCGTCATTCCTCTGGATGCTGCTAAATATGCTTATGGTAGTACAAGCTGTGTAACATTTTCACGGCCTCATTACATACCAATCATGAGATCATCCTTCCCCACAATAGAAATAGATATAAGAGATAACCAAGGGGATGCTATACCATTTGAGTACGGACCTTTAAACGTGACACTTCATTTCAAAAAAATTGATTAATTATGACACCTTATCTTGAATATTATGAGCATCAGGCAGGAGGAGGGGCTGCTGAGAAATTCAGCAATTTTGGGCGAGTTTATGTTGGAAGCCCTTATCAAAGGGGCCATGGAATCGGGGCATTCCTTGGAGGACTTTTTCGACGTATTCTACCTCTTTTTGGTAGCACTGCACGCACTGTTGGTAAAGAAGCCCTCAGTGCAGGCTTGAACGTAATAGGAGATGTGGGAAATAGAGTACCACTGAAGGTGGCGCTCGAGAACCGTTTAACCGAGTCAGGACGTGTCTTGAAAAGGAAGGCCGCGGAGAAAATATCGTCTATGATGCAGGGCTCGGGTTATAAAAGAAAGCGTAGACGTCGAAACACCCAGAAACGAGTTGGTCGTAGTCGTGTCAACAACCTTAAAAGATTGAGTAAGAAGAAACAGAAGAGTGCTTCAATCAAAAAGAAAAAACACACGGCAAAGAAGACTTTAAAGAAGAAGAATAAGAAACGCAGTGTTTACGATATTTTTCAATAAACAAAAATGTCGTTCTTACATTCTCACTCCTCCGAGTGTGCAAAATCTGAGCTGGACCTTTTCACGCTGCCCCCAACGCAGACAAGTATTGAACAATCGCAATGCGTTTATTACAACCCGATTTCAACAATAGGCGAGGATGTTCCGATTGAATTCGTTGTACCCGGTCATCGGGAAGACTATCTAGATTTAGCTCATACTATGATAAAAATACAGGCTAAAATAGTGAAGCCTGACGGTACCGCCGTGGATGCAGACTCCGTTGGACCAGTGAATAATTTCTTACATTCTATGTTTAATCAAGTGGACGTGTTCTTCAATCAGAAAATTGTCACGCCCCCTAACAATTTATATGCGTACAGAGCCTACATTGAAACACTATTGAATTATGGCGAGGATGCTAAAAATTCTCATCTTCAAATGGGATTATGGATGTCGGATACTGCTGGTTCAATGGATAGAGAAGTTGCTGCAGCAGCCAACAAAAATGAGGGGCTCGTTGCTAGACACAATTTTACAAAAGGAGGCAAAACTTTTGATATGATTGGACATTTGCATTGCGATGTTTTCAATCAAGATGAATTTTTATTGAATGGTGTGGAGATGAGGGTTCGCTTTATCCGCGCCAAGGATAGTTTTTGTCTGATGGATTATACAGCTCATAATTACAAGCTTCAAATTATGGAAGCATCACTAATTGTCAGGCGTGTTAAACTCAGCCCTGGAATCCTGATAGCCCATGCGAAGACCTTATCAAAAACCACGGCAAAGTATCCATTAACGCGTGTTGAAGTCAAATCATTTGTACTTCACAACGGAATTCTTGGCGAAACTATCGATAATGTAATTTTAGGACAATTACCTAAAAGAATAATCTTAGGCTTTGTGGAAAATGCCAGTTTCAATGCTACAAAAAAGAAGAATCCATTCAATTTCCGAAATTTTGGTATTAATTTCCTTTGTCTGAACGTTGATGGCCGTCAAATACCTACAAAACCCCTTCAACCGAAATTCACTGAGGATATTTCAGCATCAGTGGAAGCGTTTAACACTGTATTTTGTGGAACCGGGACACACTTCAGCGATCATGGCAATGGCATCAATCGGTCCTCATATGCAGACGGCTACTGTTTATTTGCTTTCGATTTAACACCAGATCTATCAGCAAGCTGTGCAAGTCATTGGAACCTTGTAAAGAGCGGATGTGTCCGTATCGAGGTAGGCTTCGCGGAAACAATAACACAAAATGTAAATTGCGTTGTATATGCTGAATACGACAACTTATTAGAAATTGATTCTACGAGACAAGTTATAATGGACTACAGCGGCTAAAAAGAAACATCTATATATTATGATCTTGGTTTCATACATACGTCAGTAAGATACGAGCATCCTTTTAAGCAGCACGGCTTATTGCTCCAAACTGTAGACCTCCTTTTATGAATACCCTACAACTGCGAAAAGCATTACCGTTTACTAATGTCGGTATTGGAGGTGTCTACCCTGCGGACAGAGTTCCCTGGACGTGGACGAGGCCTTGTGCGATCATTGTCAACACCGATAATCACACACAGCCAGGAACACACTGGGTGGCCATATATCTCGGTCTCAATGGCCGTGGAGTCTATTTCGACAGCTTCGGAATGCCACCCTTCAACTCAGGAATCACTCAAAGCCTTAGGAGAAATAGCCGTATATTTGAATGGAGCGAGAAAAGACTCCAAGACATATCGTCTGATGTTTGCGGCCAGTACTGCATTGTTATGCTTCACTGGCTTCGCAATAATGGGGACTTACACTCCTTTCATAGATTATTTACTAATGATTCAAAACGGAACGATCGTATAATTATCAAAATGTTCAAATCTATTACTCATAAGATGAAAGGAAAGCGTCGCAATAGGAGAAACACTTTCCAGAACTTGACTGGTAAAGGGTTATCTCATTTTAATCAATATGCTAAACCCCGCTTAATTGTATCCTAGTTTTAAGATTTAATTTGAATAAATTTTATCGTATTCATAAATATTGTTTCTTGTACAATTTTATTTCACGACCCTCCTCCCCTCATTCTCCCCTTTCCAAAGATACCCCACATGCCACCCGCCACCCTATTTTCCTCCCACCACCCACTCCCTAAGCCCTCCGCCATCTTGCGGACCCAACTCGGCCACCCACCCTCAGAGAAAATCTTTCTCACGCCGAAAAACCCATAAATCACCCAGCAGGTGAACACCTGCACCATAGAAGGGCCCTACAATGGGCCCGCCATCAATCATCCCGCCGACAATAGGGACCGGAGGGGGGCGATAGGGGGGAAGCCACGCCCCTTTTCGCTAAAAACGCGCACTTACTACTCTTTAATTTGAGCTGAAACTTTGTTCATTCGAGAAAAAAAACGGTCCAGTCGATTGGCTTGAAAATTTAGGGGGTGTTTCAGCACACAGTAAACTACAGAAAAATGTGAAAATATCGGCAGCTTCCCTCGAATTCGCAAGATCCACGGCAATTTTCAAAAAAGAAAAAAAACTTCATTTTTCGATACTTTTTCGAACCGATTTTGAAAATTGAAGAAAATTCATTTGAATGAAATAGGGCAAGAACCTCATAGTAAATTCCTACTGCGATCAGTAGTTCCTGAGATATCGGCGTTTAAAGGCAAAAGGGTATTTTTTGATTCAATTGACGCTTTCTCAGCAAAAAAGGATCATAAGAAATAAAAAAAATTGAAACTGAAAGGCCACACTGCGCGATCTTGATAAGGGTTGAGTCGAGAAAAATTATTTGAAGTCCGTAGACCAATTTGGAAAAATGAAAAATAATGGAAAAAAAATCCGCTTTTAACCTCCTTATCTCGTTATAACGAATGGTCAAAAAAAATTTCATCTCAAGATTTCAGAGGTGGAGACTTCAGGCTTTGGAACCATTTTTTTTTATTCCGATCCAATGATTTTTCGGAAAATTACAGCCATTTGAAAATCACGAAGAAAAACGACAAAATTTACTGTTTCCTCAATTTTTTTGCTGAGTGACATATATATAAATTTCATAGAAAACTTCTTCATAAAATTTTATTTTGTAAAGACGTTTTCTTTAGAAGCACTTCTGTGACGTGGTATTTTTCCACGCCACCTGTAGGCTAGCGAGAAAGCAGATCCGTGAGTAGAGAGAGAGAATTTCGCGCGAAGGATTAACGTAATTAAGTTAGTGGAAAGAAAATTCTCCCGGTCACGAGGATAAACTGACCTAACGGCTACCTGAAAACCTCCCGGTCACGAGGTTAAACTGACTCACGGTTATCTTAGAAATCTCCAGGTCATGAGGGTAAACTGACTAAGGTTATCTAAAAATCCTCCAAGTCATGAGGGAAAACTGACTAGGGCTATCTTGAAACTATTGAGCATAGAAACCTCCAAGTCAAGAGGGAAAACTGACTTACGGTTCTCTCAAACGGGGATTATAACGACCCCTTAAGGATTCAGTCGAATACAGCCCCGAAAATACGTCATTCCCGCAATAAAAGAGCAATAGTACCGCCACTTCATCTTTTTATATAGTTTCCCGCAGGGTAGTACCTTTGGCTATCTTGTGGGGGAAGAGAGGGCCCGGAAGCACCATGGTTAATTGACCAAAATAACGTGTTTCCTAGGAGCTTCCGGACCACCCTCTTGGCCGTCCTCAGGGGTGAGTGCAGAGGACGATTTGAAAGGAGTCGCGCTCCAGGTGTGTGGGAATGATCAGGCCCTCGGATGGAAGGTCTGGAGGCAGGGAATAACCCATCCTGCCAAAGGAATTGCCAAAACGGGGTTTACGTTATCGCCGAGGTGAGTCTGCTCATTCCCCAGGAGACGTGCCCCTCTGATGGCGGCTATCCCCCATAAGAAGGGGAAAACCATCTCCCCAAACAGGCTCACAAATAATCAGCCAAATAGTATCTCCCAAAACCTATTTTTCCCAACACTTTCCCCACATAGATAACTTTTTATCCTCCTGTAAAGCCACCATAGTTCCGAGAAAACCCTCAAAAACACCCCCTGTTAGTCCTCTACCGATTACAAAATTATCCCGTCAAAAATTTCCCCTATTTCGTTAAGAAAATAATAGAAGATAAAAATGGGAGAATTCAAGAGCATTTGAATTCTCCCACTCAAATCAATGCGCATGAGTGCGGCATTACTACCTCTGAGTGGCGCGAGGGCGCAGCACAACGCAGCTGGCCCCACCGCTCCACTCAACTCAACTACTCCCCTCTCCTCGAAGAGTTAGTTCGAGTAGAGTGGTGAGACCGTAAACATCTCTCGTGATTCGTTCTTACATTATTCGTGTGTTCGCGAGAAAAAGTCTCCCCAAAAACCCCAAATATTCCCTAAAAAGTGCCTAAACCCCGTGGGAATAATGGTGAGTCCTTTCTCTTAATTTATTTTCGCGAAGTGTTAATAATTATAACGTTTAACCGCCGCGAGTGAAAATTTCCGATGAGACGCTACACGTGGTCGTAGCGTCCCTTTTATCTTCATCGTTTTTCCCTATTTTCTCGTGGCTGGTTCCCTCAAAATTTAATGAGGCCACTGAGAAAAATATTTAAAGAACTTTCGCGAATGTTTTTCCCGTAATTTTCGCGATTTTCAGGACTTGTAAGGATTTTTCAAGGACAAGGATAAGGCGAGGAGAATTGACGCCACGCACCTCGTGGCGCCTCGAATTTTAATGAAGTTTTCCCCGGCTCTCTTTATCTCTCCTGGCCGGTTTTCTTTAATTAATTAAAGGCCAGTGAGGAGATAATGGGGAAAACAAATAAATTAAACATGTTTTAGGACTTTTTCTTTCAGGATTTTGGGGCATTTTAAGCGGTTAAAACCATGCATCAATGAGTTGATGCAATGCCGCGAAGCACGTGCTCCCCAACGCTTGGGTAGAGCCGGCTATCTCTTTCTCTCTCGCACACACTCACTCGCATACGGCTATCTCACTCGCACGCATAGCTGTTGGAAATATTAATTTCGCAGCTATTGCTGGCTCTCTCATCCTCTTACCTTTCTATCTTTTCTCTCGCTCACACGCATAGCTGTTTTGAATTCTTTCGAATTCGCAGCTATTGCTGTCTCTCTCGCACTCATACAGGTTGCCGAATATTATTTCTACCTGAAATAAAGCGAGCATTCATGTAAATACGCTGTTGAGTTATTTCTCCTCTCGATTCGGAGAAATAATTCCAGCCGGCTTTCTTGGACTTTTCGAGTGCCTTTCTTTACAGGCATCGATGTCTCTTTTCCGTTCTGGGCCGTTTTCTCTTCCTTTTTCCTTCACACCCAAGTCGGTGCGAAGGCAGTTGGGTCACGCTCACAACCAGCGACCCAGCGACTCCCTAGGCTAGGGGAAATTCCCTAGTGACCGACTAGGGAGAGATTTTAGGCGCGCTTTCAAGAGCATCGGCCTTGAAACACTCCCTCACAATTAATGTAGAGGGAAAATATCTTGTATTATGAACTCTTTCGATAGACTTTTGGAGTTTGGGTTATCTTTTGGGATTTTTGCATTAATGGAGGTGCAATAAATAATTCCCTATACCTATCAATGAATTAGGATATTTTTGGGCATTTCCGGTTCCCTCACTCCATTTTGAAGGAAATGCCGCCTACTTCGAAATAATGATGGGATTAATCGTGCCGCCGGTTATCTTCTCCGCCAGTTCATGGGAACGTAAGGGCGTATGAGCCTCTCGCAATGGCGCACGAGTTAATTGATGGAATTAATTAAAAATAATTATTAATTAACATTTGGCGAGTATCTTTTCGGGAATTCCGCCCAATCTAACTGATAGATAATTACCTAAAAATTATCTTTACCGGATTTTGGGGCAATTTGGTGCCTTTTAGTATATTTTTCATTATTGGCGATTTTAGGTCCAAATTGATGAAATTAAGCAATTCTCTCGTTTTGTACGATTATTCTCTCTCTCTCTCGCTCGATTTAAGATGCTAAGGACTTTCTCGATTCGTCAGACTATCTAAGGGAATCATCGATTAATTCGACCTTTTTGCTGTTGTTAAGGGATTTTGGGTCGATCTTTTGGACATTTCTTAATAAAAGGCGCTTCTCGCGATTTTTCCTAGTAGCATTGGCTACTTTTACGATAACGAAGGAAGGAATGTACTAAGTAATGTATAACTGAAAGCTTTGTATAATTTTTCTGATTCTTGGATGCAATAGCGGAACACGTAAGGATATTATTGACTCGAATTCTTTATTTCTCAATCCCTAACCCCAAACTCTCGTCCTATGGTTCGGATCTCTTTGTATAATTTTATGGTGTTTTATCTCATTTTCGGCGACTTCTGAGTGTGCCCTAGACCTACGCCCTCTCTCCACGAAACTGAACTAGCCTAGCACAAGCCGCAACCCCCTTTTCCGACACCCTTTTCTCTGGCGTTTCCACAATCCCCTCGAGAGTTTACCGTTACCGTTACCGTCATTTTTACCGTTGGTCTGGTTAGATAGGTCCAGCAGTATCAAAATCTATCTGGCGCCCATATCTATTTTCTTTTTGAGCTACTCTCGAGGCGGGTTGGGGGACGGTATTTTGAGCCGTATCGGGTTTAACAGCCACGCTGGAGGAAGGGGAGGATGTGTCAAGGGGGCCGAAGGTGAAAGTTGGGATATTTACTCAAAACTTCGGTTGAGATATTAAGGGAACAAGGGAGAACAAAGTAGATATTCTAATTCCTCACACTTCTGTGAGATAACTATCTCGCAGAAGTATTTCCTGTAAGAACCTCATACCTAATTTATTAATTATTAATGAAAGAAAAATAATAAGGCAAATGATGAATAAAAGAGGAAAGAAAAATAAAAGGCGCAAAGAAGAAGCATTAAATTGAAACGCGAAGAAGAAATAAAATTCGAAGGGACAGTGCCGAACGTCAAAGTGAAGGGGAACTGTAGTACCGCCGCCGCCGATAGGTCGCGCACCGTCGGAATCCCGTCCGTAAGCGGAGTTTGACGAAAAGTGCATATAAGCGAGATCGCGGCGCAGTTCGACACACTTATCTGAGAAACAGATTTCCTTGCTGTCGAAACCGGACAATGGCTCCCACGGCTAAAGTCTGCATTTTTGTTAACACTGTTTGGAGTTCCCCATCCAGCTATTTTCAAAGGATAACTATTCAAATAAATAGAATAAATAAAGCATTCAACTGAGAGATAAAATCTTTGTAAAAAGTCATTTTATAAGAAATATCTCTATAAAATTCTATTTTATAAAGACATTTTCTATAAAGAATTAATTTATAGAATAGGATTCATACAAAAAATATTAATGGTATTTTATATTTTTTGCTTCCCTCTATAAATTTTTTTTTTATAAGAATCGCCTTTATAAAACAAAATTTTATAAAGGATGAAAACTACGATGAAAACTCCACATGAAAATCTTTATAAGAAAAGTTCCAATTTCTTATAAAACACGTTTTCTAAAGAATTCTTTATAAAGACTTTATAAAGTCTTTTCATACATGCTATTCTGGAGAGCGTACGAGTCTAGAGAAGGAGGTGATTTTAGAAATTTGAAAGTTCCCACAGATTATTTAAATGTTATTTCCGCGGGCTTCGAAATCTTTGAGTGATTTGTCAAACCGAATCTCCACAGTAGAACGCTTCGTAAACATTTCTGTGAAACTTTTTCACTGTGGTTTTATCAGCATTGTCCTGAATGGTTTTCTGACGTATCCGAAACACAATGTAAATATCATCGCGCATTTATTCTAGATTTACTAGGTTTATTGTTGATTCATTACAACCTCAAATGGATATCACGTGACCTCCGCTCTGCGAAAAAAAAACAAAAAGATATCGAGTGCAAATGGAAAGCCTCATCATAAAACTAAAAAATTTTCCCACAAGTAGTTCTGAGAATTTTAAAATTTTATTGTAAACACCGTTATAAACCATAGTTCAGTACGGTATACTATTCATATTCTTTTCATTCTGATGGTGAAATTTCTGCCATTCAGAACTCTGGGGAAATTTCTTTCCAAAATTACAGCTTTACTACTATAATATATCAAAGTTTATTTATTTATTCTTTTTCAATTTCTTTTATATCAAAGTTTATTTAATTTCACTTTTCAGATCCTACATACATTTAAGACGTTCGGTAAAGTCCTACTCATCAAAATTACTCATAATTCCTTTCCTTACTTTCCTCACTTTCCTCACCAACCTCATCCTCCTCCTAATTCCTTCCCTTCCTGGTGGAAGATACCTCACCACCTTCTCGTGGTTTCCACTGAACAATGGTGATTAATTATGGTAATTTCATGCTTCCAAATTAATCTTCATTGACCAAGAGTGAGGGAATCGTTATTCATTTATGATTGTTATTTATAATTATAATCAAAACAATATAGGGAAGACTAGGGCAAAATGGATCCATTTGATGAACTATATAGATATTTTTTCAAAGAGCGGGGCTTGTAGAAAAAAACTGAAAGAATTCACCAACAATGCAGACATATTGTAGCATCTTTTTAGATGACTTTAACAACCCACCGTTTTTTTCAATGTGTTAAACTACCCCATCAAATGGGTCTGTTTTGTACCACTTTTCCCTATGATTGAATTTTACTGGATGAATGCATTCGATTTATGTTGTCAGGAATATGAGTTAAGCTGTCAATCATCAGAGACTGGGTCACCACAGCAATTTTCCATTAAATCCTTCACTCAATTGTATTTTAATCAGTACGATAAAGTTGTTTTGGCATTGTACTCTATGGCTCAAAGATAAGAGGGAAATAAATAGATCCGTGCTTCTTGTGCTTCAAAGATACCAGATTTTACCTGAAATAACACTTGAAAGTCTTTTGCCAGAATTATCAATGAGTTATGAGCCCACAGTGACAGTTTTGCTTCCGAATGGAAGCTTTGTTTTCGCAACTTTTTTCGAAATGCCAATTTTCATTGGAAACGACTCAAAATGATGCAAAACGTCGAGAAATCATAATGAGAAAAAAAGTAGACATGTATGTATGTGTGTCGGTATGTACGACTTTACGACTCTATATTACTCAAGAACGGTGAAAGATCGAAATCTAGAATTTCGGCAAGATATCAGTTTTGATGAAGTGTATGTCCCATAAAAATTTCAGCAAGATCGGTTCAATGGTTTTTGAGATATAGCAATTTTTAAAAGATCGTATGTTTCAAAATTTCTCAGCTTGCGTGAGACGAATACCGTTCAAAGTTTCACTCAAGATTCGCAACCATAATATCTAACGTTTAGCCAATTTTCATGAATTTAATCCCATTATTCTATTAGTTATTAATTTTTTTTGTGCTTTTTTTCAAAAACTCGGTTTTACGACGATAGCTCAATGAATAATTCACTTAAAGACTTTAAATTTTTTCTGTATATGTAGTTTCTGATGAAGATGGTTGGGATTGAATCTGAGGCATATCGACTGAACGGTTCTCAAGATATTTTGAATTGAAGTTTTTCCGAAAATCAGCTGTATCTTCCAAACTTCTCATCCGATTTCATCGGGACGAAGCTCAACAAATCCGTGTTTATGAGCTGAACAAACTCTCAATTTTTCGAATTTTTAGATGAAGTTGTCCGTTTATTACATTGAAAAATGTATTTTTTTCTCAATATTTCACAAAAAAATCAAAAAATGCAATTTTTCTCGATTTTTTTGACTGGACACCCCTATTTTTTATTTTGTTTTCTAAAAGAATCCATTTTTCCCTTTCAAATAAGCCCCTACTCATCTTCGTAGGACAATCAGAAGCTGAACCCAAAAAGGAACATTCAAAGTGAAAAAGTGAACTGTTATGTAGAATTTTGCATAATTTGAAAATAATTGAATTTAATGAATCCCAATCATTCTATCTTATAGGGGAGACCGGGCCGAAATGGGGTACTTTGAAGCACGTATTCCCGGACCCCATTTTGCCCCGGTCTCCACTATTTCATTGCGTTATAACACGAAAAGAAAACTTTTGAGAGTGCAACAGTCGCGACGATTGAAAAAATTCAGGAAGAACCATTCGGGAGCATCCTGCTAATTCATTAGCAGAAATTGAAAGGAAGAAATAACAATCTAAAGGATAACGTAGAAGAAATAGTAACGCCGCGACCAACGCCTGCTTGTTTCTCTTTTAAATAAGCCCCTACTCATCTTTGTTGGACAATCAGAAACTGTACCCAAAAGGGAACATTGAAAATGAAGAAGTGAACTTTTATGTAAAATTTTGTAAAATTTGAAGATAATTGAATTTAATGAATCCCAATCATCTTATAGGGGAGACTGGGTTGAAATGGGGTACTTTAAAGCACGTATTCCCGGACCCCATTTTGCCCCGGTCTCCACTATTTTATTGCGTTATAACCGAAAAGAAAACTTTTGAGACTGCAACAGTCGCGATGATTGAAAAAATTCAGGAAGAACCATTCGGAAGCATCCTGCTAATTCATTAACAGAAATTGAAAGGAAGAAATAGCAATCGAAAGGATAACGTAGAAAAAATAGCAATTAACGCAGCGACCAACGCCTGCTTGTTTGTTTATAATTTTGGAGTGAAGAGGTGAAAAGCTCATATTTTATGAAGCAGAATTTTGAAGACTTTCCTAATTCTTTCATTCCAAACTTTTTTTGCTGTCATTAATATTTCTCGAGTTAATGCGTTCGAACGCAAAGAATTCTCTATTTTCATCTTTTGCTTTCGAATGGCAGCATTGTAAACGCCATTTTTTTCGATTTCGAGATTTCATCGGAATATGACTCAGAATGATCCAAAACGTCGAGAAATGACATTTTTAAAAAATGTCTGTATGTGTGTACACACACATAGTATGTGTGGACACCCCTATTTTTTATTTTGTTTTCTAAAAGAATACATTTTTCCCTTTCAAATAAGCCCCTACTCATCTTCGTAGGACAATCAGAAGCTGAACCCAAAAAGGAACATTCAAAGTGAAAAAGTGAACTGTTATGTAGAATTTTGCATAATTTGAAAATAATTGAATTGAATGAATCCCAATCATTCTATCTTATAGGGGAGACCGGGCCGAAATGGGGTACTTCGAAGCACGTATTCCCGGACCCCATTTTGCCCCGGTCTCCACTATTTCATTGCGTTATAACACGAAAAGAAAACTTTTGAGAGTGCAACAGTCGCGACGATTGAAAAAATTCAGGAAGAACCATTCGGGAGCATCCTGCTAATTCATTAGCAGAAATTGAAAGGAAGAAATAACAATCTAAAGGATAACGTAGAAGAAATAGTAACGCCGCGACCAACGCCTGCTTGTTTCTCTTTTAAATAAGCCCCTACTCATCTTTGTTGGACAATCAGAAACTGTACCCAAAAGGGAACATTGAAAATGAAGAAGTGAACTTTTATGTAAAATTTTGTAAAATTTGAAGATAATTGAATTTAATGAATCCCAATCATCTTATAGGGGAGACTGGGTTGAAATGGGGTACTTTAAAGCACGTATTCCCGGACCCCATTTTGCCCCGGTCTCCACTATTTTATTGCGTTATAACTGAAAAGAAAACTTTTGAGACTGCAACAGTCGCGATGATTGAAAAAATTCAGGAAGAACCATTCGGAAGCATCCTGCTAATTCATTAACAGAAATTGAAAGGAAGAAATAGCAATCGAAAGGATAACGTAGAAAAAATAGCAATTAACGCAGCGACCAACGCCTGCTTGTTTGTTTATAATTTTGGAGTGAAGAGGTGAAAAGCTCATATTTTATGAAGCAGAATTTTGAAGACTTTCCTAATTCTTTCATTCCAAACTTTTTTTGCTGTCATTAATATTTCTCGAGTTAATGCGTTCGAACGCAAAGAATTCTCTATTTTCATCTTTTGCTTTCGAATGGCAGCATTGTAAACGCGATTTTTTTCGATTTCGAGATTTCATCGGAATATGACTCAGAATGATCCAAAACGTCGAGAAATGACATTTTTTAAAAATGTCTGTATGTGTGTGTGTGTGTGTGTGTGTGCGTATGTGTGACAGATATCGGCTCATTGCTCAGCAACGGTAATACTTGGTGAGCCGAAAATTTAATAGTACTTTCCCTCCCCGTACAAATTGCTGTCAGTGAAATTTCAGCGAAATCGGTTGAGTACTTTTCGAGAAAATTCAAATTTTCGAAAAATCGTTTTTTCGACTTTTCTCCGCGAAAAATTGATTCACAGCCCGCACTCTCAGCGATGAAATAGATCCCATTTGAACTCACAATTTTCACTCGGGATAAATTTTGCTCAGATTTTGCGTTTGCAGATAATTTCAATTACAGTGTTTTTTATCCTGAATTTACTATACACGCTAGCTCAAAAGCTATTCGAGTTAGAGACTTCAAATTTGTGCATCTAATGAGTGAAAAGTTTGGTATTGAAATTGGGCAAAATCGCTCCAGTAGTTTCTGAGATATTGTCCAAAAACCATTTTATGAAAAGAGGTTATATCTCCAAAACTATCCAAGCGATTACATCCAAGTTCAGCTTAAAAGATTCATCTCAATGAGCCCCACAAATGATGAGAATCTCAGATTTTTCAGAAGAAGTCTCTTGTAAGGATGTTCGATAAATTAGTTTTTTCAAAAATCACGGTTTTTCTTAGCTTTCTCCCTAGGAACATTACTATTTTGTATTTCACCATTCGAAAGTAGACAATTTTTTCTACAAGATAGGTACCTTTTCATTCTGACGACATTCAGAAAAAATAGAAATCCTATTTGGAACCCGAACTTCAATTTTTCAGATCTGTCGTAGGATTTTCCATTTATGATTGAAAAATTGTTTTTTTTTGTGGTAAACATGAATAAATAAAGTTCACCAAAGATCGAACCATCTTTAATTATGTCCTTACAAGCGAATTTACTTCGTGCAAATGTCCACTTATGACAATTGTTGTGAAACCAAATTTCGTTACTGCATTTAGAATAATGAAAAATATAAATTGTAATCTCATGGATAATTTATATAAAAATTCCATTCGGAAGCATTTTGCCAATCGAATTGGCAAAATATTGAATGTCGCACAAGGAGTGGGGCTTGCGAATAACGCACAGGATATAACGCTTCTGCTTGTTTCCGCGAGTGATTAGGAACCCATAAAACAAATTACCGGCATATTGTCGAACAATTGTCGACATGAGATCCGAAATTTTGCTGCAGGATTGTCGACAAAATTACGGAAGATATTGCCGCAACTGAAATATCATAAGAATATCAAAGATCAGAGTTATCAGCAAAATTATCCCGAATCTTGAGGTTATTTAATGGCAACATCTATCGCCAAGACTCTTGACCAAATACATCAGCAATTTATCATCAAAACTATCTGCAAGATTCCACCTTAAATATACCGGAAAAATTCCGGTTACTTTTTTCATTAAAATTAGTAGACGAAACCTCCGGCAATTTACCGTTGGAGTTATCTGCAGAATTGCAGACAAAACTCTCCGAAAAGTTAACATCAAACTTATCGGCAAAATTTCCGATGAAATTTGTCGGAAAATTGGCATTGTGCACATGTTAAAGCGAACTGGTAAGTGAACGATTTTCAACAATTATTACAGAAAAAGATTTCATTTAATAGGGAGAGAATAGGGCAAAGTAGAAAAATAGAACACTGTAGAATGAAGTATTCACCTTAGAAACACAGTGCCGCGAGTATTAAAAATGCTTGATTCTAATGTCAAACAGGCATATCTCTAAAGCGCATGCCAAAATATTCTTCGTGGCTTTGACGTTCTTTGGATAACTCGAAATCTCAATAAGAAAGTCGCGTAATTGTAGAACTGCATATTTAAGGAGGCTGGTCACCACTTGTGCAGGGCGCGTGGGCAGGGAAGAATGCCTGTGCTTGAACATAGGGATCCCAAGTTAATACCAATTCCTGAACACGAAAATAGATGCCATTTTTCTGATCTCTACCCATGTAGGGTTTCCCGACATCCACAGGGTGGCCAATGTTCGGGCCAAATTATTTTATACGATTTTGGGCAGTCGATCAAAGGCCAAAGTACGAAACAATATCGGGGCGTCGATATTGGTTCCGCTAATAAGCCCGATATTCTTCCCAACGTCGAGCCCTGTATATTGGGATGGTGAGTTAGATCGTAACTCGGTTCTATATCAAGTAGCCGAATATCGGGAAACCTATATCTATCCGAAATCGCACGTAATTCGCGTAAAACCGAAATTCGGCTGCTCTACTTTTGACGAAAATATTTCCAACAATAAGTTGATAATTTTTCTTTTTGATTAATCGTCATATTTTTTTATTTTCCAACATAACGATTGAAAAATCACGCCATAATTGATTTTCCTTCAATTATTCTTCTTGCTAATGATTAATTCGTGAACTAAATTTAAAAAAATATAAAAATAATAAATAAATGTAAAATAGAATAGATATAAAAATTGATCAAGAAAAAAATCTTCTCTTTCTGCCATCAAGTGATTCGATCATCAATAGAGGAAAAAATGATACTGAAATAAAACTTTAATTTTCAAAAATAGGGGAATTTTCTGTAAAAAAATGAATATTCCATTACGAGAAATATGTAGTTTTGTTCCTCGGTTCTTACTTCATTTTTATTATATTCCTCTTAATAAAGATAGCCATATAAACAATATAAATATCGATATGAATTTAGACCAAATGATTTTTAGATTCATATACGACTCTGACAATACGATTCTGTCAAAGTCGAATAGAGTGATGGTCCAGTCGGCAGCGCGCAAGTTTCATCATCCGACGATCGAGGGTTCAAAACCGCCTGTGGGAACTAAAATTTGTAATGAATAAAAATGACTTTGAAATGATTAACATTGAAATATAAATAATAAAAATATAAAATTACGAAATCTTAGAAAAGAAAATGATAATTTTCTTTTTATTTTATGTTTAAAATTTGTTTTTATATTATTGAGCGTCTGTCGAGTTCGATATCAGACTCGATGTTGGGCGTATATCGTAGCGCTAAGTCGAAATTCGTCACATCGAATTTAGCCCGATGTAGGGCCGAACTCAAAACCCTATATCGGGTCGAAATCGGATGCGATGTACGCCCTATTTAGTTTTCGACTTCGGCCCGCTGTGACATGCCATTATTGGCTCGAAGTTCGCACCAATATAGTTTCCCTATATCGAAACTCGGCAATTCGACATCGGCCCGAATTGCGGCCAATTTCGGTTTCCTACATGGGTAATCAGATAATTACTCACTGAAAATCATCATAATAATTTTTTTATTCCCTCTTATAATTTTTGAAAATGAATAATCGCCTCAGATGTCATCAATGTCATAGAAAATGAAAGAAAATTTATTGTGAGATGGGCTCGGGAGATTTGACAACGCTGCAGTTGAAATATATTTCAGACCTTATCCACACATATATACAGAGCTCTCACAGACATATCGCTACGCCACGCCGCGATGCCATGTTAGTTGCTCGACACGTGAATTTTGATCGGGGAATTGTATAAAACCATAAATTGCAATTGTAAAAGGTCTGTAAGGCTCCGAAAAAATGGTCAATTATTTTTGCCAATTGTTCAAGGAAAGTACTGATCAGTTTTCCAATCAAATCTCAATTGTCATTCACGAGATTTTCAATTTTCTGTCTCCGATTTATCAGTACGGCTCTATATGCCCATAAGAGGCTGTGTATAGCCAGGGATTTTCATTCATTTATTACGTCCAAACTAGGTTCAAGGACGAATTGAAAATTTAACACGAGTTGTATGGGATGTTTAACAATAACATTAAAAAATTTTAGAATTTTTTTATTTGAACGCACTTAGTGACCAATCCCCTTAACATAAGAGGGACCTCTGCATTCACGATTAATTTGGAAAGAAGAATGAAAAAATTATTTTTTTCAATCCAGCACTCATGACGATGAAAGAAATCAATCTGCGTATTGAAACGCAAAGTATGGGGTATTGGAAGAATGGAATTTTTTATTCATTAAAAGAAGTTATCGGTTACTATCCTTCTTTCTTCGCGTTATTATATCGGTAAAAAAAAATTAAAAACATATAACAATGACGTTATTTCGCAATTTTAAACACAAAAAGAGTGATCTCTCTCCACTTTCCCAGATGAATCTAAAGTTTTACCACTCGGAATTCAATTTATTTGGAATTGATGAAGGCATCGAAGCCTTTGATGTTTTTTCCCTCGCACGATACTCCACAAGGCCCTGATGTTCCTCCGTACTTCATTTTTACTGAGTTAAATCAACTCACTTTCACTGAGTCAATTTAAGTCAGTAACGAAGAGTGCGTTATTGCTCGATCGCTGCGCTTGCTCGCGAATTGGGGTGCGTTGTTGCTCGCTCGCGAGTTGGGGTACGTTCTGGCTTGCTCGCTACGCTCGTTCGTGAATGGAGGAGTGTTGTCGTGTTGGTTTTAGAATGTGTTTGACCTTTCAGAGGTCACAAAAAAAACTTCCCGCTTCATTCATTGTCTACAGATTTTCTTTATAATGTGAAAGGGCTGTTCGTTTTACCATAAGGCCCACCCTTCCCCTCCCGGTTTCATTTTACCGCAGGGTGGTCCCTTCTGCCCCATCATCCTCTACTAGTGACGTATTTTTGATTGAAATTTGGGAATTTTTCACAAATTTCGTATTTTTTTCATCACTTTTCCATAAAAAACTCAGAAACTAATGAGCTGACATTGCTCATAATCTAATCAGGGCTAAGTTACATAAAGATGATTCCATTCCATTAAAAAAAATTTTGATCGGATAAGTAATGGCAGTGCAATCGTTTTTCAAAATTTCCTCACATACGCACATACATACATACATACATACATACATACATACATACATACACACACACACACACACACACACACACACACACGGACGGACACTTCCGTAAAAATCTCAGAAATTCATGTCAGCATTTTGAAACATCGAGATCTGATGAAAAATCGAAAATCGATTTTCGGGGCAAATATAATAACTTCCTTATCGGGAAGTTAAAAATGAGTTAATTTGACTCACGAACGTGGGTTGGATTAACTCACTTTTAGAGTCGAGTTGACCTACTGCACCATCTTAATTTAAGAATACCTTTTTCTCTGTGTATTATTTTCTGATATATTAATTTAAAGAATATAGGTCATCGATTTTACCGTCAATCCTTAGTTTTTAGGAATATTTCGGGAAATAAAGAGACATACGCTTTTATCACCCCATGCCTTTTCGTGGCTCTTGTCAAGTTTTTTCAAGATATTCTGAAAAAATCACTGTCGTATAAAATTTCTTTATCATATTTCACTTCTGGAGTAAATTTTCTACTCCTTACTCGGGAAACTTCGAAGAAGGATTGGTACCAAACGGGCGTAACCCCATTCATCTCCCAAATATTCAAAGAAAGGAAAGAAAATGTGTACTGTTTTGCCTCTTCGTTACTAAAATTTCCGCTGTAACTCTAGCAATTTTCTACGAAAACGGATGAAGACAAAATCACTCTATCTCGATTACTTTTCAACATATTCTTGATACAAGACTGATTTGAAAACTCGCCTTATTCCATCAGGATTAGGAGAAGAGGGAATTTCATGATTAAGTTCTCGTCACTAGAAATTGTGGCATGGAATGCCACAATGATTGGAATGAAGCTTTCAACCATAGAATTCTTCACGATAGTTATTTCTTTTACGTGAAAATTAGAGGCATACACCTTCAATTCCCCTCAAAAATTCGGTCCTTTTCGTATATCTTCATTTCTACTCATCGTATCGAGTTGAGACTATACTTAGATAGAGGCTGGCATCGTTCCCTATATATTTTGTTTGGTCTCAATTGATTTTTACTATTTCTAATGAAGTTATGGCCCTTTTCCGTGAATCAGTTTTTGGCTCATAATAAGGTAAAGAGAAAATTCTGATTGAGATATAGTACCTCACCAAATCCTTTTTCTTCCTTGAGGAAGGAGAGTTCCATTCAATTAACTAGGCAGGGGAAAATATAAAGGAGGTAGGGAGAAATTTTCAATTCAATTTATCTATCTATAATTGCAGCAGTAAAGACGGAAAAGTAGGCCTTTCTACGTAAGAAAAGAGCTTTGTCTTTTCACTATTGGTAAAAATGCACATGGCGCGCCCGGTTTTTTTCAAATAGAAGTCTGTATGATCATAGAACGACTTAACTTAATAAAGGCTAGGTCAGTCGCCTAATGATCATCTTGATTTCCAGATGAGCAAATGTTTACTATTTCAAGATTCTCATAAATCTATGAACTTTCCATGAATCAAATACCAATTCAAAGACCAGCTGGTTGAGGTAATATTCATCCCTTTCTAACTGTTTAACTAATTTTTCTATCTCATATTAATAAGTGTGTCATACTATGGAACGAATGCTTTTCCTCATACATGTTTATTGAAAATGATGTGTAATCATCATCATCTTCATTACGTTACAGAATGATTTGATCTATTTGAAAAAAACCGGGCGCGCCATGTGCATTTTTACCAATAGTGAAAAGACAAAGCTCTTTTCTTACGTAGAAACCCGGGAAAAAATCGTCATATATGAACATATATGTACATATATGGGACATATATGAACATAAATGTGACATATATGTACATGTATGTCACATATATGTACATATATGAACATATATGGACATATATGCTCACACGTTTCTCCGAGAAATCAGACAGCTATGGGCATATATGGGCATATATGGACATACATGAAACATATATGAGCATGCATGGACATATATGGACATGTATGGGCATACATGGACATATAGGGTCGTATGATCCTGTGGGAACCGAGTAGGTCTGGGCATATATGAGACACATATGGACATATAGGAGCATATATGGTGTGACGTAATTCCTGAGCCTAACGGTAAGCTCAGCAATTAAGCACGCTTGAAAAGCACCCAATAGCCAAAAACAAAATTCAAAACAAAACCAAAATCCAAATGGGCGCCAGGATGTATCTCAACATCCGATCAATCTTAAATTGATCTAAACAATAACAACAAAATCAAAAATTCAGATAAATTAAACACAAACTCGAATACTCCCTTATTTAGCACGAACTAGGTCAGTCTCCCTCTCAGCGTCGCTGTTGTGGGTTTAAATAAGGAGTATAAATAATTCCAAACAAAACAATTTAGGGGATAAAATAAAAATTTTATATAAAAAAAAATTAATTATAAATTATTAAACCCCTGCGTTACATCGGCGAGTGCGCAGCACAATAAATAAAAAAAAATTATAAATTTCAAACAAATAAAACAATTCAAAATAAATAAACAATTAATTACAAACAAATTCTTTGAAACGAAATTAAAAATCAAATTAATCAAAATAATAAAAAAAAATTTAATTAATTAACAAATTGATTAATTTATTAATTAATCGTCAACGCATAATAAAGTCAACAATAAAAAAAAACATATTCAAAGAATTACAATCAAATTCAAATTCATAAGAAATTCATGTTGCTGCCACCTACAGTCATCTTTCGCAACGAAACGAAAGTAACTATTGTTCCCTAGCGCTAAGTTACTAGAAATTCCCTAGCGATATTCCCTAGGTGTCAAGGCCGACTCAACCATACTCAATGCATGAAATTAATTGAATTAATTTCATGAAAATAAAAATAAAAACAAATAATTCATCAAACAAAATTTCTCAAAATATTGAATAATAAAAAAAATAATTTCAAACAAAATTCAATATGTTTTACAAAGTCGCGAGACTAAAATTCCAAACTAAATTCCAATTAATTATCTTTGGCCATGACGCCAAAATATATCCGTTAATTGAATTTTCTCAATTCGCGACATTTTATCCAAACAAAAAAAAATAATTTTCTAAAAAAAAATATTTTTTTTTCGAGAAACGAGCACGAGAGTTCCAAAAATTATTTATAAAAAAAATAATATGTTTCCAAAATCATCAAAATTAATTCGCCGATAAATGGTAATTAATCTCATGGCGTCTTTTCTACTAGGCGTCATTACGCTAAAAAAAAATTAAGATTCCACGACCACGAAATTAATCACCGTACAAAATTTAATTAAACACAATTCTGCTCACCAGATTATGTCAATCAATTTCAACGTGAACAATATTTTCAACTTAATTACACGACAATTCATACAATTAATTCCAATGAATTAATTTATTCCAAACGTGAAAATGGCGATTATACAAAATTGTGCAGAGAGACACTACACAACATGTGTTTACTCTACGGCACACCAAACGAGAATCCTGCCGACAGCAAACGCTGTACTCGGCTAAGGCGTCTTTTCCGGGAAGGACTCTTCTCATTGGTCAATCCCAGACTACGTCAGTTAACACAGCTTAACCTGACGACAATAATTTCTTCTGTTCAATGACAATAAATTCCAACGAAGATAATTGAGAAACTCCAAGTCGATGACATTAGAGTTGGGACAATTTTATTAAGTCCAAGGATGCAACCAAAGTTCATCTAAACGTCTCAATTAATTCTTCCGATGAATCTTGTCATTGGCGCCAAAACTTTAGTCCAATTAACCGACTCCTTCGGTAATGTCGATTCCATTCATCATCGTCCATCTGGTGTCTCCCTCTTCCAGTCGTGAGACATCAACTCAATTGACGACAATCCAATGAGCGTCAACAAAAGAAATTAACCAATCGGCATTAGTTTTACATAATTTATATCAAAATTGAGCTCTCGTGATTCGTTTGTTTTGATTCTCCATTGGTGGTGCCAAAACTATTCAGAATTTAAAATTAATTACGCGCCCAGACGACAAAAAGTAACGTAATCCAAATATTACGTTACAATGGGCATATATGGAACATATATGAACATATATGGGCATATATGAGACATATATGGACATATATGGGCTTACATGGTCATATATGGTCGTATGATCCTGTGGAAACTGAGCAGGTATGGGCATATATGAAACACATATGGACATATATGAACATATATGAACATATATGTGCATATATGAAATATATGAGAAAATGCGCACTCAATCCATATAAGAACGTGAAAATGATAAATTTGAATAATTAATGGTAAATGCACGTTCTCTTAGTTGTTTACTGCTTACTTTGAGAATTTAAAATTCTGCCAGCATTCGAAAATCAGTTTTTTCGGTATCACTAAATTATTTACAATGATTGAAATAATTCAATTGAACTCATTTTTTCTAAGTCCGAAAGACATTGATCACTATATCAGGATTAAAATTCATCCAACAAGTATGTGAAATGCGAATAGCGAAGTTGGTAGGATGATGGACTCATCATGTGACGGTCCCGGGTTCGATCCCAGCTGGATGTTTTTTTTTTTTTTTTTTTTTTAATTCAAATTCGTTACTAATGAGGAATTGAGTGATCAAGGGAATTAATACTGATGTATTATGTTCATATATTAGAACATTTTGATGATATATTGCGGGAAAATATCGGCATACATACCCATATATGATCATATATGCCCATATATGATCATGTATGGGACTGCCATACCCGGGAAAAAATCGACATATATGTCCATATATGCTCATATATGATCATGTATGGACATGTATGACAATTTTTTCCCGGGATAATCATACATGACCATATACGGACATATATGGCCGTATATGTTCGTATATGGTCATATATGGAAATTGACCGCGCATGAACATATATGATCATATATGGACATATATGGGCATATATGTCGATTTTTTCCCGGGAAGGCCTACTTTTCCGTCTTTATTGCTGCAATTATAGATAGATAAATTGAATTGAAAATTTTTCCCTACCTCCTTTATATTTTCCCCTGCCATTGGGTTTTATTTCCATTCTTTTGCGTAATATTTTTTGAATCTTTGATTTGCCAACTCATTTTTCTGCCCATTCATCTATTATTTGCACAGCCAACGCTGGTTCAGTTTTTGGCCTGCCAAACAACACGTTTTAAACGTGCACATGGCGCGTTTTTTTTATTTTGAATAATTTGTCGGGCCATATTTCATTTCTTTTGCGTCATTTTGGATATTGTCATTCTTACGATATCGTAAAAAAAATAGATATTCGGACGCAGGACTTATGAAATCACGTGATATTTTTTCTCCTATTCTAAATGTCTTAAGATCTTGAAAATCTTAACCCTTGAGAACCCGCGCTATGAGCGTGATGCCGCACTCGGTACGAAAATGTGAATATCAACTAATAGACTAAAAATATCGAATTGTAACTTTTGGAATCCTTTTTGAATGATGTTGCGAATCGAAAAAGACCTTTTTTTTGTGGATATATTTTTTTTGTATAAAAAAATATTTTTTCGTGAGTCCGATTCCGGGATGTGGCACGCTGCTCACTACGCGACTGGCATCTTAGTGGAAATTCTTCCCACCGTGTTGCCACGTCACTCGATTTGTGTGTATGAAAATGGCTGGCACTTCGAGTCGTTAATGGTTATTGGCAACGTTGCACTCTACTCAAAACGTGCAGTGTCGCACCCATCACCTGATGAAAATCGTCAATCTCATGGGTGCGAGTTCTCAACGTTTGAAAATTTTTGAGAAAAAAAAAAAGAATTCGATTTCACTTAGAAACGGTAAAACTTCAACCTGAAAATCTTGTGTCTTCACAGTATATTTGTTTTAATAAATGCTTTCTTTTGAGGCCTCGTCGCTTGGAACTCATTCAGTATTCTTTGAATTGTGATGAATTTCGGATTTTTTCAAAAAAATCAATGTTTTAAAAAATTCTCTACCGCTTTCGTCCAGATGAATCTATAACATTCGATACCATATTCTGTAACTGCGTGAATTTTTCCAGATTTCTCTCTTCATTAGTTCTTGAGTTATTTTAATTCTATTAATATTGCATGAAGAAGCTTCATCTACAGCACGTTTTCAAAGTAGAGGCAATTTTTTGAAATTTCAATTCTCAGAATTATCTTAAAATTCAAAACAAATTCTCAGTCGATCTCATTGAGATGATTATTAGGGGAATATTCAAAATTGAATGTTCGCTAATAGAAAGGAGAACCATTCGGAACTGATTTGCTAATGACTTAGTAGATAAAACTATAATGATAACTATAAGTAAAGCAAGTTTCCACTTGTTTTAGAATAACTCGGAAACTAAGTGGAATAGAGGGATTTTGTCCTAATCTTTTTTTGTAATTCTAGGAATTGTTGACGAAAGAGAATTCAAGTAAGATCATTTTATCTCGTTTAGATTTCGGAATATTGTCAGACGAGAGGTCAAAGAATGTCTGTACTCTTTGGGAAGGTAAAGCAGAGAAAAATCTCTTTTTCAATATTTTTTCTAAATCTGCTCGGAAACTAACAGAGGTTTGGTTTTTTCCCTTATACTTTTTCATGCTCTTAGAATTCTCAGCAGAAAAGACTTCAGGCAAAATTGTTCCATCTCGCTAAGTTTTCAATTCATTCTGAGAATAATGATAATTCGAAGAAATGGGTGAAAGTGATAAAAGAAAAGGAAGAAAATTACGTGTGAAGCTTTGGCGGAAATCTATGCAATTTTTTGAGGATCAATTTTATGTGACAGATTAGAACGCTATAATTATGTATAATGAAAATGATTATCATTTCGTTAAAAAAGAATGAAATGATCGAAAATTCATAAAATTATTTAGAAATTAAATTTTTTTTAGGAATTTCGAACATTAGTATCACCTCATTTCAATTGAATTCTCAATAATGAATTAATGAGATCATAAGGAATGTCCTGCTTTTAAATTGAAATTGATTTTGGAGCGAAGTTTTCAAGAAAAAAATTTTCAAAGTTCCAATTTTTTACAGAGAGATATGGCAAGCCGATAGGATTAGCATGAAATCTGCTTTACCGCACGAGCGGTAAAGAAAATCCCGTCCTTTTTTTCATCTCCCCGTGTGAAATCTATAAATTCAAATATTTTTTCCTCGAAAACTAAACTACAAAATGACATCGAATTTTGGCACGATATTTACGTAATTGATGGAAAATATTATAGATTTCGCATTTTTAATTATTAGTATTATTGGACCTTCAAAAACCCCAGATTTTTTTTTCCATGATTTTATCTGTAGCCGATTGTATTTTTTTTTTTTGAATCACTCATCATTCCAATACAATTTGAGCTGTGATTTTTTTCCATTAACTTTTTTCATTAATTCATATTTTTTTTATAAATTAATAATTTTTTTTCGTTTGAAACCTGCCTAGCACGGTTTATATTACTCTGGACTTTTTGAGGTTACGGTGCACTGTTGTTGTTTTGACGGGTATACATTGATAGTCAGTGCCGCCAACGTTTAGAAAAAATGTCTCACCGATTCATTTCAGCCAGCCGAATGCAGCCAACGTTACAACGAAATGTCTCACCGACTTTTCATTTTACTCAGAAACGTCGGGGTGGGGCGTGGCTTAGATGAAAATATTTTTTTTTAAACAACAGGATTGTTTTTTTTATAGTTAACTGTGTATTTTTCACTAAAAATACTGCATGTGACATGTAGTATTTTTTGTGATGAAAAAAAGGGCTCGATTAAAAAAAAAAAAAAAAACCTTCTAATCGGAAATGTATATATAGCGCTGTGCACGTTTAAACGTACACATGGCGCAAAACGCTGTCGCGTTTTTTGATTAATTGTTTGAAAATGATAACATAAAACACCCTTGCTTTGTCACAAACATTTCATTGTATTCAGTTCTGAATCTTGGAAGTATTAGAAATGTAACAATCTCTACTACCAGTTATTTTTCCAAATATCTCAGTCATTTTTAATCAATTAGGTACACACATTTCGATGAATTTCTAGATACAAAACTGAATGATTCTTGAACTGCTACCGATGGATATGATGATAGAATCGCGAAAGAAGTTCCTGAAACTCGATGAATTTCAAACATTTCTGGGACTCACAATTAGATAAAGTAAAAAGCTGCGAAGCAAGAGAATTCCATTCTATAATTGGCAAATATTGATTGTTGATCAAAGCAAACTCACTTCCTTTTTGATGGCAAAATATAGCGATTCGGTCAAGGATATCCATCAGAAACCCCCATCTGTATCTTGGTTATGGAACGAGGAATGATTTTCAGAAAAATACCCATAACTCAATTGAAAATAGTTAAAAATTTGGAATCTTCATTCCGATGTCGCTTTTGCCTCACCTTTCTCTGAATACAAGAATATGAATGCATTACATTTAGCTGAATTCTAACTCAATGAAAAGAAATTCAGGTTTAAAAAGAGATAGGTTTTATTTTGCTCTACCCTCCCCTAGATATCTCATTTTTCCAGTGAGGTTGAGCACGTGCATTGTACATTTGAATTATCCTGATTGTTAAAAAGCAATCCAAATATATAAAGAGCAATGATTTGAGTAACGGCGAATAGTTCAAAAATATGGAGATCGCCTCTCTCTGCCTTGATTCTTGTATGTAGCTTTGAACATTCGGCACAACAAAGGACAAGAGAATCTCTGCTCCATCTCAGTTATTTTCAAAAACATTTGCAAAAAGCGACAAAAATCAAGTTATATGATTTGACCTTTTTACTTCTAAATACATAATTTATTTTGGACGAACATGTCTGGAATTGGGATTGTATTCTACTTTGAACGCTCAAAAAATAATTATTTTAGTGTATTATTATCATTTTCGCTATATATCATCGAGAGTTTAATTTTTCTAAAAACCTATATGGCTTCTCTCTTGTTTGATTGACTCTTCCGTGCGTTTTTCAAGTCCTCTAATCGTTCCTGCATTCTGTTCGGTGACCACACAGTTATCGCACTCACTTCACTCTGACGTTTCCGAAGCTCTGTTTTCATTCAATATTCTACTTAGCAGATATGAAATCCCATCGTCCGATTTGAACCAAGAAATTCCCAATGTTCATTGGAAATTTCATTCTTTATTCTAAAACCAAGGAGGAAAACACTCACATTCTGATGATGAATAATGGCACTAGTCATCCCGATGCATCATGACTGTTACTATGTAAGTGTCATCTATAGGCTGTATGGGAGGCATTCCAGAACTGGTACGTGAGGGCCAGTAGGGCATACGATAACATTTGGCAGCGACGTCCGTGTGTTCGACGCGTATCAGTTCTGGATTCAAATCGAAACATTTGAAACTCCCTATCTCAGTCGAATCGATTCCTGTATTGAACCAGGACTGAACATCATCGAATTTATTAACCAACAAATGATGGTGTTTCACGTCACCGTTGCTTTCCATTAATATATTACGCACTATACAAATAGAATAGTCTTTGAGAATGCAACAAGTATCGTGCGTGTTGATACCGAGCGTGAAGGCAGCAGTTCGAAGCAACTGGTATTGGACAATATTCCGAAGTTCCAGTAGCAGGGGTCCATTATGACGAATTTGGCGTGCTTTGATTGTAGCATTTAAAAGATTATTAGACAATACGTGGCGTTTCCTGTTGGATCCTTCAACCACTCGACGATAAATTTGTTGGAGAGGGGCATGAGGTTTTCGGCACATCTGGCGAAAAACTCTATTATTACTCTCATACGGGAAAGCAGAATATGAATCCAAAGGACCGAAATTTTCAACATCATCTACAAGATGCGGCTGGCAATTAATATTATATGACCTAAATCTCGCCCCGTAAATGTCCTCGGAACTATCTTTCCATTCTTCTAGAGCAGCTCTTGCATACTGTATATGGATGGGTGAGGGGTGTGGTGCTACCAAACATCTCAAAGCGGTGTGATGGAGTAGGAAGTGATCAGACACATCCTTTTTATAAACTCCATGAAAGATCATGGGACCTGTGTATACAATGATCTGTCGGAATTCTGTACCCTTCATACGGTCATAATCCGTGATGTTGCTTGGAAGTCGTGAAAATTCACGGGGGCAGAAGTTGCGGATCATCAGAAGTCTTACATTGATAGTGTGTATGTCTAGAGCTGAAAGTTTAACATTTTTCGAAATATTTGGTGCACCTTTCACTGTTGCCCAAATTTGTCTCTTTACTGCGCCTATTAATGCAAGATGAAGGTAATCAAAGACAGTCTGTTTAGCCAAATCGATTGGCAATTTCGCAATTGCGCTGGGCCCATGATGATGTTCGTCATCAGTTTGATTACGATAATCTTCATCTGTTCTTGGTACTCCTGCCAAATTACATTTGGAACAACTGTTATGACCTGAGGGGTACAAACAATTCAAGATCATTGCTCGGGCTGGGACATTGGCTATGAAACACCGTAATACAATTCGAATCCTCCTATTTTTGTGAAGAATTCCACCATTTGTCAAAATTTGATTCGTTTCATTGACGAAATCTTCCATGAATAAATTCACATCCACTGGTTTCTTTTTACCTTTATAGATACCAATAATAATAAGAGGACTCTTCGGAATATTGGCAATTCTAATTTGGATTGGCCACAGCACTATAAATCCGTGCGTATCTAAATTCGCGCCATCGGTGTTGAAACCCATTTGTAAGTCCTTGGGAATAGGTGAAATTCTAGATTCTTCCAGGTATTTTATAATCATTCTCTCTACTCCCAAATGCAGATACTCTCCAGGTTCCACTTCCATCAGTTGAATCTTTTCTTGTGGAGTACCGACTAGTGTTCGATGATCAGCAGGTAAAGATGAAAAACATGGATGTTCTCGTAAAAGTTTCAGAATAGCTGTACCTTTAGATTGCTCTAAGCTCAAATTGATGAAAAGGTTGCAGAGTTTATCCCGAAAGCTGAGTTGCTCGTCTTTAGATTCTGTATCCCATGCACTCTCGCCACTCGAACTGTTGCTGTCGTCGAATAAGCCCGGGACATCATCGACGGGATCATTTGAGTCTCGAGAATTTCGATCGAATATTGAAGACACCTCATCTGTGCTGCATGGATTCCAATCCATGTTAAAAAATCTGCAATTATCGAAAATATTGATAAGCGTCCACAGTGATGACAGATATATATTTGGGTACTTGATCGAAGACAGCCTTATTAAAGAAAATTGATTGGCAATATTGCAAACATGGTTTAGCCCATTGAAGGTAATCGTACAAGTTGAACAGAGGATCAGGCATGAAGGACGAAATATTCACCTATGGTAAAGAATTAAAAAATTTTAGCGCATTCCCTCAGAATTTCGATTGACATTGTCCACAAGTAATTTTGCAAAAATCAATAATCATTTCTAAGCCTAATGTATGTGAACCGTGAGGTTCATTGCGAAGAACGGTCCCGAGACTTAATTTATGAACTTAGTTATAGTTATCCCCTGTGAAATGATTATTCGAGTTCCTATAAGATGTTTACGTCTTTTTTAATGAGAAGTTTTCATGCTACCTTCCTATACATAAATTCGGTCATAAATCAACTGATTGCTGACACATAAATTTATAGTAGGATTGAATCAACTACCGAAAACGGCTGGAAATAATAACAACATTGGTAGACCCGTTGATGAGCTATTGATTGTTGGTAGTGTACTTATATCGATATGTCCGTTTAGTCGATCTGTCATCGATCAATGGTCGATAGGTATTTTAAAATCTTTTGGAAAACAAAAATAATTGACCGGCAATCACTGTCTGTTCCAGTCGATTTCTTCTCTTTCTCCGAAATTTTTGAGAATGTTCATCGACCATGGACCAATGGAAGATCGACTGAGTGAACGTATCGATATAGGCGATCGAAGGATCCGCTGGGTGAGATAAAAATTCAGAACTTCCATGTGTGTCATGAATTAGAAATAAATTTTCACCTTGGATGCAGAAATACAATTCTGTCACTCCTGTACAATAAAAATTAACGAAAATTCGTCAAAATCCACAGAAATATGAAAAAATGGAGGGAATTAAAAGTTTTATTTTCTGATTCGGAAAAAAATTTCAATGTCAAATAATTGCTGTCCACGGAGAGAAAATATGGGAGTTTTTCTTAATGATTTTCAAAAAAGTTGCTATGCTGCTCCATAAACGGGATGCAATTTGCTTCTGAGCCGGAAATTTGTCATTCAGAGGAGGAGTTTTCATGAATCACGATCGAAAAATTCCCATGCTCGTTCATAATTTTTTTTTTGCTTTTTAAAAAAATGACCATTTTACATTTGGCTTTGGATTGAAATATCTCGAAAACAACTCAAAAGTTATCGAGGCATGATGCGAATGGAATCTAGCGGAAAAATTAACAAACAAAATGAACAAAACTCCGTTTTTCTACGACTAGTAGTTATTAAGATATTAATTTTTTAATGAATAATGCTAACGGTCGGCCGAGCGCCCATCTATTAGCTTCCGGGCCTTGTTCGTTATTTCTGGATTATTCATTAAAAAATTGATATCTTGAAAACTACTGGTCGTAAAAAAGCAGCGTTCTGTTCATTTTATTGGGTAATCTTTCCTCTTAATTTCATTGACAGCTTGTTTCGAGGAATTCTGCACAGTTTTCGAGATATTTCAATCTAAAGCCTGATGTAGAATGGCGAATGGCTTATGTACCGGCAAAAGTCAAGAGCACCCGACTATGCGCCTACGTCTACCACATTATGAAGCTAGCATGGGAAAAATTTGGAAATAAACGTATAAAAATTCAGAGTAGCTATCTGAAATTTCTAAGTGCCAGGACAATTTGTCATTGGATAGATGGAGAATCGTTCCTTAATCCTCAAGGAGAGAGACATTGGCCAATATTTTTATGATCCCGCTTAACAATTATTGTGATATACTCTTTCCTGGAAACTGAATCGTCCCATGCATTAATTCATGACGAAAGGACATTTTTTCGATTTGCATATTCATAAAATGCCCCAGGCATGTATTTTACATCTGCTTTATGGAGCTGAGCATCATGATTTTCTCGAGGATTTCCTCTCCGTGTAAAAAAGGCTGGTAGTAATAAGTCAGAATTTTTTTCTCAGAGTGCGAGCCCCTACCGAAAAATACGCAAAAATTGTAAAGATTCTGAGAAATGTGTCCGCTGTTAATGAATAAGAAAAAATCACAGGAGCTCTACTTTACGAAATAATCATGTGTGACTAGAATTTTCCAGCTTTATTTTTTCATGATAAAATTGTTTTTCAATCAATTAAAGCATATTCTCAGGAATTTAGGGAGCAATTTGGGCTCACTTTGACAGTGCTTATGATTTCATAATTGTATATTTTACTCACCGACACACTGTAGTAAATGATTAGGTTTGTGGTGAATTATCTGAATAAACTTAAGAGTGACTTTTTTGTATTTGATAAAATTCTGAAAGGACGATATCTCACCGTCTTCAGTATTGGAGAACGACTGAGTCGAACCTACCGACTAAAAGTCGCATTCTCGTGACTCACCATTCGCACGTGCGTGTTTGTTGTTTCTATTCTGCGGCAATTTAGCAGCACTATTTTGAAGCCATCTTGTCTTAATGATAAAGGAGCAACGCATGTAGGTACAACGTACTCACTGCTCACTTCTATCCAGAAAAAAAAACAATTGATCTATTGTCTAGTTGATGGTATACAGTTACTACATATAATACGATATATTGCATAGGAAAAATCAAGATTTTTCAAGAATTTCAAAATTTGAGATTAGTCATTTTTTGTTTGACCTATTGAAAAGGAAGGGATTCTGGATACATGGAGAATTATTTCATTTCATCGACAATTCAATGTGTTTTCAACATGTTTATATTGGATTATCTTTTCATTCCATTACTGAGAATTGCTAATGTAAATTAAGATTATGAGTTAAAAAATAAATCGACGTGGCAAGCGCCGGAGTAACCAATATAAACATAAACAATGATTTCATAGGGAAAAAGAACTGAGGGTTCTTTGTATTTGAGTACCGATACTTTATGATCCTTCTCGCGGAGAGTTCACCGATGCACTGACGGTCCTCATGCAATTCAGGAAGTCTTGAATATTTTAAAGTTAATACATTGTGTTTTTTCAATTTACTAATTTCGCCCATTTCCAAAAGCTGAAGATAGTCAAAAGTGTCCATTGTGCCTCAGTGTCTTCCCCGATAAGCACGCATACTAATGCAGTACGCCAGACTAGTCCAATCCTAGTATAACACTAGTGGGGCGTACTGCTGTATTACATTAGTATGCCACCAGGTGGACCTACAAACACGAGATGAGTATAATACCAGTACGCCCTGCTAAGTTCAAATTTTTTTTGTATTAGCATTGTACTGGCACAATACTAGTACGCCGTACTAATCCATGAAATTATCACAAGTCACATAATTTATAAGCATTTCATTGTTAATTCATGGAATTATAGGGAGAAAAAATCGATTATTTGTAATTTTTCATTCCTAAAACATTTTCTGCTCTGCGCTTACTTGTTTTTTAAATACAGTAGAACCTCTGTAAGTCGAACCTCGATAAGTCGAAAACCTCCTAAACTCGAAGAAATGTTTCATCCCCTTCCCTCCAAGCCCCAAAACCTCCGTTGCTCGAAATTTTTACCCTCTATAAGTCGAAATAATTAGTGGGTCCCTACAAGCTATTTCTGTACATTTTTACCCTCCATAACTCGAATACATACACTTGGACCTCTTTATCTCGAATTTAAAATTATTATCGTATGTAAGTATCTTATTAGGATTACCAGTTCTACGAAATGGTAATGGAATTTATAGCTGACGTCAGGTTTTCTGTTGGCGATTGTAAAATTATCATACCTTTAGACTTAGTTAGGATTCACAGCAATACACATCTACAATCAGCAATGAGTGAAAAACGTAAACTCAAAACTCTTAGTCTTGCTGAAAAAATACGAGTGCTGGAAGCAGTGAAGATTGGTAAAAAAAAAAAGAATATTGCGGAACAGTTTGGTATACCTTCAAGTACTCTTTCGACAATTATAAAAAATGAAGCAGATATAATGAAGAAAGTTGAGAGTGGTCAAAATTTATCCTGCAAAAGACGGCGAATATCCGAGTTTCCCGGTTTGGAAGAGTGCTTATTGAAATGGTTTAAACAGTGTCGTCATGAGAATATAAGCATTAGTGGACCATTGTTACAAGAAAAGGCAGAAATATATTCGAAGTCTTTAGGATTTTCTGATTTCAGAGCAAGCAATGGATGGCTGGAAAAGTTTAAACGCAGGCATGACCTTGTTTTCAAGAAAGTTTGTGGGGAAAGTGCAAGTGTAAATGTTGCAACTTGTAATAAATGGACAAATGAAATATTGAAAGGTTTGTTACGTGATTACGAGCCTGAAAACGTCTTCAATGCTGATGAACTAGTTCTATTTTATAAATGTCTTCCCGACAAAACTCTAACTTTAAGAGGTGATAAATGCCATGGTGGAAAGCACAGCAAAGAACGCTTAACAATTTTACTCGGTGCAAACATGACAGGTACAGAAAAACTCTCACCTTTAGTTATTGGGAAATCGAAAAAACCTCGTTGTTTTTCAAAATGTAAATCGCTGCCATTGAAATATGAAGCGAATACTAAAGCATGGATGACTTCTGCAATCTTCAGACACTTGCTCATGGATATCGACAAGAAAATGACTAAAGAAAAAAGAAAAATCCTATTATTTATAGATAATTGCACAGCCCACAACGATATCCCACAAATGACATCAGTAAGAGTGGAATTTTTACCTCCAAACACGACATCAAAATTGCAACCGATGGATCAGGGTATTATAAAAAATTTCAAGTCACTATACCGTAAAGAAGTAGTCAGGAATATGTTGCAAGATTTGGAAGAAAAAATAAATTCTCGTATAGATGTATTGCAAGCCATGCGGATGACTGATAAAGCTTGGCGAAATGTGACTGCTGCTACTATAAAAAACTGTTTTGCTCACTGTGGTTTTTCTTCGTCAATAATCAGAGAAGAAGTTGAAGATATTTCTCTGCAACCTCCTCAAGAATGGGATACAGTGGTGCCTGAAATATGTTTCGAGGACTTTATTACATGTGACGATGGAGTTATGACTGCTGGAATATTATCCGACGAAGAGATTCTTGATTCAGTATCTGAGAGTAATGAAAGAGATGGAGATGAGACAGAAGTTCCAAATAATATAACATGCACTCAATTAGTTTCGATCAAAGAGGCAAGAATAGCATTAAATACGTTACGTAATTTTATAGAACAAACAAGTAACTCGGAAGAAAAAGAATTTTCTGCTCTTTGTATTTTAGACAATGCTATAGATAAAGAACAACCTTATTTAAAGCAAAAAAGAATTACTGATTTTTTCCAATAAGTTTTTTGAATAAATATGTTGATTATTTATGTAACTTGAATTTGTATGTGTATGTATTTGACTTTTTCCTTTCTGTTTGCCCCCTCCCTAACTCGAAACCAGTTACTGCCTAACTCGAAATCCTCTATAACTCGAAAACTCGATAACTCGAATTTTTTTGCCTCTCCCTTGGAGTTCGAGTTATAGAGGTTCTACTGTATTTGTACAATTACTTGCACTGCAACAATTGAATTTTAAGGTGAATAAAAATAGTAACAGTTGAATATGATTATCAATAAATTTATTCCATTCAACTCTGCAAGAAATCATTTGAAATTTTTTTTTTTATATGAAGGAATTACAATTGATTTCGAATCGCGCGCCACAAATGTCGGGAGGTCGCTTGCTCGTCATGCGTGATTGAATGGTTGCACCAACACTGTGACGTCATGGAACTTCTTTCTTCTTTGTGAGCTTGGGCGATTCAGACGGCTATTTTTCACGTGTCTTATTTCGAGTACATTTTAAGAAGAAGTTTTAGATTCACAGGTGCAGATTTATTGTTGGAGAGTGCCGAAAGTCTTCAGACATTGTTTAAGGTATGTTTCTGTTGTATTTCATTATTTTTTATCATTAATTTACGCGAGTGGAAAACAAACGCACCGTGTAAATTTCCCAACGCCGGATTGTTTATGATTATTCTTACAATTATTCAGTGATGTTCATCTAATCAATCGGGTTTTGATAATCGATGGTGTATTACAATATTTTTTTGTGAAACAACAGCATTTTCAACCCCTTACATTATAGAAATAATGTCTATGAAAATTGTCAATTGTGTTGTGCACCAGATTTTTGGACATCATTGTTTACATTCCTGTAAATCGCGAAAAAAATATTTAAAGAAGGATTTAACAGATTAAACGACCAATAAATATTAAAGCAATGTTCAATCATCAATTCTTTCGTTTTATTTAATTGAAATGGCTTAAATTTACACAGTTATAGTAAAATGAAATTCTCCATCTCTGTTGCATTCTAAGCAAATCTTGTCCGTTGGATCATTATTTTATTTTTTTTCCTGAGAATCATGTAATTAAATTGAGATTATGAATTCAAAAGCAAATCGACGGGGCAAGAACCGGAGAAGCTAACATAAACATAAACAATGATTTCATAGGGAGTAAGAACTGAGGGTTCTTTGTGTTTAGGTACCGATGCTTTTGGGTCTTGGTGACAAGTCGTTGGACTCTTGTACAGAGTTCACCGATGCATTGACAGCCCATCCTCGTGCCATTAATCAAGTCTTGAATATTAAAGTTGATTCGTTGTGTTGAGAGCTCATTTATCACACTCACTTCCAATATTTTCTATGACTCGATTGGTCAATTAATGGAATGAGAAAAGTAAATAAAATTCACACTCCCTCTCTCTTGGAGATCACTACTATTAACTGGTATTAAAGGTGAATAATTTCAAGAATTTGTTGTGAATTTTCTCCAATCAGGACTGGACTACCATAGTAGCCCCAGTTTCTGACAGGGCCCAGTAACTAAGAATTTTGGTGAATTTCTGCATTATATTTAAATTGTTAAGCTCGTTTAGCGTAACAAATATGTATTTAATATGCTGCCAGAAATAGAGTCTAAAGTATCAGAAACCGGGATCACTACGGCATAATTTTTTTTGGGACATTTTCCTCAAATTTTTTGTACGTTAAAAAATCTTGTAGGAATATAATGAATAGATGAACAGAACAGATTTATTTTCTGGTGGAGCAATCAGATTTATTTAATTTCGATAACAAAAACAAAGTTATTGTCTGGTCAATATTTCCTGTACGTAGTTTGCGTATTAATATATAAATCATTGTTTCCAAGAGAAGAAAAGATAGAATTTATTTTTTCCATCATAACTTGTAATTATTGTCACAGATAGCCCGACTTTTTTTCTGGTCTTTGTTTTGGGATTAATTAAGATTACAGGATTAGGATTAATTATATAGAAAATACTGTGCTTGAAACCGGAGAGTCTTATTGTCCAATGCTTTCTTGTTGCAGATCATCCCTTTCACAATATCCACGAAGTTGTGAAGACAGTCGGCGCTGCGAGGGAAGAGGACTTTTTTCAGCTTCCGAGGTTTATTTTTTCTTATTTATCAACATAGTTATCGGTTTTTTCAACACTCTCATTCCCATAATCAATGCTAGCTACTTAGAGTATTAGTTTCCTGGATTTTAAGTATTATATTCTATTAACTTTTCCGTCTCATTTCTCAGTCATTGAATTTCCGTATATTTCTGTAAAATTCTCGTTTCTCGGGAAAAATTTGATAGTTGTGTACCGTGCTAGTAAATTTCGCACTAGGAAGCCGGAATCGCAATTAAGTCATGATCGATTACGTCGATTGCAGCGTATACGATATGAAGCACGTCGTGAGCTTCAAGAGAGAGCCCGCGTTTTACATGTGCCGGTTGTAGAAGAAGTAGATGCTGCTTCACGCGCACCATTTGAAGGAAACCCGCCACGCGAACTGAACCTTTTGAATCAGACAGACGAGAACGTGCGACTCGAACCAAATGAGCCGAACGCACTACGTGCGCCGCATGAGTTTGGGGAGGCGAGTGAATCGGGTTTCTCTGATGGAGGGGAAGAACCGAATGAGGCTAACGCGCCAAACCAGCAAGTTCAAGTAGATAACTTGGACGATTCTCAGCGTTTTTCTCATAATCTTGTGAAAGCATTTCAAAAATCTTCAATGAATCACGTACAGATCAATGCTATGCTAGAGGTTCTTCGTCAACATCCTTGTTTTGGAAATTTTCCGAAAGATGCGCGTACTATTCTTCATACTCCGCGCTCTCAAGCCCCTATTGTTAATGTCGCTGGTGGTCAATATCTCCATCTTGGTGTTGAAGAAGCTATAAAAACTCTACTTTATACTATTCCAGAAGCTTCAATTCCCAACTCATTCTTCATTGATTTTAGTACCGATGGTGCAGTTTTAGACAAACAAGGCAAAATTCACATTTGGCCTATTCAAATTGCTATTGTGGAACCTAGATCGAAACCCGAAATGATTGGGATTTGGCAAGGTTCTGTTCAGAAGCCGGATTCAGTTCACCAATTTCTTTCGCCCTTCGTCACTGAATTAGAAGACTTGTTAACTGGAGGTGTTTTCCATAATGGTATAACTTATCAAATTTTAATTCGATGTTTCATCGTGGATGCACCAGCTCGAGCTTATGTTTTATGTCATTTGGCTCATAATGCGTATTATCCTTGTTCTAAGTGTTGGATCTGAGGTGACTCCATTCGGCGAGGAGTTATGGCTTTTCGTGGCGTGGATTATCCACCTCAAACACGTGCTGAATATGATTCACGCTGCGATGGGGAGCACCATACTGATCACGATAGCCCTCTCTCCCCTCTCCACATGGATTTGGTTCAGCAAACTCCTTTTGAGTATATGCATTGTTAAGAATTTTCCCAATTTTTAGTCGAGTTAATTCTTACAAGGAAAATCCGATGCAGCTCGCCGTGATTTTCCTGATGATGTACTCAAGTGGACTATGTGAAATAGCCGGTTCTCCGGATGGAACGAAATAACAAAGGCAGAAAAAAGACAAAACACTAGGAATTGTAGATGGTCTCAAATGAATCTGAACACGTGATTTATAAAAAAATATAAACTCTTTAATAAATAACGTGACTAGATACAAGCACAATTGATACTTTGCCCGCACTGATTTTAAGTCTCTTTGTCTCTAAATTGTCTCTTTGATAAATGTCTCTTGTTTTCACTTAATTGATTAATTTCACGTTTATTAATTTCGGTTGTAAATCGATATTAATTGTTGATTAATGTTCTCATTGATTGATCTCACTCAAACCATCAAATAATTGGAATTATTTGATCGCCACGCGTCTATCGACTCGGCGTCGGTTTTCTCGATGATTTTCACAGTGGATTGCCCTCACACGATGTTGCGTTGATAATTTCTCGACGATCAGTGAATCTGACTCGTTCTCTCGAACTTTCCTATTGTCTCAATAACCGAATTATTTGATTTTTATTTCTCGAATTTTCGTCTAAAATTCTTTCGAATAACACGTTGAATTTTATTCTCGAATATTCGAATAAAATTCTCTCTTTAATTCACTCGATTTTACACGAAATAAATTATTGATTTTATACTCGAATTTTATGTAAAGTGTCTCGTGTATTTCGAATATAATTTTCACTCGCGATTAATTCACTCAGTTTCCATTGTTATGGGATTAGGGATTAAGATGGATGTTTTGATGAATTTTAGATGGATAAACTTCTCGATTTTATCTCCAAAATAATTCCCGTTTATTGAACGTTTCTCGAAGAATAATTTAATAATTGTAATTTTCACAATTATTCTCTGATGCACTGCTCCACTGAGATAACTCCACTTTAGGCTGATGTACTGCTGTTGTTCACTTTCTCGAAACCGGATCACTCTGATCCGGCTCGAAGGGTCATGTTAAAAATCTTGCATTTTTACATGTCCTTCGGATGGATGAATTTCTCTTGGTTCCATAGGAACTGGTTCTGTGATTCTTGCTCTGAGCCGGATCACTCTGATCCGGCTCGAAGGACCATGTTAAAAATCATGGCAATTTTCTTGCCCTGACCTTTACGGGAGGAAACCCGATGCAACTCGCCGTGGCTTCCTCGATGATTTTCTCCGTGTAGTGTTCCGTATCATTGTGAAAATCCACTAAAATCCCTCCACTGAGAAATATCCTAATCCTACAAAAGAGTAAGTCATCCCAAAATATACAGTCCACTACAAGGAGAAAATCATCGAGGAAGCCACGGCGAATTGCATCGGATTTCCTCCCGTAAAGGTCAGGGCAAGAAAATTGCCATGATTTTTAACATGCATCTTGTTTGTTTAGGGATTATGAAAAAACAATTGAGCGTTCTTATCGATGGAAAATATGCGATACATCTGAAAGTGGAGAATCATTTGCAACAAACCCTGAATGCACGACTCGCCGCAGCGTCAACTCACTGTCCAAAAGATTCTGGGCGTAAACCTGAACACATTACTAAATTTTCTTCATTCGAAGCAACAGAACTGCGCCAAATTCTATTATATACAGGCCCTGTCATTTTTTTCGGAATAATCGATAGGCATGTTTATCTTCATATGCAAATGTTTCATGTCGCTATTCGTCTTTTAACAAATCCATTACGAACATCTGATGACCTTACACGGGCTGCAGGTCTTCTCCGGATATACGTTCTGAGCCCGGAAGAATTATATGGATGTGAATATCTTTCATATAATGTACATTGCCTCCTTCATTTAGTAGATGATGCAATAAGTTTTGGTCCATTAGATTCATTCTCGGCGTTCCCTTACGAATCAAATATGACGTCATTCCGAGATGCCTGTAATAAACCTCATCAACATCTTCAACAAATAGCCAACCGACGTAGGGAGCAGGCTTATGCATCTACTCTGCCTGGGAGTGTTGAAAAGCATTCAGTATTTGGTCCTAAGAAGCCTTGGCGAGGTGAGATCTGTCTAAATCTTCCACTCAATTACAAACAATTCCAGGCTTTTGACAGCGAATTATTTCGTATATCGGTTAATGGGCGAGATGATACAATTATGTTGAATGATTGTACAATATGCATCGTTAGAAATATAATTGTTTCTGGCAATAATATTCTAGTTTTAATCAAAAAATTCAGGCGAATTAATGATTTTTACGATGAACCGATCCCGTCGTCCTTGGTCGGGATATTCTTATGCTCCCTTCTTTCGGACGAAATTTCCATTATCAGTATCAATGAGATCCATGGGAAATGTTTCCGCATGCCATATTGGCATAATACTCAATTTCAAGAACCGATTCCTGACGTTTTTGTTGTAGCATTGCTATCATCATCGATGGATCGTTGAATGTACAACTCGATAGTGGAGTTAAGAAGTCGTACGCATTGAAGAGTTATACATAGTTTCCTTCGAGAATGCTTCCAATATGAATACGTTTATACGCCGAACTCAAGTTCTTTTGTATCGAATTTCAGTAGTTAGGACTATTCCTTCGACTTCCTAAAAAATACCGTTGTTTGAAATTCACGCAAGTTTACTCCTTTAGAATAATTTGTGACAGGAGTAATGAAAAGTTCAAATTATCTTTGTGGACCGTTTCGAAACCATTATTTTCTTTTGAATATTTTTATTTCTTTTCCTTGAGATATTCTCTCTCGCGAGTAATGTGATATATATATCAGCACATAATTTTTTGTAATTTGTAGATGAGAAGAGGAGTCAATGGCAGCCAGAGGCCTCTGCGGGGAAGTGCTCGTGGGGGAAGAGGAGGACGTGGCCGGGCAAGTCCCGTGCCGCCTAATGCCGACGCACAACAACTCCAGCATTCCTATTCCCAAATGCAGCAGAACCTTCAACGCTTGAACCAATTGATTCCCAACACCCAGTCTTCTTCTTCTTATGAGCCTCCCATTTACACTCAGCTAGCAAGTACCTCTTTTTCTCCTAATGTTTCAGGTACCCAGGGATCAGCAACAAGACAGCAACAAGGAACTGGACAGCGGGGAGCAGAGATAGAGGAAAAACTGCGCCGAGTAAGAGCAGCAGTAGCAGAAGCAGAGGCAGAAGCAGAAGAAGAGAGACAAAGAATAGCAGCCGCAGCAGTGACACCATCACCAGCGAGAATACAATCTCCCAGGCCAGTAATAGCTTCAGCAGTAACACAACCAATTGTACCAGCAGCACAAGTACCAGCAGCACAAGTACCAGCAGCACAAGTACCAGCAGCACAAGTACCAGCAGCACAAATACCAGCAAAACAAGTACCAGCAGCACAAGTATCAGCAGCGCAAGTACCAGCAGCACCGATACCAGCAGCACCGATACCAGTAGCACCGATACCAGCAGCACCGATACCAGCAGCACCAATACCAGCAGCACCAATACCAGCAGCGCCAATACCAGCAGCACCAGTACCACCAGTCCCAGCAGTACCAATAAGACAAGAACCAGAAGCACCGCTAGAGAGACCACAGAATCATCAGGCTTTGGCCAACGTTCCTGAATGGGCGTAAGTAGATTACACATTCACGATTATTATATTTATAATGCATGATAAAATCCTTTGATTCTAGGTGGGCATTGATGGAGCATTTTCAGGAGCGCATCGGACAACGCTTCGAGCAGCGGTTGGAGCAGGTGTTGGAACAGCGCCTGGTTCATATGGATGAAGGGATCGCTGCCAACACTAGAATGCTGCAAGACTATAGAAGACAACTGCTGAGGAGAGCAGAAGATCTTCCTGCAGGATTACCTTTCCGCACTCGCGAAGATGTGGAAGCATTCAACGACGCTGATGATGCAGTTTATGATCACCTGGTCGGTTACTTTCTAAATCTTGGGCTACTGAATCCGGAAGACAACACATTCGCCCAGCTGCTGATGAAGATGTTCCCCCGCGTCAGCGTCCCCGTATCGTAGAACCAGATCCCAGAGCGGTTCAGCAGCCACATCAAGAGGCGGAAAGGGTAGACGATGCTAATGGAGAAGCAAGAGTGCCAAATGATGGTGAAGACGAGGTGGAAGTGGCAGGTAACGTTGAGGATTTTGGACTTTTCGAGGAAGACTTGTTTGAATGAGTATAAGTATTTGGTATATTTTTTATTTCTTTATGTGGTTGGAGGAGCTGGGCAATGGGCTTCATAGGAAACAGCGAGGAGGGGCTGTTTTCAATACTAATATTTTTTTTACAGGGGCCATTATTGGAGAGACAATCTATTGGATGTGCCTTACAGAGAAGGGAGAGCTGGGATCTTTTTCAATTTTTTTCTAGTTTATATAGTCTAGCTTTAAGGCAATTAATTAGAATGTACGTGCATATTAGTATAAAATAATAATTTTTTCCTCAGGATAGTTCTTATAAAAGTGCAGAAACACCGAACTGGCGTAGATTTGTGGAAGAAGATTCATTGGAAGCGGTAGTATACTGTAAAGAATAAGTATTTAATATATTTTATATTTTTTTTCTATTTGGTTGGAGGAGCTGGGAAATGGGCTCCACGGAAAACAGCGGGGTGGGGATGTTCTCAAAGCTAATCGTTTTTTTTAATTACAGGGGGCATTATTGGAGAGACAATTTATTGGATGTGTTTCACAGAAAGGGCGGGGTTGGGGCCCTTTCCATTTCTTATATACTTTATTTTTTAAGGTAACTTATAAGAGTCCAGGGACGTCAAAGTGGCGCGTACTGGCAGAAAGTAATCTGTTTCTTTTCAGGGTAGCTGATTGAAGTCCAGTGACGTCGATGGGGCACGAGCTGACGAAAAATCTTCCCTTTTTAATGATAGTAAACAAAAATCCAGGTATGTCATTTTGACGCGTACTGGTATTCAAGTATCATTTCTCTCAGAATAAGTGAGCTGTACACAGAATTATGCTCGACGAAAATACAACAAATGCTATAGGGGAAGTTGGGGCAAAATGGACATCAGGGGTAAAATGGACACACCTAAATTTTTAGACAAATATTGTTGAAAACTCTTGAAATTAATAGAATTATTGGTGGTAGATGGTTTTTGATGATTTCATTGGAAAGCTGAGGAAGTTTTGAGCGGGAAATGAGTGCTGGCATTGATGTTTTTGAATTTTTTACGATTTTGACTTTTTGGAGCATTTTAGAGGGGTAAGACCTTTCATTTTTCTGAAAATTTTCAGTTTATTGAGAATATCTTCAGTTCTATTGGTCGTAGCGTGAAAATTCCAACGGGAGGTGAAAGGTGAGATCATTTGTCATCGATTCATAGGGTTTTCAATTTAAAAATATCGATTTTCAAGGTATTTATGGGCATTTTTGTGAAACAGTCTTGTGAAACAGTTTTAGGCCTATAACTATCCGAACAATTGATATTTTCGAATTCAAAACCCCATAAATCGATGGAAAATGAGCTCACCTTTCATTTGAGACCAACCCTGAATTGCTACCACCAATAAAACCGGAGATATTTGCAAACAAACTGAAGATTTTCGAAAAAGGAAGGGCTTTCAACCCTCAAAAATGCCGAAAAATATCGAATTTTCAAAAAAATCCAAAAAAATACAGCTGAGACTTGTTCTTCGACTGAAATGTTCTCAGCTTTTCAATAGAATCATTAAAAAAAATCCATCTCTAACCGTTTCATAACAGTGTGCATTTTGCCCCACTCTCCCCTATGCTTGGTAATCATGATTTTTTCTACGATTCATTCATGAAAATCTTTGAAATCAGTAAGTTTAGGGGAAACTGTTAAGAGACTTTTTTCGGTAAAAAATCATTTTTTCTACAAGAGATATCTCTCCACACTTGATTCTGAATGTACTCCAGATTTTTCTCTCTACGAAATAAACTTTCGCCCGAAAAAATTTTCTCCATTAATACTCCCGAACTTCATCGTTTCCGATACAGTCTCCAAATAAGAGATAGGAAACTCTTTGCCTTATCCTCTCTTCCATTGATTCCTTGTAATTGTTCCCCAAGAAGTAATTCCTATTAATCACTTCTAGGTTCCAAATTGATGACTGAAGAAGGTGCACTTCATTTAAGGAACTTTCAGCACCTGGAATCACTCGATTCGTGGATATCTAAGAGCTAGCAAGGATTAATCGGATGAAATGATGAATCAATATGGCAATGTGGTATAGTTACTTATTTATTATTCATTTGATTGAAGAAGTTATATCAATATAATTCTCCTTTAATAGGAGTATTTATCTGTGTTGCAGTAAATATTTGAAGTTTTTAGATATTCGATTTCAGTTTGTCAAACTTTTAGGTGGAAAGGAATTTTCTTTATTTTCTGCAAATTTTCCTTATTTGTCCAAATTTGAGTGTTTCACGCCTTCTGCAAATCGCTGAAATTTTCTTTTCCTGCGATATCTCCCATTCTATTGGTAGTAGTGTCATGGGATTCTTTTCAATTACAAGAGGAGCCCATTTCTCCTTCATTTATATGCTACTTTTTTTTTATCGAAATACTCATAGGCTATTTTTTTAAAATAATTTTTTGCCCCATAGTTCGAAGATTGATCAATTTTTTCAACCACTTGAATTCATAGAGAATGAGCTTATTTTTCATCCGAGATCAACCTCAGATTGCTTCGACCAATAAACCCAGAGATCAATATGTCCAGAAAACGGAAATTTTCGGAAAATAGAAAAGTTTCACCTTGAAATCCTGAGTAAAAAAAAGGAGTTCTGAAAAAAAATACTCCAAACAAAAAGTGTCCTTTGAGATTATTATTTAAGTACTCTACCTCGCTGAGACTCCGGAATATTCGAGAAAAAAGAACTCGTGACAAAAACAAATCGATCTGTCCAAGAATTTTCTATTGATTAGGGGAAAGGAGGGAGAAATGGACACAAGGGGTACAACAGACATGCATTAGTTTTGTTATTTTATACTATAGAAATTGCTCGAAATTGATCGTAATATTGGAGTTCGATTCTTTCTCATGATTCCAATGAAAAGCTGAGAAAATGTCACATGGGAATCATATGTCAGGAGTTATTTTTTTTTATTTTTAAAAAAATTCTTTTTTTTGCGAAAGATTTGGAGATGAAATCCTTGTTTTTTTTCAATTTTACATTTCCGGGAATATCTCGGTTTGTATTGGTCGTAGCTATCTGGGGTTGATCTTCAATAGCAGGTGAGCTCATTTCCCATCGATTGATGTGGTTCAAAGGGAAAATTATCAATTTTTCGAGTACATATAGGGCAAAAATTAATTTTAAAAAATGGCGTATAAATGTTTAAATGTATAAATGAGCTCAGCTTTCAATTAATTTTATGGTAAGGTGGCCTTTCTGGTCTCTGCTGCATTTAAATGAATTAAATTACGAAGCTTCTAGATTTTTTGTATCGACGTTTCGGCTTCTATGCGAAGCCCTCTTCAGGATACACATTTTTTATTCTATACAATGAACAAAATACAAATTAGACATAAAATTCAAATGAATCAATTTCATCGGTGTCATAATAGACTTTTTTGACAATTTTTTATTTCAAATCTATTACCTTAATTAATGTATTGATTGATAAAACTCCATTATATACAGTTGGTTTTAAGATGTCTCAAATTTAAGACAATAACTTCAAAACTTGTTATTGTTTGTAGTCAATAATTTGTTTTGATAAAAAATTTTTTAAATTGGGCTCTCATTATGACAGTCATTATCATTAAAATATTGTAATTAACGTTTATAATCGTTAATGTAAATGTTAAAAAGAGATCAATTCATAATTATTTAAAATGACATAATGTAAAATTTGGCGATGTAACTGTATCATCAGCTTTCATTCGAGATGAACTCCAGGTCGCTGCGACGAACAGAACTGGAAATATCGCCGAAAAAGTAAATTTTCCTATTTTTGGAAGGAGTACTCTTCCAAAACTTGGCCAAATAGGTAAAATTTCTCCAAAAATTGGAAAAAAAAAATATTTTGACACATGTTTCCCACCGAAAATTTTTTCAGTATTCGAATTAAATCATTAGAAAATCTCTATCTTCAAACTCTTCAATTGAAATGTCCATTCTACCTCATTTTCTCCTATAATTTTCTCAATAATCTCTTATTTTTCGCTTCATCAATAGTATGAACTCTGTGCCGCTGATGAGACGATCACGGACAGGCGATAATAAACAGCAGATCAATGAATTCAATTAACCAAGGAAGTGCAAGGCTCTGTAGTCGAAATTAATTGGATCCAACTCTTCAAGAACTTCTGTCAAAGACACAGACTGAACTATAGATATTGCTGCTTCTGAATGTAAGTATCATCACGAAGAATGGAATCAAAATTACGATACTGAAATCAATAGACCTCTCACAATTTTTAAAATTTCGATTTTCGTTCAAACAATAAATTATAAGATAAAATAAAAAATGAATGCATAGAAGAAATTCAAGAGTCTAAATGACCGAATTCTTTCAATATTTTTCTCCATTAAAATTTAATATAATTTATCCCTCCAAAAAATTAAAAGAAAATGTTGAATGTCTGCTCATTTCATTATTATTATTAAATCATATTGAAAATAGACATTCCACAGTTTCAAGATTTTCCATTTTCGTTTAAACAATAAATTCTAAAATGAAAAATAAACACATGGGAAAAAATGAAAAGTTTAAATGTGCAGAATTTTTCAATATTTTTCTCATTTAAAATTTTGTAGAATTTATTTCTCTAAAAAACTAAAAAAAAAAGTTGAATGTCTGCTCATTTTATTATGATTATTATTATTAAATCATACTGAAAATAGCGGACATTTCACAGTTTTCAGATTTTTTTCTTTTCAGAAATAAATAACAAAATAAATGTAAAAATAAGTGCATGGAAACAATTCACAAATTCGAAAGTGTGAATTTTTAAAGTATTTTCTTCATAGTAATTTATTTCTCTACAAAAATGAAAAAATTGTTGAATGTCTGCTAATGTCCTTATCATCCAAGTGAATTTTTATTTCTTTTAAAATGATTCCCATGAAATCACTAGAAGAAAACTATCAATCAAAAAATCTTCAATATTTCCATCAATTGTGACTAATTTTTGTAGTATGAAATACCGAAGCTAGCACATGTTCGTTTTACCTTTTGATCCCATTTCACCTCACCCTTCCCAATTCTCCCCCTATTTTCCTTCGTGTCTTCAATTTTTAATAAGATCATGACGAATTTCAGAGTCTAATTGATAGTGGATCCACAGCAGAATGGATCTGACTGTCGAAGGAAATCTAGGCAGAGACTGAGAACTTTGTTAGAGATAGAAGACTTGAAGCGTGAAAGAATGGAGTTGCAGAGACACCAAATACGCTTCGAAGTGAGTAAATCTAACACGATATAACTACCATTAAGGGGTTTTCAGTTAAGAATAGTCAAGGTAATAAATATTAAATATAGTTTTTTTCCAGTCTCCTGTACAGCACTGGCTCAGCAGTCGATCAAGATGAAGGAGATGATAGTTCCTTTGCTTTTCTTCACTCATTGAGTGACAATTTCCTGAATGAGACTAGCAATGTGGAGCCCATGGGGATGGACACTCAAGCTGACGATGCATCACCAGCACCGCCTGCATTCCACATGAGTGATCTGATCATTGTAAATACTGAAGCTAATGGAACCAGCGAAACGCATCAGTACTAGCTGCAGCCGATGAAGAATGGAGTGGTATTCAATAAGCTGGACTGACAATACTTCGATGCAAAACAGAGGCGTCATCCCAATTTCATTATTATTATTATTATTATTATTATTATTTCATTAATATAATTGTCATAAAATTGTATGCGTTTATATTATCATATTGTACCCAATAAGCAAAGCAAGGTTCTGGGATTAATTCTCAATGCGTACTGGCCGATACATTCCATAAAACATTCTTAAAGTGTTCCTGACAGATACCATGGAAACCAGTTTTGAGGGAACGTTTTGGGAATGTGTTGGAAATATATGGGACAGTATGTATCCAACGGGTTTTGCGGAAACGTTGTGGGAACATTCACTTTGACCCCCTGGTAGACTGGTTAGCCACGAAATGTTCCTGGTACGTTCCCAGGATATATATTTCCACTGAAAACGTTCCTGGTACGCTCCAAGGATATGCATTTTCAGTGAAACGTTCGTGGGATGTTCAAAAATGAAGCGATCGGGTGGCGTCAACCCTGGCAACACTGTCTTATGTTTTATGACGCAATAGACGGGAGACAAGTCCCTGCAGGCCCAAGGGACTTCACTTAGCGTTCAACTGTTAAACTTGACGGGTCACCTCGTGTGCACTCGTTACCAAAGACGGTCATTTTAATATCAAGATATTTTGTGAACGTTATTCAAAGCCAAAGATTTAATTATTGGATTTATTAATTAGTTAAGATTTGCTATTTACGTGTTCCAAACAAACTATATTTTTGAGTTGTTAATTATCAAGTTGTATTATCTATGTGTTTGTGCAATTAAAGCAAGGATTTTATATTGAAAAGAATCTTTCACTAAAAATATTTCCTACAATTTGGAGGAAGAAATTACATTATTTTCAACTCAATTTTCATTTTATTGGAAACTGAAACTGATGATTTGCGAATACGCGAAAGGAATTAGCGAATGTGTATTGTGTCGAAATAATTTAGAACTCCCTGTGTTATTGACTAACATAAAATAGATAATCGAGCGAAAGAGAGAAAAGAAACGTCAACTTAACTGTAAAATGTTAAAATGTTTTTTTGGATATTTCTTAAATCCTATTACTAAACCAGATGAAACGTAGCGGGAATCTCTCAAAGATACGTATTGAGTATGTTCTCTCCGAACCTTATCAATCAACTTCGGAATGTCCCGGGACGTGGCCAGAACATTCCGGAACATTCCCGGAGTACGTACCAGGAAGGTGCCTGGGATGGTCTATCGACCGGTTTAGACGTCCCTGGGACATTCTTGGGGACGTTCCTGGAACGTCCAACGATTCCTGAAAACGTACCAGGAACGTCCTGGGCATCAACTTTTGCTTACTGGGTAATACGTTTCTCTATGAATATAATAAAGGTAGAATTGATCATGTAACAATGAATTTTTTATTATTAATTGCAATAAATAACAGGGGTGCGGAAGTGGGGGTCGGGCGAAATTCAGTACGGGTATATTGCATCGTACTAGTATAATACTGGCATTATATTTTGCACCGTACTAGTGCGACACTAGTATACCGTGCCAAATACAGCGTAACAATACAGAGCTGGGCGGGGATAAGGCGGCGGGGGGTTGAGAGATTTTTAATTAATGTACTATCGAATCCGCTTGGTAGTTCGACGGTAATCAATGTTAGAAGGTTTTTAATTATACAGTAGATACTGGTAATTAGAAAAAAAATAATTAAAATAGGGGATGTTTTTAATTCCGGTCGGCGGGGTGATTGGGTACTTTTTATCAAATGACTACCCCATTCAATGTAGAATTCGATGGTAGTCAATGGTAGCTGATTATTTATCATAAGGTATGCACTTAGCATAAGATATGTCCCTGTAATAATTGAAAATAGACAGTTGTATGGATTAGGCTAGCTAGTAGGTACTGGCTGCCATGTAGATTCCTACCCCACTATGGTTTCAAGCGCCAAAATTTAAAACAGATTTCACTTTTATTCTTATAACTTAAAGGCCCGGTTGTTTCTACTATTTTTTTTTCAATTATTCCCTTGCATTGACGCATTCCCCCCTCTTTTCAGCAACAATGAAAATTTTTGCTGAAGAGATCATTTCTCGTCAAGTTCCAGGAAAAAATTGAAAAAAAATTAAACAATTGTCTGAGACGCCCACCCTTCTTTACTATTTTGGAATTTTTGTTCTCAACACTCTTCTTGCCTAGATGCATACTCCTCTCTTCAGCAACGATGGACATCATTGTTGAAGAGCGGAGAACGATCAAATTGAGGGAAAAAATTAAATAAAATGACTGAGCGGCTGGGCCATTTTCTATTCTTCAGAAAAAAAAATTCCATCTGCTCCCTTACGTTGAGACATTCTCCTCTTTTCAGCAACGATGAAAATCATTGCTGGAGAAAAAGACACGGTCAAATTAGAGGAGAAAATTGAAAAACTAAAGAAAATAAATGGCACAGGGGCCCAGCGTTTTGTACTATTTTTGTAAATTTGTTCTTTCAACTATTTCGTTGCCTTGACGCATTTTCTCCTTATCAGAAACGATGAAAGTCATTGCTGAAGAGAGGGGCACGGTCAAATTGAGAGAAAAAATTGACTATTTTTTTTTTTTAAGAAATGGCAGAAAGTGAAAAATTGAAAAAATGGCTAATATAAGAGGCGGGGCACTTTTCTACTATTAAAAAAAAAAAATTTCACCTCTTCCTCTGCCTTGACGCATTCTTCTCTCTTCAGCAACGATGAAAATCATTGCTGAAGAGCGAGACACGGTCAAACTGAAAGAAACAATTGAAAAATTGTTTTTGAAGAACTGGCAGAAAGTCCAGGCCTCTATCACATTAAATTTTTTTCTTTTTTGTTTTCTGCCTTGACGCATTTCCCCCTCTTCAGCAACGATGGAAATCATCGCCGAAGAGAGGGGCATGGTCAAATTGTGCGAAAAGATTGAAAAAAAATTAAAAAATGGCAGAGCGGACCAGCCATTTCTACTATTTTTCAATAATTTTTTTTTCAACTATTTCTTAGCCGCGACGCTTTCTCCCTTTCTAGCAACGGTGAAAATCATTGCTGAAGAGAAGGAAACGGTCAAATTGTAGGAAAACATTAAAAGAAAATTTTCGAAAAATGGCTGAGATGCTCGCCTTTTTCTCCTATATAAAAAAAGTCCAACAATTTCCTCGCCTTGACGCATTACCCTTACTCCAGAAACGATGGAAATCATTGTTGAGGAGAGGGAAAAGGCCAAATTGAGAGTAAAAAATGGAAGAAATTTTATTTTTCAAATGGCAGAGAGGGACACAGTCGAATTGAGGGAAAAAAATTGTGAGGAATTAAAATATTTACTCCGTTCTCCCTTGTTCCCTTAACAGCTCAACCGAAATTTTGAGTAAATATCCTAACCTTCACCTTCGGCCCCCTTGACACATCCTCCCCTTCCTCCAGCGTGGCTGTAAAACCCGATACGGCTCAAAATACCGTCCCCCAACCGGCCTCGAGAGTAGCTCAAAATAGAAATAGATATGGGCGCCAGATAGATTTTGATACTGCTGGACCTATCTAACCAGACCACGGTAAAATTACGGTAACGGTAACGGTAAACTCCCGAGGGGATTGAGGAAACGCCAGAGAAGAGGGTGTCGGAAAAGGGGGTTGCGGCTTGTGCTAGGCTAGTTCAGTTTGGTGGAGAGAGGGCGTAGGTCTAGGGCACACTCAGAAGTCACCAAAAATGAGATAAAACACCGATAAAATCCGAAGAAGAGATCCGAACCATAGGACGAGAGTTTGGGGTTAGGGATCGAGAAATGAAGAATTCGAGTCAATAATATCCTTACGTGTTCCGCTATTGCATCCAAGAATCAGAAAATCATACAAAACTTTCAGTTATACATTACTTAGCACATTACTTCCTTCGTTATCGTAAAAGCAGCCAATGCTACTAGGGAAAATTGCGAGAAGCGCCTTCTACTAAGAAACGTCTAAAAGATCGACTCAAAATCCCTTAACGACAGTAAAAGGGTCGAATTAATCGATAAATCCCTTAAAGAGTTTGACGAATCCAAAAAGTACTTAGAGTCTTAAATCGAGCGAGAGAGAGAGAATATAATCGTACAAAACGAGAGAATTACTTAATTTCATCAATTTGGCCCCAAAATCGCCAATAATGAAAACATATAATAAAAGGTAGAAACGTGCCCCAAAATCTGGTAAAGATAATTTTTAGATAATTATCTATCAGTTAGATTGGGCGGAATTCCCTAAAAGATACTCGCCAGTAGTAATTAATAATTATTTTTAATTATGTCTATTAATTAACTCGTGCGCCATTGCGAAAGACTCATACGCCCTTACGTTCCTATGAACTGGCGGAAAAGATAACCGGCGGCACGATTAATCCCATCATTATTTTGAACTAGCGGTCCTACCCTCGCTTCGCTCGGGTCAGATTTTTTAGCAGCTCCTATACTGACTTATAATTATATATAATTCATCGAGGGAAGATTAGTAAAATGGACATTCTAATTGAGAAAATTTCAGGAAATTGCAGGCAGAAACGATGTGTCAGGATTAATTTTTTCCAATTTTGAGAAAATTTCTCTTTTTGCCAAGTTTTGGAAGGATTACCCCTTTGAAAATCTACAAAATTAATTTTTTTAGTGATATCTCCGGTTCTATTAGTCATAGCAGCCTGGGGCTGATTTCAAATTAAAGGTGAGCTCATTTCTCTTTAATCCAGTGGGGTCGAATTTTTTCAAGTCAATTTCTCAAAAACTTTCCGGCCATTTTCTGAAGATTAGTTTCCACATCATGAGTACTTGGTAGATGAATAATTTCTTGTCTCGAACTGCGAAATCGATGGAACATGAGCTCACCTTCCATCCGAGATCAATCCCAGATTGCTACAACCAGTAGAAGGAGAGATATTCTCGAAAAACTAAACTTTTCTAAAAACGGTTCTGACTTATGATTCATTAGGAAGTTTTTTCAGCTTTTTAATAGTATCAGCAGGAAAAATCTATCTCTAAATATTTTCATCAATATCGATTGTTTTATTGGAGGAAGCTGGTGTAAAATAGGTATCCCAATTGAACGGTTCGAGATCGAGATTTTTCAAGAATACCATTGTAAGGCTGAGAAAAATTTAGGGAGAGAACGTATGTTGGTATCGATCTGTTCCAGTTTTCCTAAAGTTTCATTTCTTGGGCCAAATTTGAAAGGAGTCCCCATTTCGAAAATCAGACAAAATTACTATTTCGGCAGTATCTCCGATTCTATTCATCGCAGCGACCTGGGATTGATCTCGAAGGGAAGGTGAGCTCATTTTCCATCGATTCATGTTATCCATATTGTTCTTAATCAATTCTTCAAACACTTATAGGCCATTCTCTGAGAATCAGCATTTTCCCTGTAAGTCTTCGAAAAATAAATAATTGCTTCCTTTATACCACATGAATTGATAGGGAATGAGCTCATCTTTAATTGAGGAATAACCGGAAATCCCAAGACCCGATAGTACAAAAAAATTCCAAAAAACGGAAATTCTTCAGAAAAAGAAGTCTTTTATCTTCGAACTTCTGAAAAATTAAATTTTTGAGAAATTCGAAAAATTCAAAAAATTGAGAAAGAACCTTCCTCCAATATTCTCATCGATATTGATTGATATATCAGAAGAAGTTGGGGCAACGTATACATTCCAATTAAACGGTTCGAGATAGAGATTTCACCAGAATTCTATTGGAAAGCTGTAGAAATCTTAGGTCAACAATATGTATTACTATTATCTTTTTAACTTCCCGATAAGGGAAGTTTATGTAATGGTCCCGACAATGAAAAATCGATTTTTCGATCGATCTTGATGTTTTAAGACCTCCCCAATATTTTTTGATAGTTTTCACGATCACGTCTGTGTGTGTGTTTGTGTGTATGTCCGATGATCAATTTTTTCGTTCACGTTTTCTCATAAATCAATAATGTGATCGATGTGGTAATCGAAGCATCTTGACATAAATTCGCGTTCATTAGATTTTGATCGGAATCGATCCAGTACTCTCTTAGTTTTTTAAGAAAAGCATTATCAAGTTCTTCTTCCCAAAAAGTGGAGTCTATGCATTACCTCCGAAAAGGAAAAATTGACTTTATTGTTGATCTCCAGATTTTTAGATCTCCCCAACATTTTTTGATAGTTTCCACGTTTATGTCTGTTGTTATTTATCGTTTTTATCATTCATCATTTTTTCTAATAGTAAGTAAGAGAAATTATCGAGGAGTTCTTACGGCTTGAAGTCACACTCATCACAATACATTCTCACTAATTCTTTCTAATCAGCAGTAACGCACTCCTCCATTCGCGAGCGAGCGAGCAATTACGCACTCCTCTATTCGCGAGCGAGCGAGCAATTGCTCACCCCTAGTTTCAATTTATCATTGATATGATTCCCATGAGAAGTTTTCTCAGCTTTCCAACAGTATTTTCAGAAAGGATCTATCTCCAATATTTTCATAGATATTGATTAATTGATCAAACCGAGAGTGGAATGAATCGGGCAATCCATTTGAACGGTTCACAATGGAGCTTTTATAACCAATTCATTGAAAAATTGACATTTTCTTAGGTAGAAAACATATGTCAGTATCGGTTTTTTTCTAACTCCCAATGTTCTTGAGCTTCCTAGAATATTCTTGAACCTTCAAAGAAATTCTAGAATTTTTTCGAGCTTTCTGAAACATTGGAAAATATCTCCCAGCCTTTTGCAACATTCTCGAATCTTCAAGAACAGTCCAGAAAGTTTCCGAACCTTCTGGAACATTCAAAAATATTTCCAAATCGTTTGGTACTAAAAAAGATTTAGGAATATCTTGGAACATTTTTAAATATTCTCGCACCTTGGGGGGCATTGTAGAATGTTTCTGAACTTCCCGGAACATTCTAGAACAATCTAGAATAGTCTAGAACAATCTAGAATAGTCTAGAACAATCTAGAATATTCTAAAACATTCTAGAACATCCTAGAGCAGTCTAGAACATTCTAGAACAATTTAAAACATTCTAGAACAATTTAAAACATTCTGGGACAATGTAGAATATTCAAGAACATTCTAGAATATTCAAGAACATTCTAGAATATTCAAGAACATTCTAGAATATTCAAGAACATTCTAGAATATTCTAGAACATTCTAGAACAATTGGAAACATTCTGGAACAATCTAGAACAGTCTAGAACCATTTAAAACTTCCTACATCAATTTAGAACATTCTAGAAAAATGTAGAACATTCTAGAACAATTTGAAACGTCCTAAATCAATTCAGAACATTCTAGAACAATTTGGAACATTCTAAAACAATGTAGAACATTCTAGAACAATCTGGAGCATTCTAGAACAATCTAGAGCATTCTAGAACAATCTAGAGCATTCTAGAACAATCTAGAACATTCCCAGATCTTCTGGAACATTCTAGAGTATTTTCGAACTATTTGGAACCTTCTCGAACATTCCAGAATACTCTCAACTATTCTAGATTGTTCTAGTAAATTTTAGAATGATCTAGGGCATTATTGTATATTACCCATGAGGAGCAAATGAGTCAAAGACCCTCTTTCAACCCCATCTCTCTGGTATCAAACCCCGTAGCCGAAAACGGAAAACTTCTTCATGGATGGGGGGTGGAGGGCTACCACACCATATAACCCCCATAGGGCTATGAGGGTTGGTTTCTGAGCCTTAGCGGCATTCACATAATAACACCCTTTTTTTTATTATATATAATGATTAGGCGGCATTTCCTTAAAATTGTTGTGAGGGAACCGGAAATGACCAAAAATATCCTAATCCATTGATAGGTATAGGGAATTATCTATTGCACCTCTATTAAGGCAAAAATCCCAAAAGATAATCCAAACTCCAAAAGTCTATCGGAAGAGTTCATAATAGAAGATACTTTCCCTCTGCATTAATCGTGAGAGAATGTTTCAAGGCCGATGCTCTTGAAAGCGCGCCTAAATCTCTCCCTAGTCAGCTACTAGGGAGTTTCCCCTAGCCTAGGGAAGTCGCTGAGTCGCTGGTTGTGAGCGTAACCCAACTGCCTTCGCACCGAATTGGGTGTGAAGGAAAAAGGAAGAGAAAACGGCACAGAACGGAAAAGAGACATCGATGCCTGTAAAGAAAGGCACTCGAAAATTCCAAGGAATCCGGCTGGAATTATTTCTCCGAATCGAAAGGAGGAATAACTCGACAGCGTATTTGAGGCATTCCACACTATTTCACTCGTTTTTTGGGTTTGATTTTTGATTTTTTTCATTTTTTGATATGTTGTGGAAATGCTCAAGACAAGTCATTTACCACGAAAAAAAACCCAAAAAAAAATTTTTTCAAATTTTACGACCCTTTTCATTTTTGGAAAAACGCTGTTTTTTTGGGAAAAACTCATTTTCTCTAGCTTCAAATGCTCATATCTCATTAAATATTAATTATATGAAGAAAGTGTAAGAGAACGTTTATGTGGGGAAAGATCATAGAATTGCATTCACATTTTTTCCAATGATCGAAATGCGATTTTTCTATTTTTTATTAACTATTTAAATAAACAAATTGACTGAAATTATCGAATACATGCTTTTAAAAATCTGAAAAAAATATATGTGCATGATTGATTTATTTCGGATTTTTCTATAAATTTTCGCGATACACTCTCCAAGCATTCGCGAGAAATTGATTTTTTTATGTTTTTGCGCGATCCGAGGCCGGTGCCGAAGGACCGTGCGCATGCGCACAACGTTTCAGTGGCCAGTCACGTGATTGACTGGCGCGTAAGTTGAGTGCTCCCTACCACTCTAACGTTGTGCGCATGCGCACGGTTCTTGGACAGTGGCCTCGGATCCCCGAAAAACATAAAAAAATCAATTTCTCGCGAACGGTTGGAGAGTGTATCGCGAAAATTTATAGAAAAATCAGAAATAAATCAATCATGCACATATATTTTTTTCAGATTTTTAAAAGCATGTATTCGATAATTTCAGTCAATTTGTTTATTTAAATAGTTAATAAAAAATAGAAAAATCGCGTTTCGATCATTGGAAAAAATGTGAATGCAATTCTATGATCTTTCCCCACATAAACGTTCTCTTTCACTTTTTTCATATAATTAATATTTAATGAGATATGAGCATTTGAAGCTAGGGAAAATATGAGTTTTTCCCAAAAAAACAGCGTTTTTCCAAAAATGAAAAGGGTCGTAAAATTTTCAAAAAAAATTTTTTGGCGTTTTTTTTTGTGGGAAATGACTTGTCTTGAGCATTTCCACAACATATTAAAAAATGAAAAAAATCAAACCCAAAAAACGAGTGAAATAGCGTGGAATGCCTCATTTACATGAATGCATGCTTTATTTCAGGTAGAAATAATATTTGAGAAATTATACGAGTGCGAGAGAGACAGGAATAGCTGTGAATTCGAAAGAATTCAAACAGCTATGCGTGTGAGAGAGAGAAAAGATAGAAAGGTATGAGTGTGAGAGAGCTAGCAATAGCTGCGAAATTAATAATTTCTAACAGCTATGCGTGCGAGTGAAATAGCCGTATGCAAGTGAGTGTGTGCGAGAGAAAAAGAGATAGCCAGCTCTACCCAAGCGTTGGGGAGCACGTGCTTAACGGCATTGCATCAACTCATTGATGCATTGTTTTAACCGCTTAAAATGCCCCAAAATCCTGTAATAAAAGTCGTAAAACATGTTTCATTTATTGATTTTCCCCATTATCTCCTCACTGGCCTTTAATTAATTGAAGAAAACCGGCCAGGAGAGATAAAGAGAGCCGGGGAAAATTCTAATAAAATTTGAGGCGCCACGAGGTGCGTGGCGTCATTTCTCCTCGCATTTTCCTGGTCCTTGGAAAGTCCTAAAAAGTCCTGAAAATCGCGAAAATTACAAGAAAACATTCGCGAAATTTCTTTAATCATTTTTCTCAGTGGCCTCATTAGTTTTTGAGGTAACCGGCCACGAGAAAATACAGAAAACGAAAGAGATAAAAGGGACGCTACAACCACGTGTAGCGTCTCATCGTAAATTTTTATTCGCGGCGGTTAAAACGTTGTAATTAGTAACACTTCGCGAAAATAAATTAATATAAAGGACTCACCATTATTCCCACGGGGTCTAGGCACTTTTTGGGGAATACTTGGGGTTTTTGGGGAGAGTTTTTCTCGCGACACACGAATAAAGAACGTAGCGGATCACGAGAGATGTTCACTGTCTCGCCACTCTACTCGAACTGATTCTTCGAGGAGAGGGTAGTGAGTTGCGTTGAGTGGAGCGGTGGGGCCAGCTGCGTTGTGCTGCGCCCTCGCGCCACTCGAAGGTATTAATGCCGCACTCATGCGCATTTATTCGAGTGGGAGAATTCAAATGCTCTTGAATTCTCCCATTTTTATCTTCTATCATTTATTTAACGAAGTAGGGGAATTTTTAACGGGATAATTTTTGGGATCGGTAGAGGATGGATAGAGGTTGGGTTTGAGGGTTTTCTCGGAAAATATGGTGGCTTTACAGGAGTATAAAAAAATTATTATTATGTGGAGAAATTGTTGGGATGATGGGTTTTGGGAGATACTCTTTGGCTTGTTATTTTTGAGCCTGTTTGGGGAGATGGTTTTCCCTTTCTTATGGTGGATAGCCGCCATCAGAGGGGCACGTCTCCTGGGGAATGAGCAGACTCACCTCGGCGGTAACGTAAACCCAATTTTGGCAATTCCTTTGGCAGGATGGGTTATTCCCTGCCTCCAGACCTTCCATCCGAGGGCCTGATCATCCCCACATACCTGGAGCGCGACTCCTTTCAAATCGTCCTCTACACTCACCCCTGAGGACGGCCAAGAGGGTGGTCCGGAAGCTCCTAGGAAACACGTTATTTTGGTCAATTAACCATGGTGCTTCCGGGCCCTCTCTTCCACCACAAGATAGCCAAAAGGTACTGCCCTGCGGAAATCTATAGAAAAAAAATGAAGTGGCGGTACTATTACTCTTTTATCGCGGGAATGAATGTATTTTCGGGGCTGTATTTAACTGAATCCTTAAGGGATCGTTATAATCCTCGTTTGAGAGAACCGTAAGTCAGTTTTTCCTCGTGACTTGGAGGTTTTTATACTCAATATTTCCAAGATAGCCATAGTCAGTTTTTCCTCGTGACTTGGAGGATTTTTAGATAACCTTAGTCAGTTTACCCTCATGACCTGGAGATTTTTTATAGAGATACCCGCTTAATCAATTCACCGGAATCACGCGAAATTCTCTCCCTCTACTCACGAATCTTTTCCTTAGTAAAAATACAGGTGGCGTGGAAAATACCACGTCACAAAATTGAAAAAAAAAAATATAAAAATGACCGAAAATCCCGGTCTTTTCTACTATTTTTTATTCCTTTTTTTTTATCGCGTAGAAAAATTCTGATGGTGGCCGCTATGGCGGTCGCCATGACGGCCGCCATAACAAATTTGCCGCTTTTCATGGAGGTCTTCGCCATGGCATTTTTTTCCATGGCGATTCTCTCCATGGTGTTTCTTTCGATAGCTTTCCTTTCTATGGTGTTCTTTTCCCATGGCGTTTTCTGCCATGGCGTTTTTTTCCATGGCGATTTTTCCTATGGCGATCCTTTCCATGCCGACATTTTCCATTGCGATTCTTTCCATGGCAATTCTTCCCATGGGGCTGTATGTTCTTCCCATAGCTTTCCTTTCTATGGTGTTCTTTTCCCATGGCGTTTTCTGCCATGGCGTTTTTGTCCATGGCGATCCTTTCCATACCGATTTTTTCCATTGCGATTCTTTCCATGACGATTCATTCCATGGCAGTTTCTTCCAAGGCGATTCTTTCCATAGCGTTTTTCGCCATGGCTATTCTTTTCATGACGTTTCTTTCCATGGCATTTCTTTTTATGGTGATTCTTTCCATGGTGATTCTTCCATGGCGATTCTTTCCATGGCGATTCTTTCCATGGCGATTTTTTCCATGGCGATCTTTTTCATCGCATTCTTTTCCATTGCATTTTCTCCATCGCGGAATTTGTCAATGCGAAATTTGCCATGGACACATTTGCTGTAACCATAAATTTAATGGTGGATATTTGTGTGATGTTTGAATTTCGTAATCATAGAATTTTCATGATTATCAAAAAATCCTTAAATTATAAAGTCATTAATACTCAGAGTATTAGTGCAGATTTTTCCATAGAGATACTTCTGTGGAAAAATGTCTTCATGAAATCGAATTTGATAAAGAGGTTCTTCATAAAATGATTTCTTATAAAGTTTTTTTTTCATATGAAGGCATTTTATGAAGATATTTTCTATGAAATATATACATATCGTTACCCTAATGACAGAGTAACGCTTTGCATAAGGATTTTATAGCAGTGACATGACTCTGTTATTAAGGGGACGATAGAATATTTTTCATCATTTCATTTCTTTACATTTTCAATTTTTTTTGCTGATGAATCTTTGATGATTCGAATTGAATCATTCTGAAATACTTTGAAATTCAATTTCGGAGACTTGAAGTCCGCTAGACTGTCTTCGTTACTTGGCAATGCTAATCTGTAGTTTCTAGCAGTTTTTTATCATCATCATCTCCACTTTTTTTTTTGTTATTCTCAAGTGCAGTCTATTCGCACTCCTCGTCGATTTATCCAACTCTAATGACATCTTTTCATATCAATCAATAATAATTTGTTCGATTCAATTGGTCAAGTGAACTTCAGGATTTTGAATCTCTTCATCCTCTTGCTTCTTCTTGTAATCAAGAATAGCCGAACTTCAAAATGCATCTTGCATCATTAATTTTTTGAATTTCCCCTCTTCACTCAGTAAAATCAACTCGGTCCAATGCTCTCTTTTTTCTCTATTTTATTCAGCTTTACTGAACAGCTGGCAAAGAATGAATGTAAACAAAATGAATGTAAAATCCCTCTATCTCGCTTAGTTTCTGAGATATTTTCAACCACAATGAAAAGAATAAATCAATTTATCCAATTTCACTTTTTAACTTCATTTATTTCTTCTAATCAATATCTCGGAAACTAAGTGAGATAGAGCAATTTCGCCCCTATCCTATCTTGTAAAGAATTCCAAGGGCTAGAAAGAAATATGGGAGTGAAATCACTCTATCTCACTTCGTTTTCGAGATATTCTCAAAAAAAAATGATTGAAAAAATCAATTCGGTCAATTTTATGTTTTTACTGGATTTTTTTTTAATTCCTCGGAAACTAAGCGAGATAGAACAATTTTGGCAGAATCCTTTATTATGAAAAATTTCAAGAGCTATAAAATAATACGAGCATAACATAACTCTATCTGGCTTTGTTTTCAAGATATTCTTTCAAACAATTGAGAGAAAAAATCGATTCATTCAATTTCACTTTTTCACTTCATTCATATTTTTATGAATATCTGGGCAATGAAGCGCGATAGAGCAATTGTGCTCCGATCCTGTTTTGTAGAGAATCTCAAGAGCTATGAAACAAGATAAGAGTGAAATGACTCTATCTCGTTTAGTTTCCGAGATATTTTTGAAAACAATTAAAAGAAAGAATGGATTCATCCAATTTTACTTTTCCACTGGATTCATTTAATTATGAATATCTTGGAAACTAAGTGAGATAGAATAATTTTAATTAAATCCTTCTCTATTTTTAGAGAATTTCGGGAGCTGAAAAAAAGTTGTGAGTAAAACCACTCTATCTTGCTGGGTTTTCGAAACATTTCCAAAAACAACTAAAAGAAGAAATAAATTTATCCAATTTCACTTTATCACTGGATTGATGTTGTTATGCCCCATAAGCATTATTTAATATTGTTTAATTATTTCATTATTACAGTAAAGAAGTTGAACACATTAATGAGTTCAACTTACTTCACATATTATTTGACTCAGCGTCTTATTGCTACATGTATAATCATGTTGCAATGTGACACTGATAATTGACTATAAGAATCGAACTCACTAATGTTCGAGAGGTCAGTTCTCAATCAGACACGAGAGTGTGTCATTTTACCTTTTACTTTTATATTTTATTATACATCATGGATATTAATTAATCATTTAATTTAAATAAATACTTATTCCTTTTCTAATAAACCACCGAGTTAAAGTATCTACTCATTGTAGAGGGTATCTCTACAGATAAACCCAAAGAACCTACTCTTGGACCATTACCAGTCCTAACATTTGGTGGCAGCGGATTTCTTCGAAGGCAAGGATTGATCAACCATTGCCGACGACTACAGTGAGTACGAGAATAACTTGGCGAAATTTGGAATTGGAAAACTCGCTTTCATCACGAGAGCAACTATCTTCGGATAGACTATCGCTAGATAGACCAAGAGAAGAGGACTCAAACCACCTCACTTTCAAGGAGGAAACAAGTCTATCGTCGGATAGAAAGTCGTAGGGATTATTGGCAGTGAAAGCTCAGCTAAGATTATTGGTTGAAAGTAACTAGCATTGAATGACATAACATTTGTCATTCTTAACCTTTCACGTCATACTTGTTATCCAACAAGAAAACATTCAAATCGTACCAAGCGACTGTTTGAATGACCAAATCTATTCGGAAGAATAGTGCAGGATTTTAAGCTGTTAACACAGTTAAAATCGAGTCTCCGGAAGGGGGAGGAGAATCATAGATGATTTCCATTAGAACCTGAAGGAGTTACGTCTCGTACGGAGACAGAGTTCATTTAGACGGGTCCACGTCGTTGACAAGTATGTCAGTTTTTAAAGATGCTTTGGCCAGCGCGTCAATAGCAAGTGGACGTATGGCTGGAATGCCAACGTCACGGACAAGTATGTCAGTAATCGAGGAAAATTTGGCCAGCGTGCCATTTACATATGGACATTTGGTAGACGTATCAATGTCAGCGGAATCACTAGTCGGTAAGACAATAAATAGTGACATCCACAGTCAGAATTTTGAGCATAGTACACAAGGTGCGAGCTCTTCAGTGCCAACCGGCAGAGAGAACATAACTCTGGTAGAGTCTGAGTACAGGAGTACAAAAGCGACAGGAAACAGAGCGAAAACATTAAGGGAACTACAACTTGAATTTTGCAGCATTCGGCAGAGAACAGATGAGAGCGTTAGCACATTTGCAGCTCGTGTCGAAAGGTTAGCTATGGACATAGCGAAGATTCGCTTTGAATTAGGATTGAGACAACCAATCCAATGTTTTGTAAAAACGATGAATTATACTACATTCAATGAGTCTCAATTAGGAGCAGAGAACTTTGAGCAGATCATATTGCAGGACTCAGCAGTGAAACTACAGTATAATTCGGGTCAGAGGTCGACAGAGAAGAAGAACCTTCTGAACAAAAAAGAGAAAAAAGTCATGAGTAAAAATACGGTTACGACTACAGCTTCCCGAATTTTTGACGGTTCAAGAGAAAAAGACAGCCGCAAAAATGTCACAGGAATTGGAATGGACCTACAACGACGCCATACTAAGTTCAAGATTTGTTTTAATTGTGCAAAAGAAGGTCACACAGCAGCAGAATGTAAACTCTTGCTAGGAGACCACTATAATGAAGAGGTAAATCGACCGAAAAAGAAATTTATTAATCCAAACAAACAGTCGCAAGGAAAATGCAAATATTGCACATCGAGTACTCATAACTTTCATCAGTGTCATAAGCTGAAAGCAAAACTCGGAATTTCGAAGTCAGCACATATTGCGACAGTCCAGCACAATAAAGGTAATGCAGAGAGTAATATAAATAATTTTACAGACAGACAAAAAGTTGAGTCAGCAAAAGGATTACAAAAGTCCTACCAGCAGTCAAGAAAAATTCATCGCATCATGGCATATGGAATTGAACGTGAAACAGGAGAGATCTTGGAAAATATGGAGAGAACACAAACGAAACAAATGATAAAATCCGTCAGCTCAGCTAATATGAAGAGGCATGTCATTTTAAGTGCCAATGAACTCAAGAAACAAACAGCGTTTCTAGTAGACACTGGTGCTATGATTTCGCTAATAAAAATCGGTAAATTACGTCATGGAGTTCCGATCATAGAGAACACAGATCTCCTTCAAGGAATTGCTGAAGAAACCATCTTGACATTGGGAAAAGTTATAATTTATCTGAAAATTGGTGAAGAAAAACTAGGACACGCATTTCATGTGGTACCTAATGAATTTCCGTGCTCAGGAGGAATTCTTGGGGGAGAATTTTTTAGAATCAACAGATTTGAGCGTACAAATCGAGCCAGGAAAAACGTTGTGGATAAATGGGAGAGGCTTTAATTTCCGAAAAATGCGGGAACGAAGATTGGTTCCAGTAACAAGTAAGACACCAATAAACAACAAGTCAACTCAGAACCGGAAGACCATCAAAACTGTGCATAAGAAAATCATCAAGAGAACGATAATTACTAAAAAGAGTCTGGATGACTCAATGACTGAACATCCAATTATATTTGAAGAGAAAATTATAGAAGAAGAATTGAGTTCACACAAGAAAGATCCAAAATGTAATGATCTCTCGATAAATAATCGAAAGATGCTAATAGAAATAGAAGAATCTTGTCATCTAGAACAAAATCAACATCCTTCGATTCATGAGAATTCAAGTCCGAGTTCAAGACAAAACGAAATAGAGATTACCCAAGAATCTCACAGCGTTAGTTTACTCCTAAAACACTCGCAACAATCTCAAGAAGAAATCGTTAATTCACCCAAATTAGATGAACATTTATTGAGAGAAGAACCAGATAAGCTGTTTGATTTGCGGAAGAAGCCAGAAGCAATAGGAGCAAATGCAGAGTATTATTATCAGACAAAGAATGAGAGAATCATCGGAGGTCTATTCTCAGTATTTGAAACATTCTCAACTTTGGAAAAAATGCTGAAAGGAAAAGATTTCATTCCCAGTCAAATGTATACAGAATGTCTGGGAATTGCAATAACCAGAGAAGGTGATTTCAGCCCTGATGGAAGGCAAATTCAAAGGCGGTGGGGCTATCATCCATACATTAACATTGTGGTACTTGGATCTAGCCTAGGAAAACATAACATGGTGAAACAAGAGGGAATTCAGCAGTTGGCAAATATTCATTTCCATCAAAGAACAAAAATGAATGAAGTTGAAGTCGTGCGATTGAAAACTAATTCAGATGAGAATTCAATTGACGGTACAAACAGCATCAGTCGATACTACAGAACAGACATAGCAAGATTAATCATGGAGCCGAATCGTCTAAAACCTCATGATCGAGTTACAATTGAAAGATTCAATGAAAAATATGAAAATTTAATTCTTGATTCGCTTGGAAAACCTGAATTATCACCTGAATCAGATGATATTAATACCGCATTAATACTGGAAGAAACTATAATATTCTCAAGGAAAGAATTATTGATGAAATTGTTGATTATACCTGTTACGTCAGAACTATTATTTTCAAATACCTCTTTATAACATGGGTTTATTTGTTTTCCTGTTTTTGAGCCTAGTCGATGACCAATAGCTCGGGATAGGAAGGAGGGAGTTTTGCGTTTGACGGTTCAATAATGAGACAAGGGTGAAGCAATAAAATGAAACTTATATAGTTCCTTTTCTTTATTTCGATAATAAATTGATAAAAATGCAGCTTAAGTTCTAATTCTTGCTATTCTACTAGCGGATTTGATAATTTAAATTTTTGGGAGTATCCTGAGTAATTCTTTATCTATCTCTGGAATCCTATAGTTTATATATCCTCATTGAGGATTCAACAAAATGGTCTATCTCTAATAATTATTTCTCTATTATTATTATTTAATTAGTTGTCTCTCAGCGGATGGTTGATCATAGATCCACTCCCATTTCATCATTGAGACTGATAAAAGAAAATTTTTTTTATAAACGGAACAGAGATCTAACTTGGAAAATCCCAAAAACTCAAATTTCAATTATTTGAGCTCAAAATTTTATTAAAAATTTTTAAATCTTATTCAAAATTCGAAAATTCCCAAATGAAATATTTTTGCATCAAAAGGAACCTTTCCCTCACCTTTTCCAAAATTATTTAAACTCAAAATGGTATTAACAGTTCAAAATTTCATCTAAAATTCCAAAATCTCCAAAAGAAATATTTTTGCATAAAAAGAAACTTTTATTCTACCTTTCTAAAATTATTTAAACTCAAAATTTTATTAAAACTTCAAAATTTCGTTTAAAATTCGAAAATTCTCAAAATAAATATTTTTGTATTAAAAGAAATTTTTATTTCACTTTTTCAAAGTTATTTAAACTCAAAATCTTATTAAAAATTCAACATTCCATTTAAAATGCGAAAATTCTCAAAAGACATATTTTTGCTTTAAAAGAATCTTTTATTTCACTTTTTCAAAATTATTTAAACTCAAAATTTCATTAAAAATTCAAGGTTCCATTAAAATTCGAAAATTCTCACAAGAAATATTTTTACATTAACAGAAATTTTTATTTCTCTTTTTCAAAACTATTTAAACTCAAAATTTTATTAAAAATTCAAAATTCCGTTTAAAATTCGAAAATTCTCAAAATAATTATTTTTGCATTAAAAGAAATTTCTATTTCACTTTCTCAAAATTATTTAAACTCAAAATTTTATTAAAAATTCGAAATTCCGTTTGAAAGTTCGAAAATTCTCAAAATAAATATTTTTGTATTAAAAGAATTTTTTTATTTCACTTTTTCAAAATTATTTAAACTCAAAATTTTATTAAAAATTTGAAATTCCGTTTAAAATTCGAAGATTCTCAAAATAAATATTTTTGTATTAAAAAGGAATTTTTATTTCACTTTTTCAAAATCATTTAAACTCAAAATTTTATTAAAAATTCGAAATTCCGTTTAAAATTCGAAAATTCTCAAAATAAATATTTTTGTATTAAAAGAAATTTTTATTTCACTTTTTCAAAATCATTCAAACTCAAAATTTTATTAAAAATTCGAAATTCCGTTTAAAATTCGAAAATTCTCAAAATAAATATTTTTGTATTAAAAGAAATTTTTATTTCACCTTTTTCAAAATCATTTAAACTCAAAATTTTATTAAAATCCAAAATCTGATTCAAAATTCAAAAATTTCCAAAATAAATATTTCTGTAGAAAAAAAAAAGATTTTTATCCCGATTTTTCGGTTTCCGCGCACAATATCCACTCGTAAAACCAAGAAAATTTTAAACCGTCTACTTACGGTTGTGATTTATCCCTTTTTCTTTTCCTTTTTTTTTTTGTGTTTATTTAAGTTTTTTTTTTTGATTATTCTTCCCTTTTTCTCCACCAAATTGTAAATTTTTCTTTTGTTATTTTTCCTTAATCTCTTGCGTATCTTTCTCTAAAAATTTTTTCTTAATCCTTTTTCTTTCCTGTCCAAAACCGGAGTGAGGAAGTGCATTTTCTCTTGAGAGGACAATGCCCCTTCCTTACCCAATTCCCTTTTTAGTGGGGTCAATCATGTGACATCTTTTACACATGATTGACCCATTTTTGAGGAGTGGGGATCCACCCGCACTTTTCCACTGTCGTCAAGGGCATCAAATATCCGTGCCCTGACGACAAGCGGAGGAGCGGGTGAAAGGGGGAACTCTCGAATTAAACTGCGTGTTTAACTCGAGCTCGTTTCCCCTCCCCTTTCTCCTTATGCTTCTTCAGGTTAACAATGGTATGCACCATTGTTAAACCTGAGAGAATTTTGATAATAAAAAAATAATAAAAAAAAAATTAAAAAAAAAACGTCAAGGAATCGAAATTCCTTGGACGTTACATACCGATCACTTGGGATCAAGAGATTGAAAAATATCTCCAATGGACATCTCACACCAAAGGCAGCATCAGAAGATCCATCCTCTTGCAGGATACAGGACTAAGATTGAGATTATGGATCATCAAATCAGTACAGCATAAAAACAAGCTGGTATTCAAGGTGAGGCAGATAAATAATATTGCAAATCCAGGTGTTTACATAATGCAAACTCAGTATAATACAGGACAAGAACGATGTCGAAATCCGTTTAGTAAACATTTAACTCAAGCTGAAGTCATTACGTTAGTTGACATTCAGATACTGACCAGCCTCAAGGAATACCAGGAAACAGCTCGTTATGAGAAAGAATTTCGATACAATCAAGACCTCAACATTAAAATCAAAAAATGGGCAGAATTTTGCAACTTCAATGGAGAACATCAACCTTATGGACGAGATGGACAGAGTGAAATAAGAATAAGGATAGTAAAGACAACAGATACTCATATTTCAATATTTCAAGATAACACTCAAGATCAAATATTTTCTATCATCGTCAAAGCTCGAAAGCATCTAGTTCATCAATTTTTCTCTAATGAACATTCGAAAATGATTATTAAAATTCCACAAAAATCAAGTGTCGTAAGAATTTTACATGATAACCAAGGTCCGGCACTAAAGATAGTTCATGAGATTATTGGACAAATAAGGAAAAAATCAGAAAAAGTTCATTCTGATTGTGCTGGGAAGATGAAAAATCATCTCGCACTAATGCCGTCCGTTGGATACTTTTTAATCAGGAACATGGATGCAATCAACATCTCGAAAGGAAGCCAACCAGATTCAGCAATCATCAACAATCAATTATTCGACTTTTGGTACGTCGATACCGCCTACGTTCAAGATTCACAAAGAGAACATCATAAAATGCTTCAAGTGTTGTTGAATCTTGGAATAAAAGAATCTTTGCGAAAGATGATGAATGATTTACGTAAGCAGCGTTATACACAAGTTTATATGTGTGATGAGGAAAATTACGAGATAAATATTGGACCAACAGCAGTTGCAAGTCAAGAGACTGAACATTCTACAAGAATTAAAATGCAAGATTTGAAGGTGCAAAGGCCCTTAGAAGCCTTTAAAATTGATGAAATATGGATTAAAGCTGTCGCAAAGTATCAGGCAAGAATAAAAGCACAAGAAGTAACACATCAAAAGTGTGTCGAAACAATTATTCGTGAAATAATAATTCAAATAAAAATTTCAATGAAGAAATCAGGTGAAGCGGAGATCGAATTACGGCAGTGGACGACCATCGGGCGATGCGACGAGTCAAAAACGCTGACGCGTGCATTCTTCAACGTTCGTACAATCGGAGCACCTGGCGAAATGAAATACGTAGAACGGAAGAAGGAAGAAACAGCGATTAAAATAATGTTCAATAAAATACTGGAAAAATATTTGATGAATGTGAAACTCTCACAATTTTATGGATTCCTAATCCATGAAAACGAATTGAAACACAAGGACTTGCTGAAATATTCTTATAATAAGGATAAGGATAATTTTGGAAATTGCGAGAAGGATCTATTGAATACCTCGAAGGATAGTCAAGTACTCAATTTATTTTTTACAATAAAAATATATTTGACAGTACAATTATACATAACAAAAATAAATACTAAGATCAGTGAACTATTCATCAATTTGGAAGGTAGAAGTGGTCCAGATGAAGCTCTCATACAAGGGATGCAGAGATCATTGATTAAGCAACTAGAAAATGCCGAAAACGGACTGATCGACGAGAGCACCCAAACGACCATACCCGAGATAAATTCTCCACTCTTTTTCCTTCGACAGAACATATCCAGGCGCACCATGATAATAACCATGGCACAAGATGCAATAAGGAGAGATAACTCCTTCTCCGAGGAATCGCCGTACACCTGGCAGATGGCAAGGAACAGCTATTTTCTGTTTCGACAGAAGTCGACAAGAACGAGTAACTCTTGCAGGATTCAAATTTTCTTCTTTTTGACACCACTCACGGATTGCGGAAGAAAAATCTTGCGGATAGCGAGTGAAGCCCTGCAACAAAGAAAATTTTTAATCTTCGAAAAAAGAAAAAAAGAGGGAAAACAGTTCAAGATTAAAGGACTTACTAGTTCGTTTGCTCCAACACATTGGAAATTTTCACAATCAAAACGGATACAGCCGGGACAACAACGAGCTGATATCCGAAGACGACGCTGTATTGAACGGTGTTTTAGCGATCCTGACAGCCCTTGCACTTTTCGTTGGGGACCACAAATTACAGATTTGCGGAAAAATGGATTTTTTTTGATAACTGATGTTCGGACTGTTTGGGGACAGTCTTCACAGATGTGCAAATCACTAGCACATATGGAACACTTTTTTATGGCACAACTCATATTTGAACTCATTTTGCTACGAATGATTAAAGAATTTATTCACGCCAAAATACGGAAATCGAATGAAACAATTTGGAGACAGAAGAAGTTTTTATTTACTTCAGTGCACTGTCAGCAAAAGCTACGCACATTCAAGTTCAAACGACAGCAAATTCCATCGAAGTCACATGAATTTATATCTAAAAATTCAATTGATTCTTCAGTAAGAAATCGTGAACGAGATAATTGTGAAAATTCATATTCAATGTTAGGAAACATTAAACTTCTCAAAGGGGGGAAGGAAAGTAAGGAACTTGAGCTCAGTCAAATTCTTATCTTGATTTTCATAGTAAAAGTGAAGACGAGTCTAACCATTTTCAATACCAACAACCTGGAAGAAGCTGGAAGCAGTCTTGTTGAAGTGGAAACGTGGAAAAGTAGAAAATTACAATCTACAATTTACTTAATTCTGAAATGTATAGCAGACTTGAGGACACAGAAGTTTATTGTAGAGCTGATTCAGCAGGATGGCCATATTGATGACACCAAGGCCAAGTGCACGATAGCTCTTACGCAGTTGATGCCAATAAACTCAAATGAATTTCTTTTCATTTACATAATTTCTAAACTATTAATCGAAATATTCCACAGAAAGATGCAACTGGACGATGGAAAAGACATTAAAAAAAAAAAATTGATTTTGGATAATCCAGACTTGGGAAAAGCGGAGACTCTCGAGTTATCACCATAGAGATTTTGGATAAAATTCAATTGCAATTGCAGTTGTGGATGCTGCACATATCCAATAACTGCATTTAATAATAATAATAATGATAATAATAATAATAATCAATCGATTTTCAGAATACAAGAAAAAAGAAAGAAGAAAAAAAGAATTTATGTACAAGAAAATATTTTGAAACGTAAAACTTGTAAAATTCTAGTTATATGAGGCATATTTTTTGTTCATAATGAGAGAAAATTATCAGGGATAATAATTTTCTTCCCTGGGGGGGGAGGAATGTTATGCCCCATAAGCATTATTTAATATTGTTTAATTATTTCATTATTACAGTAAAGAAGTTGAACACATTAATGAGTTCAACTTACTTCACATATTATTTGACTCAGCGTCTTATTGCTACATGTATAATCATGTTGCAATGTGACACTGATAATTGACTATAAGAATCGAACTCACTAATGTTCGAGAGGTCAGTTCTCAATCAGACACGAGAGTGTGTCATTTTACCTTTTACTTTTATATTTTATTATACATCATGGATATTAATTAATCATTTAATTTAAATAAATACTTATTCCTTTTCAAATAAACCACCGAGTTAAAGTATCTACTCATTGTAGAGGGTATCTCTACAGATAAACCCAAAGAACCTACTCTTGGACCATTACCAGTCCTAACAATGTGTCTTAGAATATCTTGGAAACTGAGCGAGATAGAGCGACTTCGCCTGGAGCCTTTTTTATGGACAATTTCAGAAGGTACAAGACAAGAGAAGGGTAACATTGCTCTATCTCGCTTAGTTCTCGAGATATTTTCAGAAACAATTGAAAAAAAAATTCGATTCATGAAAATTTCACTTTTTCACTGGATTTTTTTTTTTAATGTCTCGGAAACTAAACGAGATAGAGTAATTTCGCCCTCATGCTGTATTGTAGAAAATTTCAAAGGCTGCAAAAGAGTGTTAAAGGCACGTAAGCGAAGGGGGGAAAAAGTAATGAGAGGGGAATGAGTGTATGTGTGTGTGAGTAGGTCCTCGAGTAGTTAGTCGTTTTCGGGAAGAGTGCGAGTGATGAGTCAAAAGTATGCCTGAGAAATTAAGGAAATAAAGTTACGTGTTCTTTTCTATAAGTCCGAGTTATCGTTTAATTTGACAATCCCTAAGTTCCTAATGAAATCCTGACCTATCCACCCCAAGTAAAAAGAGAACCTTAACAGTCAGAAGTGGGACGAACCGGTAAAAAAAAAGAGTTAACAAGTACATTTAAGAGCATAAAACGAAAGAAAATCATTTTATTTGCGTGTTTTGTTCTCTCTGTTTTTTTTTTCTTCCGGAATCGTGAAAAAGTGTGTGAAAGTGGAATATGAAGACAGTAAAGAAAGAGCGAATTTTTTTTTGAGAAGGAAAATTTTTTGTTGGTCATACCGACGCTTTGGAAGCAATATGGCCGTTAAAGAGGCAAAATTTGGGTAAAAGTAAAATGGCTAAGAGAAGTAAATTAAATTCGAGAATCAAATAAAAAGAAAAATAAAAACATGAACGGCGCGCGGATTAACGAGTCTTCATTCGACGCGTTCATGGCAAGGCAAATGGGTATGAATAACAGAGCAAACAATTCCGATATGGAAACATCGGGGGACAACCCAAACGACTCGAGATCTCCTAATGCGAATAATATTGGGAGGGGAGAGACATTTCCCTACCTAGGAACTCAACGACCAACGAACGTCGATTATACCAAGGTTACTAGATCAACCAGGTTGAGACATCCTATGTCCCAATGCATAAGAACTGTCGCCGTGCGAATCTGGGGGAAATGGCTCTCCACCAATCATGTGGCAGTGCGAGGACAAGGCAGATTTTCACGCCGCACGGTGCAGCTCGCTTTTTTCAAATCGAAAATGATATATATCTATTTTATACTGTTTTTACTTTTCAAATTGTTGAATTTATTGTTCTAATAAATATTTGATGAATGAAAAGTGATCCACTTTGTATTACACATATGAAAAAATATCCTTTCCCTTCTTTCTATTTAAGTATATTGGCAGTATGTATAATATACAAGGTAAGTAAAGTTTTCCAATGAAAATTCATATTTTCAGTTGCTATATTGATTCTAATTTGATAATGTACCGCTCATTAATTTACTAATTATTCTATATTCTCAAATCGGTTCTTCTCCCTGAACATATCTCTGCAAACTCAGGAAACACTTAATGAATTCTTGATATTATTAGAAATATTGGCAATAGATTTTTTGCGATGATTCTATTGGAAAGCTGCGGAGATTTTAGGCAAAGAACCAGTGGCAAAATGAATTTTTTCGAATTTATGGAGATTTTGACTTCTTTAGCCATTTTTGAGGAGCAAAAGGCCATCTTGTTTTGAATAAGTCATCTCTTTTTGAGAATATTTTCGGTTCTATTCGTCATAGCGTAAAAATTCTGACAGGAGGTGAAAGATGAGATCATGTGCCATCGATTTAAGGGGGTTTTAATTTGAAAATATAGATTTTCAAGGTTTTTAAGGCATTTTTGTGACATAGTCTTATGAAACCGTTTTTGGCTAATAACTATCTCAAAAGTTTATATTTTTTAATTTGAAACGCTATAAATCAATGGGAAAGAAGCTCACTTTTCATTTGAAATCAACCCCAAATTGCTACAATCAATAGAATCTGAGAAATTTCGATAAAATTGAAAATTTTCGGACAAGGGATGGAATTTACCCCTTAAATGCCCGAAAATATTGAATTTTGAAAAAAATTCGAGAAAAATATATCTGACATTTGTTTTCAGTTAAAATTTTCTTTGCTTTTCAATGGAACAATGAAAAAAATCCATCTCCTATTGTTTCACAATTGAGTTATCCATAATTTGAGTGAAGTACGATACATTGTAGAGCTGCCATGTGATGGATTCATGAAGCAGATAGTAAGAAAGAAGCAAATATATATTTATTTTGTTATCTATTATTTACTGTGAAAGATTGAGTAATTCAATTAATAATAAAAGAAAATTAATTTGATGCTTCTGAAACAAATACACTCAGCAAAAAAATTAAGGGAGCAGTAAATTTTGTTAGTTTTTTGGGTGATTTTCAAATGGCTGTTACTTCGTCAAAAATTATTGTATCCGGATAAGAAAAACGGTTGGAAAGCTTGAAGTTTCTACTCTTGAAATCTTGTGATGAAAATTTTTTATGACCATCCGTTATAACGAGATAAGAGGGTGGGAAGCGGAAATTTGTTTTCTCTTTTTTTTTCATTTTTTCCAATTGTTTCACGGACTTCAAAAAATTTTTTTCACCCTAACCCTCATCGGGATCGTGTAACCTGATCTTTCAGCTTCAATTTTCTTTTTTTATTTTCCCCCTACGACCATTTGTTGCTGAGATATCGTCGATTGAATCAAAAAACACCCTTTTGTCTTTAATCGTCGATATCTCAGAAACTACTGATTGCACAGCGAGCGGATGATGAGATTCGTTAACTTGAATGAATTTCCTGTAAGAGATTTCTGCACTGTTCAATTGAAAAAAAAATTTCTTCCACTTTTAGAATTCGTTTGAATAAGTACCGAAAAATTGAGTTTTTTTTCTTTTTTGAAAATTGCCCAGAATTTCGCGATTCTGTGAAAATTGCAAATGTTTTAACGTTTTTCTTCACTTTACTGTGTGCTGAAACACCGCCTAAATTTTCAAGTCAATCGGCTGGACCGTTTCTTTTCCCGAATGAACAAAGTTTCAGTAAAAATTAAAGGAACACTTTTTTGTTCTTTAAACACCAATTAATGATAATTAAGGCCGAAAATGTGTTTTCTCGGTTATTTCTTCGTGATTTTTAGTGCAAAATTTGTTCAGTCTCATCAAAAAAAAAACCATGAAAAAATCAATTTTTTTTTGCAAAAAATCAACAAAAAATTCGTTTTTTTTTCTTTGATCAATAAAAAAATCTAAAAATTTTCTTCAAAAAAACCCATGAAAAAATCGGAAAAAAATTAAAAAAAAAAAAATAAAAGCTAGAATTGTATTTGACTCGGAAAGATAGTGACTCGAAAATTGTTTTTAAACGAAAAAATGTTTCTTTTTTCGATTGAAAAATTGATTTTTTTCTGAGTTTTCGATCGGAGAAAGTCGAAAAAAAATGTAATTTTAATCGAAAAAATATCGACAAAAAAATTTTTCGCTAAAAATATCGCTATCTCTCCAAGTCAAATGCGATTCTAGCGTTTTTTTTTTAATTAAAAAAAAAATTTCCGATTTTTTCATGGTATTTTTTTTAACAAAAAAAAAATGAATTTTTTTTTGATTTTTGCAAAAAAAAACGATTTTTCATTGTTTTTTTTTTCGATGAGATTGAACGAATTTTTCACCAAAAATCGCAAAGAAATGACGGAGAAAAACACATTTTTGGCCTTAATCATCTTTAATTGAGGTTTAAGGAACAAAACAGTGTTCCTTTAATTTTTGCTAAAACTTTGTTCATTCGGGGAAAAAACGGTCTAGCCGATTGGCTTGAAAATTTGGGCGGTGTTTCAGCACACAGCAAAGTGAAGAAAAACGTTAAAACATTTGCAATTTTCACAGAATTCGCGAAATTCTGGGCAATTTTCAAAAAAGAAAAAAAACTCAATTTTTCGGTACTTTTTCAAACGAATTTTAAAAGTGGAAGAAATGTTTTTTTCAATTGAACAGCGCGGAAATCTTACAGGAAATTCATTCAATTTTACGAATCTCATCAGCTGCTCGCTGTGCGATCAGTAGTTTCTGAGATATCGACGACTAAAGACAAAAGGGTGTTTTTTGATTCAATCGACGATATCTCAGCAACAAATGGTCGTAGGGGGAAATTAAAAAAAGAAAATTGAAGCTGAAAGATCAGGCTACACGATCCTGATAAGGATTAGGGTGAAAAAAAAAATTTGAAGTCCGTGGAACAATTTGAAAAAAAGAAAAAAAAAATTCCGCTTTCAACCCTCTTATCTCGTTATAACGGATGGTCATAAAAAATTTTCATCACAAGATGTCACGAGTAGAAACTTCAAGCTTTCCAACCGTTTTTTTTATCCTGATACAATGATTTTCGACGAAGTAACAGCCATTTGAAAATCACCCAAAAAACTAACAAAATTTACTGCTCTCTCAATTTTTTTGCTGAGTGTAATGGAAAGCAAAAAGACAATAACAATTTATTGAGTTAATGCAATAAATTTATTGAATTAACCCCTCTCCGTAGTTAGTCGAGAACGTAGATAGGAGAAAGTAGGGTAAAATGAAAAATCTTCGTTTTCCTCTAATATTATTCTCGTATAATTGATTTGTCTCTTTTCTCTTCTATTTCTAATAATACATTCTATTGAATTTCGTAAATAGATATTTTTTGATTTTTTTTTCCATAGAAAATAGAAATTCTTTTCTGTCATATAAAATAACTTAAAAAAGTTTCCTTTTTAGATTGACTTATTATTTATAATGAGTTTACAAAAAATGAGATTATTCAATAAGTAGTTGTTTATAATTATATTAAGTCAATTGAGAAATGATGGATACTCTTCTGAATTATTTATTTTCTATCAAATACAGCATTTGAATTTTTAAATTTCACAAGCCTTCATACTGCTCGCTTCAAGGCGACTTTTATGACTCCAGCGACAATTCGCACGGCGACAGTTCAGTTGTCTCAACCTGGTTGATCTAGTAACCTTGGATTATACCAGTCAAGGAGCAAGACCAAGAGACATGAATTTTCAAGCGCAGGCAGCGAGAAAGAGAGAGGAAAGACCACCTTCAAGATTAGCAGACGAACAGCCATATTCAATGCTGTCACCAGAAACGTCAAATCTACTTCAGCCACCACCATCCTATAGCCAGTCGATGGGAGGCACGAGACCCCAGCAACGAAGAAACATGGAGACAGGTCAAGAGAGAAATGCATTCGAGAATGCAACAGCGTCGCAGAACAAAGCACCTCAATCACAACAACAGGCTTCTGGTTATCCAAGACCAAATGAACGAACAAATAATTATCAATACCCCAATTACGACTTACCACGAATGAATATTCCTAGTCAACCATTCCAACGAGAAAATGTCCAACAAGAAAACGTCCGAAGAGAGTTTCCGCAGAATGCACCAGAGCCGATGTCAGTAAATGATACTGTTAAAACTTGGCCAGGGCGTTCAATGCTCAAGGTCAGGAATTTGAAGATTCCCGCCAGGGCATCCATCTTGCCACGTTGGCAACTTCTCCATCGGCTCCACGGAATCTCCCGAGAGGCCTCGGGAGGTAACGAACGCCCGAAGCGGCATTCTCACTTGCCTTTCGGCTTTCGGCAAGACAACTTGGCTTTCGGCTTCTTACGAGAACGTACGCGATTCAACGAACGGTTTTCTTTTTCAAAATTATCTTCGGACAATTAACGTGGTTTTTTGTGATAAATTAACGGAAATCATCAATCTAATTGTTAAAAATCGACAAGTAAAATCACCGATAAACAATACCAAAGATTAGTGTAAATAATTAAGGTTTTTACAATAAAACACGGACAATAGCCAATTCGGCTTCATAAACGTGCATTAAACAATCATTTTATCGACCTCGCCGAGTTTCAGGCTTATCAGCATCTTTTTTCACCACCACTCACGGACCTGGGCATCACCGTCGAAAATTCTCCTCTCGAAAAATCACCTAGTTTTTTAACATTGGTCCTTCGAGTAGCCGGATCGTGAGTCTATAAAAAGTGTGCGTGAAAATTTATCGGAATAAAATTGGTGAAAACGTGGTCGTTAAAATCAAACATTCGGGGTTCACAAAAGGATTAGCGCGGACAGTATCGAAAATCCTTTGTGTGATAAATAAAGTGTGAAAAGACAAAAGGTGTTTGTTTACGTTTCGGACATCAACAGTGGTTCGAGTTTCGGCAAGTCTCAGTGACGTCATCGGCCGTCGGTAGCAGCCATCCCCACCATCGGCGCAACTCTCCGGAAAACTTCGGCACTCATCGTAGACGCTCGAGCATCTGTCTCTCTCCACGCAGCATAAGGCTTCCCCCACCACTGCCAGACCAGGCAGAGCGGCAAACACGTGCGAGACTTCACGCGGCACACTCACCAGTATTTTCAAACGCAAGTATAACACTTGCACAATCGGTACGTTTGACAGTTAATTTTTATATTATACTTTCTGGTGTATTAAATCGAAATGGACAATAATCGAAGAAAATAATCGCGTATTATTTCAATTGGACGCAAACGCTCGAGTCATTTCAAGAATGCAAGAGCTAGAAAATCGAGTAGGCTATATTAAAACCAATGGCTTAGTGGAAAATCTTCAAGATAATCAACAAGTTCAAAAGCAATTGGAGGGCGTTCATAACCCCCCTCTGGATTAATTCCTTCATTTTCGGAAATGGGTTTTTATTCGCAATAATTCTAATGAAAACATTGCGCTTTTCACAGGAACAATACCGAAGCAAATCTCCAACGGACATCAACAATCTTGAGAAATCTCCAATGGACATTCATCATTCAGAGACATCTCCAATGGACAATAGCTGCAATAGCACATCTAGCGTAGCCAGAACTATTCAAGGTCAATCTCCAACGAGCCTTAGTCATCATGGATCATCATCAAATACTGCTTCATCGACACCATTGGTCATTTCAGCAACGGCAGTGGCTCTTGCAGAATTAGAACTGGGTTTTCATCATGATGTTCGGATTTTCATCCGAATTATCATTCATATCCGGGAAGTTAGCATCGGATCTCCATCTCCACTGACGTAATTCAACTATTAACAAATTATTGGGATTGGAAATGTCAACACCACAAAGACAAGAGGTTCTTTAACAATTTACTTGGAGTCTAAGTGGAATAATCATATGGAAATTGAACGTCCACATCTTGAACAAAATCTTGGCTTAATCATCACACTTACTCTCCAACGTGGAATATCTTGGAGAAACACCATCAATATTGGTTCATCATCATCGAACATGATCAATATGGCCAATCTTCAAGACAATCATCACTCCGAACGAGTCAATAACAGGTTCTTCATCACTGGACACGGCTCTTCATCAAGTTTTACAATCAGGAGATCAACGGGCTTAGAAGAATTTACGACTCTTCGAACGTTCGTTGGAATCCGAAAATAAAATAAGGATTAAGAAGTTATTCAACATCAACTAACGACAGATAATTTGGTTATGCATCAAATCAACGCAGTCATCGAATTGGCAATGGGTTTGGAGAAATTTACGACTTCTTCAAAGCCAAACGGATTCAAGACTTCATAGGCAACTGAACATCACCAACAGCGGGCTTATACAATCAGTTTTGAAGGTCTCTTCATTATGATTCATGGTCAATCATCAACCACAGAGGCCAGGTTATCATCGAAGCAACTTGAAAGTCAATCAACGTTGGAAAAACCTTACAACTTTTCTATGGCTAAAGTGACTTGGAATCAATTGGATCATTATCACACAACGGGGAGCCAAGGCGAACGGATTAAAATCATTTAAGAATTGGAGTGAAGGAATTTCTGATTCTTTCATATCTCTTCAACGAAACTCATCATCATGGACCAAGGCTTTGAAAATTCAACAGATAATATTATCATGGTTAACCAAAATCACTAAATTTATCAGTTGTTCTCAGAATTCAGCATTAATGAAGTGAGACATCTACTAGCACCACCACCAATGGCGGAGAACAAACATCGAAGATCATCATACCACTTTGCGAGTTCTTCACGGCGGGCGGCAATGGAATTGCAGCATATCAAAAGTTTCTCACGGGGGGCGACAATGCTCCATCAACTTTGGACAATTTTCACATGTGTCGGTTATTGGATCGGAGAACACGCAAAATTGGAGCAACCAACATACTGGGGATGCTCACCGACCATTAAGGTCTGCAGTTGGACATTACAGGAAATTAAGGTGCTAAACAATTCAACTAAATTAAAGTTTAGTTAAACCTGAATTAATCAACTTTGGCATTCGGCGACGCAACTAATAGAAGGCAATCACGGAACAGACACAACATCTGGGTTCAAGCAACTACGGTCATTACCAGAAAGGAATTACAGCGTCTTTCGAGAAATTCACCAATTGGAAGTTTGGCACCAATAGCAACTATGGAACACTGGGCAAGCAACAATCTAGATCTACCAAAGTGAAGTTGAAACAACGATCGAGTTTCTTCATCATTCATTCAATGGGCATTCAGCACTTGGTAGTTACGAAATCAGGACAAGACTCGTCATCAACGCTAGCCTTTATGTCTAAATAGCGCGCAGGACATAACGGTTACCATTGTGAAGGAGCAACGTCTGACAACGGAACGAAATCAACATTTATCAAGCTTCAAAAGTTATGGAAAATTCATCCTTGAAGCACTCATTGGGGAAAAGCATCAACAAGTCCAACGAAAACAGCTGGAGAAGTCAGAAGCACTCTTTCAGGTTGAGATTCTGAACTTAGAGGACACAAATTTCACCCAGCAAAGACGACGAAGTGGCAGATTCGAAGGGTCACCACCTGAATGGAAACCAATCTCACCGAGATAAATCACCAATTAACTTATAGCAGATTATTCGGAGCAGCAGCAATTAAAATCGCCACATTCTGGTTCACCAGCGTCGTCATTAAAAGCATCACGATCAAAGGGTCTCACCAGGGGTTCAACCGGCCTTGAAGGAATTTACGCCTCCTCCGAGACTGAGACGAACAGCCGAATCACCAGGAATCCACCAGGGTAGAAGGAATTTACGCCTCTTTCTGGACGAAAGTGGAGTCTGATCACCACGGAAAGGCTACCACCAAAGGGAACATGGAAAATCAAGAATTAGCTGATCGGATCCAGCCAAAGGGACAGCATCAGCATATCAGTTGGAGCGATACATCTGCCTCTGCCGATTCCAAAAAACTTCATCTGAAATCAGAGTTTTGGAAGCTCAACGAAAAGGCTCATTGAAGCACAATGAGATGAAACAGGTGTTCAGACCAAGCAGAAGATCAACAAGTAATACTTGGTCGCAGCATCCAACCACAAGGCGAATTCACCAGGACCATCAACACCATCATCACCATAGGCATCCGGACCAAAGGATATCACCAGGAGTCCAACAGGTCTTGAAGGAATTTACGACTCCTTCTGGGCTGTCTTGGACAACGAATCACCCAGAGACGGCAATCAGCTTGGACAAATCATTAACAATGGACCACTTGACTGGCGAGCAAGGTCGACAATCAGCTGATCGGAAAATCTGCTTCACCAAAATCAGTATAACGGAAAAATTCAAAATTTTGAATTTAACGGTTTTTTCGTGGTTCCACGGGGTTCCTCGCGGTTCCATGCATTTAATAATACATGTATTTTCTGTTCCAGGTGGTTCAGAACGGTTCCACGGAATTTATTCAAATTTCAGACGACCATCATCGACAATTGGGGTCTGATTCATTTGAGATGAATCAGCTGTTCAGGCCAAATCAGAGATGAATCACCAATTAAAGGCCACAGCATCCAATCGGTTTGGAATTCCACCAGGTAGATCAACAGCACCATCTTCATCAGGTCGTTGTCGCAGGTGCGATCAACGACGGCGGGCGGTATGTTAAAACTTGGCCAGGGCGTTCAATGCTCAAGGTCAGGAATTTGAAAATTCCCGCCAGGGCATCCATCTTGCCACGTTGGCAACTTCTCCATCGGCTCCACGGAATGTCCCGAGAGGCCTCGGGAGGTAACGAACGCCCGAAGCGGCATTCTCACTTACCTTTCGGCTTTCGGCAAGACAACTTGGCTTTCGGCTTCTTACGAGAACGTACGCGATTCAACGAACGGTTTTCTTTTTCAAAATTATCTTCGGACAATTAACGTTGTTTTTTTTGTGATAAATTAACGGAAATTATCAATCTAATTGTTAAAAATCGACAAGTAAAATCACCGATAAATAATACCAAAGATTAGTGTAAATAATTAAGGTTTTTACAATAAAATACGGACAATAGCCAATTCGGCTTCATAAACGTGCATTAAACAATCATTTTATCGACCTCGCCAAGTTTCAGGCTTATCAGCATCTTTTTTCACCACCACTCACGGACCTGGGCATCACCGTCGAAAATTCTCCTCTCGAAAAATCACCTAGTTTTTTAACAGATACCTTTAGGATGTTATTGGAAGAGAGTCGTAGAAGAGATCTAATGATGATGGAAATGATGAATCGTTTATTAGAAGACAGGAGAAATCAACGACCAGCAAACGATCCAAGGGAACCAGCTCCCTTGAACTACAGCATCCTACCAGATTTGACGCAAACTATTGGTACCTTTGATGGCGAAGGCGGAGGATTTATCGCACGTGAATGGTTGGAAAACTTGGAAAGCATGGCCAATTTACATCGCTGGCCTGATACGGTAGCATTACAAACGGCTCGATCAAGTTTGAGTGGGGGGGCCAAGGATTGGTACCGAGGTAACCGCAATATTTTGAACACCTGGTTAGAATTCCGAGAACTGTTTACATCTACATTCATAACATCAGAGAGTTACGCGGTTAAATGGAAAAGAATGGAAGAAACAATACAGAAAAGGGGAGATTCTCTTAATGCGTATTTTCACGCCAAGGCACGACGATGTCATGCTGTACGTCTCAACGTAGAGGAAACCAAAGAACAAATTTTGGTAGGACTTGCATCGAAAGATTTATGTGCAGTGATGGCAGCTCGCTCTCATGAGAATTTAGCAGCATTATTGCAGGATATGCAAAGTTACGAGAGATTAGAAGGTCAACGAATTGCTCGAATGAAATTCAATCGAGAGAATCAACAGGGAGACCGATCAATGAGAGCATCGACACCAGCGGGAGCAGACATGAACAGCAACTCTACGTCAAGTACTTCACCAAGTTTAGCACGATTACCAATACGAAACGAGAAAGGTGAACCTCTGTGTTTCAATTGTACCAAGTACGGTCATATGGGAAGAGAGTGTTCAGCACCACCTCGCGAACAGTACTGCCCAAATTGCAAAAAGAATGGACATCCAAGATCTCGTTGTCCAGAAATTCCAGCAAATGCAGCAGCATTCAATAATATCAGTTCAACAAAACCGAACTCAGCATCAAGTAGTAGTACAAAAATAAATCTCGTGACAGGTGAACAGAACTCAGCCGCAACATACATTAAAACAGTAGAGGTAAATAATAATGCTATAACAGGGTTCATAGACGCCGGGAGTTCTGACTGCTTAATTAAAGCTTCAACGGTACTTCAGCATGGTGTAATTTTTACTCCAGAATCGAGAACGCTTCAGTGCTACGGTCCAGGGCAAAATCAAGTCAACTCTCATGGACTAGTGAAAGCTAAACTTAGAATTGATAACGTGAGTGTAGAAAATGTGCTGATACGAGTAGTACCTGATAATTATCAAGCCACAGATATATTAATCGGTCGTACGTTCACGGAAGCCCCAGGGGTGGAATATGAAAAGGCCGATGGACAACTCGTATTTCGTCATCACATGGATAGCATTGTAAATGCTGTATCCATTCCAACTCGTCATATCGTGCAAGTGCATGAAAATGCAGAAATTCCTCCGTTTTCAGTTCAATTCATAACTCTCCAATCACAGGAACATGTATTTGCATCACCATTATTGAACACGAGTAATGTTCCAAAGACATTAGTGAAAAATACACCGATTAGAGAACTTGAAAAACCAAGTTCGCCAATACTTCAAGTGAGTGTAACGAGTGAACCCATAAGAAAAGAGCATTTAGACGTGAGTGATAAAGTGGAAGAAAATGTAGTGAGTGAATTACTGGCAGTATTAAATAAATATCGAGATGCAATTGCGTTAAAAATATCAGAGTTAGGTCAAACAGATCTAGTGAAAATGGACATTCAAGTGAAACCGGGAAGTGAACCACCCGCGAGTAAACCCTACCGCGCGAGTATGAGTGAACGTGAAACAATGCGGCGTATCGTGCGTGAGTGGAAAGAAGCAGGAATCTGCAGAGAGACAAATTCACCTTATGCGAGTCCAGCATTTTTGATAAATAAAAAGAATGGTGAGAAACGCATGGTAATCGATTATCAGAGACTGAACGACATCACTCAGCGCATTCATTTTCCGTTGCCTGATGTGGACGCACATTTAGAGAAAATTGGCCAGTTCAAATTATTTATTACCTTAGATCTAGCTCACGGCTATTTACAAATTCCATTGTCAGAGGAAGCGTGTGAAAAAACGGCCTTTATTACTCCAGACGATACTGGAGAATTCACAACAGCAATGTTTGGATTGATGAATGCACCTTTTTATTTTATGAAAACAATGCAGAAAACACTCGAGCCCTTGAGAGACGATAGTGTTGTTTATTTCTTAGACGACGTTCTAATACCGGGAAATACCTGGCCAGATATGAAAATTAAATTATGTAAAATATTAGAGCTGTTACGGCGCGCTAAACTCACGTTAAATATATCGAAATGTCAATTCTTGAAAGATAAGGTAACTTATCTAGGCTTAGAATTATCTGGTAAAACTATTCAGCCGGGAGAAGGATAAGTGAAGGCAATTAAAGAATTTCCTGTGCCAACAAATGTCCACCAAGTACGACGATTCCTCGGATTAACGGGATTTTTCAGAAGATTTGTAATAAGATACGCGAGTCGAGCGGCACCATTGAATGCCTTATTGTGTAAAGACACAGTTTTTGTTTGGGATGAAAGCACAGCGCATTCATTTTACGATCTCCGCGACGCTTTAACCTGTAGCCCAATTCTCAAACCATTCAATCCAGCTGCACCAACAGAACTTCATACAGATGCATCGTCAATAGGACTTGCGGGAATGCTAATGCAAAAGGGCGAAGATAACAAATGGCACCTTACGTATGCAGTTAGTCGGCGAACGAGTTCAGTAGAGAAAAATTATCATTCTTCCAAATTGGAATTAATGGCCATTGTCTGGTCTATCAATCGATTACGACCGCTTCTAATCAACATTTCCTTCACGATAGTCACAGACTGTCAAGCGCTTATTTATTTAAACGCGAAGAAAACTAAAAATCCTCAAATTGCTCGATGGGCTATTGCATTAAGTGAATATGACGTATCAATACGTCACCGTCCAGGAACTCAAATGGCACACGTAGATGCCTTGAGCCGCGCACCAGCAAAAGATCCGAGTGAAGAGACTCGAGAGGAGCAGAATGTGAACGAGAGCAGTCAAAATCAGTCAGCCAAAATACAAACAGTGATGAATGAGGAAGATGAAATAGTTTTATTCCAATGTAGTGATGAAAAGCTGAAGAGAAAGATCGAAATTCTGAAAAAGAGCGTTGGGAACCGCTCTAAAATTGAGAGGGGGGAGGTCCAAGACTATGAACTTCATCATGGAATTGTCTACAAGCGGTGTGGTGAGAAATTATTATTTGCAGTACCAAATACATTACGCAAAAGCTTAGTAATTAGATTTCATGACTTGAGAAGTCATCCAGGCATCGAGAGAACATTATATCAGATGTCTCAACATTATTATTTCCCAAGGATGAAACAATACATAAGACATCACGTCAGAGCCTGTGTCCAGTGTATCTTAACAAAGAGTAAACCAGGAAGACAAGCCGGTGAGCTTTACCCGATTCCTCCAGGCCCAAGACCCTTCTCAACGATTCATGTTGATCACTCTGGTCCATATGTCACAAGTACCAAAGGAAATCGTTACGTTTTTGCTATCATTGATAATTTGACGAGATTCGTGATGCTGCGAGCAACAAAAGATACTAAAACCGTTGGAGTACTCAGAGTACTCAAGGAGTTTATACTTCAATACGGTGCACCCGTGAAACTGGTCTCAGATCGAGGCACAGGATTTACTTCACACAAATTTGCCGAATTCTGTAAGACTCAAGGAATTAAACACACATTGAACTCACCAAGACGACCTCAAGCCGACGGGATTATCGAGAGAATGCATGCCACACTGGTTCCAGCCATGCAAATGAGTACTGTACGAGAAGACAATCGAGACTGGGACACGCAATTGAAGTTTGTGCAACGTGATTTAAATATTTGCCCAAATCAGACAACTGGGAAACCACCGTTCGTGTTATTATACGGTTATACACCACGATTCGATGAGGAAAGTCTGAGGAAATTAACAGATGAAGGAGAAGAACGATTCATGCATCCAACAATTCTTCAAGATGAAGCGAGAGAACGGATTTCGAGAGAACAAGCCAAATACAAAGCTAGGTACGACGCCACAAGAGATTTAAACACAAAATTTTTCATTGGAGACATTGTATTTATGAAAAGTCAAGCAATATCTACTGGAGAGAGCACAAAACTCCAAGCCAAATGTCGCGGTCCACTAGTGATAGCGGAGGTGTTGACGAATGATACGTATCAGGTAACTCAGCTCAGGGAAGATGCACCTGGTAGACGATACACCTCAACGGCTCATGCAAGCCAACTCAAAATTTGGAGACCGTCTCAAGACAACGATGATGAGAGAGAAGAAGATAGTGGAGAAGAAAGAGAGAATGACTCAACGTACAGTAAATCGCTAAGCGAGAACTCAGAAGAGAATAAAGAAAAACAACAAGAAAAATCAATAAATGACGTAACTATCGCTCCAAAATCAAGTGACACGTCAGTCACAGCTGATCAAAAATATGCCGAACGAGATAAACAACAACAGACACAAATACCGAGACGACTATCATCACGACAGCGCCGAGCCCCTGAACGCCTCGGAATTAATAAAGACACTGAATAAGGAAGAATAAATAAAGTTTAATAAAAAAAAAAAAAAATATCAGTGAAGTGAAAAATTCAAGTGTTAAACGTGTTAGAACCCAGAAAACAAGGCGCCGACAATTTGTCGACTTTTTGTCGACAAAACATCTGAAAAATTACCGTCAAATATTCGACAATAAGACGGAAAAAAAACTACGATAACTGACTATATTGACACTTTCGAGTTATCAAGTTATCAGCAAAATTATCGGAAAATTATCCGCAAAAAATGTGAGAAGAATTGTCGATAAAGAGATATATGAGAATTTTTCTGAGCCGAGTATAATAGCTCGAAACACTGGTAGATGGCGGGAGGGACCATTTTGTGATCATGTATGAGTTCAAGAGATGGCGCAATTTGAATTTTCTAGGCTTACGGGCCCAAGTCGGTATATCTTGTTTTTAGTAGCGGGCGAGCAGCCTGAGTCAGAGGATGTGCGCAGGGATGTAATTTTTTTTCAGGGTTCAGTATTGTTCGTATGAAACTGTTTTCATTCACATGCTATTCATGTTTACAGTTCAAAATCACAGTAAAAAAAATATAGCCAAAAATCGGAGCAGTGGTCACCCCTGGGGTTCAATGTGCACCCTATCAGTACGCATCTTCTCGCGAAGAATAGATGCTGTAAATTGATTTTTCGCTGAGAAAACTCAAAAAAAACGATTTTTTGACAATTCGCCCTTTCTCGAGAACCATTAAACCGATTTAGCTGAAATTTCGCGGAGAACATTGCGCTCGCGTAGTGAATATACCCTACAAATTTCATATCAATACATGTAGCCGTTTCCAAATAAAGTGATGGAATGTGTCATCACACACATACACACATACACACACACATACATACAACAGACATTTGAAAAAAAAAACATTTTTTTCCGACATTTCAGATCATCTGGAGTCATAATCCGATGAAATCTCAAACTCGAAAAAAATGACGATTACAAAGCTTCCATGCGGAAGCAAAAAGTGAGAAAAATGGCACTTACACCCTTTGGTTTCTAGATCGACGATATGCTCAGAGTGGGAATCATATTCATTATTCTTACCTTCGATATATTCCACCGCCCCTCAAAGGAGGAGAAAGAGCGTTCCCCACTCTCAACCTTTTTTCGTTGTCTCTCCTTCATCTATAGCTATCTCAGTTTTCTTGCGCATGCGGAGACGTGCGCGGAATGACAAAGACACACATAGACAAAAGAGTCAACAATAATAATATTACCGTTGAAGAGAGAGCAACGTATCGTCTTCTCTCATTCTCGTGCTAACGGCCTGGACCCGCAGAAACCGAGTCGGAGCCTCTATTATTTTGCAAATCGGAGCCTCGCGCGAGGAGAATAATGGGAGTTTCACTATATTTGGAAAGGGAGGGATAGTCTACCGAATGAGAGTTCATTATTAAAAATTGATCAGTTTCGATTGAAAATGGAAATTTCGATTGATTTAACTTGGGTATAATCGATTTGATTAGTTTGAAGATTTACATTTTTTATATTTGAAGATTTTTATTGACGGAAATACTAGCAAGTACAATATATAGATATATGCAGTCTTTCGGTTCCTTATATTTAATGTAGTCTCAGCCTACAGTAGGCTTTTACATTCGATTGGTGTTTCTACAATTTCACAGGAATAGTGTAAGTTTTTACTGAGATTAAGAATAGGAAAAAGTGGTTCATTAAAAAAATCCCTAATTGCATTTTAGAGATTCAGTCTCTCCCTGTAATTTCGTTCTTCTCTAATATCCCATGAATAGGGCCCGGACGTTCCTTTAAAATCCTGACCAGCGTGGATATAACGCTGAGTCAAAATTTTTTGCGTTATTCATGTACGTTAAACTACCAAACTGACAGCTCATAAATGAATAGAATTTGAGAAAAAATTGAACAATAATAATAATTATGCGGTGAAATATTTGTGAGAAAGCTTAAGGTAAGAAGAATACTACATTTCACTGGCGGAATTCGGGGGGAGTTCGAGAAAATATTATATTTCGCGGGAAGAACTTGAGAAAATACTTTATTTTGCTGGGGGAATTTGGGGAGAATTCGAAAAAATATCATATTTTGCTGGGAGAATCTGGGGGGAATTCGAGAAAATACTATATTTCGTGGGGGGGATTCGTCCACAAGTATTCTAGACGAATTCCCCCTGCAAAATGTAGTATTTCCAGGAATGCTCTCCAAATTCCCCCTGCGAAATATACTATTTTTCTTACCTTGAGCTTTCTCATAAATATTTCACCGCATAATTATTATTATTATTTAATTTTCTTTCAAATTCTATTCATTTATCAGCTATTAGTTTGATAGTTTGACGTAAATGAATGAATTAAAAAATTTTGACTTAGCGTTATATTCACGTTGGTCAGTATTTTAAGGGAACTTCCGGGCCCTACTCATGAACTATTAGATTTTATCATGAACGATTCGTTTTCTCAAGGATGCTGGGAAGATGCGTTTCTGACTAAGCGACACAAACTTACAATCCCATTTTTGCATTACCTTGAGAGAAAGAACTTTTTCGACATCGCTGCTATGTTCAACTCGTGCTGAGAAAAGTCTTTTCGTTTATTAGTGAACGTGCGTATGTATGGCCTAAAACAGAGCCGAGGGCTGCGAATCACATGAGCCGAAAAACCCGACGCACTTTCATCGAAATATGATACTTCTTACTTTCTTGTATTAGGAGGGGATGTTCCTCCTCCGATCACCACGCAGAAGGTACTACAAAATACTATAGTTTTTGAAGAGGGCAAGCGTAAGAGTTAGGTTAGAGATAGTTTCTTATCAGATAATAATAGTCGATGTATTTTTGAAGGGCCAACCATCGATGAATGAGTTGATTCTACTAGGTTTCATTCTACCCTTTGTAATGTTTCTTAAGATTACAAATTGACATAGTGATAAATTAATGGATGAAGATGAATTCGAAATAGGCCTCAATTAAGAATATTCAATTCAACATTACTGTGATAATGTATGTATCAGGCTGCGGTTCGACACTAGGTATTTCATTACAAGTCGGTAATGGCCAGTAAGGCATTCGATAACACTTGGCAGCTACTTGATTTAATCCTATACATTCCAAGTTCGCATTCAAATTTGAACATTTAAAGCTTCCAATGACACTTGATTCTATCCCAGCGTCAAACCAAGATTCAATCATTTCAAATTTATTAACTACTAATGAATAATCTTTTTCATTACCATTATCATGATGAACCAATACATTACGTATGATACAAATAGAAGAATCATTCAAGATACAGCAATTATCACGGATGTTGATGCCCAAACTGAATTTTCCTGTGTTAATTAATTTATATTGGGAAGTATTTGGACGTTGAAGATCATGCGGAAGAGGTCCATCGTTTTGAATTTGAGATGGATTTATGTCACTATTGACTTGAATATTTCGAGATAATTTTGCTCCAGAAGTTGATTTCTCCGTGAGACGGCGAGAGATTTGTTGCAGAGGTAAATGGGGCTTCCTACATATTTTGCGGAAGAAACTCATGTTGTTTTCATAGGGAAAAGCCGAAATTGTGTCCAATGAACCGAGATTCTTTACATCCTCTACAAGGTGTTTTTGAGCGTGAATATTATAGGAAGGAAAGTTTTCACCGTAAATTCCAGGAGCAGTGCTTTCCCATGTATCTAGGACGACTTTCGCGTACTCCAAATGGAAGGTTGATGGCTGCGGAGCAACTAAGCATCTCAGAGCAGAATGATGGAGCAGGTAATGTTCATAGACGATGGTTTTATAAATCCCATAGTATATAACTGGTCCGGTATAAAGAATTAATTGTCTGAATTCTGTCGCCTTCATACGTTTATAATCAGTTATATTCTGTGAACGGCGTGAGAACTCACGAGGAACGAAATTGGAAATGATACTGAGTCTTGCATTTACAATGCCAATCTCAACAGCTGATAATTTCACATCTTTCGAAAAATTGTGGTTACTACCGACCGTCGCCCAGGTTTGCCGCTTCACTGCACCCAATAGAGTGGAATGCATCCAATCAAATGAAACTTGTTTCACCAAGTCCAAAGGGAGTCTTGCTAAAGGGGTGTGACCGTGATGATGTTCTTCATCAGTGAGATTCCGATAATCTTCATTCGTCCTTGGAGTGCCATCTTCAGCGCATTTCGAACAATTATTATGACCGGTATGGCCCTTATGGTTCAGTATGAATGCTCTCGCTGGGGCATCAGCTATGAAACTGTGTAATTCAAGTGATTTTTTCTTGTTGTCGAATTCGATGCCCCCTTTCGTTATTATTTGATTGAATTCGTCAATGAAGTCTTCGAAGAATTCATCTGCACTATTCGGCTTTTTTTTCCCTTTATACACCCCAAAAATGAGAGGGGTGCTATTAGGAATATTCGCGAATTTCCCTTGTATGGGCCAAATTGATACGTATCCCGTTCTATCCAAATTAGCGCCATCAGTGTTAATGTCTAGTTTTAACACATTCGGAATCAAAGACTTATCGACATTTCGAAGATAATCGAGTATTGTTTTCTCCACTCCTATATGTAGATATTGTCCAGGCGCAACTTGCTTCAGTATGATTTTTTGCTGGGGTGTATTCATCAATGTTCTATGATCAGCAGGGAGATGAGAGAAACATGGGTGTTGACGTATCAGTTTCAAGATTTTCGTACCTGTTACTTGGGGTACATTGCATTTATCGAAAATATCTTTCAACTGTACACGAAAGTTAATATCTTCTCCGTCCGAAAAAGCCGCGTTTTCACTCCAGTCACTTAAGCTTTCTCCGTCATCACAATATGATGCATGATCTGTAGAAGCAAATGAATCATCATCGCTCGTTAACGATGAGGAATCCTCATTAAAATCCATGAATCCTTAAATATAAATGATACTGGACAAAAATGACTGTTAGATATTTACGAACGGAAACACAGGTTTATTCATACGAAATTTTTTGTTGAATATGAATATCTTTCCACGCAACAAACTTCTACCTTCTCGACGACAAGGTTAAGAGACAACTGACTGAGAATGGTTCATGGAGACTTGTCTATTCATTACAAGGTTAAAACAGGGAAGCAGAGCCAGATATAATTTCGAGAAATTCTGGATATCTCGAAGTCTTCTTCATAAAGAAAAACTTTTTCAAGAGTGTCATAAAATTTTCAATTACATTTTATCCGGCCCAGGCAAACCGTGCTCTCTGTACTTAGCGTACCCCCGACCTTTATTAATGCGAACAATGCCGGACGGTAATGCTGTTACCTGGGTCCGTCCAATTTCTCCCTCCCCCCCCCCTCCCCCTCGGCCAATTAGTAGGAACTGTCGATTTTACACTTATTCGTAAAAGAACTGTATCACTGAATATCTTGACTGATATGAAATAACGTAAGTGATTCTACATCAGTTAGAACTAGAAACAGGGATTTTTCTTCTTGAAGAGTACTTTTCTAAATTATTTTCTGGTAGATAGATTTCATTACTGATTTTTTTTTCAAAATACCGTCAATGGCCCAATTAATGCCATCGGCCCAATTAATGCCACTTTTCATACATTTTCGTGATTATTGAACTTATTCGAATTCTCAACCCTAAGTAATTGATAACAGTGGCTAGAAAAAAATTCTAAGGACACCAGACAATCGAAATATTCGATATTTCTCTACTAGATATATTTCTAAAATTAATCCGTTAAATGCTGTCATGTTTCGCTTTTGAGCATGTCATTGGTACTGGATTTACCGTACCAAATGCTCCCTAACTTATCTACTGGGCTTTTTACTCAAATATGGCGATAATGTACACGTACATTCTACTCATTAAAACATTATCTATTAACATCCAAGAATTAAGTGTTGTTTGATTATTTAATCCATGATCCAGTGTCACCAAACATTACAGTGGCGACGAGGATCAAAATATTTTCTGTGTTTGGCAATTGATTTTAGTAAAAAAGGCTAAAGTTATTGGGGCCGCGTGCAACCTCGTGGTTGGTAAGGTAACCTAAAATGGATGAGTTGCAAAAACAGTTTGCCAAGCTTCAAGCTGAATATGAAGCAAGTGTGCAAGAATTGCAAAGAGTTAAAAATGTGGCTACAGAGTCGATAGCTCACAAAGACAATCATATCTTAGAGTTGGATAATAAATTACAAGAACAGTCGAGAACAGTTAATGAGCTCCGTTTTCAACTTCAAACTAATCTGCTTCAACAAGTGATACCTACAAGTAGTATTGGTTCGATTGAGGGGTATGAAAGGACAAGCGACTGGAGTCAGTGGTTACAACGCTTCGAACATTTCATGTCAGGCAATTTAATCACGGCGGAGAGAAAAAAAGCGCTTTTCTTAAACCTACTTGGTACTGAAGGTTACGCCCTTCTGTCAAGTCTATGTGCTCCAGAGTTACCTGGAATTAAGTCTTACGACACGTTAATTAATTTGATGACAAATCATCTTAAACCGAAACCCAGTATTATTACGGAAAGGTACAAATTTAACATGTGTGATCAAGCTGAAGGTCAAGCTGTCAATGATTATTTGGCAAATTTGAAGCGACTTTCAACATATTGTGAATATGGAGAGGGCCTTAATGATGTCATCAGAGATCGTTTTGTTTGCGGACTACGAAATAAAACCACTAAAAAGAAGCTTTTGAGTGAGAAGCACCTGACGTACGAACGAGCAATTGAGATAGCGGTCAGTGACGAAGCTGCAATACGGGACACTGGTGAAATGGATCAACAGAAACCAAATGGATCATTGAATTACGTGAGAAATCAATCAAACAAGGGTAATAAGGATGTAGAGAGTACTAAGCTTTGTTATTGTTGTGGCAAAAATGGCCACATGAAATCTCAATGTAAGTACAGGGAATACGAATGCAATAAATGTCAAAAGAGAGGCCATTTAGCTTCTATGTGTAAGTCAAGTAATAATAATAATAGAGTAGAAAAGAATGGCAGAGTTGTTAGAAATTTTGAAGACAAGAGATCTGAAACAAATAAGTCTGATAGATATAAGTCCAAAAGTGCAAATCAGAATTTTGTTGATGAAATTGTTGATTTAGATGAGGCATTTAATAATATCAATGCTATTGATGAAGAAAATGACGTGACAGTGGGAAGTTCTGAACCATTGGACACTAGACCAATTAAAATTGATTTGATTATTGAAAATAAAGAAGTTAAGCTTGAGTTAGACACAGGATCACCTATTTCAGCAATTTCTTCAGTTGAATATTCTAATAATTCTTTGTTTTCTAATTTAAAATTATTTGATTCAAATAGGAAATTTAGATCGTACACAGGGTCGCCGATTATTCCACTTGGTACACTGAGAGTCAATGTCAATTACAAAGGGAAACGAAAAAATTTGGAAATGTTTGTGTTACCTGGTTCAAGTGAGCCTATCATTGGCCGGGAATGGATCAGAGCGTTGGGAGTATCTTTGGGCTGTGATGAAGATTTTAAGATTGGAAGTATGACAGCAGAACATGATTCTGTTGTTGAGAATCTACGAAATAAATTCCCAACAGTTTTTACAGAGAAATTAGGGTTGTACAATCAAGGTACATTCAAATTGGAATTAAAAGAAGATGTAACACCAATTTTCGCTAAACCAAGGATACTACCATACGCGATGGTCAGCAGAGTTGAACAAGAATTAGAACGATTAATTAAAGATGATATTATTTTTCCTGTTAAGTCAAGTGAGTGGGCAACGCCCGTAGTGCCAGTAATTAAATCAAACGGCCAACTTCGACTCTGTGGTGACTATAAGGTAACACTTAATAAATGTATCAAGGTAGACAGGCACCCTATCCCTCGTATATGTGATTTATTGACAAAAATTAACGAAGGGAAATTCTTCAGCAAGGTTGATCTGAGTCATGCCTACCAACAGGTAGAATTGGATGATGCATCCAAGTTACTGACTACGATTTCAACACATAAGGGTTTATATGCGTATAAACGCTTATGTTTTGGTGTGTCCTCAGCTCCTGGACTTTTCCAGAGATTGATGGAAAAGTTATTTGTGGGAATTCCAGGTGTCGTCGTTTTCTTCGATGATATCCTGATTTTTGGATCTACCAAGTTGGTGCATGATGAGAGATTAATGTTGGTTTTGAATAAATTGAAAGATGTTAATTTAACTGCTAAAATTGAAAAATGCGAATTTTTTAAGACTGAAGTCAAATTTTTGGGATTTAAGATACACCCAGCAAAAAAATTAAGGGAACGGTAAATTTTGTCAGTTTTTTGCTTGATTTTCAAATGGCTGTAACTTCGCCAAAAATGATCGTATCAGAATAAAAAAAAAATCGTTGGAAAGCTTGAAGTCTCTACTCTTGAAATCTTAAGATGAAAATTTTTTATGACCGTTTGTTATAACGAGATAGGAGAGTTGAAAGTGGAAAAATTTCTTTTCTTTTTTTTTCATTTTTTTAACTTGCTCCACGGACTCCAAAAAAATTTTCTCGACTCAACCCTTATGAGGATCATGTAGCCTGGTCTTTCAGCTTCAATTTCTTTTTTTTTTTTTCTCTCTACGACCCTTTGTTGCTGAGATATTGTCGATTGAATCAAAAAACACCCTTTTGTCTTTAATCGTTGATATCTCAGGAACTACTGATCGCACAGCGAGCGGATGATGAGATTCGTAAGCTTGAATGAATTTCCTGTAAGATTCTTGCACTGTTTGATTGAAAAAAAATTTTCTTCCAATTTTAAAATTGGTTCGAAAAAGTACCAAAAAATTGCGTTTTTTTCCTTTTTTGAAAATTGCCCTGCATTTTGCGAATTTTGCGAAAATTGAAAATGTTTCAACGTTTTTCTTTAGTTTAATGTGTACTGGGACACCCCCTAAATTTTCAAGCCAATCGGTTCCACCGTTTTTTTTTCCCGAACGAACAAAGTTTCAGCAAAAATTAAAGGAACACTTTTTTGTGCCCTAAACACCAATTAATGATGATTAGGGCCGAAAATGTTTTTTATCCGTTATTTTTCCGTGATTTTTCGTGCAAAATTTGTTGAATTCCATCGAAAAATGAGAACAATGAAAAATGAAGAAAAATCAATAAAAAAATCAAAAAAAACAATTTTTTTAAACGAAAAAAATAAAAATAAAAATTGTTTGAAAAAATCTGCTGAGTCACTATCTCTCCAAATCAAATGCGATTCCGGTGTTTTTTTTTTCATTTTTCAAATTTTTTTCCGAGTTTTCTACTGGTTTTTTGAGAACAAAAATTGATTTTTCCATTGATTTTCAAAAGAAGAGAAAATTTCTAATTTTCCATTGATTAAAAAAAAAAAATTGAATTTTTTATTGATTAAAAAAAAAAACGAATTTTTTATTGATTAATGAAAAACAAAATTTCAATTTTTTTATTGTTTTTTTGTTTTTTTCATTGTTCTCATTTTTCGATGAAATTCAACAAATTTTGCACAAAAAATCACGGAAAAATAATGGAGAAAAAACATTTTCGGCCCTAATCATCATTAATTGGTGTTTACGCACAAAAAAGTGTTCCTTTAATTTTTGCTGAAACTTTGTTCGTTCGGGAAAAAAAAACGGTCGAACCGATTGGCTTGAAAATTTAGGGGGTGTTCTAGCACACATTAAACTAAAGAAAAACGTTGAAACATTTTCAATTTTCGCAAAATTCGCAAAATGCAGGGCAATTTTCAAAAAAGGAAAAAAACGCAATTTTTTGGTACTTTTTCGAACCAATTTTAAAATTGGAAGAAAATTTTTTTTCAATCAAACAGTGCAAGAATCTTACAGGAAATTCATTCAAGTTTACGAATCTCATCATCCGCTCGCTGTGCGATCAGTAGTTCCTGAGATATCAACGACTAAAGACAAAAGGGTGTTTTTTGATTCAATCGACAATATCTCAACAACAAAGGGTCGTAGAGAAAAAAAAAAAAAAAGAAATTGAAGCTGAAAGACCAGGCTACATGATCCTCATAAGGGTTGAGTCGAGAAAATTTTTTTGGAGTCCGTGGAACAAGTTAAAAAAATGAAAAAAAAAGAAAAAAAATTTTTCCACTTTCAACTCTCCTATCTCGTTATAACAAACGGTCATAAAAAATTTTTATCCCAAGATTTCAAGAGTAGAGACTTCAAGCTTTCCAACGATTTTTTTTTTATTCTGATACGATCATTTTTGGCCAAGTTACAGCCATTTGAAAATCAAGCAAAAAACTGACAAAATTTACCGTTCCCTTAATTTTTTTGCTGGGTGTAGATGAAAAAGGCATTCATGCACTTAAAGATAGAGTAAGAGCTATTTTTGAAATCCAAACTCCACAAAATGTAACGGAATTGAAACGATTTTTGGGCATGGCTAATTACTATGCTAAGTTTGTAAAAAATTATGCAGATACAGCTGCTCCGTTGTATGGTTTATTGAAGAAAGATGTTGAGTGGTTGTGGAAGAGCAAGCATCAATCAGCATTTCAAGCAATTAAGAAAAAACTTATGTCCAGTGAGGTATTAATTCATTATGATCCAAATCTTCCAGTAAAAATTACTTGCGATGCTTCTCCAGTTGGCATTGGAGCTGTTTTGTCACATATTTTGCCAAACAATCAGATTAAACCAATTGCATTTTTTTCAAGATCCCTAACAAATGCGGAGAAAAATTATTCTCAATTAGATCGAGAAGCCTTGGCATTAGTTTTTGGAGTAAAATCAAGTCATCAATACGTGTGGGGCAGGAAATTTTTGCTGGAAACAGATCATAAACCTCTGAAATTCATTTTTGATCCAAACCGTAATTTACCTAGTATGGTTGCTGGCAGAGTACAACGGTGGGCAGTATTTCTATCTGCGTATGATTTTGAATTAAGCCATATTGAAGGGAAGAAAAATTTAAGCGCTGATTGTTTATCAAGATCTCCGATTCTAGGTGGGGGGGAGGATAATAAAAGTAATGAATTTACGTATCTAAATTTCATAGAGTCTGAGGTTAAATTAATTGACACTGATTTAATTCAGTCTGAGACAAATAATGATGAGATATTACGCAAAGTAATTGATTTTGCTAAAAATGGTTGGCCTAGTAAAGTTGAGTGTTATCTAGAAGTGTTTAAAAGAAGGGAAAAAGAATTGTATCTTGAGAATGATTGTTTGATGCTTGGTCCTAGAGTTGTAATTCCGTTGACATTAAGAGCAATGGTGCTAAGAGAACTTCACAGTACCCATATGGGTATCGTCAGGATGAAGGCTCTTGCTCGGTCCTTCGTGTGATGGCCAGGTATCGATTCGGATATCGAAAAAATAACTAAGAGTTGCATTGTGTGTTTAGAAAATTCAACAAATCCACCTAGATCTGAATTAACTTCTTGGAAGTGGCCAGAGGGACCGAACATGAGAATTCATGTTGATTTTTTGGAAATTTACAAAAAAATGTACTTGGTAATTGTAGACGCATTTTCTAAATGGATTGAAGTTCGTTTTATGAGAGATATCACGAGTAAAGAAACTATTACGGTGTTAGAAGAGTACTTCGCAACATGGGGTTTACCCATTGTTCTTGTTAGTGATAATGGTCCAAGTTTGACATCAGATGAATTCGAGTCTTTTCTTCGTAAATTGGGTATCCTCCATGTTCGAACTGCTCCATATCATCCAGCTTCGAACGGTGCAGCAGAAAACATTGTTAAAACGTTCAAGAGACAATTTAAATTATTATTGAAAGAAGGCTGTGATGAAAAAGTCGCGTTACGTCGTATTGTAATTAGTTATAGATCAACACCTCATTGTACCACTGGTTGCACTCCGGCTGAACTACAATTTGGTAGACCAATGAGAACTAATTGGGATTTGATGAGACCCAATCAACGAAATCATGTCCTTCAACAACAAGCTAGACAACAACATCATGCTCCGGGTTCTACTCGTCGAGTTTTTCGTATTGGAGAAGTAGTCATGGCTAAGAATTATATGAAGAACAATTGGATCAAAGCGGAAATTATCGATGTACTCTCACCTGTGACTTATACTATTCGTACAGTTGATGATAAAGTCTGGAAGAGACATGTGGATCAATTGAAGGCTTGCTTATTGGATAAAGTTCCTGAGAAGATCCCTGTTGTTATGGATGATCAGTTAGATAAACCTCTTGTTCCTTCTCAGATGTCAGAAGGTCCAACACAGAGCTTGTTTGAGTTGTTCACTGGTTTTTTGAATATTTATTAATGATTCGCGAGATTTAACCGGATTTTGAGAGGAGCGTGGTGTGAGTCAAAAAATGAAGCGTGCACGAGATTTTCGATTTAATTGTAACTTTATTATAAATAATCAAATTATTTATCACAGCCTTAATCACTTTTTGTTTTAACAATAATTGAATTGAGATAATCAAGAGTTTTGAGAGTTTCTATTAACTATTTTTTAATTGAGAATATATGAGAAATTCTGAGAAGACTTTTTGCACTTGACGCGAGAATAGCTCTTTCGAGAATAAGGATGAGAATTCCAAGAAAATATGGCAGGTGTCCTGAATTAATTAATCTATCATTCGATAGATTGCGGGTCAGAACACCTGTCAATCAAGTGGCGCCTCGAGTGCCAAAGTTGAGTAGGTCACGGTCAGTAGGCCGATGACCGATAAAGAAATTTGAGTGGCTCTGTGTGAGTGTGAGTGCGTGAGTGTTTCTTATGGTTATTCGTCCATAACCAAACATTCTCCCCGCCGTCAGCAACTGTTGCTGACAAATTGAGTAAACTGAAACAAACAAAACAAAAAATTAATTTGTTCGAGATTAATTGAGAACTCTTGAGAACTTCACCAAGATCTATCTGAGCTGAACCAGTGCAGAAACACCAAGACTTGGGAGGCGTAAATTCCTTATTCGAGATGTCACTGCTTCCATCCATCACCGATATCCTCTCGTGTGGGTCGTAAATCCTCACCAGAGTACGATGATGACTGAAGATGATGATAGATTGGTGCCGTGGAGATGTTCAAGACTCTTTTGTTGAGATTGGCAAAAGAGCGAGCTTGGCGATTGGTCTTTGTAGAGTTGAACTGGCAGTTTTGATAGTTACTACTCTTGTGAGATCATCTTTCCCAGGATGCAGAGTAGTAACTCTAGCGAGAGGCCATTTTGTTGGAGGAAACCTCTCATCAGTGAGAAGAACGATTGAGCCGACTTTAATTTCATGAGAAGGATGATGCCACTTTGAGATTGACTGAAGATGTTGAAGATAACTAGTGGACCATCTATTCCAAAAGCTCTGAACCTTCTGCTGTATGAGTTGCCACCGAGAGAGACGATTTACATTGAGATCCTCTAGAGAAGGTTCAGGCAATACTGAGAGAGGTTGTCCGATGAGAAAATATCCTGGAGTTAGCGCACTGACGTCATCAGGATCTTCCGTGAGAGGTTCCAGTGGTCGAGAGTTGAGAACTGCTTCGATTTGAGCTAATAAAGTAGTGAGTTCCTCGAAAGTTAATAGAGAATCACCGATGGTTCTCTTGAGATGGAACTTCACTGACTTTACAGCAGCTTCCCATTTACCACCGAAATGAGGAGCACCAGGAGGGTTAAACGACCATCTGGTTCCATCGTTGAGCAAGAGTTGAGCGATTTGATGAGATTCCTGAGACGCCATTGAGAAGAGATTCTTGAGATTTCTATCTGCTCCAACGAAATTTGTTCCACAATCAGAAAACAAATTTTTGCAGATACCGCGGCGAGATATAAACCGTCGATAGGCCGAGATGAATCCTTCCGCTGAGTAGTCGGAGACAACTTCGAGATGAACTGCGGAAGTGGCCATGCAAACGAAGATGGCTAACCAGCCCTTATGAGACTTATGACCACGCCCCTTAGCAGTTCTGAGTGATACTGGACCTGCATAATCAATACCTGTATTGAAAAATGCACGTACTTGAGATAATCGAGAAGTCGGAAGTTTTTTTTTTTTTTTAGAAGTCGGAAGTTGTCCCATTAATTGTTGAGCTCTCACTCCTCTCTGTCGAGCACAAGGAACACACTTGAGAATAAACGATCTTACTGGAGCTCTTCCACCAAGAATCCAGTAATAGTTTCTGAGATGTCCGAGAGTAACTTGAGTCCCACCATGAAGAGTTCGTTGATGAGCTTCCTCAATGATGAGTTGAGAAAAGTGTGATTCTTTTGGAATTATCGCTTGGTGCTTATTATCGATCTTGAGATCTGCGAATTTGAGACGACCTCCTACACGGAGAACTCCCTGATGATCGACGAAGGCAGTGAGTCGATTCAACGGATGAGAGGTACTTAGTTTCTGTCCCCTGGACAATGTGAGAAGTTCCGTTGAAAAATGAGCTGCTTGAGTAGCCTTAATCCAAAAGATTCGAGCACGTTCAATATCATCAGGAGTTAGAGGAGTCAATAGAGAAGAATTTGGGATTTTCTTGAGACGAGCAATGAATCGTTGGCATATTGCCGTGATTCTGAACAATTTGTTCACTGAGGAGAACTTGTTGATGAGATCCCAAATTCCTATATGTTGAATTTTCACGTTGAGAGTTACACCAGGCTTTTCTTCAAGATCGATTTGAGAGAGAGGAGTTGTGCTAAATACTGGCCAGGATGAGGAGTCTTTGTTGAGCCAATGAGGACCTTGCCACCAAAGTTTATGAGAACACAATTGAACTGCTGACAATCCTCTGGAAGCACAATCCGCGGGATTCTCCTTGCCAGGAACAAATTTCCATTGAGAAGACGTGAGCTCTTGAATAAGTTGAACCCGATTTCTAACGAATTCCTTCCACCGAGAAGGATGAGAACTGATCCAAGTGAGAGTAACAGAGGAATCCGTCCACAAATATGTTGCTACTTCGTGTAGATTGAGTGTTTCCTTGACATATTTGACGAGTTTTGCAAGGAGAACTGCAGCTGAGAGTTCTAGTCGAGGTATCGTTAGCTTTTTTATTGGAGCTACCTTTGTTTTCGAGCAAACTAATGAGATTCGAGTATCAGTACCATTCGTGACCTTGAGAAATACTACTGCAGCCATTGCTAGCTGTGAGGCGTCTGAGAATCCATGTATTTCGAGTTTTGAGTTATTGAGAATTCCAAGCCATCTAGGCACTGTCAATTTTGAGAGTTGTTCGAGATCTTCACGAAATTGTTCCCATTTATGAGTTGTCTGTGGAGAAACTTCATCATCCCAATCGAGTTTTTCGATCCATATCTCCTGTAGCAACATTTTTCCACGAATTACTACAGGAGCGAGAAATCCGAGAGGATCATAGAGTTGAGCTATTTCTGATAAAATGATTCTCTTCGAGATTTTCGATGCGTTTTTTGAAGTTGATGAGAAGATGAAGTTGTCTGATGCGGGTACCCAAGATAATCCAAGAATTCGAGTTTGAGAATCTTCGTAAAATCGAAGACCATTTGAGATACTGTCAGGAGAGAGCCATTTGAGGAGTTCTGAGCAATTACTGTGCCATTTAGCTAATGGCATTCCTCCAGCAGCACAGAGATCTTTTACTTGTTGAGCAGTCTTGATGAGTAATTCTGAATTATCTGCACCTCCACAGATGTCATCCACGTATCTTCCTTCAATTAATGAGTTAACAGCTAGAGGATACCGTTCTCCTTCATCTTCAACTAATTGAAGAAGAACTCGATTGGCAAGATACGGTGCTGAGCGCGTTCCATACGTAACCGTAGTGAGTTGGTACGTTACGATATCTCCATTTGAGTTGGTCCAAAGAATTTGCTGTAGAGGCCAATCATCTTCATGAACTCGAATTTGACGAAACATCTTAGTGATGTCAGTCATGAAGATGAGTCGATGTTGACGAGTCCACAGGAGAACGTCTGAGATGTCTTTTTGAGTTTTGGCCCCTGTATGGAGAATATCGTTGAGAGAACTACCTGAGCTGGTCTTAGCCGATCCATTGAACACGACACGCAACTTCGTTGTTTCACTACTCTCTCTGAGAACACCGTGATGAGGTAAATAGTAACTATGAGAAGAACCAGCCAGAGCACTCTGAGTCGTTTCAAGAACCCTCAACCCTCCTGATACCGAAATATCATGTGCCAAGGTCATTCCGTCTGAGCAAAGAGTGATCTGAGACTGTTTTTGACGAGTTGACCGATGAGAATCACCATTTACCAATCTCATATGATCCAAATCCTTATATTCTTTGAGAAAATCTGAGTAGAGTGAGAAGAATTTCTGATCCTTAGAAATTCGAACAAGCATTCGTTTGAGACATGCTAGAGCAGTAGAATGAGAATCTCCTAACAACGAAGTTGAGTCTGAAAGAGGTAATCGAACGATATAGCGTCCTGATGAATCGCGAGAATGAGTTGTTCTAAAATGCTGTTCGCATTCGAGTTCTTCCTTTGTCAATTCTGAGTTTTTTGAGCTAGGAACTTCTTCTTGAACCCAGAATTTTGAGAGTAATTCGTTGAGTTGATCATTAGTTGTTGTAACATGGAAAACATTACTTGATGTTACATGAGATGGTCCAGTTGGCCCGAATATTATCCATCCAAAGATGGTGAGTTGAGCTACAGGGGAATCTGGACCTCTATTAATGACTCTTGGTTTTATGAGTTGTCCGAATATGTCAGCACCGATGAGAAGGTCGATCGGAGCTGGAGTTCTGAAATTGGGATCAGCAAGTTGTAATCCTTGGAGATAATCCCAATTAAGATCTTCAGCTGAAAATGTCGGTAAAGAAGAATTGAGATGATCGATTACGTGAGCAGACAATTGAATACGTTCTTTTGAGTGGATCGACTGTAGAGTGAGTTGTACTTCTCCATTGGTCGTCCCAAACGACGTTTCCCCAACACCAGTTAGGGTGATTGAGTTTTTTAATCTAATTAATTTGAGTTGTCTTACGAGTTTTTCTGAGATCATCGAAATTTCCGAACCAGGATCTAAGAGAATACGAACTTGTTGAGAATTTCCATTTGAGGTTACTAATCGGGCTAGACTAGTCGCTAAAAGAACAGCAGTTCGGAGTTGAAAAGACTTTTGTTGAGTAGAACACGAGATTGCCGTTTGGGATTGCAATTTTCACTGAGATGGCGCTGATGAGATTTCTTGAGCAGGCTCGTGATGCATTTGAGCAGTCACAACCATACGGTTTGAGTTGTTCGACGTAACTGTTGAAGGAAGTTGAGAAGCCTGACGTGGACCAAGATGAAGCAGCGTATGATGTTGCTGATTGCATCCTCTTCGTTGAAAATACGATCATGAATTGTTGAAATTTGCCGATCTCTTGTGTGTTGAGAAGAAATGAGAATTTCGAAAGCCATTTGTTAATTATTATTCAAAGATTCGAGATGAAAACCCAAAATTATTCATTTGAATGAATCAAGTTATGCGAGAAGACCAATTTAATCTCTTTTGAAAATAATAATTAATTCAACTTCCCTTGTTGCTGATGAGAAGCTGTTGAGAATCACTGCGAAGTTGAAGAATTTCAAAAAAATTCAAAAAAAACGGCAAAAATTGAGTTGAGATGTCCTAGCAGCGCCCTCTGGTCAATTGAGAAGCCGATCGATGCGTAACTAGTTGAATTTTGAGTTCCGTGGAAAACACGTTTGAGATCCCCAAGTTGAGTCACACTGGACGAATTCAAATTTCGAGAAGTTCAATGTTTGAGATGAGCACCACTGCCGAAAACGTTAGCAACACCACGCTCTCGAATTTTAATGATAAAAATTATAAAGAATGAGAAAATCCAATAAATATTCAATTTATTCTGCTCGAAGGACCAAAATGTTTGAGTTGTTCACTGGTTTTTTGAATATTTATTAATGATTCGCGAGATTTAACCGGATTTTGAGAGGAGCGTGGTGTGAGTCAAAAAATGAAGCGTGCACGAGATTTTCGATTTAATTGTAACTTTATTATAAATAATCAAATTATTTATCACAGCCTTAATCACTTTTTGTTTTAACAATAATTGAATTGAGATAATCAAGAGTTTTGAGAGTTTCTATTAACTATTTTTTAATTGAGAATATATGAGAAATTCTGAGAAGACTTTTTGCACTTGACGCGAGAATAGCTCTTTCGAGAATAAGGATGAGAATTCCAAGAAAATATGGCAGGTGTCCTGAATTAATTAATCTATCATTCGATAGATTGCGGGTCAGAACACCTGTCAATCAAGTGGCGCCTCGAGTGCCAAAGTTGAGTAGGTCACGGTCAGTAGGCCGATGACCGATAAAGAAATTTGAGTGGCTCTGTGTGAGTGTGAGTGCGTGAGTGTTTCTTATGGTTATTCGTCCATAACCAAACAGAGCTCTACACTACCAAATGATCTCAAGAGTCACGTGAAAATTGATGTTAATCCTGTTAATGAATTGCTTAACTCATATTCTGGTGAGTTCAAGTCTAATTCTGAAGATTCATCATCAGCTTGTAATCAAGAGCAAACTACATCAACTCCTGCTCTAAGCGCGGAACCGTTTCCAATGACACCAGCTGAAACTCTGCCTTCAACGTCACCAATTGTCCAAGAAGTTCGTAGATCAGCCAGAGTGCGTCGACCAGTGCATCGATTGAATTTATGATCTTGTTGCTCGACAATTACATAATATGACTTGTGATAATAATGACTTATACTGACTGATTTTATTTAGATAACTAAACGAAATACCTGTTAGAGAATAGTGTCAAATCTAAGTTGGGAGGAATTGTCATGTTTCGCTTTTGAGCATGTCATTGGTACTGGATTTACCGTACCAAATGCTCCCTAACTTATCTACTGGGCTTTTTACTCAAATATGGCGATAATGTACACGTACATTCTACTCATTAAAACATTATCTATTAACATCCAAGAATTAAGTGTTGTTTGATTATTTAATCCATGATCCAGTGTCACCAAACATTACAAATGCGACCAGCGTGCTCAGCAAAATTAAGCCCTAAAGCTCTTCATATGGGGTTAGACTACCTCATCAGTTCAATGTGTGATATTGAAAAATTTAAGTATTTAATAAATCGAAAATTGTATTGATTGTTAGCAAAATCATTGGCCTTTCATATAAATTGACGAATAATTCAAAAATAACGACCAGTGATGGAAATTAATTGATGGCAATTATTGGGACCCTCTATGGCAGAAATCGGGCCACGGTGGCATGAATCGGACCATGGACAAAATATTTTCAAAAATATAAATTAAATAATTTTTATCATTAATTCAGGAAAAGAATTAATGTAAATGATAGTCCGGACCCTGAATTCTTTCGAGGAAAAATCAAATTTGAATTTATGATAAGATATAATTTTTCTATGAAAGATATACAGCAGAATAGGTCTCTTAGTGGCATTAATTGGGTCATTGACGGTATGGTCAAAATTGAATGTGACAGTGCAATTCTCTTCGAATCCTTTTCTGTAGAGAGTTTCAAGAACTAAGAAAAGGAACAGGACAGAAGGGTCTCATCCCACTTAGTTTCCGCGACAGTTCTGATGAACGGAAAGTAAGAAGAATATCCTGCAAATTAATGGAGATATGTTTTCCTTGCCCTGATCTTTTCTCGAAGAAATTCCCAAGAGCTACGAAAAAGGATGCGGACAAAAAGAGATATTTTTATCAGTTTCTGAAATGATCAGCGAGAAAAAATTATTAAAAATTTAATTTTTGTGTTTGATCTCTCCACTACTGAATTTGCATCATTATTCGTTAAGGAAGTTGGTTACCACTTGTGCGGGGTGCGCGGGCAGGGGAGAATGCCTATGCTTTAGCATAGGCATCCCGAGCTAATACCAATTCCTGAACACGAAAATAGACAACATTTTTCTGACCTCTAATCAGTTAATTACTCGCTGAAAATCATCATAATAATTTTTTTATTCCCTCTTATAATTTTTGAAAATAAATAATCACCTCAAATGTTGTCAATGTCATAAAAAATGAAAGAAAATTGATTGCGAGATGGGCTCGGGAACTTTGACAACGTTGCAGTTGAAATATATTTCAAACTGTATCCACACATACATACCAAGCTCTCACAGACATAACGCTACGTCACGCGGCGATGCCATGCTAGTTACTCGACACGTGAATTTTGATCGAGGAATTGTATAAAACCATAAATTGCAATTGTAAAAGGTTTGTAAGGCCCCGAAAAAATGGTCAATCATTTTTCCTAATTGTTCAAGGAAGGTATTGATCAGTTTTCCAATCAAATTTCAATTGTCATTCACGAGATTTTCAAATTTTTGTCTCCGAATTATCGGTATGGCTCAGTATTCCGATAAGAGGCTGTGTATAACCAGGGATTTTCATTAATTTATCACGTCCAGACTAGGTTCAAGAACGAATTAAAAATTGAACACGAGTCGTATGGGATATTCAACAATAACATTGAAAATTTTGCGAATTTTTTCATTTGAACGCATTTAGTGACCAGCCTCCTTAAGGGGTTACATGGGTTTCGAGATGTCAAGAATTCGATCATTTTTCCATTTTTTTGCCCTATTCTCCAATCTGTCAAGAATATTGGCCTGAAAATTCAAGCCGATCAGAGACAAACTCTTAGAGATAGAGCCTTTCAAAACTTCCCCCAATCACGGTTTGACTTAGAAGTCAACTTTGCTCAGTTTGGTTAAGGCTCGGATGTTAGAGGCTTAAATTTGATTCAGGCAAGAGCAGAGAGATGTTCTGGACTCACTATTGCAGCAGGACCTCTCCTCTATGTTGCTGGAATCGATGATTCCACGAAACTTGAGAGTCCAATTTTTTTGGCAGTTCATTGGCGCTCAGAACTTCAATCGCGTTTTCCTCGAAACCAGGTTTTTGAACTCGGTGGTCACAATATGTTGAAAGCAAATGCATGTATCCTTCTGAAATTTCTCACACATCTTCTAGATACTATTGACCAGTGCACTACGAGGGGATTTTTTGTTTTTCGAATTACAACTCATTTTACAAGAATCATATATGAGCAAAATTTGACCTAAAATTGTACTTTCTTGTTTGAAGCTCTATCAAAAATGCAAATTTCCATTTTTTCAAAATCCCTCCCGTTATGCACTAGCTAAACTTATCTACTAATCAAAGAAATTAGTTTTCTTACTCTCAGACGAAGCGCGTTTAAGCTATCACGACTACCGCAGAAGTACTTTTTTTAGAGTGGTCTCCGGAAATTTACTCACAACGGCTGAATCGCAGGAGTTTTTCAATGGAAAATTCAGGAAATATAGTTTAAATGTAGTTTTAAGACATGTGTAGAAATGGGATAAATTGATCGCTTATTTATCCAAAAAAAAACAAAAAAAGAGAAAATAGAGCTTTTTTGAACGTCTGAAACCCATGTAATCTCTTAATATTCTTGAAACGAATGGAAATATGTCTTCTTTGACTTTGAGCTTTTTTTGTAGCTTTAAAAAGTTTCTTCAAAGAGGTTTATCTTCATTATTTTATAAAATATTGTTGTGTCCCAGAATAATATATAAAGAAAAGAAATATTTAACCTCGTTAAATATTTCTCAATTGTAATCATTTGCATAATATGTGAAGAAGTTACACTTACTTCACATATTATGGAAACTCAGCATTTTTACACACTCAATCGTGTAATAATGTGACACCAATAATTTAATATAAATATCAGACTCACCAATATTCGGGAGTCAGTTGTTAAATCATTTCACGTTAATCAATAATTTTACATTAATTAAATCTGTAAATTCTTTACTCAAAATGGAAACATTTTGATAATAAAGATAATAATTCATTTTTATTAATTCTCCGAGTTAAAGTATTTTATCCACTGTAGAGGAGATCTCTATAGATCGAACCTACCCATTTTCCTTATGACTAAACAGGTCTAACATTTTGGTGGCAGCGGAGTTTTCAACGGCAGGGCCTGATCAACCTTTGTCGGCGACTACAGTGGAATATAAGAATAATTCGGGGAATTCAAGGACGAGATATCTGTTGAAAAACTGTCTCAGGATAGGATTTCTTTGGAAATATCAACAGAAGAATCCAAGACGCATTGAGTGACGTTCAGGATTCACAAAGTTAACATCGAAGCAATTGGAGACTCGCTATTATTTTCTGATATTAACATTTATCAAGAAAGCGAGAAGACTATCTTAGGATAGACCAGCAGAAGAGGATTCAAATTGTACCAAGCAACGCTTTGGATCTCTAAGAATACTCAATTGAGTATTACGTGTTCTGAGTTCGTATTTTACGGTCAGATTTGATTCTCTTTCGGGGGGAGGAGAATCGAGATAAATAATATCAAGATATTGAATTATTGAGCATATTTTTGTAACGCTTTATTACAAATTTATAGGTTACAAAAAAATAATTATGGCTTTGTTTGGACAGATTCGAGAAGAGTTTGTTATAGCCAGGAATTTTCGTCGCCGGATTGGAAATCATACCGGTAGATTTCCTCTCCAACCTGCGGATCCTCAAGCACTGGGAGATGCTGTAGGTATAGAGCGACCCGGTGGAACTTTGGACGGTGGAAAGATTTCCAGTCAAGTTCCAGTAACATTTGCATCTCGAGGAGAGATAAAATATGTAGAGATGGGCCCAAAGACACTAGCAGGAATGTTAGTAAACAGAGAAGAAATGGCTAGCGTGCCAGCAGCAACAGAGCGACTGGTTGGAACACCAGTACTGGTAGACGTACCAGGTATAAACGCGTCATCAGATGAACTGCCGAATACAGACGTAAGGCCTGTGACAGGCATGACATCAGACATGACGAGTTATTGTTTGGATTCTTCAGAAGGTACGATTCCCCCGGTACCGAAGAATAACGATGTTAGTATTTCCACTTTGAAGACAGTGAGCATTGGGAAATGTACTACATCAGCATTTAATGGTGCAACGTCTGACACACTTACGGTTGAAGACAAGAGTAAACTGTCAGTGACGTTATTAGAAAGACAGCTGCAAGAATTATACAATCTTGAGCAACGGTCAAATGAGTTTGTAGCCAATTTCGCTATGAGAGTTATGGAAATAAGGTCTCAGCTAATAGACATACTCATGAAACAAGTGAAGGAAAGTTTCGAGAAAGGACTGAAGAAACAATTAAGGACTTTCATCGAAAAGCAGAGTTACAAGACGCTAGCGGAATCCTGTCGGAACGCGATAAGTTGGGAACGACTTCTGTATTCTCTTGAACGTGTAGAAGATTCAGTGGAGGACATGCAGGAAGAAGTCTCTCCAGAAGAACCAAGAAATTTTGCTCAACAAAAAAATGAGAAACTTGTACCAGATGGGAGCGAGGAACTCTCTTCAGCAATACAGGGTAGAACCAGCCTCTCTTGTGGGAATCTCTCCAAAAATGGCAAATATCCATGGCAATCGGAAACTTCAACAACCGAGGATCTACAGCCTGAGAAGTATCAATGTTACAATTCGGTTACAATGAACCAGGAAACTGAGATGATTCAGGAGGGAGGAATACTGTTGAGCTCCGGGGAAAAACCTAATTGGGACCCGGGGAAATATGTGTCATTTAAAGAAGATATTCACGAGAATGATGGTTCAATAAGAATGACAGGCATTGAGGAGAATACTATGATGGAAAAAGAGCATAAAACAGAAACAATACTGAAACATCTAAAATCCAATCGATTTAACATATGTTTTAATTGTGCAAATGAAGGGCATACAGCCGCAGAATGCAATCAGTTATTGGGAAACCAAGAAATTAAAGAGGTAACCCGACCAAATTTCAAACAAAACGAAAACAACCATAAGTTGCAGAAAAAATGCGAATACTGCAAAATGAGTGGTCATGATACTTTTAAATGTAACAAACTGAAAAGGAAGACACGCATACGGAAATTGTCGTGCGTTAATACAGGTCAACAGACTGCTAACATCAGCATAGTTCATTCCAAACAGACTGAGAAGACATTAAAGAAAAATGCTGATGTAGCCTGGCATTTGAAGAAGATTCGTCAAACGATGGCTTTTGGAATTGTCCGTCAATCAGCTGGAATTCTAAATCATTTAGAACAGTCATCAAGAAGGCAAAAGATGTTGCGACCGGCCAAGATGGAGAACATTAAAAATCATATTGTTCTCACCGCAAATGAGCTCAGGAAGCGTACATATTTTCTAGTTGATACAGGGGCTGCTGTTTCATTGATTAAGATCGGCAAACTGCAACCTGAAATTCCAATTATATTTGACACAGTCTTACTGCAGGGAATCAGTCAACAAAACATGGAAACACTTGGAAAAGTTACTATATATTTGAAAATCGGAGACGTAGGATTGGGTCATGAATTTCATCTAGTACCAAACGATTTTCCATGTTCAGGAGGAATTCTCGGAGGAGATTTTTTAGAGTCTCAAGATTTGGATGTGAAAATTGATCTTGGAAAATATATCTTATTAGACGGAGTCCAAATGAAACTTCGACGAGCGAAAACTTCAGATCTTCAGAAGTTTGAATCACACTGGAAATCCAAAGAGGCAAGCGATGAAAATTGTCCTAGGAATAAACGAGAACCTGTTTACGCGTGGAAACATCCCGGACAAGAAGAAGCAATGGATGAAACATTCGAATTGCATCAAGTCGCAGCAGGTAGCGGAATGAGTTCAATGAAAAGTTTTGCACAAGTCACAAAAAGCCTGACGCAGCAAACGAAAAGCATGATGCAAATTACCATTACATACAGAAACAACATTGATTCTCATATAATCCAGACAGGTATTGAAGTATCACAAAGGTCAATACTCCGAAATGTCAAAAGAGGACAACTTCAAATGGAAAGAAAATTGAATATGAAGAATTATCGGAAGAAATTCCTATTGAAAGAACTTCTCTCTCTTCTAAAGAGGACAGGAGTGATTAACGAGAAGTTACAAAAAGCTACTAATAACGAGATGAATATCCGAAAGACGAGAGAAAATGAGGAGTTCATTGGAGACTCATCGAAGTCATTCGCATTACTGGAATTTCCTGGAATGTTAGATAAGAGAGACTGTCAATTATTCTTCACAGATCCATCTATAATGGGCCTCACGATGGAAAGACAATGGTTTCTATTCGAGGAGGATATTAGAAGAAGTGGAATTGAAACTTTTAGCAATTCGGACCGAATTCTTTTACTCGAGTTTGATATAGAGTCAGTTCAGTATCAGTTGGGGAATTCTATACTGACTAAAAGGCAGAAACTACAAAGTAGGGAATATGCAGACAATGTCACGATGATTGACAGCCATCATACAGAAGCTGAAAGAAGTTTACGTATACACCAGGACACCGGAAAGAGGTCAGTTGCAGGATATCTCGTTGGGATTGAGATTAGTTTGATTCAAAAGACGGCTAAAATAATCTCTGAAGGGTTGAAGCGAGGGTATCTCACCATTGCTATTAGAATAACTAATTCCGACTATTCGGAGAGGAATTTTCTACCGTTTCCGCAGGCTGATAACACTCGAGATTTGGATGTGGAACAGAGGAATTTCCTAGGATCATCAGTGAATGATTGGGATCAATTCAATAACCCAAGTTATCTCGACACTCTGAGTAATACTAGCAGTCATTGCTGCACTTCAACGAGGTTCAAGGGATCTTTTAGGTACAGGAGATACTTTCTAAGGGAGGAGAATAGACTTTTGTACTACAGTGAAAAGAAGATGTCAACATTTCGGATCAACGTAAGGAAAAGTTCTGGTATGAAGATTTGGATTATTGCCTTGCAGGAAAAAGTCAACAGAGAAGACAATCAGTCTTCATCGGAGAATAATTCAGCGGATATTTTCAAATACCCTGAGGCTAATTACGAGATATGGAACGAGATTTTGTCTATAGGACTCCAATGGTTAATTTCTGATCAGTTGAGACCAATGCGTCACATCACATCTCGCATTGATTTTGGTCTAGAGGATGGAGATCTGACAGCTTGGACCAGGAATATTGAGTCTGAGTTAATGAATGGATATTTTGTAATTATGGGACCATTTAGGACTTATCATGAACCAAGGAGCACGAGAATTAGAGTACCGGGAAGAGTACGGCTACATTGGTCCAGCATGGATATGTGTTATGAACCCTTGAAAGGGCTGCAAAGTGCTCAAAACAAAGAAACGCAAATTACTAATTCAGGCCGAGTATTAGGACAGCATAAATACGAGTCGGTATTCCGGGAAAACAATTCAAGGTTATTGACCAAGAAAGAAAAGGATCGAAGACACATCGTGCTGCAAGCTCAGCAGAAAGATGAAAATGACGTGTGGAGTGAACGAACTGAGTATGACGTTCGAGCGGAGGTCATTCCACTAACTGATGTAATTCCCCTCACCACAACTAAGATATTTGTTTGTACTACGGGTGTGGATATAACTGAATCAGGCAAAATGGTGAACATCATATTTCACCAAGATACTCTACAACCTACGTCATTGGAAATGTTCATCTTAACCCGGATAGGAACGAGTGGAAGATTGAAATGGATCCTTCTACTGTCAGCAGGAGCAGAAAATCGTACACGGTTAAGTAAGTTGTTATGCAATCAGGATACCATATACCCGGAAGAGGTGATATGCTCAATATATGAAGATACAAGCGATTCTGCCATGTCTGTGGTCAGTTACAGAAGAAATAAGAAGAGAAAAGTTTCCAGAAGTAGAACACAGAAAGCTCTCAATGTGAGCTGCTGGAAAATATTCAATAACGAAGGAGCTACGTCAAGATCAAAGTGGAGAAAATTCCATCTTCCTTTCAAAACTGGATGCAGGGATGGAGAAATCCATTTGGGAGAATCACGCAGTCTGTCTGAATCCGATGAGACACTCCCGGAGATGCTGCATGAGGTGGACATTCGCCTAAAAAGCGATCATTGGAGAAGAGCTCTGCTGAAAATACCTGAGCAAAGGGCTACTTTGAGGAGGAAGGAAATTTTCGATTTTCAAAAGACAGATTGGATCTCATGGGGAGATTCAATGATTCCAACACTTACAGAAATTGCAAGCATAAGTTGTAAAGGGCACAATCAAATATTACAGGAATGGTTTATCAAGTTGCCTTCAAAAAATCTTAGAAATTGGAGTACTAGAAGAATGCAGGTGACGAGCAGGTGACAGATACGCCAATGGAGAACGCGAAGACCTGTACAAAAAGTAATAATTTGAACAGTCGTTGTAGAAAAGCATCTTTAAAGTTATCTCCAAGACTACAATTGGAAGGAGCTTCAACTTGCAACATTGATAAAAGATGGTTAATTAATGCAGTGGACGTATACATCAACGAAGTATCTCTATTTCAGGAGCCAACAAATCATCTGGAGACCAACAACATGTGCTTCAATTGAAGAGAAACAACTCTCAGTTACCCTTAAAAATAGGAAAAACATTGCGAAAAATCTTCCACGGGTATCAGAGGACAATGTCACTGAAGGAGCTAGCAAGTATTATAAATATTGAATTAAATTTAATTTCTTTAAAAATCCGAAAGAAAGAATCAGGTGAAGCGGGCATCGAATTACAACATAGGTCGAATGAGTTACAGCAGGCAAGTGGTCGACGCACCGAGTCAAGGTTGCTGACGCATGCATTCTTTGACGGTCAAGTTGACGGCAGCGTCGAATTCAGTAAAGAATGGATAGGCCAAAGAAAATCAACAATGAAAATAAAACAAATTAAAATTGTGCGAGTTCAAGAAATCGACCTACACAATTATGAAATCCTAATCCACGATGGAAAATTTGGAGAGATCTTAACCCTCCGTTATCTCAACAATAAGAATGAGGGTGTGACCAAGCAAGGAGATGGACTCAGGACAGGACTCATGACAATGAAGCATCAAAAGAAATTAAAAATACTCCATTTATTTTTGGAAACAAAAATTGAATGTGACGTAACAAAAGTACAGTGCAATAAACTAGGAAGAGTCCACTACAGTGAATCCTGGAACATCCCAAACAAATCGGTCACAAACGTTGCATCTCCGGTCCAGAGGAGCCAATGGGATGTGGCAAGGTCGACGGGAAGAACCTGCCATCAGCGAATGAAGGAGTTCCAACCACAAGTCGAAATACCTTCCCGAGTTTCTTTGAAACGTCATCACCTGTATCAAAAATTCAAAAATTATTATGAGGAAAAATCAATTATTGAAGAAAAATATATACTAGAATGGATGACAAAGAATAAACTCACCGAAGGCGCACGAGTGCAACGTTGGATGATTACTTTGGGGTCCCAAGATCTTGGAACTACAAAGCAACGACTAGAAGCAGGTCCTGATGACTTAGTTCTACCCGTTGAGCGACTAGTCACTCGTTTTCCACGAGAAATCCTGGGAGTTCGGGGAATAACGGGTGTAGAAAAAACTTTTCTTAAAGACTTCTTCTTGAGGACACGGGGAATAACAGTTGTAGCAGGAATTTTTCTTGTGGACTTCAGCACGTTGACATTTTTTCGTCGAGTACACTGGGATAAATCTCCACATAAAGAACACTTCCTTGAAACACTGGACATCTTTAAAACACTACTTAATTACGGAGCACTTGTTTCCACAAAAGTAAAAAACTCGAGTGAAGAAAAACCAAGGAATAAAGAAAATTTTATGCATTCTGATGCAGAATCAGCATTCTCAATGTTAGCTGACACCTCAAGAAGAATTCAGCATTTGGGCAAGCAAAATTCAATCAGAGAAAAAAAAAAAAAAATTTTTTTTTTGAAGGGGGAAGAAACAGGAAGCCAGTTAAAACTTTCATAGTTGGACAGCTAAATTTTTTCTTTTTTTTTTTATATGTAAACAGAGAAAATTTTTCAAGTGCAAACATAAGATAAATTGAGAAATTTTTGATTGTCATTTGTTATCAGTTGCAGATAAAATTAGAGAAAATTATTACTGAATAATATATAAAGAAAAGAAATATTTAACCTCGTTAAATATTTCTCAATTGTAATCATTTGCATAATATGTGAAGAAGTTACACTTACTTCACATATTATGGAAACTCAGCATTTTTACACACTCAATCGTGTAATAATGTGACACCAATAATTTAATATAAATATCAGACTCACCGATATTCGGGAGTCAGTTGTTAAATCATTTCACGTTAATCAATAATTTTACATTAATTAAATCTGTAAATTCTTTACTCAAAATGGAAACATTTTGATAATAAAGATAATAATTCATTTTTATTAATTCTCCGAGTTAAAGTATTTTATCCACTGTAGAGGAGATCTCTATAGATCGAACCTACCCATTTTCCTTATGACTAAACGGGTCTAACAATATTTATTTTTAAAAATGGACTCATCCCAGAAACATCATTTGAAATTAATTACTTTCGAGAATATTTTGGGAAATAAGCGAAATAGAGGAATTTCGCTTGGCAGAGAATTTCGAGGGCTACACGAGAGGATTCGGAAGAAATTTCGCTACCTCATCCAGTTAACGCGAAATTGAGAAAAAATGGATTTCATGAATAAAATACCCATTTCATTTCGCTTCCCCACTCCTCAGCTGCTTCTATTTTTTTCGTTCATATCGTAACATATTTGATGTTGTGATTGTTCTAAATAGAAAAAGAGAAGTCTGGAGAGGATACTCTTTGGCTTCCTCATATGATACTTGTCATGAAAAAAATCAGGAATCATCCACGAAATCGCACATAGTTCCTCTTTAAAAATGACGGTACACTCAAATATTACTAATTGAATTATTGAGGGGGGCTACGGTTCATGGCCGGACTGGTCTCAGGTACAGAGATTGGTAATGGGACTAAAACAACGTGCTCTCGACTACCTGAAATATGTCCGGGCCTGCATTTTATTCTAAGTATTATTTATGGATCGACGAGATTTATTCGATGTCATTAAGACGGATTCGTTTAGCTCCGAATATTGTCTGAGGTAAAAAGAAAAAAAATGTGGGTTCGAGAGGGACACCGAATTTTCAATTGGAATCCTCATGCCAAATTGCAGAAATTACGTACGTGTCAGACTGTACCTGATATTAAAAACACTGCGAGAATTGATTTCTGTCGAGCATTTGAAAGTTCAATCACTTCCGGAACTCAACTTTACACGACAGATGTAATGAACAATCACAAGCCGGTAATGATCTCTGAATTTTCTTATAGCAGTGATTTCCCTTCTTTAGTTCTGTCCAAGATAAATCGAATCGAATGAATGGGGAACTCATGATGCGTCTGGCATTGTGAGAGGGGAAAAAGGAAGAGACAACAGATTTCGATAGATAGTATGATGCATTGCTCTCAGTTTGGATGCGAGAGTAAGACTGGCAATACCTCGGAAATTGAACAAGGTAGAGCGATTTCGCTCTGATTCGCTATCGAAGCTCTAAAAATTATCTATAGAAAAAAGATCTAGCAAATTGGGTCTATTTCCCTCAGTTTAAATATTGTTGCTACATAATTCCCATTTATTCCAAATCACTCTATAATAAAAGTGCAAATAACTATTCATCTGAGATACGTTTGAAAATGAGCAAGATAAGTGAATTTGCCCTCATCCTCTTTTGTAGAGAATCCCAAAAGCTACAAAAACTATCGACAACAATCATCACATAATGTTGACTTTTCAGCTGAAAATGATGAGCTAAATAGTTCAATAGGAATATAAATTTTTCGAAAAATTTCACTCACGATATGGATTTCCCATTGCTCTGAGTTATTTGAAATAATTACCAAACGATAAAGGAGATAATGGAATGGATGGGATGGGTGAAATTTAGATTCATTAATATTTCTGATTTCTGAATATTTATTCAATTTCACAACGGTAATATAGAATTACATTACTAAAAAATCTTTGTTATTTGAAATTAAAGATTAACAGTATACTAAAATCCTCAAACTAAAAAGTCAAATGATAAACCGAAAGGTTTTATTCTAAACATTACGGCGACCATGATATCTACGACCTTCTTTAATTGATTTTAGTTGAGTTGTCATAATATTGCTGAGTTCACTTGAATTCAGAGGACCGAATCCTCTATTCCGACGTAGTGCAACATAGCAAGCTTGGAGAAGTCTAGTGTTCTTCAACTGCATCTTCCCCCGCACATGCCGCTTTATGGTGACATTCATTACAAAATTCTCGTCAAGACAAGTACGTAACATCTCTGCTGCCGCTTTCTTCAGTGTTCCACTACACATCTGAGACAAATAATCAACGAGGTGCTGGTAGTTCTCCTCAGGAGCGTTTTCAAATGCTCGAATACTTTCTTCTGAATGAAATTTTAGGAAGTCAGGTCTTTGAATGTATTCCTGTCGTCGACGCAGAGACGATTTAATCAGTCGTCTAATATCTTGCAAGCCTTGGCGAAATTCACCACGCATTTCACGGATTTCATCGTCTCTTGCATTGGGTCGCATGGGCTGTTGCTGCACTGGTTCGTGATTTTGTTCATTCCCCGGAATATTATACCAGCCACCTTGATGCCAATTGTTAATTTGAGGCTGCATACGAGGCAGAACTGGTACGTTGAAGAATCCCGGGGGTGCTGGTCGTAAGTTATTGTTCCCAAGAAATGGAGCATAATTTACTCCATTCTGGAACCCTCGTGGCTCCAGAGGTTGGAGTACAGGATTGTTCTGTTGCTGTGGAATGGGCTGAATATCCATGAATTGTGGAGGCCATTGACCATTCATTTGGTTGATGACGGGTCCACCTTGATTCCGCATCACTCCTGGATTGTCCCCTCCGTTAGCTCCCGCAGCTTCACGTTGTACATGAGCTACTCCTACATTTTGCACTATGATATTTGGGGTCAGTGGCTGTCGGGGGTTGACAGTATTTTCACCAGTAGCTTCACCCTCTTGCTGCACGTCACCTGCCGCCAATGGTGCACCATTTGAATCAGCTGTAATTAGAGGATTATTTAATTCCATGATATTTCCATTCCTTTGCTCCTCATATGCTGCCTCCAATGGTCCAGCGTTAGAAGTATTGACGAGTGGCAGATTGTCGCGAAGGGCAGCCGTTGTTTCTTCTTGTTCTGCGCTGTCTCCATCGCCTGGTATAGAATTTATACTTTCTGCAGTTAGTTTTCCTGCTTGGTCGCTATTACGTGCATTTTGTGACTCCTCGGTTGTCTTCGCCGGCATTGGATGTGGATTCTCCTGCAAAGGGGGATTCCAATTCTTAGTTTAATTAGGTAAATTGTGTTTGTCATGTTTTCAATTTTACAATGGAAAAGATATTGGAGAAAAAGAACGAGTGGAGACAGGAATAATTGGTATATCATCGATATTTGTTATCTGTAGCATGACAGCAGTCACAATAGCATTGTTACTGCTGTCCAAAACCTTCAAGATATATTCTCTGAAAGGAAATCCTTAAGAACTTCTATTGAAGCTTGTTCATGAATTTTGGACGGAATCAGGCTTGTGGCCGTATTTTTTCCCTTGTTCTAAGCTCATATCTTGAGAAATATCCATTAAGCTGTTCACATAAATAAACTAACCAAGTACATACCACCGTGGAGATGCGAAAACATCTCCAATATCATATATTATTTGAGAAAAGAAGATGAACTATAACGGAGCCTTAAAACTGTACTGAATGTATTTTCAAAGATAGAAACGGAGAATGAGGAGAAGGAGTATTACTGATTTCGCCGAAAACTCATTTTCAACCTACAATCGAAATTTTTATGCCTTTTTCCTCCGGAGAATATATCATATCTATAGTTTTTCCGTATATGCATGATGTTATCTAGTTACTCTCCTAATTTTTATGAGCTATACTACTCGTATTTTCAAAGACATTACCGAGAAGTGAGAGGAAAGGGTATGGCCATTTACTCGATCCTGCCAGGAATTCTAGTTCAGCCAATTCTCTAAATTCCCACAAAAAAGGTCATAATGAAAAATGCTCTGTCTTACTTAGATTGCGAAATATCCTGGGAAAACTGATTATAAAATGAAATTCGTTAGTCTGAGAGCCCGACAATCACTGTACCCTGTTACGATTGACTATTTTACCTGTTGGCGCTTGAGTTTTACAATGTCTACCCATAACTTCCTTCCTCTGTTATGTGATTCGACTAATAATGAAATTCGTTGATTCTTTAATTTCTTATTGCCATAACAATGTAATTTTTATCACAGGAATCACGCAATTTTTGTTCAAAGAGAGTTCACTAGTGAATAGGTGAAATGGGATAAATCGATTTCTTCTCCTGATCGTTTTTCTCTAGTATCTCGGGAAGTGAGAAAGGATAAAAAGGGGAAAGAGGGAGAAGATCATTTCGAAGAGAAGAAATGAAAGGGGATATTCATAATTAAATGAAGTCAACGTGGAAATCATATTTACAATACCTCAACGACAGTATTTGTTACAGTAGTATCCAAGCTGACTTCTGGTTGCGGACACTGATTCACTTGTGTCAATGTCGAGCCTGATACCGACGAAATTATTCCATCAGCAATAGTCGGCTCTCCTCCAATGGATTCTGCATTCATATCTTGCGTTTTCCACATCACGTTCCGAATAATCGAGTCATTTCTCTTAAATTTTTGAACATGAGCTAATTTTTTTTTAACTTGTGACAATGGAGTCTCTTTATCTTTTTGTGCCAAACTATCATAGTTGTCACTGTCGGAAGACGTTGAGTGTAAAGTTGTATAGTCTGTATACCACGATGGTCTTTTCGTGACTCGCATCACATTTGTTCTTGATTGAGACATTCTATTACGTTGATAAAATAAAGTTCACTTATAGACACAAAATATCAAAATGAAATATACTCAATAACTAACGTTCATGAATGTAATCATTCAAGAAAAAGTTAATATATATTTACACGATGATGTCAGATAACTTTAGGTAAAAAATAATTCATATGCAAGAATATATAGATACTAAACACTTAAAGATTGACACCTTTAAGATATTGTACTAAGAAAATCTATGGTGGCTGTCAAGCGAAAAATATTTTGGAACGATGACTGATTCCGTTGAGAGGTTGTACCTCACTGACTTATAGATGTCTTTGCAGTTCCTCCCAGGGTGGAAGTAAAAGAAATAAGAAAGAGAGGGTTAAAATCGAAAATTCCCGAATTTTGGGAGAAAGGAAAGGGCAAAGGAGAGGCAAAAAATTACGCTTCCTCCAATACCCAAATGCCCCACGGCCTAAACGCACATGTGTCGCAGTACCCGTCCTAATCCTCAGAGTCATAAAAATTGAACGAAAAAATGGGGTTTCCCCCTTTTCCCACCAAAAAAAAGGTTTTCCCAGTAAATTCTCAAAAAATTATGAAAATTGTCAAATAACTGAATGCTAAAATAAGAAAGAGTAAATAATTTCATCGAGAGATGAATTGATCCTACTTAGATATTACAGTAAACAAAATACCGGGGATAATACTCTTTTCTGCTCATTACCTTTGCAATCAGTGCCACCGTTTGGCACAAAAACAATGCGAAAAAAAAGTAACAAAATTTTGGAGAGGAATAAGTTTTTCACAATTCTCAACAAAAACTCCGAATCTTCCAGATTTTTACACCCAGAAACTTAAGCCCTCACGTACAGGGTCTATATAGGTATAGGGATCTCAAAGTCTGTCCCAGCGGCCGTCCATGTAGGGTTTTGAGTTAGACCGGAATGTCGGACTCAATTCGATGTGACGAATCTCCATTCAGCACCACGTATACGCACAACATTGAGCCGAATAGTTGGATGTCACAGCGGGTCCAATTCGCAGTGGATAGCGTCCCGAACTCACAATTGATATCAGCTCGACCTCAAAACTATTATCGGCCCAAATTCGAAATCGATATCGCCGTGATGAAACTACGCGATACTTCTAGTTCGATATTGGGGCATTCATGGTCCCAATATGGAGTTCAATGGATGTGTCATAATATAAAAACGATTTTCAATTCTAAAATAAATAGATTTGCTGGATCCCGAAACTTTTTAACTTCATTATTTAATATTTCGATTTCAACTTTGACAGAATCGTATGGTCTACATGAATCTAAAAATACTTTGACTTCAAATTTATATCGATATTTATATTATTCATAGAGATATTCGTTCTGAGAGAAATATAATAACAAAAGTGAAGTGAAAACTGAGAAACTAAATGGAATATTACTGATAGCGCAATATTCATTTTTTGACATAAAATTCTTCTGTTCTTGAAAATTGAAGTCTCGTGGGTGTTATTTCTTTTTCTATTCATAATCGAATTATTGAATGGGAAAGAGGGAAGATTTTTTGCTTTATCAATTCTTATAGTTATTCTATTGTGAATTTGTTATTTTCATATTTTTTTCAATTCACTCCACGAATTAATTATTCACAAGCAAGTGTTCGTCATTGCGTTAGTCACTATTTCTCCTACGTTATTCTTCTGAATCACTAGACCTTCCTTTCAATTTCTGCTAATGAAGTAGCAGAATGCTTCCGAATGGTTCTTCCCCGAATTTTTTCTATTATTTCTCTGGAAACAAAAATCATATATACTAAATCAGAAAACGCGGGAGCGTTTTGCGCCATGTGTACGTTTAGAACGTGCACTGGCTAACTATACTTTTACTATTTGACAGCTTTTTTTTTTTTTTTTAATTACGCCTCCCCCCTCGTTACAAAAAATACTAGACGTTGATTGCAATATTTCAGTAAAGAAATGAACCTTCTTTGTTTGAAAAAATAATTTGTTTATTTATAAAAAAATATTTTGATGTAAACCACGCCCCATTCCGACGTTTTCGGTTAAAAAGTTTCTCGGTGAGACATTTCGCTATAACGTTGGCTGCATTCGGCTGGCTGAAATGAATCGGTGAGACATTTTTTCTTAACGTTGGCGGCACTGACTATAAATGTTTACCCGTCAAAACAACAGTGCACCGTAACCTCAAAAAGTCCGAAGTCATATAAACCGTGCTAGGCAGTTTCCCAAACGAAAAAAAAAATTATTAATTTATAAAAAAAATATGAATTAATGAGAAAAGTTGATGGAAAAAAATCACAGTTCAAATTGTATTAGAATAATTAAGTGATTCAAAAAAAAAGAATACAATCGGCTACAGATAAAATCATGGAAAAAAAATTCTAGGGTTTTTGAAGGTCCAATGATACTAATAATTAAAAATGAGAAATTCTATAATATTTTTCAGTCAATTACGTAAATATCGTGCCAAAATTCGATGTCATTTTGTAGTTTAGTTTCCGAGGAAAAAATATTTGAATTTATAGATTTTACACGAGGAGATAAAAAAAGGACGGGATCTTCTATACCGCTCGCGCGGTAAAGCAGATTTCATGCTAATCCTATCGGCTTGCCATGTCTCTCTGTACAAAATTTGGAACTTCAAATATTTTTTTCTTGAAAACTTCGCTGCAAAATCAATTTAAATTTGAGCAGGACATTCCTTATGATCTCATTAATTCATTATTGAGAATTCAATTGAAATGAGGTGATACTAATGTTCGAAATTCCTAAAAAAATTGAATTTCTACATAATTTTATGAATTGTCGATCATTCCTTTTTTCATTTCATTCTTTCTTCACTAAATGATAATCATTTTTATTATACATAATAACAGCGTTCTAATCTGTCACATAAAATTGATCCTCAAAAAATTGCATAGATTTCTGCCAAAGCTTCACACGTAATTTTCTCCCTTTTCTTTCATCACTTTCACCCATTTCTTCGAATTTTCAGTATTCTCAGAATGAATTGGAAACTTAGCGAGATGGAACAATTTTGCCTGAAGTTTTTTCTGCCGAGAATTCTAAGAGTATGAAGAAGTATGAGGGAAAAAAACATACCTCTGTTAGTTTCCGAGCTGATTTAGAAAAAATATTGAAAAAGAGATTTTTCTCTGCTTTACGTTCCCAAAGAGTACAGACACTCTTTGACCTCTCGATTATTAAATTTGTAGTTTTCTGACAATATTCCGAAATCTAAGCGAGATAGAATGATCTTACATGAATTCTTTTTCGTCAACAATTCCTAGAATTACAAAAAAAGATTAGGACAAAATCACTCTATTCCACTTAGTTTCCGAGTTATTCTAAAACAAGTGGAAACTTGCTTTAATTATAGTTATCATTATAGTTTTATCTGCTAAGTCATTAGCAAATCAGTTCCGAATGGTTCTCCTTTCTATTAGTGAACATTCAATTTTGAATATTTCCCTAATAATGATCTGAATGAGATCGACTGAGAATTTGTTTTGAATCACGCTCATAGCGCGGGTTCTCAAGGGTTAAGATTTCCAAGATCTCAAGACATTTAGAATATGAGAAAAAATATCACGTGATTCCATAAGTCCTGCGTCCAAATATCTAGTTTTTTTACGATACTGTAAGAATGACAGTATCCAAAATGACGCAAAAGAAATGAAATATGGCCCGACAAATTATTAAAAATAAAAAAAACGCGCCATGTGCACGTTTAAAACGTGTTGTTTGGCAGGCCAAAAACTGAACCAGCGTTGGCTGTGCAAATAATAGATGAATGGGCAGAAAAATGAGGTGGCAAATCAAAGATTCAAAAAATATCACGCAAAAGAATGGAAATAAAACCCAATGGCAGGGGAAAATATAAAGGAGGTAGGGAGAAATTTTCAATTCAATTTATCTATCTATAATTGCAGCAGTAAAGACGGGAAAGTAGGCCTTTCTATGTGAGAAAAGAGCATGGTCTTTTCACTATTGGTAAAAATGCACATGGCGCGCCCGGTTTTTTTCAAATAGATCAAATCATTCTGTAACGTAATGAAGATGATGATGATTACACATCATTTTCAATAAACATGTATGAGGAAAAGCATTTGTTCCATAGTATCACACACTTATTAATATGAGATAGAAAAATTAGTTAAACAGTTAGAAAGGGATGAATATAATCTCAACCAGCTGTTCTTTGAATTGGTATTTGATTCATGGAAAGTTCATAGATTTATGAGAATCTTGAAATAGTAAACATTTGCTCATCTAGAAATCAAGATGATTATTAGGTGACTGACCTAGCCTTTATTAAGTTAAGTCGTTCTATGATTATACAGACTTCTATTTGAAAAAAACCGGGCGCGCCATGTGCATTTTTACCAATAGTGAAAAGACCATGCTCTTTTCTCACATAGAAAGGCCTACTTTCCCGTCTTTACTGCTGCAATTATAGATAGATAAATTGAATTGAAAATTTCTCCCTACCTCCTTTATATTTTCCCCTGCCATTGGGTTTTATTTCCATTCTTTTGCGTGATATTTTTTGAATCTTTGATTTGCCACCTCATTTTTCTGCCCATTCATCTATTATTTGCACAGCCAACGCTGGTTCAGTTTTTGGCCTGCCATTTTACATAAAAAATCACTTTTTCACTTTCAACGTTCCCTTTTGGGTACCGTTTCTGATTGTCCTACGAAGGCGAGTAGGATCTTATTTGAAAGAGAAAAATGTATTTTTTTTGAAAACCAAATAAAAAAAATGGGTGTTCATTCAAAAAAATCGAGGAAAATTGTCTTTTTTGGATTTTTTTTTGAAATTTTGCAGAAAAATACATTTTTAATGTGATATGCGGAGAACTTTAGCTAAAAATTCAAAAAACTGATTGTTTGTTCAGCTCATGAAAACGAATCTTTTAAGCTTTGTCCCGATGAAATCGAATGAGTAAGGTGGAAGGTACATTCTATTTTTGGAAAAACTTCAATTCAAAATATCTCGAAAACCGTTCAGCCGATATGTGTCAGATCCAATCCCAATCATCTTTATCAGAAACTACATACGCAGAAAAAAAATTGAGATTTTTGAGTCAATCATTCATTGAACTATGGTGGACCGACCGATTTTTATTTTAAAAAAAAGCACATAAAAATTAATAACTAATGGAATAATGGGATTGAATTCCTAAATCCCATGCAAGTCTCACGCAAATTGAGAAATTTTGAAAGATACGATTTTTACAAAATTGCTATATCTCAGAAACCATTTAGTCAATCTTGCTGGAATTTTTATGGAACATACACTTCATCAAAACCGATATCTTGCCAAAATTTCAGATTCTTATCTCACACCGTTCTCGATTAATAGAGAGTCGTGGGGCCGTACAGACAAACACACATACATGTATACTTTTTTTCTCATTATGATTTCTCGACTTTTTGCATCATTTGGAGTCGTCTTCAATGAAAATTGGCATTTCGAAAAAAATAACGAAAGCGATGCTTACGTTCGGAAGCAAAAAGAGGAAAAATTGGAGAAAATGCAATTATGACGTAATTTTTCAATTATTATCTTAGAAAATAAGAGATTAGGGAAAATAATTAAAGAGAAAACTTAATAAAGAAAAATAAACAATTATGAAAATATATTGGTCGATGTCAAGGCTAATATCGATCGGAATTTGTACCGCGAGATTTAGGAGAACGGCAAGATTTTACTTGAAATTTTCCATATTTACGAAAAGTAGAGTAAAACGGACATGAGGGTAAAATGGACATATTTCAGTTGTGATGTTTATATCATCAAATTTTTTTGAAATTTTTAAAAATATTGGAGATTCCGAGAAAGAAAACACATAATTTATTCCATCGTCAGTTTTAGGGATAACTCGGAAACTAAACGAGATAGAGCGATTTCGCCAGAATCCATTCTAATAGCTCTTGCCATTCCCTCTGAAGAAAAGCTAGGGCAATATCGTTCTATCTCATTTAGATTCCGAGATATTATAGGAAAAACTGGTGACGAAACTGAATCGATTTTTCCGCAAACTCCATATTCTTTCTAATAAAATATTGTTGAATGTATTTTTTAATAACAATATGTATAAAGATAAATATTCGTTTGGAAAATAGAAAGACTGATGGCTTTCCAATAAAGACTGGAGGAGTCCTTATTTGAGAGACTGTGAGTCTCTCAAGCAAGTACTCTGCTCCGTTGAGCAGGGACTGTGAGCCCTGTACGAGAGACACGGAGAGGTCAGCAAGCTGTCTCTAGGAAGTCTTTGCCATGGGGCGAATAGGGACTCTGTCAGAGAATGAGACAGGAGTCTCTTGACCATTGAGAGACTTTTTTTTATCCTGGGATGGAAGAATAGTTTTTTCCGAATTTTCTGCTCAACCGACTAATCATGAAAAATCAAAAACAGTGGAGCGCGGTGCCTTGCTCATAGGGTGACCAGTCTAAGGTTCACGCTCTGAGATGAATCTGCCGCTGCCCACTCTTTCGCGCGTGCATTACGATTGGCTTTCCTCATGGCTGCTTTTTGAGCATATCTCGTTCTATTGCTCGTAACCACACTGTTAGAAAAACATGGAAATTTCATAGACAATTTGATGAGAATTTTCATAAACGTGATATTGAATTTTTTTTAATGGGAAGATTGTTATGAAATCTGTAAGTCTCAGAGGAAATTCAAAGGATTCTGAGTTTTAAGTAGTATTGAGATGAAAATTCTACAATTTACTTGAATTTTCAATTGAACATGAATATTCAGAATCAAAATGACTTGAATTTTCTTTGTTTTTTCGAATTTTCCTTTTTTTCACTAAATTTTCAAGAAACAATTGAACTGAAATTTACAAAGATCATTCATATCCAGGCTTGAAATTATTTGAAAATCGATGATTTATTAATTTTTCAATAACCTGATTATCTGAAATTTCTGTAGAAATGTAACTTGTTAAAAATTTCCGTGATTTGGCACGGAAAATTCAGATGGAAATTTTTAACAGTGCAGCTGGGGCTGTTTATGAATGGGAGGTGCGCGTGTTTTCTATCTCTTTATGTACAGTGAAACCTCTATTATTTTCCACGCGCGAGGCTCAAATTTGGAAAATAATAGAGGTTCCGACTCGGTTTCTGTGGCCCCCACTCCGCCAGCGCGAGAGTGAGAGAAGACGATACGTCGCTCTCTCTTCAACCGCAATATTATTATTGTTGACTCTCTTTAGTCTATATGTGTCTTTGTCATTCCGCACAAGGACTCCTCCAGTCCTTATTTGAGAGACTGTGAGTCTCTCAAGCAAGTACTCTGCTCCGTTGAGCAGGGACTGTGAGCCCTGTACGAGAGACACGGAGAGGTCAGCAAGCTGTCTCTAGGAAGTCTTTGCCATGGGGCGAATAGGGACTCTGTCAGAGAATGAGACAGGAGTCTCTTGACCATTGAGAGACTTTTTTTTATCCTGGGATGGAAGAATAGTTTTTTCCGAATTTTCTGCTCAACCGACTAATCATGAAAAATCAAAAACAGTGGAGCGCGGTGCCTTGCTCATAGGGTGACCAGTCTAAGGTTCACGCTCTGAGATGAATCTGCCGCTGCCCACTCTTTCGCGCGTGCATTACGATTGGCTTTCCTCATGGCTGCTTTTTGAGCATATCTCGTTCTATTGCTCGTAACCACACTGTTAGAAAAACATGGAAATTTCATAGACAATTTGATGAGAATTTTCATAAACGTGATATTGAATTTTTTTTAATGGGAAGATTGTTATGAAATCTGTAAGTCTCAGAGGAAATTCAAAGGATTCTGAGTTTTAAGTAGAATTGAGATGAAAATTCTACAATTTACTTGAATTTTCAATTGAACATGAATATTCAGAATCAAAATGACTTGAATTTTCTTTGTTTTTTCGAATTTTCCTTTTTTTCACTAAATTTTCAAGAAACAATTGAACTGAAATTTACAAAGATCATTCATATCCAGGCTTGAAATTATTTGAAAATCGATGATTTATTAATTTTTCAATAACCTGATTATCTGAAATTTCTGTAGAAATGTAACTTGTTAAAAATTTCCGTGATTTGGCACGGAAAATTCAGATGGAAATTTTTAACAGTGCAGCTGGGGCTGTTTATGAATGGGAGGTGCGCGTGTTTTCTATCTCTTTATGTACAGTGAAACCTCTATTATTTTCCACGCGCGAGGCTCAAATTTGGAAAATAATAGAGGTTCCGACTCGGTTTCTGTGGCCCCCACTCCGCCAGCGCGAGAGTGAGAGAAGACGATACGTCGCTCTCTCTTCAACCGCAATATTATTATTGTTGACTCTCTTTAGTCTATATGTGTCTTTGTCATTCCGCACATGTCTCCGCATGCGCAGAAGAACAGAGATAGCTATAGATGGAAGAAAGACAACGAAAAAGAGTTGAGAGTGGGGGACGCTCTTTCTCCTCCGTTGAGGGGCGGTGGAATATATTGGAGGTGAAAATAATGGAGGTTTCACTGTAGTTTCAAAAAAAAAATTATCCAATTTTCAAGTACTGACATGGCAAAAATTAATTTCTAGAATACAACCTAGATGTATTTCGAAAGTTGATTTAAGAAAATTTGAAGCGCGGAAATTGATCAACCTCAGGGTGCCACGACCAATCGAATCGGAGAATCGCAGAAAAAGTGAATTTTTTCAATTGAAATTTCTATTTTACCCCACCTGCTCCTATACTTTAGGGGCAAACCTTGAGAAAGTGAGGAAGCGTAGGATACGTTACAGCTTTATTGAGTGTACGAACTCCTTCTACTGGCACAAGAGTTACTCACGCCATCTATCGGATGTTTCATGGACCATACCTCCTTGCGTAAGAATGACAAATTTTGGCGTTATTTTGTCGCCAAATCTTCGACAAAATTTTCATCAGCTATATTTGTACGACTGCAGTATTTGACGAAAATTTTCTGGCAATTTTCCCGATAACCTGATCATGGTGAATTGGGTATGCTTAGGGATATCGTTGAATCTACGGTCAATTTGTCGACAAATTGACGATGAATAGCCGACAAAAATGCAGATAAAAGCCGCGATAACTTGACCATAAATTCCAACCGATCGGCAAATTTTGTTGTCTGGGAATGAGCATGATTCAAAATTTGCATGAAAATGGTTGTAAGAGGACGATCAAGTGAAGTATGTGGCACTAAAGAAAATATTAAAAATGTTAAGAATGAATGCGTGTCTGAATGAAAATTGTAAATAATTATGAATAATTAATTTATTCCCACTTGTATCATCATTAAGCGTAGAGACTCAAGTATTCAAGATTCAGAAATAAAGAAATGTCACGCATTTCGCGAAAAAGGTACAAGACAAGCTGAAGAAAACTATAAGTATAAGTGCAAGAGTAAGAGTAAAAGACGGTCCGTCAATTCAAGTGCAAGTGTGATTAAAAGAAAATGAGTGAGTTCAAGTTTCAAGAAAGAGGGTCAAACGATTAAGAAAACAATAAAACAAGTGATTATAGATATACAAGAAATCTCTTTATTATAAAAAAAAAAGCATGAATGTTGACAGGCTCGAGGACGAGCCTGTTTTAGGATGGCCGATCTGTTAAAGGCACGTAAGCGAAGGGGGGAAAAAGTAATGAGAGGGGAATGAGTGTGTGTGTGTGTGAGTAGGTCCTCGAGTAGTTAGTCGTTTTCGGGAAGAGTGCGAGTGATGAGTCAAAAGTATGCCTGAGAAATTAAGGAAATAAAGTTACGTGTTCTTTTCTATAAGTCCGAGTTATCGTTTAATTTGACAATCCCTAAGTTCCTAATGAAATCCTGACCTATCCACCCCAAGTAAAAAGAGAACATTAACAAGAGCATGCGAGTGGAATCACCCTATCTCACTTAGTTTTTGAGATATTTTCAGAGGCAATTTCTTAAAAAATCGATTTATCCAATTTAACTTTTTACTAGATTCATTCTTTCATGCATATCGTGGTGACTAAGGGAGATAGAACAATTTCACTCTGAACCTTCTTCATGGAGAATGTCACGAGCTGCAAAACGAGTACAGGGTGAAATCACTCTATCTCGCTTAGTTTTCGAGATATCTTCGAAAATAATTGATTAAAAAAGTCGATTTGTTCAATTTGACTAATTCACTGGATTTTTCCTTTTGAATATCTTGAAAAATACGCGAGATACAGCAATTTCGCTTGGATCCTTTTTGTAATAAATTTTAAGAGCTGAAAAAAAGAATTAAGACAAAATCGCTCTATCTCGCTTAGTTTCCGAAATATTCTCAATAATGATTAATAGAAAAAATTGATTCATCCAATTTTATTTTTTCACTGAATTCACTTATTCATGGATATCTTGGAAAATAAGTGAGATAAAAGTATTTCGCTTGGATCCTTTCTTGTTTATAGAAAAATTTCAAGAGCTACAAAACGAGTTGGAAGTAAAATCGCTCCATCTTCCTTAGTTTTCGAAATATTCCCAAAAACAATTGAAAGAAAAAGTAGATTTATTTAATTCCATTTTATCACTGGATTTATTTTTCTTTGAATATCTTGGAAACTAAGCAAGGTAGAGCAATTTTGCTCTTGCGCTGTTTTGTGGAGAATTTTGAAGGCTAAAAAAGAGTATAGACGTGAAATCACTCTATCTCGCTTAATTCCCGAGATATTCTCGGAAATAATTGATTGAAAGAATCGATTCGTTCCATTTGACTTCTTCACTGGATTTTTTTTAAATATCTCGAAAACTGAGTGAGATAGAGTGATTTTGCCGTGATACTTCTGTGTGGAAAATTCCAAGATTTACAAAAAAATGCCTTATCTCACTTAGTTTTCGGAATATTCTCGAAAAACAATTAATGAAAATTAAAACAAACCCGACACGATTTTCCTCCAGCCGCACACGAGAACAATGCAGTTGGCGAGGTTAAGCAGTTGACGCCTGCGCACTGCGCTCGAGTACGCAGTATTGTCGAACTAGCCAAAGAGGTCACCTCCGAAGTCCATCCGAAGCTGAAATTTACATGTTGTAGCATAGGTGCCGAATATTTCCGAGGTTACTCCATTGGCCAGTACGACTTCACGCATGCGTCAACTGCTTAACCTCGCCAACTGCATTGTTCTCGTGTGCGGCCGGAGGAAAATCGTGTCGGGTTTGTTTTAATTTTCATTAATTGTTTTTCGAGAATATTGCGGAAACTAAGTGAGATAAGGCATTTTTCTGTAAATTTTGGAATTTTCCACACAGAAGTATCACGGCAAAATCACTCTATCTCACTCAGTTTTCGAGATATTTAAAAAAAATCCAGTGAAGAAGTCAAATGGAACGAATCGATTCTTTCAATCAATTATTTCCGAGAATATTCCGGGAATTAAACGAGATAGAGTGATTTTACATCTATACTCTTTTGTAACCTTCAAAATTTTCCACAAAACAGCGCGAGGTTGGAATTGCTCTATCTTGCTTAGTTTCCAAGATATTCAAAGAACAATAAATCCAGTGATAAAATGAAATTGAATAAATCTACTTTTTGTTTCAATTGTTTTTGGGAATATTTCGAAAACTGAGGAAGATGGAGCGATTTTACTTCCAACTCGTTTTGTAGCTCTTGAAATTTTTCTATAAACAAAAAAGGATCCAAGCGAAATACTTTTATCTCACTTATTTTCCAAGATATCCATGAATAAGTGAATTCAGTGAAAAAGTAAAATTGGATGAATCAATTTTTTCTATTAATCATTATTGAGAATACACATCAATCCAGTGATAAAGTGAAATTGGATAAATTTATTTCTTCTTTTAGTTGTTTTTGGAAATATTTCGAAAACTCAGCAAAATAGAGTGATTTTACTCACAACTTTTTTTCAGCTCTCGAAATTCTCTATAAATAGAGAAGGATTTAAGCAAAATTATTCTATCTCACTTAGTTTCCAAGATATTCATAATTAAATGAATCCAGTGGAAAAGTAAAATTGGATGAATCCATTCTTTCTTTTAATTGTTCTTAAAAATATCTCGGAAACTAAACGAGGTAGAGTCATTTCACTCTTATCTTGTTTCATAGCTCTTGAAATTCTCTACAAAACAGGATCGGGGCACAATTGCTCTATCACGCTTCATTGCCAAGATATTCATGAAAATATGAATGAAGTGAAAAAGTGAAATTGAATGAATCGATTTTTTCTCTCAATTGTTTGAAAGAATATCTTGAAAACAAAGCCAGATAGAGTTATGTCATGCTCATGTTGTTTCATAGCTCTTTAAATTTTCTATAAAAAAGGATTCGGCCAAAATTGCTCTATCACGCTTAGTTTCCGAGGAATTGAAAAAAAATCCAGTAAAAAAGTGAAATTGACCGAATTGATTTTTTCAATCATGTTTTTTTGAGAATATCTCGAAAACGAAGTGAGATAGAGTGATTTCACTCCCATATTTCTTTCTAGCCCTTGGAATTCTCTATAAGACAGGATAGGGGCGAAATTGCTCTATCTCACTTAGTTTCCGAGATATTGATTAGAAGAAATAAATGAAGTTAAAAAGTGGAATTGGATAAATTGATTCATTCTTTTCATTGTGGTTGGAAATATCTCAGAAACTAAGCGAGATAGAGGGATTTTACATTCATTTTGTTTATATTCATTCTTTACCAGTAAAGCTGAATAAAATAGAGAAAAAAGAGAGCATTGGACCGAGTTGATTTTATTGAGTGAAGAGGAGGAATTCAAAAAATTAATGATGCAAGATGCATTTTGAAGGTCGGCTATTCTTGATTACAAGAAGAAGCAAGAGGATGAAGAGATTCAAAATCCTGAAGTTCACTCGACCAATTGAATCGAACAAGTTATTATTGATTGATATGAAAAGATGTCATTAGAGTGGGATAAATCGACGAGGAGTGCGAGTAGACTGCACTTGAGAATAACAAAAAAAAAGTGGAGATGATGATAAAAAACTGCTAGACACTACAGATTAGCATTACCAAGTAACGAAGACAGTCTAGCGGACTTTAAGTCTACGAAATTTAATTTCAAAGTATTTCAGAATGATTCAATACGAATCATCAAAGATTCATCAGCAAAAAAAATTGAAAATGTGAAGAAATGATATGATGAAAAATATTCTATCGTCCCCTTAATAACAGAGTCATGTCACTGCTATAAAACCCTTATGGAAAGCGTTACTCTGGCATTAGGGTAACGATATGTATATATTTCATAGAAAATATCTTCATAAAATGCCTTCATATGAAAAAAAAACTTTATAAGAAATCATTTTATGAAGAACCTCTTTATCAAATTCGATTTCATGAAGACATTTTTCCACAGAAGTATCTCTATGGAAAAATCTGCACTAATACTCTGAGTATTAATGACATTATAATTTAAGGATTTTTTGATAATCATGAAAATTCTATGATTGTGAAATTCAAACATCACACAAATATCCACCATTAAATTTATGGTTACAGCAAATGTGTCCATGGCATATTTCCCATTGACAAATTGCGCGATGGAGAAAATGCAATGGAAAAGAATGCGATGAAAAAGATCGCCATGGAAAAAATCGCCATGGAAAGAATCACCATGGAAAGAATCGCCATGGAAGAATCACCATGGAAAGAATCACCATGGAAAGAATCACCATAAAAAGAAATGCCATGGAAAGAAACGTCATGAAAAGAATAGCCATGGCGAAAAACGCCATGGAAAGAATCACCTTGGAAGAAACCGCCATGGAATGAATCGCCATGGAAAGAATCGCAATGGAAAAAATCGGTATGGAAAGGATCGCCATGGACAAAAACGCCATGGCAGAAAACGCCATGGGAAAAGAACGCCATAGAAAAGAAAGCTATCGAAAGAAACACCATGGAGAGAATCGCCATGGCAAACAACCCCATGGGAAGAATTGCCATGGAAAGAATCGCAATGGAAAATATCGGCATGGAAAGGATCGCCATGGAAAAAATCGCCATGGAAAAAAACGCCATGGCAGAAAACGCCATGGGAAAAGAACACCATAGAAAGGAAAGCTATAGAAAGAAACACCATGGAGAGAATCGCCATGGAAAAAAATGCCATGCCGAAGACCTCCATGGAAAGCGGCAAATTTGTCATGGCAGCCGCCATGGCGACCGTCATGGCAGCCGCCATGGCGACCGTCATGGCAGCCGCCATCAGAATTTTTCTACGTGTTTGAATCTTTTCCTCACCTCAATGCGTTTTCCTCTCTCCAGCAACGATGGAAATCCTAGCTGAAGGAAGGGTAAAGCGTCAAGGCAAGGGAATAGTCGAACAAAATAAATAAAAAAAATTGTACAAACAATTATTTGTACCTTTCTACAATTTTTTTAAATTTGTTTTTTCAATTTTTCCCCTCAATTTAACCGTTCTTCACTCTTCAGCAATGATTTCCATCGGTGCTGAAGCAAAAGGAAAGCCAAGGCAAGGAAGCAGTGAAAAAAAAATTAAGATAGTACAAAAAGCCGGGCTTCTCTGCAATTTTTTTAAGTTAATTTTTTCAATATTTTCCCTCAACTTGGCCATTTTCCTCTCGTCAGCCATGATTTTCATCGTTGCTTGAGAGAGGGCAATGCGTCAAAGCAAGGCACCATTAAAAAAAAAATCTAATTCGGAAGAGGAACTCTCTGCCATTAGAATTTTGTTTTTTCATTTTTATCTCTCAATTTGACTGTGCCCCTCTCTTCAGCAATGATTTTCATAGTTGCTGGCGAAGGGACAATGCGTCATCGCAAGAAAATAGTTGCATTTTTTTTTTTTTTTATAGGAGAAAGGGGTGGGCGTCTCTGGCATTTTTTAAATTTTTTCTCACAATTTGAACGTGTCCCTCTCTTCGGCGATGATTTTCATCGTTGGTGAAGAGAGGGAAATGCGTCAAGGCAGAAAATATTTTGAAAAAATTTAATGTGAAAGAGGCCTGGACTTTCTGCCATTTCTTCAAAAACAATTTTTCAATTTGACCGTGTCTCGCTCTTCAGCAATGATTTTCATCGTTGCTGAAGAGAGGAGAATGCGTCAAGGCAGGGGAATAGGTGAAATTTTTTTTTTTTTAATAGTAGAAAAGGGCCAAGCCTCTTATATTAGCCATTTTTTCAATTTTTCCCCTCATTTTGACCGTTTCCTGCTCTTCAACAATGATTTCCACCGTCGCTGTAGAGGGGGGAGTGCGTCAATGCAAGGGGATAATTGAAAAAAAAAATAGTAGAAACAACCGGGCCTTTAAGTTATAAGAATAAAAGTGATATCTGTTTTAAATTTTGGCGCTTGAGACCATAGTGGGGTAGGAATCTAGATGGCAGCCAGTACCTACTAGGTAACCTAATCCATACAACTATCTATTTTCAATTATTACAGGGAAACAGTGCATACTTTATTATAAATAATCAGCTACCATTGACTACCATCGAATTCTACATTGAATGGGGTAGTCATTTGATAAAAAATACCCAATCACCCCGCCGACTGGAATTAAAAACATCCCCTATTTTAATTATTTTTTTTCTAATTACCAGTATCTACTATACAATTAAAAACCTTCTAACATTGATTACCATCGAACTACGAAGCGAATTCGATAGTACATTAATTAAAAATCTCTCAACCCCCCGCCGCCTTACCCCCGCCACAATGCTGAGCCTCTTCGTGCGCATATAGCACGTATGGTAGAGGTATAGCGTGCCGCCACTTACTATGGTATACTAGTATCGTACAAATATAATACTAGCTAACTGGTTATCGGGGGTATCTCAATTCGTTGAAGTTTGTGTAACCTCTCATGTCTTGCGGCCCTCTCTTGACCTTTTGAAGAACAATTTTCAGCTGCCATTTGTAATTTAACCGCCTGAGGTAGTTCTCCATTCTCCTCGACCTCTATGAATTGCGTCCAGATGTCTGCTGGAGGTTGATTCTTTTGCAGTTCAATTGGTGTGAACTCAGTGAAGTCATGATAAACCTCATTTATGCACGTCTCTATTATTGGAATCGAGGTATCCCATTCGTGGTGAGGCTGATCGTTTTCTCCAAGTAACGTTCGAAAATAGCTACTCAACTCGCGATTTACTCTCTCGACACCATGTTACTTTGGGGATGCCTTATCGCACTCAAGACATGTTGTATGCTCATCCTCTTCTTCCAATCCATCCACATATTTGATGTAAACTGCGATCCTTGATCAGTCTGTATTCTTATCGGTTTTCCTATTTCATTGAAGTAATACTGTAATTTTCCAATGATCGTTTTACAATATGTATCTTTTAGTGGATATAATTTCACATATTTTGCGAAGGTATGAAAAATTATGTATGAAAATACTTTATAAAGTCTTTATAAAGAATTCTTTATAAAATGTGTTTTATAAGAAATTGGTACTTTTCTTATAAAGATTCTCTTATGGAGTTTTTATTATAGCTCTATAGAAAAAGTTTTTATAGGAAAAATATTTATAAAGTTTTTCTGAATTAGAAAAACGCAGTTTGATCCGATAGGATCATTGATAATGTTCTCTATAGAGTGATATTGTCAGGAAGCTACCCTTCATCAAATTTTGTTTTATACAGGCGATTCTTATAAAAAAAATTCCATAGAGGGAAGTAAAAGATATACAATAGTATCAATATTTTTTTTGTGAATACTATTTTATAAATTCATTCTTTATAGAAAATGTCTTAATAAAGTAGAATTCTATAGAGACATTTCTTATAAATTGACTTTTTACAAAGATTTTATCTCTCAGTTGAATAGTTATCCTTCAAAAAATAGCTGCATGGAAAACCCCGAGCGGTTTAACAAAAATTCAGACTTTAGCCATTAGAGCCGTGTCCGGTTTCGAATAGCAAGAAAGTCTGTTCCTCAGATAAGTGTGTCGAACTGCGCCGCGATCTCGATTATATATACTTTTTGTCAAACTCCGCTTACGGATAGGATTCCGATGGTGCGTGACCTATCGGCCGCGGCGGTACTACAGTTCCCTTTCATTTTGACGTTGGGCGCTGCCCTTTGAATTTCATTCCTTCCTCGCGTTTCAATTTAATTCTTCTTCTTTGCGCCTTTTATTCTCCTTTTCTCATTTATTCATCATTTACTATCATTTTTTTTTTCATTAATTATTGATAAACTAGGTATGAGGTTCCTACAAGAGATACTTCTGTGAGATAACTATCCCACAGAAGTGCCTCTAAAAAAAACGTCTTTACAAAATAAAATCTCATGAAAATGTTTTCTGTGAAATATATATACACACGCAGCAAAAAAATTGAGGAAACAGTAGATTTTGTCAGTTTTTTTCGTGATTTTTAAATGGCTGTAACTTCACGAAAAATGATCGGATCGAAATGAAAAAAAAATGGTTGAAAAGCTAGAAGTCTCCTCTTTAAAATCTTGAGATGGAAATTTTTTTTGACCATCTGTTATAATGAGATAAGAGGGTTGAAAGCGGGATTTCTTTTTCATTCTTTTTTCATTTCATTTTTTCTTCTGACGATCATTTGTTGCTGAGATATCGTCAATTGACTCGAAAAATACCCTTTTGTCTTACTCGCCGAAATCTGAGAAACTACTGATCGCACAACGAGCAGATGATGGGATTCGTAAACTTAAATGAATTTCCTGTGAAGTTCTTGCACTGTTTCATTGAAAAAGAATTTTCTTTCGCTTTCAAAATTGGTTCGAAGAAGTATCGAAAAATGAATTTTTTTTTCTTTTTTGAAAAGTGCTCTGAATTTCGCGAATTTGGGAAAAACTGGAAATGTTTTAACATTTTTCTTTAGTTCACTGTGTGCTCAACTACTCCCCAAATTTTCAAGCCAATCGGCTGGACCATTTTTTCCCGAATGAACAAAGTTTCAGCAAAAATCAAAGGAACACTTTTTCGTTCCTCAAACACGAATCAATGATGATTGAGGCTGAAAATGTTTTTTCTCCGTTATTTCTTCGTAATTTTTTGTGCAAAATTTGTTAAATTTGACAAGAAACAAGCAGGATCCCCATTACTTGTGCGTAATTTGAGAATCTTACATGTAATATTCTGCGAATGCAATTGGCAGAAAGCTTCCGAATGAATTTTTTAGTTTCAAATCTACCATCACTGATCTTATTCATATTAATCACGTCAATTCATGTTCTTTTTGTTAAATATGATATCGATTTGAATGTTCTGAAGATGATGAGAATCCCCTCGTTTGCTATGAGTAACAAAATTCTTTTTTATTGTCATATTTCTACTTTTTGGAACATCTTGAGTCATATTCCATTGAAATCTTGAGGTTCAACTGCATAGTCAAGTTAGCTAACTCGAGTTTAGCCTTGCCAAACTCAGCCTAATTCAAGGTTGCTTATGATAAAATTCTCTGCAATGAGAAATTTTCAAAATTTGCGTAACTTTGAATTTTTTCTCAATACTAAAATTGTGCTACCAAAAATCGATACAAGGAAAATATAATGTATAGATAGCATGAATCAATCAAGTTGATATAAACTATCTCATTTCAGAAGTCGAAATAATTCTACCACAACAATCAATCATATCACATAAAATGCGGAAAATTACTGAGTACCGACGCCTAGTAGAATGGTCAATTATTCTCAAATTATTGTTCGCTAACAATAATTTCCAACAAATTATGATGATGTGGTACTGAACACTTGTACGACCGAAATCAATGCCTAACAGACAGAGGGGCGTAAATGTTATGCATATAAACAGCATTTCCAAGAACCAGAACCAAAATATAAGTGCTGTTTATGATGTTGAATTATCTATTATAATATATATTTATAATGTTTATTATGTTGAATGTTGAATTCATGCAAATATCAATATATTTGGGATATAAGATATTCTTCAAATTTGGCAAATGATTAAGTCACAACGACAATGGGTTCATCTTTCAATAAAAAAAGATCTACTTCACGACAATTAATTCAGATATATTGCCCTCCTCAGGGAAACATATCAGAAAATGGAAATTCATGGAGGATCAATTTTGTGAATGGTTCCCTCAAATTATTATTTCAAGAATTCTAAAAGTTATAACACAAATGACGCATAGCCAAGACCTTTTAACACTCTGAGGATTAATCCGCAAGCTTTATCTGGACACAGTTGCTTTAGAAAATTCCTATTCAGGAGGAAGAGAGCAGAGACGGACCAATGCCCTTGATGCGGAATGATAGACAATGTCAGTCACACGATGTTTATGTCCGACAGATGAAACGAAGAGAGTCTTGAGTTGAAAGCTCATACTGGACGATAATTCAATAAGATTAGCATGATGATCAGCCTAACAAGCAACAAGGGAAGCTGAAATCATCCGCACAATGATTGATAAGAAAGAAGATGACATCAGAGCGCTACGTCACAGCGTCTGGAGACAATGTCCATGCTGAAGTGAAGTGAACGTGGTTTGCAGTATAGTGCATGAATGATGTCACGGAGGTGGGTTTTTTAGTCAGTAAGAATCTGACACTACCCGCATCCCATCTGCGGGTGTCTCATGTAAGATTTTTCCCACCTCCAAAAAAAAAAAAAAAAAAAAAAAAAATGGCGTCACTGATCTGTGCGTGGAATGCGAAAACTAAAATAGGCCTCAGAGGGTTAAGTTTGTTCCAAATATAATCAATTGAATAGTTTTGAAGATATAGCTTGCTTTTTCTGATGTTTCTATTCTAATATCTAAAAAACTACTGGACCGATTCCGCCCAGTTTCAATACCAACCTTTGTGCTCGTCAGATGTATAACCTCACAAAATTTGAGGTCTCTAGCTCAATTATTTATTAAGTTATCGTGGAATCAAGATTTTCACGAAAAATTTATCAGAAGTTTTCTACTGGCTAAAATAAAAATCTGAGCTCCCACCACCCCGGGGGTCAAAGATGCGGCTCTTGGACGCGCATCTCCTCGCGGAGACTGGACGCTGTGATTCCATTTTTCATCGAGAAAAGTTGAAAAAACGATATTTCGACATTTTCATTTTTCTCAAAAACTATCCGGCCGACTTAGCTGAAATTTGTGTGAGAGCTTGGGGCACGCATGGCGAACTTATGGTAAAATTTTCAGATCGCTAGCTAACCCCACTTCAGAGTAAAGCGGAAAATGCGTCATCACACACACACACACACACACACACACACACACACACACACACACACACACACACACACACACACACACACACACACACACACACACACACACACACACACACACACACACATTTTTTAAAAACGACGGATCTCGACGTTTTGGGTCATTTGCAGTCATATTATGATAAAATCTCAAAATCGAAAAAAATTACGATTACAAAGCTTCCATTCGGAAGCAAAAAACAATGAAAAAAAAAAATTTGAAATCGAAATTTTTTTTAAATCAATATAAAATTCGAATTTTTTTTGAATCAGTAAATAATTGGAAATTTTCTGTTCAAAAATCAATTGAAAAATCGATTTTTTTAAACCGATAGAGGAATAAAGAAAAAATTTGAAAAATTGAATAAAAAACCACCAGAATCGTATTTGACTTGGAGAGATAGCGACTCAGAAATTTTTTTTAAACAAAAAATTTTTTTTATCAATTTTTGGAAAAAAATTTATTGTTTTTTTTTGATAAAATGCAACAGATATTGCATAAAAAATCACGAAGAAATGACGGAGAAAAAACATTTTTGGCCTTAAACTGACAAAATTTTGTTCCCTCAACTTTGTTGCTGAGTGTATATATATATTTCACAGAGAACATCTTCATAAAATTTGTTTTTTCAAAGATGTTTTCTTTAATGCACTTCTGTGCGATAGTTATTCCACAGAAGTATCTCTTGTAAGAACCTCATCCCTAATTTATCAATAATTAATTTAAAAAAATAGTAAAAGCAAATAATGAATAGATAGGAAAAGAAAAATAAAAGGCGCAAAGAAGAAGAATTACATTGAAATGCGAGAAAGAAATAAAATTTAAAGGGACAGCACCGAAAGTCAAAGCGGAAGGGAACCGTAGTACCGCCGCTGCCGATAGGTCGCGCATCATCGGAACCCGTCCGTAAGCGAAGTTTGACGAAAAGTACATATAAGCGCGATCGCGGCGCAGTTCGACATACTTATCTGAGGAACAGACTTCCTTGCTGTCAAAACCGCACAACGGCTTCAACGGCTAAAGTGTCTGCATTTATGTTAACACTGTTTGGGGTCTCCCATACAGTTATTTTTCAAAGGATAACTATTTCGCTGATGAAGAACAATTATTGATTAAATTAAATAAACTATTCAGCTGAGAGATAAAATCTTTGTAGAAAGTCACTTTATAAGAAATGTCTCTATAAAATTCTATTTTATAAAGACATTTTCTATAAAGAATGAATTTGTAAAATAGTATTCATAAAAAAATATTGATACTATTGTATATCTTTTGCTTTCCGCTATGAAATTTTTTTTATAAGAATCGCCCTTATAAAACAAAATTTCATCAAGGGTACCTTCCTACAATATCACTCTATAAAGAACATTAGTAATGATCCTATCGGATCGAACTGCATTTTTCTCATTCAGAAGAAGTTTATACATATTTTTCTTATAAAATTTTGTTTTATAGAGCTACGATGAAAACTTCATAAGAAAATCTTTATAAGAAAAGTTCCAATTTCTTATAAAACATGTTTTATAAAGAATTCTTTATAAAGACTTTATAAAGTATTTTCATACGTGCGTCCACTGTTACGAACAAATCTTTATACCCATTCCTTGAACTAATCAGGGGTCCCAGCAGATTAACGGATACGAGCTCTACTGGTGCTAATGGGAGTATATTCCTTTGTGTTGCATATAATTTCTGATTCGGGTATTTCATCCTTTGACATGAATCACATGTCGCAATCACCTGACGAATTTTTTTTCCTAGTTGTGGGAAAGAGAATTTATTTATGAGAATCTCCCTGACTTTGTCTGTACCAAGATGTCCGTATACCGCATGTGTCTCTATTATCACATCTTCAATTAACGATGATGGCACGTATACTTTCCACTTTTGCTGTCTTTTGCTTCCGAATGGAAGCATTGTAAACGCGATTTTTTTCGATTTCGAGATTTCATCGGAATATGACTCAGAATGATCCAAAACGTCGAGAAATGACATTTTTTAAAAATGTCTGTATGTGTGTGTGTGTGTGGGTGTGTGTGTGTGTATGTGTGACAGATATCAGCTCATTGCTCAGCAACGGTAATACTTAATGAGCTGAAAATTTAACAGTACTTTTCCTCTCCATGCAAATTGCTGTCAGTGAAATTTGAGCGAAATCGGTTGAGTACTTTTCGAGAAAACTCAAATTTTTGAAAAATCGTTTTTTCGACTTTTCTCCGCGAAAAATTGATTCGCAGCCCCCACTCTCAGCGATGAAATACATCTCATTTGAACTCACAATTTTCACTCGGGGTAAATTTTGCTCAGATTTTTCATTTGCAGATAATTTCAATTACAGTGTTTTTCATCCTGAATTTACTATACACGATAGCTCAAAAACTATTCGAGTTAGAGACTTCAAATTTCGCCAGTTTGTGCATCCAAGGAGCGAAAAGTTTGGTATTGAAATTGGGCGAAATCGCTCCAGTAGTTTCTGAGATATTGGCCAAAACCCATTTTATGAAAAGAGGTTATATCTCGAGAACTATCCAAGCGATTACATCTAAGTTCAGCTTTAAAGATTCATCTCAATGAGCCCCACAAATGGTGATAATTTCAGTTTTTTCAGAAGAAGTCTCTTGTAAGGATGTTCGATAAATTAGTTTTTTCAAAAATCACGGTTTTTTTTAGCTTTCTCCCTAAGAACACTACTATTTTTTACTTCACCATTCGACAGTAGACAATTTTTTCTATAAAATGAGTACCTTTTCATCCTGAAGACAATCAGAAAGAATAGAAATCCTATTTGGAACCCGAACGTCAATTTTTGTGTTCCATCCTAGGATCTGAATTTTCATCTAATATTGAATTTTTATGTGCCATGTGATATTATTGCAATTTAATCGATTATTCTGAGCTGAGATTTGTAGGGATCTATAAGTGCGTATTTCTTGCGAGAATAATGTTATTTTTTAAGCGATTGAAAAGATATTCATTTTTATAGAGATTCAATTGATTATGGGTAAAATCCCATTCGGAAGCATTTTGCCAATCGAATTGGCAAAATATTAAATGTCACACAAAGAGTGGGGTTTGCAAATAACGCACAAAGGGTGGAACTCCTGCTTGTTTTGTAGGACGCCATTGTGCACTCTTTACTTGTCTGGATCTTGGCTCTGTATATTTCTTATAATTTCACCAGGTTTCTCATCGTTATTTTGTTTATTCATTATTTTGTTTTTGAATGTTTCGGCATCTCCTTCTTATTTCAGGTTTTATCTCTCTTACAAATGTCGCCACTATCAGCGGATTCTCTAATAATTTCTCCCTGTCATTAATATGGTCCTCATTCCTACTCAAAACGTCCGCCGTTACAGTCTGTTTTGCCGTTACATACCGTACCTCCAGATCGAAATCTTGCATCGCTAATGACCATCGAATGAGATGACTATTCATGTAGCCACAAGTTTTCAGAAAATCTAACACCTAATGGTCTGTCTTTACCTTGATCCTTGCAAGGTATAAAAATGTTCGAAATTTTTGCAATCCATACATTATTGCCAATAACTCTTTCTCTGTAATTGTATAATTCATTTCGGGTCCTCTGAGTGTTCTATGTCCAAATTAAATCGGCATTATTTCTTTTTCATCATCCTCTTGCGCGAATATGGCTGACACTGCATACGCACTAGCATCTGTTTGTAAAATGAATTCTTTACTTATATCTGGATGATACAGAATTATCTCTTCTTTGAAAAGTGTTTTAACTTTATGAAAGGTTTCGTCATATGTTTGGTCCCATTTCCATGCTGTATCTTTCTTTAGTAAATCGTATAGCGGCTGCACCACCTGGGCATAATGATTAGCAAATTTCGTACAAAATCCCATTAAACCCAAAAATGCTCTTAGTTGTCTGATTGACTTAGATGTAGGGAAATCCCATATTTCTCTCAATTTATTTGGATTTGGTTTAATTCCCTCCTTATCCAAAACGTATCCCAAAAACATTACTTCTTCTCTTAATAATTGTATCTTGTCAAAGTTCACCGTGATTCCTTTTTCACTCACTCTGGTGAACAGAATATCTAAGTGTTCTAGATGCTCTTCCATATTCGCAGATAATATGATAAAATCGTCGATGAAATTCAAATAGAAATCTCCTATTCCGTGTAATGCGATGTCTATGCCTCTAAACAAACTGTCTCCATTAGTTTTTAGCCCAAATGGAGTGGTGTTAAACTCGTAGCATTTTCCCCTGTGTAGAAACGCCGTGTACTTTTTAGATTCCTCCGCAAGCAGGATCTGCCGAAAACTGGCCGTCAGATCAATTGTTGTCATAATTTTTCCTCCAGAGCATTTCTGAAAAATTCCTTGCATTTCGAGAGGTCTCTCAGGATCGTCTTCAAGTGCCTTATTCCATTCACGTGCGTCCAGATATAGTCTGACTGACCCATCTTTTTTAACTACTGATAATATCGGATTCATTATCCCACTTGTTGACCTTCTAATGATTCCCTGCTCCAACATCTTTTCAATGGCTTCATCCACTTTCTTGTGATATTTCATTGCTATTGGGTAGTTCTTTGCCTCAATATGAACATTCTTTTTGATTTTTAGATGATGATAATAGTAGTCTTGTATTCTTCCTGGTCTTTTATCGAACACTTTTCTATGTTTCAACAAAATCTCTTGCAATCGTCTCTTTTGGTCCTCTTCCATTCTTTCACATTTACTGACTGTTTGCTCTATTGTCTGCTCTGGGAGTGACACCGCCTTCTTCTCTTTTTCTTCCTTGACATACATTGGCTTCACCTCACTTTTATATTTTCCCCATCTTTCTAACACTGACAACACTTGTCCCACTCCCAAGATGCAGTCTTTAACCAGGTTTGTTATAATGATAAATATACCTTTAAATTCTTTTTTTCCTACTCTTACTGTTGCTAGTATTCGTTGATTGATTTTCTCGCTTCTTTTCGAGAACGCACTTATAACTTTCAATCCCGAGATCGGTAAAATTGGACACTCCTTCAATCGATTTTGATTCTTCATCCAAAACTCTTTGGATATTGAGGTCACCTGACATCCTGTATCCACCAGTGCCCACGTTTCCACCCCTCCAAGTTTTACCTTAATCTCTGGGCACTCATGTTGATGACGTGATGGATATTCAGCACGAACTAGTTTAGTCTCCCCTCAAGGTCGCTGTTGTGGGTTTGAATAAGGGGTGTAAATAATTCCAAACAAAACAATTTAGGGGACAGAATAAAATCTTTATACAAAATAATTAATTATAAATTATTATACCCCTGAGTTAAATCGGCAAATGCTCAGCATAATAACAAAAAAATATTATAATTTTTTTTTTATAACAAACAAAAAAAATAGAATTTACGACAACTGATAATAAATAAACAATAAATCACAAACAAAATATTTCGAACTAAATTCAAAAGAAAAAGAATTATAATGTCAAAAATAAAATCTAATTAATTAATAAATTAATTGACTTGTTAATTAATCGTCAATTCCAAAATATTAAAACAATTCAAAATAATTAATGGTGCTGCCACCTACAGTTATCTTTCGCAACGAAACGAAAGTAACTAGAATTCCCTAGCACTAAGTTACTAGAAATTCTCTATTCCCTAGATGTCAAGGCCGACTCCACCATACTCAATACATGAAGTTAATTAAATTAATTTCATAAAAATTCCAAATTCATTAAACTAAACAATATCAAAAATAGAAGAATAAAATGAAAAAAAAAGAAATTTACACAAAGTTGCGAAACAATATAATTCTCCGATAAATTACAATTAATTAACTTTGGCCAAGACTCCAAAATTATCCGTTAATTAATTAAATTCATGACAAAATGGTTTTTCTCAATGAAAAAAATTAAATTCAAAAATAGTTGATAACGAGACGATAACAAGGGTTCAAAATTATTTTTGAAAAAATGAAATGTTCCCAAAATTATCAAATAACAAAAATTTCGCCGATAAATGGTCATTTATTTCGCGGCGTCACTTTCTACGTAGCGTCATTACGTTAAAAAAAAAAACTTCCACGACCACGAAATTAATAACCGTACAAAATTTAATTAATCAAAACTTTGCTCACCAGATTATGCCAAATTTAATTCCACGTGAACAATATTTTATTTTACGGGGTTCCGTTCTGACTTGCAGCGGCTCTGGCTGCTCGATCCTTCGTTCTGTTTTGTTTTCTATCTTTTTTCAACTTCTTTTTATTCATTTTCGACTCAAACTGTGCTTTTTATTCTAAAAACTCCCTGTGATCAAGTGAGAAATAAAATTTTAATTAATTTCTTCGTTCTGAATCCACAAATGAGAACACGGAATCATACCTGTCAAGTTTTGAGGTTATACATAGCCAGAAGGATATGAACGTAAACAATGATTAATTAACGGAGTCACCTGTATCATCTCTAGAGATTCTTCACCAAACAGACTCTGATAATAGCAACGATTCTTTTTTTACCAGTGATTTTTCTGCTACGATTGTCCAAGTTAATCCAAACACAATCTTACACCTAATCTACTACACAATCCAAAATTCTGTTCAAGCCCAAAAAACTCTCCGTCATCTGAACACAAAAGGAAAGGAAGACCACTGGAAGCACTCTCACTAGCACTTAAAGCCCATTCAGATGAGTCACTTTGTTCTATTGGTAACTTCTTTCTGAGAAAAAGAAAGCGTTCTCCACAAGAACACCACGCCACCAACGACTCAGTCAGTCCTATCGCCTCTCAGTGCACAAAGAGACTGAACCGTTCCGTGAGTGATCCAGCTAATATCTGCTCTGGGTTAGTCGGGTTCCAGGATGAATCCCATATCATGCCAGGAGTTACCCCAACGCAATCTTTGATCTGCAGTACTGGCCACACCCATCACCAATACCAGAAACTGAAATGAGTAGTCTCCTTCAAAATGGGTCGGACCGGGATGTGATGACTGCCATCCTAACCAAACTGAATGAACTACGTACCGCAGGAACAGCCAAATCCGATGAACTTGAAAAAGCCATGGCAGAGAGCAATGGATACGTTAAGAAGCAGCTGGATGAATTCAAGACTTTCATAGAGAAAAAAATGATTGGGCTGTAGAACAAATCACCACTCTGACTACAAAAATGTCACTTCTGAAAGCTAAATTATTGGAGACGAGCAACAACTCCATACCACAGCCTTGGGCTGAAAGAATCGAAGAATTAGAACAAAACTGTAACTTCCAAGTAAACATGCAATTAAAAAAAGATTTAGAGTCTGTAAAAAATCAATTTGAATCAGCTGAAAGAAAACGTAGAGCTGACAACATCTTGATCAAGGGACTCAAATTCTTTCCTTCCCACCCCAAAGAGTCAGCAAACAAATTTCTTGCTCATCAATTTGGCTTGGCCAATGTTGTTCTTGATGCTATTGTTGTGGGTAAAAATTCGAGCTGGTTAATTGTCAAACTTATCAGCAATGAAGTGAGAAACAAAATAATGAAAGAGAAAAGTACACTGAGACAATTCACCGAAGCAAAAGTCTTTATTGAACCTGACCTCACGCTACGAGAACAACGAATCCAGTCCTCAATCAAAAGCATCGCCAAATCACACAGGGAAAGAGGAGACGAGGTCAAACTCGGCTACAGCAAGCTCATGATTAACAATGAATGGTGGTTTTGGGACACAAGTTTGGAGAAGCTGGCCAAGAGAAGTACAATAAATCATTACGCATCCCAGCAGCCCACTCAGCAGAGGGCCAGCAATACGTTCAAATCGTATCCAGCAATAAATGGGTCCTAGTGGGTATTAAATTCTGGAACGCTCAAGGTGTGAATAACATAACAATAAACGACTTTAACTCTAAACTCCAGGTTTTATGTTCCTCTGAAACGATGTTATTAAACGGAGCTCCGTCTTTAATCCCACCCAATTTACGTCAACATCTTAGTATATGGTCGTGTGCCACTAGAGACAAAACCAGAGGAAGAGGAAGTGGCGGCTTGCTCTGCATAATCAACCAAGAACTTGAACCAACTATCTTGGAGAAGACACCTTGGTGGATCTTTTTCCGCATTAAATCTCACAACTGGCATGCGGTAATAGGCTCTTTCTATTTCAAACCAACCCTTGACTAAGAGCCAGTTCTCGAAATTCTTCAACTGTCATAACCGAACTTCAAGCTCGATATGTAAATGATATCTTCGTTCTAGAGGGCGACTTCAATGCTCATATAGCAGACTTTGATGACTCAATTCCATCCAATCTTCTCGAGGGCTCTCGTCTCTTCGAACCCCGGCAATCATTGGACCAAAATACTGATAGAAGAGGGGAAACATTAATGAATGTTATGTTAGACAATGAATTCTCACTATTGAATGGGAGGACACTATCAGACAGACCAGCTAAGTTCACCAGTACAAGAGGTTCATCCACATATGATCTCCTCTGGAGTAATAATGACAAAATCGAAGCAGTCTGGAATGCTGCAGTTTGTCACGACCTACTGGGCTCAGACCACCTCCCAATCCAGCTACATCTGATAGATCAAGACTCCAGCGAAGATAACGAATTCTCTGATAGAAATAAAAGACCATCAGATTCCTTTCTCACCTCCAGATTGCATAAGGACCAAATGACTCCAAAAGTGCAGTGGATTTCAGATAAAGCTAACGAATTCTCCAGCCACCTAGCCAACTCCGATAGAGTTTCAATGAACACCTCTACGGCTGGTATGGATACTCTAAATGAAAACCTAGTGAAGGCTATATTTGAAGCAGCAAGAGATTGTGATATGCTAAAAAAGAATGCCAACTCGTTCAATCAGTCCAAGAAAAGGCACAGAAATCCCTGGTTCGATGAAGAATGCCAGAAGATGAAAACCGTGACGGAAGAAGCTTACAAAGATATATATCAGAGCACATTTGACAAACAGAGAGCTTCTATCTTCGATAAGAAAAATGAAGACTTCAAGAAAATGATTCTCGCAAAGAAGAGGCAACACAAAGCACTCGTCATGGACAAATTCGCCAACATTGAAAACCCCCTAGAATTTTGGCAAACAGTTAATCTAGTTAAAGATAAGAAAAAAAAAGTAGAATCTATAGATATCGAGACCTGGAATGATTTTCTCCGACAATCGTACTCATCAAGAACTCTCTAGCCTCCGAGCCTCACAGACCAAGTCTGCGAAACTCTGGATTGCCCAATATCGTTGTTGGAATTGGAAAAAAGCATTACTCTTGCTAAAAGGAACAAAGCTCCAGGGTCAGATGCCATAACAAACGACTTCTTGAAAACACTCAGCCCCACTTGGAGACAATATCTTCTAGACCTCTTCAATAAAGTGTTTGACTCTGCTCAAGTACCTGATTCCTGGACCAAAATCATCATGTGCATGATATTCAAGAAGGGTGACCAGTTGGACCCCTTGAATTACCGGGGAATAGCCCTAGTCAACAACGTGACGAAACTCTTCGCTGAAATTTTGAATAACAGGCTGTGCAACTGGGCGGAACTGCACAAAAAAATCCTGGAGGAGCAAGCTGGATTTAGGAGGAACAGAGGAGTTATGGATAATGTTTACACTCTCCAATCTATTTTACACAATAAAGTCAGATTGGCGGGGGGGGGGGGAGTCTACACACTGTTCGTAGATTTCCGTAGAGCCTTCGACTCGGTTCCTCACCATCTCCTATGGACCAAATTAGAAAAAATAGGAGTTTCTTCCAAGATTATTAGGACCATGAAAAACCTCTATGATAGAGCCTCCCTCCAGATAAAAACTTCAGAAGGCATTTCAGAGCATGCAGACGTGAGTGAAGGCGTTCTTCAAGGAGAAAAAATGAGTCCCAATCTCTTCAACCTCTATCTCGCAGACATCATCCAATTCTTTTCCTCAAAGGAAGCAACTGGTGTGAATATCGATGGCATCATAGAAGTCATTTTATTACTATATGCTTAGGATCTAGTAATTTTGGCAAACTCGGCGGCAGATCTCAGGAAAAAGATGACAATTCTGGAGGAATACTGCGAATTGAATCAGCTCACAATTAATATCACAAAAACCAAGGGTATGATCTTCAAACGAGCCGGACTGATATCAAAAAGGGATCATGATTTCAAACTATTCGGCTCCCCAGTGGAAACTGTGTTCAACTATGTTTACCTGGGCACTAAATTCTCCTCTACTGTGACGGGCTCAGCTGCTGTCTGTGAAGCTTCAAGAAAAACGAAGGCAGCCTCCTCCACAGTTCTCAAACTCATAACAAGGCTGCAAGCTGATTCCTGGGATGAAATCTACGAACTATACTCCAGTATAATCAGTTCTACTCTTACATACACTGCTTCTCTCTGGTCATTAATGGAACTGGACACTCTGGCAAAGGCCCAACTAGACTCCCTAAAGAGACTTTTTCACTTCCCAAAAAATGCCCCTGGGTACTTGATTCGACTGGAAACAGGAGTCACTCATATCAAATATGAAGTTGTCAAACAAGCTCTTAGATGGGTGCTGAAAATTCTCAAAATGGATAAGGGGTGTTTCCCAAAAGTCTGCTTCGAAAAGCAGCTCGCTCTCATGGACTCTTCTCATTCAGACTCGAATCCTCTGAACCCTAAACACAATTGGATTCTCCAGCTGAAAGAATGTTTGGAGTGCATAAACAGTAATGGCATTTGGTCCAATCTTTCACCCGATTGGTGGAGTATAAGAATCCCGACAATACTTGAAGAATATGAAGTGTGGTGCAAAACTGAAGACTACCAGCGCTACTGTGCTTCTGAGTCCGTACAATCCAGAGTATCTAGACACCCGCTTGATGACTTCAACTCATTTTACCCAGCCAGATCTTGCTTGAAATTCCTGAGAGTTAAATTCCAACTGAGAGTTGCAAACATCTATACCAGGAGAATCATCATTGACGGTATCTCTTACCAATTAAACCCCTTGGAAAATTGTACCATGTGTAATCTGCAAGTTCCTGAAGACTTCACACACATCCTCCTACATTGTCCCTCCTAACTTCCACTGAGAGAACATTACTTTCCGAAATACATTACTATCTCGCAAGAGGGGAATCTAGCCGGTTTTCTGGCTTTTCTGAATAGTAATTCCTACGAGGACTTACGATCGCTCTACTGTTATGTGAGGAAATGCTTCCAACTACGATCCGCAGAACTAAATGACTGAAATGGTGTTTTCACTCTGAGTGAACTGTTTCTGCTTCATTGTTTCATTTGTTTCTTTTTTTTATTTTTCATTTTTTTTCTCTTGTATATAATCTTCTGTACGTTTTTTTTTGTTACTAATTCATTACCATTCTTTGAAATGTAATTTTGGATCCCCCTGTCAAAATGATACCATGTTTCAATCGACAGTGAATAAATAATAATACAAAATTTTTTTTTTTACTTGAATTAAACGACAAGTAATACAATTAATTCCAATGAATTAATTTATTCCAAGACCTGAGGAAATGGCGGTTATATTAAATGTGCGAAAACACGACCAAACATGTGTTTTTCGTACGGCACACCAAACGAGAATCCTCTGACAGCAAGCGCTGAGCCCTGGCCCAGACATCTTTTCCGAGAAGGACGTTGTTTATTGGTCAATCCCGAAATACGTCATTCAATACAGCTTAACCTGACGTTAAGTATTTTCCTTTTTCAATGACAGTAAATTCCAACGAAGAAAATTGAGAAACTCCAAGTCGATAATATTAGAGTTAGGACAATTGTATTTAGTCCAAGGATGCAACCAAGGTTCATGTAAACGTCTCAATTAATTCTTCCGATGAATTTTGTCATTGGCGCCAAAACTTTTGTCCAATCAGCCAACTCCTTCGGTAATGTCGATTTCCTTCATCATCGTCCATCTGGTGTCTCCCTCTTCCATTCATGAGACATCAACTCAATTGACGATAATCCAATGAGCGTTAACATACAAAATTAACCAATCGGCATTAGTTTTACATAATTTTTGCTAAAATTGAACTCTCGTGATTCGTTTATTTTGATTCTTGGTTGGTGGTGCCAAAACTAACAAAAATTCCAAATTAATTACGCGCCCAGACGACAAAAAGTAACGTAATCTAAATATCACGTTACAAGTTATACGATTTTTCAAAGATCTGAGCATTTTTCCCGTGGTTAAACTGTATTGAAAAAATTTGCAAATGTCAATATCTCGGTTGATTTTGCGAATACATAGGAAGTGTATCCCAACATTTTTGTGGATAATTTTGATATTTTTAACCTTTTTTCAGACTTCTTTTCGTGTTATTTATTATTTCCGAGATATTGGCAAAAAAAAGTCATATTTGGGGTGGTTTTGATTTTTTTACCCCTTTGTCACGCTTGCAAGATTCTTCAAACGAAGATAGTTGGAATATAGATGAGAATTAATTCATAAAAAAAAGGAAGCCGTTATGCGAGTAAAGTAGTCAAACTCCTCTTTACTGGACTATCATTCCCGCCACGAGTTAGCTTGGCTGAAGCCAGAACTTCCATTCAGAAGTAAGCCTTGGGTGCGCAGCTCTATGGCAGCCCTGTAGCAAGGTTACCCAAACGGGTTCGTAGCTAATCTGACTGCTCACGGAGGAACCATGGTTGTGCCACGCTTGCATTTCACAACATTGCGTTATCCACCACAAATTTGCCGCTTTCCATGGAGTCCTTTCCCATGGTGATTCTATCCATGACGTTTTTTGCAGGCATTTCTTTCCATGGTGATTCTTTCCATTTTTTCCCATAGCTTTCCTTTCCATGGGGTTTTTTTTCTATGGTGTTTGTTTTCTATAGTGATTGTTTCCATGACGTTTTTTTCCATTGCATTTTCTCCATGATGGAATTTGTCAATGCGAAATTTATGATGGAGAAATTTGTTATAACCATGAATTCATGAAAGTCATGAAAAATTTATGAAAAAGTCATGAAAAGAATCGCCATGGGAAAAAACTCCATGGAAAGCGGCAAATTTGTGACGGTGGCCACCATGGCGGCCGTCATGACCAGCGCCATGGCCCACGCCATGGTGGCCGCCATCAGAATTTTTCTACGTGACCCTGCGCCAATGTTGAGTCTGGTAAATGCAAGATACATTTTTACATGGGGCCCACTATCGTTTTAGAAGTCATAAATTTAAACCAGCGAGCCAGTTCAGATCAAAAGTGTGAAGAATGATCAATATATGTCCGATTGTGACCGAATTTCGAAGAAATCTGATATGAATTATCAGCCAGTTTTGATGAATTGCTACAGAATTCTGCAGTTTTTATTATTTCTCTACAGGAGCTGACGACCCGATTTCCACGAGGGGGCAATCAAAATGAAAAAATCGATCACTCATTTTTCTTCATTCTTCAACTTATGATTACTTCTTCCACTGTTCATATTTTTAGAACTTCTCACAAGTATTTGGAAACTTCAAGACATCAGGTGATTGAGTGATGATTTTCCATTCTTTCCAAGTTTCAAGAACTGTGAAAAACCTTTCATTTGATGCAGAAAATACTCTGAAGCATATACTTGGATGCATGATGAACTATAAAATGAAAATATACTTTGGGGAAATGAAGATAGTCTGATAATTTTTTTTTTTATTTAATTCGAATGAAATTCATTCACTTTAACTTCAAACCATAAATTGATCTTATTATTTAGAAGCAGTAGATTTTTCTCCAGCATAATCTTGCTTGCTTTGGAGCGGACAAATGGCTCTGAAGAGTTGGTGAATGTCCTCTGGAGCCACTTGCATTGCCAAGAGTTCATTGATAATCCTGCAAATTCATAAAATCTTTATTGAATGAGTTCATCTTCTCAAAATAAGGAAAATTCAGGAAAATTTTAAGGTAACCCTCACGGTTTCAAGAAGACCGTATAAATACCCGATAAATACGGTATAAGCATAAATGCCGTATAAATACCGCATTTACTCCCGATAAATACCGTTTATTCGTGCAGTTTTTTATCGCAATTTATTCCGTTGATATACAGTATATGAACCGACTCTAATCTAATTAAATACTGAATAAACGCCGATCCAACAGCATATCTATATCGTAAATATTCCCGATTTAAACAGACTATATTCCCAATATATGCTGTCTATATTTCCAACACATATCGTTTATATTCCCACCACGTATGGACCTTATTCCCGCTAAATATGAGATATATACAGCATATATACCATATGCATGCTTATTGAATGGAAATGACATGAACACAATCTGTAGTGGTTTTTGCCTGTCTGCCATTCTCCCCGAAGAACCGCGCCACCTATTATTGAGAGACAGTAAAGGAGGAGGATTTCCGAAATTGCTGGGTGAGTGAGGTTACTGATCAGCAAAATGCCCTGAAAGCTGAATTTATTCTCTGATAATTAGTTACTCTTTTTATTTTTCAGAAATGTGCATAGCTTTGCAGCCGAGAAATAAATTGGATGTGAAATTGGAAGAAAATAACGTATATGTCCGTGTCCGTGAGTGGGTGGCCATTGAGTTAAGGAATGAGAAAGCACGACATAAAGCAGGGGAAAAATAAGAGCGACATTTTGGTATAAAGACAAAGTCCTGTTGACCAATATTATTTTCGTATGGTCTGCGAGTGAAAAACAGTTAACCCGCTATGGAAAATTCTTTTTTAATAGTATTTTAGATTGGCAGGGAAAAAGTAAACAGGATCAATCTATTTTTTTGTCATTTATTATTGGAAGATATTTCGGAAACTACGCGAGATAACGGAATCTTCATGTGAGCTGGATTTGTGCAGGAGAATGAAAATTACGATATATATTTTTCAGAAAACGACAATATATTGCTCATGTTTCTGGATATTTTTCAAAAAAAATGTCAAAAAAGTTGATTTACTTCATTTGAACTTCTTGTGATTGATCGGCTGTGTATTCACTCATTTTTAGATTATTCTATGAGAATTGGGCTGTGCTTTATTGCAAATGAATGATGTTGACTTGAGTTCATTGAACAGTATGTTTTATTCATTGAACTTCAATCTTTTTCATTCCTTCCTAGCAGCTCGTATTTCTTAAATAACAATGACGGTGAACCGATTCCATTGAGGGGAAATTGGGGCAAAACGGGCCCCCGAGTCGATATGATTTACAATTTTTTCTTCAGAGCGGAGGCTTCTACAAAAAGATTTGAAAAAATTCACCCACAAAGTAGACATTTTGGAGCATTTTCTCAAATTTTTTACAAAGTCCGTCAATCTGAAAACTAATGATAAAAGATTTCGACTTGGGGGTCCATTTTACCCTGGGTACTCCTATATTTTTCTCGGTTATTATTACCTGAATTTATATGTTACTGATGAGGATTAGAGAAAATATTGCGATTTTCTGGAAAAGTTTGTAATATTTTGTTTAAGTAAGCAATTGATAGTGTTTATTTTAAGAAGCGATGGGGGTCACCAAAGTTTAACGTTAATTAATATGCCTAAGATTCTCTGATGTAATAATGACAGTCGTTTTGCCAAATGATAAGATTTAAATAAAATGTAACAATTCCTGTACTTTGCCTCCTAAAAATATTACTTTAGTATTTTTGAGTACAATAAATGATATTGATTACTCCGTACAATCAGCATGAAATGAGTATTATTTCTATTGTCCTCTCTTTCCATCTCCCGCAAAAATGATATAATCCTAAGATATAAAGATGATATTTACGATTTATCGACTGATTATATACCCTATAAATTGTATATAAACGTCGAATAACTGTGACAAAAATTCTCGATTCGATTTATTCGCATTGTAATATTTAGGTATATACATATACCTAAATATTACAATGCGAATAAATCGGTGACACAAAACGTTTCATGTATTTTCTTAGAAGGGATAAATTTAGACTCTATATCTCGAAGTTCCAAAGAAAGAGTCGGTATATGGATGTAAATAATTGTGTTGATGTCATCTTGTACATTTAGGTTTTTCCTTATCGCGAACTGAAAGTATATTATCCTTGACGTTGGCTTATTTTTGCTTACACCTGTAGCCCAAGCATCAGAGACTCATAATTGCTGAATAGATGAAAAAATTCCTAGAGGAAGTTTCATGGTTTCTATCTTTAGTTTCATGTCTAATGGGCTAGATTTAAAAAATGAGCCCAGAAATTAGCTCGGGAACATTCGTTTAAATAAATAAAACGGAAAATTTTTGTTTTTGCTTCCGAATGGAAGCTTTGTAATCGTAATTTTCTTCGAGTTTGAGATTTCATCATATTATGACCGCACATGACCCAAAACGTCAAGATCCGCCGTTTTAAAAAAATGTCTGTGTGTATGTGTGTGTGTGTGTGTGTGTGTGTGTGTGTGTGTGTGTGTGTGTGTGTGTGTGTGTGTGTGTGTGTGTGTGTGTGTGTGTGTGTGTGTGTGTGTGTGTGTGTGATGACGCATTTTCCGCTTTACTTTGGAATGGGGCTAGCTAGCGATCTGAAAATTTCACCATTAGTTCGCCATGCGTGCTCCAAGCTCTCACAAAAATTTCAGCTAAATCGGCTGCATAGTTTTTGAGAAAAATGAAAATGTCGCAATATCGTTTTTTCGACTTTTCTCGATAAAAAATGGAATCACAGCGTCCACTCTCAGCGAGAAGATGCGTGTCTGAGAGCTGCATCTCCGACCCCGGGGGTGGTGGGAGCTCAGATTTTTAGTTTATCCAGTAGAAAACTTTTGAGAAATTTTTCGTAAAAATCTTGATTCCACGATAACTTAATAAATAATTAAGCTAGAGGCTTCAAATTTTGTGAGGTCATACATCTGATGAGCACAAAGGCTGGTATTGAAACTGAGCGGAATCGGTCCAGTAGTTTCTTAGATATTAGCATAGAAACATCAGAAAAAGTAAGCTATATCTTTAAAACTATTCGATTGATTATATTTGGGACGAACTTAATCCTCTGAGACCTATTTTAGTTTCATATTTAATAAAAAGAACATGAATTGAAGTGAGTAATATGAATAAGATCAGTGATGGTAGATTCGAAATTAAAAATCCATTCGGAAGCTTTCTGTCAATTGCATTGGCAGAATATTAAATGTAAGATTCTCAAATTAGGCACAAGTAATAGGGCTCTGCTTGTTCCGATTTTTTTCCAAATATCTCTGAAAATATGGACTCCGTCGAAAAAAATATGGAATCCGAAGAGTTTCCTCATGAAATTCTCCATAAAAAAACTTCCCATTATTTATTTCGAATCAGATGATAGTTTTGAAAATGCGGCCGTGCTCAAACAATTAGTTTAATTTTTGAAGTTCTTTTTTCAATTGAATCAACTGTATCATGATTGTTAGTTGCATTTATGATGCCAGGAGCGTGAAAGATTGATTATTTACATTATTTATTTACAGATTAAAAAAAAATTTCATTACGCATCTGACTTCCGTTGTTTTGAGCCTCGCGAGCATGTGGCAACGTCAAATAGTCAACTATATATCAGTACTTTTCACACGTAAATCCCATAACCTTCGAGGAAATGAAACATCTCCGATGCTGTTAAGGGGGGTCCTCAGTTTCTCGGCAAAAACAAGAAAATATTCCAGACTGCTGAAAATTTACGAACAGGCTTATTGCGTAATTGCTATTATATAGTAATTTTTTGGAATTTATTTTCCATGAGAATAAAGGAGAAAATAATTATGGAAGTTAGATATTATACATAGGGTTATACGGAAAGTCGGTAAACTTTGGCGAGTACCTACGTAGACCACTCGATCGGTAATGAAATAATCATGCTACAATTCTCTACCGCTCATATAACCCCATGTATAATATCTAACTTCCATAATTATTTTCTCCGTTATTCTCATGGAAAATAAATTCCAAAAAATTACTATATAATGGTAATTACGCAATAAGCCTGTTCGTAAATTTTCAGCAGTCTGGAATATTTCCTTGTTTTTGCCGAGAAACTGAGGACCCTCCTTAATCTCTATCCAATTGGAAAGGCCATTTATCCTATAAATATACGCGTATGAAAATTTTCATTGCAGCTGCCATGGATGCTGCCATGACCGAATCCATGGAATATGTCATAGCACCTGCCATCAGTATTTCGAAGAAAAACCATGGATGGTGCCATGGACAAATCGTCGAACCATTGCTTCACGAACGGCGATTGTCCATGGCGAATCTTCCATGGACAAAGGAGAATTTACCATGGTTTTTCGAGATACAAATTTCCGTCATTACGAATGTCCATGGCACATTTGCCATGGATAAAGGAGGATTTACAGTGAAACCTCTATTATTTTCCACGCGCGAGGCTCAAATTTGGAAAATAATAGAGGTTCCGACTCGGTTTCTGTGGCCCCCACTCCGCCAGCGCGAGAGTGAGAGAAGACGATACGTCGCTCTCTCTTCAACCGCAATATTATTATTGTTGACTCTCTCTAGTCTATATGTGTCTTTGTCATTCCGCACATGTCTCCGCATGCGCAGAAGACTAGAGATAGCTATAGATGGAAGAAAGACAACGAAAAATGGTTAAGAGTGGGGACGCTCTTTCTCCTCCGTTGAGGGGCGGTGGAATATATTGGAGGTGAAAATAATGGAGGTTTCACTATACCATGGTTTTTCTATGTAAAAATTTTCGTCACCGCGATCGTCCATGGCGCATTTGCCATGGATAAAGGAGAATTTACCATGGTTTTTCTATATATAAATTTTCGTCATTACGGATGTCCATGACGTATTTGCCATGGATAGAGGAGAATTTACCATGGTTCCTTATATGTGTAAATTTTTGTCATTGCGATCATCCATGGCACATTTGCAATGGATAACGGAGGATTCACCATGGTTTCTCTATATAAAATTTTTCGTCATTACGGATGTCCATGGCGTATTTGCCATGGATAGAGGAGGATTTACCATGGTTTTTTTATATATAATTTTCCCTCATTACGGATGTCCATGGCGTATTTGCCATGGATTACGGATGTCCATTGCGTATTTGCCATGGATAGAGGAGGATTTACCATGGTTTTTCTATACATAAATTTTCGTCATCACAGATTTCCATGGCGTATTTGCCATGGATAGAGGAGAATTTACCATCGTTTTTTCACATATAAACTTTTGTCATTACGGACGTCCATAGCGAATCTGCCATGGACAAATGAGAATTTATCATGGTTTTTACATACATAAATTTCCATCATTACGAATGTCCATGGCACATTTGCCACGGATAAATGAGGATTCACCTTAGTTTTTTTTCATATAAATTCTCGTCATGGTAATGGTGCATGGGGGATTTGCCATGGATCCATGACAACTTACCGTGGTTTTTTGTGTATAAATTTTCATCATGGCGATCCTCCATAGAAGGTTTGCCGTGGATACATGTTAACTTAACATGGTTTTTTTTAAACAACTATTAATAGGAAAAATTGATTTATCCAATTTTACTTTTTCACTAAATTCATTTATTTATGGATATCTTGGAAACTAAGTAAGATAGAGCAATTTCGTTTGGACCCTTTTTTATTGATAGAGAATTTCAGCAGCTACAAAACAAGAAGAAGATAAAATCGCTTCATTTCACTTAATTTTCGAGATATTTTCGAAAGCAATTGAAAGAAAAATTTGATTCATCCAATTTTCCTACTTCATGGGATTCATTTGTTCATGAATATTCCCGAAACTAAGTGAGATAGAGCAATTTCCATCGAATTCGTATTTGAAAAGAATTTCAAGAGCTACAGAACATGTAGAGTCGTACTGGCCAATGGAGTAACCTCGGAAATATTCGGATCCTATGCTACAACATGTAAATTTCAGCTTTGGGTGGACTGCGAAGGTTACCTCTTCGGCTAGTTCGATAATACTGCATACTGGAGCACAGTACGCATGCGCCAACTGATTAACCTCGCCAACTGTTTTATGTTCGTGTGTACGGCCGAAGGAAAATCGTGTCGGGTTTCTTTTACCTTTTACTCATAATTTTTCGAAAACTAAATAATAATCAGAATATTCCGGAAACTAAGCGAGATAGGACGTTTCTTTTTGTAAATCTTCGAATTCTCTACAGGAAAGTATCACGGCAAAATCACTCTATCTCACTCCACTTTCGAGATATCGAAGAACAAATTCAGTAAAAAAGTCAAACTGAACAAATTGATTTTTTCAATCAATTATTTTTGAGAATATCTCGGAAATTAAACGAGATAGAGTAGTTTTCCTTCCATACTCTTTGGTAGCCTTCAAAATTCTCTATAAATTCTTCACAGCACGAGGGTGAAATTGCTCTATCTCATTTATTTTCCGAGATATTCATGAAAAAATGAATTCCATAAAGAAATAAAATTGGATGAATCAATTTTTCTTCTATTTTTTTCGAAAATATCTCGAAAATTAAGTGAGATAAAGCGATTTCACCTTCCCCTTGTTTTGTGGCGCTGGAAATTCTCCATGAAAAAGGCTTCAGGCAAAATTGCTCTGTCTCGCTTGGTTTCCAAGATGTTCAAAAAAAAAAATCCAGTGATGACGTTTTCACAAAAAAAAAACAGTTTTATTCTAATATATTTGAGATTTTTCAGAATTTTGTGCGAATTTTCATGAAATTTTCATGAAACTTTTTATAAAATTTTTCTGAAATTTTTTCTGATAATTTCTCAAATTAATCTTCAGCAAGATAGCATAAATCTACTATTCCTTTCAATTGTTTTTGGAAATATTTCCAAAACTAAAAAAGATTGAGCGATTTCACTTACAACTCGTTTTATAGCTCTTGAAATATTCTATTTATATACCTCTTTAAACCAGACATCTGGAAATTTCGCTATTCTAGAGTTTTCCGATATCTCCAGAGTTTTTCGCTATCTCGAGAGCTTCTTCGAGATTCTTCTCAATTGTATAGCTCACATAGCATAAGTTTGATCAACCAACAGATTGTTTAATTGCTCCCTCTATTTCTGCAATCGGGAATTCCTCCTCAAAAAATTGTTCATTTTTCAATTGCAGAATTAGAAGGAGTAATTGAACAATCTTTTGGCTGATCAAGATTTTGCTAGGCCAATTTTTTTCTTAGTTGCTCACTTTCCGTACTTTCCGTTGGGGTTGATCCCCAAATTCAAACTGCCTAGATATTCCTTGCTTTCCACTTTCCCAGTCACTACTGAAAAGGAAGCTGCACCAGCAGCATTGCTCAGGATGATTAATTGCGGTTGCAGAGGTGGATGCAAGGGTAACTGCGTTCGTCGTAGATATGGACTGAGCTGTTCAATTCCATGAATCAATTGTGAGAGGCAAACTTGTTCCAATGCTCAGGTGGTCGAAATAGAGATCGAAGAAGATACAGATGAAAGCATTGACATTAATTCGGAGAAGTTCCGAAGCTTTCTAGTGTCTGATGAGGAGGGCGAAAATTAGGGAGAAGCTGAAGGCCTTGAAAAAATTGAGAACAGTCAGGAAAGTGACGAACCAGGAATATCGAAGCACCTTGAACTTGGAGACCAACCCCAACGGGAGCGACGGAGAATGAGCGAATGAGAGAGAAAGCTCACATCGCAGAATTGCGATCAACCGGAAGATTAATTGAGCAATTGCTCAATTACTCGCTCTAATTCTGCAATTGGGAATTCTTCCTCGAAATTACTCGATGATATTATGGCAATTAATATTCAGGGAAGAAAGAAATTGTTCATTTCTTTAACTTTTGAACTCTAATTTGTTTTTCAGTAAAATAAATATTTTTCTCAATAAATATCGCTGAGAAATCATTTCAAACATTTCTACTGCAACTAGATGAAACGTTAATTTACGTTCTTGAGGTTACGCACAAGCTCTAACACCCTGGGCGAACTTCGCACGGCCGCATCTTCAAAAATATCATCTGATTCGAAATAAATGATTGAACTTTTTTTATGGAAAATTTCATGAAGAAACTTTTCGGATTCCATATTTTTTCGATTTGTTCCATATTTTCAGAAATATATGAAAAAAAATTGAAAAAAAAACACGGAAATTTTCCGTTTTATTTATTTAAACGAATGTTCCCGACCAAATACTTCGACACATTTTTGAAAATTTGGTTCATTTCACATAAAACTAACGATAGAAACCATAAAACTTTCTCTAGGAATTTTTTTAACAAGGAAACCTCTGACGCCTGGCCTACATTGGATCTGGTCAGTACTTGGATGGGTGACTGCTTGGGCTATCTCGGGAACTACTAGACGGATTTCTTTTTTTTCAATTTATTTCATTGAAAAAAAATAGAATAACAGTTCTGGGCGGCTATTTTTAATTATAAAATTGACCGTGAAATCAATCAAAACACGGGTTTAGGGGAAAAAGGCGTGAAGGGAGGGAATAGAGGAGAATTTGAAGATTATGTTTGGCAAGGCCAAAAACTGAACCAGGGATGGCTGTGCAAATAATAGATAAATGGGCAGAAAAATGAGGTGGCAAATCAAAGATTCAAAACATATTACGCAAAAGAATGGGAATAAAATCCAATGACAGGGAAGAACATAAAGGAGGCAGGTGGAAATCTTCAATTCAACTCATCTATCTATAATTGCAGCAGTCTAGACGGAAAGATACACGGAGAGAAATATTGATGAAAAATTACCCCGCTAGAAGGTGATGCGTGGGCCGAATTGTCAGTTAATCAGAAATTACCAGACGGTCGATAAAAAAGTTACAAACGCTGGATAATTTTTAAACCGTTGGCAGGGTAATTTTTATGCAGCTCAACAATTGTCTCGCTGGCATTGGTAAAAACCCACAGGGAAGTGTATGAAAAGTTCCGTGCTTGGGTGAATTTTTACCCTGCAACGGGGCAATTTTTAAAGGGCCCTTCGTAGCATCGGCTTTCGTCATAGCCGATGACAACCGACAATACCCGACTTATTGAGGCAAAGTTGGGTAATTTTTCACAGTGCTGCCACTTGGGCCCACGTTTGGCCTCTGGCAGGGCACTTTTTCATCCACTCTTTAGGCAGAAATTCAACGAATTTTCTCTCCGTGTAGGCCTTTCTACGTAAGAAAGTACTTTTGTCTCTCCACTATTTATAAAAATGCACATGGCACACCTGGTTTTTTTTCACATAGAATTCTGTGTAATCATAGAACGATTTCAAAATTTTTTTTCTTGTTGCGTTCGGATGGAAGCTTAACAAACGTAAAAATTTTCGATTTGAATTTTTTGCAGCAAATCACTTAAAATGATGTAGAGAGTCTGAGAATGATATTTGGACAAAATGTCTGTGTGTAGATATATATGTAGGAAAGGTAAAACTTCAACCTGAAAATCTTATGTTTTTACAGTTTATTTGTCTCGATAAATGCGTTCTTTCGAGACCTTGTCGCTCGGAACTCATCCCATAATTCTTTGAGAAATGATGAATTTCTGAAATTCTCACCATTTGTGGGGCTCATTGAGATGAATCTTTTAAGCTGAACTTGGATGTGATCGCTTGGATAGTTTTCGAGATATAACCTCTTTTTATAAAATGGTTTTCGGCCAATATCTCAGAAACTACTGGAACGATTTCACCCAATTTCAATACAAAACTTTTCGTTCATTAGATGCACAAACTGACGGAATTTGAAGTCTCTTACTCAAATGGTTTTTGAGCTATCGTATATAGTAAATTCAGGATAAAAACACTGTAATTGAAATTATCTGCAAACGAAAAATCTCAGCAAAATTTACCCCGAGTGAAAATTGTGAGTTCAAATGAGAAGTATTTCATCGCTGAGAGTGGGGGCTGTGAATCAATTTTTCGCGGAGAAAAATTAAAAAAACGATTTTTCGAAAATTTGAGTTTTCTCGAAAAGTACTCAACCGATTACGCTCAAATTTCACTGACAGCAATTTGCATGGGGAGGGAAAGTACCCTGGCGGAACGCTCGACCGATAGAGTTGAGTGATGCACTCACCCGACTGTCACTCGACTGAGACTCGACCGATGGATGGTTTGCCGAAGGAAGGTCGGTGTGGGATTTTATATGATTTTCATCACATAAATATATATATATTATATATAATAAAGAAAAAATATTTTTTTTCCAATAAAATAATTTGCCGAAGGAAGGTCGGTGTGGGATTTTATATGATTTCCATCACATAAATATATATATATTATATATAATAAAGAAAAAATATTTTTTTTTTATATAGTGGTTAGGAATAGCGGTTGATTATCAGTCGATTGAGCTTTCTCTCTCGACTGATACCGGATTTTCATGGAAAAAAAGCGTAACAGTCGATTGTCAGTCGATTGAGCTCTCTCTCTCTCCCTCTCGACCGACACTCGACAGATAATCAATTCTCTACTAAAAAGGGAAAACGGTCAATGGTCGATCGATTGAGCTCTCTTACTCGACTGAAACGCGATTTTCACGGCAAAAAAGGGTAACGGTCGATTGCCAATCGATTCATCTCTATCTCTCGACCGACACTCGACTGAAACTTGATTTTCCCGAAAAAAAAGCGTAACGGTCGATTGTCAGTCGAGTTCTGAAAGAAAATCGACTGACTTTCGACTGATATATTTTTCATTGTTAAAATTGACTCATCAATATTATCATGTGAAATCATTTGTAGAGTTCTAAAGTAACGTTTTGTGATGCTTTTTGACGGTCGAGTCTCAGTCGAGCTGTAAAACGTAAAATGAATTGGCTGACTTTCGACTGTATGTTTTGCTTCCGAATGGAAGCATTGTAAACGCGATTTTTTTCGATTTTGAGATTTCATCGGAATATGACTCAGAATGATCCAAAATGTCGAGAAATGATATTTTTCAAAAATGTCTGTATGTGTGTGTGTGTGTGTGCGTATGTGTGACAGATATGGGCTCATTGCTCAGCAACGGTAATACTTGGTGAGCCAAAAATTTAACAGTACTTTCCCTCCCCGTGCAAATTGCTGTCAGTGAAATTTCAGCGAAATCGGTTGAGTACTTTTCGTTTGCAGATAATTTCAATTACAGTGTTTTTTATCCTGAATTTACTATACACGCTAGCTCAAAAACTATTCGAGTTAGAGACTTCAAATTTCGCCAGTTTGTGCATCTAATGAGTGAAAAATTTGGTATTGAAATTGGGCGAAATCGCTCCAGTAGTTTCTGAGATATTGTCCAAAAACCATTTTATGAAAAGAGGTTATATCTCGAAAACTATCCAAGCAATTACGTCCAAGTTCAGCTTAAAAGATTCATCTCAATGAGCCCCACAAATGGTGAGAATTTCAGATTTTTCAGAAGGAGTCTCTTGTAAGGATGTTCGATAAATTAGTTTTTTCAAAAATCACGGTTTTTCTTAGCTTTCTCCTTAGGAACACTACTATTTTCTATTTCACCATTCGAAAGTAGATAATTTTTTCTACAAGATAGGTTCATTCTGATGACATTCAGAAAAAATAGAAATCCTATTTGGAACCCGTACTTCAATTTCTCAGATCTGTCGTAGGATCTTCCATTTATGATTGAAAAATTGTTTTTTTTTTGTGGTAAACATGAATGAATAAAATTCACCAAAGATCGAACCATCATTAAATTTGTCCTTACAAGCGAATTTACTTCGTGCAAATGTCCAGTTATGACAATTGTTGTGAAACCAAATTTCGTTACTGCATTTAGAATAATGAAAAATATAAATTGTAATCTTATGGATAATTTATATAAAAATTCCATTCGGAAGCATTTTGCCAACCGAATTGGCAAAATATTAAATGTCGCACAAGGAGTGGGGCTTGCGAATAAAGCACAGGATATAACGCTTCTGCTTGTTTTCACGTTAAAATTAGCTGATAGATGATATTATGTGAAATCAATTGTAGAACTTTGCAGTTTTTCTATTTTTTGTTGACGGTCGAACCTCAGTCAAGTTTCGAAAAAAATCGACCGAATTTCGATCGATATATTTTTCCATCCGGAAACTAACTTTCAAATGATATGACAACTCTAAATAAGATTGTTTGAATCGAAATTTTTTTTTCGAGCATTGATTTTTAATCGAGCACAGAATAAGACGATTGAGTGTCAAATGATATAAAATATGAGTTGTAAATTAATCGATTCCCTATGTAAAATATCCGAAACTTCTTAACATTCACTTGGATTGACGTCTTGTTAATCCAAGCACGCTTAGGAAGTCTCAGTCGAATGAGGGTCGAGTGAGTGCACCACTCGACGGTCGATTGACGGTCGATTCTCGGTCGAGCGTTCCGTTAGGGTACTGTTAAATTTTCAGCTCACCAAGTATTGCCGTTCCGGAGCAATGAGCTGATATCTGTCACACATATACACACATACACACACACATACATACAGACATTTTTTTTAAATGACATTTTTCGGCGTTTTGGATCATTCTGAGTCATATTCCGATGAAATCTCGAAATGGAAAAAAATCGCGTTTACAATGCTTCCATTCGAAAGCAAAAAAAAACAATAAAATGATATCTCCAAAAAGACAAGATACGGGAAAAAAAATCGTCATGAAAGTTGAAGATATGTCAATATGGGGAAGGTGAGGCAAAATGGACCCCCACGGTGAAATGGACCTCGCAGCATAATGGAACCCCAGGGTAAAATGGACCTTGCGGTAAAATAAACCGCTGGGGCAAAATTGATCCTGGGGCAAAAGGGACTCCTTTTTTGCATAATTTTTTTTTCATCGTTAATTTTTGTAACTACCGGATAGGAAGTTATAGGGATTACACCTGAAACCAAAATTCTTCAGAGAGGTGCGGGAGTGTTTAGATTATATGTTTGGGAGGTTTCTAGAACTATTTCAAGAGGGCGGGTGTATGCATGTGTGTGTGTGGTCGTCTATATGACCAAACCTCTTCCGACAGAAAGGAAAAGCGTTCAATTACGTTTTTCGAGGATTTCTACCATCATCCCACGTCGAACCCGGTTAAATCGTGACTGAGAAGGGAACGCGCAGTTCTTTGCTTTGAATATGTCGAGAATTTAATTTTGTGACACGTTGGCAGAGTCACAAAAAAAAGTTGGAAAAAAAACACCTTTCAATCGGGAAATTAGTAATAAAAAAAATTAGTGAACTGAAGCCACTACGCAGTCGCGGGTGAGCGTAGCGAAGGAGCCACAACAGCCTACCAATTCATGAGCGAGTGCAGCGAGTGAGCAACAACAACCTACAAATTCGCGGGCGAGCGCAGCGAGCAAGTAACAATAACCCACAATTCGCGAGCGAGCAACAACAACCCACAAATTCGCGACTGAGCACAGCGAGTGAGAAACAACAACCGAAAAATTCGCGAGCGCAACGAGCGAGCAACTGTAACCTACTTGTTTTTCTTTAATTTTTTCCTATTCTTCGATCGACTAGTTCAATTGCCCCGTGGTTCAATCGACCCCCTCCTTCCCTATATACGGGGAGAATACCTATCTACACATCACATCAGGCACCCAAAAAATTTGGAAACTCATGTTTTCATTTCTTCGGTTGTTTTAGGAGGAAAAATAATTCATGAGAATTTTTTAGAGGAAAGGTCAGGAATTAATGATAACAAAAATGTGGAAAAAATTATTATTAAATAATATAATGTCAAAATTCAGTCCTCAATCAGGACGAAATCGATTGAGAACTCATTTTGAATTCAGAGATAATTCAAAAACCTGGGAAAAAATGTTCAGATCTGATCAGATCAAATTGGATCTGAGCAGATCTAATTAGATATGAGTTCCTTAGATCTGATCAGATCTGAAATTTGGCACGCTCTGATCAGATGTAATTAGATCTCATTGGATCCGAGTTCCTCAGATCTGATCAGATCCAATTGCATCTGCACAAAATCCAGAATTAAAAATTTCAAATTTTTAGAGAAAATGGAAAATAACTAAAAATCTGAATTCTTTACTAAACAAATGAATGAAAATTGAAACTTTTAGAGAAAAAAAATGGGCTTCAGCGAGATCGAACCTGGGATCATAGGATTATCAGTCTGCTACTCTAGCCACTCAGCTATCACACGATTTCTTGATACCGATTGAAATTCAAATCGTGATAACTGAAGAAGATTAGAAGAATTAGAGGAAATAATTTCGGAGAAAAGTTGAGAGTGCCCAAATAGAATGTATCACTTATAGATCCCTACAAATCTCAGCTCAGAATAATCGATTAAATTGCAATAATATCACATGGTACATAAAAATTCAATATTAGATGGAAATTCAGATCCTATGATGGAACACAAAAATTGACGTTCGGTTTCCAAATAGGATTTCTATTCTTTCTGATTGTCGTCAGGATGAAAAGGTACTCATTTTGTGGAAAAAATTCTCTACTTTCGAATGGTGAAATAAAAAATAGTAGTGTTCTTAGGAAGAAAGCTAAGAAAAACCGTGATTTTTGAAAAAACTAATTTATCGAACACCCTTACTAGAGACTTCTTCTGAAAAATCTGAAATTATCACCATTTGTGGGGCTCATTGAGATGAATCTTTTAAGCTGAACTTGGATGTAATCGCTTGGATAGTTTTCGAGATATAACCTCTTATCATAAAATGGGTTTCAGCCAATATCTCAGAAACTACTGGAGCGATTTCGCCCAATTTCAATACCGAACTTTTCGCTCCTTAGATGCACAAACTGGCGAAATTTGAAGTCTCTACTTAAATAGTTTTTGAGCTATCGCGTATAGTAAATTCAGGATGAAAAACACTATAATTGAAATTATCTGCAAACGGAAAATCTGAGCAAAATTTACCGTAAATTGTGAGTTCAAGTGAGATGTATTTCATCGCTGAGTGTGGCGGCTGTGAATTAATATTTCGCGGAGAAAAGTCGAAAAAACGATTTTTCAAAAATTTGAGTTTTCTCGAAAAGTACTCAACCGATTTCGCTCAAATTTCTCTGACAGCAATTTGCATGGGGAGGGAAAGTACTGTTAAATTCTCAGCTCACTAAGTATTACCGTTGCTGAGCAATGAGCTGATATCTGTCACACATACACACACACACCCACACACACACACACACATACAGACATTTTTTAAAAATGTCATTTCTCGACGTTTTGAATCATTCTGAGTCATATTCCGATGAAATCTCGAAATCGAAAAAAATCGCGTTTACAATGCTTCCATTCGGAAGCAAAAAAAGGATTATTATTCAATAACAATACCGAACTGTAGATTCTGGAGACCAAGCTACACGGAGAGAAAAATTCATGAACAATTACTGGACCAGTCCGGGAATCGTGGGACATAGAAGTTCGTAAGTGAAAACGTCCTCCTACAGGAATGAAAAAGTGAGAAACGTCTCATAATATGTACCAAATGAGTGAGTGCATTTTACTGGACTGGTCGGTAATTTTTCCCTAACTGTGCCTACATTCATAAAATTTCGTCTTGTATCCAACAAAATTTGTTGTGAAAAACGTATAAATTGCGGACTAGGACGTTAATTTTCTCGTCCTCGGAACACTTTTTACCGGACTGAGTAGTAATTTCTATCGCACTCGTCCGTCAATCGATTTAGTTCGGGTCTTTTCAGATTCGATCGCGTATCGCAAGGACTTATGGGAAATTTGGAAGAATCGCCATACTGGATCTGTCATCGTGATAGCCATGGACCACAGTTCTATGAAATCAAGTTTTTAAATCTATCAAACAGCGAAATAATTGTTATTGCAAAAAAATTAATTCTCTTATACTAGATCAGCACACAGGATATTATGAAATTTATGATTCGAATAACTATTCTTGGGAATTTTTTGGAGGACTCCGAATTTCTGTCGACCATTGTAACTCATAAGGAAATAATCTCTGCTAGAGTCTTTATTGCTAAAAATGGATGTAAAATAAATTTATTTTCAGGATAAAAAATGAATAAGAATAATGAAGGACTAATAATAATTAGGATGATCAATATAATAAAAATGGTGTAGTATACGCGAATTTCATCGTTTCATTCGGAAGAACTGAATTCTTATTCACTGAGACTGAAATTTTTACTGGAACGCATCAGTGTCAAATTTTACCGGACTGGGTTGGCATTTTTTCATAGTAAAGCCACTATGTCCCACGGTTACTGCTCAGTCCGGTAATTTTTCTGGAACTTTCACCATAAATTTTCATGGATTTTCCTCTCCGTGTATGAGTCAAATTCGAAGCTCATTCCTATATTACTTCAGTTTCTATCAAAGTGGTTATCAAGGAATTATCATTCTGAATGGAATATCATTGAAATCAAAATGGGACGAAAACAAATGACAAGAAAAATACGAAAAAAATCACACAGTAAGTGATATGGTGTTTAATTTTATCTCTAGATCTAAACAGAAACCATGGAGAATTTTTTCTGAATTCTGAGAAAATAAAAAAATCGCAATTCTGAAAAATTACTCCTAACTCAAAAGAATTTTGATGAATATTATCCAGTAACAATCCCAGGCAGCAGATTCAGGAAAACCATATATGAGCTAGTTTCGAAGTTTCTATCTTTATTTGATTGTTATTGAGGGAATAACATTTTCTATAGAAAATCATAAAAATCGACGTAACTCGGAAACCTAGAATTGGAAAAATCCAAAAAAATTGAAGCCATCAAAGAATATGATATGAATATGAAAGAATAATAATGTTTTCTTCGAAAACTAAAATTGATCATAAGTCAAAAAATTATAAATGTATTCCGAGCAGCAAACTGTTAACGTAGTTGACTCCCTACCGTCCAGTTAAGGAGGTTGGTCACTAAATGCGTTCAAATGAAAAAATTCTGAAAATTTTCAATGTTATTGTTGAATATCCCATACGACTCGTGTTAAATTTTTAATTCGTTCTTGAACCTAGTTTGGACGTGATAAATTAATGAAAATCCCTGGTTATACACAGCCTCTTATGGGCATACTGAGCCATACCGATAATTCGGAGACAAAAAATTGGAAATCTCGTGAATGACAATTGAGATTTCATTGGAAAACTGATCAGTACCTTCCTTGAACAATTAGGAAAAATAATTGACCATTTTTTCGGGGCCTTACAGACCTTTTACAATTGCAATTTATGGTTTTATACAATTCCTCGATCAAAATTCACGTGTCGAGTAACTAAAATGGCATCGCCGCGTGACGTAGCATTATGTCTGTGAGAGCTCGGTATGTATGTGTGGATACAGTTTGAAATATATTTCAACTGCAGCGTTGTCAAAGTTCCCGAGCCCATCTCGCAATCAATTTTCTTTCATTTTTTATGACATTGACAACATTTGAGGTGATTATTTATTTTCAAAAATTATAAGAGGGAATAAAAAAATTATTATGATGATTTTCAGCGAGTAATTAACTGATTAGAGGTCAGAAAAATATTGTCTATTTTCGTGTTCAGGAATTGGTATTAGCTCGGGATGCCTATGCTAAAGCATAGGCATTCTCCCCTGCCCGCGCATCCCGCACAAGTGGTAACCAACCTCCTTAAAAAGTTTTGGCTCTAATTATCTACCGAAGCCATGTGGTCAATGATCTCCATATTTTAAAAAATAATTCTAGATATATAGTTCTGATAGGTGTTAGTTTTTCACAATGATGGCGTTTTTTTTTCAACGTGAAAAAAAATAAAATTAGTACTTTTCCCACGCTTCTCTCATACTGCCTGTACAAAAACGGTGATTTTGATTGCAATTATCTCATATATACTGTGGATCATCGTTCTCAAATTTCATTATTAGATGTATTATACATCTAATTATTTACAGGCCGATTTTTACGCAAGTCTTGAACTTTGTCATGAAGGGAGTCAACTACCTTAAGTGAAAAGTTTGTAAGTGAAAAAAAAATCCATACAGATACACACGCATACATAAAAACACACACGTAGACCCTTCTTCTGAATAGGATCACACGACCAATAGATGAACACTGACCAGAAGATGGACGGTTTCTATTATCGAAGATTTTCATTGATAAATGAATGATTCTTATACTTTTCACTTCAATTTCTGATTATTACATTAATATAGATTTATAAACTATCCATTACATATCGATTGATCGCATTTCAAAATCATGCCACTGCAAATATGCAACTGTCCATCTATTGGGGGTTCACGTTACCTTCCAGTTTTTCTTTGATTTTCCTTAATTATTTCTACATTATTCCAGTTTAATTGATTTTTAGTCGATTCACTTTATATTTTCCTGCACATCATTCTTTTCTGCAACTCTTCAACGTGATTTGCCTATTTCATATCAATTAATGAATTCTAATATTTCCTTAACCGTCCATCTATTGGTCATGATACCCTATCATTTTCGGAATCTCCCGATCATTCCAAGCGTGTTGCAATGAAAGAAGTCAAGTCGAAAATTTCCACGAGAGTGAAGCTTCCATTCGGAAGCAAAAATGGCAAAATTTACTACTCCTTCAATTTCTTGGCTGGGTGTATATGAAATTAATCGTCCTGCTAATTCTCCTTGTAAAAAGATTAATACAGCATCATCGGAAAAAAATTACGTTTACTATCAATTAATTTCGAAAATGAAGTCTGATTATTTTCAATCTCTCAAAAAATGAACTGTGTTCTTGAAGAGGAACCGCCAATTCTAGATGCTTTCATTTGCAAGTACTATGATCAATCCAATAGAATCCCAGAATAGAGGCACTCTTATTTATCATGATTTCTCAACACTTCTAAGGAACAGGGAGAGATACCTCAAGCACATTGGAGTCAAGTGAATCTTCATCAAACCAATTATTTGTCCCCGATAACATCTAATCCATTCAAAGAAATATGTCTGAGTATAGTGATGCTAAGAGAATGTAAAAGCAACGAAGATAACCAAGGAGGTGACGACGGTGCTAGTGCTATTTGTAAAGCCCAAGAAAATTCCTAATGCTAATTGTGTATAAGGGAATGATTTTTTTTTATAATTCTGTAATATCATGCTAACATGAATGGAATTAGTGATAAAATTGAATTCTCATTGGATAAATCCTCTCTAAAGTTTTGTCAAAACAAAATCAATGCCCAAAATAAATGTTGACAAGCATGGCAAAAATTTAACTCTATGGCTTTGTCAATGATCCATTAGAGGTTCAATTCAACCTAGGATTAGGACTCCATTCTACTTCAGGTTCATGCATGGTTTCAATTTTTCTCTAAGGTTAACGAAAAATTTACCGCATTTGGAATCAAAATTTTAGAGGTTAACATTGAGTGCAACCAACCTGAGAACAGCTGGGGGCGCATTGACGCCTGCTAATTCAGCCAAAGAAATCAGATCAAAAGTATAATCCTGTAGTCCAGACATTTTAAGAATTGGGAGTAGGGTTCTTATTTTATTTTACATTCAAACCGAATTACAGAATTTCGCAAATGACAGGAGGAAACGATCTTTCCGTATTTCCAAAAAAATGCTACTAGCGTAAGCCTCGGCGATATTAGCAACTTCCAATAAAGTAAATAGTGCCCAAGAAAGAAAAAAAAAAATTTTAAAAACTTTATTTTTCATTTTTTTCAAATCTTACACTGGTTTATATTTTTATCATCAATTCACTGTTCGAAACCCCCAAACACTCTCCTGATACATTTTTTAGTTCATCCTCACACAGTAAAATACGAATTCAGAGGATGAAAAATTTTTCTCATAACTCTATAAAAAAAATCCTCATATTCTGTTTGTTTTTTTTGTGGCGTAAAAATCCTAATTCTTCTTCCATTGAACTCAAGATTTCATTTTCTTCAGACAAAAAAATGAAAGAGACATACTTTTCTAATTATCAATAACATAAAAACGTAATAAAAAGTCTTTCTCGGGTGACGAAATCAAAGTCCAGTATCTAAAGATTTTTGTTTCCCTTAAAAAATCTGCTGATATTCTCCAAACATTTTCCATTATCACTCTTCTCAAGTCTCGAATTTTTACAAACATTTTGCAATGTTTCTGTCTTCTTCTATAGCTTCCGACCTCTACCTTTCACTGACAATTACATGAAAAATATAATTATTCAAAGGACAAATGAGAAAGGAATTTTCTATAATTTTTCTTTCGTTTATAATGATTTAACGATTTTTGACTTTTCTTGTTTTTTCTTGACTAGATTATTCACTTCATGTTTTCCTTCTTGTTAATGACTTTTCAACTGTCGTTAGGAAGTTATCACGCTAGCCAGAACAAACTTCAGAGTGCTCGTCCCAAGCAGAGACCTGAAAAATGGAGAGAAGATGTTTTTATTGATGGCTCCCTTTTTTTGACAGGGAGGAAAACCAATTAATGAAAAAAATGATAAATACTTGACACTCTCGACTGCAATACCACTGGTTACCACATCCAGCGCAAACAAACTGTGCAGCTCGTTCGTGACAGCCCTGACACCTTGGTGGACTATCTCTGTCTTCTTTATTATCCCTGCAAGAGGTACGTCTTGAATGCCTCTCTTCGAGTAACGGATTTTCTTCTTCAACATCTTCCTGAAACGAAAATTTCAAAGATGCCTTCATTCAATTTATTTACATCAATTTGAATTTAGAAGAAGATTGACTACTCGTAATTTTGACTGGCACAAGAGTTATGATTCTTACCACATGAACAACATTGTTGGAGAGTGATGACTGATTTGGAGTATTTACAACTGGAGTGATCGTGATTTCAGTCCTGGCCTATAAAAGAAAAAAGAAAAAAACAATTACCAATAACTCGTGATGTTATGTTTATATAATATTTCTGTTTGTGAGAAAGCCATTAATGTCACCGAAACTGACACAGTAGACAATTTCCTGTGTGCTTATAATTCTGCCAACGAAAAGAACTGCAGGTTTCCTGCTATTTTTCTGGATGTGGAATATATTATAACGTAGATAATATGATCGAAAAAGATAATGATAGTATATCCTGAATTGCTCACCTTAGAAGAGCTCAAAAGATCGCTGATTGAAACTTGAGTGTTTCCTTGAAAGCCTTGAACAATGTGAGCTCCTTGGACATTCACTCTCTCTCTCTCAGGCGCAGTAAGAAGTCTGGCAAGTGTTGGAGAAAAGGTAGTAGGCCTGGGACTCTGACTTTTCGTCAAAATCCCATGGAGAAGAGATCCAGTTTGTCCAACAGTAGCAGCACTACCAGGTGTACCAGGAACAGGCGCTACCGGATGAAGTGTCACATCTGGATAATTCTGCGGGGTTTTCACTGGCTCTCCTTGTTGCTGAGAAAGTTTAGCAAATTGAACTAGAACATCCTTGAAGCTCATACCCTCAGGGTTGGTGCCAGACTTGCAAGAATCAGTACTAGATGGTCTTGAATCATGAGTTGTCTCAACAATTCCACCACCAGTACCAAGACCAATATTGACTGAATTTCTCATCCTTCTACCTCTTCTTGGTACAGCTTCTGGATGACGTAAACGATAATCAGCAATTATTGATCTTACATCGACAATTGGACCCTGCCTACCTTCTCCAATTTGTCTTGCATCTAATTGAACATCGAGTATCCTTTTATGACATCTTTGGTCAGTTGGAAGCCTATTTGATACTGCTGTGATGTTCAATTGTCGATTCTGTAATTTTCGAGGAGTATTTTGTGATTCTGAATTTTTCTTTCCAGACTGTGGTGATACTGGCTGATCTGGGCAAGTTGAATGCTCTCTGGGTGGATTCTGTGAATTGTCTAAGGGATGAGAAGCCTCTTGGGAGATTCCTACCATTGGACTAACTGGATTCTCCCAGTCTGGGAGCAGTGAGAGACTTGCCGCTGGAATAGGTTCATTAATTTGGCCATTCGTGTTCTCCAGATAACCCATAACCTGACGTTTACGCTCTACCCTCAGATAAGCCTCTTCTTTCAATTTTCTCATACTCAATATTTCATTCCACTCCATTTCTTTTGCTCTCGCAAGCTCATCAAGGGCCTGTACTTCTGCACGCAAGTCATCAGCTCTTGTTGCCAATTCTTCAGCACTTATTCTGTCACAACCAACCAATGAATCAATAAATCTTTCACGTTGTTCGAAACATATTCTCTTCGGATTACCATTAGAAAATCCATCTTCTTTGGACCTTCTTTTACGTTCTTTACTACGTGTTTTCTTTCTGATTTCTGGTACTTCCTCATCATCTGTTTGTGTTTCCTGTTTAATAATTCCAGGTGCTGCTGTTTCCTCCGGCAATGCGGCACCATTCTGGCGATTTTGTGAAACTTTTGGGGAGCTACTCGATTTATCCCCACATTCTTCTACTTTACCACTCTCCAGTGGACTCGATGTTGCACAGTCCATTGCGTGCATTTTATTCAAACTGAAAAAACAATATTTGTTATTCTCATTAAATTAGAAATAGGAATCTTTCGAATTAATTATTTATATCAACAGAAGAAGAGAGAAGAAGGACATGATAGAATACAATTTCCTTTCATTCTAAAATCCATATTCCTGGAATTTCTCAGAATTTAGGGGACATTGATTAATTGATGTGTAATTTCTTGTTTTTCCAGAGCTTAGATTTTTCTGGGTTTGAGGAGTTATCGCACTATACCTTCATCTTACATTGATTACGAGATATTTCACAAGAATTGATATTAATATATGAAGTTGACATAACTCGATTCACCATCCTATTACTGAATCATGGCTGTGAATATTGAAGAATGAAAAGGAAAATATTTATCATATTTTGTATCTTAATAAGAATCAATTTCATTTTTTTTTCACGACATTGCAATTTTCTTCATTTACTGAGCAAATCATAAATTTAAATTACAACATTCACCAACGAATAGCTCTTTAGATGATGGAGGTTCTGAAGAAAACGTTCAATCCAAAAAAAAGTCAAACTTGAGATAAAACAATTTTTTGAGTATTAATCATTTTCCCTACAATTCACTTCTCACCGCTAGAAAAACAAGTCATAAAGGACGATACTCTATTAGAATCGTGACTTAATCACAAAAATTGAAACAGAAAAAGGAAAATACATATGAGATAAAGATGGAGAATACGTTAGGTAGCAGCGCCAACTAGAGTTCGTTGCACTCTGGCGACGTTTGCGAGTTTTGGTGTCATCGTATTTTTCTACTCATACTCATCAAATCCATTCTTTAAATCGTACTGATTCTCATTTTCTATTCCCCCCTACGTTTTTTTTTTCATTTTTCAAATTTTAACACTCACGTTTACATTTTAAGGTGAATTCAATTGCCTTTACTTTGTTAGGGGATAGAATGGTGATTGATGATAAACGAATGATCTTCTCTCTGATGGAAAGTGAAAGGGAAATTACAACCATAAGGGACTGTGTGGTGGTTACGTGTACTATCCACAAGTCTAATCGTGACTAGTAGCGTCATCAAGACGCTTTAGGTATTGCCCTAGCAGGAACGAGTGGGGGACATATGCACGCTCGTTAGAGAGAGGTCAAAGACGAAGGCGAACTGGCGAGAGTAACTTTCGATTTAGAATTCAATTAAATAGTTAGAATAGGTCATGATATTTTTCGTCTCCATTTTCTATATGATTATTCAAAATTCCCAAGGATAAAAGTTGAAAGAGAAAAATGTCTCCAAATAAAAGCAATAGAAAAGAATGTTTTTCTAACTGATCGAAAAAAGCATCTATTTAAATCACTTTGCTAGCCCCAGTATTAGAAAGGATGTTGCTGGAGGGGGAAAATGCTTGGAAATACTTTAAAAAAAACCCTATATTATGTGTATTCCAACATCTTTCATTATTTTCGCTCAGAATTAAAGATGAGAAATTTTGTATAATGCAAAAAAATGGTTTCTTCAAGACAAACAATTTTTTCTTAGTTCATTTTCTCATCTCCTCTCATTTTCTCCGGAATCCGTTAAGAGTCCAGGATAAACTCACCCTGACGCGGGTTTTAGCCCGAGAGCAAGTAGTACATCAATACCAGCCATTTTCTGTTGGTCACCAATATATCTCTGTTGACACAGACCCCCATCATCATCCCCATAATTCTTTTTATTGTAATACTTGATTCCCTCATTTAGGTCATTCATTTCTTCAGTTGTGTATTTTTTAGCCTCTTTAACAAGTTTTCCATGTGTGACCTTGAGGATTGACCTCTTAGCGTCTTCAACAAGCATCTTTGTTACCGGTTGTACATTAACAGGCACACCAATTGTTGGTACAGCGCCTCTGCGCAGCCTACTGCGCACCGGAAGTCCAAGTACAAGATGCTCCATGTCTTTCTCATAAGAGTCATTAGTAAAATGTAGAGAGCATATACGTGCAGTCTGTATGTTGAATGGTACATCGCCATTAGATAGAGGTGGACGTCCGCAGGCGCGAACCCATCTCACACGTACTTCCGGTATCTGGGGGAATCGATGGTAACGGATACGACGACCACGAGTACGTCGGTGACTGTTTCTACATGTTGCAACTGCACACTGAGGCATTTTTCAATATTTTGTCAATCGCTTCCAAGACCTTGACAAGAACTATGACAAGAACACCGCCATTCAATTCCACTATCTTCTCCGATAATGAAGATTGGCTAAAATTTCAAATCACAAGGCTAATCAGCTTGGAAACAGCTTCAATTTTTTTTCCTTGACATATTGCTTTAAGTTCCAGTTGTAGTGATGAATCCGGGTTTCTATGCATTTAGATAATTCCCTAATTATCATTCGGTCGAGGTCGAGATCCAACGTGCGACGAACCCTCGAAAGAGGAAAATTCAGTCATTCTTAGAGGACTAAATAGTTTTAATTCAAGGGGTCAAACACAATTTGATCTAAAAATTGTTATGTCTTGTGCTGAGGAGGTTGAATATTTGAACTAACAGATAGAATTCCTGACTTAACAGACATAGAGAGGAACTTTATGGAGCCAGTTCACCGGAGCGAGCTCTGCAATTATCGTATACACAATTCTCCTGCAGCTCCAATTATTAACCAATATTTTTGGTTTTCACTCAAAGAAATTTATCCAAATTCGTAGAGAATCATTGAAGGTTGTGATCATCTTCTCACACATAACGAATTTTTTTTTCAACTTTTCTTCTCTTTATTTATGAATTCAGTGCTGCCTAAGGCTTTTGGTGCACATAAGACAGGTTAGGAACTGTTGTTTACACTGTGATGTTTTCCCTTTCTTCAACAGAATATTTCCAAGCACGTGACGTCACATTCACTTATTAAAAACTACCCCAAAATCAACTGAAACTAGATTATTTCACTATATATGATTTATTTGGAAATTTCTTCTTCTCTTTTGTGGCTCTGATCATTCGATCATCCGGCCGTATTTATTTAGAAGCTTTTAGAGAACTTTCGGGAAACTTTTGTCACTTGTTCGAAGGTTTTCAGAAGAGAAATGAATCTGAATATATCACCTGATGGCTGTTTATACTATTATTTTAATATATTTAATGAAAGATAACGAATTTTTAAACAAAGCGATGGCAGCTGCGTGCTTGCCTCGTGTCTGAGAACCGAGCCACCGTGAACCGGTGAACCAATGATGTTGGGAACTGTGTGTGGTAGTAGAGAGAGACCAGTCGAGCTCGAGGGGTAGTGGTGGGGGTACTAGAGAGGGGAGAGTGTGGCGAGGAAGATGGATATTTGCTTGTTTAGTTCTAAGTCGATGTTTCATTGAAAAAATATGAACATTTTAATATCATGATCATATTGAAAAAAGGATTCATCATTTGAGAGAAATTTAAAAACAATCTTCGAAAAATTCACTGAAGAACAAGGGCGACACATATTAATGGAAGAGAAAAATTGAGGGGAATAGAATGCTTCTTCCAGGTTTTTGTATTTTATGAATTGAATCAACAGATGATAATTTGATTGACAAAGACATGAATTGATTCGAGGAAAGTCGATTTTTTTCAGAAGCATCAATTATTCTTCATTCGAAATATTGCGTTCTCAATTAAATGGTATTGTGGGGAGGGGAAGTGACTTGATTGGAGGATAGATTGATTTTTCTCGTTTTTGAATCATGTAAAAAATTAAAGAGAACAAATTGTTGAAAGCATGTATGTATACGGATTATTTCTTCGGTTTGCTGTGAAAATTATAAGGGCATCCACCCTCAAGTTGGTCTCAGTATATATGCTTCACATGGTTGAAAGTGAGAGTGAGAGAAGGAGCGCAAAAAAGGGAGAAACGTGTCCCTTCATCCTTGAGGTGGGGTTCTGCCATCAGTACAGAGTGAGAGAGCAACCCCACTGGGTTTCCTCGTAGGATCAATACCCGACCGAACCTCAAGTCCACCCCTACCTCTATCCGATATTGCCCCTCCCCTCCTCTCTTGCCCCTGTAATTCCCTTCTCGGCTATGGTAAATACAGCCTGGCGAACCTAAGAGACCGGAATGCATCATTTACAAACTGCTTTTTGAAACTTGACTCTCATTTTCTTTCATCATAAATAGTTGATATTAATAAGAATGGTGATCTAAGAATTTTGATTTCTCAAAATTTTCTCTATTCAGATTATTGAATAAGAATATTTATCTCTACTCAATAACCTCAATAAGCATTTCTTAGGTTCTGTAAATTCCTTCCACAATAATAGCTATATGAGGAGAAGACTTCTGCCTCAAACATTTTGATACAGGTGTAGGTGGGGTAAAATGGACATTCTGATTGAGCGGTTCAAGATAAAGATTTTCTGATGATTCCATCGGAAAGCTGAGGGAATTTTAGGTGAAAAACATGTGTCGAAATTATTCTATAATTATTAAAAAATTTCGAATTTTTGGCAAGCTTCTCAAGGGGTACTCCTTTCGACAATCTGAAAAATTCAGTTTTTTGGCGATATCTTCGGTTCTGTTGATCGCAGCGACCTAGGGTTGATCTCAAATGAAAGATGAGCTCGTTTCTCATCGATTCATGTGGTTTCAAATCGATGGGAAATGAGCTCACCTTTCATTCGAGATCAACCCCAGGTTACTGCGACCAATAAAAACCGAGATATACCTGAACAACTGAAATTTTCACAAACAGAAGAGTTTCACCTTTAAATCTCGAGCGGAAAATTGAATTTTTGAACAATTCAAAAAAATAATCACTGACATATGATTTTCATGGGAAATTCGCTCAGATTTTCAATGGGATCATGAGAAACAACGTATCTCAAATATTTCTCTCAATTTCGAGTAGTTTTCATTATATGTATAAGTCTGAAATTCTTAATGTGCAAATTTCGGAAAAACGTTCCTATACTGTGGCTCAAAAAATAAGTAAAACTGTCAACATTGATTTTTGCGGGATCAATTCTTCAATTCTATAATTCTTCTTCAATATCTTCAATATTACTGACGATATATTTTTCAAGGAATAGAAATGAAATCCACTCGTGACGGGCAAATTTTGGAATTTCCGTTGGACGACAACTTCGCGGGTTTCCAGGTACCAAAACTCGACCTTTTCAACAGGTATGGCCAGGGGGTTCGCCAGGTTTCAGACTCAAAATAAAGCAAAAAGAAACATGAAAAAAGGAGGATAACTTGCGATGGAAGAAAGGAAGAAATTGAACTGGAACCAAGACATCTGGCGTCAGGACAAAGGGGCGGCCAGAAATCTAAGAGAGGTTCATTTTTGTGTAGGAGATGAGTGGAGAAAGGAAGGGGCAATGCGATTCGTATAGGCAACGTAAGTGGACATGATACGTTGACGGCCAACCCTGGGCCGACGGTGTCGTTTCTATGGTACCGCTCTCTTCGCTCCTGGATTATGAGCTGGAAAAGGGGGAAAAGTGGAGGGATGTGGTAACCAGACGCAACTCGAGGGCTTGAAATACATCCCCAAAGTCTAAACAATGTTGTTCTTTATCATGTTTCTTTTCTGTTCCTTGATTTAATTCGCATTTTTGTTGTTAGTTTTGTTTAATTATACAATTTAGTCATTTTCATTGAATTAATTAAAAGAAAAGAAAATTCTGAGATTCAAAAAAGAACCCCAAGTATCAGTCAACTATTTATGTGGCCCAAATAGTTCAGGGAACATTTCCAATTGAAGAAAAATGCAATTATACAAAAATATTTTTCTTCAAGATGATAAGCAAGAATTATTACGAAAATTTTCTCTTCATCTCCATTATATTCAGAAAGAACTGTTCATAGAATTAGTGAGAATAACCATATGGCTTTTTAGAAACAAGAACTGAAGTTTTTTTTCATGATTGAAAGTGATATTTCTTACCATTTAATACTGCGTTTAATGATGCTGGTAACGATCTTTTGAGACTTTCTGGAGGGTTGAGAAGTAATGGAGAGTTCTTTGGTACAATTTTTCCCTATTTTCTTTGATTTTTCATGCTGCATTACTGATGTTTCAATCCATTCTGCAACCTGTGAGCCTTTTGGACTCTTTGAGGGCGCATCGAGCAGTTCTTCATCATGCAAAACATCTCCAGCAGCCGTTACTGGTCCCACAATCCCCACTTCCGATTCCTCCCTACCATTTTCTCCTTCACCCTTTTTACCAAAATTTGAACATTTTTCTGAGGATTTGGCATCCTCTGAACTTGATTTCTCCTGATGCTTCGTAAAATTCGTTTCATTTTTTGATTCTGCCGACACAGAAATTGGTTCTTCCTCTTCTTCGATTTCATTTTTTTCCTTGATTAATTCAAGGTCACTTGGCTTTTGGACTAAGACAGAGACTGAAGTGTCTCTGTCCTCCGAATTAATGGTCATTGGGTTATCAGACATTCCTTCGCATCGCTCTCACAAAAAAACTGTCTTTTTAAATCTGCTGAATTCAATTCTCTTTTCTTTGTTTCAAAAATCACTGGAGGTAATGAAAACTACAAAAAAAATCAAATTGTTCAGCTAGGAAAGTTATACATCTTTTTACTATTTTGACTATTTACTTTACTTTTTTACTTTTGACTATTTACGCTATTATTAAGGGGTCTGTCTACTTTGGCTGCATCCCATCTTTATTAATTTTTATCTAGAATACTGTTATGTTTATTGATATAAAACTTGTTGGGCTCAATGAAAACATTTGTAAAGTATAAGAAAAAATTTGTTTTGATTAATTTTAATCACTTTTTTACTGTGAAAATGCCAGGTAAACAAGAGTCCTCAAAAAGTGCGCTGTTGAAAAAATCTGAACGGCCCATCTGATACAAGAAAATTGGGTGGTTTCGGGTTCAGTATGACAGTGGCTGTATCTCGAACCTAGAATATTAATTTATATGCAAAAATAACAAAATGGCGGACGAAAAACTTCTTCTTCTTCTTTTTTTATGGCTCTGATCATTTTGATCATCCGGCCGTGCGGACGAAAAACAAAAAATTGAAAGACGGGTTTTTGGTTTTTTGATGTTTTTGACCAGGGAAAAATAGTGAAAATAATACTTCTGGTGCGGGCCACTGTCATACTGAACCTGAAACCATCAATTCTTTTCGAAGCAGATGGGCCGTTGTTCAGATTTTTTCAACAGAGCACTTTTTGAGGACTGTTTACCTGGCATTTTCACAGTAAAAAAGTGATTAAAATTAATCAAAAAAAATTTTTCTCGTATCTCACTAATGTTTTCGTTGAGCCCAACAAGTTTTATACCAATAAACATAACAGTATACTTGAAAAAAATTAATAAAGATAGCATGCTTTCAAAGTAGACAGACCCCTTAATATAGATATTTATGATTTCTTGAGGTGTAAAAATCATAAATTTGAAAATTTTCTCATATAGAAGAAAAAATAGATAAGATGTTTTTTGGTGTAGGGAAATGTGGATTCTTCGTCCAGAGCATTCTCCTGGAATTCGAAGGGATGAATGTGGACAATAATAGAGGGTTTGAATGATTTCTATTGACCTACGGAGCGTTTCTACCCTTATCGACTTCTTCCCTCCGTCGGTAAGCACCCATAAGCCATAAAAAAGAGGTTATGTCCTCCTTTTATATTTACTCTTCCAGAGACTCGCGAAGACCTTTCTCAAAAGAGTTTGAATTTTATAACGTTTTGCACTGTAAAAACTAGTATCACATAATTTTTTTTTTTTCTAATGATTCTATCTCACAAAATGACCACCAGGAATTGGAAATTGATTGAGAGCAATGTCAGAAATTCATCCCCTTTTCCGCAAAAAATTAAGAAATGTTTCAGAATTGATTCTCTAGATTTTCAATCTGAGAAAATTGGAAAAACATTTCCTCAGCTCTCGCGTATAAAGTCTCCATTTTTTTTGGAGTTTGTTTTAAAACGTCAATATATTTGATGAAAATTTCGGGAACTTTTTTATTCACAACAAATCAAAACGCGAATTTGGAATCAAAAGTTTAGGAGCATCGACACTCACTTGGCTCACTTATGAAGAATCCACTTAAATCATCTTCGAGATTGTTTCCGCAGATTTTCTCAAATTTTCCAAGTATTGGAGGTTCCAGAGAATCCTAAAACGTCCAGTCGATAATGAATTTCAAGTCCAGACATAATAGATCATTTTTGAACAACAATAAATAGGAAAACTTTGAACAAAACTGCACAATTGTCGCAGCAATTCATAGGACAACGAATTTCCAATAGAAATACGAGGATTTCTAATTGTTGAAAAATAGAAAGTGAAATGAATTTCACGGTGAAAAAAGATGGTGGGAGTGAGATAGAAGAATATTAGACGTATGGACCGGAACGTAGGCACAAACACTCAATTCCTTTTTTTCACATCAATACAGTATTTTTATTGAGAATCATTTGGAGTTTTTCCTACACTAATCAGGAATTATATGATACTGAATTGGAATTTGTTAGAAAGTTGGAGACGATTAAAAAGTTATAAATGTGTACGAGAAGGACCACACCAGGACGAAATAAAAATTCTGTAGAACTATCCCTAACCGCCGTGATGAGGGGGCTAGTGACGCCTGGCTAATGATTTTCAAAATATTCTCACAAAGATGGAGGCACATGAATTTTCTCATTTTTCATACTGACTATTAGAAATGGGTTATGAATAAGTTTGAAGCACAATGGATTAACTTCAATGTTCTCAGTGTACTAAAGACCACCGTCACATGCAGTCGAGAAACGAACGAGAAGAACTTTAAGGCCCGGTAGTAATAATTTTTTACTCCGATGGCGATTAACGCCCTCGCTTTCCGCTAAGGAGAAGAAGGTATTGGCAACCTGGATAGAAGAAGGTATTGGCAACCTTTGATGTGCCGACACTCCCAGGATGCAATGCGTAGGGGACAGCTTTTTAGGTAGCCGTTCGATGGTGTTACTGTCATCTTCTGATTTTCTCTACACGCTACGTGAAAGCATGCTCTCCGCTATTTGAAATTGATTCCGATTTCTGTTCTTAGCTCGGAGTTGAGGTAGTTCTATGAAATCGAATGAATCGGTAGAATTTCTTCAAATTTCGTAAGATAATTACTCATTCTATTCCTGATTTTGTAAATTTTTTCAGTTTTTTGGACCACGTTTTCCATGAGAAATTAAATTGCAAAGTCACAAATTTTTAACACGGCGTAGATAGGGAGATTCCAAAAATCACTAATATTCTGTGGGATATATTTTTTTTCTCGAAAATTTGTCCGTGATCTTTGCAACAAAAAACTATGTAGGGATTCTTTGAATATTTCGGAATAATTGAGAATTATTCCAGTATTTCGCATGAGTTGTGCCAAAAGGCTGTATGCACACTTTTTCTAAGTTCTTATAAATTTTGAACCAAAAAGACGTATAAACACTCATTTAGGGGATAGTGAGTCTCCACGTTTCAGACGATTCTGAATCATACTAAAGATCCCTTGAATGAGGTGTCATACGACTTTTTGGTTCAAAAGCCAGCGAGCTGAACCAAGAGGTCGTATGTATACTTTCTTCGATTTTTCATTTTCACTCAGCAAAAAAATTAGGGGAACAAATTTTTTTTCCAAAATTTCCAGTAATTGTCAAACAGCTGCAACTTCAAAAAATATGATCAAATCGGAATGAAACAAAAAAAGAATTGAAGCTTGTAATCTTTACTTTCAGAATCTGGTAATAGAATTTTTTCTTCAGGTATTGCTTATGGCACGAAAAAATTGATCAATGGGGCAAAAACATCAACATTTTTTTTTTTTTTGAAAACGGTCATGGGCTCGAAAGAAAATTTTCTTGGCTCAATCAATCGATCCAAGAGCAATCGATCAACTTTAAAATTCCCAGGGTATTTGCACATACATTAAGCGAAGGAAAAACGTAAAAACTTTGGACATTTTTGCCATATTTGCAAAAGTTTGAGTCAATTTCCAAAAACACTAAGAGCATTATTTTTTGTTACTTCTCCAAACCAATTTTGAGAATAGAAAAAAAAATTCTTTGAGAAAAAAATCACGGAGATTGTCGGGCATGAATTCAAATTTACAAAACACACCACTTACTCGCCTTGCAATTAGTAGTTCCTGAGATATCGATTACTAAAGACAAAATGATGATTTTTCATTCAGCAATATCTCAGTGGCAAATGGTCATAGCAAGAAAAACTCAAAATGAAGCTGAAAGATCAGGCTATAGGCTCTTGTTATTGGTGGAGCCCAATGAATTTTCTCCGAGCCCATGGACCATTTCCAAAATGGAAGAAATTTGGCTTTTTTCTTCTTTCACATTGATCGATTTTTCCACGCCATGAGCAATGCCTGAAAAACATTTTTATTCCAAGGTTCTGAAAGTAGAGATTTCAAGCTTCAATTCCTTTTCTGTTTCATTCCGATCGGATCATTTCTCGTAACGTTATAGCTGTTTGAAAATTGCGTGAAAATTTTGAAAAAAAATTCCGCTCCTTTAATTTTCCTACTGAGCGAAGATGAACAATCCAAAAAAGTACCTTCTTGTTCAACTCGCGTGATTTTTAACCAGAATGTCGTAGGAACAGCTCATCGAAGGGTCATTTAGTATGAATGAGAATCATCTGAAAGGTGGAAATTCACGTATTTAGGTATAAGGGAATACTTAAATAGATACGACTTGTAGGTGTAAAATTCATAAAAAATCGAAAGAAGTGCGCATACGACCTTTTGGCACAACTCACGTCATTTTCCATGACGTATTTTTTTGTTTTTATTCAGAAAATAGGAAAATTCGGCAAAATCACGACCGAGTGAAGCAATCAGCTGCTCGCTGCTCAGCCGTAATTGGCTGCTTCGTCCGGCGTATTTGTGTGTGCGCTCTATCAGCCTATACGTGCAATAAATTTTTATTGCACGTATAGGCTGACAGTCTTAAACCATCATCAAAATATCAAATTTTGAAAAATTCATTAAAATGGCAATTCTTCGAGAACTAATCATGTCAATAACTTTAAAATTGACAGGCATCTAACTGATACAACTCTCGAGATAATATATGAGTATCTATAGATAACATCAGTTGAATAGTTTTCAAGAAATTCCATTAAAAACTGATTTTTGAAAAATTGACATATGTCAAAAAGTACCGACTGGATTCTCTCCAAATAAAGCTTAAAGAATAGAGTTTGTCGAGAAAAAGTTTTCCACAATATATAATATCTCCACAATATTCAATAATATTTTATTTTTCTGTTGAACCGTTTTGCTGTAATTGAGACTTTTATGCACACATAGGCACACACACAGCCATGCGCTAAAAATATCATTTTCTCTCATCTGATTCAAATCACATTAAGTATCTTCTACCAAAAAAATTACAATCGAAAATTCTAATGATTACATAACTTCCATTCGAAAGCAATACATAAATGTCATATATTCCATCTGAGGATAGGAAATCCTGGATACACGTGAATTTTCATCTTTAAACTTCGTTTGTCCACCGTGCGGTTGTCAAGAGAAAATGTTAGTGAAATCGAAATACAAAATTGCAGATCAAAAAATTTTCTAATTTTTTCACATCAATTTTAGTTTTATCTGCAAAATTTCAAGCACACTGATGGCACCAATTCTGAGTCATTAATTATCAAAATTTGCCATTTAATATGAGCTCTTATATACTATCATTAAGACGTAAACGTCTCACAGTTCATTTATGCGAAACTCGTATCAAAATTTTCGATACCTATGTTAACAATCACCTGTATTAGACAAAGACGCACCAAAACTTCTTTCTTTCCTCTTTTCAATCATTAAAAACTGGCTGGATAGAAGTTCATCAAATTTTTACATCGATTTTTCTAAAATCAAGTAATTACTTGATTTTAGAAAAATCGATGTAAAAATTTGATGAACTTCTATCCAGCCAGTTTTTAATGATTGAAAAGAGGAAAGAAAGAAGTTTTGGTGCGTCTTTGTCTAATACAGGTGATTGTAGAAATTAACTCTCTCGCACACTCTGTTCGTGCGTACTTCGTCCCTCCGCTCTCGTCGCACCCCCCGCAGAGAACTGACGTCCTTTGTTGATATTGATGTAGGGAGAGTTCAGGAATCTTCTTGATGAGCACGATTTTCCCGCAATTTTCAATTTCTTTTTCTATTTCATCTTTTTAAATTTCTAGTTAGGTACATCGACAATCGTTTAGGACGGAGAGAAATAACAGTTAGAAATCGATTCCTTCAGGACGTATCTCCTCATGTCCCTTTTTTTTCTTTTCCTAATTTCCCACACTACGTCGTGGACTCACGTCTCCTAGTTATTCATATTTTTTCCAAGACATCCTAATATGGCACACGCGCCTTTTCGTTTTTTCAAATTTCTTTCCATGACATCAGAATATTTGAAGACACGTCTTTTTCGAACTCTTCATGTAAAGATGTCATATTAGAGCACTTACGTCTCTTTGCTCTTATACTTTTCGATTAAAGTTCCAGAGCCAAAAAATTTGGAAAACGCGTCGTGAATGCCAAAACGGAATCCAGAATTTATTTTTCATTCATGAAAATAGTTATGAAATTCAATGATACCTGGTATCTAACCGGAGATGTAATCATCATCATTTTCATTACGTTTCAGAATGATTCGATCTATTCGAAAAAAACCGGGCGCGCCATCTGCATTTTTACCAATAGTGGAAAGACAAAGCTATTTTCTCACGTAGAAAGGCCCATCTTTCCGTCTTTACTGCTGCAATTACAGATAGACAAGTTGAATTGAAAATTTCTCGCAGCCTCTTTTATATTTTTTCTGTACACAGGGACGAAAGTGAGACTTTCGGTCCTCGCTGCGCTCGGGCGTAAGCTCACTTCCGTCCCAGTGTGCAGAAAAATAGTATACACACCTTGGGCAGAAAGTAAGAAAGCCTCAGAGCACATGTTTGTTGACCTCGGCTTCGCCTCGGCCAACAATTACATGTGCTCTGAGACATTTCTCACATTACTACCCTAGACATGTAATATACTATTCCCTGTCATTGAATTTGATCCCCATTCTTTTGCGTAATATTTTTTGAATCTTTGATTTGCCATCTCATTTTTCTGCCCATTCATCTATTATTTGCATAGCCAACCTTGAATCAGTTTTTGGCCGGCTAAGCCACACGTTTTAGACGTGCACATAGCGCGTTTTTTTCATTTTTAATATCCCGAGTGGAAATTCTGGTAAGCTCATGATCAGTTACTGATCCGGCAAAACTGATTTGAAATCAGTTACTGATCAGGCTATCAGATCAGTTACTTGTCAGGGCTGTAACGCTGTTTTGGATACTTTCAGGATCAGGCATCCTCATCCTAATAGTGTCAGGCATCCGCATGCTCATAACATCAGGTATGCGGATACTACCAGTATCCAATATCCGGATAAGTTACTGATCACAGATGTAACGCTGTTTTAGATACTAATAGTACCAGGCTGCCTGATGCTAATAGTATCAGGTATTCTGGTGCTAATAGTATCAGGATTGCCTGATACTAATAGCATCAGGCATCCTGATCAGTAACTGATCATGTATGTAACGCTGTTTCGAATGCTATCAGTATCAGTGTATCCTGATGCTAATAGTATCAGGTAACCTTATTATTAACTGATTCGGCTCAAGAAACTGTAAATATTAATTAATTAACTGAAAAATCAAAAAATGATTTCATTAATTATTTTTACGATATTTATATGCTATATTTGAACATTAGGGGTCATTTTTTTACTGAAATTGAAGATTTTAAATTATGAAATTAATTTGCACTTGGGTGGACTCGATCCTGGAACCTTCCGCATACTAAGTCGTCACGCTAACCACTGGACCACTGCTTGGCTATAGTAACGGGTGGTTTCATGATCTATATTAACCTCTTCGATAGAAAAAGTATCGATAAATACTTGGCATTAGAATATAAAATCCTAATTCTTGATTTGGAATAGAATATTAAAAGTTTATAACAAAATTAATGAAAATAAATAAAAATTCGGGGAACCGGATAATATCCTGATCACTTCCAGATCAGGATGAACTGATCGGACTTGAAGTTTTTCATCATAATGAGAGTTATCATAATCAGGCAACTCTAATGCGAAACTGATAAGTTTCTCATCAGTACAGCCTAACTAACGATAACCTCGTTTCGATTTTCTTTAATACTCTTCTAGTAAGTTTTTCTGGATACGAATAGGATCTGGTTCTAATCCGCATTTCCCTATTAATGAAAACCTGATCTGAAACTGATAAGTTTCTGATCAGTAAGGTCTGACTAAGAAATACCTTTTTTTTATTTCTCCAAGCATTATAATAATCAGTTTTTTTTTTATAAGAATAGCATCCGTTTTTAATCCGTATTCCTCTTTCAATGAGAACCTGATATGAAGCTGATAAGTTCCTGATCAGTAAAGCTTAGCTAGGAAATACCTTGTTTTAATTCGTCGTAGTACTATAGAATTCGGGTTCGTCGGACAAGAATAGGATCCGTATCCAATCCGCATTTCCTTATTGATGGGAACCTAATATGAAATTGATAAGTTTATGATCAGTAAGACCTGACTAAAAAATTCCTTATTTTGACTCCTCCAAGTACTATAATATTCAGTTTATCTGGATGAGTATCGCATCCGTATTCCCCTATTAACGAGAACCTGATATGAAACTTATAAGTTTCTGATCAGTGAGACCTGATTAAGAAATTTCTTATTTTGATTCCTTAAAGTACTGTAATATTCCGTTTTTCCGGATGAGTATAGGATCCGTATCCGATCCACATTTCTCTATTAATGAAAACCTGTTGTAAAACTGATAAGTTTCTGATCAGCAAGGCCTGAATGACGAATATCGTATTTTGGCTTCTCCAAAAACATAATACTCAGCTTTTCCGGATAAGAATAGGATCCGTATTTCCCTATCATGGGAAGCCCGATGCGGAACTGATAAGTTTTTGATCAGTGAGGCCTGATCAACGAGGACCTCACTATGACTTCTCTAAATACTACAATATTCAGTTTTTTCGGATGAGAATAGTATCCGTATTCGATCAGTATTTCCCTATTAAGGACAGCCTGACGTGGAACTGATAAGTTTTAGTCAGTACTACCTGAATAGGGTTGGACTTATTTCGTACTAATCCTAAACTGATACTACATCAAGCTATCCCTGACAAATTTCCACTCGGGCACCTTGACTTGCCAAAATACTATGATGTTCAGTTTTTTCGGATGAGAATAGGATCCGTGTTCGATCAGTATCCCCGTATCAGGGAAGCCCTGGTGCGAAACTGATGAGTTTCTCATCAGGGTTCCTTGACTAAGGAGAACCTCACCTTGACTTGCCAAAATACTATGATATTCAGTTTTCCGGATAAGAACCGGATCCGTATTCGATCAGTATCTCCGTATCAAAGGAGCCCTGGTGCGGAACTGATAAGTTTCTCATCAGGGTTTCCTGACTAAGGAGAACCTCACCTTGACTTGTCGAAACACTATTACATTCAGTTTTTCCAGATAAGAATAGGATCCGTCTTTGATCAGCCTCCCCATGTTGAGGAAATCCTGGTGCGAAACTGATAAGGTTTGTATCAGGGTACCCTGAATAGGGTGGACCTTATTCCTACTGATCCTAAACTGATACTGAATCAGGCAAGCCCTAACAAATTTCCACTCGGGATCATATGGTCGATTCCACCAATTCTCGAATAGAATTTCGGCTCCAAATTTTGGGGGGCAACTTTTCAGTCCTCATCGATTAAAACCATTAAAATGAAGAAAATCCTAAATTCTAAACCATTTTGCCCCACTATTGAAGCAGAAATCAATGAATTTTGATTTTTGCATCAAAATTCTCTCTTAAGAATGATGTGAGTAGCTAAATGAAAAAAAAAATACAAAATATAGATTTTCATCGCAAATTTTCTGAATTTTCTGAAAAAAATATCCTTTTTTGTCTTTGTCTTTGTTTTCGAGGTGAAAATGCTCTTTGAAAACTTCAAATGCTTGTTTTGAATCATTCCCCAATTTTTTTTTCAATTCTTTTATTTTTTTCTGAAAATTTGGAAAATTTGCTAGGAGCTATATGATTTTCGGCCCCTGCTCTTGAAAACCCCGGCAACTGTAATTGAAAATTTGAAATTTAATACTTATTGAGTACTAACAATAAATGCAAGTTGAAAAAATGAATGTTGCAAAAGACATATTGATATTGATTACATTTTATAATCCTAAATAGAAAACATTTAAACAACTGATGTTTTCCATTTAGAATTATGAAATGTAATTAATATACATATGTCTTTTGCAACATCCATCTTTTCAACTTGCATTTATTGTTAGTCTTAATAAGTATTAAATTTCAAATTTTTAATTACAGTCACCGGGGTTTTCAAGAGCAAGGGCTAAAAATCATATAGTTCCTAGCAAATTTTCCAAATTTTCAGAAAATAATAAAAAAATTGAAAAATAATTTGGGGAACGATTCGAAACAAGCATTTGAAGTTTTCAAAGAGCATTTTCACCTCGAAAACAAGGACAAAGACGAAAAAGGATATTTTTTTCAGAAAATTCAGAAAATTTGCGATGAAAATCTATATTTTGTATTTTTTTTTTTCATTTAGCTACTCACGTCATTCTTAAGAGAGAATTTTGATGCAAAAATAAAAATTCATTGATTTCTGCTTCGATAGTGGGGCCAAATGGTTTAGAATTTAGGATTTTCTTCATTTTAATGGTTTTAATCGATGAGGACTGAAAAGTTGCCCCCCAAAATTTGGAGCCGAAATTCTATTCTAGAATTGGTGGAATCGCCCATATACACACTGCGGTGACGAAAAGTCAACCTCGACAATAATTTCGCACCCTCACTTCGCTCGGGAGGCAAATTGTGTCGAGGTTAACTTCTTCCCGCCCTAGGTGTATAATATACTAATTCATGTCTCTTTTTGCTGGAGCAAAGCAAATATATTCTCGATAAAAAGTTACGGGAGCAGAAAATTTGTCTATTATTTTAGTGATGTAACTCGTTAAAAAACGTGGCTGTAATTTTGAGAAAAATGATTGGATTGAGATTTTAACAAATATTTTGAAAGGTTAAAAGTCGCTAATTTTGAAATCTCGACATGGAATATTTTTTCGGACATCAATGGCGCGGAAAAGGCGATAAACGCAAAGGAAAAACCATTTAAAAAATACAATTTTCTAAAGCGGTTCACGGACTTCAAGAAAAAATTTTTGAGTTGATCTTTTCCATGGTCGTCTACCTGACTCTCTACCTTTAATTTTTTCTCTTCTTCTACACCATTCGTTATGAACAGGGTGTCTAGCGGTCAGGGAAACCTGGAGAACCGGAAAAAGTCTGGGAATTTCATTCTTCTGGAAAAGTCAGGGAATTCTTAAATTGATCTGGAATTTTAATTCTTTCTCAGGGAGAATGAACATAAAAATTCTCTGATTGTACAGAGGAGAATTTATGATGTAATTCAATCGAAGGAAAGACTTAAAAATTTGGTTGTGACAAAACACATATGAAAATACTTTATAAAGTCTTTTTAAAAAAGTTACAGATCTTTATAAAATAAAAAGTTTCAATTCCTTACAAAAATATTCTTTATAAAACACTCTCGTACGTGCAGCTTCAATCCATGCAGCTCGTGATTTTCACGCGTAGTGCAAAGAAGATCTGGCGAAACAAAAAAAAGAGGGCGCGTGGAACCCACGTGACAGAAGTGAAACTTCTTATACATGAGCCATTGGTCATTTTACACTTGGCTTTGAATTAAAATATCTCGAAAACTATGCAAAATTTAACGAGACATGCTGTAAATGAAATTTAGAGGGAAGATTGACGAACAAAATAAGAAGAACGCTGTTCTTCTACGACCAGTAGTTTCCGAGATATCATTTTTTGAATGAGTAGTTCAGAAACAATGGATGAGGCCCGATAGCAAATAAAAGAGCGCTTGGACGTCCTTTCTGAATTTTTCATTCAGAAATCGATATCTTAATAACTACGAGTCGTGAAAAAACGGAGGTTTGCTTATTTATTCGTTAATCTTCCCTCTAAATTTCATTCACAGCATGTCTCGATAACTTTTGAATAGTTTTCGAGATATTTCAATCCAAAGCCGAGTGTAAAATGGCAACTTTTCAAGAAATAAAGAGCAAAAATTATGAGGTGGAGCATGGATATTTTTCGGTCGTGTTCCATGACAACTCCTCCTTTGAATGACAATTTTCCGTAATTTTTTAAAAAATCATTTAGATAAATTACCATATTTTTCTCTCCGCGTATTGGAAAGAAAAAATTAAAAAAACACAGGCTTCCCCCACCACCCGGAGAGCGACCCGACAGCAGCAGCAAAAATTTCCCCTTCCCCCCACTACTCTACTACCACGTTCCCCTCAAAGCCTTACATTCGTTTCGTGACGCGAGAAAAAAGTTGGTACCCTCCCAAAAGAAGTTTCACTTCAAAAATGAAAGAGAAGAAAAAGAAAAAGCGTGAAAAACACAAAAAAGATCGGCTGGAATTGTAGGAGAACTAGAAGCAAAAGACCGGAAAGCACTCGATGATGCTGTGAAAGCAACCGCTTACATTAACGAAAAAATTAAGACACGCGTGATTTTGATGCCAATAAAATACTATTTTTGCCCACGGGGCTGGAGAAATAGGTTTTTAACCCCACTTTGCTTGGTTTGAAACGCATTTTTCCAGCACCCTTGGGCAAAAAAATACTATACGCACCATGGGTGGATAAAAGTTAATTTCGACAAATTTTCCCACCCTCGCTTCGTTCGGGAGAAAAATTTTAGCTTTGAAAAATTAACTTTTTTCCGTTTTAGGTGCGTAATGTACTATAATACAGCTATGAAGCGATATGAGGTTTATATTTTCACTATTTTTCTATATCAATTCTATCAACATTTTCAGAATGAGTTATTATGCTGTGATTAATAATGATTGATAGTATGTTAATAACATCATTAGAAGAATATTGAATTTTCGTCATGAATTCTATTCATTAACATAGGGCATAGGAATGTGATTATTTGCGGCTAGTTTAATAACATATTTGCATTACGGAAGAAGTCAGTGTGGAGAATTTACATTCCTATTATCATGTACGAAAAATTTCGATTTAAATTTTCGCAACAATAAAATAAATACTGAACACGACCGTCAGCAAGGCACTAAAAATTGGTCAGGGAAAAATCATTTTTTCGGCCTGGAAAACCGGGAAAAGTCAAGGAATTTTTTTGTCACGGCCTACTGGACACCCTGATGAAGATATCGGCAGTTGAATGAAAGAAGCAGAAGCCCCGATAGTTGTGCGTAAGTCGACAACAACACTTTTCATGCGATATTTATTATTTGTTCAATAAAATTGGCACAATGCCTCCGAATTGAGTGTTGTAACTAGTCAATTATTGTGTATAATAACCCGGGAAAAAATTGTCATACATGTCCATACATGATCATATAAAAACTTTCCATGCATGGACATATATGCGAATTGACCGTACATGTACATATCTGAACATATATGAGCATATATGGACATATATGTCGATTCTTTCCCGGCAATGGCAGTCCCATATATGATCATATATGGGCATGTATGATCATATATGATCATATCTGGGTATGTATGTAAATATTTTCCCGGAATATATCATCAAAATGTTCTAAAATATGAACATAATACATCAGTATTAATTCCCTTGATCACTCAATTCCTCATGGGTAACGAATTTGAATTGAACCTGATGTGAACCTGAATTCAATTTGATACCGAAAAAACTGATTTTCGAATGCTGGCAGAATCTTAAAGTCTCAAAGTAAGCGGTAAACAACTAAAAGAACGTGTATTTACCATTAATTATTCAAATTTATCATTTTCATGTTCGTATATGGATTGAGTGAGCATTTTTTCATATGTTTCATATATGCACATATATGTTCATATATTTTCATATACGTTCCATACATGCCCATATATGTTCATATATGCTCATATATGTCCATATGTGTTTCCTATATGCCCATACCTGCTCAGTTTCCACAGGATCGTACGACCATATATGACCATGTAAGCCCATATATGTCCGTACATGCTCATATATGTTTCATGTATGTCCATATATGCCCATAGCTGTCTGATTTTTCGAAGAAACGTATGAGCATATATGTTCATATATGACGATTTTTTCTCGGGAAAGAACATCACAATTCATAATAAATCTCCATTCATAGCAATTTATAGAATGTAGATGTAGGAAGACTGCTCTCGTCGTCAAATAAAATCCGTTTTAAATCAATTTGAGCGATCTTTTGCGGAAATTCCAGAATCAATCTCTCTGAAAATGGTAGTTCTTACTGCTACAAATTAGAGGGTGTAGAAGAACTTCAAAACTCGATAACTTAGAAATTATTCAATGGTTTAATGTAATTATGAAAATTGACTAAGAACTTTAAATATCAATATAATGATTGAGTGATCTAATTCATCATCCTGTAACAATGATCAATCATCTTCTGAATCTTCACTTTGCCCATCGCTTTCGTCCTCTAATTCTGGCATTGGAAAACGTAGAATAGCTGCAATACCAGTGAGTTGATCTAATTCTGAAAAAGAATCAGAAACAAGATTATTCACATTTTCCCATCATAAGCGCCTGAAATAGAATGAAATTATTAGTTGGATTTTGAAAATTACGTTCTCCTGAAACATGCATGCTTGAAAATATTTTAACATCTCCGCCGGCATCTTTAACATTGTCTACTATTTCTACATATTCTTTTCTTATTTGGACATCTTGGCATCTGAAAAAGTAAATTTATCCATTTTTATTGACGCATTCAGTTACTTGAATTATAAATCATTTTATTGCTAAGAATCAAAAAGGAATCATTGATTGAGCTGGCACTCGAAGAATTCCACTTTTTTTTCCTGCTGAATGTAACCTATAGTCCGATTACCAAAAGGATTCCCTTTTTGAAATTAGTTTGAACCTAGCTCAGATACGGCTTGAGGCTCCCGGAAAACTACTCACAAAAATCGGACTATAAGATGGATTTTCCTCGCATGGATGGAAATTGAGAATCATTACCTAAACAATTTATCAGAAATGAGGAGAACTTCGACAGCTTGTGCTCCTGCGGCCATCTGGATGTGTTTTTTTCCATAGAAAGCCCTGGAAGGATCAGTCTGTAGTATCGTGTAGAATTGTTCGAGTACTTTCACTTCGCCAGCAGCTTTAGTGTCGGAAATTCGAGAAATAACAGTGGAATCAGCCAAGACCTCTAAGTGATAAAGTAGGACAAATTAATTGAACTTCATCATTAGTTTATATGACTTTTTTCTTTCGGAAAATTTAAGAAGAAATAACATTCTTATAAGGACTTCGATTTGACTCCAATTTTTCTGAAGTATATAGATATAATCATCATTCTACTTTCTCGATTATTCGTCGTAAAATTCCGCGAAAACTAATCATAAAGTAATTAGTTTTATATATTTTCAACAAAATCCTATGATATTGAAAAGAATACCTTTCAGTGAGTGTTTAAAGCCAGAGCTCGCATGGACTAGCATGAATTTGCTTCTATTTTCAATTAAAATTTTATTATCGGTTTTTGTTGCTTGCTCCATCATATATTGAAAGAATTGATCTTTCACAAATCCAGGACTAGCAATTATTATACATTTGACAATTTCAAAATTGAAGTGACGGAGGATTCCCTGGACTACGCTCTCATAGAATTTATTCAAGCCCTGAAAACCAGTGATTATTACTAGTTATTAATATTGATCTGTGCAGGAAAAAAAAATCTTTTAGAGCAGTTTGATAAAGATTTTTTCAGGCAATCGAATAATTTGGGAAGAATTTTGCATTTTTTTGACCTTTTCATGTTGAGATATGAAGCCTTTCCGTTTCCTAGGAATCACTTGGTCGATTTTCGTACGTACTATTGTCATATTTGCAGTGATGAGGCAAATATGAGCTATTCCTTCTTGCATTACAACTGCTGCTACATCTGCATTCTGTTGAAGAAATCTTCGTCAATTTTTTCTGTCACAAATATATTCAAAAAGGAGTATAAATTGTTTTTATATCTACCAGAGTTGGATCACAGGCCATTTCAATTCTATCTAATGCTATTGAGTCCCACTTTAATTTCTTCAGCACAAATTTCCTTTTCTGTTCAATATCCAGAGTGTGATAAGCTCCCATCTATCGCCAAGAAAATGTATGTTAAGTTTTTAAACATCTGCTATTGAATGGATCATTTCAAAAACCGTTAGTGATGATCAAAAAAACTCTGCAGAGTGATATCTTTGATATTTTTGAGGTGAATATTTTTTCACTCCTCAACCTTTACTATTTACGATATTTGATGAATGATTTTGAATGCAATAATTAATGTGATGAGTGCAGAAAAATGATTGGGAGATGGTAGAAAAATCATTGAACGAACATTCTTCATTCTTCCAAAGTAACATTCTCGCAGCAGAGGAATTGAAAGAATTCAATTTACCTTCACGTATTGATTCTCTACAATATTCCTCCCTTTCAACCTCAAAACACATGCCTGGGTATCGAAATCGATGTTTTCAACTGAAATCGTTAATGTTGTCCGAATTCTTTGACTATTTGTACTACCGGTAGAGCTTTCAGTCTGAATTTTTCTGAAAAGAAAATTGCGAAAAATATGAATAATTCGTTAGAAGAGTACACGAAGCCACGGCGTGTATGACATCTTTTTCGTAATCAACCATTTTCAATAGAAATTTACCTTATGGTGGATGCGCTGACAACATCACCTTCAGTAATCAAGTTATAAGCGTGCCACATGTCCTCTGCATTCTCGGGTACTAGAGAAACCATCCTAGGATTTCAAGAACATTTATGAGTTCATTGAAGCATAATCCCATAAGGAAAATTAAAAAACCACATGCGTCAATTTTATATTAGGTTGATTGAATTTTCAACATTTCAGAATTGGAAAAAAAGATCCAATGAAGATCTCTTCTATAATATAGAACGATATCTACAGGAACATGGAATGCTAATCGATCTTTAAAAGACATTTCCAAGATAGAATTACTTGCTCTGGTATCATTTCACTCATTTGCCACTCATTTTCACTATAAAAAAAAACAAGAAATTTTCTCTCAAATTTTCGCGTACTCACCCTTCTCCATCTCTTTCAATATTCTTCGAGATCAGTTTCATGCTGTATTACCAATGATTGATTTGGAATTTAAAAAAAAAACTGGAATTGACAAGAAGCCAATATGGTTATCAATGGTATGATAAAAAATTGTAAACATTCAATTTTTCTTCCAATTCTATTCTTCCAATTTCTCCATGGAATCTAGAAAGTTTAACATTGCAATCAACCAATTACTAGGTTAAAATTTTTCTTCTTCTTCTTTATGACTCTGTCTCAATTGAGAATATCCGGCCGTATTTAGAATTTTTCATCATTATGAATAAAAAGTCGATCAAATTATGAAACTCACTTCAACAAATATTCCACTGTTGAAAAACAATCAGTGAATCGCTTCAATTATTTCAACTGTCACATGAAACTATTTTTGATGTTGAAACTGATCATATGTTCCAGCATGATAACACGTCATGTTTTTTCAATGACATGAATTCTTTAAATTTTCAAGAATATATTATCTATTTCATAACATACAGGGCAGGCGATTAATGAGATAACATCTCAACCTTCCAATCAACGAAAAATTGCTAGAAAATGGTACTATCCTATCTTCTATATAAAATTCCTATAATCCTATCCTTATTTTCCCTCTGTAAAAGAAACAGGCATTGAATATCGAACATGGCGGATTCATGTAGCACAATCGATAATCGAAACTCGCAAAAACTCGAATTAAGTATAAAACCGTAACTGAGTGTAGCATATGGTCAGAAGATGTCGCGGCAGTTAGCTTTTTTCATGAGAATGACCCTTTAAGTGATTTTAATCATCTCATTTGAATTTAAAATTTATTAGAGAATGAAATTGATGACAAAAATCTCAAGAAAAACGGAAGTGAGAGGAACATATAATTATTATTTAATTTGAGGTTATGTGGGATATTTGGACCAAATAAAATAAATTGTAAATGTCAATCTTTACATTTATTTTCTAAATTCACTGCGAATTTAGGAAATAAATGTAAAGTTAATTGAATTTACAAGAATATGGACGAAAAAACACAATAATTATTATTGAGGAATAATACAAAAGTATTTTCTTTTAATACGAAATGGGTGATAATTATTATGATGATTTATTAACTAAAATGAAAAAACTGCGAAGAATGAAAAATAACTATTTTTAAAAAATAATAACAACCAACAAGTAGAGAATTGCATTGCACATGATAAGATATAGCTTTGTTAGCTAATTTATTAGCAATTTGCTTGCGAATGAATGAGTATGGATGATGACTCGCGTTCTTTCAAATATATTCAATCTGATTTTTGAAAAAATCGAATAGACAATCCTCAATCTGGTGAAATTTTCAGTTAAAACTCCAAAGACGGTCGAATGAATGAATGCAAATTCAATCCGAATATGTCATATTTTCAAGATAGACTCTTTTTTAACGTTCCCTGAAATGAAAGTTCTATGTATTATTATGAGTAAACGCATACACACACAAATATTTTGCTAAAATATTATTTTCAATATTTTTTGATCATTTCGAACATTTTCCAATAGGCAATTTAGAATTAAAATTTTGGTGATAGTTGATAGTTTCCAGTCGGAAGCAAACATTCACTTTTTCGGTTCTATTAGTTATAGCATGCTGGGGTTGATCTTAAATGAAAGGTGAGCTCATTTTCCATCGATTCATATAGTTCGAATTTCTTTAAATCAATTTTCAAAATATGCATAGCTCATTTACTGGAAAACAATTTTTACTCTAGATCCATTGGAAAAATTGATGATTTGCTCTTCACAATTATATCAATCGATGGGAAATGAGCTTACCTTCCATTTGAGACAAAATCCAAGTCGTTACCAATAAAAGCGGAGATATTCCTGGAGAAGTGAAATTTTCCAAAACTGAAAAAAATATTTCCTTTAAGAACTTTTCAATCAATTATGCCCATCAGCAATCCCATGCATCAATGTTATGAGAACAATGAATTCACTGAATTGGAAATTTCAATCTTGAATATATTTTCGGTTATTGTGCTAACGAGAACTCCATTGAAAAAATCGTTGAAATTAGAATTTTCTAGAAAGTGTCATTAATGAATAGATGGAAATTCTTAATCAACCAGCTCATCGGATTGCCAACACAGCCTGTAAATCCGAGTGAAATTGGTTCAGAAGTTTCCAAAATATTCATGAAAAACGAATTTCCGAAAATTTTTGATATCTTGAAAACTATTGAACTAGGTCTTAAACTATAGGGCTCAAAATGGAGAGTTCAATGACAAGAATATACTGACCAACTGAAAACACACCACACACACACAAATAAAGACATTTTTCCAAAATATGATTTTTCGTCTTTCCGGCTCATTCGAGATACCGTCAATGGCCCAATTAATGCCATCGGCCTAATTAATGTCACTTTTCATACATTTTCGTGATTATTGAACTTATTCGAATTCTCAACTCTGAGCAATTGATAACAGTGGATAGAAAAAAATTTTGAGGACACCGGACAATCAAAATATCCGATATTTCTCTATTAGATATATTTCTAAAATTAATCCGTTAAATGCGACCAGCTTGCTCAGCAAAATAAAGGCCCAAAGCTCTTCATGTGGAGTTAGAGTGCCTCATCAGTTCAATGTGTGATATTGAGAAAATTTAAGTATTTGAAAAATCGAAAATTGTATTGATTGTTAGCAAAATCGTTGGGCTTTCATACAAATTGACGAATAATTTACAAATAACGACCAGTGATGGAAATTAATTGATGGCAATCATTGGGACCCTCTATGGCAGAAATCGGGCCATGGGCAAAATATTTTCAAAAATATAAATTAAATAATTTTTATCATTAATTCAAGAAAATAATTAATGTAAATGATAGTCCAGAGCCTAAATTCTTTCGAGGAAAAATCGAATTTGAATTTATGATAAGATATAATTTTTCTATGAAAGATATGTGGCAGAATAGGTCTCTTGGTGGCATTAATTGGGTCATTGACGGTATGCCCCAATAAAAAAATCGAGATTGAAATTTTCACGATAGTAATGTTCCATTCGGCAACGGAAAAACATCAACGGCATCATTGACAGCGACAGCGACTCACTAAATAAAATATGGGCTGGGAGAGTTGAATTTGATATTTAAAATTAGAAGCAAAATGTTGTTTCTTGACATTTTTTCGATCATCGAAACTTGGAAATAACATTCATATTGCATTCTTTTCTGTAAATCGGAAATTTCGAAGTTATCATTATTTTTTTTCATAATTGAGGAATGAAATACATAGACATTAATGATGTCATTGGAGGCGACAGCGGCACTAGGCTGCTATATGAAAGATTTTGGTTGAAAATCTGGAAGAATGAACATTGCCATTTTGAATGTCAAAACTCGAATCGAGAATTCGAGATTAGAACATCACCATCTTCGAAAATTGAATTCGACATTTTGTATAAATGATAATCTCTTAAACTTTCTATGAACACAATATCATAACTTAAATTCGGCATTAATTATTCTATTCATTTCATTTGAATGTAAAATTGCATGCCATTATTATCATTTAGGAAATGAAAAAATCGAACTAATGAAAAATAACTGAGAAAACACGAAATGGAGGAGAAAGATTATGATTATTCCTCAAAGAATGGAAAATAAATCATAGGAATTGAAAAATCATTTTTTCCATAATAACGAACAGAAACGCATAAACAACGTCGCCGGAGGTGATAGCAGCGCTAGCCTATATGATGAAGATTAATCTCAAAGATTTAAAACCCATTCAATTGAATATTGTTGTTTAGGAAATCGAAATTTGTATCGTTAATCCGGGATTGAAATACAAAATAGTTGACAGTAGACAATGGCTATCTCTTAATTTTCACACAAATACAATATCAGAACTCGCAAACAGCATTCATTGTTTCATTGCAATCGAAAATTTTATGTTATCATCATTATAACAATTGTAAGATGAAATTAATGAAACGTGGTTCCGAGAAAATTGAGTGAAAGATAGAGATTATTATCATTCCTTGAATAATAATGGAGAGAACGTTCAATAATAACAAACAAAAAAAACATCAACGACGTCGTTGGAGACCAGTTGGAAATCGCGAAGATTCGAAATTGAATATTGTCATTAAGAAAATCGAAACTGGAATCAAGAATTCGAGATGAAAACATTGTTATTTAAAGAAATTCAACTTGGCATTTAAACTTAGAGACAACACTGTCACTTGACATTTTCTCGAACACGGGACTTTGAAGATAGCAAAAAGTATAAATTTAATGGGTATTTTCAGAACTTACAAACCATGTTTTCTGCAAATATGCATAGAAAATCTACTTTGGGCCGGTCAAAAATGAGCCACAAGCACATATCTCTCTGAATATCAATTTGAGCTAATTATAATAAGCATCCCTGGCATGCGCAATAAATCTTATATAAGAATTAACATGAACATGCTATTTTGGCGAGTTGAAATTTGACCAAAGACCTGTATTTGTTTAAATTTACAATAAAATTAGTTTTTGTCATGATAATAAACAAATTGTTGGGAAAGTAGGACAAATTTTAAGGAAATGGGATAAGTCGGAACTGATTTTGAATGAGAGATATTTTAAACGTCACTTCATTTCACTTTCGTTCATTGATTTGTCTTGAAATTCATTTGAAAGGACAACAAGGCAACAATGTCGTAAAAAATTATGCATATACAGAATTATTTGTTTGCATCGGTTATTGATCCATGAAAATACTTTGGAAAAAGTATATTTCTTTGCAGAATACAAATCATTTGTGCACAAAGTTCAAGTCCCAAGCGGGAAAAATAAAAATCGAAACCCATGTCAATGTAAGATGAGTTCTGAACAGAATAATTTCTATGGCTGTTCCATTGTAGAGATTGATATTGAATAACCATAATATGTTATCGGTTATTTGAGACTAGAAGAAAGAATACTGATTATGATCATCGTATTCTTGCAATCTCTGCGAATCATATTGTAATTTATAGCATGCTGAGAATGAATTTATCGAATTGAAGTATTATAGTATAGTATATATTATGCTGAGACTCGTAGTGATGGAAAGTGATTTTGAAGTAAAATCATCAATTTTAGATAAATTTTCTTGCAAGTAGCATGGCTAATTCAATAGAATTCTATAATAGAAAGACTCTATTATCATGATTTCCCAACACTACTAATGAATGAATTTCAATTGGAACAATTATTCATTCCTGAAAGCATTTAATTGTAAAAAAAACATGTGTTTAGGTATAGTAATATTTAGAAGATGTAAAAAAACGGATATAACAAATGTGACATTGATGTAACATTTGAATGTAAAGGCGGTGATCAACGGCGCTGCCGGGGGCGGCAACGGCGCTATTATAAAAAGGATAGGGCATTAAAATCGAACGTATTGGAGACAGATTTCTTTCGATGATTCTATTCGAAAGTAGAGAAAATTTCAGGTAGAGAATGTTTTAGAAATAAAAGCCTTGTTTTCCGACCTGAAATTTTTTCAGCTTCCCAATAAAATCATTAGGATAGAATATATCTCCCACTGTTCCATTACAATGGCCATTCTGCCTCACTTCTACCTCAATCCAAAATCAGTAAAATTATTTTTCACTAAGTTCTTTTGTAAACATCTTTGAAGAGAATAGGTTTACCGAAAAATATCAAGAGTTCTTTTTCATGTAGATTTAAATTCTTCACAAAAATGGCCTCATAGAATTTTTCCTTAAATTTAATTGCTTCGAAGATATTCAAAAAAATGAAAAAAAAAAAAAATGAGCGTATCCATTTTACCCCGTTTTCTCTCAATGGGGGGCCAGCCCTGTCGACACAAAGTCATATTTTCGGTGTATTGCCATCATTTGCACGAATAAAAATATGTTTCATCATTTTTTCCTCAAAATAACAGCATGAAAAAAGGCCGGTTAAAAAAAATCGATAAAAAAAATTGATAGTGGATATACGACCTTTTCTTTTTAAATGAAACTATCGTTTGAGGTAAATTTCTAAAAGTAAAAAGGTCGTATTTGCCAAAAAATCTCAAAACTGGATATACGACCTTTTGACTTTAAGAAAAACAGTGATTTACGGCAAGTTTATCCGTACATCCCGGGAGATACGACCTTTTGCCTGGCATGACCCTTTTTGGCATTTACGACTATTTGGTTTTAAACACGCGATACGATTTTCCGCGTACAAATAAAAACAAGCAGGCGTTCGTCGCTGCGTTAGTCGTTATTCCTTCGACATTATTCTTCAAATCGCTATTTCTTCCTTTCAATTTCTGCTAATGAATTAGCAGAATGCTTCCGAATGGTTCTCTCTGAATTTTCTCTATTATCTTTCTTTCTTTACGTGTTATAATGAATTGAAATATAAGATAAAACAATTGGGATTTATTAAATTCAATTATGTTCAAATTATACAAAATTTTACATAAAAGTTCACTTTTTCACTTTGAATGTTCCCTTTTGGGTACAGTTTCTGATTGTTCTACGAAGATGAGTAGGGGCTTATTTGAAAGAGAAAAATGTGTCCTTTCAGAAAACAAAATAAAAAATAGGGGTTTCCATTCAAAAAAATCGAGAAAAATTGCATTCTTTGGATTTTTTATGGGAATATTGAGAAAAAAATACATTTTTCGATGTAATAAACGGACAATTTCATCTAAAAATTTGAAAAATTGAGGGTTTGTTCAGCTCATAAACACGAATCTTTTGAGCTTCGTCCCGATAACATCGGATGAGAAGTTTGGAAGATACAGCCGATTTTCGGAAAAACTTCAATTCAAAAAATATATAGAAAGAATTTGAAGTCTTTAAGTCAATTATTCATTGAGCTATCGTCGTAAAACCGAGTTTTTTGAAAAAAAAAACACAAAAAATTAATAAAGAATAGAATAATGAGATTAAATTCATGAAAATTTGCTAAAAGTTAGACATTATGGTTGCAAATCTTGAGTAAAATCTTGAACGGAATTCGTCTCACGCAAATCGAGAAATTTTGAAACATATGATTTAAAAAAATTTACTATATCTCAAAAACCATTGAACCGATCTCGCTGAATTTTTATGGGACATACACTTCATCAAAACTGATATCTGGCCGAAATTTCAGATTTTGATCTCTCACCGTTTTTGAGTAATAGAAAGTCGCAAAGTCGTACATACCGACACACATACATACATGTCTACTTTTCTTCTCATTATGATTCCTCGACGTTTTGCATCATTTTGAGTCGTTTCCAATGAAAATTGACATTTCGAAAAAAATTGCGAAAACAAAGCTTCCATTCAGGAGTAAAACTTGTAGGTTTATAATAGTTTATTGTTTTACCACCGAATATTATGGCGTTTAGGTCGACTCTAAATATTTCAGTAATTGCAGTCGTCCCAGCCAAAGAATTATCCTCCGAAGTCGACCCGAAGTTAAAATTCACATGTTGTAGCATAGGTACCGAATATTTCCGAGGATCCTTCTTTGGCTAGTGCAACTGTATGTGCTATGAATTCTTTCGTATTTTCGGTATTCAACTCAACTTGTGGAAATCCATTAAATTCCTCCTTCCTTTTATTTTAAGATTACGAGGAATGTGAATTGATACGCAATAAAGTGGTCAGAAGAATAATAATTATAGTGACATTAGAAACATTCATAGTTTTAGGCTTCAATTTGAGTTATGAACAAGTAGATAACCTCAAAAATCCATGGAGTAATACAATTACGTGTTATGAATAGATTTTTTTGATATCTGGAAATTATAAATAGATCAATCATGAATACAAAATATTGCGAGAATTCACCTGAAAATATATCGACATGGCTAGAAGTACAGAAGTGCTTTTTGTGTATGTTCAACATGCCCATCGAGTATTACATGTTAAATTATCTACACTCCACGTACACTTAAATGACACTTGAAGACACTAACATTATATACAGAATTCAATGTACTTACTAAAGACACTTCTGTACCTCTAGTCGTGTCGAAAATATATTGAACTAATTTTCAGTTACTATTTCATTTCTGCATTCATTCATACAATTTATTTATTCTCAACCAAATTTGCAGAAGTTAATTAATCATTGTATTCATTTGGATCGATGGGTCAGAAAATTATGGTTATTAAAGTCTGGAATATCGTTTTATTCCACTGTTGAGTGTTTTCTAATATTTAAAATAATAACATTCCATCATTTCAGTAGTAATATCATTGCATAATAAGGCGATCTAGTGTTGAATTAATAAAAATAATTGAAAGAAATATAAGAAAGAGCATAGTGTAATTGAAGAAGTGTGTGCGCAATGTCTGAAACGAAAGGATCGGGTCTTAGACAGCCTTCAAAAATTGGTAGGCCATGCTGCACAGTTCAGCCGAAGCCCGCAGTACCACCGTCACCGCCTAGATCATCGATGAGTGAGTCAAGTTCATTCTTTGAATATATCTTTTAATTATTTGGTTTGTCAATAGTTACCACTAGTAACTATGGTTGAAGATACGAGGATACGTCAAAATACTATAGTGCAAAAATTTGGAATTTTGGTGCAAACTTTTCTGAAATATCTTGAAATCAAAGTAAACATTGTGAAAAAATTAAAAAATATTATATTGAGAGAAAAAGGATCTATAAGTCATGCCATTTTAGTTTGGCTTTAAAATAATTATCGTACTGAATAAAATAACTTGGAAAACTTCAATAAATTAATTTCACTTTGGATACGGTTTTTAAGGAATGAGAGTGAGATAGAATAGGCCTTGAGACAAAATGAACCATCATTAATAATCCAAGCAATTTATATAAAATGTAATTTTAACAAATTTTTTTAGAATTTATGTGTTAATCGTGCATCAAACGCTTTTAGAAGATTATCTGTCTTTCTTCTTCTTGTTCATTCAAATTCGGAAAACATGATTCCTCAAATCCTCAAGCTATGAGAAGAGACAAACCCATAAGCATGTACACGGAGAGAAAAATTCATGAAAAATTACTGGACCAGTCCGGTAATGGTGGGACATAGAGGGTCGTAAGCGAAAACGTCCTCCTACAGGAATGAAAAAGTGAGAAACTTCTCATAATATGTACCAAATGAGTGAATGCATTTTACTGGACTGGTCGGTAATTTTTCCCTAACTGTGCCTACATTCATGAAATTTCTTCTTGCATCCCACTAAATTTGTTGTGAAAAACGTATAAATTGCGGACTAGGACGTTAATTTTCTCGTCCTCGGAATACTTTTTACCGGACTGAGTTGTAATTTCTATCGTACTCGTCCGTCAATCGATTCAGTTCGGGTCTTTTCGGATTCGATCGCGTATCGAAAGGACTTATGGGAAATTTGGAAGAATCGCCATATTGGATCTGTCATCGTGATAGCCATGGACCACAGTTCTATGAAATCAAGTTTTTAAATGTATCAATCAGCGAAATAATTGTTATTGCAAAAAATTTAATTCTCTTATACTAGATCAGCACACAGGATATTATGAAATTTATGATTTGAATAACTATTCTTGGGAATTTTTTGGAGGACTCCGAATTTCTGTCGATCATTGTAACTCATAAGACAATAATCTCTGCTAGAGTCTTTATTGCTAAAAATGGATGTAAAATAAATTTATTTTCAGGATAAAAAATGAATAAGAATAATGAAGAACTAATAATAATTAGGATGATCAATATAATAAAAATGGTGTAGTATACGCGAATTTCATCGTTTCATCATTGAATTTTCATTCACTGAACCTGAATTTTTTATTGAATGGAACATAATTTTTACGAATTAGAACGGAATTTTGACTCTCGGAATTTGAATTATCACTGTGAGGTCTCAATACATTTTCATTCGGAAGAACTGAATTCTTATTCACTGAGACTGAAATTTTTACTGGAACCCATCAGTGTCAAATTTCACCGGACTGGCTTCGCATTTTTTCATAGTAAGGCCACTATGTCCCACGGTTACTGCTCAGTCCGGTAATTTTTCTGGAACTTTCACCATAAATTTTCATGGATTTTTCTCTCCGTGTATGATCATAACCAAAAATTTCGATTTGGGGCTTTAAAATTGTTTTAGAGTTAGATTATGCCTCAAAAAATTTTACTACAAAATGTCTGGGATAGGTAAACATCAGGGTTGCCAGATGTACCACTCATGGTATTCATAGCATAAATTTGCCTGCCATACCATGTATCATTCAAACAATTCATGGTACACCAAAAATACAATAATTCGAAAATTCTACTTCTTTTTCACGTTACCTTCCCAAAATTATACATCACCATAAATATTGATCTACATCTAGTCGGGATGAGAAGGAAATGTTACATTTGAGAGAATTAGACTAAGAAAAATTTGTGTTGATGCGAAGAGTAACGTTTTCTACCATTTTACTATTAAAAATTCATGAAAAACAGAAATTTTTCCATTTTCCCAGTTTCTATTATTTTTATTTGCTTTCCCCCACCATAAAATTTTCAGGCAGCTTCATCGAAATGCAGCCATACGCAGTATTTGAAGCAACAGTACAAACCCGCTATTTGCAACTTCACTATTTACAATTACCTCGCTATTTGCAACTTTTTCACCCCGCAGTTTGCAGCTTTAGGCCCTCCTACTTGCCCCCGCTATTTTCTACCAGAGATTGAGAGAGCATTCGTCACTTCCATGTATTAAAGAGGTTATTTTCAAATAATATTTTTCCTCCAGCTGTCCATTTAAACTATATTCAACATTGATATCATTCCAAATGATTCATTCTTTGTTTTTCTGGAATTTTGAATGTGAAAATTTATTACTTTCATGATACAGATTCAAACTACAGGAAATACAAAAAACTAATTCATATGCTCATCATTCAAAGAATTGGACTTGTTCCCTCTCAATTTTGCAAATTTAAAATATCTGCCTTCTTGTAATCTTATCTGAGAATTTCCCTGATCTTCCCTGAAGCACCATTAAAAAAAACCTATCTCGAAGTTTTTTAGAAAGGTTCATTTTGCTCCATCGCCATGTATCTCGAAATTTAAGGAAGAAAGATTATTATTATTATTATCGTTATGTTCATGCCTTTGCATAGTCTTCCCGCTGTTCTCATGAGGAAAAAGACTAATTTTCCCAATTACTTTTTCAAAGCTCTGAAAGACAGAAAAGTGCTCTCATACTTTTCTTACAAACGTATATCCAACATTGACTTCGAGATATCTCAGAATTACTAATCGGAAATGAAAGTGGCTCATCTCGTTTTTCCCTTCCATTATTGTTCTGACTGTCGTAAGATATCTTATATAGCCGATATCTGTGGGGATATGAAGTGAAGAAGAGAATATTTAGGCCACATTTTTTCGTAAATATATTTTTGCATTATAACATATTATTAGTGACCATGGAGATGTGCATATACTCAGAAGAACATTCAGCTAATGAAAGTATTTCTCTCGAGTTTCAAATTATTTTCTAAATATTGCGAATGAATGGAAATAATCCAAGATTTAAAAAATTGTTGATATTTTTCGCATCTTTAACCGTCTCCTTGAAACAACAACATTCAAATCCTGATTGTAGTAAGTTTGTTCGTTGCTATTTATTGCTTATTTGGTTGATGTGATGTCATATTTACTTGCAGACCACTAGAGTTAATAGACTCCCATAAAAAATAAAAACTGCTAAAGAGGTGAGTAATTGATGTGCTCAAACCGTTCACAATTGTTTCTTTTGTAAAGGCAAGTTTTCCCCTACCAGCATTTCGGACATTGTAAGACTTTGACTGGTGTGGGGAGAAAAAATCATTGTATGCTTTTGAACGCCATGAGAAGTCCTGTCTTCAACAGTTTAATTCTGTTCCTCATCAAGTTGACAACTCACTGAGTAATTAATCTTGTTTATTAGATTCATTATTGTGTTCTCCCTTCGAATGTATTGCAATTATCTTAAAATCATTTCTCACTTCTATGAAAGTGAAATCCATGTGATAGAGAATTATGTTAGAGTCCGAAACGCTTTTTCGAGTGTGTAAATAATATTGCCACGTTAATGACAGGAGGCAATCCTTTAGATGCTTTGTGTACAGAAAATATCATTTTTTCATTTACATCAGAAATAATTTCTTCTTCCCAATTTTATCGTAATATACGACTTTGCAAATGAAAATCAAAATCCAATCATTTATCTCTACTGGTAATTTTTGCATTCGAATTTTGGCCCATCGGAGTGCAGCAAGTGAAATCATGTGAAATTTGAACGGTAAAATGATTGCGATCATTTTTCACAAGTTTCGGCAAGAACTCGTCACTTCTCATTCATCATGGAAGGTACCACATAACCTCTAACAGTGCACTCCAATTGTGAAATTGTAATGCGGAGAATAATCCGGGCGATAATAATCAAGTTTCGAAATCATCCAGTGCTCTTCTCAAAGATCCTAACTCAACAATTATGCGTCGCGTAACTGAGTCCAAAATTTCGCCAAAGCTTTAGTATATAGATTCCATAGCGAACAATTTTCCAGATTTTTTTCAATCTAATAGAAGAAAAAAAAGTAAAGGTTCTTGACACAAATGATTCAATTGTGTTAACATGTATGGGAGGTAAAATCTACCCCCCACTACTCTTAACAATTGAGGTCTGAAAATTCTCATAAAAAAATGAGTATTCGCGCAAGCTCGCGGAAATAGAATTCTTCTTCTTTCTAACACGACTGTCATTATTTTTTTCCTAACAAAAAAATATCGTTGGAATTTAATTACATCCCTGACTTGTATTACACAAGAGCGAAAATGATATGATCATGAGAAATGGAAACAGTTCTTCAATGGAATGAAAAAAAAAACAGAACAATTTTTTCAATTCTTTTTACTCGATTGACAATTATCATGTTATTTATCGCACTCACGTTACTGATAATTTTTGAATTTTTTATTACTTGTTGATAGGAGAATTTTGTCCAGATTATTAATTGTCCTTTTCATCCAGAAAAAAAAATACAAGAAAAAAATGTGCATAAAACAATTTATTCCTCATAGTTGACGTAATTCCCGTCGGTATTTCGCAAAAATGAATTCCACCTCACTTCTTTAACTCTCGTGTGTGAACTCAACATCGTTCTTTCCATATACAGCATCTCCTTGCATTGAGTGAAGGAAAAAAAGAAGAGAGAAAAAATGGAACAGAATAAACGTCATAGAGTATTCGAAAACACCTTTTTGTTACGAGAATAAAAAAGTTCCCCAATTATGGCGAATGATTCCCATTCCAATGTTCTCGCGCCGCCCCTCTCTTTCCTGGCTCACCCGTCCAATTTCATCTGTCTGTTGAATAAACAATAAATTTTGAATGTAACTATACATAGCGTCAGATGAATAGAACTATCATTCATGCATCTAAATCATTCTCGTGAATCCCATAAAAACCAATTCGATACTAGATTGTGTTCGTGTTTTTTTGATTTGAAGAAATCTATTTTGAACTGAAAGAAAACATTTAGAACTGCCACTGAAGGAGAAAGTAAAATGTTCCTCATATTTTAACCTTACTTCCTATCCAAGTAGAAAATGCAATTACTAAATGTTCATTGATAAAATATAATATGTACTGACTATTACAACAAAGGGACCGCAACATGAACCTGTTAAAACATAAAAATTTTGTTGTTGCACGTCGTTAATTTCATAGTATAGTCAATAAGTAATGAATTTTGAGCGATTCTCTCAACTACTAAGTGAAATTTAATCATTATTTCCTCCTGATCACGTCCTATTCTTCGGTCCATCTACTCAATATAATGATGGTTTTGAGAGGTCAAGGTAGACGAACGAATATCAAAACGTACGTTTGTGAAAAAAAAATTTTACCACCTCGTTAGTCTCAAGTGTTTAATTTCTGGAACAAAAGTTTGTTTTATTCAGTTAAAGTGCTGAACGCGTACTATTTCAAGAGAAAAAAAAAGACAATTCTATTTTCCCCTACTACAACACGTACATGAAAACGCCCACGTCGACCTGTAAGATGTAATACACACCCACACACGGAAATCTTTTAACATTAGTTCGCAATCGATATCGAATCCTACTTACATGAATAAATTATTAAAACAGTGGTTAGCGATGATTATCACAACAGATTTAAGATTAGAATCATTGAGTCATGTCCTCAGTATCTAAAACTGTTTCAATTAATGTCAAAACATTATTGTTCTCTCATTTATAAAAGGAAGCAACAGGAAACATCATTGATCATACTCTAATAATAGTGCACTTTATTTATGTAACTATCATAATTTATGTTCAGATAATTTGTGATCTAATGTTTATTCTCGGCTCATTTAACAGTAATACTCAGCTTCCCTGCCTCCTCCAAATCGGCTTTCTGCGCTGTTTCATAATGTCATTCCACTAACAAAGGGGTAAAACGGAATAAATAGATTCAGTTTCTATAGTATACCGCCAAATTTGAGGGAAGAGAAGACATTCTTCGCAGATGTGATAGAAAATTCTTTCCTTTCATTTTTCTTTCTAGACAAGAGATTTCTCAGAACTATTAGTTTTAACTCTGCAAGTACGAGGTCCATATACATATATGTATCGGACAGTCTGTCCTATTGGTCGGGGTCCATACACATATATGGACCTTGTCGCCCATCACCCAAACTCTTATATTTTTTCTATGAATAAAATTTTTGAATTTTGACAAAAGATATGGAAAGTAGAAAGTGCCAGCTTTAATTTGAACCCCATTATGTATTTTTCAATGGTCTTTACCCCTGTTATCCCTTTAGGAAAACAAAACTATGATTTTTCTTCTTTAATCACAATATTCAAATGTCCCGTTTATTGAGGTTTTTTTTTTAATTTCTTTTTTTTCCTGAATAGCTGGGATATCGATTGAAGGGGTTTGGAGAGTTATTTCCAAAATATGGAATCATTTTGAGAATCATACAGGACGTTCCTAATGTCATCATTATTATGTAGTATTTTCATCAAAAATTTCATGTATGTTGTTTTAGACTAATCAACAGTCAAAATTACATTTTACACGTGGGCTCTTATGCATAAAATCCGTCATAACAGGAGACCTTGGTTACCACCTGAGTTGATAGCACAGATCGATGTAGACCAGGTTTGATGCAAGAGACTACGTATTTTGTTTTAGATTGATTTTAAGGAGGAACAGCAGCAAAATAGAATCGCAATATTAGTGTTTTTTATTTTTTTCCCCGACACTTAAGTATATGAGCAACAAATTGTTAAAATTTCATTCAGTTTCACCTTATCAATTTTTAATAACAATTTACCGAAAAACAGTAATATTCCACGTGATGTTATGGGCCAATACTTTTGGAAGTGAGAAAAAAATTGAAAGAACGCATAAAAAATGTAAACCTTTTTCTATGTAACGTAATTCCACTATGGCAACCGGTGATTTTTTTTTAACCCATCACCAAAGCAAATTTTACACAATTTACATTAATGTCTCAAAAAACGTGATTTTTTCAATCAAGACAGACGCCATTTGCAAAAACGTGACAACAGCGTTGTGTGACGTCAGTGCAAACAGAAGCGCGCGGATTTTTCAAAACCGACACTTTCACGCTAACAGGTTATAAACACACATTTGATTGGCCGAGAGTATCAGCTCAATCGATCAAGATGCGGTTTTACCGACCGAACTGTTACCAACTCATAAACGTAGAAAGACGACGTTGCCAAGTAGAATACATTATCAATAATTACTTAAATAATTCCTTTCAGTAAAGAAATTGATTAACTAATTTTGTTACGGATGCTCTATAAGAGTTATAATTTTTATTTATCAACTATTTCTCAGCTTTTACGCGATATGAGCATATTTTCAAATTATGATATTTCATTTATTTGGGATTGGCATTATTCGTCGGAAGCTTTGATGTTTCCCCCCGTGCGCCTCACCCCGTAGAGACCTGCTGTTCCTCCTTAATTAATCTGAAACAAAATACATGAAAATTTTGAAAGAAATACTACATAATAATGATGATATTAGGAACGTCCTGCATGATTCTCGAAATGATTCCATATTTTGGAGATAACTCCCCAAACTCCTTAATAGATGTAATTAAAGGAAGAACTCCTTGCTTACAAAAATAAGGAAAGGATTCTGCCTATAGATAGATATCGAACATTGCAACGCTGCGGCAGGCAAGAATGAATTTGGGTTTGAATTCTTCCGACACCCCGTACTTGAGGGGTTAAACTGCTAGGTATCCCATATAGAGCTTTGAGTCAAGGATGTTAGGGCGAGGTGGACATGTGGAGGTGAGGCGCAGAGGAATCTATTGTATTTCTACAGGATTGCAATCCCTGAACACGAAAAATATTTTTTTTTAAATTAAATCATTAGGCTACATTTGTAGAGTTCTGAAATCGAATGAATATCACAATGTCTTTCTTATCTATCAACTTCAAGTTGCACGACATGTTTAGGCATTAAAAGCATTTTGATCATAAATAAAATATCTTGATTGTGAAGAAAAAAAGCGACAACAATGCACATGGAACTGATCTTTCTCTTAGAGGTTAGTAACAATGGCTATCAACTTATGATAGGTAGCTGCAGGGTGTCCAGTAGGCCATCATAAAAAAATTCCCTGACTTTTCCCGGTTTTCCAGGTCGAAAAAATGATTTTTCTCTGACCAATTTTTAGTGTCTTGCTCACGGTCGTGTTCAGTATGTATTTTATTTGTTGCGAAAATTTAAATCGAAATTTTTCATACATGATAATATTTTTTTTTTTTTTTTTTATACGTGATAATAGGAATGAAAATTTTCCACACTGCCTTTTTCCGTAATGCAAATATGAACTTATTAAACTAGCCGCAAATAATCACATTCCTGTGCCCTATGTTAATGAATACAATTCATGAAGAAAATTCAACATTCTTCTAATGATGTTATTAATATACTATTAATCATTATTAATCACAGCATAATAACTCATTTTGAAAATGTTGATAGGATCGATATAGAATAACAGTGATAATATAAACCTCATATTGGTTCATAGCTGTATTAAAGTATTTTTTTGGCATAAAAATCACGCCTGTCTGAATTTTTGGATTTTTTCGTCAATGTAAGCGGTTGCTTTCACAGCATCATCGAGTGCTTTCCGTTCTTTTGCTTCTATTTTTCCACAATTCCAGCCGATCTCCTTCGGGTTTTTCACGCTTTTTCTTTTTCTTCTCTTTCATTTTCATTTGTTTCGCCAGACCTTCTTTGCACTACGCGTGAAAATCACGAGCTACATGGATTAAAGCTTCACGTACGAGAATGTTTTATAAAGAATATTTTAAAAGGAATTGAAACTTTTTATTTTATAAAGAATTACACTTTTTTTTATAAAGATTTTATCAAGTATTCTCATATGTGTTTTGTCACAAACAAATTTTTAAGTCTTTCCTTCGATTGAATTGCATCATAAATTTTCCTCTGTACAATCAGAGAATTTCCATGTTCATTCTCCCTGAGAAAGAATTAAAATTCCAGATAAATTTTAGAATTCCCTGACTTTTGCAGAAGGATGAAATTCCCTGACTTTTCCCGGTTTTCCAGGTTTCCCTGACCGGTAGACACCCTGTAGCTATTTTCCGTTCCCTACTTTCCCACCACTGAAAGTGGAGCCCATTGGTTGAAAAAATGGGTACTCGTAATTGCCGCGCTATCCCCATAAGTTCCAAACTCACAGCGGTGACGTCCCATGTAGGAAACCGAAATTGGCCGCAATTCGGGGCGATGTCGAATTGCCGAGTTTCGATATAGGGGAACTATATTGGGGCGAATTTCGAGCCAATAATGGCATGTCACAGCGGGCCGAAGTCGAAAACTAAATAGGGCGTACATCGCATCCGATTTCGACCCGATATAGGGTTTTGAGTTCGGCCCTACATCGGGCTAAATTTGATGTGACGAATTTCGACTTAGCGCTACGATATACGCCCAACATCGAGTCCGATATCGAACTCGACAGACGCTCAATAATATAAAAACAAATTTTAAACATAAAATAAAAGGAAAATTATCATTTTTTTTTTCTAAGATTTCGTAACTTTATATTTTTATCATTTATATTTCAATGTTAATCATTTCAAAGTCATTTTTATCATTACAAATTTTAGTTCCCACAGGCGGTTTTGAACCCTCGATCGTCGGATGATGAAACTTGCGCGCTGCCGACTGGACCATCCCTCTATTCGACTTTGACAGAATCGTACTGTCTATATGAATCTAAAAATCATTTGATCTAAATTCATATCGATATTTATATTGTTTATATGGCTATCTTTATTAAGAGGAATATAATAAAAATGAAGTAAGAACCGAGGAACAAAACTACATATTTCTCGTAATGGAATATTCATTTTTTTACAGAAAATTCCCCTATTTTTGAAAATTAAAGTTTTATTTCAGTATTATTTTTTCCTCTATTGATGATCGAATCACTTGATGGCAGAAAGAGAAGATTTTTTTCTTGATCAATTTTTATATCTATTCTATTTTACATTTATTTATTATTTTTATATTTTTTTAAATTTAGTTCACGAATTAATCATTAGCAAGAAGAATAATTGAAGGAAAATCAATTATGGCGTGATTTTTCAATCGTTATGTTGGAAAATAAAAAAATATGACAATTAATCAAAAAGAAAAATTATCAACTTATTGTTGGAAATATTTTCGTCAGAAGTAGAGCAGCCGAACTTCGGTTACGCGAATTACGTGCCATTTCGGATAGATATAGGTTCCCCGATATTCGGCTACTCGATATAGAACCGAGTTACGATCTAACTCACCATCCCAATATACAGGGCTCGACGTTGGGAAGAATATCGGGCTTATTAGCGGAACCAATATCGACGCCCCGATATTGTTTCGTACTTTGGCCTTTGATCGACAGCCCAAAATCGTATAAAATAATATAGCCCGAACATTGGCCACCCTGTGGATGTCGGGAAACCCTACATGGGGTGTGTTTTGGTTACGCGCATCATTTTCATGTATCTTAGTAGTTATTTATTAACATTATCAGATCTAAGTTCCTAAACCGTTCCATTTTTTTACAGTATATTCATGAGTCTCAACGTCAGATGTGTGCAAAGCTTCAAATGAATGGCTGCATTTTTCTTTGTTTCTCGAATTTTTTTCTAAACCGCCAGAAATGCGTGTTTAATGGATTTTTGAAAAATTACTGCGTCTCATCTACGTGCCTAAAAAATTTAGAATTCCGCATACAAGTTCTTGATGGGTTGAAGAATGCTTAAAAAAAATTCGTGCAATTAGCTGCATCCTTCAAAAACCCGCCGAGCTCGCCCTAACATCCTTAAGGTATGACTATCGTTCAAGTCGCCACTAAGAGTGGGGGCTAGGGAGGTTAGAAAAAAATCATCTGGAACAACCAAAGGAGGAAGAAATTGTTCAACCTATAATGCTATTCAGCCTCAAAATATTTCTTGTTTTTATATGAAAGCATAATTTAATCAAAACAATTGTATCTACTGATATTTTGATTTTTTTTTAAGGATACGTAGAAAAATTCTGATGGTGGCCACCATGGCACGGGCCATGGCGGTAGCCATGGCCGCTGGTCATGATGGCCGCCATGGCCGCTGGTCATGATGGCCGCCATCACAAATTTGCCGCTTACCATGAAGTTCTTCCCCATGGCAATTCTCTCCATGGCGTTTTTGTGCATAGCGATTCTTTTCATGACTTTTTCATGAATTTTTCATGAGTTTCGTGAATTTATGGTTATAGCCAATTTCTCCATCGTAAATTTCGCATTGACAAATTCCGTCATAGAGAAAATGCAATGGAAAGAAACGCCATGGAAAGAATCGCCATGAAAAGAATCACCTTGGAAAAAATCACCATAGAAAACAAACACCATCGAAAAAAACCCCATGGACGAGAAAGCTATAGAAAAAAAGCCATGGGAAAAAAAATGGAAAGAATCACCATGGGAAGAAATGCCTGCAAAAAAACATCATGGATGAAATCACCATGGAAAAATTGCCATGGGAATAAACTCCATGGAAAGCGGCAAATTTGTGATGGCGGCCGGCATCAGAACTTTTCTACGTGGATGTACTCTCGTTTTAAATGTTTTTTCATTTACATTTTTTAAAAAACATTTTTCGAATGCATATACATTTGAGAACAATGTGCAGGTATCACAGAGTGAATTCCGGTAAGATTTCTTTTATGATTTCTTATTGAAAAAAAAAATCTTGTTCAAAACTCGAAACGCGTTTTTTTCTAATCAACTTTTCACGAACCTCCCACAAGATTTCTCCAGAACTGAACTTCTGAAATTCACAGCACGTATTCTACACATAGAAAATCACAAGATGAACCTCTATCGAGTTGCAATGTTGATCTTTACTATTTTTCTTTTCACGAAAACAGGCAAAAGTGAATACATTTTCAGTTTTTTAACTTCCCGATAAGGGAAGTTTATGTAATGGCCCCGAAGAAGGAAAATCGATTTTTTGAGCGATCTCCATGTTTTAAGACCTCCCCAACATTTTTTTATAGTTTTCGCGATCATGTCTGTGTATGTGCATGTATGTGACCAATTTTTTCGTTCACGTTTTCTCATTAATCAATAACGCGATCGAGATGATCGATGTTGCAATCGAAGCATCTCGATATAGATTCGATCTGATTAGTTTTTGATTGAAATTGATACAATACCTTCTTAGTTTTTTAAGAAAAACATCAAGTTTTTCCTTATTTCCCAAAAAGTGGAGTCTATGCACACGGGGAGAGAAATATCAGAATTTTTCTGAATGATTTTTAAAAAAAATTACCAGGCCGCTTCACAAACGGGATACAATTTGCTTCTGAACAGAAAAATTGTCATGCTCCACATCATAATTTTTGCTTTCTATTTCTTAAAAAAAATAGCCATTTTACACTTAGCTTTGGATAGAAATATCTCGAAAAGTACTGCAAAGTTATCGAGACATGCTGTGCATGAAATTTAGAGGGAAGATTAACAAATAAAATGAGCGAAATTCCGTTTTTCTACAAATATTCCTTTTTCTACGTTTTTCTACGAATATTCCGTCAACGTCGTCATAGTAGTATTGAATTTTTTGTCCTATCAATCAATTATTTTGAGAAAAATTGACTGAATACAAACGGTCGGCGTGCGATCAATTGATGTGTGAAAAGATATCCTGAGTCTTCCCCTCCAGATAAGAGATGCGCAGTATCATAAGGGAAATAGCAGGCAGATTACAGGCAGTCTAGTGGCAGATTTGAAGAAGGGCTGCCTAACAACTACAGCAAGGCAGGTTCATGGCACCATGCACAAGCAGGTAAATGGCATCACAAAAGCAAGCTGTATGAAGGGCAGTTTTCTGGCAGCTCAAGCACAGCTTGCTGATGAGCTCATCAAAAAACTGTGTTTGAACTGCCAGAAGACGGCGTCTTCTGTTGCCCGCTCTCGTACTGCCATTCTCCCGCTTATAGATCTCGCCATGGAACTGTCTTTCTACTGTTACTATTCCGCCATTCCTCCAATCCACCGAGTGATCTGCCTCTACGCTGCCTGTAAACCGCCTGCCACTTTTCAATAAAAGTGATGAAGCTGCCCCTACTGCTAGGAGTACGCCAGTTATCCGCTGCTTTTTGTCAAATCTGCCTCTAATCCGCCTGAATACTATCTGTTGCCCGCCTTAATTTTTCTCTCGGGTCAGGATAAAAAAATTGGTTGGAAAGCTTGAAGTTTCTACTCTTGAAATCTTGAGATGAAAATTTGTTATGACCATCCGTTATAACGAGATAAGAGTGTTGAAAGCGGAAAAAATTTTTTTTTTTTTTTTTTTTTCATTTTTATGACCACCATTAAACAATTAAATTTATTAATAAATTAATTTTTATTAATAAATTTTATTTAGAAAATCAAATTTCGGAAAAAATATGTAATGCGCAAGCAGGATTTGAACCCACGACCCTCTGATTACATGTCAGGTGCTCTACCGCTGAGCTATTGCGAGTTACTATATTTACCATCGAATTTTTGATTCTCACATCTTTTCTCCACCTCCCATCCACGAGGCAATGTCACCATTAAACAATTAAATTTATTAATAAATTAATTTTTATTAATAAATTTTATTTAGAAAATCAAATTTCGGAAAAAATATGTAATGCGCAAGCAGGATTTGAACCCACGACCCTCTGATTACATGTCAGGTGCTCTACCGCTGAGCTATTGCGAGTTACTATATTTACCATCGAATTTTTGATTCTCACATCTTTTCTCCACCTCCCATCCACGAGGCAATGTCACCATTAAACAATTAAATTTATTAATAAATTAATTTTTATTAATAAATTTTATTTAGAAAATCAAATTTCGGAAAAAATATGTAATGCGCAAGCAGGATTTGAACCCACGACCCTCTGATTACATGTCAGGTGCTCTACCGCTGAGCTATTGTTCCACGGACTTCAAAAATAATTTTTCGCCTTAACCCTTATCAGGATTGTATAGCCTGATCTTTCAGCTTCCATTTTCTTTTTTTATTTTCCCCCTACGACCATTTGCTGCTGAGATATCGTCGATTGAATCAAAAAATGCTTTTTTGTCTTTAATCGTCGATATCTCAGAAACTACTGATCGCACAGCGAGCAGATGATGAGATTCGTAAACTTAAATGAATTTCCTGTAAGATTTCTGCACTGTTTGATTGAAGAAAAAATTTCTTCCACTGTTAAAATTCGTTTGAAAAAGTACCGAAAAATGGAATTTTTCTTTCTGTTTTTGAAAATTGCCCAGAATTTCGCGAATTTCGTGAAAATTGTAAATGTTTTGAAGTTTTTCTTTACTTTACTGTGTGCTGAAACGCCGCCTGAATTTTCAAGCCAATCGGCTTGACCGTTTTTTTCCCGAATGAACAAAGTTTCAGCAAAAATTAAAGGAACACTTTTCTATTCCTTAAGCTAATCCTAGTGGCAGGTTCAAATGATCGATTTTTCTTTTTTTTCCTTTTAGTTATTATAATTACTATAATTATTTCGATTTTTCAACCCTTTAACGATACTAGAGCGATGTCCAAGATGATCAATTGTTATCAGATAATATCATGAATATTCAATATTGTTCCGCATTTAAATCACTCTGTCCCAGTATCTAGGACTGGGATTGGAGGATTCTCGGATTTTAGATACCAATATTCCCGCCATTGATTTTTTCATGTAATTACTTGCATTAATCGTCGTTATATGTCCGGTAATATGCATTTTTCATGATTTCAAAAATTAATGGACATTCTGACGAACAAAAAACATATAAGGTTGTATAAGGAAAAAATAGGTCTGTGATCATGAATTTTCGCAGTGAAACTGAAACTGAACCTCGCTTATGCCATAGAAAACTGCCTGTATACTATAGAGGCAGTTTTTGGCGCAAATCCCGCTAGTTCGCCGCCAGAAAAGTAGCATAAAAACTGCTACTGGGCTGCCATTTGGAAATGTCAAAATGCTGCCTCTAGCTCGCCTTATTTTTTCTCCCGGGTTTTTCCTCTATTGATAATCGAATCACTTGATGGGAGAAAGGGAAGATTTTTTTCTTGATCAATTTTTATATCTATTTTACTTTACATTTATTTATTATTTTCATATTTTTTTAAATTTAGTTCACGGATCAATCATTAGTAGGAAGAATAATTGGAGAAAAATCAATTATGGCGTGATTTTTCAATCGTTGTGTTGGAAAATAAAAAAATATGAAAATTAACCAAAAAAAAAAAAAATATTGAAAAATAAACGATTGTAAAAAAATATTGGGTAATCTCAAGGCTGATATCGATTGGAATTCGTACCGCGAAATTGGGGGGAGCGATGTTGGAATATTTCCGTCAAGAGTAGAACAGCGGAACTTCGGTTACGCGAATTACGTGAGATAATCGTTTCGAATTTGTTGTGCGGATAAGGGTGTCATGACTTCGGTCTGAATTTCGGATAGATATAGGTTCCCCGATATTCGGCTCCTCCATATAGAATCGAGTTACGATACTAACTCATCATCCCAATATACAGGACTTGACGTTAGGAAGAATATCGGGCTTATTCGCGGAACCAATATCCACGCCTCGATATTGCCTACATCGGTAGTGCTATTTAGAACGGCCGTTTATCCCTGATCAGTAACTGATCATGTAGACTAATCAGTAACCAATTACGAATGAGTATTACTGGATCAATAACTGATCATAAACTCATTAGAATTTCCACTCGGGCAGATATTTGTTGAGATTGTAGAACTTAATGTAATTGCTTGAGTAGATGTTTGTTATTTTTCTTGTTACTTGGTTTGCATGTAATCTATAGACTCGATGGAGCCAATTCATGAGAATGTAAGACGCAAAGATGGTGGAGAACACCGCCGAGGATCAGGTAGGCTAATAAAAAAAATAAAGAAAGACAGTTGTTGCATTTCATCAATTTGATATTGATTTATAATTGAAATGAAAAGGGATATTTCAAAGAAATTATTGGATTTTCATTCAGATACAAGTGTGGTGTTGACTGAAGACACAGACAGTTTCATAATCGGAGACCGAGTATGGGTTGGTGGAACGAAGCCTGGCTCAATCGCTTACATCGGGGAAACTCAGTTTGCACCAGGAGATTGGGCTGGTGTTGTTCTGGATGAATCAATTGGTAAAAAATATCAAATATTTTGAGAACCGTTGGAGAATAGAAAAAATCAGCTCACTGTCCTTTTCTCTATGTCCATAGTTTGGATATTTCATAATATAAATGATATGAGTTCAATTGTTTCCCGATTCTTGTGGAGAACTTTTCAAATATTTGCGATTAAAGACAATGTTCAATACAAATGATGTTAGAGACCGGAAAGAAAAAAATTACAATTCATGAAGATTCTTTTCCATCTCCAATGGCTCTCTGGGAAAATCTAGGAAAGATTACATGAAATATTATTAACCAAATGTTCAATCGAAAAGGTAAGAATGATGGTTCCGTTGCTGGTTCTCGTTACTTTCAATGTGCCCCGAAACATGGTATATTCTCACGTCTGACGAGACTGACACGCTATCCACTACAGGAGTGCTCATCAACTTCACCAAGTGAATCGAAATCACCACCAGCCAACAAATCAGTCTCACCATCACTGAGTAAGGATCACTACAACTATTACTATCGCCATTCTTAAAAGATATGCACAGCTTCATTTTAGATCATAGATGATGATGCGCGAAAATATGCCCACATAATGAATTATTCAAAGAGTTGGGGTAATGATTTTATGGGAAGGTGACAGACGTGAGAACATTTACTGTATTTTTCCAGTATTCAATATTGAAAAACAAAAACAAATATTTAGTGAACTTCAACCAGTTTAATCAATTTCAGTATCAATTCATTCTTGATCAATTTCCTTATCTTTCCTACTAATTTATTGCGATATATATTTCTTGTATTCATTACTTTGATATTGATCATGAAATTATTGGTATTATATACTAAAAATATACTACTTGTCAACAAATATTTTCTCCTAAACTAAATGAAAATCGGGCTTGTCAAAATTTTTTTCAATTTTTCCCACATATTTGATTGAATAACCCCAACTCATTTATTGTTTTCTTCTTATTTAATCGATAAAATTTGGAAGAATCGATTAATTACTTGGATGATTGAAACTTGCAGTGTATTTTAAATGATTCATTGTGATTGGATTTAAAAAAATTAATAATATACTTAAAAATTATTAGATGTCTCGATGACGAGTTTGAATTCATCAATTTCTCATCGAGATTTGAAAATTGGAGATCGAGTCATCGTTTCCTCGAGCCAGGGAAGTAAGACTGGTGTACTTAGGTATCTTGGAACTACAGAATTTGCAGCTGGAGAATGGTGTGGGGTTGAATTGGATGAAGCAGCTGGAAAAAATGACGGATCCGTTGGGGACATAAGGTTTTAGAGAAATTTTAAAATACAGAATTTTTTTTTCCTATTATCTGATCGAAATTACCATCACAAGAATTCGAAGAGATAGGGTGACTCTTTGGAGTTATTTCTGCCACAGATTTCACTGATTCACCAATAAAACTGTTTTCAAATTCCCATCTCATCGAGCTGTCAATATATTCGTGAAAAAATCAATCCATCAGTAACAATTCTTGTAATGTTTGAACATAAGTTGATCGATTCTCGAAATTGAATTGGTTTGAACGAAAAAAAACATGATAAATCCATTTTGGTTCAATAGTTTACGAGATATATTCAGATGGAAGAATAGCAAGCTCTCATAGTTCTTTTCCTATTTTCTTTGTAAAAGGTTAAGGCGATAATGAAGGCAAGGAACTTGGAAATTGGTATTTTTGAATACTCGAGTATGTCATTGTAATAATAGCAACATCACCGTCGGTATTTGTGAAATTGGAAATGCATTTAGTGATATTATAAACGTAGCATTCTCTAAATATTTCATTTTTAAGTGTTCTGATTATTTATCAATTATATAACGTTATTATGAACGAGAGGCTGAGTACTTAAGAGGTTAATGAAAGTTAGACAATCAGTTAACTCCATTTTCATCACTTAACAATCAAGTTTCCCGGATTTTTCAAGTGAATTACTCTCTTAGGTACTTTGAATGCAAAATAAAACACGGACTCTTCGCTCCAATGCACAAAGTCTCTCGGTCACCAAGCAGCAAGAGGTCATCTATGTGTGCAGTTCATAAGCCTACTGGTGCGGCCTTGAATTCTTCATTACGTAAAACTGGATCAAGAGAATCCCTCACGTCGATCTCGAGCGTTACATCCACGACAAGTAACAAAGGAGTTTCAACAGCCAGGGTAAGATTCGCGGATTAAAGCCGTCTTCAGGGATCATCAGAGGAAATGTTTTTTTTTCTTAGAATTTAGAAGAAAAAAACATGGTAGAATCATTTTCTCCTCATGGATTATTTTTTCAAGCCCGAAATTCACGCTTTGAGCATTGTTTTTCATTTGTGTAAATAAATGAGCAATAGCTTCTTTACAACACAATTTGCCATTCCAGAGACCCCGAGCATCCACACCTGGTCCGAGTACCCTCCAGGTGAGCTACTAATATTTTTATGATCTGAATAACTGTTGGTTATTCTTGAAATAATTTAACAACTGAAGAAATGAGAACTTAAGTTTGTGGATGTTTTCATCACTAACTAATTTACTTGTCAGACGGCAGAAAAATTTGAATTTTCAATAAAGAAACTTGTTGAACATATTCAGAAATTAGGACAACGTTAATTTCTCGAATATTTCCCAACAATCACCATGAAAAAACTCATTTCTTCATTCTTATGATTCCAAAAATAAAATTTGTAGAATTATTCATTTGCTTGTTATTCTGACCCGTTGTTGTATATTTTCTAGTAACTTGTGTGCACCTACCTGTATTTTTTCTGTTTTAATAAATGAATAAATGAACGATTAAAAATATGGATTAGGTGGGATGGAGATATTATAATCAAGCTTGTGCATTATTGCCCTCTGCCTCCTTTTCTCTCATAAGGATGATGTTATATTACTTCCATTTTGTGTATTGTCTATCCAAGAGCGAAACCAAGATCCAAACAAAATTTTCAGGAAATGTTGAAGGAAAAGCAACAGGAGATTGAGATGCTGAGGAAGGAAAGAGATTTAGAAAGAGAGAGGGTTTCCAAAGCTGCAACCCAGGCTGACAATGCTGAGCAATCAATAGTCGATTTGAAACTCGAGTATGATAAGGTAGTTTTTTGGTTTAGCGTTTTTCGATGGCTGCAGATCCTTGTTTTTTCCAATTTAAATTTTTGTGTAGCGAAATTTTTTTTTGTGATTTCTTGAACTGGAAGCACTATAGAGGTCTCCGTCCCCGAATAGCTTTCAATCATCAGACAGACCGAAGCAGAACATGCTAATAACTAGTATCGAAGTGTCCTTACACACCGGTTACGGCATTTTTTCCGTACACTGAGAAAAAGTATCGATTCACCAGAAACATAGTTTCTTGTGCCAAGAAAATATATTCTTGACTGTGAATATTTTCAGTAGAATAAAGAAGAGTTGCTCCTGAGAAAATGACTCTTTTGGGAACAGACCACTGAATATGAGTGTGAATTTGGGTGAGTCTCAGTGAGGAAAAGTATCTCCACTGTGTAGAATCAAGTTCCTTGACTCAAGATATCCACGCATTTCGACTAATCATATCTAATTCAACTCAAAGAAGTCCTGGCCTCGAAAGAATTAAATGATGGGTTGTTTAAAGAAATTCGGGGCTTGAACAAGATATTTTGATGGATTCTACTCAAGTATTTCAATAGATGGACGAAAACATGGAGAGTTCGGCCGAAGAATTTTATTAACCAGGGGAAGATGAAAATGACTGATTAAAATAGATGTTAAATTTACACATATTTGAAAACAGCTTCGAAGAATAATCAACTAACTGAGACAAGTTGAAAATATTATCGTAATAAGAAAGCCTTCAATGACGATGATAACTTGTATATTATGCGTATCTTTGTGAATAATTTGCTTTAGAAAATAAGACTGATTTGTCCGAGTAGAGAAGTTCTTGGAGGAAGAATCTGACTTTTTGAATTCCCAAGCACCAGATCTCCGTACTGGATCGAAGAATGCTGAACATAACGCTTGTTCATTCCAATGACGGTTATTTCTTTTTTAATAGAGCGATGAATTATTTAACCACAGATTCTCCGAAATTGACGTGAAACTTATGATTTTGTTGATGACGTAATATGTATTACGAATATTATATGTACTACGTAATATATACGTAATATGTATAAGAAATTTAATGTGGCATGCAAAGGATTATTTCCGTTGAGAAATATATTTCATTCTATCATGGAACAGCGGAAACGTTATAAGAACAAAAAATTAATCAATGGCTAGTTAATATGAATCCGCCATCATATTGGATTGATTTGGAAGCATTTTCCGACCACCGAAAGACTCAAATTTTTTCATCCCGGGAAATTTTGTAATTTTATTGTTCATCGGTTCAAGAGATATCACATTTTGAAAAAACAGCTGTTCTCACGGTTTTTTTCTCATAACTTCCATGAAAATGGTCCAAATTCAGCGTTTTTTTTTTCAAAATTCTTCTTTTTTTATGTGTTTTTCGAAAAAAAAATCACGCCAAGTATTCTTCCGTATGATTTTTGAAATTTAAAATTTGAATTGCGATTTTAAAACTGTGTGTCTTTTAATTTTTTTGAAATTTTTTTCCGTTAAACTTCTATCAATTCTCGAAATTTTGAGCCCCGGCTGATCGTGGGCCTCGGAAAGTTACTATTTTCTTTCGATTTTTGAAAATTTGGAAAAGAAAAATTTCGGTCTCATACTTTATTAAAACTATTTTTTGCTATTGTTCACTCTTTTCTGAGTAATTTTGAATTAATTTCTATCATTAACCCTCTAACGCTGCATTCAGACTAACTCGTACCGGCAGCGCTAGAAAGGGGATAGTCAATCGGGTGCGCTCTTGGTCCCCACTACAGTTTACGAGACTCAGGCTCGGTCATTACCGTAATACACACGTCTGATGGGTTCCCTCGGTGCCCCTGCCTTTGTTGTGTAAATTGTCTTAAATGATCTTTTTTTAATATTATTTCTGATGATCTAGAATGGAGAATTACAAAAAATGCAACGTGAAAACTTCAAATTATTGACTAATAGTAGCATACCCGATAAAATTTCAAAACGAACAGTAATCTCATAGTAAGTACGATATCGCTCGTCAGAGCTCACGAATACACACAAACGCAGATATGGGCTGCCTGCTTATCAGGCAGCAGAGTGGGGGAAACGCGATAAGCGTTGAAGGGTTAAACGGAGTTTTAATAAAATGACTAGTTTTAGTTTGAAAAAATCACAAAAATATTATTAATTTGTTGAATTTTATTATAGGGAAGGGTGGGGCAAAATGGAACGGCAGAGCAATGTCGAACGGCGAGGCAATTTGAAACGATATTATAATATCAAGGGTTACATATAAAAAATATATCGAGGGTCGGAAAGCGGGAAATCGTATGCGCCAAATTGAGAATATCATGGAAATGAATGGAGATACGCCATAAAAATTGACTTTGCAATATATATACAGATCGATTGCAAATTCTATGAATCGGATAGATAATAAAATCGTTTCGAGAACGATTTTCTATTTTTTATATTCCTTTTGTTATAAACAATCGAAAACTTTTTCAACAGATCGACTTGGCAATGTGTGTACAGCTTGATTGCAAATTTCATGAAATGAATAAATAATTAATCGTGTCGAGAACGATTTTTCGTTTTCATATTCCTTTTGTTATAAACAATAAGTGAATCTTTTCCGAAAATTGGCTCTGCAACATATATATAAAACGGAAAAAATGCAAATTTTATAAAACGGATAAATAATTTATCGTGTTGATGATTTTTTTTTTCAATCCTCTTGTTATAAACCATAGGTGAATTTTTCCACAAAATAAGTACTGCAATATACATACAGATCAACTGCGAATTTTCTAAAATGGGTGAATAACTAATGGTGTTGGTGATTTTATTTTTTCAATCTTTTTCTTATAAACAGTAATTCACAAAAAATTCACTCATTGTTCATAACAAAAGGACTATAAAAAATAAAAAATCGTTCTCGAAACGATTCATTATCTATCCGTTTCATAGAATTCGCAATCGATTTGTATATATATTGCAGAGTCAGTTTTCAAAGAAAATTCCGGTAAATGAGTAGTTTCACTCTGCCGACTAAAATGAAATTGAATTGGATCCTAGCTCCGCTTCTGACCGTATGTAAGCATGGGACGACCTCTAAACAACCTCTACACAAATCTTTTTGGAACCAGAAAACGAAACCAGGAAATGCACTATTCTTAGCTGCACCCAGGACCACGACGAGGACGCGGTAGTGCGATGGCCCCGAAGAGAAGACCTCCGCACCTTACACCTAATCAACTGGGTAATTGCAGATGAACATTGCATAGATATGACCTCTCCACTCACCTTCCTTGAGCATTAATAAATTGAAATTAAACTTTCATTTTTGATATTACCACCGCCAACATCACACTTATAGCATACATATGTGCTGATAAGTAAATTGTGATGGCGACGGTGGACGTCAATTTCTATGCGCCAACTAATAGCAGAATTTCAAGATTAACAACTGAAAGGACAAATGAATTGGATACAAGTAGTTATTCCGGATCTTCGTAACATGCTGATAAGTCGAAGAAACGCATTCATAGGTTCAGGAACCGAGTAGGCTCTCCCAAAGAGATATCTACTCACTCTTCTCAAGTACCTTACCGGTTTCATCCCGTATTTAGGGATGTTGGCCTTCAGTTCTCTCCTGCTCCTGTCAATGGACTGAGTGTTAGTGCCATTTCTTGGGTTGACATGGTGTACTTTATGGTTTACCCTCATATGGTAATAGCCATAATCGGACAACCTCCGGTACCAAGGCCAACAGTCTGACTGGATTATTGAACCCGGTCTGATGAATCTTTGGATGAGTCCAATGAGCATGTCGGCTTCTCGATTAGCGACCGGTACGATGATCATTCGTCCGGTCATCCTCTCAATACAGCCAAACACCCATTGCCCACCCTTGACCAGCCTACCTCTAGCCAACTTTTTTCCCCCTAACTTCGTCTCATCAACCTCTATTACTTGTCCCAACCCTCCCATTCGCTCATTATTTACTTCACTAGTCCATAACAGAAGTCTTTCATTAATTTTTGTAACCCAGAACCTGACAGTTTTGGTCGACAATTGTGTCTCATAACTTATCTGCCTCTGGGTTATCTTGTCAATATTCAAATATAAATTGATGATCTTGAGCATGCTCCCGATATTCGCCCGTCTTCCAGAAAGCCACGACTCATCATAGATACTCAGGTATGTCGAGCATCTTACCACAACTCTACGACGATGTTTGTCACGCTCAAATGTCGAGCCGTTCCACGCAAAGACTGTCAGTTCCTTGTTCATGATCATCATGTTCTCACATTTGTCACATAAAACATGAGACTTAATAACCCCATGTGCTCTCAAGAACGTGATGCAGCCGACTTTGCTATCCGCAAGTCAACAAACCTCATCATACCTCATTTTGGGTGTTCGAATAAGGTATCAGAGAAGATGTAAGATTTCGACCACTAAATAACTATGTACCCGAAAATTTTCAAGAAGAGGATATGCGACAACTGGACCAACCCACCAAATCAACAATCATCAGAAAATTCCAAGAATTACACTATTTTTCAGCTGGCAGAACTCTACTTCCCATTTACCAAAATTTCCCCATTGTTCATAATAAAAGGAATATAAAGAAGTAGGTGCTTCACCCTATGGGCATTTTTTGTGAATTTCAACCTTCGTTATTCACTCTATGATGTCTTCACTATTGAAGAATTAATCACGAAAAACATTTAATATTATGCCAATGCAATTGGCATAAAGCTTCCGAATGGATCTTCAACTTTTTATTTTTCATAACTTTGAAAATGAAAATCAAGCAACAATTTTGATATTGAAAAACCTCGAACCCCTAGCTTGTAGTCGAACTCAGAACCCTCCAATGACGCGTCGGATACTCTTCCCACTGAGCTAGCGTGGGCTCCGAGAACTTCTTTCTCAAACTAATACCACCACCTTCCATTATACCGTCAATTGAAATGATATAAATTTTACAGTGAAGTTTAGAAAGTTTACTTTCTAATGATAAAATAATAAATGCTAGTGTTCTTCAAAAAAAATTTAGAAAAATTTGATTTTATGAAAAAAAAATTAGCATTCTTGTAGAAGAATCCTTTGAAAAATCTAAAATATTTAGGATTGGTGATGCTCATCTAAATTGATATTTTCCGCTCAACTTGGATGTAATCAGACAAGCAGTTCCGTGTATATACTCTCCCTTCATCCAATAGTTTTTCGCAAATATTTCAGGAACTGTTGGGTCAATTTCGCTGAGATTTAATACCGAAGTTGGCATTCATAAGATGGACAAACACACCAAATTTGCAGTTCTAGTTCAAATATTTTTTAAGTTATCGCAATAACCGCGATTTTTCAAAAATCACAGTAAGAAAAATATAACAAAAAAACGAAAAATCGGAGCACTGGTCACCTGTGGGGTTTAATGTGCGCCCTATCAGTGCGCATCTCCTCGCGAAGGATAGATGCTGTGAGTTGATTTTTTGCTGAGAAAATTCGAAAAAACGATTTCAAAAAAATTCTCTTTTTCTCGAGAATCATTGAACCGATTTAACTGAAATTTTGCGGAGAACATTGCGCTCACGTTGTGAATATACCTTACAAATTTCATATCGATACATGCAGCCGTTTCCAAATAAAGTGATGGAATGTGTCATCACAAACATACACACACACATACATACACATAGACATTTGAAAAAAAATATTTTTTTCCGACATTTCAGATCATTTGGAGTCATTATTCGATGAAATCTCAAACTCGAAAAAAATGATGATTACAATGCTTCCATTCAGAAGCAAAATCGAAAAATTGATTTCGAAACGATCAATTATTCATCCGTTCCAGAAAATTTGCAGTCGATCTGTATATATATTACAGAGACGATTTTCTTAAACAATTTCCTTGAAAAACCATAGGCGTCGCACTTGAATTTCGCGCTCCATAATCCATTTGTTTAATAGTTGTTTTTTTTATAGAATAATTTTATTTCCCCGAAACTTTTCTCTCTACAAGACGCGAAAGGATTCAAAGATTTGAAATTTGTTTTTTTTTCAATATTAACTATTTTTCAAAGGTGAAAAACGTTTTTTGTATTTTTTTCAAACAACAATTTAAAGAACAATTATTATGCTCACCCGATTTTTTCCCCAATAGAGGCAACTTTATTCGTCAGTTGAAACAAAAATTCAAACTCGACCATTTTTCGCGGAGTTAAAATAATTTGTTCATAAGATTTCGCGCTCAATGAGTGAAATCTTGCTTAAAAAATTAATATCTCGTAAACTATTTTGGCGTTTTCGATTTGCTGCACTACACCGGTGTAGTGCAGAAAACTAACCTAATGTGAGCTCCCTCACACGCGGCTGTTTTAAAATTGTTCATTTTGAGTAAAACAGTCTACATTTTAGAAAAGAATTATAATAAATTGGGATTAATTGAATCAAGCAATTATTTACGAATTACCGACTCCTTCAGAATCGAGTCGTGATGAAGAGAAAATAACAGCATTAATGAAGAATGATTGAATGGTCAGGGCATTTTTAACACAAAAGACTTTACTGGAAATATTGTCAACAATTGTTTAGATACAAAAGTACTATAGGGTAACATGACCAATAAATGGACGGTTAAGGAAATGTTAGACTTCATTAATTCATATGAAATAGGCAAATCACTTTGAAAAGTTGCAGAAAAGAATGATGTACAGAAAAATATACAGTGAATCGACTAAAAATCTCTAAAACTTGAATAATGTAGAAATAATTGAAGAAAATCAAGGAAAAACTGAAAAATAACTCAAACCCCCAGTAGATGGACAGTTGTATATTTGCAGTGTTATGATTTCAAATTCTGATCAATAGGTGTGTAATAAATAGTTTATGAATCTATATGAATGTCATAATCAGGAATTGACATGAAAAGTATGAGAATCATTCATTTATTTATGAAAATTCTCGATAGTAGAAACCGTCCATCTTCTGGTCAGTGTCCATCTATTGGTCGTGTGACCCTACGCACTCTTGCATCTGAACAATTGCTTACAATAGTTTCAATGTAATTTTTCATGTTCAGTGTGCTTTGGTGTTCAGCCGTTAAATTATTTCCATTAATACTGCCTTTTTCTCTTCGTCATCACGACTCTATTCTCAAGTATCCTTTAATCCGTAAATCATTGCTTAAGGATATCCTAGTGGCAGGTTCAAATGATCGACTTTTTTTTTTTCCTCTTAGTTATTATAATTACTATAACTATTTCGATTTTTCAACATTTTACCGATACTAGAACGATATCCACGATGATAAATTGTTATTAAATAATATTATAAATATTCAATATTGTTCCGCATTTGACTCACGCTGTCCTAGTATCTAGGACTGTGATTGGAGGATTCTCGGATTTTAAATACCAATATTCCCGCCATTGATTTTTTCATGTAATTAATTGCATTAATCATCGTTATATGTCCGGTAACATGCATTTTTTATGATTTCAAAAATTAATAGACATTCTGACGAACAAAAAACATATTAGGCTGTATAAGGAGAAAATAGGTCTGTGATCATGAATTTTCGCAGTGAAACTGAAACTGAACCTCACTTATGGAGTTTCAATGTTAATTCAATGATTTTCAAAAATTAATTTTGGCCTTATTTGTCCGGTAACATGGGGTAAACTGAATCTTTAAAAAATCTCCTCATGCTATTCTATCGAAAGTGACCAAAATTGAGAGGGAAAAATAGATTGCCCGAACCACTAGGATATCCTTAATTTCATTGATCCCAATTTATTGTGATTTTTTTCTAAAATGTAGACTGTTCCACTCAAACCGAACAATTTCAAAAGAACCGCGTATGAGAACGCTCAGATTAGGTTAGTTCTCTGCACTACACCGGTGCAGTGCAGCAAATCGAAAACGCCATATTTGTCATAGAGACATGCGGTTGCGCTTATTTGATGCCTTGAACTTTCCTCAAAAAATCATCCCCTGCATGCCTCAACTAATTGTTAATAGCTTTTAAGATATTCACGTGTGAAAGTCATTGGATCAAAGTCAAAAAGTATCATTGCTGATAATTTTTTAAATAATAATTGAAAAAAAAAATCTCTGAAAAAATCGTTTATTGTGAATAGATGCGACTAAAAAAGGAAAAAGTTGAAAAATATTGATTTGTTCATTTTTTATAATTTTTTTCGTTTAGGGGATTTTTTGGGTAGTGGTCGGCTGAATAACGATTTTCAAATGCAAATATCTCGTTTTCTACTGCGAATTTGAGGAAAGTGACCAAGAACAATTTTGTAGATCACTGAATTCTCTATCGATTTTGCTTCAATTGCCCCACCCCCCCCCCCCTATAATAAAATAGAATAAACAAATAACATTTTTTGTGATTTCTTAAAACTAAAACTGGTAATTTTCTTGAAACTCCGTTTAATGATAGGAATTACTTCAAAATCACTCAAAAAAGAGTAAACATTAGCAAAAAATAGGTTTAATAAAGTATAAAACCGAAAAAAAATTTCTTCCGAATTTTTTAAAATCTAAAAAAAATAGTAATTTCCCAAGGCCCACGAGCGGCCGTGGTTCAAAATTTCGAGGATTGATAGAAGTTTAACGGAAAAAAATTTCGAAAAAATTAAAGGACACAGACAATTTTAAAATCCCAATTCAAATCTCAAATTTCGAAAATCATACAGAAAAACACTTGGCGTGATCTTTTTGTATTTTTTTTCGAAAAGTACATAAAGAAACAAGAATTTTGAAAAAAACGCTGAATTTGGACCATTTTTATGGAAGTTGTAAGCAAAAAAAAGTAAGAACAGCTGTTTTTTTCAAAATATGATATCTTTTGTACCGATGATAAAAAAAACCCAGAATTTGGGAGAAACAGCTTTTCGATGCGTACTGAAAGATATCAAAAATTGGCGGGAATCAAAAATAAAAATTCTGTTTATTAGAGTATATTCGAATATTATATATATATATATTCGAAAAATGCCGTAACCGGTATGTGTAGACACTGAAAACTAGTATTCAACTGAAAATTTTCATTTTTTTAAATACTTGCAAACTGTACAACTGAATAAGTTTCTGATAGAAATCTCATACAAGAATGCAATTCGCAATAATGTGAAAAAGATACACTACATACTCTACACTTCACGTTAAAAACTTGATGTTTTTCGTATTTGCTGTTATTAAGGGTAATCAATTGTTCCCCAATGGTTCATTTGATTCCACGGTCTCCGAGTAATAAATACTAAGAGTCACAAAAATTATCAAGAAACTGGGATTTTTGAAAAAAAATGAAAATGGAGAACTTCCAGAACATTTGACTTAAGTAAATTTTGTTTATCCGTTATTATTCGTTCTATTCGAAATTTGCCGGAGATTAATTCATGACTTCCAAATAGACTTGCGTTTCGCTCAGTTTTCCCTATAGATTCCGGACTATGAAATGTCCAACTAAATGAACTTAAATGAATGCAACAGGGGTTATCTAAAAAAAAAAGTTATTAAAATAGTGTGGTATTTTAAAGTTGATTTTTTTTCATTAGTATCGAGAAGAAATGGAGAAGAATGTCATTGAGAGCCAAGCAACATTATCTCGACTTATAGAGGACAAAAATAATCTTTATGCCCAGTTAGATGAGGAGAGACAAAAATGTGAAGACTTGTTATTCAGATTTGAAGAGGAATTACTCAACAAAGAAGACATTCAGGTAATTTTCCATGGACCACTCGGCCACGTATTATAGATTGATGGAATTATTATCCATTTTTTAGGATGTAGATTTCAATTTTTCAAATCTTTGTATTAGCTATTACCTTGAGCTTTTACCTTTTGGTGATGGTTGAGAAATTTTCCATTCGATTTTTTGACGAATTATTATAAACTTAAAATATTTTTATTTTTCCACAGCTTGTTGCTAATAAATTTTCATTCTTTTGTTTCTTTCCTTTCATTTTAGAAAGAAAAATCAGTACAGACCGTGAGTATCACCACAGAAACACTATTTCCCTGCACTGCATTGACTATCATCACAATAATTGTCACTAAACCCTTCAGATGCTTGGGCAGAGAATTGATATTGAAATAGATAATAAAAACTGTGCATTAATCCTCTCTACAACACCACTCAAAATTTCCTGATGTTTATCCCGTGCTCGAACAATTTAATGAAACATGAAAATAATGTAACGTTAATTCTCATATTCCACCAATTCTCTTGTCTATTTATTCATATATATTCTTGCCATATATTTTGCATGAGTTTCATTCACCAGGATTACGGTTCTTGCAAGTTTAGATGACTGGGAATAATAACATCATGTTGCAAGCGATGAAACCGATTCTTTTGGACGCTGTTAACCCACCCGGAAGACCTCTCCTCCCCCAAGGGCCCATAAGTTTCTATATTAATACTATAATTTACTTGGATTACGTATCGTATATTACGTTGTTCAGGTTGATGGAAGTTCTTCGCGCCGATTTTTTTCATAAGGCAAGCTACTCATTTCCATTTACCAGTTAGACACTTGGTCGTATTTTACGACATGTCGATATTGGAAAATCGTAGAGTTCCTGTTCCTCCTCACTTAATCGTTAAATTAAAAAAAAAACAAGTAATAATACAATCCTTTGTTCTCCGATAATTGTGAAAATTTAAATGAACCTGTATTCTTGTAGCCAATGATTGATTGTATGCTCAATCTCAATTCATAGTATGTCGTTTAATTCATAACAATAATACCGGTATAGGAATGAATCCCGTCCTTGGAATACATCTCCCAATGGTATCATCATCATCTTATGCTTTTGTTGCCTCAAATCATCAACAACGGCAATTGAAGCTCATGCAGGATTAGTTACATCAATTTCCTTAAATCCTCCAGCGTGTTCACGATTGTCACAGATAGTCCTGCTATTATCCAGGCATTTGCATCTGTGAAAATATTCATCCAAATAATTCAATTGCAGTAATATCTTGCAATCTACTTGATTCTCGTGAAATAATGCCATTTCAATCAAATCATCTAGGTGAGTGTCGTGCATGGCTATTGTTGATTTTTCTTGATGTATAACTCTGCGGATCCCATGTACATCCCCGCAACTGGCGAATGATATACAGTCTGAATTTTCTCAATTGCGTCCAGCGCGCCCACTCTCTTCATAATAGCCCTTAATGCATTTTCGCATGGCGGTATGAATCACGAAACAGACATTTAATTTGTCGAGCTCAACCCAAATGCAATTGTTGCTCAGATAACTTGCACTTCTCCATTAATCCATTTTTCATGAATCTCTGATCTGCTAGAATTATCTAATCTAGCACGAGACAGCTCATTGCTTGAATTCCATTTACTTGCATTTGCACAGCATAATTTTCGCATTCGTTTCTCGATAAACAGTACACTATTCCCCAGTTATTCTTGTATTTTTCCTTTATCAATGCAATGCCATTGATAATTCTTTTTTCAACTATCATGTAGGGGAAAGTGGGGCAAAATGGCCCGCTGGGGCAGAGTGCCCCCCCCCCCCGAAAAAATAAATTGATAGTGGGGCAAAATGGTGAATTTAGGAGGTGATAATTTAAAATCACACAAATGTTCTACATTGAAAAAAAAATTATAGGGGAAGGTGGGGTGGAATGGACGCAAGGGGTAAAACGGGCACGGGTTTCTTTTGGTATTTTCGAATATGGAATTGATTCGGAATAGATGGACAGATTGGAGTTCGGGTTTGTCTGATGATTCCACTGAAAAGATGAGGAAATTTCCCATGAAAATCATATGTCAAAAATTATTTTTTGCAAACTTTCGAAAATTTCACTTTTTTGCAAGATTTGAAGGGAAAACTCTTCTTTTTTTCAGGTTTTCGAGAATATCTGGGATTTTATTGATAGCAGCGACTTGGGGTTAGTCTTAAATGAGAGGTGAGCTCATTTCCCATCGATTTATGGGGTTCAAATAAAAAAATATCAATTTTTTCACGTACTTATAGGGGAAAAACTGATTTTCAGAAAATGACCTATAAATATTTGGAAATTTTATTTAAAAAAGAATTTGAATCATATAAATCGATGAGAAATGAGTTCACCTTTCATTTGAGATCAACCCCAGGTGGCTGCGACCAACCGAGCCGAAGATATTGACGAAAAAGTGAATCTTTTCGATTTTCAAAAGGGAAATCCCTTCAAAACTTGGCCAAAAAACGAATTTTTCCAAGAATAAAAAAAAAATTTTCACACATGTTTTCCGCCTAAAATTCCGTCAGCTTCTCAACAGAATCATCAGGAAATTCATATGCCGAACCGTTCAATTGGCGTGTCCATTTTACCCCACCTTTCCCTAAATATATGTGTTGGGAGGAGGGAGCCATTTTGCCCGACATGGGCTACATGTGGGAGACAGCTAATTTTAAGCTCAATTTCTTTTGTTTTGGGATAAGTTGAGCCTAGAAAAAGAATTATTATTAAAAATCATCGATTTTGTCCTTAAGGGGACCATTTTGCCCCACCCTCCCCTATATCGATTCTTCCCCTCATCTTAAGAATTGGTTTCGTGCATGCAAAGAATTCCAGGCAGGAATCGGCGCGAAAAACTTTCATCAACCTGCATATTGTAGTGCACAATACGCAATCCAAACAACGTATTATATCAATCAAGAAACTTACGGGCCTGTGAGAAAGGAGGGGGATAAATGTGCAGAACAGCGCCTACAACAGTGTTGCAGAACAGCGCTTATAACCGTGTGGGCGCTGTCCTGCACATTTACCCAAGTTTAAATACCTGCAAATAATAATATTGTGTTGCAAGTAATGGAAATTTTGACTTGATTTGGAGGAAAAATTAATTGATGACGCTAGCAATTCATGATAAATGTTTTCTGGATGAATTCTAATTAATAAACTGATCTATACTAGGTGGTAAATATCCAGAATGAGGGTAAAATTCAAGCACTCGAGAAAGAACTTGCCGAGGAGCGAGAACGGGTCATTCAATTGGAGAGGGACAATACACGATTATTTGAAACTGAAGAGGAGTTGGCCAAGTTGAAAATTGAAACTAGTAATTTGACAGGTATTTCAGATTATTTTACTTGATTTGCATTCATTATTCTTCTCTCATGATTTTTTTTTTAGCGCTGGAGAACAGAACTCTTTGCTTGAAGGAGGCGAAAATCACTCTCGAGAATCAAATGCTGGAACGCAACAATACAATTACCGAATTGTCATCTCAAATTTCTGAATTGCAACAGGAATTGAAGAACCGAGAAGAAGTTGAAAAATCAAACATAGAAAAACTTGCTGATGACTTGAGGACAAGTAGCGAAGAACAAAACTTGCAGCTCAGTAAAGTAATTGAAGAAAATGCTGTGAAAATTGAAACAACACTTGAAGAAAATAAAAAATTGCAAGGAATAATTGAACATCTGACACAAGAAAATGTGAAAGCTTGTGAAATTCACCAGATTGAGTCTACAAGAATATTGATAGAGAGAGAGAATTTGTTGGCTGAAAATTTGCAGAAAATTGCGGAACTTGAAAAATTGATCATAGAAAAATCGCAGAAAACTCAAGAAGAAAATGAAAGAGCCTCAAAAATTGCCGACAGGAATTCAGAATTGGAAAAACTGGTGAGAAATTTTCAACATAAAATAAAAAATTTGGAGATCGAAATCAAGGAAAAAGATGAACAATTAGCAAAAAATTCGAAATTGATTGTGGAATTAGAGCATAAATATTCATCAGTTTCTCATGATCAGGAAAATAATATGACCGAATTAGGAAAACTCAGGGAGTTGTTGCAAAATACTTTAACAGAGAACACAAAATTGATTGAAGAATCAAATAATAATTCAGGAAAGTTTGTGAGCCTTGATGAGGAAATTAATTTATTAAAATCTCAACTAATTAATAAAAATGGAGAGATTGATAATATGTTCGAGAAAATCACAGAACTGAATGATAGTATTACGTTTTTTGAGCAGACTAAAACAAATTTAGAAAGTGAATTAAAAATGTATGAATCTAATATTCGGGAATTGAATAAAAAATTAAAATTTTCTGACAAGAAATTTCAAGGAATAGTCCTAGAAAAAGAAAAATTAGAACAGGATATTTCCCGCATCATTTCAAACTCAGAAGGATCGTCCGAGGAGCTGAAGAAGTATAACGAAGAATTGAGAATTAAAGAGAAGGAGAATGCAAAATTAAAAGAAGAAATCTTTGAGGTACAAAATTTGCTGGAAAATTCAAAGGAAAAATTGAGAAAAAACGAAGAATGCTCGGCGAAGATGATTGAAGAAATGAGAGAAAATGAGAACAAACTAGTGGAACAGGTGAAAGAACATCAAAAATATTCAAAAAAATTTCAAGACAAGTTGGAGGAAAATGAGAAAATTTGTGAAAATTTCAGTAAAAAAATCCAAGATAATGAGGTACAAATTCAAAAATTGAATGCAAAATTAAATGAAAATAAAGAAAATTTTTGTGAAATTCAGAAAAGTTTGATGGAAAGTGAAGAAAATTGTGAAAAATTATCAGCAAAATTAAAAAAAAGTACAGAAAATATCATTGAAATTCAGAAAAAGTGGGAAGAAAGTGAGGATAATGCTAGTAAATTAATTGAAGCAAAGATTTCAATCATTCAAGAACTGGAAAAAAAAATAGAAAATTTGGAGAAAAATTCTGGCATATTAGCAGATGAAAATAAAGAATTGGTTGGAAGAATCTCGCAGCTTGAAAACAAGAATCAAGCTCTTGAAAAGGATATAGAAAATGGAAATAAAAGAGCCCAAGAATCCGAGGAAATTTTGAAGGTACAAGTTGACCAGCTGCATAAAGAAAATAAAGAAAGGATTGAAGAACTAGATGAAGAGAAATCTAAACTGTCCAATGTTTTGAAGACATGGGAAAATACCTCGGAAAATTATGAAAAGTCTACGAAAATTATTCAAGAATTAAACGACAAAATTGTTTCATTGAACATAGAATTAGATTCCTCCCAAAAATATTCATCAACAATGGAGAAGCTCATCCAAGAAAAAGAAGAGGAAAATTCCAAGCTCGCACAAGTTTCAGAAACGCTGGTGAACACTGAAGAAAATTATAGGAAGGCTCAAGAAACGATCCAAACATTAAATTCCGAAATTTTATCCTTAAAATTGGTATTGAGTGGGGAAGCAGATAGAAATTCAGAGAAATTAAAACAACTCGAAGAAACGATAGAACAACAAAATTTAGAACTTGGTGATCTAAATGGAAAAATTCTAGAATTGAGTGCAGAAAAGGATAGGTTTAAAATTTTGGATTCAGAAAAATCAAAAATTGAGGCCCGGCTTGGGAATTTGATTGGAGAAGAATTGGAAAATCAAGAAAAATTGAAAATACTAGAAACTCGGAATGAAGATCTAAAGAATGTGGTGAATAAAAAAACAGAAATGATTGACGAACTTGTGAAAGTTGTTGAAACACTGAAGACAGCTGAAAACGAGTGTACAAATGTAGAACTTGAGTCTGCTCAAAAGCTCAAAGAAAGCTCAGAAAAATTATCAAAAATAACCCAAGAACTCTCCAACACTAAAATAATAAATGAAACTTGCCAAGTAGATTTGCTCGAAAAATCAGACACGATAGCAAGTTTGAACCGAGTGATCGAAAATTTAGAGAAAAGGATAAGAGAGTTGGAATCGGAAAATACACGGAAGAATTCAGAATTAATTTCAAGATCTCAAAAAATTGAGCAGAGAAATTCTGAATTGATCCAAGAAAATCAAAAAATAGATCAGAAAAATATTGAAATACACTCGAGACTTGCTCAAGCCTTGGAAGAAATTAAAAAATTGCAAGCAGCTTCCAACAATAATTTAGAAGGAAGGATTGAACCAAGAGATGAAGAAAACAGTGAAACTGACAATTTAAAAACTATTATCGAGGAAAATGAAACGCTTAAAGGCCAGATTGATTTTCTAAATTCAGTAATAGTGGATATGCAGAAGAAGAATGAAAGTTTGAAAATAAAAATTGAGGTTTTGGAAATGGGGGTGCCAGCTAATGAAGCTAACGATTACTCGAAGGAAACATTAAGAAAAATTTCAACACCAAGAATGTTTTGTGATATCTGTGATGAATTCGATCTCCATGAGACTGAAGATTGTCCTAAACAATCTCAGGATTTTGAGATTGAAAAGACAGTTAAAAAAACACCGGTGAAAAATCCCGTTGAAAGAGCTTATTGCGACCACTGTGAGATTTTTGGACATGATACAGCTAATTGTGATGATGCAGAAACGTTCTAATCACACCAATGAAACAAATTATCTTCTATATCATAATGTTCTTATCAAGCTTGGCTTGCCAATAGACAAATTATCATTCTAGAAAATTATTTTTAAATTGTAAATAATGGTAATTAATTGGATTTTGCCAAGTATATTTTGATATATTGTTGAATTTTGTGTCATCCTTGCTTGTTTCGTGTCTTCTTCATTGATCCTTTTTCCTTGCATGATAATATAATTGTTTGATTGAAAAATTTTCATTTCTTATTGTTTCAAGACTGTTCTTGAATTAGATTCTGTTTACCAAAATAGGCAAGAATCACTTGTTTCTTTTCCTTTATTATGATTATAAGAAGATCAAGGAAATAGTGAAATTGTGTACATGGATGTAAGATTTATATTTAATATTTATTATCGCTCAAATGTACATAGCAAAAAAATACTTATTTTAATCTTCCTTACATACGGAGCATTTGTTGAACCGTTTTCTGAGAATCAAACTTGCATGAAAAAAAACGTTTTGCACAAGTTTGTCAATAAAGTATTATTTGTGCAACAGTTTGATCATGAACTTATTTGTGACCTGTCTCAATTTACTCAGTCTAGACCTTCTTTTTTTTCTTTTATTGCATCCTAAAAGTAAACAAAAATATCATTCGTTATTGATATTTAATAAAGTAGGATAATTTACCTTGAATCTTTCTTCAAACAACGATAATTCTGCAATTAAATCAGTAATTGCATGCATGAATGCTTCATGTGGTGTATAGTCTGAAGTTGTTTGAATTCTTATGACGAATTTGTGTTCCAACGGATGAGGAACTTTGTATCCAGCAAAAAGAACATGAGGATCTTTCAACAATTGGCTGAAAAAAATGAATGAAAACTATTAGACCCTTCTCTATTAGATATTAACTTGACCATTTGAAAAAAAAATGGAATGAGTGCACATAGATTTTGTCGCAAATCCAAATTTTTACCCAGCGAAATACTGAAATACAATGGGTTTTTACTCAATATCTTTCGAAATGACAAAACATAATTCAATCATTGTTTTTCATCTTTTTCATCATCGGGCAAGACTTGTAGGCTGTCATTAATTTTATTGTCGCCATCATTTGAATATTTGCATTTGAATGATTCTCCCATACTAGGGGCTACCCCCCTCTACTATACAGCTAACAGAGCTCTCTTGGAACAAGACACTTCACGACCTCCGGTTAAATACTACCCCATATAAAAAAAATGGAAATTTTGAATATACCCATGGACTGATACGCATTTGAGAGGATTTGATACGAAAGAATTAGCGTTTGATCTAGAATAGTTTTTTTTTTAATTAATTTTTTGAAAATCCTAAATTTTTAATGGAAATTCTGGCCCCACAATTTTCAAAAATGGATAAAAAAATAAAAAAAAACTCTGTAGGAAAACGTTTGATAGATAAAAATCACCCCGATTCAATCAGCCAATTAATTAATAAAAATATTAAAACTCGCATTCCCCATTCCTATACCAGCCGAACCATAGAGAGCTGCGTATCAAGTGCTTTGGCGCCATATTGCTATATTCAAAATCAGCTGAGCTCGAGCTGGAGCAAAGAACTCTAGGCAGTGCTCAGTATTTTTATAAAAATATTTAAATGGGAAATGGGAATAATATCTAACCGGAGGTTAAAAATGGCTTGGGAAATACAAAACGAATGAGGCACTCCCTACTTTCCCCGTAATAAATTCAATATTCAAGTACAGGGAGCAGTCTGAGATGTCACTTTTGATTTTCAGAGCCAACGTTCTATGATCCATCTTCCTTGGACCCTATTCTACAGATCTCAAGGAGAAAATGGACATTTCACATCGATTTTGATATAGAAATGGCTTGGGAAGTGTGAAACGTATGGAGCACCTCCAGTTTTCCCGTTGATTAGTTCAATATTCAAGTACAGGGAGCAGTCTGAGTTGTCACTTTTGATTTTCAAAACCAAAGTCCTATGATTCACCTTCCTTGGAACCTATTCTACAGGTCCCATAGAGGAAAGAGACATTTCACATGGATTTTGATATAGGATTGGCTTGAGAAGTGCGGAACGTATGGGGCACCCCCCAGTTTTCCCGTTGATTAATTCAATATTCAAGTACAGGGAGCAGTCTGAGTTGTCACTTTCGATTTTCAGAGCCAAAGTCCCATGAGTCACCTTCCTTGGACCCTATCCTACAGATCCCATGGGGAAAATGGACATTTCACATCGATTGTGATATAGAAATGGCTTGGGAAGTGCGAAACGTATGGAGCACCCCCAGTTTTCCCGTTGATTAATTCGAAATTCAAGTACAGGAAGCAGTCTGAGTTCACTTCTATTGTCACTTGTATTTTCTCCATGGGAGCTGCAAAATAGGGTCCAAGGAAGGTGAATCATAGGATTTTGGCTCTGAAAATCAAAAGTGACAACTTAAACTGCTCCCTGTACTTGAATATTGAATTAATCGACGGGAAGACTGGGGGAGCCCCATACGTTTCGCATTACTCAAACCATTCCTATATCAGAATCGATGTGGAATGTTGATGAAAAAGCTGGATTTATTCGGAAAATATAATTTTAAAGGATAAAACCCAAGGGAGGTCGGTGGAGGAGAAAAAAGCTAGCTTTTCGATGAAAAAGCTGGATTTATTTGGGGAAATGCTTCAAAATCTCAGAGATTATGATAATACAATGTAAGTTCCTTCTTCAGATAATCTAAGCAGTAGCTTCAAATTATTTACTTCTTTTTGAAATTCTTACGGTTTTCAATTCTAAATATATATCGTATATATACGGTTATATAAAGGAAAAAAACGGTCTGTGACCGACAATTGTTGCATTTAAACCCAAATTAAATCTTGCTTATGGATTTTAATTTTATATTTTTTCAAAAAATATTTTGGCTAACAATGTCCGGTAACGCGAGGTAAAAATATTTAAGTGAAAATCGTCTTTTTAGTTTTATTCGATTTTTTCTTAAAATTACTGGAATTAGGTAAAATTTGAGAACTAATCCCAGAATTATCACTTTAGATTGTGCATCGTGATGGGCTCTCTGTTAGACCAGTCGTCAATATTCATTTCATTGAAGGGGCTCAACTTATGAATGAACGATTCAATCCAACAGCTTGATCGCAGACATTAGTGAAAAGAAATTTATTGAAAATTTTTATGAGGAAGATGCTACAATTATTAAATGGAAAGATCTGCCAGCTAGTCCATGTGCTGTTCGTACGTCGATTGTTGTCCATCTCTGGAATTTCTCAATTTTATACGTGCAAACTACTTCTCAAATTCTTTCAATAAATATATTGTTCTCGAATACTGATTACATGAATATTACATGAAACATATAATATTATTTTCCCATATAATTTTAGAAATGGGTGTGTGGCTAAGGAGAAACTTTTACTACTTGGGTAGACAGATTAGCCAAATCACTTAAGGATATCCTAGTGGCAGGTTCAAATGATCGACTTTTTTTTTTCCTCTTAGTTATTATAATTGCTATAACTATTTCGATTTTTCAACATTTTACAGATACTAGAACGATGTCCACGATGATAAATTGTTATCAAATAATATTATAAATATTCAATATTATTCCGCACTTGAGTCACGCTGTCCCAGTATCTAGAACTGTGATTGGAGGATTCTCGGATTTTAAATACCAATATTCCCGCCATTGATTTTTTCATGTAATTAATTGCATTAATCATCGTTATATGTCCGATAACATGCATTTTTCATGATTTCAAAAATTATTTATGATTATTTCATGAAAAATTATTTCATGATTTCAAAAAACATATAAGGATGTATAAGGAAAAAATAGGTCTGTGATCATGAATTTTCGCAGTGAAACTGAAACTGAACCTCGCTTATGGAGTTTCAATGTTAATTCAATTATTTTCAAAAATTAATTTTGGCCTTATTTGTCCGGTAACATGGGGTAAACTGAATTTTTTAAAAATCTCCTCATGCTATTCTATCGAAAGTGACCAAAATTGAGAAGGAAAAATAGATTGCCCGAACCACTAGGATATCCTTAAGGGATGTAAGTTCATCCGGTATGGGATTTATCACGACGAAAAATTATCACGACTAGCGTAGTGGTTATACCGCTAACGGAGTCGTAACCTGTACAGTTGTTATATACTAGAAATGCCTCTTCGTCCATTATAATTGTTCTTTTGTAGAAAATCAAATTAATAGAAATAATTTTTTTGAAGATCAAATAGAAAAAGGTGAATTCAGTACATTTTCAGCTAGTTTTGTATGATTTAATGTGCATGCGTAGCATACATTGCGTTGTTCGGAAAGCATTCTTATTGATTTCAAAAAGCGCGCGGTTCTGACGTTACTGTCATGCGACTAAGACAAACTTTAACTTCTCGAAAATCAGCATTTTTTGAGGCAAATTAATCCATTCTAAAATCACCAAGTATCTAATGCATATGAGGAAACTCTCAAACTGTTCTTCACACATTTATTTATCCATTATGGAAGTTTCCCCCCTAAAAACCTGTTAATTGCCACAAATTTCAAGTTTATAGACGAAAACCCATAACGGACGGTGTTAATTGGAAAATCTTCATTTATTAATTTCTTTCGAACAAGATATCCGAAGAGTTTGAAATTTTAACGTGTGACTTTTTATATTTTCAGAAGTATATTGTAATTTTTTCATAATTATTGGTCTGTTAATTTAGTTACCGGATGAACTCCTTTAAGATGTTACACTATTATAAAAACCTGAAGAAAGCGCTTCTCGGATATTTTTTTGTGGAATAACTAGCAATAAAATGATGATATTCGGGGGAGTGATTGAGCACATCCACGAGTAAAAAAAAAATTAATCGAAAAATCTCAAAAAATGACGACACCAGAGTCATTCTTACGAGGCTTCTCAAATTCGAAACACCCTGCGTCACGCAGTGTGACTGGTGCAAATTTCACTTGGCATAAAAAATGGCTCAGTCTAAATGTACATAGCTACACAAAAAAATGGAGGATTTTGGGAATATTATTCTCTGTGTAATTAGTGAACATTTGAATGAGAACGTTCAATTTTTGACAAAAGGAACCGGCAATCTTTTATTAACGAAAAATGTGTGAATCAATTTTTTGAAGTTTCCCTCCGTATTCCTATTTGAAATGATGTTTCCAAAAGACTGTGGGAAATTCAAATGTAAAAAATGAAAATTATTGGAGTTATGTTGCGTGCCAATCAAAAAAATTATGATTACAAAAAAACATGATTAAAGTTTTGATTTATATAAATCAAAACTTTAATCATGTTTTTTTTTGTAATCATAATTTTTTTAATAATTTTTTTTAGTAATTAATTTTAGTAATTAATTTTTCTAATAAACTTCATAGCATATGCTATGAAGTTTATTAGAAAAAATGGGTTTCAGGGGATACCTTTTCTTGCCCATATTCTGGGAGGTTCAAAGTAGTTTTTGAAACAAACAAAAGATCGATTTGTTTACAATTCTACAGTGGTGTAACCCCTTAATTTTTATTTTGGCATCATAACTGATGGAGAGTTTCAACTGGAAGAGCGAATTGTTGAGTGCGAGAAGGATCATCATCGTTCGGAAAAGCTGAGCGCATTCACATCACTGGTATATTGTCAATCAAGAATGATAAATTTATATCGTAATATTATTTATAAAGAATCAATTGTGTAATTCAGTGAAATATTGTAATTAATTCTCTTCTTGTAGAATCAGAGTCTTATTTTTTGGTGGTGAGTATGAACCACCTCAAAGAATTGAATGAGCCACACTTGACATTGGAAAAAGTTTTGGCGGACGTGAAAAAAACTGTTATAAAAGAAATGGTTCATTTTCGTAATAGCAGGTGATTCATTTTTGTATAGCAATATAAATCCATCACAGTATGATATCAATAATAAATAAGTTGAAAAAAATGTATTTTCGACAATGAATCGTCTTTAAAAAATGTTAATGAAGAAGAGTTAATTTTCACATGAAATCACAAATTTGGGAAACTATTGTTCACGCTGGCGCGCATTTAATCGCTAGTTTAGTATAAGGGGATAAGAGGACTATTCGATTAAACGCATTTACATTCGAGATATCGCAACTTCCGTAACAGCAGTTTCTTTTTTAGTATATAAGGGGACATGGACATGAAAATTAAAAATTCTATTACTGCATAAATATCATAATGGGAGGAAAAAATGCATTCATTGAAAGAAAAAATACTATGTACTTGTTTCAGTATTTAGTAGTTTAGTAGTAGTGTTTTAGTAGTTTAGTAGGCTGGATGCTAGTTGAACTACGAAATTTTTGGAATACACGCAAGAAAATTGCAAATCATAAATGCACAAGTAATCATAAGAAACAAATAAACGGGAAAAAATGAAAAGCCCCTACTTGGCTATGCTCATGCGTGGATTTCGTCGTTTTATTAGTAATCACACACGTTTTTCCTATTATTTTTGCTTGTTTTCATTTCTTCATTATTACTGGTGGATTTAGTAATTGCACTTTTCTCCTCCTGAACTAATTACTTGGGGTTCCGGGACATTTTCAACTCTTCCGGTTAAAAATCAAGCCTAAAACGCGTACTTGACGAGTTTTTCATGTTAAACGTATACTACATACTCGTTGTTCCTCCCCTCTTGCTAGGCATCTGCAGGGATTGTCAAATGCCAAGAATATTCAAAAATCCATGAGTGAAAATAAAGATAAGATCTGTGAAAATCCGAATGAGGTATACAAAAGCCTTATTCTTATGACTCGTTTCTATACTTGTTACTATTCGGTTGAATTTATCTCAAGAATTACTTATTTGGGAGCCTTGGGCGGTATCAGAATTGAGTTAAAACGGGGTTAGAAGTAAACCTTTCGATAATTCAATTATAATTTCTTACTTCCTGATCATATTTCCAAGTGTATGATCCTCTTTGTTGACTGTGAAAATTGCAGCATTTGGCACTTTGGTGTCCTGTTCTTTGATAATCCTGTGGAGGAGACAGGTTAAGTATTTAATATTTTTGAACCAATTTGGGATCAATTATTGAAAACTTACTTCTTTTCTCCGTCATAAAGAAGAAATGATTCGAACGTTGGAGGAGCATTCATTTTCCAAAATAAAAACAAAAATTCTAATTTAAAAAACACACAAAATTCGTAGTGTTTACATACAACGTTTTCCCCGAGTCTCCTAGTGTCGAATTATATATAGTCAAAGAGGGATCTTCAAAGGTCGACCCGAAGCTGAAATTCACATGTTATAGCATAGGATCCGAATGTTTCCGTAATTCTCTCTTTGGCTAATTACGACAATATGTAGGGGATTTTATATGACGTCATGGTGTAACCGATGATATCCGAAGAGTGCCGAGAATCGTCTCATTAAAAGTCTTCAGCTCTCAGGACTGTCCAACTCCTCAGTTGTCAAGATGGCGGGCGAAGGATCAGCTAATGCTAACCCGAATGCTGAAATTGTGCGTGGACAAGCATTCGAAGTTGGTCCCAGATATACAAGCCTAGCATATATGGGCGAGGGAGCTTATGGCATGGTCGTGTAAGTTTTACAAAACTCAAATTCTTGGCAATCATTTGGCTGAGAACCACGCCTTCCTCCCAGCTTCCAGTTATACTCGGCCCAGTAGAAAACTTTAGAATAAACAGAAAAAATATTTTCACAAATTGACGTTGCTTTGATAAATTTTCTCTATATTTTACTTGATCACTGATTATTGACTATTCATTTCGAGTGCTCCAATTTCTACAAATGTTTTCCTTCAATGCATCTGAATTTGGCGGTAGAATTAAACTATTCAAGTTGTATTACACTTAATTCCTGACTTTACGAGTTACTGAAAAATTATAAAATTCCGTATAGTTTATACATAAGTGGAGTGAAAATAATTAAGTGTTTTTTTTTACAGATCTGCTTATGATAATGTAACAAAAACAAAAGTAGCTATTAAGAAAATATCACCATTCGAGCACCAAACATACAGCCAAAGGACTCTGAGGGAAATCAAAATACTTACGAGGTTTAAACATGAAAATGTAAGAATCAAATGATATATTCTTTATCTTTAATGCTACCGATCAAGTATATGGATAGTTACGGTGAATGAATCTTGGGAGAAAATGAACTTGCGATGATAACTTTCAACAATTATGGGAATAATAAGCTTGTTTATCACTTCTGGAAGACTTTTTAGTCAATTGTAGGAATAAAAGTTTTCTTCCCTCAAAATTTCGAAAAACTTAATCTTCTTACATGATTCTCCTTGGAATTTTATCGATGTAGCAAGCAAAACCATTCAAACATTATCATTGAAAAGAAAATGAAACATTGAAATATTCATTACGAGTTTTCATTTATTTTTTTCCGGGAATCCGATATTTTATAAGTAGAATTGCTAGTTTTCAAGATAAGAGACTACGAGGTTTCGATAAAATAAAAGTAAATGGATAATTTGATTTCTATTTTATTCATTATAGATAATAGACATAAGAGATATCCTCCGAGCACCAACAATAGACCAAATGAAGGACGTTTACATTGTCCAATGCCTGATGGAAACGGATCTATACAAATTGCTTAAAACGCAAGCAATAAGCAATGATCATATATGTTACTTTCTTTATCAAATATTGCGTGGATTAAAGTACATACATTCAGCGAATGTTCTTCACAGAGATTTAAAACCAAGCAATTTATTGTTGAATACCACTTGTGACCTTAAAATATGTGATTTTGGTCTGGCCAGAGTTGCTGATCCTGATCATAATCATGCTGGTTTTCTTACTGAATATGTTGCAACACGATGGTACCGGGCACCGGAAATCATGTTAAATTCAAAGGTGAGAATTTAACAATGTGATATTACGGAAAAATTGAGCAAAATGAATATAGTGGAAAGAAGAGGCGAATTTTCATAAAAATTTGGAGACAATAATAGAATTTACAAAATTTCTGAAACCTTATGCTATTCTTCTAATTGTTGAAATGAAACAAAAAGAACATGAGAATTCTCAAATATTTTTGTTTCAATCGGCACAATTCCCTTTCTCAATATTTTATCTTCTCTGATTATTTGAAAATTTCTTACACTCAAGATCTGTTATTTGTTGATATAAGTTGAAACAACAAAGAAGGTTATCACAGGAATTTCTCTAACTTCCTTTGGCTGCAAAATATTCATGTGAAAACTAGTTTTAATATGAAACTATTATTATGCAGAAGAATTTGTTCATTCACATGGCAATGACTTTTATTTTTTTTGATAATTTCAGTGGTTCTCCAATGAAAATCCAGTGAAAATTCCGCGGAAAAATGCGATAATCCAGTCTGCTTATATCTCTCACAATAATTAATTAAAATATCGACTCAATGGCTATTTAATTATCTTGAGTGTCATTGAAGCTGAATAGATTGTCTCCCAGTATTTTTCAGTGGGAATTTTGCAAATTTTTTATTTTTCAATTGAATGTTTTCAGGGATACACCAAGTCCATAGATATTTGGTCAGTTGGCTGCATTCTCGCTGAAATGCTCTCAAGACGTGCAATATTCCCCGGCAAACACTACTTGGATCAGTTAAATCACATTCTTGGTGTTCTTGGATCGCCTTCACCCGAAGATCTCGAGTGCATTATAAATGAAAAGGTGAATTGACGTGTTTGCATTATATTCCATGTTATTATGCTAATTATCCAGATGATTACTCATCATTATGATCTTGTCGATACGTCTTATGAGGAAAGAAACCATTGTGTACATTTCTATTCCATAATTTATCGATTAACATAGTACACTGGATGTTTTCTCCAATTTTGATTGTATTCACAAGTGTCGAAATGTTTGATATTATCGATTAATTGATGAGAAATGTCGTGGAATGTTGTCACAGGCACGCAGTTACCTCCAATCATTACCGTATAAACCGAAGGTGCCATGGACTTGTCTGTTCCCAAATGCTGATCCGCGTGCACTCGATTTACTAGACAAAATGCTAACCTTTAATCCAAATAAACGGATCGTCGTCGAGGATGCACTTGCGCATCCTTATCTTGAACAGTATTATGATCCCGCTGATGAGGTAAGATCATCTACAAATTCCTTTAACTATTTTTATAATTTTCCAACTGAAACTTGCTAAAGACAAGGTAGATGTCAGTTAATACGTGGAGGATATTGAAATTTTGACTGGTAAAAATATATTTCCTCGAATTGGCCCAACATCGCGATAAACGAGTATTTTCCTATAATCAGTATATATGAAATATGGGTAGAAATAAGAGAAATAGTATTTCTATTGTAATTGGCCTTTTTGTCTTGGTAAGATCCGTAATGGCTCCGAATGAACTGAATATGGAAAATTTCATACTTGAGGTAATTATTTAGAAGTTCTATGAAAAATAATGATCGAATGAGATTGATCCATTATACTCGTTCTTCTAAAGAGCTACAGAATCATGAGAAAAGATAAGGTAAAATAGACTACCTTGGGGACAACTTGGAGTGCCATTGACAGTTGCAGAAAATTATGGAAAAATTGAGTTTGTGCTACATTTGTAGAAAATATTTCTGTCAAGTAATTTTCAGTTCAGGTTTCCCATTGAGTGAAAAATCCAATAGTGAAGGGGTAAAATACAATTAATGAATTTGAAGCCGAAACTAATGTTGCAATATTTCAGAATCTACTGAAGAATAATTTTTTCTGTACACTGAGACGCAAGTGAGATTTCCGGCTCTCGCTGCGCTCGGGGGTAAGCTCACTTCCATCCCAGTGTGCAGAAAAATAGTATACACACCTTGGGCAGTAAGTAAGAAAGCCTCAGAGCACATGTTTGTCCACCTCGGCTTCACCTCGATCAACAATTACATGTGCTCTGACACATTTCTTACATTACTGATCTAGGCATATAATATATTATTTCAAATCTCAGTTTCTCCAAATAATAATGATTGTCAAGTTCTTTTTGTAGTTTTCCTTTGATGTCAAGATATTTTTCTTTTTTAAATAGAATATTGGGTCAATTCTGTCCATTTTGAGACTTAATTGCTGAATTCTTATAGTGGTTTTTCGTAATGAACAGGATAAAATTACATCAACGAATTAGGATTCAAAAGAGAAATCAACATGATATGATTTTGAAAAATATGAATTTTTTTTACGAGATAATTTCCTCCATATTTTTGAAAATTTATATTGTGTATCAAGAATTTTCAATTTTTTCCTTTTCTACTTGAAGATGAATTTTGAAACTATCCGAAAGAACTAAATTTCTAAAATTCGTGTCATCTCAAAAATTCTGTGCGGAGGATTTCGTTTATATATTTTATATTCATTTTTGAGGAGGAAGAATTTTCATACTATTTTTCTCTTTTCAAGCCCGTGGCGGAAGAACCTTTCAAATTTGACATGGAACTGGACGATCTTCCAAAAGAAGTCTTGAAACAGTACATATTTGAGGAAACTACTCAATTTTCACGAAACCAAGAAAATGCCATGTAGTTGTACATAAAACACACTTAACTGACGTGTAACTACCACTTGGACTCACCAAAGCGCAGAATGAACGATGAAAGGAATCCAAATAAAAGAAAAAAGATTTATCATTAAAACCGTTGGCGAAACGAATCACAAAGGGAAAAAATCCAACATTGATCAATTTGGAATAATGTGTCTATGTGTGGAGGTGAGAGTATTGAAAAAAATCATTTTCCACTGAAAAAACGAAATTCTTTAAAGAATAAATCATTCTTTTTCCGCATAACAAAAAAAAAAAAAAAAACAAAAAAAAATATTATTAAAAAAAGTTAGAAAACTTATTGTTCTATTTTTCTTTTTCCTTAGAGATAATAAATTAGTCGACAATTATTTTTTTCTAAGGAAAAAAATTAAATTGTTGGTTCATGTGCTGTCTGTGATTTTATAATCAATCAATCCATTATAAAATGAAGAAAATAATCAATCATAGGAAAGAATGTATAACAAATGGTTTTCATTTCTTCCTCTTTGTTGAAATTTGAAGATTAAAAGTGTTTTAAATGTCTTTTCTAGATAAGAGAATTGTCATACTCTTTGTTCAAAATTTTCGAATTGATTTATCAGCGTGAAAAACGAAAAGGATCCGTGCTTTGCAATTTTTCCTCATTTAGAATAAAAAAAAAAAATTCAAAAAACAATGATCTTGGATTTGTTTATACAATTGAAATTTCAGAGAAGAAAGTTTCTTCTACCAGAAGAATTTTATCAATTAACTGAATAAGATGAAAGATTACAAATCTGTTTGCTATCTTAATGTATGAATAATGATCACTTCAATGAATTCTCGAAGTAATTAAACATATTAATAATAAGAAAAAGAGTTGAGAAATCCCCAAGAAAATAAGAACAAGATTCAATAATTATCATGAATTTCTTCCATTCCATTTTTGAATTTTTTTGTGTGATTAATTCGTCCAGTGATTCCTCAGTGTTTAAGTGCATTTAATCGTTTAAGGAAAACCAAAATGAATGAGAAAATAAATAAGAATTGAATATATCAATAAATATCGAACATCTCAGGGTGTTTATCGATTCGATAATTTTTTTCTGTATAAAACGAGGCAAAAATAAATGAGAATCTTGTGCTCGTCCTTGTGTATTAATTGAGGAATGCAATGTTCCCAAGGTCTTTACCTTCATTGGATTTTTCTCTGGAGAATAGTTGGAGATTATAAACAATATCAAAATGTTTTCATTTTCTCCGGGAAGTTTCCCATTTTTCCCTTCTTTGTTTCTCATTGCAATTATTCATCGTTAATCAATAAATTTTGCATTTTTGAAAATTTCCTTGGGACATTATCCGTCAATATTGAAAATTGAAATGTATATATCTATGTATTTTAATCTCGAATCGTTCTTCAAAGAAAATTACTAGTTGATCCAAAATTTAATTAATGACGCTATTCATGTGATGTCGTTTGGCCTAATATACTTACACGGTATGGATGTCTATTTGTTGCTTTTGGATTCTTATCTCAATATTTCGAAAACATTTTAACCAAAAATTAGCAGAAAAAGTACACATTGAAGAGTTAACTATTTTACCCATGGTTTTTCTGGCATTCAAATTTAATTGGGAACCTGGCAAGGAATCCTTCAAAAAATTAGAGACATGAGGCAATAGAGAAAGAAAACTATCGGAAAAGTCAAGTAAGGAAATTCAAAGGAACATTGATTAGAGATTTTACTCATTGAATTAATAGAAACGGAATTTCCAAAGAAGCTTTATTTGAACTGGATAAAAAACCAAGACCCTTGAATAAGGAAATCATCATTCAAAAAGTTATTTTATTGGTTGCATTGAGAGACTTGCCAAGGAGAAAAAATCGCTAAGACTAAAAAGAAACTAGCGTGCTGCCATTAAAATTTGATGAATGAAGTGGGAAGAAATAAAGAATCCGAGAATGAAAAATGACTTGCAAAAAACTCCACCAAGTTCAGAATCGAAAAATAGAACAAGAGAGAGGTAGCCAGAGAGAGTGTGTGTGTGTGTGTCTGAGTGAGAAAGAGAGGGATACATGTAAGACCAAGATGTAGCGTGTAAAGAGTTGAAGAACATATGAATTAAATCGAACACGAGATACAAAATGAATTTCAAGGAAATGAGCAATAGTCAGCTTTTCAACAAATATTATCCAAAAATTGATCAAGTGAATGATGAAAATTGAAATTGATTAGCCTACGTATGATCAAAGTCGACTGAGAGTAGGGGAGAGGTGCTGTAATTGTAACAAAGGGCAATTGGCAGCATTCATCGAATCACTAACAAAGCCATTAAAAATCAATGTTTTTCTTTCTGTAACTTATTTGAAATAGTAATTCATGAGGTGTACAAAAGTTTCAGCTTCTAATAATGTTTCAATATTTTAATATTTACAGTTCTTTAAAATACGCGTCAAAACATTTTTTTTCACACCTCACAACTTTTTCAGCAACAATTTTGTTTTTTAATATTATTACGCGGGGCTTGTATGAATACTTAAATAGATATATTGCGAATAATATATATCATAGTATTTTATATTAATTTTTTTATTCTTTTATCATAATTCGATTTCTATTATCAATTGATCAAAGGGCATTATGTTACAATTGTATCCCGTTGTATCCCTTACACGCCGCCATCTTGATGTCAGTTTCCACCGAATAAATTCATTTTCCAATAAGTTAATGTTCATTTTTAATTATTTAACTAGATCGGTATCATAAAGGATACTATAGAGTAACTCCCTGATGGAATTAGAATTCCAAATTTCGAAAAACGAAAAAGTAATAGTGAATAGAAAATTTTTTGTTACAAGGGGCAGCACCTCTCCCCTACCTTGAGACACTAGAACGTTATATTCAGATGTTGAAAAATAAGTTTATCAGCGGTAATGTTGACTCGGGCATCTTCTTAGACCTGAGTACCAATTTCAAGTTTCCCTAATTGATTTAAAACCGGAGAAATTCCTTGAAGATCGTTGGTCATAAGGAAACAATTATTCGCTAAGGAGATATCTGTCTTCTCAATTTGAAAAGCGTCTGTTCGAATATTTTTCTCAATTTCCAATCTATTCTTTCCCTACAAATCCATATCACCAATAAGAAAGAAGAGATCCCATGTCGCGATGGAAAGTGTATGAAGAATGAATCTTTCCAAGATGTGATGACACAAAAATATTTAATGTTCTTTGTTTTTTGAATAGTTCATGTGATTATCAATCAAGTTCACTAAGTCAGTGGCAACGAAAAATTGTCAATCTAAGTTACAATGATTGAATCAAATCTACGGATGTGGCTTGGAATATTGCTTGTGCTTAAAATCATAATTACACAATACAAATTTGTTTTCTTTTTTTTCAATGCCGAGTTGAAAACTCTCCTTTCGGAATAATTCCGTTTATTGAAAATCAAAACGATTGTTTCGAACTAAAAGAATGCCGTCTATCATGAAATTTCATCGATGAAATTCCTATTGACATTTTCCTCTCAAGAATGAAATGAAAGAAATTATTGTAACTCAATGTGAATTGTACATGTATTTTAGGAAATTATCAATTTTCTGTAATGACAAAAAAAATGCATTATTCAAAGTATTATTGTGCTAATTAAGATTAAAGTGGTTTTTTGACCGATTCAATTCATTATCTTTATTGATTCATCAATTTATTGTTCATTATCAACATGTTGTTTATCAGTAATAGATTGTAGATAAAAATACTTTCTGTTGGCATTTATATGGATCAGAATTCCTCGATTTGTTGAATTCAATTGAAATAGTTCTATAAAAAATTTCATTCAGAATTTTCGTCATCAAATTTATCATTTTTAACTTCTATTCTCAGAGGTGACCTTCCTCTAGTTTGATGGCGAAGTCGTGATCTCAAATCTCCCAGAACTGAATTTCTCGGATTTTCACTGCAAACACAAAGAATTAAGAAATGATTTGCCAAATATGATATTTCCTTCCTATTACGAAGAGACATAAATAGTTTGTTCTTACCTATCGGAGTATGGATTGTCACCTTGATTTTTATAATTAAGTCTGGCCCAAACAGTTGAAGCGACCCTAGGTTTTGATCGGGGCACAACTTTGATTACACTTCCTTTCGGGCCTTGAATTTCTTTCTCCGAGATTTCACTACTACTACTATTACTACTACTATCAGAGTCAGAGTCTTCTTCTTGGACCTCTTCGAGCCCTTTATTTTCCTCCTCCCATTCCCCCTCTTCCTTCTCGGAATCATGCATCATTTTTTCTTCATCTTCCATCTCCTCCTCTGCGTCTGCATCTTTGATGCTATATCTTTGAAGATCATTGGTTATAATAACTTGAATTCCTTCTCGAAACACTGGAAGTGATTTTCTACTTCCTAATCGAGACCTCAAGTCTGTACTTGATTTTTGTAGCTTGAAACAAGAGGAAACTGAATTAAGAAATTTGGAAAAAATTACAAATCCTGAGTTTTGTAATGATGAATATTTAAATAAATATGGGAGATGAAAAACAACTATGAATTCGAAAATTCCAGTCTTTCCAAAATTGAATTTTTCTGTAGATGAGGATTGGGCAAAATAAACTTGTGAAGCGAAATTTCGGAATATTAAAGAAATAGAATCTTCAACAAGGGTCACGCACACCTCCCTAGAAAATTATTCCTCATTTTTTTACATTAAATTGATTAAATTCGACGTTTGAAGCAATGTCCAACTTGTACCGAAATTGTACGACGATTCATCATGCAGAAATTGAGATACTTGTTCTAACAAGGTGATGTTTTACAGGTTGAACAGCATGACCTATGGCGTTAGGGATAAATTTTTGAATGGAATATCTCCATTTCTGCCCGGTAAATTGTTGTGAAATTTCTCCGTAAGCTAAACATGGCTTACAACTTGGTGTTCACAAAAGTGCATGTATAAAAATCAAAAAACAATTTTTACGTGGCCCCCAAGCAGAGCTACGGGCGGTAAGTGGGACATATTGACTTTACGTCAATCTTTCTTGTAGCAAATTTCAAGAACCACAAAAACAGAGCCAAGCAAAATCACTTCATCTCGTTTAGTTTCTGGAGATACCCCTGGAAACCAATGAATTATCTAAGAGAAAAAAAGGAGGTATGCGTGAGCTTTCCCAAAGTTCTGAAATACAATCTATAGATGATTAGAAGTATTCGTGATGAATTATTTTGAAATTTTTACTTTTCTTTTGAATTGTTCAAGTTTCTTCTTTCTGACTTTCTCCTCTTCATCATCGGCGTGCATTCTCATTCTTGGAACTTTACTACGTCTCGCCCAGTCTTCTTCACTATCATCTGACGCAGATCCTGTGGAACTTACTACTTCTGTGTTTAATTCCTTCTGTGTTTTCAATCCCAATCTCTCTTTTATACTTCCTCGTTCAGGAGTTTCGCAAATCTCTGGTAATGATTCTCGTGATTCTATATTTTTTCTGTTTACATAATTGTCTTCAACAAATTCCAAAGTACCCCAGCTTGCTGATAGTTCACCCCAAGGATTATTACTTTTTTTCGTTTCATCTCCATCATTACCACTTGTTTTTCTAGATTTCGTACAACCTATCTGCATGTACTCTCTCTTCCTAGATTCGGTTAATATTCTTTTCATTCCTGCGAAATTTGGATTACCATATTTCTTATAATATTCGCTCTTCCTTTGAGCCCTCGGTTCTTTTTTGTCAGCTCTTGTTGCAAATCTAAGAAGAATTCTGTTGGATTTCGGTGAGTCAATTCCCTTTCGCCATAATCCTGATGGTAATGGTGAAACAATTTCTTTACAATTAATAATGCTCTCATCATTTTTATCTTCAATTTCTATTGAACTATTATCATCAGAGAACTTATCTCTTCCACTCTCCCCTACTTCTGGTAGATCGATGATTTTTTTGGAAAGACCTAGCAAAGCTCTGGCTGCAGAAATGTTGTCTAGCCACACGACATTACCTAATCAAGTATTTTCGGTTAGTACAATGGAAGAGTTCAGTAGTAGAGCACTGAATTAAAATTAGTGAATTTTTCTATTGAATCAGTGTACATCAGATACTTCAAAATCTACGGGACATGCGGATATCTCTGCATTATTTCCTGAGGCTGTGTCAATTTTTTCAAAAAATAATGATTACATGATGTCCCTTCGACCTCCATCACATTTTGAAGAATTTCATAAAATCTGATATGAAGTAATGTAGTATAACATTAAACTGGAATTACTTACAAGAAATGTCATTGATCCATTCTATTGATGCTGGTGCATAATCCTCAAAGTACTTAAAGATATCCTTAGTACTCATCTCTTCTGTTCCTCTCATGTGAATCACATTCAGTCTCATGTGTCTGCTATTTTCATTATCAGCAACAACACCCATGCTGTAGAAGAAATAATTCTGAATTTTTATTTCGAATGGGAGAGACAATTGATAAATCAAATTAAGAGATGCGCGCAGACACAAGCTTGATCGCTTTAACTTGATGAATTCTGTGGAATTCTTTTGAAATCATGAATCAATTTTTTTTTCCAAAACAGGCTGAGAGGGAGAAGCATGAAAAAAAAACTTTAATGGCTCCATTAAGTTTTGAGATCTCTTTATACACTTGGCTTTGAATACGAAGCAAATGAATTTGATCGACCACTCAAGAATTGAATAATTTACGAATAGATAATCAATTAATGTTTTATGATAAATGAAAAATATTGACCTCGAGTACAAATCCACATTTTCGATTATTGCTTTCTCATTTTCCTTCAGACCAAATCTTTTAGCCCTCTCTTCCATTTTTTTTTGTTCCTCTTCGCTGAATATATTAAATCCAGTTGTAAATGTCCCACCACCCGTGTTCTCATATCGACGATCAACCCCAAATTGATCATCATTAATGATTCCTTCATCACTATCACCAGCTTCATCCACGTTTTTCACACGTTTTTCTTCTGTGAAATGGGACTCTGTCTCCATTGGTTCTTCATCAGCCTCTGCCATTTTGATCAAAGTATATATTAATTATTGAATTTATCTTTAGTGATTGAAGGAATCCCTTGGTTTTTTTTCCAACTTTCACTCTGCAAACAGTTTTAAAGGTTAGGAAACTCAATACGATCATTCAGGCGCCATTTTGAGGTATTGTCGAACCAGCCAAAGAGGTAACCTCCGTAGTCGACCCGAAGCTAAAATTTATATGTTGTAGCATCAGAGCCGAATATTTCCGAGGTTACTTCATTTGCCAGTACGGCTATGTATAGTAAGCTTGGGATCGTGGATAAAGGGGTGCGTTCAGAAACGTCACCTCGGGAGAAAGGTAGAGCAAGCTTAAGGCCTTCGCACACGAATTCCTTAGCCGTAGGCATAAGACGTAACGCAAGTTTTCAGCCAATCATGAGCGGGACGTAAAGTTTCCGCCAATGGGACGGAATCCGTAAGCTGTTATGCCAGTTCTAAGCAGAAGAGTTACGTTGACCAATCGGACGGCACTTTTAGACACATTAAAATCGGAAGAGGAGGAGAGTTTCCTAACCTGATGTTTTGTTGTGGTATGATGCTATTGTTGAACTAGCCAAAGAGGTAACCTTCGAAGTCAAGGCGAAGCTAAAACTGACATGCTGTAGCATAGGAGCCGAATATTTCCGAGGTTACTTCATTGGCCAGTACGACTTCAACTGTAGCGGTTCAACCTTGAGAGCCGTCAGAAGTTCAGGGGTATGCAGAAATCACTTAAAAATTCCGAAAAGATGTTCCAAAAATAGGTTAAATAGTTCTTTCCTCTTCAATTTCTGAACAAGAACTGGTTCCTTTCAATAGCGACTTCTTCCCCAAGAGTTCAACAATAATATATGTTCCAATAGATCATATCTCTTCAGCGGGTCAGCCTATTTCATATTTTCTTTCATCAGATTTTTCTTCATGAAATTCTTTAAGAATCATAACCCGAAAATTAGCGATCAATAATTCCATAAGAACACTGCAAAAACTAATGTTTCACAGATGTCTTAATTCAAGATATCAGTTAGAGAAAAATATTTTAAATTTACTTTATTTCTTCACCAAATTTGCAGGATTTATCATGCATAATATATAATCGTTTGTTAAACACTTCAATGAGTCAAGTTAAATCTTTCAGAATCTTAAGCTCAATTGGGTAATTTTAAATTAGATGGCTGAGAGAAAATGCCAATGCCTTTTAAAAAACGTCGACAAGTACGCGCCCCCATTTTATTGGGAAAAAAAATACGAAATCAGAATAGTACAAGTACGTAGGTCTCCTTCTAGCGCGCATGTTGAAGTCCCATCGGATGAAGAGTTGTGCATTACTTTTTCAAATTAACTCATCATCTTATTATTCGGATAGTAGATGTAGTTGGCATTGTGCAATGGATTTGGAAAATTGAATGGTACAGAAATTAAACAAAAGAAACGTACTTGGCATACTCTAAATCTGTATTTTCGCTTGGTACACCAAGTACGTTTCTTTTGTTTAATTTCTTTACTATTCAATTGTTCAAATTCATTGTACAATGCCAATTTTATCTACTATCCGAATAATAAGATGAATAATAGGATGAATTAATCTGAAAAAGTAATGCACAACTCTTCATCCGATGGGACTTCAACTTGCGCGCTGGAAGGAGATCCGCGGATTTCGGCTATTCTGCTTTCGTATTTTTGTTTTTCCAATAAAATCGGGCACATATTTGTCAACGTTTTTTTTTTCAATGCACAGGCGTTTTTTGCAGCCATTTCACTCCTTTTTGCTTCCGAATGGAAACTATGTAATCACAAGAATTTTCAATTGTAATTTTTTAAATAAAAGATACCTAAAATGGTCTGAAAAGAATGAAAATGTCTGTGTGTGGGTCTATATGTGCAAAAAAGTCTCAACTACAGTGTAACGGTTTTATAGAAAAATCCCATATGTGTCCATTTTTGGAAAATCCGTTTTTAATGGAATTTCGGGAAAATATTCCACTGATTTCATTTATACTCATATACTATCTAGAGAGTTGTATGAGTTAGATCTCAGTTAGATAACGAGTTAGATGCTCGTTAATTTTGAGCTCATTTGCATGATTAGATCTCGAGTTATTGCCGTTTTAGAGAATTTTTCAAAATTTGATATTTTGATGATTGTTTCGAAAAAGTTATATCAGTGCTTCTGAAGGTATTGAGGCTCTAAGAGAATAGAGAATGTTGCATTGATCAAAATCATTAATACTTCTGCCAGATCACTGGATTAGAAAAGAATGCATGAAATACATCCGTCTGAGAAACTCCAGGTTTCAGCCATTATTGAGTTTTATGCTTTGAATAAATGACGAATCTGTAAGCCAAATTTATCTATCGCTTTATAAATGATACACTCAGCAAAAAAATGAAAAGAACAGTAAATTTTGTCAGTTTTTTTGCCTGATTTTCAAATGGCTGTAACTTCGCCGAAAATCATCGTATTAGGATAAAAGAAAATGGTTGGAAAGCTTGAAGTCTCTACGCTTGAAATATTGAGATGAAAATTTTTTATGACCATTCGTTATAACGAGATAAGAGAGTTGAAAGCGGAAAAATTTTTTCTCTTTTTTTTTCATTTGACTCCTAGTCAAATGCGACTCTAGCGTTTTTTTTTTAATTAAAAAAAAAAAAAATTCTATTTTTTTCATGTTTTTTTTTCGAAGAAAACCTTCCGATTTTTTTATTGATGAAAGAAAAAAAACGAATGTTCTGATGATTTTTGCAAAAAAAAATCGATTTTTTCATTGTTTTTTTTTCGGTGAGATTGAACGAATTTTGCACAGGGAATCACGGAGAAATAACGGAGAAAACATTTTTTCGGCCTTGATCATCATTAATTGGCGTTTAAGGAACAAAAAAGTGTTCCTTTAATTTTTGCTGAAACTTTCTTCATTCGGGAAAAAAAACGTTTGAACCGATTGGCTTGCAAATTTAGAGGGTTCTTCAGCACACATTAAACTAAAGAAAAACGTTAAAATATTTGCAATTTTCACAAAATTCGCGAAATGCAGGGCAATTTTCAAAAAACGAAAAAAACACAATTTTTCGGTACTTTTTCGAACCAATTTTAGAAATGGAAGAAAATTTTTTTCCAACTGAACAGAGCACGGATTTTACAGAAAATTCATCCAAGTTTACGAATCTCATCATCCGCTTGCTGTGCGATCAGTAGTTTCTGAGATATCGACGATTAAAGACAAAAGTGTGTTTTTTGATTCAATCGACGATATCTCAGCAACAAAGGGTCGTAGTAAAAAGGTGAATTGAAGCTGAAAGATCAGGCTACACGATCCTGGTAAGGGTTAGATCGAGGAAATTTTTTTGAAGTCCGTGGAACAGTTTGAAAAAATGAAAAAAAAAAGAAAAAAAATTTTTCCGCTTTCAACTCTCTTATCTCGTTATAACGAATGGTCATAAAATTTTTTTACCTCAATATGTCGAGAGTAGAGACTTCAAGTTTTCGAACCATTTTTTTGAAATCCTAATACGATGATTTTTGGCGAAGTTACAGCCATTTGAAAATCAGGCAAAAAACTGACAAAATTTACTGTTCCCTTAATTTTTTTGCTGGGTGTAGTTTTTCAATATTCAGGTCACTATTCTCAATTCAGGACGGAATTCATAAGTACTGCAGTTGGGTTAAGCAATAGAGGAGACAAGGTCAATAATTTGCATCTAGTACTCGCCTAATAGTCACCGCAAAACACTTAGGATTATTAGGGCATGAGAGTAGTAGAGCTCACTTCAAAGACCCTGTTTAGGAGCAAATCCCAGCAATCCTCATGAATTCATTGCAGAAACTTTTTTTGATTTAAACATTAAATCATAAGAATATTGTATTTTCTGGTGGAGAGTCTGCTATTCTATTATTCTGAGAATGTTTGTATTAAATCATTGCCATAATGAGTAATATATTTTTCATCAATCCATATCAATCAGCTCAAAGATCTAGTGAGCCTTGACATTTTACAACAGCGATTGAATGATGAATTCCAATTCTTCAAACAATAAATTCAAATATTATGATATCTGGCTCAAGTCTGGACTTTCATGAAATGATCCTTGTTTCGAAACGTGTTAGCATTCCATGATACTGAAAATCGCTGATACCGAAAATTTTTTAGTGTTTTTTCCGTTGAAAAATAAACTATTATCCAAAAAATGAAGAATATGCAGATGTAGGAAATTGAAAAAACTATGAGTGCTAATCTCCGAAAGATTTTCTTCATCTCAATTTATTTGTTTCAAAAAATCCGACAAATTGTCAGATGTGTGCTACTTTCATTATTATTAACATTCCAAAGATCAGCAAGGCTTGAGCTCAAGCTTGAATACCAATCTACGGCAAAGCTTGACGGTGTCTACATCCAACATGGGATATCCTTGGGCTAATTGTGCATTCCTGCCTGAGCATTATTCAATTATCATAATTACCTTTTTATATTTTTTTCTATGTCATTTTCAGCATTATGTGGGAAAAATGAGAGAGCATGCATTGAAAATTTTCAAGAACATTACACGCTGTCAACATTATGCAATGTCTTTCATATCAATATTCTTTCTATCAAAATACAGCAAAAACTTTCGAAAATGGTGCAAATTATGAATCCGGATACAATCATAAAGTATACACGAAATATAGATGGTCCGCACTCATTCGAAATGCACTTTGCACATATCCAAAATTTGTGTCCGTGAGAATTCGAACTCTACTGAATTCTTCTTATGTTGAGATTACCACTCATCTCTTGTTCCGCTCAAATGGTGACAGCTATAGCGTTCTCCTGATTGGCTGTTAGACTTGAGTTGCATCTTACGACTATGTTCTACGGAAATTCGTGTGCGAAGGCCTTAAGGATATCCTAGTGGCAGGTTCAAATGATCGACTTTTTTTTTTTCCTCTTAGTTATTATAATTGCTATAACTATTTCGATTTTTCCACATTTTACCGATACTAAAATGATGTCCACGATGATAAATTGTTATTAAATAATATTATAAATATTCAATATTGTTCCGCATTTGACTCACGCGGTCCCAGTATCTAGGACTATGATTGGAGGATTCTCGGATTTTAAATACCAATATTCCCGCCATTGATTTTTTCATGTAATTAATTGCATTAATCATCGTTATATGTCCGGTAACATGCATTTTTCATGATTTCAAAAATTAATAGACATTCTGACGAACAAAAAACATATAAGGTTGTATAAGGAAAAAATAGGTCTGTGATCATGAATTTTCGCAGTGAAACTGAAACTGAACCTCACTTATGGAGTTTCAATGTTAATTCAATGATTTTCATAAATTAATTTTGGCCTTATTTGTCCGGTAACATGGGGTAAACTGAATTTTTTAAAAATCTCCTCATGCTATTCTATCGAAAGTGACCAAAATTGAGAAGGAAAAATAGATTGCCCGAACCACTAGGATATCCTTAAGATGAAAGAAGATAAAAAATGATCAGTGCTGAATATTTTCTTAATCAACAAATTAGCAATGATTATTAATTTCAAGTCGCTCCAAGCATCTATGAGAATTATTACTGAAGTGAAGTTGAAATAATCCATTTTTCAGTCAATTATGTATTTTTCGTCATGGATTTATTTGTACAATGAACGAATGAAAAATTGACGAATTGCCCCACATACCCGACTTTATTATCAGCATTTTGACCTATATGAAAATTTTGAGTAAATGTTCTGGCAATACCAATATCCACGAGTTTTTTTTTCTTATATATGCTTCCAAAAAAATCGCGGCTTATCTAAGCAATTTCCATGGATGTCTAAGAAGGAATGGAATTTTCTGTTTTGATTTGAAAAAAATCGATTCTTACCCTATTTTTTTTCGAAAATTCGATTCTCAAGAATCGACTTTTTTTGTGAATGGGCCATCACTACCTGTGTGTGTATGACTGTGCACACACATATGTCTCAATAGCGTGTGAAGTCTTATATGTAGAATTTTGATATTTAGTCACTGAAGTCTCCACTTCCAGCCCTTTTGTATTGGAATTGGTTCAGTAGTTTTGAAGATATTAACAAATTTCGACAATTCATATTTCACCAATATTTTGGAAAATTCTGAAGCGATTTCGCTCAAATTGATAGGCTGTGCTAGCAATCATATGAACTAGCTTGCTACGGATTTTTTGCTGATGATAATTTTAAAAAAATTGGGATTTCAATAATTTTTTCAATGGTGTCCTTGTTAGCACGATAACTGCAAAAAAATTCAAGCTAGAGACTTCCGATTCGGTAGATTTATACTTCTCATAACACTGATGTTTGGGATTGGTGAATCCAAATCCCATCAATTTATATAGCTGTCAAGAAAATTATTGATTCTTCAAATAGATATAACGAAAACATTCATCTCCAGAAAATAAGCTATGAGTAATTGAAGAAAATGAGCTCACCTTTCACTTAAGATAAAACCAACCAGGTTGTTACGACTGATGAACCGAAGATATGTGCGCAAGGGTGAATTTTTTCAAACTGGAAAATTTCCTCCATTAAAAAGCTGTTCAATCAATTATGCCCACTAGTCATCCCATGCATCAGTGTTATGAGAAGTATGAATTCACCAAAATGGAAGTTCCTAGCTTGAGTTTTTTTTCAGTTATCGTGATAACAGGAACTCGATTGAAAATCATTAAAATCAAAATTTTTTTAAATTATCATCAATAAATAGATACATCATCAAGAATAACGTTCCATAGCGGTATTGGTAACACCGTGAGAACGCGGTGTAAACACAGTGTTTTTACGGTGTTAACACCCTTTCAGTGTTTATACCGTATAACGACGGTGTATGCATAGTGTTTTTTGTGCAGTTTTAACACTCAATTTACACTGTGTATATGCGGTGTTTCGAGGGTGTTTTTACGGTGGTTCCCGGGATGAAAAAATTTGAGTCTTTCGGTGGTCGAAAGACTCCTGTCCCGGTCTCTGACAGAGTCCCTATTCGCGCAGGGACTTTCTAGAGACACCTTGCTGTCTCTCCGAACGGGACACGTGTCAAAACAAAAATAGAATTCGCAATGAAATGGCAATTGGAATGAAATCATTAAATATTGAATAAAATTGAATTATTGAATACTCTCCTCCTTTTAAATTTTAACAAAAATGGAAATTCATGTGAAACGATTTAGTAAAGTGGAGAAAAAGGAATCCATTCTGAAGCGACTTGCTAATAAATTAGCAGATAAATCATGATGTAGATAATGATGCAAGTTTCCACTTGTTTGATATTGTTTCGGTATGATAATAGGTACGCATTTCCGAAAATGTCAATATAAAATCTATTTAATTTTTTCAATACAACAAAAAAATTAGTTCGAGTGTGCCCTTGATTTCTGTCTGCTGAAGGTCTCAGAGTATCATCCACAGCAATGATTTTACAAATTTCATTGATGTGACAGTCCAAGTTCCATTGGTGGAAGAACATATGTCCAGCCCGGTGGAAAGGAGTGGAAGTATTTTCGATTTCTTTTCCGATGAATTTTTCCAGAGTTCTTCATAAGATTCTTGCATCGATAGCTTTGAATCAAGACGCCAAAAATATCACAGTTCTTACCGAAAATCGCAAGAGTTTTAAAAGAAGTTTCTCGACAAAGCCGTCACAATATTATTGTTTCCGTGATATAGCTATGATGATTGTGTTCTTTTTTATTTGCTGTATTCGAAACCTTGAGATTCATTCTGTTATTTATGATAAGTCGCTGACATGTTCTTTGGACCTATCTCCATTTATCACTGCACCACTCAAGTCATTGTTGTTACAAAACAAGTCAATATTGGAACGTTAAATTAATTTTTCTAATAATTCTGAACTTTATAAAACGATAATATGATATTGCAATTTTTATTGATAGAATTCTCTATATAGAGAATAGTATCAATGAAAATTACAACTCATTTATTATGAGTATTAGATGGAATTCTTCATGCCTCATTCATTATCTTTTTGTATTCTTTCTGGTCATTCACAAGCTTTTTGAAAACTTTGTACTTCTTTACGTGATACCTGAAAATTGTCTTCATTAATGAAAACGAATCGAATCATGTTAGCTAAAATTAGACTCGAATAAAGTCAATGTTTACGTAAGGATCAACGTACTGATATGAAACAGGTCGTGGTTTGATCAGATTTCCACTTCCTGCCATGGCTCTGATGGCCTTGTTAACTGATGGATAAGTTCCAGCAGCGCAGGCACCAAGTATTGCTGATCCCAAGAGGACAGATTCCCTCTCAGAGGGGATCAAAACTGGAAGATTCAACACGTCTGCTTGGATCTGAACGAATAATGGATTTTGACTTAATCCTCCACAGATTAGAATAGTTTCTATAGAATATCCTGACTCTTTTAGGGCTTCGAGAATATGTTTAGTACCGTACTGGAAAGAAAGAGAATAAAATATTATTCCGAGTGTTATTTTCCTGTAATCAGAACCTCACGTAGAGACAGCCTGTTGTATTCTTGTTCTATTTGCGCTGAAATAGAATTATCTGGTTTTCGTACTTTACTACAAATTTGAGAGTTAGAATATTACTGTAAGAGCCTGAAGAGTAGCAAGATATAAAACTGCAAGATTTTCTTCATCTGATGATAATGAAAGACCTGAGATCTGTAAATAATTCAAAGAGTCATGAAAATATGAATTCGGAAAAATCTTTCATTAATGAAAAAAATTGATATATGCAACCAAATTTCTCGTACCATTCCTTGAAGAGTAGGATCAGCCAAGGGGGATCTATTTCCATGAAAATCTGGCCAAACGTGCAAATCTTTAGTGAGATAAGAGACATCTGGAAACTTTCGCTCTTCAGCCATTGATTGGAGTAAATTGGAGAGATACTGTTGAATATGCCTAAACAAAAATTGCTTTTTTTTTCATTTTTCAAGCATTGAATTGTAAGAGAGTGAAAATCTTACATCTTGTCATGAATCCTCTTCCGAATAACACTTGAAACTGGATGAGATTCTATGATATGATCCAATAATTTTCCAGTTGAACTCTGTCCTCCTTCATTCAGCCATAGTGAAGGAACCATGGCGCTGTAATAAGGACCCCAAATTCCCTCAACAAATATTGGTCTCTCACTGACTGCCATGTGGCAAGTGGAAGTGCCACAGATGAGTCCTATAAGATTGATTAGTTTTACATTCTAACGGGAAATTTTTTTGACTGCTAATATTCTGCAATTTCAAAGGCATCTAAAATGGAGAAGAGATTTGATCATTTTTGCGATTCTCGTTACCTAATCTATTGATGAATTTATCGGAGATACTTGGTGCAGAGCATCCCATCATTCCTAAACCTCCAGCATGAGCATCAATAATTGATGTACCAACCGGAGTTCCTTCTTTTAATCCCAATTCAGTAGCAGCCATGAAAGATAAGCCATGTCCAACTGGTTCCCCAGGGGCCTTCACGTCGTTACCTTAAAAATTAATTCAATTTTTAGACTATAGGGAACCTTGGCACATGATAGTTGAACGATTTCGAGTAATTTCTGTAATATTCTTTTCGTACCGATTCGCTTCCAATTATTTTCTTTCAAAGACGCTAAACCAATTTGTTCAAAAAAATCTTCATTCCATCCATTATTACCATGCGGACTTGCAGTGTAATTCCATTTACATAACAAAGAACAGAGAGACCTGACAAGGATTTTTTCTTTAATTACAATGAATTTGATCTTCATTTTATAGATTTTTCAATTCTATTACATGATAATTTCACATGTGGATATCATTAAGAAAATTTAGTGATACCTCGATTCTGATCCAGTTGCTTTCCACGTCAGAAAATCTGGTAAATCCAAGAACAGTTTTGTGCGATGCCAAGTATCTGGGAGATTTTTTTTGAGCCATAAAAGTTTTGGAATTTGCATTTCAAGTGAAATTTTTCCTCCCACGTATTTCAAGGTTTCATGTCCTATCATGTTGATGAAATTGGCCTCTGCTTCAGCTCGGTGATCCATCCATAGTATCACATTACGTCTATTATCTCCTAAAGGCCAAAGATATTTTTTTTTCGTATACACGGGAAAAGAAACGAAAATTTGCAGTTTTTCTTACCGTTCAGGCTTGCTGTTACGGGCTCGCCAGCTTCATCAACAAGTACTAAAGAGCAAGTTGCGTCAAAACCAATTCCTCGCACCTGTTCTTTAGAGATTGTGCTCATCACATTCTGTAAGATTCCAACGAAAAAAATTCAATAGAGGAACATATAATTATAAACAAGAATATTATCTTCAATCACCTTCACAGTTCTCTTCACAGCATCCCAAATATTCTCCGAGGATTGCTCATAAAAATCTGGTACAGTATTGTAAGTTTTAATGGGATTTGTAGAAATTCTCATCAATTTTCCATCCGAATCGAAGAGTCCTACTCGGACACTACCAGTACCGACGTCAACCCCAATATAGTAATCCATCATGCTATTCAACTGCCTTCAATCATGAAACTATTCACTTGACGTCGAAACGGAGCTAACCCCTGTTGTTATCTTGGATTAATAGAGCCATAAAAGTCTTTACAGGTTTCAAAACGTATTGCCATTTATCATTGACACTCATGACCCCTGATAACAACTTGGCAATAAAAAAACTCGTCTTATTCTTGCTGTATTTTCTAAATTGGAAATGATTTTTTTAATGGATTAAGAATAGTTTATGATCATTCGATGATCAGAATATATTGCTTGATGGAGCAAAAGCCATTGCAAAAAGTATTTGTGATGAATTTTCTGTGTTTTCTCCGGCGGAGAATTATCTACATAACAAGTTAATCACGAGTAAATCGTGGCGATCAAATGAAATTTGAGTGCAAAATTAGCTCTACACAGAAGAATGTCTTTCATTTTTAATAGTTCGTTCACTACATTCTTTCATCGAGAAACTCGACTAAATTTTGATAACAATGATGACAATATCAGTCCTCGATTCCTGAACATATGGACATCGATGATTACTCAACTTTTCATTCCTTGCAATCTCACAGTTCTCATGACTACACACAGGACTAATGTCGCAACGACCATCAATCGAGTGATCTTTGTAAATTTATTCGTGTACTCGAGAAAAGATAATTGAGTACTTCTCAAATGCTGGAACTCGATTATCCAAAATTCGAATCGAAACTTTTCAATAATAAAATAAAACAAGATAATTTGAGAGAATTCTCGAGTGCTTAACCTCAAAATGGTTCGATTCAAGAACAGGTAAAACATCCTATTTTTTGTTTACATCCTTCCGATTTGGTTTCATTGTGGTCTTTTAAGGTACATTACCGTTGAGATAACGCCACGAGGTGATGATGATCGACCTTTGGTATTGAAACCAACTGCATTGCGTTACTCAATTCAAAAAAATATGGAAAAAATGTATGGAGACTTTGGACTTGCTGCTATCAAGGCTTCATTTAATGGTAAAAAATAACAAGATAGGTTCTCAAGAAAAAAAAAATAAGTTTAAAAAAAACGCAACATAATGTTCATCAATGGACAAGTCTTCTTCTTTCAGCAAAATATTGTAACACACACACCGGAGTAGCTTTAATTAAATGTCGTCACGGTCCTCATAATTTTTTAATTGATTCAATTCCTACGATTAATGATGTTGGTGGGAGATTTGTCTCAACTCGAATTATTTACGTTGGTGCAACAATGAAACACTGTTTTTATTTTATCCAAGTAAGTAAACAATAATCAAGTGAAAAATTCCAAGTTGACATTTGTCAATTCATTATTTCAAGAATGTAATTGGATGAGATTTTTTCCACATAGGACTGATGATAAAATTGTTTCTAATCTTGACTTCTTTTGACTAAAGGAACATCAGCAACGGAAATTACAGGGAATGTGGGGCAAGTTAAAGTCCGATGCGGAGAGGAAAAATATGATTGAAACTTTGATGACACTTAAATTGGAAACGAAGGAGTTCAAATGATGGAGCAATTTCCCAAAATTCATATATGAACTTGAAGGAAAGAAAGAAGCCTCTCACCAAAAATGCATTAATTATCTGATTAAATTTCACTAAATAAACAATTGAACGATTTGTGTGTTAACTCGTGCGTGGAAGATGATTTATTGAAGTAATGATCGGGAATACAAATGTTGTAATTATTAATCTCGAAGTAATTTTATATTATCATGTGGAAAGAACTCATCAATGTCCTTCAATTCTTCTTACGTTATGAAATCAGAAAAATCATTCAGCCTGAAGAAGAAACGATTTTTTTGTATTAAAAACGTTATTCCATCTTGGATAATTACAAAGACATGTTCAAAATGTTCGCATAAATTCACGTTCGCCAAACAATAAAAAGATGGAATTTCTCCAAAATGATTGCGACTGCTGGAGGAAATATTTTTTGAATCTTTGGAGTTTTGGAGGTCGCTCCAGTGTATTTCTAAAGGGTCACACTCCCCTCCACGGTTTGAAATAGCACCGAGGGGGTGACGACTCCCTCTACATACCAGTTTACCGAAACTCGAAGTGTGGAAACGTTAAACAGGCGTCTTGTGACAATTATCAATTTATTTGGCTTTAATTTGTTTAGTTCGATTGTCCGAAGTTTGGGAAATAGAAGTAAATTGTAGAATAATCACCAATCGGAGTGTGATAACATTCATTAAGATTGTCTCCAGTAAAAAATTATAAATAAGGAGGGAGCCTTAGCGACTGTGCTCGATTCTATGTGAATCGAGGTGGGCAGAAGGTTCCCGGGAATCTCCTATGTCTACTTCCCAAGAAGTTGTTGAGCGAAAAAAAAAAGCTAATGAGGTAATATCATTTCTAATATATTCATTATTCATCGAAAAAATTATAAAGAGTCTTGAAAGTATTTTGTTTTGATTGAGAGTAGGCCGGATTTTTTTTCTATTTGCAACATCTCTGGGCGTTATTGATCTCCATTGGCAAAGAAGGAATGCAAATCTTTTTCATGAGAAATGGAGTACACTTGGCATTTATTTGCAGATGTTTTGTATGAAAATTCTGAGGTTAGCAATCAGAGACTTTATCGTTGTATTCTTAGATGATTCGCTAAAATAAAATATGATGGAAAAATTAGATGGGAAATGTATTAGCGTATATTTCAAATTTTTCTCCAACTCGATATTATTCTTATTTCTAATCATATAAATCATTAGTTTTGTCACACTGTGAAGCAAAAATTCTTGTGGCGAGAAAGTTTCTTTATAACAAATTTTCCCTCTGAATCTTAATATCCATATATGTCGGAATTCCCAGGAGCTAAGTAGATTTTCTACAGCTAAGTCAATTATCTTGCAGCAGAGTTTTTTTTCTCAGTGCTAAAACTGTTACAAGAAGAAATATTGAAAGAGATTATTAATAATAATATGCAATGATTGCAACTCATACTGAAGGTGGTATTATGAATGCATTATTTAGCTTATAAAAGTATCGAACTTTTTTTTTTCACTGAAAACGTTTCTATGAAATTTCTATGATTCCTTCAAGCAGCCAAAATTCAGAGATCCCAGTAGTAGGTATTTTCTTGTCCATCTGCTTGCCTCCTTTTCCCCACTCTCTCCTACAGTTAAACGTCCTCCCTAGAATGCATTCTTTGGGTCCCCGAGTTTATATTTACCCTCAGTACAACATGCACAGCATGTCTGGATGCCGTTGCAGAGGTATTTTATGCCAAAAAATCCCACAGATTGTATCAAAAATATCTCAATCCTCATACAGATATAAAAACTTCTTAATAATGACCGCAGTTACTCGACAAGTTTGAATTAAACTCGTGAGTTTTCATTCTGATGAGTGAATGCATCGTTCCAACTTAAAGGTCCCGCAAAATCCCATCCTTGTAGTTTTTTGAATTGATTCTGTTGTTTTCCTTTGGATTCTTAATGATTTCCAACTCACCTACCGTCTCTGATGTAGAAAAAAATCTTCAACGATATATCTGAATCCAATAATGTATACGCCATCTTCTTTATATCCTATTTCTTCTTCATTATTCTCAATTATATCGAATCAACTTTCGTCTGTGGATTTTTCCGGTGTTTGTTGTGACGTTTAGCCAATATCTATTCCCTACAATTTCTAAAGCTCAATCATTAGATTTTAGAAACAGTTTGAGATTATTTCCATTAAATATCGTTACTTCTCATTTCTCTTTACTGATTATTTCCATTTTTTCTCCAAAGGTTGATTTGGAGAAATGGAAATTATTAACCCTTTCAAACTGTATGTTGCTTCTACGCAACACGCACTTCGAGGCCTTATAGAACTGCATCAGTTGGCAGTATCAGGATTCCAACTAAATCGCTTTATCAAGCAAGGTCAGATGTAGTCTGAAGCTTTTGAACTTTTTACGGACATATTTCAGCAATTTTTTTTTACAACTAAATAAAATGCGCTCATTCCAAATTTTTCAGATGTTATTATTGACATCTTTAGCTTTACAAAAATATTCTTTTTCAGTTCATCTCACAATATTTAAATAACCTTTGTTACGGCCAAAGTAACCACCTAGAAAAAAAGAGATGTGACTGCTCTAGCAAATTCATTTATACCGATTGTTTGAGTATCTTTTGGGTATAATTTCGGTATAGTAGACATTGGGTAGGATTTCGGTATAATTTTCAGATTATACCCAAATCATACTCAAATAATACGAATATTTTCAGTATATTCGTGAAATTTTTATACCCAAACTATCTCAGCGAAACACCATTGTTTTCTTCTCTTCGCTACTAAAATCAAAATATCGTTAATTTTCAAATAGAGAATTGTGAAATTCTTGGATTGAAAACAATAAGTGATCAAAAGAATGAATGAATATGAATTGGTCCGTTTAATTAATCTGTATGAATATCATCGTCATAGAAAAAAAGAGGCGCAAGTGCTATACTTATGCGTAGGATTTACGCACTTTTGTTCCAAAAGCGACGATATACTCCATGGTCCATTTTTCTTATATCTGAGTCGCTAAGTGGCGATAAAATTGTGAGCATTGAAATTTGTTTAGAGAATATCAAAATACCCCGCAGCTCAGTTGCAGAGCAGCAGACTACGAATCTGAAGGTCCTGGGTTCGATCCCCGCAACCTGCTCGATTTCTTTTTTCGTTATTTCCCTCTATAAATGTTACTTTATAATAGTTCAACGTTCCTTGTAGTACAGAAGTACCAATTAAACTAATCAAGGAAAAACAACAAGAAAAAACAAAATTTTATTTCTCTTCTAAAACCATGGAGACAATCAGATTCATTAGATTCTGCAGATTTTTTTATTTAAATTTTCTGTTTGCAAATAACGGATTTTGGAAAATGCAGTCACAGTTGAATGATGGTCGAGTGAGGGCACCTCAGGATGGTTGATAGACGGTCGATTCGCGATCGAGCTTTCCGTTAGGGGTCTAATTGAATCCGATCAGACCTGAATCGTTTTTTCTGGGAATCATTGAAGGAGAAAATTTTCTTTGTTCAATTGTTGAAATGAAATAGCGTTTGAAGCTTATTGACTTTTTCACGAAATAAGTGCCTCTGCGTTGAGGGCTTCTAAATATTCTGAGAATAGTTTCATTATCGATTTACATATTCTTTCTTGGTATGATTTCTATCTGTTCTTGTTATTATTTGTGGTATGAATAACCGAGTATAATTGGATGTGGGTAGAATTATTCAAGCGACGCCAGCCAATTGGAATTTGTGTCTGATTTTCTGAAATCGATTGACATTGAATGGATATATTAAATATAACACTCTATTAATTAAGTAATGACATAAATAATCGCAACGTTCTCAACCGTTTCAGGATGACAATAAAAATTCAACGATGACCGACGATTTGATGAAAAATGGTCCGAACATTCCAGAGCTGGGTCTCCCATCGTCTCCTCAGTACGTTATACGTCAGGATTCAGGTGTACCTGAAGATTTGTCCTCACCATCCAACAAAGCATCACCAGAGAATGATGACGGTGATGACGATCACAACGAGACTATAAATAGCGACTGTAATATCACAGTAATTCACGTGATCGACCCACTTACAGAAAATAAAGATAATAAAGATGGTAGTGATTCCGGTGTTGAAGGATGTACTGGTGAAATTGTCAGAGTCAATGAATATTCGAGTATGAATAATTTGGACGAAGTGTCCTGTGATTCGAGCGTGGTTTCGTGCTCTTCTGTTTACGAAGACCCATGTGGTGCATTACCAGATGAACTTCTACCACAAATAACTTCATTAACCCATCCTAGAGCAACCGGCGAGCATACGAGTGAGGGTGGAAGTGAAAGTTCATCGGTAACAGGTTCAACTGGTATTCGTTCTACCTCCAAGTCTTCCAAGCGTCCACCGAATACACCAAGCACAGTTACAAATACTAAAAAAAAAACAGCAAGATCGGATTCACCCCAGAAATCATTCAGAACACGTTCAACTATTCAACATGATGCAACAAGTGTCAAGTTTCGTGGACAAATTCAAAAAACTGCAGCTACTAAACAAATTTGCAAGCCATGGTCTTCAGGAACTCCAGTTAGACCAAGAACTAGGTCGAGACTCATCCCTGAGTCTTTGACCCTCTCGATATCATCACCATTAGCAAAAGAACTTGATAAGGATCTTTCTCAAAGGAGCTTGACACGTGGAATCACATCGAGCATATCTAAATGTCGTACTACGCCAGCTTGTACTCCGTCAGAAGATTTTAAACGTCCATTATCGACACCGAAAGCTTCCAAGAATTTCACAAGATCAATAGTTACAGAAAGAAAAAAATCAGAAGTACAAAAATTGGAGAACAAAACCATCGACACATTTGGAACACTGCCAAGAAGAAAGACAGCGTCCAAATTCAGCATTGCTCATGCTGAAGAGCCCAAAAAGATAATTATCCGAGACACATCTTCAAGTAAATTTGACAGGACACGAAAAAAATCAACTCCCAAGACAAAATCATCAGAAAAAATATTGATTTATCATGAAGTGAGTGTTCAAACTGGTTTAACCGCCCCGGACATGGAACAGCTCATTAGTGGCTTCCCTACTAGAATTTCTGGCCCAGAAGTTCCTGATCGAATAACTCTAGATACCCAAACAGAAATTTCTATGGTGCCCGACTCTCAGTATCAAACGTTGAAAGCTCAATTACAAGATTTACGGAAGGAGAAAGAAAAATTGGATCAAAAATTGACTATAACTGAACATAATCTCGTTGATGAACGCTCGGATCATCAGTTTACTCGTCAGGAACTCGAAAGAAACCTTCAGAGAGTCCAGGCAATATTAGGAACTACCGAAAATCCTGAGGGGAACGATTCACTTCTCGAATTGGAGTCTCATTTTCAAGAGTCAGGACAAGTCGTTGCTAATCAGCAAATTGAGATAGCAAATTTACAATCTTTGTGTCGCATGCTGAATCGAGATCTCGAGAAAAGTTTAGCAGCCCAGAAGACTCTTCTTCAGCATCAGCAGCAAGTTGAAGCGGAGACTTTAGAGCTTCAGGAATTTTTGCATCTTGAAAAAACAACAATGGCAGAAGCGATGAAAGAACTTGAATTAGAATTAATTAAAAATAATGAGCTTATGGCCACAAAAGACGAAGAATTGAAGAGAAAAGCAGAAGAGTGTAAGCATTTAGTAAGAATAAGCGAGCAAAGACGCCAAGAAAATCTTTCTATGGAGATAAGAATGAAGGCGATCGAAAGGAAATCACGAGATTTATTATTAACACAAGGGGCTGCAGTTTCTGGTGCAGCAGTTGCTTTATCTGGTCTCGGTAATAGACTCGAGGGACTGATTGATCAGCTTGTCAAATCTTATAAGTTTTCCGAGAAAGATTTAGAAGACGTAGTTTATCATAATGAAGCCTATTCGAAGTCGAATAGCAGTGCTGAATCATCGCCGGTTAGTGCCAAGTCTTCGAAGGATCTCGTACCATCACCCAAGAGACATTCTTTTGTATCAGCTATGATCGGAGCGATAAGAAATGCTGCAACCCATCCATTTGTAATAAAGGGGAGTGAAGATAGATCTTCTCAAGCTTCGAGGAGCTTCTTCAGAGATTTCCAACATGACGAAATTGAAGATCTCCTTGATTTCGAAACTGAACCATGTTTGATGATGGAGAGTGTTCTTGAGGATGTGCCACTGCATGATGGCTACTCAAGAAATATGGTCAGCAGTTGTGACTCATTGAGACGCGGCTTTAGTGTTCCTGATGGTGTACTAGATAGTTATCATGAGGATATTTGTTGTATGGAAAAGAGTGGTGATGAATTCAGCTCTCTTGATAACCTGAGTCAGGCCATTTTAAATAGGAGACGAGTCGAAGAGAATGGTCAACGTGACGATTGTCAAGATGACGATGGCGACGAAGAAGATGAAAAAAATGGAGATGGTACTAGAATTGACGGGCATCAAGTTGATTATTGTACAGCTGTTCATCTTGTCGATCAGGTAATCGACGTAGATAATTTGGTAACGAAACTGCTAAAGGTCTTGAGGATCATTCAGCTTGAGAATGATACTTGCATCAAGGAGTTAAGAGATGAAAAGGGTGAATTAGAAGGAAGATTGGCCTTGGTGGAGAGAACAACAAGTCAAGAGGTAAGCAATTGAAGATTTTTTCGGATATTGATGAAATTTCAGTGAAAAACCAAATTTTTTGTTACAGAAGAACGGAAGTCCATTATAAATCAGAAGATCAATCGAATCTAGTCTTGATTTTCCTCTACAATCTCCTTCTTAGTTGTTTCAGAAGCTGCACCTATAGATTGCTACATTTTGTAATTGACACTGCATTTATTGTCCACCGTAATTCATCAATTCCTTATTTACGCTTCAATGCTATTGAGCAGAGGATCAATTGATTAGATAATAATTTGTATCATAAAATTGTAAAAAAAATATGAGTGCTACTCTAAATATAGTGAATTTTTGTACCTCTTGCAAAAAGATTGAAGATATTTGAGAACTAATAAACAGAACAAGACTAAGAAATGGAATATTTGTATTTATCATAATTTCAGATGAATAAATATCATTTTAATAAGAAGAAGAAGTACAAAGTTTTTTTTCTGTCATAGAACTAATTATTCTAATAATTCCAAAATACAAAAGGTTGAAAACAGGTCAAACATGTCGCATGCGTCTCAGGAACGGTGCCAAGAAACTGAATAGCTTCAGCTGCATTCTGAAAAAAAAAGAATATAGTACATTATTTTACTATTTAATACCGCCAGTTTTCACTTGGAAAAAAGTCGAAATTGCTGATCCAAAATAATACAAGCATTTCTCTAATTGAATCAATTCAAAGTTACACTGCATAAAAATGTGTTAGAGATTAGAGTTTTTAAAATTTTTCTATCATAAATTAAGATTTGGATAACAATGAGACGTGAGTTTTCAGCCAATCATGAGCGGAACGTAAAGTTTCAGCCAATGGGACGGAATCCGTAAGCTATTATGCCAGTTCTAAGCAAAAGAGCTATTGCGACCAATCGAAAAGCACTTTTAGACCCATTAAAATCGGAAGAGTATGAGAATTTCCTAACCTGATTTTTTGTTGTGGTATAATGAAGCTGGAAGACACTAGTTAATAATAATTTAATTAGAGTTGAGACCTGAGTGGATTTTTATTTCATTTTAGTAGTAGGTTTCCTTAAGAATTTACGGAAATCGCAAATCCTCAACGAAATCTAAAACTAGCTCAGAGTTACAATTAACAAGCAGAAGCCTCACTCTCGGTGCGTTATTTGCAAACCCCACTCCTTGTGCGACATTTAATATTTTTGCCAATTCGATTGGCAAAACGCTTCCGAATGGAATTCATCTATGGTGAATCGAATCGCTATTCATGTATCTCATTACTCAAAAAATAACATTATTCTCGCAACAAATACGCACTCATATATTCCTACAAATATTGCTCCAGACTGCATCGATCTGTTCAGGATTCCATCTGCGATACTTGGAATCTACTTGAAACTCGAAATCTCAGCTCAGAATAATCGATTAAATTGCAATAATATCACATGGTACATAAAAATTCAATATTAGATGAAAATTCAGATCCTACGATGGAACACAAAAATTGACGTTTAGGTTCCAAACAGGATTTCTATTCTTTCTAATAGCCGTCAGAATGATAAAGTACCCATTTTGTAGAAAAAATTGTCTGCTTTCGAACGGTGGAATAGAAATAGTACTGTTCCTAGGAAGAAAGCTAAGGAAAATCGTGATTTTCGCAAAAACTAATTTATCGAACACCTTTGCAAGAGACTTCTTCTGAAAAATCTGAAATTCTCACCAGTTGTGGGGCTCATTGAGATGAATCTTTTAAGCTGAATTTTGATGTAATCGCTTGGATAGTTTTCGAGACATCACCTCTTTCCATAAAATGGTTTTTGGCCAGTATTTCAGAAACTACTGGAGCAATTTCTCCCAATTTCAATACCGAACTTTTCGTTCATTAGATGCACAAACTGACGAAATTTGAAGTCTCTAACTCAAATAGTTTTTGAGCTATCGTGTATAGTAAATTCAGGATAAAAAACACTGTAATTGAAATTATCTGCAAACAAAAAATCTCAGCAAAATTTACCCCTAGTGAAAATTGTGAGTACAAATGAGAAGTATTTCATTGCTGAGAGTGGGGGCTGTGAATCAGTTTTTCGTGGAGAAAAATCGAGAAAACGATTCTTCGAAAATTTGTGTTTTCTCGAAAAGTACTCAACCGATTTCGCTCAAATTTCACTGACAGCAATTTGCACGGGGAGGGAAAGTACTGTCAAATTTTCAGCTCACCGAGTAATACCGTTGTGAAGCAATGAGCTGATATCTGTCACACATACACACACACATACATACAGACACTTTAAAAAAATCTCATTTCTCGGCTTTTTGGATTATTCTGAGTGATATTCCGAAGAATTCTCGAAATCGAAAAAACTCGCGTTTACAATGCTTCCATTCGGAATAGCAAAAATCATCATAACTTAAAAACTGAGCATGAGAAAAATCTGAAAAAATTCACGCAGCTACAGAATATGATATCAAATGTTATAAATTCATCTGGACGAAATCGATCGAGGAATTTGTGAAAAATTGTTTTTTTTTTTAAATTCGAAATTCATCATATTTCAAAGAATACTGAATAAGTTCCAAGTGACAAGGTCTCAAAAGGAAGCGTTCCTCAAGACAAGTGTACTGTGAAAACATAAGATTTCTGGGTTGAAGTTTTACCTTTTCTAAGTAAAAAAGAAAACCAGATAGACATACATACCTACACACAGACATTTTTTTCAAATATCGTCTTCAGACTCTCTACGTTTTTTCAAGTGATTTGCAGCAAAAAAAAAAATTAAATCGAAAACTCTCACAAAAAAACCAGGCACGCCATGTGCATTTCTACTAATAGTGGGAAGACAAATCTATTGTCTTACGTAGAGAGCCTATCTTCCCGTCTTTACTGCTGCAATTATAGATAGATAAGCTGAATTGAAAATTTCTTCCTGTCTCCTTTATATTTTTCCCTGCCATTGGATTTTATTCCCATTCTTTTGCGTAATATTTTTCGACTCTTTGATTTGCCGCCTCATGTTTCTGCCCATTCATCTAGGCTCAGCAGAAAAATTGAGGGAACAGTAAATTTCGTTAGTTTTTCGGGGGATTTTCAAATGGCTGTAACTTCGTCAAAAATCACTGCATCAGGATGAAAAAAACGGTTGGAAAGCTTGAAGTTTCTACTCTTGAAAACTCGAGATGAAATTTTTTTATGACCATCCGTTATAATGAGATAAGAGGGTTGAAAGCGGATTTTTTTTTCTTCTTTTTCTTTCATCTTTTTAAACTGTTCCACGGACTTCAGAACGAAATTTTCGCCTTAATCCTTATCAGGATCGTGTAGCCTGATCTTTCAGCTTGAATTTGATTTCTTTATTTTCCCCTACGACCATTTGTTGCTGAGATATCGTCGATTCAATCAAAAAACACCCTTTTGTCTTTAATCGTCGATATCTCAGAAACTACTGATTGCACAGCGAACGAATGAGGAGATTCGTAAACTTGAATGAATTTCCTGTAAAATTCCTGCACTGTTTAATTGAGAAAAAAAATTTCTTCCACTTTTAAAATTGTTTTGAAAAAGTACCGAAAAATGGAGTTTTTTTCTTTTTTTAAAATTGCCCAGGATTTCGCGAATTTTTTGAAAATTTCAAAACGAATTTAACGTTCTTCACTTGACTGTGTGCTGAAACATACCCTAAATTTTCAAGCCAATCGGTTGGACCGTTTTTTTTCCCGAATGAACAAAGTTTCAGCAAAAATTAAAGGAACACTTTTCTGTTCCTTGAACACCAATTAATGATGATTAAGGCCGAAAATGTGTTTTCTCCGTTATTTCTTCGTGATTTTTTGTGCAAAATTTGTTCAGTCTCATCGAAAAAAAAACAATGAAAAAATCGATTTTTTCTTGCAAAAATTAACAAAAAATTAGATTTTTTTTTCTTTGATCATTAAAAAAATTGAAAAAATTTTCTTTGAAAAAACCCATGAAGAAATCGAGAAAAAAAATTGCTAAAAATTAAAAGAAAACCCTAGAATCGCATTTGATTCGGAGAAATAGTGACTCAAAAATTGTTTCGAAACAAAAAAATGATTTTTTTTCGATTGAAAAATTTCTTTTTTTTGAGTTTTCAATCGGAGAAAGTCGAAAAAAATGTAATTTTAATAGAAAAAATATCGAGAAAAAAAATTTTGTGTTAAGAAAGTCGCTATCTCTTCAAGTCAAATGCGATTCCAGCGTTTCCTTTTTATTTTTCTAAAAAAAAAAATTTCCGATTTTTTCATGTATTCTCTTCAAAGAAAACCTTTCGATTTTTTTATTGATCAATGGAAAACAAGCAGGAGCCTTACTCTCGGTGCGTTATTTGCAAACCCCACTCCTTGTGCGGTATTCAATATTTTGCCAATTCGATTGGCAAAATGCTTCCGAATGGAGTTCATCTATGGTGAATTGAATCGCTATTCATATATCTCATTGCTCAAAAAAAACATTATTCTCGCAACAAGTACGCACTCATATATTCCTACAAATATTGCTCCAGACTGTATCGATCTGTTCAGGATTCCACTACAATACTTGGAGAATCTACTTGAAACTCGAAATTTCAGCTCAGAATAATTGATTAAATTGCGATAATATCATATGGTACATAAAAATTCAATATTAGAGGAAAATTCTGATCCTACGATGGAACACAAAAATTGACGTTCGGGTTTCGAATAGGATTTCTATTCTTTCTGATTGTCATCAAAATGAAAAGGTACTCAACTTGCAGAAAAAATTGTCTACTTTCGAATGGTGACATAAAAAATAGTAGTGTTCTTAGGGAGAAAGCTAAGAAAAACCGTGATTTTTGAGAAAACTAAATTATCGAACTTCCTCACGAGAGACTTCTTCTGAAAAATCTGAAATTATCACCATTTGTGAAGCTCATTGAGATGAATCTTTTAAGCTGAACTTGGATGTAATTGCTTGGATAGTTTTTGAGATATAACCTCTTTTCATAAAATGGTGTTTGGCCAATATCTCAGAAACTACTGGAGCGATTTCGCTCATTTTCAATACCGAATTTTCCACTCATTAGATGCACAAACTGGCGAAATTTGAAGTCTCTAACTCAAATAGTTTTTGAGCTATCGTGTATAGTAAATTCAGGATAAAAAACACTGTAATTGAAATTATCTGCAAACGAAAAATCGGAACAAATTTTACTTCGAGTGAAAATTGTGAGTTCAAATGAGATGTATTCCACCGCTGAGAGTGGGGGCTGTAAATCAATTTTTCACGGAGAAAAGTCGAAAAAACGATTTTTCGAAAAATTTGAGTTTTCTCGAAAAGTACTCAACCGATTTCGCTCAAATTTCACTGACAGCAATTTGCATGGGGAGGGGAAGTACTGTTAAATTTTCAGCTCACCAAGTATTACCGTTGCTGAGCAATAAGCTGATATCTGTCACACACACACACACACACACACACACACACACACACACACACACACACACACACACACGCACACACACACACACACACACACACACACACACACACGCACACACACACACACACACGCACACACACACACATGCATACAGACATTTTAAAAAAATGTAATTTCTCGACGTTTTGGATCATTCTGAGTCATATTCCGATGAAATCTCGAAATCGAAAAAAATCGCGTTTACAATGTTTCCATTCGGAAGCAAAAAACGAATTCTTTGTTGATTTTTCCAAAAAAAAATGATTTTTTCATTGTTCCTTGTTTCGATGAGATCGAACGAATTTTGCACAAAAAATCACAAAGAAATAACGGTCAGGCTACACGATCCTGATAAGGGTTGAGGCGAAATTTTTTTTTTGAAGTCCGTGGAACAATTTGAAAGGATGAAAAAAAAATCCGTTTTCAGCCCTCTTATCTCGTTATAACGGAAGGTCATAAAAAATTTCCATCTCAAGATGCCAAGAGTAGAAACTTCAAGTTTTCCACCGTTTTTTGCTTCCGAATGAAAGCATTGTAAACGCGATTTTTTTCGATTTCGAGATTTAATCGGAATATGACTCCGAATGATCCAAAAGGCCGAGAAATGACATTTAAAAGAAATGTCTGTATGTATGTGTGTGTGTGTAGGTGTGACAGATATCAGCTCATTGCTCCGCAACAGTATTACTTGGTGAGCTGAAAATTTAACAGTACTTTCCCTCCCCATGCAAATTACTGTCAGTGGAATTTGAGCGAAATCGGTTGAGTACTTTTCGAGAAAACTCAAATTTTCGAAAAATCGTTTTTTCGATTTTTCACCGCGAAATATTGATTCACAGCCCCCATTCTCAGCGATGAAATACTTCTCATTTGAACTCACAATTTTCACTCGGGGTAAATTTTGTTGAGATTTTCCGTTTGCAGATAATTTCAATTACAGTGTTTTTTATCCCGAATTTACTATACACGATAGCTCAAAAACTATTTGAGCCAGAGACTTCAAATTTCGTCAGTTTGTGCATCTAATGAACGAAAAGTTTGGTATTGAAATTGGGCGAAATTGCTCCAGTAGTTTCTGAAATTTTGGCCGAAAACCATATTATGAAAAGAGGTTATATCTCGAAAACTATCCAAGCGATAACATCCAAGTTCAGCTTAAAAGATTCATCTCAATGAGCACCACCAATGGTGAAAATTTCAGATTTTTCGGAAGAACTCTCTTGTAAAGGTGTTCGATAAATTAGTTTTTTCAAAAATCACAGTTTTTCTTAGCTTTCTCCCTAGGAACACTACTATTTTTTTGTGGCACTTGCCCCACTAGTGGATATAGCCAGATGGAATAAGAAGAACACTACTATTTTTTATCTCACCATTCGAACGTCGGCAATTTTTTCTACAAAATGTGTACCTTGTTATTCTGACGGCAATCAGAAAGAATAGAAATCCTATTTGGAACCCGAATGTAGGATCTGAATTTTCATCTAATATTGAATTTTTATGTACCATGTGATATTATTGCAATTTAATCGATTATTCTGAGCTAAGTTTTCGAGTTCCAAGTAGATTCCAAGTATCGCAGATGGAATCCTGAACAGCTTCGATACAGTCTGGAGCAATATTTGTAGGAATATATAAGTGCGTATTTGTTGCGAGAATAATTTCATTTTTTGAGTGATGAGATACATGAATAGCGATTCGATTCACCGTAGATGAATTTCATCCGGAAGCATTTTGCCAATCGAATTGGCAAAATATCAAATGTCGCACAAGGAGTGGGGTTTGCAAATAACGCACCGAGAGTGAGGCTTCTGCTTGTTTTATTTCTAATAATTTGTCGGCCCATTAAATATGCAAGTTCCTTATTCGAGATGTATATTTTGCGTAATGAGGCAAGAGTCTCGGCTCAAATTCAAAATTTCTTCGGCTTACCTGCTACAAAATAGCCTAATATTTATACATTTAAAGAAATAAGGGCCTCTATATACATACCAAAAAATCAACACGAATAATGTGGATATTCTGACATGCTATTTAGTGTTAGTAAATACGGAATGAATATCAAGCTCAATACTAAAAAGATGCATCATCAGTTCTTATTTATCACAATATGGATTTTCTTTATGCTAATAGGAAATGAAGAACTTTAGAAAAACGTACCGGTGTCCATTTTTTTCTTGTTCGACTAGTTTCTCTGGTTTCAGATTCTCAATGGGATTCAAAGCTGGTGTTAGCATTTCTTGATAATGCTGAGGTTGACTCAAAGGCATCTCTAAATGTTCTGTAGGTGCCAAAATACTAGAAAAATTGTCGGGAATGCCACTGAACAGGAGAGCCTCAGCTGGTGCCACAACTAGTATTAAACCATCGACATGCACTCTGTAGTTCTCGGTCCCATTCTGACGCTGATCATAAAAATCCTCTTTCGAGCTTCCAGTTAATTCTGATGAACTCAAAGATAAGTCAAGATTGTTTTCAGATACTTCCCTGTGCTCCAAACGAAGTGATGATATTGGAGAGCAATTGGAAACACGGAAAACTGTTATTATTGATAGAAAAATTATTTTGAAAACTCTCATGTTTATTTTGACCATTTGAACGAGCTTATGAACCTTTCGAAGACAAGATGAAACTAGGGATCAGTGAACGTTCATGGCCTCAGGTGACCCAACCACTTGGATTCCCCACTCCTGACAATTTCTTATTCTGCCGAGTTCAAGAAACTGCCGCGAACTTGAATTCAACGAGCGGCCTTCCTTGCTGTTCTTGTTTAATAATTGTCCATCAATAGCAGGTTTTCTTGTATCTATGATGACTGCAGATATTAGCCTATCAAATTTTTGTTCCCGACACTTCATCGTTATTAGGAGACAGAGAAAAATTCCCTCTTGTTGAGGAGCTAATAAGACAGAATGATATTATTTTTTCTATAATTTTATTGTTCAAAGTTATGAGATTTAATTCCATTACAAGGAGAAAAACGATATTTTCATGAATGTCACCTTATCTATCTATGAAGAATATTAAGAAACTAACGAATCGGTGTTTCAGGTGGTTCCATGAAATATTAACTGTAGAATAATTCTTTCTTCAAATCAGCATAATCAACAGAGAAGAATTAATTTCCTAGGGAGACTTCAAACTGACAAATATTAAATCTGTCTCTGAATCTTCCAGGTCCGCGATTCTCGATACCATCACCGGTAAGCTTAAGCTCATTTCCCCCCAGCAGCTCTGTTTCAGATTCTCTAAGATTTCTGAATTTCTTAATTTCCGCAGGTATATAGTCAGTAATTTCGTCTCTCTCCTGGTTATCATCGTGTTGATTTTTGATTTTTCCTATGTTTGAATCAATTTCATGAAACTCGGTTTCATCGAAATCAAGTTTCAAACCAGCTGTTGCACTAGTAAATGGTACGATGACCATCAAAATATTTTCCAATTTGACATGAACATTCGATTTTCCATCTTGACGTTGATTATATTTGACTGGTGAGGAATAAGCCAGTGCCAAAATTGTAGAAACAAAAAACAGATGTTTATACATGCTCATAATGTGAATGTTTGCGCACGACTGTAGATACTTTATATTCTTTGGCTTTAACAGGTGAATGCCCCACCATGTTAAGGAGGGATGGAGAGGGAGAGCAGTGGGAGAGAACGTCAAGGATCATCTGTTAGATTACTCGAAATTGTGATAATGAATTTGATTAATTCATCATTAATTTTTTTTAGAAATTGATTAAAAAGAATATTCGGAAAATCACATGAAAATTTTTAATGCTGTGAAATTTGAAGGGATGTGCAACCAAAATTTCACATCACTCCTCCTTCGATGAATTTATGGGATGAAAATCTGACGAACTGAGGAATGGATATTTTGTGAAAAATTATTTTCCTTTAATTAAATATGAAATTTTTCTCACTGAAGAAATCTCACCTCTCTCACTTTCTTGATCGCGCCGATTGAGTTTCCATACGTTCGGGAAGCACTCTTGCAGCGAATCTGAAGTATAAATTCGCGTCGTCAATATTAAACTCTTCTTAAAACACTGTCAAAGATGATAAGTTGAAAAAACTTACGGAAGAAATGAAAATCGTCTTCGTTGTACTTTTCTGCAACGTCCTTTGTCATCTCTATAAAATCCTACCTGACAAAATTTCACTCGTCCTTGTCCCAATCTTAATTGCTTACTATCGAGATTGAGAAGATGGTCCTGAGAATCCATAGCCGTCGAGGTTGAAGAAATTGCTGGATTCAAATGAGATGATGAAAGAAATGTAGAATTATCATTTGGAGATGGAGAAATACTACTTGTCACATTTTCCTGAGTATTGTTTGGGTTAGCTGTCGAGCTGGAAGGGATTGTTGGCCAGGTGTGCCACGGATGATGCGTTGTATTCGATACTGCAGGATGTGGGGGCGGCTTAATTGTAAAGTCAGAGTAGTCATAAGAATAATTATATTCCTGAAACAATCAATGATATGAAACAATTTTTGCGTTTGAATCTCTTGGAATTTCTTTACTTGAATTTCGACTTTACCGTATAATCATCAAGAAATTCAGTATCGATGAGTGCAATAACTTGTAAATCTTTCAGATCTATTTGAACATTGATTTCCCCTGTTTGGCGTTGATCGTAGACCGTGGGGTGACCCAATACGTTGCATGCAACCAGCATGTATGTCACAGGTAAAAAAAACATTTTCATGGATCTTTTCCTGTGCTGGCTTACAACTATTTGAATCTGAAGAGATTGGCAAAAACGAAGTTGACACGTGGAACTGTGAGAAGAGAGTGAGCAAGAATCGCCTCAGTCTGCAACAAAACCGGTACTTCAACATCAGTATCTTAAGTATCCAATCCTGACTTCAAAGACGGGACATTGAACCTACAGTTTATTACTCTCATTGTAACGGGATTTATTTAAAATTTTCTCCGATATTTGTGCTGTAACAACTAAAATTGTTGATGTTCACGCAGAACCCGAACTTTTACAAAATTTACGGAGTACCGTAATGCAAAAATGTAATGCCTGCGGTGCTTTGTTATACCTAGATATTCGGCGTACCGTATACACAGAATCTATGGCGCACTGTATGCACAAAATCCATGGTGCACCGTATACATTAAAATCTGTGCCACACCGTACACGTAAGGTCTATGGCGCACCGTCTACGCCCACTAGAATTACGTTAATAATTGTCATTTGAGTGTAAGCATTTTGAAGAACAAGCTGCATGATGGCGAAACGCGACGTTTGCCATATGTATGCAGTAGGCACATTGTTCCGTTCTTATTCAGCCTATCTTCATAATGAGATATTCCAACATACGCTATGCTATGGGAAGCTTGTACAGCGAATTATGACGTTTGTTGTATGTATACGATAGAAGTACTATTCGGGCTGTATACCGTGTGTCCCAGTAGTAAGACAGCTCAATATATGGCACGCCATAGATGTTGTGCATATGGTGTATCATGAATAAGTAGTAGTTTTTCCGTATACAGCACAACGCAGATTTTTGGGTATATCAATTTTGCGTATGAGGCACGGCACAGATTCTTGTGTGTACAATACATCAGATTTTGTGTGTACGTCATATACATTTTTACGACGTACTGTCGATAGTAGATTTTGCGTATACGGTACGGCACTGATTTTAATGCATGCGGTGTGCCATTGATTTTGTATGTACTGTGCACCGTAAACTTGGCGTATAGGGTGCAGCGGAGATTTCAATGTATATGGTGTGATATAAATTTTACGTATAGGACGCGCCGTAGACTTGGCACACACGGTGCACCACAGATTGTAATTCATACAGTAAATCATAGATTTTGCATTAACGGTGAGCCATGGATTTTGTGTCTACGGTGCGTCATAGATTCTGTGTATACGGTGTGCTATACACCTTGCATATACGGTGTGGCACAGATTTTAATGTATGCGATGCACTATGGATTTTGTGTATACGGTGCGCCATAGATTCTGTGTTTACGGTACGCCGTGTATCTGGGCATCACAGTGTACCGTACACATTAAATTTTGCACATACGGTACGCCGGATATTTTGTGTATACGGTGTGCCATCGATTCTGTGTATACGGTACGCCGTGTCTCTGGGCATCACAGTGTACCGTACGCATTAAATTTTGCACATATGGTAGGCCGCCCGGGAAAAAATTGTTATACATGTCCATACATGATCATATATGAACTTTCCATGCATGGACATATATGCGAATTGACCGTACATGTACATATCTGAACATATATGAGCATATATGGACATATATGTCGATTTTTTCCCAGGTATGGCAGTCCCATATATTATCATATATGGGCATGTATGATCATATATGGGCATATATGATCATGCATGGGTATGTCGATATTTTCCCGGAATATATCATCAAAATGTTCTACTATATGAACATAATACATCAGTATTGATTCCCTTGATCACTCAACTCCTCATTGATAACGAATTTGGATTAAAAAAAAAAAATCCAGCTGGGATCAAACCCGGGACCGTCACATGATGAGTCCATCATCCTACCACCTTCGCTATTCGCATGTCACATACTTGTTGGATCAATTTTAATCCTGATATAGTGATCAATGTCTTTCGGACTTAGAAAAAATGAATTCAATTGAATTATTTCGATCATTGTAAATAATTTAGTGATATCGAAAAAACTGATTTTCGAAAATTTGAATTTTCTCGAAAAGTACTCAACCGATTTCGCTCAAATTTCACTGACAGCAATTTGCATGGGGAGGGGAAGTACTGTTAAATTTTCAGCTCATTAAGTATTACCGTTGCTGAGCAATAAGCTGATATCTGTCACACATACTGTGACGGTAGAAAAAGGGGCGGGGGGAACAAACTCGTGGCTCTGAACAGAAATAGGAAGAGAAAGTATGCCCACGCTCCCATTGGCCGAGAGAGAGCGGGTGGGGGTAAACCCAGCGCGTAGGGTCTGGGCTGCGGGTATATAAGGAGCTCGCAGCGCAGGCCGAAGTCACTCATCCCTCGCCAACGGTGAAAGACACCCGAGGCTCTCCAACGAGCTCACGCCTCGAGGAATCCCTTGCAACGGCGAACAGCCCGAGCGAATCAACGACGAATAGCCCGAGTGAAGCAACGGTGAATAGCCCGAGTGAAGCAACGGTGAATAGCCCGAGTGAAGCAACGGTGAATAGCCCGAGTGAAGCAACGGTGAATAGCCCGAGCGAAGCAACGGTGAATAGCCTGAGCGACTCCCCATTACGACGACAGAGGCCGCGCATTAGCCGGCCAATCAGAGAGCAGCTGCTGAAGCGGAGAGAAGGGGAACCCAGGAGTGGGGGAGCGGCGCCACCAGCAGGTGAGGCTATATAAGAAGCCTGCAGCGCGGAGAAGAGTCAGTCGACTGCCACTAGCGGTGGAAGACTCATCATGCAACGTTGAGAAGCCCGAGCGTTTCCTCTCCTTCAGCGACGGTGAAGAGCCCGAGCAATCCTTGTAAGCAACGGCGAAAAGCCCAAGCGAGTTCTTTAGCGACGGTGAAGAGCCCGAGCAACTAATTGAATAAAATATTCTTTGTAAATCGTTTGTAAAATATTCTATAAAAATATAAGAGACTCTGAGAGCGCTTCCAAGCGTAGGTGGACGCTTCAGGTCTCAGGGTGGCGAACCCAAATACGCGGAAGAGGACAAGGAGCAGCACCAAGAGGACATCGCCATCGGCCCCAAATTAATCAATGGAATTACTACAAAAAGAGTAAAATAGAAGGGTTAATCATTGATAACTATAAGAATTGAGATAAAATTCTAAGAATAAAGATTGTTCATGCAACGGAGGATAAATGCTCCTCTTCAAATCACTTGTAAATATCTAAATAAATATGATTCTTTAGAGCATAACCAACTCGTGTCAACTACATCATTTAATACTCTAGATATAAGTCTCTCTGGTTCGTGGACAAAGACCCATCCACTCCTATCGTTGATCCGTACAAAAGTGATACGTTACAATACACACACATACACACACACATACATACAGAAATTTTTCAAAAATGTCATTTCTCGACGTTTTGGATCATTCTGAGTCATATTCCGATGAAATCTAAAAAAATCACGTTTACAATGCTTCCATTCGGAAGCAAAAAAGATCAATAAATGAATAATAATTTTTTTCTCAAACATGGTTGACGGTGACAATCTCGAACAAAACGAAGCATTACTCGCAGCATTTAACGGCCAGCAGCAGAATGTAGCTGAAGCAGTATCACAGGCCCTGAATCAAGCTCTTCAAGGTAATGCTGAAATCGCCAACGTGACATCGCTCAAACTACCGCCATTTTGGAGCAAACACCCGAACTTGTGGTTTTTACAAATTGAAGCACAAGTTAACACTCGAGGCATTCGGGCAGATAGCATCAAATCTCCGGAACGGTCCCGGGACTAGTTTGTGACTCAATCGAGTTCTAGTGACACAGCTCTGGTGCTGGAGAAGAGTCCCACATTGGGATGTAACTGAATTTTCAGAAATGATGGCAAATGAAGGTTGCTGGAGGTGGTTCTGGCAACAGTGCTGGCCTTGGTCTCCGGAACGGTCCCAGGACTGGCCCGGGACTAGTTTGTGACTCAATCGAGTTCTAGTGACATAGCTCTGGTGCTGGAGAAGAGTCCCACATTGGGATGTAACTGAATTTTGTTTTTTTTCATATTTTTTTATTTTTTATTTTTACTTGTTAATTAAAATTAACATTAGAATTAATATTAATTTAAATATATTATGTATTAAATGGCTCATTATACATTGAATATTAAAATCAGCACCTGACATGTAATCAGAGGGTCGTGGGTTCATATCCTGCTTGCGCATTACATATTTTTTCCGGAATTTGATTCTCTTAAAAATTTATTAATAAAAATTAATTTATTAATAAATTTATTTGTTTAATACAACGACGTTGTCTCTTCACTCGACTGCGGAGTTTTGGATCAGCTTACTAATGTCCTCAGAGCACCTCCGACCGAAGCTAAGTACAATTCGCTGAAAACAGCAATTATTAAATGTTGCACCGACTCAAAAGAAAAACAACTAATCAAATTTTTATCAGGGTTCAACCCTGGGTGAGAAAAAACCATCTCAATTATTACGTGAGATGAGAGAATTGGCTGAAGGGTGCCTCACTTAAGATGCCGTACGAACTTATTGGCTAAAACACATGCCAGCTAATATCAGGCCCACTCTCCTTGGCCTATCAAAAATCGAACTCAACACCGTTGCTGAAACCGCTGATAGCCTTCACGAGGTATGCAGATCATCTAGTATTATGGCCACGAGCGCAATGCCATTCTCTCATCAACCACTCAGTCACTCCAATCCAGTCGAGAAGAGATTGAGTCGTCTCGAAAACACCCTGAAGGACATTACGGCAACATTGAAAAGTCTGAAAAATGAAAACAACAGAGGAAAATCTCAGAACAGATCCAAGTCACAATCTTGTTCCGACTGTGCATCATCATCACCACAAGGCAAGACTGACCAGCAGGATCCGCCTAGGAACCTCCGGAAATGCTGGCGAAGTGACGGTACGATAAGGGAGACGTCACCGCGGACCAGCTTCCCCAAGCTGAAGGTGTAAACCATCGTGCCGTAGGCTGGATGGCACAGGGGTGACACAGGGTGGATGAAACTCTGGGTCAATGTGTCCGAACGATGTTCTTGGGGCACCGGGTCGCACCCCATTGCGTTACAGACCATACTCTCACAAACCGGGCTCTGAGGGAGTGGACTTCATTCCCCGGACACACGAAACAAGATGGCAGGATAGGTAGATGTAGGGTGAGTGGGCCTCTGAGAACCACACTCCTGTGATGGGTCTCTGAGAACCCCACCTTTACTTGCTTTGATGGCCATCTTTGATCTGAAGTCGCCACAGCTAGTGGCAATGAAGGCAGCCAAGGGCTCTGCGATAAGATTTTGGAAGAACTCGACCTTCATGCGCACGTCGCTAACTGGGACGGAGAAATGAAAAGGTTACTCTGGCTGAGCGGTAATGTGGGTCGGGGCTCGAGAGCTTTCACCAGGAGTTTTGAAGCCGTAAGACCGAGGAGCGAAGAATGGGCTCTGTAAATAGACCCTTCTTTTAGCCAAAGAGCCCAGTTTTGCCCTACATGATTATGGCGCATAACCGGCCCGTAGCAGCCAGGAGTTCCGCCGAGAACGGAACGAAATAGGCGGAAGGGGGAAGGTGTTACTTTTCTCCCGGCTAGCCCCCGAGAGAAAAACGTGACATGAGTCGGGGGGGGGGGGGGAATCGGGAGTGTTAACCCGATCCGTTGCCATTTCCCACAAACAAAAAGAAAACCCTAGAACTTACAAAAGGAATCCCTGAAGACAAAACCTGAAAAGTTGAGAAAATAGGGAAGAGGGAACTCTCAAATAAATTACTCGGACCAGAGAGATCTGGTAAAATCAGAGTATATTAACAAAATAAAAATAATTACAATTAACTCGACTCGAATATGAAAAATCATCGGAAACTTTAATAAAGACAAAAGGAAGTTCTCGCATAAAAAATAATTATTGTTGAAACTTGAATTGGGAAAGAAATTACAGAAATTTAATTATTTTAGTTATGATTATATTTAATTCTAGGAAGTACAATAACCATACAAAAGGCACGGATTTCTCGGAACTCGTCCGAGGTATACGAGTGTCGTGATACGGGGGGAATCGAAATGCTTCGTTTCTGAGACTAACACATTTTTATCCCAGAAATTATATTTCGTTTTTCTTCCAATAAAAAATCGAAACAAGTTACGGCATGGGGAAATTAGGGGTCGTTGGGTTCGTCCACTTCATCCCTATCGAGTAGGATCAAGTTCGGGATTTTTCAGGGGAAATTTCGGAATGTATTACTAGAACTCCGTTTTCCCTAGCCCAACGTAACAAGTGCGAGTGAGACAGACTCACTGCACGTCACGGCTAGTAAAAGGACGCGGGGCTTTTTTAACTTGTTAACGTACATAAAAAGTGGAACATTAACGACACGGCGATTTTCTAACGTCAATTAACTAAGGAATTAATTGTTTCGGGAATGAGTCAAAAGTTACGGCAAGATCGAAAAGGCTAACGAGAGACAGTCGTGTTTTGGGGTGATCGATACGTTATCTCACCCAATTTGATTACTTCTCCCCTTGGATGCTCCTCATCCTCTGGATAAAAAGGCCTCTCCACATCCTGTAGACGTTCTGCTCTCGTTGACTCTCGAGGAACCGCGGGACTTGCACGTGTTCACTTGATGCCGGCTCACTTAGGACTAACTCTTCGGGGGGCCTATTCTCGACGCATGGGGAACTGTTTTCGTTGACGAAATAACATTCGTGAACGAATCAGACAATTCGTCCATCTATTTCGTTCACGGATTTACGATTCCCTCACGAAATGGAAGTTCTCATACGAAGAGCTCACATAACCTATTTTCTCTTTCCTAAAAGTAGAAATATCAATTGCGGCAGAGTGTCATTAGAACATTCATGAGTGAGAAATGAATGAGGTTTGTCATCTAATGCATCTCGAACTTATAGAAAATGTGTAGCTCCTAGGTGAAGAGGATCATCTACCACGTCTGATAAAGAAGTGACATCCGTAAATGAATCGGAAAGTCGTTTCGTCAACGAAACTTTTTCGTGTGGGAATATCTCCCGTGAACGAAATGGTCGTGAACGAAGATACTATATTCGTTGACGACTCCTGTTCCCATGCGTCGAGAATAGGCCCCCAGTCGCGATCAGTCGTCCGGGGGGGGGGGGGGGGGGGTTCACGAATCTCGTGTTCGGGCCGACTCATGCCTGTGGATACCCTCAGGGTGCATGACAGTCGCGCTCGCTATGGGACTCTTCTCACGTGGGAATATTCAAACTCGCAAACTCCACTCTTAACCTGCAAGTTTTTTTTCTTTTTGAATTTGTGAACAATTCCGACCGGGCTACTTTTCGGAGCGCTTCTCCGGGGATTTCCTTACTAAACTAAATTTACATAAAATGATCCTGGGGCACGGATCTTGTCCGCCGATGCCCCCTAAATTTTCCAACAACAAAATTAACTAAATAAATCCTTGAGGCACGGATCTTGTCCGCTGTTGCCTCCCAATCCTTCTTCAAAATTACCACAACATAAACCAAATTTTCCTCGAATAATCTCCCTTAAATAATACCAAAAATCCCCTTATTGGGAGCGCCTTTTTACGGGGCTTTCCGCGCTTTCTCCGATCCCTAACCTCGCTTCCGCTTTGAACGGTCGCGTTACGGGTTTGTCACGGGGTTGTTACAAGGTTATGTCACGGGGTTGGATGGGACTTTTCGGGGTTGTTGGCCAAATTATTTTATTCGATTTTGGGCACTCGATCAAAGGCCAAAGTACGAATTAATATCGGGGCGTCGATATTGGTTCCGCGAATAAGCCCGATATTCTTCCCAACGTCGAGCCCGGTATATTGACATGGTGAGTTAGATCGTAACTTGATTCTATATCTTGAAATTACCCAATAATTTTTTACAATCGTTTATTTTTTAATAATTTTTCTTTTCGATTAATTTTCATATTTTTTTATTTTCCAACATAACGATTGAAAATTCACCCGTATAGACCGTTCTGTGACATATAGAAATGTATATGAAATTAATCGTTACAGTTTCAACAATTTGCTCAGATAAAAATAATCCTATGTTACCGAACATATAAGACTCAAAATTGCGTTCAATTGAACATCGGTCAATTGGATCGCCATTGCTGCGTGTCACCACGCATGAAAATAATTCATGAAATTATTGCGAATATTCACGTTTAACAGGGAAATTCTGCGAATTAGGATTAGCACTTTTTCCCCAACATCTGGCGACCATTCCCTTAACGAGTCCCTAATCCTACCTCAATAAAATACTAAAATCCAAATTGAAGACACTCCAAAAAACCTCTCCTCTTTTCCAAAAATGAGTCATCGTTAATCCCAAGCAATAAAAACCATTTCTCCCCGTTAATCCTATGCAATAAAACACCAGACGAGTTTCTGGGTCTTCAATAATCCCGTGCAATAAAATTCCAAACGAATTTTGGGTTTTTCCTTGGGTCGTTTATGACCTGCAGCTGCAGCTAACATCGGCGACGCTATCCCTACGCATACCCCCACTCTAACGACTCGGAACATCTGCCTCACTTGGGGAAAGGCCCACTGGCAACCAATGAGAAATTTAGCCGCCCTACCCTCAAATTTCCGACCAATAAGAATTACGGCCCCTCTCACGAAAATTGTACCCTGCACAATATAAAAATAGGAACTTTAGAATTTTAAGAACAGTTAAGAATACAACCTCCTTAGGAGAACAACACTTGTATATATTTTAGTAAAATAAAATCTAAGTCTTGTTTTCAAACACTTGTATTCAATCCAAGTCTCCTAGTCTCCAAGTCAATCCTTCCTACCTATTCATATCATACACATTTCAATTAGCTACATAAAGAACCAATTCGGCGTGTAGCAGTTTCCCTCAAGGTATCTCTGAGAAGGTCAGACTCTTGGAACTTACAACTCCAAGAGATTCTAACGAATAATACTTTGAGACGAAACAGCCATATTGGATATTCAAAATTCCCTGAATCCGGATACGTGGCAATGTCGCATCAGAGTCAGTTGAATAGTCAATAAATAAATTAAACATTCGGCGTAGTCAAGTATAGATTTTTACTAAAAAAATGTTATCACTTTTTTTTTCAAACCAGAAATTTTTTTTTTTTGTTATTACTATTATTTTTTACGGCCATCAATGGAGGACTAATAAAAGTTATGATTCCTCCTTATTGACATGATAACTCGATCAATTTTTAATATTTTTCAAATTTTTTTTTATCTTTACAACTATTGCCTCTATCACGTACGGAGGGGGATTTTCTTTTTTCATAAAAATAAAATAATTACAGAATTTTAAAGTTGACTTTGCAATTTTTACCCAAAAAAAAAGTGTTTGATAATTTATTAATGAAAGGCCAATTGAAAAATTGAAAAACCCCCTCCATACGCGATAAGGACAATAATCATCAAGATGTCCAAAAAAAAAGTTGAAAATATTAAACATTGACCGAGTTATCATGTCAACCACTTCAAAAAACTTAGTTCCGAGAAAAACGCCTTCCCACGGGTACATATTCCTGGGAGTTCTGAAAATGGTGCAAATTTGGAAAATCTTCATTTAGGTTATAGGGTGAATGAAAAATTTAATTGTCAAATTCATACTATTTATTGATCTTTGAACTATAAAAAAAACAAGAATTTTCTTTTTTGAATTATCATTGGTGTCTACGATCATGCATGGATAACTTTTGAAAAACGTTGCAAATTTTACTTCAAAAAAGTTATTGCCATAACTTTCTAGCGGAGGGGAATTTTTGCATGATTTTTTTTTTCGAAAAATTCTCAGTAGGTGGGAGAAAAAAAATCCTTCAAAAAAATAAATCGATATTTTGAAAAGCTCAGGTGTTTGTACCCCCTTAATTTTCAAATCTCGGTTCAGATATATTTCCAATTGAGATATATTTATTTATTATGTCCAGGAGAATTTGAATAATAGCAGTCACTCCGATACATCTTGTTCTGAGGATGAAGTTGATGATGATCCGGTACTGATGGATATTGATCCAACAGAGAGTGACCCAGACTTACAATCATATGATTCAAGCTTCAATGAGAACTCAAGCATTGGGAATAACCCAGAAAATATGAGTGAATCAGAATCCGATTCAGATAACAGCAATCATACTTCCTTAGAATATTCTATTGAGGATGACAGTGGTTTATCTGCTGATGACTTCGATGAGGAAAACAACACTAATGATGTAATGAGTGATGAATCGATTGACTTGGTATTGGAATTTATTTTTTTGAATTTCATTTTATTAGTTATTCCCTGAGAATAAATCAATATTTTTACCTTATAGGAAAATTTGATTGGATCAGGTAAATTATCAAAAGAGGAACTGTCGGTTCTCATCGTGGCTTACTGTATACGGCTCAACTTGCCAGATGTAGGGATGGATAAACTATTAAAAATAATAAGTCTCATATCACCAGGAGATGTTGATAATAGCAAATATAAATTCTTAAAATCATTAGATGTAAAGAATTGGGCACAAAAATACTATTTTTGTGATACATGCGATGTCATACTAGAATTTGAAGTTCCTCATATGGGTTCCTGTCCTGAATGTCGTAAAGTTTACAGTTCAAAGTCATTAAATAGAGATAACCGGTACTTTATGTATCTTCCTCTAGAGCCTCAATTGAGGAGAATAGTAAATAGCGATTGCTTTCGGTCCTTCCGTCGGGAGACAAATGATGAAAGTGATGTAATTAATGGAGCTAAGTATCGGAAACTTCTGCGTACGGGTAAAATGGCAGAGAATGACATCAGTATCCAATGGAATACTGATGGAGTTCAATTATTTAGGACGTCCTTATCATCATTGACGCCAGTCCAAGTATGTCTAAATGAACTACCATACTCCATCCGAAAAAATAACATTTTGTTATGTGCACTCTGGTTTGGCAAAGAAAAACCACCTATGAATCTATATCTTAAACCATTCATAGATGAATTGAAAATTCTAAGAACCGAAGGGCTCAAGAGTACTACGATTTTCAATGAAGAAGAAATATTTATAGGTCATAGGGGAGGGCCGGGCAAAATGGACCCCCGGGGCAAAATGGACTCCGGGGCAAAATGGATCCCTTTTTTTTCTTCGTTTTTTTTTATTTGTGTGAGCATTGAGTCAGATAGAACATATTCACATCCTTGTATCAAGAGGAAAGCGGGGAAAACGGGAATTTTTTACTATTTTTAAAAGTAAAAATCAAAATAGTAAAATTTTGAGTTATGCACTGGGAGAATTTGTCGAACTGTGTAACTAAAAATATAGCAGGAAAGACCTTGACTATGAAATATATTAATTAATATGTTAACAGCGACCAAATTTTTATCAAGTACAGCTATGAGATAGTAAACATAGGGGAAGGTTGGGTAAAATGGACACTCCAATTGAACGGTTCGAGATAGAAATTTTCTGATGATTCCATTGAAAAACTAAGAAAATTTTAGGCGGAAAATAAGTGTCAAAATTTTTTTTCCCATTTTTCGAAAAATTTACTTTTCTGGCCAAGTTTTGAAGAGGTTTTCCTCTTGAACATCGGAAAAATTCGCTTTTTCGGCGATATGTCCGGTTCTGTTGATCGTAGCGACCTGGGGTTGATCTCAAATGAAAGGTGAGCTCATTTCCCATGAATTTATGGGGTTTTAAAAACAATATTATTAATTTTTCCAATATTTATGAATCATTTTTTGAAACTCAGTTTTTGCCCTATAACCCTCATGGAAATTGCTTCAGCAGATTTTGACAAATGATGTCAAACAATGTCATAAAATGAGAAATATTACAGATAATGAGAGAATAGTATACAATTCGACATAATTCTTCAAGTTTCGTCAAAATTTTTATGATGAATTTTGACGGATAATGTCGTATTACGAGAAATCGATTGGATGACATATATTGTCATTATTTGACTCTTTACGTCATCATCATGGCCAAAAATTGCATTTATTCGCATAAAATTAAAAACTTTTATTGTCGTTTTATGACATTTTTTGCCATATCATGTAACGTCCAAATATGTCGAAAAATGACAATCTTTGCCATAATATGACCTTTTTTCCTCTGTGATTTTTCACTATGTCATCTTCAAAGCATCATAATATGTGATACAATGCTATGTGTATGAGTGAAATTGGTAGTTCTGGAAGCGCCGCTAGAGCGCGCATCATAGAAAACTAGTCCACAAGTCCACTATCATTTTAGAAGTCATAAGTTGAAAACAGCGACTAAGTTGACTGTGACAATTCGATCGTGCAAGGATCGTGTTAGACAACTATATCACCGCATTTTTGATACTATCCGTGCGGGTAAATTTGCCATCCCTATTTACATCCGAATTATGACAGATCATGGCAGATTCTTCCATAATTTGTCGAAGTATGACATTTTTTTCTGAATAAAGATGACGAAATCTGACCTGCTTGTTCCAATTTACGGATAGAAATCGTCAATTTTTGATGGAAAGTGTCAAATATGATCGATATATGTCCGATTCTGACCGACTTTTGACGAAATCTGACATAAATTGTCAGCCAGTTTTGATGTATTTCTACAGAATTCTGCAGCGTCTGTCATTTTTCTACAGAATCTGACGACTCGATTTCCACGAGGGAAATACTTGAAAAATTGATATTATTCCTTTTTTAACCCCATTAATCCATGGGAAATGAGCTGACCTTTCATTTAAGATCAACCCCAGGTCGCTACCATCAAGAGAACCAGAGATATTCCCGAAAAACTGAAATTTTCCCAAAAATAGAAGACTTTCACCTTCAAATCATGCAGAAAAAATGAAATTTTTGAAAAATTCAAAAAAATAACTTCTGACATACGAATCATGGGAAATTTCCTCATCTTTCCAATGGAATCATCAGAAAAAATCTATTTCCAATATTTCCATCCATTTTCAGTAAATTTCATCGTATAAAATACCAAAACCAACCCGTGTCCGTTTTAACCCTGGTGTCCATTTTACCCCATTTTCCCCTAAGTATAATTTAGCTTTTTTAGTTATAATTCTACTTGCGATCATTGATCTAGAATAGTTTGTTTTTACTTTTAAGAAATAGTCATGCTAGTGGGAAAAAATCCTCTTAATGTTGGCATTTTCTTGCCCCATAACTAAGACCAGATGAGGGTTCATGATGGATATAGTACTTGAACAAATCGCTATATTTTTCCTGGAGAAAGAAAGAGAGTTTGATTTAATTAACTATTAATATTCGCCAATCACAAAAGGATATTCTCTTGCTTAGGAACGTTCCATTTTATTCAATTGTGAATCCTGGAAGTATCTTATACCAAAAAACGTTATGGCTCAGGATCATCCATCAAAAATTTTCTATCCCAACTCCATTGATTCTTGCAGTATTGGAATTGTAATGAGCGATTATTCAAACCCCTAAAGTTTGTAAGGTGGATGCCGACATCACCCTGTATAATTATCATGAACTCTCATCCACGCCGTAGTTATGACGCAAAAAATAATTTGAAAAAAAGTGCCCATAACTTAATTAAAAATAGTAGAAAAATTGAAAGTTTCATTTCGATGTTCATCTTACCCCTCTTCCTCTGAATACAAAAATTTGAATGTATTCGATATGACGCAATGTACACTCAATGAAAAAAAAATTTATGCAAAAAGAAGAGGGGTCCATTTCGCCCCAGGGGTCCATTTTGCCCCGGGGTCCATTTTACCCCGGGGGTCCATTTTGCCCCGGGGGTGCATTTTGCCCCGCTCTCCCCTATTTTTAAAAACCGTTTTTGCCCGAAGAGTACTTGAAAAATAGGTATTTTTCTTCTTAAACCCATAAATCGATGGGGAATGAGCTCACCTTTCATTTTAACTCAATCCCAGGTTGATCGATACTATCAATAGAACCAAAGAAATTCTCAAAAACTGAAATTTTCCGAAAACAGAAAAGTTTCACCTTAAAATCTTGTGTGCAGAAAAGGAAATTTTTGAAAAATTAAAAAATTTTGATACATAATTTTCATGGATAATTTCCTCACCTTTCCAATAAAATCCTCAAAGAAAATCTATCCCCAATATTCCCATTTATTACGAATAATTTTCATAGTATAAAATACCAAAATCAATCCGCATCCGGTTTACCCTTTATATCCCACCTTTCCCTATAGAATGGGAGAGATGATCTCCAACCTTTTCTCTATAAAATGTCATTTTATAGGAAACTTCTTTATAAAATTTCATTTTATAGAAAACTTCTTTATAAAATTTAAGTTTATAGAAAATATCTTTATAAAATTATATTTTATAAAGAGGTTTTCTATAGAGACACTTCCGTGAGATACTTGCCTTCATTAAGGAAGGTTTTATGAGAACACATTCAAAAAAAATTGTCATTTTATGAAAAACATCTATAAAAAATGTCTTTATAAAATATAATTTTATAAAGATATCTTCTATACAAACTCTTTTGGAAAACACTCAACCCCATTGAGTAATACTACATAAAAACACACTTCAATATCATCCATTTTTCCTATAAAGAATTAGTTTATAAAATGAACTTTATAAAAAAAATTTTTATAAAGAGTTGCTTTCTTCAAATACCATCGCTATGAAGAAAATCATCAACGATCATACTGGATGAACTGCCTTTTTTCTATTCACAAAAAGTTTATACATATTCATCTTATAGAATTTTTCTTTACAAAGTTGCCATAAACACCTCTTCACAAAATCTTTATAAGAAAAGTTCCAATTTCTTATAAAACGCGTTTTATGAAGAATTCTTTATGAAGACTTTATAAAGAATTTTCATACGTGAAATCACGCCATAATTGACTTTTCTCCAATTATTCTTCTTACTAATGATTAATTCGTGAACTCAATTTGAAAAAATATAAAAATAATAAAGAAAATATAAAATAAAATAGATATAAAAATTAATCAAGAAAAAAATCTTCCCTTCCTGCCATCAAGTGATTCGATTATCAATGGAGGACAAGATAATACTCAAATAAAACTTTAATTTTCAAAAATAGGAGAATTGTCTGTGAAAGAATAAATATTCCATTACGAGAAATTTGTAATTTTGTTCCTCGGTTCTTACTTCACTTTTGTTATTATATTCCTCTCAATAAAGATAGCCATATAAACAATATAAATATCGATATGAATTTAGACCAAATGATTTTTAGAGTCATATAGACAGTACGATTCTGTCAAAGTCGAATAGAGTGATGGTCCAGTCGGCAGCGCGCAAGTTTCATCATCCGACAAATCGAGGGTTCAAAACCGCTTATGGGAACAAAAATTTTGTAATCATGAAAATGACTTTGAAATTATTAAAATTGGAATGTAAATAATAAAAATATAAAATTACGGAATCTTAGGGAAAAAAATGATATTTTTCTTTTTATTTTATGTTAAAAATTTGTTTTTATATTATTGAGCGTCTGTCGAGTTCGGTATCGAACTCGATGTTGGGCGTATATCGTAGCGCTGAGTCGAAATTCGCCACATCGAATTTAGCCCGATTTTCGGGCCGAACTAGAAACCCTATATCGTGCCGCTGTGAGCTGCCATCATTGGCTCGAAGTTCGCACCAATATAGTTCCCCTATATCGAAATTCGGCAATGCGACATCGCCCCGAATTGCGGCCTATTTGGTTTCCTACATGGGAGAGAGTTGAAAATTATGCTGAATTATTTCCATTCGATTTCAAATCGATCCCCCAAGTGCGAATCAGAAAGGCCGTGGGGGCAGATTACCCATACAAACCCAGCTATATCTTTTAGCACAGGAGTTCAAAGGATCTTTTCCACAGAGTATTCCATTTCGCATAGAAACAAATCATCCACTTTTCTTTGATGCTTATAGTTCAACAATTACAAGTTTTGTGAATCAATTTCCTGAAAGAAATCGTTATTCTGGTGAAGAAGGCATCAGAAAATTTTCCTTCCATATAGAATTGTCTCAAAAGTTATTGTCTGTGGCTCAATTCCCTGAAAGAAATATGTCCCTTGTATGATAATTAACTCTTCAATTATCATGATTTATCAAATTTTTACGTTTACACGCTATTCTATCAACACCAGTGAACATTAAAAAGCATTTTCCTCAGAATTAATGTCTTTTCATTGATGTTTTTGGGTCATCCCGGGAAAAAATCAGCATGATCATGTCTAGCTGGGTAAGAAAAAATAATCGTCCATGAATATATATAAAAAAATTGATTAAAATAAGGATGCACAGTATTGAATCATCAGTAATTCATCTTTTAACATTTTCAACTGATAATTACTCGCACTAAGGAGTTTTTTCGATGAATTAAAATCTGACATCACTTGGGCTCGAACCCGGGTCTTCTGCAATATGTTGATATACGACCTTTAATTAATAATCAGTATTTTTGGGGGCCTTTTAGGTCTCTGCAGAAGTTACTTTTAATTAAAAATTGTAAAAGTTATGATATTATGTATCAACGTTTCGGCATCAATATGAAACCCTCTTCAGGATACAATCATTTATTTATCTATAAAATACAAAAAATACAAAGAATTAAATTACTAAAACAATGAATACTAATTTCTATTTTTATACGTGGTCATTAATTAGTAAAAAATGATAAAGATTTTTTACCTTCAAGAATTAATTAATATTATTGTTCATTATGTGATTGTTGGTGTCTTGCAATTTCTAGTTTGACCTTCAATAATGATGATAATTTTTTTGTTATCATTATTAATTGTATAGTTGCCATTATTAATGAATTAATCTTAATCCGGGTCTTCTGCATATCAGGCGCAAGTTGTTCCACTCTGCTAAGTGATATACTGACTATCTAGCATGAATTGAAAGGGTTATATATATTTATCCTTAAAATTTCAATAATTTCAACATGGTTTGTTCTGTAACAATAATTGAATAATTATCCAATCAATATATGTCAATAGACATAGACATACCAGAAAATCGACATGCATGATCGAGCATGCTAATTTCCTCCGGGATTAATTGAATATACTCCAAAAATTGATTTCTAGAAGTCACTGTATGCACGCATGCAAAGCTGTACATGATCAAGCATGATTTGATATGACCATGTATGACCAGAGTTAGAAATTATTCAACACAAATACATAACATTGTGAGTCTCGAATTACCATGCATTACTATACATGGTCATGCAGGAATAATTCGATGCTCTTGCATCAACCATCCACATTCAGGCACGGATTATATGTAGTCATGCATGATGATACAGAACTAGACATGACCAGATATGAGCAGAATAATAACAGTTGGATAATTTTTATGAATGAAAGTTCTCATATATGGTCATGTATGAACATAATCAGTCATTCATGGTCATATATGATTGGACATGGCCACCTATATGAATTGCATTGAAGAATATAATTCCTCCAAATTAGCCATGAATGATCCTATTTGGTCATGCATGACCCTATTTGTTTATGCATGATCAGGTATGAACTATGCATGTTCATGCATGGCTCTTTGATAGTCAGTCATGGTGCATAGATGGCCAGCCCTGATCATGCTTGAAGACTCTCCTCCGGATGAAAATACTCATCATTGCTCAGACATGACCATGCATGATCATGGACGGCTCATGCATGATCCTACATGGGTTGTGCATGATTATACATGATCAGGCATGTCAATTTTTTCACGGGTTGATTTACGCGCCGATCATCATGTCCCTAGCAAATTCATTTATACCGATTTTTTGAGTATCTTTTGGGTATAATTTCGGTATAGTAGACATTGGGTAGGATTTCGGTATAATTTTCAGATTATACCCAAATCATACTCAATTAATACGAATATTTTCAGTATATTCGTGAAGTACGTTCTGTGCATGCACGTGCTTCTTTGGCACTGAATGTGGATCGTTTGAAAACAAAAACTGCCACATGTCTTGAACCATACCAGCAAGTATCATGAAAATTCACCGAAAAATCTCAAATAATTTAATCTAAAAAACATTTCCTTCCAGATTTTCAATACGAGAAGTATCATGATGGTAGCTAACTTATCATTCGATTTATCAAGAAGCGGAGAAATATCAAGTTTTGGAATCGAAATAAATTTCACTCCTAAGTTATGCTTTTCATCAAGAGAAGAGTCTTTTTTCATCTTCATAATAATGCCAATAATCAATGGGATATTATATTCCATTAAATAACGTGAGCATACCTGACGGTTTTCAAAACTGAAATCTTCTATTTGGAAAAAATATCAAATAATAAATGAAACGTAAGAGCCTCACCCAAAAAGTGAGTGGTATAACCCGGAATGCCTTTCATAGAAAATCCATTCAGATATAGTTCTCGGACCTACACTTTTTTCATACAATCACTCACTTATAATTGTGTTCCTAGTGATCGAATAAGTGATAAATACATCCAGTTCAATTAATAACAACAAGAGATAGACAAAAGAAAATTTGCAGTATTTTCATCATTTAAATGTGTATTTTTTTCATAACCAACGACATTCAATCCACGAATAGGCTCCAAGAGCTTTCTCGCATTAGAAAAACTGTAAAATTACAGATAATAAGCCCAGAATAGTGAGTAAAACTAAAAGAATTAAATCAATAATGTATGAACTAAATTTTGTCCATGTAAATATTTAATATAATATTATTAAATTTGTGAATAGAAAAGAAGATAAGATTCTTGTTTCTTTTCTAAAACATCCTGTTCCTCCACTGTGGTGACACTTGTGTCATTGTAGCAGTACCATCTGAAACAGTAATAAAGTTGTCATGTGAAAATGATATGACAGCTGTAATTTTAGAATGGTTTCAAAAACATCGCTAAGATCATGGAAATAAACCAAATAAATTTCATTCTATTATTTCATTATGCAATCGCCTTACTTTTTATCCACCCAATTTTTGCAATAGGATACATAGTGACCGTTGTCAATTTTATCGCCACCGCGATAATGATGATGACAGGAAATTCCCTGCAAAACATAATCCAGTTTGTTACGTCCAGATGACGTGACGACATTCATCTGCAGCTCCATTGTGAAATCTACTTCAACTTTATTCTTATCTTCTCCTCCCATGAACCTATTCAAATGAATAATTAAAATTTTTGGGAGACAAGCAAATTCGAGTATTTGCATTGTATTTTTCTTTCCACAGTTACAGCATTGGCGATCACTCTCTTGTTCATTCAATAAGTCACGAATGCATTCATTCAAATCGCATATTCGTCCCTTCGGTAGATGCACCAAGTAGGTTGAAAATACTTCGAATGCAGATTTCGATTGAGTACCACAATCATTGCACGTGATGTTAAAGCGTGTTAGTCCATAAAAAAAATTGGATATAATTGAAGATTTGCCATCCAACATCTTGTTCATAGCGACATCAAGACGACTCTGATTTTCCAATACATCCTCATCATCTCTCTTTAATTCATCATGAAGGAGTTCAAACAAATACACCAAGAATTCTTGACAGTCCTGTTGGTTAGTATTATTGAAATTTTTTTTCATCACAGCAAGTTCGTCCTTCAATGGCTTGATCGTCACACTCTCAACATTCTTATCCCACAATTTCTTCATTATCGAGGACATAATCTGCGAGAGACGTCCACTATTTGTTTCATCAGAATTCAAAAAATAATCTCTAAATGGCGCAATGTGGCTCAAACACTGAACAATGCTATTAGCATAGCAAAGATTATGTGGATTCTCCAAACCCGTTGTTCCGGCAGTTCTTGATCCAGATACTACTGTGAATGGATCATTTGTATTGATTGGTTCACGTTCTTTTTCCTGCTCACGACTTTGTGAGCTCAAGATCACTTGCTCATCAATTTCCATTGGATCAACTTGCTCTGGGCTCTGTTGTGAATATTGTGATACATTTGGCTGTGATGATGAATAACTTGGCAAATTGCTTGGGTGCGATAAGTTGGCATCTTTAGTAGCATATGCAGACTGAGGACGATGTAGTGGTCGAGTTTTTGGTATCTTTGACAGCTTCAATTTCTCCTCAATTTTTCTGGAGAAAAAATACTAGTGTCAATTTACAAATAACGTGGTAAGGACGATGAGTGCGAAATTTGATAAAGATTTCTCCGTAAATATCTTTGAAACGACTCCAATGAGTACAAATCTTCGAGAAACCTTCATAAAGAATTCCCATATATTACAAAAGAGGTCTGTCATAAATTCATAAAAATCCCAACGTTTCTGAGACATTTTCGAAATAAACTACATAGAATACATGTTATATTACATACTACATGTTATGAGGATGATGAACTTCTTCTCATTTACACCTTATTCTGCTGAATTTTGGATTTTCTATCTTGAAAAACATGTAGAAATATAAGGGAGGGAAAGCATCTTTCATAAAAAGCTTTCGTAGAGTAGAATCGATTTGACAAAAACGGCTACAACATAAATTTTTTGTATCTTTATTAGATTTCAAGCTATATCATGAAAGTGTTCGCAAGAGGAGGGGAAAAAATAGTGAGGAAATAAATAAATACATGCATGAATGAATGAAGAAGAATTGATACATGTTTTTCAAGAGAAGAAATTTTATCACTTTTTCAATAAAGCGATTGAAATATATATGCTCAGTCGTTTTAAACCATTTCAATTGCATAAAACATGTAAGTTCAGACATCCATTCTCCATCATAGGTCCAACAAATAATAATCATCTCACCTTCCTATAAGAGCTTGCTCCATCTCCAATTTCTTTAATCGTCTGTTATACTCTTCGATTTTTGCCTCATATATTGATCTCTCCTGCTTATCCTCAGGATTCCAGTTCTCATTAACATCTCGATTAGACAACTCAGTCTCCAGTGACGCGACATCACACCGAAGCTTCTTAATTTGGTCGTCAATTGGCTTCATTTTATTTTGGTATTCATCAACCTTCTTTCTTTGATTGTTTTTCTCCAAGATTTCTCTCGCCATCTTCAAGGTTTTTTTCTCAAATTCGATGGATTCTGCAAGATTCTTAGTGATTCGCTGAAGCAGTTGAAGAGTATATTCAACATCTGGATGACGGGGAGGTGATTCTGTTGGTATCGATGTTGGTCGCCCGGTTGGTAAGAATCTTTTGAGTATAAAATCAAAGGCACCAGATTTCAAATTCATGAACTCTGGAAGATAAATTGGCAAAGTGATTTCAGAATTTTGCAAATCGCTCGGTAGAATTATCTTTGAATTAGTTGTCAGTTGAGGATATGTTTCGAGCCATTTTTTGTATCCGCCTTCAAGAATAACAATCGGTGGTTGTAATTCACCCCAATCCTTTTTCGTTAATATAACATTGTAGACAAAGAGGGTATTTTTGGGTGTTAAAGTAGGAGCAGTCGTGTTCCAATCCATCAAAATAATACGATCAAGGTGACGATGATTCCTGTCCAGATACAAACGATATTCATTAATTCGCTGTGCGTCTTTAATTAAATTTTCCAATTCATATCCCATTACACTAGGATTTATCCAGTGTGGTTCGATGTTTACGCATCTTGTGACCTTCATCCTCGATTCATCCCAGAATCCACGCTTTCTTACGTCGAGAATCAAATAAGGTTTCACTTGATCAAATCTGCCCAATTTCTCATAATTCTGTATCATTTCAACCAAGTCACTGCATGAAATGAACATATCGGCTGAGTATGTCTTAAATTCATCATCCGATTCTTTCTCCAATCCATTTGCCTCAGAGTTAATTCTTGACATGACTGCAATTCTATTTATGATATATGTTCATCGACTAATTAACTTGCGATTGTCAATAATATATTCTATCTATTGGTTCAAATTACGGATTATGATTTGGAGTTAATGCACAGTTATGAAGACAATGGGGAAGAATTTGAGACCAGGAATTAAAAAAAAATGGTAAACTCATCAACTGTTGCAACGCCAGCCGAATCGAAACATGTAATAAAAATAATAATTTTCATGTGCTGTTTCCCGCCAACAAATATTCCTATCGACTGAGAGAGAAAATTTGAGGGTAGGTCGTCCTTGTTGTACTGTTACGCCAGAAAGACAACATTTTATTGGAACGAGACTGATCGCGCGTTTTTCGTTCAAATATATTTTTTCAATTTTTTTCATCATCATTCTTGGAGTTAAATTGAAAACTATTACAAATGATCAATATTTACTGGAAAAAATTTTTTCATCCGTTATTTCCATTTGGTATTTTGAATCAAGCGCGCAATTTTGATCCATCAACGAGGAATGAGGAATAAACACGATAGTTTTGCGTTACACTCGACGTGCATGAACTTTTTAAAATAGAGAAAAATTTATAAATATTTGTCTTATAAAGAAAGAAGTTTATAATGAATATCATGAGGAACACTCGATAATTCCTTCGCAGGAATGGTTACGATGTTACTCAGGAAAAGATTCTTGTGAGGAATTTCTCATAAAGGTCACAAGGGAAGGTGCGGCAAAATGGATATCTGGGATAAAATGGATACATCTAAATTTTTAGGCAAATATTATGGAAAACTCTTGAAATTAATAGAAATATTGGCGGTAGATGGTTTTTGATAATTTCATTGGAAAGCTGAGGAAATTCTAGGCGGGAAACAAATGCCGGAATGATTTTTTTTATTTTTGTCGATTTTGACTTTTTTGAGCATTTTAGAGGGATGAAACCCTTCCTTTTTTGGCAAATTTTCAGTGTTTTGAGAATATCTTCGGTTTTAATTGTCGTAGCCTAAAAATTCCAATGGGAGATGAAAGGTGAGATTATTTGCCATCGATTCACAGGATTTTCAATTGAAAAATATCGATTTTTAAGGTATCTACGGGCATTATTGTGGAACAATTTTGTGAAACCATTTTTGGCCTACAACTATCCCAAAAATTGATATTTTTGAATCCACAACCCCATAAATCGATGGAAAATGAGCTCACCTTGCATTTGAGATCAACCCCGAATTGCTACTACCTATAGAACCAGAGATATTTGCAAATAACTGAGAATATTCAATAAAGGAAAGGCTCAAAAATGTCGAAAAATATCAAATTTTCAGAAAAATCTAGAAAAATACACGTACTCGTTTTCCGGCTAAAATTGCCTCAGCTTTTCAAGAGGATCATCAGAAAAAATCCATCTCTAACCGTTGCATTATAGTGTCCATTTTGTCCCACTCTCCCCTATATAAAATTTCATTCGTGTATTTCTGGTAGAAAATTTTCAACAATCACATTGGGTTCGATTTTAGAGGCCCTGTATAAAAAGGAAAGATTTTCGAGATAGCATACAAAAATGCGAGTTGACGTTTTTATATCAGGATATCCGAGTAACAGATCCAAATGATAAACTTTTTTTTCTAAGTTATCATAAATATTCTAATTATTTCGATTTTGTAACATTTTACCGATATGGACGCGATGTCTGCGATGGTAAATTGTTATCAAATAATATTATAAATATGCATTATTGTTTCCAATTTGACTCACGCTGTTCCAGTATCTAGGACTGCGAATGGAAGATCCTTGGATTTTGAATACCGATATGGCATCTATTGATTTTTTAATTGAATTAATTGGATTAATCGTCACCATTTGTCCGGTAACAGGCATTTTTTATAATTTGAAAAATTCAGAGGCATTGTGACGAACAAAAATTTATATGGTTATATGAGAAAAGAATAAGTCTGTAACCATTAATTGTTGCAGTGAAACTTTATCTAGTATATGGAGTTCTAATATTAATTTAACTGCTTTAAAAAATTGTTTTTGACTCACATTGTTCGGTAAAATAGTGCAAAGTCAAGTTTTTAAAAAATTACTCCTGCTACGTTATCGAAACTTATCAAGATCGAAAAGGAAAAATAGATTATCGGAACTACTTGGATAGTCTTAAAACGTAGTATTTTGGAGGAAAAAAAATCGACAAATCGATATTTTGAGTATGTTATGGCACTTTAGGAAAGAAAGGAGGAGAATTATTTATAAAATGAATGAAAATTCAAAATATAAAAAAAATAATATTCACATTCTATAATGACAGTGAAAACGTTCGTATAAATTATTCAGTTATATTTCATTTTTTTTCTATACAAACTCCATAGAATACCTATTCCATATCAATTTCATATATACATGAAAGAATCATTCATATTGTTCATCCAATTTATTTGCAAACGTCACATTCACACTTGGTATATAAATATGTATAAGAAGCCATTAGTTTTTTTTTTCCTGCCAACTATGGGTCGATGTTCATTCATTTTTATGAAGATTTAACTTCATTTGTACATAAACTTCAACTGATTCACCTTCACGGAAGATTCTAGTATTTCAGAGGGAGAGAAAAAATAGCAATGAATAAAAAAAAATATATATATCTATATTTATATCTGTACAATTCGGCGTTCATTATTATTATTCCAATTAATTTAATTTCTGAAAAAACTTACAATTGCAGATTAAAAGCTTTCATTTCTCAGCGAAATATACAAATTGCAAAAAGGTAATTCAAACATGATTTCTCATCATCAATTCTATCATTTTATATACAACTATTTAATTGTGTATATATCGATGCAATTTTATCAAATAATGTAAAGAGCGAAGAATTATTCAATGAGACAAGAATCATCATTTGAAGATAAATTTGATTCATTTTTTTCATCCATTGGATTTTGAATTTGAAAGTAGATATTTCTTTTGCAGACAATTCTTTCTATTTTCTAATTTTCAATGAGAGAGAATATTCATTCAAGAAATTCCTCATTCTTAAATTAATATTTTCTTCATTTCGTATTTTCATTAGCTGGTAGAACAGAATGAGACCATTTCTCGCGACCTATGAGACCTTAAAGAATTTAGCTTGGGAGCTCTATTGTAAGGGGAAATCAGAGCCACAAGATAATTACGAATTTTCAATTACTAAAAAAGGGATCAATGACTTTTTTTAAAGCAAGATCAGTTTTTGTTGAGCATGTCGAACTTTAGTGAAGACAGATAACTTGGCGTATAAAACCTTTCTTGTGACTGTTTCTCCCCTACAAAATTTCTCACATTATTCATAGATCCCGCGAGACATTTCACTCTACCTTCTCAGCAGCTCCGCTCAATTTTCCTCTTATATTATTTAAACAAGCAAAAACACGTACGAAGTATCTCGTACAGTCTTCACCCATTTGTGTGCTCCAAAGAAAAACTCCACAACTGAATAATGTAATGAACTGCCTAATTGAAGTGGAACTTAAATTGGAATGGCGAGCCATGGAACTGATGAAATTCTTGAAACGGATTGAATCCAGAGTGTTTACCAGATTCAGGATCAAGTGGATCCTCACCCCTATCGAACTTGGCCCGTTTCTCCTCATCAGTCAATACCTCTTTAGCAGCAGCAATATCAATAAATTTATTCTCAGCCCTCTTCTTCTCATCACCATCCTGGAAATTATCAGGATGCCACTTTTGCGCTGCTTTGCGATAAGCTTTAATGATTTGCTGCTTAGTTGCTGTTCTTGGAACACCAAGTATCTTGTAATAATCCCTAGATTCTGATAATTTTTGTCTCTGCTGTGCTTTCTGCAGCAGTTCTTTGGCTCTCTGTGATGATGGATCCAACTCCATGGCTTCTTTCAATTCTCTAATAGCATCATCATACATTTCGGCAGCTAAATAAGCCTCAGCACTGTCACAGAGTAGACCAGGCTCTTTCCTTATTTTCAATGCACTCTGACAATTTTCAATAGCTAAACTTGTCTCACTATCGCTAGCATAACATTTGCATAATAAATGATAAGCCGTAAACTTGACATTATCAATATTTGGCTCCAATTTCAGAATTCCCTTAGCTGAACTAATACAATTATCGAAATCACGCGATTCTTCAGCTTCTGTAGCTTCGGTCATACGTTTTGCTACTTTCTTAATTTTTTTGTAAAGTGGAAAACAGTCTTTATGCTCCGGATCCAGCTTCAGACACTCGCGGATTTCTTTCAGTGATTCATCGACTAAACCCAGACGATAGAGCATCATTGCCAGCTTGTAAAAGCCAATCGTATTGTCAGTTAACAATTTCGTTGACGATCTTATGTCAGACACTGCACTCATGTAGTCACCCATCGCCACGTGACACTCTGAGCGTAATTCCCTCAGTTCTGGTGCCCATGGAGATACTTCAATGACTTTGGTTAACAGATAAATCGCCTGGTCATACTGTCCACTCGCTACCATTGATTTTGCTAATTGATAATCCTCACTCGCTGGCGATATCTTGTAGAGAGATGTCATTGCATCCTCGTTGTTTGGCTCCACTTGTAGAACAGTATTAAATTCATTCTCAGCTTCCTTAAATGATGCTTGCTTCAATAAAACATTTGCTCTTTGCAGCCTTGCTGCTGTGAAGTCCGGCTTCAATTCGAGGACTTTTTCGAGATCCTGAAGGGCAAATTTGGATTTACCGAGGGCCAAGTAGACGGTTCCTCTTTTGTAGTACGTTAAATAATTCGATGGATCACCGTCTGCAAATCATAGAATTGTCAATTTGGTGAATCAAAGTTGGTGAAATTTTATTGGATAGATTAAATGAATTGCAGTGTCGAAGTGATATAATATAATCAAAATTACAACATTATTTTACAGGTAATTAGAAATGGGAAATTAATTCCTTTTTGGCAAAACTCTGTAAATATTGCTGCAGAATTGAATATATTATTTCACAATACAAATTTACCAATCTCTTCAATAAAATGAAAAAAGGTCCTTGAAAATTTTTTCTCTTTCAATCTTTGGAAAAAAAATCGAAGATGTAAGAATTTTATTCATGATTGTATGACGTATTCAAGTTGGATCAGGTATTGAATATGTTCCTCACACGTTGCTTACAAGCAACTGCAGAATATTGCAGGAAAATTTAGTTTTTTTTTTCATTTTTGAAACGATAAGAAAATTGAAAAAAGTTTCGACGAAATTTTTTTCACCTTGCGTAAATTTCAAGATTTCTATAGACATTCATTGCAAAGAAGATATTTCTCATTCTGGTTTCCAATTTTTTCAAGAGTATTTCCTTCTTCTTCGAGTAGTTTCCCAAATATTCATAAAACGTAATTGTAATCCAAAATCTATTTTTCTGTTATAAATTTTTATCCTAGTATCTCAGATTTTATAAGGAATGATGAAATTCTTCTCATAATATTTTTTCATAGCTAGCCAAGAAATTCTATTGCCAAAATCCTTTCATTTCCCATAAATTCACAGATAGTCCAAAGAGAACGAGATAACATTGTGAGAGTGACATCTTCATTTTTCTCAATAACTGATGACATTTCTATTATTATATATTATTTGTTTTTACACCTACCAACAGCAGCATGATAATGTGTCAATGCATCCTGCAACTGTCCTCGAGCAAGGAAATCCCTCCCCAAATCTAAATGCCTGTTAACTTCAGCCTGTGATACACTACCATATACTGAAACAGAAACCAAAAAAAATAAACAAATATATTCAACAATTTCCACTTTCGAATGATCGCAGATCCAATTTAAAAAAAAAAATCGCAAAAGGTTATGAAACCTACCGTCCGGCAAAAAATTCAAAAGTACAAACAGCAGTACATAGTGATGCATGATTAATTAACCAACTTACAAATAAGAAATAATTCAAAAAAATTTCGGAAAAATTGAACAACAAATGTAACAACACTTCACGTTCTGTTTTTTAAAACTAAATGATTGCCCTATCTGTCGGATATCACAGGCCACACCGCCATTGCGATCGTGGTCTCACGCCATTGGTCCAACGCACTTCGATGTAAATTACTCTGTTCTGCCCCTTCCCCCTTTTTTTCTCGATGAGGCAAATAATTACACAACAGGACAACAGAGTCTTTAAGTTTTTCCACAGATGTCGCTGTATTTGCATTCCCGCAAAAAAAGCAGCAAGAAATAGCGAGGCTTGGGCCAGTGGCTCCTTCAGTGTCGATCCCATGACTCATCTCGCAGTAAGCACGTCACGTAAATGGCAAAGTTATATCGGTCTACAACAGAGAAAAAATAAAGTGATCAACTGGGAAAAATTTATTGAATAAATCGGGTACTTCATCATTGAAGCATTGTTTAAAAAATTAACGTCAAACATCGTAATCAAAGACTTTCAAAGGTTTTTTTACGGTGTGAAAACGTGATATTTAGGTGTCGTCTACAAGGATGGCGACATGACCCCGCAAATAATGGAACACTGTGCTCAACGGTACGTATCTTTTTGAATTGATGAGTTTTAAATCATTGAAAATTCTCTCATTTGACGAAACATTAATTTCATTGAACAAAAAAAATTTCACTCATTTTTTTTCAACTACTGCAGTCCATCTTTTTTTATCATCATGCAGATAAATGGGAAATTCCATTTTCACTGTGTGTTGTACAGTTTGAGTCTTTGGTGTATAACTGTCTTTGTCTTGCTCATGGCACGGTAAAAAAAGGTGAAGAAGTACAGCCGTCATGTAAAAACATTTACTCCTCAATTTTTTTCCTTTGTGCTCTGCAAATTGAATTTTATGATTAAAAAAAAAATTTATCTCATTTTTCAAGAATTGAATTTATCTTTATCGTTAGGTTTTGTAATTATCAATGTGGTAATAGGTTTGGTGTTAATAAATTTACGTGAAGTTGCAACATTCTATTGTAATATAGAACGATGGAGCCTTGGCCAAAAATTAAACGCTGGTACCTCACGATGGCTAATTTATTCAGATTTATATTTGCAATTTTTTCAGTTTTTCTTGTTGCTGAATACATTTTTTTATCCATTGTTACGATAAAAACGTTTTGACTGCAAAAGTTAAAAATGAACAGAGTGCCCTGACCTTTACGAGTGGGGAAAGTTGCTCCGTTTTCTATCCAATTTGAATTATTTTTTCTTCTTCCTTTTTTTTTTCATTTAATATTTGTAAATTAATGCTCATTAATGAATGCAATTCATTAATAATGAATGCAAGTAGCTACTATCAAATTAAATTGGGAATTTTTCATTTACAGATTATTCATTTGAGATTATCTCAAAAAAGGTGCTTGGATAACGACAAGGTGAGTCATGAATTTTCGAATCAAGAAAATTCCAGATAATGAGTGAAAATATGAATGAATATTTTTGAAATAATAACAGAGAGAACTAATAGATATTTTGTATTCACTTATAAAAAGTTTGGGAACTAATGGGCTTAGTAAAATGCAGAATTACATTTTTTCATGTGAAAATTGTTCTCTATAAACAAGGCTCCATGATGAATTCCCTTACACCCAACCATTTCCGAAATATTCGACTAGTAAAGTGAAACGAAATGAGTTGATTTAATTTCCACATAGGTTTTCTCCCATTATCTCAGAATTTGAAAGAAATTGATTTCTTCTATACAAATCTCATTCAAAGCCGTGATTTTTCTCTATCATAGCAATTCCTCTATTACCATTATTTTCTGAAATATCTTTAAAAAAACTCAACAAAAATTGAAAAGAAATAAATAAAAACAATCAGCTCCTTTTCAAATATTCCAGAACCCAACAGGGATACCAAAATTCCTGTGATAATGTCCCTCTAATTTTGAGATATCTTCAAAGAATCGAAATGAAAAAAAAAAATTATAGCTTCATCAACTGTCAATTTTTCTCCTTTTAGATGGCAGAAGTTGATCCTGAAACATTACTGGAATGGCTCAGCATGGGCCAGGGTGATGAGCGTGACATGCAGCTGATAGCATTGGAGCAGCTGTGCATGCTGCTCTTAATGTCCGATAACGTAGATCGTTGCTTTGAAATATGTCCACCACGTACATTTCTACCTGCCTTGTGCCGTATATTCCTTGATGAACATGCACCAGACAGTGTACTCGAGGTTACAGCACGTGCTATTACTTATTACCTCGATGTATCAGCTGAATGTACACGCCGTGTTGTTTCAATGGAGGGTGCTGTTAAAGCAATTTGTGGTAGATTATCTGGTGCTGGTTTAGGCTCACGTGCATCACGTGATTTAGCTGAACAGTGTATCAAAGTACTTGAATTAGTTTGTGCTCGAGAGGCTGGTGCTGTTTTTGAAGCTGGTGGATTACCATGTGCATTGTGCTTTATAAGAGAAAATGGTGCACGCGTACATCGTGATACATTACATTCAGCAATGGCTGTTGTATCTAGATTGTGTGGTAAAGTTGAGCCACAGGACAAGGCATTACCAGATTGTGTTGAGGCATTATCAACTTTGTTGAGACACGAAGATGCACATGTTGCTGATGGTGCACTGCGTTGCTTTGCCTCATTGGCAGACAGATTCTCACGGCGTGGTACGGATCCAGCACCATTAGCATCGAATGGTTTAGTCTCTGAATTATTATATAGGTTATCAAATGCAGCTGGCCCTGGTACATCAGTGACTGCAACATCAAGTAATCCAAAAACTCCACCGGCATCATCCACCAATACTATGCCAACAACTGAACCAAAATCATGTGCATCAGTATCAACGATAATAAGTCTGCTATCAACATTGTGTCGAGGCTCACCATCAATAACTCATGATTTACTGCGTTCAGAATTGCCTGATGCAATCGAGAAAGCACTGAAGGGTGATGAGAGATGTGCACTCGATTCGATGAGGCTTGTTGATTTATTGCTCGTGCTTTTATTCGAAGGAAGATCGGCACTCGGACGTGGTACTGCTGGTGGGCCTTCTGGCCCACTCTTACCGCGATTACGGAGATTAGACTCGGCCGGTGAAAAGTCCCATAGGCAATTGATCGATTGCATACGTTCTAAAGACACTGATGCGTTAATAGAAGCTATTGATTCCGGAGGAATTGAAGTCAATTTTATGGATGACGTTGGACAAACTCTGCTGAATTGGGCATCAGCATTCGGCACACAGGAAATGGTGGAATTTCTTTGTGATCGTGGTGCCGATGTCAACAAAGGTCAGCGCTCATCGAGCCTCCACTATGCCGCTTGCTTTGGTCGTCCGGCAATCGCCAAAGTTTTATTAAGACACGGCGCCAATCCGGATTTACGTGACGAGGATGGCAAAACACCACTTGATAAAGCACGAGAGCGAGTCGATGAGGGACACCGTGAAGTTGCAGCTATTTTACAATCACCGGGTGAATGGATGTTACCACCTAATCAAGAACACAGAAAACCAGATACCGAGATCGAAGAATTTACTGAACCAAAGGGTGATCCGGAAATGGCACCGGTTTATCTTAGGAGATTATTACCAGTTTTTTGTGCAACATTTCAATCAACAATGTTACCAAGCGTTAGAAAGGCTAGTTTGAGTTTAATTAGGAAAATGGTACATTATATACAACCGGAATTATTAGTTGAAACATGCGGAGCTGACAAAACAGCTGGATGTGGTGCCATGCTCGTTGAAGTTATTGCCAATGTTCTTGACAATGAGGTAAGTTGTCATTGTCTTGTGTCATTCTTTCCAGGATCATTTTCCAATGGGTTTTTTTTCCTTTTTTTTTCATTGGACAATGTAGTCTAATGCAAGTTTTTTTTTCTCGCGATTATTAACGGTGGTTTTTAGAAAAAAGAATCCATTTCTTCCAGCAGGAAGTTGAGATAAAGTCAACGCCACCACCGCCTCCGCCTCTCAAGTCGATCGTTGGCCCCAAATTGCCCTGCCTTACGTCTCGCAAGTCTTCCAGTTCCCAGTACTACATTATCGATAAAACGGTAACATCCGTTTTGTTATACAAATTCGTTTTTGACGTTGCCAATTTTTTTTTTCCTTATTTCTTGATTTTTTGATGACACACATGGAAATAATGGATTATCTTTTCACAAAGAAAAAAAAAACCTCCAATTCAAGTGAAATGTAAAATTTTTTGAGCGAGCTAGATGGCGATTTGGTGGTAGGAGTCGGGTCAGATTTAAATTTTCGTGGGTTCGTCGGTAATAGCTTGGAATCTGAAGGAGATGGAGGAATTTTTTTATGGATCGGTTTTGTAGAGGAAAATCAGGGCTAAAAAGAAAAATTATGATGATAATTTTTTCTATTTGTATTAAATTTCGAGAGCTGAATAATCGAAAGCAACTGGGAGTTTAACCGAAAGTTTTGAGATTCCGAGCTCGGGTTTTTGAAAATATCTTGAAATGGATGAGAAATTCTTCCAAGTACTCTTTGGTAGTCCCGGAGGAGTTTCCTCTACAAAAAAAGTGATTACCGCCATTCCGCCATCTTTTATGATCCCCAGATTTTTTGAAATACTGATAAAAAAGAGTGGAAACTTGGTAATTGACATATACTGAAAAAAAAGTGGTAAAAATATTGATACCATCGGGCCTTAGCAAATATTTTTTTGATATAATTAAGGAAGCTGTTGAATTTACTGAATTCAGTGAATTCAACAGCCTTTTTGAATTATCACGAAAACCTATTTGCCGAAGACCAATGACATTAATATTCTATAGTTGTTACCAGTTTTTTTTGCAGTGTACAATCAGTTTTCCCAAAACATTTAGAAAACTAAGACAGATGCTAAAAAATTCTACCGTCAACTCTCTCTGTAGTATCCGTTCCCCTCTACTGAGAAGATACCAAAAATTTTCCAACTCCCATAGATTCCTAAATATTCTAAGAAGGAACTCTGAAAAATAGATTTACTCCATTCCACCACGCTACTACTCGATTTATATGTCCAAAATCGAATGTAATTTAAAGTTTTAACATGGCCTTTTGAGACCTAACAGACTGATGCATGTAATCATTTTTTTTGATTTACTCATTTTCTTTATTAATTAAGATGAGGTGAATGGGCAGAACAACCGAATGACGTTTGAAGAAACTGCCTCAATCAGATAAATAACAACTGTGGTAAAAAAAAATGAGAAAAAAAATACTTGATAGCCGGAGGTGGATCAGGCAAAACGAAATGTCTTTGCAGACACTATTAACTTTGTTAACCATTCCCTGTCAAATTACAAATGAAACAAGAGGCAAGCTTCCAATGAGACGCGAATGTTCTTTCCTCAGCAAAAAAAAAAACAACGAAAATATTTTTAAGTGAAATAAAATCGACTCCTTGGTTTGCTTGTGCACTGCATAATTTGCGTTTCTTGTTCATTTCAAGTCATGTGAATTTATTTAATGGAATGATTCAACAGGAGGACGAGGATGGCCACTTGATTGTACTCCAGATGATTCAAGACTTGATGATCAAAGGAAAAGATGAATTTCTCGAGCATTTTGCACGACTTGGAGTATTTTCAAAGGTTGCAGCATTGGCTGGACCTCAGGAAACCACACCAGAGCCAGATAATGAGTCAACACAGTGTGGTGAAGAGCATAGACTCGAGGATGCTAGAGAATTATTAGTTGGACGTGCTTATCATTGGAGAGACTGGTGTATTTGTCGTGGCCGTGATTGTTTGTACGTTTGGTCTGATGCAGCAGCTTTAGAATTATCGAATGGTAGTAATGGATGGTTTAGGTTTATACTCGATGGTAAATTAGCAACAATGTACTCAAGTGGAAGTCCTGAAGGTGGTACAGACACTACTGGTGAGTTTATCTATTTTATTAATTTTAAAATAATTCACGGATAAAATCATGGATTTAGAGAAAGATTTAAACACTTATTTTAGTTCAATTTATTCATTTTTTGCAAATCCACTGCATTGGAAATGTAAAATCAGATTTATTGGTTCTATTCTTATTTGCCGTGCATATATTTGGTTTCACTTTTACTAATGGGTTACAGTTACTCCCGAGTGAAAGGACAGATCTTATTCCATCCATTTTTCTTTTCATGTATCGATTTTAGCTAGAAATTAAATATCATCCAGTTTGAAAGATGGTTTGAATAATGATAACTGTATCTCTATCAATCTTTTCTTAAGAATTGATTGTATGCCAAACTAATGAGGAATGTTCAGAAAGTACTATTGAAAAAAAAAAAGTGAAATAGTCGCAACAAAGCCCATTCAGCCCCATTCTGCCCAATGAAAATTGCTATTTTATAAATTATTTTTTGCCATTAAAAAAAAATCATTATTCACTGGAATCCATTTGTAATTAACGTGAATCATTAGCTTAGATCAATAACTCTTGAATTTTTTTTGTTTATTTTTTACTATCCACTAACTGCAAAAACAGGAAAAGGCCGGAACACTGAATCCCTCACAACTGAAGGTAGGTTAATTCAAAATTCACATAATATAATTCAAACTATTTACAAGCATTGCAACATTTATCGAGTCATTTACTAATTGAATTCAATTAAATTTCAAAAATGAAAAAGAACTAAAATTATTGTAATTCATCAGCTCGATGAAAATATTCAAATATTATTACAATTTCAGAAAATCGTGGTGAATTCTTAGAAAAATTACAACGTGCACGTAGTCAAGTAAAGCCAAACTCAGTTAGTCAACCAGTTTTATCACGACCTGGAGCAACAAGACTTGTCGTTGGTAATTGGGCACTTTCATCACGTAAAGAAGGTGAATTATGCATTCATAATAGTGATGGACAGCAACAGGCTACTATACTGAGAGAAGATTTACCAGGATTTATTTTCGAGTCTAATCGAGGCACGAAACATTCGTTTACAGCCGAGACAAGTTTAGGTATAGAAGAAATGAATATTGTCTTGATATTTTTTTCAGTATTTCGTGGATATCTCTAAAAATCTGAGTTCAAGGGGATTTTGTAAAAGACCTTCTCCATTGGGGAAAGAGTAGCTAAAAAAAGGTTATGATAAAAATCACACTCCATAATCTTCGTCGTTTTCTAAAATAATCAGGAGTCAATAGAAAACTAATGTACTAAAATTTAGTTCTTTTCGCCGTATCATTATTGTGTTTCATTGCCACGAAACATCTCAGTATTGCTGTAATTTGTAAATTTTCTCTAACTAGAAAAAATCCTTACCAAAATCCCCTCATTCCTCTCAGATTACGAGATATTCCGAAACACAAACTAAGAATCAATAATTTAGGAAAAAATTCATGCGACTTACTTCATCAAAACGGAAAAACAAGTATTCAATCATTAAAAAATATTATTTGTAGGACCAGATTTCGCAGCGGGATGGGCGGGAAAACGCGGCAAACGTTTGCGTTCGAAAATTGAAGCAATAAAGCAAAAAGTGAAATCACATGCCCAAGAAATTTATGAGAATTACTTCAAAGCAGCTCAAGCACAACCACGTGGTGTTGTTGCTAAATTATCAGCAATAGTTAATCAAGTTGAAAAAGCATGCCAAAAACAATTATCAGGAAATCGTGAATGGCGGACTGTACTCCAGACTGCATTAGAAGAATTAAAGACATTATTAAACGAAGAGGGGAGAGTTTCAGCTTATGAATTGCATTCCAGTGGCCTTGTACAGGCATTACTCGCTCTATTAGCTGGACCATCTGGCCCTCAGGCGCCATCGCTACGTTCAACAAAGCTGCGATTACAAAGAATCGCTGTATTCAAGAGTTGCTTCAAAGCCAAAGACACTAACGATGGTAATTCAGCTAAAATCCTCGTTCAAAAACTCGTTTCAGTACTTGAATCAATTGAGAAATTACCAGTTTATCTTTACGATACACCGGGCTCTGGTTATGGTTTGCAAATATTAACAAGACGCCTCAGATTTCGGTTGGAAAAAGCACCGGGAGAGAGTGCACTTATCGATAGATCTGGTAGGAATTTGAAAATGGAGCCATTGAGTACTATACAACAATTGGAAAATCATTTATTGAAAATGATTGCTAAACAGTGGCACGATCATGACCGATCGACATTTACGTTCGTTAAAAAATTGAAGGAAGGTAATAAATTAACGTTCCAATATCAGCATGATTTCGATGAAAATGGAGTATTGTATTGGATCGGTACCAACTCGAAAACTGCAAGTGAATGGGTGAATCCTGGACAGTATGGACTAGTTGTTGTGACATCGAGTGATGGGAGGAACCTACCATATGGACATCTCGAGGACATACTTTCGCGCGATCAAAATGCACTTAATTGTCATACAAACGATGATAAACGTGCCTGGTTCTCCATTGATCTTGGTGTCTGGTTAATACCAAATGCTTATACGTTGAGACATGCCCGTGGGTACGGAAGAAGTGCTCTGAGAAACTGGATGTTCCAGGCGTCTAAAGACGGTGTTACCTGGACGACATTGTATACACATGTGGATGATTGCTCTCTGAATGAGCCAGGGAGTACATCGACGTGGACGCTTGATCCACCAAGTGAGGAAACACAGGGCTGGAGGCATCTGCGTCTCCAGCAAACGGGAAAGAATGCTTCTGGACAAACGCATTATTTGTCGGTGTCAGGATTTGAGGTATACGGTGAAATTACGGGGGTTTGTGAAGACTTGGGACGAGCTGCAAGAGAGGCAGAGGCAGGTGTTAGGAAGCAGCGCCGGCTGATCAGGACACAGGTGCTGAGGCATTTGATTGCTGGCGCGAGAGTCGCCAGGGGACTGGACTGGAAGTGGAAGGATCAAGATGGTAATCCACCTGGTGAAGGCTCCATCACTGGCGAACTACATAATGGATGGATTGATGTTACGTGGGACCATGGTGGATCAAATTCTTACCGTATGGGCGCAGAGGGAAAGTATGATCTCAGATTAGTTGGTAGCTTTGATAATGATCCGAGTAATAAGAAGAATGGATCGACATTGACTGGTAGAAAGTCGAGTAGTACACCAAGTTTACCGGATTGCACAGATGTTGGAATGAGGGGATCAGTTGCTACTGATCAAGCAGCTAGTGCTGATAATCTAGCGGCAAAGCAGGCTGCTGAATCAATTGCTGAGAGTGTTTTGTCAGTTGCGAGGGCAGAGGCTGTTGTTGCTGTTACTGGAGAGGGTGGTTCGAGTAATACAACAGGTGAATTGTCAGTTGTACTTCATCCAAGGCCCGATACAGCTGTTAGTAGCGATTTAGCTACGATCGTGGAGAGTTTAGCATTGAATACTGATTGTCCAGCTAATAGCAACAGCAATCGAGCGGCTAGCAGTTCGAAACCTTTGTTCACAACAGTCCGAGGAAATAAGGTACTTTCTCTTTGAGTTTGATCAATTTTCATGTTCTCTTCTAGTTTTTGTGTTTTGCTAATCACACATTGGGTGAATTGTTTTGATATTAATGTCAATTTTAGCCGGCCAGTAGCCTGTTGAGTCTCGAGGCGGTTGAAGTACTTGATCGTTTACGCGAAGGCGCCGACAGACTTCGTAACAACACTAACAGTTTCTTGAGTGGAGAATTACTTGGTTTAGTACCAGTTAGAATATCGGTCTCTGGAGAGAGTGAGGAGAATTCATTGAGAATTAGACCAGTGCCGAAGCACAATCCACCAACTCAGGATGGTACGTTAATTGTTTATGTTAAATATATCAATCTTTCAATGAATGATTGAGTTATTCAACAGTTAGAAAAGGAGTAGGACAGTCAGGTTTGTGATCTGCTTCTTTGGAGATATTTGGAAATCTGAGAGGGATAGATGAATTTCTTACAATGAGTTTTTTTGCAACTCTTACGGTCTAGAAAATTTCAGTATCTCACTGCGCATTCCTAAACATTTTCCATAGAATATCTTGGAATCTGTTGGAGATGGAGAGGTTTTGGGAATAAACTTTCTCATAGTGGCTGATTGAGGCTATGAAGAAGATTATTACAAAAAAATTATCATCTTCGGTAGAATCTGGCATATTTCCTGGTAACTTCTGACGAAACTCGAAGGATATCGGGAAAAAATTGTAATTGCTTTTTTTGTGGAACTAAATCAGAGCTACAGAAAAAAATTATTATGAAAATTCCACGATTGCCGACAGATTGCAAGATACTGCCTGAAAGTTTCACCTCTTTTTACCTTAAAACTACTAAAGTCCTAGCAATTAACGAATTTCGCCTATGATTCATCAAAATAAAATGCAGAAAATCATTGTGATTGAAAATTATTGACAATTCCCATTCTAATCAATGAAAAATACAGCTACAAAGGAATGCAGTCGTGACAAGGAGGCAAGTTCATCGTCACAGAATCCACCAGGAGGATGTCCAGTTGTTGTCACAAATCCAATGTCTGTATCAGTGCCGAACCTTGCTTGCTCCGATGCTAATAACACACTCGAACCAGCTGCTGCTACTGGCTTACTCGAGACATTCGCTGCAATGGCTCGCAGACGGACCCTAGGTTTGTTATGATAATTTTCTCATTGATGAATACATTTTTTTTGTCTGAATCATCTGTTTGTTTCACGTAACATTCTATTTGTTTCAATCAAAAATTTCCAGGACCATCTGCTGGCCAGCACATTGCACCAAATTCAAACACAGGATCAAATCCCCGTGGACCAAATTCAGTATCGAGTCTTGTCAGGTTAGCACTTAGTTCAAATTTTCCTAGTGGCTTATTGAGTACAGCCCAGAGCTATCCAAGTCTAACAAGTAGTGGACAAGTTGCTGGCAGTGGCGTTACCACAACAACTGGCGCTGGCCTTGGACAGGCATTAACAATGTCACTCACTAGTACTAGCAGTGATAGTGAACAGGTGAGAATTTTTTTACGTTTTCCCACTCACTCATTTGAAGTTTGAATTTGATTATTCATTTGTTTGAGATTTGATGCAGAAAGATGAATGTTTTCGATTTTCGCAAAAAAAGTTGGGAATGTTTTTAATTAAAATTTTCGGAAAAAATGATTTTTCTTCTTAAACAGTCTATGGGGGGGGGGGGGGGGGGGGGGGATAATTGATATAAGTTCTGATTTCAGTAGTGGAGAATAGAAACGAAAGTCTTTTGAGAATATATTCAAAACAATTACGTTTAGGAGAATCAGTCAAGAAACCTTTCTTGAAGGCCACGGCCATCTATTAATTTCTAAATCTTTTCCCCTTATTCCCCTTATAGAGCAAGAGCTCATAACGAATTTTGGGCAGGTATTTTAGGGCATACGAACTTTTGAGTAGTAGTAGTTTAATGCCTTTCAAGTACGAAATGCAGCGGCTGGCTGTCCATTTCGGGTCTGGTTGCAACTGCGCATTATGCACTTACTGCAAAAAATTGCGGTCAGAAAAAATATTTTAGTGTCAATGGGACTTACATAATTTTAAAATAGACATAATACTGAACATAATCATATGAGGCCAAGAAGTTTTAAACGGTCTGGGAGTACGGCCAGATGATCCCGAATTTTGCAGTTTGATTGTTGTACAAAAAATATTTTAAGGGGTGGGAAATTTATATGACATATTCCTCAAATATATCTGAGAATATTGACAAAAAAGCCGAAAAGAATAATACGTTCTAAAATACTTGCCAAACCTTGATCGACCACTACTGTGGTCCCAAGGTGCTCTGCCCCGATTGGCTGCTCGGCAGATCACGTGACTCGAAAAACGCGTTCTCTAATGTTGATTCAGAAATAAAATAATAGAATCTATTTTTCAACTAATTCAATTACAATTAATTCTTTTCATGCGTCTATCATTAAGTTGTGGAGGAGAGTGATCATCACTCCGGACATCATTTGAATTAGAGATATTAAAATTGAGGAAAATAAACAGAATGTTTGGGAAATTGAGTGAAAACTTCTTCTGAAATGGTAGATAATTTCAAGCCATCGAAGAATATTTCATGCAATTGAAAAAATAATTGCACCGATGCTTGATTACTTAAAATATTAGATTATGCTTCTTCTTTGAATGAAAATTGGCGAAGATTTCCCTAAAATATTTTTTGTGCAATTATAAAAATGCAAATTTGGGATCGTCTGGCCGTACTTCCAGACCACCCAAAACTTCTTGGACTTACATGATTATGTTCAATATTATATCTATTTTGAAATTATGTAAGTCCCATTGACACTAAAATATTTTTTTTGGCCGCAATTTTTTGTTGTAAGTGCATAATGCGCAGTTGCAACCAGACCCGGAACGGACAGCCAGCCTCTGCATTTCGTGCTTGAAGGACATCAAACTACTACTACTTAAAAGTTCGTATGCCCTAAAATACCTGCTCAAAATTCGTTATGAGCTCTTGGGCTACCATTTTTTTGCTCAAGATTTCAAGTTAAAACCCTTCTTTTTTTGAAAAGTTTTAGTTTTTCGGGAATATCTAACGTTCTACGGGTTGTAGCGATCTGGAATTGATCTCGGACGAAAGGTGAGCTCATTTTCCATCGATTTCGCAGTTTAAGACAAGGAATTATTCATTCAACAAGTACTCATAGTGCGAAAACTGATCTTCAGAAAATGGCCTGAAAGTATTCGAGAAATTGACTTGAAAAAATTCGAACTCCCTGGATTAAGGAGGAGTGAGCTCAACTTCCATTCAAGATCAGGTTCTATGACCAATAGAACCGGAGATATCACCAAACAAATGAATTCTGTAGATTTTCAAAGGGGTAATCCTTGCAAGAGTTGGCAAAAAAGAGAAATTTCCTCAAAATTGAAGGAAATTAATACTGACACATCTTTTGTTCCTAAAATTTCCTCAGCTTTCCTAGGAATTTTCGAACAATCTTCATCTCCATTTTCTCAATTGGAATGTCCGTTTTACCTCGCCTTACCTTAATAAATTACATATAATTATGAGTCAGTATAAGCGCTGTTGAAAAATCTGACCCGAGCGAAGCGAGGGGGGGGGGGGGGGGGAAATCTATATCGATATAAAATTTAAGAAATAATAGATTGAGAGAAGTTTATCCATACATAAATAGTGATAATCTATTGGAATCCATCCTCTTTCTTGCATCTTCAATCAACTTAGAATAAAGTGAGATTTTGAAATTTTGATGCAGTGTAAGCGCAGTGTTGTGCGTTATCACGTGAATTCATTCAATTTAAATATAATTTGAATGACAACTGTCAAAATTTCAAAATATCATTTTATCCCAAGTTGATTGAAGATGCAAGATAAAGAATGGATTCCAATAGATTATCACTATTTATGCATAGATGAATTTAACGTAATTTATTATTTCTTGGATTTTATATCTATAATTTCCCATTTTAATCCTATTATAAAAAGCGCAGGGTATTTGACAATCGAACATGGCGGATTTCATCTCGAATTGAAGGATAATCGAACTCGGAATGGAAATAGTCGAACTCGAATCCACATAAGCGAATTCGGCAAGGTCTTGCACGTCATACAGCGTTTTCATCAACGTGTTTCGATAATGAATTATTGTCCATTTCCAGAACAAATGAAATCAATATCGAAACGGGCAGATGAGCCAAGTTAATACCAATTTTTAATAGAATATCCCGGGAAGGGAAGAGTTTGAAAAGTTCTTTACATAAAAAAGTCACAATAAATAATTTCATATTCCTATGATTCACCGAGATATTCTCTAGTAAATGAAATTTCAAAATAATTGGCAAAATATAATTTGGGAAGGTTTTCGAGATTTTTGGAGATATCTTGGAATCCAGCAAAAATGGACGAATTGTTATAGAGAAGTTTCTTGTGCAAAATCAGAGCTATGGAAAAGATGTTTAGAAATTCCACCATCCACCGTGAATTTCAAGATATTTTCAGAAAATTCCCGACAAAGTAGAATGAATGTAAACTCGTAAATATAAATAGATTACACTATACACTTGACATCTCCTCGAATATATTCATACCCCTTCCAGAAAATCCCGAGTTTACATAGAAATATTGGAGATTGTGAATTGTGTAATTTCTCATTTGAGGCGAAATTTTTTAATGTAATGAAAAGTTGTGGCTTCAGGTGAGTCTTGAGGACTTTTTGGAATCATGCGGCGGCGTTGCTGGCTCAAGTGTTGGTGGTGTACGTACAGCCGGTGCACCGACACTTCTTGGTGAGCTCGAGGACGACGAGGATGGTGTTTTGGCTGAAGAGGAGGATGACAATGAAGAGAATGACCAAGAGGAAGATGATGAGGAGAATGAAGAAGAGGGTGAAGGTGGTGAGGGTGATTATGAGGAGGTAATGGTCAGTCGAAATTTGTTGGCAGCTTTCATGGAGGAAGAGACACCGCAAACAAGCAAGAGACGCGCTTGGGACGATGAGTTTGTATTAAAGCGACAATTCTCAGCTCTCATTCCAGCGTTTGATCCGCGTCCAGGACGAACAAATATCAATCAAACAACTGATCTCGAGGTACCACCACCGGGTAGTGATCCGCAATCAAGTACACGAGTCGGTGCACTAACAATGCCAAGATTATCACTGGCATTGAAAGGACCAGGCTTACCAGAAGTACCTGACGTTGAATTGCCGTTATCCGAGCCCCATTCTAGCATATTCCAGGCTGTTCAAGAATTAATGCAAATGACCGAGCTTGGTAGTAGACAAGAAAAGCTCCGTAGAATTTGGGAGCCAACTTATACGATAATTTACAAGGAATCTAAAGACGAAGAGTCATCAGGCCGCGCTACGCCGATTGTTACTCTCTACTCAGGTAAACCAGTGCCGAATACAAACGTCTGCACTGTAGAAGACGTTCTTCAACTTCTCCGGCATGTCTACGTTATCAGTACATCACGTGATGACAAAAAGAAAGAATTCGAGCCATCCGAGTCTTGCTGGGTCAATCCAGATGACTTCACTTCTAAGAAAATAACAAATAAAGTTGTACAACAGATTCAGGATCCGCTGGCACTTGCTGCCGGTGCATTACCAACTTGGTGTGAGGAATTAGCACGCAGCTGCCCATTCTTACTACCCTTTGAAACACGACGTTTGTATTTTAGCTGCACGGCATTCGGTGCTTCACGTTCAATTGTCTGGCTTCAAACACAGCGCGATGCTGTTCTCGAGAGACAAAGAGCACCGGGACTGAGTCCACGACGTGATGACAGTCATGAATTCCGCGTTGGTCGTTTGAAGCACGAAAGGGTGAGTGTACCGCGAGGTGATAAACTTCTAGATTGGGCTGAACAGGTTCTCAAGGTACACGCAAGTAGGAAGAGTATTCTTGAGGTGGAATTCGTCGGCGAAGAGGGTACAGGTTTGGGTCCGACATTGGAATTTTTTGCGTTGGTAGCTGCTGAACTGCAACGCAAAGATCTTGGATTATGGTTATGCGATGACGAGGAACCAAATGAAGGAACCCGGTCGTGTCCGTCCGATGAGCACGTCCGACCACCAGGCTACTATGTCACACGTCCAAGTGGTCTGTTTCCAGCTCCGTTGCCGCAGGATTCGGAGGCATGCAACAAAGCAGTCAGGTACTTTTGGTTCCTGGGAGTCTTTCTTGCCAAAGTACTGCAGGACAATAGGCTCGTTGATTTACCATTATCAAGATCCTTCTTGAAGCTAATGTGTCGCGGTGATATTACTAATAATGTCAATGAGAGAATTGGACTGACTGGTGTTACGCAGGAAAGCATGTCGTCGAGTATGGCAAGTAGTTTTATATCGGAAGAGGGTGAAGTCGATGGTCCATATGGTTCACTCGAGCCACCGCCGTGGTATGATGGCATCCTCGATATTGAGGACCTTGTACTCGTTGATCCAGTCAGAGGTGAATTCCTCAAGCAAATACAGATGTTAACGACTAAGCGAGAGAGAACAGTGTCAGAGGGATGCTCGTCGTCCGACGAGGATCCACTGCGCATCAATCATCCGTCCGGCGCTTCAGTGCCAATCGAAGATTTAGGACTTTCCATGACTTACTCACCTGGTTCGAAGGTGTTTGGACATGAACAGGTGGAATTGATTGAGGATGGTGCAGAGATACCGGTCATCATGGAAAATGCCAGAGAGTATTCAGAACTTACGATCAATTACTGCTTAGACCGGGGCATTGCTAGACAACTTGAGGCATTCAGATCGGGCTTCTCCAAGGTTTTCCCGATGGAGAAGCTTCATGCTTTCAGCCCAGAGGAAATTAGGGCTATGTTGTGTGGGGAACAGAATCCGGAGTGGACGAGGGAGGATTTGCTCAGTTATACGGAACCAAAGCTTGGATACACAAGAGAGAGGTGAGAGAGTTTCAATAGATTTTTTTTGTTCTTGGACAATATTTTTCTGTGTCAGTGGCTGGGGAAATTTTCGTGGAGTGGAATCCGAACTCTAAAGAAAATCAGCATTAAAAGTGTTTTATTCCATTTAGATTTCGAGATATTAAAAAAAATTAATTCCAAAATTGAATTGACTTCACTCTCCACTATCAAATTTTGCTAAAATATCTCGGAAACTAATAAAGAGAAATATTTTGATAGGGATTTCCCTTTTTCAAATTCTTCAACAAAATGAGTAACTGAAAATATTAAATGCACACCCTTTTAGTCCACGGAATTCCGGACATACTGAGCGAGAAAGTAGATTCTTTTATGGTAATTTAGAATTTTCGTACTCGGTTTTACTCAAGGCGTGAAAAATATAGTCAAAGAAATTTTGAAAATTATCCGTGCCATCCGGAAAGGAAGCTAGTAATGAAAAAGTTATTACTAAAATTTTTCCATTCCCATTTGTTGTCGAAGTATTTCAGATAATTTTTCAGCGAAAATTCAAACAACCATGTAACTTGGTTCCTCTAGATATCTTAGAAACTCTCACAGATATAAAATCTCAGTGGGAACTTTGTTGATAGCTCTTGTTTCGTTCGGCAAAACAGTGTTTTTTTTTTCTAAATTTTAGTGCTGGCTTTGAAATATTTTCAAATATTTGATTTATATGATGTGACTCTTACTATGTTTATTTAATGGAAATTTATTTAATTCTTACATTCATTTATTTACAGTCCCGGATTCCAGCGATTTGTCAATGTACTTCTCTCATTAACTGGAGCAGAAAGAAAAGCCTTTCTACAATTTGCCACTGGTTGTTCAGCATTACCACCTGGTGGTTTGTGTAATTTACATCCAAGACTGACAGTAGTACGTAAAGTTGATGCTGGCTCTGGTGGTTACCCCTCAGTTAATACATGCGTACATTATCTGAAATTACCGGAATATCCAACCGAAGAGATTTTAAAAGAGAGACTATTGGCTGCAACTCGCGAGAGAGGTTTTCATCTGAATTAAGCGAGCAAGGAGAACTATGAATAGCAAATATTGAATTTTTTTTTTCCTTTCTATTAATTCCACGAGAAAAAATATTGTGAAAGGGACATGGTAAAAAAAACTGGCACTCTCATCATTCGGGGGACAACTTCATTATAAAACTGTTGTGGAAAATGTAATTACTGTTTACGGCCTTCGATGTGCAAAAACCATTTTTCGATCATAAACAAAATAATAATAATTAACACTTTAAATGTAATGGAATTTCTTTGCGACTCAGTGATACAGACACTAGACAATGAATTCATTTAATTAAAAAAAAGCTATTAAATTATTGGCACATCTAGATGTGAATAAACTTTGAAAATCGTTTTATAACACTAAATAATCCATTTGAGTTTTACAAATAATTGTGGAATTTTTTGAGATGGAGATTGCTTTTTGCCTTCTCTTCTAGTAGGTGCTTCTCATTGCCATTTGCGCTCTCTGTCATTTTTTTCCTCTTAAACTCAAAAAAAAAGGAACAAATGAGTTTCTAGAATCGAAAATAAAACGTCTGTGTGTGTGTATTGCCATGTAAATTTTCTTAGGAACTGATTTAACTCTTTTTTTTTTGCTTTCAATCTAATGATTTTTCGTTTCCATTTAATTTGTAAATTCAATTAATTATTCTATAAATATGTGTTTATTATGCTTTCATTGTATATTTCTTTACTTATTGAAAAAAAAGACGCACTTCATTTTCTCTTGGCTGGTTTGGGGATAAAGTGATTGAAGGAGTTCAGTTTGCTTTTTTCATATTGACTTTTGGGGAATATCCCAGAATCTAAGAGAGATAGAGAATTTTTGGTGGAGGGACAAGAAGCCTGAAGAACAGGTAAATAATGAATATTTCTTTATCTCTGAAATTCCGAGATATCCCAGAAAGGATCGGATCAAATCTGTATTATGAGGTCCATAAAACAGATCTTTTCCGAAAGTTCTCCATCTCCCATCGATTTTTGAGTAATTCACACAGAGCCTCAGTCATAAGGAAAAACAAACTTATCTCTCTTCATCACCAGCTTTTTCTTTCTTTCCATCAAAGATCACAAAAATAATAATAACGATACAATATGCAAGAAGCACTATGTCCCTCATGAATGAAATCCATCTTGCAATAGTCATTTTTCAAGAAAGTCAGTGAGATGGGCCTTATCATTTGAAAAAAAAATTGATGAAATTCATTAGGATAATTCGCTCTGCCTAAATGTGTGAATGAAACGAGTAATTGTCACAATGTTTCTAGACTTAATGAATAATTGAAGCTGGTGCCACGATTGAGCAATAACATTTGGTCATATCTAGAGAGCGAAATGTTCGATGAAAGAGAAAGAAAATTAGTAGATTTCTTTTGTTCTAAATTTTGCGGAGAAAAAATCAAGCTGCTTCAATTAAAAATCACTTGAAGGATTGGATGAAGAGAAAATAAAAAAAAATCGAACCAAACTAAAGAAAATTATAAATATAAATTATAAATAATGAAAAAATATTTTTTTTTGTTGTGTAAAATGAAGGAGACTCAAAGGTCCATGGGCACTATGCATATTTGTACGATACGCTACTTAATGCTCACAAAAATTACAAATGATGAAAAAAGGAATGAAGAAAAAAAATCAATGATAAGAAAATCAATAATGATGAAAAACAATTCAGTATACCTGTACTAGTGTTTAGCGGAAGTGCATATAAATGATTATAATATAAATGTGAGAGATGAATAATTAACGATATCCAATGACGGAATGAAGAAGAAGTTCAGAGATAATTGATTAATTAAAAAAAAAAATAGTTATTATTAATTACTGTATTATAAATTATTATTGATTCTTGGGGGAGATGAAATAAAATGATAAAACAAATTGAGTTAGTGCTCCCTTGTTCCAATTCTATATTTCAGGGTTTTATCTTCAAATTCAAATTGTATATTGGTTCGTTTATATAGATATATCTTCTTTAATATGATAACAAGTTTGACGATAAATGTAACTCGTCTCTCTATACACAGATATATAGAATCTAAACACATTCAACATAATGATGTTAACAAATGCTTTTGTATTGTATTTTGGGTTTTCGTTGGTTACAACCTACACTTAGTATTGGGTCGTGGGGGAGATTGAGCAGCAGGGTTAGCTAGTCACGGCTTGAGGACTGAGTGGGCCTCCTGGCGTTCCTCCTCGAGTTCTTTGGCTGTTACATCGAGTTTGGAGCGCGCGAAGTCGCTGATTGAGAGACCCTGAAGATAGAATAATGTGATTAAAAAGTTTTTCTGTGACTTCTCGGGGATTATTTAGAGATGTGAAGGAAATAGAGGAATTCAGCTGTCGAGATATTCAACAAAGAGAGAATTAATTTTGTTCACTTGATAGCGAATTTCCTGACATAGCGCGAAGTCTAAGGGAGATGGAAGATCTTTTGAAAAAATTCCTTTAGAGAGGAGAATTAAAAGTGAAAAAAATATCTTTACAAAAAAACCTCGAACTCTACCAGGTTTCCAGATATTCAAAGAAAAGAAAACAGACGAGCAACGCTACATTATTTGTTCAGAATTGAGGATAGATGTAGAAATTTTTGTGGTAAGTTTTTTTAGACAGAAAACTTCCAGTTACAGAAAATCTGCTATTCTTCTCTTGTTTTGCGATATTCGACGAATATGGATTTGAATGACGACTCAATCTTGATGAAGTTGGGAAGGATTAATGCGATAGAATGATTGAGGATTGAATTTTTTCAATGGTATCATTGAAGATCAGGGAAATTTCTGTTGGAAAACGTTATGATGAAGCCAATTTTCACGGCAATTCATGAGAGTCTTCACCTACATTCAATTTTCAGAAAATTAACGAATTTTTTTTTGACTTATATGAAACATTATCTCATTGAAGGAAGGATTCACTAGGAATTATCTCAAAATTCTAATTCCAATTCAGAATTATATTTACTACGATATGGCAAAACAGAGAATATTTGCAGAAGTAGACATTTTTGTCTACTTCTGCAAATATTCGAAGAAACATTGAAGAAACGTGCTCAATTCCAATGAAATAATTACCTGAACAATCTCAAATTTCCTATCTTGAACAGTGACTGGGAACGAAAAAACAATATCCTTTGGGACATTATAGCTTCCATCAGAAAGAACACCCATGCTGACCCATTGTCCACTTTTTGTCCCCAACCACCAATCTCTCATGTGATCACCAGCAGCTTTGGCAGCTGACATTGCTGATGACATTTTACGTGCAGCAATAACAGCGGCACCACGTTTCTGGATTGTTTCTATGAAACTACCATTCAACCAAGCATCATCATTGATTGCTGCTGGTACTGTTTTGCCATTAACTGTTGCATGAGATGCATCTGGGAATTGTGTTGAGCTATGATTGCCCCATATGATGACTTTCTGGACTTGATCAACCTGAAACGATGATGAGATTCATTACTTACAAAAAATTCATTTGATGAAGTTTGGGAATATCTTCAAAATCATTGGGTTTACAAAAGGACATTAAGTCTTTTTTTCTGGTAAATTTCATCAGACACCAAAAAAATTGCAATGGAAGCAATGGAATGTTACAAAACTGTGTCTCATTGACACCTATTCTTAAAAATATCTTGGAAACTAAGCGAAGTAGAGCAATTTTAGTCATCGCCTTCTCTGTAACTTCATTGTGCCACTGTGAAAAAGATCCTGCTGAGAGTTTCTCTCTCTCACATAGTTTACAAGATATAATGAAAAGATTGTCTCCTATCTGACTTTACCCCTATTTCCAACTATCAATTAGTGTCCATTTGTTCATACAAGGGCTTTCAGGGACATCATTAGAATACATTAATTAGTGTTAATTACTTGAACTCCAAGACGAGCTGCTAATGCAGCCTGTGCACGATTCTGATCGAGTCTAGTCATAGCAGTAAAGTTTTTCTTTGGAATGGACGGAGCATAGTGAGAACAAATGAGAGCATTTGTATTTGCTGGATTACCAACGACGAGTACTTTCACGTCTTTGCGTGCATATTTATCCAGAGCCTCACCCTGGACCTTAAAGATGCTCACATTGGCTGCAAGAAGATCTTTGCGCTCCATACCCTGTTTTCTTGGCATTGCACCAACTAAAAAAGCAGCAGCTGCATCCTTGAAGGCAGCAGCTGGATCAGCGGTCGGGAGAACCTCTGAAAATATCCATTAATGCGGTAAAATGATTGCTTTCAAGAATCAAGATCATTTAATGAATTTCCTGGAATTTTGGAATTATGGAATCAATTTCATTTTAACAACATTCTTTAGGAAAAATTCCAGAATCTAAGCAAGAAGGAGCAATTTCGCTCAAGACATTTTCCATGGTTTCAATTTCCTTCAGCAGGAAGATTGCTATTTCCCTGCAAAAAGATCTCTATTTCATTCAGATCTCTAAAGAAACCACAAAAAACAACGAAACTCAACCATCGAATTATCCAGTTTTTTTCCATATTTCTCATGATCATGGAAATAATACCTCGCAAAAGAGGGAGTGCAAGATCCTCGAGTTCCATGACAACACCCTGGAGGACCTCCATCATGACCGGAATATCCAAAAGTCTAAGGTTAATGGGTTGTTCAGGTCCAAAGACCGTTCCTGCTGCCAATTGATAAAGGAGAGAGTAAGCGATCTGACCGGCTGCACCGGTCACCACCACGTTGATTGGCTCCGTCTAACCAGCAAGTAAAAAACCTTCCATTATACACATGTTTTCCCACTATTTTGCAGTTTTGACCTTGCAACCTCTATTTCATCATTTATATAATCGATTATCAATCGTGGAGGACGCAAAACTTTGACATAATATTGTTCACGTACATCGCAAAAATGTATTTTTAAATTATTGTTGAATAACTTATCTTTCGTGAATTTTCAGAAAATCATTAAGCTCGTGATGACTCGAATTGCAAGGTCAACTGGAGGTTGAATTGATATCACCAGATAAATGATAGGGCAAATTCTTTCATTTTTTAAAGAATATTTCATGAATAATCATAAATTATGTTAGAAAGAGTAATTGAATGAGAATAAGAAAAATATAACTCACCATTCTTCTGTAGAAATTTTACGAAGGAGATAAAAGATTCTATTAAGATGGATTATTTCAAGTTGAATGACGTTGCACGAGTTAAGTGCGGAGAAAACGTTATGGAGGACGCTGGTCAACTGGCGGCGGATGCCTCTGGAAATAATTAATATGTCACGTCTCTCGGGTTTCTGTTCCTCATTTTTCAACATCATCTTTTGACAGAGACTCGTCGACCGTCGAGCAATCAGATATTTCTTGATAACTGCAATGATATTAGGTTGTGATGCGTTTCATTATGTGGAGATGGCAGCATGTGTATGTATTTTCATCTAAGGTATGATAGAAGAAGGTATTGGCAAGTGGCCCCGGACGGCCACGACAGGCGACACCTTTGATGGTTAACCGACTGAGGGCGTTGAGTACAAATTCAATTCCCTGAAATGAATGGGAGCGAAATATTTCTACTCATCAAAAATTCAAGCTCGCTCCTAATCGTGGTATCTCCAGAGCTGGCAATGTTTTGCAAAATAAAATATTACAATAATGAATCCCGACAAGATATTATAATTTGGTACATCAATGAATGAATGCTCAGATTATCATGTTTTACTATATTATGGGATGAAAGTATTACATATATTAATAATACTTGAATGGTAATTCCAACACGGAGAGAAAAAAGCGATGAAAATTATAGATAAATATAATGAAAAATGTAGTTCCGTATAGCAATCCTGTAACATCTCTGCAGCACGAGAAAAACCAATTGAAGATTAAATTTCAATAATGCACAAATACTTTGCATGAAAAATCTTCAGTAAGAAATGCAAATCAAATTGATGGAAAATCATTTGAGGCACGCAAAATAGTAAAGTTGACAAACCTTAGGGGAAAGGGGGGCATCTTCGAACACTTCTTGCCTTTTTGCTTCCGAATGGAAGCATTGTAAACGCGTTTTTTTCCGATTTCGAGATTTCATCGGAATATGACTCAGAATGATCCAAAACGTCGAGAAATGACATTTTTAAAAAATGTCTGTATGTGTGACAGATATCAGCTTATTGCTCAGCAACGGTAATACTTGGTGAGCTGAAAATTCAACAGTACTTTTCCTCCCCATGCAAATTGCTGTCAGTGAAATTTGAGCGACATCGGTTGAGTACTTTTCGAGAAAACTCAAATTTTCGAAAAATCGTTTTTTCGACTTTTCTCCGCGAAAAATTGCTTCGCAGCCTCCACTCTCAGCGATGGAATACATCTCATTTGAACTCACAATTTTCACTCGGGGTAAAATTCGCTCAGATTTTTCGTTTGCAGATAATTCCAATTACAGTATTTTTTATCCTGAATTTACTATACAAGATAGCTGAAAAACTATTTGAGTTAGAGACTTCAAATTTCGCCAGTTTGTGCATCTAATGAGCGAAAAGTTTGGTATTGAAATTGAGCGAAATTGCTCCAGTAGTTTCTGAGATATTGGCCAAAAACCATTTAGAGTTTTCAATTATGGAGGGATTTTAGCGACAATTGTACTAGTGTTGTGTACCAAAATGAAGAACTCACTTTGTAGTACTAAATTATTTATTAATACAACTTAAACAATTGAAATGACATGTGAACTGTGATTTCCTCAAATTACAATAACGTTGTAGTACCGTGATGTTTCAGAGATTCGTTACTAACTAACTAAATTTTTGGTGGTTGAGGGATGTTTATGTTAGGGTTGGAAGGTAGTGGGAGGAACGCTTGTTCTAGAAGTTTCTTGGGTTTTTCCCTTAATGTTATTTATTTGAAATGTTCGGGAATGAATTTTATGATAGGGAAATTTCGGGGTGGATTAAGATGTTTTGGAGGCCTTGGGCCATTTTACTTGAGGACCCAAGTAATGGAGGGATGGATTAAGACCTTGGGCGGATGGACAGACGGGCAAGGGATTAATAATCGTAAATGGCGCCAAAGGTATGCGCTGTACATCTCAATATAAACATAGGTAATGGCCTGCATGTTAAGAACAATAATATAATGTGGTAGCCCTAGCGGTTTCTTGATCACGGTCGAATCACTGGCGATTGATCGTAAGTTGCTGAGAAATAAACAGTCATAAACCGATTGAAGTTTAGTGTTTTCACGGTAGATACGTAGTGAGTTTGTGCAAAATTCTCACTTGGCATCCACCAGAAATACTTGGTGATTCAACAGTGAGAAGATCGCTGTTTTACCGACATATCACCGTGAATTCACGGGACTTTGACTGGCGAACTACCGTAAACTGGAAATGAATGTAATATATGAATCTAATTCGTCTCCTGATATAAATATCATTCATATTGATATTATATGAACATAATATATCAGTTCTAATTCCCCCAATTACTAAATTCTCCATTAATAATAAATTTCAACGAAAGAAAAAATGCATTCAGTTGGGATCGAACCTGGGACCCTGACATTGTGAGTCGAGCACTTAACCCCGTCTTCGCTACTTGCATTTCACATACTTAAATAAAGAATTTTAATCCTCATATATTGATCAGTCTCTTTCTGACTTAGAAAAATTGAATTCAATTGAATTCGTTCGATCATCTGATTGCTTGTTCCATGAATAAATATACTACTGCGAGAGAAATATTTTCACATCAATCAATCAATTAATTGACGCGAAAAAATTGATGATCATTATTAATCGTTCATTTCTTCAATTTAAAAACAAATTTTTCAATAGAATATTATTTTTTTCCCAGCATACAGCAGTATTAAGAAAACTATTTATTAATTCCATAAACATTGAAGAAATTGCATTTACAATAACAATGTATCTTACGACTGATAATTCATCAGCCATCGACTTCTACTTTACCGACAATTCACTCCTCTTTCACTAGTTATGCACCGTCAATAGACGATCAAATCACCATTATAAGTCCATTGATCCAATGAGAAAAGCGAATTTTCTCACGGAAAAAATACTGTATATATATGAGAAATTCACCGTGATTGTATTGTGCCGAATTTGCACAAGCGCACTACTGATATACGCGCGAAACGACTGTAGTCCGACGGTGATTTGTCGGTAAAATAAATTCATCGTCAATTCACGATTCTTTCACTGCATTTTCACCGTGATCACGAAACCGCCAGGGAGGTTACACAACACTAGCCAGAGTTCCAATTACGTCGTCGAGCGTTAAGATCTGTTTGTCTGCACTCTGAACGATTCTTTCTGCAATCGTTACGACTTCGTTCAGCTGTCCAGTGGGATGTAACAGACCTCCCTGATCGATCATATTCGTCCACTCACAGGGGAGGCTTTCATCTGGCTCCGGAGATACTAAAGATTTATAGCAATCTTCACATGATCGACCCAATTTTCTAGCAACCCATCCTCCAATGTAGTAAATTCCATACTGCTTGGTTTTATTCAAGTGATCATCTCCGATTTCCAAATCGAGAATCTCAGTTTCCATCATTTCCCTCCCTCGTTCATTATTTCCTTTCAAACAATCAACATAATATGCCTCTTCATTATCCTCATATGAAGCATGTCGCGAACAGCGTAAAAACATAGCAACTGAAATCAGTCTCAATTTATGGCGCAAACGAACTGGCTTGGGACGCATATCGGACGATCTTGTTTGGGAGAATAAATCTTCACATGGACTAGATTCAAAGCGAGATGGGAGAAAGTAATCCAGTCGTCCAGACAATCCATAATCTCTGTAAAATTGCACTGTTGTTTCTGGAGCGATAATAGTTCCACGCTGAATGGGCTTCCATTGACTGCCACTCCCACTGAGAGTTAAGGATTTCATTGAGCCTATGAATTTCTCTAGAAAATCAATGCGATCAGCACTATCTTCATTTTTTCCCAAACTGTCAGCCTGGTTCCGAGCAGACATTATTTTGTACCATCTGCTTACATGGCAAATGAACTAGCCTGTAGTTTCTGCTTCTCTTGGAACTGCAGAATTTTCATCTCTGGCTAGCAGAATTAAACTGATGCCCACTTCATCTGAAAAAAACTCTCGAGCAAGTCTCATGTCCATCTTTTTGAATTGGGCTGGTTCTACATGTGCTGGTTCGAGCTTGTAAGCAGCGGTGACGCCACCACGTCCATGATTATTCTCAACAAGAAGCCATTTCACATGATTCATTGAAATCACTCTTCCTGGAAGATTGTTAGTCTCTCTAGTCTCTTCGGTGATGTAAAACTCGGTACGTGATAATTGACACCACATATTTTTCAAAAGGCGTTCACGATCTGGTGACACATACATTCTTTCTCCTTCCAGCATGGGATGAGGGAATGATGACTGACACTGGGATCGAATGCTGTGAATACCAAGAAGAGCCATCAGTGCTTGATTACCAGGTCCAGAATCACAGGATAAACAAACAACTTGAATACCGTGCTGATAAAGGATTTTGATTAAATTCAGGAGATATTCCCATAATTTTCTGGCATTGAGGGACATCCCTGTTAAAACGTAGCTGATTGGCTGCTTCCAATGTGATGTAGCTCCACAGGCAACAACGGCTAGAGCGTGCGTTGTTTGTTGGTGGGCTCCAGCTTCGTCCGCGGCTAATTTTGGAGTGATAAGACCGATGTAACGTTTCAGTGCAAGTCATATTCTACGCTGGGAGTAATCGACATCTCATCAAAACTTAATACACATAAGTGGGCGTTTGGAGTAGGATCTTGTTTAAGTAGGATCATTTACGATACAACACCTGGAGCAAATTTAATATGCGAAATACGTCGAAATAATATAGAATAGGAAGGAAGAGAAAAGGATTCAGCCACTCGCAGATATTCGTAACTGGCAGCTCCAACTTTACACAGAATGCGACTCCTTTACGGATCGTTTCTTCAGTCCATCGTCTGGTGTTGTTTTGTGGATTCACAAGCTCTAAATACCTCAACTGGTCGTCATTGAGAAATTTTCGCGAATTAACCTTAAGTCCTTTCAGTTTTTTGTCTGTATCTCGAACCTATGATAAAAGTCAATTGTTTTCGTTATTGAATTACTATTAGAACCTTTTCAATCAAATAACTACACCAGCGTGTTGAAAATCATCCTGCTGTATGCTTCCTCTACTAGATCTACGTATTTATATAGTTCAAAATTCATTACACTACCTGTCGTTTGGCATTGACTAACTGCCGCTGTAAATTTTTGAAGTGAAACTTCTTTTGGGAGGGTACCAACTTTTTTCTCGCGTCACGAAACGAGTGTAAGGCTTTGAGGGGAACGTGGTAGTAGAGTAGTGGGGGGAAGGGGAAATTTTTGCTGATGCCGTCGGGTCGCTCTCCGGGTGGTGGGGGAAGCCTGTGGTTTTTTTTATTTTTTCCTTTCAATACGCGGAGAGAAAAATATGGGAATTTATCTAAATGATTTGTTTAAAAATTACGGAAAATTGTCATTTAAAGGAGGAGTTGTCATGGAATACGACCGAAAAATATCCATGCTCAACCTCATAATTTTTGCTCTTTATTTCTTGAAAAATTGCCATTTTACACTCGGCTTTGGATTGAAATATCTCGAAAACTATTCAAAAGTTATCGAGACATGCTGTGAATGAAATTTAGAGGGAAGATTAATAAATAAATGAGTAAACCTCCGTTTTTTCACGAATCGTAGTTATTAAGATATCGATTTTTGAATGAAAAATTCAGAAAGGACGTCCAAGCGCTCATTTATTTGCTATCGGGCCACATCCATTGTTTCTGAACTACTTATTCAAAAAATGATATCTCGGAAACTACTGGTCGTAGAAAAACAGCGTTCTTCTTATTTTGTTCGTCAATCTTCCCCCTAAATTTCATTCACAGTATGTCTCGATAAATTTTGCATAGTTTTCGAGATATTTTAATCCAAAGCAAAGTGTAAAATGACCAATGGCTCATATATAAGAAGTTTCACTTCTGTCACGTGGGTTCCACGCACCCTCTTTTTATTTCTCCAAGACACTCATTTACGTCTCCAAGATTATTATTTGCATTGATAGGCTGGGCTGACATATCAGAATTGTTGGGAATATCTGTTGTTGATGGATATTGTGGATGAGCAGTCGATGATTCATGGTTAAGGACTGTCTCCTCACATGCATCTTTATGGACACTATCCTCAGCACTGAGTGCTGTAGAAGTCACCTGAATATTCCTTCGACCGACACATATTTAATAGACGGATGCGTTATGCTGCCTACTATTGACATATGACCTTGAAGACGCATGAAAGCAGATAACCCCCAAAAATATTTATGATGGAAACCGTGGAAAATTTTTTCAATATAATTTTATCCAATTATTTCGACAGTCTGAAAGTAGAAGATCGTATACGCCGAAATGGGCCATTTCAAGGTAAAAGGTGGTATTTGTAGGACATACGACCTTCGGCCTTTAGTAAAGAATAAAATGATTCGGATCTCCACAAATTCTTTCATCCAATAGTTCTCCAAAAATATCTTTGGAACTAATCGGAATAAGTCTTTTGTAGCATTTGAAATTTTCTATTAGAAGGGATTAGAATAAAATCGTCGCATCTCGCTTAGTTTCCAGGATTTTCTCAAAAAATTGTTGAACGAAAAAATTTATTTAAGATAAATCTACTTCTTTCGTGATTAGTTTTTTGAAAATATTTTGCAAACTAAGCGAGATAGAGTGATTATACTCGAATCCGGTTTTGTTAGGAACTCCAAGAACTACTAAAAAGGATTCGGATAGAATCGCCCTATTTTGTTTAGTCTTCGAGAGATTACTATCCTATTTCGCTGACTAAGCGAGATAGGATAATTTTACCTCCATTCTCATAGAGAATTTTCAGTAAGTACGAAAAAGTATGAGGATGATATTCCACTAGCTCTTCAGTTTCCGAGATATTCTCGAAAAATTGATAGCAAGAAAAACTCTTCCTTTCACCTTGCAACTCCAGTGAATTGTTAACAAGATTTTCTTGTCGGGCTGAAGGGGCTGAGGAGGAAATCGGGAAAAACTCCAAAAAAAGCTGCAGTATGTCTACATTGTTGAGTAATGACTTCAGATTCTCTTTTTTACAAGTTCTTAGCCGAGAAAATTTGATCTATTCCGGGAATTTTTTTTTGAATAAAATTTCTGCTATCAAATAATCGTCCTTTCACTACAATAAGATTCTGTATGCAAAATTGAGCAAACTCTATCCGAAGATATTTCCAGTGCATTCATGCGTTTGTCCATATAAAGGATCCAAATCTGAAATCTATTTTTGTGGACAATGGTCGAGTTTTTTTTAATCAACATTTCAAATGTTCAGAACATGATATGTCCCAAGTTAATTTATTTTGTTATACTCTGTTTATATTATCGAATCGGCCGTGATAGTTCGAATAAAAAATGTATCTGTTTTTTTTTCTTTTTTTTTCATTTCAAATATTGACGAGTACAAGAAAATATATTTAGAGAGATATTCCAACTTTTCAATAGAATAGTCCTGCGAGAGAGTAGAATATGATAAATGCATTCACAGCGTCTCGCCTACACACATGTATCCATTCACTCGGTTATTCTCTCTTTTACTAACGCACGAATTAGTCCTTTCGCCACAATGGAGCTCTGCATGCAATTTTTTTTTAATTTGCTGAAGGCTTTTCACAGTGAATTCTTATGTATTTTGATATGGAGAATCCGAATATGAAATTTATTTTTTTGTAGGGTCACCCCGTTTTTTTATATTAACATTTCAGATGTTTATACCGCGATATCTCGTAGCGTATTTTTTTTTATTTTTATATCATAGAACTCACCATGGAAAACTGAAACAAAAATATCTCGGGCATTTTTTTTATTATCAATATTTACGAAGATATTGCAATTTTTCGAGAAAAAAATCGTGTGAGACAATAACACACGCTGGGTGCGCGCGCAGCGTCTCACAGTCACGCACGCACATGTTTATCGCTTATTCTATTCCTTACTGACATACGAAAAAGAATACCGTACTCCGTTCTCGTTCAACACTCGCTCTAGAATCGATTGTTCGATCTTTGTTTTTCGATAATTGATTCTTTGGCGCAATCTCGTCCACAAGAAAATCGTAGGACAACTGTCATTTCCTTGCAAAAAAATATCAGGTAAGTGAATTATAATGTATTGTGTCAGTTTTTGTCTGAAAAAAGTGCATTCTATCATTGATATTATTCTTTATTGATTTAATCATATTTAATGAGAGATTAAATCATATGTTCTAAATGTATATAGTGTATATATAAAATTTATTTCATTTTTTCGTTGTATACCTCTAGACTATCCGCCTTAATCTACGGAACGACAGGTATCATAATATTCTATTTTTATATGTTTACAATATGTCACAACCAGTGTCCGTTAGTTGTCTTAATCCGTCTCGTACCTCATCGAACCCTCGATAATTATAGGTCCCAAATAAACTGCCCCGAGAGCCTAATCCCTTAATCCTTAATCGGGTCCTCAATAATTACGTATCCCAACCAAACTTTCCACAGGATTAAATCCTCCATTCCTAAATGCAATTGAAATTCATAAGAATAAGGATAATTTAGGAAAAACCCAAAATGTTCTGAGGACCTACCCATTCCCCCACTACTACCCCAAAATTCAATAATATTCAATTTCAATATTAAATCGTTAATCTTTCCCTTATTTCTCCATACTTTTTTTCCTCTACTGGATAGAATAATTATTCTAATGACTTTTTTTCTCCAGGATTGAATCTGTGCAATGGAAAAAGACTTCACGAAAATTCATCTCCATTTTTCTTGTGCTTTTTTCCATATCTTCATTAAATTTATCAAATCTCCATTGAAAGTATTCTAAGTCATAAGTCTTTTCGTTATCATTTCTCTACATTTTTATTTCAAACCAATCCTATCGAACCCTCGATAATTATAGGCCCCAAATAAACCGCCCCGAGAGCCTAATCCCTTAATCCTTAATCGGGTCCTCAATAATTACGCATCCCAACGAAACTTTCCAAGGGATTAAATCCTCCATCCCTAAATGCAATGGAAATTCACAAAAATAAAAATAATTCAGGAAAAACCGAAAATGTTCAAAGGACCTACCTATTCCCCCACTACTACCCTAAAATTGTAATATATAAATTCTGGTCCTTCAAGAATTCCTCACTTACTCAGTTAATTATTCATCAGTCAGTACCCAGTCAGTTACTAGTTAGTTGGTAGATATCAATGCATAAAGTACGTTACGTTTTAAAATAAAGTATTTGAAAACTAGACGGTTTTCGTTGTTGGAAACACAAGTGGAAGTGTTTATAATGTATATAATTGTATAGTTTTTGTTTCAAAAAAATGGAAGTTAATGAAGTTAATATCGTCAATGACCAATCAGTTTATTGTGTTATTTGTGCCAAAAATTACCATAAAAATATTTTTAAAACAAGCAGGAGTTCCACCCTTTGTGCGTTATTTCCAAACCCCACTCTTTGTGTGACATTTAATATTTTGCTAATTCGATTGGCAAAATGCTTCCGAATGGGATTTCACCCATAATCAATCGAATCTCTATAAAAATGAATATCTTTTTAATCGCTCAAAAAATAACATTATTCTCGCAAGAAATACGCACTCATAGATCCCTACAAATCTCAGCTCAGAATAATCGATTAAATTGCAATAATATCACATGGTACATAAAAATTCAATATTAGATGAAAATTCAGATCCTATGATGGAACACAAAAATTGACGTTTGGTTTCCAAATAGGATTTCTATTCTTTCTGATTGTCGTCAGGATGAAAAGGTACTCATTTTGTAGAAAAAATTGTCTACTTTCGAATGGTGAAATAAAAAATAGTAGTGTTCTTAGGAAGAAAGCTAAGAAAAACCGTGATTTTTGAAAAAACTAATTTATCGAACACCCTTACAAAAGACTTCTTCTGAAAAATCTGAAATTATCACCATTTGTGGGGCTCATTGAGATCAATCTTTTAAGCTAAACTTGGATGTAATCGCTTGGATAGTTTTCGAGATCTAACCTCTTTTCATAAAATGGGTTTTAGCCAATATCTCAGAAACTACTGGAGCGACTTCGCCCAATTTCAATACCAAACTTTTCGCTCCTTAGATGCACAAACTGGCGAAATTTGAGGTCTCTAGCTCAAATAGTGTTTGAGCTATCGTGTATAGTAAATTCAGGATGAAAAACACTATAATTGAAATTATCTGCAAACGGAAAATCTGAGCAAAATTTACCCCGAGTGAAAATTGTGAGTTCAAGTGAGATGTATTTCATCGCTGAGTGTGGGGGCTGTGAATTAATTTTTCGCGGAGAAAAGTCGAAAAAACGATTTTCCAAAAATTTGAGTTTTCTCCAAAAGTACTCAACCGATTTCGCTCAAATTTCACTGACAGCAATTTGCACGAGGAGGGAAAGTACTGTTAAATTCTCAGCTCACTAAGTATTACCGTTGCTGAGCAATGAGCTGATATCTGTCACACATACACACACACACACCCACACACATACAGACATTTTTAAAAAATGTCATTTCTCGACGTTTTGAATCATTCTGAGTCATATTCCGATGAAATCTCGAAATCGAAAAAAATCGCGTTTACAATGCTTCCATTCGGAAGCAAAAGTGGATTAAGTGAGGACTAATCCATTGAAGCCTTCATCAAATCTACCCGTTTTTTTCGCGATGATGTTTATAATCGAACAGTTCATCTGGACACTGTTCAAAAATTGCGTGAAGCTGGGATTCTGTATCACAGTAATTGTATGCGGAATTATCAAGTTAAATATGAGCGTGGTGCAAGTGATCTTCAGGTAAATAAAAGAGTCCACGTAGCTGATGAAGGTGGTGATGCTGACGATAATGACAATAGTGGAGCAGGGCCCAGCGTGTTAAAAATCTTGGCCTTACCGACCAAGGGAAAGGTCAGTCAAACATTCAAAAATAATTATCATATTGGCCACGGGGGTGTTATGTCCAGCAAAATTAATCCCCTTTTCAAAAATTCGTTTTTTTTAATGTACTTAAAGAATTAAAATGTTATTCACCTCATATTTGTGAGGTGGATAACCCGCAACACTGCAACCCTGCAGTTTTTCTTTTTCTTTGTTCCTTAAGTACACCCAGCAAAAAAATTAAGGGAACGGTAAATTTTGTCAGTTTTTTGCTTGATTTTCAAATGGCTGTAACTTCGCCAAAAATGATCGTATCAGAATAAAAAAAAAATCGTTGGAAAGCTTGAAGTCTCTACTCTTGAAATCTTGAGATGAAAATTTTTTATGACCGTTTGTTATAACGAGATAGGAGAGTTGAAAGTGGAAATTTTTTTTTTCGTTTTTTTTCATTTTTTTAACTTGTTCCACGGACTCCAAAAAAATTTTCTCGACTCAACCCTTATGAGGATCATGTAGCCTGGTCTCTTAGCTTCAATTTCTTTTTTTTTTTTTTTTCTCTACGACCCTTTGTTGCTGAGATATTGTCGATTGAATCAAAAAACACCCTTTTGTCTTTAATCGTTGATATCTCAGGAACTACTGATCGCACAGCGAGCGGATGATGAGATTCGTAAACTTGAATGAATTTTCTGTAAGATTCTTGCACTGTTTGATTGAAAAAAAATTTTCTTCCAATTTTAAAATTGGTTCGAAAAAGTACCAAAAAATTGCGTTTTTTTCCTTTTTTGAAAATTGCCCTGCATTTTGCGAATTTTGCGAAAATTGAAAATGTTTCAACGTTTTTCTTTAGTTTAATGTGTGCTGGAACACCCCCTAAATTTTCAAGCCAATCGGTTCGACCGTTTTTTTTTCCCGAACGAACAAAGTTTCAGCAAAAATTAAAGGAACACTTTTTTGTGCGTAAACACCAATTAATGATGATTAGGGCCGAAAATGTTTTTTCTCCATTATTTTTCCGTGATTTTTTGTGCAAAATTTGTTGAATTTCATCGAAAAATGAGAACAATGAAAAAAACAAAAAAACAATGAAAAAATTGAAATTTTGTTTTTCATTAATCAATAAAAAATTCGTTTTTTTTTTTTAATCAATAAAAAATTCAATTTTTTTTTTTAATCAATGGAAAATTAGAAATTTTCTCTTCTTTTGAAAATCAATGGAAAAATCAATTTTTGTTCTCAAAAAACCAGTAGAGAACTCGGAAAAAAATTTGAAAAATGAAAAAAAAAACACCGGAATCGCATTTGATTTGGAGAGATAGTGACTCAGCAGATTTTTTCAAACAATTTTATTTTTATTTTTTTCGTTTAAAAAAATTGTTTTTTTGATTTTTTTATTGATTTTTTTTCATTTTTCATTGTTCTCATTTTTCGATGGAATTCAACAAATTTTGCACGAAAAATCACGGAAAAATAACGGATAAAAAACATTTTCGGCCCTAATCATCATTAATTGGTGTTTAGGGCACAAAAAAGTGTTCCTTTAATTTTTGCTGAAACTTTGTTCGTTCGGGAAAAAAAAACGGTCGAACCGATTGGCTTGAAAATTTAGGGGGTGTTCCAGCACACATTAAACTAAAGAAAAACGTTGAAACATTTTCAATTTTCGCAAAATTCGCAAAATGCAGGGCAATTTTCAAAAAAGGAAAAAAACGCAATTTTTTGGTACTTTTTCGAACCAATTTTAAAATTGGAAGAAAATTTTTTTTCAATCAAACAGTGCAAGAATCTTACAGGAAATTCATTCAAGTTTACGAATCTCATCATCCGCTCGCTGTGCGATCAGTAGTTCCTGAGATATCGACGATTAAAGACAAAAGGGTGTTTTTTGATTCAATCGACAATATCTCAGCAACAAAGGGTCGTAGAGAAAAAAAAAAAAAAAGAAATTGAAGCTGAAAGACCAGGCTACATGATACTCATAAGGGTTGAGTCGAGAAAATTTTTTTGGAGTCCGTGGAACAAGTTAAAAAAATGAAAAAAAAAGAAAAAAAATTTTTCCACTTTCAACTCTCCTATCTCGTTATAACAAACGGTCATAAAAAATTTTCATCTCAAGATTTCAAGAGTAGAGACTTCAAGCTTTCCAACGATTTTTTTTTTATTCTGATACGATCATTTTTGGCGAAGTTACAGCCATTTGAAAATCAAGCAAAAAACTGACAAAATTTACCGTTCCCTTAATTTTTTTGCTGGGTGTATTTCGAAATCGCTGATTATTGCTTCTTCGGAAAGGGCAATAACCAGGCGGTTTTCGAAGGTTATATATTAATCGTTTTCGCGCTTTTCGGCAGACGTTCGCCAATCCTCAAGTAGAATTGTCGTGTTAAAGAAAACTTACACTAGGCAACGGGACGCCAAATTGATCTTTAATTGTTAATAAGATTCAAATAACCGTAAAAGGGGGTTTTATTTATCAATTAATGGGCAAACGGTAGTCTTAAATCGAAAGTAGTCTCCCGTTAGTTCGAATAAAGGTGTGAAGTTGCTCTTAACTGTGAACGAACTCATTATTAATTCAAACTATTCAAATTTCGATAATTCAGTAAAATAATAATAATTAAATCGGTGATTGAAGATAACTTCCCTGGTATTAAAAAGCCTTTACGGAAGACGGTCGAGGGAATCACCTCTTAAAATAAGAAATAAAATAATATTGTTTGATATAAATCATTAAAAGAAAAGTGAGTACAATTTTCCATAAACTACCAGAAAAATTCCAACCTTTCCGAACAGGAAAATTTATAGAAAACCACAGTGTAAGATTCTTGTTTGTATTTTTTAAAACTGAATAGATTATTTTTGTGTTAAATCAAGTTAAAATCGTTTACATCTCTTTTATGAAAACATTCACGATCTCCTTCCTCCTAAATTCCTAAAAATCTAATAAAATCATATTCCCTCAACACGACATAAAAAGGTACAAAACATAGTCGCGTTCATTAAAAATAAAATTATAATTCAAGCCTTTGTGTTCGGAAATAAATCCAAATAGTCCTCAGACGCGATGGACGTCTTCGGACATAACAGGGGTCAGTGACGGCACTGACCACCACATCCATCAATTTAGAGACGCGTAGCGTCACTTGCTCTTCAACGTTCGTATTAATTACCACGTTTTCTTGCTCATGTAGTTAGAAGTGTTAAATTCGTATCGTTCAGTATCATTGTATTAAATAAAATATATGAAATAATTAGAGTGCAATTATCGAAACTTATCAGAGAATTATCGCTAAATGAATTATCTTCAATAATTCATTCGTGCATCATCAAATAATCCTTCAGATTATTAAATTATATCTCGTGCGTCGGCTTACAACCGACTCGTGAAAGCATTGACAATTATCCAGTGAATTAAAGACAATTATCAAGAACATTAAAGAGACAATTATCGAGTGAATTATCAGTGAAATTTATCCATGTATCGACTGGAAATCTAGTCAAAAGTACAGTTATATTTTTGATAAAAGTTCGCCAGTTATCATTGTGTTAAACCATCGCCAATTATCCTGAAATTCCTCAAACTATCCTGAAATTCATCAATCATCCATTAACATCAAATACAGTCCACTTTCATTGAACTTTATCGAAAATCTTCAGGGTCACTCATAAGTAACTTGAGTGAGCTTCATAAAAATCCCTCTGATTTTTAACACAGCGAAGACAATTCTCAATATTGTTTATTTGATGTCTTCGATTCTATAAGTGCACAGAACGATGAAAATTTGAATGTAATGTTGGGGAAAGAAGAAGCAATTCAAATTATCATAGATTCAATTGCTGACAGCTTAGAATCCGGATCTTTTTTCACTTTAAGTGAATTACGTGATCAAATGATCGCATTGAATCCGAAAGCACCAATTGAAAATCGTGATATTAAAAAATATATTACTCGATATTATTAAAATAAAATTTATATTTCTACACCAAAACAATACAATAAACCGTCAATTATCTTCAGTAGTTCATAAACGGTTGATGATCTAGTTCATGAACTTCATGAGAAAAATTCCACTTGTTCAATTAAAAAAAGTGCTAATATGATTGAAAACTCTTTAATCAAGTACGACTTTGATTTAAACGATAGTTTTTGTGATGCCACAATTCTTCGTGCTTGGTATATGACTCATAAACAACTGAATTTGCTCAATTCTTTTTATCAAGTGCAATTGAAATTCACTGACTTTGGCTACGAAATAATCAAAAACGACATTTACCCAAAGAAAATTACAAATTTATTCCCTTCTATTGATGATCTAGTACCATCGTGCAACTGTCTTAAATGTAGTATAAAGAGTTGAACATGTGCACAAAATGTTTTGACATGTACTACTTTTTGTAAGTGCCGAATTAAAATTTCATGCCGAAATCCTCACAATCAGGATTAAAATTCGGCCTGTAAAGATACTATATATTATTGAGTTTTGATACTGATGAATTGAAAATTCTAAAAATGATTCGTTGTTATTTTCAATTTTTTCAACTAAGACCACTTTCTTCCATTAATTATTAATAATAGATAAGATCGAACAATCAATTCTAGAGTGACTGTTGAACGAGGCTGGAGTACGGTTTTAAACATGTTCCGAAATTCACTGCCAGTACTGAAAATGTATAGTTTCAGTGGCAGAAACTATACATTTTCAGTACTGGCAGTGACTTTCGGAAAATGTCCATTCTTTTTCATAGTCTGTAAGAAATAAAATAAGGGATGCACGTGTGCGTGCGTATCCGTGAGATGCTGCGCGCGCACCCAACGTGTTTTATTGTCTCACACGACTTTTTTTCTTGAAAAATTGCAATATCTTCATAAATATTGATAATAAAAAAAAATGCCCGAGATATTTTTGTTTCAGTTTTCCATGGTGAGTTTTATGATATGAAAATAAAAAAATAAAAAAAATTACGCTACAAGATATTGCGGTATAAACATTTGAAATGTTAATATAAAAAAACGGGGTGACCCTACAAAAAAAATAAATTTCATATTCGGATTCTCTATATCAAAATACATAAGAATCCACTGAGAAAAGCCTTCGGCAAATTAAAAAAAAAATTACATGCAGAGCTCCATTGTGGCGAAAGGACTAAATAGTAGCACCGCACTCTCTCGTTTTACTCCTTCCTTGTTCGACATTCACTTGGGATGAGGAAAATAGGCGAATAAAGAGGCATTTTACTGAGCTGAAATTTTGAGAAAGCTGCTTTTTTGGCCGAATGATGAGTTTTGATGGATAAATCGAGTACCAACACTCAAAAGTTGTCAGCGCATTTGGAGGGGTTGTAAAAAAAATAAAAACCACCCTCAAAACCACATTTTCAAAAATTTCTCGAAAACTATGGAAGACAGCGAAAAATTGCTTGAAACAAAATCGATAGAGAATTTAGTGATCTATAAAATTGGTCTCCATGACTTTTTTCGAATTCACAAGAGGAAACGAGATATTTGCATTTGAATATCATTATTCAGCCGACCACTACCCTAAAAATCGCCCAAACGAAAAAAAAATTGTTAAAAATGAACCAATTAATATTTTTCACCTTTTTTTTCAGCCGCATCTTTTCACTGTCAACGATTTTTTCAGAGATTTTTTTTTCTTCAATTGTTATTTAAGGAATTATGAACAATTATATATTTTGACTTTGATTTTTTACTCCTAAAAATAGAGAAAAAAAAATGTTGTTCGTCTCATTCTATGAATTAAAGGCTTATCTTCAATATATTCTCATTTTTTTCCAAAAGATCCTATTCTCACCTGAAATTTCACCTGTGTAACACATTTATTGAAATATCAATCGCCCCCGAGTCTACGCCCCTGGGACTCTGGCTAATGCGTGCTCTGTCGCTCTCACAGCATTGCATTGCTTTTGCTTTGTGTTAATGGCATCTGACTATACTGTCATCCGGCCGTTATCCCTTGGTGAAGGACTTTTCGTTTGTTGTGTCGGTGTAGATAATTTTCATAGGATTTTTGGTCTTTTTGTGGTCAGTGCTCAACTTTTATAAGCACTCCCGAAAAACTTGTCCGGAGCCGGGAATCGAACGCGGGCCTACGGCGTGTGAACTTAGACCACTTAGCCCCAACGCTACTAAGCCGGACTGCTCTCACAGCAGTATAGCCCAGCTGATGCACGTACGCAATGCGCGCGGAGCTTGCCGGTATTGGATTCAGTCAAATCCTCTTTCAAATTCGAGATAGTGAGCTATTGTTAGTTTAATGGATTTTAATTATATGCTCAACTTTTCTGGAATTCGTGGTACATGATTTTTAAAAATGGAAGCCGTAAAATTGTGCACCGTTTGTGATTTGCCTCTCATAAATAACACAGATGAAATAACTGTTACAAATTCTATAAACTTCCATAAATTAATCAAAATCAAGGAGATAATATACACGCAAAAAAATAAAAAATAAAAGTAAACGTAAATTAACATTATTTGGTATCTCAGAATTTATTATGAAATTGCTTTTAAATATTGCTATTAAAATCATCACACATATTGATAATATATTAATAATTTCTTTCGATTAAGGACTATGCAAAGAGTTAATAGTTCAGTTATTTGCTTCATTAATTTCCTTATTCATCAGGTACTCGAAACACAATTTTTTAAATTGATAAAGGGATTGAGCTGAAGCTACATCTCGGGGTAATTCATTCCAGAATGATAGAGCAGTTGCCAGGGAAGCCTTTCGATTTGATGAAGTCCTCGATGTTTTTAGATGATGCAAATCATTTCGACAATTCTGACGTGCTCTCACGGTGTTATTCATTTGTAGATCATCAGTAAATAGACTTCGATGATTCAATTTTATTGTTTTGTATATGACCGTAGCCACTAGCAGAAGCCTTCGATTCTTAATTGTCAGCCAATTTCTTTGGCGTCTAGCTTCAGAGATACGATCGAAACGCCTCAATCCTGCTACATAACGAACACATGCATTAAAAGCACGCTGAAGTTTCTGATTTTCATTATCTGCTATATCAGTGAAAGCAATCGTGCAAGAGTCGAAGAAGGGCAGGATCAAAGCCACAACCATGCGCCTCCTTAGATGTTGATTGAAGAGATCTCCATTAGCACGTAGTCTTCTTAATGACCGGAAGACTCTCAGGCAAATCGAAATGACTTGCTCAGTCCATAGTAGATGCGGTGTTAGAAGAACTCCTAGACATTTCACCATTGCAACATGTCTCAAAATGACATCATCAAGCACGATATTAGGCCAACTGTCCATCTCCAAATATGGTGCCCTTTTCTGAGGGTGGAATACTATTAATTGAGTCTTTTGCGGATTGCATCGAATACCATTGTCCTGACACCACTTTGATAGCCGATGTAAGTCTTCATTCAACATATGAATGATTATGTCCACTTCTTCAAGACGACATGTGACGTAGAGTACAGTGTCATCTGCATAAGAAATATGCTTTGCAAGCTTAAAACAATTGCCCATATCTGAAGCATATAATGTGTAGAGCAAAAGACCGAGTACACTATCCTGTGGCACACCTCTTCGTATGTTTTCCCAGGTGGAATTTCTATCTCCATCAACTATGGACTACATCCTACCAGACAAATATGAAGCAATCCAACAGCAAGCCTTTTCTCCCACGTTGAAGCTTTGTAGCTTACCAAGCAGCCTCTCATGAATGACTGAATCAAATGCCTTAGAAAAGTCCAGAAAGATCGCGATCGTAATGAGTTTATTGTCAAATCCCAGACGAACATCCTCCAGAAGCTTCAACACTGCATCTTGCGTCCCCATCATGGGCCTAAACCCAGTTTGAAAAGGGTCCAAAATGTGATTCTGTTCAACATGGTTCAGCAGAAGCTCATGTACCACCTTTTCAAAGACCTTCGACAATGCAGATAAAAGAGAAATTGACCTGAAATCTTCCACTTCGTGAGATCCCTTCACCTCGCACGCTGGTTCAATTATCGCCTTCTTCCACGGCGATGGAAACTCTCCAGTCTGAATGGACTCAGTAAAAAGAACTGATAATGGGTGCGAAATCATGTTACCAGAGGCTTTGATAAGTTTGATTGATATTCCATCATCCCCAACAGCATTTAATGTTACCGACATTATAGCCCTAGTAATTTGATCCGGTAAAATCTCTGAAAACTCAAAGCATTCATACCTATGTTGCAAATCAGAAGACCTTACCAAATCCAAGGCGTCCATGCTGTTATAAGATGATGTCATGTTTGCAAAGTAATCATTCATGATTTTCAGATCAATATCAGGCAGAACTCCAAAGTCGAAGGCTGCTCTACTTCTTCTAGTAAGTCCCAGGTGATCAATACATTTCCACAGCTCTCGCGGTCGTCTATATTTCAATAAACAGCTTAGAAGATGATTCTTTTGTAGTCGACGAATCACTTTCTTCACTTGTTTTCTCAATAACTTGTATCGTTCATGAAGAACATCTTTATGAGTCCGCCGCCATGAGCGATACGTTCTCTTTTCTTCAGCAATTAAACTCTTGACTTTAGGATCCATACCTGGTACAGTGTTTTTTCGATGACGAAAACATCGTATCGGAGCTTGCTCATCAACCAACGTAACAGCAATCATAGTGAATATATCCACTTTCTGTGACACTGACATCTCATCTTCCAAAAATGACCAATCTGCTGATAGCAAGGCATTTACAAGGACTTTGCGATCAGTATTATTCCAAGAGCGACCTTTTTAAAGTTCTGCAGTTTCTGAGTCTGAGTTTTCCGTATATTTATACTCCAAATAGATTAAATCATGTCCTGAAAGGAAAGGTGTATCAGACTGCCCATATGATATAATTCTGTCAAAATCACCGACAACCGCAACATCAATCCAAGTATCAGAATTTTGCCGATGATGGGTTGGCTGAAAAGGTATAATATAAAAGTCGAGTGAATTAAACAAACTGACCAACCTCCGTGTGTAGTAATGTTCCGTGTCAATGAGATTTGAACAATAACATGTCTGTAAATGCCAGTCAACTCAGTCAAATGGTTTTCCGCCGTCCCGAACGGTTGGCTTTTTGAGTTTTTGTACGAATAGTGTTTTAACGGTGATAATTATAGATGTAAACAAGCGAGTTTTTGTAAAATACCTGTGATTGATTATTTGAAGTTATTGAAGATCGTTTAATTAAATTTTGAAAAAGAAATAGAAGGAATTTTCAGCGGTGGAGTGGGTGTATAGCGGTTTATAATTCAGTTTTTCGGTTGAGCGGTGACACCAAGTGTGATTGAATTACTGGGTGAACCATAAGTTTCAAAATTTAATTAAAATTTAAAAACAAAAAAAAGAAAAAAAAAAAAAAAAAGTGTTTCTGTATAAGTTAGAACATAAGGACGGGAAATAAACTGAGCAGTTTCAATTATTTCGGGTAGAATGCCCCCAAAAAGGCCAGTGGACTCAGTTGGTGATTTGGGCGCGTCTCCTCCTTCAAAAAGGAACAATAACAGTAATAATAATAATTTGATGACCAGTACACAATTCGATAACAGCAAGAGGTATGATGTTAACTCTCAAGGTCCATTCATTGTTTACGTGTGGGACTCTAGCGTAAACGAATTGGGAGAAACTAATAACCTCGGGAAACTACATATTCAAAGCTTAGGCTTTAAATTTCGTGAATATTTGGATTCGCTGTTACTGATTTCTCGTGTTGATGAACAGAGGATTTCGTTGACATTCAAAACATTTGAGAGTGCTAATGATATAATTCAAAATATATCAACGATAAATGTGAATTGGATAGCGTCTATTCCTGTTTTTGATGCCTTCAAAGTGGGAGTCTTACTGGGAGTGAACCCAGATCTTTCAGAGGAATCGGTATTAGAGGGCTTAAGGTTGTATAAAGACGAGCTAGGTAGTGACCTGGTAGTACCTGTTAAAATTCAGAGGATCAAGAAGAGAGATAAGGAGTCTATTATCAATACAACTGCGGTTAAGGTTTTCGTGAGGGAGGAGGAATTACCGCGGGCAGCCACAGTCTGGTTTGATCGTGTTAATATCCGACCTTTCATCCCACCTGTCCGACAATGCTTTCAGTGCCTAAAATTTGGTCACATTAAGTCTGACTGTAAAAATTCAAAGTCTATCATTTGCTTTAGATGCAGTGGTGAGCATGAGTCCTCAAAATGTAGTAATGAGTACAAATGTAATAATTGTCAAGGGGGTCATCATGCTTTTTCTAAGGAATGTCATATGCGTAGAGAACGAATGAAAATTAATAGAATAAGAGTTACCGAAAACTTGTCGTTTAAGGAAGCAAGGGCACGAGTACAGGAAACTGAAGGACTTTGGAAAGAGTTAAGGAGCTTAAATCGAAGAGAAAAGAAATTAATGTCGAAGAAGGAGAAATTTTTACAGCTACAGAAGATAAACTTGGAATCTACTGATGATAATGAAGAAACCTTGAATCAAGTAAATACAGATAACTTGGCAGGTATTGATAAAGATGGTCTCTGTACATTAATCGATAAAGATAAGATTACAGTATACACTGATGAGGAATTGGCGGAAATACTTGAAACAACAGTTAATCGAAATGTCATCTTATTAACGAATAGTGTTTACAAGACCCTTAAAAACTATGTGCATGATAAAAATGCCGTCACAGCAATTATGGACGAGACAGCTAAAGCATATGAACAGCTCTTAAAGGAGTTGAGTAAGCAGGAATCAAGTTCTGTAGAGGTTCAAGTGAATAGAGATACTTAAAGTTTTTACTCACTCAATGGTCGTCAATAATAACAAAGATATTTTAAATGTTTGCCAATGGAACTGTCGTAGTATTGTGAATAAACTGGGTGAGCTGCAAAATTTCTTAAATATTTATAATCCAGACGTAGTGTGCCTTCAGGAGACTTGGTTGGATGAAAATTTTCCTTGTAGAATCAGAGGATATAATGTTATAAGGAAAGATCGTTCAGATGGAGCGTATGGAGGAGTGTTATTGGCAATAAAAGAAAAAATTGAGTTTTTACAAGTTACGGATTTAAATGTTAGTAATAAAATTGAATAGGTGGCTGTGAGAATAGAACAAGTTCCTGAACCCTTATACCTAATTAATATATATAGAGCTCCTGATAAATTTTTAACAGAGTTAGAATGGAAAAGTGCCTTTGATAAGATTTCAATATTGGGATCTAAGATTATTGTATGTGGAGACTTTAATGCACAAAGTCCGGCGTGGGGAAGTTCGGTGCAAGAAAATGCTACGGGCAGAATCATCGATCAGATTATTCCTAATTATAACTTCAGCATTTTGAACACAGGAGTCAAAACAAGGAAAATAAGAAATAGAATAAATGCAATAAGTGCGCCAGATTTAACATTATGCTCACGCTCTATGACATTAAGTATTAAATGGGACACTTATGAGGATTGTATGGGCAGTGATCATTTCCCAATTTTCATTAAATGGTCGAATTTTAAACCATTCTTTAGAATTAATGTAAGGAATAAAATTATATGAAACAAAGTTGAATGGAATAAATTCCAACAAGGTCTTGAGGTGATATATGGCAATGGTGAAAGAGATGAGACGGGAGGTCCTCTACGGACTTACCAAGTATTGGTGCAAAATATTAAAGAGCAATTGAATGAAGCAGGGGCTAAAAGTGATTCAGATGCACAAGGTTATCAAACGAGAGTAGCTCCTCCCCCAACTTTGTGGTGGACAAGCGAGTGTTCAAGACTCATTGAAGAAAGAAGAGAAGCGGAGGCAGCATTTGAACAATCACCTTCTGCGGCATCATTTGAGTTTTACATCAATATAAGGAAAAAGGTTAAAAGAGAATTAAGAAAAATAAAGAGGAGAAGTTACAGAGAGTTTTGTAAAACCATAAACCCTAGAAGGAAGCTGCAGGAAATTTGGAATATTGTTAAGGGTTACAAGTCCAGATATAATATACCACATGAAAACAAGTCTCATAGCCCTTTAGATCCAGAAATCGACAAAGTAATGAACAAATTAAAAAAACATCCATTTGAGAGCAAGATCGATTTGTCGCGATACGAATCTGATAATCAAGATCTGACCAAAGAAATCACCTTAGAAGAAGTTAAAAGAGCCATCAAGAACTCAAAGAGGAAATCTGCACCAGGCCCAGATGGAATTAGTTATGAGATTATTAAGCAAATGCCTGAGAGAGGAATCGAGGAATTAACAAAAATTTACAATGAACTTTTAAGTTCAGGGGAATTTCCGGAATCATGGTCGGAATACATTGTTTGCCTTATCCCCAAACCTGGGGGAAAGGGATTTAGGCCAATTGCAATGTCTAATTGCTTGCTTAAAATATTTGAAAGAATTATAAACAATCGATTGACTTGGTGGTGTGAGAGAAAGAGGATTTTACCTAAACAATTTTTTGGATTTAGGAAAAATAGATCGTGCGTGGATAATATCGCGACACTCTTAACCGATATTAATTCGGGATTTCTAAGGAAAAAGTACGTCTCATCGGTGTTTTTGGACATTGAGGGTGCATATGACAACGTCATACCGGGCATTCTAGTACGAGAGCTTGTGGAATTGGGGATACCCTACGAAATTGCTTGTTTTATTAAGAATACTATTGAATTTCGAAAGCTTCAAATAGTTTCAGCAGGATCGGAGGTTGATAGAGTAGAAACGGGTAGAGGTCTTCCTCAAGGGAGCATTTTGAGCCCATTACTTTTCAATATATATATGAGGAAAATGGTCCATAGTTTGGGTGATAATTCCAGATTACTCTCTTTTGCTGATGACAAGGCAATATATAATATCAGCGATGATTACGAGGAGGCCATTAAAGAGTCGGAGACTTCAATTAATAACTTAGATCGTTGGCTAGGAGGGAGAGGACTGAAATTATCTAGAAGTAAAACTAAATCAATGATGTTCACCAAACGATTTCTCCCTGATGAAGAAAACTTGTTGCACATTCGTCTGGGTGAGGAGATAATTGAGGAAGTCGAAGAGATAAGATTTTTGGGAGTGGTGATTAATAATAGACTCAAATGGACTGGACAAATTAATAATACTGTTAAGAAGACAAGGAGATACATTCAGATTTTAAAGGCCATTTCTGGACTGAGTTGGGGAGCTCATCCAAGCTCGATGATGTGCGTTTATAACGGCTTAATAAGAGCGATAATCGATTGGGGTTGCATCTTTTATGATGATGGCAGCTCCCAAGATTTATTGAAAGTTGATAGATTGCAATTCGCAGCACTTAGACAGTGTTTGGGGTGTATCTCAACCACCCCCACCAATGTACTCCTTCACTTGGCATGTGAACCGCCACTGGTGCACAGAAGAGAATTCTTGACAAAAAAATTCTTAGCTCGTACAGTTGCGAAGGCTAGCAACATTCTGATTCCAAAGCTCCGATTAATGCTCAGATGCATAAATAAGTCTCCTATGCAAGGAATAACATACAGGCATAATTTACTGCGAGTCTGGATGGAGAATCAGGAAATTTGGGATGATATCGAAAGTACGGAAATTCCATGTTCATACCTATATTCATACGAGTCATTGAATGAGACACTTTATTTGAATATCCAAGATGGTCTCAGGATAAAGGGAGCAAACTCTGCAAATGCAATGTTTAATAGAATTATCGATGATTGCTATGATAGTGAAGTAATCTTTTATACTGATGGCTCCAAGAAAGAAGATAAAACGGGAGCAGCAGTTTGGTGCCCGCAATTGAATGTAAAAGAAAAAATGAGGCTGCACAAGGACAATACTATTTATCACGCGGAGTTGCTGGCGATTAAGGGTGCACTGAATGTAATTAGGAATAAACAGTTGAGAAGGGCTCTAATTTGCACTGACTCCAAATCATCAATGGAAGCTTTGAAAAATGGGTCTTTAAATAAATACAACAAGACTCTTTTTGAAGTACGAGAAATTATTAAAATAATGAAAGATGAGGGAATGGTAGTTAAATTAATGTGGATTCCTGCTCATCTTGGTATCGTGGGGAATGAGTATGTTGACCAATTGGCGAAAGAATCATTGAAATTACCTGACAATAAGGAGTGTAAAATTCAGTGCACTGAGTTGAATCAATCATTTAAAAATCAGTTGTATCAGAATGGTTTCAATACCCTTAAGTTGTTGGAAGCAGAGAAAGGAAGAAAATACTTCCAATTTCAAGATAAACTGGAAAGAAAAACCTGGTTTGAGTGTGTTGGCCTAGAAAGGTCTAAAATTATGTTAATAAACCGCATTAAGAGTGGTCATACAATGACGAAAAAACATTTATTTGAAAAAAATATTATCTCAAGTCCGGTTTGTGATTGTGATAAGGGCGAGATGAGTTTGAACCATATTGTGTGGAACTGTGAAAGTGTTTTAATAGAGGACAGAATCAAGCTATTTAAAACACTGTTAAGGGAGGGGATCATCCCGGATGATGACGTCCAGACAATTTTTTTAGGAAACGGGTCATTCGGAGTGGTTAACACGATTATTAACTTTATTTTAAAGTGTAATCAATTTAAAGTTTAGTGCTAGTGAGGCAGAGGGAAACAGAGACAGTACGTTCAATTGCCTGTTCTTATAGACTGCTAATGTTACTAGTGCTAATTAAATTAATGTTGAATGATATGGGACTAAAGAGGATAAATCGTTTGAGTTAATAAGCCTGTGAAAAATTTAATTTAAAACTAATTAATTAAAAGTGAGAAATAAAATGAAGAGTGAAACAAAACATGTTAATTTAAATTTTAAAAGTAGGTGGTAGTAAAGTGGTCACCAAGTGTGGCGACATCTATTGTTTGGAACACATAAGTTTCAGAAAACTAGCACATACTCCCAACAGGGAGTCTAGCTATCAGGAAAAAAAAAAACTCAGTCAAATCATTTTCAAAAGAATTCAAATGTCCTATCCTAGGTGGACGGTATATTACTGCCAGCAGAATTTTTGGATTCCCTGGTAACCATGCCTCTAAAAACAGATACTCAGGTACCATACCACCAGCAACATCAAATCCAGTGATAATTTTAGCAGCCCAGCAATTTTTAACATAAATAGCAACGCCTCCGGCTCTGCAGCGAGTCCTATCTCTTCGGTATAGATGATAACCTGGTAATGCTATTTGTGAATCTAAGACCCACTCTTTTAACCACGATTCAGAGATAGCAATCATGTCAAATTCACTGTTAACAAATTTTAATCGAAAAACATCAAAATGTGCCAATAGAGATTCTGCATTACAGTGACATATTCTCAAATTATAGCCTACAAAGTCAGAGTTATTGCTATTTACTTCTGCGACACCATCCCACCCTCATGCAGCAAGTTTGTCAATGTCAGCTGATGATCTGATGACAGTCGGTTTCTGTCCTTCCGCTGTTCTAATAAGAATGGCCGCATCACCATACTATATTGAGCGCGGTCTTCGATTTGGCAATTTCTCCTCAGCTTCCTTACGTAATTTCATCATTTCAGATGTCGCTCTTTTATTTACTGATATCATGCCATTTGTCCAGCTTTCATCAATTCTTCTAGCCGGCAATCGACCTACCTTGTTTTTTGCAGCAATGAAATTATCTGCAAGATCTTTATTTTTATATTTAACAATAACAGCACGTGAACGTCCATCAGTACGTGGACGACCCATACGCTCCAAATATGCAACTCCTTCTGAGCCGGCAGGAACACTTAAAATAGTCGATAATTTTTGATAGAATTGTACCAGATTTTCACCAGATTTTTCAGGTAAACCAGTTATGACTAGATGCGATGCAGCTGCCTCTGCCTCCAATTTAAGTACTCTCCATATTTGCATTTGAATAATATTTGATATTTATTGCATTAAGACTTCAGGCAAATGCCCATCGGAGCCAGATGAAATACATAAAGTATATAATAGTAATACATTCGTGGCTGAGCAACATTATAAATTTCTAAATTCATAACAAGTTTGTAATAACGATCATAATAAAACTCCAATATCAGTTAATAGTTTACCAAAAAATTATCAAATTAAACATTCTCAGAAAAATATTAATAGGAAAAAACGCTAAAAATAAATAGCCAAGAAATATATAAAATTAGCAATAAGAGTATCCAATAATTAGAATCACAGATGGCTTTTTATGGAACAGTCTCTTTATCAATAGTCTCTATTATGGAATAGTCTCTTTCATCAATGAATAATTTGGACACATTTCACTGAAAACTGCAAGTGTGTCTGTTGATCTGATAACTTCAGGCAAAGAGTTCCAGAAATTTGTAGAAGTTACTATGAAAGATCGATGATAAATCTCAAGCCTTGCGAACGGAACATTTAGAATATTAGATTGTACAGCTCTGCTTCTCAGATTTTTGTATGATGCACGTAGTTGAAGGTCGTTTCCGAAAAGACCTACATGACCAAGTTTCACTGCCTTGAAGATAAAACAGGCCACAAAAAGAAGTCTACGATCAGTAACTGTAAGCCAGCCGAGTTGACGCCTTTCATCAGAGATTCGATCATATCGACGTCGACCTGTGATAAAACGAACACAGGCATTCAGAGCCCGCTGGAGCCTGATATTATTGTGCTCTGAAATATCAGTTAGAACAGCACAACAGTAGTCCAAAATTGGAAGAATGAGAGCAGCTACCATGCATCTTCGTAGATCCTTGTTAACGGTCCATTTCCATGAATGAAGACTGTGATGAAGATGAAAAACCATGAATTGTGTTTTATCAGGGTTGCAGCGAATACCATTCCTCTCACACCAGTCAAGTAGTCTGGCTAGATCTTCATTCAGATCGATAATTACCTGGTCCACTTCCCATAGAGCACAAGTTATATAAACGACTGTATCATCAGCATAAGAGAGGTGCTTACATGAACGGAAGCACTTCGCCAGATCAGAGGTGTAAAGCGAAAAAAGAAGCGGTCCAAGTACACTACCTTGTGGAACACCCGATGATATTTCTCTCCAGCATGACTTGTCATGTTCGTTTACCACTGATTGAGTCCTACCAGTCAGATAAGATGCCATCCATCGAACGATTGAGGAACTGAAACCCTGTTGATGTAATTTCTCCAATAAGCGACTGTGGATTACCAAGTCAAATGCCTTTGATAAGAAAAAGGCTTTCCAAAATCAAGAAAGACAGCAAGAGTAATTTGCTTTCTATCGAAGCCTTTCCGAACGTCTTCTACTAAACGAAGAACTGCATCTGCTGTACCAAGATGAGGTCGAAAACCCGTCTGAAATTGATCCAGAATGTTGTTCTCCTCAACAAGAGTCAGGAGCTGATTGTAAACTACCTTCTCTAGAATTTTTGATAATGCTGGAAGCAATGATATTGGCCTGAAATCCTGTAAATTAACAGGATTTGAAATCTTGCGCAGTGGTTCTACAAGAGACTTTTTCCATTGTTGTGGAAATTCACCTGTAAATAGTGAATTGGTGAAAAAGACTTATAGCGGATGCGATAGTAGTTCGCCGAAGATTCGATAAATTTTGATTGGTAGTTTATCTTCACCCACAGCATTTGATGTCATTGAGGAAAGAGCATTAAGCACTCGTGGAGGATCAACTTCTTTGAATGTCTGAACGTCATTCACTGAAGGAGGCTGAAGAGAATTAATCAGATGATCAATATGAACACTATCTGTGCAGGATGAAGAATTAGTCCCCATGGTAACAAAACAATCATTCAGAGCATTCAGATCGAAATCCGGTGGAACCCCAAATTTAGACGCCAATCGACTGCATCGAGTGAGACCTAGCTGGTCAATTTGACGCCACAGATCTCGTGTCGGTCGATGTCTCTGCAGACAGCGCAGAAGATTCTTCTGTTGGATACTTCTAATAGTTCGTTTAACTCGGATACGACACTCCTTATAAAGATCATAAAAAAATATATTCTTTGTACTTCGCCAGGATCGGTAATATCTCTTCTCATCCGAAATTAGAGATTTCACTGAGTTATCAATACCAGGTACTACAAACCTTCGGTGAGGCATTGAGCGCAATGGTGCGTGTTCATCAACAATTGAGCAAATAGTTTTGTTGAAATTATCAACCATGCTCGAAGTCGTGTTATCAGGCTCTAGAAAAAACCAGTCAACATTCAATAGCTCGTTGGTTAAAAGTTGACGATTTATTTTATTCCAGCAACGATCTTCAAAATGATCTGTGGCTTCCATAACAGCTGTATCAATGTACTGGAATTCTAAATAAATCAGATCGTGTCCTGAGAAAAATGGTACATCTGATTGTCCAGCGGAACGAAGTCGACTCTGATCACTAATTGCCGCAGTGTCTATCCAGGTATCTGAGTTAGCACGGTGATGAGTTGGCCCATACGGAACAATATACAAGTCTAGTGCGTCAAATAAAGAAACTAAACGGCGAGTGTAGTAGAAATCGGGATCTAGGAAATTAGCATTGCAGTCTCCCATAACTACCAGATGACGATAATTAATTGATAACTCCGCTAAGTCATCTTCGAAAAAATTTAAATATCCCGTTCCTGGTGGGCGATACAACGTTCCAACCAAAATCTTAGGGTGACCTTCTAACCAAACTTCAACAAATAAATATTCAGGAACAGCTCCAGCTGCTGTATCAAATCCTGTGATCATACAAGCAGAGAGGTTACTCTTGACAAAAATAGCAACACCGCCGCCTCTGCAACGCACCCTATCTCTGCGGAATAATTGATAGCCAGGTAATGAAATTTGTGCATCATCTACCCAGTCTTTCAACCAGGTCTCCGAAACAGCAATGACGTCTGCTTCCTTGTTAGCATGTTGCAGTCTAAAAATGTCAATGTGAGGAAGTAAAGATTCAGCATTACAATGATGAAAACGTGAAGCTCTGCCAGTATTTGTTGAATTGCGGGAAACTGTAACTGTAACATTGGAGTTTAATCTTCACAAGTTAATACGATTAATATCTGAGAAAGATTTTATGACAACTGGTTTGTCTTTTTCATTCAATCTCACCAATACCGCTGAATCTCCAAACCAAACAGAACGAGGCTGCAGACCAGGAACCTTTTCAAGAACCTCTTTCCTCAGTTGATGAAGCGCAGCTGTCGCTTTTCTCCCTACAGAGATGAAACCAGCACCCCAACTTTTATCAACTCGTTGTTTTGTGATACGACCTGTTCTCTTCTTAGCTGAGAGGAAATTATCAGCTAGTTCTCGATGTTGGAACTTCACGATGACAGCGCGAGAACTATGATCAGATCTAGGGCGTCCCATTCTTTCGAGGTCAAAAATACTGTCTGAAGTAGAAGGAATAGTTAGCACAGCAGCGATTTTGTGGAAAATTTCTAAGAGATTCTCGCCAGGTTTCTCTGGAATACCAGTAATAACTAGTTGTGAAGCAGTTGATTCGGATTCAAGTTTCAAGATTCTACGATAAATGGAGTCGTCTAAAGTGCTTCTAGTAGGTTCAGATGATTGAGTTGATCGAGATTGCTCAATTACTGAAACTCTTGCTTTCAAAGTGTCTAGAGATGTCTCTACAAGATTGATTCGTACTCCTTGCGATTCAACATTTGTATTCGTCTTTACCAGATCCTCATGAAAATTATTCAATCTAATCAACATATCGGTAACATTGGCGTTGATATTAGTAAGATTTTCCTTCAGATTTTTCAGATCTTCATCACTCTTGACACTGGCTGTTTGTAGGGATTTGCAAATACGGCTTTGCTGAGCTATCTGCAGAGACAGCCGATCAGATTTTGCACAAAGTTGTTTCAGCAGCATGACCATTGAGCCAGGAGCGATATCACTGACAGAAGACTGAGTTTCATCAGAATCATGCAATTCATGCAAATCATTTAATGAATCTGGATCTTCAACGCTAGAAATATCGGCACCTGAGCAAATAAGACAATCTTCACGTATATAATGATCAATGCGAGGAATGCTGGCACCAACAAATCTCTTTTGTACACATTTCAAAAGACAAATGTGTTTGCAGGGACCATCGAGTTGAAGTATGTTGCGACGAATCAATTTTCTGCCACAGATAGGACAACCTGGTGCCAAATCTTCAGGAGTTATAACTTTCAATAAAGCAGAAATCTTTTGAGCAACCTCGAGAGTGTAAAATTCATCCAAAGGGAGACTCATTGTAGCCGGGCTTGCTAGTAATATGCTGAGTAATACAAACCAGGCTTTAGCCAATCATACAGACAAATGTCACTAGAGACACTTGCGAAAGAACCCCAGAGAAACTCAGAAAAAAGACGCCAAAAGAAAAAGGTTAAATGAAAGTGTCAAAAATAATTGTTCAAAAATCAAATCGAATTGACAATTGCCAATGATAATTATGATCACAAAAAGAACACGGGTGTGCACTTCACCGATTTATAACAACTATTTGCGCAGAAAGACACAAATAATAGAAATGTCTCAACAAACACAGAGAGCGAAAATACACACAACCACTCAGCTCAACCACTTAGGGATGTCTTCCATTAAACAAATAAATTTATTAATAAATTAATTTTTATTAATAAATTTTTAAGAGAATCAAATTCCGGAAAAAATATGTAATGCGCAAGCAGGATTTGAACCCACGACCCTCTGATTACATGTCAGGTGCTCTACCGCTGAGCTATTCCGAGCTAAATTTGAATAATGATATTCAAATGCAAATATCTCGTTTTCTTTTGTGAATTCAAAAAAAGTAATGGAGACCAATTTTGTAGATCACTAAATTTTCTATCGATTTTGTTTCAAGCAATTTTTCGCTGTCTTCCATAGTTTTCGAGAAATTTTTGAAAATGTGGTTTTGAGGGTGGTTCTTATTTTTTTACAACCCCTTCAAATGCGCTGACAACTTTTGAGTGTTGGTAATTGATTTATCAATCAAAGCTCATCATTCGGCCAAAAAAGCAGCTTTCTCAAAATTTCAGCTCAGTAAAGTGCCTCTTTATTCGCCTACGTTGCCTTTTTATGGGATACAGCTTAACGATCTTCGAGAATGCATCAATCACTACAAAAAGATATTGTACTCCCCCAACTGAACATGGTAGTGGTCCATAAAAATCTACCGTTATCAAATCCCCAGGTTCATCTGACCCAACATGTTCATATGCCCCCTCTGCCACTTGCGACAAATGTTTGACACTCTGACACAGATCACAAGTTTTGATTATTTTTTTAATGTCTTTCACCATATTACGCCAATAGTATAATTTCCTCAGATGACACGCCGTTTTATACACCCCACCATGGCCCAATCTCTTATGTTCCGACCATCAGTCTCTGTTCTTTTATGAAAATAAATTCCATCATGTAATACGAATTCATTTTTTTTATCTCGATTTTCTCTGATCATTTTACGGATAATTTCATCCCCCATTTGCAATTCTCCTATCTTCTTAAATTCTTTGTAAATATCAATCTCTAACTCAGCTCGACATATCATGATCAAGATGTCATTAGTATAATCAGTGGATGTCTCCCCATTATACCAAGACAACGCTGATATCATAACATGTCGAGGATGTTCCTCAATAAACTTTCCCTCAGGGTTTCTACTGAAAAAATCCGCGACAGTATTATCACGACTATCACAATGGATGACCGCGAAATCATACTCCACCGGCACAAACGAGCCCCAAGGAATTGTGTTTTGGCAAGAAAAGTGAGTGCCTGATGATCGGTTATGATTGTGAATTTTCTTCCTATTAAATATACCCTAAATTCCGTTATTGCATAAACTACCGCCAACAGCTCCTTCTCGGTGGTAGTGTAGTGTTTCTCGGCCGGTATCGGGCAGCGACTTACAATCGAGATAACGCAACGATCCCCTTCGTTATTAATCTGGTACAATACACCGCATATTCCCGAATCTGACCCGTCCGTTTGCACGTAGAATGGCTTTTCCGTGTCGTAATGAGATAACTGAATTACTTTAACAAAATTTTCTTTGAGCTCTTTATATGCTTTTGCATAAGACTCGTTCCATATCCAATCGTTATTTTTACTCAACAGGTGCCTAAATGGATCCATGCATCTCGCGTGGTCCATACTAAACTGACGATAATAATTACACAACCCGAGGAATTTTTGTAACTCTTGTTTGCTTCTGGGCTGTTCAAAATTCAATATTTTAGCCAATTTCTCCGGATCAGGTCTTATTTTCTCTCCGCTGAAAATAAACCCCAAAAATTGGACCTCTGGTTGGCAAAATATTGCCTTCTTCAGCCTCAAAGTAAAATTATGTTGCTGCAGTTTTTCTAAAATTAATTTCAAGCACCGTAAGTGTTCTTCGAATTCAGTAGTCGCGAGTAATAGATCATCGACATAACATGTTAAGAAACTTTCACATTCATTCCCCAGCGCCATTCGAATTGCTCGCATAAATCCGTTGCCTGCGGTTTTTAGCCAAAACGGGATCCGAGTGAATTGATAGAGCGTTCCTTCAAATAAAAACGCGGTATATTGTCGCGAGCTATGCACAAGAGGCACTTGCCAATACCCGTGCGTTGAATCAAGTGTTGTTAATATATTCTTCCCGTAATATTTTTGTACAATGTCATCAATACGAGGTGGTGATTCATCATCACCTTCGATCAAGTCATTCAAACACCTCATATCTGAGCAACATGTGACGGTTTTTACCGTCACAGAATTAAGAAAATAAGAATAACTAATTATTTTAAATAAGAATCACGATAATGATCGCAATTCGCGGTACCCGGTGAGGATGGGGCTCACCAAGAGTCAATGCAGCACATGTCCAGAGTGAGGTCAACAGATTTTTATGACCTCACTAATTGTTTTTGTTTCTTTTTGTCAGTGAGTTTGCTACTGTGAAGGTGTAGCGGTGAGAGAGAAAGAGAGACTGAGAGACATCTTTAACAGAATTGTGAAATAAAGATGGTTCTTGATGAATATGAGTTAATGTGCATATAATACGATATATCGCATAGAAAAAATCAAGATTTCTCAAGAATTTCAAAATTTGAGATGAAATAGTCATTTTAGAAATTTGCTACTGCGAAGGTGTAGCAGTGAGAGAGAAAGAGAGAGAGAGAGACTAAGAGACATCTTTAACAGAATTGTGAAATAAAGATGTTTCTTGATGAATATGACTTAATGTGCATATAATACGATATATCGCATAGAAAAAATCAAGATTTCTCAAGAATTTCAAAATTTGAGATGAAATAGTCATTTTAGAAATTTGCTACTGTGAAGGTGTAGCGGTGAGAGAGAAAGAGAGAGAGAGAGAGAGAGAGAGAAATGATTTTTTATTGAAGTCCTGGGTTCGAAGACCCCTAAGGACTAATTAAAAAAAAATTACATAATTATTCTTAGTTCACTAAAATTTCATGTCAAATATTTAAGATTCACATCGATATTGATTACAGGTAGGTACTTAAATTACAATCATTGTTACATTTTATTCATCATTATTATTTTTTTTTTCCTTTCTTTCCTCAAATTCTTCATAATTTTATTGCGCCCATACAGTATTGTTTTTCATTTTATCCTATTTTAGAGTCATTTTATTGCCCTCCTATGGGTACGTTTACTAACATTATGATGAATTGTGCTTAGAATTTATAATTCGTATTCCATAACATTAACATCGAACGGGTTGATTTGTTTGTTGATTTCCTTGTTTTTATTTATTTATTATTTTTTTTCAAGTCATGTTTTATCTAGGGTTTTCGACTGTTCGGAGAGTAGCCATTGCATTAAATGTTTACTAAATGATTGCACTGATGTTGATTCTCTTATGTTTAAGGGGATAGAGTTCCACAGCAGTGCCGCTGATACTGAGAACGATGAAATGCCAAAATTGGTACGCGAATTTGCCACATGTAAATCTAAAGGAGTCCCATGATTAGATCTCATATTCATCTCGGACTTGTATGCTAGTTTCTCGGCAAGGTACTTAGGTCTACCTGTTTTCAGGATCACATATGTTAATTTTCCCAGATTTAATTTACGTTGGAAATGAGGCGTTAGCCACTTCAATTTGCCGTAGTATTGACTAATAGACTCATCCTTCCTCAAATCGAGAATAAAGCGTATACATCCATTAACTATTTTTTTAAACTTATTATCGATTTCATCCGAGCACCCAGTCATAATGACGTTGCAATAGTCCAGATGCGGGAGAACAAGGGATTTAACCAGTGTTTCACGCGTTTTAGCAGGTAACTGGTCTTTATGTCTTTTTAAGTGCCAGAGGGCTGCGTTTGCCCTCTTATTTATCTCACTGAATCTGTAATGCCATTGAAGCTTAGAATCGAGATGAATTCCTGAATTTTCAATAACCGGGGAGTATTCAATCTCTACATTCCCGACCTTTATCTTGGGGATTAGCTCAAAATCAATGCCGTTGATGAACTTTCTACTACCAAAAATTGTTGTTTGGGTCTTTTTTTCATTGAGAACAAGGCCATTGTCCTTAACCCATCGACATAGTTGAGTTATATCACTATTTATAATTTCAATGGCATTACACAGGTCCCTTGGATCACAGTGGAGATAGATTTGAAAATCGTCGGCAAAACTCACGTGTTTTACATGTTCAAGACTTTTAGGAAGATCATTAGTAAAACAAATAAAAAAGTTTGGTCCGAAAATAGTCCCTTGCGGAACTCCACGACTCATCATTGCCCAGTTAGACATTTGACTTGCATCTTCCCCGAGCACTGCTTGTCGTCGATCTGTGAGATAGGATGAGACCCAGTGTTGCGGTCCCGCAAATTTGTCTATCCCACGGGTTAGGAAAATGCAGCCGGAACTCGTAGAGATAACGCCGCAAACAAGGCGCGAAAATCTCAGCGCAGCGCTAGAGATACCGAAGGCTCCTAGAAGGGCTTGGGAATAGTAAATAGGCCATCTGGTACGAGCGGTACGGGTGACACGTGTACGACCTCAGGTACACGATTTTCTTACCTCTAATTTTCTTATCATTTTTTCATTGGTGCCGAAAGCAACAAGAAAGAAATGATATGAGGGGATATTAAATCAACAAAGAGTTGAAACTGAGTGACATTTCCGCACTTGCAGTGAGTAATACTGAGAAACTCCATCTTTATGTAATTACACAAATGATAAAGATTGAATTAATATGCCAACACCCGAAACTGCCGACGGACGACAAACAAGATAATGACGCGAGTTCACGTTGCACCGAAAAGGGTACTCTTCTGCCGATTTTCCTGTGCCAGTTTCCCCCCCGACAAGGAAACTGAGTCATGGATAAGACTTCTGGTTAACGCCCATGGACTTTTTTTCTACTATATAAAGGGGAATGCACCACAGCTCTCCACCATCAGTACCAAGTCGAATCTACAATGTTACTCTACTCAAATTCTGATCAATCCACTGAAGTATTCAGACTTTCGGAGAAAAGTCCAACTCTTTAGTTCAGAGTAGAGTAGAAGTATTCTTGAATAAAAACGTTCGAGTCAGTCTACGATAAATCAACAATCATCGTTTGAGCATTCTGAACTACATCTACTGGGATCCAGCATCCTGCATCAGCCCAATTGTCCAACCAGAGAGTCATCTACATCGCCAGCGATAATCATCAGCATTCAAACAACCGAGTTTCAACTATAAACCGTTGTTAGTTTCTTTCAATTCGAACTGTAAGTTTACTTTTACGCTGAAGCGATTATAATTTTCTTCTATCATATTGACTCATATGAGACGTTTGATTTATCCTCAAATAATTTATTTGATGCTGATTGAAAATAAACAAATTATACCATTTATTTCTGAATAAACTTATTTTGTCCGAAAACCTCTGTCCTTCAGACATCGGTACACTTTAGTGTTTCACCGCGGCAAACCGTTCCCTTATTTTTATTATAGGTACAACCGCAACCGTGACTAGTACGTATAATCTACTATTTTCTTCATTAGAAGGTTATCAAAATTCACGTGTTTTTCGGGTTGTGGCCGTAACACCAGTCACAAGTAGATGTGGAGTACCCCAGTTTGCTCAGTTTTATTAGCAAGAGTCTATGGTCGACCATGTCAAACGCTTTCGAGAAGTCGAATAAGACAGATATTGTTACCATTCTGTTATCAGCCGCGGTCATTACGTCATCAAGGACTTTAATGAGAGCCGTCTGGGTGCTCATCGCCTTGCGGAAGCCCGACTGAAAAGGGTCAAGTTTTTGTTTCTCTTCAAGAAATTCGATCTTCTGAGTTGATATTATTTTCTCCAATACTTTCGATAGAAAGCAGGTTAGCGCTATCGGACGAAAATGAGAGCCCTCAGTCGGGCTTTGGCATTTGGGAATCGGGCGGATTAGAGAGTCTTTCCATTGCGTGGGAAATATTTCATGCAGCAAACAATAATTAAAAATGTGAAGTATAGGTATTGCTATAATTGGATATGATATTTTTATTATTTTCGAGGAAATCAGGTCACATCCTGCCGCTTTAGACTTCGAGAAACCAACAAACTTGTCCAAGTCATTGAGACCAATTTTTCTCAAGTAGAACTCCTCGTGTCTACCTTTTGAGTTATTCACGGTGGCGTCAAGACATTGTGAATCAGCAGCACTGATGTTGTTACTCGCGATGCCAAATGAACTGAAATAGTTTGCAATTTCGTTGATATCTACCGGGAGAATCGCATTATTGTCTTTATTTTTTGTTTACCTATTCCCAATCTACCCAGTTCATTCCATAGGGATTTGGAATTTGTACATCGCTTGAAGCAAGAATTATAGTAATTGTTTTTTGCTTGGTTTAACATTGATTTGACTCTGTTGCGCAATAATTTAAAAAATTCTAAGTCTTCAGGATTTCTTGTCCGACGGTACTTAATGCGTACTGCGTCCCGTCTTTGCATCATCATGCGCATATCACTGGTGATCCATGGAGCCGGTTGTTTTTTTACTGTCACCTCAGTCTCTGGCACGAATTCATCGAGTAAGGCCATGATTGAACCATTGAGAAACATCACCTTTTCGTCAACTGAAGTAGATTCGTAGAGGGCCTTCCAATTTACATTGGCTAGACTCTCCACGTATTTTTCTCTATTGAAGTTATCATAATTACGATACTTGAATGTTCGCGGGCTTAGTCTCGAGATACTACTGGTAATCTCAATTTCAATGAGATCGTGGCCTGATAGGGAGGTGCATTGTTGGGAGGATCGTGATAAGATACTAGGATCATTGATAAGAAAGATGTCGAGCCAAGTATGGGAGTTCTTGGTATGATGGGTAGGGTTGAAAGGAACTATGGTGAAGTTAAGGTCTTCCGCTGCTCGTCTCAAATGCTTGTTATCGTCTGTTACTTTGCCATTTAATTTAACCCCATTAAGGTCCATATTAAGATCACCAGTGATAATTATTGTGTTGTATAACGGAGAAAGACGCATTATAATTTCCCAGAAATTATGAGGATATTTTAGATGAGGTGCCCGATAAACTGAAGCAATAAGTGCCTTACCTGTCCCCACACCGCTAATTTCAATTATCATAAATTCGGGGTTACCTGAGTATTCCCCAGGTGAATTTTCAATCAATCTCACACGTAGCTCGTTTTTCACGTAAATTGCCACTCCCCCCCCCCTCCTTACCAAGCCGGTCATTTCTAATTATCTGGTACCCTGGTATTGCTATTACTTTATTGTCAATGCGAGGTTTAAGCCAACTTTCCGAGATCCCAATTACGTCATATTTATTACAAGTCACCAGTTCAAGAAGGTTATGGTAATGACACAGGAGAGACTGGCAATTTACGTGACAAATTTTTAAACAATTACTCTTATTTACATGATTTTTTTTGTTATTTAACTTAAGGTTCGTAGCTGATTGCTATGTAATCTGTTTATCATTTTTAGAGAGAGTTTTATTATTTGTTTGTCTACTAACGCGCTTTGTTGTCACGTTGCCATCACTCATTTGTTTCCTCTTCATAGCCTGAGATCCACGCGTCATTCTCGCCCTATTCACCAGTACTTGATGTTGCCCGTCGGGCACTGCATTTTCCCCTTCTCCAGCTCCGTCAGTCCCTTCTACTTGTTGACCACCATTCATACGCACAACTTCAGATACATTGTCGATGTGCTCAAAAGTGAGAACTGGGGATCAATCCGTCACTCTTCCATGAATGGCCCCATTTTTCACCCAAACGTATTTTAGTTTCCCCTCTCTTTTTTCCTTACGTGCAAGGAGAAAAATTCTTCTAAGATAAGGGGTTAGTTTCTGGTTGATATAAACAGTTTGGACGGCAGTTTTATCAAATCCAAGGTTAATCGTAGTTATTGGCCCTACGTGCCCTTTCAGTTTTCCCATGACTAGTGTTTTGGATGATTCTCTCAGGATATCGATCACCAGTACCGGATGTTGTATCTCACCGTCATCCAGCTGGCGAGGTTCTTTACCCAATCGATAGCACGAGTTGATGTCCTTCTCGTCCAGCTCCAAATTTAAAAAATTGAAGAGTGCACAAGCAATATTAATAGTGTTCTCCTCTCCCTCCATAGGGATTCCACAAACTTCAATAGTATTTTTCAGCTGATGCTTCACCTTTTCCACTTCCACTTGTGATTTTTGTATCATCACTTTTAGTGCCTCATTTTCTGCTCCTAGTTCCTCAATATTCTCAGAATTGCTTTTGCAAATGGTTTCAATGTGACCAATCCTCTTATTGTGCTCTTCAATGCGAGATAAACTCTCTTTGAAGTCTTTCCTCATCTCGATTAACATTTTCATTACATCAGAATTAGTGGGCTCTTCTTCATTAGTCATTTTGGATTAATGAGGCTGTCAGAATTAACAGAGCGAAACAGATGATCGTGTAGTAGAGTATGAGTATTTAGCCAGAGAGAGAGAGAGAGACTAAGAGACATCTTTAACAGAATTGTGAAATAAAGATGTTTCTTGATGAATATGAGTTAATGTGCATATAATACGATATATCGCATAGAAAAAATCAAGATTTCTCAAGAATTTCAAAATTTGAAATGAAATAGTCATTTTTAAAATTTGTTTTTAAATAAAAAACAGAGAAAAATAATATTTTTTTATACTTAATACATTAAATGTATGTTTACACAATGAATATAAATAATAAATGAATATATAATAATAAAAAAATAAAAAATAAAATAATATCTCATTGACTCACTGACTCAGTGACTCACTGACTGACTGACTCAGTGACTATCCCTCCGAGTTTTCGCTACCGACCTTCTTTCGGCATTTTCAAATAATGTCTCATTGACTCACTGACTCAGTGACTCACTGACTCAGTGACTATCCCTACATGTTCAATTTAACTCCAAAAATTGGAGAAAAGCTCGTGAGTCAGGACTGGGGAGGAACTTCCCCAGTCCCAAAGATAAAATTAGCAGCAACAAGGGCACCCGAGAGGAACTTGGGAAGACGCAGCATCCATTTACTTGGTCCAGCATCAGCAGCCGAGGGAATGTTGGCCAACAGCGAGAGAGGCGGGAGATCGCCAGAGAAAACGCTAAAGCCAGAGTGAAATAAAAGACTCGAGTGAAAATAAAGACTAAACTTATCCGTGTACAGTGTCGCGAAATTATTGTCCGAGTTATTATGATTATTTTTGTACATTATTTGGAATTAGTTTAGTTTAAGAAAAGTTTAAGTAAAGCCAGTGGCGGGAGTAAAGTAGTGGGGGACTCGCGGGACAATTGGTTGGGTTGGGCCTCGGCTCTACCGAAATTGAGCGGAGACAGTCGAGGAAACCCAATGCCAGACTCGTGGGAGAGAAGACTCGTTCTTCTTCTCCCGGGACACCGTGGCGGTCACATCGTAGAGAGAATCCAACATTAAGTTAAAGAAAGCTATAGAGAAGATTGTAGAGAAATTCAAGCAAATAAGGAGAAAGATAGGAGGAGTTTGGAGAGACCGAGACGGATAGAAGGAAGCATAAACGTAAGGTACGCGAGTCCCCCAAATAATAGAAATTTTGAGTCAAAGTCATTAATATTGTTTTGTAAAGATAATAAAACTCAGGGGACGCCGAGTTGGCGTCTGTTTGGGGTATATTCACCCAAGCTAGAGTAAGCATTATTGTTGTTCGTTCTGAGTGAAATTTCGAGTTAGTAGTTAACGTGAAATAATAATAATATTACTTATAAGAAATTTCCTTCAATATTTTCATATTCTGTCTGATTTAAATGTACATATCCTACTTTTTTTAAATATATCTAATTATTATTGTTTAAAGCGGAAATTTTCAGGAGTTTGGTGGGAAGTTTTTGTTCTGTCCCGAATACCCAAAGGGAGGGTATCGTCCCCTCCCCCCCTTGAGATAGAAAAAGAGTTTCGTGTAAGAAAGCGGGTAAATCTAAAGTCTTTTTGGGGTTTTGTGGTTTAATTGAATTAAACATAAAACTCGGGGATTTGTCGTTTTCCCCCAAGTTCTTAGAATTTCGAAAAACGACTGGCGCCCAGGTTAAATAAGGGAAATTGATCGGGAGTAAATTGGGAAAAATTCGGAGCATAAATTTTGGTCGAGTAAAATAAATTTTTTTTGTACATTTCACGAGTTGGCTCAAGGTCAGTCAAGCCAACCGTTACAAACATCTAACAGACCCATCTTTTTCCAACACAACTCTTAATGGGTTAGAAAATTGACTACTAGATCGTTCAATAATTCCCATTTCTAATATTTTTTTAATCTCGTTTCGCACAGCCCTGGCCGACCTGATTCACGATGATTTATGGTGAATCCCGTGAATCACGGTAAAATGTGGATTCACGGTGAATGCACCGTGAATCACCGTGAGCTTCAGCATAGCTAAATCAAGGTGAATCACCGTGATTCACAGTGATTCACCTTGATTTAGGTACGCTGAAGCTCACGGTGATTCGCGGTGAATGCACCGTGACTCACGGTGAAGGCACCGTAAAACTTTGCGGATTTAAATCGCGGTGAATTACGGTCATGTATAGTGTAACATCGTAGTTCGGTATTTCATGGTATAATCATAGAAGAATTCAAGACTAGCGCCTTTTTTGGCTGTTCATTATCATGGGTAGTCTTTGAGGTTATGAACAATTTCACCATACACGTAGGTAAGCATTATTTCCATGCAGTTGTTACAATAAATTTTTACAATAATAATCCTCTCAGAATTCGAATAACGATTTATTACATTCCTAAATTCCATTCTAGATTCCTCAGCTTCGATCTAATATGATACAAGACTACAATATCAATGGTGAAATTCCTGCACAAGATGCAGACTGATTTCTCGTGCTGTAAAATAAAAATATTCGACATACTCATTGTTCAAGGCTTCATTATAAACTATTATGCTTATTTTGTGATAATTCGCGCTGAATTATTATATATTTTTTGTGAATCACCGGAATTATATAGCTTGAAAGTTTGGTGATTCACCGCGATTCACGGTGAATCACCGTAAGTCACGGTGAATCAATCAAACTAACGATCAACACCGGCGGAAACGCCACGTGGAGCATCAGCTACAGGACAACAGCCACCACTGCGCCGCCCTCACCAAAGTTCCAATATGAATGAAAATACCGGTTCAAACGTCAACAATAACACCACACCGGCAATGTCGACAGAAGCTGTACTCACGATGATGATGGAAGAAAATAGACGACGAGATGCAATGATGGCAGAACTGATACGTTCATTAAATACGAACACGCCAGGTATGTCGTACAATGTAATGCCAGATTTATCTCAAAAATTGTCAACTTTCAGTGGCACAAATGGCGCACAATAGGCGAGAGAATGGCTCAACATCTTGAAAGGCATGATGACAAGGCAACGATGGCCAGATGCAATTGCACTAGAAACAGCGACAATGAATCTGATTGACGGGGCAAAGAATTGGTTCAGATTGAATGGTCGGAACATAAATACATTTCAAGAGTTTGAAAGACAATTCAACGCAACATTTTGTATGATTGAAAGCACCACAGTATTATGGGAGAAAATGAAAAGTCGCGTTCAAGGAAAAGATGAAGATCTAACAAATCATTTTCACGATAAAGCAAAAAAATGTGATAAATTAAAATTGTAACGTGATTTTTCCCCCGAAAGGAGAAAATCACCGCGCCATCCCTCCCTCCGCCTCTCTCATTTAAAGTTCCACCAAAAAAAACCGTTGCTGGGCGCCAGGTGGTTTTTACGGAACCACCAAACCGGAAGTTCCTCGGCGGAGTCCTGCCCTACATGTTTATGGCTCTTAACCGGCCCGTAGCAGCAGGGAGTTCTGCCGAGAATGGAACGAAATAGGCGGAAGGGGGGAGGTATTACTTTTCTCCCGGCTAGCCCCGAGAGAAAAACGCGACATGAGTCAAGGGTGGAATCGGGGGTGTTAACCCGATCCGTTGTCGTTCCTCCTCCAAAACAAACAAAAGAACCCAAAAGAACCAAACAACCAAAGAATAACCGAAAGAACCTGAAAAGATTTGAAACCCTGTGGGAAAGGGAGAATGAACAAAAGGAAACTCGAAACACAAGAAAATCGGGTAAAATTTCAGTATATTGCCAGTAAAATTCAAAAAATTACATTTGGTGAAGTCCCCTTTTATTATTCCCAAAATTTCCCTGAAACTGCTGAAAACGCGCGAGTCTCCAAAAAAATATTATTCAAAAAAAAGAAATCCAAAAAAAAATCCCCTTTAATTAATTTTATTGTAGTTATTATTATTAATTGTGCTGAAATGAATTACTTTTAGTTATTATTATTACGGGTATCGAAATTGAATGATTTTAGTTATCATTATTTCAATTCGGGGAAGTACAATAACCATCCAGAGGCACAATTTCTCGGAATTTGTCCGAGGTATACGGGTGACGTGATACAGGGGGAAAAGGGGGGAATGGAATGTATCGCCATAGCATGGTGGCAATAAATGCTTCAATTTTTCACTTTCGTTTTCCTTAATTAAAATTCGAAAAACGTAACGAGAGGGGCAAATTGGGGCTCGTTGGGTTTGTGGGGATCAGCCCCATCGAAGAGGGTCGGTTTCGGATTTTTCCTGTGAGCAAAAAAAGGGGAGTTACGGGATAAGAACCACTTTGCCTACCCCAACGCAATGAGTGCGAGGGAGAGAGACCTAGTGGTGTAACGGCTGATGCAACGCGTGGGTTTTGGGGCATTTTCTTTATTCGATAAAACCGTGTTAAAATACCGAAACGGCGCGTAACGGGACATGTAATTAACGATTCAAAACGGGGTTAATTGAGCACGTAACGGGGAAGAAAAATATTAAATTAGTGGGAATGATTTTAACGAAGGGAGTTAGAAATGGGAAAAATAAAAATGCTGCTCACCACATCCTGTGGCATCTTCTCCTCTTTTTCCTCCATCTCCTAGTCCCTCTTCTCCCTCTTCCTCCGTTTTTTTCCTTTTTTTTTGTCGCAGTATCACTGCACTCCCACTATCGTCCTTTTTTCTCTGTTTTTTTTCTTTTAATACTAAAAACCACGCACGAATAGCTAACGAGTGAAACACGTGTTGCAATGGCGGTTGGCGCACACTCCACTGACGGGTTGTACATACCCGTTCGGCTCGAACGGCTCATGCCCCTTTTTACCGCTAGGGCGCATGACGTATCTTTTCGCGACGGGACTTTTCGCGCATTTTTCGTTTGAATTCAAACGGGATTCTCGACTCATGTCTCTAATACTTAATTGATGTTTTTCGCGACCGGCCTACTTTTGGGCGCGCTTCTCCGGGATTTTATTACTACTATTTTTCTAATTCTTGGGGCATGGATCTCGTCCGCCGATGCCCCCCAAATATTCAACAACAATGACTTAAATTAAATAACTTTTTGAGGCACGGATCTTGTCCGCCGATGCCTCCTAAATGCTACCGGGCCTTCTTTTTTTTTTTTTTTATACCCACAAAAATATGATTGGTGTACATTGAGGCACGGATCTTGTCCGCTGTTGCCTCCCAATCCTTCCTTAACTAATATAAAATAAACCAATTTTCCTACCTTAATTTTCCCTAATCAATACAAAAAAAATCCCCTTATTGGGAGCACCCTTTTTATGGGCTTTTCGCGCGATTTCCCATCCTTAGCCGCGCTTCCGCTTTAAACGGTCGCGTTTTCGGGGTTTGTCACGGATTTTTGGGGCGTTGCGTTACGGGGATTTTGGGGCGTTTTGTTACGGGATGAATGGGTGGCTCTAAATTTTTTTTCAGGGGTTGTGCGCGATGGTTACTGCACTTACCTTCACGCGCCGGTATTCTCCGCGAAGAACGAGATCCCTTGGGGCTCGTTACAAAATTAAATTTTGCAGATACCAAAGAGCAGATCTTAATCGGAGTACGGTCAAAGGATTTAAGTAACTCGATGTCAGCACGTGACCATAATGATCTGAATCATCTGTATCACAGTATGATTGCTGATGAAACGTTCAGAAGTCAGCGCATACAACGAGTAAAAACGGAACGTGAGAAAAATCCAACAACGAAACCCAAAGGTAACAATACGTCAACACAAGGTAGCAGAAACACCAGAATGAGCAACGACATGAAGGAAGCTACTTCAACGCAGCGCAACGTCTCAGAGCCAACGAGAAGTTTACCATGATGCAACGAGGCTGGACAGCAAAAATGTTACAACTGTAACACGTACGGGCACGTCTCAAAGGATTGTCCAGTACCACCGAGGCCAAGACACTGCAAGAAGTGTAAAGAAACGCACACAGGTGATGGCACCAAAAATAATGAAAGACCGCACGTGAATTACGTAAGTACCACAAAAAAACACAATCCAAAAGTACTTGAAGGCGGTTGAATTAAATGAGAACGATATCACAGGTATGATAGAGCCAGGTAGTGCTATTTGTACAGTAAAAGCATCTATAATAATGAATAATCAACTATTTATAGAGTATCAGCCATTGGAGATCCAAAGTTACGGACCAGAACACTTCAAGGTCATATCACCAGGCTTAGTAACCCAAGATGTGACGATTGATGGAGTTACCGTCGAGGAAGTGGTACTCAGAGTTGTGCCAGATGAAGCACAGGCCGTGGATGCAATAATTGGACGAACATTCACCGATCATGCGACGGTGAACTACCATAACATCGGTAATACGTTACAATTTGAGTACAACAACGAGATTATACCACACATGAGTACGAGCAGTGAACTAAGTGCATCAAGACAACAAATCGGCGAAGAAATTATCATACCACCGAACTTAGTCACATTCATCCGTGTAATTGACGATGATCAGGAACGATTGCTACCAGTTGCGAATTGGAGTAATGAACCACAGAAATTACATCCAGGTGAAGTGATTGCTCGAGGAGAATTAAAGGAATCTGAAGAGACACAAGATATGAGAAGAAGAGAACCAGTGATAGCAGAAGACTTGAATATTGGGGAGAACATATCGGAGGACATAACTCACGAGTTGGTGCAAACTTTGAACAAGTATAAAGGTACGATTGCCATGAATATCAAGGAGATAGGCAATACCACATTGACGGAGATGGACATCATGGAGGTCCCAGGTAGCAAGCCAGTAACACGAAGACCGTATAAGGCTAGTGACAAAGAGCGCGAATCCATAAGGAAAATAGTCAAAGACTGGAAAGACGAAGGTATAGTTACTGAGACATCATCACAATACGCAAGTCCAGTGCTACTAGTGAAGAAGAAAACTGGAGTCGATCGACTAGTGGTAGATTTCAGGTCATTGAATAAACAGACAGAGCGGATACATTTTCCTTTACCCGACATGGATGAGCATCTTCGACAACTACAAGGTGCAAAACTATTCATCACGTCAGATTTGACCCACGGGTATCTACAAATTCCGTCGAAGAAGGAAGCACGTGAGAAAACTGCCTTCATCATGCCTGACGAAACCGGCGAGTTTACTAGATTGATGTTCGGGTTAATGAACGCACCATTCTATTTTAGTAAGGTGATGCAACAAGCATTGGGTCAATTGAGGGACAAAGTAGCGTTGTTGTATCTAGATGACATCCTTATCCCAGGTAAATAGTCCAGGAACTCTCTAAATTGACCTACATAAATACACGCCTTTTTCGGGATGGTATCATTGTTTAGAGGGGGGTTCCCTAAGCTTAAATCCAAATTTGTGTATTCTCTCGGGGGTTTCCTGAGCTTAAATCCAAATTTGTGTATTCTCTTGAGTGATGCCAGCGCCACTATCGCAAGAAACCCGTTTTATCTAATATCTCGCTAATGGCTCACCTGACGTAAGAAATTATGGAAACCTTTTTTCTTCTAAATTGAATTCTCTATCTTTTTCATCCGAAATTTTTCCTTCTAAATTTAATATCTATAGAGTTATTGCGGTGAAAACGCACGGAAAATTGCATGAAAGGGAATAGTTTGGGAGATGATGACAAAAATAGCAAAGTCCGTGCGTTTTCACCGCACTAACTCTATAAATATTGAATTTAGAAGAAAAAGTTTCGGATAAAAAAGATAGAGAATTCAATTTAGAAGAAGAAAGGTTTCTGTAATTTCTTACGTCAGGTGAGCCATTAGCGAGATATTAGATAAAACGGGTTTCTTGCGATAGTGGCGCTGGCGTCACTCGAGAGAATACACAAATTTGGATTTAAGCTCAGGAAACCCCCCTCTAAACAATGATACCATCCCAAAAAAAGCGTGTTTTAGTGTAGCCATTGCCATTTTTCACGACAGGGCTCTTGGGCTAAAACAATCACGACAGTTACTGGAACGATTGAAGCAAGTACTACGTGCTCTCCAACATGCTGGATTAACGATTAATTCAAAGAAAAGTTATTTCATGGTGGAAGAAGTCGAATATCTGGGCAACACAATCAGCAGCAGAGGTATCCAGCCTGGACCCAAGAAGATTGACGCAGTTACACAGTTTCCAGCTCCAGTTGACAAACATGAGGTGAGAAGATTCCATGGACTTATAAGTTTTTTTTGAAAGTTTGTTCCAGGTTTCTCCTTATTAGCAGAACCTTTCACAAGACTCTTACGTAAAGATATTGACTTTACGTGGACTAACGATCAGCAGCAAGCGTTCGAGAAACTGAAACAGATACTCGCCCAATGACCGATATTGAAGACGTTCTCCAGTGAACATCAAACGGAACTGCACACAGATGCAAGCTGTGACGGAATCCAATAATTCCGTCGGCAGAAATCCCAATTTTATTTGAATGGGGAAAGAATTCAATTCTTCCTCCCATTCAAATATTCGCGGGCTACAGTTGGGCCGATTCTCGTGCCGCTCTGTTACTGAGCGACAGCAGCAGAGCGCGCATGCATCGCCTCAACCGGACACGCCGCCATGTTCTCACACATGGCGACGTGAAACCAGTTGCGTCCGGGACATCGTGCGAAGCACAACGAGTGCCAAATTGCCGCGGAAAACACGTGCACAGTGGAAAAGACACAGAAACGAAAAAGACGATAATTAGTGAAAGTGATTGGAACGACCCCAGGAGTCCTCTCACAACCCCTGAGCCACTCCAACCACCCTAGAGGATCACATGGGGAGACAGAGACGAGGAGAGACGTGAAGGAGGGAGGTTAACCTCAATTCACCAACTTCGGGGGAAAAACCCAAAGTGAGTCGTTTTTCTTTCTTTGGCCACGCGGTCAATTAACTAGATCACTTTCTCTCGGAAAATTCATTAATTCTCGTGGGAGAATTATTTAATTAATTGAATAATTAGTTTCACGCCTCTAAAATCAACCCTCCGCGGGGTTGTGCTGTGCTCGCGCGTATTTTCCCGGCTTTTTCTCGTTTTCCGGGAATGTACAGGTAGCATCGAGAATGGACGAGTCTATTATTGCGTGGGGGTGTTAGGCCGTTGGCGTCAGTCCAACTTTGCACCCCAACGTACTTGACTCCTTGCAACTCCCCCTGGGCCTAACTCAGGGGTATAATTAACTGTTGAGTGGCAATCGGATATCTTTTGTCCGAAAACCACCCCCAAATCACCTAGGGCCGAATCCCTTGGATTTTCCCCGTGATTTGGGGCAGATATTCATTGTCACATGGGGATCGGATATCTCTTGTCCGAAAACCACCCCCAAATCACATAGGGCCGAATCCGTTGGATTTTCTCCGTGATTTGGGGAAGATATTAATTGTCGAAGTGGGGCTCGGATATCTGTTGTCCAAAAACTACCCCCCAAACCCCTCTCGGAGAATCCGTTGGATTTTTCGCGGGACTTGGAGAAAATCCCTAGTTGTCACGTGGTGCTTGGGTATCTTTTGCCCAAAAACCACCCCTAACCCCTTTCGAGGAATCCATTGGATTTTTCGCGGGATTTGGAAAGAGGGGCGACTTTTCAAGTGGCGTCTGGGTATCTTTTGCCCGAAACCACCCCCAACTCACAATCGGGAAATCCCATTGATTTCTCAAGTGATCTGGGGAGAAATCGTCTCGGATAAGGAACTCTTGCGTCTCTTTTGCCCAAAACCACCCCTAACCCTATTCGGAGAATCCGTGGGATTCTCCGCGGGATTTTAGGGAAAAGGTTGACCACTAGGAGATCCTTGGGTATCTTTTGCCCAAAAACCACCCCTAAGTCACCATCAGGGAATCTGAGTGATTTCTTAGGTGATTGGGACGGAACTGCTTTGGCCAAGAGCCTTGAGAGTATCTTTTGCTCAAACACACCCCCAAATCAAATACGGGACTCTTCCGTAGTCTCGTAAGAAATGGGGGTTGTTCCCGATGCAGGAAGGACTTTATTGGAGAGTCCGCTGACGCAACCACCCCTAAAGTGGGGTGCCCTCAAATACAGTGGTCAGGAGACCACCCCAAGTGCAGGAAGGATCCAGGACACGGATCAATGGACTGATGCGCTCCCCATGGATATTTCTTGGATTTTATTATTACCCTTGTTATTAGTATTTCTTTTGTATATGCTTGTTTCTGGTTCAATAGTGGAACACGTAAGGATAATATTAGCGTTTTATTTTGAGTTTATCCTAACATCCCATCTTCACCACCGAATCCACCCCTCTCTCCATAACCGAGTGCTGAGCTGCCGAGAGGCTGTTCCGTACCCTTCCACTCTCTTCAGTTTACGTTTTAGGTTTTGCGTTACATTTTTTTGGATTTTGGTTACGTTTAAGGGTTATTTAGGTTAAGGTATTTCAATTGTTGGCTGGAGTAAATTGCGGTGTTGGTCCCGCCAAATTAGACCAACTGGCGCCCATTTTAGCCCCTTCGGGGGAGTTTTAGTTTTAGGTTCGAAGGGGGTAGGAAAGGGACGAAGGTGTCGGCATTTTCCTGCCGAAAGGAAAATGTCACGTCACAAAGTTCAAAAGGCATCGGAGCAATGTTGATGCAACGAGACGACGACAATCAGTTACGTTTGGTTCATGCCATCAGTAGACGTACCACGGTACCAGAGCAGTCCTATCATTCATCGAAATTGGAATTGTTGGCAATTGTCTGGGCTGTCTCGAGACTCAGGCCAATGTTGATCAACGTAAGGTTCAAAATTATCAGTGATTGTCAAGCACTAGTTTTCCTAAACGAAACGAAAACGAAGAACGCTCAATTAGCACCTTGGCATGTAACATTGAATGAATTCGATTACGATATCGAACTCCGATTAGGAACAAAGATGAACCACGTGAACGCGTTGAGCAGGGCTCCAGTGGAACCAGCGGAAGATGAATCAGTGGCAGAAGAACGTCTATATGGCGTATTTGCAGTAGTAGATAGTGAAACCGAGATACTCGTGTATCAGTACTGCGATGAAATGTGCAACAAGAAGACCAATGACAAATTATCATTTGTCATACCACTCACGATGAGAAAGAGTATACTGGTCCGTTTTCATGATCGACAGAGTCATCAAGCGTTAGATCGAACTGTCGCAGAAATCACAGAATTCTACTTCTTTCCGGGATTGAGACGTTATGCTCGGCAGCATATTAAAGCATGTATTGATTGCATCATGACGAAATCTAAGACTGGACGTCAGGCAGGAGAATTGCACCCAATTCCACCAGGGTATCGACAGTTTTCGACAATCCACATGGACCACATTGGACCATACGTCTCATCAGCACGAAGTAACAAGTATGTAATAGTTATTGTCGATAATCTAACGAAATTTTGTATGTTGAAGCCAGTACGAGACACGAAGGTGATACCAGTTGTGAGAATGCTAGAAGATTTTGTGCTAATGTTCGGAGCTTCAGAACGAATTATCACCGATAGAGGTACTTGTTATACGTCACAGCGATTTGAAGAATTCTGCAAACGACATGGCATCAAGCACTCTCTCAACTCAACAAGACATCCGCAAGCCAACGGGCAGGTGGAACGTCTCAATGCAATCTTGAATACGGCTATACGGAACAATCTCAACGACGATACATGCAGAGATTGGGACCAACACGTGAAGAAAATTCAACGAGACTTGAACGAAGCAGTAACTAAAACAACAGGTTGAAGTCCATTCGAGGTATTGTACGGCTACATACCACGTCACGATTAAGGGAATGTGAGACACTTAACTCATGACAGTACAGGCAGGTACCAGTTACCCCAGGTGATTCAGGATGAAGTAAGAAAAATCATTGAACGAGAGCAGACTAAGATGAAGAGTCGGTACGATGAAAATCGATTGACAGGAGTCAAGTACGAGGTCGGAGAAATTGTATTCGTCGAGAAGAATCCTGAAGCGACAGGCGAAAGTACCAAGCTACAAGTCAAAAGACGGGGACCACTTGTCGTCACCAACGTACTCCTGAATGATACTTATCGAGTAGCCGAGTTGAACAGCGATAAACAAGGTCGACGATATGCTTCAACCGCACCAGTATCGATGATTCGACCATGGAGACCACATGCAGATTCAGAAGATGAGAGAGAAATGCTGGATGACGATGAAGAAGCCATTGGTCAATACAACAAGTCAGCAGACAGTCAAGATGTTAATCACACACAGACTGGTGATGTATAACAACAAATGCCAACAGCGAGAAGTGTACCAGCAATGAAGAAGCAAGATAGATGACGAGCCACGAAAATCCAATCGACAACGAAGGGCTCCAGATCGATTGGGCTACTAATCTAACTCGAGGACGAGTTAAATGCAGGACGGCCGACTGTTAGCGACCAATTCGCGAAAAGCCGAAGATTTTCGACTTTGGCCGAATATCACGCGGGTGATGTTTCGAAAAGGACGAGGCTGACACTCTCGGTTACGAGATCGTAGAGTGCGTACGTGCAAGAATCAGTGATCAAAGCACTTATTAATTACGATTATCAAGTACGGATTATTTTCATTACGTTCATTACGTGGGCATTGAAAGTTTGAGGCAACGTTTGGCCAGAAGTATCTACAGTGTACCGATTTCAGTTATTCAGTTTAATTATATTCAGTTCAATAAATACCACGTTTAATTATTTTACAATATATCCTGACAAATCCCAGTAAAATCCTCATAAGAAATGTTATCTGATTAAATTACTAACACTCATTAATAAAGACAAGTAAGTTCGTTAATACTCTTTATCATAACACATTGAACAATAATTAATATGAGCGTTTAAAACATTGACACATACGATTCGCGGCTCGTCTTCATTCACGAGATTCTGTGCATTAAACAAAAAATTAAGATCAATTACAAGATTTTCATTATTCTCTACAATAAAATCATGATTCATGTTTAGGCCTTCCCTTTGTGGACAAGCATTTAAATTAACAGTATCATTGTTTCCATTATTAAGTAGTACGTCCGCTGAATTCTTTGCAGTCTGTTGCTACGACTCATTATCCTCATCTAACGATGATTGCACGTATGAAAATACTTTATTAAGTCTTTATAAAGAATTCTTCATAAAACGTGTTTTATAAGAAATTGGAACTTTTCTTATAAAGATTTTCTTATGAAGTTTTCATCGTAGCTCTATAAAACAAAATTTTATAAGAAAAATATGTATAAACTTCTTCTGAATGAGAAAAATGTAGTTCGATCCGATATGATCATTAATAATATTCTTTATAGAGTGATATTGTAGGAAGCTACCCTTGATGAAATTTTGTTTTATATGGGCGATTCTTATAAAAAAAAATTCATAGCGGAAAGCAAAAGATATACAATAGTATCAATATTTTTTTATGAATACTATTTTACAAATTCATTCTTTATCGAAAATGTCTTTATAAAATTGAATTTTATAGAGACATTTCGTATAAAGTGACTTTCTACAAAGATTTTATCTCTCAGCTGAATAGTTTATTTAATTTAATCAATAATTATTCTTCATCAGCGAAATAGTAATCCTTTGAAAAATAACTGGATGGGAGACTCCAAACAGTGTTAACATAAATGCAGACACTTTAGCCGTTGAAGCCGTTGTGCGGTTTCGACAGCAAGGAAGTCTGTTCCTCAGATAAGTATGTCGAACTGCGCCGCGATCGCGCTTATATGTACTTTTCGTCAAACTTCGCTTACGGACGGGTTCCGATGATGCGCGACCGGCAGCGGTGGTACTACGGTTCCCTTCCACTTTGACTTTCGGTGCTGTCCCTTTGAATTTTATTTCTCTCTCGCATTTCAATGTAATTCTTCTTCTTTGCGCCTTTCATTTTTCTTTTCCTATCTATTCATTATTTGCTTTTACTATTTTTTTTCATTAATTATTGATAAATTAGGGATGAGGTTCTTACAAGAGATACTTCTGTGAAATAACTATCTCACAGAAGTGCATTAAAGAAAACATCTTTGAAAAAACCAATTTTATGAAGATGTTCTCTGTGAAATATATATATACACTCAGCAACAAAGTTGAGGGAACAAAATTTTGTCAGTTTAAGGCCAAAAATGTTTTTTCTCCGTCATTTCTTCTTGATTTTTGATGACAAAAATTGATAAAAAAAATTTTTTGTTTAAAAAAAATTTCTAAGTCACTATCTCTCCAAGTCAAATACGATTCTGGTGGTTTTTTATTCAATTTTTCAAATTTTTTCTTTATTCCTCTATCGGTTAAAAAAAATCGATTTTTCAATTGATTTTTAAACAGAAAATTTCCAATTTTTTACTGATTCAAAAAAAGTTCGAATTTTATATTGAGTTTAAAAAAATTTCGATTTCAAATTTTTTTTTCATTGTTTTTTTTTTGTCAAATTCAACAAATTTTGCACAAACAATTACGAAGAAATAACGAAGAAAAAACATTTTCAGCCTCAACCATCATTAATTAGTGTTTGAGGAACGAAAAAGTGTTCCTTTGATTTTTGCTGAAACTTTGTTCATTCGGGAAAAAATGGTCCCGCCGATCGGCTTGAAAATTTAGGGAGTAGTTCAGCACACAGTGAACTAAAGAAAAATATTAAAACATTTGCAGTTTTTCCCAAATTCGTGAAATTCAGAGCACTTTTCAAAAAAGAAAAAAAAATCATTTTTCGGTACTTCTTCGAACCAATTTTGAAAGCGAAAGAAAATTCTTTCTCAATGAAACAGTGCAAGAACTTCACAGGAAATTCATTTAAGTTTACGAATCCCATCATCTGCTCGTTGTGCGATCAGTAGTTTCTCAGATTTCGGCGAGTAAGACAAAAGGGTATTTTTTGAGTCAATTGACGATATCTCAGCAACAAATGATCGTAAGAAGAAAAAATGAAATGAAAAAAGAATGAAAAAGAAATTCCGCTTTCAACCCTCTTATCTCATTATAACAGATGGTCAAAAAAAATTTCCATCTCAAGATTTTAAAAAGGAGACTTCAAGCTTTTCAACCATTTTTTTTATTTCGATCCGATCATTTTTCGTGAAGTTACAGCCATTTAAAAATCACGAAAAAAACTGACAAAATCTACTCTTTCCTCAATTTTTTTGCTGCGTGTGTTGTGACGTAATTCCTGAGCCTAACGGTAAGCTCAGCAATTAAGCACGCTTGAAAAGCACCCAATAGCCAAAAACAAAATTCAAAACAAAACCAAAATCCAAATGGGCGCCAGGATGTATCTCAACATCCGATCAATCTTAAATTGATCTAAACAATAACAACAAAATCAAAAATTCAAATAAAATAACCACAAACTCAAATACTCCCTTATTCAGCACGAACTAGTTCAGTCTCCCCCTCAGGGTCGCTGTTGTGGGTTTGAATAAGGAGTGTAAATAATTCCAAACAAAACAATTTAGGGGATAAAATAAAAATTTTATATAAAAAAAATTAATTATAAATTATTAAACCCCTGCGTTACATCGGCGAGTGCGCAGCACAATAAATCAAATATTATAAATTTCAAACAATCAAAACAATTCAAAATAAATAAACAATTAATTACAAACAAATTCTTTGAAACCAAATTTAAAATAAAGTTAATCAAATAAAAGAATTTAATTAATTAACAAATTGATTAATTCATTAATTAATCGTCAATGCATAATAAAGTTATCAAATAAAAGAAATATTCAAAGAATAACATTCAAATTCAAATTCATAAGAAATTAATGTTGCTGCCACCTACAGTTATCTTTCGCAACGAAACGAAAGTAACTATTGTTCCCTAGCGCTAAGTTACTAGAAATTCCCTAGCGATATTCCCTAGGTGTCAAGGCCGACTCAACCATACTCAATGCATGAAATTAATTGAATTAATTTCATGAAAATAAAATAAAAAAAAACATAATTCATCAAACAAAATTTCTCAAAATATTGAATAATAAAAAAAATTAAAACAGAATTCAATATATTTCACAAAGTCGCGAGACTAAAATTCCAAAATAAATTCCAATTAATTATCTTTGGCCATGACGCCAAAATATTTCCGTTAATTGAAAATTTTCAATTCGCGACATTTTATCCAAACAAAAAAAAAATATTTTTCTAAAAAAAAATATTTTTTTTCCGAGAAACGAGCACGAGAGTTCCAAAAACTATTTTTAACAAAATTAATGTTTCCAATAAAAAATTATCAAATTAATTCGCCGATAAATGGTATTCGATTTCGTGGCGTCTTTTTATATGGCGTCATTACGCTAACAGAAAAAAATACAATTTTCACGACCACGAAATCAATTACCGTACAAAATTTAATTAAACAAAAATTTGCTCACCAGATTATGCGAAATTGATTTCAACGTGAACAATATTTTTTTTATTCAATTTAATTAAACGACAATTAATACAATTAATTCCAATGAATTAATTTTCGCAAACGTGAAAATGGCGATTTTACAAAGTTGTGCTAAAACATGACAAAACATGTGTTTACTCTACGGCACACCAAACGAGAATCCTGCCGACAGCAAACGTTGTACTCGGCTAAGGCGTCTTTTCCGGGAAGGACTCTTCTCATTGGTCAATCCCAGACTACGTCAGTTAACACAGCTTAACCCGACGACAATAATTTCTTCTGTTCAATGACAATAAATTCCAACGAAGACAATTGAGAAACTCCAAGTCGATGACATTAGAGTTGGGACAATTTTATCAAGTCCAAGGATGCAACCAAAGTTCATCTAAACGTCTCAATTAATTCTTCCGATGAATCTTGTCATTGGCGTCAAAACTTTCGTCCAATTAACCGACTCCTTCGGTAATGTCGATTCCCTTCATCATCGTCCATCTGGTGTCTCCCTCTTCCAGTCGTGAGACATCAACTCAATTGACGACAATCCAATGAGCGTTAACATACAAAATTAACCAATCGGCATTAGTTTTACAGAATTTATACAAAAATTGAACTCTCGTGATTCGTTTGTTTTGATTCTCAATTGGTGGTGCCAAAACTATTCAGAATTTAAAATTAATTACGCGCCCAGACGACAAAAAGTAACGTAATCCAAATATTACGTTACAGTGTATATATATTTCACAGAAAACATTTTCATGAGATTTTATTTTGTAAAGACGTTTTTTTTAGAGGCACTTCTGTGGGATAGTTATCTCACAGAAGTATCTCTTGTAGGAACCTCATACCTAGTTTATCAATAATTAATGAAAAAAAATAATAATAGTAAATAATGAATAAATGAGAAAAGGAGAATAAAAGGCGCAAAGAAGAAGAATTAAATTGAAACGCGAGGAAGGAATGAAATTCAAAGGGCAGCGCCCAAGGGCAAAATGGTAGGGAACTGTAGTACCGCCGCGGCCGATAGGCCTCGCACCGTCGGAATCCCGTCCGTAAGCGGAGTTTGACAAAAAGTACATATAATCGAGATCGCGGCGCAGTTCGACACAGTTATCTGAGGAACAGACTTTCTTGCTATTCGAAACCGGACACGGCTCTGAGGGCTAAAGTCTGAATTTTTGTTAAACCGCTCGGGGTTTTCCATGCAGCTATTTTTCGAAGGATAACTATTGAACTGAGAGATAAAATCTTTGTAAAAAGTCAATTTATAAGAAATGTCTCTATAGAATTCTACTTTGTTAAGATATTTTCTATAAAGAATGAATTTATAAAATAGTATTCACAAACAAAATATTGATACTATTGTATATCTTTTGCTTCCCTCTATGGAATTTTTTTTATAAGAATCGCCTGTATAAAACAAAATTTGATGAAGGGTAGTGTGACGTCCGCACGTCTTTTTATTGTTAAATATTTCTGTCTAAAATTTGTTCTAAAAATCGGTGGAAAGAGACGAGCGTTTCTACACGTGGGCCTCTTTTAGAGGAAACATATTTTTTAGAAATACCGTACAGTATCTCATTACTATTCCCCAAGTATAAAAATTCGTTTATTGCTTTCCCAAAATGAGTCGATGCACTCACGTGTCGCGTGAGAGTGATAGGTGATGCGTATGGATTAAGCCCGCGCGCTCCGTCTCTCTCTCTCTTTTATGACTTTTTCCTTCGGCCCTTACGAAAGTCTCACGCATAGCGCAACTGCCTAAATAGAATTCTTTTTATGCGTTGTGTCAACATTGGGAAAAAGTAGGTGAACAGAACACACTTAGTGGTACTGTTTCTAAAAATTATAGGGCTATTAAAATGCAGAAGTGTAATTCAAAAGGGAAATTTGAACAGATTTTACCAGTAGATTCTAAAATAAGCCGTTGTGGAGGGAAAAACGGTTCTTCCCGAAACAACTAATAGAGTTCAACCACGTATGAGATGTTTGAAAGAAAACCATGTAGAAGGGATGGAGTGATCCCAAAGCATTGGTCATAGAGAATGTTATGAAATTAGGGAAAAGTCCTAACAAGAATATATAAAAACCTCACGACATTCAGTCGGGGTGCCTTCAGTTTTTGACACCTCAGTTCAGTTCGTCAGTCAGTTCAAGTCAGTTCACTGTAGTCACTCAGAAGTAATATGTAATCAGTTATCAGTTGAGTTGGGAATGAGTTCAGTTACTCTTGTATTCAAAACTGTGGGAAGAATCAGTTAATTTAAAAAAAAAATGAAAAAGCGTAAAAAGAAAGAATTGAAAAAGTAAAATGAAGAATTTAATAACTATCTGAATTGAAATTGTCAAGTAGAATAGAATAGAATAGAATTTATTTCTTTGATGTTACATTTTCCATGTTTTACATCCTCCCTTCGCCTTAAATTGTCAAGTAAATAATTCTTAAATATTATTTTTGAATAAATTTCAAGTAAATTCAATATTAAGATTCAAGTAAGGTTTCCAATCAGTTAAATCGCACATAAGATTTTGAATTAGTCAAACAAGACAACTACAAAGGTAATGAGTCGGAAATATTCTATTTAATGAATTTATAAAATTTTGGATATTGAAATATAGGCCAGTTCGGTCATTTTAAATAAAATTAAATTTCTTCTCGTTTTTATTTATCCATAACTAAAACCATTCCAACATTACTCCAATCCAGTCTATTCACCGAAAGGTAAGGGCGAAAACGGAGGCTGAGACGCATTTCATTCAAACACTCCTCAGTGTTCGGGGCAAATTCTCAATATTCAATTAAATTAACATTTAGTTGCAATTACCCCCAACACTTGGATGTGACAGTAGCTTCCTGACAATATCATTCTATAGAGAACATTATCAATGATCCTATCGGATCAAACTGCGTTTTTCTAATTCAGAAAAAGTTTATAAATATTTTTCCTGTAAAAACTTTTTCTATAGAGCTACAATAAAAACTCCATAAGAGAGTCTTTATAAGAAAAGTTAAGTGTATTCCAAAATTTTCTGCACCTCCCATGATCGTTCCCACCGCAGACGACCTCCTCCCGAACGACACTATCCTCCCAGGTATGGCACGGCCCCATAATTCTATCGTGCAATCGGCGTAATTTATTATTTTTCTTTGCGCGCGTAACCAATCGCTACCGAGAATTACATCACTAGTTAAATACGGGACTATTGAAAATATGAAATCAAATCGGGTATTGTTCACAGTCATTTCCAACATGATTTGTTTTTTCACCGACGGACATTTTCTACTTATAGCTGACATCACTCGGAGATTTGTCACTGGTAACTCTTTGAAAGTCCGCGTTTTCTGTGAGTTATTATAAAAATCCTCCGACATGCACGTAAGTTGACTTCCAGTACCGAGAAGGGCTTCAACTGATGTAACCACAATTTCAATTTTCAAATAAATGCATCATTCAACCGCAACGCGAGGTCGATCTGGCTGTCACCAATCACCATCCACGTCTCTATTGAGATCATCAAGAAAATCGAAGTTGTTACGGCACGATACAGAATTTTTTTGCATAGACACTTTTGATTTAAAAAAAGAAAATATAAGTTACACTAGACCATAAAACGAATTTTTTGAGCCCTTAATGAAAGTGGGATTCAAATATCTTCAATTTTTTAAGGCACTTTTTCGAATTTTTCTAAGGGCTCAAAAAATTCGTTTTATAGTCTAGTATAACATATATTTTTTTTTTGAATCAAAAGTGTCGCTCTTCAGGAAAAGTCAAAATTCAATTTAAAAACTAAGAAAACACGTTGAAAAAAAAGAAGAATTGGTTTGCATATTTTTTTTCGAAAATTACATTCCAAAACAAGGAAAACAGCTACCTGTAAAATGTCGTTACCATGATTCAATTTTCATTTTTTTGCAATATTCAAAAATTCAGATCTCCGATCATTTTGGAAATTAAGGGCTGAAAATTTGGGTTTAGGCATATTTTGATACGTATGAAAACATTAAAAAAAAATCAACCCAATCAAAAAATATCATTTTTAAAATCTGGTGATTTGACATGGAATGATCCATATATATTAGGTCATCAGATCTGATCAGATCTAGTTGGATCTGATCAGATCTAGTTAGATCTGAACAGATCTAGTTAGATCTGAACAGATCTAGTTGGATCTAATCAGATCTAGTAGATCCAAACAGATCTAATCGGACTTAGATCTGATTGTATCTAACCAGATCTAATTAGATCTAATTAGATCTGATCAGATCTATTAATGTTAAAAATTTTCATTTTGTTAGATCTGATTGGATCTAATTAGATTTAATTAGATCTGATCAGATCTAATTTAATCTGATCAGATCTGAACATTTTTTCCTGGGGAAGCAACATCATTTTTCATGGAAAACTATAAAAAAAATCAACATATCTTATAAACTAAGTATTCGAAAAATCTGGAAAAATTCACACAGTTACAGAATATGATTTCAAATGTTATAAATTGATCTGAACAAAAACAGTTGAGATCTTTTTGAGAAATTATTTTTTTTTCAAAAATCAAGAATTCATCATATCTCAAAAAATTCTGAATTAATTGCAAGCAGCAAGGTCTCGAAAGAAAACATTCATCACGACTAATGTACAGTCAAAATATGAGATTTTTAGGTTGAGGTTTTCCCGTTTTTAAGTAAAAAAAAATCCACACAGATATACATACATACATACACACACACATACACAGAGACTTTTTTTTCTAAATATCATTTTCTGACTCTCCCCAACATTTAAAGTAATTTGCAACAAAAAAATTCGGAGAAAGAAATTTCACGATTGTTAAGCTTCCATTCGGAAGCAAGAAGATATCGAGTCTCGCGAAGACAGATGGCATTTCCAAGAGACGATGGAGAGTATCGTGAAGACGCAATCGTCTCTGCGAGACTCTAATTTTTCATCTCGAGTATCTCGAAAACTATTGAACTACAATGGATTGCATTACAGCACTTCTTTGGGGTCGATTCTTTCAACTTTCCCATCCAAATCCATGCAATTTTGAAAATTCCTAATTTTATGAACTTGGAAGGTGAAAAAATTGTGAATCGAGTAATAATTTTCTTTTCATTTACAATCTGCTTCATTACCAATGGAAAAGAGGAAGAAAATAGACAATTATGGGACTGTTGGAGCCTACGATTTCCCGATAAAAATGGCGAAACTTTATGCATCAACGTGGGCTCATACTAAAGTTTTTACCTTTCACGAACCAAAGAGACCTGCCCACTGCTTTCTTCAGCGCCAAAAAGTTTTCACCAGCGTCTAATGAGGTCGCCACTCCACGTATCTGCCACTTCTCGCTCCACAAACATTGACAATTTATCAATGCCCGCCTTTTTCAGTGCTTAATTATCTGGAAAATCTCATTTTCATTTTTTTAATCTAGAAAGCTCCATTTGACATTTATAACTTGTTGTTCCATAGTACGTTTTATTTTTTCACGCTATTTGTTAAGTCATATGCGAGGATAAGTGCTTTATCAATGTATCTGGGTCACGACTGATCACGATGCAGAATTCATCATATTTGGAAGATTATTTCCACAATTATTATTATTTTTCATACATTTCTAATAGTACAGCTGTAACATAAAATAAGTAAATTTTGCGTTTTCATAATTTTTTTTCACTATCTCAGAAATGAGGAGGGGATAGAGAACCTTCTCTATAAATTACTTTTCCAAGTAAAGAATTGAAAAGCAGAAAAAGTCACAAGGAAGAACTCTACACACACGGTTTTTATAAAATTTTCCCTAGCTTGTTAGATTTTCGAAATAATTTTCCAGATCTCATCCCGATTTCCTTAAAAAGATCTTTTTTCTTCCTTTACATTTTTTTATTATGCCACAGGATTGGCAACGGTATTTGACGTGAAAATATGTCATAGAATATATCTCATTTTATTTCTTTCATTTTTTTTATTTCGTTTCGCTAAACAGTGCATTTAAGAATCATCGAAAAATTGATTCCAGCATTAACTGCATACGTCAATACAGTCCCTAGCGGTTTCTTGGGCACGGTCGAATCACTGCCGATTGATCGTGAGTTGCTGAGAAATAAACAGTCATAAACCGATTGAAGTTTGGTGTTTTCACGGTAGATACGTAGGGTGAATAGTCCATTTACGGAACATTTAAGGTCGTTCAAAAGTTTGCACTTTCATGAAAAATTAGATATTCTTTTGAAATAAGTAACAAAAATACTGCTGGAGTCCAAATTGAGTATATTTTGAAAAAAAAAGTTAAAACTACATCTTATTTCATGAGAAAATATCGATAAAAATGGATAAATACGTGCAAGTCTGAAAGACCAAAAACGGAACACTTTTGCCATAAGGAGAACATCATCTGTCCATTTACGGAACATCAGATCTCAGAGATTTGCCTATTGCATTTGGCACAATGACGGAAACAATTCTATTAGCAAAGAAATAGGAGGAGTGAATAAAAGTAACAAAAACACATTTTTTAATCGAATGAAGAGATAAATCCAGTTCTTTTATTCATGTATTTTCACAAATATGCAAAAAACAATAGAATTATTTTGACTTGAAATATAATAAAGTTGAATCACATTTTTTCGACATTTCTTTGATTTTCTGCTTTCAAAATTTTTCGGGAAAGGTTCAGTGGATTGCAAATGGGTTTGTTAGGAAAAACCCAGGGAAAAATTCAGGAGAAAACCCGGGTCAGGAAAGTCTAAATACCACAACTGACGAATGTTCCGTAAATGGAAATTGGATGAAAAGCCGACCCAAATAGCGGAACGCTATATATAATGAAGAATTTTAATTTTTTGATGGGAATAAATTATAAAAATTGACGAATTCAAGTTTTTAGATCAATATTAACTTCAACTCACCACATTTGATGATTACAATTATTAAAAACTTTGCTCAGCAAGTTAGCGGTCCCACACTCACAGCTAACTGTTATTGGCTGCAAAGTGATACATAGTACAGTTTTTTGAGAATATTTAATTCAAATTAACCACTGGGATATGAAACGCTTTATGACATCATAGGTAGGGATACTAAATCAATTTAGAAAAAATAATTAGTACGATAGGTTAGCAGACATTCGAAATATCGCATAAAACGTTAAAAGTGTTCCGTTTATGGAAGGTGTTCCGCAAATGGACTGTTCACCCTAGTGAGTTTGTGCAAAACTCTCACTCGGCATCCATCAAAAATACTTGGTGGTTTAACGGTAAGAAGATCGCTGTTTTACCGACAAATCACCGTGAATTCACGAGACTTTGGCTGGCGAACTACCATAAACTGGAAATAAATGTAATATATGAATCTAATTCGTCTCCTGATATGAACATCATTCATATTGATATTATATGAATATAATATATCAGTTCTAATTCCCTCAATTACTAAATTCTCCATTAATAATAAATTTCAACGAAAAAAAAAAAAAACAGTGCATTCAGTTGAGATCGAACCTGGGACCCTGACATTGTGAGTCTAGCATTTAACCGTCTTCGCTATTTGTATTTCACATACTTGAATAAAGAATTTTGATGCTCATATATTGATCAGTCTCTTTCTGACTTAGAAAAATTGAATTCAATTGAATTGGTTCGATCATCTCATTGCTTGTTCCATGAATAAATATACTACTGCGAGAGAAATATTTTCACATTAATCAATCAATTAATTGACGCGAAAAAATTGATGATCATTATTAATCGTTCGTTTCTTCAATTTAAAAACAAATTTTTCAATAGAATATTATTTTTTTCTTAGCATACAGCAGTATTAAGAAAACAATTTGATAATTTCATAAACATTGAAGAAATTGCATTTACAATAACAATGTATCTTACGACTAATAATTCACCAACCATCGACTTCTACTTTACCGACAAATCACTCCTCTTTCACTAGTCATGCACCGTCAATAGACGATCAAGTCACCATTATAAGTCCATTGATTCATTGAGAAAAGCGAATTTTCTCACGGAAAAAATACTGTATATATATGAGAAATTCACCGTGATTATATTGTGCCGAATTTGCACAAGCACACTACTGATATACGGCGAAACGACTGTAGTTCGACGGTGATTTGTCGGTAAAATCAAATCACCGTCAATTCACGATTCTTTCACTGCATTTTCACCGTGATCACGAAACCGCCAGGGGTATTATTCAATATTCTATCGTTGCTGGTGTGCTTGCTACCGTTATGGGTTTCAAGGAATTTCAAGTATGCTGAGAGACAAAATGATAAGGGAAATGGGTTGTTTGGAAGCTCATCAAGATATTTCAGTTCAAATTACGTTATTAAGGAGGTTGCAGATGGTTATTGCGAACGTGGAGTGTCATTATCCTGTCTAGATCCACAGAAGTGCGGGGTACTTCCCATCCTCGTATCTTCATGTTTGATACTAGCTATTGGTTCACTTATCTCAGTGAATATGGTCTTGAGATTGAGTGATCAGCCAATTACTCCATCTTTAAGTGAACAACTGTTTCAGTCCATCAAGTTATAAATCAATTCTTATTCACTCAGTTTTGAAAGTGCGAAGAGTATCTATAGAATATTTGAAAAACTTAGGGAGATAGAGGAATGTTTATGATGATCTTCTTTGTTGGGGAAAATTAGACTCTATAGCCACTCCGAAGATATGAATACACAGACAAAGAGAGGACATGAGATGCACACACGGGTAAATGTCCCTTCTATAAGATGACTCGCGCGTTATTTCAATGCAATATAAATTCTTTCACTTTAATTATGGTATCATCATTTTCTCTTGGTGCTGATATTGATGAATTATACGATATCCTCAAATACAGTTTAATACAGAATAAGTCGAATCGTCAAGTAGAATACATCGGATTACTATTCATCACTAAATTTAATTTACTATTCATCATATTTGTACATATTTTATCTCAAAAGACGTGATTGCGATACATTGTCATTAGATGGCTCATTCCATCTATCAATAATTATTATCTATTGAGAATTTTTCATTACAGTGAACCGTTTTTTTTCTACCCATGCTCTTAATTCTAAATCTTAAATAAGAAATTTTTAGCACAGAAATATCACTGCAATGGTATAAGTAAGTGAAATTAACGCGTTCCATTCGCATTCTTCAAAGAGCGCAATTTCTTGGGAACTTAGTCTGCGTCGAAGACTTACGAATCCTATCCGAAGAGAAATTGTTGAATCATCTGAACAATTTAATGTCGAGTTTTGCGAGAATCAAATCATCATGCTCTGAATATATGAGAGTTCCACATTATTTCCCTCACTTTTCGGATTTGATTTTTTTTATTTTTTTCATTTTTCGGTGTGTTGTGGAAATGCTCAAGACAAGTCATTCCCCACAAGAAAAAATCGATTTTTTTTTGCTTCCGAATGGAAGCATTGTAAACGCGATTTTTTTCGATTTCGAGATTTCATCGGAATATGACTCAGAATGATCCAAAACGTCGAGAAATGACATTTTTAAAAAATGTCTGTATGTATGTGTGTGTGTGTGTGTATGTGTGACAGGCATCAGCTTATTGCTCAGCAACGGTACTACTTGGTGAGCTGAAAATTCAACAGTACTTCCCCTCCCCATGCAAATTGCTGTCAGTGAAATTTGAGCGAAATCGGTTGGGTACTTTTCGAGAAAACTCGAATTTTCGAAAAATCGTTTTTTCGACTTTTCTCCGCGAAAAATTGATTCACAGCCTCCACTCTAAGCGATAGAATACATCTCATTCGAACTCACAATTTTCACTCGGGGTGAAATTTGCTCAGACTTTTCGTTTGCAAATAATTTCAATTACAGTGTTTTTTATCCTGAATTTACTATACATGATAGCTCAAAAACTATTTGAGTTAGAGACTTCAAATTTCACCAGTTTGTGCATCTAATGAGCGAAAAGTTTGGTATTGAAATTGAGCGAAATCGCTCCAGTAGTTTCTGAGATATTGGCCAAACACCATTTTATGAAAAGAGGTTATATCTCGAAAACTATCCAAGCGATTAAATCCAAGTTCAGCTTAAAAGATTGATCTCAATGAGCCCCACAAATCGTGATAATTTCAGATTTTTCAGAAGAAGTCTCTCGTGAGGATGTTCGATAAATTAGTTTTCCCAAAAATCACGGTTTTTCTTAGGTTTCTCGCTAAGAACACTACTATTTTTTATTTCACCATTCGAAAGTAGACAATTTTTTCTACAAGATTAGTACCTTTTCATTCTGATGACAATCAGAAAGAATAGAAATCCTATTGGGAACCCGAACGTCAATTTTTGTGTTCCATCGTAGGATCAGAATTTTCCTCTGATATTGAATTTTTATGTAACATATGATATTATCGCAATTTAATCAATTATTCTGAGCTGAAATTTCGAGTTTCAAGTAGATTCCCCAAGTATTGCAGATGGAATCCTGAACAGTCCGATACAGTCTGGAGCAATATTTGTAGGAATATATGATTGCGTACTTGTTGCGAGAATAATGTTTTTTTTTTGAGCAATGAGATATATGAATAGCGATTCAATTCACGATAGATGAACTCCATTCGGAAGCATTTTGCCAAGCAAATTGGCAAAATATTAAATGTCGCCCAAGGAGTGGGGTTTGCAAATAACGCACCGAGATTAAGACTTCTGCTTGTTGAATTTTACGACGATTTTCATTTCTGGAAAAACGCTGTTATTTTTGGAAAAACTCATATTCTCTCTAGCTTCAAATTCTCATATCTCATTAAATATCAATTATATGGAAAAAGGGAAAGAAAACGTTCATGTGGGGAAAGATCATAGAATCGCATTTACACTTTTTACAATGATCGAAACGCATTTTTTCTATTTGTTAGGTCCAGAATAATTTAAATTTTATTTCATAAAATTTCAATTTCTCCAAGGTAAAATCTCAACATTTTATTATTGGTAAATTGTGAAGGAATTCACCATTTGTAAGAAAGGAATTGCCGAGGTGATATTTCACCACCAAAAGAACAGAAATATTAATTCAATTTCTCAAATAATTTCATCACTTCCACAAAAATTGTCAACTCTTTACAGAATCATCAATTTCACAATATGGAGACATTGAACTCTTGAAGCTTACGACTGTTCGAATTGTCAAAAATTCGGCAGTCTTATTCCAGTTACCAAAGCAATTAAACATCTCTTCAAGAATTAACCGTGAAATTGATCTTTTCTTGCAAACAAGTTGTCAGATCATTTATCGAAAATAACGTGACAAGTGTTTAATTGAAACACCAAGAGACTGGGTTTATTGTGGCCTTAAATCAAGTGTAGCCAGTTTGATTCTTTCTTAGAAAGAGAATGACAAAATTATGAAGTGAAGAATGAGAATTCGAAAACTTTGAAAAACCATTATAAAACCAAATTAAACTGTGGATACCGATCATCTTTGGATTTACCAAGGAATAATCAAGGACCCACCACCTACAACGTAGACTTAAGGATTCTTGAATCATTATCGTAGAGAATATTTATTTCTTTATCCTGGCCAAATAACCAAAATCATTGTGAGTGAGAATCAGTTTCAAAATTCCATTATTATTATTTGATATCTCAATAATCTTTTAAAAAATCAGATTTCAAATGTTTTCCGGAATTCAAATTCAAAAATAGATAAATCGAAAATTCAAAAATATAAAATTAAGATCTTCCTACAAGAAAAAGGAAATCAAAATCGGTACATGATGAATTTCGCAAATATCTGTGGAAATATTTGGACTTAAAATAAAAACAAAATGAAAGAATGAAATTCTGGCGACCTACAATTTATTTATAATTCATAATCTGTCTGTTTGAAAAAATAATTAATTTACTGATTGTCCTCGACGCTAACAATCGCGTCTCAGACATAACAGGTAGAATTTTTGGCGCAGTCGGTAGGATACGACTACTTTCCCATTACTTTCATTTGTTTTTAATTGAAATAAGTGCTCAGTAAATTAAATTGTAGAATCATTATTTTGATATCCAGTCAGTTTTCATTATAAAAAAAATTTTCAAAGCTGTTTCAGTACAAATTTTATTAAAATTAGAGTTTCATTTTTGACTATTCTTAACTGCAATCGAATTTCAATTTTTTTTTCCTTTCCTTTCTTTTTAACCTAAAATGGCAGTTGATATGAATTAATCTTTTGCTGGCAACGTAAATGCTAATGCACCATTTGGAACTCAAAAGCATTACTTCAAAGCGCGTGACATAGGCAGTAGTCTTCCATATTTTTCGGGAACACCTGAACACACGAGTTTTAAATATTTTGAAAAATTAGTAAGAAATCAATTAATAAATATTCCAAATGAAGCAGGGAAAAAAGAAGACTATATTCGAGAAGTTTTGAAGAAAGTTTTAGAGCCTGCTAAATCAGTTTTAGCCAATAAAGCGATCACTTCTGTAGAAGAAATTATCAATATCCTCGCGAAGAGTTACAAAAAGAATTTCCGATTCCATCATTATACATCTCAAATTAAATTCGCGGAAAAATTTAAAGATGAAACTTTGGAAGATTTTATGAGAAAATTGGCGGTACTGGTAGAATTTGGTCGATAGCTGCAAAGCAATAATTTGATGCGACTGATGTGCTACATTATGAAAAAGTTTTGAACTACGAGGCACTTGAGAAAGCCAGAGAATTTTCGCCTTACTCAATCCAGGAGAAATTCCATGTAAAGAAGGTAAAAACCATCACTGACGCTTTGGAGTTAATGGAAAAAGAAGCGAATTATTGAAGACCAACTAGAACTTCAGTAGATCGGTTCCATTCTCAACAAATTTTCCAAAATCATCATAGTTTTGACCAAAGCAGATACCTCTCTTACCATCCTCAAGGGCCGTATCAACAATATCAACCACGTCAACCATATCCGAGCTATTCAACACCTTATCAAGCTCCGTATCAAGAGATGTCAAGACATGGATATGCTGATACAGATTACTATGCTCAAGGAACAATCTATCAAGCCCTCCAAACCAAAGTAATCATAGCCCACGAAATGGGTCATTATCCCCAGACCAACTATTCCACCACCAGCAGGACCAGTTCTAGCACCTTCCCCTCAAGAGTAATCCACTAATTGTATGGTAGGGTCAGCGAGAAATGTGCCCTTTCAAGATGATTTGAGAACTGAGCTGAGGACAGAAATAAAAGGAGTTCAAGAAAAATTAGAGAAGGATATGAAGACACTTCAGGAAAATATAATCAGTTAAATGAAGAAGTTGCTATCAAATAGGACTGAGAATAGACCATCGAGAGACCATACACCAGAAACATATCGAGATAGAGATAGGCGCTCATCACCTAGCCGTGCAGTATCCCCTCATAAAAATCAGGATTTAAACGGGGATCATGCTCGTTGCGACGGTGCAGCGACGAGCAACCAGCCATCACAGCGTCACATAGTAACGGCCGCGAGTCTCCATCCACGATAGATGAATCAGCTCTGTTCCTCAGGTTTGTTAGGGGGCCCAGAGTAACTTTAAAAGGACCCTACTTAGATGGAGACGTAGAAGTTTTGATTGATATAGGATCCTCTGTAAATCTGATAAATTTGTTATATAAAAGGAAATACGGAAATTGACATTTCACAGAAGATAAATATATTCGGACTCTCCCATAAGATTGTTACCACCCTGGGCATAGTTAACGTCGAGCTATTGCCAGGATTACTTGTAAATTTTCATGTGATAACGGACTATATAGCAGATTGAGGCGCAATCTTGGGTGACGATTTTCTCAATAAATATAAGGCTCATATTTCTTTCGGCAATAATACTATCATCCTACAAGAGGATAGTTCTCATCCAATACATTTTTGTTTACCTAAATGTCTTGAAAATTCAGGAAAAGCTACAGTTTCTCTTATTGGAGGGGGTCCTAGGATAAATCTAACGGTTCGTAGTCTAGTCGGTCAAGAACAACAATTTTCGATTGATACTGGGGCGGACGTAAATGTAATTGAACAGAAAGCTCTGGGTCCAGATATACAAATCAATTCCTCAAATATGAGCCATGTCTTGTGCCTAGCAAGGCAAATACAGGTCGAGGGGTCAGTTGTTTTGAATGTCATGGGTGTTCCAGCACTTTTTGTGGTTGTTAGTCATGAAATCCCTATCCAAGGAGTAGGAGTATTAGGAACAGAACTTTTCAGTCAAGAAAAAGCAGATATCAGTTATCTCAAAAGAAATTTGACGATTTCTCAAAATTCAACAGAGCCAGTACCATGGTGTAGCGAATCGACATCTACAGATAGCTTGACGAGTTGCATTTTCCAAGAACAACCTGAAATCATAGATGCTATGACTACTACTAGACGACCACCAGCAGCCGCCATTATCAATTGAAAAACCAGCGGTTGTTTGTAATATAGGTATGGGTCCAAGGGTAACTCTGAAAGGTCCACATTTCAAAGGTGATGTTGTTATCTTGTTAGATACAGCAGCAGCAGAGCAGACATTAATCTGATTGAATTCGACTGTTTGAGTCCAAATTTAAAAATTTATCCACCACATGTTGAACGGCTCATTGGGTTGACAAATGACATTTACACAATTGAAACAGTTACGTTATTCATCTTGGGGGTTCCTGTGATGTTTCATATAGTCAATCGAAAATTACCAATCACAGGAATAGGGATACTGGGTACTGAGTTTTTGATTCAAGAATAAGTAGAAATTCGTTATTTGGAGAGAATTTTTAACAAAATTCAGAAAACCTTCTGAACCTATCTCTTGGCATGAGGAATTTTACCATGGAAAACCTATAGGGAATGTATCCATACTACGTGACCTACTTTTTCAGTTTTTTCGACCCCTTCCTCCCCTCGGTGACTACACGTAGTATATGCCTAGACCCCCTCTCCCCCCTTAGTTTTCAAGTGGTAATTCATAATTATGATTTTTCATCATGTCACAAGCGAAAATTGGAAAAAAAATAATTTGGCTCATACTAGTCTTTATTGCATAAGACTGCATGCATACTTAAATCACTAGTGAATTATGTATTATGAAAAAGAACAACATTTGTGAAAACATATTGCTATACAGTATGTAACTTAATTTACGAACACAACAATTATTTTCTGTTTAATCACATTAATATTCATCTCATAAGTCTTCAACAAATACGTTTCCATCATCAATCCAGTCGGATACCTTGTTGATGAAGGGGGCAGTCATATCAATGTAAGGAGTCAGGAATTTTGAAAACTGGATATGTAAAATTGAAATAAAACCGAGTTATTGAAAATAGTTATTTTAATAAATTAATGTCGTCTTGCAAAATACATTAAGCCGTGTGATTTTCACAACGGCGCTCGTCGAACTGCCCTCCTCATGGCTTATCACCTATAGGTGTCGTCACCACCACTCACACTCTCATACACATACAGCGGTAATTTTGAAAATTCTATCAGATATCACAGTTCGGCCTTCCTGACCGCTAGTCCGTCCTCGGACTTTACAAATCACACACATACACCTCATTCTCTCTCAGTCTTGACCTTCACTCGTTTTTCCTTATCAATATTCTCATTCGTTTTTCCATCTCTCACCAATACATTTTCTTTTTCGGCAGCACACCAGGGTCTCATGTTCTGGGCTTCCCAGACACCACAATACGGTCTCTGAGTGACTTGATGATTTTCCACATCTCCAACGACATATCGATCATTCCTGAGTACGCGAATTACTCGGTACGGGCCTTTGAATCGCGGAATCAACTTTAGAGGGGCCCCTGGAGTGCTCTCGAAATTTTTGATCATTACGTAGTCGTCCACTTCGTATTTATGCGATTCTTTCCTCTTTTTATCAAAATACTTTTGATTGTACTCTTGAGCTTTCCCGATATTTTTCACAGCTTTTTCGCGAGTTGACTCGAGATCACGTGTACTGATGGCGACATTTTCCTCGAGGAAATCTTTAATTTCATCAGGAATTTTACCTCGCTGATTTATTCCGAATAAGAGCTTTGCTGGCGTTTCACCAGTTGATTTGTGAACCGAATTATTGAGAGCGTATTCGGCATCTCCAAGAACCTTGTACCAATACTTGCCGGAAACATTTTCAATTAATTTTCCCAGCATTGGGCCAAGAACTCTGTTAATCCGCTCGACCTGACCGTTAGCCTTCGGAGAACCTGTCGCAATCAGTACATGTTTAACATTGTTCTCTTCCAGAAAATCATGAAAAGCTCCAGAGGTAAAACAAGACCCGCGGTCAGGCACAATGCACTTGGGACGACTATAATCCACAAAAAATCTCTGGAGGCACTGAATAGCTTCTTCTGAGGAAGTTGTTTTAACAGCATACAATTTTGTGAACTTAGTGAACGAATCTACCACGACGAGAATGTGCTTCTTCATGGGGCGTGCTTTTTCAATTTCGCCATAATGATCGATGTGAATCGTGGAGAACGGTACATTGCCTTTAGGGATGCTGTGTAAATACCCCTCGGATTTTCCCGACACTGAATTATATGCAATACATTTTAAACAATCATCGATATAACTTTTTACTGTTTCTTTCATCTTTGGAAACCAATACGTATTCTTAATTGCACCACACGTTTTTTCAACCGAGAGATGCCCCATCTCGTCATGGCATTTTCGTATCACGTGTGCGATCATGTTCTGCGGAACAACAAACAATAATTTTTCTTTTTCTTTCCGATACACGAGACCATTCCTCATTTCAAATAAACGCTGTTCTGATTTTTCAAGTGTCTCGCGGAGTTCTTTAATTGTTGCATCTCGGCCTTGGCTGAGAGAGAGATTAAGCTCGAATGGATTGTCTTCAACCACCAGGATATCATCTGCACGACTTAATGCATCGACATGTTGCATACGATTGCCTGATCTGTGTTCAACTTCGTAATCAAAATTCTGTAATTCAAGTACCCATCGTGCAATGTCCGGGTTAACTTCTCCCTTGTTCAACGTAATCTTCAGAGAATTACAGTCCGTCACGAGCTTGAACTTAATCCCCTGAAGATAGACTCTGAATCTGCGCAAAGCATAAATAATTGACAGTGTCTCTAGCTCGAAGCTGTGACGTCTGCTCTCAACATCAGATGCGCGCTTAGAGAAATAAAACACTGGATGAAATTTGTGATCTGATTTCTTCTGCATTAACACAGCGCCAAACCCCTTCGAGCTAGCGTCACAGTGAAGTTCCGTTTCATCATGAGGGCTATAGATAGACAAAATTGGTGAATCAGTTAATTTCAACTTGAGTTTTTCGAAAGCTTCTAGTTCCTTTTTTCCCAGATGAAACGAAACATTCTTCCTCGTAAGATCTGATAAAGGCTTCGCCAAAACAGAAAAACCCTCAATGAATTTTCTAAAATAAGAGCACATCCTGAGAAAACGCCTGACACCCCGAACGTCTCGTGGTACTGGGAATCTGAGTATTGCCTCAATTCCGCTTTCTGTAGGGCGGATACCCTCTTGACTGACTCTATACCCCAAATACTCGATTTCTGTGAAGAGAAACTTACACTTGTCAAGTCGAAGCTGAAGCTTATTGCGAACCAGAGTGTTTAGTACTGCCTCTAATATTCTAAAGTGATCGTCGTACGTTTCTGTTGCGATCAGTATATCATCGAGATACACAACTACATCGCCTCTATCGATAAATTCTTGTAATACTTTATTTATCCACCGCTGAAATGCGGATGGTGCACCTTTGAGCCCAAAAGGCATTTTGACATATTCGTATTGCCCCATGGGCGTAACGAATGCGGTATACTTGATAGAGTTTTCCGCCACTTGCACATGGTGAAAGCCGTCCTTCAAATCCAACGCACTGAAGTATTTTTTTCCATTCAAAACGTCTAATTGATCCTCGATCAGAGGCAATGGAAAATTATCTCGAAGGGTCAATTTGTTCAAAGATCGATAATCAACGCACATGCGTATTTCACCGTTTTTCTTTCTAACAAGGACAATCGGTGAGGCATATTCTGATTGGCTAGGTCTAATAATACCTTTTTTTTCTAATTGATCAACTATTTCTCGAACTTGATTTTTCTCTACGTACGACAATCTTCTCGGCTGGAAATGAAATGGTTTTTCATCTGTTAAAGTTAACTGTATCTCGGCACTAATATCGGGATTCACGGGACGTTCAGGCTGCAAGTACTTCTCACGAAATAATTCTCTCATTCGTTTTTGAGTATCAAATGGAATCGCGGTATTTATTATTAACGAGTCCGCTTCGTCCTCAGTCGATGCAACGTCGATATTCATAATGTCAGAAATGTGACTATCCTGCACAACCGATATCTCTCTCAAACCAAAGCCAAGCTTCTTCAAATTATCCCTACCCAATACTACTGGTGATCTCATTGTATCATCTGGTACAACAAACAAATTTGACCCTCTGGAAGATTTATTCTCGAGTCCAATTTGCGCATGCACTACACCTAAAACAACTAAACTACTTTTATTCAATCCGCAATATTTATCTCTCAATTCATCCGCAGGTTCAATAAACTCACTCGGTACATACTGAAGTTTGATAAAACTGACCGGGCTTCCCGAGTCCAACAATGATTCTAATTTTACAACTTTTTCACTCCCGTTCTCACCCGTCATCGTATACAAAATCTTTCTAAAATACTCATCTTCGTCCGCTGACGCATTGTCGTCCACGTTGTTCACTTGGGGTGGCTTTCCTGGGCAACGGTTAGCCATGTGGCCTGGAGTACCACACCTGAAGCATGACTTCTTCTCTGCTGGTAGTGCTGGACAAGTATATTTTGTGTGGCCTTCTTGTTTACAATAATTACATGTTTTCACCTCTCGATGCACTGATGATGTACCGCCATCACTGTGAGATTTTCCATTTAATGGTGTCTGCTGCTGCTGATGACTCAAATCGTTGGTTGCATTCAATCTTGGAGGGTCTTTCTTCTGGAAAGGGAAACGACCTTTAGCTTCATCCCTTTTCTCCTTCCTCAATGCTATTTTTTCAAATCCCTTCAGTAGTGCAGCTTTTGTTGGAAAATTCTGCATGCGAGCCTGATTTTGCAGCGTCGAGTCTGGTATACCCTCGATCAAATAGTCGATGATTTCATCCTCTGGTACAGTGATTCGATTCGCCAGAGTGAGCTTTTCTTTATAATATTCGCAGAATGTTTCACTTGTCTTCCACTGGCGACTCTCGAACTGACGTCTCAACTCCAATTTTGCTGGACGATGATCGAACATCGCTCGCATGTCCGCCAATAACTCCTCCAAGGTCATTCCCAAATGTTCAGGCTTGGAGTGAAACCACTCCAATGCTCCACCTCTTAATCTTAAACCAAAGAGAAGACGAGTGGAGTATTCATCGAGAGTATACGTGGTCCTGAGAAGTTCCAGTTGCTTCTCCCATCTCCAAAAAACATCCTGAGATCCATTAAACTCGGGTAGCATTTCTGATAAGATGCGCAGATTTGGTTGAGGTTGTCGTGCAGTTGCCGCTGCGTTATCACCGTTATTATTTCGCAACAACGCAAGCTCACGTTGTGCAAGTTCTAACTCTCTTCGCATCACCTCACGTTCTCTGTTCAATAGATCAATTTCTCGTTGGAGATTTTCTTGAACACGTTGTTGTTCTTGTGCCACTTCTAGTGCGTCCAGTCGATCATTTGGATCCTCTGGTTCTCTCCTCCATTCTCCAGCTGGATCAGCTTCCATTAATCGATTAATTAATTCCGCCTTGGTTCCATTACTTGGTAATTCAAGGGCCTGTAATTTAACTTTCAATTCCGCGACAGTAAATTGGTGAGTCTCTTTGTATGCCATGGCACAGTCAACTCAAAATAATAAAAATACAAAAGGAACAGACAGTCACATACACAATCTCAGCCCGGCGAGTGTCACCACTGGAATGTAAACAGTCAACAGTTAATTCAAGAAACACAATCACTCGTAGCGCCGTCTCAGGAATAAATTTGATTTAATATGCCAGAAAATAGTTATCGGCTGCAGGACATTGATTTTATCCTTTTGTCAAATTTTCTTATCGATCGTAGGGACTCGTCAGTGATGACCAAATCACGTAAACAGCGCTACTGTAGCAGATTACGCTACAGATCACGTGATAAGGTAAACGGTGAAGATGACTACGTCCTTTTGATCTCGCCAAATATGGCAGCTACAAAATTCCTTCATTTCACTCGAAATTATCAATTTATTCCACAAATGATAAAGTTCTTTTCCGGGGTTGAAATTTTGCAATTACGGTCTTCTTTTCTATTGATTCACGTAGCTTCAAATTTCAATTCTCGATTCGAAACACTACAAGCCACTAAGCACATCAAAATTATTCAGTGGGGGTATTCCACTCAAAATCCAACTGATGAAACGCACGACGTTGTTTCACCAGCACAAATTTGAACTCGTTTTTGTAGATACAAAAACCAAATGTGATCGTCTACAAATCACCAAAACGTCCGAACAATTATCACAAACGAAAAACGGGACCGTTGGCAAGTTTCCGTTGTGAATCGTTGCGAACCAAATGAAAAACAACGGTGCGTGATTTTAAACGACACTTTGCCTTTCGATGCCACAAACCGACGCCAACAAATTTCTTTTGAGTCCGACCGAAAATTTCTTTATACTAGGGCTTTGGATACTTTATCCCACTTCTGAAACTGTAAGGAGTCAGGAATTTTGAAAACTGGATATGTAAAATTGAAATAAAACCGAGTTATTGAAAATAGTTATTTTAATAAATTAATGTCGTCTTGCAAAATACATTAAGCCGTGTGATTTTCACAACGGCGCTCGTCGAACTGCCCTCCTCATGGCTTATCACCTATAGGTGTCGTCACCACCACTCACACTCTCATACACATACAGCGGTCATTTTGAAAATTCTATCAGATATCACATCAAGAGTTTCTTTAGTCTTGAGTATTTCTTGTTCATCGATGGCCTCGACGTCTAACCACTCCACGCTTTCTTCCAAAACACATAAAACTTCTTGTAGCCTCCTGGAGAGAACCCGCAGAGGTCGCACGCGAGACAGGTTGTCCACTGCACCACCATGCAAATTTTTTCGATGACTGTTCATTGATTTTTTGAGGCAAAATAAAGGCCACAAATTGAACACGTTCTTCCAGTGATATCATCTTCAATAGATGGACAGTACAAATCATGGGGTATTTCCCTACCCTGTGAGAAATCCGGCCGCAATGTTATAGATTGACTTACAAGCAATGATGGAAATATTTCCGACTCAACTTCATCTGAACTTGGTATACGGAAAGGGTTTTGTGACATCGGAAAAGGTACCGGTAAAAAGCCTTGGTACAAAACCGTTTTTAGTGCACTGCGACGAGGAGCACAGCAGGAGTCATCGGAGCACTTGGTGATTTGAAGGAAATATTGACTTTCACGAACGTGATTTCCATACCAAGTGTGAGAAACTTGTGGAGTTTCCGGAAGAACTTCCCCAGGATGCATATATTCCGTCATTACGTTATGACCGTCAATAACCATCTGAGACCAAATCTCAGCTAACGTTTCGCCTGAAAATAATATACAATAAAATTATAGATGATTTTGAATTCAAGTTATAAATATATTAGCAGCAGAGAAGACTACGTATCACTCAATAAGCTGTACCTGCATGTTGAAAGTTTTTTAATTCTAACTCGCTGTCAATGGTTTCTCCTTGAGAATCGAGATGTGATCTGTAGTGTTCATAAGGAAGTACGGCAGTGGTTAATTCACGGTTTAAAGGTGCCATCCTCCGCTCAACTCGGTTGTAAGCTGATCGACCAGGTGCATTCGTAAACACGAACAGCCCATCCAAATCGTATTCTTTGAAGTGCGATATACAGTTAGATATCACTTTATTGTAACGTGGATTTTCATCTGGTCCTCCATCGACCGATAAAATCATCACAGGCTTGACTTTTCATCCTTTCCTAGGGCTAAATCTTTAAAATCATCTAATGTTAAAAGTTTATTAAGGTCTTTGGCATGAGTTGCTGCTGTCGAACTGCTGTGTTTTCCACCACGGATTACGATATACGTTGGACCAGAATATGTAACAGCTTTTTTCCTACCCATGCAGTTTTCTTTTATTGTAATACCAGCATAACTGGAGGAGTCAGTTGATGCTGGACTCCAACAGCGAAATCGTGGTTATCGAGGGGCACTTTGTAATTCAAATGCATCAAAACAGGAGCCTGTACTTTTGCAGCTGTTTTTCCAATCGGTACTTTTGCTTTAACATCTTGAGAGATAAAAACTACCTGTTCTGGCCCAAGTATAGACGCAAGTTCCTCAAGACCATTAGCACGAGACGTGGTCTCGATGTCTGTCTGTTTGGGCTCGACACAATCTCACAGGCACAGTTGCGACATGACGCTTACCCTCTAAGGATCCAGAATACTTCGGAATGAGCCTACGATGCGTAGAGGTCCGGAATATGGAAAATCCACCTTCAACAAGCTGCGTCTGCAATTCATCAAGAGTCTTGCAAGTTCTCAATACCTCTGATCGGCGTCGATCAGCAGCTGAGCTTCCATGTGGTGCTATATCACAAATTACTTGAAGAAGACCTGACTGATTTTCTTTAAGAGAAGGACGTCCTGGCTGAGTCCTTATAGACGAGGATTGCACGTTGGGATGAGCAGATTTCAGGCTCAAAATTTCAGCTTTTTGTTTTACCCTAAATTTTTGCATGTTCGTTGCACGGACTGATTTATTCTGTAACGGTTTTTTCTTTCCGTCAGTATCATGCCTTAATTTTTTTATTGTCTTCCCAATCCCTTCATCTTCAAGTCCTGCATCTCGCTTTCTTACGACAGCATTCAATTCAGCTTCAAGTACTGAAATTTCAGATTTCAAAGCGTTCTGGTTCGGTGTCCAGACTGTTGTCGACACAGATGGAGTAGGCATCAAAGCAGAAGGTTTTGGTGTCGATACTATTGTAGATATAGATGAAAAAGGCATTAAAGCAGAAGATTGTTCAACGGAAGATTCATTGTTACCTGAGGCTAGAAAAATAAGTATTAACTCGTATTATATCAGGACCTGTGGAATTAAGAAATTAAAAAGAGTTACGTAAAAGTTGTTAGCATGTATGTTACAGTTGAAATTCATTTTAGTTGTTACATACATATTTTAAAGGCGATTCGGCCTACAAGAGTTGACAAAAAAAATCATTGGCACTGGTAGAGCAAAAAGGAGTTGGTTATACCTTAAGTGATAGAAAGGGACTCTCGCGCGACATTATCACCTTCAATGCTGGGAACCACTTCGAGATTATCTTGCGTGGGTGGAGCTTTTCGTACAGGTAGCTCGGAAAACTACATTTACCAAATACAAACAAGCAGAAGCCTTACTCTTGGTGCGTTATTTGCAAACCCCACTCCTTGTGCGACATTTAATATTTTGCCAATTCGATTGGCAAAATGCTTCCGAATGGAGTTCATCTATGGTGAATTGAATCGCTATTCATATATCTCATTGCTAGAAAAAAACATTATTCTCGCAACAAGTACGCACTCATATATTCCTACAAATATTGCTCCAGACTGTATCGGACTGTTCAGGATTCCATCTGCAATACTTGAGGAATCTACTTGAAACTCGAAATTTCAGCTCAGAATAATTGATTAAATTGCGATAACATCATATGGTACATAAAAATTCAATATTAGAGGAAAATTCTGATCCTACGATGGAACACAAAAATTGACGTTCGGGTTCTAAATAGGATTTCTATTCTTTCTGATTGTCATCAGAATGAAAAGGTTCTCATCTTGTAGAAAAAATTGTCTACTTTTGAATGGTGAAATAAAAAATAGTACTGTTCTTAGGGAGAAAGCTAAGAAAAACCGTGATTTTTGAGAAAACTAATTTATCGAACATCCTCACGAGAGACTTCTTCTGAAGAATCTGAAATTATTACCATTTGTGGGGCTCATTGAGATGAATCTTTTAAGCTGAACTTGGATTTAATCGCTTGGATAGTTTTCGAGATATAACCTCTTTTTATAAAATGGTTTTAGGCCAATATCTCAAAAACTACTGGAGCGATTTCGCTCAATTTCAATACCAAACTTTTCGCTCATTAGATGCACAAACTGGCGAAATTTGAAGTCCCTAACTCGAATAGTTTTTGAGTTATCGTGTATAGTAAATTCAGGATAAAAACCACTGTAATTGAAATTATTTGTAAACGAAAAATCTGAGCAAATTTTACCCCGAGTGAAAATTGTGAATTCAAATGATATGTATTCCATCGCTGAGAGTGGAGGCTGTGAATCAATTTTTCGCAGAGAAGAGTCGAAAAAACGATTTTTCGAAAATTTTAGTTTTCTCGAAAAGTACTCCGAAAAAAAGTACTCAACCAATTTCGCTCAAATTTCACTGACAGCAATTTGCATGGGGAGGGAAAGTACTGTTGAATTTTCAGCTCACCAAGTATTACCGTTGCTGAGCAATAAGGTGATATCTGTCACACATACACACACACACACACACACATACACACATTTTTTAAAAATGTCATTTCTCGACGTTTTGGATCATTCTGAGTCATATTCCGATGAAATCTCGGAATCGAAAAAAATTGCGTTTACAATGCTTCCATTCGGAAGCAAAACAGAATATTTGTTACTTTAAACGCCTCCTCCTTTTCCTTGAACAATGTAAAACAATATTGATAACCCTAAAACTAATCTCACAATGAAATAGCCTGTCCTTTTTGCTTCCGAATGGAAGCTTCGTAATCGCAATTTTTTTCGATTTTGAGATTTCATCATAATATGATTGCAAATGACATAAAACGTCGAGATCCGTCGTTTTTAAAAAATGTCTGTGTGTGTGTGTGTGAATGTGATGACGCATTTTCCGCTTTACTCTGAAGTGGGGTTAGCTAGCGATCTGAAAATTTTACCATAAGTTCGCCATGCGTGCCCCAAGCTCTCACAAAAATTTCAGCTAAATCGGCCGGATAGTTTTTGAGAAAAATGAAACTGTTGAAATATCGTTTTTTCGACTTTTCTCGATGAAAATTGGAATCACAGCGTCCAGTCTCCGCGAGGAGATGCGCGTCCAAGAGCCGCATCTTTGACCCCCGGGGTGGTGGGCGCTCAGATTTTTATTTTAGCCAGTAGAAAACTTTTGATAAATTTTTCGCGAAAACCTTGATTCCACGATAACTTGATAAATAATTGAGCTAGAGACCTCAAATGTTGTGAGGTTATACATCTGATGAGCACAAAGGTTGGTATTGAAACTGGGCGGAATCGGTCCAGTAGTTTTTTAGATATTAGCATAGAAGCATCAGAAAAAGCAAGCTATATCTTCAACCTTAAATTATCTGCAACCTTGAATTAGGCTGAGTTTGGGCAAGGTTAAACTCGAGTTAGCTAACTTGACTATGAAGTTGAAGCTCAAGATTTCAATGGAATATGACTCAAGATGTTCCAAAAAGTAGAAATATGACAATAAAAAAGAATTTTGTTACTCATAGCAAACGAGGGGATTCTCATCATCTTCAGAACATTCAAAGAGATATCATATTTAACAGAAAGAACATGAATTGAAGTGATTAATATGAATAAGATCAGTGATGGTAGATTTGAAATTAAAAAATTCATTCGGAAGCTTTCTGCCAATTGCATTGGCAGAATATTAGATGTAAGATTCTCAAATTACGCACAAGTAATGGGGCTCCTGCTTGTTTTGGAGTGAAACTTCTTTTGGGAGGGTACCAACTTTTTTCTCGCGTCACGAAACGAGTGTAAGGCTTTGAGGGGAACGTGGTAGTAGAGTAGTGGGGGGAAGGAGAAATGTTTGCTGCTGCCGTCGGGTCGCTCTCCGGGTGGTGGGGGAAGCCTATGTTTTTTATTTTTTCTTTTCAATACACGGAGAGAAAAATATGGGAATTTATCTAAATGATTTTTTAAAAAATTACGGAAAATTGTCATTCAAAGGAGGAGTTGTCATGAAACACGATCGAAAAATATCCATGCTTCACCTCATAATTTTTGCTTTTTATTTCTTGAAAAATTGCCATTTTACACTCGGCTTTGGATTGAAATATCTCGAAAACTACTCAAAAGTTATCGAGACATGCTGTGAATGAAATTTAGAGAGAAGATTAACGAATAAAATAAGCAAACCTCCGTTTTTTTACGACTCGTAATTATTAAGAGATCGATTTTTGAATGAACAATTGAGAAAGGACGTTTAAGCGCTCATTTATTTGCTATCGGGCCTCATCCATTGTTTCTGAACTACTCATTCAAAAAATGATATCTCGGAAACTACTGGTCGTAGAAAAATAGCGTTCTGCTTATTTTGTTCGTCAATCTTCCCTCTAAATTTCATTCACAGGATGTCTCGATAAGTTTTGCAAAGTTTTCGAGATATTTTAATCCAAAGCCAAGTGCAAAATGACCAATGGCTCATGTATAAAAAGTTTCACTTCTGTCGCGTGGGTTCCACGCACCCTCTTTTTTATTATTATTATTAGTCTTCCTTCTTCTTCTGGTGACGGCCTTTCCACTCGATTTTTTCCTCCTCGGATTCCTTATCATCGTTAACAACGTATTTGCCTCGTTTGGGTCCCGAAAATCTGGTCTCATACGGATGGATAGCAGTTTTCGTCCTCTCCGGTTCAGTTTCAGCCATCAACTCTTCAGGATCATGAATGGAGATTCCTGGATACTGACGCTTAAATTCATTTACTTCCAGACACCATTCAATTATGCGCTGTTCATTGTAATTTGATCCCACGCTAAATGGTGTAGAGCCTGAATTCTTATTCAGATTTTCAGCTGGTGCTTCTTTTTCTGTCTCCAGCATGTGGTCCAATGCTTGTGCCCCCATAATCTATTGTGTTTCAGCCAATATCTTTACATCTTCTTGTGGCTCTGCCACAGCATTATCATCATCATTATTTTTTGGGTTATCCAAAAAATTCTCTGGCAAATATTCGTCGTAATTGATTCCATCTAAAGCTTGCTCTATCAAATCGACCTTTCTTTCATCTAGCCCATGCCAGTCTGTCTGAATGTGCTTAACTTTGTAATGATTCACGATTCAAGAGGAACCACAAAACGTTCCCCCCACTTGCGAGACAAGTGAAAAGGTGGGAAACGTCAGGTGACCAATTTCGGAGATCGAAGAAAACGGAAACCGACAACTCGCTCTCCTGCTCTTCGACCTTCAAGCTATTAACTTGAAAAATAATTTGTATTCTAACGAGCAAGTGCTATCTCTTATATTCTGTTGTATATTTATACTCATGAAACGAGAGAAATTATTTTTTTTATAATATTATTCTTGTAATTTTTGAGAAGACACTTGATGTACTTTCATTTTTTTTTGACTAATTTCAATTTTATTATTGCTATTGAAATTTTATGACTTAATTATTGAAATTACTAAATGACTCCGGTTTATATGTGTGTTTATGTGAGTAACTGGGTACGTACCACGTTTATAATAATTATCAATTTTGTAAAAAGTTTAACAAAAAAAAAGAAAAAAAAAAGGGAAACCGAAAAGACTATCAATTTTATATTTAATTGAACCAACGAATGGGTGAAAAATATACCAGAAATTCCCAAAGTACAAAGTAAAATAAATTCTGGATTATAATTTGAATAATTTGAGATTGCCTTTTTTATTTATTTATTTTTTTATATTCACGGAATCCTTAATGTATAAAGTCGCGTGTACAATTATATGTGCCGCATTATATTTGATAGTTTTTATATTTTTCTATTCCTCTTTCTTCTTTTTCATCATACTTCTTCAACTGAAGTTAATTAATATTTTGAAGTTCCTGTAAATGAATAAATGTTACAACTTCAATGCTGCCATTTTGTACTGCATTTGCCTCTTCTTTAGCCCCATTCTCATCTGATCCGCACCAGTCTGCCTAAATGCACCTAACCTTAATATTGCCATCTCGTGCTGTGTTTATCTCCTCCATAACTTCACTTGGACCAGCTGGCCACTCATCATTGGTTCTTGGCACAGCCATTGAAGCGCCCGATGGATCGTTTGCCTGATCAATGTTAACCTCTTGTGTCGGAATAAACACAGCAATGAATTCTCGTCTTGCTCGAGCTTGTTCGATGACCTCGGCCATTGTTGTCATGAAATAATTAATGATCTCAAGATATCTTTGCCCCATTTCCATGAATTCTTCTTCTGTTGTAATTATTTGATTCATCAACTCGTTAAATTTTGGATTCCTTTTGCCTTCTAATGTGAAATTACTACGTGTTGTATACTCAACAGTTAGATTTACAATGGCACGCTCGACTCTCTCTCCTTTCACTCTGAACGCTCCCCCACTCTGCCATGTAGTGTTGCCAATCTTCTTTACAAAATTCCCTAGGGATATCCCAAGGATTTGTGGTTTGAGTTGTCGTTCGCGATATGGCCGGACTTGGCGCTGGTTGAAAGTTCTTTTCAATACTTGATCCGGGCTCTCCAAGACCAATGTATTTTTTTCAATTATTTTCCGTATCACATAAGGTCTATCGAAAATTAAATGCAGTTTCTTACATTCTCTTTTTGACTTATTGGATAGTCGGTGGACTTTCACCAATACTTTATCGCCTATTTGATACTTCCTCACTGTCTCGTTGAATACAGATCTCCCATATCTTTTGATCGCAGCTTTTTTTAGGTTTTCCCTTGCCTCAATAATTGCTGACTGACGTAGTGCTTCTTTATCATTCTGTTATAGATTCTTTCCCGATCGCGTTATCACGTAAATGGAGTTTTCAGTGCTCATTCCTGGTTTCTCCTGATTTTTTTCATCTGTTTGTGTGATTTTGGGAAAATTACCTTTCTCTTCATCAGAGAGACTCAACCATACTGGAATTTCTAATTTGTCTGATTCTACCCCTTGTAAAAACCCGGGCTTAAACTTGGTACTGGAATGATGTGTCGAATTAATTGTCTGTTCCATTCGAGGAATTACCTGATCCCAGCAAGTATGCTTCTCATTCGCATACACCCTGATCATCCTTCCCAGCTCTCTCATCACTCTTTCTACTGGGTTCGATTGTGGATTGTAGGGAGTTGTCCAAGTTACCTCAATTCCCAATTCATCTGCCGTTTGTTTCCAACAATCTCCAGTGAACTGAGTTCCTCTATCTGTTAGCAGACGTTTAGATACTCCATATTTTTTACAATACTTTTCTTTGAGTATTCTTGACACCCTTTCAGCCGTCTGGTCTCTGATGGGATAGAGCTTGGTGAACTTGGAGAATTTGTCCATGATGACGAGAATATATTTGACCCCGAGTTTAGCACGGGGAAGTTCACCGAAAATGTCAATTGACAATTCTTCTCCAGGTTCATTTGGTAGTTTGTAAGAAGATTCTCCCTTGACACTTCGGTTGTAAATTTTTGTCTTCTGACACACATCACAAGATGCAACAATATCTCTCGTCAATTGGTTTATTTTTTTAATTAGAAAAAACTCGTCTAACCAATTTACCACTTTGTCAGTACCAAAATGTGCTAAGAATTTATGTGCTTGTTCCATTAATTCATCAGCAATCTCATCAGGTACATACAGTCTCCAGCCTCTTTTCGTTGGAACCCAAAGTAAACCAGATAATTGATGGAATCTATCAGGTGTTTTTAATACGACCTCATCTTCCTGTTGTGCCTTGATGATTAGCTTTTTCCATCCATCTCACATTAATCCTTCATCTTTTGCCACTAGCAAACGTATCTCGATGACCTCTACTTCTCCTGGAGATGGAATCGGATGACGTGATAATGTGTCTGCTACTGAACTCTGTTCACCCGTGATATGTACCCATTCAATATTGTACTCTGCAATATACAGAAGCCATCGGGTTAGTCTATCACTCACCGATCTACAGGACTGTACAAACGTCAACGCCTTGTGATCTGTTTTAATCAGAATTCTACGACCATAAAGGTGCACACGCTATTTCTTTAAGGCCCATACTACTGCCAAACATTCTTGCTTAGTAGTAGTGTACCTGATTTTTGCATCTCTAAGTGACCTACTAGCGTAAGCTACTGTATATTGCCCATCATCATCAAATTGGAAAAGCCTGGCTCCTAGTCCGACCTTAGATGCATCTGTTTGTATACCAAAATTCTGATCTCTTCTTATTAGCGTGAGAGCCTTTGCATTTCTGAATGCATCCTCGACCCTGTCAAATGCTTCCTGATGCTCTTGTTCCCATTTAACTTTATTGGTCTTACTGAGCAGCTTCTCCAATGGTCTGGTATGTTTTGATAACATTTCTACATACCGTCTATCCCAATTCACCAAACCCAAAAAAGCTTGAATGTCCTTCTTCTTCCTCGGTATGGGAAAATTGCAGATGTTTTTCACGGTTTCCTCCAACATGTGCAGTTGGCCTTTTCTTAACCTGTGACCCAAAAACTTAACTTCTTCTGCATAAAAAACACACTTTTCTTCTCCCAATACAATTCCACCTGCTTCCAACAGGCTTAGGCCTCGATTCAAGTCCTTTTCATGGTTTTCATAGGAGTTTGAAAGTTTCAATATATCATCTAGATAAGTTAATGTACAATCATCCACCTTATTTCCCAATACTGAGTCCAATGCTCGTGTGACTGATGCACCTGATGTTTTCAAACCAAACGGGAGCCTGTTGTATACGTATGTCTGAGTCAAGAAACGAAAACCAGTGTATTTTCGGCTTTCTTCGCTCAACATTACTTGATGAAAAGCATTGGTAAGATCCAGTGCTGAAAACACTACCCTTTCATCCAGTCTGCTCAAAATCTCTTCAATTGTTGGTGGCTGGGCGTGGTCCTCTTTCATTCGTGCATTTAGGTTTCTGGCATCAATACACACCCTTAATTTCCTATTTGACTTCCTCACGGCCACCAACGGGTTAATGAACTCCGTCGGGGCCTTAGAAATCACATGTTGATCTATCAAACCTTGGATTATTTCTTTAACTTCGGATAATAACACCTCAGGGATTGGATAGTTTGGGGCTTTATAAGGCCTTTCATTGTGCATCTCTATCACATGTTCATAATTTTTAATGCATCCTAATTCTTCAGCAAACAGTTTCGGATAATTTTTAAACAAATTTCCCAGTAATAGATCAGGATCCTTCATCATGTAGAATTTGATGTCCAGCTCTGATATAATCTGAATTACCATCGGACTCAATTTGAATAACTCTGTGCTCACATCTGGGTTCTTTGTCATCAAAACCCCTTGGTGACAATCAATAATACACTGATATTTTTGGAAAAAGTTAAACCCTAATATCAATGAAGCCGAGAGTCCTTTTATCACTAAACAATGACATTCAAATTTCTCCCCTTCAACTACAAATTCAAGCAGGACCTGACTCTTGACTGGAATACTTTTTCCTCCAAATGCCCCAGTTAGTTTGGTAGCAGGAAATAGGATTTATCTGAATCGAATTCCCATTTCCTCGAGTTCCTTTAAGGCACCTGGTGAGATAGCAGATACTTCTGCTCCAGTATCAATTAGTGCCTCAAACGAGTATTCACCAAAACTGACCAGGATGCACGGAGACCTTCCGTATTTTCCGGAGATCCACCCCAGGGCCTGTGACTGCTCTGGTAAGGGATCATTCACCAAGGCTATGGCGTTTCCAGCACCTGGATTCTGTTGATCAACTTCTTCTTCTTCCTCAGTATCCACATCATTTGGCCGAACGTTGTGACCATCCCTCAATTTCCATGGAATTTCTCCGTTTTCCTCTGGCAAATCTTGTTCTGAATTATATCCTTCTTCATCCTCTTCAACAGAGGATATTGATTCAGTATCAGCAAGGCTTTCGTTATCTGGAGCCTGTTCTTCATTTTCTTCAGGCATGGCCTCCTCCACAGGGTTTGGTGAATTGTCTGCTGACGAGCTGGCAATTGTTCTAACCCTAGGATTTTTATCTTTCTTATCCTCTGATTTCGCGGGTTTATTTTGGGTCTTATCATTCCCCATATTTTCCCATGGTTTCTTGAATGTCTCGTTGTCCCGGGGTTTGTTATCAGGTTTATTTTCTGCTTCCTTTCTACTTGTTGCCCATTCATGTCTTTTCTTATCTCTTAGTTCCTTTGCTTTGTTCCATACTTGTGATGCCCCATCGAGTTCTGCTAGAATGTTTATCACTGCTTCCGTCGTTTGTGCATTACATGCATCAATGCGATCTGATACGCGTTGGGAAAAATAGCGCTTGATATGTTTGATGAACCATTTTCCTCCCATATCAGGATCGAAATATTGTGCGTGAGTTGACCAGGTTAGGCAATAAGTTTCCATGGACTCATCCTGTTTCTGATCATATCTACCGGCCACAATGTAGGTCATGCAGTCTTGCTGAATCAACGGAGACCAACATTTCATCAAGAATGACACGACCAACTGATCATATGATCTAGCATTGGACAAACTTCCCCATCGGGCTGCATCTCCCCTCAAACAAGCCAGAAATGCTAGATGGGCTTCGAAAGGGCTGTACTCTTCCATACGAGCGAGTTCCTCGAACATCATGACGAATTTCCGAGGGTTTCCATTTCGCAGATTTCCATCGAACGTAGGTTTGGACAACTTCAGGGATTCTCTCACTGGTCGACGTGGCAATCTATCTAATCGGATATCATCACCTTGTATCCTTTCAGGCTCGGCTCCTTGTTGATCATTTTGGTAAACTGGCTGTCTCTGTTGTCCCATGGGAAGTCCACGACGCTGTTGGAAATATGCCGCTTCCTCACGTTCCGGAAATGGTGATGGTATCCCATGCTGCTGGGGAGACAGTGATCGGTCATTTTGTTGATGTTGCTGATACCCATAAGCTGGATTGCCTTCTGGGTTTGCCGGCCCCATTTGCGGCAGTGGTCTTCCATTTTGCTGATGTTGATGATGCTCATAAGCTGGATTGCCTCCTGGGTTCACTAGCCCCATTTGTAGTGGTCTTCCATAATATGGGGCCATTTTTGGTTGGGAATAGTTGATATGGTATGGAAAACCAAATTCTTGTGCCCCGATAGGGAATGGTGGTGGGTTGTTCAAGTGATGAACTCCTCCCCTCGGACCAGGAAACCTCAATTCGCTGAAAGCATTGAGCATTTCCTGCATCATCTCCATCATCTACTGGTTCTGCACATTCCCATTGCCCAAATTAGCAACTCCTGGTGGCTGGTAAATTGGGTTCCTTGGAGGCAGTCCACCTTGTTGCTGTGGTGGATTATTTCTTTGTCCACCTTGCTGTTGAGGTGGACTATTCCTTTGTCCGCCTTGCTGTTGATTGTTGAGATTTCCGACATCATCCGCCATACCTCCTGGTATTGGAGGCTCTTCAGGCAGAGGCCTTCTCTGCCTTGGATCGTTTTGATTGTTTGCGCCCTGCGGGGCTGCCTGTGGATTGTTTCCACTCATTGTCCAAAATTTAATTGGAAAATTACAGACCGTTTGAGTCCTGTCACGGTCGCCAATTATGTAACCGTACGAAGGAATATTAATCAATTATTTAATGTTCGGCTCCGTGGCTGACTCGGTCCTTTGAATCAATCTTAATTCAATTTGATCCAGTCACCTTGGTTATCTTCAGGTCCGGTCGCCATGTGTTTTTTTTAATGATGAAAAACACCACAACTATAATAATCACTAAAATCGAATGGGTGTTATTCAATAAACACATTTAATTATTACACATACACTTCTTTTTACTCGTCAAAGAAATATCTAATGAATTTATTCTAATTACTCTGTTATTTCTAAAATAATAATTAATATAGACTTATTGTAAACACTTAGATTATTTATTGTTATTATTTAATTCAATTATCTTATCAAACTTCACTTATTTATCCTGAAAGCATATATTTTTAAGTTTAAATTGTTATACACTAATTCACTTAATCTTATGATCCTTGGTACTAACACTTATGGTTTCCTATTTTACCGACTAAAAGTTACTTCACTATTCGCGGGGTGTTCCCTCGTGTTTGGAGTTTCGAATTCGACTGCCTTTCCTGCGGCCCGCGTGCTCCTTTTATACCCCACCGGTCTATTGTTCTTTCCTAACTTCTAGGTTTTAATTATTTTATGTTCTAATTATATATTTTCGTAATCCCTATTATTCTGGGATTACTTTGATATGCCTTAAAGAAAGCTGAACCCTATTCCTCCCTATTTCCTAAGGTTTCTACTATATCGCTTAGAAAATGTAATCGATATAATCCCTGCTTCACTTTGATTAATTTAACATTTCGGTCTATAATTGACGGAGAACGTGTAATTATAGGCATGAACCTTTAAATATTGTTTTGCCTGAATCCCCACGTTACCCCGATTACAGATATGTAATTGTCCGTCTATTTTTATCTATTGTTAATTAATGCAATTATTTAATTAATCCGTGATGAACCCGTTGAGAGAACCTCTCTTTCCCGCGTTTAGAGGGCAGCACCATACCCATCCCCCATCACGCTGGCTCTCACATCTGGGTTCTTTGTCATCAAAACCCCTTGGTGACAATCAATAATACACTGATATTTTTGGAAAAAGTTAAACCCTAATATCAATGAAGTCGAGAGTCCTTTTATCACTAAACAATGACATTCTAGTTTCTCGCCTTCAACTACAAATTCAAGCAGCACCTGACTCTTGACTGGAATACTTTTTCCTCTAAATGCCCCAGTTAGTTTGGTAGCAGGAAATAGGATTTATCTAAATCGAATTCCCGTTTCCTCGAGTTCCTTTAAGGCACCTGGTGAGATAGCAGATACTTCTGCTCCAGTATCAATTAGTGCCTCAAACGAGTATTCACCAAAACTGATTGTTTGCGCCTTGCGGGGCTGCCTGTGAATTGTTTCCACTCAATTTCCAAACTTAATTGGAAAATTTCAGACCGTTTGAGTCCTGCCACGGTCGCCAATTATGTAACCGTACGGAGGAATATTAATCAATTATTTAATATTCGGCTCCGTGGCTGACTTGATCTTTTGAATCAATCTTAATTCAATTGATCCAGTCACCTTGGTTATCTTCAGGTCCGGTCGCCATGTGTTTTTTTTAATGATGAAAAACACCAAAACTATAATAATCACCAAAATCAAATGGGTTTTATTCAATAAACACATTTAATTATTACACATACACTTTGTTAAGAATTTTCCCAATTTTTAGTCGAGTTAATTCTTACAAGGAAAATCCGATGCAACTCGCCGTGATTTTCCTGATGATGTACTCAAGTGGACTATGTGAAATAGCCGGTTCTCCGGATGGAACGAAATAACAAAGGCGGAAAAAAGACAAAACACTAGGAATTGTAGATGGTCTCAAATGAATCTGAACACGTGATTTAAAAAAAAATATAAACTCTTTAATAAATAACGTGACTAGATACAAGCACAATTGATACTTTGCCCGCACTGATTTTAAGTCTCTTTGTCTCTAAATTGTCTCTTTGATAAATGTCTCTTGTTTACACTTAATTGATTAATTTCACAGTTATTAATTTCGGTTGTAAATCGATATTAATTGTTGATTAATGTTCTCATTGATTGATCTCACTCAAACCGTTAAATAATTGCGATTATTTATTTGCCATGTGTCTATCGACTCGGCGTCGGTTTTCTCGATGATTTACACAATAGATTGCACACACACGATGTTGCGTTGATAATTTCTCGACGATCAGTGACGCGTTAGCCCGCGTCTTTTTGTTGCTGGGCCACTAGAGAGGTCAATGCGCCTCTAGTGACCATTAGGATAATTTCCTCGATGATTGACGTGATGACTGATCCGATGGTAATTCGGATCAGCCGATAATTTAGCATGATTTTTAACATCCCGCCCGCCGTCGACGAACTCCTGGAGGCGACCTAGTCTTGGACAGGTTCAAACTCTTCTGGCGTTGTCATAGCTTCATCAACGTTGAGTGGAAGTGGTACAAGTGTATGTACCGGTCTCAGGATGATCTTCTCCGCTGTTTTGCATCTGACGATGCGAACATGTCCATCTCTGGCCACGTGTGGCACCACCACTCGTGCTAAAGGCCATTTTGATGGTGGATAATTCTCATCTGCGATGAGGACAAGAGATCCAACTTTGAGATTTTCCTCAGGCCTCATCCACTTGTTAATTGATTGGTATCTCTGGATACATTCTCGATGCCAACGATCCCAAAATTGTTGGAGACGATAGGAGATGATTTGCCATCTGTTGAGTGTTGCAGGTTTTGCTTGTAGTTGTGATGGCTCTGGAACACTGGTTAGAGGGTGTCCAACCAGGAAGTGTCCCGGTGTAAGTGCCTCATAGTCCTCTGGGTCATCCGTCAGTGGACATAGTGGTCTCGAATTTAGCACGGCTTCAATTTGACATAGAAGAGTTGTAAGTTCTTCATATGTCAATTTTCTTCCGCTGATGGCTCTTCTTAGATGATGCTTCACGCTCTTCACTGCAGCTTCCCATTTTCCACCGAAGTGTGGGGCTTTTGGTGGAATGAACTTCCATTCAGTTCCATGTGATGCGATGACTGATGCTATTTTCTTCAGTTGTTGTGATTGCTGATCGAAAAGTGTTCTCAGTTCTCTCTCTGCTCCAACGAAGTTACATCCATTGTCGCAGTGCAATGTTTTGCAGATTCCTCTCCTCGATGTAAAGCGTTTAAATGCTGTGATGAATGCCTCTGATGTCAGATCTGTGACTAGCTCTAGATGAATGGCCGATGTCACCATACAAACGAATACTGATATATACGCTTTGTATGTTGTAGCCTTTTCTCCACGATAACTCAAGATGTTGATGGGCCCAGCGAAATCCACTCCAGTATGCTCAAATGCTCTCGATGCATTAACTCTTTCACTGGGCAGTTGTCCCATTTGCTGCTTGGCTCGTATTTGTCTCCATCTTGCACAAATGATGCATTTCAAGATGTGTGACCTCACCGGAGCTCGTCCTCCTACGATCCAATATTGTTGTCTGATTTGTGCTAGTGTTAATTGGGTTCCCCCATGATGCGCAATTTGATGAGCTTCTCTGATGATTAAATTAGTCAATTGTGATTTTCTGGGGATAATCACTTGATGTTGTTCCTCATAGTCAATGCTGACGTTCCTTAAACGTCCTCCTACTCGAAGAATTCCGTTTTCGTCCAGGATTGGCATGAGTTTTGCTAGTGGATTTGATGCTGGAAGATATTGCCCATTTGCCAGAATGTTGATCTCTTTCTCAAAGTAAGCGTGTTGGATGTGATGGATCCAATAAAGCCTTGCTCTCTCAATCTCTGGCGGTGTAGCAACTGGTGCGTCTGGACAAGGTCTTCCTTTAAACTTGTTCCTCGCTCTGAGAAGCAGTGCAAATATTTTCAGCATTCTCGTCAATGATGAATATCTCGATAGAAACTCGTCTTCTCTTGGTATTTGTGCTGGAAATGATTGAACTTGCTCTGGTTTCTCTTCGATTGCCACGTCTGATGATGTCTCGATGTTGATGGCTGGTGTTGGCCAGTCTGATTGCTCTTGATTCAACCAAGCTGGACAGCTCCACCAAAGATGATGATTGGATAACTGCTCTGGTGTTATTCCTCTTGATGCGCAATCTGCTGGATTACTGGTACCATTGATGTGTCTCCAGATTGCGTTGGGTTGCAGCTCTTGTATTTTCTGCACTCGATTGCTGACGAAGTCTTTCCATCTCGATGGATGACTCTTGATCCATGTAAGCGCTACTGATGAATCCGTCCACAGATAAGTCTCAATCTCAGGTTGTTCGATGATCTCTTTGACCTATGCTGCCAACTCTGCGACCATCACTGCCGCTGTTAGCTCCAACCTTGGTATTGTCATGCGCTTCAAAGGAGCTACCTTTGTTTTTGCACATACCAAGCTAGTAGATATTTGTTGATTTCCACAGGTGACTCTTAAGTAGATTGCTGCTCCCATTGCATCGTTTGATGCATCAGCAAATCCATGCAACTGCAGTTTGATAGGTTCACTTGATAGATGTATCCACCTGGGAATATTGATTTTCTCTAGATGTTGTAGACTTTCTCTGAATCGAGTCCACTGATGTTGAATTGTCTCTGGCAGTTCCTCATCCCATCCTGCCTTGATTAACCATAGTTTTTGCATTATGATTTTTGCTTTTACGATCACTGGTGATATCAGACCCAATGGATCGTAAATCTGAGCAATCTCAGATAGTATGCTCCTCTTTGTGATGATTGTCTATTTGAGTGGCTTTGCATGGAACTGAAGCACGTCTGCCTGTTGGTTCCATCTGATGCCTAAGACCTTCGTTGAAGATTCTTCCCAAAGTTTTGATGCTGATGATGAACTCGATGACAATTTCAATTTTTCGATGATGTCCGGTGAATTACTGCACCACTTTTGTAGTGGGAACCCGCCCGCCTTGCAGAGAGTAATTAGTTCTCTGATGTGGGCTTCTAGCTCTTCCTCTGTGTCTGCTCCTCCGAAGATGTCGTCCACGTACCTTCCCTTGGTCAGAGTTCGCGACGCTCTGGGGAAGTTGTGTCCTTCATCTTCTGCAAGTTGCTTTAACACTCTCAAGGCTAGCCATGGAGCACTTGTTGTCCCGTACGTGACTGTTGTTAGTTGATATTCACTCGGCTCTTGATTTTTGTTTAACCATAGGATTCTCTGATAATCCCAGTCTTCAGGATCCACCTTTATTTGTCGAAACATTTTTCCAATGTCTGTCCCAAAGACCAGTCTTGGCATTCTGAATCTCAGTAACACGTCTGAGCTGTTTGCTTGTAGTTTCGGCCCAGCGTGTGTGATCTCATTGATTGGAACTCCTGTTGATGATTTAGACGATCCGTTGAAGACTACTCTCAATTTCGTCGTAACGCTGTCTTCTCTCAATACACCATGATAAGGAAAGTACACTGGATGTGGTACTGTTGATGATGTACTCTCTGATGGTGCCTGTACCATGTGACCCAATTCCTCATACTCTTTGAGGAAGTCACAATACAGCTCACTGAATGATGATTCATTTGATAATCTTCTCTTTAGTCGTTTCAACATAGCTTCTGCTACGTGTCTCGATGATCCAAGGCTCTGTGGATTGGATTTGAAAGGGATTCTCACTACGTATCTCCCTGTTGAGTCTCGATAATGTGTTCTTTTGAAATGATCTTCACACTCCTGCTCTTCAGGAGTGAGTGACTCTTCTGATGATTTGGGTGTCTCTTCTTGTTCCCAAAAACTTCGAAGCAATTCAATCAATTGCTGATTCGATGATTTTTTCACTGCTGATAGCGAAGTTCTCGGAAAACAATCGTCACAACAGGCTGGTCCAGAAATGATCCAACCAAAGATTGTATCCTGTGCTATCAGTTGATGATCAGGTCTCTTGATGAGTCCTGGCTTGATAATGTCTCTGTAGTAATCTGCACCAAGGATGATGTCAATGGACCCAGACTTCCAGAATGTTGGATCTGCTAGCTCGATATCATCAAAGTCCTTGGTGTCCTTGGACTTGCAGGTGAACGGTGGTATCTTCGCCGTTAACTTCTTCAAGATGTACACTTTACACTCAATCATCGGGTTGTAAGGCCGAATTGATTGAAGAATAACTGTTGCTTTTCCTCTTGATGAATTGGACTCTGTGTGACCAATTCCAATGATGCTGATTGATGATGATGTTCGTGCTAGTTTCAACTGTGATGCTAGACTCTCACTGATGAATGAAACTTCTGAACCTTGATCAATCAGTACTCGTGCTTTTCGATAAGTTCCACTAGATGATGATGCTTTCACATTGGCTGTAGCCAATATTGTTAGCTTCTTTGATGATTTTCGACGTTGTTGATTGTTCTCGATGACCTTGTTAACGATGATTTTCTCTCTCTTGATTCTCTTTTTTCTCTTGGCTGGAATCGTTGGCTTTCTCGATTCTCATTGTGTTGAACCAGATCCACTGGCTTTAGCTTCTGATGAATTCCTCTGATCTGGTAGTGGCCTTCTCGTGTTGTCCTTGCTAGGATCATGAATCATCGTATGATGTTCATGTCCACACTCGAAACAACGCTTGTTTGATTTGCATTTTGTCTTGAAATTGTGTGTTCCAAGACAGTTAAAACACAGACTCTTCTCCTGGATTAGCTTGAGGCGCTTCTCCAGGGTCATTCCTGTGAATTTGCCACATTTGGAACCAATCCAGTGGTCTTTACTTCCACAGGCTTGGCACTCCATTTTTTGTGAGGGTGGTTTTTTGTCCTCCTCCTTCTCTTCAACCAGCCCTTGATGTCCTCTTCTCTGATTGCCTTTTTGTGGTGGCCTTTTTCCTGATTGTGAATTTAAATTGTTCACTGGACGATTTACATCCAAGGCCATTGCCCTAGACTCGATGAATTTTGTCAACTCTGCTAATGGAGCCCAAGTTTTGCTAGATCCTGAGTGTAAGTCCCAGGCTTGCCTCGTGTCCACGTCGATTAACCGCCTCAGGTAACTGCTGATCACTGTGTCCCAGTGTTGTACTGGCTGACCCATTGCCTTGACCGCCTCTAATGCTTGATTGATCGTATCGACGATCTTGATCAGTTGCTCCTTGGATCCTGTGCTCACTTTCAAGTTCCAAATTCGATTCAGGTACTCTCCGATGATGTTCTTTGGATTCTCGTACCGATCTTCCAGGATTTTCCATGCCACTTGATAATTTTCTCTGGTAACTCCAAGGCTACCAATTAGATTTGCAGCATTACCTTTGACACAGGATCTTAAGAGGATTAGCTTGTCCTGATCGTTGATGGTGGTTCTCCCTAGAGTAGACTGATACAGATTACTAAATGCAGGCCATTTTGTATAATCACCATCAAATGCTTCTGTATCTACTTTAGGTAAATTCAGCGCAGTGTTCGTGGCTGAACTCGATTGTCGGACTAATGACTCAATTTTCGTCAATTGAGCAATTTGTCCCGCAATTACGTATCGAATCTCTTTGTAAATCGATTGTATTTCGCCAAAAATATTTTCGTTGAAATACTGATGCCTCGATAAATGCGCGGGAGCGTCTGCGTTGAGTTTCTCATCATAATCTGAGCATTTGTCAAATTGTTTCTCGATCATTTTCTCCTTTGTACGCAATAACTCGATTGAACTATTCTCGGTCGCGTTTGATAATAGCTGATTCAATTCGCTCCGAAAATCTACTAATCGTTTGAATTGCACACGGAATTTGCGATTCCAAACTTCAGTAATTGCTGCGATTGCTTCTCGATTAACATCTCTTGATTGCCCCGGTGGCGGTTGTTGTGTGATATTAACCCCGCCCCCCGTACTCAAACGCGTGTTGTCTGGCTGTAAAAGCGGTAAGACAAACGTGGGATCAACCGATATTTTTTTTCGCAGATCTGTTTGATCTGACTGCTCGGCATCCTCTCTGTCTGAGGAGTCTGATGTGCTGGTGTCTTGATCCTTGAACTCTTCATTGATTGGAAGCCCTGTCACTGGATCGATGTTATCTCCTAATTCTGTAAAATCAATTTTAATTGTTTTCTTTGGAATTGCTCCTTTACTAGACCCATTTCCGGGATTTGGCTGCTCTGCTTCCTGTTTCTCCTGCTTCTCTGGTCCATCAGCCATTGTAATTAATTTAATTAAAATTACTTATCTTAATTGCGATGAAAAGAATTAATAAGTTTGATGGGTTTCTCCTTATTCAATTGAATAGCGCGCGTGGCTGCCAGTCAGTCGATGCGCCAGTGCCTCACTCGTAGGCTATCCCCTCTACTCTCCCTACTTCGCTGCTAGTCGACGGCTCTCGTTGATGCTCGGCTCTGACGTCAAACGCGTCACTGCTGTTTGGCGCTGGTGGGAATGATGATAGTCTCTCTCTCTCTCGCACTTGCACAAAATTCACGACGAATTTTCAATGCTTATAACGCGCGTTTTTGAACGTAAACAAACCCGACACTCAATGTTTTGGTCACTGTTTCCACTGATTCTATTGTCTCAAATACCCGAATTTTATTGAATTTATTTTTTTCGAATTTTCGACAAAATTCTCTCGATGATTTTCACTGATTTTACGCGAAATAAATTCTTTCGATTTATTCAATTGAATTAAATTCACTTTGATTTAATCGCACAAAAGTATTTATTTTATTGAATTAATCAATTTCACTGCAATGTTTGATTGTTTATTAATTAATTAATTCACTCGGGTAACTTTAATTTAATTAAATTAGTTATACTGCACTTCACACGAAATAATGTCTCAAAATTTTTGATGAATTTCAGCAAATGCTTTGTCTTTTATCATTTTTCACCATCCGGCCTCTCGAAGGACCATGTTAAGAATTTTCCCAATTTTTAGTCGAGTTAATTCTTACAAAGAAAATCCGATGCAACTCGTCGTGATTTTCCTGATGATGTACTCAAGTGGACTATGTGAAATAGCCGGTTCTCCGGATGGAAAGAAATAACAAAGGCGGAAAAAAGACAAAACACTAGGAATTGTAGATGGTCTCAAATGAATCTGAACACGTGATTTAAAAAAACATATAAACTCTTTAATAAATAACGTGACTAGATACAAGCACAATTGATACTTTGCCCGCACTGATTTTAAGTCTCTTTGTCTCTGAATTGTCTCTTTGATAAATGTCTCTTGTTTTCACTTAATTGATTAATTTCACAGTTATTAATTTCGGTTGTAAATCGATATTAATTGTTGATTAATGTTCTCATTGATTGATCTCACTCAAACCGTTAAATAATTGCGATTATTTATTTGCCATGTGTCTATCGACTCGGCGTCGGTTTTCTCGATGATTTACACAATAGATTGCACACACACGATGTTGCGTTGATAATTTCTCGACGATCAGTGACGCGTTAGCCCGCGTCTTTTTGTTGCTGGGCCACTAGAGAGGTCAATGTGCCTCTAGTGACCATTAGGATAATTTCCTCGATGATTGACGTGATGACTGATCCGATGGTAATTCGGATCAGCCGATAATCTAGCATGATTTTTAACACACTTCTTTTTACTTGTCAAAGAAATATCTAATGAATTTATTCTTATTATTATCTCGATTATTCGCGCACACAAAATTATTCGGTTATTTCTAAAATAATAATTAGTACATACTTATTGTAAACACTTAGATTATTTATTGTTATTATTTAATTCAATTATCTTATTAAACTTCACGTATTTATCCTTAAAGCATATTTTTTTAATTTTACATTGTTATACACTAATTCACTTAATCTTATGATCCTTAGTACTAACACTTATGGTATCCTATTTTACCGACTGAAGGTTACTTCACTATTCGCGGGGAGTTCCCTCGTCTTTGAAGTTTCGAATTCGACTGCCTTCCCTGCGGCCCGCGTGCTCCTTTTATACCCATAAAAACATTTACTGGGCCATTTTTGGTCATTGCTAAATTTAAATAATTTAAAATAAAACTAAATTTTCCTTTGTGTTCCGACGTTTCGATTCCAATGCAGAATCCTCCTCAGGGAACCAATTTATTCTCTAATCAAATACAACAATATACGTGATAATGGACATTCGTTCGACTTTGAAAAATCAAAAATCTTGCATTCAGCACAAAATAAATTTGAATTGGACATTACAGAAATGTTTTTTATAAAGAAGAATCATGACTCAGCAGTTAATTATTTAACTGATTGTAAAAAACTTGGTAATTCATATGATCAACTTATTAAGAAGTAAAAGTTAAAAATTCTTGCAATAGATTCCTAAGACTGAGTATGTTAATATTTGAATATTATAGGGTTTTTATTTTTATTTTTGTGATTCATGTTCATTGAAGTCTGTTTTATCAGGCTAGGGATTTCTTTAGTGTATTGTTTTGTCATTGAATTATCGACAATCATGATAATCAGTAAGAGGAAATTTTTATATGGAAATTGTTAGTTAATATTTTTGAATTTGGCATTTATTAACATTATTTTTGGATCAGAAAATCCAAAAAAATGTTCATCACAATAAGGTTTGACGAAAATTTTTTTAATAATATTGACTTCTTAGTTTTTAAAAAAATAACTCTCGTTGTACAATTTTCATTTAAATGATTTATAGGTTATGTCACCTTATTAGGGATAGATGTCAAATGTTAATGAATTTTGAAGAAAATTTATATAATTTATGAAATTGATCAAGTTATGAAGGTAATGTAAAAAAATGTCACATCATTGAAAATATTTTTGTAATAGGTTTTCTTGGTTTTTTGATGATAAATTTTTTATCTGTTGTATTTGATTAGAGAATAAATTGGTTCCCTGAGGAGGATTCTGCATTGGAATCGAAACGTCGGAACACAAAGGAAAATTTAGTTTTATTTTAAATTATTTAAATTTAGCAATGACCAAAAATGGCCCAGTAAATGTTTTTATAAATTGAATCATTGGTCGGAATTGAAAATTAATCCTTTTATACCCCACCGGTCTATTGTTCTTTCCTAAATTCTAGGCTTTAATTATTTTATGTTCTAATTATATATTTTCGTAATTCCTATTAATCTGGGATTACTTTGATATGCCTTAAAGAAAGCTGAACCCTATTCCTCCCTATTTCCTAAGGTTTCTACTATATCGCTCAGAATATGTAATCGATATAATCCCTGCTTCACTTTGATTAATTTAATACCCTATTCTCTCATTTCGGTCTATAATTGACGGAGAACGTGTAATTATAGGCATGAACCTTTAAATCTTGTTTTGCCTAAATCCCCACGTTACCCCGATTACAGATATGTAATTGTCCGTTCATTTTTATCTATTGTTAATTAATGCAATTATTTAATTAATCCGTGATGAACCCGTTGAGAGAACCTCTCTTTCCCGCGTTTAGAGGGCAGCACCATACCCATCCCTCATCACGCTGGCTCTATCCGGTTCGTTCCCCTTCTAGCACATAGGTGGCAGCACGGGAGTCTTTGGTCTTCCCGTGCCGGACTTTCCCGTGCTGCTACGATGTTTTTAGTTGAAACGTTATATTATTTCCGGATTATTACGGAAATAATAACGTGAATTTATTCGGTATTTATTCAGCCATGATTTATTTATTTAACGCCCAGATTCTCGAAATAACTGCGGATTACTTCTGCAATGCGGCATGGAGACGCCAATTACGTTTCTTTAATTTCTCACAGGTTTATTCTGTAGTAAATATTCTAATATTTCGTCAAGCTCTATGCCTCATTCGTCCACAATTATTCCTTTCATCTTTTCGGCCCAATTAACCCTCAACAATCCGGCTAATTATTTCTCAATTAATTATCTGAGGCTGAACACGCGGTAATGGAGTTACACTTACTTTTTTTTTTTTTTTTTTTTTTTTTTATTCAGCTATCGTAGCTTCCATTGAAGCTAATTAGCATGGTACAAATGTTGTATTTTTACATGTATATACATTGTTTGTGATTTTAAAAGTTACATTAGTATAAATATATACATATATTCCAACATACATATGGGGCATTCCACGCCAAATCGGACACCATTTGGCTTTTGCATCTCGGATATTTTTCATAATTTTTTATATTATAGTATCAGTTGAAAGAGGCCTTCCTGAATTTTTTCATTTTTTTTTGTAAAGCCGTTTCTGAGAAATCAATTTTTCAAAAAAAACGATACTTTTTCTAAAAATGCCCATAACTTTGCAAAAATGGTCCGATTGGGACGTTTTTTTTTTTGAAAATTTGTGTTTTTGAACACAGTTTGCAAATAAAAAGTCGGAACAATTTTCGAGACCGTATTTTTATAAAATTTTGAAGTTTTTAGTACAAAATGTCGATTTCTGAAAAACACGTACTGATCGATTTTCTTGCAAATTTTTCCTAAAAAACTGTCACCCATTCCGCAACTTTTGAGCCTAGTCTGATGATGGGATCTATTTTTTTTCGAATTTTCAACATTATTTGAGAAAAAAAACTATACACAAAAGCTCTTATTGAAAATTTTCTGATATATTATGATTATTTCAAGTTTATATATTAGTTTACACATTTATCGTTAGCAAAAGATAGTAGTAGTATAAAGTTCTTATCATGTTTCGTTATTTTTTTCACTGGATAGCTTCAATTCCTTACACGTTTGAATATTTTCTGAATTTGCGATTCTGAAGAAAACGAAAATTCTTTGAATCTCAAAGTTCCTTCTCCGTCCGGAACTACACAATGGTATTTTTGTGTGCCTGTTATTGTTTCCGCTCTCGTGTATCGTTTCTCTAATGATTCTTTAGCCTGGAGATATTCATCATTAGAGAAGAATCGAGCATGAACATTCGGCAAACAATTTGGTTTTTCCGCCCAGTCGTATAATTGTTGAGGAGTTGAAATTTGTTCATCATATAGAAGTTGAAGGCTTGCTCGTGCTGCCATTCTTTTGACAGTGCCCCCTACTCCATCACAAGACCCTTTGCCATGAGCTGTTGCGAAATAATGCCATTCAGCTTCTAGTCCAAAGTCTTTTTTATGGTAATTCAGATTCACAAAATTTTTATAATTTTTAAATCGTTGAGGCGCTCCATCGGAGAAGTGAAGAACTTTCGCAGCATCTTTGGATAGTGTTTTGATAAAGTTAGTCGTAATCTTAGTGAATTCGTGAACAGCAACTGCGTGGTGAGATAAGCAATCTGATATTATAACTACACTTTTGTGAATGAGTAGATTATTTTCTTTGTAGTGAATCACGACTGAATAAACTGTTGCCTGATTGTTATTCCAATGAAATCCAGACTCCGCATTCTGAATAGCGAAGGCATAATTTTCCGCAAAATCGCAGATCACAATGTACTCATTTTCTTTTAAAGATTCTTTTAACGATCTCAAATAGTTTGCTTCTTCTTTAGCAATATGATGATGTGGTAAAAGATCAGTTATATTCTCACAAAAATTGTCAACAAAATCTGTTGAGTTTTTCACAAATGTCTCCAAGCTTGTACGAGGCTTCGAAATCCAATATTCGTAAGTTATTTCATCAACTCCATTTTGATCAAGTACATCCAACAGTAAATCTTTCAAAGTTTGTACTCCTGGGCACTCATCACATTTGGAAAAATAATATTCAGAAGCTGGTTGCTGACACATAATTATTCTAAAGCAATCACTACAAAGCTTCACTGGTGTTGCTAAATGGCTTGTTAAAGTTGCTAAATTACACCCTGCAATAAAAGATCATGATTATTCTTCGACAAAAATTTTATTAATAAACACTCACCTAACATCATCAGCTTGACGTTTTGATGCATACAACAAACGCAAATAGTGTGAGTTCCGCTAGAACCTGCAAGTACGCAGTGTTGAGGACGTAATGACGCCAATCTAGAGAAACCGACGCGATTACCAGGATGTCGTTCTTTAAGAAGTTCATATAATTCGCGCAAGCTGGAGAGAATAAGTCGTTTCTGGGTATGTTCACGTTTTCCCTCATCATTTCGAATGGAAAGATAATCTTTCATCCCAGGCATATCGTACTGATTTCGTCATCAACATAGAATTCCAAAATTTGAGATTTGATATCACTCGATAATGGGCAGCCTAGAAATTAAAAAATTCAACTTATCTTCACTGAATGAGAAATCAATAAGTGGTTTTCATCTGGAAAAGTTCGTTAACAACTTAACTTCGCAATTGGTGTTGAAAAAATCCCTTTCTCCTCACGGAGATTTCTAGCTAAAGATGCCATGCATCTTGAAGAGCCCATTAGGTCCCGATTCGGGATATACCCCACGTTTCAGGAAGAAGTGTGAGGATCTGAATTTTTTCAGATCGTGTTGTATTATTATCGATAAATTTCATTTTCAATTTTTCAATCATCTCCAAGAAGTCCTTCAAATTACTTGCATCGTCAGTGTCTTTTGATATTCCTCAAGTCGTACTCAAATCATGATATAACTTTTTGCACTCTGTTTAGCAAATAAGATTGATTATCAACTTGTTTTTTAACAACTGGAGATTGATTCCATAATGCCATTGCATCATTAACTACAGGCAACACAGTTTCTAGGCTCAATTGAGACAGACTACTAGTTCGTGAGGTTAGCTGTTCATCTGCATCTCCTAATTGTGAATAGTAATGGGATCAATCATTCATTTCAATTTAAAAAATTGTTTTGATGAAATTAAAAAAAAATTGAAAATTCTCTACAATGTTTAATTGATCTAACCAGACGTGGTTGTTGAAATTGATGAAAGAGTCCTCTGAGTGACAGCATCTTCGACTTCACCTTCAACTTCATCATCATTAGCAACAGGAGCAGTCTTTATTGAGTCCAATTCCTTTCTACACGACGTCCACAATAAGTCATCATTACTTAAATTATGTAAATTTTGTTGAGTAACAGAAGCACGTCGGAGACTTTTCTTCACTCTATGATTTTCCAATTGTAACGGATTACAGCACAGATTATACATCCCGAAATTTGACATCGTACAAATTTTCACAATGAATTGTTTTCTTTCAAAAAGTGAATAGTGGAAATCCACAGATATTTCTTTGGAAGAAGTTATTGTAGGTTAGGAGACACTGTGAATACAGGTATGGAAACAACACTCCTATTCTTATCCTGCTATGGGGTCGGGGACAGGAACGATACTCAGCCGCTAGGTTATCCAACGCAATTTTCATTACCGACCGTAATCTAAGGCTGCAATTGATTTTGGAAAGCGCCAACTTTTAAACGCACATATGAACTGGACACTTTCAAAATTAGTTATGTCCTTCAGAAATCGATTTTGAAGGAATGGAATGAGAATTGATACATAATCATATGTTGTAATATATTTAACTGAAAATTAACGGTGATAATTATGGGAATTTAGATCATAAAAATGGGAAAATTCGAAAAAAAATAGATCCCATTATTATCCCATCATCAGACTAGGCTTAAAAGTTGCGGAATGAATGACAGTTTTTTAGGAAAAATTTGCAAGAAAATCGATCAGTACGTGTTTTCCAGAAATCGACATTTTGTACTAAAAATTTCAAAATTTTATAAAAATACGGTCTCAAAAATTTTTCTGACTTTTTATTTGCAAACTGTGTTCAAAAACACAAATTTTCAAAAAAAAACGTCCCAGTCGGACCACTTTTCGCAAAGTTATGCGCATTTTTAGAAAAAGTATCGTTTTTTTTGAAAAATTGATTTCTCAGAAACGGCTGTGGAAAAATGAAAAAATTCAGGGAGGCCTCTTTCAACTGATACTATAATATGAAAAATTATGAAAAATATCCGAGAGGCAAAAGCTAAATGGTGTCCGATTTGGCGTGGAATGCCCCATATACATTCAAATATTTTTCCCATTTTTTAAGCTCCTTTTTTTTCATCCCCTATATTTTTATGTCACATTTTTTTAAGAAAGTGAAAATATATTTCAAGGCCTCAATATTGGGATGCGCGAGAAACATCTCAATGCAAAATGGAGCTATGCTAAATTTTCTCAAGATTAACATCAATGTTGTTCTTTGGTCGTCGAATATGGGGCATTGCCACAGCACATGGTTTAGGTCTTTCTCTGGATACCCACACTCACATGAGGGATCCTGAACAAGTCCAACGCGAGCAAGAGAGCTGGGTAGATGGTAGTGGTTGGCCCTGGCGCGATTTACGAAAGTTATAAATTCTCTCGTTAGTTTGCGTCTGTAATACCAAGGCTGTAAACTGTCTCTGAAATACTTCTCAAAGTAAATTTTTCCTTTTGTTTCCCCAAGCCCTGTGATGTGAGCAGTGGTGTTTTCCTCCATTCGTCTCTTGTACTGGTCTCTAAAATCAGAGAAGGGGACCACCACCTCCACACAGCTCTCACGCCTAGCCACCTCTTTCGCCAGTTTGTCAGCCCGTTCATTCCCCTCAATTCCATGATGAGAGGGTACCCATACCAGTCTTGTCTCTCCACTCGCAATACGCTTTCTAGAGATCAATTTTTGTCTAATTTTGAAAAGAAATGGATTTATTCTTATATCTATCTTTGGATTTTCAAGGGACAATAGAGCACTCATGGAATCCGAGAGAATATATACATTTCTCTCCGGATTGTCCATGGCTATATCCATTGCCTCATTAATGGCACAACATTCTGCAGTGAAAATTGATGAGTATTTGTGTATGCTAAGCGTTCTGCTGATGGATAGTTCAGGACAGATGCATGCCACGCCTACGGATTTTCCATTTTGCTACCTTCAGTATAAATATATAGAGGATTTTTGTCTAAATTTTGAATCACATCCGGGGGCTCAGGGGCACCTGGTAGACGTATGATTTGATCTAATTCTATATCTGTATCAATTTTCGTTATACTAACAGAATAACATATGCATAAATATCGTACTTATCATTTTTATACAAGCAATCTTTGTTTCTCAGGGTTTCTACTATGCAGTTTCTGAGCATTCTTTTCTGATGGCATTTCTTCAGGTTAATTGCAGCAAAGTGCTCAATTATAGTCTTCGATTTTGACCCACAATTTGGAAAGATTTTTAATAGGAAAGTAGAACACAAAAGTTGAGCCCTTTCTTCAATCAATGGAAGCTTTGTCTCAGCAATAAGGATGTTTGTTGGAGTAGAGATCCTGTAACCCAAAGCACCTCTAATAGCCGCATTTTATATCTTCTCTATTTTCATTCTAAGGTCTTTTCTAGTAGGATAGTAGATGAAAATTCTGTACTCCATCATGGAGCGAACATAACTCTTATATAACATTACCAGGGTTTCAGTATCTGATCCCCACCAAGTCCCTCTCAAAAACTTAACAATATTCATATATCTTGTGCATTTTTTCTCCACTTCTAGAACTTGCTCTCGAAAGTTCAACTTGAAATCGAATATAATGCCCAAGAATTTGACTTTGTTCTGGGATTTGATGACAACGTCACCCACTCTGATACCCACTTCACCAGGCGGAACTTTTTTCCTGTTAAAGTGAACTAGAATTGTTTTTTGAGGTGAGAGGTCTAAGCCCAACTCTAATAATCTTGTCCCAATAATGTTCACAGATTGCTCCATATTGTCGATACAATCGTTTAAATTCTTGTTGGCATAATAAACACAGATGTCGTCTGAAGTTTAGAAATTTGAATCTTGTTACCAATTCCTTGAGTTACACTTACTTGTGACAGCCAATGGTTTTTACTCTCCGGATTTTCTCTACTAATTTCTCACTTGGAGTCACTTTATTATTCAATCACTTATTACTAATTTCTCTCGGAGTTCTTTGTTTCACTTAATATTATACTTATTATCACTAAATGTTCTTAATTAATCACTTAATCACTAATTAATTACTTCATTACTATGAACAACTTAAAATGTACGTTATTTGCCTTTTGCAGTTATTACAGGAATAGGGATTTTCACTACAGCTGTGAAAATCCTCACCTCTGCCCTCAGCAGGTGCTACCTCTATCTATAATCAGTCGATAAATCGTATATCAAATGTAGAGTTATTACCTTCATCCGGAGGAAAAGGGAAAGGGCGCCTCGACGATAAAACCCCCTCACGATCACATCGTAACAGACCCCTCTGCCAGACGAGACGCACTCTTTCCTCGTCCTCGACTCCTGTGTCTCCAATTTCCGGTTCCCTGTGCAGTTCTTATTCTATGTTACCTGACTGTCTTACAACTCCGTCTCCGGCAGCTGCTCACCATCACTTCATCGGACTGAACTGGCTCGTTTGGATGGGTCTTTCAGGGATTTATCGGTTTTGATGAGATGACTACTTGGTTTACGTGTGTCTTATTTTTTTTCTCTTCCCTTTGGCCTTCTGGCACATTCGTCGACTAGGATATGCCTCATCTTCACAATACTGTCTCCCTCTTTCTTTTCTAACTCGACTTCATTGTACTTCTTATTTACGACAATCCTGTGCTCCCTCCGGATCTACTCTCCGGCGACAAGGTATCTTGTAACTTGCTGTACTTACGTGGAAATATTCTTCACGACATAATCGTACAAAAGCCAAAGGAACAATGTGATAACAAAAAAAAACAATTTAAATAAAGTAAAACTCTATTACGGCGTTCTTCCACCCTATGACCATCAGCTTATTGGTGGTGCCTTAGCGCGTCGAGATGAGCCGGACCATGAAAAAAAAACAAAATGAATCGAAAAGAAACGATATAATTTTCGCGTGAGAGGGTTCCCGTGTGAGAGAAGAAGGCACCTTCGGCTACTCCCCACTTCCTCGCTGATTTTCTTTCCTTCCTCTCCTCAGCTTCTCTGGCGTCCGCATTGATATTCCAGCGCGGACGACCCCACGGGCAGCCGGTGATTAATATCGCCGCATGGCCATCTGACTTCCTCTCTGCAGAGGAGGTGCCGGTCCTTTGCCAGTCACTGTACCCCAATCTGTCCACAGCAGACCTCAGTGACGGCTCGTAAATGTTGATCACTTGATGCTTCACCTGATGTTCTGTTTAAGGCCATAGATCTTCGCCTCTCATACCTTAGCGTTCTCATGGCTACCTTTGTGATTGCTGAAGCGTTGTCCGTGGGTTGCGGTAGAATCTTTTCATCAACTAGCTCAGTCGGCGTACGACTAGTTCCTTCTAGCATTTCATCCGTAACCTTTGAACGGGCGACCTTGAGGATATCTAGGAGCGAAGGTTTTAGCGTGCTCTCAGGTGTTCCAACGACTAGTTCTTGTCGTTGTCTTGCAATCGTGATGCGATTCCCATTCTTTGACGGAGACTCTCGGGATGAGTGGTTCATCTCAGTTGAACTTCTTTTGGAGTCATGTGACCTGTCTTTGTCCTCACTCTGAGGCATCTGCTTCAGTTGACTCCGGTGTTCCGGACTTGCTTTAAGTTGCTGCGGTCGTTCAACCTTGTTGGCCCATCCTGATGGTACATGGGATGCCGAAGTGGCTCCGTATGACGAACCTCCTTGATAGGTGTTCACGGGTCCGGTTGAGCCTTGCAGATCTGTGGATGGTCGTGGGGTCCAGTTTCGATATTTACTGGATTCCCAGCCCGTTTGGGCTGACTGCTCAGTCTAGTCAGGCTATTAGTGAACCCTTCCGCGGTTGTCCGACCCTGCATGGTTCCTCCGTTCGACCTCTCTGGTGTCTTCTGACTGGGCAGTGACATACTCCCTTCGTGCATTTGTCCGACTACCGTTCGATGATTCATTCCGACAGTGTCCAAGTTTGTAGGAGCTCGCGGCGAACTTGGTGCAGTCATCGGGCTGCCCCCAGAGATGCTGTTCCATGAATCCCCTGTCAGTGGCGATACCATGCTTGGCGTGTGTGGCCAGGTTTCGGTCACGGAATGCGCTTCCCTCTTTTCCGTAGTTCCGGAGGCTGGCCCAAAGGGTAGCTGCGCCAGGCTTCGTGCTCCTCCAACACTTACAGGTGGGACCTCTGCCCGGTTCACGGTTGGATTCCAGGCTGCCGCAGTTGGTCTTTCATTTATTCTTTGAGGTGCTCCGACCGACGTTTCACTTGATGTCTTCCTGATGTTGATTCTTGAGAATACGTGCTGGACGGATTCCGCTTCCCCAGTTTTGTTGGAGACGTTTGACGATTGACTTCTGTCGTTGGCTCTTACTATATGGTGGTTGCGATTCTCCAAGGATGCCTCAGTTCGTCGTCTAACCGGCGGAGCCTGTTGCATTATACCTTTGTTTCCGGGAAACGAGGTGTTTCCGGAAGAATGACTTGGAACTGCTCCAACTGATGACACCTCTTCGTGATGAACTTCAGAGCTAGTCCTCAACCTAAGACTACTTGTTGCTCCTCCACTGGAGCCCAGTGTCATGCGTGCTGAGTGATTCCATCGAGTCCCACTAACCGTCAGTTCCTGGCCAAATCGACCATCACCCAACGATTGGTGAGGGCTAGGAACACCCCACTGGTGTCTGTCAGACGACTGTGCTGCTGCGAGGTGCGCCATGTGAGAATAGGCCTGGTCCACTAACTGATGTTCAGGGGCACGACCGTAACAAGAGGCACGACGGAATCCAAGTGAAAAATTGGATAAAAAAATGAGAATGAATGGCAGAGAGGTCCAGGCTCTTCTACTACTTTTTTTTTATTTCCCTTCTATTATTCCCTTGCCTCGACGCATCCTCTTTTCTGCAGCAATGATGAAAATCATTGCTGAAGAGAGGGACACGGTTGAATTGCCGGAAAGAAATGAAGAAAAAATCTTAAAAATGGCCCAGAGAACCGACTTTCTCTACAATTTCTAAATAATTTATTTCTAACTATTCCTTCGCCTTGACACATTCTTCTCTCTCTAGCAACGATGAAAATCATTGCTGAAGAGAGTGAAAGATCAAATTGTAGGGAAAAATTGAAAGCAAAGAAATTAGTCCAATCAGGATTTCTGTGAAATCGGTTCTTTTTTCAAATAAGAAGGCAGATATTGTTAAACATTGAATATAAATGTCGTCAAACTATATGCGGACTGATAGTGCTCCGAACCACATCAACAAGCACGTGCCCATCGTTGATCCCAGACTATAATTGCTGCGTTCTAGTCATGTTCTGAAATTGGGCATTTATCACATCTTAAAAAAAATAAAATGAAAAATTATGAATCTTTTGTGATTTTGAAGATATCTTTGAGGCAGCTGAAGATGAAGGAAAATGTTCAGAGATATTTTTTATGCAGAATTTAATTTTCCACGAGAAAGGTCTCTTCATGAATTCCTCTTAACCCAATGGTTTCAGGTATATTCACGAACTATTGGAAAGAAAAGAAAATATTATTCTAGAACATGAAAAAATCATCAATTTATCGATTTTTCAAGTTATGTTGAAGGTTGGAGATGGAGAAAAATGGCAAGAGACCGATTTTGAGCAGAATTAGTTTTCTACAAAGGTCAATTAATCAGTTTTTCTGAATCTAATAGCTCCAAAATACGTTGTATTGGACTCTACAAAAGTAGAGTGGATTTCAACGATCTTCTACAAAAAAATTTCTTCAATTTGGTTAAATAGTAATTTTTAGATTTCTTTTCAATTATTTCATAAAAATCCTGAATTCTTTTCAAAAACATCTTTTTTCGTATTAAATTTTTTCTTTTTTAATTTTTATTGCGATTGAGAATCTATGATATGAAATAATGTCTCGAATAAAATTAATATTTTTTTTTCTCCTATTAGTTGATTACTTAGATTGAATCCACGAATCGCATATAATTTTGAATTCCCAAAATGTGAATTATTGTGAGGATTATTTATGCTTTTTAAGATAAATTATTCAATAAATAGAATTCCCTATTTTTCTTCCTTCTATTTCTTCATTCAACTTGAGGAATTATTTCAACACTCGAATTGCAACTGCCAAATCTGTTCTCCAACATTTACCAATTTCATCTCTTCTCTCCATTATTCTTCACTTATTTAATTAATTTTTTTAAATTTCATTTTATTATTTTCACATCAATAATTTTCCATGTCCTTCATCTCCATCAGCTTAACCTGTACCTCTAAGCTCGATTACTCTACCCTCGGAATCCAGTCATAATTCCATCATTCCTTTTCCATGAACATCTACTGTTTGTTTTGTATTCAACATATATATGTATATCATATATATATGTTGACTGCCTAAAACCGCCATGATGGAAGATTTTTCATAGCCGCACTGTTAGCTCAGCCGCCATTGTATCTCAGAATGAGACCCTTTTGGGGTCTCAAGAGTGTCTACAAAATGAGACCCCTGGATTTGTAAATCCAGAAATTTCTTTCTAAAAATGGTTCCCATTATTATCTCGCCCTTCCAACAATAACTCCATTTCTCAAAAACATATTTTTTCAGGCAGGCAGAATTGGAGTACGTGTTCGTAAAGATGTTCTCGAAAACGTGAGGAAACATCTCTCTCGCATGATATCATCACTTGAAAGTTGTGATACTTGGATAAATTCAAGTGACAATTTTTAACTTCCCGATAAGGAAGTTGTATTCGCCCTGAAAATCGATTTTCGATTTATCATCAGATCTCGATGTTTCAAGATGCTGACATGAATTGCTGAGATTTTTACGGAGCTGTCCGTGCGCGCGCGCGTGTGTGTGTGTGTGTGTGTGTGTGTGTGTGTGTGTGTGTGTGTGTGTGTGTATGTATGTATGTATGTATGTGCGTATGTGAGGAAATTTTGAAAAACGATTGCACTGCCATTACTTATCCGATAAAAATTTCTTTTAATGGAATGGAATCATCTTTATGTAACTAAGCCCTGATTAGATTATGAGCCATGTCAGCTCATTAGTTTCTGAGTTTTATACGGAAAAGTGATGAAAAAAATACGAAATTTGTGAAAAATTCCCAAATTTCAAACAAAAATACGTCACTAGTAGAGGATGATGGGGCGAAAGGGACCACCCTGCGATAAAGTGAAACCGGTAGGGGAGGGGTGGGCCTTATGGTAAAACGAACAGCCCTTTCACATTATAAAGAAAATCTGTAGCCAGACAATGAATGAATCGCGAAGTTTTTTTTGTGACCTCTGAAAGGTCAAACACATTCTAAAACCAATACGACAACACTCCTCCATTCACGAACGAGCGTAGCGAGCAAGCCAGAGCGTATCCCAAATCGCGAGCGAGCGCAGCGAGCGAGTAATAATGCACCCATCGTTCGAATTATAATACACCAGAGTATCACATAGACGAGTTACTAGAGCTGCCGTGTACACGTGAATTGAACACGAGTAATAAAACGATTTGCGATGACGTGACACGTAGAAAATTCTAATGGCGGCTGCCATGGCGGCCACCATGACCGACGTCATCACAAATTTGCCGCTTCCCATGGAGTTCTTTTTTATGGCAATTTTTTTCATGGCGATTTCTTCTATAGCGTTTCTTTGCTTTTGCGATTTTTTCCATTTTCTTTCTGTGGCTTTCTTTCATAGCTTTCCTTTCCATTGCGATTCTTTCCATGGCGTTCTAGAATCTAGTCCCGGGAAGGGGACGAGGAATTTTAATGGAAATATTGTTTATGCAAGGAATTAAAACTCATAACGATCGAAGAGCCCAAGGATGCATATTAATGGTGATATCAACGAATGCAATAAATGTCTTACTTACAGTTTATCGAAATTGGATCGTAAGGAAGAGAGATATGTACAGGAATGGAGTAATACCCAGGTAGGAATTGATGATCGAGACAACCTTTGGTTAGCCTTTGCCCAAGGCTGAAAGTGACTAGTCTGAGGCTCAGATAGCAAGACTGCGACAAGCTTGAATGAGCCTCAGAATGATGAGATCCCCCCAAACCTGAAAGCTGAGGCTTTCCCCAGCACTCAGATCTAAGGCTGAACTGAGAGTGAACCATTCCTTATAATGGGGCTGTAAAATGTTTGAAGAATTTTTAAACATTAATCATTATTTCATTATAAAGCTTTTTACGAGATAAATTAGTTCAGATAATATTGGAAAAGAAATCAATATGGACAAAAAGTTGCTTTGGCTTAGATTTAAACCCACAACCAATGATTCTAAATTTTCCAAGTGAAAACAAGTTATTCCATTGTTATTAATTATTCTCGACCCAGACAGTATGGATATATTTATTCAGGTGCTGCGTGCGGATATTGCTTCCCAGAGAAGGTCATCCTGGTGTGCCGCTGTTGTCCAAGACATACACCGAATGCCTGTGTCTGAAATATGCATCTATTCCACTGGGCTATTTCACTAACTCGTATTCATAGTAAATAAAGCCGAATTATAAGGTGGCTCAACCTTTCCTCTAATTGACACTTTGAAAGTTTACATTCAAGAAATCCATTCTCTACCCTTTCAATGTCATAATAATAATTTTATTCCATTATCCATCAACTTGCATAATTAATGAAAATATTTTGTCGATTTGAATCGAAATCTGGCTTGGCCCAGGATTGAGACAAGCCTCAAATAAGACTATGCGAAACATTGAAAAAATCTCATTTAAAAAAATGGAATATACATACTAACAATGCATTGTTATTGTTATTGCAATAATAATGAGAAATCCCTATCTAATGAACGAAGGCTGACCCAAGACTCGTCCAGCCTTCAGAATGAAGCTTTTGTAGAGGAAGCGTCAATTGAGGCTGACTCAAGCTTAAGCTGAATTTTGAAAATGAAGGAATAAAAACTGATAATTTCAGCATAAATTTGACAACAAGGAGGAGCCTGGCACAGGCTTGGCTCCCCAAGCCTCAGTGCGCCAAAGTTAATAAGAGGCTGTACTCGTTGTCAGCCTCGGCGCTTCTTCTTCTTCTTATTCCTTTTGGCTATACAGGGTGATTTTTTTCAAACGTAAAGGCAATTAACTGGAGATAGCTGGAGGTGTGAGAAGTACGGGAAAATTTTCAAAAAAAATTTTGGATACATATTTTTTGAGTTATTAGCGATTAAAATACGCCAATGGGCTTGGAGGATTTTGGCGCGCAAAACGGAGTGGGGGAAATGAGTGGCGATGTGGCAACGCTGAATTAGCGAACAGTTGAAGCCGAGAATTTTGAATGACGTTTAAGACCCCCAAGACGTACTGCTTAAGCGCTCAGGGTGCACTCGGAGTGCATCCGAGTGACGTGGAGACGCTATCTAACGACATCACAGTACTTTTACATATGAATGATGATTCGGGAGTCTATGTTGGACCTTGTAACGTGTTAAATCCGAAGAAAAATGGGTCTAAAACCTAGCGTTTCCTATTTTGAATAGAGAAAGTCCGACTACTCATATCCTTGGAGTGTTCATGGACGAATATCATTACCATGAACACTCCATTTAAATGAGTAGTCGGACTTTATTTATTTAAAATAGAAAAAGCTAGGTTTTAGAGCCATTTTTTTCGAATTGAACAAGTTACAAGGTCCAATATAGACTCCCGAATCATCATTCATGTGTAAAAATGCTGACGGAGCATCCGAGCCACTCCCGTAAAGCCCTCAGGAGGGCTCCAAGATGCACTGCATGAGCGTTGGGAATTCGCCTCAGGGGCATCGTTCGATGGTGTCTCCATGTCCCTCGGGTGCACCCCAGGTGCTCCTCAAGGGCTTAAACAGCACATCTTGGAGACTTTTTTAGCACTTCCAAAATGCACGAGGTGCACGGGAAGTGCATCTGAATGGCGTGCGGATGCCTTTCAAATGCACTACCTGTGCACCTCAAGCACCTATGCAGTGCATATTGAGAGTGCTGAAAAGGCCTTCAAGACATGCTGCTTAAGCGTTCAAGCTGCACTCCAAGTGCACCCGAGAGACATGAAGGTGTCATCTAATGACGCCCCCCAGGCACATTTTCAACGCCCATGCAGTGCGACTTGGAGGCCTGCTCGAGGCTTTCCGGGCGCGACTCGAATGCTCCCTCAGCACTTTCACAAATTTTTGTCACATGAATGATGATTTGGAAGTTTCTATTGGACCTCACTACTCGTTAAATTTGAAGAAAAATGGGTCCGGAACCTAGCTTTTCCTATTTCAAATAAATAAAGTCCGACTACTCATATGCTTGGAGTGTTCATGGACTAATATCATTACCATGAACACTCCATTTAAATGAGTAGTCGGACTTTATTTATTTAAAATGGGAAAAACTAGGTTTTAGCCCCATTTTTCTTCGAATTTAACAAGTTACGAGGTCGAATAAAGACTACTGAATCATCATTCATGTGGTAAAAGTTTGTGAAAGTGCTGAGGGAGCATTCGAGTCGCGCCCGGAAAGCCTCGAGCAGGCCTCCAAGTCGCACTGCATGGGCGTTGAAAATGTGCCTGGGGGGCGTCATTAGATGAGCCCAGAAAAGGCCGATGAGGCCTGTAAGACGGACTGCATAAGCGTTGAGAATGCACTTGAGGAGTATCGTTAGATGACATCTCCATGCCTCACGGATGCATTCTGCGTGCACCTTAAGCACTCAAGCAGCATGTCTTGGAGGCTTTTTCAGCACTCCGAAGACGCACTGCGTGTTCACCTCAAGCATTCATGTAGTGCATCCTGGGAGTGCGGGAGAAGACCCCAGACGTGCTGTTCGAGCACTTGAGGTGCACCCAAGATGCACCCAGAAGACATGGAGATGCCATCTGGTGATGCCCCTCACGGTGCTGCTAGATATGCACAAAAATGCACATTTTTATGCATATGCACAAAAATGCATATTTTCATGCATATGCACTAAAATGCATATTTTTATGCATATGCACAAAAATGCATATTTTTATGCATATGCACAAAAATGCATATTTTTATGCATATGCACAAAAATGCATATTTTTATGCATATGCACAAAAATGCATATTTTTATGCATATGCATAAAAATGTGTTTCCTATGATTCTCCTATTTTTTAATTTTTTTTTTTAATGAATCGATTCTTCAATTTTCTCATTTCGATTTTTTTTTGAAAAAATCGATTCTCACAAAATCATTTGTTATGAAGATTGATTTTTCAAGAATCGATTCTTTTTTCAGAGATCACCCATCACTAAATGCTGGACTCCTAATAACCCAAAACTGCCCGCGGGTATCAAATGAAGGAAACTGAATTTTGAACTCAAGTCTCAGAACGTCAAAAGAAACAAACCTATAACGCCATCCTCCGCATCTACTCGAATCACGCAAAATAAGAATGATTCGACTCGCCCGTCATTCAAAATTCTCGGCTTCAACTGTTCGCTAATTCAGCGTTGCCACATCGCCACTCATTTCCCCCACTCCGTTTTGCGCACCAAAATCCTCCAAGGCCATTGGCCTAATTCAATCGCTAATAATCCAAAAAATATCTATCCAAAATTTTTTTTGAAAATTTTCCCGTACTTCTCACACCTCCAGCTATCTCCAGTTAATTGTCTTTACGTTTGAAAAAAATCACCCTGTATAAGGTTGCCCCTACATGGGGATATCCCCATGTAGGGGCAACCTTCTCTTTTTTTCGTTTTTTCCGTTAGTTTTATCGGATATGCCCCTAGCGGAGGACTACCATATTATCTATCAAATTATCACACAATGGCGGATCACTTCCGAACCGCTAGAATTCAAATTATTCTTTTCTCCTTATGTTCTTCCCTTCTCTTCTATTTTTTTCACTCCCTTCACAATTTGGTTACTGTCTTTATTTCTTTTCTCTTGCTTTTATATTTATTCGTGAATCCTTGTAATTTCGCAGAAAAAACTTATCGATTTTCAGCTTAGTGTTGTTTTCTTTCTGACACTCTCGTCTGTTTACCAATCTTAATCCTCATTGTTCTCAAGTATTTGCTTTTCAGAACTCAACCGATGTCCTCAGCCTTGAAGATATCTATCAAGTTGAAACAACACAAAACCTTGTAGAAACCACGTGAATTCTAGATTTTTTTGTTTATCAATTCAACTCAATTTCACTTTTAGAAATCACAAAAAACTTAATATCCGGCTGGAATATCGATTTACACTATTCACTTGGGAGTTCACTGGTAGTATTTAAAACTACTATTAATTATCGGAGCCGCATTAGAAAATGAAAAATTTTTAGTTAGAGAAAAGAAATATAGAAAAGAGAGAAATAGAGGAGATGTAGAAAGAGGTATGTCCAGGCGTTTCGATAGATACCTTTTAGACGGAACAGTCGAACGACTGCTCCACTCGACGGCTCCCGGCGAACCAGCCTCGGCACTTCCTACGGGGCAGTGCAGCCAGATCGCTTTGAAAATTTTCCCCTTCCAGTACCACATGCACACAACGCAAGCGATGTGTGTCGGCGGTTCGGAAAGCCGGAAGGATCTGAGGGAAACCGAGCTCGGGAGGGGAATGATGCCCCCACCATGCGTCGCAGAGAAGATACTCAGACGTGTTTCTCTTTTGTACATGTGAGTTCCAAGCTTCCGAGCCTACAAGCTCGGACACAATTTCGATGCATCATTATTTCAACTAATAAGCATTGAAATAATAATAATAGTTCATTATTAATGATACTTCTAAGATTAATGATTACTTGAAATTGTAAATACAGTTTATATATAAGCTCTCATCTTTATTATTGCATAGGTTTCGGTAGACGCACGGGTTTGTTTTTAGCTTCACGCGCTCAAAGTTCCGGGTTCAAAACCATCACTGACTTATTTTTTTTCTTCTCTTAATGGATAATTAATAATTTATAATTCATCTCATCTTGACTGATAGTTAATTGTCCATTTCTACAGTCAAAATTGGTCGTAACGAAATTAATAATTGTGTCTCCTGTCACAAAAGCGAATGTAGAATGAGGGAAGGTGTGGTGAAATGGACAATCCAATCGAATCGTTCAAGATAGAGATTCACTAATGATTTCAATGGACAGCTGGGAAAATTCTAGGGAAAAAACATATATGAAAATTATTTTTTTTCTCATTATTTGGAAATTTACGTTTTTAGCCAAATTTGGAAGGTATATTCCCTCCGAAAATTGAAAAAATTCACTTCTTCGACGATATCTCTGATTTTGTTGGCTTCAGTGACCTGGGGTTGATCTTAAATGAAAGATGAGCTCATTTCTGATCGATTTATGTGGTTTGAAACAAAAATTATCAACTTTTCGAGTACTTTTCGGGCAAAAACTGATTTTCCGAAAACGATCTATAAGTATGTGGAAAATTGATTTAGAAAAATTTTAGGCTTATGAGTCGATGAGAAATGAGCTCACTTTCCATTTGAGATCAGGCTCAGGTCCTACGGCCAACAAAATCAGAGATATCGTCGAGATGAATTATAAATTATTAATTATCCATTAGGAGAAGAAAAAAAAATAAGTCAGTGATGGTTTTGAACCCGGGACTTTGAGCGCGTGAAGCTAAAAACAAACCCATGCATCCACCGAAACCTATGTAATGATAAAGATAAGAGCTTGTATATAAACTGTATTTGAAATTCGAAGTAACCATTAATCTTGAAAGTATCATTAATAATAAATTATTATTATTATTTCAATGCTTATTAGCTGAAATAATGATGCATCGAAATTAGGTCCGAGCTCGTATGCTCGGAAGCTCGGAACTCACATGTACAAGAGAGATGCATGTGTGAGTAAATTTTCCGTGACGCATGGTGGGGGCATCATTCCCCTCCTGAGCTCGGTTTCCCTCGGCTCTTTCCGGCTTCCCGACCCGCCGACACACATCGCTTGCGTTGTGTGCGTTTGGTAGTGGAAGGGGAAAATTTTTCACGCGATCTGGCCGCACTGTACCTGGGATAGATAGACTATGTATGCTACCCCGAGTCGGAAAATTCGTTGGTTTTTAGTCTGAAACACGTGAAAATCAGCGGGAAAAAGTCTGAAAATTGCATTCTACGAACTAAAACCGACCAACCGAAAATGACCAAGTCGGTTTCAAGTCCATCTCAATTTACCGATGAGTTCGTCGTCTCCACTGTTTTTCAAGAAAATACGAATTACCGACGAAAACAAGAGTCTATGGGTGCTGAAATTTCTCTAAATTCTTCACAAACTCAGAAAAATTTCACTCTGCGGATTTTTTTATCTAAGTCCTTCAAGCTTGTCCAATTTTTTGTCAATTTTTCAAAAGTCCAAATTGACTTAATGATTTTTCCTTCAGATTTTTAGCAAAGTAGAACCTCGCTCTACATAATTAATACCTCACACTGAATGAAAAAGATCATAACAGTTCAGCGATTAATATTACGTATATCCTATAACGAATTTATTTCTCAAATTGATTAAAATGTATGAATAGTATATTCTCAATTGAATTTGATTGATCTCAGCTCTGCTATAGAGAGTTCATTGAAGATAGTGAAGATTTCCCCTGATTGTCATTTCTGTAATTTAAATTATATTTTATATCAATTTGCAATAAACAGTAAAATGGAGATGGAAAATTATTGAATAAATTTCAAACAGTGGAAGAATGGGTATTTCCCAAAATTATAATAAATGCCTTTTTCCCTTGTTCGAGTACGCCTGAGTGATAAAACAACACATGTTGCCTCCGATAGGCTTCGTCATTCTCTCTCTCTCTCTCTCCCGCAATTTTTTTTGAGTAGCTCGCTGAGAATTTCTTGCTCTTCCTCTGTTGCTCTCCAGCTTTCTGTTGAAATTTGAAGAAAAACTCTTTCAGTTCAATGTCAACCACCGGTGGACGTACCTCTCTTCTTGAGGTTCCGAGTGATATTTAATCACGCGCAGTGTTTGCAGAATTATTCGCGATTTTGGTATACGTATATTTAAATGATGCTTCATTGTTATTATTTATAACAATCATCAGTGTTTTAAATGTTATTGTCTTTTAAATATTTCAAATGTAAGTGTTTTAGATGAAAATGATCAAATATTAATTTACATTAATATAAGCCAATTTAGATTGATGGTTTGCTATATATTAATGTTATGGCATTTTTTAATATTATTGCGGTCTAAGTATTTTCAATATAGGTGTTTCATGTGGAAATGTGAATCAAGTATGATTTATAAAGGTATAAGCTATTTCGATTACTATATTCTGATATGCATGTATAAGGAATTTTTCACAAATAAAATAAATGAAAAGCAATATATAAATCTGACTTCTAAACGCACAATTATTGTTATTCTTCCATCCGATTTTTTTAAATTTAATTGAAAAAATTGAGGCAAAAAACCGATGAATCCGATTGGAATGGTGACTTAATACTGACGAAACTCCTAGAAACTCGTCGGAAATAGCGTCGGTTTGTGTCCTTACAGTTGCATTCCCAGGTCTGAAACCGACTTGAAATCCAGACTAAAAACCAATGAACTCACGAAGTTAGTCTAAGACTAAATTTTTCGACTCGGGACGTTAAGCATGTCTCGTCTCCTACAGATCTGAATATCACATTCACATTGGAGAATATCGTGAGATATGCGAATTCCTGCATAAAAAGAGAATTGAAAAAGATATGCGTACCGATGGGGAAGAGTCGAATGATGTAAAAGAGAAAGAGACAGCCAGAATCATATTGCTGTTGAGGTCGTTATGACGCGGATTCGTGGCTACTGCTTTGCTATTTCTTCACGTGCATGTGTGTCTACATAGCGATCGCTATAAGCTACAAAAAAGGTATTTACCGAAGTTTCTCCTTCTTCCTTAGTTCTCAAGTTATCCCATGAGAGTTGAAGACAATCGCTAATTGATCGGTTTTGTTTTACTTGACTATCAAGTTTTGTGAAATATCTCGGAATCAGATGGGATTTCTATTTTACTTCTTTTCGAGAAGGAAATTTGAGTTCCATGAAAGTTCTTGTAGGAATATCTGAACTTGTCTCAAATTCAGAGATATCAAACAAAACGGGAGTTTAGATCTTAGATTGAAAAATCTCTTACAACTAAAAAAACGATTAAAATGTTCATCACACTATTCTGTAATTTTCTAGAAAACAAAAATTAAATCCCTTGTGAAAGTACATACCAATTCTCTCTAACGTACATTATAAAAATTCTAGTCACGTATTTCTAGTAGAATACATGACAGAGGTGCATTCAATTTTATAAAGAAAGTCTTGGAGTGACCAGAGTTCCGATGACTCGATCCTGTGAATAATTAGTCGTTGAGTCATCTTGAATAAGAATCCTCGCTCAATTCCCTCGAATTGGCTGGATTCGAAAGTGATGAATAAAATGAGAGATAAAGGGGAATGAAAAAAAACGAAGAAGAAGAAGAAGAAGAAGAAGAAGGGAGAGGAGTGAAAAAAAATTGAACACTTGGATTAAACTGCGGTTTCAGTACGATCGATGCGATCTCACCGGTGATTTATGTGACACTCGACGGCGGTGAATGGCAACGATAATAGTTGGAAGCCAAGTATACATGTATGTATGTATGTGTGTGGTCATGTGTGTATGTGTGTGAGTAGATTCTCAGGTGAGACATTCACACAAAGGACCAAACATAAATTCATCCCCCTTATGTTTGAAAGAAAAACGAAAACGTTCTATCCGAGCTGTCAATTTCATCAGTTAGAGTAATAAGAATTATTTTTTTTTTTTTTTAGAGTAAATCAGTAGTAATGGGGAAATGGGTTTTATCGAGACTGGTGCAAATTCTGTCAATCTCTTCGACAGCATCTTTCATCTGTTTGATATTTGACATTTCTGTAATCAAGTGATGGAAGAAGATCAGTTCGAGAATGAGTGTGATAATATCCAAATTTCCCCTCAACGTCAGTCCTCGGAGACCATTATGTGCAATCGCTATTGATCAAAATTGGTCAAAACGGTATGGAAATAGCCAATAGGGTCTTTCCCACAATACTCGATTTGGTCTAATGAGTTGCGCCAAATTATTGATTTTAGGCCCAGCGGAGCTCAACAAGTGGTCAGCGGGACCACGCAAACACTTCTTCTCGGGTTGTCGAATCACTTGTGTGTGGGAGCAGTCGATTAGTTCTCCGGCAGAAATTTCTCGGATGAAATTTCTGGGAAAAAATTTCTCAAAAAAAAAATTATCTGCCAAAAATTTCTTAGAAAATATTTTTCCCGACGAGAAATTCTCTCTCAATAATTTCTCTGAAATTATTTCTTCTGAGAAAAAATTCTCAAAATTTTAATAAAATTTATTCTCTCCAAAAACTATCAATAAAATTTCCTATTTATTCATTCATTTCATATTCAATATATAAAAAATTCATTATAAAAGCACTAATAGTTTTCAAAAACTCATTTTAAATCGACCAAATTCGTATTAAAAGTTCATTACAGATTAATTAAGAATTCATTAAAAATTAATTAAAAATTCATTTCTCACAGACTTGTAATATTTGCAATACTCTTCAAGTATTTTTTCAAATTGTTTTTTATGAAGGGCTGTTCTGTCCGCTCGCTGATTCCGTTTTTTTCTTAATTGATTCTTGTGAAGTAATTTTTTTGGAGAAATTTTTCTGGAAAAAATTGTTTTTGGAGAAATTTTTGTTCGAGAAATTTTCTTTAGGTTCTGGCTATTTGCACAATGCATTTCAAAACAATTCCAGAAAAAATTGGATAGTCCTGCACCGGGAGTCGAACCCAGGATCTTCCGATGTCATGTAGGGCGCTCTACCGATTGAGCTATCCAGTTCTATACCAAATTTCCATTCGAATTGCCTTGATAAGTCGCTCGCTCAGTATATACCCCCACCTCTGCCCATCATGCAGTAATTTAAATTAAATTTTAATCATATTTTTGGTATATTATACTTTGCGTGACTTTTGCGTGCATTGTGCAAATAGCGTGGACCTTTTCTTTAGAGAAATTTTGTCCGAGAAATTTTTTCCGAGAAATTTATTGTGGAGAAATATTTTCCTAGACCCCTTGTGTGTTAATCGAAATTCATTTCTCTAATAAAGCATTGGTCCATTTATTTTGTCCGAATTATCTGCGTTTAACTTATTTATTATTCATTCTACATGTGATGAGTTGTCAATCTTGTCGGGACAAAGAGAAGGAGTCGGTTTTCGAGGCTTTGTGCAGCTAATCTGTGTTTCTGCTCGTTAACTTTGTCTTCTCCTCTCCAATCTTTTTATTGTGTCTCGAAAGACGAATTGCGCGCCATAATTATTGAGTCTCATATCCAATTGATTCTTTGTTTGAAATTGTTGGACTCAAACCGACTGGCACCCACATATTGAATTCTAATTAAAATATACTTTGTCGTTATATTCGTATTTTCTTGAGCTCTGACAGCTCTGATCCCCAGCCCCCATGAAAAAAAGTTATAATCTAAAATGTGAGCAGATATAATTTCTTATAATTACTCATATTCCTATGATATGTGCAGTTATATCTCCCAAATTATATTTTTTTTAAATATCTCCAGTTATAATGAAAATTATATTATGATATAATTAGAATCATACCAACAAGATATATTCTCATATGTCTTTTTCATAATATATTTCAGAATCTATAAAGAGATAAGATGAAATATATCTGCTCATAATAATCAAGTTATAATCGAAGTAAGATCCTCTGATTATGAAAGAAATGATAAAAATATATATATTATTCATGATTGAAATGTAACCACAGATAGATCTACAGGATATAACGGAAGTGATAAAAATATATATGCTGCTATATATTTGTGAGTTATAATTAATTTATAAGCACAGATGGATCGTCAGGATATACCCAAAATTATGTAAAAATAGAACACGTCAAGAGAATGTATTGAAACTGATAAAATCTTATATAAAATAGGATTCCAATAAGAAAAAAGAAATAGCAGCATAATAAGGAGAGTAGTATATTCTTTTATAAGAGCTCACAGCATCAATATATAGGAAAGAATACATTTCCGGAAAAATCAAATATATAAAATTCTATTTTTCATGATTTTCAATCTAACATTTCGTTACAGTTAATGTGAATACATGCAAAAAGTATTTGTATGCAGGTAGGCAATCTATATTTCCGAAATTAGAAGGGCGTGCGTTGCTCCGTGATAGAGATGTAGGTTTACTAATCGTAGGGTCGAGCGTTCAAATACTCTAGGTCGGTGAAATTTTCATGCAAAATAAATAGTATTTCGGGTCACGCAGCGATAGGGAAGCGTCTTAGAAGATAGTCATTGCTATCGAACAAATGTGATGAACCAAAATTTCTCATTATTTTGGAAACAAAATTGTATTTTGGCAGTGGTAACTGAGATTATTCTCTTACCGACTCAATTTTGGTTGAACGCTCAGTTTCAATTCCAGAATTTATAACAGAAATCATAATGAAAAATTATGATTTCAGTCTTAGAATCCAGATTAGGAGACTAAATTATATTCTGAAAATATAAGAAAACGTCAAAATACCGCACCTCTTGGAGTTATTTCTTCTCCCCGGGAAAAAATGTTCAGATCTGATCAGATCAAATTGGATCTGAGCAGATCTAATTAGATCTGAGTTCCTCAGATCTTATCAGATCCAATTGGATCTGCACAAAATTCGAAATAAAAATTTTCAAATTTTCAGAGAAAATGAAAAATAAATAAAAATATGAATTCTCCACTAAACAAATGAATGAAAATAAAAATTTGTGAAGGAAAAAAAATCGAAAAGAATGGGCTTCAGCGGGATTGAATCCGGGACTATAGGATTACCAGTCTGCTACTCTAGCCACTCAGCTATCACACGATTCCTTGATACCAATTGAAATTCGAATCGTGATAACTAAAGGAGATCAGAAATCTCTAAAGCATTTGGATAATTTCTTTTCCATTATTTTATCAATTATACATAATTTGTCGAGTGAAACGTGGTGAATTCAAGCATTCCCGTTGAAAATGAATGCTGTAGATCGTTGCTGTGATCGTATAGGACAGGCATGAGCTAACGTACCCCAAATAACCAGCGCTGTCGATGTCCTTAATCGGTTCCGAGAAACCGCCCCGGATTCTCGGAAACGGGCTTGCTAATTTTTGAGGAGTTAATTCTATTATAGCGGCCTACCTGGGCCTCGTAACTATGGATGCGGGTGGATGGCAGGAAGATAGACTTTATGATTATACTCGAGCTTGCCAGGTGGCGCAGTTGAAACTTTCTGGGCCTACTGGTCCATGTCAGTGAAATATTTTTTATGGGCGATATTTTTTTTTAATCGGCTATGCAATATATACGGGCTGATTGCATATTTTCTGAAACTGAAAAATGATGAATCGTGTCAAGAACAATTTTACGTTTTTTTCTCTCTTTATTTTTTGACAATAAACCGAATGAAGACTGAAATATGAGCACCTGTCGTTCGTTTTTGAGAGTATCTCCAAATCTAGTAGGGATAAGTCCTGTTTGATTTGTCCAATGCTTTTTCTTGTAGAAGATTGGGAGGACTATGAAAAAGTATCAGGGCAAAACCGCTCTATCTTGCTGAATTCTCAAGATATTTCCAAAAGAAGGAGACGAAAGGAATCAATTTTTGTCTTATCTCTTTACTGGTGAACTAGACTTATTCATTTTCACTTTTGCTCCGAACTCTCCAAATGTGGAATCGACGAAAGAATACATATCTCCAGTCTCGACGGAGACATTCTCAAAAAATGACAGAAATATTAGTTGAGTGGTAAATAGGAATAAGTATTTTTCTCTTTCTTTCAAGATATTTGAAGAAGTGGCAGAGATAGGCCAGTTTTTCTCTACATTAATATATTTTAGTAGTTAGTAGCTCAAAAATTGCAATAATTATAAACAAATCAAGGCGGAAAAAAACATTTTGTTTTTCGTGAATCACGTCATTCTTCTCCTTTGAAACCATCCTGGACGAAATTCTTCCACTCGACCTACTATCGACTGTCTTGTAACTTGACTAGCGAATTGCACTATTGAGCCATCTGCTGGTTTAAATGCGTACAAGACTCGTTCGGACCCTACTAATTGGATTAATTAGTCCCCCAATTAGACGCAGACCTTCATAATTGGATCCAGGTACAGCTGCTGCTATACTGCCTTCTTACCGTCAACAGTAAGAAGGCAGCTACTGTCGACAGTAAGACGGCACTTACTGTCGACAGTAAGTTGACCGCACAAAGGCAGTGTGGTTATGAGGGACGTATTCACATCCTCCACGTGTCAATTATATGAGAAAGAAGGTATTCTCTTGAATTCTGTTTCGAACATTCACTCGTTCTTTGCTGCATGTAAGTTCTCGGCAACTGTAAGTTCTCATCTTTCATCTCTCTGGATTTTCGTTTCATCGTATATAGTATTGGTTCTATCCGTTATAGCATGTTGTGGTTGCTCTCGATTGAAAGCTGAGATTATTACGACCGATTGTTTTCTTATGAATTGATTTTTGAAAAAATTGTAGGTGATACCAATATCATGCAATCACTTCTCACATCATCTTTTTCCTAATTTTTATTGAAAATCAGCTCATGAAAAAATGAATACGTTCCTCCTTTTTCAAAGGATAATAGCTTGAACGTTTTCCTTTGAGAAAACTTCGTTGAAGTGTACATTTTATCCTATTTCTTCTAGAAATAATTAATTAAGAGAGTGTGTAAAATGGAGTGATTCGAGGGTTTACTCACTCGTGAAGTCATGGTGCCACACCGCGATGAAGTCATTGAAATCACTGAAGTCAAATGATTTCATGTTTGCTTTTGAATGGAAGCTTCGTAATCGTAATTTTTTTCGAGTTTGAGATTCCATCATATTATGACTGCAAATGACCCAAAACGTTAAGATGCGACGTTTAAAAAATGTCTGTGTGTGTTTGTGTGTGCATGTGATAATGCATTTCCCGCTTTACTATGGAATGGGGCTAGCTAGCGATCTTAAAATTTTGCCATAAATTCGCCATGCGTGCCCCAAGCTTTCACAAAAATTTCAGCTAAATCGGCCGCATAGTTTTTGAGAAAAATGAAATTGTCGAAATATCGTTTTTGCAACTTTTCTCGATGAAAAATGGAATCACAGCGTCCACTCTCAGCGAGGAGATGCGCGTCTAAGAGCTGCATCTTCGACCCCGGGGGTGGTGGGTGCTCAGATTTTTAGTTTATCCAGTAGAAAACTTTTGAGAAATTTTTCGTAAAAATCTTGATTCCACGATAACTTAATAAATGATTGAGGCCTCAAATTTTGTGAGGTTATACATCTGATGAGCACAACGGCTGGTATTGAAACTGAGCGGAATCGGTCCAGTAGTTTCTTAGATATTAGCATAGAAACATCAGAAAAAGTAAGCTATATCTTCAAAACTATTCAATTGATTATATTTGGGACGAACTTAACCCTCTGAGGCCTATTTTAGTTTCATATTTAACAAAAAGAACATGAATTGAAGTGATTAATATGAATAAGATCAGTGATGATAGATTTGAAATTAAAAAATCCATTCGGAAGCTTTCTGCCAATTGCATTGGCAGAATATTAAATGTAAGATTCTCGAATTACGCACAAGTAATGGAGCTCCTGCTTTTTCTTTGGATAGTTGGAGCTTCACTGATTCACACCATTCATTGATGTCTGCGGATGTGTTGTTGCCTCTTCCCACGAGTTTCCTTCTCGAGTCTCCTTTGATGACCTCGATGTAGTCATCCGCCAAGACTACACCCTCGCCTAAATTTTCTTCACGTTGTTTGAGCAGTGAATTGAACGTAAGAATCCAGAGAGTAGAAAATGTTGGTGCGCCTTGCGGGTAACCTCTTGTTCTGAGGTCAATACTGAAGTTACTAGAAGTCGATAAGATTAATTGGAGTCACTGAAATTACGTATTTCAGGTTTCGAATTTACTGCGTTTGAATTAGGGTTTATATTGAATTTCGCATATACAGAAGGAAGAACTTCGCGTAGCACGGAATTTTCAAGTGAATATGCTCACATTCATGAAAATGAAAAAAAGATCAGGGTTCTTTGCCACTAGTATATTCTAGATGAAAGTACAAATTGTTCGAAATGAGAGCCAATGAGTGTGCATAGGTACATCGATATTGAACAGTATTGGAAAATTATTCCACCCCCTGTGATAAATGAGAGTGGGAGATTCAAAACGATCTGATAATATTTTTAGGGCTGTTGAAAAATATTTCCAACACAAAAAATCTAAATATTCTAATGTGTCATTCATATGGCAAGTTTTTGTTCCAATATATGATGAAAATCCGTTTTCCCCCACCCTCTTTTAATTTGTAAATTTTTACTTATTGCGACTTCAATGACTTTATTATATTTGAAGTCACTGACTACAAACTGCTGAAGTCATTGGCCGTCATGAAGTCACGGTGATTAGTGCTTCAAGTCATTGACTTCACATTTTGTTGAAGTATTGGAGTCAGAGACTGGATTCACGTGAAGTCAACTTCAGTTTGAAGTCATGGTGTCACTGAATCCTTGAGTGAGTAACTCCTCGGAGTGATTCTGAAAATTATATGATAGCGATAAATTATTCGGATTTTTTTAAAGGAACAAGTGATAATGATTGAGAAAAGTGAGGATACGGGATTCATCTCAAAGGAAAACGGCAAAAAGCGCAGTTCAACACATTTAGCTGTGTAATAAGCACAACACTTTGAGAATTTGAGTATCTGCCTATAGTATTTTTGTTATCTATTCACTAACAAATTACCTCTTTTTTCACGATTATGAAGTGTTAAAACAACTAGATTTTTTCAAAATCAGTTTTTTTGCTAATACACCGGAAATTGATCAAGATAGCGCGGTTTTGCTTCAATCCTTTCTTGTAGCTCTCAAAACTCTTTATAGAGAATAATGTAGGGTGTTTTTCGAGCACTTTCCCCTACTTCATACATCATCACTCGTCACAATCTCACTTAAGATTGACCATACACAATAAGCTAATATATGTCAAAGCCCAAGGGCTGATACTATGTGAAAAAATTGTCAATTACTCATTGTATAAATAGTTATAACTATGTAATATTGATTAATGTTAATAAAACCTTCAAATATCTAAATATCTTTATAGAGAAGGATTCGTGCAAAATTGCTCTATCTTGTTCAAATTCCGGTATATTCGAAGAAAATCACTGATAAATCAATTTGTCTAGAAACTTCATATTCTTTTGTTTTTGATATCCGTTTCTTCGAAGATAGCTTGGAAACGAAGCGAGATAACGGAATTTTTCTCATGACATTTCTTGTAGAGAATTTAAAAAACTACAGAGAGAGTTCCCAAAAAAATTGCATCATCTCGCTCAGTTTCCTAGATAATCATCGAAGTCCTACGACCGAAAATAGATTTATGAATAGAGAAATTGTTTGAATGGTTTCTTCTTGAAAATATATCGAAATCTAATGGACATACGCCCATTTACCTTAATTTTTTTTTAGCTTTTGAAATCTTCTACAAAAAAAAGGATTCAGGCAAAATCACACTATCTCATTTAGATTCCGCATATTCTCAATAAGCAGAAGCCTCACTCTTGGTGCGTTATTTTCAAACCCCACTCCTTGTGTGACATTCAATATTTTGCCAATTCGATTGGCAAAATGCTTCTGAGTGGCATTCATCTATGGTGAATCGAATCGCTATTCATGTATCTCATTACTCAAAAAATAACATTAATCTCGCAACAAATACGCACCCATATCTTCCTACAAATATTGCTCCGGACTGCATCGATCTGTTCGGGATTCCATCTGCGATACTTGGAATCTTCTTGGAACTCGAAATGTCCGCTCAGAATAATTGATTAAATTGCAATAATATCACATGGTTGTAACGGTTGGCTCGGCTGACCTTGAGCCAATTCGTTAAATGCACTGAAAAGCTCTGAAACTTAACTCAAATTTATGCTTTGAATCTTTACCCAATTTACCCCCAATTGATTTACTTTACCAGAAATGGGTGCCAGTCGTTTTAGCCGAATTTTACTAATTCGGGGGAAAACGACAAATCCCCAAGTTTTATTTTAATTTAAACCCAGGCGCGAAATCACAATCGGCCCAACTTAGATTCAAATTTGGTCCGAATTCGGACATCTATGGTCCAAGATTGGCAACCAAGTTTGGTCCTAGAATGGTTAATCTCCGGGATGATAACGCTAGGGCCTAGCTTGGATTCCAAACTCGTCCCAATGCTTGGTAACCAATCATGGACCTAGGTTGGGACACTTGCTACGAACGAAGCTTGGGAACCTGATTTGGCCCAAGCATCAGGCCCATAATTGGGCCGAACTTCCTTCATATTAGGTTTTTTCCAGGGAAGTTTGATTGACGAAATGTACAGAAAAACTATTTTTATTCATGAATATGATTATTATTCATAAGTACAAATGATAAATTATTTATTCATCCATCCATCATAATCTATATAAAGTAGGCAGAGAACGAACATTAACCTTTATGAGCTGAAAAACAGAAACATATTTCACATCTCTTAGTAATTATCATTTTTCAAATGCACAGAGACCAAGAATAAAGAAAAAAGGAAGTGCAAAGGAATATCCACATTTCATAATCTATACATTTTCCGAAAATATTTTCTCCAAACTTCGCATCGGAGGGATAAAATGAAAATATAATTAGAAACTTGTCAACACTACACCCTTCCCTCACAGGGGAGACTGGGGTGAAATGGACATCTGGGAGAAATAATCCATTAATTTCTTCAGAGTGAAGGACTTCACGGAAAAATCTAAAAAGAAATTGCATAACAGTGAACACCATTCAGTGCATCTTCTGAAATTTTCCAAATTCTTCCTTCACTCCGAAAAAAAATCTGAATTATTTTATTGTGGAGGTTTATTTTGCCGTATTAAGTGCATCAGGTTTTCGATGGAAACTTATTGAATAGAAAAGTGGGCTTAAAATACAGGAAAATCAGAAAAAATGAGATTAATAGCAAGAATAGAACATTTTATCTGTTTCCTCGAAATCGGAGTTTTTGTCGAAACATTCCCAACTTTCATTTCAACGCAGAAAGAGACGAATTTTCTTAATTGCAAGTAATATTAAATTCCTCTCTTTATCACGACTCGCTGTGTTCAATTCCTCACGAGAACTTATTAGAGAAAGATCTTTAAAAAAAAATATTCTGCGAAAAATTAGTCATGAAAAGAAAACTAGAGAGAAGTCGTATTGCCGCTCTTTCATTATATTTCTAAATTTTGGAAACAGAACCTTCAATATATTTGAATTGCACTGAAGACTTCATAACTATATCAATATTAAATCTCATATTTGTAATAAAAAAAGAATTCTTATATTGTTTTTTATGAACTGAATTATTAAATTAAAAAAGAATAATGATAATGAAAAAATGGAAAATAGTAATAATATTTCCCGCAAGAAAACGATATTTTTCATTTTTTTCTTCCATGAACCTCACAGATTATCTTCCATTTCTCCTACGAATTTCGAGCGATGAATTAATCTTCTTTAGATTCATCGTTGAGAGCACGAAGTAGAGCCTTCTTCTTCCTGGCAGCAGCTCCTCCAGCACGATCATCAGCACTCCACAAGAAATGTGAAACTCGGCCAATACCCTCGTGGAAATCGCTTCGGCAGATTTTGACAAATGATGTCAAACAATGTCAAAAAATATCATAAAATGAGAAATATTACAGATAATGAGAGAATAGAATACAATTCGACATAATTCTTCAAATTTCGTCAGAATTTTTATGACGAATTTTGACGGAGAATGTCGTATTATGAGAAATCGATTGGATGACATATATTGTCATTATTTGACTCTTTATGTCATCATCATGGCCAAAAATGTCATTTATTCACATAAAATTACAAACTTTTATTGTCGCTTTATGACATTTCTTGCCATATCATGTAACGTCCAAATACGTCGAAGAATGACAATCTTTGCCATAATATGAACTTTTTTCCTCTGTGATTTTTCACCACTTCATGGTGTTTCATAAACTGTCAGAATTGGACGATTAATGAGAAAAAATTAGGAATAATGTCAGCATATTTCAAATTTCGTTAAATATTTTCTATCATAATATGTCATATAATTTCATATTCGGACAAATAGTAATTGTTAGAGGCATGTTGGAAAATGTAGAATCATGATGAAAAGTGATAAAATGGAATATATAATGTCAAATCATGACAAATTATGTCATCTTCTATGCATCATAATATGTGATACAATGCTATGTGTATGAGTGAAATTGGTAGTTCTGAAAGCGCCGCTAGAGCGTGCATCATAGAAAACTAGTCCGCAAGTCCACTATCATTTTAGAAGTCATAAGTTCAAACCAGCGAGCAAGTTTTCTGTGACAATTCGATCGTGCAAGGATCGTGTTAGACAACTATATCACCGCATTTTTGATACTATCCGTGTGGGTGCTTCCCATACGGCTTAGAAGAATGATACCCGCTGATAGTCTCCCTAGTGGAGTGTTAAGTTATGATACAATTTTCTAAGGGAAAGGTTCATAAAATATGATGATGTCCCGTTTGATGGTGAAACATTTTCATATTTTGACAACAAAAGTCAATACAACTCCACAGTAAAATTATTTTACCAATTAATATACAGAAAAAAAACATCAAAATATGATATTTTATGATGGATTCTGTAAAAATATTTCAGATTATGATATTTTTTGATAAATTTGCCATCCCTATTTACACCCGAATTATGACAGATCATGGCAGATTCTTCCATAATTTGTCGAATTATGACATTTTTTTTTCTGAATAAATATGACGAAATCTGATCTGCTTGTTTCAATTTACGTATAGAAATCGTCAATTTTTGATGGAAAGTGTCAAATATGATCGATATATGTCCGATTCTGACCGACTTTTGACGAAATCTTCAGTCCAACATAAATTGTCAGCCAGTTTTGATGTATTTCTACAGAATTCTGCAGCGTCTGTCATTTTTCTACAGAATCTGACCACTCGATTTCCACGAGGGTAATATCTAAATCTTTCGAATTCCCGTTTTGTACATTAAATCTGAGTTTCAGGAATTCTGCGAAAAGGCGAATTGCCGCAATTAATTTTGAAGCTCCGAAATTGTGTAATCGATAGAAAGATTTTGCTATTTTACCTTCCAAAGATCGAAATGTGAAAGTGGCACTGAAATTTTTTTTTCCTCCACGATAAGTCTGCCTTCCTACACCGCTATATTCTCTTTGCACATTTGGTTTTATCAATGCTGACATGATTTTTGGAACGACTCTGTCCAAGTTTTCCATCCTGCCAACCTCCATTTCCATGATGTCCTTCAATGCTTCTTGCCGCTGGATAGCAAGTTCAGGATTCTTAACATTGCTCTGATCTTCTGGATTCAAGGTTTTCTCAAATTGGAGAAATACTTACAGGCCATCGATTGGAAAAGTGCAGGGAAACTTAGATTTTGGATTGTCAGGCCTCCTGCTATTGACATTTGAGTTAGGTACGGCGATACCTGACTCTTTCAAATCAGCCGACAGCGTGTTGATATCAAATTGCATTCCTCGCCGAATCGTGTCGGTTTTTTTCGTCAAATTCAAGGTGATTAAATCCGTCATTAACGTCAAATAATCCAATAGTACAACTGTTTCAGGCTCCCTGATTCTCTCTTTTATTTCGGCCATACGGGCTTCAAGATTTTCCCTGAATGATTCTCTGCATTCTCTTCAGGTTTCCTGGTAGCATTTTGTTGTACTTGCTCGGAACTCTCTGAATTATTTTCCCTCTCATTCTCAAGAATTGTAGATAATGATTGAATGGATTTAGATTTTTGTAGATGTGCTCGAATTTGAGATCTGGACATTTGCAATTGATCATTGCCTTCCAGTCCTGAGTCGGTCGAATCAATTGAAATTTCTCGATGTGAAGCTTCTTGAAGTTTTCTTTTTCCTCTTTTGAAAGTTTCTAAAGAAGATAAAGTAGAATAACGTGAAGTGATTGTGACGAAGAGAAATATAGAAATCAGGGGAATCAAAATGGACCAGCAGGTCAAAATCATTTGGGATTTTTCCTGTGAGTGAAGGGCTCTGCAAAGAAATTTCAAAAAATTCACTGATAATGCCCACGTATTGGAGCGTCTTCTCTTTTCAGATTTTTCCACCGAGTCCTTCACTCCGAAAAGAATCATGAATCATGTTACCCTAAAGATCCATTTTGTCCCGATCTCCCCTATGCTATATTGATTAAATCCATCAACTTACTTGTAAACTTCAACGTTTTCACCTCAAATTTTTCCCAGGCTGATTTAGGGGTTTGAGATTCTTAACCATATCTTCAACTTCGGGATATTCAGCTTCTGGTGGATAATAACATTTCTGTGGATCCTCAGAGTCTGTCAACCAAGAGAGTGGTACCAACTCTATTTGTTTTTTCCCGTTCACATGTTCATTGATGAATTCAACCACAGCAAATTGAGACGCCATGTCTCAGTCGATCCGTAAATGTTATTAGTATTACAGTGGAAACAAGCAGGAGCCCCATTACTTGTGCGTAATTTGAGAATCTTACATCTAATATTCTGCCAATGCAATTGGCAGAAAGCTTGCGAATGAATTTTTTAATTTCAAATCTACCATCACTGATCTTATTCATATTAATCACGTCAATTCATGTTCTTTTTGTTAAATATGATATCTCTTTGAATGTTCTGAAGATGATGAGAATCCCCTCGTTTGCTATGAGTAACAAAATTCTTTTGTATTGTCATATTTCTACTTTTTGGAACATCTTGAGTCATATTCCATTGAAATCTTGAGCTTCAACTTCATAGTCAAGTTAGCTAACTCGAGTTTAGCCTTGCCCAAACTCAGCCTAATTCAAGGTTGCTTATGATAAAATTCTCTGCAATGAGAAATTTTCAAAATTTGCGTAACTTTGAATTTTTTCTCAATACTAAAATTGCGCTACCAAAAATCGATATGAGGAAAATATAATGTATAGATAGCATAAATCAGTCAAGTTGATATGAACTATCTCATTTCAGAAGTCGAAATAATTCTACTACAACAATCAATCATATCACGTAAAATGCGGAAAATTACTGAGTACCGACGCCTAGTAGAATGGTCGATTATTCTCAAATTATTGTTCGCTAATAATAATTTCCAACAAATTATGATGATGTGGTACTGAATACTTGTACGACCGAAATCAATGCCTAACAGACAGAGGGGCGTAAATGTTATGCTTATAAACAGCATTTTCAAGAACCAGAACCAAAATATAAGTGCTGTTTATAAGCATAACATTCACGCCCCTTTATTTCTAAGGTGATGATGAGAAAGTCTGTGTAACAGTCAACTGTCACAAAATTGTGCATTACGTTATTCGATTTATTCAGTTTAGATACTCATTTCACGTTATTGAATAGTGCAGATTCATTTAACCAATCTAATTGCGATTATAATTGATTATTAACTCGTGAATATTATTCATTGAAAAAAATGGAAGATTTACTTCACGATAATTAATTCAGATATATTGCCCTCCTCAGGGAAACATATAGGAAAATGGAAATTCATGGAGGATCAATTTTGTGAATGGTTCCCTAGAATTATTATTTCAAGAATTCTAAAAGTTATAACACAAATGACGCATAGCCAAGACCTTTAAACCCTCTGAGGATTAATCCGCAAGCTTTATCTGGACACAGTTGCTTTAGAAAATTCCTATTCAGGAGGAAGAGAGCAGAGACGGACCAATGGCCTTGATGCGGAACGATAGACAATGTCAGTCACACGATGTTTATGTCCGACAGATGAAACGAAGAGAGTCTTGAGTTGAAAGCTCATACCGGACGATAATTCAATAAGATTAGCATGATGATCAGCCTAACAAGCAACAAGGGAAGCTGAAATCATCCACACAATGATTGATAAGAAAGAAGATGACATCAGAGCGCTACGTCACAGCGTCTGGAGACAATGTCCATGCTGAAGTGAAGCGAAAGTGGTTTGCAGCATAGTGCATGAATGATGTCACGGAGGTGGGTTCTTTAGTCAGTAAGAATCTGACACTACCCGCATCCCATCTGCGGGTGTCTCATGTAAGATTTTTCCCACCTCTAAAAAAAAAAAAAAAAAACCAAAAAAAAAAAAATGGCATCACTGATCTGTGCGTGGAATGCGAAAACTGAAATAGGCCTCAGAGGGTTAAGTTTGTTCCAAATATAATCAATTGAATAGTTTTGAACATATAGCTTGCTTTTTCTGATGTTTCTATGCTAATATCTAAAAAACTACTGGACCGATTCCGCCCAATTTCAATACCAACCTTTGTGCTCATCAGATGTATAACCTCACAAAATTTCAGGTCTGTAGCTCAATTATTTATTAAGTTATCGTGGAATCAAGATTTTCACGAAAAATTTATCAAAAGTTTTCTACTGGCTAAAATAAAAATCTGAGCTCCCACCACCCCGGGGGTCAGAGATGCGGCTCTTGGACGCGCATCTCCTCGTAACGACTGGACGCTGTGATTCCATTTTTCATCGAGAAAAGTCGAAAAAACGATATTTCAACATTTTCATTTTTCTCAAAAACTATCCGGCCGATTTAGCTGAAATTTTTGTGAGAGCTTGGGGCACGCATGGCGAACTTATGGTAAAATTTTCAGATCGCTAGCTAAACCCACTTCAGAGTAAAGCGGAAAATGCGTCATCACACACACACACACACACACACACACACACACACACACACATACACATACACACAGACATTTTTTAAAAACGACGGATCTCAACGTTTTGGATCATTTGCAGTCATATTATGATGAAATCTCAAAATCGAAAAAAATTACGATTACAAAGCTTCCATTCGGAAGCAAAAAAACACTGTGTATTTACCCAGTAAATAATCGAGTCTTTATAGTTTTCTGATCTCATTTCTTCAGTGCAGCTAAATTGCTGATTGCTCCAACTTTCTTTCATCAAGATAATCCAAATTAATATTCAAATAGTAATATTTATATCCGCACAGAACAACATTGTAAAAAAATTAAGTCTTCCGCTGCACTTAACACGCAAATGATCAGTTTTATTTAGCGGGCATCATCAGTACGTGTCTTCACTTGTGTGCGCGGCCATCTTGGTCTACGAGGCTCACGCATTAATACACCGGTTTTCGTCGGCAAATCTGACTTCAGCTCAATTGTCTTTTATTGAAAATAATTGTTATAGTTCTTGAAACGTATTACACTACACATGACTCTCTTTGTTTCACACTCACAAATTAAACTTTTTTTAACCTTAAATCACACTGAATACGTTAATGATTGCTTAATTTTGGGTTTATCGTCAGCGCGTGCTCTCACTTATGTGCATGGCCATCTTGATCTACGGGGCTCACAAGCTGATACACAGGTTTTCGCCGGCAAATCTCATGTTAGCGCGATTGCCTTTAATTGAAAACAATAATCATAAACTCGAAACGTATCACACTATACATAATTTTCTTATTTTACACTCGCAAATTAGACTGTTTTTTTTAACTCTCTTACTGCGCACATTACGTTAATGATGGCTTATGTTTCGAGTATATCATCGGGGCGAGCCCTCACTTTTGTGCGTGGCCATCTTGGTCTACGAGGTTCACAACGCTGACACAGAGGTTTCGCCGGCAAATTTAATTTTCGCTCGACCGCTCTCTTTCAAGACTAATTATTAATAATCGTCCATAATGATAGAAAAATAATCTTGGAACGTATCACATCACACAATTTTTTAATTCCACACCCACACACGAAATTTTTTATGAATAAACATGGCACATTCAATCACTCATGAACATTTCATTAATTTTTAAAATGTTTCTCTACGCTGCTACCCGAAATTGATACATATGTAACAATGAGACAGCATACTCACAATTATGCAGAGTCAAACGTACACACTTTCTTCGAATCTCAATTATTGGGAGTAACTCGGAATTTTTGGATATTCTCTTGATTTTATGAATTCCAATATCATTAGAAGGACATGGGTTCCTGAAAACACTTTTAGTTTTCTCAACTCTGTGTCCTTCGATAAACAAATCATTACTATTTATCTCGATAAATGATGCTGAGTGCTTACAGAATATGCGGTGAATGATAAATATTGTTCCATCGCTAGTTCCACGGTATTATCAGGGATTTTATTCTCGAGAATGGAATCATGATATTGCACCGTTCGAACCAGAGTCAATAAATGACCATTTTTCTCAAAAATCTCGTTATTGTATTCCAAAATCAAACTCTTAATGATCTGTTTTTTCTTAATTTGATTGTTTCCAGATGATTCTATCCCATGAATGCGATTTACGATTTGTGCTAGTGGCCTACTACTATTATATAACCCTACTTGTGAGAAAATCTTTTAATTTACCAATCAAATTCTCACCCCAGAATGCTGAAAAACTACTTAGCGAGCTCTTGAAAAAGCGTGCGTCGTCGGCAAGATGTATTGTATGGTGAACATGCATTACCTGGGATTCTGGGGAATACAGATAAGGCATCAACGTAAAAAAGGATTTCAATGATTCATCAACAAAGTCTACATGCTCGATTGCCCAATGGAGCAGTAGGAAATGCTTATACTTATCATCATCAAGGATGGATTTGAGAACTATGCCTCCAACATAAAGTAGAAAAAATGAAAATTGTGTGGCTTTCCAGTGAGCAACATCTGTCACATCAAACTCTTTCCACTGAAATTCTTGAGGCACAAAGCAGCTCAATGTGTTCAATAATTCTGTAAACTGCTCGACTTGTCCAGATGTTAATTTATACTTATTCTTCTCTCTTTTTGTTCACTTTTCTATTAAGCTTTTTGTGAGATTGAGGAACATCATGTGCATAATGTCAAGAGGTAATTGCATCACTGGATCGAAATTATGTATATTTAAAAGGGGTGATTTGAGTTTCTCCTTCGTTCGTCTGTCTTCTAAATGATGTTCTGGCTGAAATTGCTTGATAAAAGATTTTTTCGTTCTTTTTTCACAGTGCATTCCTGGGAATACTCTTCTACGTTGGACGGTGATACCTTTGGTCGTACATCTCTCACATCCGTAGCAACCTGTAGGACCTTTGATACATTTAATAAATGCTCTTGCTAGACCATCTGCAACAATAGCAACAAGATGGAAAGAGTAGTGTTTGCCTTGAATTGTAACCCCGTGGTGAATTAAAAAATTCAATTCTTCAACTAAATCCATCAGAAAATCTTCAGCACGAAAAGGCTTTCCATTGCCGTAGTACAAGGCCACAATAAAAGGTGCACATTCATAATCCTTGTGATACTTTTTTGCTGATATTGGCCATAATTGCCCTCTTTAAGTATTATACATACTAGCTCCATCTATATGAATAATTATTTTTATTGTATCTTCTTCGTAAATCCCAGGCGTTATCCGTTTCATCAGGCTATTTTCTATTCCTAAATAAACAAACTGTCCCAATCAGTGCTTTGCACTGATCATTTGCCTTGAATTTACCCGATATGAGAATCCAAGCAAAGTGCTCTTTTGGGAAGATCGCCATACCCTTTTCTCCGCAAAATCACCAGTAGATCACTGCCATCAGTCAATCTCAATGAGCCAATATGCTTGATGGTCCATTGAAAAATTTCTTCTCTCATCCTCTTTTCGCCGAATTCGGTTTCATGTTGAGCAACTGCAATCGGTGTCGGAGATATTGTATCATCAGCTCCATCATTTCTAACGCTGTGAAGAGAACATTCTTCCACTGAATCATACTCAGATTCATCATTTCTAGCATCGAGATAAGAAGATTCTTCCACGGAATCATACTCAGAATCATCAATCGCATTGAGAGAAAAACATTCTGCATCTGAATCATCCCCAGTCAACTCTTGGTGTTCATTAATGTCACTATTTTTGGGGATACTGTCAGTAGGACCACTGGCAGATAATTGTTCCTGAGCACTGGAATGCACCAAAATAAGATTTGTAGGTTCGTCTTCATCTGCTTCAGCTAATTTTTGGAGGTATCTAAATTTTTTCACACGAGAATATCCTGTAGATCGTTTCGTTTGATTGAACTCCATGGTTACATACTTTGATAGAGACTGAAGAGGTTAGAATATCCCAAGTCTTGTGAAATGTGAGCGAAATTTGAAATCATGAAAAAAGAAAATTTAATCAATATTTCCGACGTACATATAAAAACAATTTACCAAATTTCATATTTAAATTTATTTGAAAATATTTTCGAGAAAATTGTCAATCAAACAATATATCCGAAACAATCGAATCACTCAATATATTATCGGGGAACTTTCTGGTTTCGCTCGAACTTGAATAAGCCAGACAGACTTTCATATAGCAAGTTATGGTATTCATTTATGATCAGACTTTGGGCCGAAATTCAAAACCAAATATGGCATATGAATTTTCATGATGTGAAGTTATTAATAGACGATCAGATTCGGGACGAACACGGGGGATACTCGGTGTTCCGAATTCGGAGAGCCAATAATCAACCAATGTTGGGCCAAGCAAGTGAACCAAACTCTGGATGCCTTATTGAATCGGCTCTGGTCCAAAACTGGCTGAACATCGGAAACAGGACTGGTCCGAACTTGTACACCAGACTTTGGCCAACCAATGCAGAACCAGACCTGGGCCATTTGTTGGAGATCGGATTGCGCGCCTGCGAATAAATAACAAGACCCCGAAAATACATTAACTTTACCCGCTTCTTATGTGAAACTCTTTTTTTATCCCGAGAGGGGACAATACCCTCTATTTGGGTATTCGTGACGTGATACTTTTTTCTTGAAAACTTCGCTCCAAAATCAATTTAAATTTAAAAGCAGGACATTAAAAGCAGGACATTAAAATCTATATATTCGGAATAGTATAATTATGCATATATTCACAAAATATATTGAACAGCACACATATTTTTGCCGAATTATATCACCCGTTACTAATCCGATATTATCAAATATATTCATAGCAATGTATTTCTCTTCCATGCGGGCCTCAAAACCTTACACTCGTTTTGTGACGCGAGAAAAAATTTGGTATCCTCCCAAAAGAAGTTTCACTTCAAAAATGATCAAGATGCGTTTTTCGTAGTTTTCAAAAAGGCCTACGAATATGCTGCCTTGAAAGAGGGCATAAACCCGTAAGTTTGAAATATATTCGCATATGAATCCACAATCGAAAGAAAAGGCAAATCATGACAGTTCCAAGAAATGAAAATTGCGAGAAAAATGTAAAAAAGAAATTATTCTGAATAATTTAACCATGTTTTACCGGAGTCCAACCACTGAGTCTCACAAAGCAATCTTTGTTGAAATATTCGGGTGTTAATAAAGCTCTGAAAGAAATGAAGGAAAAAAAACTACCGTGACTCTAGTTTGAAATAAAAAAGAGGGTGCGTGGAACCCACGTGACAGAAGTGAAACTTCTTGCTCATTATGTATAGATAACGATAAATTATTCGGATTTTTTTAAATGAACAAGTGATAATAATTGAGAAAAGTGAGGATACGGGATTAATCTCAAAGGAAAACTGAAAAAAGCACAGCTCAGCACATTTAGCTGTCTAATGAACATAACACTTTGAAAATTTGAGTATCTGCTTATAGTATTATCCTTATCTGTTCACTAACAAATTATCATTTTTTTTCACGATTATGAAGTGTTCAGACAACTAGATTTTTTTTAATCAGTTTTTTGCGAATACACCACAAATTGATCGAGATGGAGCAGTTTTGCTTCAATCCTTTCTTGTAGTTCTCAAGACTCTCTATAATGAAGGATTCGTGCAAAATTGTTCTATCTTGCTCAAATTCCGGGATATTCGAAGAAAGTTACGGATAAATCAATTTGTCTACAAACTTCATATTCTTTTGTTTTTGATATCCGTTTTGTCGAAAATATCTAGGAAACTGAGCGAGATAACGGAATTCTTCTCATCAGTTTTTCTGTAGAGAATTTTGAAAACTACAAGAGGGGTTTCTACAAAAATTGCATCATCTCACTCAGTTTCCTAGATATTCATCGAAGTCCTACGACAAAAAATAGATTCATGTATAGAGGAATTGTTTCAATGGTTTTTTGCCTTGTGAATATATGAAAGTCTAATGGAGATACGCCCATTTGCCTTAATCTTTTTTTTAGCTTTTGAAATCTTCTACAAAAAAATAGATTCAGGCAAAATCACACTATCTCACTTACATTCCGAGTATTTCCAAAAAACTACACGGAGTGAAAATTCTCGAGAAAATCATGATGCTCAGCTCCATAGAGCTGATGCAAAATACATTCCGGAGACACCTTATGAGTCTACAAATGGCAAAAACTGTCCTTTTGTGAAGAATTAATGCTTGAGCCGATTCATTTTTTTAGAAAAAAGTGTCACATCAATTGTGAAGCGGTATCATGAAACTATTAGTCAGTGCCTTTCTCTTTGACAATTAAAGAAAAATTCTCCATCCATCCAATGACAAATTCTCCTGGCACTTAGAAATTTTAGGTAGCCACTCAGAATCGTTACACGTTTACTTCGGAATTTCTCCGATGCCACTCTCATAATATGTTAGACGAAGGGGCATAGTTGAGTACCTTCGACTGTTTACGGTACATGAGCCATTGGTCATTTCACACTTGGCTTTGGATTGAAATATCTCGGAAACTATGCAAAATTTATCGAGACATGCTGTGAACGAAATTTAGAGGGAAGATTGACGAACAAGATAAGCAAAACGCTGTTTTTCTACGACTAATAGTTTCCGAGATATCATTTTTTTAATGAGTAGTTCAGAAACAATGGATGAGGCCCGATACCAAATAAATGAGCGCTTGGACGTCCTTCCTGAATTTTTCATCCAAAAAGCGATATCTTAATAACTACGGATCGTAGAAAAATGAAGGCTTGTTTATTTTATTCGTTAATCTTCCCTCTAAATTTCATTCACAGCATGTCTCGATAATTTTTGAGTGGTTTTCGAGATATTTCAATCCAAAGCCGAGTGCAAAATGACAATTTTTCAAGAAATAATAAGCAAAAATTATGAGGTGGAGCATGGATATTTTTTGGTCGTGTTTCATGACAACTCCTCCTTTGAATGACAATTTTCCGTAATTTTTTAAAAAATCATTTAGATAAATTCCCATATTTCTCTCCGTGTATTGAAAAGAAAAAATAAAAAAAAAACACAGGCTTCCCTCACCACCCGAAGAGCGACCCGACGGCAGCAGCAAAAATTTCTCCTTCCCCCCCCCCCCCCCACTACTCTACTACCACGTTCTCCTCAAAGCCTTACGCTCGTTTCGTGACGCGAGAAAAAAGTTGGTACCCTCCCAAAAGAAGTTTCACTTCAATAAAAACTGCAGTGGCAGCGATGTTGAGAATTAAGACGAAACTAGAGTAGGAGGAAGCAAAAGGAAGGAATGAGATAGACACTGTGGTGTTCGGCAATATCATGCTGCATCCTAGTGGCCTATGCATATATTAAATCTCATCTGCAGAATCGACGAGCTGCAGAGAGAAAGAAAATGTTATAGGTTGAAAAGAGAAACGAAATGAGAGAGCGACAGACTGTAGTGTGGCGAGAGCTTCCAATATTCAGAGGCGTGCGGCATGCTGAGCCCATTCGTTTGCCTCCAACATCCACTACGATATTTACCTTCAGCTCGTATAGAGGACGAGTGGTAGTACGTGGGCTCGTTTGCTCCAGAAAATTTCTCCTTTCTACGACATCCCCCTCGTATGCGTGCCTAGTGCAGTCAAATATTGCCTCTACGGGGTAACCTATATATTCTACCATAAAATATTAATTTTCATTCATCATAGAAAAAGACGAGTATAGAAAAAAATAATGCAATTGATTGAGAATCTTAGATGAGAATTTGAGTTTATTGATGATGATTCAACAAGGTTATTCCATTCTCCATAACAATGCCCATAGGAAACTGTGAATTGACAGAGGATTATCCTCATTTACTAATGCTAATGACAATGATAATAACAATAACTACGACAAAGAACACTCCTAGTCAGCACAAAGAATAATCGGAGAATCTCATGATTACTGGTCGCTTGACAATGATTTCCATTGCTGAGTGTCTTTTATACCTACTGTATATATATTGAAATATGTTCATTTTTGATGATAAGGGGTGGTAGTTTGGAGACTTTTGGACATTTTGATGACTGATAAAATTTTCGGAACGAGCAGACTGATACTTTGATGAAATCAAATTCACCATCCCTATTATGGACCGGGAAAGAAAACCCTTACCTACACACAAATCGTGGAACCATGCACCCTCATTCTACCGAATATATATGTCAACAAACATAATTGGGAAATCAAGAGACAAAAGGTTCAAATGAACAGGTTGATGACTGGTCATCAAAGTACTCGGAGGACAAAACTATAATATATATTTATGGGATATCTGTTCTGTAAGCTGCTTTTTCTATGGGCTGTTTTTTCCGGAATTCATCATCAGTTCATGAATCCAAAACTCCCGCCAGCCCAGATCAAGAATTTTATGAAGTTCAATCGAAAATATAACTTTTTTGATGCTCATCTGATGAAACACTATAGGAGAACAATAGATCCTGCTTGCAGCTCACTTCTCTTTACAATCACTAACGAAATACTTTACGTATTTCTTATTCAGGAATTTCACTCAAGATCGTTTTTGAAATATCTTGAAAATGGCAAGACTCAAAGGAAATTGTCATGAAGACTCTTCACCCAGGATCAACAGTTTTTTGAGTAGTATGAGAAATAGGAATTACTGATGAGCTACCGCTACAAAATTGATTGTATGGTCGTACTTTTGACGCTCAAACTTTCCGTCATTCTCAATATGATCCCCGAAATTTGGGAAGACTAGAAAACATGAATAAAATTTGAAAAAACATCATAATTAAACCATTTGAGAAAATTTGGAAAATGAAGGAAATGAAATATGCAATGAAATTCGAAGTTCTTTGAGAGAAATTGAAACGAGGTAAACGGTCTAGAGATCTGAATATGCATTTAAACCTCGCTGCTAGTATTGGTCGAAACAACATTTTTGTGCAGTTGAGTTCACCAAGTAAATTATCGTCTGCGGTCCACAACGATTCTCAGTTCACTATGACTGGGTAAAATTTAAAATTATTTTTCCAATGCTTCGTGATATTGTTTGAAGAAAGCAGAAGTCAGTGTAATGAAACAAGTTTTGTGTTATTGAAATGGTTTTCTGAAGCCTCTTTATGAATAATTTACAGTGAATGAGTCTCGTTTGAACCTTCGTAGTGATCAGACGTGTTTGTAAACCGCTCGAGCTAAAGCGATAAGTGAGTTTGTGTTCCAATAATTACGTGTGATAATATCTCCGGCTGTTGAACGAGGAACACGAGGGCCGTTGTGGCCCTACAATAAACGAGTTCTCATTCCTGCCGGGAACAGATGAGTGCAAACGATGCACCACTCCAGTATCCTCCAAAGTTAGCAACACAGAATGTAAATTCTGGTAGTGTGAATTCAGCCTCGAACACAAATGCCAATTCAGTAGGATCTTCAAATCATCAGACAAGAGACAACACCATGACAACACCGACACCATCGTACTCCCAGGCTGCTCACCAGCAGTTTCAAATTACCAAAGACCACCTCATTGTAGTCAAGGCAATTGATAATATTAAAACAGATGATGTGACTCTGGCTCTGGGTAAACTTGTTAATCCCAGAGATATTCTAGTTCAAAATAAATCACTGGGTCGTATTTGTTACACGCTCTCCAGTAAAGCCATTGTGAAAAGACTCATTGAATCTGGTGAATCACTCATTGTACACAACAAAAGAATGGAAATCAGGCCATATCATGCCGATACACGAAGAGTTTTCCTTTCAAACGTTAATCCGATTATCCCCGAAAAATTAATTGTCGATAAAATAAGAGAAATTGGACTTCGTCCGACATCCAAACTCATTCCAATTAAATCTGGTATAAAAACTCCGGGGTTTGAGCATATCATTTCGTGGCGTAAATTGTTCTATATTCGAACGGACCAAAACGACCTAATTCCTCCTAAGATGCAAGTTGAGTATGAGAATACCAAATACTGGATGTATTTTTCAACCGGGCAATTGAAATGTTTCGTCTGTCAGGAAGAGGGACATATTGCAGCGAACTGTCAAAACATGCCTGACAATCAAGCAGAGAGAAACAAAACAAATAGTCACATTCAACTACAAACGTCACAGATCGCTGCCGAGGACAACAACAGTGAGCACAGGATTATCAATAATAATTCAGAAATCAATAGCCAAACAGAGACAGCAATAGGTAGCGAAGAAAACGAGTCGCTAATCGCAGCTGACGTTCTCAAAACACCCATGGGTACCACGGAGGAACCGAAGGATGCAACAATGGAATGTGAGACAGGTTTCTCTCTCAAGAGACCCTTATCAGTAGCAACGGAGAGCACTGATGGCTCGGCCCTGCTCCCAAGTGATAACCGAGGAACACTAACAACAGATCCTCTCGTAAATTCCCGTAAGGAAGCACGCAGGAGAAAAAGACAAAAGAAGAAAAGTCGTAGCCGTAGTCGGAGTAATTCTAAACAAATTGTCGCAAAAGTAAACAAGTGGCAAAACGTCCAGGTAAAGCAACTGATCACTCCTGCGACTGAGCACTTCGAGGGGAGCAAGGATGAGTACCCAGTCTCCTTCGACGAACTCGTCGTCTTCTTAGAAGAGGCAAGACTCGAACAGATAAGTGACGATTTCATCAAGAGTTATACGGAGGATACTCCCGGGTTTCTTCATATGCTCCAGGTGGCACAGGGGTTGGTGCAAGATGAAGAAATGAAAAGTTATATTAAGTTCAAGCGTCGTGAGCTGCATAAGGTACACACAGGGCTAGACCTTGATAGTGAATCAGCCTCAGGAAATGATAATGACAACAACTAAATACATCCTCTTCAATCGTTCAACAATAGATCCGCTCATTACCAGCCAAGGTAATACATACAACTCTCAAAGTAACACCAAATATAGAGACCTCAAAATTTTGTACTTGAATTGTCGCAGCTTCCGGTTGCGGCTTCCAGAATTGAAAACAATGATTCGAGATAAAGACATTTTAATCTGTGTGGAAACAAAACTCACACGGTCATATACTAGAGAAATAAGATTTTCAGGATTCCATGTAATTAGGCAAGATAGAGAACATAACCAAGGGGGAGGTATTCTAGTAGCTATTAGGAAAAACATTCCGTATAAATTAATTGATGTATCTGGTATTCCGGGCAGGATTGCGAAAATTATTGGATTTGAGATAAATAATGATGAAACAGCTTTCAGAATTCTTGGAATATACAGAGCGCCGGGTGACAATCTGTCCCAATCTGATTGGGACAGAATTGCAGCTCTGACGCGCTCCTGCAAGGAAACCATAATGGTTGGCGACTTCAATACCCACAATCCTGCTTGGAATTGTAGAGCATCCGATACGAATGGCGATAGACTTCTCAATGCTATTGTTGGGCAAAACATTATACTTCATAACACCGATACTATTTCTCGGGAGGATGAGCGTAGTCAATCAAACATTGACCTCATTCTATCATCTCCAAGTTTCTCAGATAAGATAAAATTCCGAATAGATGATGATAACCGGGGGTCCGACCACTTTCCGATTCACATTCAAGTAGCGCTTAAAAAGGCTATTTACATAAAGCAAACATTCAGACTTGAATCCGTGAGAACAGACTGGGAAGAGCTCGAAAAATCGCTACAGAAGTCGTTTTAACTCTTTCTAGGGGCGGATTACTACGAAATGTCTCCTTGCGAGAAATACTCACTATTTATTAGTATTATATCCGAAAACATTAAAAAATTTACACCAACTAGAAAACAAGTTTCACCTGAAAAACACAGAAATCCGGTATCTTGGTGGGATGCTGAATGTGACCGAGCCAAACGAATTTGCAGCGCGGCGTACAAAAAATGGCGATTTACTAGGATCTCACGCGATTACTACCAATACAAGAAAATGGAGGCCAATGCCCGAAGAATATTCCATCAAAAAAAAAATAATAATTTTGAAAAGTTTTCAAAAAGCATTGACGCAAGGAAAAATTTGAAATATGTATAGGATACGTGTAAAATTCTTAAGAATGCATGGATTAATAATGACCCCATGAACAAAAGAGAAAATCTCCAGCACAAAGAGAAAATTAGCGAATGTCTGGACTCCATCAGCCCCCCAAGTTGTCAAACCGATCCATCCTATTCACCTAGGTGTCAGGAAAATTTTTTTTTGGGATCTTATTTCAATTACACGGAATTTAATGAGGCAGTTAATTCGAGGAAAACCAAATCGTCCCCAGGGATGGACGGTATAAGCTATCAATACATTCAGAAGCTTTCCCCGCAATATAAATTAATCCTACTCGATATTCTTAACGAAATGTATACGGAATCAGAATTCCCTCGAACATGGAATAATCACTTTCTCCACTTCATTCCAAAGGCCAATGGAACTGGGGTCCGTCCCATTGCACTCTCGTCTAGTATTTGTAAAATTTTTGAATCAATGATTAAAAAACGATTGGAATGGTGGGTGGAAAATCAAAATATTCTGCCCAATTCGCAGCGGCTTCCGTCAGGGCCGCTCGTGCTATGATAATCTGTGTAATCTACTTCTCAAGGCCGAACCCGATCTGTCCAAAAATCGCGAAATACTGGCTCTGTTCTTGGATGTAAAATCAGCTTTTGATAACGTCAACGCGGAAATTCTCTCAGACAAATTAGCGGCAATCGGTTGCCCCTCCAATCTCGTGAATTTTGTTAAATTCCTCACGTATGAACGGCTGGTGTACTCTGCGGAGAACTCAACTCCCAGGAGGGTGCACAAAGGGGTACCGCAGGGAGGAGTTCTCTCGCCTTTATTGTATTGTATCTACGTTTCTCAAATCGCCGAAAATCTTCCTGATGATGTTATAATCTCTCAGTTTGCGGATGACACAATGATACACCACAGCTTCACATCAGTACCGAAAGGAATTCAAAAAATGGAGAGAGCCGCTAGCATAATCAGTAATAACCTCCGATTAATTAGCCTAAAATTATCACCGACCAAAACAGAATTACTACACATAAATAAGCGACGAAAGACTCCCATTGACACTTGTATTAACCTCGAAGGTCACAGAATCTTATGTTCACTATCAGTAAAGTTGCTCGGAATAATGATCGATCACAAACTAACATTTAAACTGCAGCTGGAGAAAGTGCAAAAAGCTGCTCTTAAAGCGCTTAATATAGTGAAATTCTTGCGAGGCGTGTGGTGGGGTTCAGATCCAGAAACACTCATATTAATATATAAGTCCTTCGTGCGGTCTATTATAGAATATGGGTTATTCATCTACTTCCCCAATAAAAAAACATACATTAACAAATTAGAGAAGTTCCAATACGCGGCCATTCGCCTTTGCATGGGTTACAGACAATCGACTCCAATAAGTGTATTACTAGCAGAGAGTAAGCTTCCCACTCTGGAATCTCGCGCGTATTTTCTTTGTAAAACGTATTTGATTAAAGTCTTATCCAACACGGACCTTCTGTTATCATCCACTATCATGGAAAATTATGTAAATAATCGACCAGCTGACAATAAGCAGAGAATTCTGCGAAGTTGTATTCGAGAAATAATACCTTTGTTAAACCAGTTGTTCATAAGTAATAAATTTAATATCTTCACTTCAGAATACAGTGTGACAATGTTGACTATTCCTGCTAACAGAGAAGTAGGAAGGAACATCCAGACACTGACAAATGTAAACTGTAGTTTAGATGATAACATGTTTAATGAACGAGAAGAAGTAATTAAAATATACACCGATGGTAGCAAAAAGACAAACGGACTATCAGTAGGGGCATCGTTTTGTTGTCCTCAACTTGGCATTAAAAAAAAATGAGTGTAGATCCGCAGTCGTCCATATTCACGGCGGAGAGCTTAGCGATAAATGAGGCCATGAATGTGGCGACTGCATATCCCAATTACGATTACAAGATTGTGACTGATTCTCTAAGCGTAGTAGAATCCCTCTCGAGAACTAGTGTCGGAGTTAAAACCAACCAGTACATATTGGGCATTAAGGAAAAATATAACTTTTTTCGAGCCCTCAACGAGGAATTACAGGGACTGGAGCTTGTTTGGGTCCCCTCACACCGAGGCATTGCAGATAATGAAGAAGCGGATTTGCTTGCGGGGGAAGCCACGGACGTAGAAAAAGATGATTCATTCCTCTTGCCTTTCTCCGACTTTAGAGAAAGGTTCAAGAAGGAGTTGTATGAAAAGACCGCAAATGTCGTGAATGAAATGAGTCAAAACAAAGGTCAAATATATTTTGAAACTTTTTACCAAGAAGGGAAAAAACCATGGTTTGTCGGGACAAAACTCCCTCGAGTAACTATCTCATGGGTAAATAGGGCTCGAGCTAATCATTACAGCTTGTCTAGTTCTTTGGCAAGAGTAAAAATTGTGGAATCCCCTGCATGCAGATGTGGCTTTGAAAATGAGGATTTAAATCATGTGCTATGGCAGTGTCCTCGGTGTGAGGCAGAGAGAAGAATAATGATCTCAAAACTCATTGACTGTAAATACTTTCCCCCTTATGAGATAAATGAAATTCTATTTACATTAAACCCTGTAGTACTTACTATAATAACTGAGTTTCTTACCACTTGTAAAATCAAAATATGAAAAATATTGTACTTTATAGTAATTCTAACTTTTATTTTTATTTTCTCTTCTTTCAAATACATATGGGCGATTCCATTAATTCTCGGATAGAATTTCGGCTCCAAATTTTGGGGGGCGACTTTTTAGTCTTCATCAATTAAAACCATTAAAATGAAGAAAATCCTGAATTTCAAACCATTTTGCCCTGCTATCGAAGCAGAAATCAATGAATTTTGATTTTTGCTTCAAAATTTTCTGTTAAGAATGATGTGAGTAGCTAAATGAAAAAAAAAAACAAAATATAGATTTTCATCGCAAATTTTCTGAATTTTCTGAAAAAAATATCCTTTTTCGTCTTTGTCCTTGATTTCGAGGTGAAAATGCTCTTTGAAAACTTCAAATGCTTGTTTTGAATCGTTCCCCAATTTTTTTTTTCAATTTTTTTATGAAAATTTGGAAAATTTGCTAGGAACTATATGATTTTTGGCCCCTGTTCTTGAAAACCCCGGCGACTGTAATTAGAAACTCGAAATTTAATACTTATTAAGAACTAACAATAAATGCAGGCTGAAAAGATGGATGCTGCAAAAGACATATGTATATTGATGACATTCTATAATTCTAAATGGAAAACATCAGTTGTCTAAATGTTTTCCATTTAGGATCATAAAATGTGATCAATATACATATATCTTTTGCAACATTTATCTTTTCAACTTGCATTTATTGTTAGTACTTAACAAGTATTCAATTTCAAATTTCTGATTACAGTTGCCGTGGTTTTCAAGAGCAAAGGCCAAAAATCATATAGTTCTTAGCAAATTTTCCAAATTTTCATAAAAAAATAAAAAAATTGAAAAAAGAATTGGGGAACGATTCGAAACAAGCATTTGAAGTTTTCAAAGAGCATTTTCACCTCGAAATCAAGGACAAAGACGGAAAAGGATATTTTTTTCAGAAAATTCAGAAAATTTGCGATGAAAATCTATATTTTGTATTTTTTTTTTCATTTAGCTACTCACGTCATTCTTAAGAGAAAATTTTGATGCAAAAATCAAAATTCACTGATTTCTGCTTCGATAGTGGGGCAAAATGGTTTAGAATTTAGGATTCTCTTCATTTCAATGGTTTTAATCGATGAGGACCGAAAAGTCGCCCCCCAAAATTTGGAGCCGAAATTCTATTCGAGAATTGGTGGAATCGCCTATATATATATAAGAAAGAAAAATGTACATACCATGTAAAAATGTACAAATTTAGCAGAATGAACGTGAAAAGTTCAAGTGCATGCAATAAAGAAAAAATAATAATTTACAGTAATTCTTTATAATTTTCCATCGGGCTTCAATGTTGAGGGAGAAAAGTCAAGAAGAATAGATCGAACGAATGAGTTATATTATTCTTCACTGTATGATTTTGGTAGGGTGAACAGTCCATTTACGGAACATTTAAGGTCGTTCAAAAGTTTGCGCTTTCGTGAAAAATTAGTTATACTTTTGAAAAAAGTAGCAAAAATACTGCTGGAGTCCAAATTGAGTATATTTTGAAAAAAAAAATTAAAACTTTATCTTATTTCATGAGAAAATATCGATAAAAATGGATAAATACGTGCAAGTCTAAAGGACCAAAAACGGAACACTTTTGCCATAAGGAGAACATCATCTGTCCATTTACGGAACATCAGATCTCAGAGATTTGCCTATTGCATTTGGCACAATGACGGAAACAATTCTATTAGCAAAGAAATAGGAGGAGTGAATAAAAGTAACAAAAACACATTCTTTAATCGAATGAACACATAAATCCAGTTCTTTTATTCATGTATTTTCACAAATATGCAAAAAACAATAGAATTATTTTGACTTGAAAATATAATAAAGTTGAATCCCTTTTTTTCGACATTTCTTTAATTTTCTGCTTTCAAAATTTTCGGGAAAGGTTCAGTGGATTGCAAATGGGTTTGTTGGGAAAAACCCAGGGAAAAATTTAGGAGAAAACCCGGAACAGGAAAGTCTAAATACCATAACTGACGAATGTTCCGTAAATGGAAATTAGATGAAAAGCCGACCCAAATAGCGGAACGCCATATATAATGAAGAATTTCAATTTTTTGATGGGAATAAATTATGAAAATTGACGAATTCAAGTTTTTAGATCAATATTAACTTCAACTCACCACATTTGATGATTACAATTATTAAAAATTTTGCTCAGCATGTTAGCGGTCCCACACTCACAGCTCTAACTGTTATTGGCCGCAAAGTGATACATAGTACAGTTTTTTGAAAATATTTAATTCAAATTAACCACTGGGATATGAAACGCTTTATGACATCATAGGTAGGGATACTAAATCAATTTAGAAAAAATAATTAGTACGATAGGTTAGCAGACATTCGAAATATCGGATAAAACGTTGAAAGTGTTCCGTTTATGGAAGGTGTTCCGCAAATGGACTGTTCACCCTATGTTTTAAAGTATTTTTTCTTCAGTGCCTCACTCTTCGTTAGTTTGTCATTGATAAGTGAGAGAATAATCGAAATATGTGTTGCGGTCCCGCAAATTTGTCTATCCCACGGGTTAGGAAAATGCAGCCGGAACTCGTAGAGATAACGCCGCAAACAAGGCGCGAAAATCTCAGCGCAGCGCTAGAGGTACCGAAGGCTCCTAGAAGGGTTTGGGAATAGTAAATAGGCCATCTGGTACGAGCGGTACGGGTGACACGTGTACGACCTCAGGTACACGATTTTCTTACCTCTAATTTTCTTATCATTTTTTCATTGGTGCCGAAAGCAACAAGAAAGAAATGATATGAGGCGATATTAAATCAACAAAGAGTTGAAACTGATTGACATTTCCGCACTTGCAGTGAGTAATACTGAGAAACTCTATCTTTATGTAATTACACAAATGATAAAGATTGAATTAATATGCCAACACCCGAAACTGCCGACGGACGACAAACAAGATAATGACGCGAGTTCACGTTGCACCGAAAAGGGTACTCTTCTGCCGATTTTCCTGTGCCAGTTTCCCCCCCGACAAGGAAACTGAGTCATGGATAAGACTTCTGGTTAACGCCCATGGACTTTTTTTCTACTATACAGGGTGTACCGGAAGTACAGGTACACCCGGGAATCCTGGGTAAAGGGGTTCATTTGGAGTAGAAAAGTCCTCTTTCACTTTTCTCTCCGATGAACCCCTGCGGAGATATGAGGGTGGAAAGGTGGGCCAATGAGAGCCCACCGATAGACGGCCGCACATCCGTGAGAGAATCACAGATGTGTTCGTGCGTCCTCACTCCGCGGTAACCGATCCCCTGCATAACCACCGTGTCTCTCGCTCTCTCAGTGACGTGGAAGGGATCGGTGATCGTCAGCTGTCGCATATCAGCTGGAGAAGCGCGATTTTTTACGAATGAAAGGGGAGAGGGGGAAGAGATGCCCTGAGGTGGGAGAAATCAGGATTTTTTCGATTCTGTTTATTAATTAATTTTGTCATTTTTCTTCATTTCTTTGATCATTGGAACATGATCGAAAGAATGAAAAAATTATTAAAAAAAAAAAAAATAAAAAAATCTTTATTTTTAAGCCATTTTTCGAGGCGTCACGTGATCTTGACGCCTCTAAAAACGGAGCACCAGTCTCCCCTGGAGGGGGAAGGGGTACTTTCATGACTGAAAGTGTCTCTGTACTTGGTACAGAGACTCTTTGAGTCATAAAAACCCCCCTCCCACCTCTGGGAGAGAGGGGACAGATGCCCTCATATGAAAAAAATCAGGATTTTTTCCATTTTTTTTTAAATTAATTTTTTCTTTTTTTTTTCATTTCGTTGATCTTAAAAAAATGATCGAAAAAATGGAAAAAAATGAGGAAATTAATTAGGAAAAAGAAATGGAAAAATCCTTATTTTTGAGCAGTTTTTCGAGGCGTCACGTGACCTTGACGCCTGTAAAAACGGAGCACCAGTCTCCCCTGGAAGGGGAAGGGGTACTTTCATGACTGAAAGTGTCTCTGTACTTGGTACAGAGACTCTTTGAGTCATAAAAACCCCTCTCCCACCTCTGGAAGAGAGGGGAGAGATGCCCTGAGGTGGGAAAAATCAGGATTTTTTCCATTTTTTCTAAAATTAATTTTTCTTTTTTTTTTCATTTTTTTGATCTCAAAAAAATGATCGAAAAAATGAAAAAAAACTGAGGAAATGGATTAGAAAAAAGAAATGGAAAAATCCTTATTTTTGAACCGTTTTTAGAAGCGTCACGTGACCTTGACGCCTCTAAAAACGGAGCACCAGTCTCCCCTGGAGGGGGAAGGGGTACTTTCATGACTGAAAGTGTCTCTGTACTTGGTACAGAGACTCGTTGAGTCAGAAAAACCCCCCTCCCACCTCTGGAAGAGAGGGGAGAGATGCCCTGAGGTGGAAAAAATCAGGATTTTTTCCATTTTTTTTTTAAATTAATTTTTCATTTTTTCTTATTTTTTTGATCTTGAAAAAATGATCGAAGAAATGGAAAAAAAATGAGGAAATTAATTAGAAAAAAGAAATGGAAAGATCCTTATTTTTGAACCGTTTTTCGAGGCGTCACGTGACCTTGACGCCTCTTGAAACGGAGCACCAGTCTCCCCTGGAGGGGGAAGGGTCACTTTCATGACTGAAAGTGTCTCTGTACTTGGTACAGAGACACGTTGAGTCATAAAAACCCCCCTCTCACCTCTGGAAGAGAAGGGAGCGATGCCCTGAGGTGGGAAAAATCAGGATTTTTTCCATTTTTTTTTCAAATTAATTTTTTCATTTTTTTTCATTTTTTTGATCTTAAAAAAATGATCTAAAAAATGGAAAAAAATGAGGAAATTAATTAGAAAAAAGAAATGGAAAAATCCTTATTTTTGAACCGTTTTTAGAGGCGTCACGTGACCTTGACGCGTCTAAAAACGGAGCACCAGTCTCCCCTGGAGGGGGAAGGGGTACTTTCATGACTGAAAGTGTCTCTGTACTTGGTACAGAATCTCTTTGAGTCATAAAAATCCCCTCCCACTTCTGGGAGAGAGGGGACAGATGCCCTAATATGAAAAAAATCGGGATTTTTTCAATTTTTTTTCTCAATTAATTTTTTCTTTTTTTTTTCATTTTTTTGATCTTAAGAAAATTATCGAAAAAATGGAAGAAAAATGAGGAAATTAATTAGAAAAAGGAAATGGAAAAATCCTTATTTTTGAACCGTTTTTAGAGGCGTCACGTGACCTTGACGCGTCTAAAAACGGAGCACCAGTCTCCCCTGGAGGGGGAAGGGGTACTTTCATGACTGAAAGTGTCTCTGTACTTGGTACAGAGACTCTTTGAGCCATGAAAACCCCCCTTTCACCTCTGGGAGAGAGGGGAAAGATGCCCTAAGATGAAAAAAATTAGGATTTTTTCCATTTTTTTTGTAAATTAATTTTTTCTTTTTTTTCATTTTTTTGATCTTAAAAAAATAATCGAAAAAATGGAAAAAAAATGAGGAAATTAATTATAAAAAAGAAATGGAGAAATCCTTATTTTTGAGCACGTGACCTTGACGCCTCTAAAAACGGAGCACCAGTGTCTCCTGGGGGGGAAGGGGTACTTTCATGACTGAAAGTGTCTCTGTACATAGTACAGAGACTCTTTGAGCCATAAACACAGAGGAAGGATGAACACCAATACCAATTGACGAAGAAAAAGACAAGCAGTCGAAAGAAAAATCTTTGTTTCTTCGCTTTTTTGGTCCTCTTGTTGAAGTTGGACAGGAGATCAGACAAAAATTGGGACAACATGCGACATACTCGGTAAAATTGAGAGTGATCGTATATTATTCGAAATTGGAAGATTAATTTACATGCTTTGGTGATGAATGTGATAGGAGAAGTTCGGGTAAGTATCACATGCAATCAGAATGATAAATTGAAAAAAAAATAAAAACAAAAATGTAAAAACAAAAGTAAAGTTGTGTAAATCAGGGCAACTGCTCAAAATGTCGCCCCCCCCCCAACTAGGATACATTTCCACGCCCTCTCCACCAGATTGATCCGCATGTTGGACAGGACTTCTGGTCTGATTAATTCCACGGCACCATGCATCCTGGCGATCATGGTCATCTCGTCCGGCACCGTGACTTCAAAGATTTTTTCTTTCAGGTATTCCCATAAGAAAAAATCCAGAGGATTGAGATCAGGAGATTTGCCGGCAAATATGGAGCTTTGTACCCATTGATCATAAGCATAAGTAGGATTTGTGTTACCGTGGAGGCCAAGGCACTGGTCCATGCTTCCCAATCCACTGCTCTGGAAACGTCTCATCTAGAAATCGCCGAGCAACTAAAGACGTATGAGCTGGGGCGCCATCCTGTTGAAGCCAGACGTGCCTCCCTGCTGGTCCATCTCCGATGATATCTGGGATATTTTCGGCGAGAAAAGCTTCGTATGTACTTCCCTGAAACAAAGGTGGGGAGATATTGAAGGGAAACAGGGAATGGAATCTGCAAGATTGTCAATAAAGGAAGGACATTCAGGTGCCAGCTGTGAGGATAGGGAACATTTACAGATTAGTTGTGCTTGGCAGAATTTTAAGTTAGATAGTCATGATACTTACTTCGAGTGGATCAGGAGCTAGACGTAGATGCACCTCATCCCCCAAAATGGCACCCCAGATGTTCAGGCGTTGCCAACGGTATTGGAAATTTGAGGGTTTTGCCAGGTAAGGATTATCAATGCTCCAATGATGTGCATTGTGGTGATTGAATAATCCTTGCCTGTCAATCATGCACTCGTCAGTCCAACACACGTGATAGATGAAATGTGGATCCTTCCGATGTATTTCTATCAAAAATCGACAGAAAACCAACCTCGCCGCATGATCTCTCGGCAACAGTTCCTGAACCGGGGTAAAATGGAATGCATGGAATTCCTCATTCCGCAGGATTCGGTGCACCTGGCTGTGGCTTGTCCCAATCGCTGCCGCGATTTTCCTGGTGCTAGTGGTTGGGTCGTCCTCCACTGCGTCCAGCACTTGTTCTTTCACGTGAACACGATTATGACGGATGGGTCGTCCTCCACCATGCGGTGGAAGCACGTGTTCATCACCCAATCGCCGATGGAGGTTGACAAATGCTCGAGAATCCGGATGATGGAGAGGATGAGGATATCTCTCAGCGTAAAACCGCGCTGCGAGATTGGCATTCCCATCGGCTCGGCCGTACTCGAATTGCATATCCCGATATTCCATGGCCGTTAGCGGCATGGTTTAACTATTCAACGTATGAATGAGACGGAATACTAGATGGAAATGTAAAAATGAACGCTGACGTCGTGTTCACCGCACGTCTTTTCTTTCCGCGGGGAGTGGGGGAATGGATTGACGAATGCAAGCACGAAACAAACGACGATCCTCGTGAAATTCACATGGGGAAGGGGAGGGGGGGGGGAGCGAACGGTGAGTTCTAGAGAAAGCACCGTCCACCATAGCGAAAGGACTGTCTGCAAATGAGAAATTTTTCATTTCTTTTCTCTAATTAATTTTTTCATTTTTCTTTCATTTTTTCGATCATTTTTCAACGATAGAAAAAATTGAAAAAAGTAAAAAAATTGATTAAGAAGAAAATGAAAAAGTCCGGATTCATTTAACCTCAGGCATGTCTCCTAGAGGTGGGAGGGGGGTTTTTATGGCTTAAAGAGTCTCTGTACCAAGTACAGAGACACTTTCAGTCATGAAAGTACCCCTTCCCCCTCCAGGGGAGACTGGTGCTCCGTTTTTAGAGGCGTCAAGGTCACGTGACGCCTCGAAAAACGGTTCAAAAATAAGGATTTTTTCGTTCCTTTTTTCTAATTAATTTCCTCAGTTTTTTTCCATTTTTTCGATCATTTTTTTAAGATCAAAAAAATGAAAAAATTAATTAAAAAAAAAAATGGAAAAAATCCTGATTTTTCTCATATTAGGGCACATCTCCCCTCTCTCCCAGAGGTGGGAGGGGGTTTTTATGACTCAAAGAGTTTCTGTACCAAGTACAGAGACACTTTCAGTCATGAAAGTACCCCTTCCCCTCCAGGAGAGACTGGTGCTCCGTTTTTAGAGGCGTCAAGGTCACCTGACGCCTCGAAAAACGGTTCAAAAATAAGGATTTTTCCATTTCTTTTTTCTAATTATGGGTTTTGTCATTCGGACCACGAGGAAATTCAATGACGTCACCGTCATCAAACTCCTCTTTGACTCGTTGGTGAAGCCTATGCTCTCCTATGGCTCGGTTGTCTGGTCACCACTGTTTAGTAAGTACTCGGACCGGATTGATAAGTTGCAGAAGAGGTTCCTGAAGTACCTGTCCTGGAGGAGGGGGGGGGGTGTCTACCCGCCAAGGGGATGCGACTATCAGGATTCATGTGATAGTTTTGATTGTCTTATGCTTAGGCAGCAGAGGGCACTCACGGTTACAGTTTTCTTAGTTGATATTCTCAAAAATAGAATTGACTGTCCTCTGCTCCTTGGTCGTGTTGCGTTCCATGTTCCATATGGGGCACTAAGATCGAACTCAATGATTTACCTCCCCTTTGCGGGTGCGAGCCTCCCTCTTGCCTCGCCAATATATCAGGGGAGTACTTGCATCAATCTGGTAATGGAGCGTTTCCCTGAGTGCGATATTGTTAATGACTCGATTGAATCTATTGTTAATAAATGCATTATTGTTGTAAAATCGTTAATGTAATCATTTTATTTATTGATTATTTTTCTTTCCTTTATCAATTTATTGCCACTTTCATTCTCATTTGCTTTCCGTAAATCATTACTTAATTTTCTTTTTTTTTTTTTGTATTAATCATAGTTGTAAAAAAAAAAAAACAATCATAGCTGTAAATCTATGCAACCCTGTTATTGGCCTTGGCTGTTAGGTTGATGTAAAATAAAATAAATAAATAAATAAATTAATTTCCTCATTTTTTTCAATTTTTTCGATCATTTTTTTAAGATCAAAAGAATGAAAAAAAAGAAAAAATTAATTTAAAAAAAAATGGAAAAAATCCTGATTTTTCCCACCTCAGGGCATCTCTTCCCTCTCTTCCAGAGGTAGGAGGGGGGTTTTTATGACTCAAAGAGTCTCTGTACCAAGTACAGAGACACTTTCAGTCATGAAAGTACCCCTTCCCCTTCCAGGGGAGACTGGTGCTCCGTTTTTACAGGCGTCAAGGTCATGTGACGCCTCGAAAAACTGCTCAAAAATAAGGATTTTTCCATTTCTTTTTTCTAATTAATTTCCTCATTTTTTTTCCATTATTTCTCATCTAATTCAATTCTCCGTTTCTTTGCTGATGGTAATTTTGCATTCATTGCACGTTTTAATCGAATTCTATCTGATTGCTGTACATGAGAAGATGTGTATCGTCCTGGTGACAACAGCAGTCTTTTTTTAACCTCAAGCAAGTAAGATTCACCATCATTTTTGGTGCTGACTGCACTAGCAAGGCGGTAACTTGCTGACTCAGAACGACTGTAGCATATATTTTTTGGTGCTTTATGAGCCATTATATTATTGAAAGCTTCATTGGACTGACTCGATGCAGCGATTGAAAATTTATGTGCATTATTAGCGTACTTGTTGAATAATTCTGATAGTTTACTGTGTAATGAATTATCTGTGAGGATAATTTTTTGATCTCCAGAGATTTTTCGATTACACCAAGAACCGCAATTCTCATGATTATTGAACATATGATCGGGAATGCTACGTAATGTCTTTGCTAAATTTTGACTATTGCCTTCATTCTGAGCTAACACATATCCAAAACATTTTTTTATATGTCCAATCGTTCCTTTTTTTTTAATTTCCTTGTGATTTACTAAATTGTATAATTCTTTGGTAAAATTCTTTACTAAATGATTTCGATCAGAAAGTTTGAAAATCTTCTGTGGATTCCCTCGACGCACAGCCGCAATAGTGCAACTGTCTTCATCACCAATTAATACTCGCGCACTAAGATTAGATTCTTAGAGAATCTTACTCTTGTTCATTAGATCTGCTCCAGCATCAGTTTCCATCGCTTTAGCACTACCCTCGAAATTCTTTTTACATTTATGAGGACCTTTTTTTTCTTCTTCGAATCACAAGTTGCACATTTTCTTATTCGTTCAGCATAGTCCAAAATTTTTCCACTCAAAAATCCGATCATTGTTCCGTATCCGTTCAAACTGTCATAACTTCTTCCGTTTCCGCTCTTGCTCCATCCCATATCATAAGAAACAATTATATTTATGATGGCTCCTGCAGTAGAATCGAAAGTGGGATTATTATTCTCATCTTCACCGTTGTTCATGGCAGTCACTAAAACCGTACGATTAGGGTAAATTTCTTCAACTATTACTGTGGCCTAGAAAGAAGAGGAGAAAAAAAAGGATAGTGTGTTCTCAAAGGAAAATTAATTTTCTATTATTTGTCAGTCATTATTCATTCATGTATAATTATAAAAAATTTAGATACAAAATTGATTCCAGATTGTTCGACAGTTGATCTCTATAAAACTTCTTGTAAATATAAATAAAAATTGTAAATGTAAATATAAAAAATTTCTCGAGCAACACAGCGCAATTGATGGCATGATGGGACACGTTGGACCACTCATGATTCTTATGTATGATGAATAGAAAGAATTATGTGGTAAAACATGTACCATTCGAATTAAAAAATTCGCGAAAGAGTTTCATCGAAGAGAAAAAAAACTTACAACAAATTACACAATTCATCAATTTTTTCAATCACAAGCTTGCGTTCTTCCTCAGCGGCTCTTTTACAACTTTCTTGTGCGATTTCTTCCATTACGGGACCAACCTCTCTCTCATATCGTTTGAACAGTTCTGTTGATATTGTTGGTACATTTAAACAGGCCAAAACTTTATTCAGTCCAGTGCAACCAAAGCCAGCGTGTACTGCACCTGTAATTGGAATGTCAAAATTAGTCGATAGTAATGAATTCAATTTCTTCATCATGATAATTAATTATGTAGAATTTTTCAATTAATAACTCGTAATATGTGGATATTCTTCGTACTTACCGAGAACAGCCTGTGTATTAGCATTAGAGTACGTGGAATTATCTGATGTGACATGTTTTTTCCCTGTGGTTACTTCTGTCACTACAGAGCATTTTAGGCAGTTGACTTCAAAAATAGAATTTAATCCTAAACGATTTTCGTGCACAGTATTTTCGAGAGAAAGCACATCTTTACATTGATAACATTTCAAATTTTTGCCCAACTCACGGAGCTCGACAATACGCCTTCCCTCGCAGAGGTTAGGTTTTAAATCATTGTTTTTTGTAGAATTATTTGTGCCTTTTTTTTCACGACGAGCTGCAGCAATTTTACGTTTTTTTTCAAGAACTTTTTTCTTTACAAACCTCCCCTCATATCGCAAATGACCAGTCATAATTTATTTTTGATTTAAATACCAAAAAAAAATAAAATGTTTAAACTCGTTTATTACTGCATTGGTACACCATACAACGATCACGGCCTTGTATATGTGTGTGTAGAAGTACACGAGCGACGTTGCCACGTCTTCGTGTCGGAGAATCTTTCACAATATGTGTGTATCCGTATAGAGGGAATCATTGTGTGTGTGTACAGTCATGTCAAAAATATATAGATTCAAACTGGTACCTTCTCAATACGTAGATGCGGGACTTGGAGTCGAAACTTTCTAACTTGACGGTAGGGAGTGAACTACGTTAAGATCAAAGAAATGAAAAAAAAAAGAAAAAATTAATTCAAAAAAAAAATGGAAAAAATCCTGATTTTTTTCATATTAGGGCATCTCTCCCCTCTCTCCCAGAGGTGGGAGGGGGGTTTTTATGACTCAAAGAGTCTCTGTACCAAGTACAGAGACACTTTCAGTCATGAAAGTACCCCTTCCCCCTCCAGGGGAGACTGGTGCTGCGTTTTGAGAGGCGTCAAGGTCACATGACGCTTCGAAAAATGGCTTAAAAATAAGGATTTTTTCATTTTTGTTTTGTAATTAATTTTTTCATTTTTTCGATCATGTTTCAATGATTAAAAAGAGGGTGCGTGGAACCCATGCGACAGAAGTGAAACTTCTTATGCATGAGCCATTGGTCATTTTGCACTTGGCTTTGGATTAAAATATTTCGAAAACTATGCAAAATTTATCGAGACATGCTGTGAATGAAATTTAAAGGGAAGATTGACGAACAAAATAAGCAGAACGCTGTTTTTCTACGGACCAGTAGTTTCCAAGATATCATTTTTTGAATGAGTAGTTCAGACACAATGGATGAGGCCCGATAGCAAATAAATGAGCGCTTGGACGTCCTTTCTGAATTTTTCATTAAAAAATCGATATCTTAATAACTACGACTCGTGAAAAAACGGAGGTTTGCTTATTTTATTCGTTAATCTTCCCTCTAAATTTCATTCACAGCATGTCTCGATAACTTTTGAGTAGTTTTCGAGATATTTCAATCTAAAGCCGAGTGTAAAATGGCAATTTTTCAAGAAATAAAAAGCAAAAATTATGAGGTGAAGCATGGATATTTTTCGGTCATGTTTCATGAGAACTCCTCCTTTGAATGACAATTTTCCGTAATTTATTAAAAAATCATTTAGATAAATTCCCATATTTTTCTTTCCGTGTATTGAAAAAAAAAATTAAAACAAAAACACAGGCTTCTCCCACCACCCGGAGAGTGACCCGACGGCAGCAGCAAAAATTCCTCCTTCCCCCCACTACTCTACTACCACGTTCCCCTCAAAGCCTTACACTTGTTTCGTGAAGCGAGAAAAAAGTTGATACCCTCCCAAAAGAAGTTTCACTTCAAAAAATGAAGAAAAATGAAAAAATTAATTAAAAAACAGAATCGAAAAAATCCTGATTTCTCCCACCTCAGGGCATCTCTTCCCCCTCTCCCCTTTCATTCGTAAAAAATCGCGCTTTTCCAGCTGACATGCGACAGCTGACGATCACCGATCCTTTCCACGTCACTGAGAGAGCGAGAGACACGGTGGTTATGGAGGGGATCGGTTACCGCGGAGTGGGGACGCACCAACACATCTGTGATTCTCTCACGGATGTGCGGCCGTTTATCGGTGGGCTCTCATTGGCCCACCTTTCCAGCCTCATATCTCCGCAGGGGTTCATCGGAGAGAAAAGTGAAAGAGGACTTTTTTACTCCAAATGAACCCCTTTACCCAGGATTCCCGGGTGTACCTGTACTTCCGGTACACCCTGTATAAAGGGGAATGCACCACAGCTCTCCGCCATCAGTACCAAGTCGAATCTACAATGTTACTCTACTCAAATTCTGATCAATCCACTGAAGTATTCAGACTTTCGGAGAAAAGTCCAACTCTTTAGTTCAGAGTAGAGTAGAAGTATTCTTGAATAAAAACGTTCGAGTCATTCTACGATGAGCCAACAATCATCGTTTGAGCATTCTGAACTACATCTACTGGGATCCAGCATCCTGCATCAGCCCAATTGTCCAACCAGAGAGTCATCAACATCGCCAGCGATATTCATCAGCATTCAAACAACCGAGTCTCAACGATAAACCGTTGTTAGTTTCTTTCAATTCGAACTGTAAGTTTACTTTTACGCTGAAAAGATTATAATTTTCTTCTATCGTATTGACTCATATGAGACGTTTGATTTATCCTCACATAATTTATTTGATGCTGGTTTAAAAATAAACAAATTATAGCATTTATTCCTGAATAAACTTATTTTGTCCGAAAACCTCTGTCCTTCAGACATCGGTACACTTTAGTGTTTTACCGCGGCAAACCGTTCCCTTATTTTTATTATAGGTACAACCGCAACCGTGACTAGTACGTATAATCTACTATTTTCTTCATTAGAAGGTTGTCAAAATTCACGTGTTTTTCGGGTTGTGGCCGTAACATTTTGGTGGCAGCGGTGGGATACGTTTGCCAATTAATAATTTAATAGGACGATGTCTCAAGGAGACGGACGAAATGGAAAAACTACGCGAAAAAATAATATAATGCATGAAAATTTTTCATTATCCGAGGTAAACCGAATTCCTCACGGGACAGGCTCACTCGGGGCACCAACGTCGTTAAACGTCGAAGTTAATTTTCCTAATAATATCACTCTAGAAAATAATTCATCGATAAACGAAGCGAAGAGACTAGTGCATCGAGAACGATTGTTTAATGTACCGGATACCCCTACTACATCTACGATTGTTACTGTTGGTCAAACAACTTTTATTAATTCGGAATCCAATTCTTTTATTCTCAATTCGAAAGGAACTATTCCAACGCCAAGAATAATGAGCAATGAAATCGTGCGTGGAAAAATTAAATTGAATCATTTGGGAATTGATTCACAAGTTATTCAACAATTAAAAGAGAAACGCGATATTTCTCTCTGGCAACTAGGAATTATAAAATATTTACTCGAAAACGATAAAACTGCTATTAATCAAATCGAACAAGCCGGAATTGTTGAAGAGACCTATAGACAAATGATGAAGTCATTTCCGAATTCTATATCGGTCAATATTTTATATAATAAAATGAAAGAATGCGGACGAAATTCTTCCAATTCAACGGCCGAGCAATTAAACGTTAGCACTGCGAGTTATCAATCTATACCCGCGTATTCAAATCCTCAATCAATTAATCCTATGTCCGAATTTTCTAGCATGTCTTTAACTTCTAAAAATATGAATCAACGGAGTTTTGATAATATTAATACAATGCAAGACATTCCGAGGAGCAATGACATATTTTCAACTCCACATTCAAAAGAATATATTCATGTTCCAAGAACTTTCTTTCTTGATAAGAACCATGTCAATAATGATGATAATATTATGCAAAATGCTTGGAGGAACACGAGTGCATTTTTTTCTCCTCATCCAGGAAAATTTATTCATGCTGCAAAAACTCAGTTTCCAAATCAGGAAAATATGAATGATAATCGTAATTCAATAAATGATCCGACGGGACATGAAATTCAAGAAAGAGTAATAAAAGAAAAAACTCAAGAAGATATTTTTTCTAACAGTCATAGATACGCTATGCCGTACATGGGACATGCCCAAACGAATGATAAATCTTTCAATCCGTCGGTGCCTGCTATATATGCGTACCCAATAGACACCACGGTAACGCTCCAAGACGCGTTATCAGCGATACCAGAATTTGACGGTTTCAGCCCCCCTTTTTGCACTTTCTCGGACGGATGTATCGAAGCTAAAAATATGGTTGACCCCTCTGCTGAACTTAATTTAGTTCGACTAATGAAAAATAAACTTCGCGGAACAGCTAAAGATTCCGTCCAAGGCAGAATATTCAATTCCATCGAAGAATTAATATGTTTCTTGGGAAGTCTTTTTTCACCTTTACAATCAATTTCTCAATTACAAGGAGAATTAGGTCGATTAGTGCAAGATAAAAAAGAAACCGTGATTGAATATGGGAATCGGGCACGACAACTCATGTTATCAATTCTTAATACATACAAACGAATGGGCGGAACTCAACCAAATTTTGAAATAGAGACAGAACGAGAAGTTATTCGTTGTTTTTGCCGAGGGCTTCAACAAGAAATATACGAAAATCCTATGAGATATGACTCTTTAGACAAGCTGATAATAGCTGCAGTACAGTTAGAAGAAGAAAAACGCGCCAGAGACGAACTTCACGGATACCAATTCGCGAAGCAAAATCCAGCTAGCAATGATCCGAGAATTGGGTCAATTAAATTAAAATGTTCATACTGCAAAAAATTGAATCATGATGAAAAAGATTGTTGGAAAAAATACAGAAAGCGTGATAAATATGAACCTTTTTCGTATTCCAAATTCGAAGGCCATACAATCGAGAAGTGCAGGAAAAAGAAAAGTCAGGAAAATAAAAAATCAAATGAGCAGCAAAAATCTAAGCAAATATACTCTTCGCGTATCGGGAAACGAGAAATGCCTCTTCATGGTCAACGTGCCATACGAAAGGAAGTCACAAATACGCGTTGTGATGCTCGAGTCGAGCGCAGAGATAACCAATGCTCAGAAACAGACCATAGTTTGCATGTTTTAAATAATAAATTAACGCCTACAATTATCCTCAAACGCGGTAGAGACCAAATACCGTTTACACTTATGCTAGATACGGGAGCAGAGATTAATATAATTAAAGAAAAGGCATTATTATATACTGACCAAATAGATACTACTCAGACAAGTCTCATAACAGGCGTCGCTAACGATTCAGTTCGTACGCTGGGACAAATAACATTCAAATTATTCAATGTAGATACTGTTTTTCATGTGGTTGATAATCATATTCCCGTATCTCAGGACGCTATCCTGGGAGCACCATTTTTCAGAGCACATGCCGCTATGATAGATTATGAGAATAATAAAATGTATTTGGAAAATATTGCTATCCCTTTCTATACAAAAAATATTGTCGTATTAGTGCCACGAAGTAGGAATGCTATCTCACTTGCTCTTACTTCAGATTCACCTACTGAAGGTTATTTACCCAAGTTATTTTGGGGAGACAAAGTACACGTGGAAGAAACACTAGTCAGTAATCGAAACAATAGAGCATATGTTTACGCAATTAACACGTCTGACCGTACGATAATAGTTCAATATCCAACCATTAAGTTACGAAAATGTGAATTAGCAAATGACGATGTATCAAGTTATCAAATCTCCACTCTAAAAATTGATACGGCAACGGAACGATACGAAAAACTCGTCCCACTTTTGAAATTAGAACATTTGAACACAGAGGAAAGGCTAGAAGTGTTATCATTGATGAACGAAAAGCACAATAGTTTAAATTTACCAAGTGAAAAACTCCAAGTAACTAGTGCTATGACTCATAAAATTCAAATCACTGATAATTTGCCAATACACATCAGACAGTATAGATATTTACCTTCGCATGAAGAAAAAATCACTAAACAAATTAATGAAATGTTGGAGTCAGGAATAATATCTCGCTCCACTTCGGCTTATAATTCCCCCCTTTGGATCGTTCCAAATAATAATGATTCGCAAGGCAACAAAGGCTGGAAATTATCCATGGACTTTTGCGCATTAAATGAAAAAACCATTGGTGATGCATATCCCCTCCCGCAGATGAATGAGATCTTAGATCAGCTCGGTGGTGCAAAATATTTTTCGATGTTCAATCATGCGTCGGGATTCTATCAAATTCCCATTGATGAGAATGATAACAGAAAATTCACTTTAGTCACAAATAATCGACCATTAATGTGGCTACGTGACGTTGAAGATCCAGCTCTTAGACTCCTGAGATGGAGAATGAAACTCGACGAATACAAGTATGCAATAATTTATAAACAAGACAGAACCAAACTCAATACAGATGCATTGTCCCGAAGTCTGAAAGAAATTGCGGAAAGTAATCGTGAACTAATTAAAAAAATAAAGCTACCGATACCATTGCGATTCAGACCTCGAGTTAAAAAGAAAAAGATGAATCAATAAATAAATAAATAATAATTCGAAAGAAGAATCAAAAGAAATTAGAGGAACAATAGGAGCAAAACAAATATCGTCAGAATGAAATTGAACCGAATGCAAATGTCCAGTATCCCCTTCCCTCGGGATGAATCACCTGTCTAATAATGAGTCAACCTGTTAGAAGATATTCCCCATTATAAATTTGTTTTGTAAAATTTATTCATAATCTTTTATAACTGAAAATATTTCTTCTCCTCTTTCATTTTTGGTCACATACGCACTCGATTAACTTTGATTTACTTAAGAATTGAAAGAAACCGAACGAGAAAATTAATCAATCAGCAATAATTACCTTTACTAGTTATTAAACAATAAGTACATTAATCATATGATTTTGAGTTACGACAGCTGAAGCAGCCTTCGAAAGGAAAAAAAATTTTTATTGACCTCTCGAAATTAGTTACGAAGATCTGAGAGAATTATATATCATTAATAATTATTATTGTTTACACGATCTTGATTTTGTCGAGGAATATATTAAAAAAAAAAAAAAAAAAACTGTTACAAAAAATATATATATTTTCCAACAAGGAGGAAATATCTTGAAATTGAAAGAATTAGGGCATGTTAATTTCAAGAAATTATGTGTCAATAGTAACGAAACGTTACTTCCATCGAAAATATTTAGAGTGAAATGAACTCATCTTCAGTAATTATATAGAGTAATTGGAGATTACTTAAACCGATCATCTTATCACTTATTGTTTCAAAAAAAAAAAAAAAAAAAATATATATATATAAATGTACTATCTTACGATCAAAGTCCCACATTGATCAATGAATTACTCGTTAAAAAAAAAAAAAATGTTGAGTCTGTATATGAATCTTTGAATGGAATATATTTTTTTGTATTTTTTATTCATGAGGAGAAAAAAATTTCTATGAACATCATTTTTCGTAATTGAAAGATGCGAGATAAGAAAAAAAGTTTAATTATATTGTGTATAACGTAATGGGTATTGTATTGTGTTTAATGAACTAGATGTGAAAAAGAAAAAGTAAGCGAAAATGACAGCAACAATAACACATAGGCATATGTGTCTGAAGACATAACACACGTATCTTTCATTTTTTTTTTTTTTTTTTGAGAAGAATTGCTAGATGAAACTGAAAAAATGTGAAGAATATGAATTGAACATTTGTCAATCTAAATTTACATGTGTACGGTAAAGTAATTCTGTTATAGAGGAAAAAAAAATGTTCAACGAAAATTGCAACGAAGATAATTCAAATGTTAAAAAATTAGTTCATAGTTCTTGGAAAGAAACAAAAAAGAAATTAACACGATGTGAAAAAAAAAATCATAATTTCATCAATAGATGAACTTGAAAAAAAAAGTGAAGAATATGAATTGAACATTTGTCAATCTAACTTTACATGTGTACAGTAGAATAATTTTGTTATAGAGGAAAAATAATATTCAACGGAAATTGTAACGAGCATAATTTAAATGTTAAAAAATTAGTCCATAATTCTTGGAAAAGAAAAAGTAAGGAATTAACACGGTGTGAAAAAAAAAATAATAATAATTTTATCAATAGATGAACTTGAAAAAAGGTGAAGAATATGAATTGAACATTTGTCAATCTAACTTTACATGTGTACGGTAGAATAATTTTATTGTAGAGAAAAAAAAATCATATTCAACGGAAATTGTAACGAGGATAATTCAAATGTTAAAATATTAGTTTTTTAGAATTCATAATTCTCGTATAGAAAAAGAAAGGAATTAACACGGTGTGAAAAAAATTATTTTCATCAATAGATGACCAGATCTATGTAACAACGAGGACGTTGTTTAATCATCAGTCAGGGAGGTGTTGCGGTCCCGCAAATTTGTCTATCCCACGGGTTAGGAAAATGCAGCCGGAACTCGTAGAGATAACGCCGCAAACAAGGCGCGAAAATCTCAGCGCAGCGCTAGAGGTACCGAAGGCTCCTAGAAGGGTTTGGGAATAGTAAATAGGCCATCTGGTACGAGCGGTACGGGTGACACGTGTACGACCTCAGGTACACGATTTTCTTACCTCTAATTTTCTTATCATTTTTTCATTGGTGCCGAAAGCAACAAGAAAGAAATTATATGAGGCGATATTAAATCAACAAAGAGTTGAAACTGAGTGACATTTCCGCACTTGCAGTGAGTAATACTGAGAAACTCTATCTTTATGTAATTACACAAATGATAAAGATTGAATTAATATGCCAACACCCGAAACTGCCGACGGACGACAAACAAGATAATGACGCGAGTTCACGTTGCACCGAAAAGGGTACTCTTCTGCCGATTTTCCTGTGCCAGTTTCCCCCCCGACAAGGAAACTGAGTCATGGATAAGACTTCTGGTTAACGCCCATGGACTTTTTTTCTACTATATAAAGGGGAATGCACCACAGCTCTCCGCCATCAGTACCAAGTCGAATCTACAATGTTACTCTACTCAAATTCTGATCAATCCACTGAAGTATTCAGACTTTCGGAGAAAAGTCCAACTCTTTAGTTCAGAGTAGAGTAGAAGTATTCTTGAATAAAAACGTTCGAGTCATTCTACGATGAGCCAACAATCATCGTTTGAGCATTCTGAACTACATCTACTGGGATCCAGCATCCTGCATCAGCCCAATTGTCCAACCAGAGAGTCATCAACATCGCCAGCGATATTCATCAGCATTCAAACAACCGAGTCTCAACGATAAACCGTTGTTAGTTTCTTTCAATTCGAACTGTAAGTTTACTTTTACGCTGAAAAGATTATAATTTTCTTCTATCGTATTGACTCATATGAGACGTTTGATTTATCCTCACATAATTTATTTGATGCTGGTTTAAAAATAAACAAATTATAGCATTTATTCCTGAATAAACTTATTTTGTCCGAAAACCTCTGTCCTTCAGACATCGGTACACTTTAGTGTTTTACCGCGGCAAACCGTCCCCTTATTTTTATTATAGGTACAACCGCAACCGTGACTAGTACGTATAATCTACTATTTTCTTCATTAGAAGGTTGTCAAAATTCACGTGTTTTTCGGGTTGTGGCTGTAACATATGCTAACATGTACTGATACGTATTTTCCGACACACGGAATATCAGAACGTTCGAGAAACTCAATGGCCCAAAGAAAAATCAAAATACAATTAACAAAACGAATTGATGGACGCCAGGACGACACTTCGTCCAATAAACGAAAAATCGAAAGTATCAAACGAAACCAAACATAAAATCTGCAGGTGAATATCCGACTAGTCAGTAACAAAAGAATTACTCCGATTGACCGTGGAAGCAGCTGGGTTTCAAAATGTCACCTGACATTGGAACTAGAAATGCAGAGTTCAAAATTGAAAAAAAAATCATTCAAAGTTCATTAATATTGGGAAGGCTGGGGCAAAATTGACCCCCGGGGTAAAATGGACTCCCGGGGCGAAGGAACCCGTCTTTTTTTCGCATAATTTTTTTTTAATTGAGTAAACACTGAGTCAAGTACAATACATCCACATTTGTGTGTTCAGAGTCAAGGGGGTAAGACGAAAATCAGAATGAAGCTCAATAGTATATTATGTACTGTAACGTGATATTTCATCTCGTTACTGATTTTTCGTCTGGGCGCGTTAATTTTAGAAAATGGCGTCCGAAACGAGAATCCAAATTTTTTTTGTCAATGAGAGAGATTTAATTAATAAAAATTTATTATAATTAAATTATATTATTTTTATTTCAAATTTAAATGTACCGCTCACCGGCGGCAATTTTCGTATTGAGCGGAAGATGGCAGCACCACCTGGGCGAATCACTCAGTGATAGAAGGAGGCCAAAGATTTTTTTTTTCAATGGAAAATCAAGGATTTTTGTTAATGGAATTGCTCTTCATCGGATGAGCAGGCGAGAGGAAGAGTCTGGAGAAGGATCCAGCATCACCAGTCACGAGAGGGGACTGATAACATTTCTGACATTGTTCAGTTTGGAGTGTCTCGTCTGTCATCGTTGGAAGTTGAAATTTCAAATTTGATCAACTAACAGTCACCTGTTGACGTCACAGGCGTCGACCAATCACAGCCTGCCACGCTGGAGTTTTTCGTGCCGGCCGGTGTCCTCACGTAACGAGACCAACATGGCGTTGATTCTCGTTTGGGACGCGTGCTCGTTTGGTTGACAAATATTTTTGTAACCTTTATTCTGAGATAAACTTTGAGACATTGTGGAATATTTTATAATAATATCGTTCAGAAAAATTCACTGAACATTTTGAGATATTAATTTGTTGCACCAATTGAAGAATTTTTGTCTGGTGAGCGAAATTTAATTCAATTAATTTTTGTGTCGTAAAAGAAAATTTTCTTCGAGTCATTTTTTTTATTATTTTGTTTTTTTTTATTTTCTGTCGTATTGCAACGGAAATAAAGAACTCTGATTTTCGAGATTAGATTTTCCGTTAAGAAAATTTTCTTAGTTAATTTTTTTTTATTTTCATTCAATGCAAATCTCTCGTTGACAATTAAATAATTTATTTTAATTTTTTTTTACAATCATCAAACGTCGTTATCAAACGTAACCCATATTATTTTTTTTAATTAATTATTATAATTTTGTTCATTCCTGGAAAAGAAAAGGAAAAGGATTTTTTTTTTTATTATTCTTTTGTAATTCATTTTATTGTCTTTTCATATTTAAAAAAATTTCATTGTGAAAAATTTATTTTTGGTCAAGGTGGTTGGGGAAATCAGGGACATGGTAGTAGCGTCCCCTAGGGAATTTTCTAGTGACTTTTCTAGTGACTTTTATAGTGACTTTATTTGGCGGGAAATCCCTAGAATTTATTCAAATTTAAATTTTGTATTACTGATTGAAATTTTAATTTTGTTACGATGAATTAATTAATAACTTTTCAATTATTAATTAATTTTTGAAATTTTATAAAATAACTAAAGTCTATTAAAACGTCTGGTGACGTATAAATAATTAATATCGTGCTGTGCACGAGTAAATTGTTTATTTAATTATTTTCATTATTATTTATATTTTAAAAAAAAAAAAAAACAATTTTATTAAATTAAATTTACATTTTTGATTTCCCTAAACATTTTGTGTTTGAATTATTTTTTTTTTTTTATTTATTACTCCTTATTCTTACCCACAACAAACGACCTTGGAGAGATCGCTGAGACAGTCGAGCAGAGTAAGGGAGTATTTTGGGTTTTGAATTTTATTTTATTTTGTTTATTGATTTGGATAATTTTAGATTATCCTGGCGCCCATAAGATTTTGAATTTGTTTTGGATATTTTCAGGCGTGCTTAATTTCGGGGTTTACCGTTAGACCTCGGAATTACGTCACAGTACCTAGGAAATAAGGGAGTTAATTGCGACAAAAATAGCGGGAAAAACGACGCTCTTAACCGAGCGAAGTGAGGTCAGAAATATCGTTTTTCGCTCCGAAGGTACAAAATTTTATTTCTTTATTTCTAATCACGTTATGGGCACTTTTTGTGAAAAAATTTGCGACATAACTAGGAGTTTCGTTCGTCCCCGTAAACACGATGGAGCTCGTGTGAATTTTCGTTTATATTTTACATTTTACACCTAGTAAACCTGAAAAAAAATTGAATTGTGCAACGTGATGAAGTATCCTCATTACTTGCTGTGCAATGCGATTCGTCAGTGAAATGGAAGACGAAAGAAAAACAAACAAAAATTACATATATATGGTAACGCCATATTTTTGGCCGTTACAAATGCTTGTTTTTCATTACATACTCAGGAAAAAATTTTCAGATCTGATCAGCTCAAATTAGATCTGATCAGATCTAATTAGATCTAATTAGATCCAATCAGATCTGTCAAAATGAAAATTTTTAACATGAATAGATCTGATCAGGTCTAATTAGATCTGATTAGATCTAATTAGATCTGATTAGATCTGGTTAGATACAATCAGATCTAAGTCTGATTAGATCTGTTCAGATCTAACTAGATCTGATTAGATCCAACTAGATCTGGTCAGATCTAACTAGATCTGATCAGATCCAACTAGATCTGATCAGATCTAGTTAGATCTGATCAGATCTGATCAGATCTAACTAGATCTGATCAGATATGGAAATCAAAATTAGGTGAATAGACAAACATGATCAGGCAGAATTGGATTTTCATATTATTAAAAAGGGCAGTCATAGAACTATAAATATGGTTTCTTTTAAAATCTTCTTCAAATAAAAATTTATCTGTTAAAAAAAATTGGCAATGTGTCAAATCTGTGCTCATTTCATCATCATAGAATGTCATATTTATTTTCATGCATGATTCTGCATTCCATTTAGACAGTCTCAACTTTTCGCCGAAGTTATTTCCTCAAATTTTTCTAATCTTCTTCATTTATGACGATTCGAATTCTGCTTGGTATCAAGAAATCGTGTGATAGCTGAGTGGCTAGAGGAGGAGATCGGTAATCCTATGGTCCTGGGTTCGATCCCGCCGAGGTCCATTTTTTTTTTCCATTTTTTTTTCTTTAAAAATTTTAATTTTCATTCATTTGTTTAGCTAATAATTCAGATTTTGATTTATTTTTCATTTTCTCTAAAAATTTGAAATTTTTAATTTTGAATTTTGGATTCAATTGGATCTGATCAGATCTAAGGAACTCAGATCTAATTGGATCAAATTAGATCTGGTCAGAGCGTGCCAATTTTCAGATCTGATCAGATCTAAGGAACTCAGATCTAATTAAATCTGATCAGATCTATTTTGATCTGATCAGATCTGAACATTTTTTCCTGGGTACTGATGCATAAAACTCCGGTAAGCGTGTGATTTATTCTCGGCATAATTTTGGGCATTTTGTGTTAGCGTCGTTGCGACGCCGGTAACCGCTATTTCGGGTTTCCCGTGGCGTGTTAAATTCTTTTATTTGTCACAAATGGTAATTAACGCGATTTGTGAGTTCGATTTCTCGTTTCTCGTCAATTAATTTTTGAAGTGAAACGTTTTATACGAGGTTCCTCCGTTTAACGCTGTTGCGTTACTTTTTCCACGCTTCGGTGGTGAGGGAAAAGAAAGGGAGAGAGAGAAAGATAAGATGAGTGAGAGAACGAATGTGCGCATGCGCACTCGTATCCCTACAGCATGGCTCGTTAAAGTCGTGCTGGCCAATAAAGTAACCTCGGAAATATTCGGCTCTCATGCTACAACATCTAAATTTCAACTTCGGGTCGGCTTCAGAGGTTTTATTTCTTGAAAAATCGTAATTTTACACTCGGCTTTGGATTGAAATATCTCGAAAACTACTCAAAAGTGGCTAATATTTTCATGATACCGCTTTACAATTAATGTGGCACTTTTTTCTGAGAAATGAATCGGCTCATGCATTGATTCTTGACAAAAGGACAATTTTTCCCATTTGTAGACTCATAAGATGTCCCCGGAATGTATTTTGCATCAGCTCTATGGAGCTGAGCATCATGATCTTCTCGAGAATATTCTCTCCGTGTAGTTTTTTCAGAATACTTGGAATCTAAGTGAGATAGTGTGATTTTGCCTGAATCTATTTTTTGTAGAAGATTTCAAAAGCTAGAGAGGAAATTGTGGCAATTGAGCGTATCTCCATTAGATTTTCATATATTCTCAAGGCAAAAAACCATTGAAACAATTCCTCTATTCATAAATCTATTTTTTGTCGTAGGATTTTGATAAATATCTGGGAAACTGAGTGAGATGATGCAATTTTTGTAGAAACTCTTCTCGTAGTTCTCAGAATTTTTTACAGAAAAACTGATGAGAAGAATTCCGTAATCTCGCTCACTTTCCTAGATATTTTCGACAAAACGGATATCAAAAACAAAAGAATATGACGTTTGTAGACAAATTGATTTATCCGTAATTTTCTTCGAATATCCCTGAATTTAAGCGAGATAGAACAATTTTGCACGAATCCTTCTTTATAGAAAGCTTTGAAATCTACAAGAAAGGATTGAAGCAAAACTGCTTCATCTCGATCAATTTGTAGTGTATTCGCAAAAAACTGATTTAAAAAAAAGAGGGTGCGTGGAACTCTGTACACGTGGAAGAAGTTATCCTTCCTTAGCATGAGCGGGAATACATTTTATCGTGTATTTAAGAAAGTTCATCTGGTACCGATCTAATTAGTGAGAAAAATCACTACGACTAACGTAGTCGGCTCGATGACTAGCGTAGTCATAACCTTTACTGATGATATATACTAGGAATACTTCCTCAGCAATCATATTTTTTTTTTTTGTAAAAAAACGAATTTATAGTAATAATTTTTTTGAAGATCAAGTAGAAAAGGGTCAATTCATGACATTTTCAGCTACTTTTGTATGACTTGATGTGCAAGCGTAGTATACATTGCGTAATTCGGAAAGCATTCATATTATATTATTTTCAAAAAGCGCGCGGTTCTGACGTTACTGTCATGAGAGTGAGATGGAGGTTAAATTCCAGAAAATCAGTATTTTTCGAGACAAATTAATTCATTCTAAAATCACCAAGTATCTAATGTATTTGAAGAAGCTCTTAAACTGTTCTTTACACATTTATTCATCCATTATGGAAGTTTCCCTTCTGAAAACCTGTTAATTGCCACGAATTTCATGTTTCTAGACGAAAACCTATGGGTTTCATAAGGAACGATGTTAATTGAAAAAATCTTCATTCATCAATTTCTTCGGAAAAAGATATCTGGAGAGTTTGAAATTTTAACAGAAGACTTTTTATATTTTCAGAAGTATATGCAAATTTTTTCATAATTATTGATCTATTAATTCAGTTACTGGCTGAACTCCCTTAAGGAACGTATCTAAAATTGGAAAATGAGTGACGGAAAATAACTACAATTGATGGAATTTAACGAAGTCTGTAAAATCTAGAAGGTTAATATTCTCTAGATTAGTAAGGAAAAATAAATCTATTCATTCTTTGATTCAATTTAAATTCCATCGATTGTAGTTATTTTCCGTTACTCACTTCCCAATTTTAGATACGTTCCTTAAATACACGATAAAATGAATTCCCGCTCATGCTAAAGAAGTATAATTTCTTCCGCGAGTACAGAGTTCCACGCTCCCCCTTTTGCTTTCGAATGGAAGCATTGTAAACGCGATTTTCTTCGATTTCGAGATTTCATTAGAATATGACTCAGAATAATCCAAAACGTCGAGAAATGACATTTAAAAAAAATGTCTGTATGTATGTGTGTGTGTGTGTGTGTGTGTGTATGTGTGACAGATATCAACTCATTGCTCAGCAAAGGTAAGACATGGTGAGCTGAAAATTCAATAGTTCTTTCCCTTCCCATGCAAATTGCTGTCAGTGAAATTTGAGCGAAATCAGTTGAGTATTTTTCGAGAAAATTCAAATTTTCAAAAAATCGTTTTTTCGACTTTCCTCCGCGAAAAATTGATTCACAGCCCTCACTCTCAGCGATGAAATACATCTCATTTGAACTCACAATTTTCACTCGGGGTCAATTATGCCCAGATTTTTCGTTTGCAGATAATTTCAATTACAGTGTTTTTTATCCTGAATTTACTATTCACGATAGTTCAAAAACTATTTGCGTTAGAGACTTCAAATTTCGCCAGTTTGTGAATCTAATGAGCGAAAAGTTTGGTATTGGAATTGGGCGGAATCGCTCCAGTAGTTTCTGAGATATTGGTCAAAAACCATTTTATGAAAAGAGGTTATATCTCGAAAACTATTCAAGCGATTACATTCAAGTTCTGCTTAAAAGATTCATCTAAATGAGCCCCACAAATAGTGATAATTTCAGATTTTTCAGAAGAAGTCTCTTGTAAGGATGTTCGATCAATTAGTTTTTTCAAAAATCACGGCTTTCTCCCGAGGAACACTACTATTTTCTATTCCACCATTCAAAAGTAGACAACTTTTTCTACAACATGAGTACTTTCTCATTCTGACGACAATCAGAAAGAATAGAAATCCTATTTGGAACCCGAACGTCAATTTTTGTGTTCCATCATAGGATCTGAATTTTCATCTAATATTGAATATTTATGTACCATGTGATATTATTGCAATTTAATCGATTATTCTGAACTGAGATTTCGAATTCCAAGTTGATTCCAAGTATCGTAGATGGAATACTGAACAGGTCGATACAGTCTCAAGCAATATTTGTAGGAATCTATGAGTGTGTATTTCTTGCGAGAATAATGTTATTTTTTGAGCGATTGAAAAGGTACACTGAGGGAATTCTTGTGTGTTAATTTAATCATTTAAAAATGGTGCACACCGGATTGTAGCGAGCACGATTTATTCCGGTAATGACCACGATACTTATTGTTAACTTCGGATGATATTTTAGTCAAGGTCAAATTGAACTAAATTGATTGTTATCGTACAAACAATCATATTGTTAAGCTGACAATCCTGAATTAGAAGATTCATTTTTGAAACATAACTTACGCATGAAGGTACATGTACCAAAACTTTTTTAGTCACTTTCATTATCACTGCATAATTTGTCACGGTAACAATATCCAGATTGAAGTTGTGACAAACGAGAGATAATTAAACTGCAATAATGAACACTACATTAATTCACAGTGTTCTCACTGTGATTATCGGCGTGATTTTCAAGTTACGTATTTTTTTTCTTAGTAATAACAAGTTCTGCGGGAGATCTTGTACTAATTTTTACAGTGATTCGCGTCATTAAGATAAATTTATTTATCACAACTATAAAACTATTGTCATGTTAATTTTATGAAACTTGACTTAGTATCACGTGCAAAACGATGTACAATGATTATAGAATATTTGTCCCAAGTGTTAAAAAAAAGATTTACAAGAATTTGTAAAGGTAAGTGAAAATTTACGATGAAAAAAAACGATATTTCAGAGAAAGAATTAAATTTTTTCATTAACCTGACATTAATTAGAATCATTTTTGCCGCTTCATTTTGAAAGAAAAAAATCAGTTTTATTTCAATAGAAAAAAATATTAGAATCTGTCAATTATTTAAAAAAAAATCCAATCAAGAATGAAAGAATCTTAGGGAAGAATTAAGAGAACAAAGAGGAAAGTTTGTGAATAGATTTTGAAGAATAAAATAGGTATAACATTATCCAACAAAAAGGGCACAAATATAAATAAATGTGAGAGAGCGCTGAAAAAAATTGTGGCGTTTTTTCATGATTGGTTTTTCGAGGGAAAATATTTTCAAGACAAAAGAATTTTAGTCACATTTACTTCTCGGATTTGTCAAACTGAAAAGTACTGTACTCTGGTCGAAGAATGTCTCTACTGTTGAGGAGTGGGGCAAGCAGACTAGGTGCTGAATACGAGGAGTGGGGATGAACGCGGGGACTACGCTCTCAGTAGTTCGACTCTGCTAGGAGGCTCTAGTAGATTCTCTGCAAGTGGGAGTGTGGTGAAAGTGGGAGTGTGTCAGAATTTCGAAAAGCCCCTATCCAAAATATGGAAAAATCATTGGTATTTGCAAGAAAGACACTTCATATTCGCGTTTAGAACCCAACGATTTCGGATTCGTCGTATCAGTCTTCAAAATGTCTAAATTCGACAATCATTTTCACGCTTATGAATTAGAGGACACTAGGAGTTTAGAATTTTGTAAATACGATGCACTTGCTCATCATACACTTCGTAGTATTCAGAGAGAATTCAGTGGAAAAGTGTATGTATATTATGATGGTCATATGGATCTCTAAATGAGTTTGAACTAGTAAAAAAAAGGGCGTGAAAATTATAAGTTAACTCTCTCTGAAGAGGCCTTCGCAGTTTGGAATTCTGCAAATGACATTTGTCTTCCTGGTGTTTGTAGATTAATTAATTTAAGATGAAAATTTTGCATAAGTAAAGTGGATTAATAAAATCGAAATTGGAAATACTGAATAATTAATAATAATGCATTTAGAAATATTATTTATTCAATTTTTCAGAAAACATTCTTATACGATTTCTCTGACGAACTCACTGATATTTTTTTTTCGGGTGTCTTCAATTTCTTTAGGCTGAATAGACCCAAATAGGGTTTCGAAGCCGTAATAAAAAAAAAAAAAAAAATCTTCAATTTCTTTCTTCTATTAATCCAATACTTATTCTCTCTCAGAATACTCGAAGAAATCATTCATTTCTGAAATAAAAAAAGTAACAAGTTGAGACATGAATGAAATCAAAAAATGGAGTCCGCATATAATTATTTAAAAAAGTAGCTGAAAAAAATCGATTTTTGGAGAAGATATTTGCAAAAAAAAAGGATGAAGAAAACGCGACTTCATTTCTTGACTTAAAAAAAAACAAATTCTTGATTTCTCAATAATAACAATAGTTAAGACCTATTCAATAGGACCATTGAAATAGAACAGTTTTTCTACGCAGTTTTGTTTAATTGATGTTTATCTTAGAAAAATGATGTTTTTTTCGTTCTTATGGTCATTTTTTATATTTTTTCAGAAAAAAATCTTTTTTTGTGTTGGCTATGAGCCTGAAGTGAAAAAACCAAAAAAAAATATGTTCAGTAGATATGTACTTGTTTAGAATAGGGTGAGTTGACCAGTGTTCGAACTTGTCCAGTATTTATCCTAAAAAAAATTGATAATCTAACGAAATACAATTCTCTAATTTTTAAAACATACTGTAATGTTCATCAAATCAGATAAGAGTCTATGAAACTGTTAAAAATATCAGTAATTATCGTATCTCCTGTGTTCGATCACTGGTATCTGACGAGTCTTACCCGTTCGACCACTGGACCACTCACCCTGCTCACTTTTTCATTGTTGAAGTAGAACCAAAATAAATTGATGAAGTGGGCTATACTACTTGATGTACCTGGGACTGTACTAGAGTACTTATATTGACAATAAAAGTTTTGTTGTATTTGAAAAAAAAATTTTGTGTCCATCATTCATCAGTACCATCCAATTTCATTATATGAATAATAAACTGAGTGAACTATAAAAAAAAATTAAGAGTATACATGATAATTTGAAAAAGTAAGCCAACTAATCGATTAGTGATACGACGGATTCATTTTGTATAGTTGTCTTCATTATTTCCTCACGAAACTTTCACTCCGTAGATTTGGTTGAAAACACAAAATTTTGAGAGATACAGCGACTAATTTAATACTGTAACTGTCAAATTTAATATCAAATCAAGTTAAATCCTATTTTGCAGTCCTGTTCAGTGTATGACTTCATCCTCACAATTAACATATCTGATTGGCAGAACTCAAGACTCTTAACACAACTCATATAGTTATATGCTACTTATTTTTAGTCAAGGTCTTTTTCCACTGCATTTTTTTAGTTGCAGGGTTCGCAAATTTCTCTCGGTGTATTCATTTTTATAGAGATTCGATTGATTATGGGTAAAATCCCATTCGGAAGCATTTTGCCAATCGAATTGGCAAAATATTAAATGTCACACAAAGAGTGGGGTTTGCAAATAACGCACAAAGGGTGGAACTCCTGCTTGTTTTAATGATATTTTTAATCATTATTCAATACAAACACTCATTAATAAAAGTCGTTAATTCTCAAGGGAGACAAACACACATGAAAATGCTATACGCTGCTTCGATCTCTATCCCCACTACTACGCTGGTAAAGTCGTACTGGTCAGTGAAGTAACCTCGGAAATATTCGGCTCTCGTGCTACAACATGTAAATTTCAGCTTCAGGTCGAGTTCGGAGGTTACCTCTTTCGCTAGTTCGACAATAGTTTGGGCCCCTTAGGAGAGAAGTACGCCGATATACAGTATAGTCGTTCCACGCGCGTTTGCAGCTACATTCATCCTGTGAAATTTCTGACTCGGTGTGCACGCGCACTTCGTTTCACTCAGAAATTTCACTCTCATCGGAGTTGAGTAACGCGCCTAAAGAATCATAACTTCGAAAATCTAGTTGTCTTAACATTTCATGAATGTGAAAAAAAAATATAATTTGTTAGTGAACAGATAATAAAAATACTATAGGCAGGAACTCAAATTCTCAAAGCGTTGTGTTCATTACACAGCTAAATGTGCTGAGCTGTGTCTTTTTCCGTTTTCCTTTGAGATTAAACCCGTATCCTGACTTTTTTCAATTATTATCACTTGTTCATTTGAGAAAATCCGAATAATTTACCGTTATCTATACATAATGAGCAAGAAGTTTCACATCTGTCGCGTGGGTTCCACGCACCCTCTTTTGAAGTGAAACTTCTTATATGAGGTTCTTCCGGTTAACGCTGTTGCGTTACTTTTTCCACGATTCGGTGGTGGGGGAAAAGAAATGGAGAGAGAGAGATGTGACGGTTTTTACCGTCATAGAATTAAGAAAATAGGAATAACTAATTATTTTGAATAAAAATCGCGATAATCATCGCAATTCGCGGTACCCGGTGAGGATGGGGCTCACCCAGAGTCAATGCAGCACATGTCCTGAGTGAGGTCAACAGATTTTTATGACCTCACTAATTGTTTTTGTTTCTTTTTGTTCAATTTAACTCCAAAAATTGGAGAGAAGCTCGTGAGTCAGGACTGGGGAGGAACTTCCCCAGTCCCAAAGATAGAATTAGCAGCACCAAGGGCACCCGGGAGGAACTTGGGAAGACGCAGCATCCATTTATTTGGTCCAGCATCAGCAAACACGAGGGAATGTTGGCCAACGGCGAATAAAAAATTAGTTTTATTCTCCACCAGAACGGAGAGTCCGAGAAACGAGAAACGATATTTATGTTTTCTTACTGATTTAATTGATTTCTTTTCCGCCTTGAATATTCCCGCTCTTGCCGGAGTTTTTCTTCACGCCGGAAGGAGGCACCTGCGGACGAATAAGCATCACGGAGAGCTGTTCAAGGAAGTTATCGACGCAGAAAATGGAAATCGATGGGAGAAGTTTTCCGTTGGACTCTTTATTCTGATTGGCGGAGAATTAAGGAAATCAAGGACGTCTGGAATATCATAATTAATTCTATAATAATTGATTATGATAAAGATTAATTAAGATATCATCATGGAAAATTTTAACAGAATTTCCGACGTAAAATTATAAGATTTATTCCTTTATCATTTATTTAATTACCGGAATAAAAGCAAAACAATACCGGCGATAAAAGAAATCTTGAACGTCATTGGATGATTAATTATGGGAAAAGCCACCTGTGGTCTAATTTTCGACGCACGCCAGCGTCTTCCCTCACTTTCCGTTTTGGTGGCAAATTAGACAGACGTGTTTTACTTCGTTGTGCAATAAATTTTACCGTTGGAATACAGCAATTATTAGCGTTGCAATAAAATTATTTGAGAAAACAATTTACCGAGGACTTTGGAGATTTACCGGGGTTTGAAAGGAGAGCTGGAAATTTTGAGGCTAAAACAACAGCACTCCGGTAAGCGTGTGTTTTATTCTCGGCAAAGTAATGAGACATTTTTTCTTCTCGTTGTATTAGCGTCTCACGACTCCGGTAACCACCATTAATTATTTTCCATGGCGTGTTAGATTTTTTTTTAAATGAAATTTAAATTTGGAATTCTCGTTTCTCGTAATTTTTTTTTTATTTTTATTTTGTTACTTTCGGAAAAATTACTGTCGGGAAAAGTAATAAAAAATTTGTGATCTAATTAATTTTGTTTATTAAAAAAATTGGTCGGCATTTAATTTAATTTTCAGCGATAATTTTTTCGTGTGTGACGAAGCTTTTGATTATTATTTTTTTATTTAGTTTTTTTATTCGATAACGGCGATTGTTTCGTCTAATGTATTTTTTATTTTTTTTATTAATTCAAGTTTATCGCTGGAAAATTATAAAGGTGCATTGTCAAAAGACGCCGATCGTCCATGCGGCTATAGAGCCTTAAGGTACTTGTCGCGGGAATCAGAATTAATTCAAATTGAGATTTTTTTTTATTCTTTGACTATTTTCTTTCAACGACAATTTAAATTGTGTAGTTAATTAGTGTTTTGTCGTGTTTGTAAAAATTTGTCGAGACTTTTGAATTAGTTCTGATTATCATTTTTTTTTGTTTTTGATAAATAAAATTATACAGAATCTTGACCAATTAATTCATGTTATTTTTCCGATATTGAATACAATTTTAATGTTGCTTAACAAAATTTAAATTCAGTAACTAAATATTTTTTTTTATTATTATTGTACTATTTTATTTTCATTTTTCAAAAGAGCATAGCAAAAGAAAGATAGAGCTCTACATTAAAATGATAAAGAACAAAGTTGAATTTTTTTTTTTTTTTATTTAGAAATCTGTATTCCTTTTCGATAAATATACAGGTGAGTTTTGAACCCAGCCGCCTCCGCGGTCAGAAAGATTTTGAAATTCTTTTGTTGCTGACTAGTCGGATATTCACCTGGGGAATTGAATTTGATATTTTTGGTTTGTTTTGATTTTCGGACGAATGGTCGTCCTGGCGCCCAACAATTAATGTTGTTCGATTTTATTGATTTCTTTTTGATATTTTGATTTATTTGAGTTTCACGCAATTCTTTAATTATCGTAGATTAAAAATACGTGACACCGTATAGCATGGCTCGTTAAAGTCGTGCTGGCCAATCAAGTCACCTTGGAAATATTCGGCTCTCATGCTACAACATGTCAATTTCAACTTCGGGTCGGCTTCAGAGGTTTCATTTCTTGAAAAATAGCGATTTTACACTCAGCCTGAATCTATATTTTTGTAGAAGATTTCAAAAGCTAAAAGAAAGATTAAGGCAAATGGGCGTATCTCCATTAGATTTTCATATATTCTCAAGGCAAAAAACCATTGAAACAATTCCTCTATTCATAAATCTATTTTTTGTCGTAGGACTTTGATGAATATCTGGGAAACTGAGCGAGATGATGCAATTTTTGTAGAAACTCTTCTTGTAGTTTTCAAAATTCTCTACAGAAAAACTGATGAAAAGAATTCCGTTATATCGCTCAGTTTCCTAGATATTTTCGACAAAACGGATATCAAAAACAAAAGGGTAAATGGGTAGTTTCACTCAGCCAACCGAAATTGAATTTCTTGAAATTTTTTTGAGTTTTGTAACGTGATTTTTCCCGATCACGAGAAAAACCACCGCGCCGTCCCTCCCTCCGCCTCTCTCTTGTTTAAAGCTCCATAAAAAAAAACCGTTGCTGGGCGCCAGCTGGTTTTGACGGAACCACCAAACCGGAAGTTCCTCGGCGGTTCCTGCCCCACAATTTTACGACCCTGAACCAGCCCGTGGCAGCAGGGAGTTCCGCCGAGAACGGAACGAAATAGGCGGAGGGGGGGAGGTGTTACTTTTCTCCCGGCTAGCCCCGAGAGAAAAACGTGACATGAGTCAGGGGGGATTCGGGGGTGTTAACCCGATCCGTTGCCGTTCCCTCACTCACAAAAAAAAACCAAACAACCCTTCGAAAACGATTCCCTGGAGACCCAACAGAAACCTGAAAAGTTGAGAAATCGGAACAGGGAGAATAAAAAGAAAATACTCGCAACATAAGAAAACAGGTAAAATTTGAGTATATTGCCAGAAAAATTGAAATAAATTACATTCGGTGACCTCCCCTTTCATTATTCCCAAAAGTTTCCTTAAACGTCTCAAAACGCGTGAGACTCATAAAAAAATCTTATTCCATCAAAAGAAATCAAGAAAAAATCATGAATTCTCGGGAATATCGAAAAAAGTCCTTTAATGAATTTTACTATAGTTATTATTATTACTGGTGCTGAAATTGATTTTAGTTATTATTATTTTGCTTCTCAAAATAAAACGATTTTAGTTATTATTATTGGTGACTCGAAATGAACTTATTTTAGTTATTATTATGTGATCGGAAATTAAATTATTTTAGTTATTATTATTGAATCCTAGGTAGTACAATAACCATCCAAAGGCACAATTTCTCGGAACTCGTCCGAGGTATACGGGTGACGTGATACGGGGGGAAGGGGGGAATGGAATGTCTCGCCCGGGGATTTTTGGCGATAAATGCTCCAAATTTTCCTTCTCTTTTTTTCTAATTAAAAATTCACAGGAACGTGACGGGGGGAATAAATTGGGGCTCGGGGGGTTCGGGGGGATCAACCCCATCGAAGGGGGTTGGTTTCAGATTTTTCCCGCGGGAATTACGGGAGTTACGGGTAAAAGACACTTTGCCTACCTCAACGCCACGAGTGCGAGAGAGACAGACATAGTGTTGTATACGGCTGATGCAACGCGTGGGTTTTGGGGCATTTTCTTTACGGGAAAAACGTGGTAAAATATCGAAACGGCGTGTAACGGGGCATCAAATTAATTAATTAACACGGGGATTTATTAATTACGTGACGGGGAAGGAAAATATTAAATTAGGGGGAATGATTTGAAAGAAGGGAATTAGAAACGGGAAAAATACCAAATGCTGCTCACCAAATCCTGTGGCGTCTTTCCCTCCTTTTCCTCCATTCTCCTCGTCCTCTCTCTCTCCTTTCCTTCTGTTTTCCTCCACTAAATAAAACACTCCTCACTAATTTTCTCGTTTCGTCTTGTTTTCCTCTTTTTCTGCTATTTTTTTTTTTTTTTTTTAACCGGAAAAAAAAAGACCACACGCGAGAATGTATCGGGTGAACCACGTGTTGCACTCACGGTAGGGGTACACTCGACTGACTTCCGTTCTCCGTGTCCTTCGACTTGAACGGCTCATGCCCCTTTTCACCGCTAGGGCGCATGACGTATCTTTTCGCGACGGGACTTTTTCGCGCGGTTTTCTTTTGAATTTAAACGGGGATTTTGGGCTGAACTTTTACTAATCCAATAAAATTGTCGCGACCGGGCTATTTTTGGGCGCGCTTCTCCGGGATCTTATTACTACGATTTTTATTAATTATTGGGGCACGGATCTCGGCCGCTGATGCCCCCTAAATTATTCCACAACAACAAAATTATTTAAATAAATACCGGAGGCACGGATCTTGTCCGCCGATGCCTCCTAAATATAACCGGGACTTTAATGCCCAAAAGAGTGTGATTGGTGTACATCGAGACACGGGTCTTGCCCGCTGTTGCCTCCCAATCCTTACTCCAAAATTACAAAATTAACCGAATTTCCCTCGACTAATTTTCCTTTAATTTCTACAAAAATCCCCTTATTGGGAGCACCCCTTTTATGGGCTTTTCGCGCGATTTCCCATCCCTAGCCTCGCTTCCGCTTTAAACGGTCGCGTTTTCGGGTTTTGTCACGGGTTTTTGGGGCGTTGCGTTACGGGATTTTGGGGCGTTTTGTTACGGGATTAATGGTTGGCTCAAATTTTTGTCTCTGGGGTTGTGCGCGATGGTTATTGCACTTACCTGTGCTCTGCCGAAGAACGAGATCCCCTGGGGCTCGTTACAGTTTTTACGCTATAATATGATGTATTTTAATTGCTGAGAGATCGGTCACAAGATTCAAGGGCAAAGAGACAAAATCCTAATTAAATTTTCACAAAAACAACGAACTTTTGTTGGAAGTCACTAACCAATAGAACCAAAAAAAAACCACAATTAAATGAAAAATTGAGATTGTCACCACGTTTGGCGTAACCCAAGGCCACGACGAGGACGTAGTGGTGCATAGGCCTCGAAAAGGAACCTATCACGACCCATCCTATAAACGACACTCGGGATTTTTGATGAAGAATATATTGACAACAACCTCCGCCCACCTTCATTGGCCATAAATATTTAATTTTTATATTACACGGAAACAAGTACTTCTTGCACATTGTGCTTTTTTAAATGTACCTTTTCCTTTGTTTGTCAATAATTTGTACACTTCGCGTGGAACAATTTCAATTTGAAATGTCAATGAAAAATAGAAACGAGAAAAGAAAAAAGACGAAAAAAAAAACCTCAATAAATTTAATACGGATTAAATGAAAACTTCAAAATACTCATCTGAAATCTGGATTTTCCAAAAAAAAACCAAACGCAGTGGTGGCAACTAGCTTTTAAAACAAAACACACAGTTTTGATGTTTCACCGCAGAGACCAAATTTGTACTGGTCTAGAAAAGGCTCATTTGGTTGAATTACCAAATTTACCGTTTTCTTAAGACCATTGGTCTCTGTTTATCATTGTGTTTTCACACCAACTGTCTTTGTCAGGAAGAAATCGATTATTTCATTACCTCTTCCCCTCTCATCAGGTTCACTATCTCTTTCAAATTCAATCAAAACATGAAAATATACCGTATATGGAGCAAGTTATTATTATTCTACTATTTCAAGAGTTAAAATTGAATAATTATGGAAATTAATTCATTGATTTGTTAAAAACAATGAAATCACTTCAAGTTATTTGGCTCAAAGGGAAATATTCAAAAATGATATTTTAAAATTTACAAAATTGAATTTACATGTTATTATTGTCAATGCGACAGTTGAAACTAGACATGGTTAAAAATTGGTCAAAAAATTCAGATTTTTAATGTCAAAATTGAATACTTTTGGTTGGCAGAGCTCTACTCCCTCTTTACCAACAAAAGAATATGAAGTTTGTAGACAAATCGATTTATCCGTAATTTTCTTCGAATATCCCGGAATTTAAGCGAGATAGAGCAATTGTGTATGAATCCTCCTTTATAGAGAGTTTTGAGAGCTACAAGAAAGGATTGAAGCAAAACTGCTCCATCTCGATCAATTTGTAGTGTATTCGCAAAAAACTGATTAGAAAAAATCTAGTTGTCTGAACACTTCATTATGGTGAAAAAAAAATGATAATTTGTTAGTGAACAGATAACAAAAATACTATAGGCAGATACTGAAATTCTCAGATACTGAAAGTGTTGTGTTCATTACACAACTAAATGTGCTGAGCTGTGCTTTTTTCCGTTTTTTTTTATTCGGCACAATTGAATTTCGATTGCTTGATAATGATGCAAAAATGTCAGAAAATCAGTAGCAACTGAAGGAAAACACAGATGAATTATGAATGGAGCAGTGAAGTCGTGATCCAATCACGTAAGTGAAGTAAAAATGCATGGTTCATAATGTCCATCACCGAGGGTGAAGCAATTTATTACAGAGGTTGGTTAATACTGCATTGAAATCGGCTGTACTCAGATTATTGTCGGGAAACTCATTATCTAAAAATTCTATAATTATAAATATTATTCATGCATTCTTTTATTTATCCCATGAGTTTTGAGTAATGAGAAGGTACTGATTATTGACATTCAGCACTTCTTTTGTTGGCAGAAAGGCGTACTTCATTTTCTCTAGAAACAAAATTATCACTCAGTAACAGCGCTTAGCGGTATTATTAATGAGCTTCAAGTTAATCCTCCAGAGAATGGAATGAAACTTCCGTGTGGGAATGCTTCACTAGCAGATATGTTTTTCTCATTCTCATTCCAGGGTTCAGCTTACCTGTCAACGGGACGACTTTCCCATTTCAACGTAGTACCGTCGATACTGCCCTAGTCAGTGGTTATAGTATCTCGTTTGAATCATGCAGTGTTTACAAACTAGATAGCGTTCCGAGTGAGTAAGAGAGAGAAAGAAAATATGAAAAGTACAGTTTTCATAGTTATTCACTAATTATTACAATTGTGTGCTCGGAAGCTACATTTTCAAGAGTTCAAAATGTTTCATACATTATTTTCTATCATTTCCTTCTTTTGAATCCAAATTGAAACCATCAATTTTGTGAAATGTGATAAAATGTGCAATTTTCTATAAGGCTCAATGTTAAACTCGTAAAATTTCAAGTGTCAATATTTTTTGACTCGTTCTTGCTAGCTCTTGGAAAATTTAACTGGATTATTATCTTATGATAATTTACGAATGTGCCAAATTTCAGAATTTTCGGAACGGTCAATCCGGTACCGGCGGTACTACCTTAATGCCAAGACACTATCAGAAAACTTACGTCTTACTGTTCGAAGGACTGGGAGAGGGATTTCGATACGATTTTGTCCCTTTCTATGACGCCCTGTTAGGGTCATCTCCCCCAAATTTGATTCACCCGCAATTTCCAGAAATAGTTTTCTCTCTAGTTCTTTCGGCTTTTATCCGTAATTTTTCTTTAAATCTCGCAATTCACGATGATTGATGAATACATCCCGATTACTAACCAGCTGGACCCGATGACGGCCACCTTGGTTCCATGGGATCCATACTTCATCATCAATGTGCTGTAACCTTGTTGAGCTTCGTGTCGTTCTCTCATGTGATGTGAGTCGACTCTTTTATTATTTGTCCTGGACTCATCTAACTCAGAGTCATCATCTGCTTCAAAACCATCACCATCATCAAGATCAGCAAAATGATGTGGTTTCGCGCTTTCATCGTCGTCATCATGACTGTCATTGTTGGCTGTGTGATTTGATCTAACGTCATTGTTACAGCTATTGGTGCCAGTAATATGATCATCCGAGCCACTTTCATCCACCATCCCACTACTATTATTGACGCCATAGCTTTTCCCTTCATCGTCATTATTACCATCGACTAAGCTGGTGCCATCGGCATCATCATCAAAAATGCTGTTGGCATTACGGGACTCATCATTGTCGGCAGGATGAGCTCCAATGAGCAGCACGATGCGCAAGCAGCACGAATAACAAACAGCAACAAACAAAGCAGAAGCATCAGCTGTAAGTACACTGAAGCCTGAAAACAGAAACTTTCTACAAATATTTCTAATGTTCTTGTTAAGGTTAACGCACTCACGAGACGGTAACCAATTACACTCATCCAAAGAGTTCTCCTGAATCGTTGTTGTTGAACGCGATTCTCTACAACTCAACGAGAGTTTTCGTGATCCCAGTGGTGATTATTTCTCTGGTTCCAATTTGAGCAACGACCCAACGTTACTTCGTCACTCCACAAAATTTCGCTCAAAAATCACGGATTATTTCTGTGTTGCTCCAGCAGCCAACGACAGAAAACCACTCGTCGTTCTCGATCTTCTGGGTGTAAACCCTGCACCTGTTTGTAGTGGTAAGGGTGTATACCATCAGCGTGAATGATTCCCCATACCGTTCTTTGAGACACATCGAAGCGTCGTGCGATGATGCGGGTGGATGTTGTTGGATCTTCGACGAAAGCTTCCAATATGTCTTCTTCAACTTGGGGATCACGGCCGTTCCACCCACCAGCCCCAACTCCTCTTCGAATTGGAAAACATTACCAGTCTCACAAAAACGATTTATGACGCCTATTGTACCACGTACACTAGGTAGACGTTGATTGGGATATCGCTCTTGGTAACATCTGCGGGCTGCATGCGCATTTCTCCCATATCCACCATACATAAGAAAAGTACGTGTGTACTCTTCCAACGTGAACTCCATGATCAGAATATTATCAGTTATATCAATAATTAGAAAGAAAAATGCTACTGATGGGAAAAAATAGACATAAAGTATTGCGGAAACAGAATAGTATCTAGTTTAGGTAAATTTGGACTCGGGAAATGGAATGGAAGTGTAGGACCATATGCTTTAACATTGAACGCGAAACTCACAATCATTGTCGAACGGCTACGTGATGCACACTCTCGCCAAAACAAATGAGTGTAGAGGGAATCAGAAACTACGTATTTCATGTGAAAGAAAACGCTATTGTCTCCACATGAATAAAAAAACAAACGAAAACGATTGGATTCATTATTCGAGTCCCAACTTTTTTTTCCACAGGTATTGTCTGTCAAGAATAAAATACCGGCGGTCCCGAAAATATCGTACGAGATCGATCAAGTCATGATCAATATATTGCAGAAGAATCTTCCTTTGATAAATGCGTTTTTCTCAGAAACTATTCGACAGATTAAGCTGAAGTTTTGATGAGGGCAAATGGCACAGACAATGAAGATATCGTAGAAGAAAGTAAGAAAATTCAGATTTCATGGAAATTACACAGTTTCTATATTGAGTAGTTACTCAGAAACGCCACAAAATGATGAAAACATACATACACTCTTTCTTTCTGTGTATCACGAGCCATTAATGTTGAAATAATTTTGGAAAATTCGAGAAATATTCACTTTGGGCAAATAATTGAATCCTTCGACACACTGGTAGATTTTTCGGGGAAGAAAAGGCCTGGATATATATTAGGAGGCATCAGTGGACCAGATCCATGCCTTAATGATTAAGTTTGTTGAATTTTTTAGTTAAGTAATAGTATGAATTTTGGGAGTTAGGTCCTGATTAAGTTTAGGGAGGCATCGGCAGACAATATCCGTGCCCAAATAATTATTAAAGTCATAAAGTGTATAAAATCCCGGAAAAGCGCACCAAAAAATAGCCCGGTTGCGAGAAAAAGAGAAATATAAATTTATTCAAAGCCCTGTGTCAATTTGAATGAAATCGCGCGAAAGTCCCATCGTGAATGTGAGTGTCATGCGCTCTGACGGCGAAAAGGGGTATGAATCGGCTTAGACGAATGAGTGATTGATTGCTTTTGTTGTTGGATCTATAATCAGTGCTGATTATTCTGTGAATTTTGTTGTACATATAAAAGAATAAGCTGCTACGCTTCTTTCCTCATAGTAAGTCACTTAAGAGTTCTCACGAAGGATTCCCGACCACTGAGTCACTACATTGATCGCCTGAACTTCATAACATGTTCCAGCTCATCATCAGAGTATTATTTTGGAACGTGCACTGCTTGTCCAAGAATTGAGGTTTTGCGTGACTATCTTGATGAAGTAATAAACGAAAATGGAATTGACACTATCACGTACATTAGGTTTCAACGCCTCGTACAAGTCTCGACACGGCTGTCAAAGAAACATCTGATTCCGTTGCCGATTTTGGTAAGGAAATAAAAAAGTCTTTCGCCACATTCGTTCATCGCGAAAACACAATCAACATTCGTGAAATCGGCGAGAGAATCTGTCAAAGATAACGGATTTCTGGTTTAGTGTGACTTCGCCAAAAACTACGCGTTTGTTGTGCAAGAAGCAGCTCCAGGGTTCCACTGGAACAATAACCAGGCCATAATATATCCAGTTGTCGTCTACTTCAAAAGCAAAGATGTTATGGATCACAGGAGTTTGGTCATTACATCCGATTGCTTAAATCACGACTCAATCGCCGTTCACGTATTTTCCAAAATTATAACTCATTTCATAAAATCGATTGATGTGACTGTTTCCAAAATCCATTATTGCTCCGATGGTGCACCACAGCAGTTTGAGAATGATAGAAATATTCTCAACGTTTATTATCATAAGTCTGATTTCGGCATCTATGCAGAGTGGCATTATTTTCCCATTGCGCATGGCAAAGGAGGCTGCGATGGCGTTAGTGGTACTGTCAAAAGAATTGCTGCTCGTGCGAGCTTACAGCTACCACCTGACCGTCAAATCACGACTCCACAAGAATTATTCAACTGGGCTTCTCAACCAACCAATTTGCCAAATATCGTAGTCAAATTTTCTCCGAAGGGGGATTACGATGTGGCAAAAGACATGCTCGAGAATCGGTACAAAATCGGTAGACCAATACCGGGAACTCAGAAAATCCACTGTGTACTCCCTCAAGCAGATGGAATTATTTTTGTGAAGTCATTTCCTGCTTGTGAAAACCACAGATCTCATAAGATTTTGGAAGACACTTAGCTTTTTTCAACGAACAAAAATGAAATTGAATTGCTGTCATCTAATATTGAACAAAACGAATGAATAAATACTCCTACTATGTATTATAACTCAAGATCTTTGTTCAGTGATCCTGACATTCCATTTATTCCTGGAAAATAATTTTTTCTTTAAGTACGAGCGTTTATTTTATAAAAACGCGGCGATGAATTTTCTTCGAGAGACTGGCTGGTCTGCAAAATGTGGAACAAAATGAGAGTAGGTTTTCCTGCAGATTGAATATTTTGAAAAATAATGCAACAAACCGTAGGGGTCAAAGTCGAATGCCGTCGAGTTAGTGGGCTAAGATCGTTTCGAATTCAAACTGATAGCAGGTTTTTTCAGCGTCTAGCTAATCGAAATTCATATTTGTACTTCGGTTATTCAGAAAATAGCAAGGAAATTCGGTTTTGGTACCAAAATTTCGAAGTATCCGCTCAAAGTGAATTTTTCTCGAATTTTTCAAAATTATTTCAACATTAATGCCTCATAAAATACAGAAAGAATCGTACATCCACTCTGGACGATAAATCGAAAATTTATACATATAATTAGGTATTTTGGAATTCTCAGATTTTTAAATTTGGGCGTTCTTTTTTAAGGAAAAATATTTTTTTTGCAACAAGGGTTATGTAGAAAAATCTGAAAAAAATCGGGGTATTTCTTGAACTTGATATAATCATCAAAAAAAAAGTGAACCAAATTGGCAGAGGTCAGGGAAAAAGTCCACTGATTTCACGTGGAATACCTCATATATGTTCATATGATGAAAATCAAATATTAAATCCTATATATAGTATATACTGTCATGTATTTTTCATACACGGTAATTAAATAATATCGTGAAACTCAAATGAATCAAAATATCCAAAAAAAAAATCAATAAATTCAAACAACGTTAATTGTTGTGCGCCAGGACGACCTTTCGTCCGAAAATCAAAACAAACAAAGAAATATCAAAATTTAATTCCCAGGTGAATATCCGACTAGTCAGTAACAAAAGGAATTCAAAATCCTAATGACCACAGGAGCGGCTGGGTTCAATTACTCACCTGTAATGTATTGAAAAGGAATACAGATTTCTAAATAAAATAAAATTCAATTTTGTTTTTATAATTTTAATTTAGAGCGATATCTCTTTTAACTATGCTCTTTAAAAAAAAAAATATTACATTAATAATAAAAAAAAAAAATTAGTTACTGAATTTAAATTTGGTTAAACAGTATTATCATTGTATTTATTATCGGAAAAACAACACGAATCAATCGTTTAAGACTCTATATAATTTTATTTTTCAAAAACGAACAAAAAAAATAATAATCAGAACTAATTCAAAAGTCCCGACAAATTTCACGAACACGGTACAACATTAATTAACAACACAATTTCAATTGTCGATTGTTACGTGTGGATTTCTATGGGTTGGCTAATGCAACACTGCAACCCTTCCACCGATCCCTTCCTTTAGTCTTTTTGGTGTTTCTCCCTCTGCTCCTCGACTAGCTCAACTTCCGAGAGCTCACGGGCGGGTTTCACTCGTCCTTTTGGGATTATTGGAGGTTGTCGAGGTAACTCAAGTAACTACAAATGATGTTGTTGGGAAAAGTCGACAGTATATTATATGATTCGATTAAACAGATACAAGTATTAGTAGTGAGTCCGATCGCGGAGCTAGTTTTTATTCGCGATGTACCTACTTTGGTGTCTCTCCGCGGTGTGTCCAAAAAGGTGATCTTTTTCTCTACATCCCCAAAAATGCTTCGTAGCATTCCCACGCTTTGGCCGGCCTTTTCTTTCATGCCAAAGCTGGACAAAGCAAACCTCTGCAGTCAAACAGTTCTGTAACGAACTGGACTCCATTTTCAAGAACGGAAATGCTTAATTCGCATCTTTTCGATCAACTCAACTCTCTTTTACTAATCCCTTTATAAAATAGAAACAAAATGTATAAGTTTTGCGACGTGTGATTTCTCCACACGTCGCACGATAAAAGAAATTAGTCAAAAAAAATTAAAAAGTCAAAATTTGGATTAATTCTGATCCACGCCACAAGTACCTTGAGAATTTATAGTCACATGGACGATCGGCGTCCCATAAAATACGCCTTAATATTTTCAGCGATAAAATTTTCAATGAATAAAAAAAAATAAAAGAATTAGATGAATAAATTAGACGACAATCAATCGTCGTTCATAAAATGATAATAAAAATAAAAAAATTATCGTCCCCAAAAACAAATTATGACTGAAAATCCAGATGCCAACCATTTTCTTTAAAAAAAAATCAATTAAATCACAAAATTATTCAATAAACTCCCGACAATAATTTTCCGAAAATAAAGAAAAATAATTAGCGAGAAACGAGAAAACTTGAATTAATTCGCGTTTCTTTAAATTTACGACAGAATAAAAAAACTAACACGCCGGGAAAAACCCGAAAATGGCGGTTACCGGCGTCGTAACAGCGCTAACAAAAAATATGTCCAAAACTATGCCGAGAATAATCACACGCTTACCGGAGTGTTGTTGATTAGCCTAAAAGCCGAATCCTTTCTTCAATCCTCCAATTTCGCCGGTAATCGTCCAAGAAAAATCTCCAATTATCCTTGGTAATTTTTATTTCTCCAAAAATATTAATTGCAACGATAAGTATTGCGATCATTGCAACGGTAATTAATTGAAATTATTTACAGCGAAAATCACGTCTGTACAATATGCCACCAAAACAGAAAGTGAGAGAAGACGCCGTGCGTCGAAAATTAGACCACAGGTGGCTCTTTCCAAATTAATTGACTAATGACGTTAATTCTATTCTTTTATCGCCGGTATTATTTTGCTTTGAATCCGGTAATTAAATTCATGATAAAAGAATAGGTCTTAAATTCCAACGTCATGTTATGACCCAAATACCTATATAATAAGATTCCATTTTATTAAGAAATGATAAGCGTACGAAGTGGCATTGGTAAGGCTACGAAGTGCAAGATCAGCACTTCATGTCTTACTCCACCTACTTACGTTGTCGCTTACCTCACTGGGAGTGAGGTAATGCAACACCGAAGGCGTAAACAAACACCGATATATAAACGATGGCCGGAGAAGTCTCTTGGCCATTAATTCGCGAAAAGTAACGTGTATTATATTATTAAAATTATACTTAGTTAATAAAGTCTTGAACTAAATTATCTCTCGTATAATTCTATTATAAATCGAACCCTTCAGGGCTAACATTTTGGTGGCAGCGGAGTTTAGACAGCGGCTTGATCAACCACTGTCGGGAATTTTACGCGGAGAGAAATTTTTAAGATTTTATTCAACTTTTACGTTACTTACATATTTTTACTCTCGAGAGAAGAACTAGACGTTATAGCATAACGTGAGGAATCAGCAGAAGGGTCTTCAGAGATAGACAGCTGATTTATTTACTGTTGAGATTGAAAATAGTTATATTTCTTTCTCACAGAAAAGGTATTTACTCCGAATGAGTCAGACATCGTTCTCAGGGATTGTCGGTAATTTGCGTGGTGCACTAAATCAGATGCGCCCTACCGCAAGGAGAACACTACATTTTGGGAATTTGAGCGCTGTGTCAGAAACCCAGGAGTCTGCAGAAGAACAAAATAACGAAAGATATTCACGAGGAGTGGAAACTCAACGTAATTATAATCAATCGTTTGACGGAAGCCTGCTCAACAACATGGATGGAGTTGACGGAGAAACTGCAGACGTCACAGGAGTGAGGATCATAAATGGTCAAGTAGGGAATTCAACTACACGTCAGGATGTGGAGGGTTCGCCAGTCCACGAAGAACAATTCAGTACTCCTAATTTGAGGACACCGTTTTCAGTTCCGGGAGGATCTTTACTAGTTGGAAATTTCACGCCGGAACTCACTACCGAACAACTGCTCAGAAAAGAAAACAATCGATTGCGTAACGAAATGCGCCTAGCTTGGGAAAATGACGCCGAGAGAGGAGCCCTAGCAGATGACGTTTTGCGACAATTAGATCTCGCAGAAGGTGTGCTTCAAGCAGAACAAAGAGAAAAAGAAGATTTAAAACGACAGTTACGTGATGCGTGTAGAAGAATCAACACACGTGACACTGAAAACTGGCAAATGAGGCAGAGAGCAGACAGAAATTCCGATCAAGCAGATAATGAAGAATTTCTTAGTCTCAAATCTGCTCTACAAATGGTAAAGGATTTTAATGGAGAAAATTCGGAGAAACTAGCAGGTTTTCAGCGTTCATGTGAAATAGCAAGAGAAATGGTCCATCCATCGAAAAGAGATAGGCTGCTTGCAATGATTTTGGGTAGTAAATTGGATGGAAAGGCGCTGACACAATTGAAGCATAAAAACGTAACAAGTTTTGAAGAATTACAACGAGAACTCGAGGCATTGTTTGGGAGAACGACGTCACTAATTGGTCTTCAAGTAGATTTTAATAAATTACAGCAACGACCTGATGAAGATGTGACTAAATTCGCGGCACGAGCAGAACGTGTGACAATGGATCTGATTGAAGCGATCCAGACTGTCAACGTTAATTTATGTGAAATCGGTAGAGACGGTTTGAGACAAGGAATTCTAACTCTAGCAAAAGCTAATTTTGAGCAAGGATTGCGAGGCCAGTTACAGATTCTTGTGAGGGCTAATAACTACAAAACCCTGCATGAATCTTGCATTGGAGCAATCGAATTAGAAAAAACTATTTCCACCACTATGGGGGGAAGGAATAAACCTACTGGAGGTAATAATAATAAAATGAATAGATATTCCCAGGGGAATAACAGACAATCAATGGGGAGACAATCCTCTGGAGGAGGTTGTTTCAACTGTGGTCAGATGGGCCATGTTGCAAGAGATTGCAAACCAAAAGGAGGTCAAAACAAAACAGTTTTACCAGTAGCTGATCGACGCAGTGTCAACGCTTTTACCCAAGTTTGTAAATACTGTGGGTATTCAGGACATGATGCAATGAATTGCCGAAAGTTAAAGAAAACATTGGGGATTCAAGAGTCTGCAACACTTGAGGCTAAAAATGCAGCCCCAAATAAGGTCAATAATTCGACCAATAATAATAATTCGCATAATCAAAAAAAGAAGAACGATGCGACAGGTAAGGATAATGCTTTACCAGTAGGAGCTTACCAGATCCAAATGGTAAAAATAGAAGCTGTGGAAGAAGAAAATGTCATTCAGGACCATAAACAGAGGAGACTGATTAAAGCAAAGGACCCATCGAAACAGAAGAGTCATCTAATTTTTTCCGCAGAAGAATTAAAGGAACCTACAATGTTCCTTTGGGATTCAGGAGCCTGCACTTCTGTGATAAAGTCAGGGCAATTACAAAATGATATAAAACTGAATCCAGAGAACAGATTGTTGAGAGGTATTGGAAATATTGATGTAACAACCATGGGCACTGTAATACTCTACTTGAAGTTAAATGGAAAAGAATTGGGACACATGTTTCACGTCGTTCCCGATAATTTCCCATGTATTGGAGGAATTTTAGGAGAAGATTTCATTGAATCCGAAGACTTGAAAATAATCGTGAATCCGGGAAAAACTGTGTCCATAGATGGAGTAAATTTGGACTTCTTTAGGGGGAGGAAACCACTCAAAGTCGAAGCTAGAACGGAAAAATTAATATGGGCTATTGCAAAAAACGGTAACGAACGAGAACGAGGTATTGTAAAGAAACAACAATTGCAAAACGGCATTTTTCTCGGAGAATGCCTCACAAAAGTAAACAATGGTCGAGCAATTGTTTGTGTCATCAATATTACTGATGAGACAGTTTATGTAGATACGCCAATTGTGGAATTGGAACAATTACCTCAATGTGACCCCTTGGAAATTATGCAACTGAGAGGAGTTACAGTACAGCAGAATCGGATTAAATTATTACATGAGAACCTGAGATTAAACGATCTGAATAATGAAGAAAAAAGAAGCATATTAGAAATTCTGGAAGAATATAACTCAATCGTCCAACTCCCAGGAGACTCACCAGGAATTACCAATCATTTGGAACATACAATCCCAATAATGCATGATAAACCTGTCCAGAATGTGCGACCACATAGGTTACCGCATGCACAAAAGGAAGAAGTAGAACGACAGGTTAAGGAAATGCTAGAAAATGGAGTTGTACGGCCGAGCCATAGTCAATGGAATGCACCTTTACTTGTTGTACCAAAGAAACCTGATGCTTCTGGAAAAGTGAAATTGAGGGTTGTGGTGGATTTTAGAAGACTAAATGATATCACCATTGGAGATTCATTCCCAATTCCAAATATCACAGAGATTCTGGATCATCTAGGAAAAGCATAGTATTTTTCAACGTTAGATTTGGCCTCTGGATTCCATCAAATTCCAGTAAAGGAAGAAGATAAATGCAAAACAGCATTCTCTACACCTTTGGGCCACTATGAGTTTAATCGATTGCCTTTTGGGGTGAAAGGAGGTCCAGCAACATTCCAAAGATTAATGAATTCGGTTTTGGCAGGTATTCAGGGTCTACGCTGTTTTGTGTACCTTGATGACATTGTGATATTTGGAGCGAGCCTCAAGGAACATAATGAGAGGCTGCGAGAAGTGCTGCAACGCTTGAAGGAAGCAAATCTCCGATTGCAGCCAGATAAATGTAACTTCCTGAGGAAAGAAGTCGTCTATCTTGGGCACGTGATAAGCCAGCAAGGTGTAAAAACGGATCCTAGTAAGATTGATGCTGTAAAAGAATTCCCTGTTCCAACAGATGCCAAAAAAGTTATGTCATTTCTAGGATTGGCCGGTTATTATAGGAAATTTATACGAGATTTTTCGAAAATAGCCAAACCTCTAACTGATCTTCTAAAGAAAGAAACCAAATGGGTTTGGAGTGACAAAGAACAGTTGTCTTTTGATACATTAAAGGAGAGGTTAATAACAGCACCAGTCCTACAGTATCCAGACTTTACCAAGCCATTCCTATTGACTACAGATGCATCTAACAAGGCCATTGGCGCCATTCTTTCTCAAGGAGAAATTGGCAAGGATTTACCAATCGCCTACGCCAGCAGGACATTAAACAAAGCAGAGACCAACTATAGTACAATAGAAAAAGAACTGTTGGCTATTGTTTGGGGAATAAAACACTTCAGGCCTTATCTTTATGGGAAAAAGTTTTATGTCATTACTGATCATCGACCATTGAAATGGATCTTCAATGTAAAGGATCCAGGATCTAGGCTGATGCACTGGCGATTAAAATTAGGAGAATATGAATACGAAGTAGTTCATAAAGCAGGTAAATTAAATACAAATGCTGACGCATTGAGTCGCATGTTTGTTGTGACGCGGGCTCAGCAAAAGAAAGAGACAGAAAAAGAACTGAAAAACGAGTCAATGCAATTGTGCAACAACGATGTGACGACTCCACCTGCTGCTGATATCCCGATAATTCTTAAAGAATATCATGATGTACCTTTAGGAGGACATCTTGGGATTAAAAGGATGTATGATAAGGTGAAATTGAAATACTACTGGAGTGGTATGAAAAAACATATAGAAGAATACGTTACATCCTGTAAGAAGTGCCAACTGAATAAATTAGGGCAAACTACGAAAGTCCCTATGGTAATCTCCAAGACACCGGAATCATCGTTCGAACAGTGTTCTATGGATATTGTCGGACCTTTAACTGAGTCTGAACTGGGTAATAAATACGTATTGACGTTCCAAGATGCTCTCACGAAATTTAGTAAAGCCATTCCTGTTCCAAACCAAGAAGCATCTACGATAGCACGAGTTTTTGTTGAAAAAATCATTTGTGAGCATGGAGCACCTGAACGATTACTCACGGATCAAGGAACAAATTTTACAAGTGAATTGTTCAAACATGTTTGTAAACTACTGAGGATCAAGAAGATTCAGACTACAGCTTATCATCCACAGACGAATGGAGCCTTGGAAAGATCACATCGGACGTTAGCGGAATATCTGAGGAATTTTATAGATGAGGAACATACGAATTGGGACACTTGGTTGCCGTACGCTATGTTTACGTACAACACAACACCGCATACGTCAACAAAAATGACACCATTTGAGCTCCTTTATGGAAAACCAGCTGAAATCCCGACGTCGGTGAAGCAACCGCCAAGGTTAACGTACTCATATGATGACTATGCACAGGAATTGCGAGAGCGATTACGAGCAGCATGGCAAATTGCGAGAGAAAATGTTTCCGAGTCGAAAGAAAAATCAAAACTTCAATACGACAGAAATTCCAGAGAAGTCGAGTTCAAGGTAAACGATCAAGTGCTGATGAAAAATAATGTGGTTCGACGCGGAAGGACGAAGAAATTAACTCAACCCGGGATTGGACCCTACACAATAATAGAAAAAAATTCGGTAAATGGGTAGTTTCACTCAGCCAACCAAAATTGAATTTCTTGATATTTTTTTGGGTTTTTATGCTATAATATGATGTATTTTAATTGATGAGAGATCGGTCACAAGATTCAAGGGCAAAGAGACAAAATCCTAATTAAATTTTTCACAAAAACAACGAACTTTTGTTGGAAGTCACTAACCAATAGAACCAAAAAAAAACCACAATTAAATGAAAAAATTGAGATTGTCACCACGTTTGGCGTAACCCAAGGCCACGACGAGGACGTAATGGTGCATAGGCCTCGAAAAGGAACCTATCACGACCCATCCTATTAACGACACTCGGGATTTTTGATGAAGAATGTATTGACAACAACCTCCGCCCACCTTCATTGGGCATAAAAATTTAATTTTATATTACACGGAAACAAGTACTTCTTGCACATTGTGCTTTTTTAAATGTACCTTTTCCTTTGTTTGTCAATAATTTGTACACTTCGCGTGGAACAATTTCAATTTGAAATGTCAATGAAAATTAGAAACGAGAAAAAAGAAAAAAGACGAAAAAAAACCCTCAATAAATTTAATACGGATTAAATGAAAACTTCAAAATACTCATCTGAAATCTGGATTTTCCAAAAAAACCCAAACGCAGTGGTGGCAACTAGCTTTTAAAACAAAACACACAGTTTTGATGTTTCACCGCAGAGACCAAATTTGTACTGGTCTAGAAAAGGCTCATTTGGTTGAATTACCAAATTTACCGTTTTTCTTAAGACCATTGGTCTCTGTTTATCATTGTGTTTTCACACCAACTGTCTTTGTCAGGAAGAAATCGATTATTTCATTACCTCTTCCCCTCTCATCAGGTTCACTATCTCTTTCAAATTCAATCAAAACATGAAAATATACCGTATATGTGACAAGTTATTATTATTCTACTATTTCAAGAGTTAAAATTGAATAATTATCGAAATTAATTCATTGATTTGTTGAAAACAATGAAATCACTTCAAGTTATTTGGCTCGAAGGGAAATATTCAAAAATGATATTTTGAAATTTACAAAATTGAATTTACATGTGATTATTGTCAATGCGACAGTTGAAACTAGACATGGTTAAAAATTGGTCAAAAAATTCAGATTTTTAATGTCAAAATTGAATATTTTTAGTTGGCAGAGCTCTACTCCCTCTTTACCCTCGAGGGTAAATGGGTAGTTTCACTCAGCCAACCAAAATTGAATTTCTTGATATTTTTTTGGGTTTTTATGCTATAATATGATGTATTTTAATTGATGAGAGATCGGTCACAAGATTCAAGGGCAAAGAGACAAAATCCTAATTAAATTTTTCACAAAAACAACGAACTTTTGTTGGAAGTCACTAACCAATAGAACCAAAAAAAAACCACAATTAAATGAAAAAATTGAGATTGTCACCACGTTTGGCGTAACCCAAGGCCACGACGAGGACGTAGTGGTGCATAGGCCTCGAAAAGGAACCTATCACGACCCATCCTATTAACGACACTCGGGATTTTTGATGAAGAATGTATTGACAACAACCTCCGCCCACCTTCATTGGGCATAAAAATTTAATTTTATATTACACGGAAACAAGTACTTCTTGCACATTGTGCTTTTTTAAATGTACCTTTTCCTTTGTTTGTCAATAATTTGTACACTTCGCGTGGAACAATTTCAATTTGAAATGTCAATGAAAATTAGAAACGAGAAAAAAGAAAAAAGACGAAAAAAAACCCTCAATAAATTTAATACGGATTAAATGAAAACTTCAAAATACTCATCTGAAATCTGGATTTTCCAAAAAAACCCAAACGCAGTGGTGGCAACTAGCTTTTAAAACAAAACACACAGTTTTGATGTTTCACCGCAGAGACCAAATTTGTACTGGTCTAGAAAAGGCTCATTTGGTTGAATTACCAAATTTACCGTTTTTCTTAAGACCATTGGTCTCTGTTTATCATTGTGTTTTCACACCAACTGTCTTTGTCAGGAAGAAATCGATTATTTCATTACCTCTTCCCCTCTCATCAGGTTCACTATCTCTTTCAAATTCAATCAAAACATGAAAATATACCGTATATGTGACAAGTTATTATTATTCTACTATTTCAAGAGTTAAAATTGAATAATTATCGAAATTAATTCATTGATTTGTTGAAAACAATGAAATCACTTCAAGTTATTTGGCTCGAAGGGAAATATTCAAAAATGATATTTTGAAATTTACAAAATTGAATTTACATGTGATTATTGTCAATGCGACAGTTGAAACTAGACATGGTTAAAAATTGGTCAAAAAATTCAGATTTTTAATGTCAAAATTGAATATTTTTAGTTGGCAGAGCTCTACTCCCTCTTTACCAAAAATTCTGACGTTAACTATACCATTCGATCTGGTAACAAGAAGAAAACACAAAGAGTACATGTCAATCAACTCCGACCTTTTGCGGATTTATGACTATATGATCCCCTTACCTTGGATTATATGAAATTGTCAAAAATGGATGGAGCGCGCAATAAATTTAAGAAGGAAGTTGGAGTAATAAATTTATATTCTATTACAAAACAAATTGAAAAAGTGATAAATATACATTTAGTAATTCATGAGGACCAATTTATGTCCATAATTCCATTGATCGTTGGAGAAAAAAAATCCTGGGGACATGAAGCCACGACGCTGGCACATAGAACACCTGATGTAGTCTCGTGTGTGGTAGATAGGCACGTGGCATGGCTGAGGAATTGGTTCCTCATTGAAGAGACGTCGCAGGTTGAAAATGTCCGCTATTTGGTCGTCAAATATTTCAGCATTCCAGAGAAGAGAATTCGTCTCTCTTTCAGCTTTTCTCCATCGTCTGATCTGCTTTCGGTATTGAAAATTCATGAATCCAGGACGATATGGATAATTGCTCTTCTACATAAACAGAAAAAAAATGATTCAGATAAAAATATGGCAGAAATAGAGACTAATGAGGCATCAATTGTGCAGGAAAACATAACGATGAAGGAAGTACTTACCAGAAATTCCAAAGAAAAGTCATCTTTTGCATGCCGAGAATACGGATGCACTGGCTTGCGAGAAGAACGGAGTATTGCACGCCGACAGTCTGCTATAGTATGGCCAAATTGGTGGCATCCTGAGCAGGCTAGTGCACGATTCCAAGATCTTAAAGCTCTAGTGAGAGGAATCTGCGGACCTTGGTATTCCATACTCTTCTGGTTCCTGAACATGATTTCACTTTGTAAGACTTCACTTGGTAAAACTTCAATGGAGGATTTCCGGACAACTGTACCTTTCAGTCAGCACACAGAGTATTTATGTCGGAAATTGTCGCTACGTTGGCAATTTCAGTGCGGCAGAGTTCATTGTACACGGAAACTTCCTGATATCACAAAATTTCTGTCGAAATTTCTGGCAGTCTTCATACTGGGAAGCATGATTTCGCAAGTGAGGGGGGAGGGACATATGATAGAAAAATTTGTCCACACTCCTGGAATTTATTTTGAACCAATTGGGAAACTCTACCTCAGCAATTGCGAATGGACAATAGCAGCCTCTACAAACATAGAACCTTGGATCCGAAGGGCTGAACAAGTAAAGGAATATTTATGGAAAACAAAAGTCTTAAGTTACAGTGGTTCAGCAAAAGTACACGGGAAAAAATTTGAAATGATAGCAGATCAGTGGATTTCAGACTTTGAGGAAACTCAAGAACTTATCTTCGGATTACTGGGACTAGAAGAGCCTGTAAAAAGGAAAAGAGGTCTAGTGGATGGCCTAGGAACAGTCGTAAAATCACTAATTGGTACTATGGACGCTGAAGACGCCAAAGAAATCCATGAGAGACTGGAAAGACTGGAGGACGAGAAGGCAACTTACTTCCAGACAGCTGGGAAACAAATTGAGATTTTAAATTCTACATTGTCTCAATTACAGACTGCAGAGATGAATATCCAGAAAAATGAAGAGATTTTACTTCAAACTGTGAAAGGAGCCCTTAAACAATTAAATTCGGGAGCTGATCAACTTACAACACGAGTTTCACTAGACGAACATTTCATGATAGTAGAAGCAGTTATGAATGGCGTTTTGCGAGATGCTGAAAAAATTAGAAAACTTTTGACAGGAAAAGGGGGAAAAATATTGAATGCAGGTATTCTCTCCGAGTCCCAGTGGGTTTCCATTTTGAAAAAGGCTCAGTTGCCTAAAGGCTTAAGCTTTCCATTCGAAGCCAAAATAGGTGGATTGTTTGAAATGGAAGAAGTATCTACTGTGAGTATCCATCGAGTTGGTTTGCGGGTCATTAGACTTGTGAAAATACCATTGGTCAATTTCCAAGTGTTTGATGTTTTTAAATCACACGGCATTCCAGTAAAAACTTCGGAAAGCGTTTATTCATATTTAGAACCGGTCAACGAACTGCTAACAATACACGGGGCAACACGACAGCACATTCCACTGACGTTTCGACAGTTGAAAGAGTGCAAGAAGTTACGTGGACAATATCTTTGTACAGAGATACTTCCGGTACAGGCTATAAAGTCTTATAGCGACTGTGAAGTACAAATGTACATTAGTCCAAAGAAGTTGCCAGAGGCTTGTGTACCAAAACACCTACCTATTAGACAATTGTTATTAATAAATATGCATAGAAGCGATGCTTGGATTTTTGTTACAGCACAACCTGAGGAGATCTCAATAAAATGTGAGGATAGAGAGAAAAGAGAAATCTTACAAGGGTCTGGAATAATCTACGTCACGGATTTTTGTGAAATCATTACTTCCGATTTCACAATTAGAGGTCGTAAATCATCTGGGATTCAACTGGATTTGCATGTACAACCTAAGTTGAATCTCACTCTGACCGACATTGAAAAAGAAAATTTAAATCACAGCTGGGTCCAGATGAAAGACATTAAACTAAAAAATGTTGTTCAAAGCATCGGAGAAATAAAGGGACTCCAATTACAACTAGGAAAAGAAAAACAAAAATTAGAGGAAAGCGAGGGAAATGGTTCCTTCCATAGATTTTTGACACATCCAACAACAATAAGTTCCGGAGTGATGATGTTGGGATTCATCATAGTTACGGGAATACTTTTCTACTGTTGGCGACGACAGTCAACGCCCACAACGATAGTCGCAGGAGTGTAGTTTGATTAAAAATACCATTAAAATGTAAAAAAAAAAAAAATGTAATTAGATTAAGTGAAAAGATTTCAAGAGATAAAATCGTCTTCCCTGGCGGGGAGGGGTGTTATGACCCAAATACCTATATAATAAGATTCCATTTTATTAAGAAATGATAAGCGTACGAAGTGGCATTGGTTAGGCTACGAAGTGCAAGATCAGCACTTCATGTCTTACTCCACCTACTTACGTTGTCGCTTACCTCACTGGGAGTGAGGTAATGCAACACCGAAGGCGTAAACAAACACCGATATATAAACGATTGCCGGAGAAGTCTCTTGGCCATTAATTCGCGAAAAGTAACGTGTATTATATTATTAAAATTATACTTAGTTAATAAAGTCTTGAACTAAATTATCTCTCGTATAATTCTATTATAAATCGAACGCTTCAGGGCTAACAGTCAAAAATTGTGTAATAAATTTTTACAAGCATCTCTTTATCAATATTTATCGTAATTAATTATAATCGAATTAATTGCGATAGTCCAGACATCCTTGATTTCCATTTCCGCCAATCATGTGGGGAATCCAAAAGAAAAACTCCTTCCATTGATTCCCGCTATCTGCGTCGATAATCCATCTCAGCAGTTCCCTGCTGTCTTTGTCCGTCTGCTAGCGCCTCCTTCCAACTTAGAGAGAAAACTCCGGCAAACGCGGCAATTCAAGGCGGAAAATTCAAAAATAAACGAAGTTATTAAATAAAAATATTCTTTCTCGTTTCTCGGGACTTTCCGTCTTGGTGATTCCAATAAAAATAAACATTCACCGCGATACCGATCTAATAAAAAAAACAAATATTTGTAACGGCCAAAACATGGCGTTATAATACATGTATATAATGAAGAAAAAAAAATTACTATTTAATCTCAAATTTTGGAATTCTCGAGAAATCTTCATTTTTTCTACCCTATATATCGTATTACTTGACCTTTTCTTGGTTGACGTCTCTGACGACGTTATTAGTTTCGACAAGTCCGATCGTCCTCTCGGTGCCGGACATTATCTGATCTCAGCCTCGTTGTCGCTGCATGTACAAATTCATGCGCTGCCAAAGACTGTTCCCTGCAGAAACTATCGGAATCTGATGGATCCGTTAGTTGCTGGATCTGTCTCGGGGCCGGATTGGCTCCAGATGGTGATGGACAACGATGAGTCTCTTGACTCCAGGTTCGACGCCTTTAACAACTCAACCAGAGCCTTAATGGACGAGTGGTTGCCTGTCAGGGAAGTGAACATCAGATTCGACGATAGTTTTGCTCCTTGGGTCGACGATTCTCTCCGATTTGAGGCACGTTCTGTGGCGAATCTGTACCGGAAATATCGGCGCAGCAAATCCAACGGTAACCTTTGGGCTTACCGAGAAGCCAGGGAACACCATCGACTAAACCTACTTGACTCCAGAATCCAATACTACAAAATTAAGATCTCTGGGCTACATCAAAATGACATTTGGATGAAATCGCGTAATCTAGGTCTGATCAAAGCGACCTCAGTAACTCAGGTGTCAGTTTCCCCTGATAACCTTAACGCATTTTTTGCATCAAGATGTTCGACAAGCTCCAGTGTGGTTTCCGAAGTGGTCACAGTACTGAAATCGCGTTGCTAAAACTGGTGAATGATGTTAGAATGAGCATGGACCAGCGCCGAATAACAACATTGGTGCTTTTCGACTTCTCTAAAGCCTTTGACACGGTTTGCCACACGAGTCTTCTAGAAAAATTGAACGGCCTCAAGATCTTCTCATCAACTATGGCGTGGATCAGCTCATTTCTTGAAGACAGACAGCAAGCGGTTAAGATCAGCTGCACGGAACATACTGATGGGATTGGTATAAATTCTGGAGTTCCTCAGGGATCTATTCTTGGACCACTACTTTTCCTCATTTACATCGGTGACATTGCTTCTGTGATTCACAATGCGAGACGTCTGCTCTACGCAGATGACTTACAAATTTACCTGGACTGTTCACCGACGGACATAGCCGAAGCGTTCACCAGATTAAATGAGGATATTGCTCGTATCCATGGCTGGGCGTGTGAAAACGGACTGAAGTTGAACTTGTCAAAAACCAAGGCTATTATCTTTGGTGCTCGACGATTCATCAACAACATTGACGTGAATACTTTACCCTCCTTGGGATATGAGTCAATCGCTATCCCGATTGTTGGCTCAGCAAACAGCTTGGGTGTAGTGTTTGACAGTAAATTGGGGTTTGAGGAACACATCAATCACATCACGATGAAAATAAATAGAATCTTTTACCAATTGTACTCGTTCAGGCGTTCAACCGACTGGGACCTCAGGAAACGACTCGTTAGTACTGTTGTTCACCCTCATATTCACTACTGTATAAGTGTGCTAAACGGTTTGGGGACGGTCCTCGACCGCAGATTACAGCGCCTGCAAAATCGAGGTATCAGATATATTACTGGCTGTGGCCGTCATGAATCTATATCTCAACTGAGGCATGAACTCGGATGGCTCAGCGTTGTAGACCTCCGCTCAAATGTGCTGCTAACCATCATCTATAAAGTCCTCCAGTCACAAAAACCATTATTCCTCGCAGAGCTCCTGATTGACTCAACGTCATCGTACCCTAGACGGGGACAACGCATGGGCTCCATCCTATCTGTGCCCAACTATCGAACTGATGCAGCAAAGGCCGCGTTCAGTATCTCAGGGCCACTCCTTTGGAACGCACTCCCGGTTCATATCCGTGGGGCAAGTTCGTTAGCCCTCTTCAAGGAACTGCTCAATTCTTGGCAACTGGATAACGCTTGCACTAATTAATTCATTCTTTGTTTTTTCATTTTATTATTTCACATTTTTCTGTCATAACGCGATGTCATTAGACTAGGCCTAGTGCTTTGTGCTCACGGGAGTTATCTCTATTATTCTTCGCAAGATAAATTATATCTCTGAACTATTATTATTAACTTCTGTTAATACTGTGCAACCTTATTGTATCTTTACACGTTACGAAACTCTGTATTTTGTTTAACTACCCTGAACAATAATAAGTTTATCTATCTATCTATCTATCTCTCTCTCGCTCTCTCTCTCTCTCTCTGCAAGTACTTGCACACGCACTTCTTTTCTGCTCTGCTTCTTTCGGCTCTTTCTGCCTCATTTTGCCTCCGGGCATTTCTTGTTTCAGTTCTGTTGCATGCGCCTTATTGCAATCTTTACTTTGAATAATTAAGTTGGATTGCTTTTGGTTCTCCTGTGGCATTCCTTAACAATTTCTATGAGGCTGACAAGTGAGGTTATCTCCTTCTGCTGCTGGAATTTTCATCAAGGCGCCTTCACACTGCACTGCTGTCGCGCTGCCTGTCACAACACCTATAATCTGCGAACTACTGTAACGAGGTTCCTCGTTACGGCTATCGCATCGGCTTATGCCACCTTCGGGTGAAGCTGTTCAAGTGTAGAACTCGAGGAGACTCACACATGAACAGCTAGAAAATTCTACCGCAGTGCCATCTGCGTAAGATGACGGCTTGAAGTGATCGGAAGTGGGATTTAGATCCGGCTGAGGATTCCATTCCATTCCTTTTTGGTTATATCCCCTCTCAAGGGGCAAGTACCAATTCTTCTCACAGTATGGCTCCTTATGAGGATAAGGCAGAAGCCCAGCTGGAATGCTGGCGCTCCACTAGAGATATCAGAGTTATCTCAGGGCCTGGCAGTGGTGTGAGAGGAAGAATCGCGCAGGCGCGCGAAGAGACCTCTAGACGAGGAGAAGCAGCCTCAGCCGATATAAATAGACCTAACAACACGGTGATCATTTAGTCTGCCTTGGGCGGCAGACTCGAGAGGATCGGGAGACGTCCCTGGATCCTCTACCGCTCGCTTTGGTGAGAGTTATCGTTGGTTGCCCGTAGCGTGGCTACGTGGCGTTTCTTGTGTGGATGGAGATGTCCGGTATTCTCTGGGTGACGATAGATCAGAGGAATACTGCGGACGGGCTCATCCAGAGGCTATCGCGGAATACCCCAATTCCGACTTGTTCTCGCTAGAGTGACTGTGACTAGATCCACGCTCCTCTACCACAACCAGCACACTGGGTTACCGTGAATGGATTGCCCATGCCATCCATTGGGGTTAGTAATTTACCGAATAATTACTGCTGAAGGTTCAGCAGGTTAGGCCGAAACCGCCCTAAGAGGTTAAACGTGGTGAGCCCAGGGAAAACCAGCACACAGTGAGTTTTGTTTATTCCTCCGGTAAAGAATAAACTAGCGCCCATGCTATCGAACCGTGTGTGTGGAAAGGGATGGCCGGAAGTGTAACGGGACTGGATGAATCACTGTTACACTACTTAGCCAACTGGTTGCTCTCATCAGTCTCTACTTTACCGACTCTAACTTTATCCTGACTAAATCTGTCAAATCAACTATATCAACCAGTCCAGTTACCTCTTACAGTTATCCTCTAAATGATGACAACGTAAGTGATGATGATCCCAGGACCACTTGCCCGGTGACACTCGACAGCATTATGGTTGCAATTCTAGCTGTACAAAAGAAAGTTGATCTGTACAATTCCATTCTGGAGTCTGTGCCTCTTTTCTTCAAGAAACTTCATAGGTTTGGGACAAATATAGCCTCACTTGAAGCAACAACCAATAGCATAGTTGTGGATCAGGACTCCCTGAGGAAGACTGTCTCTGACCTGACGGTTCAAGTCAAGCTTTTGTCTACCTGCGGGGCGCTACCCTCAACTTCTGCCTCCATGTATCTCAAGGCTATCCCACAGCTATATACCGTCTCTAATGAAGTTGAGCGTATTGCTGCTACTACAAATGCTACAACTGCTAGTCTGCATCGTACACTTGATAACAATAAGGACCTAAGTAAAAAAACAGAAATTATTCTTTCCAATTTTCCATTGAGTGACCCCATGCCATGTAATGTGATCCATTACTGATCGTCACAGCTGCTCTCCGGAGAATAAATTTTGATCCTGATGCTACTGATTTCATTAACTGTCGCCTGACGAATCAGCGGATGTTGAATTCTCCCAATGCCAGAACTCGCTCGTCCATCATCGTAAAGGTTGCTAATCCGGACACTGTCAAGGCTATTATCAACAAGAAGCGTGAGCATGGTCACCTTTCATTGCGTCGATTGAACCTAGCATCACTCCTCGAGGATATCCAATCGTCCTCCCAATGGCAGGCCGACTCTGGTATTAATATCAACGCCCTATTGCCGAGTAAAGTCTTCAAGCTGCATGGCAGGGTGAAGGCGCTCGGGAAGCCCGCTGACTTCGGGTTTATTTGGACTAAAGGTGATTTCGTTTTTGCTCAGTATGGTGAGGGGATGTTGACGCACACAATCCTGAATCTAGAAGAGGCTGAACGCCACTCTGTCTCTACAACTTAGATGGATCTTGTCCTGGACCACCCACTGTCTGCTAACTGTCATGAACTGTTTCAGTTATTGCAAATATTTCCAATGATATCTATCTCAACTGCTCAGAGTTGTGCTTGCTCTTGTTATTTTTCGATTCTTTTTCGATTTGCTAACGTAATGAATGTTTAGGACGATAGGAGGGCGCAGGTGCATATGCTAAGAGACATCTTTATCGAATTATTACCTTTGTACTCTCTATAAATATTCTTTTCTCTGTATTATGCTTCATTACAACACTAGCTGTCGCAATATTTCTGTATCTTCTGTTCAACAATCCTGAACAATGACAAAATTATCTATTTATCTATCTATCTCTTTCACTCTCACCACTACACCTTCACAATAGCAATATTTTAAAATGACTATTTAATCTCAAATTTTAAAATTCTCGAGAAATCTTGATTTTTTCTATGCTATATATCGTATTATATGCTTATTATCTCATATTCATCAAGAAACATTGTAACAAGGTTTGAAATTCGGGAGGAATTCCTGCCTCGTTGTGTGTAGGTGCGTGTTCTGTAACGAGGTCCAAAACCCGTAATGGTTATAGGCCTATTATGTGTGAAGGTTGCGTGTGTGTGTGTGTCTAATGGCGGGAGTATTACATTTACGGCTCAAAATAAGGCTTCTGCTACGGAATCCGGAACTACCAACGTTGCTCAGCGCCCTCTTTGTTGGGGCTCACCTTGAGTTACTCGGAATTAAGGCTTGGCACACGTTTTCAATGAATAATATTGAAAACGACTCTATTTGCTCTTACTTAGCTCTTTGATTCAACAATGTGTAACAAAGTCCTGTTATATACCGTTTGAATTTGGCGCCGGTGAAATTGACGAGACTTTAATGTGCCTTGAGTGTACTTCAAATGTGCCGTCACTCGAATGTGCCGTGAGTGTATCTGAATATGCCGGCCGGTGTCTAATATGGCCGACCGCGTGGTCCGAGACAACACCTGTTGGCGCTCTTTATGTTTTCAGTCAATATGAGATATGGTTTCCGAAATAGTCCGGAAATAAGATTATTAATTTATTACTTAATCCTTTTCTCACAATTTGCGTGATATTTCCATGTGATTCTTGCTCGAATGGAACAAATAATCGCGGATTCTTTTATCAATAATTGATTGGCGTGGAGACGCCAATTCTGCTCGTATAATTTTCCACGAGTTAATTTACCCCAAATATTTTAATCTCTGGCCAAAATATAATGCCCAATTATCCACGATTATTCTCTCTCTTTTTCCGGCCCAATTAACCCTCAACAATCCGGCTAATTATTTCTCAATTAATTATCTGATTCTGAACACGCGTTAACGGAGTTACACTTACTTGTGACAGCCAACGTTTTTACTCTCCGGATTTTCTTTACTGATTTTTCACTTGGAGTCTCTTTATTCCTTAATCACTAAAGGCTAATCTCTTGGGAGTTTTTGTTTCACTTAAAATTACTGCACTTATCACTAATAATCCTCAATTAACTTGACTTAATTATAGAGAACTTCAATGATACGTTGTTTGCTTTTCGTTAGTTGACACAGGAGTGGGGATTTTCACTGAAGCTGTGAAAATCCTCACCTCTGTCCTCAGCAGGTGCTGCCTCTATCTATAATCAGTCGATAAATCGATTATCGACTGTAGAGCTATTACCTTTATCCGGAGGAGGAGGGAGAGGGCGCCTCGACGATAAAAGCCCCTCACAATCACATCGTAACAACATGTTTATAATATAAACATATAACCATTTTAACACCTTTATATGTCATAAAGAAAAAATATTTTTTTCTCCCGTAAAATAATTTGCCGAAGGAAGGTCAATGTGGGATATTTATATGATTCTCATTATATAAATAAATATAAATTATATGTCATGAAGAAAATAGTATAGTACACACCTGGGGAGGGAAGAAGTTAACGACGACAGAAATTTGCCTCCCGAGCGAAGCGACGGCGTCAAATTTTTGTCGAGATTGACTTTTTCCCATCCGCGGTGTGTATGCTATTTTTGCTTCCGAATGGAAGCTCTGTAATCGTAATTTTTTTCGATTTTGAGATTTCATCATAATATGACTGCAAATGACCCAAGACGTCGAGATCTGTCGTTTTTAAAAAATGTCTGTGTGTACGTGTGTGCGTGTGTGTGTGTGTGTGTGATGACGCATTTTCCGCTTTACTCTGAAGTGGGGTTAGCTAGCGATCTGAAAATTTCACCATAAGTTCGTCATGCGTGCCCCAAGCTCTCACAAAAATTTCAGCTAAATCGGCCGGATAGTTTTTGAGAAAAATGAAAATGTTGAAATATCGTTTTTTCGACTTTTCTCGATGAAAAATGGAATCACAGCGTCCAGTCTCCGCGAGGAGATGCGCGTCTAAGAGCCGCATCTTTGACCCCCGGGGTGGTGGGAGCTCAGATTTTTATTTTAGCCAGTAGAAAACTTTTGATAAATTTTTCGTGAAAATCTTGATTCCACGATAACTTAATAATAAATTGAGCTAGAGACCTCAAATTTTGTGAGGTTATACATCTGATGAGCACAAAGGTTGGTATTGAAACTGGGCGGAATCGGTCCAGTAGTTTTTTAGATATTAGCATAGAAACATCAGAAAAAGCAAGCTATATCTTAAAAACTATTCAATTGATTATATTTGGAACAAATCAACCCTCTGAGGCCTATTTTAGTTTTCGCATTCCATGCACAGATCAGTGATGCCATTTTTTTTTTTTTTTTTTTTTGGAGGTGGGAAAAATCTTACATGAGACACCCGCAGATGGGATGCGGGTAGTGTCAGATTCTTACTGACTAAAAAACCCACCTCCGTGACATCATTCATGCACTATGCTGCAAACCACTTTCGCTTCACTTCAGCATGGACATTGTCTCCAGACGCTGTGACGTAGCGCTCCGATGTCATTTTCTTTTTTATCAATCATTGTGTGGATGATTTCAGCTTATTGTCAATTGCAAATGAAAACTTACGATACTCATATTCTTCCATTTTTTTCAATGAATAATATTCACGAGTTAATGATCAATTATAATCGCAACTAGATTGGTTAAATGAATCTGCACTATTCAATAACGTGAAATTAGTATCTAAACTGAATAAATCGAATAACGTAATTCACAATTTTGTGACAGTTGACGGTTACACAGACTTTCCCATCATCACCTTAGAAATAAAGGGGTGTGAATGTTATGCTTATAACCAGCACTTATATTTTGGTTCTGGTTCTTGGAAATGCTGTTTATAAGCATAACATTTATGCCCCTCTGTCTGTTAGGCATTGATTTCGGTCGTACAAGTGTTCAGTACCACATCATCATAATTTGTTGGAAATTATTGTTAGCGAACAATAATTTGAGAATAATTGACCATTCTACTAGGCGTCGGTACTCAGTAATTTTCCGCATTTTATGTGATATGATTGATTGTTGTGGTAGAATTATTTCGACTTCTAAAATGAGATAGTTTATATCAATTTGATTGATTCATGCTATCTATACATTATATTTTCCTTGTATCGATTTTTGGTAGCACAATTTTAGTATTGAGAAGAAATTCAAAGTTACGCAAATTTTGAAAATTTCTCATTGCAGAGAATTTTATCATAAGCAACCTTGAATTAGGCTGAGTTTGGGCAAGGCTAAACTCGAGTTAGCTAACTTGACTATGAAGTTGAAGCTCAAGATTTCAATGGAATATGACTCAAGATGTTCCAAAAAGTAGAAATATGACAATAAAAAAGAATTTTGTTACTCATAGCAAACGAGGGGATTCTCATCATCTTCAGAACATTCAAAGAGATATCATATTTAACAAAAAAAACATGAATTGCCGTGATTAATATGAATAAGATCAGTGATGGTAGATTTGAAATTAAAAAATTCATTCGGAAGCTTTCTGCCAATTGCATTGGCAGAATATTAGATGTAAGATTCTCAAATTACGCACAAGTAATGGGGCTCCTGCTTGTTTGTACCGAGGGAGTAAAGAACCACGTTTCTGACCCAGCGAAGCGAGGGAGTAAAGTGGGTTCTTTACTCCCTAGTTGCAAAAAATTTTTTTTCTTTTTTTTGGAATAATTTATTCATAATTAATTTATAGAAATAAATAAATATATTTTTTTCTTTATTGTATAGAATATATCTATGTTTATATGATGAAAATTATATAAATATCCGACACCGACCTTCCTTCGGCAAAGAAAACAGTTTTATTCTAATATATTTGAGCCTCGAAACCGGTCTGGACCCTCGAAATGGGGGTCTAGTTCTGGCGGTTGAGCTATCGGTCGAGGCGCGTCCCCAGGTGGTGGATAGGCGAAATAGTCAGCACTAGTAGGAGGAGCCGGGAGGGAATCAGCTGAAAATCCAGTGACCAGCAGGGCCCCGGCAAGGAACCTCCGGAAATGCTGGTGAAGTGTCGGTACAATAAGGGAGACGACAGAGGTAAAAGCCCGGGCAGTCGAACGAAAGCCATCACCATGGACCAGCTCCCCTGAGCTCAAGGCGTTAAAAAAGCAGCTAAAATTACCGACTGATCTGAATTACCGCGGGATCAGGAGGTCAATCAAAATGAGATACTTATCTATATCGACACCAGGGGTACTTTGGGGGATCACACCGGTGTGCTCCCACAAATCCTTCAACTCGTCGCGTGGAACTCAACGAGTCAAGTTCTACCACTACGGTAGCCGCCAACGGGTGAGCCTTAGCGTGTGAAACTCATCGAATGAAGATCATCATGATCTTCATAACTATCAAGCAACTATCGCGGAATTGACGCCTAGTCGATAGATAATAGGAGAGGTTCGATAGAACCGGTCAGATCCGCTGAGTTTAAGATCGAGTGAGTGATCGGCATAACAGTTTACTCAGGAGATGCGGTAGCGTCTCTCGCCAAGTGCGTGTTTTACTCTATATACCACGCGAGAGGCTACCGCACTCTTATATACGGCTGAAAGCTACATCCCAAAATTGAAAATTGAGTTACTCAAAATATACGAGATGTAGAAAATTTATTTTTTAAATATCAATTCAACTTATCCTTCTCTTCAATATTATATAATTATTAAATTGTAATATGTGATATTCATTGAAGGAAAAATAGGTGCCCCAAAAGTTTATCCAAACACGTTTCGTGTGGACAGTGTAAATGTATTGCCACACGGATAGGGAAACGGCGACTGGGTAGTAGTGTGCGTGCACACAGATGCGACCCAGTGCTGCTAGAGTACGACGCCGTAACTGTGTTGCTTACACACACAGAGGGGCGGAGCTTCACGAATGGATGAGGCTCCTGTGTGTGTAAGCATTCTGTGTGTGAGCATTTCCATTGTGCTGTAAGGAACGCAGCGAATAATCTCAGAAATTAAGCGAGATACGCCTTTTCTCTACTGAAGTTTTTCTTTAGAGAATTTTAAGAGCTTCAAAATATACCTAGAAAAATTTCGCTATCTCGTTTAGTTTCTCAGATATTGCATGTTTCTGAGCATCATATTCAGAAGAAACTACTGTTACAAAGTAGTAGCCGCTAAGGACAGGAGAATTCTATTTTTCGTCATTTGATTTCACTCAATATCTCGGAAACCAAGCGAGATGGTGAATTCTTTGCAGTAACCTATTTTTCAGACCTTGACATTCTCTACAAAAAAGGGCCAGTGCTATAAAAGCGTATCTCGCACATTGAGTTTTCAATGTGAAAAAATATCGGCAAATGATGCTTTTTGGGGAAAGTTATCAAGAAACTTTGTTTGTAATGCTCGAAATTTTCTACATAAAATTTTTTTTTAAATTCTGCCAAGTCCAATCATTCCTGAGATATTCTCATTCAATAGATGATGATATTGCTGCAAAAATATTGAAATGGCCAGAAAAAAACAGCCATGCGTAGCATGGCTTTTAAAAAAAAGTCGCCAAGTGCGCGTTTTTGGATTCAATTTGATTGGGCTAAAAAAGATTCGAAATCGTAGTGTAGCCCCAAGTACTCAGTGCAAACGGAAAAGCGCAAATTCCTAATTCAGTAGCAATAATAGAGAAAAACAGGAGCCGAAACAAAAATTCAAAAAACGTGCTTGGCTGGGCGATCACTATCAAACCATATGAGCACAGCCAAGCACGTTTTTTGAATTTTTGTTTCGGCTTCTGTTTTTCTCTATTATTGCTACTGAATTCGGAATTTGCGCTTTTCCGTTTGCACTGAGTACTTGGGGCTACACTACGATTTCGAATCTTTTTTAGCCCAATCAAATTGAATCCAAAAACGCGCACTTGGCGACTTTTTTTTAAAAGCCTAACGATTTACGCCCGGTATTAAATGCAGTGTGCAGGGTTAAATTAATTATGAAAATAGAGACAATTATCGAACAGACAATAAATCATAGAGACAATTATCACAAAGAGAAAATATCTAGAATCAGTGCGGTCAAAGTATCAAAGAGGGTATTCTAGTCAAATCATTAAAGAGTTTATATATTTTTTTATAATTCACGTGTTCCGTATCATTGTGAAAATCCACTTAAATCCATCCACTGAGAAATATCCTTATCCTAAAAAGAGCAAATCATCCCAAAATATACAGTCCACTACAAGGAGAAAATCAACGAGGAAGCCACAGTGAGTTGCATCGGGTTTCCTCCCGTAAAAGTCAGGGCAAGAAAATTGCCATGATTTTTTACATGGTCCTTCAAGCCGGATCGAAGTGATCCGGCCCAATCAAAGAGAAATTTATCCATCCGAGGGACATGCAAAAAATACGCCGATTTTTAACATGGTCCTTCGAGCCGGATCAGGGTGATCCGGCTCTGAAAGAGAGAGAATCACAGAACCAGCGCCTATGTAATTTAGAGAAATTTATCCATCTGAGGGACATGCTAAAAAACAAGGTTGATTTCTAACACGGTCCTTCGAGCCGCATCAGAGTGATCCGGCTCTGAGCAAGAAAATCACAGAACCAGCACCTATGGGAAAATCAAGAGAAAATTATCCGTGCGAGGGACATGCAGAAAATGCAAAACTTTTAACATGGTCCTTTGAGCCGGATCGTGAGGATCTGGCAGTGAGTAGAGTGATCTCAGTGGAGCAGTGCATCAGAGAATAATTGTGAAAATTACAATTATTAAATTATTCTTCGAGAAACGTTCAATAAACGGGAATTATTTTGGAGATAAAATTGAACAGTTTATCCATCTGAAATTCATCAAAATATCCATTTTGATCCCTAATCCCATAACAATAGAAAGTGAGTGAATTAATCGCCAGTGAAAATTATCTTCGAAATACACGAGAAAACTTTACATAAAATTCGATAATAAAATCGATAATTTATTTCGTGTAAAACCGAGTGAATTTAACGAGTGAATTTTATTCGAATATTCGAGAATAAAATTCAACGTGTTCTTCGAAAATAAAATCAGTGTTATTCGAGAACAATAGCATCAGTGATGAAAGGACAAAAACAGTGAGTGTTTCATCTATCTCTTCCTCTCAAGTGTGTTAGAGAAAGACAGTGAGTAAAATCAAATTCAATCGAAAATTCCAGAAGTGAAACATTCGGGTTTTTTCTTCTTCAAGCAATAGAGACAGTGTATCGCGATCAAAACATTGAGTGTTGAGTTGTTTACATCGCGATCGCGGGTTTTCTGAGTAGAGACGAAGTTCTGTCGGAAATGATCGCGTAACTTCGGCAATGCGAGTGAGAAAGACAATCATCATCCCCACCATCAGTAAACATCAGTGACGCGTTTGACGTCACGCGCTCGAGCAGCAGCGAATATCAATGTCTTGACATTTTGAAAATGACACAACTTCAAGACACTTTGAGAATTTTATTTTCTTTTATTTGAAAATATGTCTTGTTTAAATAAACTGTTACCAGTTTTTCCACCACAAATATAAGAGAAGGAGAGGAGAATGCGTTGCAGGAATTTCCAGGAACTTGTAAGATACGAAAGCATATATTGTTTCTTCTAGAAGCTTCATTTTCGGATTTTTTCCGTACTTTCTACTCTCCACTCTACTTCCAATGCAAAAAAAAATTAGATGAATGAGACACGGTATAAACGAACTTAGGTGATATTGATGACAGTAGCAGAGACTTATCGACTCGTGTTGTTTTACTCTCTTTCTCATCTGAACAGAAGCAAAAAGAGAAAAATAAGACAAGATGGAGACAAACTATGGTGATTTCAGCAATATCAGCAAAGAATGGTCTACTGGTTTTTTTTCTGTCTTTTTTTTATCTGAACAGGAAGAAAAAGCGGAAAATGAGACACAATGGAGACAAACCTTCATGATATCACTGATATTAGCCAGGACTGGTCTATTTGTCTTTTTTCTGTCTTTTTTCTATCTGAACAGAGAAGAAACGATAAAAATAAGACAAGATGGAGACAAACTATGATGATTTCAGCCACATCAACAAGGGCTGCTCCAGTTGTTTTTTTTTGCTCTCTTTTTTCTATCTAAGCAGAAGAAAAAAAAGTGGAAAATGAGACACAATGGAGACAAACCGAGATATTATCAGTGGTATCAGCCAGAACTGGTGCACTTGCCTTTTTTCTGTCTTTTTTTTTGTCTGAAAAGAAGAAAGAAAGCAGAAAATAAGACACAATGGAGACAAATCTTCATGATATCATTGATATCAGCTAGGACCGGTTTATTTGTCTTGTTTCCGACTTTTTTCCATCTGAACAGAAGAGAAAAGATAAAAATAAGACACAGTAGAGACAGGCCTTGATGATATCACTGATATCAACCAGGACTGGTCCATTTGCCTTTTTTACTCTTTTATCAATCTGAACAGAAGAAAAAAGAAACTAATAAGACACAGTAGAGACAAGCCTGTATGATATCAGTGATATCAGTCAGTACTGGTCCACTTGTATTATTTTATTCTTTTTTCCTTCCAAACAGAAAGAAAAAGAGAAAAATAAGACAAGATTGAAACAAGCCTTGATGATATCAGTGATATCGGCTAGGACTGGTCCACTTGTCTTTCTTCTTTCTCTTTTTCATCTGAACAGAAGAGCGAAAACGGAAAATAAGACACAATTAAGACAAACCGTGATAATATCAGTGGTATCAGCCAGGACTGGTCCACTTGCCTTTTTTCTGTCTTTTTTTTTATCTGAACAGAAGAAAAAAAGCGGAAAATAAGACACAATGGAGACAAACCTTCATGATATCACTGATATCAGCCAAGACTGGTCTATTTGTCTTGTTTCTGTCTTTTTTCTATCTGGACAGAGGAAAAAAGATAAAAATAAGACAAGATGAAGACAAACTATGATGATTTCAGCCACATCAAGAAGGACTGCTCCAGTTGTCTTTTTTCTCTTTTATTTTTTATCTGAACAGAAGAAAGAAAAAAATGAGACACAGTAGAGGCAAGCCCAGGTAGTATCAGTGATCTCAGCTGAGGTTTCTCCCTCTTGTCTAGCAATTATACCAATCAGGAGCTCTATTCCAATTAGATGAAGGATAATTCATCTTGATAAGTGTGGGGCGTCATCTCTTCCAATTCTTTCCAATATCAGCGATTAGCAAATTTTTTTACGTAAACCATAATATCACCACACATCGATAGAGAGTAGCAACAAAGTATTCATTTCAAATGTGAGTACTGCTTCACGATCAACTATTTCTGAAGATTTTATGAGATCTTTCATTGATCATTTTAATATTTTCCCCGTTATTGCACTGATCCTTCATTTCGAAACAAAAAAAAATAAAAAAAGTCGTCTGCAAACATAGACGGAAACCATTGCCAGGGGACCCATTGCCAGGGTATCCTGTTTGTCCAGGCAAGGCTGATCTAATTGACGGTCAATACACAGTGACACATGATCATAATCATCCACGATGCGAAAATGCACATAACGTAAAAAGATTTCGAGCTGATCTGATGCAGCCAACGAAAATTGTTAATGATAGCAATCGCAACATCTTTGATGATTGTCAGAAACGGTAACCAATGTGACCATGGAAAAAACAGACAAGGAAAAAATAGTCAAGGGAATGAAATAGGCAGAAAAATAAATAAGAAAGTAATAGCCTGTGGAGTGGGTTGTGTGAATGGGAGGGGGGTGTAGTTGAGTGAGGGGCTATTTTTTCCTCCGTATTTTTTTTGTCTATTCTTCCCATAGTTCATTTTTTCTTTTCTATTTCTTCTGTCCTGTTTTTTCCATAGGATATTTTTTCGGGCGACCAAAAAATCGCCTGTGTCGATGATAAATCATCAGCTTCCCCATCATGCTGGAAAAACTCCTATTGATGGAACCAACGGTACTGGGGCAAAAAAGTTTGGGGGCAGAAAAGAATCAAAATTGAGTTAATGATTTTTTTTCTATAACATTATGATGATTTCTCTGTAATTAATGTTAAAATTCTTAAGACATCCTGCTGTTAGTAATATCGCTTATAGACAAGTGGCGAGAACAATGAGACGGCACAAACGGAAGGTCAATCCACCGGTGCCTCGGAATCTTGAAGAGTTTGGCAAGTTTTTACAGCAGGATTCATGGAAGCCTTTGCTGAAATATCTTCAAGGCGAGTTGACAGTAAAAGTGCTTCCCGATATTAATGGGGATGTTTCGACGTTAATCACTGATGTTGGGATTCTCCGAGACATTGTGCAACGATTGGACGATGAAAGCCCCACGCTCTTCATCGATGCAACATTTGATTGTAAGCCGTTACAATTAAATATCCGACAGATAATGGTGATTCAAATCTGTATATTCAACCATGTGAGTAGGAGAAGAGGGGAAAAGCTAATTTTCGAGCTTTAACCCACAATTCTCTTGAAAATCCATTCACTCCTCTTCTGTTTTTGCAGGGATTCGCGATTGCTCATGTTCTCATGGAGAAAAAAACCGAAGAGGCATATAGGGCAGTCTATGAATATATATTTAAAGAGCTTGCCCCTGAATTACAAGCATCCCCAAAAATCCATATGGATTTTGAGGAAGCCGAGAGGAACGCGATGTTGGAAGTAGTCCCTATAGTATCCATACAGCTCTGCAATTTTCATTTTGATCAGGTATATATAAGGGAAGGCAGGGTAGAATAGACAGAAGGGGGAAATGGAGAGAGGTCATTTTTGGTGTCTTATACAATGTACTTTACTCAAAATCGATGGAAATATTGAAGAAAATTTTTTTTCTGGTAATTCAATTGAAGAGCTGCAAAAATTTCCCATAAAAATCACTGTCAGGAGTGATTGTATGTCATTTGGAAAAATTTGATTTTCTACTCGGAGTTTTGAAAGTGAAACCCTTCTATTTTTCAGAAAATCCAGTTTTTCGGGAATATTTCTGGTCTGCTCCACCGTAGGGTGTAACATGCTCCCAAAATTAATCCAGATGTATTATGAACTTGGGGTTGATCTCATTCCCCAACCATTCAAGCAGTAGAAAAAATATATCAATTTTTCAAGTATTCATGGGGTAAAAACTGATTTTCAGAAAATTGCCTCTGAGGATTTGAAAAGAATTTAATCCGCAGGAACCAATGAGAAATAAATTCACCCTTTATTGAAGATTAATTGCAGATCACTACAACGAACAGAACTGGAGATATTGTCGAAGGAATTATTTTTTTTTCGATTTTCGAAAGGGACAACCCTTCAAGTCTCGGCAACATAAATTTTTTTTAATTAAAAAAAAAAATGGATTCTACAAGATGTTTTTCGGAACATTGGAATACGCATTTTATCCTATAACATTTCCTCTTTTAGCACTTAATTGCTTATATTCGTGGATATTTCAGGCCGTTATCAAAAATGCCTATAAAAAAGATGCATTGAAGCGTGAAAGGAAAAGTGAGAAAAGTAAAATTGATGAGAGTGAATGGAAAGTTAGAGATGAGATTCAAGGAATAGTAATAATGATTCTCGCTCTTGCATTTCTTCCTGCAAAACATATTTCTTCGATGTTTCATAAGATCGGCGGTATGATTTCCAATGCAGAGGTGAGGCGAAGAACCAAAGCATTTTCAAAATATTTCAAGAAAGAATGGTTATTCAGAACACCCCCAGAGCAGTGGTCAATGCACAGAGCCGTGAGACGAACAAATAATGCTGCTGAATCATGGAATCACACATTGGATCAAAAGTTTGGTTCTTACCCCCCTCCCTGGATTGTCATCAGTAACAATTTTTTCGTTTCAAATATTTGAAGAGATTTAAGTTTTTACACTGAGGAAAAAATAATGGTAAAAACTTTCAAATATTGGACCATTGTTCCTCAGCAAATATTTTTTTGAAATAATCAAAAAAATTGTTGCATTCACTAAATTTAGTCAATTCAAACAAATCGACTAGTTGAATTGGCCAAATTCATTAAATTCAACAGCTTTCTCGATCATTCAAATAGAAAAAACAGCTGAGGACAAATTTTGATAGTTTTTATTACTTTTTCTATCTCAGTATAGTGAATGATTTTTTTCCTAAATTATCATTCAATTCTCAGGAACACTTGGAGACCTCCAGAATCGCGTCAAAGCTAATTATAATGCCGTTCGCAGTGGAAACACTAGTTATAGATGCAGGCTAACTCATGAGAAGAAAGAGAAGAAATTGAGAAAAGCTGAAAAGAAATTGCGACGTCACAGATACTCTTCCTGGCAATTCCTGCAATTCACAATGAATTTCGTTAATTTTGACAAAAGTATATATACTGTTATTTGTACTATGTTATGTTAGTGTACAAGTATATATTGTAACGCCATATTTGCGTTACAATCTGTATTGTTTTTTGAGACCGGTATCGCGTTGGAAATTAGTTTTATTCTCCACCAGAACGGACAGTCCGAGAAATGAGAAATGAGATTTATGTTGTTTTTTATTGATTTAATTGATTTCTTTCCCGCCTTGAATATTCTCGCTCTTGCCGGAGTTTTCCTTCACGCCGGAAGGGGCGCCTGCGGACGAACGAGCATTACAGAGAGCTGTTCAAGGAAGTTATCGACGCAGAAAATGGAAATCGATGGGAGAAGTTTTCCATTGGACTCTTCATTCTGATTGGCGGAGAATTAAGGAAATCAAGGACGTCTGGAAAATCATAATTAATTCGATATTAATTGATTATGATAAAATTTAATTAAGAGATCATCATAAAAATTTATTACGGAATTTTTGACGTTGGAATTTAAGACTCATTCTTTTATCATAATTTTAATTACCGGATTTAAAGCAAAATAATACCGGTGATAGAAGAATAGAATTAACGTCATTGGCCAATTAATTTGGGAAGAGCCACCTGTGGTCTAATTTTCGACGCACGCCGGCGTCTTCCCTCACTTTCCGTTTTGGTGGCAAATAGTACAGACGTGATTTTTGCTGTAAGAAAAATATATTAATTACCGTTGCAATAATCGCAATACTTGCTGCAATTAATATTTTTGGAGAAATTACAATTATCGAGGATAATCTAAGATTTTCTTGGACGATTACCGGGGAATTGGAGATTAAAGAAGGAATTTGGCTTCGAGGTTAATTAACAACACTCCGGTAAGCGTGTGATTATTCTCGGCATAATTTTTGGACATTTTTTTTTGTTAGCGTCGTTAGGACGCCGGTAACCGCCATTTTGGGATTTTCCGTAGCGTGATAGTTTTTTTTTGGTATTATTCGCGAAATTAAGTAAACGCAAATGGTTTAATGTTTCTCGTTTCTCGCTCATTATTTTTTTTATTAATTTTTTTTTATTTTCGGAAAATTATTGTCGGGAAAAATTTATGGATAAATTGTGATTTAAATATTTTTTTATTAAAATTGGTCGGCATTTAATTTGATTTTCAGCGATAATTTCAGACGATAATTTTGATTATTGTGATTATTTTTTATTTATTTAATAACGGCGATTTTTCGTCTAATTTATTTTTATTATTATTATTTTTTTTTATTTCGAGTTATCGCTGGGAATTATAAAGGTGTATTTTGAAGGACGCCGATCGTCCATGCGGCGATAGAGCCTTAAGGTGCTTGTCGCATGAATCAGAATTAATTCAAATTTTGACTTTTAAATTTTCTTTGACTATTTCTTTTAACGACAAATTGAATTGTGTTGTTAATTACTGTTTTGTCGTGTTCGTAAAATTTGTCGAGACTTTTAAATTAGTTCTGATTATTAATTTTTTTATTCTTGACAATTAAAATTATATAGAGTCTTGAATGAAGTTTAATTTGTTATGTTCCGACATTAATTAAATTTTTGATATTATCTAACCAAATTTAAATTCAGTAACTAAATATTTATTTTTTTTATTATATTGTAATATTTTTTTTAAAGAGCACAGTTAAAAGAGATATCGCTCTGAAGTAAAATTATAAAACAAAATTGAATTTTTTTTTATTTAGAACTCTGTATTTGTTTTCAATACGTTACAGGTGAGTTATTGAACCCAGCCGCCTCCGCGGTCATTAGGATTTTGGATTTGAAATCCTTTTGTTACTGACTAGTCGGATAATCACCTGGGAATTGAATTTTGATTTTCTATGTTTGTTTTGATTTTCGGACGAAAGGTCGTCCTGGCGCCCAACAATTAATGTTGTTTGAATTTATTGATTTTATTTGGATATTTGTATTTCATTGAGTTTCACGAATATTTTAATTTCCGTGGATTAGAAAATACGTGACAATATATAAAGGACAATAAATTACACAGTTCTATAACTGATTTATATTATTTTTCCTTGTAGAATACAAGGAAATGAAAGTGAGACAAGAGCAAGCTCAAGAACTCACTCACAGTGTTATGCCTTAAGTGGGGAAGGGAGGTTCCCCTTCTCCTTTATCGATTAAACAGACATTCAATGATGTTATGTTAATGTTCCATCATTTGTTTGTTTAAACTTCAGTTGTTTACCTTCATCATTTGCCAAGATTTTTACCATGTTTTCGTCAGTGCTTTTTACCGGAAGAAAGCCGAGAACTTCCGCAATCATCGAATCTTTGTGCGTGAAATTAAGTAAAGTCTACAAGGTCTGGGAACTCCGAGGCACCTCAATCTCTCGATCTTACGAGGACTGATGACTCCGAGACGTCCGATTCTCTTGTTCGGGTTCCTGCAAATTTTGCGATTACTGAAGACTCATCACACGACGATGCAGAGGATTCATCTGAGAAGAACGAGCCCATAGATACAACTGAATCATCAACGAGAGATGAACCCCCTGCTCTGAACACTCGTGATGATTCAACAGCTGACCAGCTTCTTGAGAATCGATCCTCAAATATAAAAGCAGCTGATGAGCTCATTCAAGAGATACCCGTCGAGTCCGGGTCTTCTGTATCTCCAAGTAGAGAAAAAATTGCCCAAAACTCTCCAACTGATATGAGCAGTATTGGAATATCAGTGGATAAACCGGCATTAGTTTCAAGTGGAGACCTGGTTAGATATAACTGGATTTATTTTATCCCGTTCCTTTTCGTTAAATTCTTCAGATTTTTCAGGAGCCTCCAAACAACTCAGAGACATCTGAGAGCTCAACTGAACAGAGTGCAGCTGGACCCAGAGAAAGAGCAGCTGGATCATCTCAGAATGCAAAGGAATCATCACCAAATGGGCAAATGGTGATTATTATTAGTGGAAAATGACTGAAGTAATCGAGTCTGAATTGAATGACTTGATCACTCTTCATTCACTTTTCAAATCTCTAATTCCAGGTTGAACTTGTTGAGGACAGTGATGTTATGATAAGAGCATTCAGATTGAGAGCAATTAAAATCGAGTCGAATATGAAAGCTCCAAAATTAATTCGTTTGTTGCTCAATGAGCTTATGGGTGTGCCGCAATTGAAAAACATGAGGGTCAAAGGGAAAGATAGATGGGTACGAGTTCCTACCAGAATTCTGATGGCAATTGAAGGTATCCTGGATGAGACATTTGATTTTTCAACGAAAGAGATTTTAACTTGACAAGAATCTTTTTCATTTCATGTTTAATCCTATTCCAGATTTCATCATGAGCGAGAGTGATGAATCTCTCAGCCATCAAGAATTCATGAGAATCATAACGAATTATCTGAATGCATTGAGACATCGCAAAAATTGAGTTTATTTAAATATTTCACTGAAAATAATTAATAAGTTTCCTCATTTTACTTCTTGCAATTTTTCATGATATTTCTCGATTCATTTTGTGAACAAACTATTCAGCTTATTATTTTTTTTTCTTCAATTACCTTCCAAAAGAAACTTCGTTGAAAATCATTGTAATTTTCCTTGAAAATAAATGGCATGGTTATATGGAATAAATGTAATCCATTACGTTATTATAACTATTCTGAATATTATCCTGCGCTCAAAAACTTATTGATATCCTTGATATCACCTGGGTTTATCTCGGCCTTGACTTATTTTCCTCATTTTTCTTCTGTTCAGACTGGAAAAAGAATTTAAAAAAAGAAGTGGACCAGTCCTGACTAATATCACTGATATCATACAGGCCTGTCTCTACTGTGATTTATCATTTTCTTTTTTCTTTTATTCAGATTGATGAAAGAGTAAAAAAAGACAAGTGGATCAGTCTTGGCTGATATCATTGAGACCTGTCTCTACTGTGTCTTATTTTCCGGTTTTTTCCTTCTTCTCGGATAGAAGAAAGACAGAAAAAAGACAAATAGACCAGTCCTGGCTAATATCAGTGTATCATCGAGGTTTGTCTCTATTGTGTCTTATTTTCCGCTTTTTTTTCTCCTTCTCAGATAAAAAAAAGACAGAAAAAAGGCAAGTGGACCAGTTCTGGCTGATACCAGTGATATTATCACGGTTTGTCTCTATTGTGTTTTATTTTCCGTTTTTTTTCTTCTGTTCAGATGAAAAAAAAACTGAAATAAGACAAGTGGACCAGTCATAACTGATATCACTGATATTATACAGGCCTGTCTTTATTGTGTCTTATTATTTTCTTTTTTCTCCTGTTCAGATTGATAAAAGAATGAAAAAAGTCCTAGTTGATATCAGTGATATCATCAAAGCCTGTCTCTACTGTGTCTTATTTTCCGCTTCTTTTTCTTCTGCTCCGATAGAAAAAAGAAAGGAAAAAAACAACTGGATCAGTCCTTGTTGATATTGCTAATATCACCTGAGTCTGTCTGCACCTTGTCTTATTTTCTTCATTTTTTGATCTGTACACTTTGAATAAAGAACTACATTTCATCTCAAAGGTTCAGGGATGCTCTATTTTCTCTATGATATGACTTCAGGTGAAAACAATTCGATTCTCATATCATCTCGAAGGTGCCTTTTTTCAAGCTGTCAAGACATTGACCAGTTGAGACAATGTCCGTCACCCCCGTTATTAAATGATGTATGAAGAGTTGAGAGAATTATAATCAAGCATCATCAGCGGAGAATATCGTCCGATATTCTGACAATCGTCGAAAATTAATCATCGATTATCATCGAGAGTCATTCAAGTGATTACAAGACGTTGCTCATGGCGGGCGGCACCACGAACCAACATCCTATGGAGTCATCAAAGAGTGGAGTATCCGTTCAAAGAACAACAAAAATTGCAAGATTTTAACATGGTCCTTGGAAACGGATCGGAGTGATCCGGCTCTGACAAGAACACTGCGCCTACGGAGTCATCATTGAGAAAAGTATCGGGTTCAAGGACATGAGAACATTATATGCATGAAGTACCAAAAATCGTACATGAATCTAGCGTGGTCACAAAGAGATTTCATCATCCTCAACGACGGGCAACGTCATCAAGTCATCAACGAGTGCGGAATCATCAAGAAAAATCATCAAGTTTCCGGAATTCTGTAGTGAATCAAGACGAGCTCCTACAACGAGTAGTTCCAAGCTAGACGGCCTTACAACCCGTTAGCAGAGTATAAGAGTCATTATCGTGAAAACTAATTATCTTATTTCATTACAGAAATTCCAAGAATCATGGAGACCAACAGTATCATGCAATCTGGAGATACTGCATCAACAGCATCAGCCCAGCAGATTGTGAACGAGACAACTATCAGTGAAAACCAGCAAGAGAACGTCAACGGAGGAATACCGATACCGCAAACCTGTCACGAGAAGTTGGCAACACCTTAAAGAGCAACAACAATTACTAGGTCGCCTCCAGGGGTTCGTCGACGGCGGGCGGTATGTTAAAAAAGCAGCTAAAATTACCGACTGATCTGAATTACCGAGGGATCAGGAGGTCAATCAAAATGAGATGCTTATCAATATCGACACCAGGAGTAATTTGCGGGATGACACTAGCGTGGTCCTACAAATCCTTCTACTCGTTGGGTGGAACTCAAGCAGTCAAGTTCTACCACTATGGCAGCCGCCAACGGGCGAGCTTTGGCGTGTGAAACTCATCGAATGATGATGATCATGATCTTCATAACTATCAAGCAACTATCGCGGAATTGACGCCTAGTCGATAGATAATAGGAAAGGTTCGATAGAACCGGTCAGATCTGCTGAGTTGAGGATCGAGTGAGTGATCGGCATAACGGTTTATTAACGATTTACGCCCGGTATTAAATGCTGTGTGCAGAGTTAAATTAATCATGAAAATAGAGACAATTATCGAACAGACAATAAGTCATAGAGACAATTATCACAAAGAAAAAATATCTAGAATCAGATATTGACAGTGAGGCAGATAAAGGACACCGGTTGCAAAGGATTAGGAGTCAAGTAATTTTGAAGGATTGAAAGCAATAATAATAATAACAGCGGGGCTGCTATAGTTCTCTGAGTAATAAACTGCTGCAAGTACTGTTTTTGCGTGATAAAATAAATGTAGAAAATTCAAAAGGTGAAAATTATTATTATTTTGAGGAAAAGGTGAGAGTTAAATGGTTTGATTGTCTTGCAGCTGTGTAGAATTCTGGGAAAATTATTGGGGAAAAAATATCAATTTTTGAATTTCTTTAGAAAGGAATATTTCTCTTTAAAATATGTTTCATGCTGGAACATCTTGCCCCCCCCCCTTGAGAGAATAAAACCGATCAAATGATGAACTATTTGGCGTCGTCCTCTGGGAGTAAAATAGCGAGACTCCGTACGTTGCGGTCGATGATTCCCGTTGATGTTTTGATGGTGACTGTGCCAATGATCCCATCAGCACCTGGATGTACTTTGATCACTCTGCCTAGTGGCCAACGTAGTGGCTTTGTGTTCTAATCCTTTATTATGACAACAGTACCTTCTTTAGTTTCCTGATGTCCTTTTGTCCATTTGTGTCGCCTGTTTAATCCATTCAGGTAATCTTCGTGCTAGCGTTTCCAGATTGCTTGTTTCATTTGTTGGATTTGTTGCCAAACTGACATTCGATTGGATGGTACATCAGTCCAGTCCCAATCTGGAATACTAGTTAGTGAAGTTCCAATGAGAAAGTGTCCTGGTGTCAAGGCGATTGGGTCGTTTGGATCTGATGAAGCTGGAGTGATTGGCCTTGAATTGAGGATAGCTTCAATTTCAGTCACAAATGTATGAAGTTCCTCGTAACTGTACAGGGTTTCTCCAACGATTCTGATCATGTGATGCTTGTAGGATTTTACTGCTGCTTCCCATAAGCCGCCGAAGTTCGGTGATCTCGCTGGAATGAATTTCCACTCAATGCCTTCTTCAGCCAGTTATCGGTAAATTTTAGTTTGGTGTTCTTCAGAATGTAGCTGTTCATATAGTTCTCTTAGTTGATTGTTTGCACCTACGAAATTTGTGCAGTTGTCCGAATGAATGCTGTATGGTTTACCACGTCGAGCGATGAATCTTCGTAATACAACAATGAATCCATTGGTGGTAAGATCGCTTACAATTTCAAGGTGCACAGCTTTGGTGACCATGCAGATAAATACTGCGACATAAATTTTGACTCATCCCCTGTTGCGATTCTTCTTCTCCTTAACAAAGAATGGACCACAATAATCCACTCCTGTGTGGTAAAATGGACGGGCCTGGGTAACTCGTTCTTTTGGTAATTCTCCCATTGGATAGTTTGAAGTGTGTAGTTTGGATCGGATAGATCTAAGGCATTGGTGAGTAACTCTCTCGGCTTCGCTGGGTCCATTCAAAGGCCAAGACTTTCTTCGTACCGTGTACAGTGTAGTTTGTGCTCCAGCATGGAAATGTCTGGAGTGTGCATCTTATATCACTAATGATGTATATGGATGTGATTGAGGTAGGATCATTGGATGCTGCTGGTTATAAGAGATGGCTGCATGCTCGAGTCGCCCACCGACACGAAGAATTCCGTTTTCATCTAAGAAAGGACTTAGATGTTTCAATCGGCTGTTTTCTGGAATATTGTGCTTGTGTTTCAAATTGTGTAGCTCTCCAGGAAATGCGATGCTCTGGATTAACTTGATGATTCTACATTCAGCTTCTTGAAGTTCTTGGATCGTACATTCTCCTTTGTGTTGATTGTTTGGTCGAAGGCGAAGAAATCAAGCGATGACACGATGAAGAAGTGATGTGGTCTTGAAGTTCTTAATGAATGAGTCGTCTAATGATTCTGGTTTGATGCGAGTAGATAAACAAAGAATTTCCTTCTTCTCTGGGTCTTCAGGTGCTGAAATCGTAGTTTCTGGCCAAAAGGATTCTGCTTTGTTGATCCAAGGTGGACCTGAGGTCCACAGTGAGTTTGTGAAGAATTCAGTAGGTGATTGTCCTCTTGACAAGGCATCTGCAGGATTGTCTTCCGAGCGAATATGTCGCCACTGACTGATTGACGTCCTGGTTTGTATTTTGGCCACACGATTGGCTACGAATGTTTTGAGCTGATAACTGGATGTGTTGATCCAATGTAAGGTGATAGTGGAGTCTGACCAGAATGTTGATCTCGAAATTTCGATGTTGCTGCGGTCCTTGACTGCTTCATATAAGTTGGCCAGCATTAATGCTGCACAAAGTTCAAGTCTCGCTAAAGTGACATTTTTTAATGGAGCTATTTTACCTTTGGCACAAAGTAACCGGGTATGAACTTCTCCTGTCTTGATTGTACATCTCAAATATAGACAGGCCCCATAAGCCTTTTCACTGGCATCTGCAAAATCATGTAGCTGGATGTTGATTGTGTCTGGTGGAATTACTCCACGGTCAATTGTGATCTCTTTCAAGCTGTTGAATTCTGTGGCAAAGCTGGTCCATGCTGTTCGAATCGTGGTAGGTAGTGATTGATCCCAGGTTATCTTCTGTTTCCAGCATTCTTGGAATATTAATCGAGCTATGATGATAATTGGTCCCAAAACCCCTAGAGAATCAAATATTTTTGCGATTTCGGCCAGGATTGTCCTCATAGTTGTTTGTGTTGGTAGATTATTTATGCTATAGCAAATACTGTCTGTTTGGGATTGCCAATGCAGACTCAAAGTCTTCAAAATTGGATTAGTTTCGATGTACAGTTTACTATTTATCTTTTCTTCTGGGAGTCCTTCCAAGAGTCGTGGATCATTAGATGCCCATTGCCTTATGTTGAGATGAGCTTTCTGTAGAATTACTTCCACATCGTTTCTATTTGCTAATCCTTCTTCGATTGTGTTGGCTCCAGATAGATAGTCATCGACATACATGTCTCTCTTCAAGGTCTCAGCTGCGATTGGATGGCGATGACCCTCATCCTCCACGAGTTGTTGAATGCTTCGAATAGCCAAGAATGGGGCTGATGCTAATCCAAATGTAACGGTTTTTAGTTGATAGTCCTTGATTTCTCCAGATTCATCACGCCAAAGAATTTCTTGATACTTCCTGTCTGCTAGTTGAATCCACGTCTGAAGATACATTTTTTCAATGTCGCCTGTAATTACGAATACGTGAAGTCGGAATCTAATGAGATGACTGATTATGTCCTCTTGGATAGTGGATCCCACCATGAGTGTATCATTTAGTGAAATTCCAGTGGCTGATTTAGCAGAGCCATCGAATACGACTCGTACCTTGGTGGTTAAGCTGGATTCCTTGATAACCGCGTAATGTGGAAGGTAAAAACCTTTCGTGTCGGGTGACATCTCTTGACAACGTTCCATGTATCCAAGATCATGGGATTCCTGTATTATTGCTGAGTACTACTCTTTGAATTCTGCTCGTCGTTGGAATCTTTCTTCCAAACTCCTGAAACGGCTTAGTGCTCTTCTTCTGGCCTCTCCTAATAACGATTTTTTTGAATTGAATGGAAGAGCTACCATGTACTTCCCATCTGAATCTTTCGTTACATGCTCTTTGTAGTGGGCTTCACATGCTATTTTTTCTGCTGACCAGTGCTTTGTCTTAGGATCTTCTTCTATGTCCCAGGTTTTCGTTATTTGCCTGAGCGCTTGAGTGGTCGTTACGTGACAAATGATTTGCGATTTGCTTTTCTTGATTTTGTTCGGAAGTGATATTTCTCCACCGATTATCCAGCCCAAGTGTGTGTTTTAGTTTCCTGGTTGAATTGTTGATAGGGTAGGTCCAGTTCCGATGAGTAAATCGATGTCTCCTAGAATATGGAATGATGGATCTGCTAGGTTGACGTCATCTGGTATTGCCATTCCTTCTCGTTGAATGTGATTTGTTGGGTGATTTGTTGTTCAGTTATTTCTGGAATCGTGTAAAATTCGAGAGTTTTTTCGAATTGATTGTATCGAGATTGGATTGTGGCTTTGATAATGTGTGAAGTTGTTGTCTGAATACTTCCAAGTCCACCAACTGACAGCTCGATTTGATGTTTCGGGAGATCTAGTCTTTGAGCTAATCTCTCGGTGATGAGGTTCGATGTTGCTGCACTATCGAGTAACATCCGACAACGTATTGGTGCATTTTCTTCGTTCAAAATGTTGACTAGGGCTGTAGCCATTGTGTCTTTGGTGACACTCTGCATACTTGTAGCCTCTTCTCTGAGAAATGTTATCAATTGATCGAAGGTAGGCATTTCAGTGCCTGGTGTGCTTCGATTCCACTCTTGTTCGGTTGAATTATGGAGTTGAGAGGTGATGATGTATAAGAGTGGAGTATTCCATTGGTCTGTGGGCTCCCCAAGTACTTTCATTCCTCCTATGTGTACCTGTGCTTCGTTGCTGAGATGTCGGATAGAATCAGCTGAACTGTTCTGTATTTTGGGAATGTTCATAAGTCATTCAAAATGCCAGAAGATGATGACCCTTTTGTTGTCGTATGTTAATTCTAAGAGTTGCCATGTTTCTTTGTATTCTTCATCCGTTGCTTCCAGTCCTGCAATGGTTTTTTCTGCTTCTCCTGTCAATGTACTTTGAAGATATGCTAACCTGGTGCTGTCACTGATACCTTCTCGATTGTGGATAGTTGTTGTGAACCAATCGGAAAATGCCTTCCATTTTTCTAAGCTGCCGTTAAAGGGTCTAGCCGAATAAGTATGACCAATATGCCCCTTCAGATTTCTACAGTGGTGATTTTTTACCAAGTTTGTGATGTGATAAAATAGCCGCGTTCAGAATTTCAGCCTCCTTCTTCAGGTTTTCGCGATTTCAGGAGGCAAAAATTATTTTTTCACATTTTCACGATTTTCGTATGACAAAAGACCACCAAAAAAATTGAAAAAAATCTGAAAAATCGAAAATATCCCCAAAAAAATGATTTTATTTTTTCACGATTGAATCCTCTGAATGAAAAAATATTCTACATTTGAAAAAATCGTTCATTTGTGTTAGGATCGTCCGACCACTTTTGAAAAATTTGACGTGATCTGACATCAAAATATCTATGAATTCATCTGAAAAAAAAATTCAAAATTCCACCTGCAACGACCCCATAAAAAAGAAAGATGCAAAATTTTCATGTTTTCCAACGAGAAATCATATGGGAATCTCTTCTAGGAGCTCTCTCATGATTTTCCTCATCTAGAATCATACTCTGAGCTTTCACTACATCATATTCGATGGAAATATGTTCATCAATTCCAATTATGTATGCTTTTCTACACTATTCAAGAACTTCACATACAAGAATTTCCCTCATTGAATTTTGTATCAATATGAATGCAGATTTCCAGAGCTGCGCCATCTGAGGTATGACACTGTAATTACGTAAAGAACTCCATTGGAGTTGGAAATGACGAAAATATTGTTCTTTATTTTTCCATTTATTCTAAAGCTCACTATCTCTTCTCAATGATCATTCCAAAATTAATCGATAAAAGTCACTACATTTCAAGATAATCACGCAATTATGAATTTACTCGGTAGATATTTTCATTAAAGAATCGAACATCGGCATTGGTGGTAAGTACAACATCAATATATCTTCCAATTAATAACTTGAAAAATTGGAGGTTAATTTTTACTGTCAATGAATAAACCTTAACATATTGCTGCTTATCCTTCCTTTCTAGATTACATTTGAGAATTAGTGAAATTTTGTTGGGGAGTCCTGTAATCAGTTGAATCAGAGTGACTCATTTCAAAACAAAAATCATGTCAGCTGATCACGCTTGCTCAGAGTCTCCAACAGATCCTGATAAGTGTGCATATTGCAATCGCCTTCTTCGAGCATTGAAAGGACGAAAGAAAAGAATGAGGAATGAAACCGAATGTACGGAATACTCAGAGAGAGTGGGAAAGATGCTAAAGCTTGATGATGTCCTCTGCAATTATTGTAGATTGATTGGATACGATTCACACGAAACAAAAATCCCAAACAATGAGTCCAAACCCAATCCAACCGTAACCACTGGAGCTTTTTCAGAAGTTCCAAGATCACAGGAATCAACAGACTTTTGTGAATATCCCGAATCTTCTGCTCAAGCTGATGATGATCTTGAACTTCATGAATTGGGAACCAAAACGTCTTCACTTTCCGTAGAATCATTTTCACAACGGTGCTCGCAGCCATTATCTGCAGCTAGCTCTTCAGAATCTTCTACAATAACCTGTTCTCAACCATCTACTGACGATCCATCATTTGTTCTTCCAATCCATACGTCAGAAGATGTAGAAATGGTGGTGTAATGTCCGAACGTTCTAGTACATTTTTCTTTTCTTTTATTTTTTTTTTCCCTCTCTTCGTTTTTCTTCAATAACAAATAAATGAAGGAATTCCGGGGAAAAGAAGAATTTCGAAGTTTCTCTCCCACGCATTTTTTTTTTGTGTGTGTCAGCTCATAAATTTTTCTTTTGGGAAGATACGCGCCGAATGGATAGCTGTTTTTCGCGCTAAACTTAAAAGAGTTTTTTTTATCAGACCCAAAAGCACGTAAAAGGGAAAGTCGTAAAAATGGATGAGATGGGTCCGGAGTGACAGCTGATGCAGTCGGAGCAAAGGCCCACTCTTGTCGTCTTTCTCTTTTACGACTCTTCCGTTTGGCCTAAAAGAATTTTTTCCACACGCGCGGGTTGTCATGACATTTTTCCAAGCCCTTCTAAAACTAATTGAATTCCCGGAAAAGCAATAAACCCCAGAAACCCAACCTACGTTTTCCATTATTCTACAGCTGCATCAGAAAAAAAAAGAGAAAACTTAACTTAAAATTTCAGAAAACCATCTAAGGACGATGCAGCTGTCTTTCCCGGAAAATAAATAAATTTTATGTTTCAAAAAAAAAAAAAGTGAAACTTCGAGAAGGCATAAAAAAAGGGAGAGAAAGGAAACTTCGAGAATATCTCTACTCCCAACAGTAATAAGAATCTCCCCGAAAAACCCTTAAATTCTGAGAGACACAGAAAGGGCAGATTAAAATTAATTTCGAAATAATTCCAATATTTAACGTCAAACTCGCGAAGAAGTTATTCAATTCGCGAAGCATATAATAATGCGAAGGGACCATGAAACAATTTTCATAATTAACCATAAACTGATGAAGATAAATCCTTGATTATTAAGAGAAATCGACCGGACTCATTTGAGAAGAGCATTTGAATTCTCATTAACTTTTAAAATCATTTGAGATTAGATAAGTAAAAATAACAATAATTCAATGACTAGTTAATAAAATAAAAATTCATAAAATAAAATAAGAAATCTTAAAACCATAGAAATTTCTGGAAAAGATTGTGGAGGGAAGAACGGGCCTTTCCCGAAGCAATATGATTGGCAGTGAGAGGGGAAAATACCCTCCCACGTGCCGATGTGTCCAACGGAGACCCTATGTGGAGGGAGGGTGCGGTCCCGAAACATTGGGTCCCACAGGAGAAGAGGCGGGTGGGTCAGGGCCGGGAACCTGTGTCATTGGTCCTGGATTTTCCTACCTCTTAAACTTAAAGGAAAAGCCACTGATACCGAGGTTTCCTTTGAATGAGAGAAAACTTCGAAAGTCAGTTGAAAAAGTTACCACCAACCAAGGACATCTACGGGATCCAGATAAAACAAGAAGTTTCGAGTCAGTGGTTTTCCTTTAGAATAGAAATTGAGTAGAATTGTGAAATAGAGAAATAGCTGAATTTTGAATTAGGTTTCTTTTGGAAGTGAAGGGTTAAGTGAATCAAAGAGGACTAGCCAGATTAAGAAATTAAGACCAGCAGGAAAAAAGAGAGGGAGACTGAAAAATCGCCAGCCCCATTGAATCACTTTTCCAGAGCGTAAGTCGGCAATTATATAATCTATTATTATAATAAAAGGAAATTGATATTCTCAAATATAGGCCAGAGTGGCCAAGTTAACACAAATTTTGCATCCAAGATTTATTAAAAATTCACTACAACTTTCCAACGCTCCCCATTCCCGTCTAGTAATTGAAAAATTAGGGCGAAAACGGGGACTGAGTCACATTCTCCATAATTCCTTGGTGTTCGGGGCCGATTTCATTATACTTTTAATTATTGAATAAATTTACATAACTCCCAACACTTGGACATTACATTATTGGGGGCTCAGCCGGGATGTGCTCAAAGTGTTGGAATAGTTCTAGTGATTTTAGTAATAAATGTCCGACCTTCCGAAATTAAATAAAGACGAGTTACCATATACGTTACGTAGTTCCGGAGAGCCAGAATTTGCAGCAGGTTTACCGCCAACGTCGCGCCCACGAAAGAAATTAGATTTGAACGCAGGTCCGAGTAACGAAACGCAAGATTCGGGTTTAGGCAATTTAACGAAAGGAAGTCAAATAATAAGTTCAGGAGAAAGTTCGGGCGAAGAAAGTGAGAAATTTGAGAGCGCAAATAATACCAAAATATCGGGATCGGATTCAGATTCAGAAAAAATAACTGACGAGACATTAGTAGATCAATCGGGTGAAAATTGGCTAATAAATCATCCGGAGATTGAAATAACCCCACCGCAAGAAACAGAAAACGTAATACAAGATTTGATAATATTAGCTATTGAAAATAATACATCGGAAGATAACGAACCAATCGAACAAAATCAAATACAAATGGCGAATAATCAATCAATAGGATTAAAAGACGCTTTGACGTGTGTTCCTCTGTTTGATGGGAATCCGGAGGAACTCGCGGACTTTTGCAAATGCTGTATGGAAGCGAAAGACATGCTCCCAGTCACTGCGGAAGAGAGCCTGACGCGAATGATATACGGGAGTCGATTAAGTCAATCAGTTAAAGACGCAATTAACAAAAGTGACAATAAGACAATTAAAGATCTCATAAAAACGATTAAAGGGGTATTTGTCCCAAAGAAGACGATTTTTCAACTACAAGGGGAGCTCGGGAGAATTTATCAAAAAGACTCGGAATCAGTAATAAATTTTGTCACGCGTTTACGAAAAAAAGCCGGCGAATTGTTAGAGTGTACTAAAGCTGATAAAGGAGAGTTGACCGCGGAGCAAGAAACTGCAATTAAAACGGAAATCGACGGATCAGTTTATCAGTGTTTCATGCAAGGCTTAAAAAACGAAATCGATCAGCGAATGCCAATTTGCAATAATATTGAAACCGCAGTACAAAAGGCGATCGAAATCGAAAGAAAACTAAATGCACGTCGGGAATTGCGAAAAGACCCTAACAATCAGAAGGAAAAAGAAACAGATAAGAAAAAAGAAAATGATAACAATTCGAAACCAGTTAAATTTGTAGATAATAAAAATGATAATTTACAAAATTCACAGGATAAAAATATTAACAAGAAATCACAGAATAATTCAAACCAAATCGGTTCTCAAATTATTTGTTTTAAATGCAACAAAGCAGGTCATATCGCGAGAAATTGCAGGAAAAATAATTCTAATTCAGCTAATAATAATCCAAATACAAGTGAAAAATGTCAATTATGCGACAAATCGGGTCACTCCGCGAAATATTGCTACAGTCTAAACAAAAATCAAGCTCAAAATAATACTCCAAGTATTAAGTGTCAATTATGCGAACGAAATGGTCATTCCGCGAAAAATTGTCGATCAAGGAACAACGGTAATGCATCGCAAAATGGTTCACAGAAATATTGTACGTTTTGCCGACGGATGGGGCATAATGACGAGGAATGTTTTAGAGTAAAAGCCATGAAATACGACCAGGGAAACCAACAGCGGTCTCACCCAACGGGCGCGGGGAGAGACGAGAATCAAAGTCGCCCGGTAACGGTAATTCAAGCGGTGGAATCGGACGAAGATTCCCAATAATGAATACAAAAATTAATTTTGATGATCTTGCGTATGCGGTGGCGGGAAAAACGAGCGATGATAAAGAAATTATTATGATGCTGGATTCTGGAGCCTCTCCGAACTTGATTAAATTAAAATATGTAGACAAAGATGCGCAAATAAATGAAAACGATATTGTAGAACTACACGGAATAGCGGACGTTCCGATAGCCACACTCGGTAGTGTAAAAATTAATTTATTTAACAAAGAAACAAAGTGTCACATCGTTCCGAATAAGATGTGCATTCCACACGCGGGCTTAATTGGATCTCGTTACTTTACAACTCACGGTGCCAAACTAGACTACAAAAATCGGGAAATCAAGATTGGTGGCTTGAGATACCCGTTTAAAAAATCGAACAAAGTGGAGAACGGTGTTATGTACATTCCTCCGCGAAGTGAATCTACATTTTATGTCAATGTCAAAAATCCGGAAATTAGAGAAGGCTATATTCCAAAATTAAAAATATGCAAAGGCGTTTTTGCGGGTAAATGTCTTGTGAGAATTAGTAATAAGCGCGCTTATATGCAAATTTATAACACCACATACGATGAAGTGGCTGTTAAGATACCGACATTATTCATACAGGAAGTGGAGGAATTGAAATCTCCAAATACAGATGATCAAGAATACAGTAAGAAATCGGTAAATTTCATTGGAGAAGGAGTAAATGACAGAAATTCTCGGGTGGTTAAACAATTAATAAATTCGGTTAATGAACATGAATCAAACAATAGATCAAAAGAAATAGAAAAATTGTTGCGCTTAGAACATTTAGCTTTCGAGGAGAAAAATCATGTTGAACGAATAATTAAGAAATATGCTGATAGATTTCACGTTCCAGGCGAGCCTTTGAGCTCCACAAATTTTTATAAGCATAGAATTCCAACTATTGACAACATGCCAATTACTACTAAACAATATAGGACTCCTCAGTTTTTGAAATCGGAAATAGACAAACAAATTAAAGAGAGACTCGAAACAGGCATTTTGGAGCCTTCAGAGTCACCCTACAATAGTCCGGTTTGGATTGTGCCAAAGAAGCCCGATTCAAAGGGTAATAAAAGATGGCGGGTTGTGATAGATTTTCGAAGATTGAACGAAAAAACAATAACCGATGCTTATCCATTACCCAACATAACAGATATTCTTGATCAGCTGGGAGGTTCAATTTACTTCTCTGTATTTGATTTGGCTTCTGGGTACCATCAGATTGAGATGGATCCGGATGACAGATACAAGACAGCATTTTCAACACCCCAAGGTCATTGGGAGTTTACTCGAATGCCTTTTGGTCTGAAGAACGCACCGGCAACATTTCAAAGACTGATGGATACAGTCTTGACGGGTCTTCAGGGTATTTCTATGTTTGTCTATCTTGATGACATAGTGGTTTTCGCGAAAGATCTCGAAGAACACGGAAAGCGTATTGACGATTTAATGCAACGTTTGCGTAAGGCCAATTTACAACTACAACCGGATAAATGTGAATTTTTAAGACCGGAAGTTAACTATTTAGGCCACATTATCAGTAGGGATGGATTAAAACCGGATCCATCAAAATTGGACGCTGTGCGACAATTCCCAGTGCCTAAAAAACAAAAGAATATTAGGGCTTTCTTGGGACTGACGGGATATTACCGCAGATTTATCAAAAATTTTTCAAAAATAGCAAAACCTTTGACGAAACTGTTGGAAAAGGATGTAGAATTTGTTTGGTCTCAAGAAGCACAAAACGCTTTCGAGACTTTGAAAAACAGCCTATGTACTGCTCCAATTCTGCAGTATCCGGATTTTTCAAAACCATTCATTATAACGACTGACGCTTCAGGAATCGCTGTAGGCGCAGTGCTGTCTCAGGGTGAAATTGGAAAAGATAAGCCCATCGCGTATTTCTCTAGAGTCTTGAGAGGAGCAGAGATGAGGTATGACACCTATGAAAAAGAGGCATTGGCAATTGTCCAAGCGGTAAAGAACTTTAGGCCATACATTTATGGGCATAAGTTCATTCTGGTGACTGATCACAAGCCCTTGGTTTGGTTTCAGTCGGCAAAAGAGGCCAACGCTCGTGTGTTAAAGTGGCGTTTGAAACTAGCCGAATACGACTATGAGGTAAGATACAAACCGGGAAAAATTAATTTAAACGCGGATGCATTGTCACGAAATCCAGTAGAGCCGATACTCGTTACTACTCGCGCTCAAAGGAATAGGGAACAGTTAGAGGAGGAAACTCTTGATTCTCGTTTAAAAAGATTAGAAGAAGAAAAGTTGAAAAATAATAACCCCGAAGCTGCTCAGAAAAAAAAGAAAAATAAGCAGAAAAATAAAAAGAAAATAATCGATGACAATTTAAGAGATATAAGAACTGAAGTATTAGAAGAAAATAAAGAAATGCCCAAAAGGAAAAGGGGCAGGCCCAAAGGAGCAAAAAGCTCGAGAGGCGTAAAGGGATCCAATGATGCAGAGACCCAAGATCATTCAAAGGATGAGGATCTTAACTCTGAGGATTCCGATGATTCCAGATCTGATGAATCGCCGTCGGACCGTGAATTGGAAGTTTCAATGAATGAAACGGAAGAAAAAGTAGGAAAATTTGAAAAATCTAAAGTTAAATCAAGCAAACCTAATATAATCATTTCAAAAGAGCTAATAACGTTTAGAAGTGATAACCTAGCTTATTTTGTTGATGAGAGTGGATGTCCTTGTGACGAAGGCTCTCGTAAATTAAAAGAATTGGGTAAATTGCCTTCAATAAAAGCTGCAAGCTTGGGGAGCGCAATTTGTCAGAAAGTTGGTCGGAAGTTTCATTTCGGGTTAATCATTCGAGAATCAAGGGGTGAATCCATTATCAGAATCAGATCGCATATTGCGAAGAGTTTAGTAAGTTTAAAAGGACAAATGTTAGAAAGAGGTATCGATACGGTATCGATAGCATATTCCAAATTTGTTGAGAATGTGCCATGGGATCATGTTATGGCTATAATCGAGGCCTTATTCGCGGAAGAAAAGGTCAAGATAATCATTTGCCTTGGAACAATGCGGTATGTTCCCCTCGAGGAACGTGATCAAATTTTTTTCGAGATGCACAGTTCACCTATAGGGGGACACAAGGGTGTGTCGAAGACATATAACCGCATTAAACAGAATTATCACTGGGAAAATCTAAAAAAAGACATTCAACGTCGAATTCAACAATGTTTGAATTGCCAGTTAAAGAAACTAGTTAGAGTAAAGACGAAGCAACCGATGTTGATTACCGATACGCCTGGCACCGTATTCGAGAAAATTGCGATGGACATCGTAGGTCCACTACCGCGAACATCGAAACTTAATGAGTATATTCTAACGATTCAAGACCAATTATCTAAATATTGTGTTGCGATCCCGTTAAATAATATGACAGCAATTACCACGGCTGATGCGTTTATTAAGCGTTTCATTTGTATTTTCGGCGCACCGAAAGTTTTATTGACTGATCAGAGACGGAATTTTATTAGCTCGTTTCTGAAAAGGATTACAAAACGTTTTCGAATCAAGAAATTACAAACGACCGCGTTCAGACCGCAGTCAAACGGCTCGTTGGAACGATCACACCACGTTTTAGGAGAATATCTAAAACAATACGCAGATAAAGAGAAAGAATGGGACGACTGGCTAGAATTAGCTACGTTCTCGTACAATACGTGCGTTCATGAAGGAACGAAATATACCCCATACGAATTGGTATTCGGAAAAATCGCGAGAACACCAACAAATGAACCGTTGCATGAATTAGATCGGTTACCGACGTACGAAAACTACATAGAAAGTTTAGTAGAAAGATTGACAAATAGTAGGAAACTTGCGTATGAAAATTTGGTAGAATCGAAGCACAAAAATAAAGCCCAGTTCGACAAGAAAATAAATCCGGTTAGTTTTGAGATCGGTGATAATGTTTATCTATTGAAGGGTCCGAAGCCCAATAAACTAGGGGATCATTACGATGGTCCTTTCGAGATTTTAGATGTATTACCAAATGGAGACGTGAAAATTCAAATAAAAAAACAAATCAAGGTAATTCATCCGGATAGATTGCGGAAATCGTACATTTCGGTAGAACAAGCAAATAAGCTCAATAAAAAATCAAAAGAAAAACTAGACGTTGATCGATTAGATGAAGATAATTAATAGTAATTTCGTTGATTTCAGAACGTCATCATGCGACTGATACAGGCGCTAGTATTGTTAACATTGTGGAATTCTGTGTCGGCAATTATAGGCTATGATTGTGGTTCTACGATAACGAATATGACAACAATTTCTTTATTAGACATAGAAGAGTGTGAAATAGAAAAGGAAGAGGTTAAGTCTGAAGATATTAATATAGCGTTATTACAGGTTAATGAGTACGATCACGTGGAAGTGATGCATTGTAAAATTGATATTGAGAGAACTGTACAATATTGCGGTATGCACTCACATACCTCATTAGTAAAAGACGGATTTGGTTCATATGTCTTAGAGATTTCCAAACAAGCATGCCAGGACGCGCACATCTTAGGCGTGTTAAAAATTGGAAATACTATTATCCATGGTTTAAGAGTTAATTCAAGTATAACACGTGGCATCACTTTTGCGGGACGAATAACTCCGATGGAGATTGTTATCCCACTCAATATTCCGATCAAATTGGGTCCTGGGATAAGGTTGTAGCCTCAGGAACCGCCCGAATAATGTTAAGGAGTAGTATGGCTAGAGTCGATCTTAAAAGTAATAAAATTCATTTAAATTCAGGCAGAACTTGCCCTATGGACGAGGGAAGCTGCGTAGATCTCGAAGATGGGCCCTCATTCTGGGAGCCCCTACCAAAAAGCAATTGTCCAGATAATTTATACTCTGTTATCTATTTTGGCGTAGCAACTAAGACGTATTCAAAATCTGAGACACTGTATGTTGTAAATAGAGAAAATACACTTTTCGCGTTAACAAGGAAAGGGGATTTTGAAACTTGCGGGTTAAAATTAATGAGAACTCAGAGTCCAAAGTTACTAATCGCGGAAGGAGATAATTTAGGATTCATAGATCATAGAAAAGATATCGCCATTCATCCAGATAACATGGATTTATTTTTATACATAAATACAAAGATTGTTTATGTTGAAAAATTTGTTCATCAAAAAATGCATGAGATGTATTACAATGTATTAAAGCATAATTGTGAGTTAGAAAAAGATGTTTTAAGGAATAGTTTAGCAATAGCAGCGACCCAACCAGATGAATTCGCGTATCGGTTTATGGAAGGACCAGGATACATGGCCGTCCAAGCGGGGGAAGTCATTCACATCGTTAAGTGTCTTCCAGTAGAAGTTAAAGCACGGGAACTTAAGGACTGTTACGATAGAATACCAATTGTGAAGGGCAATGAGACATTTTTCATCACTCCTCGAACTCATATTCTAACCAATCATGCCACACAGATTCCTTGTCATTCGCCACTGTTACAATACTACCGTTTGGGGGAAACATGGTATAAGTTCCTGCCAAAACCTGTAGAAACCGTGAATCCGTTAAGTCTTAAACCGAACACGAAAATTTCTTGGAGCTATAAGAGTCCGGAACATTTGGCAACTGGCGGAATCTACGACGAATCCGAACTTGATGCTATTCGTCAAAGAATAATGTTTTCACTAGATAACAAAGCTGTGTTGGACACCGTTGCTCAACAAATGACGAAATCATCGCATGAAAATTCACCAAATGTCTTGAATCTATTTGATGAAAATTCACTCGAAAAACTAGCGGAATCTGCATGGGAAAAAACATGGGGCAAATTCGTGAAGTTTGGCACATATAGTGCAGGTTTCATTGGCATCTTCGTTATTCTTAAAATCGGTAAATTAGTAATTGATACTATTGTACATGGCTATACTTTGCATTCTGTTTATGGCTGGTCAATTCAACTAATCGGAGCTCTCTGGGACTCTATCACACATCTGCTGTTGCATCTGGCGCAAGAAAGAAATGAGCACAGCAGACGCGATCCCACAGAACAAGCGGTACGCCTTAGTGATTTGGAATCAGGCAATCATGAAGCGTCAGCGCCACTGAATCCAAAAGAAAATGTCTATCCAAATTTGGACCCTGCACAGTCACAGGTCCAACAGAAAACGTACTTCGTCAGCTAATGCATGCCATCAGTACCAACCTTGCAGTAGAATAGGAAATTGCCCGACTGATTTTCTCTTTACAGTTATTGAACAATAGAAATGGAAGCAGAATGGCAAAGATGGGTTATCTCGCGCACCTACAATCCTAATGGAATCCCGAGAGGAACTGGACAATGGAATAAAGCTTATAAATTTCCTAAACGATGGGAGCTGTTATCAACACGCCCTAGTAGTTCGGAGTTAGTAACGACTTTCAACAGAACATTTTGTATTGAAAATTTTGGGGACGACAATATCTTCATTGAGGAAGGCATTGGAGCCTTCTGCAGAAACCACGCAACACCAAACAGCAAGGAATTCAAAAAGGTACACTATCTAAAGGAGAACTGCCCCAGGATCACCTGTCTGAAATGCACCAAGGTGGTATTCAGCGTACAATGGCCGAAAAACTGCTTTGATTGCGCTGATACCTATTACAATAACATGAGTAAATTCTTTGCCGAAGGGAAACTCATCATCTATGAACAACCAGTGGACATTCCAAAAATCGAATTAGAAAGTTGGGATGATTGCATCAACGATCCAGCACCTCCGGTGTGGAAACAACCTCGACCAGTGAAGATAACTAAGGCTGAAAAAAAGGCGAGGAAGCAAGCAGTTCTAGACAGATGGGCAGAGGAGGATCGTCAAAAAGAATTAGAGGGACTAAAACAAAAAGTAACTCAGTTGGAATTGGAACAATCGAAACAACTATCATGGCAATCGAAGCAATCATCACGGCAATCAAATCAGCAGCCATGGCAACCCAGACTATGTAAGTGGCAGGTCCAACAAGAGCCAAAATTCACGAAGCCTCAAAAGTTTAGTAAACAACTACTAGAAAACACACAGTTGGAATCATGGGATAATTCGGAAGACACAGAAATAAAAGAACTTCACCTGGAATCATGGGACGATCCCGAAGAGGAAAAACCATCGTTGAAAGAGCTTAATCTGGAATCCTGGGATTGAAATCCGTAATCAAAAATTGTCGGGAAATTTCATGTAGTAGAGATTAAGTAAGTACATTGTAATGCCGACTTACACATTAGGGTTAGTGATAAATAATTTGTACCTAGATAAGTAAATTATAGAAATTAGGACATAGCAGTTCAATCAAAGAAGGGATATTGAGAAGAAGGATAATACTAAAAAAAAAAAAAAAAAAAAAAAAAAAAAAAAAAAAAAATATATATAATAATAATGAAATTCTTGTTCTACATAAAACAAAATCCCTGATTAGTTCAAACTTATATATATGGTGGAAAGACATTAGGAACAATTTAATCATTCTTTTTTTTTTTTTTTTTTTTTTTGTCTATTGTACGTCGTTCTCGTTCACTAAAATTCTCTCGTACTTCCGTCTAGCGGCGGGGGTGTAATGTCCGAACGTTCTAGTACATTTTTCTTTTCTGTTATTTTTTTTTTCCCTCTCTTCGTTTTTCTTCAATAACAAATAAATGAAGGAATTCCGGGGAAAAGAAGAATTTCGAAGTTTCTCTCCCACGCATTTTTTTTTTGTGTGTGTCAGCTCATAAATTTTTCTTTTGGGAAGATACGCGCCGAATGGATAGCTGTTTTTCGCGCTAAACTTAAAAGAGTTTTTTTTATCAGACCCAAAAGCACGTAAAAGGGAAAGTCGTAAAAATGGATGAGATGGGTCCGGAGTGACAGCTGATGCAGTCGGAGCAAAGGCCCACTCTTGTCGTCTTTCTCTTTTACGACTCTTCCGTTTGGCCTAAAAGAATTTTTTCCACACGCGCGGGTTGTCATGACATTTTTCCAAGCCCTTCTAAAACTAATTGAATTCCCGGAAAAGCAATAAACCCCAGAAACCCAACCTACGTTTTCCATTATTCTACAGCTGCATCAGAAAAAAAAAGAGAAAACTTAACTTAAAATTTCAGAAAACCATCTAAGGACGATGCAGCTGTCTTTCCCGGAAAATAAATAAATTTTATGTTTCAAAAAAAAAAAAAGTGAAACTTCGAGAAGGCATAAAAAAAGGGAGAGAAAGGAAACTTCGAGAATATCTCTACTCCCAACAGTAATAAGAATCTCCCCGAAAAACCCTTAAATTCTGAGAGACACAGAAAGGGCAGATTAAAATTAATTTCGAAATAATTCCAATATTTAACGTCAAACTCGCGAAGAAGTTATTCAATTCGCGAAGCATATAATAATGCGAAGGGACCATGAAACAATTTTCATAATTAACCATAAACTGATGAAGATAAATCCTTGATTATTAAGAGAAATCGACCGGACTCATTTGAGAAGAGCATTTGAATTCTCATTAACTTTTAAAATCATTTGAGATTAGATAAGTAAAAATAACAATAATTCAATGACTAGTTAATAAAATAAAAATTCATAAAATAAAATAAGAAATCTTAAAACCATAGAAATTTCTGGAAAAGATTGTGGAGGGAAGAACGGGCCTTTCCCGAAGCAATATGATTGGCAGTGAGAGGGGAAAATACCCTCCCACGTGCCGATGTGTCCAACGGAGACCCTATGTGGAGGGAGGGTGCGGTCCCGAAACATTGGGTCCCACAGGAGAAGAGGCGGGTGGGTCAGGGCCGGGAACCTGTGTCATTGGTCCTGGATTTTCCTACCTCTTAAACTTAAAGGAAAAGCCACTGATACCGAGGTTTCCTTTGAATGAGAGAAAACTTCGAAAGTCAGTTGAAAAAGTTACCACCAACCAAGGACATCTACGGGATCCAGATAAAACAAGAAGTTTCGAGTCAGTGGTTTTCCTTTAGAATAGAAATTGAGTAGAATTGTGAAATAGAGAAATAGCTGAATTTTGAATTAGGTTTCTTTTGGAAGTGAAGGGTTAAGTGAATCAAAGAGGACTAGCCAGATTAAGAAATTAAGACCAGCAGGAAAAAAGAGAGGGAGACTGAAAAATCGCCAGCCCCATTGAATCACTTTTCCAGAGCGTAAGTCGGCAATTATATAATCTATTATTATAATAAAAGGAAATTGATATTCTCAAATATAGGCCAGAGTGGCCAAGTTAACACAAATTTTGCATCCAAGATTTATTAAAAATTCACTACAACTTTCCAACGCTCCCCATTCCCGTCTAGTAATTGAAAAATTAGGGCGAAAACGGGGACTGAGTCACATTCTCCATAATTCCTTGGTGTTCGGGGCCGATTTCATTATACTTTTAATTATTGAATAAATTTACATAACCCCCAACACTTGGACATTACAGTGGAAATGCCTTTTCCACGAGTAGTATCAACTCATAAATATTGTTTCCTTTGTGGTTCATCGGCACAAATCGTTTCAGTACCACCTCAAGCTCGTCTGCAAGTTTTCCAAAATAGGAAAATCTTCGTCCCAAAAGGAAACCGTTGTTGCCCCAGCCATCTCATCAAAAAAGAATTCTATACTGAAGATCTGAAAGTGATAAAAATATATTCTAGCACCAGTATTATTGAAGTTTCAGATTTGACTCATTTCATGAACGAATTATCAAACAATTGTAACCTAGAATTGAAACATCGAATTGGAGATGGCACTCTAACTGACCAAAGACTGGAAGCTTTGACTGGTTATAAATTGGAAATTCTAGATGAGATATGTAGAAAAATGAGATCGATGAGGAACTTAAAGGCACGTACTGTCCTTCAAGCTCCAGTAACATTCTTGTTCAAAATGAGATCTGGAAATTCCAATTGTATTGTTTCTTCTGTGCTTGGCCTTGAACGTGAACAACAAGTATCCGATTATTATGCAGAAGTTATCAATTCATTCGAAAAAGATATATTACCTGAAAATTTTGGATACTTCAGCAAATCAAGAGAGGAGCTCATCAATCACCAAACTTCGGATACAGTGCGCAAATTGTACGAGCTTACTGATCAATTGGTGCTTATATTCGATGGAACATACATAAGGCACGAGAAGAGTAGCAACAATGGTTACCAAAGAAAATCATATTCTGGTCAGAAAAAAGTACCGTTGTGCAAGCCCTTCACTATTTGCACAACCAATGGGTACGTTGTTGAGATGGAGGGTCCATTCTACACGAATCAGAATGATGCTGAAATCATGAAGATACTGTTGAATAAGCCCGATGGTCTCCAGAAAATCCTGAAACCAGGTGACATTTGTGTGGTGGACCGAGGATTCCGAGATGTCGTGAAGGACTTACAAGAGAGCGGTTACAAAGTATTCATGCCAGCGCTCAAAGGGCAACGATCTCAACTCACAACGGAAGAATCAAATGAATCTCGATGGGTGACAAAAGTTCGTTGGGTAGTTGAGGCTGTCCATGGCATTCTTGGCCAGAAAAATAAACTCCTCCATCATACCTTGAACAATAAGCTTCTTTCAAATGTCAAATCACTGTTCAAAATTGCCTGTTATTTGAACAATAGTTACGGGAAAAGATTGAATTCTGATACTAGCATTCGAGATGAAGTGATTGAGCAGATGAAATCCAGATGTAATATGGAGAATTCTTTGGCAGAAGAAGCAGAAGCTGGGCACTGGAATCGTCGGAAGACTCAATTTCAACAATTAACATCAGCTGATCTTCTTGATTTTCCGGAACTGACTGAACGAGAATTGAAGATCCTCTTCACTGGTTCTTACCAGCTCTCGCAGGCTGTTTCTTATCTAGCTGAAATGATGGATGAGGATGGGAATATCATCTTGAATTATTTGACGTAACTGGAAGATAAAAGTAACTCAATTATGCAGATTCTTGTGAAATCGCGCCATAGTCTCACTAGATTTTACTTCACGAACATCCCTTCCACCTACCCTCACGTTTTCAACTTTGTTTCTCCAATCAGGTAAATTTTCCACCAATCACAATCGATTTGAGACATCTCCGCTAGTTGCATTGCCAAATTGCAAATTTTTGAACATAAATGTTCAGTTGAAAATTAATCTCCAAAGCGATTACTTCAGTTCCGGATGAACTCAGCTATCATTACTTTGATAATTTTTCTCCTGGTATCATCTCGTTGAGGTGATTAGTAAATAGTTTCATGCAAGCTCTCTAAACGAAGTGTCTTTTTTATTCAAGTGGTAAAAGAAAAACAGTTATTTTCATTTCCATTGGAAAGAGACGGCTTCGATTGTTTGGGATTCTCAAGTATTCAACAATGAGCAAACACAGGTAAGGACGAATACAATTGTTCAATAGATTTATCATAATTAAAAAATGAATCCTTCAAAAGAGTATTCGTGTTTCATTTTTAGGATTTTTTTTCAATTCAAATAACATAAATTCGAATTAATTGTAAATAATGATTGATGAGATTTCTCGTTTCAAACCGCTTATGTATTCGTGTTGAAAATATTCAAATGTTGTATTGAAAATGCTCCATCCCCAAGATTTGAAAATGTGAAGGTTCAAGTGAGAATCTCAGTGATTTTTTTCAGGATAAATAGCATTTTATGAACCTACGGCGGAAAGAAGGTAATTTTTGAGTTATTTTTCGGTTGAGCAAAGCAAGGGTGATCAATATTTGTTGAATTTTATTTTTTTCTTACATGGTGGATCTAACATTTTTTAACCCACGAGTGAAGACAATTGTTTAACCGAGCGAAGCGAAGTAGGAAATTTAATTTTTCTCACATTTACTACGTCCGAAACTGAAATCAATCTATGAATAGTGTATTCAATATTACAGGAAAATCACTTTACGATGAAGCCGCCATCTATGCAGTAGCAATGAATAAAAAAATCCTCATTCCAGTGAGTGATGTAATTGATGGTTTTCTATTAACTCTCGCATTGTACTGGATCTTCGACTGTGCTTATCAAGAAAATTTGTATCGTTCTCTGGAATTCTTTCAAAGGTGAGAAAAAACGAAATTTCTTGAAGAACTTACGCTAGCTCTAAACGTTTACGAAACAATCATTTTATTTTCCACTGCCATGCCTAATATTTCGATTGTTGATAACATGATATTAATGGACTGATTCTTTCCATTGTTTTCAGATGTTTCCTGCAAATAAATCCTAAGAAAAGGTGTAAAAAAGTGGCCAAAAGGAGGAAAGTGACCACAGTAGATCCAAAGGTTATGAAATTCATTGATGGCCTGAAGGATCAATTGAGCTAATAAATGAACGTTTCATCGAAATTGTACCAAAAAAGAAATTGAATAACTGAACGATTTACTACATAAATTCCCTGGCATTCATATTTTTATGTCTCGCAAGAGAAATAATATCAATATAAATTATATGTTAAAATAACCGTGCATGTATTGTGGAATACTGTAAAATTACGAAAAATTCCATGCATTTTTAAGGTAATCTTATAGTATTATCATTTTAGAATGTTATTTTACAAAGCAGGAAAATTACCGTAAAGTGTGATATTCTCGTGCTGTAATATTACTGTACATGTAATGAATTCAACTGTACAGTAGTGTTTGAATATTACTATGCCTGTAATGAAAATCATTGTACAGTAAAGTTCAAATATTACTCTACCTGTATTGAAAATCACTGTACAGTAGTGTCCGAAAATTACTGTACCTGTAATGAAAATTACTGTACAGTAGTACCCGAAAATTACTGTACAAGTAATGAAATTTACTGTGCAGTACTGTACATCGATGTACTGTAATTTTACAGTACCATGCAGTGAAAAAACTTTCAGCACATTTACAGTAATTTCTGGCCAAAAATTTTTAACAGTGTTGGATTGCAGGGAAAAATTGAAAAAATGGCTGAGAGGCTCGGATTTTTCTTTTTCACCTATTCCTTTGCCTTGACGCATTTTCTTCTCTTCAGAAACGTCGGAAATCATTGGTGAAAGTAGGAAAACGGTCAAATTGAGGGAAAGAGTCGGAAAAAAAAAATTAATAAAATGACGGAGAGTCCGGGCCTTTTCCACTTAAATTGTTTCGTTTTTGCTTCCGAATGGAAGCTTTGTAATCGTATTTTTTTTCGATTTTGAGATTTCATCATAATATGACTGCAAATGACCCAAAACGTCGAGATCCGTCGTTTTTAAGAAATGTATGTGTGTGTGCGTGTGTGCCATAGCGGCCGCCATCACAAATTTGCCGCCTTCCATGGAGGTCTTCGCCATGGCATTTTTTTCCATGGCGATTCTCTCCATGGTGTTTCTTTCGATAGCTTTCCTTTCTATGGCGTTCTTTTCCCATGGCGTTTTCTGCCATGGCGTTTTTTTCCATGGCGATTTTTTCCATGGCGATCCTTTCCATGTCGATGTTTTCCATTGCGATTCTTTCCATGACGATTCTTCCCGTGGGGTTCTTTGCCATGGCGATTCTCTCCATGGTGTTTCTTTCGATAGCTTTCTTTTCTATAGCGTTTTTCGCCATGGCTATTCTTTTCATGACGTTTCTTTCCATGGCATTCCTTTTTATGGCGATTCTTTTCATGACTTTTTTTTTCCATTTTTTTTCATAGCTTTCCTTTCCATGGCGTTTCTTTTCCATGGTGATTCTTTCCATGGCGATTCTTTCCATGGCGATTTTTTCCATGGCGATCTTTTTCATCGCATTCTTTTCCATTGCATTTTCTCCATCGCAGAAGTTGTCAATGCGAAATTTGCCAATGCGAAATTTGCCATGGACAAATTTGCTATAACCATAAATTTAATGGTGGATATTTGTGTGATGTTTGAATTTCACAATCATAGAATTTTCATGATTATCAAAAAATCCTTAAATTATAATGTCATTAATACTCAGAGTATTAGTGCAGATTTTTCCATACAGATACTTCTGTGAAAAAATGTCTTCATGAAATCGAATTTGATAAAGAGGTTCTTCATAAAATGATTTCTTATAAAGCATTTTTTTTCATATGAAGGCATTTTATGAAGATATTTTCTATGAAATATATACATATCGTTACCCTAGTGACAGAGTAACACCTTCTATAAGGATTTTATAGCACTTTTTTTCCTTTATTTGAGATTTTATAGCACTGACATGACTCTGTTATTAAGGGGACGATAGAATATTTTTCATCATATCATTTCTTTACATTTTCAATTTTTTTTGCTGATGAATCTTTGATGATTCGAATTGAATCATTCTGAAATACTTTGAAATTTAATTTCGGAGACTTAAAGTCCGCTAGACTGTCTTCGTTACTTGGTAATGCTAATCTGTAGTTTCTAGCAGTTTTTTATCATCATCATCTCCACTTTTTTCTTTTGTTATTCTCAAGTGCAGTCTATTCGCACTCCTCGTCGATTTATCCAACTCTAATGACATCTTTTCATATCAATCAATAATAATTTGTTGGATTCAATTGGTCGAGTGAACTTCAGGATTTTGAATCTCTTCATCCTCTTGCTTCTTCTTGTAATCAAGAATAGCCGAACTTCAAAATGTATCTTGCATCATTAATTTTTTGAATTTCCCCTCTTCACTTAGTAAAATCGACTCGGTCCAATGCTCTCTATTTTCTCTATTTTATTCAGATTTACTGGACAGCTGGCAAAGAATACCAAAAATATTGACGACCCCAACAACAAAATGAATTTAAAATCCCTCTATCTCGCTTAGTTTCTGAGATATTTTCAACCACAATGAAAAGAAAAAATCAATTTATCCAATTTCACTTTTTAACTTCATTTATTTCTTCTAATCAATATCTCGGAAACTAAGTGAGATAGAGCAATTTCGCCCCTATCCTGTCTTGTAGAGAATTCTAAGAGCTAGAAAATAATATGGAAGTGAAATCACTCTATCTCGCTTCGTTTTCAAGATATTCTCGAAAAAAAAATGATAGAAAAAATCAATTCGGTCAATTTCACTTTTTTACTGGATTTTTTTTTCAATTCCTCGGAAACTAAGCGAGATAGAACAATGTTGGCTGAATCCTTTTTTATAGAAAATTTCAAGAGCTATACAACAACATGAGCATGACATAACTCTATATGGCTTTGTTTTCAAGATATTCTTACAAACAATTGAGAGAAAAAATCGATTCATTCAATTTTACTTCTTCATTTCATTCATATTTTTATGAATATCTTGGCAATGAAGCGCGAAAGAGCAATTATGCCCCGATCCTGTTTTGTAGAGAATTTCAAGAGCTATGAAACAAGATGGGAGTAAAATGACTCTATCTCGTTTCGTTTCCGAGATATTTTTGAAAACAATTAAAAGAAAGAATGGATACATCCAATCTTACTTTTCTACTGGATTCATTTAATTATGAATATCTTGGAAACTAAGTGAGATAGATTAATTTTGCTTGAATTCTTCTCTATTTATAGAGAATTTCGAGAGCTGAAAAAAAGTTATGAGTAAAATCACACTATCTTGCTGGGTTTTCGAAATATTTCCAAAAACAACTAAAAGAAGAAATAAATTTATCCAATTTCACTTTATCACTGGATTGATGTGTCTTAGAATATCTTGGAAACTAAGCGAGATATAGCGATTTTGCCTGGAGCTTTTCTTATGGAGAATTTCAAGAGCTTCAAAACAAGAAGAGAGTAAAATCGCTTAGTTTTCGAGATATTTTCGAAAGCAATTGAAAGAAAAAATCGATTCATTCAATTTTACTGTTTCACTGGATTCATTCTTTCATGAATATCTTGGGAACTAAGGGAGATAGAGCAATTTTACTTCGGACCTTCTTCATGGAGAATGTCATGAGCTGCAAAACGAGTTCAGAGTGAAATTACTCTATTTCGCTTAGTTTTCGAGATATTTTAGAAAATAATGGATTGAAAAAGTTGATTTGTTCAATTTGACTGTTTCACTGGATTTTTCCTATTGAATATCTCGAAGAATAAGCGAGATACAGCAATTTCGCTTGGATCCTTTTTGTAGTAAATTTTACGAGCTAAGAAAAAGAATTTGGACAAAATCGCTCTATCTCGCTTAGTTTCCGAAATATTCTCAATAATGATTGATAGAAAAAATTGATTTATCCAATTTTACGTTTTCACTGAATTCACTTATTCATGGATATCTTGGAAAATAAGTGAGATAGAGGTATTTCGCTTGGATCCTTTGTTATTTATAGAAAAATTTCAAGAGCTACAAAACGATTCGGAAGTAAAATCGCTCCATCTTCCTTAGTTTTCGAAATATTCCCAAAAACAATTGAAAGAAAAAGTAGATTTATTCAATTTCATTTTATCACTGGATTTATTTTTCTTTGAATATCTTGGAAACTAAGCAAGATAGAGCAATTTTGCCCTCGTGCTGTTTTGTGGAGAATTTTGAAGGCTACAAAAGAGTATAGATGTAAAATCACTCTATCTCGCTTAATTCCCGAAATATTCTCGGAAATAATTGATTGGAAAAATCGATTCGTTCCATTTGACTTCTTCACTGGATTTGTTTTTAAATATTTCGAAAACTGAGTGAGATAGAGTAATTTTGCCGTGATACTTTTGTGTGGAAAATTCCAAGATTTACAGAAAAATGCCTTCGTTTTTAGGCTTTCGCGGCCATTGTCATTATTATTAGATTTGGCTTCCGGATGGATGCCGCGTTGAGTTTCAGCGTTGCGCCGACGTTTCGCAAACGTTGCAGTTTGCATCTTTAGGGCTATGAGCTCCGATTCTGAGCTCGGTGGGTAAAGGGTAGTCCTTATATACCCCTCAAGATGACTGGAGGGGGTAGGTAGGGGTGGGGGTAGAGCCAATCAGGACTTTTTAATTGATCAGCTTGTAACGGTTGGCTTGACTGACCTTGAGCCAACGCGTTAAATGCACTAAAAATTTCTCAAAACTGACCCAAATTTATGCTTCGAATTTTTCCCCAAATTACTCCCGATTAATTTCCCTTTATTTAAACTGGGCGCCAGTCGTTTTTCTGAAATTCTAAGTACTTGGGGGAAAACGACAAATCCCCAAGTTTTACTCTAATTCAACGAAATTACAAAACCCCAAAAAGACTCTAATTTTACCCGCTTTTAAAAGGCTATATATATATATAAATATATTTATATATTTATAAAAGGCTAAATATATATATATATAAGGCTATATATATATATAAATATATTTATATATTTATAAAAAGCTATATGATGGGTAGCGGTGTTGTTGACAGGTTCTGATGTCATTTTGTGACGTTAAAACCCGGATCGACGTTCTGATAACTGTTTTTGAAATAAAAAGCTATATGATGGGTAGCGGTGTTGTTGACAGGTTCTGATGTCATTTTGTGACGTTAAAACCCGGATCGACGTTCTGATAACTGTTTTTGAAATAAAAAGCTATATGATGGGTAGCGGTGTTGTTGACAGGTTCTGATGTCATTTTGTGACGTTAAAACCCGGATCGACGTTCTGATAACTGTTTTTGAAATAAAAAGCTATATGATGGGTAGCGGTGTTGTTGACTATTACCCTCTATATACCCTCTAGATACCCTCTATTTGGGTATTCGTGACGACAAAAACTTTACACAAAACTCATGATAAATTTTAGCTCCAATAATATAAATTCGATACATTCAGAAGAATTAATTATATACACGTAAATTGAAAAAAAACCATTAAATATTTAAAGAAACCTTTCGTGAATAATATGATAATTATTTCACCTTAATTATTAACTCAAAATTGGACTCAGAATGACCAACAATAATTTTAATTTTAGCCGGGTGGCCTCACCCGGAACAGACGCTAACTCGACGTTTTCTTTACTTTAAACTCTTTACTCAAAATTCTTTACTTCTAATCTTTTACTCAAAATTCTTTGCCCTAAACTCAAAATATTAATTGTACGGGGACTCGCGTACTTTACGTTAATTGTGCTGTCTTTCCTCCGTGTCGACCTCTCTTTAATTATCTTTACTCCAATTTCCTTAACATAATTCTTTACAATTTTCTTCACGTTTCTCTACACGATGTGATCGCCACCGTGTCCCGGGAGAAGAAGAACGAGTCTTCTCTCCCACGACTTGGCATTGGGTTCCCTCGGCTGTTTCCGCTCAATTTCGGTAGAGCCGAGGCCCAACCCAACCAATTGTCCCGCGAGTCCCCCACTACTTTACCCTAACGTCACTGGCTTTACTTGAATTTCTCTTAAACTAACTAATTCCAAATAATCTACAAAAATAATCATAATAACTCGGACAATATTTTCCCGACAATTATAAACGGAAAACTTTAGTCTTTTCTTTCCACACACATAACTTTAGTCTTTATTTTCACACTTTTAATTTGAGTCTTTTCTTTCACTGACTCCAATGCTGATTCTGGTGATCTCCAGTTTCTCTCGCTGTTGGCCAACATTCCCTCTAGTTGGCTGATACTGGACCAAACGAGTAGATGCTGCTTTCGTCCCAGTTCTCCCGAATTGGCCTTGATATCCGATGAATAATCTCTGGGACTGGGGAAACTCTTCTCCAGTCCTACCTCTTGACTTTTTCTCCGTTTTCTCGGAGTTAATTTCAACGAAACAAACAAAGATAATTAGTGAGGTCACAAAATATGTTGACCTCACTCTGGACATTTGCTGTCTTGACTCCAAATGAGCCCTATCCTCACCGGGTACCGCGAATCGCGACCAAAACCGTGATTTTCATGAAATTTATTTCTTATTTTAATTTTATTGATTCTGTGACGGTAAAAACCGTCACAAGCTGGTCAATTAAAAAAACGGGAGGACGGTTTTCCAAATAGGGTTCACCTGGTATCCTTTATCCCTGTTCAGGTTGTTAGGATTCTTATGGATCTCGATGCCTTCGCGATACTTTCTCTCAAAATATCCTTGTGATTTAGCCAACATTCGAGCTTGGTCGTACTGGATCGCATGACCGGTGTCCATATGATGTTCAGCCAAGGCAGACTGTTCTAGGTGACGATATTTGGAACACCGTAGGTGTTCTTTGATCCGTGTACTGATCATCCTCCCGGTTTCACCAATGTACACTTTTCCGCAGGAGCAAGGAATCTCATAAACTCCTGACGTACTCAAAGGTGGTCTTGGATCTTTGGGACTGGGCAGCATCTGCCCGATCTTCTTTGGGGGTAGGAAGATCATCCGAATGTTGTGTTTTCCGAGTACCTTGCTAATGCGGTCGGTCGTACCTTCAAGGTAGGGGAGAAGAGCCACTTTGGGTCTTTCTTGGTCTTCTTCAGGACTATCTACTTCTTGTGAAGTACCCTTCACCCACGGAGCTCAGAATCGGAGCTCATAGCCCTGAAGATGCAAACTGCAACGTTTGCGAAACGTCGGCGCAACGCTGAAACTCAACGCGGCATCCATCCGGAAGCCAAATCTAATAATAATGACAATGGCCGCGAAAGCCTAAAAACGAAGGCGTTTTTCTGTAAATCTTGGAATTTTCCACACAGAAGTATCACGGCAAAATTACTCTATCTCATTCAGTTTTCGAAATATTTAAAAACAAATCCAGTGAAGAAGTCAAATGGAACGAATCGATTTTTCCAATCAATTATTTCCGAGAATATCTCGGGAATTAAGCGAGATAGAGCGATTTTACGTCTATACTCTTTTGTAGCCTTCAAAATTCTCCACAAAACAGCGCGGGGGCAAAATTGCTCTATCTTGCTTAGTTTCCAAGATATTCAAAGCAAAATAAATCCAGTGATAGAATGAAATTGAATAAATCTACTTTTTCTTTCAATTGTTTTTGGGAATATTTCGAAAACTAAGGAAGATGGAGCGATTTTACTTCCGAATCGTTTTGTAGCTCTTGAAATTTTTCTATAAATAACAAAGGATCCAAGTGAATTACCTCTATCTCACTTATTTTCCAAGATATCCATGAATAAGTGAATTCAGTGAAAAAGTAAAATTGGATAAATCAATTTTTTCTATTAATCATTATTGAGAATATTTCGGAAACTAAGCGAGATAGAGCGATTTTGTCCAAATTCTTTTTGTTAGCTCTTAAAATTTACTACAAAAAGGATCCAAGCGAAATTGCTGTATCTCGCTTATTCTTCGAGATATTCAATAGGAAAAATCCAGTGAAACAGTCAAATTGAACAAATCAACTTTTTCAATCCATTATTTTCTAAAATATCTCGAAAACTAAGCGAAATAGAGTAATTTCACTCTGAACTCGTTTTGCAGCTCATGACATTCTCTATGAAGAAAGTCCGAAGTAAAATTGCTCTATCTCCCTTAGTTCCCAAGATATTCATGAAAGAATGAATCCAGTGAAACAGTAAAATTGGATGAATCGATTTTTTCTTTCAATTGCTTTCGAAAATATCTCGAAAACTAAGCGATTTTACTCTCTTCTTGTTTTGAAGCTCTTGAAATTCTCCATAAGAAAAGCTCCAGGCAAAATCGCTATATCTCGCTTAGTTTCCAAGATATTCTAAGACACATCAATCCAGTGATAAAGTGAAATTGGATAAAATTATTTCTTCTTTTAGTTGTTTTTGGAAATATTTCGAAAACCCAGCAAGATAGTGTGATTTTACTCATAACTTTTTTTCAGCTCTCGAAATTCTCTATAAATAGAGAAGGATTCAAGCAAAATTATTCTATCTCACTTAGTTTCCAAGATATTCATAATTAAATGAATCCAGTGGAAAAGTAAAATTGGATGTATCCATTCTTTCTTTTAATTATTTTCAAAAATATCTCGGAAACGAAACGAGATAGAGTCATTTTACTCCCATCTTGTTTCATAGCTCTTGAAATTCTCTACAAAACAGGATCGGGCATAATTGCTCTATCGCGCTTCATTGCCAAGATATTCATAAAAATATGAATGAAATGAAGAAGTAAAATTGAATGAATCGATTTTTTCTCTCAATTGTTTGTAAGAATAACTTGAAAACAAAGCCATATAGAGTTATGTCATGCTCATGTTGTTTTATAGCTCTTGAAATTTTCTATAAAAAAGGATTCAGCCAACATTGCTCTATCTCGCTTAGTTTCCGAGGAATTGAAAAAAAAATCCAGTAAAAAAGTGAAATTGACCGAATTGATTTTTTCAATCATTTTTTTTTGAGAATATCTCGAAAACGAAGCGAGATAGAGTGATTTCACTTTCATATTATTTTCTAGCCCTTAGAATTCTCTACAAGACAGGATAGGGGCGAAATTGCTCTATCTCACTTAGTTTCCGAGATATTGATTAGAAGACATAAATGAAGTTAAAAAGTGAAATTGGATAAATTGATTTTTTCTTTTCATTGTGGTTGAAAATATCTCAGAAACTAAGCGAGATAGAAGGATTTTAAATTCATTTTGTTGTTGGGGTCGTCAATATTTTTGGTATTCTTTGCCAGCTGTCCAGTAAAGCTGAATAAAATAGAGAAAATAGAGAGCATTGGACCGAGTCGATTTTACTAAGTGAAGAGGGGAAATTCAAAAAATTAATGATGCAAGATACATTTTGAAGTTCAGCTATTCTTGATTACAAGAAGAAGCAAGAGGATGAAGAGATTCAAAATCCTGAAGTTCACTCGACCAATTGAATCCAACAAATTATTATTGATTGATATGAAAAGATGTCATTAGAGTTGGATAAATCGACGAGGAGTGCGAATAGACTGCACTTGAGAATAACAAAAGAAAATAGCGGAGATGATGATGATAAAAAACTGCTAGAAACTACAGATTAGCATTACCAAGTAACGAAGACAGTCTAGCGGACTTTAAGTCTCCGAAATTAAATTTCAAAGTATTTCAGAATGATTCAATTCGAATCATCAAAGATTCATCAGCAAAAAAATTGAAAATGTAAAGAAATGATATGATGAAAAATATTCTATCGTCCCCTTAATAACAAAGTCATGTCAGTGCTATAAAATCCTTATAGAAGGTGTTACTCTGTCATTAGGGTAACGATATGTATATATTTCATAGAAAATGTCGCCATAAAATGCCTTCATATGAAAAAAAATACTTTATAAGAAATCATTTTATGAAGAACCTTTTTATCAAATTCGATTTCATGAAGACATTTTTTCACAAAACTATCTCTATAGAAAAATCTGCACTAATACTCTGAGTATTAATGACATTATAATTTAAGGATTTTTTGATAATCATGAAAATTCTATGATTGTGAAATTCAAAGATCACACAAATATCCACCATTACATTTATGGTTATAGCAAATTTGTCCATGGCAAATTTCGCATTGACAAATTCCGCGATGGAGAAAATGCAATGGAAAAGAATGCGATGAAAAAGATCGCCATGGAAAAAATCGCCATGGAAAGAATCGCCATGGAAAGAATCACCATGGAAAAGAAACGCCATGGGAAAAAAACGCCATGGAAAGGAAAGCTATGAAAAAAAATGGAAAGAAAAGTCATGAAAACAAATGCCATGGAAAGAAAAGTCATGAAAAGAATCGCCATAAAAAGAAATGCCATGGAAAGAATCGTCATGAAAAGAATAGCCATGGCGAAGAACGCCATGGAAAGAATCGCCTTGGAAGAAACCGTCATGGAATGAATCGCCATGGAAAGAATCGCAATGGAAAAAATCGGCATGGAAAACATCGACATGGAAAAAAACGCCATGGCAGAAAACGCCATGGGGAAAGAACGCCATAGAAAGGAAAGCTATCGAAAGAAACACCATGGAGAGAATCGCCATGGAAAAAAATGCCATGGTGAAGACCTCCATGGAAAACGGCAAATTTGTGATGGCGGCCGCCATCAGAATTTTTCTACGTGATATGAAAAAAATTTCGACAAAATGGCGGAAAGTGCGAGGCTCTTCTGCAGTTGAAAAAAAAAATTCAACTGCACTGAGAGAAAAAGTATCGAATCACCAGAAACATGGTTTCTTGTGCCGAAAAAATATGTTCTTGACTGTGAATATATTGAATAAGATAAAGAAGAGTTGCTCCTGAGAAAATGACTTTCTTGGACGAGGCTACATGCACGACCCGTGAATTCCCGGATGTCCCAGTCCGTGAATTCCCGGAGAAATCTAGGGAATTCTGAGTGGGTATTATTGGTAACAATTACCGTGAAAACCCGGAGGTGTCCAGGTAATTTTCAAAATACGCAGGTGAGGAGAGGGAGGTAGGTGCGTGTTTACACGTTTAAAGTGTGCGGAACAGTGGGTGGGGAAGGGGGGGTGCGTGGTTACACGTTTAATGTGTGCGGAACAGTGGGTGGGGAAGGGGGGTGCGTGGTTACACGTTTGATGTGTGCGGAACAGTGGGTGGGGAAGGGGGGGGGGGGTGCGTGGTTACACGTTTGATGTGTGCGGAACAGTGGGTGGGGAAGGGGGGGGGGTGCGTGGTTACACGTTTGATGTGTGCGGAACAGTGGGTGGGGAAGGGGGGGTGCGTGGTTACACGTTTAATGTGTGCGGAACAGTGGGTGGGGAAGGGGGGGTGCGTGGTTACACGTTTGATGTGTGTGGAGCAGTGGGTGGGAAAAAGGTGGGGGGAGGGGGTACACGGTTACACGAGAGTTCCGCGCTATTATGTGAAGCCCGTTTTGATGGAAAATTCCGTGAGCACACGGTAAATTTCATATTCGGGTTTTTACGGAAAATTTCGTGTTTTCACGGTGTTTGGTTATGGACGAATAACCATCAGAAACACTCACGCACTCATACTCACACAGAGCCACTCAAATTTCTTTATCGGTCATCGGCCTACTGACCGTGACCTACTCAACTTTGGCACTCGAGGCGCCACTTGATTGACAGGTGTTCTGACCCGCAATCTATCGAATGATAGATTAATTAATTCAGGACACCTGCCATATTTTCTTGGAATTCTCATCCTTATTCTCGAAAGAGCTATTCTCGCATCAAGTGCAAAAAGTGTTCTCAGAATTTCTCAAATATTCTCAATTAAAAATAGTGAAAAGAAACTCTCAAAACTCTAGAATATCTCAATCAATTATCGTTAAATTAACAAAAAAGTGATATAAAATTGTGATATTTTTATTAGTGATAATTATAATAAAGTTATAATTATATATAAAAATCTCGTGCACGCGTCATTTTTTGACTCACACCACGCTCCTCTCAAAATCCGATTAAATCTCGCGAATCATAAAGAAATATTCGAAAAACCAGTGAACAACTCAAACATTTTGGTCCATCGAACCGGATTTTCGATATATTTTTTGATTTTTTTGGAGTTTTCATCGTTTTTTCTCATTTTTTTTTCGGGGGGAGCGTGTAATTGGCGGTTTCGCAGTGGTGCTCATTAAAATCTTGTTCGGACTCCTCAGAAAAATTTGAATTCGTGCAGTGGTTCTCATTCCGGGGCTCCTCAATAGTGTTTACCCGCGAATTTCAAATTCAAATTATAGGACAATTCAATCATTCGGTTAATTCTCAAGCAACGACGTCTCCAGAGACCAGGTGGCGCTGCAATCGATCTTCTCAAGGACATTTAGGACAATTTTGGGAATTTTTGAATTTTGTCGATTCTTCACAATCATTGGCGGCTCAAGAGGGCACCACCACAAGAAAACTGAACATTTGGTAAATTTTTTAATTTTTTTTGGAAATCTCGGGTTTTCCTGGATTGACTCAACTGGAGGCTAAAGAGGGCGCTGCTGTGGAACATCTCGACGATTTCTCGATTATTTGTTGAATTTTTTTGGAATAATTCGACTAGACCAACTCAAGAAGGCGCTGCTAGAGGACATTACTGCACAGTATTTGGTCTTTTCGATTTTTTGTGAATTTTTCTCGATTTTTTTTGTTTTTGGCTCAGCTTCGTCTGCTCGTTCAGCTCGTTTTTCAATTGTTGATTTTTCTCGTGCTCCATCTACAAAATAATAATCAAAATGAGCAAGAAATCTTGGGACATGGATGTGGTATGTCGCAGCCAAATGACTCGTTCGAAGTACATAAAAAAAGTTTATATGGCAAATAATCAAGCTCAAACTCTCGCTCTTGGGCCGGCAGCACTTCAAGCGAAGCTGGAACTCTTGGAGTTTTATTGGAGCAAGTTCGAAAGAACTCATGATAGCATTATTGATAGTAGCGGCTCAATTGAAAATTTACTCGAACATGAGTACTACTCGTCAAATCTGTTCGATGAGACTCTTGATTGGTATTCTACAGCCAAAGTTCAGCTCAACCAGTTGTATGAGTCTGCTGGAGGTCATGCTCTCAATGACACCACCCGGAACAACTCGACCAGTAACGCTTCGACTCACTCAACACGTCGCTCGCTTCCGGACATCCCTCTTCCGAATTTCTCAGGGAACTATTCTGAATGGAGATCATTCAGAGATCTGTTTCTTTCTTTAACAGGAAATGACTCTGGTCTCGAGGATGTTGAGCGCATGCACTACCTTCGCATGTGTTTAAAGGAAGAGCCTGCTCGACTGATCGCCAATCTCGCTATTGAAGATGACTCTTACGCAATAGCTTGGAATACGCTCGTAAGCAGGTATGAGAACAAGCGATTGTTAGTTTCAGCTCAACTTGAGAAGCTCTTTAGATCAGCTCGAATGACGTCGCACAGCTCAAAAGAGCTCAATCAACTTCTCACTACCGTAGTAGAGGCTCTTAGTGCTTTAAAAGCACTTGATGTTCCAACTGATGAATGGGACCAGGTCGTGGTCTACACTGTAGTTGGGAAGCTAAATTCGAAATTGCGTGAATCGTGGGAGAATAAAATCGGATCGTCGACTGAGTTCCCCACGAAGGAAGAGTTGTTTGACTTTCTCAGAGGTCGTTCTCGAGCGATGGAGAGCATCGAGATGAACGCTCTTCCACCGTCATCAGCTCAACAGAACCGCTCGCAACCCAAGCCTCCGGCAAGGGTTAACCAAGTCTCCATGCAGAAGGCTTCAACTCAACAGTCGTCAGCTCAACAGGAGACAAATCAACAGGCGCCTTCTCAACAACTCAATCGCTCGTATATACAGTCCACTAGAGCTGGTTATTTGGATAATCCTAATAATTATCCGTGCTCATATTGCGAGAAGGGTCATTATATCGTTTCTTGCACTGATTTCCGTGATTTATCTCCTGTGGCTCGAAAAGAAGTCATTGATCGGCTCCGTCTCTGCTACAATTGTCTCGGCAAACATAACGCTGTAGACTGTGGCAACGAGAAACGTTGTGCAGCTCGACGGGAGGACGGACGGATTTGCGGTGCTAAACACCACACCCTTATTCATCTTGGTCGTCAATTTGTTCCTTCTCAAAATCAAATGAACCGCTCTAATCAAAATCTCGTAAACGCTCAAGTTCATGCACAGGACGATGTAACTGGATCCACTCAATCGATTGCTCCAGCTCAATGAGATCTCGCATCCCAAACGGCTCTGTCCTGCTCTGCGAATAGTGACTCGTTCAATTCTCGACCCGGTGTTCTGCTCGCTACAAGTTTAGCAATTTTGATTAGCTCGGAGAGTCCTAATCAACAAGTACGTCTTCTCTTAGACCCGGGTTCAGAAATCTCGCTCATCTCAGAAAAACTCGTGCGTCAACTCAAGCTGAAAAGGCTAAAAACCTCCATCACTATCTCTGGTGTTGGAGAATCGTCGTTTGGGATGACCAACGGTCAAGTACAGCTCCAACTTAAATCGATTTATTCAACAGAACGCATCGCAGTCACAGCTCATTCGATCGATCGTCTCACGTCTTCGCTACCAACATTTTCAGCAGAAGCTCTTCAATGGGATCATCTCCAAGGCCTTCAACTCGCAGATCCGCATTTTAGAACTCCTGCGTCAATAGATCTACTCATTGGTGCTGACGTCTTTGGCCAGCTCATAAAACCTCAAATAATTCAAAATGATTTGAATTCTCCTGTTGCTCAGCTCACCAGTTTCGGCTGGATTATCTTTGGACCAACGGGATCCGCTCACGTGACCTCTGTCGTTTCACATCATGTCACACAATCGACGGATCAGCTCGATGAACTTCTCACAAAATTCTGGGTTCAAGAAGAGATTCTTGGTAGAAAGGACTCGAATCTCACAAAAGAAGAACTCGAATGTGAGCAGCATTTTCGATCTACTCATTCTCGCGATGAATCAGGTCGTTACATTGTTCGATTGCCATTATCAGCTCCAACTTCCTTGTTGGGAGATTCTCATCATACAGCTCATGCATGTCTCAAAAGAATGCTCAACCGAATCTCGAAAGATCAACAGTTTTTCTCGCTCTACTCGAATTTTCTCAAAGAATACGAAGAATTGGATCACATGGGAAAGGTAAATAGTAAGTCGACTAGTCCAGCTCAGCAGAATCAGGCGGGAATCACTTGTTGTCTCGATGAAATGACCTTAGCACATGATGTTTCGGCATCAGGAGGGTGGAGGGTTTCTGAAGGGCTTCAAGCTGATCTGCCTGGTTTATCTCAACAGTACTATTTACCTCATCATGGTGTGCTCAGGGAAAGCAGCGAAACAACGAAGCTGAGAGTTGTATTTAATGGCTCAGCTAAGACCAGCTCAGGCAAATCACTCAACGATATTCTCCATACTGGAGCTAAAACTCAGAGAGACATTTCGGACGTGCTCTTATGGACTCGTCAGCATCGACTCATCTTCATGACAGACATAACAAAGATGTTTCGGCAAATTCGTGTTCATGAAGATGATTGGCCTCTACAACAAATTCTTTGGACCAGCTCAAATGGAGATATCGTGACGTATCAGCTCAAAACTGTGACTTATGGTACTCGATCAGCTCCGTATCTTGCCAATCGTGTTCTCCTTCAGCTCGCAGAAGATGAGGGATATCGTTTCCCATTGGCCGTCTCGTCGCTCGTCGAAGGCAGATACGTAGATGACATTTGTGGAGGAGCTGACTCGTCGGAACTACTCATCGAGACAGCTCAACAAGTTCGAGATCTCTGTGCCGCGGGAGGGATGCCTTTGGCTAAGTGGCACAGCAACTGTTCGGAACTGCTCAAATGGCTTTCTCCTGACAGCAAGTCTGATGATCAACGTGTTTATGAAGACTCGGAAACTCGAATCCTCGGACTTTCTTGGTTACCTAGCTCGGATAGCTTCATCTTTTCAACAAAATCAACGAAAAACTCGAAGATCTCAAAAAGGTTCATTTTATCGGAAATCGCTCAGCTTTATGATCCACTTGGGTTTCTCGCTCCTGTGGTAATTAGAGGGAAAATGCTCTTACAGGAGTTGTGGATCGAAAAGCTTGATTGGGATGATGAAGTATCTCCCCAAACGGCTCATCTTTGGGAAGACTTTCGAGAGGATTTAGTAGCGCTCAAAAATGTCTCAGTTCCAAGATGGCTTGGAATTACTGAAGATGGTCAGCTCGAAATTCATGGATTCTCGGATGCTTCTCAGTCAGCAATGGCTGCAGTGGTTTTTCTCAAGGTGACCAACGAGAATGGAGTTCGAATCTCACTGGTATGCTCAAAAACAAAGGTTGCTCCACTCAAAAAACTAACGATACCTCGGTTAGAGCTCACAGCTGCAGTTCTCCTTGCGAAACTTGTCAAATACGTCAATGATCAGCTCAAGTTCTCCAATGTTCCGACGTATTTATGGACCGACTCATCTGTAACGCTCCATTGGATTAGCTCTCATCCTTCGCGTTGGAAGGAGTTCGTAAGGAATCGTGTTCAGCTCATTCAAGAATTATCATCAGCTCAATGGAAATACGTTCCAGGCAAGGAGAATCCTGCAGATTGTGCTTCACGAGGATTGACAGCAGCCCAACTCGTTTCTCATAAGCTTTGGTGGAAAGGTCCACAATGGCTTTCAAAAAACTCCTCATCATGGCCAGAATTTAGCTCGACTCCTATTCCTAACATCGATCTCGAAGAAAAATCTGGTGTAATTCTCAACGTAAAAATTCAACACAGAGAGATTTGGGATCTAGTCTATCGATATTCAGAGCTCAACAAATTGCTAAGGATCACAGCAATTTGTCAACGATTCATCGCACTACTCAAAAAGATTCCAAAATCGTCTCTCAGCTCAGCTCTAAATCCTGGTGACATTGAACAAGCTCGAATCTTCTGGATAAAGGCTACTCAGGCAGCTCATTTCTCATCAGAACTACTCATTTTATCCAAAGGGCAGAAGTTAAGTACTTCTCATCCGCTAACTCGTCTGACGGCATTTATCGATCACCAGGGAGTTCTTCGTGTTGGGGGTCGTCTCAAATTCGCTGATCTCCAAGTGGAGAACAAACATCAGGCTATAATTCCCAAGGAATCGCATTTCGCTCAACTCATTATGAGCGAAGCTCATTTAAGAACATTGCATGGTGGAACTCAAGTTACTCTCGGTCATCTCAGACAGTCTTATTGGATTCTCGGTGGAAGAGCTCCAGTAAGATCGTTGATTCTCAAATGTGTTCCTTGTGCTCGACAGAGAGGAGTAAGAGCTCAGCAGTTGATGGGTCAACTCCCAATATCTCGTCTCGCTCAAACTCGTGCCTTCGTTAATACTGGTATTGACTATGCCGGACCAGTATCGCTCCGCTCATGGAAAGGACGTGGTCACAAGTCATACAAGGGCTGGCTCGCAATTTTCGTTTGTATGACCACATCAGCTGTTCATCTTGAAGTTGTCTCGGACTACTCAGCGGAAGGTTTCATCTCTGCTTATCGTCGGTTTATCGCTCGCCGTGGTATCTGCCAGAATTTGTTTTCGGACTGCGGAACAAACTTTGTAGGAGCAGATAAGGAACTCAAAAGGCTCTTCTCCATGGCTTCGAAGGAATCTCAGCAAGTAGCTCAACTCTTGCTCAAGGATGGTACCAGATGGTCATTTAACCCACCTGGTGCTCCTCATTTTGGTGGTAAATGGGAAGCTGCTGTAAAATCAGTGAAGTTTCATCTCAAGAGAATGATTGGTGATTCTCTGTTGACTTTCGAGGAACTCACCACTTTGTTAGCTCAAATCGAAGCAGTTCTTAACTCTCGACCGCTCGAACCGCTCTCAGAGGACCCTGATGACGTCAGTGCTCTCACTCCAGGTCATTTTCTCATTGGACAAGCTCTCTCAACTCTGCCTGAACCTTCTCTAGAGGATCTCAACATTGCTCGTTTATCTCGTTGGCAGCTCATTCAGCAGAAGATTCAGAGCTTTTGGGATCGGTGGTCGACTAGTTATCTTCAATATCTCCAGTCCATCTCGAAGTGGCATCACCCGTCCAACGAAATCAAGATCGGCTCCATCGTTCTTCTCACTGATGAGAGATTTCCACCAACGAAATGGCCTCTCGCTCGAGTTACAGCTCTACATCCTGGGAAAGATGGTCTCACCAGGGTAGTCACCATCAAGACGTCTAACTCAATTCTACAACGACCAATCGCCAAGCTCGCTCTTTTGCCAATCTCAACAAAAGAGTCTTGAACATCTTCACGGCACCAATCTATCATCATCTTCAGTCATCATCGTACTCTGGTGAGGATTTACGACCCACACGAGAGGATATCTGTGATGGATGGAAGCAGTGACATCTCGAATAAGGAATTTACGCCTCCCAAGTCTTGGTGTCTCTGCACTGGTTCAGCTCAGTTAGATCTTGGTGAAGTTCTCAAGAGTTCTCAATTAATCTCGAACAAATTAATTTTTTGTTTTGTCTGTTTCAGTTTACTCAATTTGTCAGCAACAGTTGCTGACGGCGGGGAGAATGTTTGGTTATGGACGAATAACCATCAGAAACACTCACGCACTCATACTCACACAGAGCCACTCAAATTTCTTTATCGGTCATCGGCCTACTGACCGTGACCTACTCAACTTTGGCACTCGAGGCGCCACTTGATTGACAGGTGTTCTGACCCGCAATCTATCGAATGATAGATTAATTAATTCAGGACACCTGCCATATTTTCTTGGAATTCTCATCCTTATTCTCGAAAGAGCTATTCTCGCATCAAGTGCAAAAAGTGTTCTCAGAATTTCTCAAATATTCTCAATTAAAAATAGTGAAAAGAAACTCTCAAAACTCTAGAATATCTCAATCAATTATCGTTAAATTAACAAAAAAGTGATATAAAATTGTGATATTTTTATTAGTGATAATTATAATAAAGTTATAATTATATATAAAAATCTCGTGCACGCGTCATTTTTTGACTCACACCACGCTCCTCTCAAAATCCGATTAAATCTCGCGAATCATAAAGAAATATTCGAAAAAACCAGTGAACAACTCAAACACACGGGAAACACCTCCACCCTTTAGATGACTGCAAGAGTGGAGCTCAATGACTTAGAGGGTAGCTCACCCCATGAAATTGCATTTTGTGACCATTGCCCTGGAAACTCCGTGTTTTCACGATCATCACTGACAGTGAAAAAAATACCCTAGTTTCTCCGGGAAGTCACGTACTGGGACACCCGTGAATCCACGAGTCGTGCACGTAGACACTTCGGACTTTCTTGGGAACAGACCACTAAATATGAGTGTGAATTTGGGTTAGTCTCAATGAGGAAAATTATTTCCGCTGTGTAGAATCAACTTTCTTGACTTAAAATATCAACGCATTCCGGATAATCATATTTAATTCAACTCAAAGAAACCCTGGACTCGAAAGAGTTGAATGATGAGTTGTTTAAAGCAATTCGGGGCTTAAACAAGATATTTTGATGGATTCTATTCAAGTATTTCAGGAGATGGACGAAAACATGAAGAGTTTGGCCGAAGAATTTCATCAACCAGGGGAAGATGAAAATGACTGATCAAAATAAATATCGAATTTGCACGTATTCAAAAACACTTTAATATTATAAATTACATCGGATTCTTACTTGCACTTGAAAAACAATGGATTTAAATTATGCATTGGTCATCAACGATGCCATGTATTTGACTACTTCAATGTTTTACTATGTTTCAAATGTAATAGAGCTAATCACAATCACAAAAAATGTAGTAATACATTAAAGTGTCTGAACTGTGCTGGTGACCATGATTCGAAATCATGCAAAAGTCAAGTTGAAAAGTGCCTTAACTGCTTATACTATGTGACAGGATGAGAATTCGCCTAACGTCACACGAATAATTATTCAGTCGATTTTAAAATATTGCGCCAACACAGTAATTGCTAGTTATGGAATGGGTAACTGAATCTTGACAAATAACGACTGACCCATTTTAACCAATGGGAAAAAGGACATCGCGTATCGGAAGAGGGATAAAAGGGGGGAGACGAGCAACGGGCGTACGTTACGCACTTCGCTTTAAGATGTAGTCGAATTAACAGCGTGTAAAATTATTGTAAAATTTTTTGTGTATTTTGTCGACAGAAAGAGACGCTCAAAAAGATTATAAGAATTATTAATAAAATATCATTTGAATTAGAAATGGTATAATTATCAATTTATTTAATTGTCAAATAAGAATAACTGAATTATAATTAACGTGGATTGGACTGGTAAGTAATCTGAAGATTTCACTCTACTTGACTTGTTTGCTTACTCAATCTGTTTTCCGTTTGGGTCACCCGATCGAACCCCCTCTTCGTTTAGTCAAAATAAATCAGTCAAATTATTAATGAATATTTTGTTAATTTTATATAAATTAACTGGCGCTCAACAAAATTGAATTTAACGTCACATCTTGAGCCCCGACAGCCTTTGACCCAGGCCGCGTCGGGTGTAGCTTCTTTACTTGCATTGAAGAATAATAAAATCGACAAATAATTTATACTAAAAAAAGAAGCTGTCTCAACTACAATGAAAAATTCAATAAGAACAGGTCTATTGATCATTGTGCTAATGACATGTGTTGTGAATATTTAGTTTACAAGTTTGAGAATGGAATAAATACTATTGATTATCTTGTTAAATCTAATCTTCCCAAATCTGTCGGTAAGATAGGGAGGATCGTTGATCGCAACATCCCATAATAGCGAGTAAGGGCCAGTTTCCGGGAGTAAAATTGGCGTTAACGCTGGTTTAGCTTAAACCACGGTTACCGTAACTCTGGTTTAACAAGAAAAGTGGAGGAACAATAGTGATACCACTACTGATTGCAGCTGTCAATGGTGTTGCTCATAACGTCATCGCTGAAAGGTCACTATTCATAGTGAGATTTGAATGTTTTCGTTGTGGTACCATTAATCCCGCCATCTTTCTTTTCCAAACGAGAATCACGCTACCTGTGGTTCACGTTGAACCAGAGCTAAGCTAATCCGCAGTTAAGGCTAATTTTCCTCCCGGAAACTGGCCCTAATAAGTTATCGATGGACGAACACACTGATTTAATAATCGAGGAAAATTATTGTGAACTGAACAGTTTAAATATGTTCAAAGAAGAGACATGATTAAAATAATAAACGAGAAATTACAACTAACACCATCTAATTGATTTATCTGTCATCATCTAACGTTCCTAATTTACCGACAGATTGGATCGTGAACCGGAAATCCATAATTTCGCGAAGTTTCTAGTAGCATAACAGAATTTAAAATGCATGCTTTTCCATTATTTTCAGTTCCTTTTTATGCTTTTAATCAATCTAATGAGGAAAAAGGAATGTTCTCAATCATATTAATATAGAAAAAATACTTCTTTTTAATTTTAATTCCTTTTAATTGTGAGTGAGAAGAAAAAGAAGCTTCTAGAAGTTCCATTCTGGAACGATCCTTGACAGATCGTTCTAGACTCCAGGAGCCATATAAAAGGGCTGACTGTCACGCTAATGAGTCAGTCTACAAATGTCATAGGAGCAATTATCATCAAAAAGATCAGTGTTAATTGCGGAGTAATAGAAAAGAAGTGACTATTCTTACTAGTGAAAATAAGAGTTTCGTGAAATCTGGAGTAGGAAATCAACACTCTCAAGTCTTGGGCCATCAACACCTTGCCAGGACTAGCCTGCAAGTTTCTTGAGGTTCCTCCAGACATCTTGGCTAAGCCATTACGAGTTACAATCAACGTGCTCACGTTGGGCAATCATCACTTTGTCGAATGACATTCGCAAAGTTATTGAGCACAATTTAGAGGCTTCATTCACTCCTATCTGCAATTATTGAGATCCTGCGTTATTTCTATTGCGATCCTATCCTGAGTCTCAACAAAATAGATGTTTGATATCTAACAATTTATTTTTGCTGCATCTCACTGTGAGAGAATTAAACACTAATTTTGAAGAATTAGAAGTTTTCATTGAGAATCAGTTAAACCAGATGTAATAATTTGCTTTGGAACGTGGTCACTTGCCTGTGCTACATTTTTTATTTTAAACGACTATAATATTTGTTACGACCATGGTGACATTAACAAAGCTGATCATGTTGTCATGTACACTCAGCAAAAAAATTAAGGGAACAGTAAATTTTGTCAGTTTTTTGGGTAATTTTCAAATGGCTGTAACTTCATCAAAAAACATTGTATCAGATTGAAAAAAGCGGTTGACAAGCTTGAAGTTTCAACTCTTGAAATCTTGGGATGAAAATTTTTTATGACCATCCGTTACAACGAGATAAGAGGGTTGAAAGCGGATTTTTTTTGCATTTTTTCAAATTGATCCACGGACTTCAAAAAAAATTTTCGCCTCAACCCTTATCAGGATTGTGTAGCCTGACCTTTCAGCTTCAACCTTTAACTTCCCGATAGGAAGTTATAAGGATCACTCCTAAAACCGAACTTCTTCAGAGAGGTAGAGGAGCGGTTAGATTATATGTTCGGTAGGTTTCTAGAACGACTCCAAGAGGGGGGGGGGGGTGTATGGATGTGTGTGTGTATGTGTGTGTGTTCGTTTGTATGTGGTCATTATTTTTCCGACAACGATTTCTCTCGAAATAATGATCGGATCGAGATGTTAAATATCGTGATCGATGCATTTTGCTGAGAACTAGAGCTGATTAAATTTTGAGTTGATTTAGTGCAGTCATCCTTTATTTATTCAACAAACAATGAAATGATATCTCCAGAAAGACAAGATACGGAGAAAACACGTCATGAAAGTTGAAGATATGACAATATGGGGAGGGTGGGGCAAAATGGACCCCCAGGGTATAGTGGACCTCGCGGTAAAATGGACCCTTGAGGCAAAATTGATCCTGGGGCAAAAGGGACTCCTATTTTTTATGCATAATTATGTTTTTGAGAGATTTCTACCATCATCTCACGTAGGACCCAGTTAAATCGTGACTCACAGGGCACGCGCAGTTGTTTGCTGTGAATATGTCGGGAAGTTAATTTTGTGACACGTTTGCAGAGTCACAAAAAAAGTTGGAAGAAAAAACCACTTTCAATGGGGAAGTTATTTGTTCCGGCATGAAACACATTTTAACGAGAAATATTCCTTTCTAAAGAGATTCAAAAATTGATATTTTTTCCCCAATAATTTTCCCAGAATTCTACACAGCTGCAAGGCAATCAAACCATTTAACTCTCACCTTTTCCTCAAAATAATAATAATTTTCACTTTTTGAATTTTCTACATACATTTTATCACACAAAAACAGTACTTGAAGCAGTTTATTACTCAGAGAATTATAGCAGTCCCGCTGTTTTTATTATTATTGCTGTTAATCCTCCAAAATTACTTGACCTCCCCTCACTAATTCTTTGCAACCGGTGTCCTCAACCTGCATCAGTAAACGGACCCATTACATTACCACCACCAGCACCTGTGGGAAAAACCCAAACATCCCCACTAGTACTTGTGGAAAAACCCAACCTCCACCAATACCGAAAAGACTCGCCCTTCCTAACTATTTTCAACCAACCACAGAAACCTTACTACACGAAACCTAAACCTCGGCAGCCCCATCAAATTTCTGTATATATATCCCTCAATTTCCAAACTTCAGTCAGTTACGAATCCACTAATAGTGAGAAACCTGTTAGTAAGCCCCTCTTAAGTTTGAACGTCTTGCTCTGTTGAAATATACAGTTACATTTAACATTCACATTCATCTTTTGATAGTATAAATTTCCGTGTAATTTATGAATATTGTAATTGAATAAATATTTGTTTATTTTTGATTTATCAAAGGTCTCATAGAAATTATTGAATTCACCTCAAGTAGCGATCCGAAAAATTAAAGCTCCCCCCTACCACTACCACGGAAACAAATGGTCCTTCGAGCCGGATAAACGAGGTGAAATAATATAATTTCAAAAACCCACGATATTAAATTATAGTTAGAGTCCAAGACCACTCAAGTTCTAAAATCAAATCAATCAAATCTAAACTTGCATCATGTCAAGTGTATTCAGATGTGCGCAAATGAAAACAGCTCTGATCAAATTCTAAACGTTCATCAGTAGCTTTACAAATTCACCAATCAGCCAAGCCAAGTTTAATTTGATGATTGAAAATTTGAAAGAAGTGTAACGGTTGACTTGACTGACCTTGAGCCAACGCGTTAAATGCACTGAAATTCCTCAAACTGACCCAAATTTATGCTCCAAATTTTTCCCCAAATTACTCCCGATTAATTTCCCTTCATTTAAACTGGGCGCCAGTCGTTTTCATGAAATTCTAAGAACTTGGGGGAAAACGACAAATCCCCAAGTTTTACTCTAATTCAACGAAATTACAAAACCCCAAAAAGACTCTAATTTTACCCGCTTTTTTATATGAAACTCTCAATTAATCCCGAGGGGGAGAGGGGACGATACCCTCTATTTGGGTATTCGTGACGACAAAAACTTTACACAAAACTCATGACAAATTTTAACTCAAATCACGTAAATTCGATATATTCAGAAAAATTAATTATATACACGTAAATTGAAAAAAACATGAAATATTTAAAGAAATTTTTCGTGAATAATATTATAATTATTTCACACTAATTATTAACTCTAAATTTAACTCAGAATGACCAACAATAAATCCAATATTAGCCGGGTGGACTCACCCGGAACAGACGCTAACTTGTAACGGTTGGCTTGACTGACCTTGAGCCAACGCGTTAAATGCACTGAAATTCCTCAAAACTGACCCAAATTTATGCTCCGAATTTTTCCCCAAATTACTCCCGATTAATTTCCCTTTATTTAAACTGGGCGCCAGTCGTTTTTCGAAACTTCAAGAGCTTGGGGGAAAACGACAAATCCCCAAGTTTTATTCTAAATCAACGATAATACAAAACCCCAAAAAGACTCTAATTTTACCCGCTTTTTTATATGAAACTCTCAATTTATCCCGAGGAGGAGAGGGGACGATACCCTCTATTTGGGTATTCGTGACGACAAAAACTTTACACAAAACTCATGACAAATTTTAACTCAAATAATATAAATTCGATATATTCAGAAGAATTAATTATATACACGTAAATTGCAAAAAAAACATGAAATATTCAAAGTAACTTTTCGTGATTAATTTTATAATTATTTCACACTAATTATTAACTCTAAATTTAACTCAGAATGACCAACAATAAATCCAATATAGCCGGGTGGCCTCACCCGGAACAGACGCTAACTCGACGTTTTCTTTACTTTAAATTCTTTACTCAAAATTCTTTACCTCTAATCTTTTACTCAAAATTCTTTACTCTAAACTCAAAATATTAATTGTACGGGGACTCGCGTACCTTACGTTATTTGTGCTGTCTTTCCTCCGTGTCGACCTCTCTTTATTTTCTTTACTCCAATTTTCTTACGTAATTCTTTACAATTTTCTTTACGTTTCTCTACACGATGTGATCGCCACGGTGTCCCGGGAGAAGAAGAACGAGTCTTCTCTCCCACGACTTGGCATTGGGTTCCCTCGGCTGTTTCCGCTCAATTTCGGTAGAGCCGAGGCCCAACCCAACCAATTGTCCCGCGAGTCCCCCACTACTTTACCCTAACGTCACTGGCTTTACTTGAATTTCTCTTAAACTAACTAATTCCAAATAATGTACAAAAATAATCATAATAACTCGGACAATATTTTCCCGACAATAATAAACGGAGAACTTTAGTCTTTTCTTTCCACACACATAACTTTAGTCTTTATTTTCACACTTTTAATATTAGTCTTTTCTTTCACTGACTCCAATGCTGATTCTGGTGATCTCCAGTTTCTCTCGCTGTTGGCCAACATTCCCTCTAGTTGGCTGATACTGGACCAAACGAGTAGATGCTGCTTTCGTCCCAGTTCTCCCGAATTGGCCTTGATATCCGATGAATAATCTCTGGGACTGGGGAAACTCTTCTCCAGTCCTACCTCTTGACTTTTTCTCCGTTTTCTCGGAGTTAATTTCAACGAAACAAACAAAAATAATTAGTGAGGTCACAAAATATGTTGACCTCACTCTGGATATTTGCTGTCTTGACTCCAAATGAGCCCTATCCTCACCGGGTACCGCGAATCGCGACCAAAACCGTGATTTTCATGAAATTTATTTCTTATTTTAATTTTATTGATTCTGTGACGGTAAAAACCGTCACAAACTCTCGACGTTTTCTTTACTTTAAATTCTTTACTCAAAATTCTTTACTTTAATCTTTTACTCAAAATTCTTTACTCTAAACTCAAAATATTAATTGTACGGGGACTCGCGTACCTTACGTTATTTGTGCTGTCTTTCCTCCGTGTCGACCTCTCTTTATTTTCTTTACTCCAATTTTCTTTACGTAATTCTTTACAATTTTCTTTACGTTTCTTTACACGATGTGATCGCCACGGTGTCCCGGGAGAAGAAGAACGAGTCTTCTCTCCCACGAGCTGGCATTGGGTTCCCTCGGCTATTTCCGCTTAATTTCGGTAGAGCCGAGGCCCAACCCAACCAATTGTCCCGCGAGTCTCCCCACTACTTCACTTGAATTTTTCTCAAACTAAACTAATTTCAAATAATGTACTAAAATAATCATAATAATTCGGACAATAATTTCGCGACACTGGTACATGGAGAACTTTTGTCTTTTCTTTTGACACACATAATTTCAGTCTTTATTTTCCACTGTGTCCCACACTGATCCTGGTGATCCCCGGTTCCTCTCGCTGCCGCCCAAGGTTCATCAGTGTTGGTTGGTGTTGGACCAACTCCTCGGATGCTGCTTTGGTCCCGGCTCCTCTGGATTGTCCCTGGTTCTGATAATTGGTTTGTGGGACTGGGAAAAATCCTTCCCAGTCCTACTTCTCGTGCTTTACTCCAAATTTTGGAGTTAAATTGAACAAAAATAAACAAAAATAATTAGTGAGGTCACAAAATATGTTGACCTCACTCTGGACATTTGCTGTCTTGACTCAAAATGATCCCTTTCCTCACCGGGTACCGCGAATCGCGACCAAAACCGTGATTTTTATCAAAATAATTAATTATTCTTATTTTTATTAATTCTGTGACGGTAAAAACCGTCACAGAAGTCTTTGCACAATTAGTAGAATTAACGGAGAATCTTTTGAAGATCGATGCTGAAAACGCGAAGGCAAACCATCAGGAGATATAGAGGAAATGACAAAAACCTATTTGGATCTCCTCGCAGAATCTGAATTGCTGAAACCACGAACACCAAGTCGCCAGCTGGATAATTCTTCAAGAACAGGCAATTCATTAATGTCGACAACCAATCAGATCAACATGGATCACACGCTTTCGAGGATGCCGAAACTAGAGTTGAAGAAAGGGCCTAGCCGAATAAGTATGGCCAATATGCCCCTTCAAATTTCCACAGTGGTGATATTTTACCAAGTTTGTGATGTGATAAGAGAGCCGCGGGCAGAATTTCAGCCTCCTCCTTCAAGTTTTCGTGATTTCAGGAGGTAAAAACTGCTTTTTTCACATTTTCACGGTTTTCGTATGACAAAAGACCACCAAAAAATCTGAGTAAAATCTGAAAAATCGAAAATATCCCCAAAAAAATGATTTTATTGTTTTTTCATCTCTTCACGATTGAATCCTCTGAATAAAAAAATGTTCTACATTTTAAAAAATCGTTCATTTGTTTCAGGATCATCCGACCACACTTGGAAAATTTGACGTGATCTGGCATCAAAATATCTATGAATTCATTAAAAAAAAAATTCAAAATTCCACCTGCAACGACTTCATAAAAAAGAAAAATGCAAAATTTTCATGTTTTCCAACAAAAAATCATATGAAAATCTCTTCTAGGAGTTCTCTGATGATTTTCCTCATCTAGGATCATACTATAATTTTTCACTACATTATATTCAATAGAAATGTTGTCATTAACTCTAACTATGTGTATTTTTCAACAATATTCCATGACTTGGAAGGTATTGAAAAATAATTTCAATATTGCTTTCGAACGGATTTCTTAGAAAATCAATGAAATTAACCCCACGATCATGCTATCGATGTAACATATGAATATAAATGAAAACTGATTCGATTCATTAGCTTGACATTCATAAAATAAAGAAAAACGACCGATTTTCAGAAACTCACAATTGGATCGAATAAATTTTTTTTTTATTAAGCTGGTATTTTCCCACAATTAACAGGAATCAGTTATTAAGGACAATCATTCAAAGTCTAATAAATATCAATCTTCATCATTATCACTGTTGATGACTTCAGTGAGTTCTTCCAGATTGAAAAGTCTTGTCAGAATTGCAGCTGGTCTTATAATTCTAGATAAATATCGAGCGTTTGACAAATAATAAATTACTGCTGCGATGTGTGAACAGCATCCGACAGTGCGTTTCCCATTTGGACAATCACGGTCCAAAGAAAAGTAAAAGAATCTCAAGAACATCTGTCGAAAAGTTTTGAAATCAAGAACATTGGAATCGTAAACCATTACCTCGGGATAGAATTCTCTGAAACAAAAGAAGGAATCAAAATGAATCAAAAGGGGTATATCCAGGACATTCTTGAACACTTTAAAATGACTGAAGCAAATCCAGTAACCACGCCACTGGATCCAGCAATAAAATTGAAGAAAAGCGAAGAAAGAACGAAAGAAGAAGAGAAATTACCATACAGAGAATTAATGGGAGCACTGATGTACTTAGCTGTATGTACACGACCAGATATTTCTCATGCGGTTAGTTACTTGAGTCAATGCAATAATTATTACGACTCTTCACACTGGACAGCCGCAAAAAGAGTCTTGAGATATTTGAAGGGAACTGAAAATATCGGACTATCCTTCAAGAGACAGTGATCATCACTCGTTGGATACGTTGATGCCGACTGGGCCAACTGCACAGATGATAGAAGATCATTCACTGGTTACGCTTTCCTCTTAGGAGACTGCCCAATTTCCTGGGAATCAAGAAAACAGCGGACAGTAGCTCTTTCTTCTACCGAAGCAGAGTATATGGCGTTAACTGAAGCGGCAAAAGAAGCCGTATATTTGAAACGTTTCCTAATCGAACTCGGATTCCAGGAACTGAGTCATGTCAAACTCTTAAATGATAACTGTGGAGCTCAGAAATTGGCAAAGAATGCTGTGTTCCATAGTAGAACAAAACACATTGATGTGAGACACCATTTCGTGAGAGAAATCCTCAGAGATGAAGAACATTTCCATATTGAGTGTGTCTCAACAAACGAAATGGCTGCTGACGTACTGTCGAAAGGACTTCCTTAATCAAAACATCAACGATGGTTAGAAATCTTGCATTTACGAAATGTCGAGAAGTGAATTCATCGTATACATTTCGAGGGGAAGTATTGAGGAAAAGACAATCGTCGTTAGATCTTCATCTCGTTCTATGTTTTGACATCTGTTAGTTGAATTTAAAACTCACACGTATCAACAACCGTTGTATAATTAATCAACATATTTACTAGATTAACGTATTATTTAATCTCTCTTGAGTCCACTGGTTCAACAAAATTATATTCATTATTTGTAATTTTCCACGCAAATCACGCAGAAAAAAAGCAAAAAACGAATCGGTTGCGCGGTTCCCGAGATAAATATTTAACTTTTCCTTTCCGGGACCTGGATTCGAACTTGGAGTCCTCTGATGATTCGCTTCGCTTGCCCAGGCAGAAAAAGTGCCTTGCATTCAGCCTGGCGCGAGGCTGTCTCGCAAGGTTCCAACTGAGCGCAATGTTACTAAAACCTAGATGGCGCGCGGCGTTTGCCTTGCGCGTAGCCGTCTGGACCCTTGCTTGCACTGCTAGCTTACGGTGTAATCTTGGCGCAAGATTGCACTGCAATGAAGAGTCCAGGTTTTCCAATTTTTCCTGTTTTCATAAATATAATTGTGGGTATAAACATTACGAGTACATCAAATTTCAATTCATTTTATTTCTAAAAAAGCCACATACTAATCAAGATAAATTTATATTGTTTAAAACAGAAAATCCAATTCTTCTCCGGAATCTGAGGATGTTTCCGTGAGCTCCTGCTTGGAAAGCATGGGATCAAGACGAAAAGTTGAAGGTTTCGCAAACTGGGAATCTTCAGGGTTATTATGTACAGCAATTGTTATTGTTTCTTCATCATTGAGAGTTCCATTGCCCGTGGTCTCTTTACTTCTTTCCCTCGTTCTTAACGCCCGTTGACCATCCCAATCCTTTGATTGGATTAAAGCGGTGCCTATTGCGGATTTAGCTTCTTTCTCTGTGATCCCTCCATGCCCACAGATAAGGGTTTCTGAAAATTGAAATGATCATTAATAATGTTAATTTTGATACTAATCCGAAATATGCCCGATTAGTCGGGCGAAAGCATTCGTTTATTCTCCATAGGATTGAAATGAGAAGACAAGTCGTTATGTTTGAGAGCAATGGGGAATTTCGATTCCCCTTCTAGAATAGGAAGATTGGATTGCATTGACTCTTTTTATTTCAAGCAATTTAAAAACAGGGACGAGGGAAAATCATGCTAGTAAAGCGACTGTTTCAAATTCTGACATTGTCTCACCTGTGATGCACTTCACGAATGTTGGCGTATTCAAATCCATTACAAATTTTTTTTGCATTTGTTTCGTTGCAGTGTACTGCATTGCAACGTAACGAGTTAAAAACTTTTTCAAGATCTCTGCGGCACTGAGAGACGAATTTTCCGAATTAAGGCGCCTCAGAACCTGCACATAAATTCGAAATTTCAATGGTCAATATATTGAATAATAGCCAAGGAACTATTTAATCATATGCGATGAAAAAAAAATTGGGAAAAACTCAAATATTGAGACCATTCGTCTTAAGAAAATTCTTCTTTGGAGATAATTCAAAAAGTTGTTGAATATAATATGTAACGTCCGTCTGTTAATTTAATTATTTTCTTTTCTTCTTTAAATTTATTAGAATAATTGATAAGAGCAGATGAGAGTTTAATACATAGGCCTTTTCTGAGGACAATAAAATTTTGAGGAAACGGTTATTGTACAGTACCACATTACATCACATATTTTAGAGAGAATCCCAAAACCTAAGACAGTTTGTAAACACAATACAGGTGAGAGTAACAGATGGTGTGTGCAGGTGAGGCCCCCTCGCCTTGCCTTTCGTTCAATTTAAAACAATCAAATATCAATAAAACCGAAGTGAAAATTACTTTAGCTGTTCATGTTTCTAGAAGTGATGGGCTACAGGACTTCTAGGAAATCTAAAAAATGTCAACAAAAAGTAATTTATGTTAGACGAACCCAAGCTGAAACCGTTGAAATTGAATCAATTGGGGAGGGAATGATGGACATCCCCGGAACAGCCAATAGAATAGACCCACATATAGGATAGTTGGAATAAGTCTATGTGGAAGGGATGGAGTGATCCCGAAGCATTGGTCCCTGAGACCGTTGGAAGATTAGGGAAACACCTTCTCAAAACCCTTCAAAACCCACGGAATATTCTGTTTTGTCACAAGTCGGGGGTCAGCAAGTCGGAAGAAATGAGTGTGAGAAGTCGGTTAAAGAAGTTGGTTAGTGTCAGAAGCTAGAGTTAGCAGTCAGTCTGTCGAGAACTAGTTCAGTTGAGATCATATACTCAAAATGAGAAAGCGTAAGAAAAAGAAAAGGAATAATAAGTAAAATCAAGAATTCACTGGTTTACTAAGTTTGAATTATCAAATAAATGAATTTACTTACTAGTTCAACTTCTATGCACAAAGATGACTTTCGTAAGAGAGAGAGGGAGAGACAGAGAGATAACGGAGAGAATCACACGTACACGTCTGTCGCGGGACTTATTCGATGTATGTCCCCAGGTAGAAAAAGTGCCTTGCGGTTAGCTTGGCGCGAGGCTGCCTCGCACGATTCAAACTGGGCCCAACGTTACAAGAACTGAGATGGCGCGCGGTATTTCTGTAACGTGTAACCAACTGGGTCCCTGCGTGCGTGGCTAGTTTGCGTGCAATCTTGGCGTAAGGCTGCACTACAATGAAGAGCCCAGGTTTTTCAATTTTCGCTGTTTTTATAAATATAATTATGGGTATAAACATTACCAATACATTAAATTTTATTTCTAAAAAAGCCACATGTTGATCAAGATAAATTGATATTGTTTAAAACAAAGAATCCGATTCTTCTCCGGAAACTGAGGATGTTTCCGTAAGCTCCTGCTTGGAAACCACGGGATCAAGACCAAAAGTCGAAGATCTTGCGAACTGGGAAACTTCAGGTTTATTATGAACAGCAATGCTTATTGTTTCTCTATCATTGAGAGTTCCATTGCCCGTCTCTTCACTTCTTTTCCTCGTCCTTAACGCCCGTTGACCATCCCAATCCTTTGATTGGGTTGAAGCGGTGCCTATTATGGATTCAGCTTCCTTCTCGGTGATCCCTCCATGCCCACAGTTAAGAGTTTCTAAAAATTGAAATGATCATTAATAATGTTAATTTTGATACTAATCAGAAATATGCATGAAATTCTTCATCAATAGATTGTATTTGAGGAGGAAGAAACGTAAACTACTTACTGTAACTTTACTGGACACAATAGCTGCGCTGATGAATCTTTCAATACAATTGTGGAGTTTTTTCTCTCCACAATAATGCAATAACACTAACGAACGGAACTGATCACTAAAATGTCATACTAATAGAGTTTTCATACAAATATGTAAATATTAGAACAACAAATAGTTTGTAAGCTTTACACGTCACTGAATAACACTTGGAATCTAAAAATGAAGTACGTCAGTCGGTGGTTAACGTTGTACTGAAAATATTTTCTGTCAAATCTCAACAGAGAGCTGAAAAGTGACGAAGAGAAAGAAAGAAAGTTCACCAAACCATTTTTAAAAAAATGTGGGAGAGAGAACCCCTCTGAGTAGAGTCACGAACCCTGCCGGACACAACATGTGGTGTTTTATTACCCAGGAATACTTGCACAAGGAAGAGGGACATCGATTCTACTACCTTCACTTATTGTAGTTTTGGGAGATACCCAATTTTCTGATTTTTCGAATTTTCCAATATTTTTCAATCTTGCATTTGTTATCTTTCATGAATTTACAGAAAATATTATTCAAATGAAGTTTTAGTTCTTCACTCGCATACCAGTTCAATTTTTTTCTTCAATAAATTGATTTTGATCTATATTTTAACTATCTCTGATTTGAAAATTCCGGAAGGGTGGTAAGGGGATAAAAGAAATCATAACCACCCAAAAAATGACTTTTTTTTGCCAATATCTCAAAAATTGCAAATAATATGAAAAAAACTTTAGAACAAAAGTTGAAAATATCAAAATTCTTCACAAAATTGTGCAGATTCACTTTTCATATTTTTGCAAAATTAACCAAGATATTGACAGTTGGAAATTTTCTTATACGGCTTAGCCGCAGGAAAGATGCCAAAATCTTTAAAAAAATCGTATAAATATGGAGAATTAATATTGTTTACCTTTTTTTTTAACATATCTACAACATACGGAGAATGATTTCTGAATAACAATTTTTTTCATCGACTCATTAAAAGTCATTAAATAATTAATTTTTTAAACTTATCATTCTACTATTCAAATTGTGTTTTAATTTTTTTTTTCAATATTCACATTCTCTGCACACTTCACAAAATGTAAATATTGAAAAAAAATTTCAATATAATTTGAATAGTAAAATAATAAGTTTAAAAAATTAATTTTTTAGTAACTTTTGAATGAGTCGATGAAAAGAAAAATCGGTCTCTTTGAAATCATTCTCCGTATTTTGTAGATATTTATACGATTTTTTGAGGCTTTTGGGATTTTTCCCGTGGCTAAGCTGTATAAATTTTTTTTCAAACTGTCAATATCTCGGTTAATTTTGCAAATACGGAAAAACTGTATCCTAACAATTTTGTGGATAAGTTTGATATCTTCAACGTTTGTTCGAAACTTTTCTTCATATTATTTGCCATTTCCGAGATATTGGCAAAAACGTCATTTTCGAGGTGGTCTTGATTTTTTTACCCTTTTGCCACCCTTTCAGGATTTTTCAATCGTAGTTATTTGAAATATGGATCAAAATCCATTTATTAAGAAAAAAAATTGAGCTGATATGCAAGTGAAAAAGTTGTGACGGTTTTTACCGTCACATAATTAATAAAAATCAGAAAAGTTAGTAAAATCAACTAAAATCGCGATAATGACCGCAACTCGCGGTACCCGGAGAGGACAGGGCTCATTTTGAGTCGATCCAGCATATGTCCAGGGTGAGGTCAACAGAAGTTAATGACCTCACTAATTGTTTTTGTTTCTTTTTGTCCAATTTAACTCCTAAAATTGGAGAAAAGTTCGTGGGTCAGGACTGGGGAGGAACTTCCCCAGTCCCAAAGATAAAATTAGCAGCACCAAGGGCACCCGAGAGGAACTTGGGAAGACGCAGCATCCATCTACTTGGTCCAGCATCAGCAGCCGAGGGAATGTTGGCCAACAGCGAGAGAGGCGGGAGATCGCCAGAGAAAACGCCGAAGCCACAGTGAAATAAAAGACTCGAGTGAAAATAAAGACAAAAGTTCTCCATGTATCAGTGTCGCGAAATTATTGTCCGAATTATTGTCATTATTTTTCTACATTATTTGGAATTATTGAGTTTAAGCAGAAATTACGTAAAGCCAGTAACGAGAGTAAAGGAGTGGGGGACTCGCGGGACAAGTGGTTGGGTTGGGCCTCGGCTCTACCGAAATTGAGCGGAGATAGCCGAGAAAACCCAATGCCGACTCGTGGGAGAGAAGACTCCTTCTTCTTCTCCCGGGACACCGTGGCGGTCACATCGTTGAGAGTAAAGAGTTAAGATAATCGAAGTAAAGAGTCAGAAAATTGAGGAAAACTTGAGTAACGTAAAGAAGAGTTAAGAGAGGCCAAGACGGAAAGGAGGAACATACAATATAAGGTACACGAGTCCCCCACAAGGTTTAATATATTGAGTTGAAAGGATTAATTAAATTGAGTTTTGTAGTAAAAAGAGCAAAATTGAGAGACGCCGAGTTAGCGTCCGTTAAGAGTGGGGGTCAACCCCACCACTTTAGAGTCACATTTGTTCATTCTGAGTTAATGTAAATTATCATTATTATATCATTAGCTGAAAAACTTCTCTTTTTTTTCCCTATTTAAATGTATACGTATTAATTTCATTGAATATACTTAATTTTTATTGTTTAAACCGAAAATTTCAGGAGTTTGGTGTAAAGTTTTGTTCTGTCCCGAATACCCAAAGGGAGGGTATCGTCCCCTCCCCCCCTTGAGATAGGAAAAGAGTTTCGCGTCAGGGAGCGGGTAAATCTAAAGTCTTTTTGGGGTTTTATAGTTCAACTGAATTAAAATAAAACTTGGGGATTTGTCGTTTTCCCCCAAGATCTTAGAATTTTGAAAAAACGACTGGCGCCCAGTTTAAATAAGGGAAATTTAATCAGGAGTAAATTGGGAAAATTCGGAGTATAGATTTTGGTCGAGTAACATCAAATTTTTTCGTGCATTTAACGAGTTGGCTCAAGGTCAGTCAAGCCAACCGTTACAAAGTAGAACTCCTCTTTATCGGACAATCATTTCTGACAGGAGTTAGCTTGGCCCAAGCTAGAACTGCCAGTCAAAAGTAAGCCTTGGGTGCGCTACTCCCCCACGAAAAAAGTTCTATGCTGAAATAGAGCTGAAAATATATCCTCGAATATGAGTGAAGATAGATTTTAGAATATAAGAAGAAATAACTCCAAGATATACGACATTTTGCCGTTTTCTTATATTTTTAGGATATAATTTGGTCTTCTAATCTAGATTCTAAGACCAAAATCATAATTTTTTATTATAATTTCTATTATAAATTCTCAAATTGAAACTAAGCCTTAAACCGAAACTGAAGTGGTAAAAGAATAATCTCAGTTACCACTACCAAAATACAATTTTGTTTCCAAAATAATGAGGAATTTTAGTTCATCACATTCGTTTGATAGCAATTACTATCCCTTCTAAGACGCTTCCCTATCGCTTCGTGACCCGAAATACCATTTTTTTCGCATGAAAATTCTACCGACCTGAGAGATTTGAACGCAGGACCCTACGACTAGTAAGCCTACGCTTTGTACCACGGAGCTACGCACGCCATTTTAATTTCGAGAACATGGACTGCCTACATACACTCAAATACTTTTTATATGTATTCAACTATTGTATTTAACTTTGCATGTATTCTATTTACCTTAATTATAACGAAATGTTAGATTGAAAATCATGAAAATTACAATTTTTTATATGTAATTATTTGCGAAATGTATTCTTTCCTATATATTGATACCTTGAGCTTTAATAAAAGAATATAGGACTCTCCTTAGTTCCTACTATCTCTTTTTTTTTCATTGAAATCCTATTTTATATAAAATTTTATCAATTCCAATACATTTTCTTGACTTGCCTTAATTTGTTATAATTTTCGATATATCCTGAAGGTTTATCTGTGCTCAGAATTTAATTTTAACTCACAAATATATAGCAACATATATATTTTTATAACTTCCGTTATATTCTGTAGATCTATCTGTGGTTACATTTCAATCATGAATAATATATATATCTTAGTATATATATTTTCATAGTTTCTTTTATAATCAGAGGATCTAACCTCGATTATAATTTGATTATCTTGAGCAAATATATTTCATCTTATATCTTTATATTTTCTGAGATATATTATCAAAGACACATCTGAGGATATATCTTGTTGTTATAATTCTAATTATATCATAATATAATTTTTATTATAACTGGATATATTTAAAGAAAAATATAATTTGGAAGATATAACTGGACATATCATAGGAATATAAGTGATTATAAGAAATTATATCTGCTCACATTTTACATTATAACTTTCTTCGTCGTCTAGAGCAACCCTGTAGCAAGGTTACCCAAACATGTTCGTAGCTAATCTGACTGCGCACGGAGGAACCATGGTTGCGCCAAGCTTGCATTTCACAACATTGCGTTATCCACCTTGAGCCAATGTTGAGTCTCGCAGATGCAAGATACATTTCTACCTGGGTCGCTGAATCTATTTTATGCTACGGCTCTTGAATTTTGGCCAGAAAATCGATGACTTCGTTTTAACTTAAAACAACAGAAAAAACTTTTTTCTTATGCATTAGCGAAAACAATCAAGGGATCACAGAAAAATTTCCTATTTTTAGCGGTTTTTCAAATGGCCGTATCTCTTTCAAAAATGATCGTATCGGAGTTTTAAAAAAACAGTTTGGAGCTTGAAGTCTCTAATTTTTAAATCTTGGGACGGAAATTTTTTTTGGTCTGAAGATCTCAAAACTAGAGACTTCAAGTTTCAAACTGCTCTTTTTTACTCCGATACGATCATTATTTAGAAAGATACGGCCATTTGAAAAACTGCTGAAAATTTGGAATTTTGATTTGATTTTTTAATTGTTTCCGCCAGTGTAGTAAACGTCGATTTCTGATATTTCGAGAAGGAACTACTATAAAACTCCTAAAAACGACTTGGAAAGAATAAAATAAGCAAAAACAAATTTTTTGTCACATTATATTAGAAAAAAATTTCAATTTACTCATTTGGCACAGGAGGGAAATATTAGTTGTGGATATTTACAATGATATTCTCATGAAAAAATGAAAAATTTTCAAAACATGCGAATTTATGTTCAAAAAAAGCGAAAAGTGGCTTAAAAAATCGAAGATATTTGAATCCTATTTTCATCGAGTGCTCAAAAAATTCGTGTTATAGCCTAGTGTAACATATATTTTTTCCCAAAAAAACAAACGTGTCGCTCTTCAAAAAAAGTCAAAATTTTGGTTAAAAATTAAGAAAAAACGGTGAAAAATACAAAAAATTGGTTTTTATATTGTTTTTTTCGGAAACTACGTCTCAAAACAAAGGAAATAGCCACCTGTAAGATATGGTTACGATCATTTAATCAGGAGATATAAGTATTTGAAAATTACCATATTGTTGATTTTTTGCGATATTCAAAAATTCATATCTCCGAGGTTTTTGAAAATTGAGGGCTCGAAATTTGGGTTGAGGCATATTTTGATACGTATCAAAACATATGAAAAATTCAGCTGAATCAAAAAATACAATTTTTAAGATCTGGTGATTTGACATTCCATGTCTCCCCCATATGTAAATTGAGAAAACTTTCAGATGCAAAGAGTATCGGGCAAAGGGAAGCTGATAATTGAAAAATCAGTAAGTTCATTCTGGTATTAATTAACAAGTCAATTAATTGAAGTAAAGGGAAATGATATAATTCCACGGGATTATCTTGGAATCTGAGGAAAATTTTCGAGAAATTGTTCTAGTGGGAATTAACTCTCCTATTTTTGCTGAAATTATGAGCTGAAAAAAAAGAGATTAATTTCATCCAAAAATTCGTTAATCTGCAATCCATAAAATTGGCAATAAAAATTCGCATGATCTTCTTGACTTGAATGAGAAATAAATTAATAATTAAAACAGATTTTCGTTAAGCTGCAAATACCCTTGCATGAGTACCAGTTCGTCGGACCAAATTGAGCCAAAAAAAAAATTTAATCCAACTCTGATATATAAGTGGGCATAGGCTTTCATTCTCATGTTAGTTAGTGATTAGTTTATGAACCATACTTTAAGGAAAAAATTCTGCAGAGAAGATATTTCGAAACTCTCTTTAAATAAACGTGTTATTTCTACTTTTGTTATTCATCCAAGACCGAATCCAATACAGTGCACGTTTCGAATAAGGCGTCTAAGAGTCTTGTAGGAGAAGGCGATTCCTGGAATCGTCGTTCCCCCACTCCTGTTGCCAAATCAACGCGCAGTGTTTTGGGTCTGGCTGTCCGCAATAAGGCGTTCGGTTGAAAGAATTAAAAACTGAACATTTTGTACAATTCAAATTACAATTAAACTTTTTTTAAATCAAGATAGTGACAAATACACATTGAAGAAAGTAAGTACTTTTTTAATTAGTATAAATGATAGAAATTTCGTTGAAAAAAAATAGGTATCCCTGATGAAACTTGGAACAATGGTATTATCCCTGATGAAATGAACAATAATGGTAGAACAAAAGATCCATTGATGTCAGTCAATTTTTTAACAGATTCTTTGAATATTTTGTATGATATGTAAGAAAAGAAATATTTAACTATCATTTTCTTATTTTTGTTAAAAATTAAGAATTAAACCAAAGTTGAAAGAAAGTTCAATAATAGATGAATTATCCAAAAATAATTTGATTTTTCCTCTTTCTCGCTAACGCCTTATTCAAAACATCGGGACCTAAAGAACAGCGCTGGAGGAGAAGCCCGATGGTGGGGGAACCAACTCATCGCGAATATAAACATTGCGCCTTATTCGAAGACGCCTTATTCGGGACGTGCACTGTATACCACCCTGCAAGAAAAGCCCTGATTATAAGTATTTTCAATTTATGAAGCAAGTGCTCCATGCTCCTGTAAATTCTGAAAAGTACTTGATTCCAAGTATCTGTTGTACTAGTGACAAGTATCTTTTATACTGCTGTCAAGTATAAAAGATACTGGTGGCAAGTATCATTTATACTGCTGTCAAGTATAAAAGATACTAGGGACAAGTATCTTTTATACTAGGACTGAGTATATTTTAGACTCAACCCGAGTATTTCGCGGATCAAGGGGATATACTTCTGAGGAGACTATCCACTACTACTAACAAGTATAATTAATGAATTTTCACAAGTTTCTCAAAAATACTTGCCAGTAGTATAATTCATACTGGAGAGAAGTATACTTTTTTTTGAGTGTAGGGATGTGCGAATTATTCGAATTGTCGAATAATTCGACGCGAATCGAATACGAATATTCAATTCGAATTTCGAATCGAATAATTCAAAAATCGAATATTCGATTTTCGATCAAATAATTCGAAAAATCGAATATTCGATTTTCGATCGAATAATTAGAAAAATCGAATATTCGAAATTGTATCGAATAATTCAATATTCGATGGTTTTTCTCGGATATTCGAATGATTCTCGTTCTGCAATGAAAATTTGAAGCGTGAGAACATCATTCAGCATCTTTTCGTGAGCCCCGTGAGTCTTGTAATAATATAAATAATTATTCCAAAATTTACTTACTTTTTTTCACTGAATTAGTTCTACGGTGTGTTCGGAATGATCGAACCGGTAAAGGTTTGGTAAATTTCACCAAGCTCTCACTCGAAGCTGTTCAGAATTAGCGAGGAGGTAAATTATACTCACAGCTCAGTAAAATTATGAAAGCCGCTGATTTTAACTTTGAGATGCACTGAAAAAATGAAAAAGAAAAAGCAGTGAACTGCTAATGCCCCAATCCTTATGCGTCGATTAATTGTCTGCCAAATGCTTCGATGTGGAAGCAAAAAATGTGACTGTATAGGTTTGGAGCCAGACAAACTATGTGTATGAAGGAAATTGAAGGAAAATTATTTGTTTTGTTAATAAATATTTTTTTAATTTGCAAAAATTATTCCATTCACCCTTTTCAGCTTCCCTCTGGGAAATAGTAACAGATAGAAATAACAGTCATAGGACCTCTTCTATAGAATATTGAATTCTCTACAAAAAAATCAGCGGCGGTATTTTTCCACTCTTCATTGCCTAAAAGTTAGAAGCGGCCGAAAATGAGTTACTCCGAAACGAAGCATTTTGAGACACCTTCCGATTCTCTCAACTTTTAAGCAAAAAAAGATAGAGAAATATCCTCGCTGACTTTTATCGTAGAGAATTCAATACTCTACAAAAAAGGTCTCTTGATCTTATCTCCATTTGTTATCATTTCCCAGAGAAAAGTTGAAAACGGTAAGAAAAAAAAAATTGCAAACTTCAACATTTTTGATGAACAAAACAAACAATTTAACCCTAATTTTCTTCATGCACATTGTTCATTGGGCTCCAAGCCTCCAACTCATATTTTTCGGATGGTTTCGGCGCATTTTAGAATAAGGGCGATTTCACCAATTCTCAAATAGAGTTTCGGCTCCAAATTTTGGGGGCGACTTTTCAGTCCTCATCGATTAAAACCATTAAAATGAAGAAAATCCTCAATTCTAAACCATTCTGCCCCATTATCGAAGCAAAAATCAATGAGTTTTGATTTTTGCATCAAAATTCTCTCTTAAGAATGACGGGAGTAGCTAAATGGAAAAAAAATACAAAATATAGATTTTCATCGCAAATTTTCTGAAAAAAATATCCTTGTTCGTCTTTGTCCTTGTTTCCGAGGTGAAAATGCTCTTTGAAAACTTCAAATGCTTGTTTCGAATCGTTCCCCCAATTTTTTTTTTCAATTTTTTTATTTTTTTCTGAAAATTTGCAAAATTTGCTAGGAACTATATGATTTTTGGCCCCTGCTCTTGAAAACCCCAGCGACTGTAATCAAAAATTTGAAATTTGATATTTATTAAGAACTAACAATAAATGCAAGCTGAAAAGATAGATGTTGCAAAAGTCATATGTATATTGATCACATTTCATAATTCTAAATGGAAAACATCAGTTGTTTAAATGTTTTCCATTTAGGATTATAAAATGTGATCAATATACATATGTCTCTTGCAACATTCATCTTTTCAACTTGCATTTATTGTTAGTACTTAATAAGTATTAAATTTCAAATTTTCGATTACAGTTGCTGGGGTTTTCAAGAGCAGGGGCCAAAAATCATATATGGCCGATTACCAACAAAATGAAAATCATATAGTTCCTAGCAAATTTTCCAAATTTTCAGTAAAAAATGAAAAAATTAAAAAAAAAATTGCGGAACGATTCGAAACAAGCGTTTGAAGTTTTCAAAGAGCATTCTCACCTCGAAAACAAGAACAAAGACAGTAAAGGGTATTTGTTTCTGAAAATTCAGAAAATTTGCGATGAAAAGCTATATTTTGTATTTTTTTTTATTTAGCTACTCACGTCATTGTTAAGAGAAAATTTTGATGCAAAAATCAAAATCCATTGATTTCTGCTTCGATAGTGGGACAAAATGGTTTAGAATTTAGGATTTTCTTTATTTCCATGGTTTTAATCGATGAGGACCGAAAAGTCCCCCCCCCCCCCCCAAATTTGGAGCCGAAATTCTATTCGAGAATTGGTGAAATCGACCATAAATATCAGCGGGTTTCACAATATCACTGGACTGTGAGAATAATTTACCTTCTCGCTAATTCCGAACGACTTTGGATATGAGCTCGGTAAAATTTACCAAACCTGTACCGGTTCGTTCATTTTAAACACACCTCTGAACTAATTACGTAAAATGAAAGTGAGGAAATTTTAAGAAAATTATTTATATTATTACGAAACTCGCGGGACTCACAAAAAAACACTGAAAGAAGTTTTCACGGTTCAAATTTTCATTGTGAGAACGAGAATCAATCGAATATCTGAGAAAAACCATCGAATATCGAATTATTCGATCCAGTATCGAATATTCGATTCTTCGAATTATTCGATTCGAAAATCGAATCGAATATCAATATTCGATTCGATTCGAACGCTATTCGCACACCCCTAGTTTAGGTGACACATCAATTCATCGATATGGATTGCATCGGGATGAACTAAATCGGGATGTATTGTCTACGGATGAAGTGGAATTGGGATGAATTGGATGGGAGGTATTGTCTGGGGATGGAGTGGATTTGGGATGAATTGGGTGGGATGAATTGTTCGGGATGAATTGGTTGGGATGAGTTGTCGGGCATTCCCTAGTTTATACCCATAATTATATTTATAACAAGCAGGAATTCCACCCTTTGTGCGTTATTTGCAAACCCCACTTGTTGTGTGACATTTAATATTTTACCAATTCGATTGGCAAAATGCTTCCAAACGGGATTCTACCCATAATCAATCGAATCTCCATAAAAGTGAATATCTTTTCAATCGCTCAAAAAATAACATTATTTTCGCAAGAAATACGCACTCATAGATCCCTACAAATATTGCTTGAGACTGTATCGATCTGTTTAGTATTCCATCTACGATACTTGGAATCAACTTGGAATTCGAAATCTCAGCTCAGAATAATCGATCAAATTGCAATAATATCACATGGTACATAAGAATTCAATATTAGATGTAAATTCAGATCCTATGATGGAACACAAAAATTGACGTTCGGGTTCCAAATAGGATTTCTATTCTTTCTGATTGTCGTCAGAATGAAAAAGTACTCATCTTGTAGAAAAAATTGTCTACTTTCGAATGGGTGGAATAAAAAATAGTAGTGTTCCTACGGAGAAAGCTAAGAAAAACCATGATTTTTGAAAAAACTAATTTATCGAACATCCTTACAAGAGACTTCTTCTGGAAAATCTGAAATTATCACCATTTGTGGAGCTCATTGAGATGAATCTTTTGAGCTGAACTTGGATGTAATCGCTTGAATAGTTTTCGAGATATAACCTCTTTTCATAAAATGGTTTTTGGCCAATATCTCAGAAACTACGGGAGCGATTTCACCCAATTCCAATACCAAACTTTTCGCTCATTAGATGCATGAACTGGCGAAATTTGAAGTCTCTAACTCAAATCTTTTTTGAGCTATCGTGTATAGTAAATTCAGGATAAAAACACTCTAATTGAAATTATCTGCAAACGAAAAATCTGAGCAAAATTTACCCCGAGTGAAAATTGTGAGTTTAAATGAGATGTATTTCATCGCTGAGAGTGGGGGCTGTGATTCAATTTTTCGCGGAGAAAAGTCGAAAAAACCGATTTTTCGAAAATTTGAGTTTTCTCGAAAAGTACTCAACTGATTTCGCTCAAATTTCACTGACAGCAATTTGCATGGGAAGGGGAAGAATTGTTAAATTTTCAGCTCACCAAGTATTACCTTTGCTGAGCAATGAGCTGATATCTGTCACACATACACACACACACACATACACATACATACATTTTTTAAAAATGTCATTTCTCGTGGTTTCGGATCATTCTGAGTCATATTCCGATGAAATCTCGAAATCGAAAAAAATCGCGTTTACAATGCTCTCATTCGGAAGCAAAAATAGCAAAAATTGAAAAACCTGGGCTCTTCATTGTAGTGCAGCCTTGCGCCAAGATTGCACGAAAGCTAGTCACGCTCGCAGGGGCCCAGTTGGTTACGCGTTACAGAAATGCCGCGCGCCATCTCAGTTCTTGTATCGTTGCGCCCAGTTTGAATCGTGCGAGGCAGCCTCGCGCCAAGCTAACCGCAAGGCACTTTTTCTACGTGGGTGTTCATAAAATTCAAATTCCTACTGGGTACGATGCTTTGTCCCGGTAGGGTCAAGTTGATTCTCGTGCTTTCATCGATCGAAAAAAAATGAATAGATAGGTGAAAATAACAATGCAACTAAATTGTTGGTGCTGAAAACCCTCTCCTTTGCTTCCGATCTTCCCTAGAATTAATTTACCCCCAAGCATGGACATGCAGTTGTGCAATGTGCCCGATTCATCTTTATTTCTTCAAAAATCAAAGAACTCTTTCATAGCTACTTAAATCGATGAAAAATAAATTCCCCCTTGAATTGATTTCTGAGTTTTTGATGTTCCCAGGAAACAGAATAATTCGAAAATGAGAAAGATAATTGGAAGGTTTATCCAAGCGTTTAATGAATTAATCATTCAATTCGCTTCATACACTGCAAACAATGACGGTGAAAAAGGTCTTGATTCTTATAGTAAAAAGTCAACACCAGCAATGGTATGAACTTTCCGCACCAACGTTCAGTGTTATTAGTTGGTTTAACTATGTTAACATTAACCTTAGAATGGTGCGATGTGAGGATAGTTTTTTCACAGTATGTGTGATAACAACTTAATTCATTCATGGTCACGATAAGCTACACAAATAACGATGGAGATAAGGAATCATTTTTCTGTACGTTTGCAAGACCATTGCAGGTTTTTTTTTCTTTTTTAACGAATAATTGATTTCTCTAAATAATAACTTCCAAGTGTAAATTTTTTCAACTAATTTTTTTTTTCAATGAAGGACATTCACAGATGTGTGCTAATTTCATTATCATAAAATTCGAGCGAAGGGAATTATTATTACTGTATTTCAATAACTCGCTGCTAATCTAAAGTGTACAATGTAGCGTTAGGACCCATCTTCCTTGGACGGTATTGGATTCCCCTATTTCACGGAAGTCGAATCAAAGTACAGAACGGTGAAAGGCTAGATAATCATACTTCATTTCGAGAATACTTCGGGAACGATGAGAGTAAGAAGAATTCATTCAGAAATTTTTTTTGTAATACACAGAATGTTCTACAAAAAAATTCACAGTTTTTAAAAATATTTTCAACACCATCAACAATTTTGAATTTATCTTTTTTCACCACTTTATCCCTCACTTAGTTTGTCTCATTCAGTTCTACTAAAAACTCTCCCAAAAAAATAAGTACTTTCATATGATTATCTCTTCAACAATGAAAAATTTCACTGTAAAAAAATCAAAAATGATTTAGCTTTCTGTTTACATCCTTCTGCCAGCAAACCCTAAAAACAAAAATGGCGTCAATTTCGCTTGTTTTCCTCCTCCCTTCGGATAGAAAATGAAATAAAAGAACGATATAAACAGCGCTCCAAGCGGGGGTTGCAGGCTCCCAGGGCGCTGCTCTTGAGCGCACTCGTGTCGTCATGGTGGGAGGAAGGTTGCGCGCGTCGTTAAAATCGTGAAGCATGTGGCGTTGGCGCCAGCGAATGTGTTTCTGCATGCCCGGACATCTCATCAGTACGGCTTCGACTGCCGGTAGTTGTGTTTCGTTGGTTGAGTGTGTTAGGTGAACTTGTAAAAAGTAGTTGGCAATTAAACGTGAATGCATGGTGATGGTTAACAAATTAATAACTTGTGTTCATTGTTGATAAATACAAGGCATTACATGTTCAACAACACTATTTTATTATCTGTAAATTTATATTCTCAGAATATAAACAGGAGCCGGAATAAATTTTTAGCTGTGTTTGTGTGTGCTCGACGGATAAGTTCGCTCTCTTGCGGTCGATAAAACACTAACCCCATCATCAGAAGTAAAGAAATAAAGTATCAAGCGCGAAGAGGGAGGTGGCTTGAGGGACTGGATAGGGAGGGTAAGCACGGTTGAAAACACGTGTAGGTATTAATAGAAAATTTCAGGGTTAATATTCGGTGAAATCATGAGACGTAATGTGAAAATTGTACTTCTACTCTCCTGCGCATGGATGTTTGTCTTTGTTTACTACTACCACACTTCCCGGGATAATAAGGTATGTGAACTATTCATTTGTTTTTGCACCTCGTTTTCAATTAGTTGATGGAAAGTATTCAAGGTATGAATATTGTCTTGGCAAGAAAATTCAGCAAAGAAAAGCTAGAGATGAAAAACATGATTAGTTGATTTTTAATATCTAGAAATTACAGAGGGATACCAACATTCTTGCTGTACGTTTTCTGTAAATATGAATGAATCGTGTGCAAAATTTATTGATGAGAAATTCTCTATCTTGAGTGGATTCGGAGAATATATAGAAAAAAAATCGATTGCCAATCATAAACGAAATACCTGGTTTTACTTTGATGCTAAACTATGGGTTTTCCAAGATAAAAGTTATCGAATATTCTCCATCAATTGAAAAAGGTATTGTTTATGAATGAAGAAAGTTTTTGATGGAAAAAATATGATGACACTTGATGTTTCGCTGAAAAGTTATTTTATTCTATTGAAAAAATCGAAAACATTCTTCATCCTTTGTTGTTGTTTTTTTTAGTTCCCTGCGAATATTTTCAATTCTAAAAATTGTTAATTTTCGTCGGCTGCTAATGACAGCGGAAATCATATGCTATCAAATTCAGAATATTTCAATAGATTCTTCATTGTAATTAACGAAGATATTGCGAAGTCAATGAAAATCATTCTCAAGAAATTTCACTTCGTTTTCGTTGATTAGGACTGTTCTCATCGTTGGACAAAACTGTGAAAAAAAAAAAAAAATATTTTTTTATACTTAATACATTAAATGTATGTTTACACAATGAATATCATGTAAATTTCGCCACCAAACCTTCATTTTGGCATAAGTCGTAAAATAATATTTTTTTATACTTAATACATTAAATGTATTAATTATATAGTAAATATATATTTACTATATATATTTATATGTATATTTATATGTTCACATCATATACAGGTTACCTCTTTGTTCAATGTTAAGAAAAAATACATTCAATTGTTGGTGAATTATGTCAAATCTAATTTTCCATCGATCGGAACGGTTGATGATAATCCAAAACAGAGAATACCAGGAAGAAACTGCTAATTTTCGATAATAGGTACGGGAAATTCCTCGATTTCGAGGAATACAATTTTTTAGTTCTTCGAAGATAATGGAACTGATAAGTTACAATATTCCAGTTGCATCGAAGACCCAAGGAGACGAGGAATGAAATTATGTTTGCAGTATCTCTATTTTTATTAAGATTTATGTAACAATTGAAGTCCCTCCATGAATGAAGGAAAATAAGCAAATATCTGAAATTTTCTCAAAAAATAACCACATTTTTTCCTCGAATATTAGAAAAAGATCTACTCATAACTACTCTTCAACCAGCCCGTTTTACCCCACTTCACATAACTCTATTAATTGACTCTACTTCAAAATCTCCAGCCTCATAATCACGATGAAGTAATTATGTTAGGGACGGTGAAGTTGATTTGATGAGGGAAGGTAGGACTGACAGTTTTCCCCCAGAAAGTTAGTTTATGTATCAACGTGAAATTTTCAAGGGACAGGAATTACTCTCCTTGCATGCTTTATCATAATGCTAAAGGGTAAATTGTAGAAGGAGCGATGCGATATTCCAGAGTAATTAAACTCTTCAGCTGCTGTATTATTGTTGTCGCGTGTATTTCAGGCGAACTGCACAATGATTATTATACTTGAAGGAAATAACATTCATTATTGCATTATTAGTTACACTTGCTTTTTTTTCTCTCAGGAGGAGTAACAGAATTAATTCAATATGAAGTTTGTTTTCGAGGGAGAAAGTTGACACGAAGAAGAAAACAATTTTAGACAAGGAGAAATTGTGTCTTCCCGGGGTTCTATTCTGTTTTATTATTTGCTTCTTCTCTATCCGTAGGCTCACCATTGCGTGCTGATCTCCATAGATAGAGGCATCTCATTTTCGATGATGGTAATAACTGTACACTTTGAGACATATTGTTTTATTTATTTTCACATGGAATTTTTCACCAATTTTGCTAATCCCTATTTTTTTCAATAAGAGAAAATTATGGGAGATTTCCTGGTGGATTGTTTTTCTCATCGTTTCAGATTGTTCTCATTGATTCATAAAAAAATGTTACTTCCGACGAGAATGAACAGAATTGAGCGAGAATAAAATAGGGAAGAGGGAACACTTGATGAGGCGGTTACTCTATGGATTTTTTCAGCAATATCTTGAAATTTAAATGAAGTATAGAAATTCCAATTGAAAACTCTTATGTGAAGCAGAATGTGACTTCTAAAGAGGTCCTTATAGAAAATATCATATCTCCACTGACGAATTGAAAATGTTGTAGTCAAATGGCAAATATAGAGTTCGAACAGCATTTGTCCATTCTTTGAATATTATATTATTTATTTTTTCAAAATAAATATTCCGAGGGCGATAATGTTTGGGCGAATTGGGCAGGAAAGCGTTTCCGTAGAACATGAAATTCTCCATGAAATATATCTCTTCACAATTCGTTTGGAAGGCGAATGAAAAAAACCCATAAAGTCTTTTTAGTAATTAAGACGAGAAGGCCTACGGTGAAAGCCTTCACAAAAAATTTGGTATCTCCATGAGATTCCGAGGTAATTTTAAAAAATCGGACGTAAATTAAAACATGTCCTCCAGTTATGAAATTAAATTGTACGTAAACTCATTTCAAATTAATTAAGTTCATTGCGATTTTTTCAGACTAAGAAAGTGCGAATTCAGTCAATCTTGTGAGAAAGAGTACTTTCTACGTTGGAGTGTTCTTATCAGTAGACAAATATACTTACGATTTAATTACTATGTAATTTAAGCGATAGTAGAAAGTCATCTCTTGTAAATGTAATTAACTTGTCTCCTTTAAATTTCTTATAATAGGATTAAAAGGTTGTTTTTTTGTATTAATTACCTTGCATTGAAATTTATCAGGATCTTGGATACATAATTACTTTCGACTTCGAAGTTAAATTTGATTTAAAATTTTTTAATGTCATCACTTCCAATTATTTTCAGACGTAATTTCATTTATGAATTTCGGAAATTATTTGGGCAAAAAAGATTAAATTGTATCGGAAAATTCTTCGACTCTTTCATCGTGAGGATTTTTTGTTGATCTCATTCATCTCAGACAACAATTCTTGAAAAGTCAAAGAAATTCATGAATTGTTGGAATTTTTATAATTGCTTTGCAAAACGTAGGGCATTTTATTTTCTCAATTATCTCTATAATCAATAGTCCGAAATGGTTTACCGCATGTCATTTTACTCGCTACATATTAAAAACTCACAATAATTGATAAATCTCCGAATTTTATTATTTCGAAATTCTGAAAAAATTCTCTGAATTACATCAGTGAGTGAGGAGTTGCTACCGTCAATGACCCAATTAATACCACCAAGCGACCTATTCTGCCACATATCTTTCATAGAAAAATTATATCTTATCATACATTCAAATTTGATTTTTCCTCGCAAGAATTTAGGATCTGGACTATCATTTACATTAATTATTTTTCTGAATTAATTATAAAAATTATTTAATTTATATTTTTGAAAATATTTTGCCCATGTCCCGATTCATGCCACCATATTTTTAAATTATTCCTCAATTTATATGAAAGTCCAATGATTTTGCTAACAATCAATACAATTTTCGATTTATTAAATATTTAAATTTTCTCAATATCACACATTGAACTGATGAGGCACTCTAATCCCACATGAAGAGCTTTAGGGCTCTATCTTGCTGAACACGCTGGTCGCATTTAACGGATTAATTTTAGAAATATATCTAGTGCAGAAATATCGGATCTTTCGATTGTCCGGTGTCCTCAGAATTTTTTTCTAGCCACTGTTATCAATTGCTTAGAGTTGAGAATTCGAATAAGTTCAATAATCACGAAAATGTATGAAAAGTGGCATCAATTGGGCCGATGACATTAATTGGGTCATTGACGGTAATTATCTTCAGTCTGGACTCGATAAGGGAGGAGGGGGTCAATTGAACCACGGGGCAATTGAACCAGTCGATCAAAAAATAGGTGATAATAAAAAGAAAAAAGTGGCTTTTCAGAATGAACTCTTAATAAATCGTCCCTTGATGTGCCCAAAATTTGGAATCATTATGACCGATCAATTTGGAAAAATTCAAATTTTTACGATTTTGGGCATGCAAAATCTTTTTTCAACTTTCTACGAAATTTTTCATAATATTCTCATTTTCAAATATTATCATGGATTGTCAATTTCAATGTCTCAATATTACTATATTTTATCACTTTTAACTCCATTTATGCGGAAATAATTATGTCATAATTTTGAGTACGCTAATTACCGTCACCAAAACACGTCGGGTCAATTGAACCATAACCAATACGTCCTTTACCGAACCGCCATACCGAGTAGCAAAAGTAGAAAAGATCGTGCACCAGGCAAACTGTCACTCATACCGATACTCGAGAAAAGTTGAGGAATAGAGACAAGAAAACAAAATAGAGAAAATCCTAAGAAAATGGATTCCTCAGAAAAATTTGAAAAAATGTAGAGTATTGCAGAAGAATAAAATGAAAACTACTGAAACAAGAAGAAGCCTCACTCTCGGTGCGTTATTTGCAAACCCCACTCCTTGTGCGACATTTAATATTTCACCAATTCGATTGGCAAAATGCTTCCGAATGGAGTTTATCTATGGTGCATCGAATCGCTATTCATGTATCTCATTGCTCGAAAAATAACATTATTCCCGCAACGAATGCGCACTCATATAGTCTTACGAATATTGCTCCAGACTGTATCGATCTGTGCCGGATTCCATCTGCGATACTTGGAATCTACTTGGAACTCGAAATCTCAGCTCAGAATAATCGATTGAATTGCAGTAATATCACATGGTACATAAAAATTCAATATTAGATGAAAATTCAGATCCTACGATGGAACACAAAAATTGACGTTCGGGTTCCAAATAGGATTTCTATTCTTTCTGATTACCGTCAGAAAGAAAAAGTTCTCATTTTGTAGAAAAAATTGTCTACTTTCGAACGGTGCAATAAAAAATAGTAGTGTTCCTAGGGAGAAAGCTAAGAAAAATCATGATTTTTGACAAAACTAATTTATCGAACGCCTTCACAAGAGACTTCTTCTAAAAAATCTGAAATCCTCACCATTTGTGGGGCTCATTGAGCTGAATCTTTTGAGCTGAACTTGGATGTAATCACTTGGATAGTTTTCAAGATATAACCTTTTTTCATAAAATGGTTTTGGGCCAATATCTCAGAAACTACTAAAGTGATTTTGCCCAGTTTCAATATCAAACTTTCCGTTCATTAGATACACAAACTGACCAAATTTGAAGTCTCTAACTCAAATAGTTTCTGAGCTATCGTGTATAGTAAAGGCCAGAAAAAAACAGCCATGCGTAGCATGGCTTTTAAAAAAAAGTCGCCAAGTGCGCGTTTTTGGATTCAATTTGATTGGGCTAAAAAAGATTCGAAATCGTAGTGTAGCCCCAAGTACTCAGTGCAAACGGAAAAGCGCAAATTCCGAATTCAGTAGCAATAATAGAGAAAAACAGGAGCCGAAACAAAAATTCAAAAAACGTGCTTGGCTGTGCTCATATGGTTTGATAGTAATCGCCCAGCCAAGCACGTTTTTTGAATTTTTGTTTCGGCTCCTGTTTTTCTCTATTATTGCTACTGAATTCGGAATTTGCGCTTTTCCGTTTGCACTGAGTACTTGGGGCTACACTACGATTTCGAATCTTTTTTAGCCCAATCAAATTGAATCCAAAAACGCGCACTTGGCGACTTTTTTTTAAAAGCCATGCTACGCATGGCTGTTTTTTTCTGGCCATTTCAATATTTTTGCAGCAATATCATCATCTATTGAATGAGAATATCTCAGGAATGATTGGACTTGGCAGAATTAAAAAAAAAAATTTATGTAGAAAATTTCGAGCATTACAAACAAAGTTTCTTGATAACTTTCCCCAAAAAAGCATCATTTACCGATATTTTTTCACATTGAAAACTCAATGTGCGAGATACGCTTTTATAGCACTGGCCCTTTTTTGTAGAGAATGTCAAGGTCTGAAAAATAGGTTACTGCAAAGAATTCACCATCTCGCTTGGTTTCCGAAATATTGAGTGAAATCAAATGACGAAGAATAGAATTCTCCTCTCCTTAGCGGCTACTACTTTGTAACAGTAGTTTCTTCTGAATATGATACTCAGAAACATGCAATATCTCAGAAACTAAACGAGATAGCGAAATTTTTCTAGGTATATTTTGAAGCTCTTAAAATTCTCTAAAGAAAAACTTCAGTAGAGAAAAGGCGTATCTCGCTTAATTTCTGAGATTATTCGCTGCGTTTATTACAGCACAATGGAAATGCTCACACACAGAATGCTTACACACACAGGAGCCTCATCCATTCGTGAAGCTCCGCCCCTCTGTGTGTGTAAGCAACACAGTTACGGCGTCGTACTCTAGCAGCACTGGGTCGCATCTGTGTGCACGCACACTACTACCCAGTCGCCGTTTCCCTATCCGTGTGGCAATACATTTACACTGTCCACACGAAACGTGTTTGGATAAACTTTTGGGGCACCTATTTTTCCTTCAATGAATATCACATATTACAATTTAATAATTATATAATATTGAAGAGAATGATGAGTTGAATTGATATTTAAAAAATAAATTTTCTACATCTCGTATATTTTGAGTAACTCAATTTTCAATTTTGGGATGTAGCTTTCAGCCGTATATAAGAGTGCGGTAGCCTCTCGCGTGGTATATAGAGTAAAACACGCACTTGGCGAGAGACGCTACCGCATCTCCTGATTCAGGATAAAAAAACAATGTAATTGAAATTATCTGCAAACGAAAAACCTCAGCAAAATTTACCCCGAGTGAAAATTGTGTGCCCAAATGAGAAGTATTTCATCGCTGAGAGTGGGGGCTGTGAATCAATTTTCCGCGGAGAAAAATCGAAAAACGATTTTCCCAAAATTTGAGTTTTCTCGAAAAGTACTCAACCGATTTCGCTCAAATTTCACTGACAGCAACTCGCATGGGGAGGGAAAGTACTGCTAAATTTTCAGCTCACCAAGTATTACCGTCGCAGAGTAATGAGCTGATATCTGTCACACATACACACACACAAACATACAGACATTTAAAAAAAATGTCATTTCTCGGCGTTCTGGATCATCCTGAGTCATATTCCGATGAAATCTCGAAATCGAAAAAAAATCGAAAAAAGTTTACAATGCTTCCATTCGGCAGCAAAACAGTGATATAATAATATATTTTCGGAAAAGTATGCAATAGCTGTTATACGAGTAGATATCTTAAAAGTTATTCATTAAAAAGAATTCATTTTGGCTTCCAATGCTTTCGATTCAATTCATCCCAGCTAGTGGTTCAATTGCCCCTGAGCTAGGAACAGTTGAATCACTTGACGCGGCGATACAAAATTATATATTCTGTTCACATTACGATCATTCGCTGATCAATTTACCAATCAGAAATGATAAGGTGAATAAAAAACTACTATTCCCTGGAAAAAAAATTATTTATTTCCAAAAATTGTATCCTAAAAAAATTGTGAAAAAATTTTTGGTTCAATTGACCCCCTTTTCCCCTACTATGTGTTTTAGTTAGTTCGTAACCTCATTTACTTGATTAGCACGAATTGCCAGCGCAACTTCTTACTAGTCTGAAACTGACACTCATATCTACATAGTAGTTTGATGCCAAGCACCGTCGTGTTAACGTCCATTAAATTTCATGACTTCATGAAAACACCTGTCATAATGGGCAGACATTATTTAGAATCCCATTGAACTTTTCATGAAATTGAGAAAAAAAAGAAGAAAATTATCTTTCAAGTTCCGGAAGTGCACCACGCTATCAAAATAATGAGCTTTTTTTAATTTTATTTTTAGAAAAATTTTCTTTCTGGAGTGAACTGAAGAATAACACGTCTCTCGGTTCTCTAAATTTCCCTATTCTCTGTGAATATCTTCAATTCTAATAATCGTCCTGAATCTTCGTTGATTGCTGATGAAAGCTCGAGTGATTTGCTGTCAGTATCACTCACTTTTAATCTATTTATTATTGGGAAAAGTAATGGAGATGTCGCAAAGTCACTGAGAACTAATCATCGACGTCTCTTGCTCAACTTTTTTCAAAAGCTTAATAAAAATGAATAAAATTGATAACAACCGGGGATGAAAAAAATCGAGTCTTTCAGTGGTCGACAGATTCCTGTCTCAGTCTCTGACAGAGTCCCTATTCGCGCCATGGTAGGGTTTTGATTTTTTTTCTACCCCTTCGCCTCAAAATGTTGGCGGAGGGGTAGAAAAAAATCAAAACCACCCCGAAAATTAACTTTTTTGCTAATAATTCGGAAATAGCAAATGATACGGGAAAAAAATTCGAGATGAAAATTGCAGATATCAAAATTATCCACAAAATTGTTCTGAAACACTTTTTACTTATGTGCAAAATTAACCGAGATATTAACAGTTGAAAATTTTTGTATACAGTTCAACCGCGGAAGAAACCAGAATCTTGGAAAAAATCGTATAAATATGAAAAATTCATGTTTTTGCTTCCGAATGGAAGCATTGTAAACGCGATTTTTTTCGATTTCGAGATTTCATCGGAATATGACTCAGAATGATCCAAAACGTCGAGAAATGACATTTTTTAAAAATGTCTGTATGTGTGTGTGTCAGTGTGTGTGTGTGTGTGTGTGTGTGTGTGTGTGTGTGTGTGTGTGTGTGTGTGTGTGTGTGTGTGTGTGACAGATATCAGGTCATTGCTCACCAACGGTAATACTTGGTGAGCTGAAAATTTAACAGTACTTTCCCTCCCCATGCAAATTGCTGTCAGTGAAATTTGAGCGAAATCGTTTGAGTACTTTTCGAGAAAACTCAAATTTTCGAAAAATCGTTTTTTCGACTTTTCTCCGCGAAAAATTGATTCACAGCCCCCACTCTCAGCGATGAAGTACATCTCATTTGAACTCACAATTTTCACTCGGGGTAAATTTTGTTCAGATTTTTCGTTTGCAGATAATTTCAATTACAGTGTTTTTTTTCCTGAATTTACTATACACCATAGCTCAAAAACTATTGAAGTTACAGACTTCAAATTTCGCCAGTTTGTGCATCTAATAAGCGAAAAGTTTGGTATTGAAATTGGGCGAAATCGCTCCAGTAGTTCCTGAGATATTGGCCAAAAACCATTTTATGAAAAGAGGTTATATCTCGAAAACTATCCAAGCGATTACATCCAAGTTCAGCTTAAAAGATTCATCTCAATGAGCCCCACAAATGGTGATAATTTCAGATTTTTCAGAAGAAGTCTCTTGTAAGGATGTTCGATAAATTAGTTTTTTCAAAAATCATGGTTTTTCTTAGCTTTTTCCCTAGGAACACTACTATTTTTTATTTCACCATTCGAAAGTAGACAATTTTTTCTACAAAATGAGTACCTTTTCATTTTGACGACAATCAAAAAGAATAGAAATCCTATTTGGAACCCGAACGTCAATTTTTGTGTTCCATCATAGGATCTGAATTTTCATCTAATATTGAATTCTTATGTACCATCTGATATTATTGCAATTTAATCGATTATTCTGAGCTGAGATTTCGAATTCCAAGTTGATTCTAAGTATCGTAGATGGAATACTAAATAGATCGATACAGTCTCAAGTAATATTTGTAGGGATCTATCAGTGCGTATTTCTTGCGAGAATAATGTTATTTTTTGAGCGATTGAAAAGATATTCATTTTTATAGAGATTCAATTGATAATGAGTAAAATCCCATTCGGAAGCATTTTGCCAATCGAATTGGCAAAATATTAAATGTCACACAAAGAGTGGGGTTTGCAAATAACGCACAGAGGGTGGAACTCCTGCTTGTTTAACGTTATGAGTATTCGAAATCAAGTGGGACAATTTCGAGGGGAATCGTCATTCATGGGTGGTTTGCACTGACACCATCAGAGCAATAAGGCAACTAATTACTCCCCTCCCTCTCTTGGACCCACTGCGATCCAAGAGTCAGTCACTCAAACGGCAGTCAACGGATAACTCAAGGAAGTCGCAATTACACAATTTCAATGGTGGAATTCGGGTGGTTAATCAACGATCTTTCAACTATGGTGTACTTCAACTATTGAAACTTTGAACTATTAGTAATAATCAACGTGTTTTATATATAGTGATCTTCGTATTTAACATCATTTGACCACTGGTTTTACCCCCTTAATAAAAGGGTTTCCCACGTGCATTAATTACTGCTATCTCAACAATTTATTTTCCATTGCCTTCTCACCATCCACATTTCGTCCACTTTCAAGTATCTGAGTTTTCGAACACTTAGACATAATCAAAATATAGATTCAAACCAATTTATTGAACAACTAAGTGGATAGGCGAATGGAAAATTCGAACTTTTCTTTATTGGACTATACATTGAATGGATATCATAACTCATGAAAATAATAGTCGCAAAATAACATTTTAAAGATGATTGCTTTTTTTTGGGAATTCGGAATTTCCTCAAGATTTCATTTTCTTCTTTTTCGAACTTGCGTTTCTATAACCACGTATGAAAATTTTCACTGCAGCTACGATGCAATTCGCCATGGATGCTGCTATGACGAAGCCCAGGGAATATGTCATGATATCTGCCATCAGTATTTCGAAGAAAAACCATGGACGCTGCCATGGACAAATCATCAAACAATCGCTTTACAAACGACGAGTGTCCATGGCGAATTTGTCATGGATAAAGGAAGACTTACCATGATTTTTTATATAACTCTCGTCGTAACGATCGTCCATGGAGTGTTTACCATGGATGAACGATGATTCAGCATGTTTTTTTCCCTACTTGAAATATCCTCATGGCGATCATTCATGGAGGATTTGCTATGGATAAATGAGAATTCACCATGGTGTTTTGTATACGTCAATTTTCTCCATGACAATTGTCCAAGGAGGATTTGCCATAGATGAATGAGGATTCACCATGGTTTTATCCATATATGCATCCTCGTCGTGGCAATTATCCGTGGAAGATTTGCCATGAATGAACGATTATTGACCATGGTATCTTTTCACCATTATTTTTCTCCTCATTTGAAATATCCCAATGGCGATCCTGCATGCAAGATTTACCATGGATAGATGAGGATTCACCATGGTGTTCTATGGGTTTCTATAAATTCTCGTCATGGCAATGGTCCATGGAGGATTTCCGAATGGAAGCATTGTAAACGCGATTTTTTTCAATTTCGAGACTTCATCGGAATATGACTCAGGATGATCCAAAACGCCGAGAAATGACATTTTTTAAAAATGTCTGTATGAATGTTCTATTTCGCTTAATTTCCAAGATATTCATAAAAAATGAATGAAGTAAAGAAGTAAAATTGAATGAATCGATTTTTTCTCTCGATTGTTTCTAAGAATATCTTGAAAACTGAGCGAGATAGAGTGATGCTCTCCCCATTTTTTTGTATCTCTTGGAATTTTTCATAGAAAGGGATTCAGGCAAAATTGCTCCATCTCACTCAGTTCCCCAGATAGTGATAGAAAAAAGGAATGAAGTTAAGAAGTAAAATTGGACGAATGGATTTTTTTTGGAAATTGCTCTCGAGAATATCTCGGAAAGTAAGCGAGATAGAGCGATGTTACTTTTCTCCTATTTTGTAGCTCTTGCAATTCTCCATAAAAGAGGCTTCCGACAAAGCTGCTCAATCTCACTTAGTTACCGAGATAGTGATTCAAAAAAATGAATGAAATTACGAAGTAAAATTGGGTGAATGGAAGTTCTTGGAAATTGTTGTTGAGAATATCTCAGAAATCCAGCGAGATAGAGCGATTTGATCCTCACCTTGTCACGTAGCTTTTGGCATTCTCTGTAAGAGAGGATTCAAGCGAATCTATTATATATAATAGAAACCATGGTAAATTGTCATGTATCCATGGCAAATCTTCCACAGACGATTGCTACGACGAGATCATATATAAAAAAACCATGGTGAATTCTCATTCATCCATGGCAAATCCTCCATGGACGATTGCCAGGAAGAGAATTCATATATACAAAAAACCATGGTGAATCCTCATTTATCCATAGCAAATCCTCTATGGATGATCGCCATGAGGATATTTCAAATAGGGAAAAAAATCATGGTAAATCATCGTTCATCCATGGTGAATACTCCATGGACGATCGTTATGACGACAATTTCTAGTAAAGAAATTCAGGGTAAATCTTCCTTTACCCATGGCAAATTCGTCATGGACAATAGTCGTTCGTAAAGCAATTGTTTGAAGATTCGTCCATGGCAGCGTCCATGGTTTTTCTTCGAAACACTGATGGCAGGTACCATGACATATTCCATGGACTTCGTCATGGTAGCTTCCATGGCGAATTCCATGGCAGCTGCAATGAAAATTTTTATACGTGTCAAGGATTGTGAAAATTGTTCTGTCAAAACTTCAAATATGGACTGCGAAATTCTCAGTTATAATATTTTTCGTAGTATTGATTCTCTCCTTCTACCAATCAATTATTCTAGAAAAATTGGAAGTAATGAAAACGATCGGAGCAAAAATTGAAAGAATCATCATGAGTAACAAGACAATTGATTGATGCGGTAATAACGAATTCAGGCAAAAACAATGAAAGACCGATGTAAAAGCTATCGGACTTACGCCTTTTGCATTCTGTTTCGAACAAGACTGGAGCTGGAGGGATCAAGTTCTTATCATTGGTTTCATGAAAAAATCTCGGAAGTTAAGCGAAATAAAGTGATTTGGTTTAAACCTTTCTTTAGTGGCTTCTGAGATTCTCTACCAATAAGTAACGAAATCACTTTATCTCGCTTATTTTTAGAGATATTCGTGAGAAAGGAAAACTAAACAGATAAATCAAAACAAGTCGACTTTTCCATCTGTTTTTCCAATATTCTCAGAAACTGAGCGAGATAGTGCAATTTTACACGAATCCTGTTTACAGCTCTTTAAATTCTCTACCGAAAAGAATGATGGGACAAATATTTCTACCTCGCTAATTTTTCCAGATATTGGCCGAAAATGGGGAATGAAGCAATCAAACTGATAAATCGAAGGGAGGAACATATGAGAAATATCTCTCTACTATGCAATTACAGATGCATCTTCGAAAATGATGTACCACAGGAGTGCATCGAATTTCAGAAAGACGCATCGCTCGAATGAAGGAAGAGTTATCAAAAAAATAATAATGAAGATGTCGAGAATTTCGACCCGAAGAGATTTATCACCAAAATGAGATCATTGCTGTACTTATTGAAATGATATTGTCAGTGCGTTTCCACATGGAAATAGATGATAATGAATATATTGTATTACCGATGAATAGTCAGAAATTGAAGGTAAATAAAAAATAAAAACATATAACAAAGGAATCTTGCGAACTAAGTTTTCACCCTTGTTCTTCTTATTTTTGCCTTTTCAAACTAGATGTATGATAATAATAAAATATCTGTCTAGACTCACCAATTATCAAAATTTGCTGATTTTCGAATTTTTAAGATATCATGGGAACTTTTCAATCTTAATGTCACCCATCAAATGAAAAGAAAATTTTAAAAACTGATTCATTCTCAATCAATTTTATTCTTCGAAGTGGATTACTTTTGTCGCATGTTTTTCAATTCAATTCCTGTACTCCGCACCTCTGGTGGTCAATAGATGGTCAAGAATGCAACTGATAAGTGATTTCTACATCAGTGCAGAAAGTTTTATCTTTAATGAATCACATTTGACTAATTCCTTTAAAAAATCACTTTCTCTCCAAAAATAGAAATAGTAGACATTGTACGAGGGAAGAGTAGACATTGTGGATAGGTAATCTTCGACGGCTTTAATGAACTTGACATGAATTAGGATTTGAATTTCTTCAATAACCTTTTTCTAATAATATTACTCTTTTAATGAAACGATTAACAAATGACTCCTACGTTGAACGAATTTTCAACGTTATTTCAACATAGAATTATTGTGCGAGTCGCGAAATGCCAAATCGCGGTGCTGCTACATCGAAACACGTTCAAAACGTTGAAATACGCTGAAATATGTTAGACAACGTTGGAAGAGTTGCGGCGAAATCTAATATCAAAAGAAGTTACGTTGAAACCTCGATATACCCCGTACGAAAAAACGATATATGGAGAAAATATATTCAGAAATATATAATAATTGTATTATTATATATGAAATCATACATTGATGAATATATGAATTTATATACAAATATTCGTTCAAGGAGTAATATATTTTCATATTTAAATAGCAATATATGGCATTTTATTGATAATTAGTAAATCCAAAAATATATGAGTTATATATAACTTTGAATAGGACCAATAAATATATGTAATTTATATACTGCGATTATAATGGCAGTATATGGATTTAATATTTTCTAAATACGACAAATTCAGATATATTTTATGAAACAAGCAAATTAGTTTTTATTTTTACTAAAAATAGGCAGTACATGTTTTTCTGTTTTAAATTCATTTCTTCAAGATTTACGAGTATGACCACATTGTAATTTCACATGATACCATGATCACTTGAGCATCGTAGCACTTCCATCCCGACTGTGGCTGCTTCCCTTTTTTGCTTCCACACCAGTCAACAATGTAAGAAATGTCATTATCTTCACGATCGATATTAAAATTCTCATAATCAAAATCTCGTATCCATTCAACAAGAATACCGGGCGTACATTGATTGTTATTCCCTCCACTAATCCATTTAACTGAAGCAAATTTCTTTCTCTCTTTACACATCTCCTTAATCCACAGAATCAGTTAAATAGTTTTGTAATTCAGCTAACACTAACACAATGACGTTTAGATGTTCATTTATTTTTCAGAACTCTGAAGAGAACGTGCTTTCAATTAAATTACGTAATTCAGTTGCTAAGCTGATATGTATAGCAGATATATAATCATTCATATATAACGATAAATGTAAAAGAATATATGATACTCAATGTATGACTCAACATATTATCAAAACATACAATTATATTATATGTTGAAAATATATTTATACTTATACATAATTTCGGCACTATATATGGCTACATATTTTCATATATGCTCAGATATATTCTTCCAATATATCGTTTTTCCGTACGGGACGTTAAGGAACGTCGAAGAAAATTCGACCCGGGTAGGCACAATAATTTGTCGGTTGGAATGCACATAGTGATGGACAGTTAGACTCATCTCATGTAAGTGTGATAGTGACATATGAATATGAATTCAAAAAACACTAATTCATCAATTCGGGAATAAACTAATAAATAAATCTATGGATAATTATGCAGAGTAGAGCCCAAAATGGAAATTAATTCAAATTTGCCTCAGGAAGGAAGGTGGTGGTAATGATGTCATGTATCGGAGACCAATACCGGATGGCAAATTAATCGTAGGAGCACAAAGTTCTCGGCCCTGGCCATCAGTCTTTCTATTTTTCAAAAGAATAATTCTTTGGAAAGAATATGGAGTTCAAATATCTCCAACATTTTGTTCAATTTCGAAAAAAATTTCATAATGTAAACATTAAAACTGAAATGTGTCCAGTTTACCCCTATATCCGTTATACTCAAGTTTGCGCTAATATTGAGAATTTTCATTGAAGTCAAATATGAAAGAAATTATAATTCCACCCGTTCCAAATATTATGGAAAACTTAAAAATTATCAAGTTAAAATGAAAGAAATGATTCATTTCTCGGTCTTTCATATCTCTTATTCCTGTCTGGCTATATCCCTTGTGAGGAGCAAGTGCCACCAAAGTCTTTCTCATATGGTCTTATGCCTTTGTAAGTGTTTATAAATGTACTAAAAGCCCAGTCAAGATACGAGTCCCCACGGGAGAGACACGAGAGACACTGTAGAGACAGTTGCGAGACTTGCGAGACACTCCAGAGACCGAAAAGTCTTTCTGGGAATCTTTGAAGACCGTAAAAGACTCCAAATTTTATCGCGGGAAATCATCCCGTTCCTAATTCAGAGCTCAACTAAAACATTACGATCATAAGAGATGGAATGAATGAGAGTAAAAGAAGATGATTTTAAATGATTGGAAGTAGAAATCGCTTCGAAAAAATCCGATGTTTTTTTCTTCAAAAAATACCGATGTTGATGGATTTTTAAATTTTTCCAGTTTCATCAAAGAGACCGGGAAATTCCACTGAAAGCGCTATAATGGAATAAATTTCACCCCCTCGAGTTCCGTGGATATAGAAAGAAATAAAAACTCATCAAATTAGTTTTGAAATACCTCAAAAACTACTGGACCGAAAGTAATTGCATTACACCATTTTCTGGCTCTAAATTTCCCAATCTTTCAACTGCAATTGATGAAATTCTGGCCATCTATCAGCATAAAGAAAATCCCAAATATATATTTTTTCGGCTATATATGTATCAAACTATGAAAATAACGAAGTCGTTTAATCCTCCGTATGTATTCCTTTCCCTTCTCCTTCCCTCTTTCTTCCTCCGTCTTTTTTTTCTTCCATTCTGTGGGGCTTGTAACGAGCACCGCGGGTCGCTCGTTAAACCACGAGATGGGTCTCAATTTGTAAGTGCAACCGCCGTTACTACGGCCAATGACTACCACCAAGAGAGCCGACCAACAAGGAGTCTCCATCACAGAGAGCAATAGAGAATCCAGAAATCGGACACAAGAATCACAAGCGAAATAGAAGAGGGGAAAAAATATATACACAAGAATGAAGAAACCTTTGATGCTTTTAACTTGAATTTTCACTGAGGGATGTTTTTCATCTTGTTCTTTTTTTCCTCGTTACATTTCCCCTGTACTTTATAATTAGAGATTAAGCTGGAATAATTAGTTCCTCCTCATTTTAATGACAAAATTAATGAGAAGCTACTCTATCTGTTTACATTAAAGTTTAGGTTGATATGTTTTTCAATAAATTGTGTTTGCGTGGTCTAGTGTACCTCCAGAAGAGTTTTTTAACTGACAAACCGTGTATGCCATAATCTGGCACACAATTCCACACTCTTCCATATTCTCTGCTTTTCCTGCGTGTGCAGTGAACCGTTGGGAGAATCGAGTGAATAGACCTCTCTCCTCGCGCATCGTTGATTTTTCCAAAGAATATTGAATGAATAATACGAATTTAATTAACTTGAAAAATTGATACGACTTTTTTGAAATTAATTTCATTGAATGATTCATTTTTTCATAATGAGCAAAATTAACTATTCATGTAGCTTTTCCAGAGTTTATTATTGAGAGAATATCAGAGGATGATGAATAATCTTCGATTGGATTTAACCCTCTGCCTCGCAAACCGCACGAAACCGGTGGGAAACCGCCCAATCACCGCGCGCCGTGCGATGTGTTAGTGAAAAATGGTCACGTGACTATTCCCTTTTTTCTCGCACATCAAGACCGTGTTACATAGCTATCGGGCCCCTTTGCAAATTCTCGCGTCGGAAAAAGATATTCCGTCAAATAAACAAAAAATAATGAGAGAAAATGTTAATAATACGAATTCAGTGAAGTTTTAGTTATGAAATTAAGATGAAAGAAAAATGTCTGGAAATTGTCAGGTGTTTATTTATTGCTCTTGATATGAAGTGTATTGAATATGTTATTATTATAATGCTAACGGAACGATGGGATTATTTTTCCTTGACTTAGTTTCATCCTATTTACCGATAATTTCTTTTTGAAAAATTTCATGTTTGGGCTCGTGTCTTCGAACGTACACTTGTAGCCCAGGCGTCAGGGGTTTCTCTGCTAAAGAAATTCCTAGAGAAAGTTTCATTGTTTCTATCGTTAGTTTGATGCGTAATGAACCAAATTCTGAAAAGGTGCAAACAAATTCGATCGGGAACATTTGTTTTAATAAATAAAACGGAATATTTTCGTGTTTTTGCTTCCGAATGGAAGCATTGTAAACGCGATTTTTTTCGATTCCTAGATTTCATCGGAATATGACTCCAAAACCCCGAGAAATGACATTTTTTAAACATGTCTGTATGTATGTGTGTGTGTGTGTGTCTGTGTATGTGTGACAGATATCAGCTCTTTGCTCCACAACGGCAATACTTGGTGAGTTGAAAATTTGACAGTACTTTCCCTCCCCGTGCAAATTGCTGTCAGCGAAAATTGAGCGAAATCGGTTGAGTACTTTTCGAGGAAACTCAAATTTTGGAAACATCGTTTTGTCGCTTTTTCTCCGCGAAAAATTGATTCACAGTCCCCACTCTCAGCGATGAAACACTTCGCATTTAAACTCACAATTTTCACTCGGCGTAAATTTTGCTGAGATTTTTCATTTGCAGATAATTTCAATTACAGTGTTTCTTATCCTCAATTTACTATACACGATAGCTCAAAAACTATTTGAGTTAGAGAATTCAAATTTCGTCAGTTTGTGCATCTAATGAACGAAAAGTTTGGTATTGAAATTGGGCGAAATCGCTCCAGTAGTTTCTGAGATATTGGCCAAAAACCATTTTATGAAAAGAGGTTATGTCTCGAAAATTATCCGAGCGATTACATCCAAATTCAACTTAAAAGATTCATCTCAATGAGCCCCACAAATGGTGAGAATTTCAGATTTTCCAGAAGAAGTCTCTTGTAAAGGTGTTCGATAACTTATTTTTTTTCAAAAATCACGATTTTTCTTAGCTTTCCCCCTAGCAACACTACTATTTTTTATTTCACTGTTCGAAAGTAGCCAACTTTTTCTACAAAATGAGTACCTTTCCATTCTGACGGCAATCAGAAAGAATAGAAATCCTATTTGGAACCCGACCGTCAATTTTTGTGTTCCATCGTAGAATCTGAATTTTCATCTAATATTGAATTTTTATGTACCATGTGATATTATTGCAATTCAGTCGATTATTTTGAGCTGAGATTTCGAGTTCCAAGTAGACTCCAAGTATCGCAGATGGAATCCTGAACAAACCGATACAGTCTGGAACAATATTTGTAGGAATATATAAGTGCGTATTTGTTGCGAGAATAATGTTATTTTTTGGGTAATGAGATACATGAATAGCGATTCGATTCCACGTATGAAAAACGTGTATAGGAAGTTCCTATAGGACATTTCTATAGGAAAATCGTATAGCGAAGCGTATACATCTGTGTATATGGAATTCGGATATTTCCTATACGAATGGAATTTGTTGTGTTTCTATACGCAAATTAGATTTCATTCGAACAGAAATAAATCGTACAAACTCTAATTTGCATATAGAAACACAACAAATTCCAATCGTATAGGAAATATCCGAATTCCATATACGCAGATGTATACGCTTCGCTATACGATTTTCCTATAGGAATGTCCTATAGGAACTTTCTATACACTTTTTTCATACGTGTTCACCATAGATGAATTCCATTCGGAAGCATTTTGCCAATCGAATTGGCAAATAACGCACCAAGAGTGAGGCTTCTGCTTGTTTTTAATAAAACAATAGTTTTCAAATATCTCTGGAAATACGGATTAAATCGAAAAAAATATAGAATCTGAAAAGTTTCCTCATGAAATTCTCCATGAAAGAGGTCCGAGCGTTCATTTCGAATCACATGATAGTTTTGAAGATGCGGCCGTACGAAGCTGGCCCACTTTGTTAGAGTTCATGTGTGGCGTCAAGAACATAGAATAACGTTTCAACCAGTTGGAGGAGGTTTGAAATGATTCCTCAGCGATGTTTATCAAAAGAACGATTTATTTAACTGAAAAACTAATCGAAATCCAAAAATAGGGAAATGAACAATTTTTTTTCTTCTTTGAATATTAATTGCTATAATATTATCGATTAATTTTGATGAGGAATTCCGCATTGCAGAATTAGAGGGAGTAATTGGACAATCTTTTGGTTGATCAACATTCGGCTATTTGAGCTTTATTTCTCATTTTCTCATTCTCCGTCGTTTCCGTTGGGGTTGGTCTCCAAGTTCGAGAAGCATCGATATTCTTGGTTCTCCCCTTTCCTGGCTGTTTTCAATTCCTTCAGCTCCTCCCGATTTTTGCCCTCCTCATCAAACATCAGAGCACTCAGGAACTTCTCCAAATGAATGTCAATGCTTTCATCCATCTTCTTCGATATTTTTTTCAACCACCTTGGCATTGGTCAAGCTTGGCACTCACAATTGGTTCATATAATTGAACAGCTTAGTCCATGTCTATGACAACCGCAGTTTTCCTTGCATCTACTTCTCCAACCGCAATTGGTCATCCTGAGCAGTGCTGCTGGTACAGCTTCATTCTCAGTAGTTACTGGGGAAGTGAAGAACCAGGAATATTGATGCAGCTTGAACTTGGAGACCAATCCCAACGGAAAAGACGGAAAATGAGCGAACAAGAAAAAAAGCTCATGTAGCAGAATCTCGATCAGCTACAAGATTATTCAATTACTCCCTCTAACTCTACAATCGGAAATGCCTCCTCAAAATCACTCAATAATACTCCAGCAATTAATATTCAAACAAGCAGAAGTCCCACTCTCTGTACATTATCTATAAGCCCGACTCCTCATGTCATATTTTGCGAACTCGGTTAGCAAAATCCTTCCCACTGGAACTTCACCCATAATGGATCGAATCACTATTTATCTTTCTCATCGCTCAAAAAAAACATTATTTCCACAACAAAAACGCACTTATACTTTCCTACAAATCGTATCGATCTGTTCAGGATTCCATCTACGGTACTTCAAGTCAACTTGAAACTCGGAATGTCAGCTCAAAATAATCGATCCAATTGCAATAATGTCATGTGATATATAAGAATTCAATGCACTGGGCTGATATCTATCACATACACACACACACACACACACACACACACACACACACACACACACACACACACACAGACACACACATGCAGTCATTTTTTGAAAATGTCATTTCTTGGTGTTTTGAAACATTCTGAATCATATTCCGATGAAATCAGGAAATTGAAAAAAATCGCGTTTACAATGCTTCTATTCAGAAACGAGAAGAAAAAATTGTTCATTTTTCTGTTTTCCAACCTCGATTTGTTCTTCAGTTAAATGAATAGTTTTTTCAATCAATATCGCTGAGGAATCACTTCAAGCCTTCCAACTAGTTGAAACGTTACTCTACGTTCTTCACGCCACGCACAAGCTCTAGCACCGTGGGCCAGCTTCGCACGGCCGCATCTTCAAAACTATCATGTGATTCGAAATCAAAGATTGGACTTTTTTCATGAAGAATTTCATGAGAAAATTTTTAGATTCTGTATATTTTTCGATTTAGTCCATAGTTTCAGAGATATTTGGGAAAAAATCGCGAAAAACACGGAAATTTTCCGTTTTGTTTATTTAAAAAAATGTTCGCCACCGAATTTCTCTGTACATTTCTGAATTTTGGTTCATTACACGTAAAACTAACGATAGAAACAATGACATCGTCTCTAGGAATTTTTTTATACATTCATCAATTTTGAGTTCCTGACGCTTGGGCTAACATGCATCTATTGCAATCAAAAAATCTCACAGCATCCAGGACTTTCATCGCAACCGAAGAATCCTGCTGCATCCAGGAACTCCATTCAAATCGACAACTTTAGATGTTACTTTGGGTAATTTCTTTAGGTGCATCAGATGCACTGAGAGAAAAATATGATCACTGGAGCTATAAAAATTTAGTAGAACAAGCAGAAGCCTCACTCTCGATGCGTTATTTGCAAACGCCACTCCTTGTGCGACATTTAGTATTTTGCCAATTCGATTGGCAAAATATTAAAAAGCCAAAAGAAGTTAAACGGCATAAGACCAGCAAGTTTTCTTTAACTGACTCAGAACTCACCAAAAAAAAAAATTCGATCTACCCGAGAGAAAAATTAAGGCGGGCAACAGATAGTATTCAGGCGGATTAGAGGCAGATTTGACAAAAAGCAGCAGCTAACTGGCGTACTCCTAGCAGTAGGTGGCAGCTTCATCACTTTTATTGAAAAGTGGCAGGCGGTTTACTGGCAGCGTAGAGGCAGATCACTCGGTGGATTGGAGGAATGGCGGAATAGTAACAGTGGAAAGACAGCTTCATGGCGGGATCTACTAGCGGGAAAATGGCAGCACAAGAGCGGGCAACAGAAAACGCCGTCTTCTGGCAGTTCAAACACAGTTTTCTGATGAGCTCTTCAGCAAGCTGTGCTTGAGCTGCCAGAACACCGCCTTTCATACAGCTTGCTTTTATGATGCCATTTGCCTGCTTGTGCATGGTGCCATGAACCTGCCTTGCTGCAGTTGTTAGGCTGCCCTTCTTCAAATCTGCCACTAGGCTGCCTGTAATCTGCCTGCTATTTTCCATATGATACTGCGCATCTCTTGTCCGGAAGGCCGACTCAGGATATCTTTTCATACATCAATTGATCGCACGCCGATCGTTTGTAACCAGTCAATTTTTCTCGAAATAATTGATTGAGAGGACAAATAATTCAATACTACTATGACTACGTTGACGGAATATTTTGAAATTGAATTGTTTCAACCAGAAAATAACTGCTTCGAATAATTTTTTTTATGGAATGTTATTTGATATCACTGCAATTATTTGTCTTCTATTATATTTTTTTATAGTCCTCAATTTCCAATTAGTAACGAACATTGAGTAGAATATTTTCTCATTTCAAATAGCCAAATAATCTCCTTTCTGAAATAGTTCACATGTATTCATTATATATACAATTTATTCGCGAGCAATTACCGTGAAAAAATGGGCAGTTATAAACCAGAATAAGAATAAACACTTTCAAGTATTTCAGAATAGCCGTGTGGACTAAGTGGACATCTCCAGAACGAAGAACAACCAGAACAGCCTAGGTTCGAGCCCCGCTCCCGTCAAAAAATTGAAGTTAATATCTCGGGAACGGCGCAACCGATCCGCTTTTTTTTTATATTGGCGTGATCGGCGTCAAAAACTGAACACGATAGACATAATTCCCGAATTTTTTGCACTATATTAGAAGCAATAATAAGCAAAATTGAATAAGCAATTGCATATGGCATTATGAAGACGGCAGTATAGAGGCAGGGTACTGGCATCTGGCATCTGCCGGAAGACCGCTCTTTTGCTGCCACTGGATGCTTTATGCAAAAGGCAGTATAGAGGCAGCTTTTGGCGCAAATCCCGCTAGTTCGCCGCCAGAAAAGTGGCATAAAAACTGCCACTCTGCTGCCATTTGAAAATGCCAAAATGCTGCCTCTAGCCCGCCTTATTTTTTCTCCCGGGTAGTCTCGAGATAGTCCAAGCGTTTACCCATCCAAGTACTGACCAGATCCAATGCTGCTTAGCTTTAGTGACCGCCTGGAGAACTTTCGTTGTCTGGTGCTAATCTGAAGCACATGACTGTTCTGTTCCCGATTGCGCCTTTTGGGCTTTTTGAAAAAAATGAAAAATAATGAAGAATATAATCAACAATAAATGCAAAATGATAATGAATTAGTTTAGTTGATTTTTTTTTTAATTTTTGGCAATTCTATTTTTTTTTAATTCTCGTTTTTCACCTAGTGTTGATAACGTGAAATTTTTCAGAAGAGATAAAAAATGATATCATTTGCGATCAATTTGCGGGATTTTCAATTAAAAAATATCTTTTTCTTCGTATTTATGAACTTTCGAGTGAAAATCAGGGTAAAATCATTCTATCTCACTTCGAGATATTAGTTAAAAATAATGCAAAATGAGAAGAAGGATCAGACAATTCAAGACGGCCTATGAATTCGTATGTATCATATACTATATGGAGTAAGTCATCAAAGCCATATGGAATAACAATATAGATATCGACACGATGACACGACGTATAGTCATTTTCAAGATTACTATATCTTATAGCATTCTGCACATTCACTGTTATGTTGTGCGTGCCAATGGGATATATATATACTATAGTTATTTAGGAAAGTGTAGATTGAAGACCATTGCTGTGATCACTATACACATATAGTTGATTTTGACCTCCACTAATATGGTTTTTGTCAGGCCAGTATATAGGATTTCTCTCAGTGTAGTACAAAGTTCAATAATTTCTCGAAGCTTTGAGAATCATTATTTTGTCATTTTCAACAGCATCAATTTTGCCTTACATTATTTTTTTTTTGCCTTACATTATTAATTCGACAAAATTCCACGCAGACCCATGTCATGGCTCGACGAAAAAATTCAGAACTGTTCAAGGATAGGTCGCAATATGATAAGAATTGCTGAAGTCTCACACATTCGATCATTTATCGTCCCCAAAAAACCCGATGCAAACACCTGATCTATTATGGAGATATTTCTTGACTAACTCGTTAAAAGTGAATAATGAGGTTCATCAAATATTTTTTGGTTTCGGTGTCACGGCATTGTATCTAGGTCTATGCGGATCACAATGATGTAGAGAGAGATAGGAGAACGACCTGGTCTATCACCCTAGAATTATTAAGATAATTCATGTGCAACGTTGACGCTATAAATTCCATTTTCTCTTTATTTCTCTAGATTTTTGGACTGAATAAAAATATCCTCTGATATTTTTTTTCGAGAAAAATATCATCTTTTCGAGAACCAAAAAATTTTTTTATCAGCCGAGATTTCAAATTTTATGAGATTTCTTCAACACATCGACTGTTTTTATCCGCTATAGAGGACATTGAGATTCACACCCTAGAATTGGAATCAGTCAACGACAATTGTTGACCTCTATCAACAGTAACCTTAATCTAGTGGATTATCTTCTGGTGAACGATTTTATACTTTCTGAAGTAATGTCTATGCGACGATTTTGATCGCTAATTACTTCAAAACCGATCAGATGATGATTTAGGAAAAAATCGAGAAAAAATAGTATATAATGGGCATCACATGAAGAACATCCTATATGAATTTCACACCAAGATCACTGACAGTGCTAACGGAACTCCTTAACGTGTTTAATCGTTGAAATAATTAGAGAAAACATTATTAGCTCAAGTGATCACAACTACATACCTTAGTAAGATGTGCCGGAAATTTAATACTAATACTAATATAATACTAATATTCAGCAACTACCATTCTAAACGTTATCTCTAATCATATGAATTGAAAAAAGTATAATTCAGGAGTTCTGAATATAATGAATACTTAATGAAAATCGCTGGTAGCTCGCCCCCGTTCATTGACATGGTTCTGAATTTGGACAATTCGGCTTAATCAAAACCAAAGAGAGATTTTCTAAGCTTTGTAATGGGATCATTGAAAAGGTCCTATCTCGATTACTTTCATTTCTTCTAAGCAATTCTTATTCTAAGGAATAATCAAATTCTAAATGAAATTCGATACGTACATATTTTCGCTATAAGTTGAATTATCCTTCTTAATTTTTTTCAAATTACCTTCGACCAATTCCATTACTAACGGTGAATGTGAAAATCTATAATAATGTAATTCAGTAGTCTAACCATGGTCGATGCGGTGAATACGTTACTTAATACTAGGTTGGAAAACAATGATTGTAGGAATGGCAAATCGGTGAAATCGTTCGATCCACTAAAGCTTGTATAGTTAGCTAGGCTCTTCGGTCTGAACAATATTTATAGTTTCGTTAGTAGATACGCATGGTTCGTACGTGGAAGGATTTTTCACGCGCCATTTCTGAGTGAGCAGTACTGTGTACCTGCGTCGAAATTTTTGCGACGGATTTGACGAATTTTCAACATATTCTTTTGATCTTTGCGAAAGCTACACGTACCTTCACCGTATTCTAACGTAAAATCTATTTTAACGTCAGAATATATCGAGAAGGCCCGAAAACCTGGACGTTCATTCAATGTATTTGAACGTCCAGCTGATTGCGGTTGATTTTGACGTGGATTTAATGTACATTTCTTTTGTATTTTGAAAGTTGACGAAATTAATGGGGGAGAAAAAGAGGAGAGGGAGAAGGATAGGAGAGCGGGAAAGGTGGGGTAAGACAGACAAATTTGAGGTTTTATGTCAATTTAAAAAAAAATTGAAATTAGTAAAAATATTAAGATTTGATTATTTTTCATACCATTGGAGAGTCGGAGAAATTTGTGGTGGAATTCATGTGTCGGAAATTATTTTCTGTCATTGTTAAAAAATTTGACTTTTTGGTCAAGATTTAATGACGAAATTCGAAAAAAAAATTTTTGGTCGTATCACCAGTTTTATTGATCATAGCATGGGAATTCTGAATGGAGGTGTAAAGTGAGATCATTTGTGAAAAATTCATGGAGTTGTTAATTTGAAAATTTCGATTTTCAAAGTATTTATGAAAAAAAAAGATTTTCACAGAAATGCTCATAAATACTTCAACTAGAGATATTTTTCACAGGTGAATCCGATAAAACCATACCAAATGATCTCACCTTTAGCTTCCATTCGGAATTTCCAAGCTATGGCTAATAGAATTGGAGATAATCGAAAAAAAGTGAATATTTCTTAAAATAGAAAATGGCATATTTTTAAATAATGAGCCAAAGAAAATCAAATTTTCAAGAAACAGAAAAAAATTCTGGGGCTTATTTTTAACCCAATACTTCCTCATGTTTTCAATGCTATTATCAAAAAAATCTATCTCCAACGGTTTTATTCCTAGTCCATTTTACCCCAGTTATGCTCAATTGAGATGTGGAATTGAGATGAAATAATAAACAAGCAGAAGCCCCACTCTCGGTGCGTTATTTGCAAACTCCACTCCTTGTGCGACATTTAAATTTTGCCAATTCGATTGGCAAAATGCTTTCGAATGGAATTCATCTATGGTGAATTGAGTCGTTATTCATGTATCTCATTACTCAAAAAATAACATTATTCTCGCAATAAATACGCACTCGTATATTCCTACAAATATTGCTCCAGACTGTATCGATCTGTTCAGGATTCAATCTGCGATACCTGGAATCTACTTGGAACTCGAAATCTTAGCTCAGAATAATCAATTGAATTGCAATAATATCACATGGTACAAAAAATTCAATATTAGATGAAAATTCAGATCCTACGATGGAACACAAAAATTGACGTTCCAAATAGGATTTCTATTCTTTCTGATTGCCGTCAGGATGTAAAGGTACTCATTTTGTAGAAGAAATTGTCTCCTTTCGAACAGTGAAATAAAAAAAAGTACTGTCCCTAGAGAGAAAGCTAAGAAAAATCGTGATTTTTGGAAAAACTAATTTATCGAACACCTTTACAAGAGACTTTTTCTGAAAAATCTGAAATTCTCACCATTTGTGGGGTTCATTGAGATGAATCTTTTAAGCTGAACTTGGATGTAATCGCTTGGATAGTTTTCGAGATATAACCTCTTCTTATAAAATGGTTTTCGGCCAATATCTTAGAAACTACTGGAGTGATTTCGCCCAATTGCAATACGAATTTTTTCGTTCATTAAATGCACAAAGTGACGAAATTTGAAGTCTCTAACTCAAATAGTTTTTGAGCTATCGTGTATAGTGAATTCAGGATAAAAACAATGTAATTGAAATTATCTGGAAACGAAAAATCTCAGCGAAATTTACTCCGAGTGAAAATTGTGAGTTCATTTTCCGAGATATTGGTTGACAATGAGGGATTGAAAAATTAAACTGATCAATCGAAGAGAGGCACATATCAGAAATATCTCTTTATCATGCAATTACAGATACATCTCCGATCGTAAAATACCACAGAAGTGCATCAAATTTCGGAAATACGCATCGCTTGAATGAAGGAAGAGTTATTAAATAAAAAAATAATGGAGATATCGAGTATTTCGACTTATCTCAATTGCACAGGACTGGCCCGGGACTAGTTTGTGACGGAATCGAGTTCTTGTCACCCAGCTCTGGTGCTGGAGAAGAGTCCCACATTGGGATGTAACTGAATTTTCAGAAATAATGGCAAATGAGGGTTGCTGGAGGTGGTTCTAGCAACAGTGCTGGCTCTGGTCTCCGGAACGGTCTCAGGACTGGCCCGGGACTAGTTTGTGACGGAATCGAGTTCTTGTCACACAGCTCTGGTGCTGGAGAAGAGTCCCACATTGGGATGTAACTGAATTTCTTTTTTTGCCCCTGAGTCTTTGCCTTTTCAAATTGAATATATGATAATAGCAAAAAAATTCTTATAGGTTCTCCGATTATTAGAATTTGTAGATTTTTGAGTTTTTTCACGATATCATGGGAACTTTTCAATTCTAATGTCTCCGACCAAACGAAATGAAAATTTAGAAAATCTAATTCATTTTCCATCAATTCAATTCTTCGAAGTGGTTTACTTTGGTCGCATTTTCCTTAATTCAATTGCTCTACTTCACACATCTGGAGATCAATAGATTACATAGAATGTAACTGACGAGTAATTCCTACATCAGGGCAAAAAGTTTCATCTCTAATGAATCAAGTTTGATTAATTCCTTTAAACAATCATTTTCTCTCCAAAAATAGAAATAGTAGACATTGTACATGGACACAGTAGACATTGTGATCAGGTAATCTACGACAGCTTTGATGAATTTGACATAGATTAGAATCTAAATTTATTAAATAACCCTTTTCCAATGATATCACGAGGCCAGTAACAAACGACTTTTACGTTGAACGCATTGGGAACGTTATTTCAACGTAGAATTATTCTGAAAGTCGCAAAATTTCAAATCACGGCACTTCTTCGTCGAAATAAGTTCAAAACGTTGAAATCCGTTGGACAACGTTGAAAGAGTCTCGGCGAAATTCGACATCAAAAGAATTTACGTCGAAACCTTGATATACGGTTAGGGAACGTTAACGAAATTCCGACTCGGGTATTTCAGCGTATTTCAACGTTTTGAACATGTTTCGATGTAGCAGTACCACAATCTGGAATTTCGTGACTCTCAAAATAATTCAACGTTGAAATAACGTTGAAAATTCGTTCAATGTAGAAGTCATTTGCTAATGGTTTTATTAAACAAGTAATATTATTAGAAAAGGGTTATCGAATAAATTTAGATCCTAATTTATATCAAGTTCATTAAAGCCGTCGAAGATGACCTGTTCACAATGTCTACTGTTCCCTCGTACAATGTCTACTATTTCTATTTTTGGAGAGAAAATGATTGTTCAAAGGAGTTAATCAAATGTGATTCATTAAACATAAGACTTCCTACCTTGATGTAGAAATTACTTGTCAGTTACATTTTATACAATCTATTGATCACCAGAGGTGTGAAGTAGAGGAAAGGAATTGATAAACATGTGGCAAAAGTAAACCACTTCGAAGAATGAAATTGATTGAGAATAAATCAGATTTTTTCAATTTTCTTCTCATTTGATGGGTGACATTAAGATTGAAAATTTCCCATGATATCTTAAAAACTCCGAAATCAGCAAATTCTGATAATTGGCGAATCTAGAAAGATATTTTGATTATCATCATACATGTAATTTGAGAAGGCAAAGGTAAAGAAAGAGGGTGCGTGGAACCCACGTGACAGAAGTGACACTTCTTGCTCATTATGTATAGATAGCGATAAATTATTCGGATTTTTTAAAATGAACAAGTGATAATAATCGAGGGAAGTGAGGATACGAGGTAAATCTCAACGGAAAACGGCAAAAAGCACAGCTCAGCACATTTAGCTGTGTAATTAGCACAACACTTGGAGAATTTGAGTATCTGCCTATAATATTTTGGTTATCTGTTCACTAAGAAATGATCTTTTTTTCACGATTATGAAGTGTTCAGACAACTAGATTTTTTAATCCGTTTTTTGTGAATACACCGGAAATTAATCGAAATGGAGCGATTTTGCTTCAATCCTTCTCTCGTGTAGCTCTGAAAACTCTCTAAAAGAAGTAAAACTTCTCTGAAGAAGGATTCGTGCAAAATTGCTCAATCTTGGCTAAATTCCGGGATATTCGAAGAAAATTACTATTATGCTCAATGTATGGGGCATGTATGTATAAAACAGTATGCACGTAGCACTCAACGCGAAGAACCTATCCCCCCGCCACTTCTGCCGCTCCCCTCTCCACCGCAAAAGCATATGCTAGAGTGGCATCGCCACCAACGCACTCTCCTCTTTCTTGCTTCTACTTTTCCCCCACTACTCCACTACCACGTTCCCCTCAAAACCTCACACTCGTTTCGTGACGGGAGAAAAAGTTGGTACCCTCCGAAAAGTTTCACTTCAAAAAAGGAGGAAAACTTGGTTCGCTGGATTCTTTTGTTATGTGGCTTCATTTTTTAATTTACTTCAATTTCTGACTATTTATCGGTAATACAATATATTCTTTATCGTCTATGTTCATGTGGAAACGCACTGACAATATCATTCCCATGGGTACAATAATGATCTCATCTTTGTGATAAATCTTCCCGAATCGAAATTCTCGATATCTCCATTATTTTTTTTAATAACTCTTTCTTCATTCGAGCGATGTGTCTTTCTGAAATTCGATGCACTCCTGTGGTATATCATGGTCAAAGATGCATCTGTAATTGCATAGTAGGGAGATATTTCTCATATGTGCCTCCCTTCGATTTATCAGTTTAATATCTTCATTCCTCATTTCGGCCAATATCTGCGCACAGAAAACACTGAGCGCAGAAGACGCTCAGATGTGCGTAATCACTGCACATGTGGACGTACTTCACGTTCTTATAATCGAACGTGATGTACGCAAACTCGGTGCCTGATGTACGCACATGTGGGCGCGGTGTCCACACACGGTGAATAAGCAAAATAGACGTCAATATGGGATCAACAAGGAGTTTTTCCAGTTTTTGATTATCTTGCTTAATAAGTGAATCAGGAGAGAGTTTTTTCAGTTTTTCGCTAACATCTCGGTGACTAAGTGAGATAGAATGGAATGGACATTATTATGGGATCACCGGAGAGTTTTTTCAGTTTTCCGCTATCATCTCGGTAAATGAGCGAGATAGAGCGAAATGGACGTTAATATGGGATCATCGGGGAGTTCTTCCTGTTTTTCGTGATTATCTCGGTGAATAAACGAGATTGAGTGGAATGGACGTTAATATGGGAGCAGGAGGGCGTTTTTCCAGCTTTTCGTGATTATCTCAGTGAATAAAGGGGATAGAGTGAAATAGATATCAATATTGAATCAGGAGAGAGTTTCTTCAGTTCTCCGCTAACATCTCGGTGAATGAGTGAGATAGAGCGAACTGGACATTACGATGGGTTCACCGCGGAATTTTTTCAGTTTTTCGCTATCATCTCGGTAAATAAGCGAGATAGAGCGAAATGGATGTTGATTCTGGATAAGGAGGGGGTTTTTTCAGTTTTTCGTGATTATCTCAGTGAATAAGCGAGATACGCTGGAATGGACGTTAATGTGAGATCACCAGGGAGTTTTTTCAGTTTTTCGTGATAATCTCGGTTAATGAGCGAGATGGAGCGAAATGGACGTTAATTTGGCATCAGGAGAGAGTTATCCCAGTTTTTCTTGATTATCTCGATGATTAAGTGGAATAGAGCGAAATAGACGTTAATTTGGGATCGAGAGGATATTATTGCATTTGAAAACTTCCTGATAATTCCATATGTCTACTTCGCTCCACCTCGCTTATTCACCGATATAGTCGCGAAAAACTGAAAAAACTTCCTCTTGATACTAAATTAACGTCCATTTTACCTTTCCTCGCTTAATTACAGAGATGATTGTGAAAGTTGAGAAGACTCCCTCCTGATCCTATATTAACGTCCATTCCACTCCATCTCGCTTATTCACCGAGATAATCACGAAAAACTGGAAAAACTCCCTGGCGATCCCATATTAATGTCCATTTCGCTTTATCTCACTTCACCGAGATGATAGCAAAAAACTGAAAAACTCCCCGGTGATCCCATATTAACGTCCATTTCGCCGCATCTCGCTTATTCACCGAGATAATCTCGCAAAACCGGGATAGTTCCCTCCTCATAAAGAATTAACATCCATTTCGCTCTATCTCGCTTATTCACCGAGATAATCAGGAAAAACTGGGAAAATTCCCTCCTGATGCCAAATTAACGTCCATTTCGCTCCATCTTGCTCATTCACGGAAATAATAACGAAAAACTGAAAAAACTCCCCGGTGATTCCATATTAATGTCCATTTCGTTCTATTTCACTTAGTCACCGCGATGTTAGCGAAAAACTGAAAAAACTCTGCCCTGATTCGCTCATTCACCAAGATAATCCTGAAAAACTGGAAAAACTCCTTCATGATCCCATATTGACGTCTCTTTCGCTTATTTACCATGTGCGTACATCACGCACCCAGTGTGGGTACATCATGTTCGATTGTGAGAACGTGAAGTACGCCCACATGTGCAGTGATTACGCACTTCTGAGCGTCTTCTACGCACAGTGTTTTCTGTGTGTGGAAAAATGAGTAAGATAGAGATGTTTTGCCCTAATTCTTCTCGGTAGGGAATTCAAAGAGCTGTAGAAAAGGATTCAGGTGAAATTGCACTATCTCGCTCAGTTTCTGAGAATATTGGAAAAACAGATGAAAAAATCGGCTTGTTTCGATTTATCTGTTTATTTTTTATTTTTCATTTTTGACGAATATCTTCGGAAATAAGTGAGATCGAGCGATTTTGCTATTTTTTGTAGAGAATCTCAAGAACTACAAAAAAAGGTTTGAACCAAATCGTTTCATTTCGCTCAGCTCCCGAGAGTTTCTCATAAAACAAATGAGAAGAAATTGATCCCACCAGCTTCAGTCTCGTTCAAAACAGAGTGCAGAAGGTGTGAGTCTGATAGCTTTTATATCGATCTTGCAGCATCGTTTCTGTCCGAATTCGTTATTACCGCATCAATCAATTGTCTTGTTACTGATTATAATTCTTCCAATTCTCGCGTCGATCGTTTTCATTAACTTCAATTTTCCTGAAATAATTGATTGGTGGAAGAAGAAAATCAATACTACGATAGGTATCATGACTGAGAATTTCGCAGTCAAAATTTTAAGTTTTAACAGAACAAATTTTACAACCCGTGACATAGAAACGAAATTTCGAAAAAGAAAGGAATGAAAATTTTGAGAAAATTGATATTTTACGAATGTTTTCTTTCCGAACTTCAAAAAAAAAACAATCATCTTCAAAATGTTATTCTGGGAATATTATTTTCACGAGTTATAATATCCATCCAATGTATAGTCCAATCAATAAAAGTTGGAATTCTTCATTCGCCTACCAGCTTAACTGTTCAATAAATTGGTTTTGATTCATATTTTAATTGTCTCTAATTGAAAAATCCCAGAAGGGTGGCAAAGGGGTAGGAAAAAATCAAAACCACCTAAAGAATTAAGTTTTTGCCAATATCTCGGAGATGGCAACTAACACGAAAAGAAGTTGAAGACAAAAGTTCAAGATATCAAAATTAACCGAGATATTAACAGTTGAAAATTTTTGTATGCAGCTCAGCCGCGAGGAAAATCTAAAAATCTCAAAAAAATGGCATAAATATGGAAAATTCATACTTTTCAACATTTTTTTAAAACATATCTACAGAATGTGGCGAATAATTTCTGAAAGACCAATTTTTTTTTGTAGACTCATTCAAGAGTAATTAATTAATTAATTGTTTAAGCTCATTATTTTATTATTCGAACTGTATTTTAATTCACTTTCCTAATATTCACATTCCCTGCATACCTCAAGGAATGGAAATGAGGCATTCCGCGCTATTTCACTCGATTTCCGGGTCGTATTTTTTGATTTTTTTTATTTTTGAATATGCTGCTAATATGGTTATCAGAAGTCATTTCCCCAAAAAAAAAAAAAACGAAAAACAATTTTTTTGACGAAATTATGACCATTATTGATTTTGGAAAAATGGCATATGTGCTCATTTCTGTGTAACTTTAAATACTCATATCTTCTTCAATATTGGTTACATTAATATTTCTATTTTTTAACAACAAACTTAATAAACAGATGTCCGAAACACAACTTTGACAACTCTTAAAAAATCTGGAAAAAATAGATGTTATGGATTGAATTCAGGAGTGTAGTGGAATAACAGGTTAAGTCAATTTTTGTCGAAAATGAGATTTTATCGGAATTTGCCTTAAAATTTATGGACACATGTCTCACAAAAAGGATTTGGCTGAGTATGACCACTTAAGGCCTCATTTTTGAACATGCATAACAGGTTAAGTTCACTTTTGGCAATTTTTCAAAAACAATTCAAGTTATGTTGACTTAACCTGGAAAAATAATTTACGAGTGTAGTGGAATAACAGGTTAAGTATATATGGTAAACCTACATGACTTAACCTGTTATTTCACTACATTCCTGAATTATACATATAAAAGTTAAGTCAACATAACTTAAATTTCTTATAATTTCTGGGGGAGTTAAGCAGACATAACTCGGATCTCTTATAATTTTTAAGGGAGTTAAGTCGACATAACTTAAATTTCTTTCCATAAATTTCAAGTTAAGTCAAAATTATAGAAAAAAAAGACTGTCGATAACAATAGCTTTTGAATATCTTAATTGACTGCGGATTAATGGCTTTCATCATAAATGTAGCGCAAAATGGTGCTCGCATCATCATTTTACGGTTTTTCGGCTCTCCTGAAAAATTCACTTTTTCCAACTTAACCTGTTATTCCACTACACTCGTGAATTATTTTTGATTTTTCTGTAAATTATCTTTTTATGTCTCGGAATGGCGTCGGCCACGGACCACGCGAAAATATTAAAAAAACGATATCTCGTCAACCATTCCGAGACATAAAAAGATAATTTACAGAAAAATCAAAAATAATTCAATCCACGACATATATTTTTTCCAGATTTTTTAAGAGTCGTCAAAGTTGTGTTTTGGCCATTTGTTTATTATGTTTGTTGTTAAAAACCCACGTGACAGAAGTGAAACTTCTTATACATGAGCCATTGGTCATTTTATACTTGGCTTTGAATTAAAATATTTCGAAAACTATGCAAAATTTATCGAGACATGCTGTGAATGAAATTTAGAGGGAAGATTGACGAACAAAATAAGCAGAACGCTGTTTTTCTACGACCAGTAGTTTCCGAGATATCATTTTTTGAATGAGTAATTCAGAAACAATAGATGAGGCCCGATAGCAAATAAATGAGCGCTTGGACGTCCTTTCTGAATTTTTCATTTAAAAATCGATATCTTCATAACTACCAGTCGTAAAAAAACGGAGGTTTGCTTATTTTATTCGTTAATCTTCTGTCTAAGTTTCATTCACAGCATGTCTCGATAATTTTTGAGTAGTTTTCGAGATATTTCAATCCAAAGCCGAGTGTAAAATGGCAATTTTTCAAGAATTAAAAAGCAAAAATTATGAGGTGAAGCATGGATATTTTTCGGTCGTGTTTCATGAGAACTCCTCCTTTGAATGGCAATTTTCCGTAATTTTTCAAAAAATCATTTAGATTAATTGCCATATTTTTCTCTCCGTGTATTGAAGGAAAAAATAAAAACGAAAACACAGGCTTCCCCCACCACCCGGAGAGCGACCCGACGGCAGCAGCAAAAATTTCTCCTTCCCCCCACTACTCTACTACCACGTTCCCCTCAAAGCCTACACTCGTTTCGTGACGCCAGAAAAAAGTTGGTACCCTCCCAAAAGAAGTTTCACTTCAAAAATAGAAATATTAACTTTCAACTTCCGGACTAAATTTTATTACAGAGTATCTCTATTTTTCGAGAGAAAAGTCTTCTTTCTTTTTTTCCATGAAACTAATATTGAAGAAGATATGAGTATTTAAAGTTATACAGAAATGAGCACATATCGAGGGGCTGCTCACTTAGGGATTCGGTGGCACAGTGATTTCCAAAAGGAATCGATTCCTTGTCATTTCCACTGTGATTCCCGTGATTTCCGAATCCATAAGGTAATCTGCGATTTCCCGTGATTCCCACTGATTCCAATGATTTCCAGTGAATTCCTAAATTTCAGAAATCAGTGATTTCCAAACTGTCAATTGGAAAACCTTAGTAGTTAATCATTGTAGATTAACAACAATTTATTCATGGTTAGTGGTATGCCTGATCAATAAAAGCAATTATTAAAGAAATTAGAAAAAATTTTTAATACTCTTATGAACATTTTCATGAATACTTAAACTTTTTTCACTTATAATAGGAGATGACATAGTTGAATTATATTGCTTAATATTAATATAACCATGTACATCTATCCAACGTATATATATATATTGGATGAATACTTTGGAAGAATGCTTGTTCGATGGAGAAGGGATGAGGGATTTCCAGTGATTCCCGAAATCACGCGATTTCTTTGTGATTCCCAATGATTTCCTATACATTAGGAGGAATCACGAAGAAATCAGGAATCTTTCGATTTCCAGCGATTTTTAGCGACTTCCAGTGATTTCTAGTGATTCCTAGTCTGATTTCAGATGAAATGGTTCACTGATTCCCCGAGTGAGCAGCCCCTCGGCACATATGCCATTTTTCCAAAATCAGAAATGTTCATAGTATCCTCAAAAAAAAATTTTTTTGTTTCTTTTCTCGGGAAATGACTTCTGATATCCATGTCAGCAACATAGTCAAAAATGAACGAAATCAAAAAATATGACCCGGAAATTGAGTGAAATAGCGCGTAATGTCTCAAATATAAGAAGAGAACGAATTCAAATACAATTTGAATAGTAAAGTAATAAGTTTGAACAATTAATTAATTAATAACTTTTGAATGAGTCTACGAAAAAAAATCGGTTTTCCCGAAATTATTCGCCGTATTTTGTAAATATGTTAAACAAAAAATGTTAGAAAATATGAATTTTTCATATTTATGCGATTTTCTGAAGATTTTGTTCTTTTTCGCAGTTAAGCTGTATACAAAAATGTTCAACTGTTAATATCTCGGTTAATTTTGCAAATACGTGAAAAGTATATCAGAAGAATTTTGTGGATAATTTCGATATCTTTAATTTTTGTTCGAAACTTTTTTTTCCTATTATTTGCAATTTTCGAGATATTGGAAAAAAACTCATTTTTGGGGTGGTTTCGATTTTTTTCTACCCCTTCGCCAACCTTTTGGGATTTTTGATTAGAGATTATTAAAATATGATGAAAACCAATCTATTAGAAGAAAATTGAACTGGTAGGTGAGTGAAGAATTCAAACTTTTTCTTATTGGACTAGTATCAAATACTAGAGAATAATATTACTTTTATGGAAATTATTTTTCCAATTCATCTAAACTGATGACAGCGATTCATCATGATTAAAGAATGAATATTTGAAAAAATAGATTCATGTTGGCAGTCCGATTCATCGAGATTAGAAAAGCGTGCGTAGTCCCGTGGTCTAAAGCGTAGGCTTAGTCATCATAGGGTCGAGTATTCAAATCCTCTAGGTCGGTAGAATTTTCATGCGCAAAAGAATAGGAGATTAAGTGCAAACGCGATAGGGCCGCGTCTTAAAAACGTAATTGCTGTGAGCAAAGCATGATGGACCAAAGCTTCATATAAATTTGGAAAAGAATTGTATTTCGGCAGTGGTAACTGAAGATTATTCTCTTATCAAGTCAGTTTCAGATTGTAGAAATAAAGGAAGAATTTTTTTTGACTCGGGTACATCGGAAAATCGTTCAGCGTACCTCCAATGTATACGTTGGAATACATTGAAATACGTCGAAATGATGTTGTACGTTGAATGTTCAGTCAACGTCAAACATGGAAGAACTGGAATTTTCTTTTGTGTTTTACGTTGGAATCGTTCAATGGTGCCTATACTAATTTGGACGTCCCTCGTTGTATTTCAACTTATAAATTGTGGTTCCGAACACCCCTTTTACGGCGAAATACGTCGAAAAATTTCGACTCGGGATTTCTTGTACGTATTTTTGTCCAGAATTCATTCAGACGTTTACTATCTCATTATGAATTATTGTTGACCATATAACACGGCCAATTAACTCGAAATTTTACCAGATTATTCAGATTCATAGAAACTTCTATTTAGAACTAAATTTATATTTCAATCTGTAAAAATATTTCATTGATTATGCTGTTAATATCTCCGAGATGAGTGGCATCAGAAAAAAATGTTACAGAATTTACTAGGTAGACAATTAGAACTGCTACAAACAAAATGTTCTGATGAATTCTTGCGAATCCAATAATTTTCGAGATATTCGCAGATTAATCTGTTTCTAAATTTAAAAATCATTTCGTTCATTCACTGCACACAGCTATCAAATCAGAATGACAGGAGGAAAATTTTTCCACCAATCAGGAGAATAACAAGTGAGCAATGAGAACCATTACTGTTTATCGGAACTGAAAAAGTTATGTATATTTCAATTAGTCGGAAGAAATGTGCAAGCATGAACTCATTCCACGGGAAAGTTCACTTGTATCGAAAAAATAGACGACGTATAAAAATTGGATGAATTTTTGAAAGTTATATTTTCTTCGGTGGGTAACAAAAGCAATGAATTTTGTGACCAAAAAATAATGGCCGGGCATGTAAACTGACCGGCATAATGTATTGCTAGTATATATGTAATAAATAGTAGTTGGAGGCTTACAGAGAAATGTACGTTTTGTCCAATTCCCTCTTCCTTTCTCTCTCGCTCCTTCTGTCTTCCTCTCACTCACATCCGCTTGTATTTTTCCCACTAACGCCCTAGTGGCTTTGTATTTTATCGGCGCGATTGCATTTTCGTCTCATTCATCCCAGTACTCGACCTAATTAACCCGTGATCACTGCCTCTTATCGTTCAATCAATTGAAATAGTGAAAATCATGTCCAGCTTGCGATAATATTTTTTTTTTGGTTTTCATTGATTGATGATTGGATAAAATAACGGAATTATTCGATTGAACAGCAAAAGTTACAGATTCGATCAATTGGTGTCACGATGAATGATTTGTTCATAATTTCGCTTCAAAATAAATTTTTTCGAAGTAAAATTCTCTCTACTGGTAATAGAAAATGAAATTTAAAAAATTGAATTGAAAATTCTTTTCTGAGGAGAATCATTCGATCGTTTCTACACGTGACAGAATTAGAGCGTCAATTTAAAAAAAACAAGTGGAATATCACATTTTCATGTTATACTTATCGCTTCATCTGCTAATTCATTAGCAATTCGCTTCCGAATGGTCATTTTAAATGAACAGAGTATAATTTTAGATAGAAGTTCTTCTGATTCTTCCTCGTTGCTATATGAGCACTTGTTAGGAAGGATGTTTGGGAAATTCACAAAAGTTTTACACTTCACTTAAGGAGTGTTGATTCCATATAATCCATTGTTCATTGTAATCGATAATTGAGTCCTCTATACACGTTCTCCAGTGGAAATCAGATTTTTCAGCTTTGATATCAAAATGAATCCTTATTATTTTGCTCGTGAAAAGCATCATTTTCATCATTTGAAATTTATTGTCATTCTTAGTGATAATATTGGATAGAAAATCCATTGAAACCTTTACCTTCAAAATCTACTGATCTACAAAATCTACAATTTTATGAGAATGAAGAACGTAATGCGAGATTTGTAACGAGGTTTCTCGTTACGGCTATCGCATCGGCTTATGCCACCTTCGGGTGGAGCTATTCAAGTGCAGAGCTCGAGGAGACTCACACATGAACAGCTCGAAAATTCCACTGCGGTGCCATCTGCATAAGATGACACCTTGAAGTTACCGAAAACTAGCTGACACGTCAGTCGGATTTATATGCGGCTGAGGATAAGGCAGAAGCCCAGCTGAAATGCTGGCGCTCCACTAGAGATTTCGGAGTTATCCCCATCCCTGGCAGTGGTGTGAGACAAAGAATCACGCAGGCGCGTGGAGAGACCTCTAGACGAGAAGCAGCCTAAGCTGATATAAATAGACTCAACGACACGGTGAGCAGTTAGTCTTTCAAGATGGCTGTATAGTCAGTGGACTAAAGGCCAGCTGCGCCCACTGCAGCCCAATAACGAAGAAGAAGAAGAGCAGTTAGTCTGCCTTGGGCGGCAGACTCGAGAGGATGGGGAGACGTCCCTGGAACCTCTACCGCTCGCTTCGGCGAGAGTTACCGTTGGTTGCTCGTAGGTGGCTACGTGGCATTTCTCGTGTGAATGGAGACGTCCGGTATTCTCTGGGTGACGATAGATCAGAGGAATTCTGCGGACGGGTTCATTCAGAGACTATCGCGGAATACCCAATTCCGACTTGTTCTCGCGAGAGGGACTGTGACTAGATCCACGCCCCTCTACCATAACCAGCACACTGGGTTAACGGGAATGGATTGCCCATGCCGTCCATTGGGATTAATAATTCCTCGAGTAATTACTACCGAAGGTTCAGCAGGTTAGCCCTAAACCGCCCTAAGAGGTTAAGCGTGGTAAGCCCAGGGAAAACCAGCACACAGTGAGTTTTGTTTATTCCTCCGGTAAAGAATAAACTGGCGCCCACGCTATCGAACCGTGTGTGTGGCCAGGGCTGGCCGGAAATGTGACGGGATTGGACGAATCCCGTTCCAGATCATATTCAGTTCCCATTATTTTCCATTTTTCCGTCTGCGTTTTTGAAAAGAACATGGGTTGAGAGCCCCAGATAATCAAGATGAATATCAATTTCTATAGAATATTAATACTTATCTCCATTGCTCTCAACAATTACATTGGATATATTGATTCATACCAACTTTGCATATTAAACAATATATTCGATTTATACATCAGATGATACATAAAAAATTTGGCAACTCATATTCTAATTTCTGTGGTCATTATTAAGGAAAAATTTTATTAATCAATCAGCTTCAAAACCAAAATTGAAAATGAATGACGATGAAGATTTCAAAAATTCAGTTAGATCATAGAATGTCCAATTCTATACCTCCATCTGCATGAAATCAATACAGAACTAATACAGCATTCTAAATTTTGAAGAAATGAAAAAATTGCGATTCTGAAAAATTTTTCATCTGTCAAAAAATGATCATTTAATATTGTCCAGTAATAATCCCAGGCAGCAGATCCACAGGATCAATAGAGAAGACAAATTTGAAGTTTTCATCTTAATTGACCTGGTGGTTCGGGGAGCAACATCATTTTTCATGAAAAACTATGAAAAATCATCATAAATTAAAAACGAAGTATAAGAAAAATCCGGAAATATTCACGCATTTGCAGAATATGATATCAAATGTTATGAATCACTCTGGATGGAATCACTTGAAGACTTATTCTGAGATTTACAATTCTCACAGAATTAAAATTTTGGAAAATGACCAATATCTAAAAATAACATCCAATTAATATTACTCAGTAATCATACCAAGTCGTACATTGGCATGACCAATATATAAGTAAGATTCAGAGCTCCTATCATTTCTACTTCAGTTTTTATCGGAAATAACTGGAAAACTAATAATGAGGAAAATGTGAGAAGAATCACACAGTTAGATAATATATTATCTAATATTATTGATCAATCTGGATGAAATCGATACAGAACTTGAGTCCGCCAGGGAGCGCAGAAAGTAGTGGTTGGACAGTGGACGAGATCCAATTATTAATAAAAAATTTCAGCGACTTACGAGATAAAATATAAAAAATTCAATCGGAAAATAACTAAAAACAGGTAAAGTGTTGTGGCGAGTGTTATTCTCACGATCGGCAGGTTAATATGAATATTGAGAGATGTTGAATGGTGCGGAAACAAATGAGGTTATGGAAAGAGTCGTTGAAATAAAACTGTTGCGCTAAAACGTGGAAGTGAGGCCGATAATAAGGAGAGTGACATGAGTGAAAAGAAAGAGTCAGCAGTGGAGGAAGAAGCTAGTGAAGGCGAGGTAACAGAAGATGGGAATCAAAGCCCAAACAAGCACCAAAGTCCGAGTACTGGAAAAGATGAGATGCCCAAGAGGAAGAGAGGGTGACCAGCCGGAAGTAAAAACAAAAAACAGAAACGAAAATCAATGGTACTTCCACCCTGACCAAAATGTGGAAAGGGGGAGGACCAGTACATTCTACTCCACTGCCTTATAACACGAGAGCTGAAAAGAAATTTCAGGGAGACGAGAACTACCTGATGACCCAGATCCATTGACACAAAATGTGAACCAAAAGGCAGAACATGATAATCCAAAACTGATGAAAGTAGCACAGAAAACGAGACTGATAGGCAAGTACTGGTGAACCTGGAGAGCCTAAGCATAGGAACAGGCAGATGACTCAACATTGGTACCAGACGAGGATGATGAATCTTTGCAACAGCAGTTGAATATGAATGAGACGCTAATTCCAGCCACGCGGAAAGGGAAATCCAGTCTTCCCAACCCCTCTCCAGAAGAAAACTCAGAAGATACGCGGGCAGATAAGCCAGGCCATCTTTGCGAACAAAGGCTGCAAGTGGAGTTGGAAAAACTCGAAAAGAGGATTAAGGAAAAGCTATCGCAAAAACTAGAACTGGTGAAGAAACGTTTAGGAGTAATGAACAACAGGACTCGATAAGGGAACTGAGAGAGGTAGAAACTCTACTGATAGATACAAGGGTGGAACTGGTGAACAACGAGTGCTGTAGGCAAAATGACGCACATACTGCCCAAGAATCATTCTACACAGAGAGAGAAAAGGTAGTAAGACTGCAAGCTCAACTAGAAAAGGTTACGAAAGAGCTCGAGACTGCTTGGAGTGAGATAGGCAGGAACATGAACAAGGGCAGCAACAATAATAACAACAATTATAATAGAAGATATGGAAACAACGCAGATAATGCCAACATGCGTAATGACAACACCAGAACTCAGCTGAATAGAAGCGACGAATCAGGAAGCCGCGGCAATAACAGCATACGAGACCTTCAAGATCATGAGAGTCGGGAGAGAACCGGGCACAATAACCATGACCAGCAGCAATGGGGTAGACCAACCCCCCCCCCCCCCCAAGGGCAGAGCTCTGAACCAGCACCACCAGGAGATATTCCTGTCAGCACAACACAACCAGGGTGCTATCAAGGCACAGCCTGGCAAGATCCAGAGCGCAATGTCCAAAGAGATCAGCTAGATGCCAGAAATAGGAAGACGACAGATGCGAGACAGCAGATATTAACACCGAACTGAGGTAACGATGTCGCGTAACAAAGGGCAGAAGTTCCTTTCACAATATCGTCGCTCCCGCCCCCCTTAATACGTCGCAGCTCCTGAAAGAAATACTGGAGAGGGGAAAACGTAAAAGGAACATAATAATCAGAAACACGGCAGGAAAAGAGAGACCAGTGCTGATGAATGTAGAAAACCTCATACACAGTGCAACAGGAATCAAGCCTAATGTCATCAAATCAATAGAGCTCCTTCGGGGCAGGCTGCTGGTAGAGCTCATGACTATGAGCAACAAAATCCGAATCATGAAACGAAAAAGACGAGTATCCCCTTATGGCGTTGAGCTCCAAGATGACTTAACAATGAGAGAAGAGGTAATTCAACAGTGGAACAAGAGACCGAACCTGCAACGGCCTCAGGAAAAGAAGTACGTGTGGGCTATCAAAATGTCGATATGAACGGGATATGGTGGGCCTGGTCAGAACAGCAAAACAGCATAAGTTGAGGCCAAAAAAGCAGTTGCTGACAGGAGCAATAAGTGATGAGAAGTGGGTAGCGCACTTCTTCAGTCTACTCAATACTCATCAAGCAGAAACTCAGACCAATGAAAACACAATCAGTGGTGACGTGTGAAGTCAGCCTCTGATACAATCAGCAAACGAGCTGACTGAGGAGGAAGAGCCCGATTCAAGGCGGCACTAGCTAGCTTGAAGAGAAATAAAGCCCCAGGAGAGGATGGTATCAGAGTAGAGTTCCTAAAAGGGCTGCCATTAGAAGGAAGGTAGGAGCTGTACAAGGTCATCGGGCATCTGTGGAAACAGGAGAAAATAGCCAAGGGCTGGGGAACAGCGAGGATATTCCCAATATACAAATCCGGAGATGAGAGTGAAGCAAAAAACTATCGAGATATTTCTCTCCTAGATTTAGGCTACAAGATTATGACTAAAATAATATCAGAGACTAGCCATTTGGGCAGAATTCCAAGGAGTACTGAAAGAAAGTCCAGCTGGATTCAGAGAAAGGAGAGGAACGAGAGATCATATCTATGCCCTTAATTCGCTGATTGAACTGAGCATGGAGGGGGAAGAGGACGTTATACTCAGCGTATGTTGACTTCAAGGCCGCTTTTCACCTGGTTGATAGAAAATTGATGGTGGAGAAATTGCAAAGAATGGGTTTAAAGGGCAACATGCTGCAAATGATTCAAGTGATCTATCAGGAAACAAAATATCAAATGATTACTACGAAAAGCGCAACAACGTCCTTCAACTCTAACTGTGGTGTCAGGCAAGGACGTCCGGCAAGCCCAACAACTTTTGACTTATTTATCGAAGATCTGGGAGAGAAAGTAACAGAAAGGAACATTGGAGGAGCGGTAGTAGGAAATACAAAAATATTCGCCTTAAAGTTCGCTGATGATGCTGCATTGGTAGCAGAGGATGCAAGGGAAATGGGGCAAATGCTGCAGGCAATGGAGGAATGGGCAGAAAAAAACCGCATGACGATCAGTGCTGCCAAATCGAAAATGATGATCTTCAGGAGAGGAGGAAAGCTGACGAAAGGGGAAAAATGGGAGCTGTGGGGACAAGACCTTGAAGATGTAAAAGAGTTTAAATATCTAGGATATTCGTTCTCCTCAAGTGGAACCACAGCAAGCACTTGAAGCGAATGGCCACAAAAGCAAGACTAGCAACAAATGCAGCTTGGGGAGTATGGACCAGAGCCAGGATCTCCACTCCCAAGAAAAGGCTATGCGTGAGGGACACACTAGCAGAATCAGGCTGTCTTTATGGAGTCGAGCTGCGGGGATGGGTGGGAAGGGAACAACTATTCCGGGTTCAAGGCCGTTTCACTAAAATGGCCATGGAGTTGGCTTCCAATACTCCCAATTATCGGAAGCTTGAGGCTGGAAGGAGAAGTATAGAGGTCGAGGGAGTGTCGAGAGCATATTGTTACATGCTGGAAATATTGGAGATGGGGGATGAAAGATGGCCAAAAAAGTGTCTCAGAGAAGAAGTCCGGCGTGTTCTAAATACCAACCCAACTAAAATTGGGATCGGGATGAAGAAAACTCTGGAGGAACTGGGGGATGGCACAACGCTCCAAAACATTTGCCATAAGAGGGATGGGGACAACCCAGCGATGGAGCTGGCTAGCAACTGGCAAACTGAAGCAGACCAGAAGATCGAGAGGGATTATGGCAAAATTGAGGTCTCCAGATATTGCCCACATTACAGAACGCTATCCATTCAACTAGGAGCAGCATACTGGAACCGGAAGGAACTCAAAGGCACCATCAAAGAAGAATGGGCACGGCTAAAGCTGGGTAACGTGGAGAGAACGCATCACAAAGGGTACAGAGATATAAGGTGTAGACTAGGCTGGCTCATTTGGGAAGAGTTCTGAATTTCAACTTGCCTATCCTCGAAAATTAAAATTTATGACGTAAAAAAGCCATGTGAATTTTTGGAAAATTTTAAACATAGTTTTACAGGTTGCGCGAGTCTTCTAAAGTTGCATGAAAATTTTTGACCTACTAGCAGTTTTCGACTATAAAATTTAATGAGAAGTCAAACGGCCCAAATGACCCTCCATTGTCAGGTAGGAAAATTACCTAGCCAGAGTGATGCGCATTTCAAGTCATAAATAAGAGGCTTATTATTGTCATTCAGCCGAACTACCTGGCCTGAGATATTGGATAAATGTTGAAAAATGTTCTTGTTGAATATATTTTTATTGAAAATTGAAATTGAAAAAGGCACCGCGCTCATTATGCAAGCAACGAAGGGTTAATGGAAGAAATTTCAAATTGTAATTGATCTGTAATAATCTATTCCTTGTCTCTCGAAATTCCTTACAAAGAAGGATTCGGGTGGAATCGCTTATTTCCCGAGATTATTAAAAAAAAATACTGAAAATCCAGAAAAATCGAAAATTTCATCCTTTGTTCGGTCGTTTCTTAAAATTATCTCGAAAACAAAGCGAGATCGAGCGATTTCATCCAAATACTTTATCGAGAGAATTTTAAAAACTACAATCGCTTCTTAAAGCAAAACCGCTCTATCTCGCTCAGATTCCAGAATATTTTTTAAAAAACTGTAAATTCGTTTGCAATTTTCATATAGTCGATTTTGTTTTTTTTCTCAATAATGGAGATACGAAAAACGTAAATGTATTACAATTATTCCATGGAATAAGGATATTGTGTATTGTCCAGGTAGGTTATTGACATATACCACGCCCCGGCGGATATTTTTTCGGGGAATAACCTTGATGATTCATGTAAGAAGTTCAATGCTGGTCTCTTTTCTCAGCTCCGTTATGACACTACCTACCTCGCCTCTTTAGAATAAACTACTTTTGTATAGTTTCAAACAGACTTCAACAGTCAGTCGAAGACAGTCCTTCAAATAGTTGACATTGAAGTCAGTGCGATATTTGAACCACAGTTCTGCGATTTTTTCAGTCACCAGGAAATGCCGGAAACGCGACAAGACACTTATATTTCGTTAATCGGTAATGTAACGGCGGAAATATGTGGAAATCAATTGCCCTCAAATAGGCAGCTGTTGCAGTGTTATTATTTCTACACAAGACATGCAGCACCGAAACTAACTGCTCGCGAAGCTGCCATGTGCGTTGTGCGAAAATGTACTGTATTTTGGGAATATGCAGAGATTCCCGTTATTAAAGAGTGCAACGCAATCAAAAAAGTTGAGAAATTGGTGCAACAATATAGAAGTCTTGGTAAATTCGGTGTTGCTCGGCAAGAAGACGATAATGTTCAAACCAGAAGAATTAATTTTGAATATACCTTGAACGAATTATTTAACATTGCTCATCAAAAGGAAGTGAGCTCCATGAGGAATGAATCTGCAAAAGAACTATTGCGTCTTCATCGAGAGCAAGGACGCCGCGGATTTTTGGATAGAATCATCGATACGAAAACATGGAGTGTTCCAGATACGCAGAGGAGTAGAGAAGAAACCACTAAGGATAAAATGGAACAAGGTACGATAACTACTGAATTATTGCCTTTTCAAAACATTCGTATAGTATTATTTTGCAATCAACGTCGTACAGAAAAACAATGGAACTCTTTCTTTCGCTCTTATCCTTAATTTTCTTGGAAATTATTCTTGACGAAATAATTGGATCACGCTAACAGAGGGAAACTAGAAAAAAATGGGGGAGAAGTTCAGGGAAAGTCATTCTACAATCAAAAAAAATCACCTCAATTCTTCACTTTTTTGTTAGATGCTTCAGCACAAGAAATCATTTGATGTATTTTTTTTTGCATTTGAAACATATTGAAATATTATTAAGGAGACTATAATTAAAGAAACCAACTAATGAATGATGAAAATCATATTTTTCAACTGTTTACGAAATTGTTTGATTATGTCATTGATGTTATAATTTGTTTTAGTGGAACCAAATGCGATAACTGCAAATTTAAGCAATTATCTTCTCGATGAAGACGAAGATCTCGACGAATTGCTAAAACAACTTGAAGAGAACCATGACGTCGATAGTGATTATGAAGTTCCATTGCCTTCTATGAGATGTAAAAAACTCAAAATTGCGACACCCGACATCACGGCGATTTTGGACAGAGCAAAAGTCAGTGATCGAATGGCTGCTCGTGTATTAGCGGGAGTCTTGATAACAGCTGGCGTGACAATGGAAGACGTTCATTTGAGCCGGGAAACACTGCGTCGAAATAGAAAATTACAACGGTCATCTTTGAGTGACACAATTCGAAACAATTTCAAAGAAAATTTCCAGAGCGTACTCGCGCTTCACTGGGATGGCAAGCAGTTTACAGAAGCGGAGAATAAATTCGAAAGAGTTGATCGTCTTCCAATTCTCGTATCGAGTAATGAAGGATCTCAATTGCTTGGGGTTCCGAGGCTCAAGAGAGGAACTGGAGAAGATCAAGCAAATGCAATCCACTCTCTTTTAAAGGAATGGGAAGTTGTTGATGACATTTGTGCCATGGTATTTGATACCACTGCTAGTAATACGGGTAGTAAAAATGGTACATGTGTCCTTCTTGAACAGCTGTTGGGGAAAAATCTACTGCATCTCGCTTGTCGTCATCATATATTCGAACTGCTTTTAAAGACTGCATTTGAATGTACGTTCGGCCCTACTTCAGGACCTGATGTTTCAATTTTCAAACGCTTCCAAGGGCAGTGGAAAGATATAGATAAAAGGGAGTTCTTATCTGGCGTACAGGACACTAAAGTGAAAGAATCTCTAAGCGGCAATGAAGAAGCGGCTCTGGCTTTCGCTGAGGCACAATTGAAGGTTAGTTTCAAGATTCAATTTTACAAGAATATCACATTTATCTTGCAATCACGATTATCCTCCTTTTGACATTCAATTTATAGAATTCGCACAACCGTAAGGATTATCAAGAATTCCTGGAACTGGTGGTGCTGTTTCTTGGAAAGGATATCCCAAATGGAAATCGCTTTCGAACTTTGGGGCCAATTCATCATGCTAGGTGGATGGCCAAAGCGATCTATTCTCTGAAGATATTTTTATTCCGGAATCAGTTTCATTTGACACCTCAAGAAACTTCAAATTTGAGAGATGTTTGCATTTTTATTGTTTCCATGTACCAAAGATCATGGTTTACTGCTCCAGACGCAGTTGCAGCTCCAAGAAATGATCTCGAGCTGTTGAAAGCATTGGTAGCAAATTCAGGCTGTATCTCCTCAAAAATCTGTACATCCGTCTTTGACAAATTCACAAAGCACTTGTGGTATTTATCTGAAGAGTTGATTGCTTTCTCCTTCTTTGATAAAGGCGTGAGTGTAGAGTGTAAGAGGAAAATGTGCGAGGCTATGAGATTGCCACCTGCCTTGGGAAGTGATGAAAAGAAAAGAGAAACCAGAGTCACAGATCTAAAATCCATTGAAAATTTGAATTTAGATTCTTTTGTTACCCAGAATACCATCAAGTTCTTCAAAATTTTAAAAATAGATGGTGCTTTTCTAACTAGTGATCCCGCGACATGGGAAGAAAGAGATGATTTCATGACTAGTTCGAGAATAGTAAAATCACTACAAGTCACGAACGATTTAGCTGAGAGGAGTGTTTCACTTATCACTGAATACAACGACTTGCTCAGTAAAGATGAAGAGAGCAAACAGGATATTATGTTAATTGTCCAAAAATTTCGAGAAGTATCTTCAGATAATACTAAAGAAAGTCTGAAGTTTTCATTGGAAAATTATTTAAATAATTCATCTGTGAAGCCTTCAAACAACATATAATTTTGTTTATTCACATTTCTCCATTAATCAGACAGGCAATTTTTTTGCAAAAGTTTTTGTTTTCAATTTGATTGTTCATGTGCCATTTTCGTTTTCAATTTTTTCAAACGCATTATAGATGGACGTGAATTATAATTTCGATGATAGCGAATTTGAGATTGTTCAGGCGTACAAAATTCCTTAATTATTTTAAAAAATGTCTTATGTCTGAACGTGCGAGTAAACAAATGATTTTCTCTAAAGAAAAAACAATTGAAATCATATGATTTCATGAATTAATTGAATTCAATTCATTTTGATGAATTTATTAACATATAATGCATGTGCTATTGTAATGCAGTGTAATAAAACTCCATTATCTATTGGTAGAAGATGCTCAAAATTGTTAATAATCTAAAATCTCTTTGAATTGTACGATTTTTACCGTTCAAATTTAGCCAGCATCAGCGTTAATTCATTATATTCATAATATCGATTGTATTTTTCAATTGTAAAAAGAAATAAAAATTTTGCATTAAAAATAACGAAGTGTACTGTTCTTTATTGCATGTAATAAAAGAATTTGTCCCTTCCGGAAAAGGACCGCTTAGTTGTCACCCTTCTCAGTTTCCCGTTTATGGCCGTTGTAAAAGCAGCTGATGAGGTGAAACACCTGACACTGTTTCAAAATTTAAAAATTTTCTTCGACTGTTTTTCTGTTTAAAAAATGGAGGAAATTAGTTTTTTTTTTCAAAAATCATAGTCTATTGTTTGAATTACCAGTCAGTGAAATTTGAAAAGAATTGATGCAGTTCAAAGGCCATTTATGTGCCTCTAAAAACCTCTGATTTCGTCTAAATTGATGCAATTTTATTCCCTAAAAAACATTTCCACGAATAAAAAAAAATATTTTTGAATTTCGAACCTCATAGAATAACTTTTGCGAGAAAGACTCATAAAAATTCATTTAAATATACGGCGAAATAAAAATTAGAAGTTTTTTCACGTTTTTCTTATGGAAGTAGCCATTAAGAATCAAGAAGATCAGCGCAACCTGAAGAACTGGTTTCAAAAATTTGAAAAAATTCCCATGGCTCTTTTACATCATAAACTTCAATTTTTGAGGATAGGCAAGCTGAAATTCAGAACTTTTTCCAAATGAGCCAGCCTAGTGTAGACTCTGTGAAGCCCAAGAGGAAACCCTCGAACACATGGTTAAATGTGGTGGAGCATATTGATTGCTGGATCAGAATCTGGTAGAAGAGATCCAGAACTGGCCGGGAGAGGTGAACAATGCCCAGCTCATCAGACAAAAAATATTGAACGCATTGGATGGAGAGCCGATTGAAATACTGTGCAATTACTTCAGGAAATTTGAGGAAGTAGCCCAGAAAAAAGAGATCGAGGGGGAAAAATGAAGGCAGAACGGAAGAAGTGCAAATATTCAACCAGGCAAAGGGGGTGGAGCCATAATGTAGAAATGTAAAAAACGGAATGTAGAATCATCTGTTGAAAATTTACAAAATAAGAAAAGAGAGAGACAGAGTTGTAATAGAACCGAGCATGGGCAACAAACCAAATAATAAATAGTATTAGATTTAGATATTACGTTAAATATATAAGAGTATAATGTGCGGGCACCACAGAAATTCCTGCAACAGGAAGGTAACTTGTATATTTAAATAGTTCAGCTAAAAAAATGTACAACGTATATAAAAACGGTAGACACCTGTAAAAAGTGTAAAACTATACATTGGAAATAAACTATTCTATTCGATGCAGAACTTATTCTAAACTTTCTAAAGATGAAAAAATTCAAATTTCCGAAAAATCACTCCTATCTTAAAAAATGTTTCTCCAATATTGTCCAATAACAATCCCAGGCAGTAGATTCAGGAGACCAATATATGAGAATAATTTGAAGTTTCTATCTTAATTGTTCTAGATGTTATGAAAACAACATTATTAATCATGAAAAACTATAAAAAAAATTAGAATAAATTAAAAACCAAGTATTTGAAAAACCTGAAAAAATTCCCACAATTACAGAATGTAATACCAAATGTCATGAATCAATCTGGATGAAATCAGTTGAGATGTTTTTGAGAAATTAATTTCTTTTTAAAAATCGAAAATTCATGATGTTAAAAAAAGAACTGAATGAATTCCAAGCAACAAGGCCTTAAAAGAAAAAATTCATCACGACAAATCTACAGTGAAAATATGAGTTTCTTCAGTTGGAGTTTTATCGTTTTTCAGTAAAAAAAATCCACACAGACATACATACATACACACATAGACTATTCTTCTAAATATCATTTTCTGACTCCCCACATCATTCAAAGTGATTCGGAACGAAAAAATTGGAATGAAAATTTTCACGATTATTAAGCTTTCATTCGAAAGCAAAAATAAACAAGAAGGAGTTCCACCCTTTGTGCGTTATTTGCAAACCCCACTCTTTGTGTGACATTTAATATTTTGCCAATTCGATTGGCAAAATGCTTCCGAATAGGATTTTACCAATAATCAATCGAATCTCTATAAAAATAAATATCTTTAATAAATATCTTAATCGCTCAAAAAATAACATTATTTTTGCGAGAAATACGCACTCATAGATCCCTACAAATATTGCTTGAGAATGTATCGATCTCTTTAGTATTCCATCTACGATACTTTGAATCAGCTTGGAATTCGAAATCTCAGCTCAGAATAATCGATTAAATTGCAATAATATCAGATGGTACATAAAAATTCAATATTAGATGAAAATTCAGATCGTATAATGGAACACAAAAATTGTCGTTCGGGTTCCAAATAGGATTTCTATTCATTCTGATTGTCGTCAGAATGAAAAGGTATTTATTTTGTAGAAAAAATTGTCTACTTTCGAATGGTGAAATAAAAAATTGTAGTGTTCCTAGGGAGAAAGCTAAGGAAAATCGTGATTTTTGAAAAAACTCATTTATCGAACACCTTTACAAGAGACTTCTTCTGAAAAATCTGAAATTCTCACCGAGTGTGGGGTTCATTGAGATAAATCTTTTAAGCTGAACTTGGATGTAATCGCTTGGATAGTTTTCGAGATATAACCTCTTTTCATAAAATGGTTTTTGGGCAATATCTCAGAAACTACTGGAGCGATTTCGCTCAATTTCAATACCAAACTTTTCGCTCATTAGATGCACAAACTGGCGAAATTCGAAGTCTCTCAAATAGTTTTTGAGCTATCGTGTACAGTAAATTCAGGATAAAAAACACTGTAATTGAAATTATCTGCAAACGAAAAATCTGAGCAAAATTTACCCCGAGTGGAAATTGTGACTTCAAATGAGATGTATTTCATCGCTGATAGTGAGGGCTGTGAATCAATTTTTCGCGCAGAAAAGTCGAAAAAACGATTTTTCAAAATTTGAGTATTCTCGAAAAGTCCTCAACCGATTTCGCTCAAATTTCACTGACAGCAATTTGCATGGGGAGGGAAAGTACTGTTAAATTTTCGGCTCACCAAGTATTACCGTTGCTGAGTAATGAGCTGATATCTGTCACACACATACACACACAAATACAGACCTTTTTTTTAAATGTCATTTCTCGACGTTTTGGATCATTCTGAGTCATATTCCGATAAAATCTCGAAATCGCAAGAAATCACGTTTACAATGCTTCCATTCGGAAGCAAAAATGGGGGTCAACTGTGATAGAGATGATTTGATTTTTCTCGAAAAGTACTCAAGCGATTTCGCTCAAATTTCACGGACAACAATTTGCATAGGGCGGGAAAGTAGTGTTAAATTTTACGGAAGATATTTTTTTTCATTTGCCATTTTCTTCTATGTATTTCTATACACTCAAACGTTATCGATAAAAATGTCAGGCAAGTTTCAAGAGGGTTGTTGTGGTTCGATCGATTTACACGCACTCATAACACGACGATGGGTCGAAAGGTTCTGTGTATACAGAGTTTGAAAAGAATGAAATTGGTAGGCGGACAAAGTAGAGCAGGAGGGAAGAGAGGAATAAGGGTTTTCCACAGCCATACAAATGCGTGCCCTGAAACACCTTTACGTCCTATATTCTGGAAACACTGGAAAGCCACTTTAGTTTCTCTATCGCAAAACCAACACGGTCGTAGCAATACGCGTGAGATGTATCAATTGATTTTACAGTACACAGTTGACAATTTATGAGTTTCTTTGTATTTCAAAAGCATGAAAAGAAAAAAAAAGAAATAATCAATAACACAATTGGGAATATGGAGCTGAACAAGTCGTAATGAAAAATATCAGTGCTGATAAAATTTTCTAGTGAAATGCCATAAAATGTTTACGATTTCATAAAAGTAATCAAAGTTACCTTTGATATGAATTTTTTTCTGAAGGTGAAGATCTTGATAAATTAACAGAATTTGAATTTTGAATTGGAAAGAGAGGGAAATTTGAGCTGAAAATTCTATACTCCAATCTATTGTGCAGCAGTAGTTTTTGAACTATTCAAAGCAATTTTTCAAGTGAATTAGAGTTTTTGCTTCCGAATGGAAGCATTGATATCGTCGGATTCTTCGATTTCGAGATTTCATTGGAATATGATTCCAAATGATACAAAACGTTGAAAAATCATATTTTTAAAGCATGTCTGTATGTGTGTATGTGTGTGACTGTGTGTCTGAGTGTATTGCCATATATCGTCATTTTCTCTGGAACGGCTGTACTTAGTGCTCCCAAAATTTGAGAGTATTTTTCCTCTGCGTGTACAATGCTGCCATAAAAACTTCAGCGAAATCGGTTGAATTGTTTCCGAGAAAAATCGAATTTTCAAAAAAGCGTTTTCTTGAATTTTCTCGATGAAAAATTAATTGGTAGCCTCCAGTTTGAGCTATGATATTCATCTCATTAAAACTCACATTTTTCACCATTGGTAAATTTTTCTCTGATTCTTAGTTTTGGAAATTATTTCAATTTTAGTGATTTTCAGTTCATATTTTAGCGGAACGATAACTCGATAAGTATTGGAGATAGAGAATTCAAATTTTGTCAGTTTATATATCCGATGAAGGAACAGAGTGCTATTGAAACTAGGCGAAATACGTCCAGCTGTTTTTGAGATATTTGCAAAAAATGATTTTCCTTCAAAGGCGTATTTCTCAAAAACTACGCGACTGATTTGCACCAATTTATTCTTAAAAAATTTGTTTTAATGAAGGGAATGAACTCTCTAGACTCCCCATTGATTGGTAAAGTATTTATTTTTATTTTGAAAAAAAAATTTTTTCATAAAAAATCAGAAATGTAAATTTCTCTCAATTTTGTCCTGAGAACACATATTTTTTTTTATTTCATGATAATAAAATATATAATCTTCCGAATAAAATGAGATCATTTTCATTCTGATATGATGATGAGAACATTGAGAAGTTGAATCACCAAATTCAGGAATTACTTCATTCATTATTTCAGTCCTTCACATAAATTCTTTTTTTATATGAACAATACCAATTCGGAAGAAAAGAAATGGAATGAATGAGTCAAATCATGATAACTCGAACTAACTTCACACTATTATTCATTGATAGAAATGTCATTTATATTTTGATGTATTCACAATTGCGATCAATTTTAATCAATTAATATAAACAATTTATTACGAAAGAGATGGATATTATACAATTTCCAAATTCTGAACCTCCCGTCATACTCGATGGAATTCCACAAGGGTAACTTTTTTAATTATAATAATTGATCTTGAAAAAAATATTGATCGAAATTATTTTTTATAGACTCGTTGGGATAATGTCTTTAGGAATTGGGCCTACAATAACAAATAATCAATCTACTTTTTCATTTTATCTTTATAATGGTCGAACTAAATGGAACAGAACCGTGATTTTTGATGATTGACTGATTAATAATTTGATAACACTATATCCAATGAATCTATCAGTCGTGAGTCTGTAATTGTTCATATTATGACAATTGTCAAGGCAAATTGATTCGGGAAGATGTAATTAACGAATAACAGAAAATGATCCATGTGTATATATTAATATAAGTGAACTTGAATCAAGTCATTAAAAAGCACGATGCTCCAATTAGAGCTCGAAAACTACATTCGGAACCATACTGCCAATTGCATTGGCAGAATAGTAAATCTTATAATTCAAATGACGCACGAAGGGCGAACGCCTGCTTGTTTCACATTATTTTCCCGGCTTTTTTCATCGTTCCCCTTGCTCTTCCTTCCTACTCTCGATCAACTCCTGCAGGTATCTATATCGATTTTTCCAGCTATGGAACACCTAGTTTGACTATTTAAAATGGGATATACACATCTGAGTTACGCAAAATGTTAAATTGCAATTGTCTCGGAGTGAGCGTACAAAAGCATAGGAGCTACTTCTGTCCTTGAAACATTGTGAATATTGTAAGGATCACAAATGTACTCTAATTATGTGCCATGAAAATGTTTGAGTGTTAAATATGCACGTTTCCTATTTATTTCCAACGCTGTTGAAGCGAAACAGATTGCATTATAGCACGAATTCCCATAGCTCTCCAGTGGAACGATGGAAACTCTCCAAATTCGTCGATTTCATTCTCGCTCACAAAAAATTAAGTTATCATATTTTTTCACAGAATGGCTTTTCTCCAAACTTCATTTGATTTTTGTATTCATTTCTTCTTCATTTCTTTTTTTTGTATTTTGTTAATCACAAAAAAATGGATGCGAAAGGGCTACCTGATTACAGCCAGGTATTTTAGTTGGGAAAATATTTCTATATTATCCTTGTAACACGAAACGTGCATGGAACAGTGAGACAGAGAGAGAGAGAGAGAGAGAAGATCCATGCGCTACCGTTGACCGCAAAAATTCCTCGTGGTCTCTGGATTGTATACGCCAGAGAGCCTGAAATGTCATTTCCAATTATTTTTATTCCTCCAATCTTTTTTCTAATATTTTTTCTCTCTCTCAGTTTTCACGTGCATTCATTATTTTTATTATCCTCGTAAATGTTTTTCTTACTGCGGAGGGAATAAATTTGCCTTTTCGCATAATATGATTTTGTTTGGATCATTATTTTTGAATTATATTCTTTTTCCTGAGAAAACATATTTTTTTTATGTTATTGGATTGAACGATTATGTTCATTGTCGTTTTTTATAGAATTTCTCGTAATTTGGGGACAATCAAAAATATGTTTGCCATCACACTTCTTCGATGCAACTCAGAGTTTCGGAAAAAGTACTTAGAGAAATTTCTTCATTTTCCTTGGATTCTGGTATTTATTCTCAAAAAACGTATCAAAAGAGAAAGTTTCTCTTTCTTTATGAAAATGCTTTTGGCCAACGTTGATATTGCACTCTAAAAAAATATACTAATAACAAGCATAAGCTAGTGCTTGGGTGCAGTATTCTTGCAGAGACGTTTACCTTGACGGTTAAAAAGAAAAAGAACGAGGGGTGCGTTATCGCTCGCTCGCTCGCAAATTGGGATACGTTCTGACTTACTCGCTACGCTTACTCATGAATGGAGAAGCATCGTCGTGTTGGTTTTAGAACGTGTTTGACCTTTTAGAGGTCACAAAAGAAACTTCCCGATACGCTCATAGACTGACTACAAATCCTCTTTATGAAGCGAAAGGGTCGTCCGTTTTGCCACACGGCCCACCCCCCCCCCCCCCCTCCCGGGCTCATTTTCCCACAGAGTCGTCCTCTTTGCCCCATCATCCTCTACTTGTGATGTATTTTTGATTGAAATTTCGGGATTTCCCACGAATTTAGTACTTTTTTCATCAGTTTTCCTTAAAAAACTCAAAAACTAATGAGCTGACATGGCTCATAATCTAATCAGGGCTCAAGTATGACATAAAGATGACCCCATTCCGTTACGAAAAATTTTGATCGGTTAAGTAATGGCAGTGCAATGGTTTTTCAAAATTTCCTCACATACGCACATACATACACACACACACACACGGACACTTCCGTAAAAATCTCAGGAATTCATGTCAGCATCTTGAAACATCGAGATTTGATGAAAAATCGAAAATCGATTTCCGGGGCAAATGCAATAACTTTCCGATAAGGGAAATTGAAAAAAAAATTCCCTCGAATTTCCAATGGAATCATCTTCAAACGTCTCGTGCTAATATCCATCTTACCTTATTTTTTTCTGAATTCATCGATGAACAATTCTATAGATTGAGAAAACAAATTCACAAGAAATGTCATGTTCAGTATTACAGAGTAGAAATTATTCGCATAGAAAATGGAAATTCTTATGAAAAATCTAGGACAAAAACAAAGGATTTAAATTGATTGAATCAGACATTTGATCATTAAAAAAATCCATAAACGAAAACAGACATACTCGTGAAAACTATCAAAAAATGTTGAGGGCCTCTCAAAATACGGAGATCAATAAAAAAATCGATTTTTCCTTTTCGGGGTCAGTGCATAGACTTCACTTTTCGGGAAGTTACGAAAAATTTGATAATTTTTTTCTTAAAAAACTAAGAAAGTACTGTATCAATTTCAATCAAAAACTAATCAGATCGAATTCATATCGAGATGCTTCGATTGCAACATCGATCATCTCGATCGCTTTATTCATTAATGAGAAAACGTGAGCGAAACAAATAGATCACATACATACAAACACATACACACAGACATGATCGCAAAAACTATCAAAAAATGTTGGGGAGGTCTTGAATCATCGAAATCAATCAAAAAATCGATTTTCCATTTTCGGGGCCATTACATAAACTTCTTCCCGTATCGGGAAGTTGATCCCCTTATCGGGGAGTTAATTAAGGATAAGTGGGGTGAAATGATTATGAGAATGAAACCGTTGGAGACAGATTTTTCTAATAATTGCATTGAAAACCTGAGGAAACATTAGGTTAAAAATGAGTCCCTGAGTTTTTTTTGTTTTTTTTTTAATTTGAATTTTTTGGCTCATCACTTGAAAAGCGACTTTCCACTATTAAAAAAAGAAATGTGAACTGAAATGTGAAATTAGAAAAATTAACTTTCTTCCAAATATCTCCGATTCTATTAGCCATAGCTTGGAAATTCTGAATGGAGGTGAAATGTGAGATCATTTGGTATGGTTTTATTGGATTCACCAGTCAAAAATATCTGTACTTGGAGTATTTATGAGCATTTTCATGAGAATCTGTTTTTTCCTCATAACTATTTTGAAAATCGACATCTTCAAATTGACAACTCCATGAATCATTCGCAAATGATCTCATTTTCCACCTCCCTGGCGGAACACTCGACCGATGGAGTCGAGTGGTGCACTCACTCGACTGACACTCGACTGAGATTCAACCGACGGATAGACATGTATAACCAGGTAAAAAATGGTCAAATGGAATTAGCCGTTGAATACGTGAACTAGCAATAATTGAATATTCTCACGTATATAGGAATTAATAAAATTAAATGTCATTTAAGTAAAAAAAAATGCCCAAGCGCGGAATCGGACCCGGGACCTTACGATCGCCCGGTTAGACACTATCACCTGCGCTATCGGAAGGTTTCATGTACTGTAATTCAATTTTAATGTTGATAATCTCATTGGCGCCTACTTTCCTTAGGGGAAATAAATGCAATCAGATTTATTCAGAGCTTATTCCATAAATAGAAATAATTCAATTATTGGTAGAACAGCAAAAAACTATGATTTTCGGATGCCGCATTTTCGACTGTATCTCGACTTATAAATTTTTTCAAGTAAAAAGGGACCGATAATTCATATGTTATGAAATCAATTTCATAATTTTGTATTATTTTTTCACGCATTTTGTCTGACAGTCGAAGTCTGTCGAGTCTCAGTCGAGTTCCGAACCAAATCGACTGACTTTTGACTGATAAATTTTTTCACGTGGAAATTGACCGATAAATAATTAGATGTGAAATCAATTACAAAACTTCGCAGTTTACTTTTTAGTCATTTTTTTCACGGTCGAGCCTTCGTTGAGTTTAGAATAAAATCGAGTGATTTTCAACTAATATATTTCATTAAATAAAGATTCACTGATAAATGAGATCATGTCCAATCAATTGTAGAGCTCTAAAGTTCCTTTTTGTGATTTCTGCTTCCGAATGGAAGCTTTGTTTTCGCAATTTTTTTCGAAATGCCAATTTTCATTGGAAACGACTCAAAATGATGCAAAGCGTCGAGAAATCATGATGAGAAAAAAAGTAGACATGTATGTATGTGTGTCGGTATGTACGACTTTACGACTCTCTATTACTCGAGAACAAAATTTTGAGACAGCAACAGTCGCGATGATTGAAAAAATTCAGGAAGAACCATTCGGAAGCATCCTGTTAGTTCATTAGCAGGAATTGGCAGGAAGAAATAGCAATCTAAAGGATAACGTAGAAGGAATAGCAACTAACGCAGTGACCAACGCCTGCTTGTTTTGAGGGTAGAGTCTCAGTCGAGTTGTGAACAAAAATCAGCTGACTTTCGACTGATCTATTCTTTCGCGTAAAAATTCACTGATAAATGATGTTATGTGTAATCAATTGTAGAACTTTAAAAAATTTTCTGTAACTGTTTTTAACGGTCGAGTCTCAGTCGAGTTTTAAATGAAAATCAACGGACTTTCGACTGATATATTTTTCAATGTGAAAGTTGACTCATGAATAATATCATGTGGAATCAATTGTAGAGCTCTAAAGTTTCCATTTGTGTTTTTTTTTGACGGTCGAGTCGCAGTCGAGCTGTGAAATAAAATCGACTGACTTTCGACTGTATGTTTTTTCACGTAAAAATTAGCTGATAGATAGAAATTCACTGATAAATGATATTATGTGAAATCAATTGTAGAACTTTGCAGTTTTTTTATTTCTTGTTGACGGCCGAGTCTCAGTCGAGGTTCGGAAAAAATCGACCGAATTTCGATCGATATATTTTTCCATCCGGAATCTAACTTCTAAACGATATGACAACTCTAAATAAGGTTGTTCGAATCGAGAATTTTTTTCGATAATTGATTTTTAATCGAGCACAGAATGAGACGATTGAGTGTCAAATGATATAAAATATGAGTTGTGAATTGATCGATTCTTTATGTAAAATATCTGAAACTTCTTAACATTCACTTGGATTGACGTGTTGTTAATCCAAGCACGCTTAGGAAGTCTCAGTCGAATGACGGTCGAGTGAATGCACCACTCGACAGTCGATTCGCGGTCGAGCGTTCCGTTAGGGCTCTATTCAGAATTTTCACGCTACGAATTTTGTTTTCGAATCTTGACGAAAGGGTAAAACTTTTTAGAAATGACAAAAAATCATTTCTGACACGTAAATTCACTGCAAATCTCGCCGACTTTCCAATGGTATTACCAAAAGTAATAAGTTCTCAAGATTTTTACTAATTTCAAATGTTTTTCATAATGTTGACATAAGAACTCAAACGTGTCTGTTTCACCCCACCTTTCCCTCTAACTATCTTCTTCCCTCTCCTTTCTTCTCCTCCATCGATTTCGTCAATTTTTAAAATACAAAAAATTGTATATTAAATCCACGTCAAAATCAACCGCATTTAACTGTACGTTCAAATGCGTTGAATGGACTAGACGTTTTTCAAGTCTTCTTGATGTATTCGGACGTTAAAATATATTTTGCGTTAGAATATGGTGAAGGTACGTTCAGCATTCGCAAAGATCAAAGAAGTATGTTGAAAGTTTGTCAAATCCGTCGCAAAAATTTCAACTCGGGTCAATACTACGCTCTAGTATATTCACAGAGTAATGCTAAAAGTACGACAGAGTAGTACTAAATGTACTAGAGTGTAGTACTTTCAGTACTTGTCATAATTACTAATTATGTTAGCACTCATTGTGAGTATAATTCAATAGTGAGTATAATTCATACTCCTCATGAGAATAATCTGGATTATGCTTACATATGCTCATATGCTTACAAGGAGAATATTTTATACTCTTAACAAGTTCAAACAAGTACTCAGCTTCAAATCTTCCTATGTACTAGTTACAAGTACTATTTGTGCTTACCACGAGTATATTTTTTTAGAGTGTGATGTTGTGTTGATAATTTTCAAACTCTCAAGAGAAAAAGCTCTTAACAATGATCCGAGTCGGAATTTCTGTGACAATTCAACGGAATTTTAATGTAAAAAAATACAGTAGACTCTCAAATAAGTTCACCTGTCCGTTCCAGACCCCTCGTTAAAGTTTCGTTCCCCACTTTCAGGTAGATTAGTCTCCTCTGCGCAGTTGATTGCGCCGTGGCACACTCTCCTATGCGCAGCTAGATGCGCGAAATGTATAATCCTAGACTACATCTTGTGCACGTAACCTCATTCAAAATGCCGCACATTTAACGTCAATTTGATTGGTCCATCAAAGAAGCAGAGTGGGAGAACCAACGAGGAACTTTAATGGAAAAATCTGGGGATCTTTAACAAGAACGGAACTTTATTGGGCGGACTTTATTTGAGAGTCTACTGTATCTCTAAATACATCAAAACTACTCTGATTTTGTGTTGAAGCACTCATATGAATGCAGGTACTCTGGCGTAGTTTTGATGTATTGAGTTGGAGTTAGTGCCGTTTTACGTCATTTTACAATTGAATGACGATGACTTACGTTGACCACTTTGATATATTTGAGCGTAACTTGAACGTAATTTAGCCTCCTTGCCCCTCTCTTCGCATCGCGTTTTTACCACAAATTTACGTTTTTAAGTGATTTCTCTCTTAATCATGTGCTTAAGGATAACCGCCATGACCGTTATCCTAATTTCCTAATAACGAAGTGAATCAAAGAAGAAAAAAAAGAATTCGGTTTAGTAGTTCTCGAGACACTAGAAGCGGTCACCCCCATGGAAAAGATATATATTGTTAAAAATATAATTTTGAGTAACTAATGAATTATATAATATTGTAAATTCAATATAAGAATCCATAGGCATATTTTTGCCGGAATATTATATAATTCGATAATGAGAAAGATATAATTGTTCATTATAATTCTCTTCTATTGGACCATATAATTATAGCAACTATAAATTTGGAATATGTTCCAGCATATATTATACTATTTATAATATTAATATTTGATCAGTATATAATAAAATATATAATGTTGGCATATAATGAAATTAATACTTCAAAGATATTATAAAAAATATCAGTTAAAAATAGTTTGTAAGAATCATAAAATTCCAAGAAAGAATGTAATTTAAAAATTTTGAGACAAAAAAGAAATTTAATTTATTCTATAGAAGAGGCTCTCTGAGTAATGTACTCTCCACAATATCTAAATGGATCATGCGAACATTTGAAATTATCGAAGATGTACATCACACGGAATTCATATTAGGGTAACGATACAAACTATCTAGTTATCATAAAGTGCAGCTATATAAAATGGAATATAATATATTTTATTTTCAATAAAATATATGATCGAATATAAAATAAAAATTATAATGATTCCCATATAAAACAGGAAAACAGTATAAAGTATACTGTCATTATTATATGATGAATTGAAAATGAAAAAATATATATCCCAATATCAAATGTCTCAGATATAGAAAATTACATGATAAAACATCAAAATCTATGCAATTGGAATAGTATAATTATGTATATATTTACATAATATATTGAACATCACACATATTTTTGCCGAATTATATCACCTGTTATTAATCCGATATTATTAAATATATTTATAGCAATATATTTCTCTTCCATGCGGGCACCCATCCAAGTACTGACACGATCCAATGCTGCTTAACTTCTGTGACCGCCTGAAGATTTCTCATTGTCTGCTGCTAACCTGAAACATATAACTTCTGGGATTCTTATTGAGCTTAAATATGTATCGCATATTTATAGTAGGATCTTCCGAAGAAATGATTGGCAGTTGCTGTTAATTTTTTTTGAATGACTATCGGGAATTAATTTTGAAAAATCAATGGAAAGATACGTCGGCGATTTTTGTTTCTTCCGCTCCATTTCTTTTCGGAAAATGATCATTTTTCCTCAAACTCTCAAATTTCCTTTCAAATTCTAATTTTTTCAGTTTTTCATTATTTCATCTTAATTCGAAACTTCAATTAAACATAAGTGGGGTGAAATGAATATGAGAATGAAACCGTTGGAGACAGATTTTTCTGATAATAGCATTGAAAACATGAGGAAGCATTAGGTTAAAAATAAGCTCAAGATTCATTTTTGTTTTTTGAAAGTTCAAATTTTTCTGGCTCATTATTTAAAAATATGCCACTTTCTATTTTTAGAAAAATTTACTTTTTTTGCGATTATCTCCGAATCGATTGGCCATAATTGGGAAATTCCAAATGAAGGTGAAAGGTGAGATCATTTGGTATGGTTTCATCGGATTCACCAGTGAAAAATATCAATACTTGAAGTATTTATGAGAATTTTCATGAAAATCTTTTCTCTCCATAAATACTTTGAAAATCGACATTTCCAAATTGACAACTCCATGAATCTTTCACAAATGATCTCACTTTCCACCTCCATTCAGAATTCCCACGCTACAATCAATAAAACTGGTGATTCTACCAAAAATTTTTTTTTTCGAATTTCGTCTTTAAATCTTGACCGAAAAGTCAAATTTTTTAACAATGACAGAAAATAATTTCTGACACATGAATTCCACTACAAATTTCTCTGACTCTCCAATGGTATTACGAAAAATAATAAATTCATAATATTTTTACTAATTTCAATTTTTTTTTTTTAATGTTGACAGAAAAACTCAAACGTGTCTGTCTTACCCCACCTCTGTCTCTCTCCTATCTTTATCCCTCTCCTCTTTTTCTCCTCCATTAATTTCGTCAATTTTTGAAATACGAAAAAAATGTACATTAAATCCACGTCAAAATCAACCTCACTCAACTGGACGTTCAAATACGTATAATGGACGTCCAGGTTTCCAGGCCTTCTCGATATATTCTGACGTTAAAATAGATTTTACGTTAGAATATGGTAAAGGTACGTTCGGCATTCGCAAAGATCAGAAGAATATGTTGAAAGTTCGTCGAATCCGCCGCAAAAATTTCGACTCGGGGATAGTCAACTGTAAGTCATCTGTGGAAATCAATGTATCTCCATGTATGTATATAACTTGATAGATTAAAAAAAAAATATTATCATCAATATTCATATGTATCGTACTTCATCAGCTCCAATAATAGAACTTCAACTTTTTTTTTCAACTATGACTCTTTGCAAATTAGCACATTCACGTGAGGACAGTTTTTGTTTCTCACTTTCCTCTACAAAAAAGATCACCCCATAAAAAGCGACCTCTCTTTATACTCATCTCTATTCTTGCTGCAGTGAGAATAGATTCTCCCTTCGTATCACGTGAATTTCTTCGAACCACTGTTTTCGGAGGTGGGAAAATATGGCAAAAACTCCTTTAAGGGAAAAGAATATAACTTTTTTTTATGAAACGAGAGGTGTTATGCATTCATGACAGTTGATTATTCCGATGGCGTAGGGCCTCAGTGAGTGTTTATGACACCATCATATTATATTGATGATAGTACTCTCGGCATGGAAGTATCGGAGAGCATGAGGTCTTCAAATTTTCGATGTTTCTCAGAAGATCACAGTATCGTACTCTACTGATATTTTTTGTTCTTCTACTTTGCAAAATCCATCTCCGCTATTAATTGTATTCACATAGTCAGCTTTGAATGAATTGACCACTGGATTTATCTGTCAATCAAATTTTTGATTAACTCAGTGAAGCGAATGACACGTTGGCGCAACCTCTTTTCCTCTCCGAGTTAGATTAAAAATTTTAAGCTCAATTCAAGCGGATATTGAACAAAAAAGTCCATCAAATTCACAATATTTCAATTGGTTTATAGGGAGTTTCCATTGAGCCAAAATTAATCGGTATTTCGGCGGAATGAAACGAATTAATTTCGTCTTTTTTTTTCAATAATGAATAAAACTAAACTACAATGATGTGATTTTTTGTTATTGTTAACATTTCATTATTTCCTCGATTTCTCATGAATTTCCTTACTACCATACTAATGTATTGAGTCCGATTTTGAACGTAAGCTGAGATGATTTTCCATCTGATTCATTTTTCATAAATTGATTTCTATTGAACACATTGATGTCTCTCTTTCAAAATGTGAGCTCTCGCTGGATGCTGGACTTGATAGGAAAGTTATGTCTCAGTGATAATGAATGGATGATAGCGACGACAATAAGAAGCCAGGGAAATTTGTATTGGAAAATTCGATAGAACTCTTGCTATTTGTTTCATAGTTCCCGAGATAGTGGCGATAGTTTACTCTAGTTCATTCATCAAATATTTTAAGAGCTATCGGGGCGAAATAGATTATATTGTAGTATTTCGCAATTATTCACTTTTTGGGTCACAAAAATCCATCACAGAAAATTCTTTCAGCCATTTGACCTCAATTTTTCTGAAAGAGAAGATTTAAGGTATTTTCCAAAATTATTCAAGTTTTAATGGGAGAACCGCAGTTCGAAGCATACAAATGAAACACCAATTTTCTCGTGGTACCAAGTAAATCCCATTAACTCCTCACGTTCATAATTCTTTTTTTTCTTTTTTCATTACCTGAACCTCCAGATAATTTATCTCACGACTTTCATTCAAGTAAAATTGTGATGAATCGAATTGCAACTGAGAAAATGTATCGCATCATTGGATTCACGTGAAAATTCAGAGAGAAAATAGTCCTGAGTTAATTTACCAAAACCCCTTTCCTGCCTTTTATCCCAAGAGTCCACTGAAAGATTTATCGTGTTGCGATCCTTTGTTAAGCTCGGCCACTTGTATTCCCAAGCTTAGTCACGTAAAAACCCTACCTTCCCTCCTCTCCTTGCCTTATTTGTTCTTCTTTTTCATCCTCATTTCTCAAACAATTTTTTTTTTTGCACAATTTTCACTTTGCTTCCGAATGGAAGCTTTTTTTTGCAATTTTTTTCGAAATGTCAATTGTCATTGGAAACGACTCAAAATGATGCAAAATGTTGAGAAATCATAATGAGAAAAAAAGTAGACATATATGTATGTGTGTCGGTATGTACGACTTTACGACTAATATCTCACTTTTAGAGAACTTTCATGAATTTAATCCCATTATTCTATTAGTTATTAATTTTTTTGTGCTTTTTTTTTAAAACTCGGTTTCACGACGATAGCTCAATGAATAATTGACTTAAAGACTTCAAATTTTTTCTGTATATGTAGTTTCTGATGAACATGGCTGGGATTGAATCTGCGGCATATCGGCTGAACGGTTCTCGAAATATTTTGAATTCAAGTTTTTTCGAAAATCGGCTGTATCTTTCAAACTTCTCATCCGATTTCATCGGGACGAAGCTCAAAAGATTTGTGTTTAGGAGCTGAACAAACTCTCAATTTTTAAAATTTTGTGATGGAGTTGTCCGTTCATTATATTGAAAGATGTATTTTTTTCCCAATATTCCCAGGAAAAAAAAAATGCAATTTTTCTCGATTTTTTCGAATGGACACATTTTTCTCTTTCAAATAAGCCCCTACTCATCTTTGTAGGACAATCCGAAACTGTACCCAAAAGGGAACATTCAAAGTGAAAAAGTGAACTTTCATGTAAAATATTGTATAATTTGAAAATAATTGAATTTAATAAATACCAATCATTTTCTCTTATAGGGGAGACCGGGCGAAATGGGGTACTTTAAAGCACGTATCCCGGACCTCACTTCGCCCCAGTCTCCACTATTTTATTTTATATAAATTCAGGGAGAACCATCCAGGAGCATCCTGCTAATTCATTAGCAGAAATTGAAAGGAAGGAATAGCAATCTAAAGGATAAGGTAGAAGGAATAGCAACTAACGCAGCGACCAACGCCTGCTTGTTTTCATTTCGATTTGGACGTAACAAAATGCTATCTTCTGGATCTTTTTTCTGGATTCGTCTATTTCTTTTCGAGATGACTTCATCTTTTATAGTGGCAGTAGAATTTCTCTATATTTAACTGCCCCTTATATTTGACTGAATACCGCTCCATCCTCGACTATCCTAACCTCCACTACAACTTTGTGACCACTAGGACACCGAGATAGAAACAGAAAAATTTAGATGCACTGCAAAAATAAGTGTCTGAATTTAAGACACTTTGGTAGTCACATATGAGACGTTTCGGTAGTAACTTTTAAGACGCTTCATATGTCTCTTTCCAAGACACTTAATGCGTCTTTTTCTCAGTCACTTCAAGTGTCTTCCAGAATAAGTAGGCAGCCATGATTTTTCCGTGGTATTTCTAACCTACCGATGAGATATATCTGATGCATCCACATCATCAAATTTACGAAGAATTTAAAGTAGCATTCATCATCGGGCTAGGCTAGGAAATATCATTAAAAATAAGCGAGATAGGATAATTTTGCCACAAACCTTTTTTGTAGGAAATTTGGAGAACTTCAAAAAAGATGTCAACGAAAATTGCACTATCACGCATTAATTTCCGAAATATCCCCCGAAAATGACCACAATACTCAAGTGCATTTTTTCAACGATTTTTGAGGAATATCTGTGAAACTGAGGAAGATTGTGCGATTTTTTCGAATATTTTTTTGTAGAGAATTTCGAGAGCTACAAGAAAAGATTCGAAGAAAATCCCTCTATCACCCCATGATTTCTGAAATATATTCGAAGAAAGTGAAACAAAATGGAATAAAGGTAAAAACAGATGAATCGATCCTTTTTAGCCATAATTTATTGTAAATATCCCGGATAGTGAACCAGATAGAACAATTTTGCCCTGCTCCTCTTTCGTAGAAGATTTCGAATGCTGCCAAGAAATGTAAAGTGGAAACAATAATCAAACAGATGACTTCATCTTCAAATTCCCTTCAATCTTGTGTCTGTCCAGAATGCTTTGAGGTTATCTATCAGTACGCACATGGAAAAATGAAGACACGTGAGGCGTCTTGATTTTTCGTGTCTTTCTACTTTAAGCCCGTCTTTGAGTCGAAGTGTCTTAGACTTCAAGTATCTGACTGTAGTCTCAACGTCTTAAAATCAGACACTGTATGCGACTGACTTGAACGCCTTCAATTTTCAGACGGATCAAACGTCTTTATTTCTGTGCAGACACCTAAAGTGTCTGAATTTTTCATGAGACACTTACGCAAACGTCTTAATTTCAGACACAAGACAGCATTTTGGTGACTTGTGTCTGAATCCAAGACACTTGATAAGACACTTCTTTGAGCAGTGTGCCCATGTTTCAATTTTCAAAGTTCGTTTTGTTCATTGTATATTATGTTGTGCAAACCTATGTACCCAGGTGGGAAATGACAAAAGATCCGAGTTTGAGCCAAACTTGAACCAGACCTCTCCATCCTTGTCCCAAGTATGGCATTCAAGCTTGGTCCAAACCTGATTACCCTCGGAATAATAACGTGGAACTGAGCTTGGAAACCGAAATCGTGTCGTGCTTGGGAACCAAAACTGCACAAATCATGGACGGTACCCGGCGGTTAGCGATGTTCCTTTTTTTTAATTTTTAAATAGCCTTTAAACATCAACAATCATTGAATTACAGGTTTTTCAAGAGATAAGTTATCCTGAATAATATTGTTGTATTCTCTCACAAATAATACACGTTTATTAAATTAAAGGGGTGGTTATGTTTATTATTTACAGAGATGCGTCTCTCACAAGATTCAGATCAAGAGTACCCTACTAATTTCATCCCAAACACACCTTAGCAACCATACAACATTCATCTTTTTACTCATTCTATATAGCATGTTCTTACAGTAGGGAGAGGGTATTGAATATCCATAACAATATTAAAAAGTAAATGGCTATGAAAAAAAAATGGCCCTCGCTGGGATTTGAACCAGGAATCATCGACTTTCGAAATTTTCAATGAATAAGTGTTATTTCATTGTTATTAATTATTTTCTAGCCGGATGGTGAAGACATATTCATCCGGATGTCGGTTCCCGATTTTATTCCCTACCAAAAATAATTTTCTATGGCGTTGTTGTCAAAGATTTCCGTCAGAGAGCCATATCTGAAACATGCATCTAACCTGCTGGGCTATTCCATTTACCTGAGAGTATCAGACATCAAATCGAATCATAAAGTTCTTGAATTTCTTCTCCAATTTCCAGTCCAAAATTCTATTAGAATACTATTTATATTATTTCAGTGTCTTACTACTGATAAATTCATTCAATTCTTTTTTACGTAAGAATGGTCTCAGATCAATAACATGATTATCGAGACTGAAAAATCAAACTTGGATAGAGCTTTATTCGAACTAGGCGTTTCCATAGCTTGGTGTATCAGACTTGGGAAGAGGCTATGCCAAGCTGAGATGCCAAGCTTGCAGAATTTTTTCTTTACAACTTTGACATTCAGTCTTGGTTCAAACTCGATGAGAACTCGGAATTCCAAACTTTCGATACGAGCTTTGCCTGAGGCTCGTCCCAAGTCTGGCCGATAGAGTTCATACCTTGAACATATATCAGCCTTGGTCGAGGGCCATTCTTACTGACGGTCCAAACTTGGCTCAACTTTGGTGGCCGAAGTTCGGTTCGACAAACTTGAGCCAAGGTCACATCATTTATTCAAACTCGGATATTCCTGCCTGGGGATATAACCCATGAGTAGGGCCGGAAACTCTATTTTCTCTTGGGTTTCCAATAGTTTCTAGGTAGCTAGGCTCGGAAAAGTGAAAAATCATGAAAAATTAATAAAAAGTACATGGGGAAAGCATACACACAAAAATAACTGAACGTAGACGATGCTCAGAAGTGTGTAGTCGCTGCTCATGCGGGGCGTACTACAAGTTCTGACAATCGAACGTGATGTACGCACTCTAGGTGCGTGAGGTACGCACACAACCCGAGTCAAAATTTTTGGGCTCGTTCACCCTACATTTTGACTTGCAACTTACTTTCAATGTACATTTCTTCGATGTCCAAGAAGTCCCGCCATAATTTTACCTTCCTTTCACCGTATTTCGACTTTACGTCTCCAATGTAAGGCGAAATGTGAGGTGAATGAGTTCAACTTACCTGATTCACCTTACTTTCGACGTCTACAACTTATCAGAGATCCAATGTAGGGCAAAAGGTAAAGTGAATCAGTTCAACTTACCTGGTTCACCTTACTCTCAACTTCTTGGACTTATCGCCAGCAAAAAAATAAAAATGAGTAATAAATTTAGAAAAATTTCGATTTTATTTCCGGGAATTTCCATTATTTTTGTTTTAATAACTCTTTTTTCATGCGATTGATACGTCTTTCGCGATCCGATGTATTTTTGTGGTGCATCATGATCGGGGATGCATGTGTAATCGCATGATAAAGAGATATTCGTGCTCCTCCTCGACTTATTCATTGAATTCTTTTATTCCTCATTTTTGGCCGAAATTTCGAAAAATGAGCGAGATAGAGAAATTTAGTCTCGATTGCATCTTGGGGAGAATTTTAAGATCTACAAAAAAGGATTCAGGTGAAATTGTGCTATCTCGCTCAGTTGCTGAGAAATATTGAAGAAATTAATGCAAAAAATCGGCCTCCTTGAATAGCCTTTTTTTCTCATTTTGGGCTAATATCTGGAAAAATGAATATCCCGAAATGAGATAGAATGATTTCACCTTAATTTTTAGGCAAGTGCCCATAAATCCTCAAAAAATCAACATTTTCCAATTGAAAATCCTGCAAATTGATCGCAAATGATCCGTCTTTTACCTCTTTCGAAAAATTTCACGGTATCACCTTTAGAGCTGAAGATGTTTTGAAACCGTGAATTTCTCAAGACAAAAAAAATTCTCTGAAGTAAAAAAAAATTAGTTCTGGCGCTTCTTCTCCAGCTAAAATGCATTTTTTATGAATTAATTAATTTATCATTATTTTAGATTTATTATTAATTATTATTATAAATTTGATTCATGATTATTTTTCTTTTTTTTCGAAGAGCCTAAAAAGCGCAATGAGCAACAAGATAGTTATATCAGTTATATAAATGCCATTCAACAAATAAATTTATTAATAAATTAATTTTTATTAATAAATTTTTTAAGAGAATCAAATTCCGGAAAAAATATGTAATGCGCAAGCAGGATTTGAACCCACGACCCTCTGATTACATGTCAGGTGCCCTACCGCTGAGCTATTGCGAGTTACTATATTTACCTTCGAATTATGGAAGATTAGTAATAATAGGTTATAAATTAACCTATTCTGAAATAATATCTCCACTCGAGCCCAATAATAATATCTCTCATTTACCTTGTAATTATGAAAATAGAAACCGTGATTTATGTATTAACCGGTTTCAGATTAGCAGCAGTCAACGAGAGAACTCCAGGCGGTCACCGAAGTTAAGCAGCATTGGATCTGGTCAGTACTTGAATGGGTGACCGCCTGGACGATCTCGAGAAATACTAGACCGAATTCCTTTTTTATTCATTTCATTAAAAGAAAACTAGAATAACCGTGCTGGGGGGCTACTTTTAATCATACAATTGACCGCGGAATCAATCAAAAACGCGAATTTAGGGGAAAAAGGCATGAAGGGAGGGGATGGAGGAGAATTTTTAGAAAATTTCAACTTCCTTTGAACTTACAAAGTGGAAGAAACTCAACTTACTTCGAACTTACAAAGTGGAAGAAACGCACATTTCGGCCGTTCTGTAGGTTCAAAGTAAGTTGAAAATACACGGTGACCCTACGCCGTTCAACTTCCTTTCGCTCTCCTTTAATCTACAATTTTTGTATGTTGAAACAGGAATTGAAAACACCTAAAAATTTTGACTCGGGAAGTGGGTAATGTATGCACTCGAGTACGTGATGTACGCACTTGAGTGCGTGATGTACGTTCTTGTACATCGTTCGGCTCCTCTCAAAACACACTTTTATGAGAGTTTCCCGTAATTATCTCAGTGAATAAGTGAGATAGAGTGAAATTGACGTCAATATGGGTTCACCAGGGAGCTTTTCAATTTTTCATGATTATCTCGGTGGATAAGCGAGAAAGAGCGAAATAGACGTGAACATGGGATCAGGAAGTAGTTTTTACATGTAACAATATCCTCCTGATCCCAAAATATCATCCATTTCGCTCTATCTCGCTTATTCACTGAGATAATCACGAAAAACTTGAAAACTTTCTAGTGATCCCATATTAAGATCCATTCTGCTCTATCTCTCTTATCTACTGAAATAATCGTATGAATCTCTCACAAAACAAGAGTATGTACTGAGAGTAGCCAAACGACGTACTCAAGTATGTCCCGACAAGAAATTTGGTCCGGCGGAAGTTTGGACATAATATGGCATGCCACATTTGAGCTACGGGCATGATCTGGCATGCCTTATGTGGCCCTAATTAGGCATGTGACGCAATTTTTGACATGGCACCGGATAAGGCATGCCAGATCTGGCCATGATGTGGCAGTCCATCTCAGGTCATGATGTAGCAGGTCATTTCACTTTTTGATTTGGCAGAGTCCCGAATCAAAATTTTCAGTCGCTTTCAGCTTTTGTGTCAATCTACTGAAATTGTAGATCTAGCAAGAGGGAATGGAGAAAAACGGCGTAGGGCCACCGTGTATTTACAACTTACCCTGAACTTACAGAGCCACCGAAATATGCGTTTCTCCCACTTCTGAATGAAAAAAATACCATATCATGCGGCTCAGTTAACCTTGGTCAGAACCGAGACCGATTTTCCTGGCCCTAGATATTATCATTATTGTTTTGCAGTTGTCAAACAGTTTTGATTATATGGCACTTGAATCCTGACTATATTATACAGTATTTTATTTGTAATGGATAGGATTTCTTCTACATATTTTTCGTTGAAATAGAATGATTACACAGGGAGAAGTGGGGGAAATGAACCTACATGCAAAATGGGCCATCTTTAATTATTTAGCAAATTTTGTGAAGAGTAATTTATCGTGATATTTTTGACATTATATCTTGTCCATCACGGAATTTAGAAGATGTTTTTCTATCAAGATTAAATTTTTTTTTCTTTTTTTAAGATTTTTAATTCGGACTTGAAAATTCTCGGGCATCATATCCATCGTCGTACTGATCTTCTTCACCTACTAATTGAAATTCAAAGTAATAATAACAATTGAAGCAAAGATTATAATTAATAACAAAACAATTGATTAATGCATCAATAACCAATGAGACCAAAAATATGCATTTTCAATACTTCTTAGCAACTAAGCGAGATAAGGCTATTTTCTCCGAATCATGTTTTGCAATGAAATTCTTCAAATTTTCCACATAGAACGATCAGGGTAAAATCATTTGATCTCACCTCGAAATGTTCTTTTCTTGAGATATTAGTCAAAAATAAAAAAAAAACAGAGGCAAAACTGAAATTCTTTCTCAGAGGCGAAGATCAAACCATCATTGAATTTGTAATTACAAACGAATCTCCTTCGCAAAAATATCCACTTATGACAATTCCACAAATTGGGAAAATTGGTGATTGGAGGAAATTGAGAAACAGAAAAAAAAAAGTGAAGAAGTATAAAAAATGCTTGATTATTTAGAAACGTCTTGGCTGAGTATGATTAAATTTTACACGATTCTGTCCCATGATCTTTATGTGGGCCAGGTAAGTCAATTGGATTTTCAGCCCATAATTAATTTTTCTGTTATTTCATTTCTCATAAATGAATATTATCCCTAGCGAATTCATTCATACCGATTCTTTGAGTATTTTTTGAGGATAATTTCGGTATAGTAGACATTGCGTAGGATTTTGGTCTAATTTTCAGATTATAACCAAATCATACCCTAATAATTCTAATATTTTCAGTATATTCATAAAATTATTCAAATCATCCCGACGAAATACCATTATTTTCCTTTCTTTACTACTAAAATCAAAATATCGCTAATTTTCGAATAGAGAATTTTTGAATTCTTTGATTGAAAACAATGTGTGATTAAAGAAAAAATATGAATTGGTCCGTTCAATCAATCTGTATGAATATCGTCGCCATAGAAACAAAGAGGCGCAAGTACTATACTTATACATAGGACCTACGCCCCTTTGTTTCAAATAATGAAGAATATGAATAGTAATTTCATGGATAATACATATGAAAATTCTATTCGGAAGCATTTTGCCAATTAAATTGGCAAAACATTAAATGTCGCACAAGGAGTGGGGCTTGCGAATAACGCACAGCATATAACGCTTCTGCTTGTTTTCTCTGTCTCAGTTTCCGAGATATTTCCTGAAGATTCATCAACACAATTAATCCAGAAGCAGCGAGATAAAAGGAGTCAAGTTTTATTGGACATTATTATTTACTCAAAATCTTGAGAAACAAGAGCATCCGCGCGAGCAACGCACGTGCCTCCCTTTCTTTTTATCGTATATTTATTATATAAATAAATAGTAATGAAAGTTTGAAATTGTCGATATCCCCTCATTTTTATAGTAGGACAATTTATAAATAGAATTTTTCATGAAGATATTTTTTTCGTTCCATTCTGCTATATAAAAGAAATATCTAGATAATTTTTATAATTAGTTTTAAATTCAAGATATCCTTTTTAAATGAATTAGATTGAAATTATCTCGAAAAAATCGAAGAAAACTTTTTTTCATAGAATTAAATGGACTGTAAAAAATGGTTTCTGGTGGATAGTTTTTAAGATATTCATTATAGAGCTTTATTCGTATTTTGAAATGGTCTCCTTTAATTTTTGGCAACAGGAATTTACAATGTTAATTCACTCAAGTTTCATAATGTTCTCATCAGGTAACCAGCTGAAATAATAGAAGGAAAAGTCATCAACCAATTGAAAAACTCGTGAACTGAGAACGAAAACTCCTATCTGTTTGATTCATCATGCTATTCCCCTGTATTTCGAATAATTGTCTTTTCCCCAATTTTTATTTTCTCCATTGCAAAGAAATTCGAATTAACTTTCTCGACTTTTTTTGCCTCCCCCCTTGAATCCATTACAGTTAATCAGACTCGGTTACATGGGCAAGCGCGAGGCATCTACTTGTATTTTTTTCTTTTTAATTCTCCAGCTTCACCACCACCTCTCTCGCATTTTCCAACGTTAGGTAGCTATATAGAATTGGATGCTCGGTGGTCGCCTGTCACCGTCACACACAGTGTGTGCCCTCTTTCTAGCGGCTGCCGCTGAGTAATCCGACGTAATTAGACTGCGGGTACCGTGGTTCCGTCGATGTTGCAGGAGTCGGAAAAGCTACGGTAGATGGTAAAGAGAATTCAGGTGGCAAGGGGGGAGAGAATGGGGCCGAAATGGGAAGAAGCTAATCGCGTTGAGGACGCCACGGAGCTTTACTTCCGACAAACTTGGATCATTTAAGTGACTCCGATGTGGCTTTTTCAATTCCCCTTGCGCATCAGCTTCCTTCGGTTCTTATCGTTGAAAATGAAAATCAGGTTGAGTTGGGAAAATAATTCTTTCTCTTTTTGTCGTTACGTGGCTGGTATTCGCGGCGAGTTTCTAAAATTCAGAGGTATGAAAATTTTCATCTCTAATTCCACATTGCAGTAAGAGAATGAAAAGTAAGACAATGAGTATATGGTGATTTCTTTTCTGAACTTCTAATCAAGAGGAATTTCTCGAATACTTAACAATTTCATTGCCATCAATTAATTTGTTGTTTGAATGCAACGGAAACTAGGTATTGTATTGTAGCATTTTTCAGCGGAAATTTTCCCGAGTCTCCAATGCAACTGATAAAGTTTAAAAAAAAAACATTAATTCAATCGTATAAAATTACAATTGTTCGATTTTCATTGTTCCATTGTCTTATTTTTACAACATCGACAATTTCCTTTTGTTTCGAATGGAGCCGAGTAAAAATTTTCAAACAATTATGAAATTCAAAATGGATGCAGCTGAATGAAATGCCTTTTTTTATCTAAATTTTTTTCTTCTTTCATTTCGATTCTATCTGTATTGAATGAATAAATGAAAAAGTCAAAAGAAATAAAATGAAAAAAAAGTTGGGATCGAGCAGATAATGGCATTGAAAGGTGAAGAGCTTTATTTCTTGTATGCTCGACGCTGTTCAGTTATTCTTTTCAATTTCGCTCCATACTCTTTTTTCTATCTCTGAAAAATCCCTCTTTACTGAGACAAGTGAAAAAAATAAGTAACAATAATACAATAGATATTCCAGCGTGGAAGCGCGTTTGAATTACGTTAATACTCGAGCACTTTCAGAGCGTTGCAACTACTAAAAACATTAATTTTTTACCCATGGGGCTGGAAAAATGGGTTTCTAACCTCACTTTGCTTAATGAAAACAAAAAAAAATAACCTCATTTTGCTTGGTTTGGAACGCATTTTTCCAGCACTCTGTCATAGGGTTTTTTCTTATAAATTTTTCCCTATCCCCGAATTCCCACTCTCCACAAACCCAAGTTCTACAAAAACCCACACCAATCACTTAAATATACGTAAAAGCCTGAGGGCTGAAACTATGTAAATAGTATTATCTGTGTAACTGTAAATATTGTGTAGTTACTTCACTGTATATAATGTTAATAAAAATCGTTTGAATTTGAATTTCCAGCACTCTTGGGCAAAAAAATACTATACGCACCATGTGTGGATAGAAGTTAATCTCGACAAAATTCTCCCACCCTCGCTTCGCTCGGGAGGAAATTAACTTTTTACGCACCCTAGGTGCGTAATGTACTATTCCCTCGGAGAAATTTCAATCGTCTACTTTTCAGCCCATAAATTACTAGTGAGAATATCAGAAGGAGCAATTTATAAAATTCCAGTACATTATCTGAGAAATATCTCTGGACTGAGTAGCTTCAGGAGAAAATGTCAGGAAACTTTTTTTGTAGGGGGATTCCTTAACTACAAAACAGGCTTTCGAGATACTTATAAAATAATCTACGTTCGTTTTTCGGGATTATCCCACACTTGCTGACAATAAAAACAATCACTTGTTGTTTAACCCTAATATAAAACTGGATATTTTCTTCAATATTTCCTATCATTTTTCACAGTAACTTTTTTACATAAAAAGAGGGAAAAATATTTGTCCTCATTATGCTATAAATCTGATGCCACCAGATTACACGAGACATCTTCTGGGTATTAAATGTAGAGCCAGTTTCGAGGTCACGAGGGATCCCGTTCACCCAGTAAAACGTCCTTGACGGACTGGAATTCGCGTAGGCAGTTGTTTAAAATTCTCATTCTCTGTGTATTCAAGCCCACACACTTACCAATAACATTTCTCATCTTTTGGTCATTCTGAGAATATGCATTTCGTTTTTTATCACTCACTCTTCTTCCTTTCAATTTTACTTTCAATTTTACGTAATTCTTTGTCAGCGTGGGAAATTTTTTATTTCGAACTGGCTTGAAGAAAAGTTAATTTTTTAATTGATCATGAAATTGTGGGGTAAAATGAAATGAGACGGATATTGCTGATAATTAGTTTTCATGGAATATCTCAAAATCTATGAGGGATAGAAGAATAGTTCTACCCATCTTCTTCATCGAGAAGACTGAAGCTACCGAAATTATAAGTACGAGAGTTCCTTTATCTCTCTTGAAATTTGAGATTCTGTCGAAAAATAGATTGAGTAAATTTGTCGTATTTTGTTTGAATTTACATCATCGTCATCTTCCTCTCAATTGTGTTACGCTTGCGCGTAACTGGCCTTCAGTCGGTTGACTATACAGCCAATAAGAAATCTACATCATCCGGAATATGGAAAATTCTGTGGGCCATTGCTGACCTAGTGACCCATGTCAATATGTATTGATACACGGAGAGAAAAATATCAGAATTTTTCTAAATGATTTTATAAAAAATTACCATGCCGCTCCATGAACGGAATGCAATTTGCTTCTGGGAGGAGTTTTCATCAAGCACGACCGAAAAATTCCATGCTGTACATCATAATTCATATTTCTTAAAAAAATAGCCATTTTACATTTAGCTTTGGATTGAAATATCTCGAAAAGTACTCAAAAGTTATCGAGACATGCTCTGAATGAAATTTAGAGGGAAGATTAACGAATAAAATAAGCAAAACTCCGTTTTTCTACGACTCACAGTTATTGAGATACTAATTTTTTAATGAAAAATTCAGAAATCACGCTCGAGCGCCCATTTATTTGCTATTGAGCCTCGTCCATTGTTTCTGAACTACTCATTAAAAAAATGATATCCCGGAAACTACTGATCGGAGAAAGACGGCGTTTTGCTCATTTTCTTTGTTGATCTTCCCTCTAAATTTCATTCGCAGCATGTCTCGATAAATTTTGCATAGTTTTCGAGATATTTCAATCTAAAGCCAAGTGTAAAATGACCAATGGCTCATTTCCCGAAAACAGTCGAAGGTATTCGACATGCCCCTTTGTCTACCACATTATGAGGCTAGCATGGGAAAAAATCTAAAAAATTCTCATAAAAATTCTTAGTAGCGTATGAAAATTTCTAAGGGCCCGCAGATTCATCATTTGTCGGATAGGTAATTTTTCCTTTGCTTTGAGAGGAAAAACTATTAGCTAAGAGTTTTGTGATGCTACGTAACAGTTATTGTAATATTTTATCTTGGAAATTTTATTGGCCCTATCACTAATTGCTCTGACAAAACATTTTTTCCATTAGTGGACTCATGAAATACCCCCTGTTTGTATTTTGCATCCACATTATGTCGCTGAGCATCCTAATTTTCCAGAGAAATTTCTCTCCGTGCACCCATTGTTCAACCAGGGCTGCAACAATATCGTTTTACCATAAAGATGGCCTAGTCCCATGTAGAACCGACCACATTTCCATTCATTTCAATAAAGAAAGAATAAAAAACGCCCAGGCTCAAACACCCACAATTTTCGGATCATCAATCTATTATCTTCCTATCTGCGCTGTGGTGACATCACATGCTCTCAACCTGAATTGTGATCCTGAAAATTTCTTTGCCACCTACCTTTCCTCGGAGAATTGAATCCAATTGAATTTTTCCAGAGGTAATTTAATCATTAGAAATAGTTTGAAGATTAAGAGGGCAGGAGGGTTACAAAAAATGGAGAAAAGCGAGGAAAACTTTGCTCCATGAATTCTCGCGGGATAATGGATTAAAAAATATCAAAAATACCTTTAAGAAATGATTATTTTTGTGAAAGTAAGATGAAATACGCTGGGATTGATAAGAATATTACAGATTTTTTGATAAATTAACAAAAAGGCGAGTCGATTGAAAGCGCCAGGCTGCTATGTTTCGATTGATGTGATCGATTTTCAAGTGAAACATGGCGGCCTGGAGCAATCAACGACTCACTTTTCTGTTAATTTATTTGAAAAATTGGTAAATTTGAAAAATTTCTGATCAAATCCAGCGCATTTCATCTCATTGTCACAAGAATAACAATTTTTTTTTAGGTATTTTTCATATTTTTTTATCCATAATCACGCGAAAGTTCATGGAGTAAAGTATTCCTCGCTTTTCTCCATTCTTTTTAACCCTCCCACCTTCTTAAGAGAAGAGGTGGAGCGCAAATAAGGAAAGTTGGAACAATATTGTTCTGATGTCATATACTGATATTTTCCTAATATTGGTGCGGAGTAATACTTTAATGTCGGCCATTTGTTGAATTGAGTTCACTGCCAACAATGATCTTTCTCCTTTCTCCTGCGTGGGTCTTTTCGAAATCATCTACCTAACAGACTAGCCTTCAACAATTGGATTTGAATTAAACGAATTTGAATCTAACATTCTAGGGAGAGTGATTGATTAACCTTGTATTGTTTTTCCTAATTTGATTTTACATAATCGAACCAAGAGTTTAATCATTGATTTCGGTAACGGAAAATAGAAATTATGAAAAGTGAACTCCTATTTGGGAAAGCTAATAAAAATCAATTTTTTATTCAACCACTTCAAGGTGATACGACTCATCATGAAGATGAAAATTTGAAAGATCGCTCGAATTTTCGAAATAATTTTTTTTTCTGGTTCTGATTCTCCTGTGTAAAAGGAGTTATCGTAAAAATTTCTCTATCCTTCTAGATTGCGAGATATAATCCCATTCCATAATTTCTCCATAAAATCATTCAGATGAAACGAATGGAAATTGATTGTCTCTTTAATTTTGTTATTCCAAACATCAACCTCATCCTTCAAACACAGTTTATTCTGATTCTATACTTGAATTCTCACTGCTGTTCTAAATATACAATGGAACGCCACGTTGGTGAACGTGACGTTGAATTTCAAATTAATATGTAAATTACCTGTACGTGAACTTTCTTTTCATTTTTAGCCCCAAGTTTGGTAATCGTCAATAAATATGATACTCAGCGAGTATCAAAAAAGAAAAGAAAAAAAATATGAGAAAACCTGAATAAAATTTTGCTGGCCAACTCTGGAAGAGTAAATGGAGTAATTCATTCGATATCTTTTCGAGAATATGAACGTGCTCTCTTGGACGTCTGGTGGATTCTGAAGGGTCGACTTATATGATCCGCTAGTCCCTCTGGAAAGCCTTTTAGGTGACAATAAAGATCCAAGATTTATCGAAATGTTTTTTCAGAATGAATACTTAATGTGCGAATGATACTTCTTTCGTACTTTTTTCCAGCATCTGTCGAAATTTTATCTGATGTAAGATTAGAAAACTCTACCGCACATATGAAAAACATATAATGCAGTCATATCTTTTTATTCATATACTGACATACACACAGTACTACCATACACACAGAAAAAGCTGAGCAGAGAATATGATTTTTCTGTTCATATTATATGCACTGTGCATAGAATATGAACTATTGTTTCATGCATAAAACATGCGCTAATAGTACAGAAAATAGGAACTAATTGAGCATATTGTTGCGTATTTAATCCTCGTTTATAAATAATTGGTTGTTCATTAATTATATGATAAATATTTTATTCACAAGATGACAGGGATCCAAACATAAAACTCTCTTGACGTTCCACTTTCTCAACTAACTTCAGAGATCAATCGATCGGTCAATAGTCCCTTCTTTGTTTTAAAGTCCATTTCATAACAATATTTTATGTTAAATTTTTAGTGCATAAAATATGTTCAAGGTAAACATAAAATATGATGAAAAATGAATCATATTATGCGCTCAATGATTTAATTGTTCTGTGAGCTTTTTATTAACGAATTTACAAGTTAAACAGTGTTCCCATAAATCTCATGATTAATATTAAAAATGATGCCGAAGAGCTGTATACAATTGACCATCCCCGGCCACATGGATATGAGCCGGCACTAGTGAAATAAGTTTTTCATGAGACAGAAAAAGCAATTCTGCGGTTTCAATCAATTCATGAGCATAATAATGATTTGAGAAAATGTAATGAAATTTTCCCTCTAAGAAAATATTTTTCTCGCGAATAATAACAATACATAGAATATTCCCAAGTATCACATCATCTTGTATTCCTAGAAGAAAGAGATGCCGAGAATGTATTCCTAGAAATATCACCGTAATATGCATTGTTCCAAAAGTCTCCTATACGATGATTGATTCAGTAGTGGAAATACAAAATATTTTGAATTCAAAATTCATCTGTAATTTTCTTTTGAAATGAAATAAAAAAAATGCATGGGGCACGAAATATGCTCTGATTATGCACACTTTAGGCACACGAATTTCACATAAAATATGTGCTATCTGCACATATTTCATGTACATGAGTACATATTTCATGCACATGAGTACATATTTCATGTACATTAGTACATATTTTATGTACATTAGTACATATTTTATGCCAAGAGCCGTGTGCATTTCTATGCGCATGGATAATTAGCGCATATTCTATGCGAAAAGCCAAATCGAATTTTATGAAATGCTCAGTTCATATTCTCTGCTCAGCTTTTTCTGTGTGTATTCGATGAATTTCTATTATTGACATTAGAACGTAAATGAATAATAGAAAATAAAATTCATAACATTCATTGAAATATCTATAGTTATATACATTATACCATTTGATAAGTTCGTACATACATTTTTTATATTCAAAATACATTTACAGATATATTTTGGATCGTATATATTCGAGATTTCTATGAGGACCTTAACATGGGATGTCGAGATACTTTTTTTGTAGAGAATATTATTGGCTACTATGTGATATTTCTCTTCTATACATTCAAGGAATTCTATTTACTTTTTTTTGTTCATATTTCACATCAAACTCACACTGTCCAGAGCAATCCCTTAAGGAGATCCTACAATGGTCACAACGCAATGAATTCCGCATGGAATCGTTGCGGCTGGCTTATGTTTGCGAAAAAGTGCCGTATGGCAACGGACGGATTGCCTGTCAACCAATATGAGTAACCTCACTTAAAACTCCATATTCTTTCAATAAAATATTGATTAATATATTCTTTTAATCAAAAAAATACATATAAAAATACACATTTTTTTGATAATAGAAAGACTGATGGCCAGGGCCAGGAACTTGGTATAACTAAAAGTATCATCGGCCTAGCTGATACTTTGGTTGCGAGAGTAAACAAATATAGTAGGACTAGCGGAAGGATCGACATCCTTTCCATTGTCCCATCAAATATTTTTGGTCTTCGGCACGCTTCGTGTGTCAATTCTTTCGTTAGTACGACAATAATAGAACATGCCAAATTCCATACAAGTTCGGCTTTTATAATTGTATTAATTAAAATTTAATTTAGAAACACTTAATTCAGTAATGTGCGTGAAAGAAAGTGTTCTGGTTTGATGAAATAGAATGGCGTGAGCGAAGACCGAGAAAAACAAGCAGAAGCCTCACTCTCGATGCGTTATTTGCAAACCTCACTCCTTGTGCGACATTTAATATTTTGCCAATTCGATTGGCGAAATGCTTCCGAGTGGAATTCATCTATGGTGAATCGAATCGTTATTCATGTATCTCATTACTCAAAAAATGACATTATTCTCGCAACAAATACGCACTCATATATTCCTACGAATATTGCTCCAGACTGCGTCGATCTTTTCAGGATTCCATCTGCGATACTTGGAATTTACTTGGAACTCGAAATCTCAGCTTAGAATAATCGATTGAATTGCAATAATATCACATGGTACATAAAAATTCAATATTAGATGAAAATTCAGATCCTACGATGGAATACAAAAATTGACGTTCGGGTTCCAAGTAGGATTTCTATTCTTTCTGATTGCCGTCCGAATGAAAAAGTACTCATTTTGTAGAAAAAATAGTCCACTTTCGAACGGTAGAATAAAATATAGTAGTGTTCCTAATGAGAAAGCTAAGGAAAATCGTGATTTTTGAAGAAACTAATTTATCGAACACCTTTACAAGAGACTTCTTCAGAAAAATCTAAAATTCTCACCAAGTGCGGGGCTCATTGAGATGAATCTTCTAAGTTGAACTTTGATGTAATCGCTTGGACAGTTTTCGAGATATAACCTCTTCTCATAAAACGGTTTTTGGCCAATATCTCAGAAACTACTGGAGCGATTTCGCCCAATTTCAATACCAAACTTTTCGTTTATTAGATGCACAAACGGACGAAATTGGAAGTCTCTAACTCAAATGGTTTTTGAGCTATCGTGTATAGTAAATTCAGGATGAAAAACACTGTAATTGAAATCATCTGCAAACGAAAAATCTCCGCAAAATTCACCTCGAGTGGAAATTGTGAGTTCAAATGAGAAGTATTTCATCGCTGAGAGTGGGGACTGTGAATCAATTTTTCGGGGAGAAAAATCGAAAAACCATTTTTCGAAAATTTGAGTTTTCTCGAAAAGTACTCAACCGATTTCGCCCAAATTCCACTGACAGCAATTTGCATGGGGAGGGAAAGTACTATGAAATTTTCAGCTCACGGAGCTGCTATCTGCGGAGCTATGAGCTGATATCTGTCACACATACACACATGCATACAGACATTTTATAAAAATGTAATTTCTCGGCGTTTTGGATCATTCAGAGTCATATTCCGATGAAATCCCGAAATCGAAGAGAATCTCGTTTACAATGCTTCCATTCGGAAGCAGAAGGTATTTATAACCTGAATTCTGACTTTTTCGTAATTGAGAAGATACTTCAAGGAGGAGAGAAGAAAGACATAATTAAGATTTCATGAAAATCTCTCTTATGTCTTTTTTCATTGGACCCAAAGAGTGTTCTCTGAGCCTTCTACAGATCTCTCCCAAGTATTTTTCATATTCTTCTTATGTGGCTTATTTTATTCTTTCAGAGTTGCACCAGCTCGGAAGTGGATTAGAGTTCCTCTAACACATCTGGAAAGGGGGAATTCTGGAGACCACTTGAAGGAAATTCTAATAAGACTTGTAGAAAACTTAAAAAATATGCAGAGAAGACATGAGGGGGATATAAAATTTATATAAAATACTTGTGGGAGATTGAAGTGAGAAATAGGGAAGGTATAAAAAATACTTGAAGGAGATCTAGAGAAGGTTCGAAGTACACCTTTGGTCCAATGAAAAAAAGACATAATGAACGGATTTTTGTAAAATCTCAATTACGTCTGTTTTCATTGGACTCAAGGTGTTCTTCGAGCCTCCTCTAGACCTCCCCCAAATTGTTTTTATATCTTCCCCGTGTCTTACTTCAATCTCCCACAAGTATTTCATATATCCCCCTCATGCCTTATTTTATTCTTCTCTGACTACTTCTTAAGTTTTCTCCAAGTCTTATTGGAATTTTCTTCAAGTCGTCTTCAGAATTACCCCTTTCCACATTTGTTAGAGGAACCCTAATCCACTCCCGAGCTGGTGCAAATCTGAAAGAATAAAATAAGCCACATGAGGGGGATATAAAACATACTTGGGAGTGATCTGGAGAAAGCTCAAAGAACACTCTTTTGGGTCCAATGTTAAAAGACATTAAAGAGATTTTCATGAAATCTCAATTATGTCTTTTTTTTTCTCTCCTCCTTGAAGTATCTTCCCAATTACGAAAAAGTCAAACTTCAGGTTATAACTACCTTTTTTCTCGGTCTTCGCTCGCTCCATTATATTTCATCAAACCAGAACACCTTTTTTCAAGCACATTACTGAATTGAACGTCTCTAAATTAAATTTTAATTAATACAATTGTAAATCCCGAACTTGTATGGAATTTGACATTTTCTATTATTTGTTTACTCCCGTAACCAAGGTATCAGCTAGGCCTTATTTCAGAGACTGTGAGTCTCTCAAGTATGGACTCTGTTTCGTTGAGCAGGAACTGAGAGTCCCTGTAGAAGAGACACGTGTCACGTGCGGGAGATCAGTGAGGTGTCTCTAGAAAGTCCCTATCATAGCGCGAATAGGGACTCTGTAAGAGACTGGGGCAGGAGTCTTTCGACCACTGAAAGACTCTATTTTTCTCATCCCGGGAGCCTCCCTGAGCTGTTACTCTTTTTGAATGAAATGAAATTTTCAAAAAAAAAATTCGGTCTTGTCGTTCTCAAGATAGTCCAAGCGGTCAACCATCCAAGTACTAACCAGATCCAATGCTGCTTATAGCTTCGGTGATCGCCTGTGGAGCTCTGAAAAGTTAGCAAACCAGGGTGTTTTGATTGACCCTAAATTTTGGGGGAATTAGGAGCTTTTTGGGTGCCTTTTTTCTGCGCAAACGAAAAATTTGCGCTTTTAGGCTCTTGGAAAAAAAATAATAATCGTGAATCTGATAGTAAAATTTTTGTTGATTGATGCATTATGAATAAGGAAGAACAGCAATTAATAAAAAATTCAAGATGATCATAAATGAATTAATTACTACTCATTAATTGAATCGAAATGTACAGTGAACGAGTCCCAGAATTTCGACTTGGGTAGTTACTCATTGTCCATCTGCATCTGGAAAATGACACTATAAGGAATAGAAAGAGATCTGGAAAATGACTTAATTTTAGTACAAAATAATTGTTTTATCCCAAGGAAGAAAAGAAATTCCAAGAAAACAAACAATTTCTTCATGTCTACGCATATCATGAAAATGTACTGTGATTGTGGAAGTAAAAGAAAGCGAGAGTTGTGAACTGAGTGACTATCTCAGACATTTAAAATGACAAAGATGTTAACCTGCCACTTCTCCACATCGTGGGAGAACAAAACTAGTTCACACACCGGCTATTAAAAAAGTGGTACACTATATTCCTTGTTTCTTCATCTTCTTCCTCCTCTCTCTTCCCACAACATTCTTCCGGAATATTTCGTGAAGGCAGGGCTGCACATTTCACATTCTAAATTCTGCAAATTTTAATAGAAACTTTTGAAACAGTCACCTTTCAATTTTTTTCTCTCAAATTCTCTTTGTTCTTTTTTTTTCCAACGGGTAGAAGTCGAATGGCGCATGTGAATGAAAATTTCATTTAGTCGAGCCATGTACTATTGCATTGATATATTTAATTAAATTGGGAGTAATAAACAGATTTCAAAAGTCGAATGAAAAAAAAAACGAACTATCTCTAATCAAAAGGTCATTCGCATAAAAATTCGTATTAAAGATTTAATGAAGCTGCCATAATTTTTTGTGAGATAATCGGAAAGGCGAGAAAATAATTTCCAAACGATCAGCTTCTAGAGGACTCGGAGTAATTTTAGTGGCTTTCAGCTATTTCCGTAAATTTTTCCATAAGTTCGTGATAATATTCCTAAGAATAAAGTTATAAATGCGACTGCCCGAGATGAAAAATCAGTGTCTTCTGAACGTGAAAGAGACTCATCTCTGCGGCGAAGACGAATCTGTATTCACGCCACTGGAGTGACTTTTGGGAGACTCTTGGCTGTCTCTCACAGAGAGACGCAGCGTCTCTGATAAAGAGCTTCATCGTTTTCCCTGAAGAGGACTCTATGCGTCTCCCTCGGAAATAATTTTCTATTTGAGGCATTCCGCACTATTTCACTCAATTTCCGGGTCGTATGTTTTGATTTTGTTCATTTTTGAATATGTTGCTGACATGGTTATTAGAAGTCATTCCCCCCCCCCCGCCCCCCCCCAAAAATTTTGACCAAATTATGACCATTTCTGGTTTTTGAAAAATGGCATATGTGCTCATTTCTGTGTAACTTTAAATACTCATATCTTCTTCAATATTAGTTTTATGGAAAAAAAGATAGAAGACTTTTCTCTCGAAAAATAGTGATACTTTGCAATAAAATTGAGTCCGGGAGTTGAAAGTTAATATTTCTATTTTTTAATAACAAACCTAATCAACAAATGGCCGGAACCCAACTTTGACAACTCTTTAGAAATCTGGAAAAAATATATGTTATGGATTGAATTTTTTTTGATTTTTCTGTGAATTATCTTTTTCTGTCTCGGACTGGTATACGGAGATATGGTTTTTTTTAATATTTTCGCGTGGTCCGCGGCCGACGCTCTAGAGCCTTGCGCATGCGCGCAGCGTACTAGCAACAGGTCACGTGGGAACCTCTGCTATGAAAGTGCTCAACCTACGCGCCAATTCCCACGTGACCTGCTGCTAGTGCGCTCTGCGCATGCGCAAGGCTCTGGAGCTTCGGCCGCGGACCATGCGAAAATATTAAAAAAACGATATCTCGTCAACCAGTTCGAGACAGAAAAAGATAATCTACAGGAAAATCAAAAAAAATTCAATCCGTAACATATATTTTTTCCAGATTTTTAAAGAGTTGTCAAAGTTGGGTTTCGGCCATTTGTTTATTAAGTTTGTTGTTAAATATTACCTAATAGAAATATTACCTTTCAACTTCCGGACTGAATTTTATTGCAAAGTATCACTATTTTTCGAGAGAAAAGTCTTCTATCTTTTTTTCCATAAAACTAATATTGAGAAGATATGAGTATTTAAAGTTTCACAGAAATGAGCACATATGCCATTTTTCAAAAATCAAAAATGGTCATAATTTGGTCAATTTTTTTTTTTTGCTGGAAATTACAGTTTTTTTGAGGTGAAGACAGGTGTCACTATTTTTTTTTCAATTTTTCTATGATTTTCGGTAATATCTCAGATTCTGTTAATCGTAATCACCTGGGGCTGATCTCAAATGGGAGGTAAGCGCATTTCCCATCGATTTGTGTTAATTAAATTTTTCTCATCAATTCTTTGGAAGCTCATAGGTCATTCACTAAAAAACTGTTTTTCCCCGATAAGTCCTCGGTAATCGATAGTTTTCTTCATTCCAATAACTCGAAGCCGAAAAATTAAGAGAAATAACTCTTGATATATGGTTCCCATGGAAAATTTTCTTAGCTTTCCAATGAGATCATTCAATATTTCCATCGTTATTCATTAATTTATCACGCCAAGAGTGGAATGAATTGTGTTAGTTTTAATTTCTTCCAACTCCCGTTTTTTTTGAGCTCTCTAGAATAATCTCGAACCTTTGGAAAAATTCTAGAATATCCTCGAATTGTCTAAAACACTCAAAAAAAATTTCGAATCATTTGAAACGTTTTAAAAAATTCTCAAACTTTCTGGAACAGTCTAGAAAGTGGTCGAATTTTCTGAAACATTCCAAAACATTTTCAAATCTTCTGGAACATTTTGAAAAATTCTCGAATCTTGTGGGGAATCGTAGAATGTTCTCGAACTTTCTGGAACATCCTAGAATAATCTAGGACATTCTAGAACAATGTCAATCATTTTAGAACAATCCAGAACATTCTAGAGCCATCTAGAATATTTTAGAACAATCTAAAACGATCTGAAATATTCTAGAACATTCTTGAACCTTCTGGAAATTGTTGAACCCTCTGAAACTTTCTAGAATGTTTTCAACTTTCTTGAAACATCTTCAATACTTTGAGAACTTTTTGGAACATTCTAGAAGCTTCCGTATTAAGGTGGAAGTTTTTCGAATATTCTGGGATTTTCTGGAACGTTCTAGAGAATTCGTGAACATTCTACAAATTTCCAAACTTCCTGGACATATCTGGATGGTTCTCGAATTATTCAGAATATTTTGGAACATCTGAGAATAGTCTGGAACATTCTAGAACTTTCCGGATTATTCTAGAACAATCTATAACATTCTAGAGCAATCTAAAACATTCTAGAAAATTCTCGAATGTTCTAGAACAGTTAGAACTATCATTAACTATTCTAGATCATTCTGAATATTTTAGAACAATTGAGAATACTATTTTTCGTCCATTCCTATCGATTAGATGGATGCGATACTCATCTTCATTCTCATATCTCAAAACTAACCTTTGTAGCTAAAAACAAACAGCATCATCCTGAATGGGGATGGAGTGTTACTACACCATACAACCCCCATAGAGCTATAGGGGTTGATTTCTGAGTTTTGTGTGACTTTACGGAAACTTACATCTTTTTCCTTCCGAATGGAAGCTTTGTAATCGTAATTTTTTTCGAGTTCGAGATTCCATCATATTATGACTGCAAATGACCCAAAACGTCAAGATCCGCCGTTTTTGAAAAATGTCTGTGTGTTTGTGTGTGTGTGTATGTGATGATGCATTTTCCGCTTTACTCTGAAATGGGGCTAGCTAGCGATCTTTACCATAAGTTCGTCATGCGTGCCCCAAGCTCTCACAAAAATTTCAGCTAAATCGGCCGCATAGTTTTTGAGAAAAATGAAAATGTCGAAATATCGTTTTGTCGACTTTTCTCGATAAAAAATGGAATCACAGCGTCCACTCTCAGCGAGGAGATGCGCGTTTAAGAGTTCCTTCTCCGACCCCGGGGGTGGTAGGAGCTCAGATTTTTATTTTATCCAGTAGAAAACTTTTGAGAAATTTTGCGTAAAAATCTTGATTCCACGATAACTTAATAAATAATTGAGCTAGAGGCCTCAAATTTTGTGAGGTTATATATCTGATGAGCACAAAGGTTGGTTTCGAAATTGAGCGGAATCGATCCAGTAGTTTCTTAGATATTAGCATAGAAACATTCGAAAAAGCAAGCTATATCTTCCAAACTATTCAATTGATTATATTTGGGATGAACTTAACCCTCTGAGGCCTATTTTGGTTTGTTCGTTGCATGCACAGATCAATGATGGTAGATTCCCAACTAAAATCCATTTGTGGATTAAATGTATTCAACTTAAAAAAGTGTTCAACCATTTTTATTGTAAAACGTATATTCATGAAGATATTTTGAAAAAACCACAATTTTATCGGAAAATGAACTTTAAGTGCTCGGCGGCGCGTGCTGCTCTCGTCAAAAAAAAAAAAAAAAAAAATAGTGATAGTTTTTCATCAAATACAAGCTATCTAGGGGGCGTCTGCGAAAATTTAGTTTTTAACGACCAGTCTAATGCACAATGGTAATTTTAAGGATGAATTTATAAAAAATTGATTCAGAAAATTATTTGAAGTGTCCGTCTCTTTAGTAGAGACCTAGAGTATCTTCGAGTCTCCCTGCAAAATAAATTGATAATTCAACTCGACCATATACTCAAGTCTCCGGCCAACGCTCATGGTACATTTACCATGAGAGTTCAGTGCATCTCCCAGGGACGCACCGAATCTTCAAGAGACGCTCAGGCATCTCTGAGAGATTCGATATTCTCTGGGAGATTCTAATTTTTCATCTCGGGTGAGTTCATAACTTTCATTTTCATTTTTTGAGTTTTTTTTAGTGATAAATAAGGGAATGAAAATGTGGGAAACAAACCTGTTCATATTTATTCTAGTGTATTTTCAATAAAACATACTTCTCCTTCTCTTTCTTGTGATAGAAAATTTTGCCTATTTGTTGATTTTATTCCGGAGAAACACAAAAAAATTTGTTTTTACACCTCGGGAGTAAGGAACCCACTTCACTCCCTCGCTACGCTCGGTCGGAAATGTGGTTCTTAACTTCCGTGGTATAAAAAATAGTATGCACACCACGGATGGAAAAAAGTCAACCTCAACAAAAATTTGGCACCCTCGCTCGGGAGGCAAACTTTTGTCGAGGTTAACTCCTTCCCTCTCTAGGTGTGTAATATACTATATTTTTTGTTTAGAACCGGCAGCCACTATAGTGCGGTGGAGGCAGCGACATCTTTTTCGGTATACAATTTATGTATCATAATATGAAAATTCTAACACTCAAACTGAAAAAGTCCAGAATTTTGTCGATCTTTTGAAGATTGAAAAGTAGTTGAACGGTTCGTTCTAATTTTTCAAATCATTCTAACAACTGTTGGTCCAAACTGAATGGTATATGTATATATGTATGCATATGTACCATTCACGAATGGTATATAATTTTTTGAACAGAAATTTTCCTGACTCTCCTATAATAACACGAAAATTGAAAAGTTTGATAAATTTAATTATAACTCGAAAATACATTATTCATGGAATGAACAGAAAATGGAGTTTTGATTGGTGGAAAGTCACATTTTCAATTTGTAGAGGAAGTTTAATCTCATCGAGATCATGAGGTAGTTGTACGAAAGGGGAAAGGCCGGATCGGCTAGTAACATTGCAAGCTTTCAGTACGTTGTGAGTTCGCGTTTGGAGGATTAAGGAATGATATTGCCGGAAATCCCTGGCTTGCACACTAGAGTAGAAGTTCCTCTTGGCATCAACAGTAGTCGCTTGAAGGAAAACTTGATCTCCTTGGTTGCCTCTTTCTACAGTTGGTAATGTTGCGCTTTTCTACGTGGCTATATATCTTTCGTATGTCCCTCTCCACCTTTGACCTAACTCTTGGGCTGTTCCGCATCTCCAAGTCATCTCTTTCATACCATGAAATAGTTTGGCACAATTCCCGGTAGTCGATCCTATATTGGCATTTGCTGATGGTAGCATGAAGAGGAACTGCTTGTACAGAAGCCTTCTCACAATGAAACGAAAGTCTTTTTCGAAATCAAATGATTTTTTTCTTCTTTCGTGGAAATAGTGGGATAATTTTTTTCTTCTAAAACTACGTTTCGGGATTCATTTCTTTTTATCTTCGCAGTTGTTATTAAAGTCTCTGCTAAGAACGATGTACAATTATTTCAAAGCTCATATCTCAGATTGCGACTATGGCCACAGCCTGGAGTCTCCTACACATATTTACAGTGAGTTTTCGGTGCAGGTTATATGTGATATATCACATGAATATTTGAGGGGTAACACCACTGTAGAATTCTCAAAAAATCGATTGTTTTTTTTTCTTGCTTCAAAAATTACTTTGGACCTCCCAAAATACGGGCAAAAAAAGTTATCACCTGAAATCCATCATTTCATATGAAATTTTGAATTTTTCCTGAGGCGTTTCTTCATATTCATAGCTTATGTCGAAACTTCAATCGTGTTTTTCTCGAAACATGATTTTTCAAATTGGCACGCAGCATAAAACAAATGAAATTTATTAATAAATTAATTTTTATTAATAAATTTTTAAGAGAACAAAATTCCGGAAAAAATATGCAATGCGCAAGCAGGATAATAATAATTAATAGATATATATATATTATTAAATATATTATAAAATAAAAAGTAATACGGCGCTTCCCGCACTCGTTGTCTAATATACTATTATAGCACTCACGCGGGTAAAATGGCGCTTCACCTCGCTCTTTAGAGGTTGACAAGCGCTGTTCTATCCACTGAAACGTCTTACCCACCGCGTTCGACGAATGAGACTTTTGACGTGGATAAAGCCCATTACCCACGCTCAAGCGTGCGGTAATGTCATTACACGTATGAAAAAAGTGTATAGGAAGTTAGATTTCATTCATATAGAAATAAATCGTATAAACTCTAATTTGCGTATAGAAACACAACAAATTCCATTCGTATAGGAAATATCCGAATTCCACATACACAGATGTATACGCTTCGCTATACGATTTCCCTATAAGAATGTCCGATAGGAACTTCCTATACACTTTTTTCATACGTGTACCCACGCCTGCGGCGTGGGTAATGCCATCACCACACACTCCAGCATGGGTAATAGTCTTTATACACGCCAAAAATCTTATTCATCGAACACGATGAGTAAGACGTTTCAATGGATCGAAACAGCACTTGTCAAGCTCTAAAGAGTAAGGTCAAGCGCCATTTCACACCGCATGTGAGTAATATAAAATTGTATAGACCACTCGTGCGGGGCGCCGTACCCAATACTCGTAATACGGCGCTTCCCGCACTCGTTGTCTAACATATTATTAGTAATCATTCTTTACTTATCGTAGTGAACAGCACTGTGAATCCCCTTATTTTTTCATTGAATTCTACTGAACATTCATACACACAAACTCTTCTTCTTTAACTCACAAATCATTGTGATCCTCAAACCGAGCTTAGGAATCCAGAAAGCTCTAAAAAAGATCGGGATGAAATAAATAATTCGGAATTTGGCGTTTTTGGTCACTGCATTGAAATAACTTGAACAAGGTCGGATGAAATCTATTTAATGATCAGGATAAAACTTTGTCTTTTTCTCTCTTATTCTTAGATTGTACATGGGAAAAGAGATAAATCCATTCCACTGAATTTTAATCATGAAATTTCATTAGTTTCTGCTGATTATCTCGTAATTCAAGAGAGATAGAGAAATTTTCGTGGGAAAATTATTTGGAGGAAAATGAGAGTTATGAAAAAGGCAATCAGAAGAATCTCGCTACCTCTCTCAAATTTCGTGATTTTTCAGGAAAACTTAATTCCAAGATTCCAAAATTCAGTGTAATTGAAAAAATTTCATAAAAAATTTGATGTAGACTGAGTAATATGAAATGAAAATTCATTAAAAACTGTTTTTCTCCAATTTACAAGAGAGATTTGTGTGACGCTATTACTCTCATAAAGTAATTTGTTCACTGGAAACCAGTCGTTTTGCTCATACACACACCTGCACAGAATCTGGAGCGAGAGTCTGGTATATTGTGTAGAGTTTTGAATTTCTCAAACATCAGTAGCACACTCTGGTTTTTCAAAAAAAAAAGTATTGAGGCCAAAAGGTTTCGGTAAATCCACCCACTCCTCTTTTTTCTTTTTATTTTTTTTGAGGGGAGAATCACCAAAGTTTATGGTTAAGCCTGTTGGACACGAAGTTGAACAGCAGTTGGTTACCGCATGATATATCAGTCGGCTAAAACTGCAGATAGCCATGGGTTATAGCGTAAAATGTGGAGAAAGACCGGCGTGGAATTGTGTAGTCGCTTCTATTGGTGGGTAACGTAGCGAAAATTCATTCACACAGGTAGAACTTGTATGGGTTATTGAGGGACGAATCAAATTAACATTATTTTCATTGATGAAACCGTTATGCCGTATTACGCCGTTTTGTACCACAATGGAGCTATTGTGTTTGATTTTTCGATTCCCCCATCTCGGCTCTCAATGAAAAATATCTTCAATTGAGGTTTCAGGCAGAGAAACTTTTCATCACTGAGTTTTCTTTCGACGTGTTCGATATTTTCTTCAGTATTTCAGATGTTATTTACGGCAAGGACGGAACTCCTTTCTGAGTCGACGAAATGGAAAAATTGCGTAAATTGTAGCATCTCTATGGAAAAAAGACATTAGAAAGGAAATATTTTTGAAAAATTGTTATCCATATATTATCGTGGAGACTCCCTTCATTTTCCTCGTCTGTGATATCCATTCGAATTCACCTGATATCCCCAAATTTAAGATGTTTACAATGAATTTAACTTGAATATCTCAACAATTTTTTTTCCTATTATTATATTTCATTTTTCTCATTAAACGAAGATTTACACGATAAATTGGATATAAAATTTTGGAGTGCTCGTGATTCATGTACCCGAGCAGAAATTTGGTCCGGCATGCCGAAGTTCCCCTGTGCCAAATCCGGGCCAAACTACGGTAGAACGGATACGGCATGCCAAGTCCGGCATTGATTCGGGCCAGCTGTGTTTGCCGTAGATGAACCATATTTCGGCTCATCTTCGGCAAGAATGAAGGATCCGAATCCTAACAGGACTTGGTATGCCACAAACGACATGTCCAATCCCGTCCTGATTTGGACCAATTGATATTTGCCATGGGTGAGCCATAATTGCCGTTCATCTACGGCAAAACGCCTAAGGTCCAGATAATGACTAGACTTCAATTGGTAGGAGAATAAAATCAATATTAAGATAGATATGATGGTCAAGAATTTTTGAGTCCAAATTGGAAATTTTGAATAGAAAATGTTACAAAAATCTTGTTGGAAAAACAAAATTTCTAAAAAAATCTTAATTCCAAAAATCTAAAAAAATTGGAAATTCGGAGAAAATTGAAAATTTACGCATTTTTTTCTTTCCCAATCCTCCGAAGAAGAAGAAAAAATCATCTTCAAAATTTTGCGATGAACAGAATAGGGTGTCAAAAGTATCACGATAACTTGCTCATCACAAAATTCGCTAAATAATTGATGATGGCCCTTCTTGCATAAACGTTCATTTGCCCTACCCTTCCCTATGTAATCATTCTATTTCAATAAAAAATATGTAGAAGAAATCCCATCAATTGCAAATGGAATACTATAGAATATAGTCAGGATTCAAGTGTTATATAATAAAAATTGTTTAACAAATGCAAAACAATTATAATAATTATTATTATTATAATTATTATAATAATAATTCGTTTTTACCCGGAAAATATTATTTCAGTGGAAAAAGTCGAAGGAAGCTCGGTGGAGGAGAAAAAAGCTAGCTCTCCAGCGGAAAAGCTGGATTTACTCGAAATATATTTTTCATTCATTTTTTCGTCATATCTGTGCTTTTTCTTATAACTGTATTCAGAATGATTACAAATTTCTTCTGTAAATCATCATCATTAAATAATGAATGTCTGAAGAAATATATTCATGTAGGCAGTCCAAGTAGTCCGAATTAGAAAAGCGTGCGTAACTCCGTGGTACAGAGCGTAGGTTTCAGAATCGTAGGGTCGAGCGTTCAAATCCTCTTCAGGTCAAAATTTTCATATGGAATGAATGGTATTTCATGTCATCAAAACGATAGGAGAGCGTGTTAGGAGGGTAATTGATCTCAAAAAAGTTGATCATTAAAAATTTTATCTCGGGCTGCCAAATCAGGAGCTGAAATGGCTTGCCACATCATGACCTGAGTTGGACTGCCAAATCATGTCCAGATCCGGCATGCCTTATTCGGTGCCTTATTGGAAGTCGCGTCACAAACCTCATCAGATACGGCATGCCGGATCATAACCAAAGCTGAAATGTGGCATGCCATATCATGCCCGAACTTTCGCCGGACCAAATTTCTGGTTGGGTAGGTGTCCGTGTACTGTACCGCCGTAATAAGAAACCCGCTCGTGAATGTCTGGGTGTTTTAAAGAAAAGAGTAGTCGATCTCATCAATAATCACAAGTCCTTATGAATAATCAATATAAATATCTTCGAATGCAGAATCAAGATGATAAGTAACTCATGTGATTGATAGAATTTCTCAGTGATACGGTTCCCCCATGGAAAAAAAAAATATGCGAAAATATATTTTCAATATATGTGAGCCATAAGAAATATATGTGCGGCCAAAAATGTAATAAGTCACATATATGCTACTTTACGGATGGAAATATATGTTGAATGTACTTCCATGATATATGAAATAATCATCAAATATAATTTGAATATTTTATATTACTTCAAAATTTATACTTCAGAATAGATTCTACATATATAATAATTATAAGCGCGTACATACCACTTATATTCGTTATATTTTATGAATATACTTTGACATATATTTTTTTCCATACGGGAATTCCTAACAAGATGTCTACCTCAGGTATCACGTGAGCGTTGTCGATATGGACAATGTATCACCTTGTAACTGAATATTCTACATAGGACAATACACAGAGATGCTCGCAGCACCGCTTTGTCATCCTTACCAGGGGTGGAGAATAGACCCATCGGCCTGTGGCTGATTGAGACACGTAATCGACCAACTGATTGTCAACTGTCATCAACATACAACCTATCACAGAATACTCTGCAATGGACACCCATTCTCAACTGAATCTCAACATTTCAAGCAGTATTCTAGAATCCTGGAAAATAAAACATGTTTCGAGATATTTTGGTGCACTAAAGAAATCATTAATTGGACGCATTTTCGAAATGGATTTGAATGCTTATTTTCGCGGATGTGAAAATGCATAAATTCTCAAATGCAAAAGCTAGAGTGGATGGCATTGTCAGTTTTACTCATAACCCTGGTAATGACATCCGAGCTCTATGGATATAAAGAGGGTTTTCGGGGAGATGAGTGTGAAACGATAAAAGAGGATTTTACAGCATCCAAAAACCTACACTGGCGCTCATCCGGTTCGGGGTGTCGCGGTCGTTAGCAGGCTGAACTTTAATCGTCGTACACACTCACTATAGGGGAATGAACGGACGGAGGAAGGAGGGATACGATTTCGTTCATTACTGCATAATTTTAGAGGTGTCATGCTGCTACAGGCAGTCATCTTATTTGTAAACTTTCTCACTGCCCTGGCCATTTAACGGAGAAGATGTTTTTTTTTGGTCGATTCTAAATGTTTTTTTTTTCGAGTTGATAAACTCATTACCTTTGAAATTCCATCGATTTCAATACAGAAAATGTATAATTTCTGTAAAAAATGATATAATATTATTCAACCTGGTCTGAGATATTTAAAAAAGTTTGAGCTTCCGAAGAATTTCATCCATATATTCGAACAAAATTATAATAGTTATAAAGTTTTTATCGTATTACAAGCACTGTCCAGCTCTAGTTTTTGATATGTATACAGCATGAAGCTATGTTTTTTATTCTCCTGTTGAACGAAAATTGTGGTTGCTTCATATTTGGACGAGACGAGAAAAAAGGGGAAGTGAATAGAAAACCGTTTTTCGTTGTTTGTATTATAATTGTGTTTGAAAATGGGGGCGGTGAAAAGAAGGAAGAATAATATGAAACAACATGAGATGATTTGTAGACCAGCCGAAATTTTCTGAATATTTGAGGTATCAACCTATATATTTCTATGGTCCACATTCAAGAAAAAATACTTTGAATTTGATCTGCACTCAGAACATTCTGGAAATATATCATGAAGTTGGAAACTGAAGCTCGCACTTCCTACTTTCCATATTTTTTTTTAAATTCAAAATTGCTGTTCATTTTTAAAGATATGAGAGTTTCAGTGATGCGCGACGAGGTTCATATACGTATATGGACCCTGGCTGCTGGGACAGATTTCGATATCCATATACGTATATGAACCCCATACTTGAGGGATTAATGAGACCTTGAGGTTAGTTTTCCACTCTCTATTGACGTTAGCTACACGTCTTTCACACGGAGCGTCATTTTCTTCACAAATTCGAAACTGAAAAAATGATTGAGAGAAGTCGAAATAAAGCAATACAAAAAAAGAACAGTTATTATTAAAATTTTATTAAAATTATTAGTTAATAATTCCTGATACAAAAATTGAGATGAAAACATACGAGTGGAAACCAGTATAAGTGAAAACATTGAAACAAAAGTTAGGGCGAAAACTGAAAATAGTGACTGAAAAACATATTTTAAATAAATATAAGAGGTAAAAAAGTACAGATTTCTCAAGTCCTCTTACACTACGCTCCAATCACTTCCCCATTCGATGATCCACTATTATTGATATATAATCATCATAAATTATTTCGAGTTTTCATTAAAAAATCTATTTTCAACTTTCTTCTGCAAATTTGAATAACTGTATTTCGATGGCCTTATCCCAAATATTGAGAATAAAAAATAAACTATTACATTACTCTCAGTTATCGCATTATTTTAAAGATTATTAGACCGCATTGGATTTTGGCTGACGTTTTTCAGTAGGAATGTCCCTGATTCCCCATTGGGATTGATTGTTTTCGAAAATCTTTAAATTTCATTATCACCCGAAGCAAAATTTTCTGAAGGAATGATTGATTTTCTTGAGACAATACAGTTTTTCTCTATTGACAATCAATCATCATTCTATATCTTCCTCGTTTGGTAGCTTCCGGTATTCCCGGGTGAGGTTATTAGCTCCAAGCAGAGACGTTCAACCATGAGCCCTATTGTGTTTGTCTAACAAGAGCCCTGGGGAACTTCACTGCCATTCTATAATCGTACTCGATTGGTCACGTGATTTGCTCAATTGAAGAGGATGAGTGCTTTTTCCAGTGTAAATGCTACTCATAGTTTGAAAACTCTCATGCATAATAAGCACGTTTGAAGCGTAGAAGAAAAAAAATATCGCACTCCGATTATTTAGTTTTTAAATCTCACTTCCTCTGTTTCCCCCCCTCCAAAGACAATTTCGTCATTCATTCAATTTAGCTTTCAATGAATAAACTAACCGCGCCGCACACTGACAAATCATTGGTGCAAAAGAGAGAGACGGGACTTTGTCTGGGTCATCGCCGTGGTTTGATAGCTGAATCGGCGTCAGCATTCTTGCGTAGTATATTGTAACACAAACTGCCGTTAAATTCTACCAATGAAAATTGTGCCAACGTATGCTAAATAGGGTTTTTCTTTTCCTCAATGGATCGTTTTCTTTTCAATGATTTATTTCAACAGCACTTGATAGTCCTTCAACAAAATTATGGAATTTAACGGATTTTTTTGCCTTCAAATTGCAATTCTTTATCGGATGTCAATTGAAAGATACGAATAAGTGTTTATTCAACGTTCTTCCGTGTCCATGAAATTAGTGCACTTCTGAAATTCTTTCAATTTTATGGAAAAGAGCAGCGAGTTCCATAGTGGATAAGTCAATCATGTGATTCTGTTCGATCGAATAGTTTTTGATACATTGGAAAAAATAAATTAGCTACTAATTGTGTCTCATAAGTCATGGAATCAAATTGATTGTATCATATAATTTTCCCAATGAACATTTACTCACTTTTCCGAAGCAATTACAAAATTCAAAAAATAATAATTATGTCTATTATCCCATAAAGAGTAATTGCAGTGGGCCATTATCCTCATATTACGTATTATCTCTCAATCTTGAGGAATGATTTAGCTTTAATAGCTTGACCTGTGAATAATTATCGAGGCATTATCCAATTATTCTGGTAAATATATCCGGGGTCTATCTACAAATATGTATCAACGGTGTAATTAATTCCACTCATCCTCAAATAACTTGCGTGGTGTTTCCTAACACACGCCTTCAAGGCTATTCCAGTTACCTTGTGTGTACGTATTCTGGATTGACGCGAGTATATGATTCATAACTCGGAAGAATGAATACATCTACTGTGTAATATTCTCACTCATCCTCTTCTTTGTATGTCTTTGTGTCTATCGTAAGTATAGTACTGGTGGCGCTAAGATTCCTCGAGCATTCAAGCACCTGTGATGATCATTAAATTTCTCACATTATCATTCGAATCCGGTAAAAATGGATAATTGGCCAAGAAAAAAATAACTATTTAGTTACTTCCATATACAAGTAGATAAATCATTGGCCGCGACGAGTGAGCCAAAAGGATTCGTTTCATCGTAAAGTTCACTGAGTTAAGTGGTAAACTGCAGTAAAACTGACATACTGCATTAACTATGTAACTCTGTTTCACTCGTTAGACTTCCGGTTCGTGTAAACGGAAGTTCTTGGAGCATGTCAGAGGGACAATTGCAATGGTTACCCTGCGTTAAATAATGTCTCTTCACTTAGCTTTGAGGATTTATTAATGTAATCACATATCATTTGCAGAATTAAAAATATAAATTTTCATAAATTCTCAGTTTTCGGATAAGGATCCTTTTGTATCGAAATGCAGTTGATGGACTTTGAGAAATTTCTGCTAGAAAATCCCACTACAAAGAACATAGAATAATGAAACTAGTAGATTGAATATGCACACAATTTCCATCTCGAATTCCCTAATCTTCCACATGACACTGACAAAATTCACGGAATTCATCAAATCTATTAGTGCTTATTTGTTGATCCTTCAGTGAATATAAAATTGTAATTCGCAAATGAATATCCATGAATGAAGATTACCAATGCCGTCGTATCAATTATTCAATCTTCTTCGATACACATGTTTGGAATAGCAGGGAAGACAACTACTACTTCCTAATTGATACCAATTTGCCGTGGAGTTGGGGATCGATAATTCCTCATGTAGCGATGTATATATCGATAGTCGGAGACTAATATATAGGATGAGATTCTAGCCGTTGAAGTGACATCCCCGGGCCAGTTTGGCTAATTGCATCCGTCATTCACGGAGCATAATCGATAGTTATCCAGAAATACGAAATGGATAACGGTAGATGTAATGTAATTCTCTCTACTCACCGCAAATTGTGGAGGAATCAAACGATTCCAAAGCTACCTCATCCATCTGAATTGATCAGCTCCGTTCAATTCTGCTTTCTCATCAATTCTCTACACCACGGAGTCTCTGCGACAGACTTAATCTCAGAATCTTTAATCATTCTCTTCAATCTTTATCCAGCTTCTAGTACTGATGGCAAATCATTTTTCCCTATTATAACGAGCACACACACACATACAGATACACACACAATTGGAAATTGCAAACTGAGTCGTTTCGGGAAGTAGAAACGTCGAATGCGTCGAATGTTGATCATTAGTAAAGGATATATAGGAGGTTTGCCGAAGTGGGTAGAGACATTGAGGGTACTGGAGGCTTCCTGATAAACTGCAATATTGAGTGAGCTTACTCCTAATCGGCCTCAAATCCACTGAGACACTGGCCCCTCAATTTCCAGAACAGAAGAGGCTGTAACCAGGCGAACAATTCAATTTAAATTTACCCAGCCGGGCGTAAAGTGGTTGTACCAACATTTCCAAATCCTTGTTTATATAATTCAGCTATTCCACTATTGATTGGTTCCATTTATTCGGCTAAGGTGAATGCAATGACATCGAATACCAGTTAATTCTGTCACAAATTGAAACCATTTTGGAGCTATTTGCACTGAAAATGCAGATTTCTCAAGATACCTTACGTTCTGATACCGATCTGATTCCTTAAAAGGAGCGACGACGGAATGATTTCTTGATTAGATGACGTGAGATGATGTCGGTATTTCAAAAGTTGAATTATAACGAGCAGAGTCTGCTTCGTAATTTGGAGAGATATTTTTTGTTCCCTGAATCAATGACATGATGACTGTTTCGAAAATGTGAGAAATTGACTAAATTTAATCATAGAATTACGAGATATTATTACAACTGATCTATTCCCATTTCTAAATCGCATGGAAGCAATTCGAAAAGACTCATGGTTTTTCTACTGAATATTTATCAATGAAGCATTAGGACGGTAGAATGTTCTATTTCACCAATGATGAATTTCAATTGGAGAGTAAGGTTTTATCGATTAACAATCGAATTCCCCATATCATGGGACTGCAGATCTTTTTAATGCCACTGCATCATGAATGAAATACTCATGATCGAAAAGTCTTGCGGAACCAGCGCACATGTGGACTTATTCATACACAACATCTCTATATATCAAGGAAAAAGCGCTGTCATTCTGAAAATGTATGAGGAGTTCGTCGTTAACACTACAGACGAAACTGCGATGTCATTCTTGGCTAGTATTTTGATGTTCGGTGATTGAAGACGGCAAGGTAAAAGCATCCGAATGTGGTAACATAGGCATGACAAATTCTTTAGAGGTTCTAAATCTAGATGCGCATGGACTTTCTCTACTGTCCATGGGCCTAGATCGATCGGAATGATTTATGTTGGTTGTTACGAATACTCTACTTGTTTACCGTCTGCGACAGAACAACTAGCCGTAGAGATGTAGAACTCGCCTATTACTTCTTCGTACAGAGAATCACGATTGCCATGATGTGCATAAATTCCTACCGATTATTCGAATTGGCCATATTTCATATTTTTTATATGATATTCCGTCTCTTCAACTACTCATTACACTGAGTATTCTTTCTTCAAGAAGAAACCTATCATTACCTGAATTTTTGATTCAGTTTGTCGGGAAGAATACAGGTGATAAAGAGCTGTACGTGGATCCCGTCTGAAAATTCATCTTGATTATAGTGTTGTGGAATACTCCCACTATAAGATGTACTCTTGAAAATTAAGTTATTCGCTTTTCCGTCACATCTCTACCTTAGAAAACATGGAAAATTAATCTGCGAATACTAAAAAGACGACCCAAATGAGCTCATCTCTAGACTGATTTTTCTGAAACATTCATAAACAGCATACTGCAGCAAAGTTTCAAGAAAAAGTCTTCAATCTTCAATCATAACGGTCGAACTGAAGAAAAAATGAAAAATCCATTCTCGTACTTACTTTTCATGGAAAATTCCGTCACCTTTGTATTGGTTTTATGACGAAGATTTTGTCTTGAATACTTCCACGTATTTTAAGGAGGGTAGTCAGCACTTGCGCGAGACGCCTGGCTAGGGGAAAATGCCTATACTTTAGCATTATGATTCGAAGCAAATCCTAATCCTTGAACACAACGATTGGAAGCATTCTCCCGACCGCCAGTTAACAAATTACTGCTTGAAAATGTTCATAATCATTTCTTCGCCTCCTTTTTTTATGTTTGTAAGTATGTAATCACCTTAAATGTCGCAAGTGTAATAGAAAAAAAAATGCGAGCTGGGCTCGTGAATTTGACAACACTTGCAATTGAAATATATTTTAAGCTATATCTATACGTACGTACAAACCTCTCAGGAATACTCCGTTAGATTATGCTGTGTTGCCATGTTAAATACTATAGTATTTAACATGGCAACACATAGTATTCAACACAGGAAGTTGATGGCAATTCCTTTTTCTAATAGTTCAAGGAATGTGCTGATCAATTTCTCAATCAAATTTCAATTGCCATTCATGAGATTCAGAATTCTCTGATACAGACCATTGAAATTACACTGAAAGTCCCATGAAATCCTTCAATAATTTTTTTTCAACTTCGAAATTCCATCACCTTCATTATTGCTTAAATACTCATTCTCCTTCAGTATATACAATATAAAGCGAGTAGAATCATTGATGCATCAGAATGGGGGAAAAAATTTACGAGTTTCCACTGAAACATTGTAAAGTAGAATTTGAAGTCTCTAAAATCCCATAAATTTTAACGATTCCAATGAAGCCATATATATCAATCAAATGTGATATAGCACAGTGTCAATAGGTGACTTTATGGTTATGGCTTATAGTCGTTGCTATTAACGAATAACCCTGACAAAGATATATACGTTAGTGATTCGTTGTGTTATCCATATGCCAATAGTAATTCATAAGTTTCGGGAAGGGAGAGAGGGTTTACTAGATGGAAGCTGAGTCTGACCAGATCGTAAAGCTTCACAAAACGCCTGATGGCAACAACATACGAGGCCTGACGAGGGAACACTATCTACGGTACTTCCTAGTACGGTTGTATACATCCAAAGCGCTTGTTTACTGGCCATAACGTTGAGTTGGTGTGCAGATTCACAAGCTCGATTCCAGTTGCACACGTATATAACATAGACTGTGATTACAGTGTGTTACTTTCTCCATCGACTGTTCCACTATTCACATATACATATGTATGTATTTCTCGTTCTACCTGGTGAGCCAATGATAGTACGCTTAGTCTCACTTGAGACCTTATGATGAGTTAAACCAACTCGTAATCTGCGTTCTCACCTACATGCTAACATGAATGCGTTTGTCGCGTGGTAAAATGAGATAAAGTTGATGAAATAATTAGTTCCCGCGGATTTTTTCATTATCATGGCCGGGATGATGGTTTCCCGCTTTTAACGCCCTATAGGTGAGTGTATTGGAACAGGTGCTATCACATCTAAAAGTTTCCGATTAGTATTTCGACGATTAATTGTGTAGTTCACGAAAAAAGCTCCAATGGATACATTGACACGAAGTTTTACGGAACTTGATGCAGGACTTCCACAGCTACTCATTTACAGGTGTGGAGATGGGTTTACTAACAGCAAGACACAATTCTCCCTCATGCTGAAGAGTTGGAAAAAGTGTTGATTTCTAGCAGACCACGCTTGCACAATATTTGCATTTTTTTTAATTGCACTCAAATATTAATTATTGAATAGTAACTCTTTTTTTAGCCAGGAGCGCTGATTTTTGGGGAGGAGCAATACTCCGAGGTATCGAAGAAATCATAAATTTTATGCAATCACATGTTTCCATTCTTCAAAAACACAGCAGAGCGTGGAGAAAAAGTTCTCTAGGTTGTGTTTTTGCAATTTTTTGATTTCACAAGAAAATCACAAAATTGAAGTTGAATTCAAATCGAATGAAATTCACATTTTTTGAAATTCTTTCAGACAAATGATTATTTTGAACTCGTACAAAATGACGATTCACAATCGTTACATTTGTCATCAAACTCTTTTAATCTGTATTTTAATACAGTTGCTGATGGGAAAGTACGATTCCATCCATTTTCTAAATTTAGAATTAATTTTATTTTTGAATATTTTTGGAATTTTATTCATTCCGTTACTGATGGAGGAGATCCTGGAGAAAATACAGGGTAAAATGAACCGTGAATTTTTTTTCAGAGAGCCTTCATGAAAATATCGGAAGAAATTGTGATAAATGGGTAGTTCCCCTCAGCCAAATAAATCAGTCAAAGGAAGTTATGGATTTATTTGGATTCTTTCATATTAGTTTGATGTGTTTCGATTGGTCAGAGGTAACGAAATTTTAAAAGGCAATACAGAGAATCCTGATTAAATATGAGGGAAGGCTAATATTCTGGTTGAACAACCAAATCAGTAGATCAAATGCCGAAAACACTGTTTGATGAGTGTGCAGAACAGCGCCCACACGGTTGTAAGCGCTGTTCTGCAGCACTGTTCTGCACATTTACCTCGGTATTTTCTTTCAAAATTCTTCCATAAAAATATTATTTTCGAAAAAAAATCCTCGTTACCTCCGCCAAATTTGTAAATATTCCCTTTGTATTCTTTCTATTTGCATTCACTCCAGCAGTTGTTTATGAAATGTTATTGCTGTATAAATGAAACTGTTAATTTTTGTTCCAACCGTGTAGCTATTGGCTCTTTCACTCTAGCATGCAAAATAACCCGATGAAGTCTTGTGTGTATAATACGACCTTCTCTAAACAAGACAAGTTACTACCGTGAGACTAGTTTCGAGGTTCACTTGTCCGAAACTTTCGGGGACATGTTAGAATTTGAATCTCTGAGCATGGATGGACGTGATTGCAATTGACATTCTTGTCGCTTCTATGTAACAACTGGTGGACTAGAATAATTCAATGCAACAATTCAGAAATAGTTGCATGTCACTGAATAGATAGAAAATACAAAAATTGAGAATGTTGAATTTTTAATTTATAGAGTTAGAACGTGTGAAAGCACGCAAACTAGATAGCTTACTCTAGTTCACTTAGTCAAATGGAAAGGGAAAGGTGAATTTCGAGGAACTTGAATATAGTGGGAGGGGAGAGAAGGAGAGCTCACGTGCATAGAAGCCCATCGCCCAACATACTGTTACAGCATAAAGCCCATGCGGACCTTTGGAAAGTTCACCCTCGAGACACGCTTGAAAGGCTTGATCGAAGTCTCTTGCTACTCCCAACCGCGTTTCTCGTTTCACTTCCTCTCTCTTCCTCCTTTTACTCTCATTCCTCTGCACTTCAATGGCATTTCATGGATTTTCTGGTTCCAGTAAAATGTCGAGGGTTTTCCTTCCTTGTTTTTTTGGAGACACGTTGAAAAGTTAGACCTTCCGTCTGACTGACCATGGTAGACATTGGAGTGTGAGAAGGGTCTAGAATCATATTGGCACATTCCGATGGACATTTATGATGGATTTCGCGTCATGTTGAAGCACTGAAATGAAAAATTACGTCGATGAAAATGAATTGTCTTGGATTATGGGATTCAATGTTATATATTTGAATTTAAGGAAATTCCTCGAGGGATAAAGAGTAGAATGCCTTCCTATTTGACTCCTCTATATTCGCCCCGCCCCCTTATTCAGGTGAATTCTCGCTGTATCTTTGAATATAAAATGTATCTACCTTGCGACCAATCAGAAAAAAAACTGTGTTTGGTATATTTAAATTTTCAACGCATACTTATAGAATCATGAACACATAAATGCTAACTAAGAAATCGGCTCTGTAGACTCACGCAATCAGAAATGAGTGTTGAAATGGTGGGGGCAAAAGGATGTGTTAAATATAATGAATGACCGTGGATCATCGACTAAAATATAGAGGAATTCGACTTTATGGCGTTCGAGGAATGTAGCTATTCATAAGAATTCTGGGGAGCTATCAACATAATTCGAAGATTATAAATAAATAATTATGAGCTATCATTATTGTTAGGGATTCTTATCAATTGCAAATTCGAATATTCCCTTTTCGCTCCGATAGTTATCAATATGATATAACAAATTAAAAATTCCCTCATAAATCATTTCCCCAATATCTTCAGAATGTCAGACCAAAATCAATTGTATTTTTTCATTTTCCAGCAGCAATTGTCTAATCTTTTCCAGAAAATTGACGAAGTTCAGAAGATCTCCAAAAATTCATCTCCTCTCGGATGAATAGTTCTTCCCCGCGTATTGTTTAGCATAATCAACGAATCAGATTGAACAGATCGATCACTGTCCAATTAAACACATAATCAGCAAACTCATTTCCCCACAAAACTCCTCAAAAAGGTCTCATCTCAATTTCCCTCAAAGTTCTGTAACTCAAAGTTTTTCGAAACTTGTAGAGGCATTCGCGTGGTTTCTTGTCTCTTCTCATCATCACAGATTTCAGCCTTAATACTCCAGAGTACTTCGCCTACGTCGAGCCATCTGTACACCCTTACCATGAGAATAACTGTTTCCCAAAGTACAATACACTAGAGATCCCAAGCTCTATAACTTTGCCTAACATATAAACATCTCTATGAGAAGTCTTTGATGCAGTTTCAACTATCTCCTATACTGAGTTCACATTGTTGCCCTCTCGAATAATGTTTATCAATGATGAATATATATTGGAAGCATCATCAGAGAGAAAATACCGTTTTGAACTGAATATTCCAAACAGTAATGTGCTGCAATATGAATATAAATTATAGGTATGGAGCCTCACCATTTTCAATATATATCTACACTGAGAAAACAAAAATGGTAAAACCATCAAATATTGATGCCATTGGTCCTGATCAAATATTTTTTTGGAATAATTAAAAAGATTGTTGAATTTACTCAATTTAATTTATTAAAATAGACTCACTAATTGGATTTACTGAATTCAGTAAATTCAACAGTTTTCTTAAGTATTTCAAAAAAATATTTGCTAAGGAACAATGACATCCATATCCAATAGTTCTTATGAACTGAGAAAAAGTATACCACTTTTTTTTCTCAGTTTAAACTTCATAAATTGAGTCTGGTGATTCTTTCCATATGAAGTGAACCTTCTAAGGCTCTTCACATTGAAGTAATCAACATTAAAATAGCCATATTGGCAGTAGATTTTATTTCGCACGGCCGAATGATTTAATATAGATACAGCCAAAAAAAAAGAACATTTTATGTCCGGCAAAAAAGTTCTTACAACTTTTACATATTCCTAATGATTCGGGCGCCGCATGTAAAGAAAATGTCCGTACCTGAACCGCATTTCAAGCTGGGATTGAGCACCCGGTTCATCGCTTCCTCCAGACCGCAGCTAGAACCTGGCTTGAATTTCTACACGCGAGCTTCTCTTCCTGAGCGGGAGAGCATTAGGTAAACATTCGTTTGAAAACTTTTGAAAATTAAGTGCTGAAGATAAATGAAATACTGTAAATCGTAGAAAATGTGGAGAACTCAGACATTTTTACCCTAGGAACTTTTTCCATTTACTCACGAATCTTCTAATGTTGTACTTATTTTTTTATTTTTTATTTGTACTTATTGTTCTGCTCCGGCAAAACAAGTGTGAAATTTGTTTTTTGAATAAAAAATTATGAATTTCCATTACTAAAAATTGAATATTAGTATTAAAGTTTGATTTCGAAGCATCTAATTAGAAGCTCTTTCAGGTGAAAAGTTTGAATCATCAGTAACCACAGCTGAACTATAAATTGAACGTTGAATGAATGAGCCGTGATTGTCGATGGTGGAGTTTAACTAAAAGTTTTTGGCCATTCGAGATAGAAATGAGAGCTTCTTCTTCATGAGCATGAGCTAGTGAAAGACACAAGCTGGCATGAACGAGAAGTTTCGTTGCCTCCTACTACACTTTCGCAAGTCCGCTTTCATCTCGTTGCTAGACCCCAGTTATACCATCACCCCCACCCCCCCCCCCTTTCTCCTTAGAATCGTCCAAATCAAAAGTCGGATTACGTTCTCGCACTCCTGAGTTCTTAATTTCGTTTTCCCATGGTTTTTCAGTCTGCTTCTTTCCCTCGTTTCTTTTCCTTCTTCCTCATTCACTTCTTTCATATTAAACGTATAACAAAGGTAAGAGACGGCTGAATTTTCGGTTTAATTTAACACTTAGTTTATTGAGCATGTAAAATTTGAAATTAGGCTAATAATTGTTGAGAGGATTTTTTGATTTTCGTCAGGTGTATTGAATAGAGCAGGAGATTTGTACGGAGCAACGCCCTTGATTAATTTTGGCTGAATCGTTTCCGCGATATATCCCAGGTAAGAATTGACGATCGGGACAAGCTTTGGCTAGCCTTTGCTCAAGGCTGAGGCTGAATGAAGACTACCCCAAGATTCGTCCAGCCTTTAGAAAGAAGCTTTTGCAGAGGAAGCCTCAATCGAGACTGATTCAAGCCTAGGTTGAATTTTGAAAACGAAGGAATAAAAATTTATAATTTCAGCATAAATTTGACGACAAAAACAAGCCTGGCACAGACTTGGCTCCCCAAGCCTCAGTGCGTCAAGGTTGATAAAGGGCTGTACTCGTTGTCAGTTTCGGCGCTTCCTACCTGGGTTATCTCATCGTTACTCTCGCCGAATTACGATAGAATAACAACAAAAATCAGTAGAATCAGAAAGATTATTTCAAACTCCAAAGAAGTCTCCCCCAAAACATCTGAAACCTCTCACAACTCCTCTATTTTCATAGAAAAGTATAAAAATTGGGAACGATTTTTTTATGTGCAAGCAGAAGTCGAGAATACGAAGCAATGCATATTGACGCGACCCGAATCGTTTAGAACAATGCCATTTATTTTTGCCATTGTTACAACTTCTTCCAAAAAAAAAATCTCAATCGAGCATACAGTTATAACTGTACAAATACGTTACATAGATTCCACAGTTGGCAGCATCGAATCAACTGAAACTAGGGCGGAGCAGCCTTCACTCAGCAAATTTCGCTGCAACCACTCGTTTCTAAGATCATTATTCGGCAATTTAGGATGGTATTGTAGACATTTTATTATTCTGGAATATTACAAGCTGAAAAATCTATCAACTTCATTACTACTCATATTTCAAATGAAAAAAAATTGCTAAGGAGACTGAACAAATAAGAACTTTTATAGGAAACTTTATTGAAAACTACGAACTCAATTTTATCCCTCAAAGAATCATACTTTTTCGAGTGTTGTTGTGGAGTTCTTGAGGAACGAATGTTTTGTACGAAGCTGCTGTGATTTTTCATGATAACGTAATGGCCTCAAAAAAAAAGAGTACCTCCCCCTCACTGAGTATCATCGCAAGAGCGATTTTCTAGTGATGCAGTCATATCAAAATGCACATAAGTTATGTTTTTTTTATTCCCTTCTTCTTTCTCATAAAAAAGAAAAGAACTGAGAGAGATGGAGCACTATCAAGTGCTGTTGGAGCGCAAAAAAATTTATTGTCACCCGGACGACTTACTAGGTAACGACACATCGTTTTTCCAACTTGTTTTATTACACTAACAACACACCAGTAAGAATGGAAAATATGAGAAAAGGGTGAAGAGGAAAATCATAAAAATCTCTTCGTCTGTGGAATTTTTCTACCTATATATCCACCAGCTGTTATTCTTACACGCTTTTATACTAGTCACTGTTCTGTTTATGTCCAAAAAATTACGAAGCGTTAATATTTTCAAATCATACAAAAGTACGAAGCCTACGTATTTTTTAATGGTTTGTCTTCAGATTAATTTTTTGTAGAGAAAACTGCTTTTTGTGGGAATGCAACTCGCTCTTCGATAAAGTTTTGGAATATTTTTCTTAGAATTTACTTATATTCAGTACAGTCCCCAACCGCAGTATTTATTCTGCTCTTTCAACGAAAGATCTTGTGCGCATTGAATTTTTGAACCAATTATTGGGCGATATCTAGTAAATTTCTGATAATAGAAGAGGGTTAATGACTGGGGAAATTGATCAGAATGCCAAAGCTACTTTGTTTTCATGAAAAAATTCATGATTATCACTAAAACCAAAAATTTGAAAAATTTACTGTGACAGATAGAAGAAATCGTCGATTCGCAAAAATTTTCGCCACATGGATAATTGATTACGTAATGATTGGATAAAAGATATTTCATTGAGAACAGATTGAAAGAGTCAGATTCTTTGGTCACATCCCTAGTATCCACCTTACAAATTCTCCTGATGAGAAAAATAAGAAATGACTATTCCAATCGTGCAAAAATTTATCAAATTGGAGAGTAATCATCTGGATAGTAGCGAATAAAATTTTTCTATACACACAGAAAAAGCTGAGCAGAGAATATGTTTTTTCTGTTCATATTATATGCACTATGCAGTACATATAATATGAACTATCGTTTTTTGCATAGAACATGCGCTATTAGTACATAAAATATGCACTATTTGAGCATATTTTATGTTAAATTTTTTCCGCATAAAATATGCTCATGATGCGCATATTTCATGCGTTCTGGGAATGCATAGAATACGAACTTATAAATAACATAGAATATGTTCAAAGTGAACATAAAATATGTTCTAAATGAACATAAAATATGTTCTAAATAAACATAAAATATGATGAAAAAAGAACCATTATACGATAAATGATTTGATTGTTCTGTTTCCCAGCTTTTCGTGAATATCTCGGTGAATAAGCGAGATAGAGCGAAATAGATATCAATATTGAATCGGGAGAGAGTTTTTTTCCAATTTTTCGCTATCATCTCGGTAAATAAGCAAGATAGAGCGAAATGGAGGGTAATTCGGGATCAGGAGGGAGTTTCTCCAGCTTATCACGATTATCTTGGTAAATAAGCGAGATAGAGCGAAATGGACGTTAATCCTGCAGGAGGAGGGGGTTTTTCTAGATTTTCGTGATTAACTTGGCAAATAAGCGAGATAGAGCGGAATGGACATTAATATGGGAGCAGGAGGGAGTTCTTCCAGCTTATTTCGATTATCTTGGTGAATAAGCGAGATAGAGCGAAATGGACGTTAATTCTGGAGAAGGAGGGGTTTTTTTCAGTTTTTCGTGATTATCTTGACGAATAAGTGAGATAGAGCGGAATGGACATTAATATGGGAGCAGGAGGGAGTTTTTCCAGTTTTTCATAACTATCTCGGTGAATAAGCGAGATGGAGCGAAATGGACGTTAATATGGGATCAGCAGGTAGTCTCCTCAACTTTTACAATCATCTCTGTAATTAAGCGAGAGAAGGTGAAATGGACGTTATCAGGAGAGAGTTTTTTCAGTTTTTCGCCAGTATCGGTGGAATAAACGAGATAGAGCGAAGCACACATATGGAATTATGAGGAAGTTTCCAGATGAAATAATATCCTTGACCCCAAATAGAAAGTCCATTTCGCTCTATTTCACTTCTTTGCCGCTATAGTCGCAAAAAATCAAATCAACTCCCCCCTGATCTCAAATTAACGTCCACTCCGCTCTATCTCGATTATTCGCCTAGATACTTACGAAAAACTAGAAAAACTTGCCGATGATCCCATATTAACGTCCATTTCGCTCTATCTCGCTTATTTACCGAGATGATGGCGAAAAACTGAAAAAACTCCTCAATGATCTCACATTAACGTCCATTCCGCTCTATCTCGCTTATTCGCCAAGATAATCACGAAAAACTGGAAAAACCTCCTCCTTCTCTAGAATTAACGTCCATGTCGCTCTATCTTGCTTATTCACCAAGATAATCGTGATAAGCTGGTTACTATTCTATTTCTCTCCGTGTAAAAACAAAAAGGCGTAAGTGTCAAAATTGGAATAAAAAATCCTAAAAACAAAAGGGCGTAACTCCAAAAATTCTCCTGAGATAAAAAAATTTATAAAAACAAAGAGGCGTAAGTGCGGAGATACGTCCTTTTCATTTTAACTTTACCAATTATATAGCGATTAAAAAGGAAATAACAAAGGGGCGTAAGTGTGGAGATACGTCCCTTTCATTTTAAAATTGATAGTTACGCCACTTTATTATTTTAATTTTCATTTATCCAAATAATGTTCCAGAGGCCATAAAAAACATTTTGGAGTGATGCGTGGACATACGCCAGTTTCACTCCAGAATTTCGTGTTTTTGGCACTTACGCCCCTTTCACTCTAAGGCGACGATATGTACAGTAGTACATATTATATGTACAGTAGTACATATTATATGTACAGTAGTACATATTATATGTACAGTAGTACATATTATATGTACAGTAGTACATATTATATGTACAGTAGTACATATTTTATGCTAAGGTCGTGTGCATAAAACATGGATAATCAGAGCATATTTTCTGCGAAAAGTCAAATCATATTTTATGAAATGCTCAGTGCATATTCTCTGCTCAGCTTTTTCTGTGTGTAGCTATGGGAATTGCTGCATCCAACGTCGCTAAAAGTGTGCTACTCGCTATAGCCCTGCGACCAAACAGGGGTCCCGAGATGAAAAATTAGAGTCTGCCGAAGACGATTGCGTCTCCACGAGACTCTCTAGCGTCTTTCGGAGATTCGATGTGTCTTCGCGAGACTCGATATTGTTTTGTGATCCATCGTGACCGGATATTCGGGTATTTGAGAGTATCTTCGATTTCACCCTAACTTTTTTTCTCGTAGGGAATTTCAGGAGCTATAGAACATGTTCCAAGTACAATTGCTTCATCTCACTTATATTCCAAGATATTCACTAGAAAATATGAAAAAAATTCATTTCATTTCACTTCTTCGCTTTTAAATTGGTGGAAGAAAACAATTAATGCTATGATACTAACGAATTTTTAATTTTTTTTTCATCACAAAATAACCCTTTCAATCAATTGGAATTATTTAGTTTCTAATTTCCAGTAATAAATGATCACTCAATCAACAATCCTCTGATTTCCCATTGAATATCAATGCTCTTCATTGAAAAATTTGAGCCCATTTACTACAAGTATAATTTATTCAGAATAAATTATTGTGGGAGAATTATGATTGTTATGAACCAGAATAGGAATGAACACTACCAAGTGTTTCAGGATAGCCGTGCGGACTACATCGACATCGAGGGAAGCGAATCATCAGAGGACTCCGAGTTCGAATCCAGGTCCCGAAACGAAAAAACTCAATATTTATCTCGGGAACCGCGCAACCGATTTGTTTTTGAAGGGAAACTTCTTTTCGAAGGGTCGCAACTTTTTTCTCGCGTCACAAAACGAGTGAAACGTTTTTAGAAGCACGTGGTAGGGAGTAGTAGGGGAATAGTAGAAGCAAGAAAGAGGAGAGTGCGTTTGTGGGGATGCCACTCTAGCATATACTTTAGCGGTGGAGAGAGGAAATGGCAGAGGGGGGGGGGTAGGATCTTCGCGTAGAGTGCTACATGCATACTGTTTTCTCATTTTGTAATTTTTTTTTTCAATACATGGAGAGGAAAATATGGGAATTTTTCTAGAGGTTTTTATAAAAATTACCATGCTCTGCATCATAATCCGTGCTTTTTATTCCTTAAGAAATTTGCCATTTCAAACTTGGCTTTGGATTGAAATATCTCTGAAACTACTCAAAAGTTATCGAGACAAGAATAAAATTCGCTGTGAATGAAATTCAGAGGGAAGATTAACGAATAAAATAAGCAAAACTCCATTTTTCTATGACTCGTAGTTATCAAGATATCAATTTTTTTATGAAGAATTGAGGAAGGACGTCCGAGCACCCATTTATTGGCTATCTTTTCTTGTGTTTCTTACAAAAAAACTGATTTAAAAAAATCTAGTTGTCTGAACGCTTCTCAATCGTGAAAAAAATGATAATTCGTTAGTGAACAGATAACCAAAATACTATACAGGCAGATACTCAAATACTCAAAAAAATTATGAAATATTCTCATATAATTATGAAATATCGAAATTAAAAGAATCACAATCATATAACTTCCATTGGAGAACAAAAGTATATAATTCTCTTAATTTTCCATACCTTCGAATAACTTTTGTTTGCAAATAAAACATTTTGCTCTCTGCAGTCTTTGTTTTCTCATTTTTTCTTTTTAACTGTACGTGACTAATGGCTATTGCCACTGATTATTATCGCTATTTTTTGCATTGGCTTCCTCGTACTCTACAATTCATAACACCATACTAGTGTGATAACGCATTCAATTGTCATTAGATGATTCATCCTCGTGTATTCGGAATATATTTCACGTTTTATGCTGTTTTTTTACTCTGCAATCCGAAACTGGACATCAAAATTGCTTTCAATGAATTAATAATTGGTTCAATTGATGGAGAGTAATATTGTTCACAATTTAATTTTTTCACATAAATTGTTCACTTTAGAATGAAAATAGAATAATTGATTTCCACATCATATAAACTGAGACAAATGAAATTGTTTTATGATAAAATCTTATTTCTGGCAATTTTTTGAATTTTCATTCTAGTTTAACATTCATTTGATACGGAAATTACCTGAACAACCGCAGACAGTATTGTCAATTAATGAAGCGGGAATTATAAAGAAACGAAAAAAAGTGAACCATTGCAATGGAAGCTTCTATTCAAGTTTCGTTTTATTCAATTCTTTTTTTTTCTCCGTTTGTCTTTTTCCTCTGTTACTATTGAAACATGTGTAGGTCAGCAAAGTGCAGAGTAACGATAATTGGTGTCTCTGTCGCAGTTAGTCCTCGCTATCCTCCAGTTATTCTTTCTCCTTTCACGTGTTCTCCGTTTTTTTCTACTGTTTCATGCGACATTTTTAACTGTACCAACTGAAAATTTCCCAGGTACTGAGCACAATTACACACTGCAAAGTGGAGAGAAAAAGGGAAAAAACTGTAAAGGGACATTGAACGTACACTTATTGCGAGCTTTTATACCCCTCCAAAAATGATGCAATTGAGAAAATTAAATGGAACATCGAAAATTTCAACAGTAAAGTGGCAGAAGTGAAGGGACATGGCAAAAAAGGTGGAATGATGAATCATGGAAACTTTTTCAATGTAAAAATAAGGATAACGAAAATAGCTCGAGATTTCTCACAGATTTGTGTATTTAGGAGGCTCTGCATGGAATCCTTGTTTTTCTTTTGTCGAATTCAATCTGTTAATTCAATTCTTCAACTCGAATTTCATCAATTTTCCTCCCCTTGCAATTGACATGTTTGTTAAAATATCTGAGAATCTGAAGAAGATAAAATAAATTCGTAACTATTTTTTTAATAACGCCAACATTTCCCAGGGAAAAAAATTCATCATGAAAATTACTTTATTTCATTCAAATTCCAAGATATTTCAAAGAAATTTATGGGAAAGCAAAATTCCTCTAGTTCTTCCCATTGATCGACTGAATTCACTACCATCTAGTGAAAACACATTTTATTAAAGTATTCGTAAATTTCAAAATAGAATTCCATAAAAATGGATGAATCACAATAAAAAAACTTTGCAAGCACTTTCTTTTCCGATTGTGGAACTATATTAATAAGAAAAGAAGTTTTGTAGCCTCTCACTTTCATCAGAATTTCAATGATACAATGAAAGGTAAAAAAAGGAAAAAGGTTATCTTCATACCTGTATATGATGAGCTGCTCTCGTTTATTTCTGTAGCAATGTGAAGGATAATATATACCACACCTTTCACTTTTACAATGATACCTCGTAAATTTTAACTTGTCGGAAGTATCCTCTCACTTTGAGAAATGGGAATACCACATTTTCATCATTGTTAGTTACTAATTTTTCCTCAATTGAACGACATGTTTTTTCAAATGAAGCTCTAAACACACTACTCTGATCCTGTATTGAAAATCTATTATGTTGAATAAATAAAACTTAATGAATGTAATTCATACAAAATATGATGAATATCCGTCATTTCTATGATTAAATTGTGCTGATAGCAATTCACTTCATCACTCCGCTGGGAGAAATGCTACAATCTGGTTAATTCAACCTTGTTTGATCGAATTATTTCCGTTTACCTTTCGTTGTTACATTTTCCACCCTAGCAATCACAAACAGTGATTCTCCAATTCTTCTCTATCATTTTATTTTCATTCATTTATTCTTTCACAAAGAAAGAATTACTCCAGCGAATCAACGTTTATTTTCAACGACAAATATTACATTTCATATTTTCTCTATCAGTTCCCGGGGTAAAAAAAATTGAGTCTCTCAGTGATCGAAATTTCGACCACTGAGAGACTCAGTTCCCCTATATCGAAACTCGGCAATTCGACATTGCCCCGAACAGCGGCCTATTTCGGTTTCCTACATGGGTGGAGACGCTGAGTCTCTCGCGGAGGAGTCTCGCAAAACTCTCCTTGGTGGCGCGGATAGAAATCCATCCCCAGTTCGGAGATGCGTCTCTTCTGCGTCTGAGAGATTCTAATTTTCCATTTCGGGTTTCTATTTCCCAAAAGAATATGTATTTTTGTACATTTTTTTAATTAAAAATACATTAAACAATATTTTATTGGATAGAATTTGGAGATGAAATCTCTCCAATATTTTGATTAAATTAAAAAAGTTTCATATTATAAACATTAAAACTCCAATATGACCATTTTACCCTTATAAGCGTTTTACTCCACTCTCCACTAATTTTGAGAATTTTCATTGACGTCAAATATGAAAAAAATTATAATGCCACACTCTCTAAAAATTATAAAAATTGAAAAATTGAAAATGATTGAGTTAAATTGAAAAAAATTATTCATTCGTCGGGCTCTCTTATATGGACTTATGTCTTTGTAAATCTTCATGAATTCACTGAGAGTCCAGTAAAGATACACGTCCTTATGGGAGAAACCAGCGGAGATAAAAGTACTTACGGGAGAAACACAGGAAGACACAAGAGACACTGTAGATGCAGTTGCAGGACTCGCGACACGTATGAAAAAAGTGTATAGGAAGTTTCTATAGTAAAAAATAAAAAAAATAAAAATAAAAAAAGTTTCTATAGGATATTCCTATAGGAAAAACGTATAGCGAAGCGTATACATCTGCGTATATGGAATTCGGATATTTCCTATACAAATGAAATTTGTTGTGTTTCTATACGCAAATTAGATTTCATTCATATAGAAATAAATCGTATAAACTCTAATTTGCTCATAGAAATACAACAAATTCCAATTGTATAGGAAATATCCGAATTCCATATACGCCGATGTATACGCTTCGCTATACGATTTTCCTATAGGAATGTCCTATAGGAACTTCCTATACACTCTTTTCATACGTGGAGACACGCCAGCGATCGAAAAGTTTTTCTGGGAGTCCCTGAAGACCGTAAAAGACTCTCAAAAGACTCCAAAATTTTATCCCGAGTGTACAGATATCATTGTTGAGTAGGTTTCCTTGTAAGTGGAAGGCTTCATGAAAAAATTTGGTAAAAATTGGGAAGATGCTCTAGTATGTCTCCATTTTTGATTCATTTTCGCAATATTTATCTTGAATAACTCAACTAAAAAAAAACTTCGTACATTCCATCCTCCAAGTCAGTTTTACCATGATCCCTTGTAAATAAAGGTATTCTATCAAAAGTGTGTTATTTTTGAGGAATTTCGTAAAATATGGTAAATTCGATCAAAAAAAGTACTCAGCGAGAAAGAAAATACTTTTTACGCAAAATATTACTTCCATAGAAATAGAAAATCATCATCCCCTGAAATTAACCATCAAAATTCTCCTCAATGCAGTAAGCGAAATATCTACATTGAAGTATTTTTCGGTCGAAATTTGCCGGTGTAGACAGCTGGTCGTGGTTGTTCGCGCCAGACTTGACTTTTCAATTCACTAATGAGAATTCGTGATTGTTTAGATTCCGTATTGTATGCAATGTAGCTTGTTGTTTCACACTGAAGTGAACTCTACAGAATTTGGTAATTACAAAAACATTTGAAAAGAAGAGTTTTTCGGTTGGAAATGGTGGTAGCCATGTTTCAACAAAATTCCTGAAATTTTGGAAACTTTTCAACTCTGTTATCTGGCAAAAGGCAACACTTCCACAGAGTAAGAACGAAAATGAATAACTTCATTGAATTTCTGTTCCATCAAATAAAATTTAAATGTTATGTTTAGTATTATGATTTCTCCATGATTCCTTCTCCTGTAGATTGGTTTTCAGTGTTACTGGGTCAATATATTATAAAGAAATGTTTGTTCCCCATTAATGATAGTGCGCTCATTACTCCAGAATGTAGAGAAGTTAATAGACCATTCTGACTCATGCAATAACATAACATTCAAGTGTTCCGCATTGATCCAGAACTTCGCTTAAATTATAGGCCTCAAGTCTTGAGAATTGTAGGTTTCGTTTGGTTTATCAGAATGTCGGGGGCAATCATAAAGAGGTGAGAAGAAAGAACAGAGAGTAATGAAAACGTCCTTTTTCCTTTTTATTAATTGTGATTTAATTGCAGTGACAGGGATTTTTTTCTATTTGCTAGGCGCATAACGTTCGTTGAAGTCCGCGCTGCCGTCATAACCGTGGCGATTATTGGTCCGGGAACGATAGCGAGGCTCGTCCAATTATAGTCACTGGCAGTTTTCACAAGTGTGAGAGGAGAGGGTCCTCTGGTTACTGGAAGCGAGTGAAGGGAGAGTTGGGAAGGGATAGAGTGCCTGCAACGGTTAAACTGGGAGGTACTCATCGTGGCTCATAAGGCACTTAAGTAGGGAATCTATAGGTACTACAGCTGCCAGTTGTAGATTCGAAATAATTATAATTGGTACGAAATATCGCCTCTGTCTCGAACATCAGGAGTTCAAGAATACTCGGGAGCGTGAAGGAGTATCTTCGAAATTCTATTTGAGAATTCTCCGCCACTAAATTGAAAAAAAAAAAGTAAAAAGGTTAAACTGCATATATTAATTTTTTTGTCAATTATCTTGCGAAAACATCTCGGGAACTGAACGAGGTAGCAAAATTCTAGTCTATACCTTTCTTACCAACAATTGCGTTATTTCGCTTAGTTTCCAAGATCTTCGTGGAAAATGATTGGTTAATAAAATCAAGTTATTATGTTTTATCTTTTCTCTGCCGATTTTTCCCCCTGAAATTTGAGAAATGACTTTTATCACAATATTATATTATTATTCGTGAAGGTGTCAGTTTGACGAATTCACGAAATTCATAACATCTGAACACGTTTATTTGTAGTAGCATATTCGTGGTGAACGTTTGGAAGATGCACTGCGGTTCGTATCGATTTCACTCGCTGCCTTGCTCTCATATAAAATCTACCATGGTTTGAGGAATAAAGGAAGAAATGATGCTACTAAGAAAGTGGGCCGATCGCACGCGAGCTCACGTTTTCTTTAATGGAGCACGCGCTCTCTCTCCCTCCTTCACACTATCTCTCGATACAAAGTAACGTTGGTCATGCTTTCTAAAAAAAATTCGGCAGAGACATGCACGTAATGTTTATAGTGGTTACTGGCGCGTTTCCACCGATTAAACAAGACTTCAAATGAAATGGTGATGATCATGGTGATGTGAAGATTTCCTGATCATTCGAAAGCTGTTTTTTTTCACTCTTTTATTATCATGCTGCTCTAATTTTCTCTTTTATGAAATTATTTCGTAATTATCAGTGATGATTATCATCGAATGAAAGTATTTATCATCTACATAATTATTTCATCCAATTCACAGATTAAATATTCAAATTGACTAACATAATTGTGAATTTGTAATTCACCTAATCGCAATTCAAAACAGTTTATATCTCGTCGTAAAAGTCATGCATGTGAAATCAATTCGAACTCGTCTTAGAGCATCACCATATGTATTAGTCTAAAATCCACTTTCTGAGAAACTTCGAAAACAGTCAGGTATTACTGTTCTAGCATCAACGGAAATTGTATGCCTTAAACTACTCATCCAACTGTACATCATTTTCCACTATAAATGTGAATAAACTGTGTGTGTTGAATAGTTGAACTTTGGAGTGACAAGGCAAATAAATTTGCGTGAAATAAGTTTACGATAGTTGAAAAACTTACCACTTGAGTGTTCATTTCTTTTTTTCTCTATTTCGTGGGATATTTGCGTTTGTCGTGTTTCACGAATATCCGAAGCAGGCAGTCAGTGGAGGAGAAAAAAAAGACGAGGTGAAGAAAAAAATAAAAATGGTAAGAATGAAAAACTGAGGCTGAAGGGAAGAAATGTTGAAGGAAGAAGAATGGATTTCTCCAAAAGTTTCACGACTCTTGTGTGGTCTTTGGCTTTTTTTCCAAGAAGAAGAGAGAGAACGAGCTCGTCTTTTTGTCAGAACTGTGCACTCAATTTTCTGAGGCTTAACTCGGGGAAAAACCAGAAGACACTCATGGCACACTCCAAAAGTATTTATTGCGGATCCTTCGTTTCTGTTTCATGTTCTTTTCTGTTTTTCATAATTTCCTTCGTTCATTTCCACGGCCATATCGATTGTCGAATCATTTCCGAACTGGGACACGTACCGAATCGATTGCTCACTAGTGGACGATCCTCACCGTTATTATTCTTCATTAGCTCAGCTGCCACGATCTTGTCGCTTGATTCACAGTCGAGAAGACTTGGACTGAGTTAACTTATTCAAAATACCAAATAAGATTTAAGAAGACTATTCCTCCTTCAACGAATCCATATTTTGCATGCTATAATAAGGGAGACTGGAGCAAAACTGACTGGCTAGCTAAAATGAACCAGATTTTTTTCGGACTGGAGGAATTCCCGAAGAAACGCCTGAAGAAACTCCAGCGTGATTAAATTATTTGGTAATTCAATAGAAACAGTCATCAAGGCCTTCACTTTTGGTAAGGGATTCCCAATTGAATATCAACAAGATATCCATTGAAATTCTAACGGATATAAGTTTCAGTAGTCCTACATTATGGATGTAAATCTCCAATATGAACCTGCATCATTTTTCAACCTTTTCAAGCTGTGGACTCGTCTTAATTGTGCTCTGTGATACAGAATTTATGATTTTTGCTCCATCACATAACCAGGAGATTTGTAGTACCTTCACTTCTGTTGCTGAAGCAATTTTTGATGTTCGGAAGATATAAATTTTCATGTATTATATAAATTTTCGTTGCTTTCGGTCATGAAAATTCAAATTCCCAACCTCAAATTTGAAACTCTAGCTAATAGAATACATATATAGGTAGATGTCAGTTCCTAGTGCTTAGCGCAACCCAAAGTAGTGACAAGAACGTGGTTAATATTTGTCTTACAGCACCCTTCGAAGTGAATGATGAAATGTTTTATATTCATGAATCACACGTAGAAAAATTTTCGTAGAGAATGTCTTAAAGTACTGTTGACATAGTCGCATGAAAACGTCATATTTGGGTGTATTGTTAACCAAAGAACAATCATGTTGGGTGCCACTTAGTTTTGGAGAACACTAGCGTCTGAACAAAATGACAATGCGTCTAATGTAGGTTGATCAGCTCGGAAAAAATCAAACAAATGAGTTTGGGTGTGATTTGAGTGAACTGGAAACAATGAAAATCTGCAGAATTAAGGAGATGAACAGTAATTCTAATTAATGTTCTGGTTTTCGTTCATACTATTGGTTATAATTTTCAGGTTCATCGGGATATCGGACCAGATAAATTGCAGTTGTCAATCTTCACATTGTTTTCCAGCTTCGTCACGATCCATTCCTGATCATCAGCATCTCCAAGCTCTAAAAGCACAAACTGTTCGAAGAACCTGAAGATTGACAGCTACAATTTATTTGGTCCAATATCCCGATTATCCTCACAATTATAGTAATTATAATTTCACTTACAGTTGATCCAGTGATTCATTCAGAATTGGGAAGATACAGTTCGTCAATCCCAACAGAGATCATGAATGGATTGAATGTGTTCCTCGCAGTGATGGATTAGCTTATTATCATGATTTCATGCAATTACTAATCTGAGAGTTTCCTTCACAAATATTTCAAGAGTATATTTCCATATGAAAGTAGGGGAATAAATTGAATAATGATAATAGAGTTGATATAGTATATTACACACACAGGGCGGGAAGAAGTCAACTTCGACAAAAATTGATGAAGAGAGGGTGCCAACCCTCCCTTCGCTCAGGTAGCAAATGTTTGTCGAGGTTGACTCCTTTCCGTCTGTGCTGTGTATACTATTTTTTGCATCGAGGAAACGCAAAACAGATGTTTTCAACCAAGCAGAGTGAGGTTGGAAACGTCGTTTTCGGCTCTTAGATCAAAAATGTTGATTGCACATTAACGAAACACGTGGCAGACGCATTGACACACGCGGAACAAGTAATCGCGAGATGTCGAGGCAACCTATTCATTCGAATCATAGACATCTGTCTCATATGCTCATTGTGTTTTAATTGACTTATGGGACGAAAAAAAGTAGCATGCGTGGACGTCGGTCCGTATGATAAAAGTTATATTCCTTTAGCGGGATCAACAACTGATTTCCAATGTACAATAATGCGCAAATCATGGTAATGAGTGGAATCATAAAAAGAGTAAAGAAAGATGGCAAAGATGATCCATAAAGCTCACATTGAATGTAATATTGAACCGAAATTAGTTCAGTTGTCTCCGTTTTTTTTGCTTCCGAATGGAAGCATTGTAAACGCGATTTTTTTCGATTTCGAGATTTCATCGGAATATGACTCAAAATGATCCAAAACGCCGAGAAATGACATTTTTAAAAACTGTCTGTATGTATGTGTGTGTGTGTATGTGTGACAGATATCAGCTCATTGCTCCGCAACAGTAATACTTGGTGAGCTGCAAATTTATCAGTACTTTCCCTCCCCATACAAATTGCTGTCAGTGAAATTTCAGCGAAATCGGTTGAGTACTTTTCCAGAAAACTCAAATTTTCGAAAAATCGTTTTTTCGATTTTTCTCCGCGAAAAATTGATTCACAGCCCCCACTCTCAGTGATGAAATATTTCTCATTTGAACTCACACTTTTCACTCAGGGTTTTCTCACACTTTTCACTGAGATTTTTTGGTTGCAGGTAATTTCGATGACAGTGTTCTCTATCCTGAATTTACTTTACACGATAGCTCAAAAATTATTTGAGTTAGAGACTCAAAATTTTGTCAGTTTGTGTATCCAATGAACGAAATGTTTGGTTTTGAAATTGGGCGAAATCGCTCCAGTAGTTTCTGAGATATTGGCCAAAAACCATTTCATGAAAAGAGGTTATATCTCAAAAACTATCCAAGCAATTACATCCAAGTTCAGCTTCAAAAATTCATCTCAATGAGCCCCACAATGGTGAGAATTTCAAATTTTTCAGAAGCAGTCTCCTGTAAAGGTGTTCGATAAATTAGTTTTTGCAAAAATCACGATTTTTCTTAGCTTCCTTCCTAGGAACAGTACTATTTTTTATTTCACCGTTCGAAGGTAGACAATTTTTTTTACAAAATGAGTACCTTTTCATTCTGACGGCAATCAGAAAGAATAGAAATCCTATTTGGAACCCGAACGTCAATTTTTGTGTTCCATCGTAGGATCTGAATTTTCATCTAATATTGAATTTTTATGTACCATGTGATATTATTGCAATTAATCGATTATTCTGAGCTGAGATTTCGAGTTCCAAGTAGATTCCAAGTATCGCAGATGGAATCCTGAACAGATCGATACAGTCTGGAGCAATATTTGTAGGAATATATGAGTGCGTATTTGTTGCGAGAATAATTTTATTTTTTGAGTAATGAGATATATGAATAGCGATTCGATTCACCATAGATGAATTCCATTCGGAAGCATTTTGCCAATCGAATTGGCAAAATATTAAATGTCGCACAAGGAGTGGGGTTTGCAAATAACGCACCGAGAGTGAGGCTTCTGCTTGTTTTTTTTTTTGATAACACTAGCATTTGTAATTTATTATCTACAAGTGGACGATTTTCAATTAGTTGTGGTCTGATCCTGAAGAGAGAGATAAAATTGGTAGAATATGACGTATCGCACAAGTGGTAAGGTCTTTCAATAACGTACAGGCAATGTCACTAAAACTCGATTGAAGATGTTATTACGCTAAAATTAATATGAAAGTGATTATTTAGAGTTATAGATGTTTTTTTGTCGACTCATCTGTTTAATTCATGAAATTAAAAATCATTGTTCCATCGGGCACCCATTACTGACTGAACTCAAAATTTCATTCGTCCCTGGCAAAAATACTTCAGTTTCGTATGCATGAAATCACAGTGGAGAGCGTGGCAGCCTCTACGTATACCTATATGAGAACGCACACATATACGTATGTGTACACATCGAGTCACAGTCTAGTAAGCTGCTGCGTCATCGCAAGACACTGTTGCCACAGTTGTGTCAGATTTTCATTCACTATCATTTCCACTCAATCTTCAACTCAATAAATGTTTGTTACTAATCAAACGATTATCTCGAAATTCCTTGCAGATGTTTATAACATAGTTACTTATACTGTGCAGTATGTTCAGTATTTTTGCTCTAGGCGTTCATTCGCTATAAGGAAAATAGTGGGGAATCATACGAGTTCTTGCGCGTAGTTTCTATACCTCAATATATTCTCCTCATATTCGAGTACATCAAACTCAATTACTAAACACCTGAAAATTCCAGAATTTTTCACACGTCTCAATTAACAACTCATGTACGTTTTGTATAAACTCCAGGACTTTCTGTCGACAATCGTTTCATAAGTGGGATACTTTAGATATAGAAAAAATATGACGTATTCGGTTCTGTGCTCCAACATGAACTTCCTTGACTCAGGATGGAACCATTTGCAGAATGCTACTAGATCAAACTTTTGTCAGACTTCTGAGGAAAATTGAGGTTGAAGGTAGCACGAGAAAGTAGTTTGATTTTTTTTTTACATATTCGTTCCTCATTATCTCCGTAACAAGTGGAGTTGAAAGGAATAATTTATTTTTTCCAATAACTCACAAAGCCAATTGATGCCAAGATACCGAAATATTCCAAAAGTGATTTCTTGATACTTCACCACTCCACTAGGGAATGAACGATCATTCAGCGGGACAGGAAAATGTCAGCCGGAGTTATCAATATTGATATTCAAAAAATGACTGGGTGAATATTGAGGCTTAGTACCATAATGCATTTGAACTACGGAATCCCGAACTTATAATTGCTGAAAAATTATTGATTAGCGAAACTGTGCGTCAAGTCGTTTGTCATCAACATCAATCACGTTACACAAGATCGTATAATTATACCATCATTCCAGTTTTACTTGAAACGAAACCTTCAAAAGGATCCATAAGACATCTTCAAAATAATCACAGAATCATTTCGAATGACCCTACGAAAGAATCTTCGTTCCAGACTTTTCCTTTTCTTGATGAAACTGCTGCATTTTCAGAATTTCCGGCGTTTAAGTATAGAGCCAAGACAATTTCCGCTGCTAAATGTTATGAAATAGCAGTTTCGTTCCGATATCCAGTCTAGTTTATTTGCACAGTGGGAATATAGTGGAGAAAGACTCTCACCATTGAAAAAAGTATCATTTAGAGTAAATTTTGTGCCATGTACTCATGATATTAGCATCCATACCAAAATCTGATAGGTTTCGTTTTCCGAACCAAAATGAGTATCATTAAAAAAAGTATTTCCAGATGGAAAAGCCTCAACTTCGCAATGTATTAGACACAAAAGTAATTTTATGAAATTTTCCAATGGAAATGTTGCGAACTTTTGCATGAAACTGATGAATTAAGAGAATTCATCAGCTCTACCCGAGTCGAAATTTCTTCAACGTTCCTTAACGTATCCTCGATATACGTTTCAATGTAAATTCTCTTGATGTTGGATTTCGCCACGACTTTTTCAACGTTGTCCAAGGTATTTCAGCGTATTTCAACGTTTTGAACGTGTTTCGATTCGTTTACGATGAAAATTCGTTCAACGTAAAAGTCATTATTAATGGTTTCCTTAAAAAAGTAATATTATTAGAAAAGGATTATTGAATAAATTCAGATCCTAATTTATGTCAAGTTTATTAAGACCGTCGAAGATTACCTATTCATAATGTCTACTGTTCCCTCGTACAATGTCTACTGTTTCTATTTTTGGAGAGAAAATGATTTTTTAAAGGAATTGATCAAATGTGATTCATTAAAGATGAAACTTTCTGCCCTGATGTAGAAATTACTCGTCAGTTACATTCTATACAATCTACTGATCACCAGAGGTGCAAAGTAGAGGAATTGAATTGAAAAACATGCGGCAAAAGTGAACCACTTCGAAGAATGGAATTAATTGGGAATGAATCAGATTTAAAAAATTTTCTTCTCAGTTGATAGGAGACATTAAGATTGAAAAGTTGCCATGATATTTTAAAAACTCCAAAATCATCAATATAATTGGCGAATCTAGGAAGATATTTTTATTTTTATCATACATCTAATTTGGGAAGGCAAACGTGAAAAAAGGGGGGGGGGTTTGTTCGCACGATTACCTTGTTATATATTCTCATTTTTTAATTTATCTCAATTTCTGACTATTTATCGGTAATACAATATATTCTTTATCACCTATTTCCGTGTGAAAACGTCCTGACAATATTATTTCTATGGGCACAACAATGATCTCATTTTGGTGATTAATCTCTCCGAGTCGAAATTCTCGATATCTCCATTATTTTTTCTTTTAATAACTCTTTCTTCATTCGAGCGATGTGTCTTTCTGAAATTCGATGCACTCCTGTGGTACATTATGGTCGAAGATGCATCTGTAATTGCATAGTAGAGAGATATATCTCATATGTGCCTCCCTTCGGTTTATCAGTTTAATTTCTTAATTCCTCATTTTCGGCCAATAGCTGGAAAAATGAGCGAGATAGAGACATTTCGCCTGATTTCTTTTCGGTAGAGAATTCAAAGAGCTGTTAAAAAGAATTCAGATAAAATTGCACTATCTCGTTCAGTTTCTGAGAATATTGGAAAAACAGATGAAAAAATCGGCTTGTTTTGATTTATACGTTTATCTTTTATTTTTCTCATTTCTGACGAATATCTCCGGAAATAAGCGAGATAGAGCGATTTCGCTATTTTTTTTGTAGAGAATCTCAAGAGCTACTAAGAAAGGTTTGAACTAAATCGTTTTATTTCACTTAGCTTCCGAGATTTTTTCATGAAACAAATGATAAAAAATTGATCCCTCCAGCTTCAGTCTTGTTCAGAACAGAGTGCAAAAGGCGTAAGTCTGATAGCTTTTACATCGGTCCTGCATCGTTTCTGCCCGAATTCGTTATTACCGCATCAATCAATTGTCTTGTTACTTTTCTTTCAATTTTTGCTTCGATCGTTTTCCTTAACTTCACTTTTCCTAAAATAATTGATTGGTAGAAAAAGAAAATCAATACTACGATGGTTATCATGACTTTCGCATTATTTGCCATGTCTGAGATATCGGCAAAAAACTTCTTTTTGGGGTGGGACTTTTGGGATTTTCCGAATAGAGATAATTAAAATATCGATGGAAACCAATCTATCAAAAAAAAATTGAACTGGTAGGCAAGTGGAGAATTCGAACTTTTCTTCATTGGACTAGTATTAAATATAAGAAAATAATATTACTTTTATGAAAATTCTTTTTCCAATTCATTTAGAATGATGACAACTTTCTCTTGTAATTCATCATAATTGAAGAATGAATATTTGAAAAAATAGATTCATGTAGGCCGTCCGATTCAACGTTTATAGGCAAAAGTGTGCGTAGTCCCGTGGTCTAAAGCGTAGGTGTAGAAATCCTTGGGTCGAGCGTTCAAATCCTCTGGGTCGGTAATTTTTTTACGCGATAAAAAATAGGAGATTAAGTCCGAACGCGATAAGGTTGCATCTTAAAAGGGGTAATCACTCATAGAAAAAGCGTGATGGACCGGAATTTCGCATTATTTCGGAGAAAAATTGTATTTTGGCAGTGGAAACTAAAGATAATTCTCATACCGACTCAGTTTCGGTTTGTAGAAATAAAAGAGGAATTTTTTTCGACTCGGGTACGTCGAAAAATCGTTCAGCCTACTTCCAACGTATACGTTGGAATATGTTGAAATACGTTGAAATAATGTTGTACGTTGAACGTTCAGTCAACGTCAAACATGGAAGAAATTGAATTTTCTTCCTGCTCCTACGTTGAAATCGTTCAACGGTGCCCATACTAATTTCGACGTATTTCAATTTGGATTTGAAGCACTTCTTTTACGGCAAAAAATTTCGATTGGGATTGTCTTTCACTTAAGGATTCAATCTCACTGGAGAAAATGAATCAATATCTACAGGAAAATTTGTTCTCACGACGAAAGACTGGAAGCTGAATGTGAAACGAAAGTGTACCAAAACGTGAAGCATATGTTCACACCTATATCGTCGATTATGCACAATCCTACCACCAAGCTTGAATGAAATATTCAGTGACTTTGTATATATACATATATACATATATGTATTGTTCCGTATGAACACATAAAGCAGGAAGATAAAGAGAAATACCTTGGCAGTGTGCCAAAAAGTCTGGCCGATGCTTCGCCCAGGGCTTTTCTGCTGCGTCCACGGCATTGTTCACTGTGGCAATTACCAACCGTTTCAAAAAATACCACAAATATATACATATATATTTATGTAGACATTTTTTTTTGCATTACTCTTTTCATTTTTTTTTGTATGCCGGTCACTCCGGAGTGGTGCGAAATATTTGCGCACGATAGGAAGAATGAGACTAGGTCCCCTCGTTGGATATTGGTGGAAAAAGAAATTCACGTAACATAGGTTATTCGTTGAATTTCTTTTATTTCAATTCATCTGCAGGATGGAAAAAAATTATATCCTCTAAAGAGAAAACATAACACTCGAGTGATTATTTGCAGTGGATAATTTCTAGAATTTGATGATGCACAATATCGGTTTGTGAATTAATTCATTGGGTAATGAAGCAAATAATTTATCATTTAGTAATTACAATTATGAATTTTCGCTGGCGAATGAAAGGAACACAAAATTATCAATTTTTGAAGAGTAAAAAGATTATATTTCTTTCGATAGGTAAATGATTTTACTTTTCCATTGAGATATTATGAAAGATTCTCGTTTCATTATTTGTGATATATAATTACAAATTCGTAGTTCAAGAGGGATGAGTGCTATCCCGAGTTGAAATTTCCGTGACAATTCAACGGAGTCTTGATGTAAGAAAATATCTCTAAATGCATCAGAACTACGCTGATTTTGTGTTGAAGCACTCATATGAATGCAGGTACTCTGGCGTAGTTTTGATGTCATGAGTTGGAGTTAGTGTCGTTTTACCTCATTTTACGATTGAATAACGATGATTTACGTTGACCACGTTGATGTATTTGAGCATAACTTGAACGTAATTGAGCCTCCTTGCCCTCCCCTCGCATCGCGTTTTCACCCCAAATTTACGTTTTTAATTGATTTCTCCCTTAATTTTATACTTAAAAATAACCCATCATGACTGCTATCCTAATTTCCTAAAAACGGAGTGAAAAAAAAAATTCTGTTCAGTAGGTCTCGAGATACTCCAAGCGGTTACCCATCCAAGTACTGTGCTAATAAACTCATCTTTGGGTTTGCAATGCAATTAAAAAAAAAACATCCAAGTACTGACCAGATCCACTGCTGCTTAACTTCTGTAACCGTCTGGAGATTCCTCGTTGTCTGCTGCTAACCTGAAATATATAACATCTGCGATCCTAATTGAGCTCAAATATGCATCGCATATTTATCCTACGATCTTCCAGAGAAATGATTGACAGCTACTGTCAATTTTTTTAAAATAACTATCGAGAATTAATTTCGAAAAATCAATGGCAAAACACGTTGATGATTTTCATTTTTTTTCGCTCCATTTCTTTTAGGAAAATGATAATTTTTCCGCAAACTCTCAAATTTCCTTCGAAATTCTAATTTTTTCCGTTTTATATTATTGCATCTCAATTCCAAATTTCGATTAAGGATAAGTAGGGTGAAATGGACATGAGAATGAAACAGTTGGAGATAGATTTCTCTGATAATAGCATTGAAAACCTGATGAAATATTAAGTTAACAATAAGTCCCAGAATTTTTCATAGTTTTTTGAAAATTCGAATTTTTTGGCTCACTATTTGAAAATATGCCACTTTCTATTTTCAGAAAAATTCACTTTTTTCCGAATATCTCCGATTTTATTGGTCATAGTTTGAAAATTTCGAATGGAGGTGAAAGGTAAGATCATTTGGTATGGTTTTATCGGATTCACCAGTAAAAAATATCTATGCTTGAATTATTTATGAGCATTTTTATGAAAATCTGTTTTTTCTCCATAAATACTTTGAAAATCGACATTTTCAAATTGACAACTTCATAAATCATTCGCGAATGATATAACTTTCCACTTCCATTCAGAATTTCCACGCTACGCTCAATGAAACTCATGTGAATTCACAATTTTTTTTTCTCCGAATTTGGTCTTTAAATCTTGACCAAAAAGGAAATTTTTTTTACCAATAACAAAAAATCGTTTCTGATAGATGAATTCCATTGCAAAGTTCTCCTACTTTCCACTGGTCTTACTAAAAATAATAAATTCTCCATATTTTTACTAATTTCAAATTTTTTCCATAATGTTGACATAAAAACTCAAACGTGTCGGTTCTTACCCCACTTTTCTCCCTTTCCTCTTTCTCTACACCATTAATTTCCTCAATTTTTAAAATACAAAAAAAATGTACATTAAATCCACGTCTAAATTAACCGCATCCAACTGAACGTTCAAATACGTTGAATGGACGTCCAGGTTATCGGGCCTTCTCGATGTATTCCAACGTTAAAATAGATTTTACATTATCATATGGTAAAGGTACGTTCGGCATCCGCAAAGATCAAAGGAATACGTTGAAAGTTCGTCAAATCCGTCGCAAAAATTTCGACTTGGGTTGTTTCCTCTGGTTGACCTTGTCCCACATATTCTTTTTCCTCGTGCTCTCAATCAAGTCGTTGGCCAAGAGGCCGACAGCAACGTCCCAGTGGGCACGTTTTCCTCACCGTTCCATTTCCCGCTAGCACGATGCATCAAAGACCATATGAGACCTCTCGATGACCCGTCCTCATTAAGGAAGGAGTGTTGAATCCATCGTTATTATTTTAACGAATGAAAATTCGTTCTTCTTCTTCTTTTTTTCTGGATTGATTTGATCAATTGTTGAAAATATGATTGTATCGTAAGAGAGAAAGATAGAGAGAGACCGAGAGACATCTTTAACAGAATTGTGAAATAAAGATGTTTTTTGATGAATATGAGTTAATATGCATATAATACGATATATCGCATAGAAAGAATCAAGATTTCTCAAGAATGTCAAAATTTGAGATTAAATTTTGAGAATCGAACCCAGACTAGTCCCGGGCCAGTGCTGGGACCGCTCCGGGGACCGGAGCCGGCACCGTATCCAGAACCACCTCCAGCAACCTTTATTTGCCAATATTTCTGAAAATTCAGTTACATCCGAATGTGGGACTCAGCTCCAGCGCCGGAGCCGGGACCGGAACCCGAATCGCACCCGGACTAGTCCCGAGCCAGTCCTGGTACGTTATCATGGATGCAAAATATGCGACAATTTATCTTAACTGATGTAACCAATCGTGCATTTTTCATGAATAATTCCCAATGACTCACTGCAGTTTCATTTGATTGCGTAAACGATGAAGGTCCATCTACATTTTTCATTTGCTTCCGAATCGGCTTGAGTAATATTTTTGTTAATATTGAATGAATGAGAGAAGTCTTGCGTTGAATATTAGAAAAAATATTAATTTGAATGATGTTATTTGTATTATTAACGTATTTACCATTTAATTTCAATATTTTCCACTTTTGTTACACCATCCTCTCTTTTTCTCCCTCTTCAGTTTGTCTGCAGAATTTTTCACCGTTTTTTTTTTGTGAATGAACAAGTAGAGGACACTTTTTGGTGGTATTTTACGGTAGCCCTCTTGAGCCTCCCTTATCATAATTACAACCGCACAGTGGTCTGTAGTAACGTGTACGCAACGGACATAAATCATGGATAATTGTGGCCAAAGAGAGGGGTTGAAATGGTTTAGGGAATATGAAGGGAGAGAGATATTAGTCTGCTCACTAGCAAAGCTATCTGCGCACATTTATGTGGTCAACCACGCATTCACTGCTGTGACGTGAGCATATTTATTTCCGTTCCTCGAAGAATATGATGAAAAGCTAGAGATAGTCAGGAAAAAAGGTTTTTTTCGGAGGATGCGAATAAGTTGAATGGGGTTTTCGACATTCCAGTTTCTTTGATCTTTGGAAAAACTGCCGAGTTTTTCAAAATTAATTCAGGGAAGCACTGAAGTTAATAATGGAGTCGAGAATTGAAGCTGTCGCAATAAGCAGAAAAGGTATTGGCAATTTATCTACTGCCGAAGAGCCTCAATATTCTAATAGAATCAAAATGGCGGCGTTTGAACAGTTGATTAGCTCAAAGGTAGCAACATGGATGATTGATAGTTTTCTGCGCAGAATTTTATACAATATATTATGAAAAACGATTCGCTGCAGGATTTATGATGAATCTTAATCCAGAAATAAAATCTTTGCGATTGATTATTATGATGAACAACATTTTTCATTAGTCAGTTTGTCGATAAGGTAGATGTTTCAAGTTTTTTTCTTCAGAAAGAGCCTCTGTTTACAATTCATATTTAGAAGATGGCACATTTTCTAGTTGAAACAATGAATCAAATATTTTGACACTTCTATTTCTATCTGTAACTTCCCATGAATCTACAAATGATCACAAAAGTGAGAAACAGTGACTTCGATGTTTGAAGGGCATATGCAATGTTTGCGCCTGCCCAAAGAGGGCCAGGTCTAATATGCGTTTAGCGGGGTCAAAAAATGCTAATTTCGAGACTGTGTTCCAGTTCATAATCCAAGCCTGTTCAACGATGGACTGAATTTCGGCGCAGGGTTGTCAATATTTCCATCATCAATGACCTTCTTTAACATCAATCGTGCTTTTTCGCATCATGTGGGATGTGACAATGCATTTCCGATACTAACATACTGATGTTAAATGAAGTTGTCAACTACTCTCAACTAATCGTTCATCGATCGACCAGTTCATCACGCTTTTGAATGTGTTTGGATTGTATGAGCGTTTGGGACGTTCAGCCTCTAACCGTCATTCAATCTTCGTCGAAATTACCGAATTAAATTTATTGATTATACATCACCGAATTCCTATCGTTTCTTACCAATTGATACATTTGTGAAACTGATCATCATTTAACTTATTTCGGGCTATGCTAAAAGTGAAATTTGGTTACATTCAAGTAATTAACTGCATTTCACTTTTGAAATAACATATTTATTCAGCTCGATGATTAATTTTTTCTTATTCCAGAATCAATCGAAACTCAAAAATATGTGGCTTAAATTTATAAGTGATAAGTTTTTACAAACAAAAAATGATTTTATTTGCAGAAATTTTTTCACAGGATGATTTGGGAAAATATTTTACAAAAGTTCTATTCTCTTCTGATATCATTGAACATCAAGTTACTAATCGATTCATCTAGTTTGAACGTTCTAATGGGAGATTCTTTGCAGTACAAAAAAAAACTCAGATATAAATTATATTTATGATCTACAATTAGCAATGTCAGCATATTTTTCATAATAATTCAAATTACGGCGGTAATATAACGATAATTTAATTTTTAACCTTTTCAATTATTCTTTCATTCTCTTACTCATATTATTATTTTTTTCTTCTGATTCCAGGTATGTACATGAGGATGTTGCGTGTTACGAGGGCCTTAGAGAAATTCCGTTCTGCATTTACTCCAGAAAACGAGTGGAAGTACAGATGCATTCGAAAAAACCCCATAGAAGAGGTCGAGAAGTTAAGGATATGAGTCAAAAGTTATTCTAAGCTTTCTGGATAACAATAGTTAATAAAAAAGTGAGAAATATTTCTTTACTCGTCTTGGAATGTATCGAAAAATAGTACACACACCTTGCACGGAGAGAAATAGAATAGTAATCATTACTATGTTAACATAGTAATGATTACTATGTTGAACATAGCAATAATTACTATGTTAACATAGCAATCATTACTATGTTAACATAGTAATCATTACTATGTTCACCATAGCAATCATTCCTATGTTAACATAGTAATCATTACTATGTTAACATAGCAATAATTACTATGTTAACATAGTAATGATTACTATGTTCACCATAGCAGTCATGACTATGTGAACATAGTAATCATTACTATGTTAACCGGATCAGGAGGGAGTTTCTCCAGTTTTTTGCCAATATCTCGGTAAATAAGCGAGATAGAGCAAAATGGGCGTTAATTTGAAATCAAGGAATTTTCCTGGTTTTTGCCGATTATAGAGGAAAATAAGCGGGATAGAGCGAAATGGACATTAATATGGGATCAGGAGGATATTATTTCGTGCAGAAACTCCCTCCTGATCCCAAATTAACGCCCATTTCGCTCTATCTCGCTTATTTACAGTTTTCCAGGTTTTCGTGATGATCTTGGTGGATAAGTGAGATAGCGCGGAATGGACATTAATATGGGAGCAGGAGGGAGTTCTTCCAGCTTATTACGATTATCTTGGTGAATAAGCGAGATAGAGTGAAATGGACGTTAATTCTGGAGAAGGAGGGGGTTTTTTCAGTTTTTCGTGATTATCTTGGCGAATAAGTGAGATAGAGCGGAATGGACATTAATATGGGAGCAGGAGGGAGTTTTTCCAGTTTTTCGTAATTATCTCGGTGAATAAGCGAGATGGAGTGAAATTGACGTTAATTTAGTATCAGGAGAGAGTTTTTTCAGTTTTTCGTAATTATCTCGGTGAATAAGCGAAATGGAGTGAAATGGACGTTAATTTAGTATCAGGAGAGAGTTTTTTCAGTTTTTCGCCACTATCGGTGGATAAACGAGATAGAGCGCAGCACACATATGGAATTATGAGGAAGTTTTCAGATGAAATAATATCCTTGACCCCAAATAGAAAGTCCACTTCGCTCTATTTCACTTCTTTGCCGCTATAGTCGCAAAAAATCTAATCAACTCCCCCCTGATCTCAAATTAACGTCCACTCCGCTCTATCTCGCTTATTCGCCAAGATACTTACGAAAAACTAGGAAAACTTCCCGATGATCCCATATTAACGTCCATTTCGCTCTATCTCGCTTATTCACCAAGATAATCGTGATAAGTTGGAAATACTCCCTCCTGTTCCCATATTAATGTCCATTCCGCTCTATCTCGCTTATTCGCCAAGATAATCACGAAAAACTGGAAGAACCCCCTCCTTCTCCAGAATTAACATCCATTTCGCTCTATCTCGCTTATTCACCAAGATAATCGTGATAAGCTAGAGAAACTCCCTACTGATCCCATATTAATGTCCATTCCGCTCTATCTCGCTTATTCGCCAAGATAATCACGAAAAACTGGAAGAACCCCCTCCTTCTCCAGAATTAACATCCATTTCGCTCTATCTCGCTTATTCACCAAGATAATCGTGATAAGCTAGAGAAACTCCCTACTGATCCCATATTAATGTCCATTTCGCTCTATCTCATTTATTCACCGAGATGTTAGCGGAAAACTGAAAAAACTCTCTCCTGATTGAATATTGATACCCATTTCGCTCTATCTCACTTATCCACCAAGATCATCACGAAAACCTGGAAAACTGTAAGTAAGCGAGATAGAGCGAAATGGGCGTTAATTTGGGATCAGGAGGGAGTTTCTGCACGAAATAATATCCTTCTGATCCCATATTAATGTCCATTTCGCTCTATCCCGCTTATTTTCCTCTATAATCGGCAAAAACCAGGAAAATTCTTTGATTTCAAATTAACGCCCATTTTGCTCTATCTCGCTTATTTACCGAGATATTGGCAAAAAACTGGAGAAACTCCCTCCTGATCCGGTTAACATAGTAATGATTACTATGTTCACATAGTCATGACTGCTATGGTGAACATAGTAATCATTACTATGTTAACATAGTAATTATTGCTATGTTAACATAGTAATGATTACTATGTTAACATAGCAATTATTGCTATGTTAACATAGTAATGATTACTATGTTAACATAGGAATGATTGCTATGGTGAACATAGTAATGATTACTATGTTAACATAGTAATTATTGCTATGTTAACATAGTAATTATTGCTATGTTCAACATAGTAATCATTACTATGTTAACATAGTAATGATTACTATTCTATTTCTCTCCGTGTGGGCAGTAAGTAAGTAAGCCTCAGAGCACATGTTTGTTGACTTCGACTTCACCTCGGCCAACAATTACATGTGCTCTGAGACATTTCCTACATTACTGCTCTAGCCATGTAATATACTATTGTTCCTCGAATGTAATTTAATTATATGAAGACATATTTGCTGCGCTCAAAGCGCTCAGCAATTGAATATTAAATAATATATTATACATTGGAACATAACTGAGAAATTTCGCAAAAATGGTCAATTATTATCCATTTTTTGAAGCTGATTATCCATTTTTTGCGCCACAACAATTAGAACCATAGATATTGATGGAGACTTATAGATTCCATAAATGCAAAGTGTAAGATGTTTTTTTTTAACAGGCATTTCTCAAGAGTCGGATACAGAAGTTCAATTTTACTACATGTTTTTCATTGGGAACTTTCCTATTTTTTCGACATAATCATTAGAAATACCATCGAGCTGTCTCTTCTATTGAAATAGTTTGCCCCATTTTTTCTTAATCAATGTTATTTTCGTGAATTGCATTAGCGTTATCGTGACCTCCAAACCTGGAAAATAATAGAGCCTTATAATCCGTTCATCTGGCCTCTATTTTTCCATTACTCAGCTACAAATTACCACCATTGTGTATTTATTATCTGAAGTATTAAAAATGAATTCAGAATTTTATGCTGATAAAAATGAAAATGGAAGAATACAAGAGTAAGAGGGAGGAATTCATTACTGCTCCTCAAATTGCTTTTATTTAATAAATAAATGAATAAAGTGGTGGTTGAAATGTTAAGGAACAAAATTTGATGACTAATCCATATTATCTTTTGATTGCTATTAATTTAGCTCGGAGTTATAATTAATCTGCGGGATCTAGTCAAGCATGGAATTTTAATCACTGCACCGGTTTAATCAAATGACGTTTATATATAGTTTGAAGAGTTAAAAGAGGTGTGTATCGCGTGTTTAATGAAATCGAATTGGTACTTGTTCATGCGCACAATGAACTTTTAGTTGTAAAATCCGTTGGCACGTCTCGTGTAAAATTAAATTCGATCATTCACAGAATTTTCAAATGAACCATGGCCATTCACCTATGATTTCAAATGGACTGGAGAAACAATAAAACTTTGCATTAAAAGAGAATAAATGAAATTTTGAAAGAATTCAATTAATTTCGCTGCTAACTGGACTGAAAATTGTGTGATGAAAATCTTTTAAAAAAATTTCACCTAAATTCTTCATGGGATTCTCCATCCCTCCAAGAAGAAAAAGTTTGAACTGGCGAATGAAAATTTTCAAGAGACTAAGGGTGAAAATTTTTAACAAAACTTTTCGAGATGGAATTTTTCGATGGCACAATGGATAGCTACTGAAATTTCCGATGAAAAATCGATGATGTACTCTATTCAGCTCCCATGGTTTCCGAGATATGCCAAACAAAAAGATTTCACTGACATTTCCATACCTCGATTATCCCAAAACTATTGAACCAAATTGGTTTTCATTGGAGTGCTTTTTGGTGAGAATTCCGCAGGTTTTTCATTGACACTAAAAACTTGAAGAATGGTCTCATTTCGTTTCAACTCTGCTCCGAATTTTATAATTAGAATTCAAAATATCTGAAGAAAATTAAAAAGAAAATTTCTCATGAAAAATATCTTGTTCTGAAAAAAAATTACTATTATTAATTATTATCTTTCTTTTCAATTTCCTCGAAATGTTTTCCCTGATTATCAATTTTATTCTATTTTACCCGAAGGAGCGACCCACCTCCTCGTCCTACGAATATAAAAATTCAGTATTAAACTATGAAATGACTTGTGAAATGAAAAACTCTCCTTTTTATATAAAATATGCAATATTAAAAAGAACTGAATAATACAGCATTGAAATGAGAAATGCCATTATCGATACGTTGAAGGAGATTCTGATCGATGCAGTCCAGTTATATGGAGTTATTCTCTCCCCATGCCCAATGCCCGAGACTTCCCTCTCAATACGATACGGTTGGCTGGTCCCCTCTTAGCATTCCCCTTACCTTTAGTTCCATCCATTTTGAATGACGGAAGTCTCGTTTTAAAATCAATCTCTCTCTGCACCTTCTGCTATCCTTTCTGTGTAGTACAACATCCCAAGGTCCATCGGCATTATTTCTGCCATTATTGAAGCTGCAAAAAGAGTGAGATCAATAAATTTCATTTCTCTCAGCACTGCTCCGTGGTTGGTACAATGCATCAATTCATCAATTATCACTAGAACGTCTTTAATCATTATACATCTCCATCATAAGGGGGTGATGGAATTATCGAAAGAGAATTCAAAATATCTTATACAGGTTATGATGCGAATATTTTCAGAGAGTGTTTGTTTAGAGATTTGTCATGGATATTCTATGGACGGACAGTAACTGATGCTTTCCCTTCGATACTTCGGAGTCCTCCAGCTCAAATTGAAATCAATAAGGAATCAGCGTGACAGGTTTCACGGCTCATATATATATAAATTAAGCATGAGATCGGTGAATTTTCTCTCTAGAATAGAGCTCCACCACTCAATTATCTCGAGAATATTTCCAGTTCTCCCCCTTTCTTCGACTCATTATTGTGCCTACTCTTTGATATTTTTTCTATGTATTCCTATATCACACTTTTGAATAGGGAATCTGCATTCAGTTCAAACTGATTATTCGGGAAGACTAGGTCTCGCTGAACACTCTACTTTCTTAAGGGAAATTTGGACGAAGTGGGATCGAGAGGAGATTGGGGCAAAAGAGACCAGCTGCGTAAAATGAAGCAAAGTTTCTTTGCAGGGGAGCCGTTTTTAGAATTTCTTTTGTGAAGGTTCGCTTCACGATAAAAAAATCCCAGTTTATTTCGCCTCGCTATCAAGCCCCGGTTTCCTCTATTTTCTTGCGTATTCCATTTTACCCCGAACTCGTTCCTACCTGTGTCCCATTTCGCTCCATTCTCCGCCATTTCATATATCTCATGCTGAGCGTGATTAAAATGAATCTGTTATGAAGTCAATAATTTCATGTGTTAGTGAATATTACTTATTCCGAATTACCTCTAATCCAGGAAAGTACTAAAAAAGAGTTTCGCGAAATTATGAATTAACAGAAGCTCATGTTCTTCATAATGGAAATGTCCAAAATTAATAAATCAAATTGGCATATTTATTATTGCTGTATGTTATGAAATTGTAAGCGAATTGATTTTTTTCCCAATTGGCGAGAACGAAAATTTTTCATTTCAATTAAGAAATTTAATTCAATTATCGTAGATTGTTGGAATTTTTTCGCTTTTTTTTCATACCATCATACTTCAACAATACGATCACATATTGTTCAGGCATCGAGTGCACAAAAATGTTTGGTTCCAGTGAACATTTCATCGGATATTCATTGAATCTCTTGGTACATAACAAGCAAACCGGATATTCGTAGAAAGGGTGAAGAGGAAGGGGTGAAGGAAAAAAGCCAAAGTAAATAAAATAAATTTCATGTACCTGCACGGTTTCACATATGACTGCTCCGCTCGTTTGAAAAATAAATACCGTGTTCGCCGAGTCACATGATACAGAACAAAGGACTAAATCCCATTTGCCCCGATGCAAAATACTCGAAATATGAATATTTGGGAAATATTCAGTCCTACTCTCATTTTTATTCTTTTTATCATTTTCACTTCATTTCTTTTGCTATTGTGTTCTGGAACGTAAACAGAGTTCATTAACCCTCAGGTTTTATTCAGTTTTATTTTACGCTCGCGTGTCTGAAATGAATTATTTTTAATCGAGTCTGATCGCTCTGTGATTTTTTCAGTTACAATGAAAATGGAGAAAATGAATGGAATGCCACTTCTTTTTCACATAATTTTTTTTTTCCACTTTACAGAATTAATAATATTTTCGAGGACATACTTTTTTCTCATGTATCTTTTGAGAAGGATCCAGTTCAGTTTGACCTTGGATTAATGATCACTAAAATACTTGTGGACTTGAACAACCTGCCCATTCTGTTCTCTGCGATATCAATCTGAGTTAGCCCTTAGGCTTCGAAAACGTACAGTCTGACATCATTTGGGCCCCTACAGTTGGTGATCAGGTGATGTGAGGCGCTCCCTCCGTTTGCAAACATCATTGACGTCGGACTGTTTCTACTAGCTTCAGATGTTTTTGGTGCACGTTAGTGAATCAATAGCCTGTAACAAGTCTCACAGCACATCTGAGTTAGGCACTAGTATGATTCTGGCACCGACTGTCAGAACTGTGAGTTCTGTTTGAAGTGCCAAGGCATGGTCTTCGAGCTTGATTGTGTGACAGAAGACACTGTATTCAGTTCACTTTACCGTCGGAGCAATTCACCTGAGACTCCTCGGGAATCTTGCAGATATTACTCAGTCGATATTTTGAATTGCGCGCCTAGATTTCGAATTGGTGCCCTCAAGGGCCAAATGGGCGAAGTACCAATTTTGGTACTAGTGAGTCACGCGGAAGTAATTTGCGGAACGCTCGGGCACTCTGCGCCGAACTTCCAAGGAGAGCACATATAAAATTTGTTGAAGTTATTTGCATTGTCGAAAATTAATTGTAAAGTGTCGATTTCATTTGTCAATTTGAAAGAAGAATTATGTGCTCTTTTGTTATGGAACCCAAAACTTTTTTACTCTAATTGATAACCCAAAAATCGAAGATGAAGTCGTGAAAAGTGTGAAAATAGCCTGGGTAAGCACATTTTGGAGCGAACGTAGTGAATAATGTACGGAAAATTATGTGCTCGGCCGGAAGGGAACAGAACTCATTTTTGGGTCAAAAAAAGTCACTCTTCTATTATTTGTTGCACATTTTTGAATTTTGAATGTATTGAAGATGAGAAAGAAGCATGTTCTCTTTACAAAAGTGCATTTGCATGGACTGCAAGTTCCGAAAATCGCGCTCCCAATCATTTGTTTCATGAGACATAATGCTGTTCCAACAGGTCTCGGAAGAATATGCGGGTTCTTCATTTTTCTGCACTTTCCACGGTTCGGAAATTGTGTGCTCATTCGGAAAATGCTGGCAAGCTGAGAATCTATGTCAATCGAACATTTGCTGATTGTTTATCCAGGTGGTAAACATCAAGATTTCTAGTTTCGTTCCTCTATCCTTTTCCCAACGAAATAGTACACCACTGAATATCAGGACAAAATGTGCTCTCTATGGACATGGATTCAGAGCCATGGCCAAAGTCCAGAAATTCTCTAGTAATTATTTGTAATGTCATAAAAGGTGAGACTTAGATTTCTGAGATTGATATGTAAGTTTTCCTCACTGTTGGACACGGAGAATCTCTGGAAAATTATGTGCTCATTCAGAATAAGAAATTCCTCCAAGCATCACTGCTTAGCATGTTCAGGCTAACTGTTTGTTCGCAATCAAAAAATGCCAAGTACGAATCATGAGCAAAACCACGATTCCCACCATGATTTGGCTAAACATAGTATTGGAAAATTATGTGCTCTCTACAAAAGTCCATCTGCGTAGATTGCAAGTTCCAAGAAACATGCTCTCAATTATTTGTTTCATGAGACATAATGCTGTCTCAACAGATCTTGGAAGGATGTGCAGGTTCTTCATTTTTCTGCACTTCCCACAATCGAAAAATTATGTGCTCATTTGGATAACGCCGACAAATTGAAGGTCTATGTGATCGAACTTTCGCTCATTATTTATCCAGATTGTGAACATCGAGATTTCTAATTTCATTCCTTTTTATTTTTCCAACGAAATGACATGCAGCTGAGTATCGGAAAGTAATGTGCACTTTGCGAGCATTCCTTCAGAAGCGTTCTGGTTCATAGACTCCCTAGTATTCGTGCTACTACAGAGGGTGATAGCCCTGATAGTGATGTTATTCTCTACTCAATATCTCAACAAATGATTGAGATTCATGTAATATATATTAGTCGAGCACATCGTTATCCTCACTCGTTTTCGATAAAATATTCCAAAGGAGTCACGTAATATTATGAATCTATACGCTATGGTAGGTAACATTGCAACAAATAATCATCGGAAGCCAATTGTTGAATAAATCGGTGGGCTATGATTGTTTTCACGCGGGCACATAATTTTTCCATCCTTGTATGGCCGGAAATTTCGATAAAAATACTTCTTTCTCATTTTCAATACATTCAAAATTCAAAAATGTACAACAAATAATTGGAGAGTGACTTTTTTGACCCAGAAATGAGTTCTCCTCCCCCTTTCAGCCGAGCACATAATTTTCGGCACATCATTCACTACGTTCATCCCAAAATGTGCTTCCCCAGGCTGTTTTTGCACTTTCCACGAGTCTATCTTCGATTTTTGGGTTATCAATTTGATTAAAGAGAAGATTAAATTAGCCCATAGTTATTCATGTGCCTACAAAGTTTGAAATGATTAAAATTGAGATAGGGGAGGGCGGGGCAAAATGGACCCCCGGGGTAAAATGGACCCCGGGGCAAAATGGACCCCTTTTTTTTCTTCGTTTTTTTTTATTTGTGCGAGCATTGAGTCAGATAGAACCTATTCACATCCTTGTATCAAGAGGAAAGCTGGAAAAACGGGAATTTTTTACTATTTTTAAAAGTAAAAATCAAAATAGTAAAATTTTGAGTTATGCACTGAGAGAATTTGTCGAACTGTGTAACTAAAAATATAGCAGGAAAGACCTTGACTATGAAATATATTAATTAATATGTTAACAGCGACCAAATTTTTATCAAGTACAACTATCAGATAGTAAACATAGGGTAAAATGGACACTCCAATATTATTATTTATTATTAATATTTAATATATTGCTCGCAATAGCTCAGCGGTAGAGCACCTGACATGTAATCAGAGGGTCGTGGGTTCAAATCCTGCTTGCGCATTACATATTTTTTCCGGAATTGGATTCTCTTAAAAATTTATTAATAAAATTAATTTATTAATAAATTTATTTGTTTAATGGCTAATTTTTTGAATAAAAAAATGAAGGTCGTGGAAGGTTGGGTAAAATGGACACTCCAATTGAACGGTTCGAGATAGAAATTTTCTGATGATTCCATTCAAAAACTAAGAAAATTTGAGGCGGAAAATATGTGTCAAAATTTTTTTCCCATTTTTCGAAAAATTTACTCTTTTGGCCAAGTTTTGAAGAGGTTTTCCTCTTGAACATCGGACAAATTCACTTTTTCGGCGATATCTCCGGTTCTGTTGATCGTAGCGACCTGGGGTTGATCTCAACTGAAAGGTGAGCTCATTTCCCATGAATTTATTGGGTTTCAAAAACAATATTATCAATTTTTTGAATATTTATGAATCATTTTTTGAAACTCAGTTTTTGTCCTATAAATACTTGAAAAATTGATATTATCCCTTTTTTAACCCCATTCATCCATGGGAAATGAGCTCACCTTTCATTTAAGATGAACCCCAGGTCGCTACGATCAAGAGAACCAGAGATATTCCCAAAAAACTGAAGTTTTCCCAAAAATAGAAGACTTTCACCTTCAAATCTTGCAGAAAAAATAGAAAAAATTTTTGAAAAATTCCCAAAAATAACTTCTGACATATGATTTTCGTGGGAAATTTCCTCATCTTTACAATGGAATCATCAGAAAAAATCTATCTCCAATATTTCCATCCATTTCCAGTAAATTTCATCGTATAAAATGCCAAAACCAATCCGTGTCCGTTTTAACCCTGGTGTCCATTTTACCCCATTTTCCCCTAAGTATAATTTAGCTTTTTTAGCTATAATTCTAGGTACGATCATTGATCTAGAATAATCCGTTTTTACTTTTAAGAAATAGTCATGCTAGTGGGAAAAAATCCTCTTAGTGTTGGCACTTTTTTGCCCCATAACTAAGACCAGATGAGGGTTCATGATGGATATAGTACTTGAACAGATCGCTATATTTTTCCTTGAGAAAGAAAGAGAGTTTGATTGAATTAACTATTAATATTCGCCAATCACAAAAGGATATGCTCTTGCTTAGGAACGTTTCATTTTATTCAATTGTGAATCCTGGAAGTATCTTATACCAAAAAATCTTATGGCTCGGGATCATCCATTAAAAATTTTCTAGCCCATTCCATTGATTCTTGCAGTATTGGAATTGTAATGAGCGATTCTTCAAACCCCTAAAGTTTGTAAGGTGGATGCCGACATCACCCTGTATATTTATCATGAACTCTCATCCCCCGGGATGGAAACATTCGAGTCTTTCGGTGGTCGAAAGACTCCTGTCCCGGTCTCTGACAGAGTCCCTATTCGCGCCATGGCAGGGACCTTCTAGAGACACCTTGCTGTCTCTCCGAACGGGACACGTGCCTTTCCTACAGGGACTCAGTCCCTGCTCAACGAACCAGAGTCCTTACTTGAGAGACTCACAGTCTCTCAAATAAGGACTCTTCCGGTCTTTCTTCGAGAGCAATCAGTCTCTCAAATAAGGATTCCTCCAGTATCTCTTCGAGAGCCATCAGTCTTCCTATTTTTCAAAGAGCCTGTCAATTCGATTGGAAAAGAATAATAGAATATGTGTGTCTTTTCTCCAAATGTCCAATATTTTAATTGATTAAAAAAAAAAATTGATAATATAAACATCAAAACTCAAATATATCCATTTTACCCCTGTGTCCGTTTCACTCCACTTTCCGCTAATATTGAGAATTTTAGTTAAAGTCAAATATGAAAAAAATAATAATTCCACGGTTTGCAAAAATTATAAAAATTGAAAACTTAAAATTTATTAAGTTGAAATAAAAAAAATGATCCATTCCTCGGTCTCTCTCATGAGGACTTATGTCTTTGCAAATCTTTATAAATCTACTGAGAGCCCAGTAAAGATAGAAGTCCTTGCGGGAGAGACACGCGAAGACAGAAGTCCTTACGGGAGAGACGCGCGAAGATAGAAGTCCTTATGGGAGAGGCACGAGAGACACTGTAGAGACAGTTGCGGGACTTGCGGGACACTCTAGAGACCGAAAAGTCCTTCTGGGAGTCTTTGAAGACCGTAAAAGACTCTCCAAAGACTCAAAAATTTTATCCCGGGCCACGCCTTAGTTATGACGCAAAAAATAATTTGAAAAAAAGTGCCCATAACTTAATTAAAAATAGTAGAAAAATTGAAAGTTTCATTTCGATGTTCATCTTACCCCCCTTCCCCTGAATACAAAAATTTGAATGTATTCGATATGACGCAATGTACACTCAACGAAAAAAAAAATTTATGCAAAAAAAAGAGGGGTCCATTTTGCCCCGGGGGTCCATTTTGCCCCGGGGTCCATTTTACCCCGGGGGTCCATTTTGCCCCGCTCTCCCCTATAAATGTTAAAAATAAAAAATTACGGAATCTTTAAAAAGAAAATGATAATTTTCTTCTTATTTTATGTTTAAAATTTGTTTTTATATTATTGCACGTTTGTTCAGTTCGGTACGGGACTCGATGCTGGGCGTATATCGTAACGCTAAGTCGAAATTCGTCACATCGAATTTAGTCCGACATTCGGGCCGAACTCAAAACCCTACATCGGGTCGAAATCGGATGCGATGCACGCTCTATTTAGTTTTCGATTTCGTGCCGCTGTGACATGCCATTATTGGCTCGAAGTTCGCACCAATATAGTTACCCTATATCGAAACTCGACAATCCGACATTGCCCCGAATTGCGGCCTATTTCGATTTCCTACATGGGTTTCTACGTCTGTCGACGCTGAATATCCTAGCAGTACCGTTTCCTTTGTATCTATTCAGAAGCTGCTCTATAGCACGTTCAGTTCCTCATTTTTGCAGTAGTTGACAAGCGGCTGAAGCTCTTTGGTCGGTAGATGTTTCCCTCTGCTTATTAATTATAATAAGCAGAGGCAATGAGCGGGTTATCTGTTATGCTCCCTCTGTTCACTTTGATGAATGCCGCTACAAAATCTCCTCAGTAGAATCTGACTAGTTTGATCTGACTGCACCTCTTTCTCACAAAAAAGCAGATTCTTCATCCCAGTTTTTCTTGGGCATATAATAGATCTCTATCCATGATGTTCATTTTTTTATGAGTCCTCCATGAACTCAAGGGTCCTGCATCAGTGATATGAGAGTATTTTTTTTATATATTCTGCAAAATATATTCATTCCTACATAAGTAGGTGGCATAACCAAATCTTTGGCACCGAAAATGGAGAAGTTATGGTATCTATATCTGCAGGGTGCATAGCCACCGTGAAATACGGAGAGAGATTATAACTAAGAAATTGCTGAAGTATTGACAGCAACATATAGAAGATAATCTAGTAATAATTTTTGCAATTGGTGACATCAATTCTTATGAGACACTAGATTTTCCTTAGTCGAACGGATGCGAAACTTGCAAGTTTTCAATAACTCTTTCGCATTACTATCATATTTATAAGGTTAAAGAACAAAATTATCTAACCACAAACTCCTTCATAAAAAATCGGTTATAACAGTTCTTAAAGTTGTCATGGTGAATACAGTCATCAAATCTTCTATTTCGATATAAGAATTGGGTGAACATTGATTGAGAGAACTCAGGACACTCGTAGATTCAGAAATTGTCACTACGACTCTCAATTTGATTATTAGAATAAATATGATCCCGTTGAATAGCGCGAGAAGAATGGATATGAATTTTATATTCAAAGGTATTGCGTGATATGCAGTAAAATTTCTCTGCAATTGGTTCTTCGAATAACTTAGGATGAGTAAGAGAAAATCTTACTTTCTCTCTCTTTCCTATTGTCTGTTATAATCAACGAGAAATTCCATGAATTTGTCAGACAAAATTGTGAGCGATGAAAGAACTCATGTGACAAAATGCTCTCCAACGGAAAATATAAACTGCAGATGGAATATACTGTAGATTAGGCATGCATAAATATACACTTGGTTTATAGATTTGTAGATTAGAAATCTAAATAGAATAAGCAGGGGCTTCACCCCATGGGTATTCTTCGTGAATTTCAATCCTCGTTATTTACTTGATAATGTCTCCACTATTGAAAAATTTATCGCGAAGAACATTCAAGATTATGCCAATGCAATTGGCATAAAGCTTCCGAATGGAATTTTTAACTCTTTACTTTTCATAAATCTTATATGATATTAGGATAAATACGGTCTTATTTTTCAGCAGAAATTATTTATTTTCCGATGATAAAATAACAAATACTAGTATCCTTTAAAAAATTTAGGAAAATTTGAAATTCTGAAGAGAGAACAAAAATTTTTAGCATTCGTGTAAAAGAAATCTCTGGAAAATCCAAAATATTTAGGATTGCTGACGCTCATCTAATTGATCTTTTGAGCTCAACTTGGATGTAATCAGACAAGTAGTTCCGTGCATGTACTCTCTTTTCATCAAATAGTTTTTCGCAAATATCTCAGGAACTGTTGAGTCAATTTCGCTCCGAAATTCTCTACCGAAGCTGGCACTCATACCATGCATAAACCCACCAAATTTGAAGTCTCTAGCTCAAATGTCTTTTGTGTCATCACAATAACCGCGATTTTTCAAATGTCAGTAAAAGAAATATAATAAAGAACCAAAAATCGATGCACTCGCCTCCCCTGGAGTTCAATGTGCGCCCTATCAGTGCGCATCTCTTCGCAGAGGATACATGTTGTAAATTGATTTCCGTTGAGAAAATTAAAAAAAACGATTTCTTGACAATTCGCTTTTTCTTGAGAACCATTGAACCAATTCAGCTGAAATTTTGCTGCCGTTTCGGAGTAAATCGATGAAATATGTCATCCCATACATGCATACACACATAGACGCACACATACATACATACACACAAATACATACATACAGACATTCAAAGAAAAAAAAATATTATTCTCCGAAATTTTAAATCATTTGCAGTCATAATCCGATGGAAACTCAAACTCGAAAATAATGACGATTACAATGCTTCCATTCGGAAGCAATAAGTTGAAACATTAGAAATAAACTAAAAAAAGGGAGAAAATTCACATGGAAAGGGCCATCAAGAGGTTTGAAATGTAAACAGTGAATTGATGAATGAGAATTATGCAACTAAAAGAACCGAAATTCTGAAAACGTTCCCTTTCTATGTTTTTAAAATTTTCCAGACTTCGACGAATTTCTTCGACAGTGTTCATTTATTATCTTCGTTTCCATTCCCAATCTTTTGGTTGGGGATCCGTAAATTGAAATTTTCTCTCCACTTTTATTCATTTTCACTACGAAATTTCCTCACCTCGACCGTACATGTTCGATTTGTTTTTCAATTCAATAGTTGCAGTAAAATAACGGTCAATTTTGAAATTGCTCAGGTCAGCCATCAATTGACCGTTTTGTGAGCATTTCTGACTTGACCGCAAAATTTCGTTGAAAATTGACCGTCAAAAATTCAAATTGTCAGTCAGAAGTGATGAGTGTAAAAATCCATCTATATAGGTGAAAATTGACCGTCAATTTTATTCTCAGTCACTTTTTTAGTCATTTGTATGATTTTTATAGGTTCAATGCGAAGACTCGAAAAAATCACTAATTTCCAAAAATCGTGCAGCATTCCTCGATTACTCTAATGGATCAACTCCATGACACAATGACTGAATTATCAAGGATTACTTTAAGTGAGATAACAATAAACCATAAAGCAGTATTGGAGGTTCTGCACTCATTAATGAGACATAATAATAATCGATCAATTTAATGAGCCAAATATTTTGATGTATATAAAGTGAAGAATTACAATGTTAAATTTTATATATATGTACAATAGATTGTCATAACTCCGATGAGAAAATGATGATCACTGGTTTTGTGAATTAAATAATTCGATCGTAGATAAATAAAAATTAGTAACCTGAAGAGGGCTTCACAGGGAAGCCGAAATGTTAATACTGAATATTAAAAACATCTTCTATATTCAATGTAAAATCTGCAGATGTAGTGATATGGTTATTTAAATGAATGCATCACTAACACTGCAATTAAAATATATAAAATTGCGTTTATTCAATTACGTGATATAATACAAGTCAATAGTGAAGGTGATTGAGATGCGTTCTCGTGAACTGCCGATACGCGAGTGTGATTTAATAATCACCATATAAGGATACCCGAAACTCGGAATATCCACACAAAAGGAAATTGAAAAGAATACGCGTTACAATGGTCAAGAGCGAGACAGGTATAATTGATATGCGATAGAAAATATTATTTGCGCTCTTCGAGTACACGTGTACTGTAGCGGTTGCTACACAGAGACCTAACGGATCACCATCAACAATTGACAAAAAAATTAACCTACTAATTTTCAATCGATTTTTTCCCACCTTCCAGTGTCCCGAAATTTATTCAATCCAGTTCCTATTCTATGACAGGAGACCTATGCATTTATAGGTTATGTCAGTGAAGAATGAGACACTTTCGCAGATTCAAACATTCAGAGATAACGGAATCGTCAGAAGAATCTTGAAAATGTTTCAAAACAATCTACGGAAGTGTCTTGATATCAAACATTAGTTTTTGCAGTGTAGCCATAGTAGAGCATCTTCACCATTTTTGCCTGATTTTTCCGGAGAGACCGTTAATTCAATGAAGTTTTCATTTATTTCACCCCGCAGGTCCGTTTTATCCCGATCTGACCTACGCTGTTTTTGCGATATGTGATTAGCACATATCGCAAGTGGAAAGGTCTCTACCAAAATTCTGCTACCTCGCTAAAATTCTGTGATATTCCATGAAAACTCTTCAACTAACAACTTGCTCATTCTAATTCATTATTCCATTACAGAATTCTCTAATCTCATAGTCAGATAAGTTTTTCACATGTTCGACACATCAAGGTGCCTTTCAAAAGACAAAAGCGTTACACTGACATTCTGAAAAGGTCAAGAATTCGTGGAATCTTTCTCCTTGTATATAAAGTGAGTTTTTCGTTTACATGATCCAAGTGAAGATTTCGAAATTCAGGACCACTCGCATTTGTGAAAGGCAAACATCTCCAATAATTTCTTCATACATTACACAACTCGATAGAACGATGAGAGGAATTATTAATTGAAATCAGAGTAAATGAGAAGAGAGGAAAATAAAAAGAAGGAAAATGCTCCCGCTTGAATTTCTGTACGTAATTTGAACATTACGCCTGGCGCTGATCGTTCATTAACGTTGATGACTTCTTGATTACCCTCATTTATCTGAATATTCGTGTTAAAAATTCATTGGCATTCTCTTCCGACATTTAATTGCCCTGTCCCAGTTTATTTGAGGTGCAGGTTATCGTTGCACTTTCGCGAATGAAGATTCCCTCATTTTTCGCTAAATGTGCAGAAGAAGTGAAAGGAAATTATAGGCTCCGTAAACATGTGTTGTTTATTTCCAAATGCATTGATTATTCACGAATATTTTCATCTTATCATTCTTTCTCCATGAAAAGATAATGGAAAGCAGATGATTGTGTTGGAAATTCTTCTATATGTTCTATCGAAAGGAGCAGGAAATTGGGACTAGGAAAGTCTTCTTTTGATGTTTTATATTAATTAGCGCCACCCTTCTGACACCCTATCAGGCATAATGGACGTTAATATTGAATCAGGAGAGAGTTTTTTCAGTTTTTCGCTAACATCTCGGTGAATAAGTGAGATAGAGCGAAATGGACATTAATATGGGATCACCGGGGAGTTTTTTCAGTTTTTCGCTATCATCTCGGTGAATAAGTGAGATAGAGCGAACTGGACGTTAATTCTGGAGAAGGAGAGAGTTTTTCCAGTTTTTCGTGATTATCTCGGTGAATGAGCGAGATGCAGCGAAATGGACGCTAATATGGGATCAGGAGGTAGTCTCCTCAACTTTCACAACCATCTCTGTAATTAAGTGAGAGAAGTCGAAATGGACGTTAATTTAGTATCAGGAGGGAGTTTTTTCAGTTTTTGGCGACTATATCGATGAATAAGCGAGATAGCGCGAAGCAGACATATGGAATTGTGAGGTAGTTTGCAGATGAAATGATATCCTCTTGATTCCAAATTAATGTCCATTTTGCTCTATTTCACTTATTCACCGCTAAGTCGCGAAAAATCTAATCAACTCCCTCCTTATCCCAAATTAACGTTCACTTCACTCTATCTCACTTATTCGCCAAGATAATCACGAAAAACTGGAAAAAATCCCTCCTTATCCAGAATTAACGTCCATTCCACTCTATCTCGCTTATTTACCAAGATAATCGCCATAAGCTGAAACAACTCCCCAGTGATTCCATATTAATGTCTATTTCGCTCTATCTCACTTATTCACCGAGATGTTAGCGAAAAATTGAAAAACTCTCTCTCGATTCAATATTGATATCTATTTCGCTCCATCTCGCTTATTCACCGAAATAATCACGAAAAGCTGGGAAAACTCCCTCTTGCTCCCATATTAACGTCCATTCCGCTCTATCTCGCTTATTGTCAATCGTGATCTATGAATGAAATTGAGATGTCTTAATTGATATGTTGGATTTTCCTTTTTTTCTCCTGTAGATTATAAAGGTGACCCTTTTCTGAAGTTAACTGCTAGAAAAAGTTGGAACCTGCTTGAAACGTTGGGATGTTCTCAAACAAGCCAATTCGATTTCAGCCATACTCATCAATTATTCCGGAGATCCATCGAATTTGGAGACATTCTTAATATTAATTATGTAATTTATAGGAACACTGTTTACCTTGTAAATTTGTGAATAAAACGCTAACAGAATAACTAAATCATTGAGCGCGTAATATGATTCATTTTTCATCATATTTTATTTTTATTTAGAACATATTTTATGTTCACTCTGTACATATTTTATGTTACTTATCATTTCGTATTCTATGCATTCCCAGAACGCATGAAATATGCACATCATGAGCATATTTCATGCGCTAAAAATTTAACATAAAATATACTCAATTACTGCATATTTTATATACTAATAGCGCATGTTTTATGCAAGAAACGATAGTTCATATTTTATGTACTCCATAGTGCATATAATATGAACAGAAAAATCATATTCTCTGCTCAGCTTTTTCTGTGTGCGGCTGGAATCAAGCCTGACCCTACCGTGTATGAACAATTAATCATATTCACCAGATCAGCGGAACATACACTGATTAATTTTGGACCAAAAAAATTTAAGATATCACGTGGAACAAAAATGTGCAGATTCGATTATTTACAAAAACTATTGTGCTAAAATTCAATGTCTCGCAGTTTTTTTCAAGTGAAATTCACCTCCTCTTTTCGATGAAACTGATAAAGTTCTGTAAATCCAACAATTCATCAGCTTTCGAAAATAAATGCCGCATCAAAATATAACTTTTTTTCATTTTTAAAAAATTCTTATTATCTGTTAATAACTTGAGAAATTCCAGTGATTCATAACACCCACGTTAAATTTACACTCATAAGAATTCAGATATAAAGTCCCACAAAGATAAATTTTTCAGTGTCAAAAAATTGCCATCAGAATTTAATTCAAATGGAAAAAAAAACTGTTCACTCAATTCCATTACAAGAACGAAAAATTGTAAAGAAATTTCAAACCTTTGCTATTGAATCAATTATGTATTCTCTCTCTGAACGTTTCACAAGAGCATCAGCATCGATCTGAGTGCTTACGTCGAATTACCAAGACAAACTTGGGTTTATGCATCAGTCTCTAACTCCTACATGTAGATGTAATCCATACATACATACATGTATTGTATACACATGTATTATATTTATCTTGGTAACATCAGTTACCTACGTACATTGGGTGGCGAACGATGGCCCATTTGGAATTTGCATCCAAAATTTCGTTAACGTACCTCTCTAACTCCCGTCGAGTAACATCCGCATCATTCTCTGTATACGCAACACGTGAGAGAGCGGCTTTTACGTGTATGCGTTGCAGTATAGGCCGATCCAATGGATAGAAAATAACAATTGTTACTTGGATGTCATTGATTTCTGTTTGTACTACGACACAAGCATAATTATTCTGTCATGTTTGAAATTATTTTTTGAAGTGAAACTTCTCTGCTGAGTGAGCAACAGTTTTTGAGCGTCACGAAAAACCATCATCGTGTGAGGGGAATAGCTAGATACGTGGTGGGGAGGGCAGGAGAGGAGAAAATTTGTTGAAAATTTCAACAGTCACAAGGAGACATCAGGTGAAAATCGCTCTACCTCGTTTAGTGTCCTAGATATTCTCAAAAAGTCATCGAAATAAAGATTCATTCTTTTTTGGAATAATTCGATTTTTTTTCTTCGATAAATATCTCGAAAACTCAAGGAAATTAGATAATTCCACCTCTATTTTTTTGATAGACAATCTTAAGAACTACGTAAATTGATTAGAACAGCTATCCTCTATATCGCGTAGTTTTTGAGAGATTCTTCAAAAAACTATTGAAAGAAAAATTACATCTATAAGTCTATTTTTTGTAGTAGGATTGTTTATGAATATCCCAAAATTGAGCGAAATGGCGTGAGTTTGCTCTAATTCTTTTTCGGTAGAAAATTTCTAAAGCTAGAAAATGATGAAGGCAAATGGGCGTATCTTCATTAGATTTTGGAATATTCTTCAAAAATACTATTGAAACAGAGACTTCATCTAAAAGTCGCTTGTTTGTCACGGAATTTCGAAGAATATCTCGGCAACTAAGTGAGATCATGCAATTCTCTCTGAAGCTCTTTGGGTAGTTTTTGAAATGCCCTCCGAAAAAGGTTGACAGCAAAATTTCATTATCTCGCTCAGTTTCCGAGATATTTAGGAAATAAAGCGGATGGAAAAGAAATACAGTTTTCAGACAAGTTGTAAGCGCAACTTCTCTGAAAAATTCCAAGAGCTCCAAAGAGGGATTGAGACAAAATCGTTCTTTCTCGATCAATTTCCAAGATATTCATGAAGAATTATGCCTTGAAAAAATGAATTTGTCTGAATCGGCCATAATCATGGGAAATTAATATCTATACCTCATCAGTAAGAAGTTTCACTTCTGCCGCGCATGGATTCCATGTACCCTCTTTTTTTCCCCAAAAGAAAAACTTGTTTTTAGAATTCCGCGACCACCATAGTCGAATAGTTGTTCTGACAAATACAAAAAAATTTGAGATTTCCCTCTCATTTTCCAAGGTGGGTTCCGAGGGGTTACTCGCTCAAAGATTGAGAGACACCATGACTTCAAAATGAAATCGACGTCACGTGGACTCAGTGTCTGATTTCAATAACTTCAAGCGCTGATTAACGTAACTTCGTGACTGTACTCGATTACCGATGACTTCATTAGGGGGGGGGGGGGGGGGGGGTAGGGTTTTGGTGGTCTAGATATTTAGTAAGAGTTAGGTAGCTCACCTGCGGAAAAATAGTTCGACACCACTCAAAAATGTCGTAGCTTGCGAGGAATTCATTATTTGCTCTGTATTCCTCACATGTGAGTCCGCTCCATAAAGATTGTTGAATTTAGGAATTTCTCGGATCATATACAGAGCGATGCAGATTGCTAATCTGCTAGAGCAATCTCCATGATTAAGTTACAAATGAGTTAAAATTGAATTTCAAGTCCCTCCAAGCTGAAACCAAGCTCCTGAAGTCGTTGGAATCCCAATTCAAGTCCAATAAGTCCAAACTAAGTTCTTCCAGAGGGTACATACACCTCAAAGTGCTAAGAATCACGTAATTTTCCAAATTCATTTTTTAAGTTGTAGGGAGAAGAAAAAAATAATGTTTCAAGTTTATATTGTTTATTGGCCTTATAACAACAAGAAACCAGAGAAAAGTCTTTTTTTTCTTATTATTATCATTATTTTTTCCGGCCATCAATGGATGAGTAATAAAAATTATGATGCCTCCTGGTTGACATGATAACTCGGTCAATTTCAATATTTTACAACTTTTTTTCTTTTTTGACATCTTAATGATTATTTTCCCTATCGCGTATGGAGGGGGATTTTCTTTTTTTATAAAAATAAAAAAATTATAGCATTTCAAAGTTGACTTTGCAGTTTTTACCCTAAAAAAGTTTGACAATTTTTTAATAAAAGACCAATTGAAGAATTGAAAAACCCCCTCCATATGCGATAGGGAAAATAGTCATCAAGATTTCCAAAAAAAAAAGTTGTAAAATATTAAAAATTGACCGAGTTATCTGTCAACCAGGAGGCATCCTAATTTTTATTACTCATCCATTGATGGCCGTAAGAAATAATGATAATAATAAGAAAAAAAAGATTTTTTCCTGGTTTCTTGTTGTTGAAAGGCCAATAAACAATATAAACTTGAAACATTATTTTTTTTCTTCTCCCTATAACCTAAAAAATGAATTTGGAAAATTACGTGATTTTTAGCACTTTGAGGTGTATGTACCCCCTTAAGTTAAACTAAGTCCAAAGTAAGCTAATCATTTGACTCGGGTTGATTATAGGCGTAAATGGGATTTTACCGCATGCGAAGCAAAAGTTCTTTATAACTCCTATTTTTCCAATAAGATTGATGAAAATCAGAAGTAGTCGAAAAGACGTAATGAATATCCACCAATCACCTCAGTTTCCAAAATATTCAACTTTTCAGGTCAGTAAATAATATAAGAAGAGCGTCTATACTTGAAATTCAGTAATCCGAGTAGGAGCATCAATTGAGAATGAAACGTTCACGTAATGTATTGGAGTATTGAGCACGATTTATTCGAGAATACAGATAAGTGAATCAGGTCTATTTTCTGACGGAGAAATGAAGAAGATTCAACAGAGCCCTTAAATTTCGACTCGAGAATATAAACATGCCTAACCTTAGAAATAAGCACAAAATTGGTATCCATCGACTGATACTTTTTTAAATACAATCTAAAGGTGGAGGTGACATGAGCCGAATAGTTTTGAAAATATGCTCTTCGATTTTTTCTTGGAGAAATCAGGTTTGTACTCGAAATAAATCTCACTGATCAAACCGTCTTTCGGGAATTGAGACTTTCATCCGCACACACTATATATCAATTTTTTGTCTTCTTCGAGATAACTTTGAGGAGGGAAATCATGGAAAATGGGCCTGTGTGGCCAAATGATTCTCTTGCGAGTAAAGCTCTTTATCGGAAAAATTGGAAAAATCAATCAACAATATAGACATATTGTAGCACGTTCACAATTTTTCTCCGATTTTCAAAAGTTTCAGTTTATCTTGTCCCTCAGTTCTGTTTCACTGAGTTACCTGCAGGAATTCTGGTTTGGCAGGATTGCTCGGAAAAATTGTTAAAGGAAAGTTCAAATGTTCCTCCAAACTAATAATATGTGTTCGACTATCAATGAAAAAAGTTCAATTTGGCTTCCTAAATGAATCAATATAAAATCTTCTCACAATCCACAAACCAGAGATCCAAAGCTAATTGATTAATAGTTGAGTACAAAGTTTTGTGAATACGATTGAACTCATCTGCTTTCAAGGATGTTCCATTACTGAAATTCCGAGCTAACTCGCATCCACTTCTCTCTGCACACATTCGAATTGAATATCAACGTGAATTGCACCATTGTTGAGGCATTTACAATGAATTCAAGTTCTTTGATCACTGAGCTATCACATAATTTTGTTTATAGACTCGATGCAAACTCCATTATTCTCTGTCTCTTTTTCTGCATTCCTCATTTAATCACTTTTATTTCATAGCTTTTCTCTCAGCTGCTTTTCATGCAGAAAATTGATCCGACTATCGGATTGACCCGACGTACCTCATTGGTTTACTGAAATGCATGATGAACTCAACATGATTGCACCTATTCAGTGGCAAGATGGTTTGATTGTAATTCTCTGATAGTTGGCAGGTTTTTCCCTCCGAGCATATCTTAGCGAATAGATTTTTCAATTTTCTCTCTTCTCTTTGGTGCTCTGCAGAGTAGAAAGCAATACTGTTTGTGAATCTCAATTTATAATGAAAATGAAAAAAAAAGTTAAAAAAACGATGCAGATGCAATGAACTTGATGATTCATTGGAAATTCATCCAATTATCGAGCAATTCTTGCGGTCTGAGGGAATTCAAAGTGAAAGTGAAATAACTTTATTGTAAACTGAATTCTCTTCAATTTTATAAATTGTAGATAAATATTTCAATTTTTCTTTGCGGTAAAAAATAAAATTGTTCACCGCATAAAAAAATTGATGCATTAATGCAAAACGGAGAAAAAAAAGTTGCGACCTCATTTTTGTCGTGTATTCGCCATTTCACGTTCCGTTGTGTCCTTTCCTGTTTATTTTGAGGACAATGGACGTGACAAGAGGGACCTGCTCTCTATATTCATTTCAGTGTATTCTTGGTTTTCACACTAACCCGGGAAAAAATGAGGAAAATGAAAAAAAAATCCACTCCACTCAGAAAATGTGCAGTCAAAAACAAAGAAAAAGACAAAAATTGTTTCCTCATTTTTTGGTACACTCTTCAACTCCTTTTTGCTACTCTAACTGTAAAAATTTATTAGTAAAATTCAAAGGGACAGTTTGGCAGGTTGAACTAGATGGTAGAGGAGCAAGAGCAGCGAGGGCCGTTAATCTCAACGTCGTCGGAGACGAGAATCTCTCTACACCAACAAGGTAGGTTTTCCTATCCTCTGTGAAATTGAATTACGACACCCAGAAGCGTAATTCGTTATGGGTGCAGTGGCTATGTACTAGTCCGGTATACACGAGTCGTTACCGTTGGCCCACGTTTAGCGTTTCATAATAAAATTTTCATCCAACCATCGGGGCAAACCTCTTTCTCGAGGATAAAAATTCATCCTCGCTTCATGACATTCAAGGTATCTCAAATATTTCAACAGAAGAAAGAAAATTCCTCTCTTTCTCACCATTTTTACATAAAAATATGACGCTGTGGAGAATATTCTTTTGATAGTTTCGGAACTTCGTAAATTCTCCAGATAGTATCGATTTTATCGAAAAGTATAGAAAATTCCTGCTGAGAATTGCTGTAATACAATTCGTTTTGGTCCAATAGTTTTTCAGTTGTTGCAAAAACAATTGTTTCAGTTCTTTTTTATGATGGCCTGAAAAAAACCATTGGAAGGGAATTGATCGATCGGCTATTCATGCTTGAAATCACTATCACTTTGTCATGGGATGATTCCAGCAATTGCTTGGAATAGTTCGAAATAGTGCGATATTATTGGAATCATATAGAATCACTTGCAATCGCTCGTATCGATATTTTACAAGATCAACAGGGGCTATGGAATTCGGAATCTAGTGTTTTTGCTCTTATAAAGAACGAGGTAAGAGTTGAATTGTCAATTTATGGTGAAAACGTATTATGATTTCATAATTTCGTCGTCAATTCCATTCAATGTCATCAGAAAATATGATTCATTCATCAAAATGATGCTCGTCTATTAGATGATTTTGGTCTAATATTGAAATTGGTTAAATTGGTCAACAGTGAACCTATCCTTTCTTGAAAATCTTCGACAAACCATGAATTTGTATGGAATCACATGGATTTTTTTTTCTCTTAGTAAATCATATGGATTCATTATGAAATAATTTGGAATTAGGAGAAAGTCTCACTCAAATAAGAGATTTCAGTGAATTCAAATTGATTTCATGGAATTATTAGGAATTAATTAAAATCACAATCTCATTGTGTGCCATTATTGGATTATTTGAACTATGAATTAACAAAATGATATTCAAAGATGATTATTTTAGTTCATCACTAAGAATAAATTATTCAGCCCTCAAAGTACACAAGGGGTCATATTGATCCCAAACACTTTTTTGCCCTAAAATATGATCAAATGGATGAAAATATTCGAAATACCTGGTTTCAACGCTTATACGGTTTTTCATTTAATTTACCTGAGTTTAGGAGAAAGGTTCAATTTCGATCAATCTTTTCACCATCAAAAACTAGTTAATTCCAACGAATAATCATTGTATTCAAAAGTATATTGTGTTACCTACAACAAACCTTATATACATTGTTTTTGGAATGCAGGTATTGCAGAAAAAATGTTTGACTTCGTGTGAGATTCCAAGTTCTTCTTGGAGGTGTGTACTCTGAGAATCGAATTAAGATGAGTCCAAAAACGAATCGATGTGGCATCAGGTACTGATATTTTCTGGGTCTATAAGACGAGTTGTCAGTCTCTCGTGGAGAGTTCACCGATGCACTGACGATTCATCCTCATACATACAGTCTGGAATATTGTAAAGTTAATCAATTGTGTTTTAAAATTATTCATCTCACCCATTTCCAATAGACATTTATGGATTTCATTGTGGAACCATCCACAATAAAATCTATAAATATTTTTGGGGGGTTTCAGCATGCCTACACTGGTCACTAATGTTTTTCAATTTTTCAGTAGAGGCCTCCGGAAAAAACGATGGTTCGTTCCCTCCTGGTGGTTCGTATCGCCTTGGTCTCCCATACTATTCCATATAATTGCATAACTGGAACTCTTTATTGAATCGGTATACCTTTCAATGCCAAATTAGAGCAGTCCTCTCTCGTAATTTGTTCTGAAGATTGCATTTACTCGTTTACGAAGATAAAGCCTGAGTAAGGATCAGGTCAAGGATACCCTAGTTGGAATTTTCCTTCGATAATTGGGCTAACTATCAATTCCACTCAATTCATTAGTAAATAAAGATATTTTCTATCGGAGAGAAGCGAAATCGACTGAGCGTTTTTCGATAAAGCATTACATCCAGATCTGAGATCACTTAGGACCTGTTTAAGCAATTAAGTAAAATTTCAAGGGACAATTGTTAGAACTCATCAACTTCATAGTGGAAAAAACTGTTCATAATTCTCTACATTTTCTTTGAAAGATGAATTACACTGAATGTTTGAAAATATTTTACAAAGTAAAGCTCTCATTTTCAATTTTTATTTGAGATGAAAACCAATTTTCTGTGGAAAATCCATGGAGAAACGGCAGCGTTTTAAAGCGATATATATTTCCGCATTATATACACATATTTCTTCTGCTTCTCTGATACGCTCCATTTCTTCAGTCAGAGCTCAAAGCAGATATAAAAAAAGCAATGAAAGGAAAAAAAGTAGAGAGGATAAAAATCATGAGGGTATATAGCATATAGCTTCCGAATTAATTTATGGCTTAAGCGGATTTTATACGGTTAACTGAGGTTGTCAGAAACTGAGGGAGGCATTTTCCTAAAAGAATCTTTGCTTAAACTACTTTCATTTTCTACATATTTTCCATTCAATTTATATCTTCACATTGGCGTTTTATTTTTCTTCAATCATTCTCTCAACTTTGGATGGACCCCTCTTTGAGGATTCAATTAAATTAGAACTCTGTAGGAGGAGCAATTTGCCTTCAAGGCGTAAGAAATAAATTTTCAAATTTATTCAAAGAAATAACAGAGATTTGAACGATAAGAATTAATTTTCGCTCCACTCAATTTCATGTACACTCTCTCTGTATACTTCGATTGCAAATCAGAAAATTAATCTTCACGTGCTAAAAAAAAAAATACTATTTTCACTTATAAATATCGCAGTTGACAGATTTCAAATACAAAAGATCGTTTTTCCCCATAAATCCCTCTGGATCTTGTCCAACTGAGATGCTTGAGAATGAAAATGAAAAGAAAAAAGAATATAGGTAGAAATTCAATCTTCTTTGATGAAAATGGTACATCGTTCGTATTGCGAAAATCAGTTTGGAATGCTTAGGACTTCGTTAGCGACTGTCAAAGGTACGCGAATTAACGGATTTCGCTTTTTTCATTTCTTCTTTCATTCTTTCTGTGTGAAATTGGGCGCAATAGAATTGCCATGGAAGGTCCATTGATTGCGTTCACCTTTATAGATTCAACTTTTTTCCTTCTCTGTTCCTCTTTGCTACCTTCATCCTCCCGTAAAACTCAATGTCTCCATCTATTTATTCTGAGCCTCCTGTCGCTTTTGGCAGCTTTTTCTTCTTACATAACAGAACCCCATTTTTTTTTTCCTATAATCGAAAAAAAGAAAAGTCATCAAATCTTTTTCTTTCAGTTTTCGTGCGAGCAGTTGAGTGGAATTCTTCCTCCACCTCGAGTTTAATCAGATGGCAATGATTTGGTCTCGTTTGAATGATTCATCTTACTCTCTCGCTTAATGGATGTTTCAAAAAAGGATATTGACGACTGATTATTATTCTCATGGACAAAAACATTCCACGAATCCACTGAGTTTTGCATTTCCTTCCATGTTTTCGTCGAAAAGGTGGAGAGGATTCCCATCAAAATCGGTTGAAAAATTCTATTGCGTATCACGGTTTCAAATAAAACAATTATCAGCATCAAGAGAATCGTTCTGTATTCTAAAATTGTGATATATGACTTTCTTTGTTGTTGTGAGGAAAAGCAGTATGGAAAGGATTTTTCGAAATACTGTAAGTTTCTCAAAAGTTTTTAGCATTGTTATTATTATCATATTTTTATGCCTCAAACAACAATCAAAATGGAATGAAGAATTTATAGTACAGATATCACTCTTCTTCTAAGGATGCCTTAATCTAGGATCCATTTTATCCGATCAAAAACGATAGTACATTATTTTCTGGATTAATTAACGGGGAACAAAATGAACACACTAATATTGGTGTTTCGGTAAGGATATGATCTACTGATTCAGGCTGACAATATGGGTGAACATTTTGGAAGAACCTTACGAAACCGTGAGTTTCTTCTAACATGTCTTGAATATTAGTCTATAAGGAATCATTACCATACTGATTCACAATTCAGCTCAATGATTGCTCAAACTAAATATCCGCACATTATTTGATGTATGTTGTATGTCAAGTGGTGAGGTACTTTGATCGCGTTGTGCATCGATTTTAGATAATGAAATATGACTCAAATGAGTGTAGTCGTTTGCAACTATACTGGCAATGGAATATCATTGAATATTAGGGCTGGATCTTGAAGACATATCAGTGTAAAGCTACTTTCATGCAGTCATCTCATGATGCTCATACTGTGGTAATACTACTTATTACTACTACTATGGTGGTATTTATTTTTCGTTCCATCACGGGGCATTCTGTAATTGATGGGAGTTAAAAATAATTTTGAAAATATTGACTGTCATTCGGAGTAACCATTTCAATATTGATAGATTTTTTTTAGTTATTCGAACTAAAAGACAATCGGAAGACTAACAACTCACTCTCATTCTTATTGCGTCCTTCATATGGATGAAAGGATAATTATTATCTTCACTATTGATCGCAAACATTCATTACGATGCTGATGAGTGCAAAACTTCAATTTATTGAAACTAAACGATCAGCGGAGCTTTGAGACCACAATATATGAATAGAATGTGATGTATGTGTTTTCCAATGTATTTAGCTTGAGCTTTCACTATTTTTACCGATAGAATATTAGAAGAGGTTTTATTTTTCAATTTTTATTCAGTCCTTTTTCACAAATATATACATTCCGCGAAAAAATAAAGGGAACAGTAAATTTTATCAGTTTTTTGCGTGATTTTCAAATGGCTGTAAGTTCGTCAAAAATCATCGTATTAGGGGATCCATTCTCGGAACGCGGGAGTTAGTTCCCGAGGGAAACTCGACTTTCGTGAACAAAAAATCCTCGTCGAGAAAAAATCTTCGCCGACAAAAGAAGATTCGTGGGGAACATTTATCTTCCACACAAAAAAAAATCACGATTCCCCACGAAATGATGAGTGAAGATGGCCGCGTGATTCGTTTCTCTTTGGTTGTGTCGAGCAGAGTAGTTAAAAGGATATAAAATACGGTCATACAATAAATTAATATTTATAAGAAATAGATAATAAAAGGAACGATGCAAATGTCCACGTCTCATCATTTTTTTTTTAAAACGTTCTGAACACTTCCTGGTTAAAGAAATTATCGAATGACTCATAGGATAAGCAAGGAGTAAGGTTCGTAGGAGAAAATATCTGCAGCAAACCATTTTCTATGGGAATTCTTCTATATGGGAATTTATTTTTGTTCCGTGTGCGAAATTCTTCCCCATGGGAAATTGAATTCCGCTCGGGAAAAAAAAATTCGTCCTAAAATCTTTCATGTACGAAACACATTTCCCACACGAATAAAATATTCCCAACATTCGAGAATAGACCCCCAGGATAGAGAAAATGGTTGGAAAGCTTGAAGTTTCTATTCTTGAAATCTTGAGACGAAATTTTTTTATGACCATTCGTTATAACGAGATAAGAGGGTTGAAAGAGGAAATTTATTTTCCCTTTTTTTTTCATTTTTTCAAATTGTTCCACGGACTTCAAAAAAAAATTTTCGACTCAACGCTTATCGGGATCGTGTGGCCTGCCCTTTCAGCTTCAAATTTTTTTTCCCTACGACCATTTGTTGCTGAGATATCGTCGATTGAATCAAAAAACACTCTTTTGTCTTCAATCGTCGATATCTTAGGAACTACTGATCGCGCAGCGAGCGGATGATGAGATTCGTAAACTCGAAAAAATTTCCTATGAGATTTTTGCACTGTTTAGTTGAAAAAGAAATTTCTTCCACTTCTAAAATTTGTTTGAAAAAGTACCGAAAAATGAAGTTCTTTTTCTTTTTGGAAAATTGTCCTGAACTTCGCGAATTTTGTGAAAATTGCAAATGTTTCACCGTTTTTCTTCAGTTTATTGTGTGCAGAAACACCCCCTAAATTTTCAAGCCAATCGGTTGGATTATTTTTTTCCCGAATGAATAAAGTTTTAGCGATAGTTAAGGGAAAACTTTTTTGTTCCTTAAATACTAATTAATGATGATTAAGGCCGAAAATGTGTTTTCTCCGTTATTTCTTCGTGATTTTTTGTGCAAAATTTGTTCAATTTCATTGAAAAAAAATGCAAAAATCGATTTTTTTATCAATAAAAAAAATTGAAATTTTTTATTTTAAATCCATAGAAATATGGAAAAAAAAAATTTTAATCTTAAAAAAATCATCAGGATCGCATTTGACTTGGAGAGATATGGACTCAGAAATTTTTTTAAACAAACATTTTTGCACAAGAAATAACGCAGAAATAACGGAGAAAACACATTTCGGCCTTAATCATCATTAATTGATGTTTAACGAGGGGTTATTCACTCAAGGATTGGGTGACACCATGACCTCAAAATGAAGTCAACTACACGTGATTTCAGTCTCTGACTTCAAATTGACTTCATCGTGGTGTGGCGCCATGACTTCACGAGTGAGTAGCCCCTCGGTGTTTAAGGAACAAAAAAGTATTCCTTTCATTTTTGCTGAAACTTTGTTCATTCGGTAAAAAAAACGGTCCATTCGATTGACTTGAAAATTTAGGGCGTGTTTCAGCATACAGTAAACTAAAAAAAAACTTTAAAAAATTTGCATTTTTCACAAAAAATTGCGAAATTTAGGGCAATTTTCAAGAAAGAAAAAAAATCATTTTTTGTTACTTTTTCACAGAAATTTTAAGAGTGGAAGAAATTTTTTTTCCAATCCAGCCGTGCAAAAATTTCCCAAGAAATTATTCAAGTTTACGAATCTCATCCTCCGCTCGCTGTGCGATCAGTAGTTCCTGAGATATCAACGATTAAAGATAAAAGGGTGTTTTTTGATTCAATCGACAATATCTCAGCAACAAATGGTCGTAGGGGAAAACAAAATTGAAGCTGAAAGGCCAAGCCACACGATCCTGGTTGAATCGAAAATTTTTTTTTAAGTCCGTGGAACAATTTGAAAAAATGAAGAAAAAATAAAAAAAAATCCGCTCTCAACCCTCTTATCTCGTTATAACGAATGGTCATGAAAAATTATCATCTGAAGATTTCAAGAGGGAAAACTTCAAGCTTTCCAAAAAAAATTTTTCGTCCTAATACGATGATTTTTGACAAACTTATGAGCTAATTTTTTCTCAATAGTTTTTTGGGAATATCTCAAAAACTAAGCGAGATAGAGCAATTGTGCTCAATTCCTATTTTGTAGATTTATAAGCTCTATACAAGAAGGCATCAGTGTCAAATTACTCGATCTCGTTTATTCCGATATTTCCAAGAAACTATTGACAAAAAAAATCTCAATGAACAGGAGAAGTACCTTTTTCGCGTATATCTATTAGATTTTGGAATATTTTCCAAAAATACCGATGAAACAGAGACTTTATCTGAAAGTTTCCTTTTTGTCACGGAATTTTGGTGAATGTCTCGGAAACTAAGCGAGATAATGCAATTCTAGTTGGAGCTCTTTTTATTGTTCTTGGAATTCCTTAAAAAAAAAGGTCGATAGGAAACGTTCATTATCTCGCTCAGTTTCCTTCAAATTTTTGAAGTTTTCTCACAGTACCATCTAAGGGAATAAACTTTGCTCATCATTATGCCATAAATACATTATGCACTTGAAAATTTTTCCTTACCTGATATTAGCATTTTTTCTCTTGCTGAATAAATGAAGTTCATTCCCTTGATTAAAAAAAAGGAAGGAAGTTCTTTCCTTTAAGATGTCTTCCTACTCTAAGACGATCCAGTTTGAAATTTATTTCTTGAATTATCCAGTGGATGAGAGTGACAAAGGATAGACCAAGAGTGGAGGGAAATTTTCCTCGTACAAAGCGAGAATAAAAAAAACTTGGAGCAATCTGGCCCAGAGTTTTTTAATAATCCTGCTATTGTAATTACCTCTGGACAATGTTTGCACTGATTCCTTTCCCTCTTTTTTTTCGAAGAATTCATTAGATTTTTGTGAAAGAATGTTCTCATGGAGCAGAACAAATTAGTGAAACTTTAAAACTGTGTAGTCTTGATTATTGATCTTTTGTAGATGAAAACCTTTCTTTTACATTTGTATTTTACATCTAAACGTAAGGTTATCCCCTCAATCCTTAACAGTTCTCTTTCATTGAAGCTAATGTTCTTTTTAAAACATTGTTCAAAATTGAATATTTATTCTCGGTTAGTATGGATATCAAGTGAATTCATTATTCATCGAATGAGTGGGAGCAAAAAGAAATGGTTTATGAAAACTTTCAAATTCATCATTTATTTATTTCATTTTCCGTAATTTTCATGGAGATGAAAAAATGAAAGAGTTAATAATTTGAGTCATTAAAATTCCCCAGTGTAAAATTTGAAACCGGAAATGTATAAAGCACGCAACAAATATTCACTAAGCTTAACAAATATTGGGCTTAGAGATTTACGAATGGGAGAATAAAAAAAAACTGTAACTTTTTCTGTCAGCCGTTGGGAAAATATGCAGTCATACCGTGTGCCAATCGGATAAATAGGAAAATCGTTCATAAAGGATGAAAAAAAAACTTCACAACGAATTCATGAATTGTAGAAGGAAATTGCACTGACGCCCATCTGACTTCCGCGTATGTACAAAGCTCGGTTGAGGTTGTATAAATCGAGAAAACGTATACTCTAGTTAGGAGTATATTTGGCGTGGGTTCGTCGGCTGTTACGTCGGCCGCGAAAATGTTTTCGAATCGCAGTGGTTTTTTTTTATTAGTAAAAATTTTGCACCTCACTCATCTTTTCATTGAATTGCAAATATATCATACTTTGGATGAAGAAGGATTGATTTATTCAGTCAATTTCTATGGAATTGATGTCTTTTCTCATAGTTTTATTTGCATTTCGGTTAGAAAATCCCAGAGAAACTAACATAGGCCATAACTGTTCGAAATTTGGAATGAAAAGGTCAATAAATTTGATAATTTCAATGGTTTATAAGGATAAAGCGTTTTTCCACAACTCATGTAACGTACACTGATGATTTTCTATTGGTAACCAATGGGAAATGAGGTTTCTGTTCGATTACGACAATTTTTTGTTTAATGATCTTATGCAGTGCTGGAAAGTGTACTCTCTATTGATTTCACCTGTAATGATTCGATACATGCGATATATCGCATCGAATCATTACAGGTCAAATCAGTCTTCGTGGCAATTTATGGCTGAGTTCCCTATACTTCATTTCCTCATCACAACATTCCTCCATTGCAAGAGAAGAAAATCTAATATAATTATCCAAACTTCTCAACTCACACATAATTGTTTGAAAATTATTTCATTAAAGTGCCAGGGAAGCTGCTGGTAGAAAATACTACCGAACGTATAAAATTATTTTCACAATCCCATGCAAGAAACCGAAATAGGCCCGCGATTCGGGGCAATCTTGTACTGTCGAGTTTCGATATAGGAGAACTATGGCGATTGGAACTCCTAGCCGATAACGGCTATGAGTGATGTGACATAACAACGGCACGAAATCGAAAATTATATAGGGCGTGAATCGCATCCGATTTCGATGCGATGCGGGGTTTTGAGTTCGGCCCGAACGTCGGGCTAAATTCGATGTGACGAATTTCGACTTAGCGCTACGATATACGCCCAACATCGAGTACCATATCAAATTCGACAGACACTCAATAATATAAAAACAATTTTTAAACATAAAATAAAAAGAAAATTATCATTTTTCTTTCTAAGATTTCGTAATTTCATATTTTTATTATTTATATTCCGATTTTGATCATTTCAAAATCATTTTTGTGATTACAAATTTTAGGTCTCACAGGTGGTTTTGAACCGTCGATCGTCGGATGATGAAACTTGCGCGCTGCCGACTGGACCATCACTCTATTCGACTTTGACAGAATTTTACTAACTATATGAATCTAAAATTCATTTGATCTTAAATTCATATCGATATTTATATTGTTTAAATGGATATCCTTATTGAGAGGAATATACCCGACCAGAAATTTGGTCCGGTATGCCGAAGTTGCCGTGTGCCAAATCCGAGCCAGATCTACGGCAGACCGGATACGGCATGCCAAGTCCGGCATTGATTCGAGCCGACTGTGTCTGTCGAAGATGAACTGTGGTTCACACTTCGGTTCGGAATAAAGGGCCCGAATCATGACCGGATCTGGTATGCCACATAAGGACCAATCAATATTTGCCGTAGATGAGCCACAATTGCGGTTCATCTACGGCAAAATTCTAAGGTCCAGATCATGACTAGACTTCAATTAGTAGGAGAAGAAAATCAATATTAAGATAGATATGATGGCCAAGAATTTTTGGGTCCAGTTTAGAAATTTTGAAAAGAATTTTCTAAAAAAATCTCAATTTCAAAAACCTAAAAAAATGGGAAATTCTGAGAAAATTGAAAATGTACGTATTGTTTCTTTCCCAATCCTCCAAAGAAGAAAAAAAATCATCAAAATTGTGTGATGAACCGAATAGGGTGTCAAAAGTATGACGATAACTTGCTCATCACGAAATTTGCTGAATAATTAATGATGGCCTTTTTTGCATAAACGTTCATTTGCCCCACTGTTCCCTATCTAATCATTCTATTTCAATAATAAATATGTAGAAGAAATCCTATCAATTGCGAATAAAATACTGTAGAATGTAGTCAGGATTCAAGTATTATATAATAAAAATTGTTTGACAAATGCAAAACAATGATAATAATTAATATCATTTTTATGCGTTTTTACACGAAAAATATCATTTGAGTGGAAAAAGCCGAAGGAAGGTCGGTGGAGGAGAAAAAAGCTAGCTCTCCAGCAGAAAAGCTGGATTTACTCGAAATATGTTTTTTATTTATTTTTTCGTCATATCTGTGCTTTTGCTTATAACTGTATCCAGAATGATGACAAATCTCTTCTGTGAGTCATCATCATTCAGTAATGAATGTCTGAAGCAATATATTCATGTAGGTAGTCCAAGTAATCTAAATTAGAGAAACGTGCGTAGCTCCGTGGTACAAAGCGTAGGTTTAGGAATCGTAGGTTCGAGCGTTCAAATCCTCTTTAGGCTAAAATTTTCATATGGAATAAACGGTATTTCATGGGATCCAAGCGATAGGAAAAAGCGTCTTAGTGACTATATGAATCTAAAATTCATTTGATCTCAAATTCATATCCATATTTATATTGTTTATATGAATATCCTTATTGAGAGGAATATACCCGACCATGAATGGAATATTCATTTTTTGACACAAAATTCTTTCACTTTTGAAAATTAAAGTTTTATTTGAGTATTATATTTCCTTTATTGATAATCGAATCATTTGATGGCAGGAAGGGAATATTTTTTTCTTGATCAATTTCTATATCTATTCTATTTTACATTCATTTATTACGAGCGGTCCTACCCTCGCTTCGCTCGGGTCAGATTTTTTAGCAGCTCCTATATTGACTTATAATTATATATAATTCATCGAGGAGAGTTTACTAAAATGGACATTCTAATTGAGAAAATTGAGATAGAGATTTTTTGAAAATTCCTTGGAAAGCTGAGGAAATTTCAGGAACAGAAGATTTTTGAATTTTGTTCTGTCTTTACTTTATTTCGGACTTAATTAAAAAAGCTTCTGGAACTTCCTCAATGCTCTTCAAGTTTCTGGAACAATCTAAAATATTTCCAAATTTCTTGTAATATTTTAGGAAATTCGCAAACCTTGTGGAACGCCCCAAATGTTATCAAACTCTTTGAAACATTCCAAAATATTTTTGAATCTTCTGGAACATTCTAGAGAATTGTCGAACCTCCTGGAATATTCTAGAACAGTTTGGAACATTCTAGAACAATCTAGAACATTTTAGAACATTCTGGAATATTCTAGAACAGTCTAGAACATTCTAGAACAGTCTAGAACATTCTAGAACAATTTAAAATTTTTTAGATTAATTTAGAACATTCTAGAAAAATCTAGAATGTTCTAGAACGATTTGGAACATTTCATAGCAATCTAGAATATTCTAGAACAGTCTAGAACATTCTAGAGCAATTTAAAACTTCCTAGATCAATTTAAAACTTTCTAGAAAAATCTAGAACATTCTAGAACAGTTTGGAACATTCTGGAACATTCTAAAACAATTTAAAACATTCTGGAACAATCTAGAACATTCTAGAGAAATCTAGAACATTCTCGAAGGATTTGGAACATTCTAGAGTATTCTAGAACTATTTGGCACCTTCTTATCCGCTTTCACCCCCATATCTCTGAAACCAACCCCTGTAGCCGAAAACTGAAAACTTCTTCATGGATGGGGAGTGAAGGGCTACTACACCATATAAACCCCATGGGACTATGGGGGATGGTTTCTGAGTTTTATGTACGCGCACCCAGTAACACGGATATTTTTATTATATATATTGATTTTTATACTTTTTTAAATTCAGTCCATTAATTAATCATTCGTAAGAAGAATAATTGAAGGAAGATCAATTATGACGGGATTTCTCAATCGTTATGTTGGAAAATAAAGAAATATGAAAATTAATCAAAAAGAAAAATTATTAAAAAATAAAAGATTGTAAAAAATTATTGGGAGATTTCAAGGCTGATATCGATTGGAATTCGTACCGCGAAATTGGGGGGGAGCGATGTCGGAAATATTTTTGTCAAAAGTAGAGCAGCCGAACTTCGGTTACGCGAATTACCTGCGATAATCGTTTCGAATTTGTTGTGCAGATAAGGGTGTCATGACTTCGGTCCGAATTTCGGACAGATATAGGGTTCCCGATATTCGGCTACTCGATATAGAATCGAATTACGATACTAACTCACCATCCCAATATACAGGGCTTGACGTTGGAAAAAATATCGGACTTATTCGCGGAACCAATATCAACGCCCCGATATTGTTTCGTAACAATTGAATGGTTTTTACGGTACCAGGGTCAGGGTACCAGCTTTTCCATTCTTCAATCTTCATCAAAGACAATAAAATAATTCCACAGCCTATGTCAAAACCAATATAAATACAACTGTTAACTGCACAATATTATATAGTCTTAAGAGCTTCAAAAGCCATGCGACTAAAAATCACAGCGATACATATTATAATTTTTTTGTTCCAAATAAGACCCTGTATATACTTGTAAATATTGTAACCTATAAAAAAATTAAACTTTGTTAAAAAAAAAATATTGTTTCGTACTTTGGCCTTTGATTGACTTGCCCAAAACCGTATAAAATAATTTTGCCCGAACATCCGGCATCCCGTATATGTCTGAAAAGCCTACATGGGAGGCTGAAGTGTTTTCAAGAAAATTACTAATTATTTGTCAAGGCCTTCGCTCAAAAAAAAACCAGTTCATTTTTAACGTGCAGTTTTTTCAGCCGGAATTTTCCCGATCATTTAATGGGATTGCCCATAATTAATGAACCTCCCCAAGTTCATCATCCGGAAGGAAATTGTGTGTAATTTTTTTTAGTGTAATTGAATATTTGGAATGCAAATTGTATTTACCACTACAATATGTAATTGCGAATAATCAACAAGAGTTACAATTTTTCTCACCCTCAAAATATTTCGGAATTAATTTATTAAAGTTTATTTTATGTTACCCGTTAACTTTGAATTCATTCGTTGGAAAATTTAGTGATAAATTAATGCTACTATACATGAAAAATAAAGCAGAGTTCACCCCATGAATCCAGGATTCATGATGCATGCTTGTGTTTACAGGTAAGAGAGACAAAGTAAAAAGGCTAGAGAAGACGGCAAGTGGTGAGTAACCGCGCATCTAAATCATGCTCAAAACTGTGCTTACGCAGCTGCGAATTGTGTTATTACTTAGACCGTTGGTGCAAATATTTGATATCTGGCCACAGTTTCTGTATGGAAATAACTAATGAATCAAGTTGTATGACCCTGGACTTTAATTTTCACCGTGAACTAGTTATTAATAATATCAAAATTCTTCAATTTTGTCAGATAATATCCATGTTCCGAAGCTCAATATTCATGATAGGAGAAATTAAGTGAAAAAGAAAATAATAATTGAATAATTTCGAGAACAAAGAACGTCAGGGAAAACTTTCAAATTAAGAATATTGAATTTGCTGAAAATTTCCGTAATGAAATTATTTTCTCATTGAAGCTGTTAAAATGTCTCTGTCATCATTGTGAATTTCGAAGCAATTCGTCAGCTCAATCAAAAGTTATGAATTGTTGAACGTTATTGATTCAGCAAGCAATCGTCTAGGCTCTTAAATAAACACTTATGGAAAATCCTATAGTATTTTCCCCACATATACTTGAACTCGATTCATATTCAAAAGCTCACTTTATGAATAATGCTTCAAATTCATCATGATAATTCAATTGCATTCTAATATTCAAATTCATCCTGTGATGCCTCAATTTCGTTTATTTCACTTTTTCATAAATTTTGAGAAAAAAATGCAGCGATCTCTGAACCATGCATTTGCTACGTTGCTGGAATCACTGGAGCTCTCGTTCGCGTGCTCCACTGTAACGTGACTTCGGCAACGTCGCCTGCGATAATAGTGTATTAGACAACGAGTGCGGGAAGTGCCACATTACCCACAAGCGGAGCTCAGCGGAGCTGTCTATCCAATTTTATATCACTCACGTGGGTAGAATGGCGCTCTACTTCGCTCTTTAGAGGTTGGCAAGCGCTGTTTTATCCACTGAAACGTCTTACCCATCGCGTTCGACGAATGAGACTTTTGACGTGGATAAAGACCATTACCCACGCTGAAGTGTGCGGTAATAACCTCTGAAGAGCGAGGTAAAGCGCCATTTCACCCGCGTGCGTGATATAGAATTCTCATAAATGTCAGTTTCTGGATTAATTTAAAAATGAATGAAATTCGAAAATAATTGAAAGTTTCTGCATAGTTTGATCAGCGAACCTAAAATCATTTGATAAATTTTTCCTGCGTGTTTCAAATTGGTGATGAGAGAGATGAAAAAAAATGGCTGCACATGAGATGGTGAAGAAAAATAGAAAACATTCTGTGACAGCATTCCAAGTCATTGGTAGGATTCGATGCTGTAAACAGACAATCCGAAAAATACATATATTTTTTCCTGTTATATCCAAGTTCCCTTCCATCATCCAATTCCCTTTCCATTCTATTGAAAGAGAATAAGTTTCAGAATCATTGATATTTTTGCTACACTCTCCTCTATTCACTTCCTTGAAAGTTCACTTAAGGGGGACTGGTGGTCTAGCACTCGAAAATTTGAGATTTTTTTTTTTCTTTTTGAAAGTCAAAATAATGTAATTTGTGTGGCTCATTGATATGAATCTTCTAAGCTCAACTTGGATGTAATCGTTCCAGTAGTTTTTGAGATATTGGCCAAAAACCATTGTATGAAAAGAGGTTATATCTCGAAAACTATCCAAGCGATTACATCCAAGTTCAGCTTAGAAGATTCATCTCAATGAGCCACACAAATGGTGAGAATTCCAGATTTTTCAGACGGAGTCTCTTGTAAAGGTGTTCGATAAATGAGTTTTTTCAGAAGTCACGATTTTTCTTGGCTTTCTCCCTGGGAACAGTACTATTTTTTATTTCACCGTTCGAAAGTAGACAATTTTTTTTACAAAATGAGTACCTTTTCATACTGACGGCAATCAGAAAGAATAGAAATCCTATTTGAAACGCGAACGATAATTTTTGTGTTCCATCGTAGGATCTGAATTTTCATCTAATATTGAATTTTTATGTACCATGTGATATTATTGCAATTTAATCGATTATTCTGAGCTGAGATTTCGAGTTGCAAGTAAATTCCAAGTATCGCAGATTGAATCCTGAACAGATCGATACAGTCTGGAGCAATATTTGTAGGAATATATGAGTGCGTATTTGTTGCGATTTTAAGGTTATTTTTTGAGTAATGAGATACATGAATAGCGATTCGATTCACCATAGATGAATTCCATTCGGAAGCATTTTGCCAATCGAATTGGCAAAATAGTAGATGTCGCACAAGGAGTGGAGTTTTGCAAATAACGCACTGAGAGTGAGGCTTCTGCTTGTTTACCTTTAACAAAAACACCGATTTTAGCCACAAGGCGTTTCTGCATGCTATCACAAATTTCGGTAAAAACGTTGCAATAAGTTCTGTAATGAACACTGGTGATAGACTGTATCGTTGCCAGAGCCAGTGGATTGTATTTAACCGAAGCCGAACACCGAACCAACATAGAGTCAGTCTGAAGATCGTGTGTCAAAGTTTTTACCTCTAGCTGCCTCTAGTACCATAATACATTTTGGATCCGTAGAGTTTCGATGAACATGTGATGACTCTGGGTCTTGTTCTGCTCCAAATCGCGTCAGAAGTCGAAGATTGCCCGAATTATCCCCATCATGGCCGTCTAGAAATTAATCTAAAAAGAAACCAGGCCTCTGCCGCAATAGCAACTCATCCCATTTTCTTTTTCCCTATTGAATGATTCATTTTTGATATAACTTTTCACCTAAATGGAGTCTCCGTAATTCATTTTTGAATCAATCCAAAGGACCAACCAGCTCGATGTAAGATAATAACATGTGATATTTCAAATATTTCAAGTCGTTAAAAATAACGAGTTCCATGGGAAAAATTGAAGTGCCATAAACATAGTGCAATTTCAGCCAGATATTCATATTCCCTCAGAGTATACAGTTGTTCACGGGGGAAGAATTGAGGATGGCTGTTTCAATTATTTTTGCTCATCCTCAGTACAGTGAAGATAGGATGAGACGATGAGCTCAAGCTCCACTGGTCTCCATGTTTTCACGATGTGTCACGTAGCATACCGTATATTAAAGGAAATGTCAGAACGTGCGACACATGAATCGATGGTCGTTCCACCTACTCCACCATTTTCTTATTTTCAAAGATACATCTAATTAAATTTATTTATTTTTTCATGTAATTGAAATGAATGTTATTTTCTGTTCATATGATCCTTCTGTTTCTAATCTCAGACCATTTGTTGAGATTTTTGCTGTTATCGGCTATTCAATTAGATCTCAAACCTACCTTCCTATCCTTACCTTGGTACGTTTTAGGGTAGAATGAGAACTTTGGTTGCACGATTCGAAGCGAATCGGGTAGAAACACCAATCGTTTCAGTTTTATTGGCCCCTCATCGAGTTCCTACGAATGCCAGGAATTTAAAATAGTATACGAAGCCTCTCCTCCTATCTTCTCTTCCAAACATATAGATTTCCTTTAATACTATGTTTCATTACGAAGAAAAGCGCTTCGATGTTCACGAAATTCTTTGCAGTATCATGGAAATAAAATCGATGAAATTGGTAAAGTACAAGAATTTCTAACGGTTCATGAAACCCAACCACACTCATGGAGGGAGAAACATGAAGCACCAGCAGATATCAAAGAATTATTTATATGATGACACTCATGTTGCCTTTTTTGCATGCAATACTCTCCTATTGATTCACTTTCTGGGTGTGACACAATTTAATACCCCTGGATGATATTACTTTTCACTGATGAGAAAAAACATATTTCTCCTCTTGATATCTACATCAAATTCGGACTTTGTTGCTCAGATTTCGAAATATCTTCCGAAAATTAACTCTTGAAGGGAATGAGAATAATTTCACTATTCATCAAATCATATTCGTAATTGCAATGTTGGTCTCCATATCGAGAATGACAAAGCAAAATGCAATTTTCTCGCTATTTTGCTGACACTGTCATAAATGCATTATCATCTTAATGCTAAGAGACAGGCTAAGGAAAACGATCAAATGTAATCAGGCTAAATACAATTTGCCGTAAAACACATTAATCATACGGGAACATGAATGATCTTTCGGGTAGATAAATTACCATAAATATGAAGCTTTTCCTTTCAGAAATTTGTATATTAATATGTATGATTAATCGTCTTCAGCTTTGCACAAACAAAGGTAGATTTATATGCAATGAATAGAAACAAGTAAAGATAAATTTACGTAGACTATAGCGTTATAAATGGTCATGAATCATATTATTTGACAAATTTCAACTGATTAATCCAGAATTGTCAAATAAGAATACCAGGTTCCTATTACAATACATTCCAAGAATATTCCGAATATTTAACAAAGTAAAATTTCTATAATTGTTCTCATGAATACGAAAGTTTGCTGGGAAATACCCTTTGGGGGATATTCATAGGAGTTCGATGTCTTTCATTTCAACGTTCTGTGTAACATTGGAGAGTGGAGTGAGGGGAAAAAAGGGAAATCCAGCTGGGAGCTTTTTACAAGCGTCACAGGCGTTTTCTTGCACATTAACCGCCATTTATCAGGACCGACGCTTCCAAGCAATGAAGAAACCACGGGTTTGTCTTCAAGTACTTAATGATCCTGTACAAGGATGTTTAACAGGATCATTCTTTTATTTTCAGTTATTTTGTCCTAATAAAGGAAATTCAAACTGGCACATGGAACTAATCTCTTTAACATCGAAAAAAGCCTTCCAGTGATGAATCAATAGTACATGCTGGAGTCCGAGATAAATTATATGTACTGCTTCAGGCGATTTTGTGATTTTTCAGATGGAAAACCTTGTGAAAAGCCGATTATGCAGATAAAAATTTAACTCTGATAGATTATACATGTGCTCTGATGACTGAAATGAGGAGATAAATAGAGAGCGGCGTAAAGCTGTGCAAAACATTACGATGTCACATATTCACCTGATAATGGCGAAGTGAATTCCATGGTTGATTACCCTGGGGGAATGTGCGATACAGAATATCATACAAATTCGGTCCAGTTTTCAATAAGTCGAGTAAATATAGTAGATTTCTCTGCATAAGGTGATATTGAACGTTGCCATCATTTATGTTTTTTTTCCTACAGAGATTGAAAAATTCCCCCACTCGTTTGCCCGACCAAGTTGTAGCAGGTTTGATTCCGAACGCTTCGAATAAAGCAATCAAGACAATTGGTAAGCTGTGTTCCTTTTCGCTAATTTTTAAGCTAGTCTTAATGGAGAAAAAAAATCTCGAGTTCGATGTTATCTACCCAGGTAGGAATTATTCAGGGCTGAAACCATTTTCGAGCCTTATACAGGCCTGACTCAGTGAGGCTACAATCAAATGAGGCTCAAACCAGCCTACTCCCGTCAGACTAGGCTCAAAAATAGGCTAGTAGTAGACTATATCACTGATGCTGTGCAAGAGCAACCTCAAAAGAGGCTCGTATCAGTCTCAACTGAATGAGGTTGTTCATAACGAGACTCGGAAGAGCCTGATACTAATCTGAGTAAAAATAGACTCGTCGGTATTGAGCTCAAAAGTCTCTCCTGCCAGACTCACTACAATCAGACTCAAGAGAAGCTCATTTGAGCCTCAATGAGACAAAATATACTTGATTTCGATTTCCAAGAAAAAGGGGTAGTAGTTTTTCAATCGTCTTCATTTTTTTAAAATTCTTTTTCAACATTTTATCTATAACTACATTCATACATTTGGATTTGAAAGTTTATGAGTTTGTGGATTCAAATTCAAAGTTTATACTATAACTTCACTTGAAGTGAATAAAAACTGTTGATGTTAATCAGCATGAAAATATGTATTTAAATTTATTCTCAAAAACTAATAGGGCTGACCTGAGGTCCGACGAGGTCTCACAAAAGGCTCGAACCAGGCTCTTCTTCGTAATCCTTAAATGATGGTAGTGAGCCTCGAACACAGACCTTAGACACCCTCCAAATAATGACCTGATTTAAACCCTGAAGAAACCTTGGGAAAAGCCTGGAATTCAGGTCTTTTTGAGTCTTAAAACTATATTATTAAAGACTTGAAATGAGCCTGCAAACCAGGCCTTTGAAGGGTCTGTCATTCAGGGCTCAAACTGTGTTATCATTTTGAGGTTCCTCAGGGCCTTACCAAGGCTTGATTTCCTGGCTGATTTGAGGTTCAGCCAGTCTTGTGTAAAGGCTCGGTCAGCCTTGATAATGACCTGAATTCCTACCCTGGGTATAAAAATAGCAACAAATCGGCTTCGTAAAAAATCAATGGGAATGATGAATCACTTCGTTCTTTTGATAACTAACCATAAAGTTAAACGTTTTTCAGTTTTTTATGTATTATGATTCTCTTGGAATGGGGCTGGTAAAAAATGAATGCTCATCGAGTCGTCAGGACTTCGACTTGCATAATGTATATATAATATATGTAACAAAAGTTTTCACTGTAAAGAGACAGCTAGATTAAACGTCTTATGTGGAGTATCTAATGTCAAAACATTGAGTAGCTGAGCACACAAAAGCGAGGGGACCCTTCTCCTCTGTAATTGTGAATTCCCCTACCGTCCCGAAATGTGCCTCGTTCAAAAAATTTACAATAGATAATTCATCATTCAAGTAAATGGAACGTGATTAATTTGAGAATTATGCTTACACCAGTTATTTAAAATCTCGAGAATCCTGAGATTTATGAAGATACATCCCCTTTTCACGGAAAATTATTTGCTGAAGAAAAGCTCTCCATCAATTTTTCTAAATCCTATAGATTCAGGAATATTTATTAAAATGAAGCAACTGTCTCTGTTCACATTCATCGGAATTGAGTTTTTACAATTCAATTGAACCATTGTTTAATTGGATCACCAGAGGCAAACGATTGATGTGTGCGTTTGAAGCAGTGACCAATCAGTTATGATTGCTGAATAAACCCTAAGGCGATCAGCCGCGAAAAAATCTCTGGCTATAATTTTCAATCAGTTTTCCAGGTGATCCTACGATATTCAATGAGAATCGACACATTTCTTTTTTTCTATTCTCTCTCGATTTCCTTTTCCAGAGTTAATTCTTCAGTAGTAAGCCTTCACTGAAGAGAAATTGAAAGAGTCCTCGTAGAATTCTGTTTTACAGAGCACTTTCCATTGATACGAATGATGCTATTTAATGTTCTAGTATTCTCCATTGTCGTACTTGAAATCCTGGTGGCACTGAACGAAGATTGAGATTCGATCTCTACTTATTTGAGATACTTCAAAAAGTTATGTGAAAATTTAATGGTTTGTCAATGCTGTTTGATCTCTACGGTGATCTCTGCAGAATGTAATGTATATAGTGTTTCTATTACTTGTTTTTTTTACTGTACTTGAATAATTTGAATAATGTCAGTCGTAGAGCTCAACGTTTGAAATGTAGGAAGAAATGAGATAATACAGAATGAAATACATTTCTTTATTCTTGAAGAATGGAAAATTCTCAGTTAAAGATACCATACCTTTTGTTTCACGATTCTCTTTTGTTGTTATTCACTGAGAGACAATGAAGTTGATGGATTCTCGAAATTTACGGATTTTCTTCAGATAATGGACAAAATTTCCATTTGGAAAGACTCTACTGCAATCCATTGTTGTCTAATAAGTATTAAGATAATTCGAAAAATTAATGTTATTAATTAACAATTTCTTATTTAGTTTTCAATTATTTTCCATTTATTCTTTTCTTGAAAATCTCCCTGTCGAAGACACTGATAAAATTCCGATAATCCATCAACTTTGTGTGGTAACTTTGCCTCAGGATAATTACTATGACGTTGACATTTTTATTGAGAATCTTATTACCACCATCCCCCTTAAATCTCGTTAATGTCACAAATTTATGAGTCATAACTAGTAGTGGAATATTTTGAAATTAATAACCAACTTTTCATCCACAAGTTATCTACAACGTATATACATCCCCCTTTTTCTCATCCCTCTTCTCTTTCTGGATTAACTCAGAAGTAACTACTTGAAGAAGTCATTTTAGCTACGCAAAGTCCCCGTACCAAAGGTATAACGAGAGTCGTATCCAACCGTTACCAAACAACTTTAGAGGTCTAAAATCAGATGGAAAGTTGGCAACCCCATGTATAAATCACTTTAACTCTCCAAACGTATCTAGCGATATCAACTTCAAGACACTCCCTTTTTTTTCCGTTAAAAATATCCATAGTCCCTTTGCAGCCCTTAGAGTATATATGTTTTCGATGTAATGCGGAATTGTAGAGCTCAGGTGACATATTTTATTGGAAATATGTGTAAGTACCATCCAACGATTTATGAGTGCCCAATAGTTTCCGCATCACCATTTCATGTACGCACATGCGTCTCGAGGGTAATGTCTAGCGAGCTTCGCTGGAATATTCCTGGATGATGCATAAATTGGCGGAAGTTGCCCCAAGTGTAGTGCACTGTAAATATCATTGAATTGATCGTAGGCATTACGAGAGTATGGGGAGGTCAATGTCAGGAACTGCTGTTTCCTGATCTGACAGAAATTCTATTTGTGGTAGTGATAGTTGAAGTATTTTTGAAAATAATCGAAAATCTGAAGTTGAAATTTTTCAATTTGTTGTTTTTTCTTGTGAATGCAACTGCATCTGATACCTCATATTTTACTACTGTAAATTGCGAAATGTGCATTCTGTTCGTTTCTCAGATACTCTGAAAGAATCTTGAACAGTCTGCCTTATACTGACAATAGTATATTAGACAACGAGTGCGGTAAGTGCCGCATTACCCACGAGCACAGTTTGAGCGCACGAGCGAAAGGAGTGGGTACGTCGCCCCGCACGAGTGGTCTATAAAATTTCATATTACTCACATGCGGTGTGAAATGGCGCTTGACCTTACTCTTTAGCAGTTAGTAAGTGCTGTTTTGATCCATTGAAACGTCTTATTCATTGTGTCCGATGAATGAGATTTTTGGTGTGCATAAAGACTGTTACACAGGCTGGAGAGTGTGATGATAACATTACTCACGCCGCAGGCGGACAACAGGGGGGTAAAAAACTACCGCGCCGTTCGTCCTTCCGCCTCTCTCAATAAAGTTCCCTAATTAAAAACCGTTTAATGGGCGGTAGGTGGTTTTTACAGAACCATCAAACCGCAAGTTCCTCGGTGGACCCTACATATTTACGGCTCATCCCCGGCCCATACCAGCGGGGAGTTCCGCCGAGGACGGAACGAAACAGGCGGAACGGGGGAGGTGTTCTTTTCTCCCGGCTAGCCCCCGAGAGAAAAACGTACCATGAGTCAGGGGGGGGGGGATCGGGGATGTTAACCCGATGCGTTGCCCTTTCCCTTTAACCGGAAATATCTCAAAAGAAAAACCTACGAAAAAACACCTGAAAAATTGAGAAATGTGGGAAAAGACGGATCCAAAATAATTTACTCGGAAACCAATTAGAAATCTGGTAAAATGAGAGTATATTAACAACAAATTAATGATAATTACATTTTTACACACTCAAATTTCAACCCTTCAAATATGAGAATTTCCTCAAAAGAAAACATCCTAAGAAACTGAATAACTAGAGGAAGAATCTTCGTCGAAGATACAGAAAAAGAATTATTTTAGTTATGGTTATATTGATTCTAGTAAATACAATAACCATCCAAAGGCACTGGATTCTCGGAACTCGTCCGAGGTATACGGGTGACGCGATACGGGGGGAAGGGGGGAATTAAAATGCTTCGTCTACAGGACTAGCGCATTTTCCTTCCAAATCCTATTCTTGTTTTTCTTTGAAAAAAAAAACGAAATATGTTACGGGAGGGGTAAATTTGAGGTCGTGGGGTTTGTATACTTCACTCCTATCGAGTGGGACCGATTTCACGATTTTTCCACGGCAATTATGGAAGTTATTCCTACAAAACCATTTTCCCTACCAAAACGTAACAAGTGCGAGTGAGACATCCCTGATGGATCGGGCGATTACATATCGATCAGACAGTCCATTTTTTCACAAAGTCGACATTCGATGTCATGTGACCTCGATGAGATTGTGTGTGATGGCGATGCGACTGCAGTACAGCTACGATGCGATCGCATTGTGATCGAATCACGGTCGATATCGTGAAAAAATCGACTGCCCGGTGGCACGATCCACTAGGGATACTCACTGCGCGTCACGGCAAATAAAAGACGCGGGACTTTCTAAGTTTTAACCTACAACAAAAATAGAGTAATAACGACAGGGTGATCCTAACGTTAATTACTTAATTAATTAATTGTTACGGGAATGAGTCGAAATGTTACGGCTAAAGTTCGAAACAGCTAACGAGAGTTTATTGGGATCATGGGAAAAACGATACGTTATCTCACCCAATTTGATGACTACTTTTCCTGGGTCTTCCTCATCCTCTGCACGAAGAGTCCTTTCCACATCCTGTAGATTGTCCTCGGCTTCCAGGGAGTCTCGCCTGCTCTCGATGACTCGGGGAACTTGGGGGCTCGCACGTATTCACTCGATGCCGGCTCATTCTCGACTCCTCTTCGAACGCGATCAGTCGTCGGGGGGGGGGGGGGGGCTCTACGCGATCACGCTAGAGCCAACTCATGCCCCTCGGTGTCGTCAGGGCGCATGACAGTCGCGCTCGCTACGGGATTCTCCTCAAGCGCGAATATTTAAACTCTCACAAAGCCAAACTTTTGACTCACGGGCTTTCTTCAACTTTTCCAATTGATTTGCGACCGGGCTACTTTTCGGAGCGCTTCTCCGGAGATTTTAACTAAACTAAACTAACCAAAGTAAGTGTGGGACACGGAACTTGTTCACTGATGCCCCCCTAAAATATAACCGGGTTCTATCGCAAAATTAACTCCCTAATTTACTATCCTAATTAACCTAAACTAGATTCGCCTTCCAAAATTTCACAGACGAGGCATCGATCTTGTCTGCTGATGCCTCTTAAAACTAACCAGGAATTTACCTCCCAAAACTACACAAATGAGGCACAGATCTTGTCTGCTGTTGCCTCCCAATCCTCAATACTAATCTAACCAGATTTTCCCCCGAGAATTATAAACCAAACATTAACTAAATCCTCTTATTGGGAGCACCAGTTTCACTGGACTTTCCGCGCTCTCTCCGATCCTTAGCCTCGCTTTCTCTTTAAACGGGTTTATGTCACGGGGTTGAATGGGGCTTTCCGGGGTTATTTGCCTTCATTTCGTGCGCGACGGTTATTGCACTTACCTGTGTTCTGCCGATGTTTCTGCTAGACAACGAGAACCTTCGGGGCTCGTTACATTACAATACAGCGATGAAATGCTTATAATTTCATACTCGTAAAGTATGAACTCATACAAAAAGGAGAATCCTGTAATATTGGAGTTATATAACTCCATTAAAATCTTCAAAGGACACCTCTTTTACTTGCAGATGAACATTATTCAAGTCAATATAAAAAGAAAATTTCAAGGAATCAGTCAACTCTTGGGAAGTGAATCAAATGAATGGCGTGAAGTATTCAGCTGCTACCCGAAGTCGATTAACAGGAGATAGAATTCTCCTTCAAAATCGATATTTCATGGACAATTCACTTTTTTTCCTCATTTATACGCCGAGATACTTTCATCAGTCAGACAGACTATTATCTTTTGTTATGCAAGATGTTTATCAATTTTATTTCATTTTCCCCATTTTTTTTTCTCATCTCATTGCCTATTTATGTTTTTATATTCAAAGTTCCATCTTTTATTCAATTTCACTCCTCACTATTTTTCTCGCCATTGTTCGTTCCTTCTCTCAGTTTATGGTCATATACGCTTATGCAAGACCCATACTGTGTGTGAGATCACCGCGTATATTCTCCACCTCGTTTCATGGACTTATCACATGATATACGTGACACTCTATCGTTTTATTCATAGTAGCAGGTTTCGAGTGATAAATTATTATGTCTTTTCAATCGGTGCAGTGAATTGCAAAGAAAAATTGGTTAAAAATGATCTGCTCAAATTTCATAAATAATGAAATTGGTAGATTCTTCGAATTTTTTCTAGGATGAAATTCACCGAATCACTTGACAATTCGATAAAATAAATCGTATTTAGTGTTCTCAATGGGGGTGAATTGCATTCAGATACAATGACGTAATTATGATTTCTGGAACCATTTTATGGAAACAGATCACCACTATTTCATGAAAGAATCGCTTTCTGTGCAAAGGGATAAGTCTCATGCCAATTATTAGATTTCCAGTGTAAGTGAATATTATTTTGGAAAGAAAATTCAATTAAACGAAATCACTAGTAATTACGATAAATATCATTCATAATCATTACTTCCCGATAAATCATTATTAATAAATTTATTCAGATTCTGAAATATTGAATGATAGATGATGGCATTGGAGAACGGATATAGTGATAAACGAAGTGGAATAACTGATCATCTCTAATTATCTCTATTCATAACTTGATTACTAACTAGCTTCCCTACCCTCGCTTCGCTCGAGTCAGATTTTTGAGCAGTGCCTATACTGACTTATAATTATATATAATTCATTAAGGGAAGATTAGTGAAATGGACATTCTAATTGAGAAAATTGCGATAGAGATTTTTTTAAAATTCCTTGGAAAGCTGAGGAAATTTTAGGAACAAAATATGTGTCAGGATTAATGTTTTTCAATTTTGAGAAAATTTCTCTTTTTTGCCGAGTTCTGGAAGGATTACCTCTTTGAAAATCTACAAAATCAATTTTTTTGGTGATATCTTCGGTTTTATTGTTTATAGCAGCCTGGGGCTGATTTTAAATTAAAGGTGAGCTCATTCCTCTTCAATCCAGCGGGGTCGAATTTTTTCAAGTCAATTTCTCAAAAACTTCAGGCCATTTTCTGAAGATCAGTTTTCACATTATAAGTACTTGATAGATGAATAATTTCTTGTTTCAGTCTGCGAAATCGATGGAGCATGAGCTCTTCTTTCATCCGAGATCAATCCTAGATTGCTATAACCAGTAGAACCAGAGATATTCTCGGAAAACTAAAATTTTTCAGAAACAGTTCTGATTCATGATTCTATAGGAAGTTTCCTCAGCTTTCTAATAATATCATCAGAAAGAATCTATCTCTAATTAGTTTCATCAATATCGATTGATTTATTGGGGGGAGCTGGTGTAAAATAGGTATCCCAATTAAACGGTTTGAGATTGAGATTTTTCAAGAATACCATTGTAAAGCTGAGAAAAATGTAGGTAGAGGACGTATGTCAGTATCGATCTGTTCCAGTTTTTCTAAAGTTTCATTTCTTGGGCCAAATTTGGAAAGAGTCCCCGTTTCGAAAATCAGACAGAAGTACTATTTCGGCAGTTTTTCCGGTTCTATTTATCGTAGCGACCTGGGGTTGATCTCGAATGAAAGATGAGCTCATTTTCCATCGATTTATGTTATTCATATTTTTCTTCATCAATTTTCCAGCATTTTGAGGTTTTCAAAGAAACCCTCAAGAACACTAATTTTCAGTTGGCAGAGCTATATTGCCCATTCACCGAATTTTGCTCTGAACGATAAGGTTTATTGTTACAAAATTTCATCATTTTTTTTCGAAATTAATTTTTGAAAAATAGCTCCTGATGTGCGCGTACGTATCCAACTTTCTCAAGAATTTTACATTTCTAGTAAATCTTTGATACAGATAAATTAATAAAATTTCAACAAAAAAAATGGTTTAAATACCATTCAAAAAACTCTATAATTATGTGAATTCTGTTAACTGTAATAAGTTGGGAAGGGTCGAAACATCTTACAGCTATCAAAATTTTCATCATAACATTTTCTAGTATATATTCATGTTGAGATGGTCGTCTCTCCTCAGTTTCAGAAGGCTGGTCACTAAATGCATTTGAATGATAAAATTCTGAAAATTTTTAATGTTATTGTTAAATATCTCATACGACTCGTGTTAAATTTTTAATCCGTTCTTGAACCTAGTTCAGACGTAATAAATTAATGGAAATTCTTGGTTATACACAGCCTCTTATGGGCATACGGAGCCGTCCCGATAATTTGGAGACAAAAAATTGAAATTCTCGTGAATGACAATTGAGATTTGATTTGGCAACTGATCAGTACCTTCCCTGAATAATTAGAAAAAATAATTGAACATTATTTCGGGCCTTACAGACCTTTTACAATTGCAATTTATGGTTTTATACAATTCCTCGATCAAAATTCACGTGTCGAGTAACTAACATGGCATCGCCGCGTGACGTAGCGTTATGTCCGTGAGAGCTCTGTATGTATGTGTGGATACAGTTTGAAATATATTTCAACTGCGGCGTTGTCAAAGCTCCCGAGCCCATTTCGCAATCAATTTTCTTCCATTTTCTATGTCATTGACAACATTTGAGGTGATTATTTACTTTCAAAAATCATAAGAGGGAATTAAAAAATTATTATGATGATTTTCAGCGAATAATTATCTGATTAGAGGTCAGAAAAATATCGTCTATTTTCGTGTTCAGGAATTGGTATTTGCTCGGATTCCCTAGGCTAAAGCATAGGCATTCTCCCCTGCCCGCGCGCCCCGCACAAGTGGGACCAGCCTTCTTCAGTTAGGTACTTTAATGTGTCCCAGTCGGTAACTGTTCACGTTCGTTACTCCTTGCCAGCAGCTATTTTCCTCATCCAAAGACTGAAAATCCGATAATGGTATCGAATTAGGACTTCCAACTACCTCTCCGTTATCTACAACCAACAGCTTCGTATTCAATTTAACCGCAATTGTATTATCATTATTCCTACAAATTACGTTATTTTGCGTGTTTTTTTATTGAAATAATATTTTCATCAATATTCGAAATGGGTAAACATTATTCTTTGAGTGAAATGTAATAGACACATACCATTATATTTCACACTTAACTGAAATCGGATGATATTTCTGTTACTGTAGAAATAGAGAGTAGAATATGGGTATAACCCACTAAAATTACATAATTCATAAGTCCTGAGCACTTGGCCTGAGCCGTAGCAGACGGAAGAACTTGCTGGAGAATCCACGAATCTTCGACATCGTACTTTAGAGTCGAATTTCTCGTTTTACATCATACTTTTTTTCTAGTTCTGTTTCTGACAGTGAATAAGTGATTTGCTTCATTTAAAAATATTACGCCACTCTATTTTATCTAAAAAATGACAAATCGTTAACCCGTCAGCAGGCACGCTAGCTCGCCAACGGTCACTAAGCACGTGATAAGAGATTCTCTCACACCTGACTATCTCAAAAACTAAGCGAGATACAGTCATTTTGTCCTCATCCTTTTTGTAGAGCTCCAAATTCTCTACGAAAAAAAATTCCAGCAAAATTGCTGTATCTTACTCAGTTTCCGAGAAATTGACAAGAAACTGATGGCAAAATTGAATGGATTTATCTAAAAAAACTTCGTATTTTTGATAGATTCAGTTCAGTTTACAAAGAAATATTTTCGAAAAAAGGATGAGAGTGAGAAGGGGGTAACACCAACGCTATCTACAAGGACTGTGCCATGCTCACCTACCCACCACGTCAGGCGCGCGATGAGAGAAAGTCTCACGCTGACAGATGGACGGGGGGAAATTTTTTTTTTTCCAATAGAAAAAATTATTTTTGGAACTTTGCGATCACCATAATAAAGTAAAATAGTTTCTTTCACAAATAGAAAAAAAAACGACTTTTCAGTCATTTTTCAAGGTAGTTTCCTATACCTTCAGAAAAAGTGTGAGAGAAAGTCCGATAGCACTACCACTGACGGGTTAACATGAAAAGAATAGAAAAGAATTTATTAATTTCAATTCTTGAAATTGATTTTTTTTCTTCTTGCAAAAGAAAAGGACTGAACATTTTCTATTCTATCGTGATGAATTTAGAACAATTTATGATCACGTCAAATAAAGAATAAAGCAGAAAGTTGAAATTTAAACGGCTCGAACGTACGGATAAGTTGGGGGAACGAGTAGGAGACACGAAATGCCATCCAATCTCTATCTATCAAAATCAATTCGTTCTGTTTAAAGCACTCAAGCGAGCACATAGGCCGTATACAAACATGGATAATATATATATATTGAGAGGGATAGAAAATTGAATGATAGCATATGATAGAAATTGAAAAGAAACAAAAGAGATAGTGAGAGTGCGGTTACCTAATTCCGCACAGTGGCTGATCTACCATCCAGTTCAGTCGTACCACTTGCTCTTGACTTAGTGAACGTGGAAGAGCTCAAACAGCTCTCCCCTTATTCTGAGAATGGCACTATCAGTGTCAGACGTGGGAGTTACACAGAGGATTACTTAGAATATATGTTAGAATTGAGTAGTTACCCGAGATGAAAAATTAGTATCTCCCAGAGACTATCGAATCTCTCAGAGACGCCTGAGCGTCTGAGATGGACACTTAGAATAATTTCTCTGAGTGAATTTTTTTATAAGTTCGTCATCAAAGCTATCATTGCGCATTTGATTTTTGAAGCAAAATGATCCCATCTAACAGTTAGAGAAACTCCCGGAAAATTCAAACTGAGTTCCTTGAACAGGAACTCAGAGCATAAATATTTCTAATGGTTCCATGTCAAAAAAACACAAACAAAAATAACACACATAGAAAACACATGCAAAAATAACACACCCATGAAAAACACATACATTGAAAAAAAAAATTTGTTGTAAGAAAGTTTACCTACTTGAAGAAAATCTACTTCACTCAAGAATTTCAATATACAGAGATAGAGAAATTGTGAAGGAAAATTTTGAATTTTCTTGCTACAATTTTTTTTTCTCAGTGTACACAATGAAAAATAAGAGCAATGGTCACAAAATAAGAAATCAAATCGCTATTTCAAAATGTGAACAATCTGGGATTACTCAAAAATCAATAATAAGAGGAAAAAGGGGAACAGCTATAACGTACATGAGAATGAATTTACCTAACACTGAACAATAAATATCCAATAAGATTGTGGAAGGGGAATTAAATGACAAGTCAGCTCTGAAAATAAAGTAAATCAATCAGTGATAATGTCACAGCTGATTATGGAAATGAGGCTGATAATCCACTGGAATATTTGAGGGCAATTGCCTACAATATAAGTTTATAAAATTTATTCATTCATTCATGCATGTAATTAATTGAAGAAAGGAAGCGATTAATAAATTGCAAATGTTCCTACCCGAAATATTTTTGCTGTGTGTTATTTTTGCATGTAATGTTCATGATTGTGATATTTTTATTGTGTGTTATTTTTGCATGTAATATTAGTGTTACGTGTTATTATGACGTGTTACTTCTCTAATTTGCTAGTTTTTTTTTTAATTTCTGCTTTCGGTCGTTGCAGTGCAGAAAATAGGAAACCACTGCAGGATTCCATTCGCCATTGATGTGAATCGTATTTAATCCATCATGTATAGTTGCTACGTGAAGTATAAGGAGAAAAATATATTTTATAAGAATGTCAATTTTTTCATGAATTATTTAGAATCGATACAAAGTCATTTCACCTAATGAAAAAACGACTGATTTTCATCGACTGAAGTGATTACAATTTTTTTATTCGGTATGTACTAAATAGTTTATAAATCTATGTGAATTTAATAATCACGAATTGACATGAAAAGTATAAGAATCATTCATTTATTTATAGAAATCCTCGACAATAGAAACCGTCCATCCTTCGGTTAGTGTCGAATTGTATAGAATTCATGAACTCGTTGATTTAGAATAGATATTATTCAATTCAAATGAAGTATTGTCTTGAGTGTGAAGAAAAATATTTTCACAGGTCTATTTTTTATATGAATAATAATAATTCTTCATGAATTTATGAAGATATTGACTGTGTGAAACGGTTCGTTCTTTTTTTTGCTTTTTCCTTACTATTATCCTCAAACTAGTAATGAGAATTGCTCGAAAGAAAGACACCATAAATATCATCAACCGTTCGACTTCAATCATAAGCAATGCAACCTCTGAGCTGACCAACCGATCAATAAAAGACCCTTGAAGTGGTGGGATCATTCCTAATCCTTATTTCCCTCTACTGTCGAGAACAGAAAAGCTCTCACAAGCAATTGAACTCTAAGGGTTCTCAGAGTTGGAGCTCCCAGCTTTGTGAATTGCAATCTCTGCGAAACATTGAATACCTACATGGCGTGCACCTGAAAGCCGTTTCTATTGTAAGCATTACTGGCTGTAAAACTGAAACTCTTGCAGGTTAGTTGACCGTAATTCCTACATAATGATTCAGCGAAAAATTTGACCTGTTGAACAAAATCATCATTAACAAGAAAAATTCAGCAGTGCATTAGCAAAAGGACTGAATGAGGAAATTACCAAATTTCCAAGTTGCTCAAAAATTTTTGCCTAAAATTCAAAATAGCAGTGCCGATAATAAGAATCATGTACAAATTTGAAGGTCCTTCCTAGATGAATTTTCCATAAGTTATACGGATACAACTGCACTTGTATTGAGCTGCTCCGTTTTTACTTTCGAAATTTCAGCAAATACAGTATTCAACCAAATTAGATGAGATAGCTCCTCTACGGTGCATTTCCATGCAACTAATTATGATCTGTATCCCTCAAGGCTAATAGAAGGAAATCCAATTCATTTATCTGTACTTGTAATCACAAGCTGCTCTTCTTCGTATTTCATTCTGCACAAGGGAGTTAGTGTTTAATCATTCCTCTAGCACTGTCTAATAAGAGATTCAGAGAAACGCAAAATGGACATGATCTCGGTTATGATGATTCGTAGATTTATGCGCTTCTCATTCCTCGTGATCACTACCAAGGTGAGTTAGACTCGGTCTGATTTACGAATCGAGTACTTCAAAAATTACCAATAGCAAGCATGCAACCGAAGATACCAGTCCATCTGTGATATCTTAAGCGAGTGGCGAGGATTATTTGGTATCAAAAAGTAGTTGAATCCCCGTAATAGACATTAATTTTTAAGAATATAAATAATGTATTTCACATAAAGCCACCTTAACAGAGAAGAACGGGTAATTTTGAAGTAGTCACTCGATAACAAGCATAATATTAATGCCCATTCATCTTGAATCATGACGAATCATTCTTAATATTTCAAATGTATCTTTTCATACCTCAAACTATTCAAATCTGATACTGCAATGTTCATGGTGACCCGTATGAGGAGATGTTCACTGCAAAACATATCTTAAACAATACATGAGTTAACATATAGAGTTTAGCTAACAAAAAAAATCAAAATATATACTCAAATTTATAAATTTACTGCATTCTTTCATGATATTCCAGAATATATTTCTTATAATATTCATAGAGTTTCATACATCATTTTCTGCAAATAAATTAGACACGTACGAAAATATAATTGCAAATATATTATTTCCATTGTAAGAAATATATATTAGCAATCATATTTCTATTATCAAATAATAAAATATAACATAATATACTGTTGATTATTTCTTCCTCTGAGAAAATCTAGAATAACCTAAATGGTTCAGATGAAGGAACAAAACAGTGGTATTCGATTATCATGATTTTATTAAGGGGGGGGGGGGGGGGGGGGTAAGGGTTCACTCGTGAAAAAAAACACTCTTTTTACGAATTTTTTTTAGACGTATGGATTGAGAAAATTTATTGAAAACTTTTCGACATTATTAAGCATGAATCCAACAACATTGAGTAATTTTTTGATGCAGAAATATCCACAAACAAGCCGGTGACGGAGCTTTTCCAAAAAGGAAATAGACAATTTGCGGTAATCACTGTATCTCAGCTGGGACTTATCAGAAATTAAAAAACCATTGAAATTTAGTCAAAGAATCATTAAATCCTTCCCCCAACGTTCCCTGGTAATTTTTTTTTGCATTAAGGGGGTTTTTCATCTACAAAATGGCGCAATTTTCCGTAAAAAATAGCAGTTTTTACTTTAGATGACCACCAAAAATTGAAAAATGAAAAAAAAAATTATCAGAGATCGTTGGGCGGAGGATTTAATGATACTCTGACTGAATTTCAATGGTTTTTTATTTCGGTTAATTTCCAGCTAAGATACAGTGATCACCGCAAATCGTCTATTTCAAAAGACGTTCTTGAAAAAGCTCCGTCATCGACTTCCTGTGAATATTTTCGCAGGAAAAAATTACTTCATATTATTGAATCTATACTTAACGATGTTCAATGGGTTACAATAAATTCGCTTAATCCATACGTCTAAAAAAAATTCGTAAGAAAAGCGTTCTTTTTCACGCGTAAGTCCTTCCCCCCCCCCCCCCCCCCGTGAATGAATTCCAAGAGATATAATGCCATACCTTCATTTAATTTCATTATTCCATCCTTTTTTCATAGGAACTATTTTCACTTCTACATTCATAATATATATTCTAATTTTCTTTCACAACTCCTTGAAAAAAATGCAAAATCTATGAGGTCATTAGTGGAGATATCCTGAAAGAAATGAATTTTTTCAAAAAAGGGAAGGAGAACTTCTTGGTATTTTGACAAAAAAAGATTGAATTTCTAAAAAAATGCCAAATAATAATTTCTGACACGTGATTTTTACAGAAAATGTTCTCAGCTCTTCAATAAAATGGCGAGAAAAACCTATCTCCAAGACTTCTATTAATTTCAGGAGTTTTCCATAATACAGACATCAAAAACTTATCTGTGTCCGTTACGCCCGACCTCCCCATAAACAAGCAGTCCCTCATTTAATGCGCTATTCACCATTTCTTCCTTACAATTTCTGCTAAAGCATTAGCATTGCACTCTCGAATGGCTGTTCTTAAATTTCATCACTATTATTTCTATTGAACTAAATTTTGTTCATCTCAGATTAGTCTTGCTAAAAAATAAAAAAAATTATTTTGTTCTTCTCCATTGTCATTAATTTTTTTTCTGCTAGAAAGTACAGTATTTTGTATTTCGTAGGACGATTTCCTATTAAAGTAATTCCCATAATAATGACTGACGCATACGTATGTGCTAGAAATATGTCTCATCAATTCTAGTAATGCCTCCGAGAAGTCAACACGAAGTTAAAAATGTACTTGTTACGAGTACAAAAAAGTACTTGTGACAAGTACAAGGCAATACTTGTCACGAGTATTGTTTATACTTCTCACGAGTATTTTCCTATATTTTATTCGTGGCCGTTATACTCATGATGAGTACCAAATTACACTCCCCGCTACTATTTTCTTATACTTCTCACAAGACTACTGTACCCAAGTACTAGTTTGTGCTTGTCACTAGTATATTTTTTTCAAAGTGTATGCTCAGCGATTCAGGATATTCTTAGAATATCTTGCATTCCAAGAAACAGGTAAATGTGAGTATAGCACACCTATTCTATATCTCATTCAGTCTGTCCAACAAATGAATTAAATTTAATTCAAAATTGCTGTATGAAGGAACAGCGGCGTGGGAATAAGACTGAGTGAGTGAGATTTCAAGGCAATTCGAATGGAAATTTGGTATAGAACTGGATAGCTCAATCGGTAGAGCGCCCGACATTATCCTTCGGGAAACACTGTTAGACTATATCCATTCTATCACTGTTATTCTTTCCTTCACTGGTCTAAATAATTAAAAAAAAAAAAAAAATTACAATATCGTTAGTAAATACACTGCACTGCTATGGTGCATTCTCCCTTTTTTGCTTCCGAATGGAAGCATTGTAAACGCGATTTTTTTCGATTTCGAGATTTCATCGGAATATGACTCAGAATGATCCAAAACGTCGAGAAATGACATTTCTAAAAAATGTCTGTATGTGTGTGTGTGTGTGGGTGTGTGTGTGTGTATGTGTGACAGATATCAGCTCATTGCTCAGCAACGGTAATACTTAGTGAGCTGAAAATTTAACAGTACTTTCCCTCTCCATGCAAATTGCTGTCAGTGAAATTTGAGCGAAATCGGTTGAGTACTTTTCGAGAAAACTCAAATTTTTGAAAAATCGTTTTTTCGACTTTTCTCCGCGAAAATTTGATTCACAGCCCTCACACTCAGCGATGAAATACATCTCATTTGAACTCACAATTTTCACTCGGGGTAAATTTTGCTCAGATTTTTCGTTTGCAGATAATTTCAATTACAGTGTTTTTCATCCTGAATTTACTATACACGATAGCTCAAAAACTATTTGAGTTAGAGACTTCAAATTTCGCCAGTTTGTGCATCTAAGGAGCGAAAAGTTTGGTATTGAAATTGGGCGAAATCGCTCCAGTAGTTTCTGAGATATTGGCCAAAACCCATTTTATGAAAAGAGGTTCTATCTCGAAAACTATCCAAGCGATCACATCCAAGTTCAGCTTAGAAGATTCATCTCAATGAGCCCCACAAATGGTGATAATTTCAGATTTTTCAGAAGAAGTCTCTTGTAAGGATGTTCGATAAATTAGTTTTTTCAATAATCACGGTTTTTCTCAGCTTTCTCCCGAAGAACACTACTATTTTTTATTTCACCCTTCGAAAGTAGACAATTTTTTCTACAAAATGAGTACCTTTTCATCCTGACGACAATCAGAAAGAATAGAAATCCTATTTGGAACCCGAACGGCAATTTTTGTTCTCCATCATAGGATCTGAATTTTCATCTAATATTGAATTTTTATGTACCATGTGATATTATTGCAATTCAATCGATTATTCTGAGCTGAGATTTGTAGGGATCTATAAGTGCGTATTTCTTGCGAGAATAATGTTATTTTTTGAGCGATTGAAAAGATATTAATTTATATAGATATTCGATTGATAATAGGTAAGATCCCATTCGGAAGCATTTTGCCAATCGAATTGGCAAAATATTAAATGTCACACAATGAGTGGGGTTTGCAAATAACGCACAAAGGGTGGAACTCCTGCTTGTTTCTATTAATGAAAGCGTAGTTTTTTTCTATTTTTTACATTCACTGAGTATAGATATTATTCGAAATTACAAAAATAAATTATAAACCACATAAAAAGTTATGTATATTGTTTTTTTATGAATGATGTTAGGAAAATGAATTACTTCTCTTTCCTTGCATCAACACTTCATATTGTTAAAAAGTCGAAGTTCGAGAGATGTTTGTATCCATTAACTTCACTAATTATAACTTATAATATTAATGATTATAGTTTTTTCTACACTGTTTTCTACTGTACATATGTAAATAATATCTTTTTATAGTGCCAATAAAAACTGTTGTTATCAAAAAAAAAAGAAAAAAAAAAAGTAGAGCGCCCGACATGACATCGGAAGATCCTAGGTTCGACTCCCGGTGCAGGACTATCCAATTTTTTCTCGAAAAAATCTTGAAAATGGGATAAGTATGTTTATAGACACACTTGCCAAAAAAACATGTATTTTACGATATTTCAGAAAAATATAAATTGAACATTGAAAAATATATTCTTAAAAGTATAATCAGAAGGTATCCTTTTTTTTGGTATATTGTGCTGAATACTTTTTACCATACATAGCACTTAAAGCTTAGATGTACATGTTGCTGAAAGCTGACATTGCTATTTTCAAGGTGCTCTTCTTCATAAAATAAAGCAAGATCCATTTAATCATTCCATTTACCTCCGCATTTGAATTCATCTCGCGTCAGTGAACTATCCGGTTTGAAAAAGAAGGCATATCTTGTGCCGATTTCTTCTGGTCTGTATTACACATAACAACGACATGTTTAGTTCGTTCGTCCAGTCAGTTTTGCATTGCAATTAGTTATCATAAAACATCTCGAAAGTGCGATTTCATCTCGTTCGGGGAAATGCTCGGCGTTATTTAAATAATAATGCTTGCGATGTATTAAATTCTAAATTATGACACCATTTTCAAGGAAAGCCTTCCGAATTTTGAGCTGTTCGATAATGAGATTGGTTCAGTCGTTCTAGAGATGGGATGATTCCTCAAGAAATAGATTTTTTGCGAGAAAGGAAGACCAGGACAAAATGGTCCTGCGGGGCAAAGTGATCTAGGATTTGTTTTGAAAGTGAAGGGCTTTACGAAAATATTTGAGAAAATACGCAAAGATCTAAGGATGCTGGAGCATCTTCTCTATTTTTCCCTAGATTCTTTCTTGGAAACCTCCATTTCGGAAAAAAATCCCGAATCATTTTAGTCCGGTTTTTCCTGCGTTTCAATCAGTAAAATCGATGTCACTTGGTTTTACATATTATATAATGATTATATTAATCTAATAGACACAAATGTTAATTCTTCATCAACTATTATTATCTTAATGAGCTTTCGTATTCGGAGATGCCCAAATTGCTTTTTTTAACGTTCTGATTTGAATCTGCCGCTCCCCACTTTCTCAAATACGCATAACGATCAGCTTTTATCATCCTGGCGTCCAATGAATGATCTCGGACAACTTTCATTTCGGAGGGTTAATTCATGAAAAAAATTTTGATGGTTAGCTTCATCGAAACAGCTTGATAATTTTCTATTTCTGAAGGAACAATGTCTCCTCTCTAAGGTGCCCATGAGTTTATCATAGAAATTTGTCTAGTTCATTTATCGAAATTTTATTATCAAGATCTTTTTATCTTCATTGTTAAGAAAAAAATTTTCCTTCCTTAGTAATGAAATCACATTATGAGCTTTGTGCTTGTTCATCTATTTCTTGAATATCTTTGCTTTTTCTACATATTCTCCCCTGATAAGTGAGAATACTTTGTGGTGTAGATTATAAAAGTGAAATCCTCTTTCAAGCTGCTTCTGGTGGCTTCGCCTCAGCATTGCTCTTAGCACATTATTCGTGTGAACGAACATTCATCGGTTATTAGTGTACTCATGCGAGCAGCTACTTTATATAAAATAATTCTGAAATTCCGTAAACTGAATAATGAATGTAAAATATCTTCCTCAGTTTACTAGTATCTTCAGTTTTCGGAAAATTAAATTCAAAATTCCTTCTGAAGTATTCTGGCCATTTCTCGGAACTTTTGCCGTTCACCGAACTGCGGAAAAAACAGAGTCGTATTCCTCTGTTATCTCCGTATTTCAAATGAATTATAATTATTCACTCAGATTGAAAAACAAGCCATAGTTCTTTTTTTTTATTGACAAATAATAGTTCTGTTAAGAGATACTGATTCCTCTACCGCATTTTTAACTCAATAGTATTTCGACTATGTTCCTATTTTAATCCAGCTGGCAAAAGCAAAAGATTATCTCCATTGTTGACGAAACTAAGAGAAGAAAATTCCCTTGGAAACAAAGTTCACGAAACTATCCGTCGTAAAACGTTGGAAAAAAAAATTTACTCATGAATGCACAGCATCGATGCTCTCAAGAAAAGTCGACAATTTGAATTCTCCAACAGTATACGAAAGAAGTGGACGCCTGAGATTTTGCACTGTGGATCCTGAAATTGCTGAAGAGAAAGTAGAGTAGAGAACTTTTTCCACGAAAGTCGTATACATGTTTGACCCCTATTAACAGGGTAGCTTCACTTCTCAAGTAAACGTGATCACGAGACTGACTTCTTTATATATAGACGATGAAAAATAAACTAAACTGGAGCAGACGAATTCACTTTGATTTGCATAAGAGTGGTTGATCTTTGTGGAATGCTTCAAGATTACTCTGATCGTTTACTTGAACTTTATTCCATCATGTAAAATCAGACAAGTTGAAAACTCAAATCTTTTTTCTACACGTCTCATTAATTCCCTTTGATGTTTTTTCTTGAAACGCTGCGTTTTCCTTGAATAAATAAGTGATTCGATTTGTTTGTTGGAAGTTAAATTTAACTGATCTATTTTTCCATTTGAATTTTGTACTTGAATATTCATGCATTACTCTATTTTAAATGAAGCAACTTTAAGCCGAAATATTTGGACATAAACTATCATGAAAGTTAAGAATCTGTCGTGTTTTTTTTATGAGAATTCAGAAGAAAAAGAAGAGAGCTTCATTCACTTTTACGAGGGATGAAGGTTGGTAGCACGCGAGCAATTGCTTCCTTATAACGCGCCAGGTGAGGCGAATCTTTTATGAGCCTCGGGTTCTTTGAAATCAGAGAATAAATGAGACATCAACACCTGAGGATAAAAAGAAACGCATTCGTTATAGTTTGACGACTTGTTGATAAAATGTAAACCATATAGTTATAGTGCCACTGGACACTCTCAATTTTCGCTGGCACGTACTAATGAACATTATTCTGCTTTGTAAAATGAATTTAGAAGAGCAGATTTGCATTCCCAGTAGGTGAAAAGATATCTTTCTCGAGAATTCGTTCAAGCAGAATGAATAACGCCTCATTTTTCCATAGACAATATTTCTTATTGCACGGAGAGGAGAAAGAGTGAAAATTATGATTTCAGACTCACAATCATGTAGTATTACATCCTTCTGATGTTCGTTATATCAAAATACATCCAAAACTGAAAATCTAATTATAACATTTCGACATACAATGGTCTATTTCTGCGTTGAATCATTTTTTCCTCGAAATTCAATTTTAATCATAAGTTGAGAAATGAAAATCATAATAAGATGGGTGAATAATGCTTCTTGCCAATCGAAAATTAGAATATTGATAACTTACATTCTTTCGATTTCAATTAACAATAAGTACAATAACTTTTTCGACTGTTACAAATATTGCATGGATACTTTTTGAGGGAACCAACTATTGAATTTTTATGGTTTTGAATGAAATTATTTGTTTAGACGTGTGAAACTGATTTGTGAATCTTGTCAAGTAGCTGAGGTCTACCCCATATTAGTCATGGTCTTCGCAAAAAACTATAGTGCGGGTACAAATTGGGATACGTTGAAGACAAAGGGTGATCATGTTCGATCATAGACAGAGGGTGAAGAACGAGCCTACTACCAGCAATATGTGCGACAGCCCATGTAGGGTTTCCCGACATCCACAGGGTGACCAATGTTCGGGCCAAATTATTTTATACGATTTTGGGCAGTCGATCAAAGGCCAAAGTACGAAACAATATCGGGTCGTCGATATTGGTTCCGCTAATAAGCCCGATATTCTTCCCAACGTCGAGCTCTGTATATTGGGATGGTGAGTTAGATCGTAACTCGGTTCTATATCGAGTAGCCGAATATCGGGAAACCTATATCTATCCGAAATCGCACGTAATTCGCGTAACTGAAGTTCGGCTGCTCTACTTTTGACGAAAATATTTCCAACAATAAGTTGATAATTTTTCTTTTTGATTAATTGCCATATTTTTTTATTTTCCAACATAACGATTGAAAAATCACGCCATAATTGATTTTCCTTCAATTATTCTTCTTGCTAATGATTGATTCGTGAACTAAATTTAAAGAAATATAAAAATAATAAATAAATGTAAAATAGAATAGATATAAAAATTGATCAAGAAAAAAAATCTTCTCTTTCTGCCATCAAGTGATTCGATCATCAATAGAGGAAAAAATAATACTGAAATAAAACTTTAATTTTCAAAAATAGGGGAATTTTTCTGTAAAAAAAAATGAATATTCCATTAAGAGATATATGTAGTTCTGTTCCTCGGTTCTTACTTCATTTTTATTATATTCCTCTTAATAAAGATAGCCATATAAACAATATAAATATCAATATGAATTTAGACCAAATGATTTTTAGATTCATATAGACAGTATGATTCTGTCAAAGTCGAATAGTGATGGTCCAGTCGGCAGCGCGCAAGTTTCATCATCCGACGATCGAGGGTTCAAAACCGCCTGTGGGAATTAAAATTTGTAATGATAAAAATGACTTTGAAATGATTAACATTGAAATATAAATAATAAAAATATAAAATTACGGAATCTTAGAAAAAAAAAATGATAATTTTCTTTTTATTTCATGTTTAAAATTTGTTTTTATATTATTGAGCGTCTGTCGAGTTCGATATCGGACTCGATGTTGGGCGTATATGGTAGCGCTAAGTCGAAATTTGTCACATCGAATTTAGCCCGATGTAGGGCCGAATTCAAAACCCTATTCGGGTCGAAATCGGATGCGATGTACGCCCTATTTGGTTTTCGATTTCGGCCCGCTGTGACATGCCATTATTGGCTCGAAGTTCGCACCAATATAGTTCCCCTATATCGAAACTCGGCAATTCGACATCGCCCCGAATTGCGGCCAATTTCGGTTTCCTACATGGGAGGTGTCTCTAACGCTTTGACTTCAAAATATCTCATTGGACTTGTCACATGTTTCTGTGTTACGTTCTCCTAATTACATTGAGGAAAATTTGAAGTTTCGTTAAGTGTTCCATATTCTATCAAATAGGAACATTGTTAATCGATCAAATTACTTTCAAATTATGTCGATGTAGAAATCAATCCATTTAGTGCCGATGTACCCGACTAGAAATTTTGCCCGGCACGCCTGCTGTCGCACTTGGTACTGATCCGGAATAAATACGGTTATCCTGATCCGGTACGCTGTTGTTGCGCCTGATCAAATCCGGATCCGGAATGAATATGGCTATCCTGATCAGGCACGCCATGGTTACACCTGATCAGATCCTGATCCAGAGTAGATATAGCTATCCTGATCCAGTATAGGATAGGCCTGCATGATCAAATCCGGATCCGGAATGAATATGGATATCCTGATCAGGCATGCCGTGGTTACGTCTGATCAAATCCTGATCTGGAGTGGACATGACTTCTAAATGAAGAGACCAAAAAACACAACTAATTTCTACAGAATCTTGAAAAGAATAAAGTCTCGAGTCAGTATAAAAAAGATAAAATCAATCAGATTTGTTAGAATGACTGAGGAGAATATTTTTGAGGGAGATGGGTGTATTCGAATTTTATTCAAATAAATTGGTTGAATAATTGGTTCCGCCGGATGAAATGGATGAAAAAATGCTTAGAAAGGTTTTTTGAGTTATAATCTATCATTTATAGAAAGAAGTATCTATCACTACGCGATTATTTAATTTTTGAATTTCCAAGGACTCTTTCACAAAAAACGACTCAACGTTTTTTCAACTGAAGAGCGAGGAGCTCGAAAAACTCGAAAAGTATTCCATCAAAATTTATCATATCATTATAACAGCCACTGCAATGCGAACATAGTCCCTTCACGGAGAGGAATTTCCATAAAAAACTATGTAACCGTCTTTTATTTGTAGACCAATCATTACTGAACCACATCTTCAAAGTTGGAAGGTAGGATAAACAAATTTTCAATCAGTCTTCTGGAAATTCCTGAAGAAGGTTCTGAACATCATAGCTCACTCAAAAGTCGTGACTTGTAGAATTCCTCAATTCGAGAGAACATTTGGAGCTCATCTTGGGAGTTTCTTTAGGTACAGCGAAAATGGTTGGAGAATTAAAGAAATTTAAGAGAATAGTAGCTGGAAAGATACCAGCCATGTAATTTTTTTCAAAAAATTTCACCTGATTTGTCTTTACAGAGAAAAAGTATTGGTAATGGTAAATCCTACAACCTCATTCATGTGAAAGAATCATTCATAAAAGTGAAAAATAGAGTTAATTGCATATTCTTCAGTTACAATATTGCAGCGTTGTATTGTGAATGCTTGGTGTGTAATTTCAAAGTGAAGCACTGTGAGTATCTGAGCTTATGCGAACCCCAATGATGTAAAAAGGAATAGGAGAACGACCAATTTTATCAACCGAACATTATGAATATATTCAATGAGCAATGTTGCCGCTATAAATTTAATTTCCTCTTAATTTTTTTAATTGACAAACCAAATAGAAATATTCTCTGACATTTTTGAATAAATCTTGAAGAATGATCATTCTAAGAACCTAAAAATATTCTACCAACTTCAATTCACAACGTTATAACATTTGCTTGAAAATACAACTTTTTGCAGGAGAAAAAAAGACCTTCCTTGAAACTCATCTTTCCCCTCCCTTGCAATCATTATCGAAACTTTCCAATTCACGTTCTGCAAATATTGATCCCAGGAAAGAGAAAAATTAAAAATTCTGTCAATGGTAATCAATGAGGAGAAATGCGTTATTACTTTTTTATTGATCGAACAAAAAATTCAATTGAATCACTTCATGTTTGAATTACATGGATATGACAGCAGTAAAACAAGAGTCGTCGGAATTTCAAGGATTCGTAACAATTCTGAATAGAGAGGAGCCGTTTCCGCATACAAACTCGTGACCAATTCCACACATCATATTATCAGATTAACTACCATACGGTACTGCCAATACTTCTAAAAAATGTCGGAGATATTCAGGATGAAAATATAACAAATAGGATTAATGTTTCATACATTGATTTTCCCCGTGTGATTCACTACTTCTTCTCCCATGTACGGGCGAAGGAACTCGTCGAAATTTGCAGCAATTACATGATTTCAAATACTCTTATGGAGGAGATCAAAGTAACACGGACTCGCAAAGTGAAATAAGCCAGAAGTTAAAGAGGGACTCTATGGAGAAATCTGAAAAAAGTCGTAAAAATATTTCAAAGGGTCAGCCTCATTGCGTGATTTCTATGAAAAAATTTCATAAAACGCTTCACGCGATTGAAAATTCGCCTCATGCTGCTACGCAGGTCCGTTCTGCTCAAGTCCCCTCTATGTACCTTCTCTGAGTACTATGAGAGGTGACGAGGGGACCGCAATCAGGATATTAATTGCATTCGTTAGTAATCGCAACCTTTCAGTGATTACCTCAATCATTGCATAATGGTGTGTTCCACACTATTTCAATCCGCCCTCATGGGTTTTTTGCAAATCCCATCAGATTAAGTTGCATTTGAATATTTATAATTTTTCAAATATCTATTTTATGAAGGAAAAATAAAGGTTTCTTTTCATTATAAAAAAATAGATGGTAAAGATAGTTGATCTCTCTATCACCAAAAATTATTTCCACATTTATTCATTCAATCAATAAAACATGAGAATATTCGAAGGATTATGAAGTCTAAAATGAATTATGAAAGAAAATTTCGTCCAATAGAGTCATGGATAACCATGAATAGATATTGATGATACACAGGGATTAAATTCAAAAAAAAATTAATCTGAAAAGCAATGTAAATATAACTTTGTTGGTGTTGAAACAGCTTGAATTTCTAGAGATTCATCACTTTCATAATTTCTCTGGAGAATTTTTCTTCTTCTCTTCCATTGCACTTTTTGAATGATAATTTTTCAAATGATATCTCGCACGAGAAAGAATGAAAACTCAAAAAAATACAATTCGTGCAAAGAGTTTACAAAGACAGAAGTGAGTTACTGGATGACAACTGAAATACATTTGAATTTTCCATCTTATAGAAACTCCTTTTTCATACTTCACTCAACATTTCAAAGGGAGTAATGATTTTTCTCTTTCTTTAGTATCTTTTCTGCATATTTCTTCGGAGAATAGTAGAGTCTCAAGAAATCGTTTGAACACATTCGTGAATACCAGGGGAGAGTGTCTTCTTATATTTTTTTTTTATTTTTATGTGCACAGCTATAGGTGAGTGAAAATGGGTGTTTTAGTACAGTAGTTTTTTTTCTTTATATCCCTTTCCAGTAGAAAGTACATCAAATACAACAGCTGAAATATGAAGAAGAACTAGTGAGAGTATTAAATTCTTTTACTTCTTACTCCCTACATATTGAAGCATTAAATACTCGAATAAAGCTCGAACAGAAAGAATTTCTCCAGTAAAGTGCAGCGTAATGGAATACGATTCGATCAATAATATTGTTTATATCACAGGATATAGAATGAATAAGATAAATATTACTGAATTTTTTTATTATTTTTGAACGTTATAAAATTCATGAGAAGAAAACATCTCTTTCCATTACAAGTGATGTCGCAGAGTTGACAATTGATATGACCTCATTTGGTTTATCCAGCGAGTCGATAAGCCAAAGTGTACCAGTCTGGCTAGCTGCCCAGATGATCCTTACTACAATTGAGATCACACGGTGGTTGCTTCCGACATCTTAGTGAAACGTTGATCCATTAATTGTTAAACCAAAGATGAAATTTTATTGATAGAAATTCTCGTTTAGGATTTACTGGGCAAATGGCGATTGTTCAATAGAAACCTTTTTTCTCGGATAGTGATGGTAAATGTATAGGTAATCATGAAAATAATTTCGTATGAATGAGAATTAATCGTATAAATAAGAATCATATGAAGAAATTTCTGCCATGTGTTAACCTTTGGGATGTGTATTCGAATGAGCCACAAAATTTTTGAAATGTGTGAAGACACAAATATTGTAGGAATTTTGTTAAACTCAGGTGATTTCAAAATTTTGAAGTATGAAGAAGATGTCTGTCGAACGTCTAATCATTTTCAAACAATTGAGGATGACATATGTGTCACGTTAAGATTTACATCCGAACCCGAATGAAAAAAAATTGTTTCGAAGCATTTTTTGGACAGCAAATCAGTAGCGGAGTTGTAAAAGGGGTTAAGCTGTAGGATCGTAGATTTCTAGGGGGCGATAAACTGATTCCATGCGCCTTGATGTAATTTAAATCAAACCTACCGTGTATACCGGATACCGAACGTCAAATAACATTCCAAAGAGTTTTCACCCTCACAGTTCACCCCTTCTCTCTTTTCTTTAACTGAACTCGAATTCGTCTTTGTACTAAAAGGGCTAAATCGAGTTAACTCTTCATTCTCTTTGGTCGAGAGGAAGTTATTACGACTTAGTCTAAAATGAACTGGGGGCTGGGAGGTGGTATAAGAATACGATAGTAGGGACTCCAGCAGAAATAGGAATATGGAAAACAATTTTAAAGAAAAAATTTGTTACAATCAGAAAAATTCATGGAAGTTCGGAAGGGGAGCTCATTCGACGTCTCCATTTTCTTTCGATGATCGCTAGCTTTTCCCAAAATGAATCACAAATAAACGTATATATTATTTTCTTCACTGACTCTGAAATAATACACTGAATAACATTATTATGAAACGACCAATTTTAATCTGTCAATCCAGTATACAGAGTCACCCATGTATTATAATTTACACGAGTGTGCGCTAGTCCACTCATCGATATGATAGATGACGTACCTGAAGAATGCAATTAAAATGTGATAGTTTTGAATTATGGGATAGAGGATTCTGAAATAATACGAGTTCTCTTATTTTAATTTCTCATTTATTAATTACTGCACACCTAAGGTATACACACAGAAAAAGCTGAGCAGAGAATATGTTTTTTCTGTTCATATTATATGCACTATGCAGTACATATAATATGAACTATCGTTTTTTGCATAGAACATGCGCTATTAGTACATAAAATATGCACTATTTGAGCATATTTTATGTTAAATTTTTTCCGCATAAAATATGCTCATGATGCGCATATTTCATGCGTTCTGGGAATGCATAGAATACGAACTTATAAATAACATAGAATATGTTCAAAGTGAACATAAAATATGTTCTAAATGAACATAAAATATGTTCTAAATAAACATAAAATATGATGAAAAAAGAACCATTATACGATAAATGATTTAATTGTTCTGTTTCCCAGCTTTTCGTGAATATCTCGGTGAATAAGCGAGATAGAGCGAAATAGATATCAATATTGAATCGGGAGAGAGTTTTTTTTCAATTTTTCGCTATCATCTCGGTAAATAAGCAAGATAGAGCGAAATGGAGGGTAATTCGGGATTAGGAGGGAGTTCCTCCAGCTTATCACGATTATCTTGGTAAATAAGCGAGATAGAGCGAAATGGACGTTAATCCTGCAGAAGGAGGGGGTTTTTCTAGATTTTCGTGATTAACTTGGCAAATAAGCGAGATAGAGCGGAATGGACATTAATATGGGAGCAGGAGGGAGTTCTTCCAGCTTATTTCGATTATCTTGGTGAATAAGCGAGATAGAGCGAAATGGACGTTAATTCTGGAGAAGGAGGGGGTTTTCTCAGTTTTTCGTGGTTATCTTGACGAATAAGTGAGATAGAGCGGAATAGACATTAATATGGGAGCAGGAGGGAGTTTTTCCAGTTTTTCATAACTATCTCGGTGAATAAGCGAGATGGAGCGAAATGGACGTTAATATGGGATCAGCAGGTAGTCTCCTCAACTTTTACAATCATCTCTGTAATTAAGCGAGAGAAGGTGAAATGGACGTTATCAGGAGAGAGTTTTTTCAGTTTTTCGCCAGTATCGGTGGAATAAACGAGATAGAGCGAAGCACACATATGGAATTATGAGGAAGTTTCCAGATGAAATAATATCCTTGACCCCAAATAGAAAGTCCATTTCGCTCTATTTCACTTCTTTGCCGCTATAGTCGCAAAAAATCAAATCAACTCCCCCCTGATCTCAAATTAACGTCCACTCCGCTCTATCTCGATTATTCGCCAAGATACTTACGAAAAACCAGAAAAACTTGCCGATGATCCCATATTAACGTCCATTTCGCTCTATCTCGCTTATTTACCAAGATGATGGCGAAAAACTGAAAAAACTCCTCAATGATCTCACATTAACGTCCATTCCGCTCTATCTCGCTTATTCGCCAAGATAATCATGAAAAACTGGAAAAACCTCCTCCTTCTCTAGAATTAACGTTCATGTCGCTCTATCTTGCTTATTCACCAAGATAATCGTGACAAGCTGGTTACTATTCTATTTCTCTCCGTGTAAAAACAAAAAGGCGTAAGTGTCAAAATTGGAATAAAAAATCCTAAAAACAAAAGGGCGTAACTCCAAAAATTCTCCTGAGATAAAAAAATTTATAAAAACAAAGAGGCGTAAGTGCGGAGATACGTCTTTTTCACTTTAACTTTACCAATTATATAGCGATTAAAAAGGAAATAACAAAGGGGCGTAAGTGTGGAGATACGTCCCTTTCATTTTAAAATTGGTAGTTACGCCACTTTGTTATTTTAATTTTCATTTATCCAAATAATGTTCCAGAGGCCATAAAAAACATTTTGGAGTGATGCGTGGACATACGCCCCTTTCACTCCAGAATTTCGTGTTTTTGGCACTTACGCCCCTTTCACTCTAAGGCGACGATATGTACAGTAGTACATATTATATGTACAGTACTACATATTATATGTACAGTAGTACATACACTCTAAAAAAAATATACTCATGACAAGTAAAAATAGTACTTGCAGCCAGTACATCGGAAAAACTTGGATTGAGTAAATGTTTTTACTCGTTACGAGTATAAAATAGGCTCCTCATAAGTATATCAGCTTGATCCCGAATATACTCATGGGAAGTATAAAGTATACTCAGTGCTAGTATACTTTATACTTGTGACAAGTACCTAACTAATTCTTGAGCTGGCATCATCTTGATACTTGCTACAAGCTCAGAGAGGACTGGTGGTAAGTATATTAGATCATCATCAAATATACTTGGGAGTAATACTAAATATACTGGAGAGTAGTAATAAATGTACTAGAGACAGTACTAAAGATACTTGACTCAAGTATAAGTAGTACTCATATCGAGTTTTTTTTTTAATTTATTCTAAGTATCGAATGTACTTGATGCAAGTCCGAAAAATACTCCCAGCGAGAATTTTTCATATTTTAATATTTGCCGCTTTCAAGTGCAAGGACTTAGAGGTGAAAGGGCGTAAGTTCCATTTCTTCTGTCTTTTCTTGAAATAACAAAGGCATATCTCCAGTATTTTGCATTGATATGGAATCAAGAAGGAGTTTTTCCAGTTTTTCGGGATTATCTTGGTGAATAAACGAGAGAGAGCGAAATAGATATCAATATTGAATCAGGAGAGAGTGTTTTCAGGTTTTCATTAAAATCTCGGTGAATAAGTGAGATAGAATGAAATGGACGTCAATTTGGGATCAGGAGGGAGTTTCTTCAGCTTATCACGATTATCTCGGTGAATAAGCGAGATAGAGCGAAATAGATATCAATATTGAATCAAGAGAGAGTTTTTTCGGTTCTTCACTAAAATCTCGGTGACTAAGTGAGATAGACCAAAATGGACATCATTATGGGATCACCGGGGAGTTTTTTCAGTTTTTCGCTATCATCTCGGTAAATAAGCGAGATAGAGCGAAATGGACGTTAATTCGGGATCAAGAGAATATTATTTCATCTGAAAACTTCCTCATGATTCCATATGTGTACTTCGCTCTATCTCGTTTATTCACCGATCTAGTCGCGAAAAACTGAAAAAACTCCCACCTGATACTAAATTAACGTCCATTTCACCTTCTCCCGCTTAATTACAGAGTTGATTGCGAAAGTTGAGGAGACTACCTCCTGATCCTCTATTAACGTCCATTTCACTCCATCTCGCTTATCCACCGAAATAATCACGAAAAACTGGAAAAACTCCCTCCTGCTCCCATATTAATCTCCATTCCGCTCTATCTCCCTTATTCGCAAAGATAATCGGGAAAAACTGGAAAAACTTTCTCTTTCTCCAAAATTAACGTCGATTTCGCTCTATCTCACTTATTCACCGAGTGATAGCGAAAAACTGATAAAACTCCCCGGTGATCCCATATTAATGTCCATTTCGCTCTATCTCACTTATTCACCGAGATGTTAGCAAAAAATTGAAAAAACTCTCTCCTGATTCAATAATGATATTTATTTCGTTCTATCTCGCTTATTCACCGAGATAATCACGAAGGGCTGGAAAAACTCCCTCCTGCTCCCATATTAACATCCATTCCGCTCTATCTCGTTCATTCACCGAGATAATCACGAAAAACTAAAAAAACTCCCCGATCATCCCATATAAAGATCCATTTCGCTCTATCTCATTTATTCACCAACATAATCACGAAAAACTGTCAAAACTCCTTCTTGATCCCATATCAACGTCTATTTCGCTTATTTACCGTGTGCGAGACAGTACTTGTCACAAGTATAAAGAAGTACTTGTGATAAGTACAAAAAGTACTTGGGATAAGTACAAAAAAGTACTTGTGACAAGTACAAAAAAGTACTCGTGACAAGTACCAGACAGTACTTGTTACAAGTATAAGAAAGTACTCGTGACAAGTACAAGGCAATACTCGTCACAAGTATTTTTTATACTCGTCGCAAGTATTTTTTGTACTTGTCACAAGTATTTTTTATACTTGTCACAAGTATTTTTTATACTTGTCACAAGTATTTTTTATACTTCATGTGTGGCCGTTGTACTCATGGTGAGTACCACATTACACTCATCGCCAGTATTTTTTTATACTTCTCACAAGTGTACTGTACTCAAGTACCAGCTTGTACTTGTCACTAGTATATTTTTTTTAGAGTGTATTATATGTACAGTAGTACATATTATATGTACAGTAGTACATATTATATGTACAGTAGTACATATTATATGTACAGTAGTACATATTATATGTACAGTAGTACATATTATATGTACAGTAGTACATATTATATGTACAGTAGTACATATTATATGTACAGTACTACATATTATATGTACAGTAGTACATATTTTATGCTAAGGTCGTGTGCATAAAACATGGATAATCAGAGCATATTTTCTGCGAAAAGTCAAATCATATTTTATGAAATGCTCAGTGCATATTCTCTGCTCAGCTTTTTCTGTGTGTATCTTCACTTCTCGAGATCGCCTCTCGAACTGACTTTTTGTCCCCTAACCGATACGTATAACACATCCAGTTCTGTACTCTTCTTACGTCATCTTGCAAGCATAACCTCTTAATGCAAACATTTTATTATTTAGTTCTTTCTTCTCTGAAATCATGATATGAATAAGGAAGTGCGAGAATAAACAGGGATTGGTTTTTGAATATGGCGCCACGAGTGCCTCATATAGTCATAATAATTCAAGAGATAGTTTCTCAAGTTCTCAAGGAAGAGTTCACATCCATAGTACACGTACTATGAAGCAAGAATTTTCTTTCGTGGAATTCTAGCAAAGTTAAGAAAGTAGTGACATTACTTATGGCGTTGAAAAGAGATGGAAATTACGGGAAATACTGTAAATGATCCGGTGCGTTCCAACTACTCTCAAGATTAGATGAAAATTTACATGACAGATGACATTCGAACTCAAAAACTCTATTTTCTCATTCCACTGCAATATTTTCAACGGAATTAAAATTAAATTCTTTATCTTTCAACGTGTTTCACTAAGATTTCAGCGGACGCAGAAGCTCTCCGGAAATTTCACTCATCCCCTCCTTGAAAATCAGATGGAAGAAAACCGTTGATATTCTACCTCTTCCAGTTCAAGATCTTGTTGTAAGAAAAAAACATTAATGCAATTAGCTGCAGTGTCCTCACAAAGGAGAATTTCAAAAGGAGGGAAGAAAATTTTTAAAACCAGATATTGAAACCCTCCTTCTTCCTTTAACAATGAGCCAACTTCTCGACGTTGCCCAGGGCAGTCTTTTCTGGTTGGTTACTCTCTGTCCCCTCGCTTTTCTACCCTCTATTCCATTGAATCAGTCTTCCAGCAAGAATAGGGGGCTATTGTTGCTGGTTAATTAAGGGAATTGATGGAAGATTAAGAGGAGTCTATCGGTTCGTACCCTCACGATGTGTTACCATTCATCCTATCTTACCTTTTCCTTCTATATAACTTCACTCGCTTCCTCGCTCTCTCCCTCTCTCTCATTGTCCCTAGACATTAGAAAACGTTGGTCGAATGGTCACGTTCTGTATTCCAGATATCCCCTGAGTATGACCATACTATCGGCTATGAATTCAAAGGAATCTCCAAGACAAAGTTATCATGAACTTGCCGGAATTACGAATACTTTCGCATTTCAAACAATTCGTTTCAAAAAATTCACCGTGTCATTGCAAATTTCATTTTTTCAAGGGAGTATCCCGAGAGAAAAAATAAGGTGGGCTAGAGGCAGCATTTTGGCATTTCCAAATGGTAGTTTTTATGCCACTTTTCTGGCAGCGAACTGGCGGGATTTGCGCCAAAAGCTGCCTCTATACTGCTTTTTGCATAAGCATTCAGTGGCAGCAAAAGAGCAGTCTTTTGGCAGATGCCGCATGCCAGTACCCTGCCTCTATACTGCCGTCTTCATACTGCCATATTCAATTGCTTAATCAATTTTGCTTATCAATGCCTCTAATATAGTGCAAAAAATTCGGGGATTATGTCTATCATGTTCAGTTTTTGACGCCGGTCACGCCAATATGAAAAAAGCGAATCGTTTGCGCCGTTCTCGAGATATTAACTTCAATTTTTCGACGGAAGCGGGGCTTGAACCTAGGCTGTTCTGGTTGTTCTTCGTTCTGGAGATGTCCACTTAGTCCACGCGGCTATTCTAAAATCCTTGAAAGTGTTCATTCTTATTCTGGTTTATAACTGCCCATTTTTTCACGGTAATTGCTCGCGAATGAATTGTATATATGATGAATACATGTGAACTATTTCAGAAGGAAATTATTTGGCTATTTGAGATAAGAAAATAGTCTACTCAATGTTCGTTAATTATTTGAAATTGAAGACTATAAAAAAAACATAATAAAAGACCAGTAATTGCAGTGATATCAAATAACATTCCATAAAAAAAATTATTCGAAGCAGTTATTTTCTGGTTGAGAAAATTCAATTTCAAAATATTCCGTCAACGTAGTCATAGTAGTATTGAATTTTTTGTCCTATCAATCAATTATTTTGAGAAAAATTGACTGGATACAAACGATCGGCGTGCGATCAATTAATGTGTGAAAAGATATCCTAAGTCCCCCCTCCGGATAAGAGATGCGATGTACCATAAGGAAAATAGCAGGCAAATTACAGGCAGTCTAGTGGCAGATTTGAAGAAGCGCAGCCTAACAACTGCAGCAAGGCAGGTTCATGGCACCATGCACAAGCGGGCAAATGGCATCACAAAAGCAAGCTGTATGGAAGGCGATCTTCTGGCAGCTCGAGCACAGCTTGCTGATGAGCTCATCAAAAAACTGTGTTTGAACTGCCAGAAGACGGCGTTTTCTGTTGCCCGCTCTTGTGCTGCCATTCTCCCGCTTGTAGATCGCGCCATGAAACTGTCTTTCTACTGCTACTATTCCGCCATTCCTCCAATCCACCGAGTGATCTGCCTTCACGCTGCCTGTAAACCGCCTGCCACTTTTCAATAAAAGTGATGAAGCTGCCACATACTGCTAGGAGTACGCCAGTTAGCCGCTGCTTTTTGTCAAATCTGCCTCTAATCCGCCTCAATATAATCTGTTGCCCGCCTTAATTTTTCTCTCGGGAAGTCGATAAATTTGAGTCAGTAAGATACGTTATAACACTCACCCGTTTATATTTCGTATTGTTTGCAATTTCGAACTTTGATCAATGATCCTAATATACCATTTTTCTATGGAGATTTTCCGAGATACTTAAAAACATTCGAAAAAAATGAGTAAATCCATTTTTTTTCGTACCCATCGGAATTAGCCAATAATTCAAGTCTCTATGATTTTTGTATTTTATCATAATTGGAAATGCAATAAAATTAAAGTTTAAATCTAATAAACGAAGTTTTTCGGAAATTGAGTGAAATATTTCCCATTTCACATGCATTGAATGTAGGAAGTATATCTCAAGGGAAATTAAAACTAATAAGAGACGATGCACATATGCAAAATAGCTTAATGATTATAGCCGAGTTTTCTTTCTTTACTCTGATTATATGTACATAATAGTGTTTGCTTCTTTTCTTGACACTGTTATCAGGTTTACTTTTATAGAATACGGAGAAAAGAAGAAAAGAAAGTGCCGAAATTGGTTGGAAAAATGTTGACTTTCAGCTCATTCAATGATAAAATATAAACAGAAACGATGAAAAAAATTTAAAAAATTTAAAAATGTATATTACGACTTCATTTCTCAAGCTTCTATCTCCCTAGTGAATATTCGATTTTTATGACTCACGATATTGGTTTTAACCAGGCTTGGGGCTATCCTACTCTTCCTTATTCATCATAGAAACTCCATAGAGCTAGAATATTATTTCATTTGCATATTTATTAAGACCATTTCCTTTATAATATTTCTTCTTCTCTCCTTTTTCCAGTCATTTCCTCTAAAAAGTAAAATACTGCAATTCCTGAGATAATGATTTTTGTGATAATAAAAGAATAAAAATAATAACGAATTTGTCATCTTGAATTAATTCGAACGAAATTACTCAAGAACACCGGTGAATAATAATGTAAGGTAACGGTTCCTATTCCCACCAGTACTCCCATTTGCGTTTTTCCCGGCTCAGTGTACATATTCATGTAGAAACGAACGTTTTGTCATCTATCAACTAGTGCAATATAATTGATTGTAAAGCAATATAATATATGCCAATCAATCAATAATGTGACGAGTAATCATCTGCGAGAAATTCAGTAAAAAGAAACATTTGTGTATATTTCGCACCTTTTTTCATTCTCGTATCGAATTTGAAGCTCATAAGAAGTTTCAATTCAAATGAAAAAAATAAAGAGAAAAGTCTCAATTCATTGATAATCATTGAGAAATGCTCCATTCATACATCTAACATATTTATATATTTATTCATCTGGCGAGAATGGGGATATGACGTAAAGAGAATAGGAGCATAGTGGCAAGGATGGGGTCAGGGAGGAGAAACTCTTGATTTGTAATTATTTCCAATAAAGGGTCTTTGAATCTGATAATTTGTCAAACTAAAGACTCAATTCGATGACACCAAACACCGAAAATTGTACATCATCAAATTCTTATTAGTAAATAACACGGAAACGCGTATGGTCAAGCTTAACTTGGCAACCAACGGGACATTTATCTTACTGCAATATTGGAGGGACATCCCCACTGAAAAATATATTTCATAGTTTTTTCAACTCAATTTGGAATCAATAATTGTATCACTTCCTGGATTTCTATAATGTTAGAGCTAGCCTCTACTTGACGAATGAGATTCTCGTGCTATTAATGTTATTCCTTTTCCAATTTATCTCCTCTTTCTGAAAGCATTGTGAACGCGACATTTTTCGATTTCGAGTTTTCATCGGAATTGATCATAAATGATGCAGAAAGTCGTAAAATCAAATTTTAAAAACATGTCTGGATATGTGTGCGTGAGTATTTTTACATTTATCGTTATTTTCTCTGGAATAACTGCGCTTAGTACTCTGAAAATTTGACAGTATTTTTCCTCTGTATGCAAGTCGCTGTCAGCGAAATTTCAGCGGAATGGGTTTGATAGTTTTCGGGGAGAATAGAATTTGCGAAAAAGCGTTTTTTTTTATTCTTCCTATGAAAAATCAATTCATAGCCCTCAGTTCGAGTTATGAGATTCATTTCATTGGAACTCACATTTTTCACTTGGGCTGAATTTTTCCCTGATTTTTCATTTCAGAAATTATATCAATTTTCGTGATTTCTCATATTTATACCCGAGATGAAAAATTAGGATCTCTCAGAGACTGTCAAGTTTCTCAGAGATGCCTGCGCGTCTCTTAGAGACTTGGTGCGTCTCTGGGAGATCCGCTGAACTCTCATGGTAGAGATAGAATTCTCCATGCATTCATACATCCAATTAATACTAGTATTAATATTCTATTAATATATAAACTACAGTGTCTTAGTTTTCAAATTTTCTACGTTTCCTAATTTGGATGTATTTGAGAAACAAATGATATGTTTTGAAAACTATTGGTCCGATTCGTTTTGAACAAACTTTCATCAGATGATTCAACGTAATTGGAACTTTCCTGTATACACGCGAACATGTCGTGAAAATGTGAGTTTACATGTATTAAAATCATTATAAATATTTCGGTAATATCATACTTCCACTCTGCCGAATGAAATCAAATTTTTTCGTTTTTTTTTTAATTTTTCTCTATAACCCGATGTGTTTTGATTGATCAGAGATTGGTTTCAAGATTGAGAGGCTAATAGACAAAATCTTCATCAAATTTTTCCTAAAAATCACCCAACGATTACTAGAATTCTCTAACCAATAGAACGACAAAAAAAACATCGAGGCGAATTGAGATTATCACCATGTTTTGTATGGTTTCGAAAGAAAATCTATCACATCCAAGTGTATGAACGACACTCGGGATGTTTGTTGAAAATTTTATTGACTCAAGCTCTGCCCATCTCCATTGGGTATGAAAAATTTATCTCATTTTTACGAAAATAAGTACTTTATGCACATTGTGCTGTCGAAAAAGTACTTTTTTCTTTGTCAATAACTTGTAAACATCGCATGAAATAATATCGATATCAATCTACATCATACGGACAAAAAACGAGAAGAAGCGGAAAAAAACCTCAATAAATTTAATATGGATTGAATGGAAAATCGAGGATACTCACCTTGAGTTGGAACATCTGAAAAAATTACACACAATGGTGGCAAGAACCTCGTCACACAAAACACACAGTTTTTGATGTATTACTGTCGACAACCAAAATTATACTGACGGAGAGGAGGCTCATGTGATTGATTTACCAAATTTACTATTTCCCTAAGACCATTCAGTAGTGAAGAGGTAAAACAAGATAAGTCTTTTTTTTTTTCATTAAGTTTTTCAAAAATACCTCGAAAAATAAACGAGAAAGTGCAATTTTGCCCTAGAACTCTTTTGTAACTCTTGAAATTCCCTATAAAAACAGCCGAGTAATATCACCTTATCTCGCTTAGTTTCCTAGATATTTCCTTCGAAATGACCTCAAAGATAAGTCGATTTATCCTGTTTTACCTCTTCACTACTGCATTGGTCTCTGTTTGACTTTGTATTTCACACCAACTGTCTTTGTCGAGAGCATATCGATTATTCTCATCACTACTTCACCTCTCATCAAGTTTCCTCTTTCTCTATCCATTCGAAACATTGATAATCTACTTGATTTGAATTATATTGTTATTTTTAGGAACTAAATTTTGAGAAAGTTGAATATTACATTCATTGAATTGTTAAAAACAAAAAATTACTTTGAATTTTTCGACGCAAAGTGAACATTTCAACGCATTTTTGAAAATAATGATACAATCTGAATTTTTCAAAATTTGACTCAATGAGAGTCTAGAATCTACGTCTTGTATCTATTGGACAGGAAAATTTGGAGAGAAAATATTAAGAACACTATTTTCTAGTTCGCAGAGCGATACTCCATAATTAGCAATTTTTGCCAAACTAAAAAAATCAAGATTTGACTTTTTTACTACACTGTATTTATCATCTTGGAGGAAACCCAAAAAAAATCATCGAATTTTTCTAGTTTCGCTGAAAAAAATTATTGAACAAAAATATCATCGCGGACAGGATAAAAGAAAAAAATGGCAAATCAAGTGGAGCACAAGTGTGTCTCAGCTGTCCACTTATTTTCACGAGGAACCACGCACGTTTCTCCATGCAAATCTACTCATAACTCACGGCCACCTTGAATAAAGAGTAAGAGAAAGAGAAAGAAAATGAGAGGACTGTGGAAGTTGAGAGAAAAAAAAAAGAAAAAAGATAAAGCATCTTCCCGATCCTTTTACTCTCTTATCACAAAATGGAAATCGTGGAGAAGCTTACCGGGAAAAAGAGAAAAAGAATATAGTGAGTCAGGGGGCGGGAAATTACGAAGAGAAAAACGCTCGAGATGAAGGAAGGAGGCTGTCTGAAAAACGCTCCTGTCAAGCCACTCATATGTATCGCTCTCGGAGTACCAAACACTCGACATATCTACTGAATTTGTCTCACATACTATTTTATTATTGCATCTTTTATTTATGCATTCCTATTTTCCAAGTTTCGTCACGATAAATATTGAAGACTTGACAGTTTTAGAGACAAATTTATCGATATCTTGAATAATTTTTGAATTCATGGAAGAAACGACTTTTCAATATTCCAATAAAGAGAAGTTATTGGAATTGTTCTGGAATAGATAGTCGATTTCTTCTAATATATATACATTTTCGAAGAAATGTTTTCAACAGTTTTTGAAAAAGTGGATATATCTGCATGGAAGTGTGTATGTATGCACGGATGTAGGTAAGAAGATTCTAATCAACCATATCCCGTGAATTAGTAATGAAGGGTGAGTGGTCCAGTGGTCGAACGGATAAGACTGGTCAGACACCGGTGATCGGACATAAGAAATTCAATAATTACTGATTTATTCAACAGTTCCAGAGGCACTTATTAGAGTTGATGAGCATCGTATTGTGTTTTAAAATTTATATCAATGATATTTCGCTGGATTAGTAATTTTTTCAGAATCAATACTTTAACCCTCTGAGGCCGAATCCGTGGTAACCAGTAGTGCGGCTCTTCAAGTGAGGCTAACCAATGAGCGCCCAGTACAGTACAACCTCTGTATAAGGCCTCTCTGTATAGGGCCACTTCCCCTCACGAACGCCATATCGCATACCTCCACTACCTAACGTGCTAATTCCAAAATGTATTTCTAAGCGCTGACTCTGTACAAGGCCGGCTACAAAAATTAATAAAATGGGAAATTTCTCAACTGAATAATTTTTATTTTTATTATTATATTACTTTTTTAGCATAATTGTTACATTCTCTTAATTGCTCTCTCTATATGGACCGGGATAAAATGGACCTGTGAGATAGAATAGTTCGAGATTTTTTTTTAAAGTGGTGGCTCATATGAAAAATTTGAAGAAATTCACTAACAATGGAGACATTTTAGAGCATCTTGTCAAATTTTTTGAGTTTTTTTCACGAAGTCTTTCACTTCAGAGAAAATTCTTAAATCATCCTGCCGGAGGGGTACATTCAGTGACATTTTTTAATCATTGATTTGAATTCAAATCATTGTACCAAAATAATTTTTTTTAGTACCAAAATAATTCATTACTTACACAACCACATAATTTTTCTATTGGAATAAACGAAAAATTGCCTTTCAACAGAAAAATTCTCGAACGGCCTTGTACAGAGTTTGGAAACGGAATAGGATTAGTGCGACGGACGCTCATTCCAGCGTCGCTGGTGGGGGTAGCTGAATTCTGCGAAATACCGTTTCCCCTTTCAGCCTTTTGCGGCCTTATACCGAGGTGGTACTGTACATTATAAGCTTACACGCTCCCGCTCCATGTCATGAACGGCTGGCCGTGGCAATCTTGCGAATAGCAATCAAAATCCGATTGGAAAACTGATCAGCTCATTCCTTGAACTATTAGGAGGAATAATTGACCTTTCTTAGGGGTCCTACAGACCTTCTACAATGGTAATCTAGGGTTCTTCATCGTGCTTCGGTGGAAATCGATGTGTCTAGTCACTAATATGGCAACACTGCATGACGTTGCGTTGTATCCGTGAGAGCTCTGTATGTATGTGTAGATACAGTTTGAACTATGTTTCAACTGCAGCGTTGTCAAAATTCACGAGCCATTTACGCAATAATTTTTCTCTCTTCTCTGTGACACTGGTAACATTTGAGATGATTATCTACTTTTGAACATAAAAAAATAAAGTGAAAAGATGAATATGATGAAAAGTTATTAGTTTACTGGTGATCAGAGAAATGTTCTGAATTTTCATGTTCGAGAATTGGTATTAGCTTGGAATCCTAATGCTAAAGCATCAGCATTCTCCTCTGCCTGCGTGCCCCGCGAAAGTACTGACCAACTTTATGACATAATAGTTCGATCACTGGATGAGTTCGAAGACTGGTTAACTCGCCCTAATCGGAATTATCTATAGTACAATTGATGTGCCTCGAAGTAACTTAATATTGATCAAATTTTGAATAAAATCAGCTCGGTAGGTCTTCATTCTCTCAGTAGAAATATTCTCTTCCTTTCATTTTCAAAGTAAAAACAGATAAATCAGAAAGTTATCATGGTGAACTACTGCAATAGCCAAATTCGCGAACGAGGAAAAACTGGAGCACTCGTTTCCCAAATGAACGAGGGCATATATATACCCACTCTCACGTAATAACGACTGTAAATATATATCAATTGAGGTAAAAAATTTATGGGCTATCAAAAAAATCATCGATTGCTGTCAACCCAATGGTTTTTGATATTTCTAAAATATATTGACTGAGAAATAGGACGATTCGAAGAATGTTATTTAAATTAATTTGCCGATATTCCTAAGGAGAATAAGTTGAGGGGCACATCTTTCAATAACTTTCCATAATACGACAGAAATATTAATTGAAGAATGGTATAATGATACAAACTGGTTCAACACCTCCCACTATAATGCGGCAACTAAAAAATATCAACAAAATCTCTATTCTATCATTCATCATGTTCATCGCGATCATGGTTAACTCCAAATTTTCGGTTCTTCCCACTGGGCTGGAGAAAATTCCGAAAAGCATCAGTTTCATCAACTCTCAAAAGAGATAATCCACTAGATCTCCACACAGAGAAGAATGTTTTCTTAATTTGAGAATGTGCAGTCACATAATTCAAGAACGTGCAGGTCACTTAAATTAAGAAAGAAAAATCACTTGATTTAAGTGAGTTTTTCTTTCTTAATTTAAGAAAGTAAAACTTACTTAAATCAAGTGAGTTTCTCACTTAAATCAAGTGACCTTTTCTTTCTTAATGTAAGAAAGTGAAACTCACTTAAATCAAGTGATTTTTCTCTCTTAATTTAAGTGACCTGCACGTTCTTGAATTAAGTGACTGCACATTCTTAAATTAAGAAAATATTTTCCTCTGTGCATCTTTCAATAGAGGAGTGAACAGACATAATATGAAATTTCCAAAATGGTTTGAATAATATAAATTCTGCATGGATGGGCACAATAATTTCCACGACAGTGAAATTCATTCCCGGAGAACCGGACGCAACAGCTTGAACGTTCTGCACTCTTCCCTCACCCAGATTATATGCATAACTCGATTTGTCTAATGCGAACTTCCGGCTTCACAGTGAGTTCTCTCTGTATTTAAATTTCACAGTGATCTCATCATGATTAACTCATTTATATATTAGATTTTTATAGCTTCATTTCAATAAAAATGAAGTGAAAAATTCCTACTTTATTCTGACTAATAAAACTCGAATTATTGCGGAAAGCAACAATGATTTTGAAAAAAATTATTTCAATCCAACCATTTTCGATCTCTACTTTCATAATCTAGATGAATGATCGTCTTTAACATTAACTTTTCACTCACCTGGAGATTGGCTGGGAATTCCCTGCTTGATCGCCTCGGTCATTAACCTCATGATACTCCACATGATTCGCATCTGATCCGGAACACTGGGTCAGAAAATAACAAAATTCATGGAACAAATAAAATTAATAGAATATCCAATGAATTTCGATTATTTCAGTCTAGAGATGAGGCATATCCAGATGGAAAACATATAATGAAGATTTATCTTTGAAAATCTTTAGAAAATTTGACTATTTTGGCAAGGGCTTTAAGACCTAATCATTGTGATTCTCAAGAAGGTCTAATCGTATCAATCCGCAACATGAGAAACTAATTCAATGAAATGAGCCAATGTTCGATCAATTTGGAACAAGGCGTTACTGGTTGAACTTCGATCCAAAATGAGGCTTAATATATGGAGTCAGGTTCATCTTATCCAACACGGATGCAACACGACCCTGAATTTCCAGTCAGCAGGATGATCTGTATATATTTTTTTGCTATCATCTTCTTCCGCAACTATGATCTAGTAAATATCTCCAAAATCACTGACTTCATGAGAATATATCAGTGGACTTTTCTGCTAATTTGCAGTGATTATCACATAGCGAAAGGAGTGACATAAAATCGACATGAAAATTAAGAATTCTCTCTTAGTGTGGATGTCCGTATATCAGGCGAGAGCCGTGAATGTGCATTTAATATTCAGTTCGACATCACTTGTGATACGAATCTCCTCGCGAACTTGCATCTGTACATAGTTCAATCTCACCATTCGAGGAGATCACGTCTTTCTTGATAATTCAATCACGTACACATTTTTTTATGCTAAACGCATTACCTATAAATCTGCTATGAAAATGGAACAACTTGCTCAAACACACTTGAACGTGTCTGCTAATATCCGTGATTCTGAAATGTCTCGGTGTTTGAAATAGTAAAATATTCCTTTGTTCACATTCGCATCGACATTGATTCCGATATTTTTTTGTCGGATGCGGATCGTGTTTGACAACAAACATCAACAAAGATACCAATATTTCAACCCATTCTCCCATGAAATAGTGAAATATCCTCAAGAAGAAGTAAGGGGCATCATGCCCCCTATTTACATGTTCGGAAGTAGAGTTCAATATCCCTTTGCCACACAAATTGACCAAAAAATCATGAAATTTTGAACGTTAAAATGCATAGAAATATATGCACGGAAATAGGAAAGACTTGGGCGAAACGGACTTGCGTGGCAAAATCAATCAAGATTTTCTTTTGAATGACCACCTCTACAAACAAGATTTGAAAAAGTGGATATGCTCTCAAATGTCATAATTATTGGGTAATTTTCATTTCAATTGTTTCCTTAAAGGTCTTGATGCTGGAAAAAATCCAGATTTTTTTCATCCCACTGTTCTATTTTGGCCTGATTTCCCTTATATATTTTCCTTTATAACCACGAATAGTACTTGAATTGCTTTCAAGATGATGCACTAAATGAAACATTATGTTGTGAAGAACTATCACCCGTCGAGTGATAATTATTTATTGCCGGTCACTTTGAATAATATGAATCAGCAAAACTCTCTACAGAAAATGATCTGTTTATATTTTTTCCTGCATTACCACGTTTTGAAAATATTCCTATTATAATTTGCATGGAACTGCTGAAATTATTCCTTTCCATCGAAAAATTAATGTCCCGATGTGTTGCAACACTCTCGGAGAATAATTGGCACGCCAGCAGTATCTATAGAAAATAATATTGGCACTTTCATGAACACATGCCGGAGCCCTTTTCTACCCTTCGACGTATCGATTTGACGATTAAACACAACGTTCCACATACCAGAAGCCCCACACTATGTAACAGTAAAGGAATGTACATATATGTGTGTATATACATATGCGTAGAACATTGATATGTGCAGCACAATTGTACAAGAGCTTCATCCTCTTCTTGCGCCCAAGATAAGAAGTGTCTCCGACCGCAACTTCTCGTAGAGACACTTCGTCCCTCCGTCTGTCCCCACATCGCTTATTGATTTAGTATCAATACACCGTATCCTTTGGTTGTCTTCGTTTCACGACGTCACAAAATACTGGAGGAATTTCCAGTCCGCACGTTGTATTAGACTCTATAGTGTTGAATTTTTTTCACATTTCCCACCGTGAAAAATGTTCGTGTATCAAAATAGGAATTTATTTGATTCTTTTGGTTTTGGTTGAATATATATTTCTATGAAAATCAATTGAATTTAGGACTAGCAATGAAATGCACGCTCTGAGGTAGAATAGGTCATGATAAAAAGCACGGAAAACTGAAAAGCTTGAATTTCCTGTTTTTTGTTATCGGAACGTGCTCTATTTGGTCATAAATGAGAACTGTAATCATTGTCAATTGATTTGATTTATTTTCAAAATCGGATTTCCAAGAATTGTTCATTTCTATTACGATGGACTATTGATACAAATTCCCTGGGACTGATAAGAAAAATCTTATATACTTACGTACTATCCTACTTATGTACTATCATTCAAAGTTGACTTTAACTACATGCAATAATTGAAATCGGGAATACTCACAGAAAGAGACTCTTAGAAATCAGTTGTGATGAAGAAGAAAAACGATTTTTCATTCTCCTGTAATAGCTTTTCCGAGGAATTCTTCAATTATTCGAGGAGCAATGTGAACATAAGAATAGAGAATGAAGGATTCATAATAACAAATGCATTATCTTATGAATATATCGTCGACCTAAAAACAAAAGGGCGTAATTTTTTTTATTCGCTCCATCGATTATGCTCGACTTTGCCGATCATTTGGAGCATTTTTTTCTCGAATAACAAAGAGGCGTATCTCCAATTATTAATATGAAAAGGGCGTATCTCCCTTACATATGCTCTTTTGTTATTCATTTTATCCTCACCCATGTAGGATTTCCCGACATCCACGGGGTGTGCGGATGTTCGAGCCAAATTATTTCATACGATTTTGGGCGAGTCGATCGAAGGCCAAAGTACGAAATAATATCGGGGCGTTGATATTCGTTCCGCGAATAAACCCCATATTCTCACCAACGTCAGACTCTGTACATTAGAATGATAAGTGAGCATCGTCACTCGATTCTATATCGAGTAGCCGGCTATCGGGAACCCTATATCTATCCGAAATTTGGACCGAAGTCATGACAATCTTATCCGCATAACGAATTCGAAACGATTATCGAACGTAATTCGCGTAACCGAAGTTCGGCTGCTCTGATTTTGAAAAAAATATTTCCAGCATCGCTCCCCCCAAGTACGCGATACGAATTCCAATCGATATCAGCCTTCAAATCGCCCACTATTTTTTCACAATCGTTTATTTTTTTATAATTTTTCTTCTTGATTAATTTTCATATTTTTTCATATTCCAGCATAGCAATTGAAAAATCACACCATAATTGATTTTCCTCCAATTATTCTTCTTACTAATGATTAATTTGTGAACTAAATCTAAAAAACGTAAAAATGATAGATAAATGTATTTTACATTTATAATAGATATAAAAATTGATCAAGAAAAAATCTTTCCTTTCTGCCATCAAGTGAATCGATTATCAATAAAATAAGAAATAACACAGAAATAAAACTTTAATCCTTAGAAATAGACGAATTTTCTGTCAAAAAATGAATATTCCGTTGGGAGAAATATGTAATTTTGTTTTTCGGCTTTTACTCCACTTTTTTGATTATATTCCTCTTAACAAGGATATCCATATAAGCGATATAAATATCGATATGAATGATTTTCAGATTCATATAGATAGTACGATTCTGTCAAAGTCGAATAGAGTAATGGTCCAGTCGGCAGCGCGCAAGTATCATCATCCGACGATCGAGGGTTCAAATCCGCCTGTGTGAACTGACATTTGGGCTGTGATCGAGGAAAGCTGCCCCTAAAATAAACTGTTTTTGTACTCAGTTAAATGAAATTTTTTGCTGTATTTCGATTGTCTAGGGGTCAGTCATACAATGAAAAGCCAAAACAACATCCTTTTCAAAATTTTCAGAAAATTACAACCAACTTTTTTCTGCGAAGCATAACCCATAGAGCGAAAAAACGAAAACTACAGAATTTAGATTATCACCACGTTTCGCATTACCCAAGGCCACGACGGGGACGTAGTGGTGGATGTGCCTCAAAAGAACCTACACAAACTACCCTAATATGACACTTGGGATTTAGCTGAAGAATTTCCTGACTTAAACACCGCCCACCTCCTTTGGGCTTTAAAAATTTAATATTATATTATTATGAGAAATAGTACTGTATGCACTTAGTGCTATAAAGAATGTACTTTTTCATTAGTCAAAACTTGAATGCTTCGTGTGAAATAATATCAACCCAATTATTATTATCATACATATTCGGAAAAATGAAATGAATTTTTGCTTCAAAAAATGTTTATAATTTTAATACGGATTTTGGAAAATTTCGAAAATACTCATCTGGAATTGTAAATCCATTGGTATTCAGTGGAGACACTACACTATTCTTCATCAAGAAGAAATAAACAAGTTTAACTAACGCAGCAACACCATAGAGCTCACTGGTCTGGAGAAGGCATAAATGGTTTATAATCCCAAAATTGCTCCACTCCAAAGCCACTGGTCTCTGTGTCACAAATGTAAATGTCTCCAACTCTCGGTTTATTACGCAAAATAATCGATAATTTTCGTTCGTTGCTTTTCACCCCACACCGCGTTCCCTCTCCCGTGACAATTCAAAACATTGAAATAAACTAGTAAAATCTGACTCTGTTTTTCACGTGTAAAATCAAATATTTTGAACTATTTTGATATAATATGATTCACGATGCTATAAAATACGATAAATGACTGTAAAAAGTTAAATTATTGAAAAAATTCGGAAAAAAATTAATTTTCTGAAAAGGGCACATCTCCTCTACAAAAGCCGAAATTTGTACTCACAAAAATAACTTTCAAATAATTAAAATTGAAATATAAATAATAAAGATATAGAATTACGGAATCCTAGAAAAAAATTATAATTTTTTTTTAATTTTATGTTTGAGAATTGTTTTTATATTATTAACCCTCTCAGACCCAGACCCATTTAATGTTGAATGGAAATTATTTTCTTCAAGGTTCCATCTCCGAATACCTTGGAGTTGATGAACCCATCATGACATTTCAATTTTTTTTGCGGGAAATACGAATTTTTGAATGTTCCGTGCACGCATCGCATACACGCTAAACTATCAGTTTTCAATTGAATCTTATAACTACCACTGTAGGAACATCATATCAGCTTCTATTTGATGAAATATAACATTTGGAATATGAAAAACAAATGTGTACTGTAATTTTTTTTGCGATGACTAAAACTGTTTGTCAGTGCTTTGTCACAGCACACCAACTCGACAGGAGACTCTCTCGCCATATTGATATTTTGATGGATAAAAGCAATTCACTTCAGGGTTTAAGAGTATCTATTACAACATTTGACCTTGCTTGATAAAGCTATGCAATTAGAACCCTGATATTGCCAACTGATGCGATTCTATAGGGATTCGAAGTGCGTGTTGCGTAGAAGCAACACAGGGCTCGAAAGGGTTAAGCGTCTGTCGAGTTTGGTATTGGACCCGATATTAGACGTATATCGCAGAGCTAAATTGAAATTCGTCACATCGAATTTAGCCTGACGTTCGGACCTAACTCAAAACCCTATATCGGGTCGAAATCGGATGCGATGTACACCCTATTTAGTTTTCGATTTCGTACCGCTGTGACATACCATTATTGGCTAAAAGTTCGAACCAACCGGAGAGAAATGTATATATTCTTTCGGATTCCATGAGTGCTCTATTGTCCCTTGAAAATCCAAAGATAGATAGAAGAATAAATCCGTTTCTTTTCAAAATTAGACAAAAATTGATCTCTAGGAAGCATTTTGCGAGTGGAGAGACAAGACTGGTATGGGTACCCTCTCATCATGGAATTGAGGGGAATGAACGGGCTGACAAACTGGCGAAAGAGGCGGCTAGGCGTGAGAGCTGTGTGGAGGTGATGGTCCCCTTCTCCGATTTTAGAGAACAGTACAAGAGACGAATGAAGGAAAACACTACTGCTCACATCACAGGGCTTGGGGAAACATAGGGAAAAATTTACTTTGAGAAGTATTTCAGAGACAGTTCAAAGCCTTGGTATTACAGACGCAAATTAACGAGAGAATTTATAACTTTCGTAAATCGCGCCAGGACCAACCACTACCATCTACCCAGCTCTCTTGCTCGGGTTGGACTTGTTCAGGATCCCTCATGTGAGTGTGGGTATCCACAGAAAGACCTAAACCATGTGCTGCGGCAATGCCCCATATTCGACGACCAAAGAACAACATTGATGTTAATCTTGAGAAAATTTAGCATAGCTCCATTTTGCATTGAGATGTTTCTCGTACATCCCAATATTGAGGCCTTGAAATATATTTTCACTTTCTTAAAAAAATGTGACATAAAAATATAGGGGATTGAAAAAAAAGAGCTTAAAAATGGGAAAAATATTTTAATGTATATGTATGTTGGAGTATATGTATATATTTATACTAATGTAACATTTAAAATCAGAAACAATGTATATACATGTAAAAATACAAAATTAGTACCATGCTAATTAGCTTCAATGGAAGCTAGGATAGCGTAATAAGAAAAAAAACAAAAAAAGTGCGAACCAATATTGTTTCCCTGTATTGAAACTCGGCAATTCGACATTGCCTCCGGGCAATCGCGGGCCTATTCCGGTTTCCTACATGGGCAGTGGCGTGATCCTGCTATACAATTTACAATAACAAAAGGGCGTACGTTTTGTACATACGCCCTTTTGTTATTAATTTTATCCTCGATTGCGCCATCCTGCAATATAATTTATAATAACTAAAGGGTGTATTTTCAATAAATACGCCCTTTTGCTTTTATTTTTTGTCTATCCGAACCATTATGCAGAAAATGATTAATGGCAAAAGGGCGTATGTTCTGCACATTCCCCTATTTGTTTGTAATTATTTTTCTTAACTATGAATTCCTTTTGTAGAAATCATAATATAAAAAGGGCGTATGAACTGTAAATACGCTCGTTTACTCTATTAATTTTCATAACTTTCCAAAAATTAACTGTCATAATTAATAACAAAGGGCGTATGTTTAAGAGATACGCCCTTTTGGTATTAAATAAGTCGGGGAGATGAAGAAAAAAAAATAACAAAGAAGTGTATATGTTGCACATGCGCCGTATCCCTGCTAGAATTGGCAACTACGCCCTTTTGTTACTCAGATTGTAAATTCGTTTCTTTTGCATCATTGGAGCAGGAATAAACATTTTCAAAGGCATTTTGGACATACGCTCTTTTCCCTCTAAAAATGGGTTTTTTGGCACTTACGCCTTTTTGTTTCTAGGTCAACGATATTATTTAAGGAATCCAGTAAAAACTTTACAGGATTCGTCTAATTTTTGTTGGCGGCAATTCATTCTTTCATTTTTATAATTACGAAATAACTGTTTAAGAATTATCTAGTGATGTAGACAGGCTGAAGCATTCCCACAATTTTTCTCAGACGTTTCCGTAACGTTCTCGGCTTTCAGTCTGAATGCATCCTTAGTTCTCATTTCCTCCTGCATGTCTGTTTTGTACTGGTTCCTAAATGAATTGTATTCTTCAATCGCAACTTAGACTGTACGTGAATCTAACGAGAAAAAAAAATTAATCATACTATGATAAAAAGGACCAAGACTGTAGACTGAGAGGTTGGCGATTTGCCTCATGTATACTACCCAGGTAGAAAAAGTGCCTTGCGGTTAGCTTGGCGCGAGGCTGCCTCGCACGACTCAAACTGGGCGCAACGTTACAAGAACTGAGATGGCGCGCGGCATTTCTGTAACGCGTAACCAACTGGGCCCCTGCGTGCGTGGCCAGCTTGCGTGCAATCTTGGCGCAAGGCTGCACTACAATGAAGAGCCCAGGTTTTTGAATTTCTACTCTTTTTGATAAATAAAGTTATGGATGAAAAAATTACATCTGTACATTCAATTTCAATTTATTTTATTTCTAAAAAAGCTACATAATGATCAAGATAAATTAATATTGTTTTAATTTTAAATTGTTTTAAACACTAACGAACGGAACTGATCACTAACATGTAATACTAATAAAGTTTTCATACAAATATCTGAATATTAGAACAACAAATAATTCGTAAGCTTCACGTGAACTGAATCGTCACTGAATAACACTTGGAATCTAAAAATGAAGTACGTCAGTCGATGGTCAACGTGACACTGAAAATATTTTCTGTAAAATCTCAACAGAGAGCTGGAAAGTGACGAAGAGAAAGAAAGAAAGTTCATCAAACCATTCAAAAAAAATTGTGTGAGAGAGAACCCTTCTGAGTAGAGAACGAACCCTGCCGGACACAACATGTGGTGTTTTATTACTCAGGAATACCTGGACGAGGAAGAGGGACATCCATTGTACTACCTCCACTGATTGTAGTTTTGGAAAATACCCAATTTTCTCATTTTTCAGAATTTTTCAATATTTTTCAATTTTGGATTTATTATCTTTGGTGAATTTACAGAAAACAGACAATTTGAATAGTAAAATGATAAGTTTGAAGAATTAATTCTTCAGCAACTTTTGAATGAGTCGCTGAACAAAAACTTGGTTCCTTTGGAATCATTCTCCGTATTTTGTAGATATATTGGAAAAAGAATTAAGAAATACTGATTTTTTATATTTATCCGATTTTTTGAGGCTTTTAGGATTTTTCCCGTGGCTAAGCTGTATGAAAAAATTTTCAAACTGTCAATACCTCGGTTAATTTTGCAAAAACGGAAAAAGTGTATACTAACAATTGTGTGGATAATTTTAATATCTTCAACGTTTGTTCGAAACTTCTTTTCATATTATTCGCCATTTCCGAGATATTGGCAAAAACGTCATTTTTGGGGTGGTTTTGATTTTTTTACTCCTTTGCCACCCTTTCAGGATTTTCCAATCAAAGATAGTTGAAATATGGATCGAAATCCATTTATTAAAAAAAAATTGAGCTGGTATGCGAGTGAAAAAGTAGAACTCCTCTTTATTGGACTATCATTTCTGACACGAGTTAGCTTGGCCCAAGCTAGAATTGCCAGTCAAAAGTAAGCCTTGGGTGCGCTGCTCTAGCGCAACCCTGTAGCAAGGTTACCCAAACATGTTCGTAGCTAATCTGACGGCGCACGGAGGAACCATGGTTGCGCCAAGCTTGTATTTCACAACATTGCGTTATCCACCTTGCGCCAATGTTGAGTCTCGCAGATGCAAGATACATTTCTACCTGGGTAATTCATATAGTATATATAATATTACAATTTAGATAAATGCACGGGTTGTGCTGGCGCCACATGTCCGACCTGCACACGCATTATTCTCGTGAAATTCAGAAACCAGCCATTTTTTTCGCATTTTCTAATAATTTTTCAAAAACTAGATATCGATTCGTGTAGAAATTTTGAGTTTATGAATTTTCGGATAAAAAACAAATGAACGCAAAGGAAACAGTTATTTTCTTGATAAAATTTTTGGAATTTTCTACAAATATTTTTCCATGTTATTTCACAGAAATTCGTAGAAAATCACGATTGTCAATGATTAATCACTCTCAATCCACTCTCTCAACGTCACTCCCCAAAATTATCTTCAATTCCATAGCACGGCATCAACGGTACTATACTAATATGATTGCATTTTTTGATTACAGAATGAGAATCGTGCATTAAGATTGAAAGAATCAGCAGCATTGGGCTTATCGTCCGGTAGTTCCGGTTATGCAGATACAGAAAGTACAGCGATAGCCATGTCCTCTGAATTATTACCAGTACCAACACCCGATCCACGAGTTACTTGGAATTACTTCGACGAACAAGGGTAAATTAATTGTCACCAAAAAACTCCAAATTAAATAAAAATTCCGAAGAAGCATAAAAAAAATAACGATATTTCTCTAGTTACGTGTCGAGAGGAGGACTCAGAGCTGGCGAGGATCCTTATGCCAGAAATAAATTCAATCAAGAAGCCTCCGACGGTCTGCCAAGCAACCGAGACATCCCAGACACACGAAGTGCAATGTAAGTATGCTCTCTGTCACTTGTTTTCTGGAGAAAATAAAAGAAGAGAATGAAAAGAAGAAGGAATAAAACGATCGAAACATCAAAAGCATTAAGAGTCGTGAAATAAAATGCATTCAGTGAGAAAGAGTGTAAATGATGAAAGGCAGTATCGTGCGAGAAATGAAAGGTCAATAAATCCATTTATGTGCTACTTCAAAAAATACAAGAAAATTCTGAATGGATCTGTGGCGAATAAACAGATTATATTGATAGCTTCGAAGATTTGGGAGGAAATGGATTCAATTGAGAGATTGCCATACATCAATATCGCTAGAAAAGGATTAATCCATAGGAAGCTATTCCGATAGGTCTGAATGAGCTATGAAAGTATCCAAGAAATGCAATCAATCACTCCAATAGTTTTGTCGAATTTTTCATTGCCATTCCCAATGAAATGCAAATTGGTAAAGCCTTTTATTCTTAATTCGTTTGCAATAAATTCATTCTATCGCTATCCGATACCTAGTGAGTGTCGTCGAAAAGGCAGAGGATAGGGTAGAAAACTCGTTGGAAGAGTTAGATTCAGATAAAAAAAAACGGGTAAAGAGCTTGAGGGTCTTAACGAATGAAATAAGATTCCTCCTCGTCTTTTCGTTGTTTATTTGGATGTGTATGTGGGAGACGGGGAAACAGGAATAGCTAAAGCAATGGGATTGAGCCTTGCGAAGTTTAAGGGATAGTCCTGATGGTTAATGGTATTGCCTACTCGGGTGCCTTCTACGTGATCGTATCGCTAAACCTGGACCAATAAAAAAGCCACTCGTAATGCTACTTCAGAAGGCTCTCAGACAGGCTTCGATTTTCACTCGTGTACGAAAACGTTTAGAGTCAATCAAACTGTTAATTACAAGTTTAATGCAATAAGTGCTTACTTCTAAAGCAGATGAAGATGATTCGAATTTTTCGTCGACTTTCAGAATGTCTCCAAGACACAGTTTTATCTCATAGATTTTTTAGGGAGTTGAAGTCCTTCTTGTTTCTGGATTGAAATCGAAATAATCTGGAGTGATCAGGAATGAAGATGAGAACAAATGTATGCACATGGAGGGGAACTATCAATAACAATCATCGAAATTCTTGAACAGCTTGGGGATTTTTGATAACGAATGGGAAATTTATGAACTATATACCAAAAATTACACTCTAAAAAAAATATACTAGTGACAAGTACAAACTAGTACTTGGGTACAGTCTTATGAGAAGTATGAAAAAATACTAGCGATGAGTGTAATGTGGTACTCATCATGCGTACAACGGCCACATATGAAGTATAGGAAAACACTTGCGACAAGTATTATATTGCCTTGTACTTGTCACGAGTACTTTCTTATACTTGTGGCAAGTATTATCTTGTACTCGTCATAAGTCCTTTTTTATACTCGTGTTGATTTCCCAGAGACATCACTAGAATTCATAAGACATATTCGTAGTCCACACGTATGCACACGTAGTCCACACGTATGAATTAATCACAGTAAAGAAGAACAAAATTTTTTTTTTATTTGTTTGATAAAACTAATCCGAGATGAACAAAATTCAGTTTAATAACAAAAGTTGAGATGGAATTTAGGAACAGTCATTCGAGAGCATAATACTCATGCTTCAGCAGAAATTGTCAGGAAACAACGGTAAATAATGCATCTAATGAGGAACTATTTGTTTATGGAGGGAGGTCAGGTACAACGGACACAGTTGAGTTTTTGATGACTGTCTTATGAAAAACTCTTTGAAATTGATAGAAATATTGGAGATAGGTTCTTTCTAACCATTTCATTGAAGAGCTGAGAACATTCTCCGTAGAAATCATGGGTCAGAAATTATTTTTCGGCATTTTTTAGAAATTCAATCTTCTTTTGTCAAGATTTCAAGAGGTTCACCTTCCCATTTTCGAAAAAATTCACTTTTTTTGGTTCTATTGGTTGTAGTGTGAAGATTCTGAATAAAGATAGAGATTCATGAGATTTTGCATTAGAAAATATGGACTTGAAAGATAGTTATGGGGCAAAAATTGATTTTGACAATAGCACCCTCAAACATTTTGAAAATCGATATGTTTGAATTTAAACCCCCATAAATCGATGACGAATTATCTTACCTCCCGCTTCTATCCGCTTTTTTGATGCTATGACCTATAGAACTGGAGATATTTTGCAGAGAGTTATTATTTTCGGAATATCGAAAGAAGGATTTTTTCAAATGCTTCCCGAAAAAGTCGAATCCTCAAAGCATTCAAAAAAGTTCTGACATTGGTTTTTCGCCTAAAAGCGTCATTTCACATCTCTCAATTCTAGTGTGAAAGGGGCATCTGCTGATGATCACTACAGGATGGTTTTTATGGTGTCCTGGACGTTCTTTGGGTACTCGAAAAGTCAAATAACAAAGTGACGTAATTGCTAATGTTGAAATATAAGGAACGTATCTCTGCACTTAGGCATTTTTGTTCTTATAATTTTTTCATCTCATATGGAAATATTTTGAGACACGGCTCTTTCGAAATAATGGAGAAAGATATGTGCTGAAGACTAGGGTGTTTCAAAAAAACAAAAGATTTTTTATTTTTCTGATGGTGTCCAAAAATTGATAGTATACTTGAAAACGAAAATTTCGGTCATATGTAGAGCTCTTAATATCGATATTAAGGTTTGCCTCAATCCATTTTTCTATTTCCCATTTAAAAAACACAAGAAAATATTTTTTTAATTTTCTAATTTTTGTAGCTTGGAAACCGTTCATTGCAGGGAAATTCTGAATAGTGAATCTCGACGGAAATTGAACGATCTACGAAAAAGGTCTCTTGCAAAAAATTCATAAAATCAATTGTTTCCGAGTTATGAATGTGTTAATTAGTATCTGTTAAAATTTTTGAGTATTTAGTCAAATAAATTGAAGTATTAAAGTTTTGTTTTCATATCAGTGCTATATATATTATGAAATTACTCAATTTATATTGAATTTGAAGTACAAGTATATTTTTTTGATATGAAATCCAATAGATTATTACTAATAAACGATTCTACGTGAATTAGAATCGTTGGAACTATCAAATGCGTAATTTATGGTTTTTATTTAATGATACATTTGAAAAATTTTCAACTAAATATTTTATGATTTCATTAGAAGTAACATTTCAAATGGCATTTTAACAACAGTTAATGATAAATTAATAAATTAATAAATAAATTTAAACAAATAAATTTATTAATAAATTTATTTTTATTAATAAATTTTTAAGAGAATCAAATTCCGGAAAAAATATGTAATGCGCAAGCAGGATTTGAACCCACGACCCTCTGACTACATGTCAGGTGCTCTACCGCTGAGCTATTGCGAGTTACTATATTTACCATCGAATTTTTGATTCTCACATTCTTTCTCCACCTCTCATCCACGAGGCAATGTCGCCATTAAACAAATAAATTTATTAATAAATTAATTTATTAATTAAATAATGAAATAAAAGTGACATAACCTCTCCGAGGGAAGGTAATTTTCTTCCCGGAAATTCAGTAATAGTATCACCAATCAAATATACTTTTTTCGACATTGCACTTATAAAATGAGAAATGAGTAACAATAATTTACAAACTCAGAGATATTACAAGTAAAAATGACGTATAAGCGAAATTGAAAGTGTTCATTACATGATACAATATCGGTTCATCAGAAAACAAAAAATTGAAGTTGATACGAAGTGCCCAAGCTTATCAACTCACACCTTGTCAACTTCTCAAGTCAAGCGAGTGTACTAGTGGTATTTTTTCGCTACAATGTCAAATTTCATTTCTTCATTAACTGAATATATATTTTTATTACTTAATTTATTACTTTATTTCTATTGCTTAATTTTTATCGAAGTATTATGCTTAAGTAAAATTGAATTTCTATGGTTCAAATAACACTTGATAATTAAAGGATTTATATTTATCGTTAAGGGCTGGTCAACTCCCATTCAATATGTTACATTCAATAAAATCATTGAATATTAAGTTGGAGATGTTCTAAATGTTTCATTTAGAATACCCAATAAATTACGCATTTGATAGTTCCAACGATTCTTATTCACGTAGAATCGTTCATTAGCAACAGATAATTGAATTTTCTATCGAAAATACATACTTGTACTTCAAATTCAATAGAAATTGAGTAATTTCATAATATATATGGCGCTAATATGAGAAAAAAACTTCAATACTTCAATTGATTTGACAAAATACTCGAAAATTTCAACAGATACTCATTAACACACTCATAACTCGAAAATAACTGACTTTATGAATTTTTTGCAAGAGACCTTTTTTGTAGATCGTTCAATTTCCGTTGAGATTCACTATTTAGAATTTCTCTGCAATAAGCCGTTCCCAACCTACAAAAATTAGAAAATAAAAAAAATATTTTTTTGTGTTTTTCAAATGGGAAATAGAAAAATGGATTGAGGCAAACCTTAATATCAATATTAAGAGCTCTACTTATGACCGAAATTTTCGTTTTCAAGTATACTATCAACTTTCGGACACCATCAGAAAAAAAAAAATCTTTTGTTTTTTTGAAACACCCTACTGAAGACACGCCCTTGTGTTATCAAGAATTTTTGGAGAAGGAAACTGAAGTCACTAAAAAGCTTATGCTGAAGAGGCGTACGTGTTAGACATACGCCTCTTTGTTATCTGTATTTTTCCAGTGATTAGGAAAAAAGCAACGAAAAAATTGAGAGTAAACAAGCGTAAGCGCTGAAGATACGCCTCTTTGTTCCTAGTAGGTGGTACTTGCGCATAGATATCATATTTTTTATTTTTAAATCAATATTGCATAAAATGCCAGGGACAGCGTATGAGAGAAAAGACGCTAGAGATATGCCTCTGATATTTCGAGAAAAAAAACAGAGGAAATGTAACTTACGCTCCTCTACCTCTAAGTCCTTGTACTTGGAAAAGGGAAATATTGAAATACAAAAAATTCTCGCTGGGAGGATTTCTCCGACTTGAATCAAGTACCTTTGATACCCACATAAAATTTTGAAAAAAAAACTCAATCTGAGTACTACTTATACTGTAATTAAGTATATTTAGTACTACTCTCAAGTATATCTAGTACTACTCTCTAGTACATTTAGTATTACTCTCCAGTATATTCAGTATTACTCCCAAGTATATTTGATGACAATGGAATATGTTTGTCACCAGTCACCTCTGAAATTGTAGCAAGTATCCAGCTCAAAAATAAGTTAGGTACTTGTCACAAGTACAAATTACATTTGCACCGAGTATGCTTTATATTTGCCACGAGTATATTCTCGATTAAGCTGATATACTTCCTAATTTTTACATGCGTTGTATCATCATTCCGATGACAATGAGAATGAATACTATATTTTGTAATTTTGCCAAAAGTTTAGAGTCCTGAATATGCGTGCCTTTGTGAACATCGGCAAATCCCAATTATTTCGTGACTAAACAACATAGACTCATAAAACGTTATGTGTATTAAACAATCGCTGCTGGTGGCTACAGCGATCAATCTAAGCCCATCATCATGATAATCAGATGATTACTTTAGAGTGTTTCTATCGATATTTCAGTAATTCATCAGTTTCAATCTGCCAAATATCATTAATTTTCAAGGATTTCTTTTACCTAGTTTCACTTCTAATGACACATGTAAGCATACGACCTCTTAACAAACAACCCCTAATAACATTTTCAACCCAAGAAAAACGAAACCAGGAAATGCACTACTCTTAACTGTACCCAGGACCACGGCGAGGACGTGGTAGTGCGACGGCCCCAAAAGGACGATCTCCGCAACCATTCACCTAACCAACTGGGTAATTGCTGATGGAAATAGCATGAATTCAACCAGCCTCCGCTCACCTTCATTGAGCATTAAGAATTTGTAATTTATTTATATATAAATTACAAATTAATCTCTATAATGTCAGTATTGTTATCCCATTCCATGTAAATCATGAGAGAATGTAGAACAATTTTAATATTTGACATCGATTTTTCGCCTGAACTACACGTACAGGAAAAAAAATCGATATTTTGCGAGAAGTTCTTGTCATTTTTCACAATTCTAGTAATCAGATACTTTTACCTCACTAACTCACTTAATACCAAATCGTAACTTCTCTCCGGAACAAAATGGTCGATTATTTTTCCGGATTGAAGAAGTCTATGAAAAAATCTTTAAAAAATCAAGTAGATGCTCCAATATATCTACACTGTGGGGTAATTTCCCCAAATTTTTTGGTAGAGGCCTTCATTATAAAAAATGCCAGATTATTTTGCCTTCATTTCTCGTACTACTATTTCCCGATGGAATAGAGAACGGTGAAAAATTCACAATTGAATAATAAAAATGGAATTCCTAACTTCAAAATTTCTCCATTTTCCCTATAAAATGTATGAAGTACCGACGAGAAGGCGCTGATACATGAAGGAAAATAATACATAGCCTATTTGAAGGTGGAAATATATTACAAATTAATTAGTACTACAAACTACTAGCAAGCCAAAAATAAACATTTCATATTCGACTTGTTCCATGGGATTTCAATGAAATGAAAATTCAATAGAGAATCTAATTATTCCACTTCTAATTACCACCGAATTGGGTTACATAATACTGCTAGCTCATTAGCAAGAAAATTGCTCATCGTACAGATTGATGGTATTAACGAATTCCATCCGTCGATTGTACACGATGACGCGAATGCTCCACTAGTTTAGAACCTATTTCATCTATGCCTCGAGGGGACCGATCCATAATAACGTGTGTGTATAAATCTATATTATATATGTATGTAATGAGTGAAGCTAGATGTGATGCATGCATGCGTGAGCCCAGATGAAAGGAGCTCCAATGATGCACTAGAGAACTCAATCTATCGATGCATATCATAAGGTATATATATGAGAGTGTAATCCACAATTTCCAGGTCAATGTAAAAAAATATACTGTACAAATACTCAATCCAAGAGGAAAATAACATTGGTAGTAGTATATTCTCTGAAGATCTATAGTTACCTGAATTTCTCTTGTTTCTACTGTTGTGAGAGGGTTATTAAGATGCGACTTTCATGGTTAAGTCCAGGAGGAAATTTCAAAATTTAGAACCAGAGTATACGCAGAAACGAGAATGTTATTCTATCTACTTTATACTACGTTGCATTAAACATACACATGTTTCCTTTCCCCTGGGCTTGAGAACGTACGTGTCAACTGTTGTGGCAGAATCTCTTGGAGACAGTGTTTACATTCTGTATTCATCAGAGCTGCTCATGTATTAATAATAGATTCTTTTTTCAATGAGACTTTGAAGAAGATTGTCTACTCAACTTCATTCGATAAATACATTTTCTTTTTCATGAGAGCGGAGAATTCTCTCTAACTGGAGAATTCCGTAGTAAAAACCTGGAACGAGATGGGTCGATTTCACTTCGAAATGAGTTTTGATGAAACATCGTAGAATATAAACGAGATAGAGAAATTTTCGTTGCATTTATTCTATTGAATCGTAGAACTTCTGGCGATTGATGTGATCACGGATAGCTAACAATCATTAATGGATACCATGAATATCTCAATGGCAAAAGTATTTTTATTTTAGTCAACTCGGAAGAAATATTGTCACCTTAAAAACAGTACTCAGAAGAAATATTGTCACCTTAGAATCTTTTTCCTGGAATAAGAAGATGGCGTATGTCTGCTTTCTATTCTAATCGCTCTTCCAGCTAATTTTTGCAATTTATATGGAAAAGGATAATTCAAAACGGAACGTCCCGGGATGAAAATCTTGAGTCTTTTGAGAGTCTTTTACAGTCTTCAAGGATTCCCAGAAAGACCTTTCGATTTCTGGAATGTCTCGTAAGTCCTGCAACTGTCTCGACAGTGTCTGTCTGTGTATCTCCCGTAAGGACTTCCATCTTCGCTGGTCTCTCCCGTAAGGACTCGTATCTTCATTGGCCTCTCAGTAGATTTATAAAGATTCACAAGGACAATGTCCATTTGAGAGAGACCGAGGAGTGAATCCTGTTTTTTTTTAACTTGATAATTTTTATGTTCTCAACTTTTATAATTTTCGGAAAGTGTGGAATTATTCTCTTCATATTCGACGTTGATTAAAATTCTCAATTCTAAAAGACTTGATTTTTTTCTATCCCGGGGTACTACATTCCTTCCATTGGAATCAAAGAGGTGCATCATCAGGACTTAGGACTCAGTTTTCAGTGATTCAATTGGCCAGCTGATCAATTAAAAACTCCTGATTGGCTCTACCCCCACCCCTACCTAAAATTTTCAGATCGCCAGATAGCCCCGTTTCAGGGTAAAGCGAAAATTGTGATATCACACACACATACATTCCCACAGACATTTTTTTTTTAAACGGTGGTTTTTGCCGTTTTGTGTCATTTGCAGTCATATGATGAAATCTCCAAGTGGAAACAAAAAACGATTACAAAGCTTTCATTCGGGAGCAAAAGAAATGTTAGAACAGGTAAGGAATCGTTTGGTTTGCGATACAATTATTATTCTTCGAGTGTATGAAAAAAGTGTATAGGAAGTTCCTATAGGAAAATCGTATAGCGAAGCGTATACATCTGCGTATATGGAATTCGGATATTTCCTATACGAATGGAATTCATTGTGTTTCTATACGCGAATTAGATTTCATTCGTATAGAAATAAATCGTATAAACTCTACAGAGTTTTGATTTTACCGACCATGTAATAGTATATTACATGCCTAGGGCAGTAATGTAAGAAATGTCTCAGAGCACATGTAATTGTTGGTGCTCTGAGGCTTTCTTACTTACTGCCCAAGGTGTGTATACTATTTTTCTGCACCCTGGGACGGAAGTGAGCTTACGCCCGAGTGCAGCGAGGGCCGAAAGTCTCACTTTCGTCCCAGTGTACAGAAAAGATTATTTTTTGAATTTTCGTGACATCACTTTTTGCGACAATTTCGGTCATATATAGGCGTTCGTTCATGAGAAATTCATCTGAACTTAAATGGAGAGAAGGCCCAGAATGCCTGAGTATTTAAACTTCTAACCTATTCTTGTTATAGTAGTTGAAATCTCATATTATCGCGTAAAGATAGAATTTAAATTATTAAATAAATCAATTAAATTAAAGAACTAAATGAATTGATTAAATTAAATTGCACAAGTTACTGAAAAAAATTTGTGATGGAATCGAGTTCTTGTCACACAGCTCTGGTGCTGGAGAAGAGTCCCACATTGGCATGTAACTGAATTTTCTTTTTTTTTTTTAAACTCTAATTTGCGTATAGAAACACAACAAATTCCAATCGTATAGGAAATATTCGAATTCTATATACGCAGATGTATACGCTTCGCTATACGATTTTCCTATAGGAATGTCGTATAGGAACTGCCTATACACTTTTTTCATACGTGCAGTCTCGATAAAATTTAATCCTATCTTAATTTCATGTATACTTATGTGACCTCCCAAAAAAATAGTTCTCCGTTAAAACATCCAATTAATGAGAATTCGGATCTCATCGAAAATGTTACAGATATATTGTTGCAACTTCCTTGGATCACTACAATCGTGGGTGACTTCTAACTCTTCATTTTTCGAATTCAAATTTTCAACGAAATGAATCCTTTCTAGTATATCATTCTCAAACTACTGGATTCAATGACGACGGAGTGCTGCATCAACAAAAAATAAATGTGCGAAGCTGATGGAATTAAAGTTGATGATTTTGTTATTGATTACCCAAATTTTTACAGTTAGTGATAGTGTTATGAATAATCTTTCATTGTTTGGAAAAGTGCATAGCAATTTATAATGTGAGGAAATTTTTCGGATGATTTTTTCGTATCCTTCAACATTTTATATCATGCAGGCTGATATATATGATGAGAATAATAATCAAGATAACGAAAGACTGTGGTAAGAATCGGTAACTGCTAAAAATTTAAGAACAAATCGTTAGAAAGGAACAAGTCTTATCTCTTCCCTTCAATGCCCTATCCTTGGGAGCGGGAATCAAATGTGAGACAACTCGCTCAGCCGAAACAGAAAGGACGTTTATCAAACTCTGCGAGAGAAGAGATCCGGGTAATTGCCTTATTCGAGAGTGCTTTCTCCAAAGAATTTACTGTACTGTACATTCGATTACTCTCATCACTTTGCGTAACATGATTGAACAAACTGATGGCCAAGAGTCGAGAAATTCCAGAAAACTCAAAGGCTTTTTTATAAATACTTGACTCACCTAAATTCGTTGGATTTATCAGCAGTACAAAGATCCTAAACCTCAAACCGTTTGAATCACATCGCTACGGAAATCAAGATATCAAAGTTCTCTTCATTCAGTGAAAGGTTTTTCCACCAAAAAGTTCAAGCGGTAAGGGGAAGCGAAGATGTTGAAAATCGTTGTTTCCCGTGGAGATTCAATGGAGCTCCTTTTGCAGTATAAAATAAGGGATCATTGCAGGCGAGGAAAGAAGAGAAAAGATAAAATATAATGGCAGTGGAGGAGGACTCGTCTTAGATTGCGCGTCTGAAAGGAGTGAAACGAATGGTGTAAATGATGTCAGTGAAAAATCGTAAAGTTTATCACCTGTAACTTGGTGAAATTCACGAGAGTCCAACTCAACTTGTCTTTTTTCCACTACTAGGCAGCGCATTAATTTTTCTCTTTATTTTCATTATTTTTTTTTTCATCTTCTTTTCCGCTTCTTTATCGCTTCACCCGCTGACGCGACTCTGAGACTCTTTCCTGAAGGATGTACATTACTGGATTACTCCATACGAGTGTAGAGTCATTTTCCACTGGTCGTTTGTGGTTTTCCAGATACTCAACGACATGCTGTAAAAAGTCAGAGGGAACTTGATGGGAGGAAAGACTCGATTGAAAAGTTTCATTTTTATGGAAAAAAAAAAGAATGTTCTTTCTTGAGTCTTCTGAGTTTTTTTTAGAAGTCACTCCGAATGAAAGTGCAATCAAAGCACGTAGCCCCAGAAACTTCATGTGTTGATTATGAATATCTTCGATAATTGAAGACGAGTTCCAACTGGGGCACAACTGAACCGCACGGAAAGAACTTTCAATCTCAGCTCAAATAAAAGGGAACCAATTCAGCAAAATCTAGTTACTAATTGCCGATAAATAAACAACTGATTGTTAACATCATTGTACATTACCATGCAGTACGCATTATTAAAGTAATTTCACGAATGAAAATTTTTCAACTCATTTGATGTTCAAAATAAACTTACTTCCCGTTTTTTATCAGGAAATCACGATTCCGAAAAAAAATTAAATTATGGATTGAAATATATTTTACTCATGCTTTTTCGATGGAGAAAATATATTCATGTCTCAATTATCGGATTCATTTCCATGTTTATAGTAATTACTTAAAAATCATGGGAGATTGAAAGGTTATAAATACAATAAAAGATATTGTCATTTCGCGACGTTCCGCTTATAATTTAAGCTTCTTCAGGTTCTAAAATTCCTGTATATTATCAATACATTGGCGTTATACGCTTCGAAAATGGAATCTATGTATCACACATGTAATGGAATACATTTTTTATATGTTCGGCATATATCATCACAGTAGTCTCGCATGTTGCATTCTCACAAGTCGCTTGAAATTTCCTTCATCCCTTCTCTTATTCAACTGCTTCTCACACCACTAGGCACGGTATTGCTTCTTCTCTTGTGTTTCCAATCACCTTTTCTCTATCAACTATAAATATTCATATCTAGCCCTCCGCATTTCCCAGAAACAGACTGGAAGCGGTTCTGGAGCGCCAATTGTGTTTTTCTCAGAATTCCATGATTTCATAGTCTCGTACGTGAGCAGCTTGCAAGAGTCTACTATACAGGGTGATTTTTTTCAAACGTAAAGGAAATTAACTGGAGATAGCTGAAGGTGTGAGAAGTAGGGGAAAATTTTCAAAAAAAATTTTGGGTAGATATTTTTTGAATTATTAGCGATTGAAATAGGCCAATCGGCTTAGAAGATTTTTGCGCGCAAAAAGGAGTGGAAAGATGAGTGGCGAGGTGGTAACGCTGGATGAGCGAACAGTTGAAGCCGGGAATTTTGAATGGTGGGCGAGTGGAATCATTGTTATTCTGCGTGATTCGAGTTGATGCGGAGAGATGGCATTATAGGCTTGTTTATTTTGACATTTTGAGACTTGAGTTCGAAAATCTTTGCATTGGCTGCAGAGCTGAAAAGCTGAAGGCCAGCTGCGCGTGCACAGCACAAATAGAAGAAGAAGAATTCGAAATTCAGTTTTCTTCATTTCATACCTGTAGCCAGTTTTGGGTTATGAAGAGTCCTACATTAAAAGCACAGAGGTTCACTTATGACTCACGGTCTGTGCACTTTTGGCGTACTATCCATGCACTTTCGGAGAAACATAAATGCACTATTAACGTAGAAGACGTACTTTCCCATATCTCAATGAATGTTCCTATGATAAGTGTGAGATGCACACTTGTCATATAATGAGTGCACTACTCGCGCTCAATAGGTGCGCTATGGGAGTATGATAAGTGCACCTCCAGCACATTATTCAGTCTTCAGTGATGTGCACTGGATAGGCCCTATGCACTTAGTGGTTTACTATTGGTGCATCTTGAATGCATCATATACACATTTGCAGTGCAGTACTCGCATGACGTGGGTGCAACAATGGTGCACAGCTGGGGCACTAATGTTAGCTATGCACCGGAAATCGGTGGATATCTAGCAGCACCGTGAGGGGCTTCGCTGGATGGCATCTCCATGTCTCTTGGGTGCACCTCAAGCGCTTAAGCAGCACGTCTTGGAGACTTTTCCTGCACTCCCAAGATGCACTGCCTATTTAGCATTTGCTTAAGGTGAACAGGCAGTGCGTCTTGGGAGTGCTGAAGAAGCCTTCAAGACGTGCTGCTTAAGCGCTTGAGGTGCACCCGGCATGCACACGAAGGACATGGAGACGCCACCGCTTATGCAGTGCCTCCTCGGTGCTTTTCGGGCACAGCTCAGATGCTTCCTCAGCACTTTTACAAACCCTTGCCACATGTATGATAATTGGGAAGTCTCCATTGTACCTTGTCACTTGTTGAATTTTAAAAAAAATGAGACGAACACATCGCTTTTTCCATTCTAAATAGATAAAGTCCGACTACTCCATGTGAATGGAGTGTTCATGGCAATGATATTCGTCAATGAACTCTCTAGGAACATGAGAAGTCGGTTTTTGTCTGTTCGAAATAGAAAAATCTAGGTGTTCGTCTGATTTTTCTTTATATTTAACAAGTTACAAGGTACGATGGAGACTCCCGAATTATCATTCATCTGGCAAAAGTTTATAGAAGTGCTGAGAAAGCATCCGAATTGCACCCGGAGAGCACCGAGGAGGCACTGCATAAGCGTTGGAAATATGCGTGAGGGGCGTCAGATGGGGTTCAGCACTCTCAAGACGCACTGTCTATTCACCTTGGGCATTCATGCAGTACATCTTGGGAGTGCGGGAAAAGCCCCTAAGACATGCTGCTTGAGCGCTTGAAGTGCACCCGCGGGACATGGAGATGCCATCCAGCGACGCCTCACGGTGCTGCTACATATGCACCGATTCCCGGTGCATATCTGACATTAGTGCCCCAGCTGTGCACCATTGTTGCACCCATGTCACGCGAGTACTGCACTGCAAATGTGTATATGATGCATTCAAGATGCACCAATAGTAAACCACTAAGTGCATAGGGCCTATCCAGTGCACATCACTGAAAACCGAATGATGCACTGTAGGTGCACCTATCATTCTCCCATAGTGCATCTATTGAGCGCGTGTAGTGCACTCATTGTATGACAAGTGTGCGTCTCACGCTTATCATAGGAACATTCATTGAGCTATGAGAAAGCACGTCTTCTACGTTAACAGTGCATTTATGTTTCTCCGAGTGTGTATGGATTGTTCGCCAAAAGTGCACGGACCGTGAATCATAAGTGAACCTATGTGCTTTTAATGCAGGACTTTTCATAACCCAAAGCTGCCCACGGGTATCAAAGGAAGGAAACTGAATTTCGAACTCTTCTTCCTCTATTTGTGCTGCGCACGTGCAGCTGGCCTTCAGCTTTTCAGCTCTACAGCCAATGCAAAGATTTTTGAACTCAACTCTCAAGATGTCAAAATAAACAAACCTCTAACGCCATCTCTCCACATCTACTCGAATCACGCAACATAAGAATGATTCGACTTGCCCACCATTCCAAATTTTGGCTTCAACTGTTCGCTAATCCAGCATTGCCACATCGCCACTCATCTCCTCCACTCCTTTTTGCGCACCAAAATCCTTCAAGCCCATTGGCCTAGTTCCATTGCTAATAATGCAAGGAATACCTATCCAACATTCCGGTATGGTCTGGGGGCAGGATATCTATCCAACATTTTTTTTGAAATTTCTTCCTTACACCTCGAGCTATCTCCAGTTAATTTCCTTTACGTTTAGAAAAAAATCACCCTGTATGTATTATTATCTATTAAAGCCTTTAAGGTGCTTTGGTAGTGATCTCAATGTGATACAACAAAAAACATATTCTCGACTGTTTTTGAAAGATCTCAAAGTTATTGGTATCTTTTTCAAACAATTAACTTTCGAAAAGTATCAATTTCATGTCGTCTTAAACATCAACATTCGAGTTCTCATAGTCTATTGACCTATTCACAATGTAACAGTCAGTTCTTGCTTCAAACTAAAAAGCAGTTGATTATGGAGAAATACATACAATGAAATATTAATGGATAATAATTTAAAAAATAGAAGGTTCTACGCGAATTTAGTCATGTTATTAAGAATAAAGATTCTTCTGAAATCCAATCAACTTTTCAAAATAAGTTAAGAGGCTTTTCTAGATCCAATTATTAACCCCTCAAGGACGAGATCCATACGTCGTACCGACCCCCCTACTTGTTCCATCGCTCGGATCCATGCATCGCATTGACCCTGGCTCCATTAAAGAAATTCATCGACGATAAAAAATTAGTTCTTTGAGTACTATCAAACGAATTGGCACTAAAAAAATTGATTCGGATGGATGATGATACCATTTTTGAGGAACTTCCCGTCTGACGGGAACAGGCCGCAAAATATCGGCCCCGTACTTGAGGGATTAAACACAATGAAAAAAAAAGACGCCATAATGGACGAGTATCATAAATATTTCTGAATTTATGAATAACAAGTTGCAAGAATTTTGAATAAAGATATGTAAAGATGAGGACAGGAAATTGCGAACTCACAAATAATGTCATGGGCGAAAGCCAGAACATTGCACTGGTTGGCGGCAAAAATAGCCCCTGGAAAAAATAGACCGGAAAAAATAGACCACACAATACACCACCCACGCACATTTGGCGGTGTAACCACCCACCCGAATGGGGCTATTTTTTCCAGGGGCTATTTTTCCCGTGATTCCATTGTAGTATATCATCGATACTAATAGCTGAGAGAGGAGTACTTTTTTTAATGTGGTGCTGCTCTCATTAGTAACGAAGGGAATCTCAAATTGAAAATCTTTAAAAAAATGCAAAATTGCTGCCAAGAATGATTCGATTTTTACGAATTGTTTAGACAGGAAGCCTGAGGAATGAGTCGAACTATGAGAATCATGAATGACGGAGGAACCAGCCAATCGAAGAACTGAAGGTTTTATGATTGAAGCTTGGACCCCTGCAGTAAATAAGTGAAAGAAGCAGTACTGAAGTATCTACGGTTTTTCATACATGTTAAAGTCGCTCTGTAATTAACTTCAAATTAACTTTCTATATGAGAGTCAATTGTACTATTCCTCATTTCTAATGTTAATAGTTTGAACTTGAACTTGAAGAGTCTTCGTTATCACACTTAAAAATTTTTTTTGGGTCATTCGTTAAGAGTACCACTTTCGATAGATTTTACACAAATATTGAAATACAGAAACAAATTCAGTGAATTCAGGAAATGAGACATGAATCAACACAAGGAATAGTGTTATTCCCATTCTTCTGGAATGTCTTCTCAGTGGAATGGGTGCATAGAAAATATTTCTTCATGAGTTACACAAAACCATTTTGTCTCTCTTCGAACAAGTTCATTATTTGAGAACACTTTCACTGTTCACCGGCTCAAATTGTTTTCGACGCAATTACATGAAAATACAGAAAAATTTCATGAAACACTTGTTGATTTTCTCATTAAAAAATACTTTTGTTTTCATGGTAGATGTTTTCTGAAAATTTTCTGTCGAAAGAGAAGGAACCAAGCGTAACAAACGGTAACTAGAGATCTCTCTAGGTTCTACTCGTTAGCGTTGGAAACTGCGGGTAATTAGAAGACTCCTGGTAAATAGTTCACCGCCAACATTTGCCAGTGAAAATATGTCACAAAATGTGAAAACTAAAATTTAACTTTAAAATTTGAGTACTTCCTAAATTTTACAATTTACTGTATTATTCTATTTTTTTAAATCTCAAATAGGAAAATAAACTCTTGTCAATGTTTCACTTTTCTTTCTTCCTCTGTTTCATTTGTTAGTTAATTCGAGAATGAAGAATATAAAAGCAATGGAGGAGGCAAATAATGACGGGTAATCGGGTGGCCAATTTTCGCACAAAATGGATACTCTCGTGGAGCGTTCTAAACTCACTTACATGGCGAAAGATAATATCAGTACAAAAGGGGAATTGTACGAGTGGGCACGTACTGACTATCGTACGTGTTTCGTTGGGTGCTAAACTCACGTCCACGTTCGAATGAAAGTTTTCATATATAAATTAAAAAAGTTTCTTTTGCTTTTTTTTTATGTTTTACTACTTTAAATTCAGTGAAAAACGAGGAAAATTAAAACTTTATGTTATTTATTATTTTCAGAAAATAATATTTCCGGGAAAAATTGTAAAAAAAAATCTCTCGTTGCCAATTCTGTTAAAATTGATGCTTCAGATTTTCTATTAGACAGAGGATATTTTTTTTTTGGATAGAATCAATCATTCTGCTTCATCAACTGTTAAAGTCATTGAATTTAATTTTTTGGTTATTTAAATTTTTGGTGATATCTGAAAAATAAATCTGAAAAAACGCAGCATTTTGGAGAGTTCTACAGTAGAAATTTCTCTGGCTCTCCTCACGTTCTTATAAACCTGAAACCGAACTAAAGTAGTCAATTTCTGAACCCAAGCAACTATTGATCAACCTACATCATCTTCAGTTCAACTTTCTCACACTCGCACTGCCCACGCCGAAGTTTGATTTCCAAGAAGGCATCTCATCTCCTTGGAAATTCGAGAAAAAAGAACTATTGCAAAAGAAAATTCTAATCAAAAATATCATTCGTAAAGGAATAGAGTGGTATACCAATATATTTATCTTGAATTAAGGATGTTATTGAAAATTCATAACCGTCTAAAAGAAATTCGATTTTTATATTTTTATTCGTCTTATGTACAGATTGTTTAGGATGGTGACAGGCACGAATAACTCGGTGAAAATAACCCTGTCGAAATTTCCCCGCAAATATTGACCGGGGTCAAAAAAACCGAGTGTGAATGTATACGTGGTAAAACTTTGGGTTTTTTTGGCTGGGTTTTTCTACTTGAGTTCCTTTTGCTGGGGTTTTTATGTTACGCGACCGTTTAGAATATGCCATTATCTCTAGAAGTAATTTCGAGTCACCAGAGCAGATTATTCATGAAGAAATTAGATCAATGATGTGTGATATAAATAAGAAGAAACGTTTCATCCACAGTTTATGACCATCATAATACACTAGCGGAAAATTGAAGGATCGGAAAAAAATCCAAATTTTTAGCGGTATTTCAAATGGCCGTATCTTTCTCAAAAATGATGGTATCGGAGTAAAAAAACGAATTTGAAGCTTGAAATCTCTCGTTTTGAGATCTTGAGACGAAAATTTTCTTCGAGGAATGTACATCGCCCTATTCTAATGAGTACAATGAAAATTTTTTTTTTTAATTTTTTGATTTCTTTGTTTTTGTCTACGGACTTAAGAAAAATTTTCCCAGCTCAACCATCATATGGATTGGATGGATTGGATAGGCTGTTCATTCAACCTCAATTGATTTTTTTTACCTTGATTTGACCATTTTTCGTTGAGATATCGGACTCTAAATGAAAAAAGATCGTTTTGTCTTTGATCATCGATATCTCAGCAACCAATGATCGCACAGAAAATTAACGGTGGGTTTTGAAAAGCTGAATGAATTCTTTACGAGAACAAGCCATTTTTTCGAAAAAATCGATTTTTTTTGCAAAAATCAACAAAAAATTCGATTTTTTTTTCTTTGATCAATAAAGAAATCGAAAAATTTTCTTCAAAAAAACAGGAAAAAATCGAGAAAAAAAATTTCAAAGATAAAAAAAACAAAGCTAGAATCGCATTTGAGTCGGAGAGATAGTGACTCAAAAATTGTTTTTAAACAAATAAATGTTTTTTTTCGATTGAAAAATTGCTTTTTTTTTGAGTTTTCAATCGGAGAAAGTCGAAAAAAATGTAATTTTAATCGAAAAAATATCGAAAAAAAAATTTTTTGCTAAAAATGTCGCTATCTTTCCAAGTCAAATGCGATTCTGGCGTTTTTTTGAATTTAAAAAAATTCCGATTTTTTCAAATCCGATGGGTTTTTTTTAAAGAAAAAGAACGAATTTTTCGTTGATTTTTGCAAAAAAAAAACGATTTTTTCATTGTTTTTTTTTTGAGATTGAACGAATTTTGCGCAGAAAATCACAAAGAAATGACGGAAAAAACACATTTTTGTGTTTAAGGAACAAAAAAGTATTCCTTTAATTTTTGCTAAAACTTTGTTCATTCGGGAAAAAAAAACGGTTCAGCCGATTGGCTTGAAAATTTAGGCAGCGTTTCAGCACCCAGTGAAGTAAAGAAAAACGTTAAAACATTTGCAATTTTCACAAAATTCGCGAAATTCTGGGCAATTTTCAAAAAAGTAAAAAAACACAATTTTTCGGTACTTTTTCAAACGAATTTTAAAAGTGGAAAATTTTTTTTTTCAATTGAACAGTGCAGAAATCTTCAAGTTTACAGTGCAGGAAATTCATTCAAGTTTACGAATCTCATCATCCGCTCGCTGTGCGATCAGTAGTTTCTGAGATATCGACGATTAAAGACGAAAGGGTGTTTTTTGATTCAATCGACGATATCTCAGCAACAAATGGTCGTAAGGGGAAAATTAAAAAAGAAAATTGAAGCTGAAAGATCAGGCTATACGATCCTGATAAGGGTTAGGGTGAAATAGTATATTACATGCCTAGGGCAGTAATGTAAGGAATGTCTCGGACCACATGTAATTGTTGGCCGAGGCGAAGCCGAGGTCAACAAACATATGCTCTGAGGCTTTCTTACTTACTGCCCAAGGTGTGTATACTATTTTTCTGCACACTGGGACGGAAGTGAGCTTACGCCCGGGCGCAGCGAGGGCCGAAAGTCTCACTTTCGTCCCAGTGTACAAAAAATTTTCTTTTGAAGTCCGTGGAACAATTTGAAAAAATGAAAAAAAAAAAAGGAAAAAAATTTTCCGCTTTCAACCCTCTTATCTCGTTATAACGGATGGTCATAAAAAATTTTAATTACAAGATTTCAAGAATTGAAACTTCAAGCTTTCCAACCGTTTTTTTTTCCTGATACAATGATTTTTGACGAAGTTACAGTCATTTGAAAATCACCCAAAAAACTAACAAAATTTACTGCTCCGTTAATTTTTTTGCTGAGTGTATATATCTTATATAGATATATCCTCTAGAAACTGTAATAGCACAAACATATTTTGCCACAAGTTCCAATGCACTTTTGGAGTGGTACCCACCCCATCCTCAAGGATACTCGGGATGAAAAACATCGAGTCTTTCAGTGGTCGAAAGACTCCTGTCTCAGTCTCTGACAGAATCCCTATTCACGCCATGGCAAGGACTTTCTAGAGACACTTTGCTGACCTCCGCGCGTCTCTCGTACAGAGACTCGCAGTCCCTGCTCGATGAACCAGAGTCCTTGCTTGAGAGACCCACAGTCTCTCAAATAAGGACTCCTCCGGTTTTTATTGGAGAGCCATCAGTCTTTCTCTTTTTCGAAAGAATATTTATTTTTATACATATCTTATTAAAAAATACATTGAACAATATTTCATTGGGGAGAATATGGAGTTTTCGGGAAAATTGATTTCCATTATAGAGCCTGTCAATTTGATCGAAAAAGAATAATAAATTATGTGTGTTTTTTCTCTGAATCTCCAATATTTAAATTAATTTCGAACAAATTTCATAATATACACATTAAAACTCAAATATGTCCATTTTACCCCACTTTCCGTTAATATTTAGAATTTTGATTAAAATCAAAACTCTGTAATTTCAATTTCAAAGTCAAATATGAAGAAAATAATAATTCCACATGTTCCAAATATTAGAAAAATTGAGAACTTAGAAATTATTAAGTTAAAATGAAAAAAACCATTCATTTCTCAGTCAATCTCATGAGGACTTGTCTTCGTAAATTGTTATAAATCTATTCAGAGCTCAGCAAGAGATATGAGTCCCTAACGGGAGAGACCAGCAAAGATAGAAGTCCTTACGGGAGCGACACAGAGACACACTGTAGAGTCAGTTGCGAGACTTGCAAGACTCTCCAGAGACCCGAAAGTCTTTCTGGGAGTCTTCGAAGACCCTGAAAGACTCTCACAGACTCAGGAATTTTATCTCAGGTATTTTGATTAAAATCTTTGAAATTCCCTTTAAAAAACTCTTGAATAACTTTTTCCTTCGTTTTTTTTCACTTCAGTAGGTGAGCAAAGCCGGTTCTGGATAAATGAAAAATTTTTTCCAGTGCTGCCACCTGCCTTTTTTTCCCGGCGTTAGTGCTGTATCGTAGAGCGTTGATGTGTGTGTGTGTGTGTGTGTGTGTGTGTGTGTGTGTGTGTGTGTGTATGTGTGTGTGTGTGTGTGTGTGCACATATGGTGATGAGGAGGCGGCGGGGGGGGGGGGGGGGGAGAGGGGTGAATGCATGATGACGTAGTGATGACGAGGATGACGAGGAAGACGATCAGGTGTTCGTGTGTGTGTGTGTGTGTGTGTGTGTGTGTGGGAGGAAGCGACGAGCGAGAAGCGAGAAGCGAAGAGCGAGAAGCGAAGAGCGAGAAGCGAAGAGCGAGAAGCAAGGAGAGGGAGTTGAGAGGGAAGGGTGGGGTCAAATGATGAGTCTGAGCCATTAATGAGATATCTATGAAGAATATCCAGTTCAGTTGACGGTGAACTTTCAGTCATTATGAATCTAATGGATCCAATGAATTTAAATAAGTTGAGTGTGGATGAGAGGTTATCTCTGTATGAAGTGCCTCCGTATCAATCAAGTTATCTGGAGCTGGTGTCACAATACTATGGAGATGATGACGATGATGATCGCCGACCTGCGCGTATTTGGGAGTTTATCCAGGATGTGCTGGATTTGTCGAAAAATTTGCAACATCTAGAAGAGGAGCGAGAGGAGGAGGAGGAGGAGAAACATTCATTGAATGATTTCATAGACATCAAATCTAAGGTTCTCGATGACACTCTAAGGGATTTACTTATAAAGGTGGAGAATTTACTGGAAATGCAAGGAGCTATGAAATGGAAGCCAGCCTGCGAAGTACCTGCTGATTTCAATTTAAAATTATCAGCAATCATAGGATACCTGTATACTCTGAAAATCGATGCTCGATTACTAATTTTATCTCTGAAACATGAAGTAGAGGAGGAAAGAAAGAAAACTACTGTAACAATAAATGAATAAACAGATTATTTACTTAATATTATGATTTTTATTTCTCCATTTTTTGACAAGAACATTTTTTTCAATTATTACATATAAATATTTTTCTTTTAAATTAATTTTCTGACACTACCACTGAGTGGACTGTATTCCATTATTCGATCATGTAGAATTAAACAATAAGCTGCTGTATCATGGGGGAACGCTGCTACTGCTTCGAATTCTAGACGAATATCTACTGGTCCAGATTTCAAAAATTCATTCTGCTTTGAACAGTCAATGATAATGAGAGGTGCGGTCGTTAAAAATTTCTTTCTATTCAATAGTGGCTCTGGTTCTTTGCCATAATAAGAATGTTGAAAATTAGCATACATATTGTAGAGAAGAGCATACTGATTATGAGCTATGTCCAAATTCAGATTTCCATATGGATAACTCTGAGAATTCAAAAATAATTTAATATCACGAACATTGCAATGATCAAATTCACTAGCATTCCCCTCATGATGATTTTTCCTATTGGTTTGAAATCCAACAATGACATAACGTGGCTTCTCCAATTGCGTAGAGCACTTGACCACCCAGACGTGTTTCGAGGCATTCGGCAACATCGGATACTCGTATAGTTCCCATGTTCGGAAACTCATTGAGATGGGTGTATCCTTGCTAATTTGATTCAGTAATTGAATTTTATGCGTATCAGCCACCTTGACATATGGAATGAGCCATTCAATTTTGTTGAGAGAAATTTTGAAATTTTCATGTACTGCACCCAGACCAGGTGGATTTTGCTTTACAGCATTGATATCAGTATGAGAACGTGTTAAAATCAATTCATGCTTAGCATTCACAATGATGCGTTGATAATCCTCAGCAAATCCCAAAATCATGCTGAGTGGTATGGAAATATCAAAGTAGCCAGTATCATCTGTAATTTTCTCTTCTTCTCCAAGTATCCAGCCTGCATTTTCCAATACAGGCCATTGACTGGGGCTCTGAGAAATATAATTCTTCATGAGGGTTGTGAGGCCGACATTTTTACAACGATCAACTTCAATAGCATTCAGCTCATAGCGCACTTCCTCGAATAAGTGGCAAATGGCATTATTCACTAGAATAGTTTCCGTAACAGGAGTAGCCCCATTTTTGGTTAACCTTCCACAGATATGTAATGAACTCTTGCTGGGTAGTAGGCATAAATCTTGATGCTGCACAGCAATCCGAATTTCATCATTATTATTGAAAGTTGATGAAGCAAATGGCTGATGAGCATGAATCTCATAGTGTGCAATTGACTCATCAAAAAGAATGGGTTTCTGTATTTTTAAGATTTGATCCATGGCAAATGACAGGCGACAATTAGGCAGCAGCAGCAATTTATTTTAACTTTTTTTTCTTTCTGCGAAGTTTTAGACCCAGAGTCTTTAGGAACTTGACGTTGTCCGAGGTTAACGGCTTCACTGGTATCTGATGACTGTTCTGCTTTGGGCATGATATCTGCTCTTTATAACTCTTCCCCACTTTTCTCTTTCTACTCTCGAATACAATACCCATACTCATGTAGCCTTTACATGTAAGCGTATGGTTATGACTTCTCCACGAAAATTTACTAAGTGCCCGTCTTGATCCACAAGTTTTAATTGTAAGCGACTTATTGATTGAACGACGATTGGCAGATAAATGACATTGGCTGGAACTTCGATGACCTTATATCCTGGTGGAACAGTGGGGAAGAATTCATGTATAGTATGGACTCTCTCCCCATTCATATATGCTCCGCTCGTGATATTGCACTCTACTCGCAATGAATTAACATGAATAATGGATACAGGCATTTCCGATTGATGGACCACGTCACTGAGGATTATTTGAGGTAAAAATCCAAGCATAGAGCCAATGGAGTCTTTTGGCACAAAATTGATCCATTTGCTGCAAGATATTTCAGTTCTAAGTGTATTATTATCAGCTTTCAACTTGAACGACACCTTCTCTTCTGCTAATTTTTTCACTAAATACTGCTCAATGTCTTCAATTTCATAATTTCCAGTGGGAATGATGATAATGTATTCATCACTTTCATCTCCAAAGTAAAATTTATTATTCCCCTCATCAATATTTGGAATAGAATTAAATGTTAACAGTTCAACTAATCCTAAGGTATGTTTTTTCACTGATGATAGTTCAATTGGTGGAAAGTAATGAGCCTCTAGAATGGAGGATGTGCCACTCAATGTTAATGTAAAAGAATCGTCCATTATCATGGTTCTCTGTCAACTAACTGAATAATAAAAATGTCTCAAGATTTTATATTTATTTCGCCTGTGAGAAACTTCAAACACAAATGTCCACATATTACAGTATCAAAATCTTGATGTTTTGTATAATTATATTGTACTAAACTACCAGCACCGAAGTACTTGATAAGATCGTTAGGTGGTTTGAGATTACCGAAGCTATCGAAGTATATTATCTCTTCATTCTTCTTCATGTATGCAACCCAATGAGTACCAGGTCCATTCTTATCATCGAGATTTACAATGGCTGATTCATATTTTCGAGGACCATTATTGGGTAAGCCATTCCTCATATAAACACCCCGAAAATATGGAACTCGTAGGGATTTTGCAAATTTCAACAAATCAACATCAGTGAGAGCACGGTGTGGTAGTTTTATCAGTTTTTTGGACGTAGATGTAGACCCAGACCTTCTTTATAAGGTTTCAGATACAATCCTTTGCCCAGAGAAATTTCTTCCATTGCACGATTATGTCGCTGACTCTCTCCAAGTGCTGATTTCGCTGTTTTTACATCATTTATAGCTTTTGTAATGCCTGCAACGCCACCAGCCAGAGCACCAGTGGCACTAAGACCAGCGAAAAGTGGTATTAAAAATGCTGGTAAAATGCCACCAATTTTCGTAGGAAGAGGAATAATACGTGCTGACGATTTAACTTTATTTTTTCCCCCAGCTTCTTTGACTATCATACGAGCACCTCTCAACGCTGACTTCACAGCCCCCATATCAGGGTTCATAGATTTTTTTTGCAGCAGCAACAATACGACTCAATGGGATTGTCCGTTTACGACTTTTCCTCCCTTTCTTCTTCTTTCTCAATCCTTTCCCAGTTTTTCTCTTCCTCTTTCTCACACTTTTCTTACTTCCCCCTGCACCTTGGGCTCCCATACCAAATCGTCGTTTCAATTTCATGGTTTTCGCTATAGTCCAAGCAGTAGCCTTTTCTCCAAGCCTAGCATCCGATGCGTGTGTACGATCCTCAGCTTTCTCAGCTAAAATTCTATCAGCTTCGTGTCTTGCTGCTAAATTTTCCCTATTTTTGGAATAAGCTATATCATGCTCTTTACATGCGGTATCCAATGGATTAATACCAGGATCACCACGGGCCAATCGTTTAGCTAACTTTGTACCAGGCCCGCAATACTGATAACCTGGCACATGTAATTCAAATGGCAGATTATTAATAACTCGATTAACGACACCTTTACCGCGATGCTCTTTTTTACATATACGCATGTTCGTGGTCAGGCGAAAACTAACGTTAAGCATATAAGTATCACGTATTTATAGCTTACAACGTTAGTCAACGAAATGGAGTTCACACAACAAAAAGTCAAACTTCCTATTATCAATTTTGATGAGATCGTTCAAACGAGAAAAGCAATGAAGAAGAAAAAGCGGCATGGCCTCTTGTTACCGCATAGTGTACGTGCAGTGATTTGTGGTCCATCCAATTGTGGTAAGACCAATGCTCTTTTTGCTCTCATCATCCATCCAAATGGCTTGAGATTCGAAAATGTATATGTTTATTCGAAGTCTCTAAATCAACCAAAGTATGAGTTCTTGAAGAAGCTCTTGGAGTCAGTGAAGTCGATAGGCTACTTTCCATTCAATGATCATGATGAAGTTGTAAAACCTGAAGATGCAAAACCTAATTCCATCATCATATTCGATGATGTCGCATGTGAGAAGCAAGATAATATGCGTGCATTTTTTTGCATGGGGCGTCATAGAGACGTAGATTGTTTTTATTTATGTCAAACATATGCACACGTTCCCAAACATCTAGTTCGTGATAATTCAAATCTCCTCATGCTATTCCGTCAAGACGAAATGAACCTAAAGCACATATATGATGATCATGTGAATACCGATATGTCATACACACAGTTTAAAGAATTATGCTCAGCTTGCTGGAACGTTGGTAAGCATCAATTTGTTGTGATTGATAAGGATAGTGAGCTGAATGGAGGGAGATATCGTAGAGGATTCGATTGTTTTATAACAATAAATAAGGAATAAGCTGGTGGGATTACATCAGTATCCTCATGAACTCAGATGTGAAAACATGCGTACTAAAGAATTATCAGAAGAATCCAACGTTTTGCATCACATTGCCAAGGCAAGTGAGGCAATTCGTCGAAAATACAAAATGATTAAATTGGGTAGAAATTCTACTGAAAATGCTATGACAGAAGTTTTGAAACCTGTCATCACTCCTCTGGAAAAGCTGATTAGTCAAACGGAGAATCAAAATCGTATGGACAATCAGGGGAGAGCTGAATCAAAGATGGAATTAGTGCCTATCAATCCTCCTGAGAGAGATTCATTCATGACTGCACTATCAGATGATAGTCCTTCCGACCAAGATACCACTTTCACGAGTACTCCACTTTCTCATGAAGCGTCACACAATCGTCATCATCATCATCGTAGTCGTCGTCGTCGTCCTGGTCATCGTCAACATTTTGATGAATCATTATTATTAACACCGATATTGTCAGCATCACAACCATCAACATCATCATCATCCGTTGGAGAGCACACCGTAATTTCTGGTGCACCTATTGCTACGGAAAATCTTCTACGAAAATATTTGAAAGAATTGGGAACTGCCCGTGGAGTCACGTTGGATACGCGTTATGGGGTACGTAAGTTATCTAATACCTTGAAAATTGGCGATTCTGTGGTGACATTCGATGGAACGTCTATGTCACTGAAGAATGAGAAATACCAATTGACGCCTGGTCTGATTGAGCTAATCTTCAAAAAAACACCAGACATGGACAGTGTAACAGCAGCAGATGAGGAAACTTATCGGAGAATAATACATACTACTAACGCTCATCGGAAATTTTATTATTCAGATGGAGAAATCCGAATGAGTAATTTAACGAAAATGAAAATTTTCCTAGAAAATTCACCTAAATCACAAAAAACTGGGAAATCTTTACTTCCTGAGTATATGATTGCTCCTAGAAACATACTGGATGAGAAAATTGACTATGTTTATTGGGATAATCCCAATGAATTGATTGAGCGACTGCGTTTACTCATGGCAGCCAAAAAAGCTGGCAACATGAGTCATACGAATGAGATAATGTCTATAGTTGAGGAATTACGAGAAACTGGCATTGTATATTAGAATTCGTTCTCAATGTATAACTATCAGTTGAATCATGAGTGTTGATGTGTTTGGACATCAATTATCATTGAGCTTTGGTAAAAATTCTGCTTCCACTAGACCAGGTCGACCAGGCATAGGCTTCAAATGGACTGATGATGGAAATTATGATATTGAAAGTAGAAGACTATGTAATGTAGCTGACTGTAGAGAAAATTCTGATGCTGTTACCCAGCAATTTCTCAAGGAATACATAACACAAGAAGTACAAGCGATTCGTCTGGAGTTGGGAGCAGTGAAACAAAGTTTGGAAAGTATCAAAAATACTGTAGAATCACTTCAGAAAACTCACACGGATAATATTGAAGCAGTCCACCAAATCGAAAATCGATTGAAGAAACAAGCTCGAAAAATTACATCATTGATAAAATTCAATGAAATCGCAGAAGGGAGTCGTAGCAGAGGAACTCCATAAGCCTGCTCGACGTAACTACACACGCAGACATGTTGTTATACGTGGACTGGATGAAACTTGGCAGGCTGATTTGGTGGATATGTCTGCATATGCTCATGACAATAAAGGTTATAATTATCTCCTTACTGTTATTGATATTTTCTCTAAGTATGCCTGGTCTGTTCCATCAAAAACCAAGAATGGTAAGGATATTACTCAAGCCATGAAATCGGTGTTAAAACAGGGGCGTATTCCAAAGAATTTACATGTAGATCAAGGAAAAGAATTTTATAATAAAAATTTCAATGCTCTAATGGAAGAATATGGAATCAATATGTATTCAACCTATAGCAACCTTAAGGCATCGATCTGTGAACGTTTTAATCGCACGTTGAAAAATAAAATGTGGCCTCTCTTTACTCTTAATGGCTCATACAAGTGGACTGGTATTTTGAACGACTTGATGTTGAAATACAATGACACCAAGCACCGTACCATCAAAATGAAGCCTAGAGATGTTAATAGGAAAAATGAGAAATACATTTTACATCATGTTTATGGAGCGAAAAAAACGAAGAGCACCAAAATTAAGTTCAGAGCTGGTGATAAAGTACGCATAAGCAGGTATAAAACAATCTTCGAAAAAGGCTACACCCCTAATTGGACAACAGAAATATTCACAATAAGTGAAGTAAAAAACACAAATCCTATCACATATAAGCTTGTTGATATTAATCAGGAGCCCATTGAAGGAGGATTTTATCAAGAAGAGCTGAGTAAAGTAAAATATCCTGAAATATATCTAATTGAAAAAGTATTAAGGAAGCAGGGTAATAGAATGTTTGTGAAATGGTTGGGTTTCGATGAAACACATAATAGCTGGATAAATATCAAGGATGAAGTATCATGATTGATATTCCATGAATAATTTTATGCGATATGTAAGGAATAATTTTTTATTGAATATAACCATGAGGTACAGTATCGGTACAGTTTTCCAGCAAAATCCTCTTATCATCGTGAGAGCTTAGCGCTAATTTTTCTTTCTGACATATTGTATATACATTATGTCGCTTACTTCGGATTGTATATTGATCTTTTGTAATTTTCACATGATTAAATAAACAATTTTTATAATCATCGAATGTTATTTTCTTCAACGTTGATCCTTTCACACCTTTTGCCCGTTTCTTCACTTCAGGATCATCCAACACTTTGAAACTATACATTTTAGCCCTTAATCCTACAAATTCCGTCATAATTTTCCCCTTACACTCATCTTTCATCAAGCCAAGCACTTTTTTATTCATCCTCGGCACTCCATAGATATTGTCTTCCGGATAATCAGACGTGTCGAACCTCTCGATGTCTCGTTTGATATAATCATATATATTTGGCACTGTAAATTCATATAAAAGACTATCCGTATCAGTGTACATTAATTTAGCTTTCTCGAGAAATACACTCTTCACATAATTATAATGAAAGTCATAAATGAATATTTTAGATAAATCGAGAATGGAGAAACCAATATATATTGGTTTATTGAGGAGTATTTGTGTTCGTTTTAACTCGATGAGTACAAGATTTCCCTCATCAAAAATGATACTACTATGAAAATTCGGTTTTGCAATATATTCTCTGGCTCCATAACGTCCTTCCCATGTAGAGACAAGTTTAACGATTTTTTGCTTCCTCACATTTTCCATAGTTTTACCGAATACAGCGTTATTCATGAGTTTGAAGAAATTTTTTTCAAACTCATTCGTCGAACTCATTCGCATTTCTGTATTCAAATCTATATAGGGCTTAAGCCAGGCAGCTTGCTTGAATTTTAAGATTCGATGGATCTTCGTTAATTTCAAACCTAATTTCAAGTACTGTTTCAAGTTCCTATAATGTATCACATATTGTTTTTTTGGATAAAATGTAGTCATCAACTTTACATTTTTACTGCCAGGAGGTGCGAAATGCTCTGGACACAATGGTAAATCTTTATGATTCTCCTGAAGTTCCTCCGGATAATCCAAATCTACTTCAAGAATGTATCCCACTGAATTATCATCATTTATGTGAGAGACCTCAAATCCATCTACATTTTCCCATTCGAATGCTCCATATGGTAAATACTCTGACATTGCGGCGCCATACAAGTTATTTACATCAAAATACATGAGATAAGATTCTGCTTTTTCCTCATCAAATTCCTCCCTCATGTATCGATTATTTGCTGAAGCATATCGATTGGTACACTGAGCCACACCACCTCGAATACCTTTTTCAATGAACAACAGTTTCTCTGGATCAGTGAAAAGTTCAAGCTCAATAGTTGTATACTTCAACATAGCATCAAAAGCGAATCCTGGAGCAGTATAGTAATGCAATGGATCAAGCTTATACACAGACAAACATTTATGTCTGAAATTTTCAAAGATATCGGCTAGTAGTAAGACATCAGTTTTTAAATATAAATCAGAGTATTCACCAAGTGTCGTAATTTTGAATTTATTCCACACTTTCACAGCATGTGCATACTCTTTTTCAGATATTCCTATGCCACTGAGCTTAGAATAAAATGCTTGTATCGCTGGTAATTGAGATTCATCAAGTTTTTCCCAATTATCTACGTATTCATAAGGAAATACACCTTTACGAATTAATAATTGAAATTTTTCCTCATCATTATCACAATGCTCTCGTACAATAACTTTGTTTGCAGCATCTAAATCTGAGGCTAATTTTTCCAAGCTTTCCGACATGAATCGAAATGAATCAATGAATTTCAAGTTTACATTTGATTCAGGAAGTCGTTTCTTGAATGCAATGTATCTCTCTTTATTCACTGGTAAGAGACTTAATTCACCTTCGAAGCCATTTGCTAAGTCTTTAATTAAAAAGTGTGAATCATAACCAGAAAGATTGTGAAATACTATTGGAATATCAAAAGACGTTTGATAATTCAAATTACATCCAGCATGAGCCGGACCACGATATTTCCCCGTAAAGTGACAATGATCACGATGTCTTATAGCTGTAGGTGTAAATGGTTGCTCACAAATGTGACAAATTGGAGCATTCTCAAAATTGTCTGATTCATCCGATGTCAGCTGGTCCATTGGTGAAATATTCTTGGAGTAAGAAGATACGATTCCTCCGATTTTCTGTAGCTCTCCAACAAACCATTTTATACAGTTTTCTCCACGGTGTAATTTGAATTCTGATAAATTTTTATTGTATGAACAGTGCAAATAAAATGCAATACTATATGGTACATGTTCTTGATACATTTTCTCATCATTTGTAGCTTTTAAAAGACACTCCAGATCGGCATACACAACGAATGGTACAGCTTCCTTATATTTATAATTCTTGAAGCGCAATATTTTTTGTTCTTCGTTCGGTAGTAGCATTCTACACTTATTAATTGTAAAGCAATCCTCTTTATGATTTCCATAACTTTTCTCTGACTGAAAGTGACACAAGCATCGATCACAGAGAAACATATGATGCTGATGATTGGAAATTTGAGAGCTCACTAGCCTTGAAAGATTGCGAATCCAGGCAAAATGATAAATACTTTGCATATCTGCCCCTACAAATACATTTGTACATAGTAGGAATAAATGAATCGTTGATATGACTGATTGTTCCTTACTCAAGTAAAAAGGTACGATCTGCTCAGTATCATTATTATCTATTCCATAAACATTGATGGATAGTCCATTAAGTTTTTCGAATTTTGATATTTCTCTCAGTGATATGGGGAATTTTATGCCTTGACAATTAAGCTGACGATTCGTTTGAGGTAATGTTGCCACTGTATAATGAGGATATGAACTAGTTGAACAGGAGTTTCGAGTAACTGGATAAAGCGCTGCTATCACTGACCATAGAAAACAATATTCATCCATGTTCTTGATATTTACGACGGCCTTTTTCAATTGAATACGAGATGGCAATTGAATATATGTAGACTCTCCAGCCCTAAATGGAACGTATTTATTGATATTCATTAAGAGATTCATAATCTCAGTGAGTGTCCATCCAGAATCACGTCCTTGAAAATCCTCAACTTTTTTCATTAATATTTCCACTATATTCTCTTCGAACCAGTCCTCTATGTCCGTAGCAGGTAAGATGAGAGAATTTTTAGTATTAAAGTATTTGGTTTCTTCAAAATTCGCACCGTCTTTCATGAGTTGATATTTACATGCCAAAATTCCATTCACTTTCACGCTACCTACTTGATTTAGCAAAATCTTCAATTGTTCCTTAGTTAATACTTTGGCATCGTTAAAGAATAATCTCAACTCTTTGTGATGTAAATTCACTATAACACCGGTACGCATTCGCCCCTGAAAAACCGATTCTGCATCTTTCCAACGCACACGTTCAGTAATTTCTTCCTCAGACGTTGAATCTGATATTGCTCCACCTCTTTTCTGCTTCACTTTGAATTTTTCCTGGATCGAGTGGAGATTTGCAATTGCAGATTGCAAAGAATTTTTCTCCCCGTAGGATAGAGTCACGGTTTTTTGAACTTTTGAGAAAAGTTTGATATAATGTTCACACCAGGTGATCCATGACTCAATATCTTGCACTGTAGTATTTTTATAATAATATTCTAAAATACTAATGACTCTAGCACAATTTTGCAAATCCATGTTTTTCTTATACTTATGACGATTATTAAAAAACTGAGATATTTCAGTCTCTGTTCCATACTCTTATAGGAGTCATAAACCCGAATTTCGATTTTTTTCATTCTTTCGCAATATCAATTTCTGCGAATTAGTCATAATGCGTCATGTGTGAGGTCTACATTTGATGCTCCTTCCGCAACTCTTTCCGCATTCCAGACACTCAAACATACATACATACATACATACATACATACAAATACACAGCTCTATCCTTTAAAAGCAGCGTAGTCCATCAGCATATACTTCATTATTATCTCGTAAGCCTTGCTATAAGCTGTTCACAAATATTACTATTCTTTTCTTGGTTTCGAAAAAATGCATAACAGTAAAATTAATGACATTGCGCGTATAGCTAATTATTTACCGACAAAAAAGTTGGGAGAGCTGGTTAGAGATCATGCCTACCAAGTGACTGCATTCAGAGTGCAGAGTACACGATATGGAGCAAAAGTTATGTGCACATTGGATGGAGAATTCACCATTTTTCTACCTCAACGACTCACTGCAGCCTTCCTGGAAGATTCAGAAGAAATGGAGAAACATAAGACGCTAGCAGCAGATAATCGACTTGAAATCAAATTTCTCGAAGGACTGTATAACCCATGTATTTTTATTTATAAAGAGCCGGCGAATATTTTGTAATAAAAAAGTAATAATATAAACGCGCATGAATTATGTAGTAGAGAGAGAAATTGATACATACATTTCATTTGAATGAAAAAATAAATAAATTGAAATAATACAATGTTTTTTTGTTTTTTAATTAACAGTCCATGAAAAAAGAAAAAGTTACATAGATAATTATGATATTATGTGTGTGTGTGTGTGTGTGTGTGTGTGTGTGTGTGTGTGTGTGTTGTCTGCAAATGTTTGAATATATATATATATATATATATATATATGAATTTCACATGGACACTTTTGGTTAAATATATCTTTTTTATTCCTTTTGTTCTGCAAGCAGTCTCTCCAATCTGAAAACAAAAAAATAATCAAAAAATTAAAAAATTTCCCCAAATGTATTAAAATATTACCAATTAAAAAATGTAGATAAGTCTCTAAATTTTTCAATCGGGAATAGAAGAAGAATACTGATAGAAAATAAAAAAATACCTCATTTTTTACGCTGTTCAGCATCCAAAATTGTCCAAATAGCTGTTTGGAGCTGCTCAACATATTTAACAGCTTCAGCAGCTTCCTCCTTCTTCTCAATCAAAATGAGAAAGCTGATGAATTCAGCCAATCGTCCTGTTACTGCATGTTTCTATGGAAAAAAATTGAAATTTAAGTATTTTTTTATTTTAGGATTTTTTAAATTAAAAAATATCTTAGAAATGAGAAAAATGATAATTTCTTTGTAGCTTATATTATTTTATCCCCATAACTCCTATTTATCTCTCTCTCTCTCTCTCTCTCTCTTTCTCTTCTCATGGATTCAGAAATATATTTGAAAACAAAAAAATCGATCAAATCTAGTCCCCTTAAGAAAAAAAAATTGAAATTGACATTTGAATAACTCTATCTTTTTTTGAATTTTTTATTGATATAACTCTTATTTTTCCCAAGAAGAAGAAGAAGGAGAAAAATCTGTCACTAAAAAATTCTCATCTTAATTTTTCTAAGATAATGCACGAATAGACTCATTTTCTTTCTCTTTTGAGAGTTCATTATGGAAGATTATGGACAAAATTAATTTCATTTTTGTTAAGGAGTTTTTTTCTTTTTTTTTTTCGTAGAATAAATGACTATAGAAATGATTCAGTGAATAAATAGAAAATTAACTTACTGAGTATCCATAGTAATGTGGACCTAGAAAAGCCTTGAACTTGATTACAAGATTCAAGGGTACAGGAAGATGTCCAACATAATCCTGCAATTTTTCTGCATTCTTCTCCCTCAATTCTTCACTCTCATCTATCCACCACAATTCTTTTTCACGTAATTCCTCCTCAGCAGTCATCTGAGAGAAATCGAATCTTCTAGAACACATTTTTTCTCAATTCACTTAAAAACTTTTCGATGTAGAATATTCAAAGAGCAATGGAGAACTAACTAGAGCACCCGAAAAACTCAGTCGAAAAAATGTTTCTCTCTCTTTCTCTCTCATTCTACAATGCTGCCCATTGTTTCTCCTAGTGAGCCGCCGCAGCGTCGTAGAATTCCCCTGGTGACGAGCTACCATGGGGGGAGCACGTAGTGGAGAAGCATGGAGACGAGAGGCGGAGAAGAAGGAGGGGTGGAGCAGCAGTGTGAAACACAGTGCATGAATTTCACTCTTAATTTCATGTTAGATTACTTGAACTTGAAGCTAGCCAGCACGGAGAGAGGAAACTGTAGCAGAAGAGCAGAGAGGGAGAGTAAGAAGTTGGGGGGGGAAGAGGGGTGGTGTAAACCTGAAGCTAGCCTGCATGTTTTGGAGATTATAGAGAAGAAGTGTAGAGCAGGAGAGGAGGGAAGGAAGGGGAGTGAAACTAATAATACGAAAAAAGTCCATGAATGATCTACTGCATAGAATTTTCATATTTTTTTTAATTGAAATTTCGAAAATACATCAATAAAAAATATTCTTTATTTTCAACACCTTTCATTTCTTTTAATTTCTCATTTTTGTTTTTAGCGAAACCAAATGTTGAACTTTTACTGCATATTTTACAACTGAAACAGAAAAATTAATATTAGAATAATAATGCATGACCCTGATTGAAATTATCAAATTAATGAGAAAATATATTGAAAATTACCTCTGGATATAGATTGATCCGATTTATATTAATTGAAGAAGATGCTTCAGTATCTGAATGAACTGGCTCGAAGAAAACATTACCATGAGGGCACATATTAAGCCGTGTACGAACCCCAGCTATAGTTATGAACGTACCACCTCGTTTCTCATGTTTCTTCAAGACATTAACCACAAGTTTGGAGAGTCTTTCTTCAGAAAACTCCTCCTTCCATACTTGTGGTATAAAAACACGAATTGGTTCTACACTCTGCTCACACTCATAAGTATTTTCTGCCAATAGTTGCACCCCACCTGATGATAGATTTTCAGCTGATTGGGATATATCATTCAGCTGTGAATGATTAGCTGAGCTAGAGAGTTCAAGTGAATTTATTTCTTCACTTGATTTTTCCTCATTCACTTGTCCTTGATTTTCCACTGTTTCGGGTACTTTTATCATGGATTGTTGACTCATCAATAATTGTGGAGATCCACTACTGATTATAACACTTGGACGCTGAGATATTTCCTCTCCATTGATAATATTGGGAATGGAAGATGACTCAACAACAACAACAGCCTCATCTACTGCTACTTCTTGTTTAATCACCTGATCACTTGTAGATGACGCAGGGCTCGGAGGTGGTGCAATAATCCCTGATGTAGCTCTCATTTCCACAATTTCTGGGCTTGTTGGTGACTCAGGTGCCTCAATGACATCTGGCGTAAGTCCCTTATCTATTGCTTCTGGGCTTGCAGGTGACTCGAAAGTTTCTGGAGCGAGTCCTTGATCTATCAACTCTGGACTTGTTGGTGACTCGAAACTTTCTGGTGCAAGTCCTCGATCTATCGGCTCTGGACTTGTCGGTGACTCAATAATTTCATCTACCACTTCTCCAATCGTATCAATCTCTTCAGCTGCTTTGAGGGCTTCCAGCATAGTCTCCTTGCTATTTATCTCTGGATCCATTGATAATTCTTCTATCTCCATGAATTCTGATTGTTTCATCATCTCTGAATTTTCGTTCAGCTGTTCAGGCTGTGAAACTTCCAATGAGTCATGAGATTCTTCTTCTGAATTGATTGAAATCGCAGATTCTGGCAATTCAATGACTGATTGAACTGAAGATACTGATGATTCTATTCCATTCTCATCTGCAGATGCCAGTTCTTCGTCGTTTTTTTCATCCATTTCTCCAGCCACTGATGCCTCTGATGTATCGGACATGTCACCAGTTTCTTCCTCATTCTCCACTACTCCCCCCTCCTCCTCCTCCTCCTCCTCTTCCTTTTCCTCAAATTCATTCACTTTGGTAACTATCTCGGATAAGCCTCTAGCAATACGACGTTTCTTACTCGGTGAAGACTCTGAACGCTGTTTAATTAATTCGATAATCTTTATTATTTCAATAATTTCCGGTGATAAATCGCGAACACGCGCAGAATTTGAGGCCATCTTTCTTCGTGACATTTTTATTATGAAAAAAAAAATTCAAATAAATACGGAGTAACGCTCTAATTCACTATCGATCTTACACGATTGGTGTTTCTTATTAGAATGATTCTCTGGAGGCATGACCCTCTACTTAAATAGTATTTATGAAAAAAATTAAGTAAAAAGAGAGAACAATATACCTCTAGAAGTCCAAGCAATGAGCTCGCGTCTAAGGAATGTCAAATTATTTTGATGAAGTGTGGTGGTGGTGGTGGAGACAGGGAGAGGAAAGAAATAAAAAACATTTTCAAAACATCAGAATTGGATATTATAAAAGATTTATTTTTCTCTGAGTATAACTCTGTGTGTGTGTGTGTGTGTGTGTGTGTGTGTGTGTGTGTGTGTGTGTGTGTGTGTGTGTGCTTGTGTGTGTATGTAGCAATACCCGATACAAATTATATCATCCGATTTATTTCGCATCCTTTCCAAGATTCCAAAGTATATGAAAAATGATGAACAACTTTATCATGTAAGCCCCGAATGACCATTTCCAGCCAAAAATAAGTGGACACCCATAACTGCACAGTTATGGATCTTCAACTTTTTCTGGCCGGAAATGTGCATTCAGGAGCCTACATGATATCATTGATCCTCATTTTTCAGCTACTTTGAAATCTTGAAAAAGATACAAAATAAAGGAAGAATACCATTTGCAACGTTGATTCTTACTACAACAGTTCCCCTCCACGGAGAATTTCTATTGTGTGTGTGTGTGTGTGTGTGTGTGTGTGTGTGTGTGTGTGTGTGTGTGTGTTTACATATGATCAGAGCAATCAGATTTCCAATTTTTTACGTACGTCGGTACAAATGTTATAAAATCATGCTCACATACATGATATCTTGCTGCTACTTTATTAATGACCAAATACTGATCAGCTGAATATTTTGCAGATTTGCGTACTTGTGCAATGAGTTCTTGAAATTTATCACTACCGATAGCATCGCTCCATTCATGTGGGATGGAGACACGATACAGTTCAGGCCCTATGCCTGGCTTCTTGTTTTTCTCATAGAAAATCTCACCGCTTTTCTTTACAATGAGTTTGGCTGTAGTGTTAGCCACAGTAATGGATATATCGAGGGAAGATGTTCGATGTTTTATCAGAGCCTCATTGGTGATGTCGATCAAATCCGAGTCGGATAACTGATTCATCCATTCCATAGGTAAATTTACCTTAACTGCATGAGGCTTATGATTCAGCTGGAGATTGAGGGTGTGATAAACTCTATCCATTTTTGTGGAAGAATGTCTGACTCCTATGATTGCTTGCTGTGGAAAAATAAGAAATTTCAAGTAATTAGTGAATTCTCAAAAAAATATATATAAAAATTCGATTATCTGAAAAATTATGCAAAAATTACCTTAAGAATTTTGGGTATGATGAAGAGAATTTCCCTGCTCTTTCAACACTTTTGGTTAGAATGAAGAAATTGTTGGTACTCCACGATTTTATATGTTCACGCAAAATTTGGAAAGTGGGGGCGAAAAGTTATGCTCAGAGTCCTCTGCAATCCATATTACATCAACTGCCCCTCGAACTGTCCTCCTCATTTACCGGAACAATAAAATACTTTGTTTTGCCTTTGACCGTAGCACAGACTTTTTTATTTTTTATTCACGATCACCCACAATGCTATGGATCAGATCGCAATTGGAGAAGCCACGTTATGTCATTGTTGGATTTCAAACCAATAGGAAAAATCATCATGAGGGGAATGCTAGTGAATTTGATCATTGCAATGTTCGTGATATTAAATTATTTTTGAATTCTCAGAGTTATCCATATGGAAATCTGAATTTGGACATAGCTCATAATCAGTATGCTCTTCTCTACAATATGTATGCTAATTTTCAACATTCTTATTATGGCAAAGAACCAGAGCCACTATTGAATAGAAAGAAATTTTTAACGACCGCACCTCTCATTATCATTGACTGTTCAAAGCAGAATGAATTTTTGAAATCTGGACCAGTAGATATTCGTCTAGAATTCGAAGCAGTAGCAGCGTTCCCCCATGATACAGCAGCTTATTGTTTAATTCTACATGATCGAATAATGGAATACAGTCCACTCAGTGGTAGTGTCAGAAAATTAATTTAAAAGAAAAATATTTATATGTAATAATTGAAAAAAATGTTCTTGTCAAAAAATGGAGAAATAAAAATCATAATATTAAGTAAATAATCTGTTTATTCATTTATTGTTACAGTAGTTTTCTTTCTTTCCTCCTCTACTTCATGTTTCAGAGATAAAATTAGTAATCGAGCATCGATTTTCAGAGTATACAGGTATCCTATGATTGCTGATAATTTTAAATTGAAATCAGCAGGTACTTCGCAGGCTGGCTTCCATTTCATAGCTCCTTGCATTTCCAGTAAATTCTCCACCTTTATAAGTAAATCCCTTAGAGTGTCATCGAGAACCTTAGATTTGATGTCTATGAAATCATTCAATGAATGTTTCTCCTCCTCCTCCTCCTCTCGCTCCTCTTCTAGATGTTGCAAATTTTTCGACAAATCCAGCACATCCTGGATAAACTCCCAAATACGCGCAGGTCGGCGATCATCATCGTCATCATCTCCATAGTATTGTGACACCAGCTCCAGATAACTTGATTGATACGGAGGCACTTCATACAGAGATAACCTCTCATCCACACTCAACTTATTTAAATTCATTGGATCCATTAGATTCATAATGACTGAAAGTTCACCGTCAACTGAACTGGATATTCTTCATAGATATCTCATTAATGGCTCAGACTCATCATTTGACCCCACCCTTCCCTCTCAACTCCCTCTCCTTGCTTCTCGCTCTTCGCTTCTCGCTCTTCGCTTCTCGCTCTTCGCTTCTCGCTTCTCGCTCGTCGCTTCCTCCCACACACACACACACACACACACACACACACGAACACCTGATCGTCTTCCTCGTCATCCTCGTCATCACTACGTCATCATGCATTCACCCCTCTCCCCCCACCGCCCCTCATCACCACATGTGCCCACACACACACACACACACACACACACACACACACACACACACACACACACACACACACACACACACACACATCAACGCTCTACGATACAGCACTAACGCCGGGAAAAAAAGGCAGGTGGCAGCACTGGAAAAAATTTTTCATTTATCCAGAACCGGCTTTGCTCACCTACTCACTTCGTATCCATTTGAATACATAGATAATATTTCCTCTGACATTCGTGCTTCTACTATTTCAAGAAGGTTGAATTACCATAGACATCAATTTACGAGAAAATACTCTTCCAAGAAAATTCTTTATGAGATGATTCACTAAAGTAACTTAATTGAATTCTGCATTGAGCCATTGTCCAATTCCACTGAATTTCGAATGCTTTCGCGTGAAATTGGCTCGTAGTAATCCACTAGAACGAAATGGATAAGAACACTAGGAACGTTATTGCTATATATCTTAGTCTTCTGTTCGTACCAAATCGGCTGCTACAGTCTCGCGCACAGAATATCGAAAAATAAAATATTAAGTTTCACTGAATCTTTATTCTAGTTTAATAATATCGCAGTACATGATAAATTACTACAGAATTACAATCATGGTTCACTGCTATTTCGATACCCATAAATTATAGATATTTTTTTGTTGAGTGATATTTTGATACCAAAAATTATTTTCACTGAGGTCAAAAATATTGTGTGAAAACCAGGAATATTCTCTTGTACGATGTTAAGGTACTAGTACTATTAGGAGGCTAGAAACAAGTTATTAGACATGAATATGAGATTTTTCTTGAAACATCCGGGATGTCTTATAGAATCTAAGAAAATTTGAGTCCTTGATCGGTCTTTTGTTCCTGATGTGCAGAGGACGTCAATGGAGGGTCTTCGAAAAAAAACTCGTCCCACGGCGGAGAGTTAATCAGGTTTGGAAGGTCTGACAAAAGTTTTGGAAAAAGTGCGTTGAAAAGGAAGGTTTTTTCCCGCGGAATCCATCACATTTCCGCGAGAAAGTATAAAAATCCAAAAATGGCAGATGTTTGAAAAAAAGTGTACAAGAAATCACTTTTTTTTCATCTTTTCTGTATTGCCAAATTTTTCCAAAATAACTTTTCTGCAAGAATGTGGTGAATTTTTAGACAAGACCTCTGAATGAACTATTTTTACAAAATCCGGTGATGATCGGTTCAGTAAATCTGGAAATTCACTAATTCTTTCACAATTTTAAAAAAATAGAATTTGTTGAAATAAATGACTTTTTTCCCCATAAAACAATAGTTTGCCATTCACTTTATCATTCCTGATTGGTAAATTAATCAACAAATGATTGTAATTTAGACGAAAAATATAATTGTATCACGGTGTCGAGTAGTTCAACTGTTCCCAGCTCGGGGGCAATTGAAACACTAGTTGGAGTCAATTAAATCGAAAGTATTGGAAGTAAAAACGTTAAATGTTGAAAATGTTTTTTAATTAATAATTTTTCAGATACTAAATCGTACAACAGTTATGACATACTTCGCTGTAAATATATTAATTTATCATTAATTTTAGTAGTTTTCTTTCTATTCTTTTCCACTAGGAGAGAAGTGGGTCAATTGAACCAAAAATTCTTTCACGATTTTTTTAGAATACAATTTTCAGAAATAAATAATTTTTTTTCCATGAAATAGTAGTTTGTTATTCACCTTATCATTTCTGATTGGTAAATTAATCAGCGAATGCCTGTAATTTGAACAAAATATATGATTGTATCGCCGCATCAAGTGGTTCAACTGTCCCTAGCTCAGGGACAATTGAACCACTAGCTGGGGTCAATTGAATCGAAAGTATTGGAAGCCAAAATAAATTCTTTTTAATAAATAACTTTTAAGATATCAACTAGTATAACAGTTATTGCATACTTTGCTAGAAATATATTATTATACCGCTGTTTTTCAGTAGTTTTCATTTTATTCTTTTGCACTACTCTACATTTTTTCAAATTTTTCTGAGGAATCTTTTCTACTTTTGGTACTTGATATGGCTTTCGGTAAAGGACGTATTGGTTATGGTTCAATTGACTCCATGTATTTTGGTGACGGTAATCAGCGCACTCCAAATTATTACATAATTATTTCCATATAAATCGAGTTGAAAGTGATGAAATATAGTTATATTGAGACCTTAAAATTGTTAATCCACAATGATATTTGAAAATGAGAATATTATTAAAAACTTCGTCGAGAATTGAAAAAAAACTTTGCATGCCCAAAATCATAAAAATTGGAATTTTCCAAAAATGAACAGTCATAATGATTCCAAGTTTTGGGCACATCAAGGGTTGATATATTAAGAGTTCATTCTGAAAAGGGCACTTTTTTCTTTTAATTTTTTCCTATTTTTTAATCGACTGGTTCAATTGCCCCCCTCCTCCCCTACTCCACCTTTTTCCAAATTTTTCTTTAGAATCCATTTTCGTCCCAATTTTTATGAAGTATTGGTATAAATAACAGTTTGCTCGATATTGCTTTTGGTAGAGAACGAATCGATGATGGTTCAATTGATCCCTCGTATTTTAGAGACAGTTATTAGCCAATCAACAATTAGTAAATAATCATTTCCGTATAAATCAAGTGAGAAATGACGAAATATAGTAATGTTGCGACATTACAATTCATACTCCATGATAATATTAAAAAATGAGAATATTATTGAACATTCTATCAAGAGTTGAAAAAAAGTTTGGATTCCCGAAACATTAAAAACTTGAGTTTTTCAAGATTAAACAGTTATAATGATTTCAAATTCTGGGCAAATTGAGAGTTGATATCAAAACATCATTCTAAAAAGACACTTCTTTTTACATTCTCCCATATTTTTAGTGGACTGGTTCAATCGATCGTTCTCTCCTCTATGTGCTGTATTTTTATCGAAAGAAAAGAACTAAATCAAAATAATATGAGTCTGAAATGCAATAATGCAAGAATAGATAAAATTGGACTAGTGATACATGAGAATATTTGAAGTTAGGTCTTTTTGTTTTTCCTAAACTACTCCCGCATGGAAAAGATGTGTTGTTAAAATTATAATTTTGAGTAACTGATGAATTATATAATATTTTAAATTCAATATGAGAATGCATAGGCATATTTTGCCGGAATATTATACAGTTCAATAATGAGAAAGATATAATGGTTCATCATAATTCTCTTCTATTGGACCATATAATTATAGCAACTATAAATTTGGAATATTTTGAATATATTATGCTATTTATAATATTAATATTTAATCAGAATCTAATAAAATATATAATATTGACATATAATGAAATTAATACTGCAAAGATATAATAAAAAATATCAGTTAAAAATAGTTTGTAAGAATCATAAAATTCCTAGAAAAAATGTAATTTTAAAATTTTGAGACAAAAAAAATATTTAATTTATTCTATAGAGAAGGCTCTCTGAGTAACGTACTCTCCACAATATCTAAATGGATGATGAGAACATTTGAAATTATTGAAGATGTAGATCACACGGAATTCGCATTGGGGTAACGATACAAACTATCTAGTTATCATAAAGTGCAGCTATATAAAATGGAATATAATATATTTTATTTTTAATAAAATATATGATCAAATATAAAATGAAAATTATAATGATTCCCATACAAAACAGGAAAACAGTCTAAAGTATACTGTCATTATTATATGATGAATTGAAAATGAAAAAATATATTTCCCAATATCAAATGTCTCAGATATAGGAAATTACGTAATAAAATATCAAAATCTATATATTCGGAATAGTATAATGATGTATATATTTACATAATATATTGAACACCACACATATTTTTGCCGAATTATATCACCCGTTATTAATCCCATATTATTAAATATATTCATAGCAATATATTTCTCTTCCATGCGGGCTATGTCGTGACTGTTTGAAAATTTGTCGAAAGTGTGGACTTTCTCAACTCATAGAAATCTTGAAAGAAAAGAATCCGATTTACCATGTACATTAAAAATTATGGCAAATTAGACTGAAGAAAATGTGCTAAATTGGATAGGATACGGGCGCAGAAAACGCTTTTTTCAGACAATAAAAAATTTTTCTTATCATCATAAATTCTCGAAAGTAATTTTCGAATTATATTGAGTAAAATCATCCAGTTTCATTTTGTTGAGGATAGTACTATCCGTTGATATCAATTCAGTAGGTTATGAAAAACTTCCTTTTCATCAGAAATTAGGTTGGCAGTAGTAGTGCGGTTAACCCGGATATAAGCATAGGGATCCCCTTCTCCCTACGCGTTCTTCAAAGTACGGACGAATTCTCTAATGAAGCTCATCTCAAGATCAAATCTCGAACGATTCACCAATCTAGTATAATATAATGAAGAAATTGAATTTCACAACTATAGAATAGGGGATACAAAATTATCTCTCACTCGTAATGTATAGAGACTACTATAATGGATTGGATAGAATAATCCCACACGAACATTGTTATCAATGTAAGCGATTGAAAAACTGACAAATCAAGAGAGAGAGTCGACCGAAAATTTGTCAAAGCTATGAATTATATAGTTCCTGCGGTTTCAAATAATTGAGTTTTATCAATAAAAGGAAATGTTCATTCAGCAATAACTGAAAATTAATACGATGATGAGGATCCTCGTCTGCATGTTCACTCCTCTCATACCCTGCATTGTATTAAATCGAATTGCATCCGCCCTTCCCTTTCTCTTCATCGTCATTTCAAATTCCGGATAAACAAATTGGCAGTGTTTCCATTCGTGCAGAGAGAAATGACAGAGAGAGAGAATGGATTCTGAATTCAAAGAGGAAGGCTGAATGAATTCGCCATTGGTCTAAATGGATGGACGAACAACACCAGGATTGATACTCGGTTGTATGTGTAATCGTTGCTGGAGCACTGGACGTAGATAGATTGTTAGAACCAACACACACACAGGCACACAATGTAGGAATACTCTCACGAGACCACGGAGAGGGAGGTGAGGGGCTTTTCGTTAATCGAGCGATCGTGTTCGGGGTAACCGACTGCATCGATCTAGATCCATCGGCTTTGGTGGAGTGCAAACTTGAGGATCTCTGGGGGTAAATGATATTAAACTCAGGAATTTACTTCATTGACTTCATCACTCTGTTGAGAAAACCGTTATTGAATATTCTAGTGAATAATTTATTGTTATTAGAATTTGATTTTTGAGTAATTAATGAATCTTTAATTGTATTCCCATTCAAGAAAGTTTGAGATTTGTAAATTACTATTTATTCAAATTAATTATTCGATCCAATCGAAGCTATTACTTTAGGGATGAGCGAATAATTCGAAATTCGAATATTCGATCCGATTTCGAACCGAATTTCACTATTCGATTCGATTCGATTCGAGAGGTATTCGCTCACCGCTAACCGAGACTCTCCAGAGACCCGAAAGTCTTTCTGGGAGTCTTCGAAGACCGTAAAAGGCTCTCAAAGACTTAACAAATTTATCTCGGGATATAATTTCTCCAATAACAGTTATCAGTGCAACCGCGATTTTTATTTTGAAAAAATGTTCACATTCCATGACAGAGAATTTGTGACTAAATTTTCAATTGAATTGTAGATTTTTGATGGGTGATTTCTTATGTGACCTCGATGGTGAGTGAGGACATGCTGTCGTCACTAGGCGGCCACATGATACTCATATTTTCCTGTCATTTTTCATCCCTGTAATGTATCAATATCAATTCAGCAGTAAAGGAGTACAGTAGAGCGTCGATTATCCGAACATCAGTTATCCGAAACCTCAATTATCTGTATGGCAATTTGGTTTATCCGAAACGTCAATTATCCGAATGGCGATTTGGGTTATTCAAAATGGTTCATAAAAACTCGAGCTCAGCAAAGAAACCTCAGCGAAAATAAAATTCACTCAATAAGATCTCTTTGAAAACCATCACATCACAAAATGATGTCAATTAATATAAACCCAATAAAAAATCTCAGTACAAAAGTATTTCGGCGTGGAACGTTTTGAATAATTTTCCAAGTTTTCAATAATGAATCATAACCGATAGAAATAAAAATGAATGTAAATAAATTTATTCAATGAATCATTAGCCGACATCACACAAATAATTAGTAGATCGAGAGGTCACACAAAAAAATATCACGGTAATTTAATTACTTCTCATAGCATCAAGGCAAATAACGCAATTCATACGTAATTCCGTTTAAATGAATTAGTGCATCCCTATTTGTATCGTAACTAGAAAACAATTAACATTGTTCAACAGAAACAATAGCTATTACGAGTTATGATGATTATTATTCATAATTATTACAAACGCACAGGGATATCATTGAACATGAAATGAGATGATAGAGAAATAAATGAAAAAAAATAAAATAACACCATCCTAGTAGAGAACGACAAATCAAAGAGATATAAGATAATGAAATAGACATTTAAAAAAATCCAATTTCCAACACAAATTATAACCCTTTAACGCTTATGGGCGTTTTCCCCACTCGACGCTCTGGTAAACAGCCGGGACATATTTGCGTTAGTGTGTAACCGTGAGCTCTGGCGAGCAATATCGTACCTACTATGAGGTTCCTATTTGTTTTGAAATTTTATTTGGTATGTTATTGTTAGTTAATAATTTTGAGTTTTTATGTTCCATTTTTTTGTAATTTTTCATGCTACATCATCAAAAATAATATTAGAGAAATTTAATTCAAGACTATCTAAATAATAAAGGAAGGGGCACTGAGGGAACCCATTAGATGTGTGTATCACGATAATCACCGAACCTGGCTCTCGTAAACTGAGGTAGTGGGGACTGGGAGCACGCGCGATCGGCTATCCCCACTCTAGCGCCACGAGTACGAGTTAGTCCGACCTCAGCGTTAGAGGGATGATATTATCATTCGAAATGAGATAGGTGAGGGAATATTTAATTCAGATATTATTGCTTGAGATACAAATAATTCTCAAAAAAAATTTTCTGAGATGTGATAGCTTGAGACAAAATATTAATGACTCAAGAGATGAACGGTGGCTCGTTCGGTAGAGTGTCGAATCGCCAACTCGAAGGCCCGGGTTCAAATCCTAGTCTCTGCCGAATGATACAAGCACCACTGTAAAATTATTTACAAGTGCTTTGTCCACAGACACACCATGAACCTCCGTCGCTGATTGGCATAATCTTAGCGAAAAGATGGCGACGTTAAATAAATATAAAAAAAAAAAATATTAATGACCTAAACAATAATTTTGTTCATTCGAATGTCCAGTTATTCGAATGATCACGCCCTGAGTAGGCTGCATTCGTCTTGGGCGCTTACACTCTTTTAGTGAATATACAGTCGAGTTATCTAAAGAACCAAATTCACTTAATATGTACTTGTATTATGTAGATGTAGCATCTTATAGTTTATTGTATTTCTGAGTATATATATTTTATCATATTAAAAGAATTGACGTTTTTCTAGCCCACTGAATGTGGGACCACGGTACAGGGAACAGGATCAATAATAAATGAATATCGCAAGAGTAATTTTACTGTAAAGAAAATCTAAATCTGAAGTTGAATAGTAAAAATGGTAAAACGGGCATTTGACCCAAGAGCTTCACATGTCGCCTCTTCATCCAGAACTGACTTTGTCTACTCATATCATCCACACTTATACTTTCATAATATTTTATCCCTCAGTTCATTTCACACACTCTCTCTCTTTCATACATGTTGATACAACAGGGTCACACAAACCACACGTGTACTTATCACACTCATTCCCAAAACTCATTCTCAAGTCAGCCTTATCGCTATGAACTCATCCGTTACTTTTTTTATAAACAATCACACATTTTTCAACGTCTCTAATATCTTGTTTTCTCTTGTTGGCGACATTCATTCGTCTCACGCATACGCACAGTAACATCTCTCCACGTGCACTAACTCATTCACTTGAAAAGGCGTAGTCCTACATGAATATTACAGTTTGGTTATGGGACCATCTCAGTGTAAAATTTTTGAAAAATCAATTTTTTTTTGTCTCATCTTAAAGTATATACAGTTCTGCATGTTCTCTCACATTTTCAAGTTGAAACTCGAATCATTATAGTCACTACCACCTTTCTTAGAAAAAGTAATTGGAGCGTAAGGCCGCAGAAAGAACCCTCCTCCAAACTTTAAACGCGTTTTACTCAAAGAGCCCCTTTTGAAAACGATGGCCACTCTCAGAGGGAGAGTTTTCAAGCTATCAGTTTAAAATTTGGACTGAATTATCTTTATTTCATTCTGCAATCTTACTTAGCTTCCGAGATATTTTCAAATAATTATTGGAAAGAGGAAATATTTATACTCTTCTACCTTTCTTGCAAATGAATTGATCACACCAACGCGAATGTTAAATGATTTTCATGATTACGATGTTCATTCTCTTATGATATGTCGTAATATCAGTGAATTACAGAAATTTCTATGGAGGTATTTTAAATAGAACAGAATGACACTTACAATGAAGTTTCTCATGAAAGCATTCCTAGCTTTATTAGTTTCCGAGATATTCTAAAGAAATTTCTGAATTTAAATCGACCCTTCTCATTTTACCCCTTTTCTGCTGAATTAATTCTACCAAATGCAAATGATTCTGTCGAGAAAGCGTCTACTTATTTTCAATTCAATGAAAAAGAAAATTCAGCAAATTCATATCCATCTTTTCTTTTTTTTTTCTCTTCGCGGAGAAATGACACGTGATTGTAGATGAAAGTGAGATTATTTGAATCGATGAAGATCGGGTGAATGTTGAAATGGATCTCTTAGGTAATTCAAGTATTATTGCAAAGTGAGAGGCTGTATGAATCAACGGTCAAACAGTTTTCTATTGAAAGTGATGGGTTTAAAATTGTGGAGATGATACTTTCCACAGCATAATCAAATAGGATAAAGCTACGTAAATTTTAAACCAATTTCTATTTTAATTTTCCATTAAGTTCAAAATGTATTTTTCAGTTAATTTTCTTTTCACTAACACCACCAACAAAATAAAATTATGGATATTATGGAAATTTATTCACCTTTATCTCATTTACTTTGTCATTTTTCTATTTTCTCACTTCAGCCCCCATTGTCTATTTTAATTGCTTTCTTGAGGTAAATTTGCATACTATGGGAGAAATAAAAAAAACCATCACCAAACGCTGTGAATCATTTGGTATAACGTCAATCTAATTTTTTATACATCACGATTTCTGTTGTCCCTTGAGACACAGGCAAAATATATATATATGTATAGGACTGTCAGTGCGTCAGTTGGCGGGAGGAATTATTCATAAAAATGTGGCCACTGTTATATATGAAAAAAAGGAATGAAAAAAAGAGTCATGATAGAAGAATGAGTAGAAACTGGAAAGAGAGGTCGAAAATTGAAGAAGACAGACTGAACCCACCACTGTGATTACAAAGAAAAAGTTCTTTATTTTCTTCTTTCATAGAGCGAAATCAAGGCGAGCTATCTTACGACGGAATTCACTCGTCAGTGGATGACAATAACGAAAGATAATGGTGCATTTCTCTCATTTTTGATATTTCATTTTGACAAGTTTTAATAAATCCTTTTCCTGTATTTCCACATAACCTCTAGTAGCACAACGAAAAAATTTGCATTTTGTCTTCATGACTAATATTATTTGATTGTCATATAATTTGCATTAAATAATCATTTTTTTAGCCACGCGGCAATTCCAACAAATACAGGTGTATATGTCCGCGTGGGTATTGTTTAGTCCTTCACAAAAAAACATGAACAATCGATGAACATTACAGTCATCCAAGTGAGAAAAATATTATCTACCTCTTGCAATCAAAAAAATATTCCATCTTGGAGAATCATTGTTTGTCGATTAACGGTAACCTTCTCTTCAACTCGATGAATATAATCAGAACTTTCGCTTCCTGATATTCAATCTTCAGATCCATTTAATAATTTTATTCTTTATTATTATTACTTTTTCTTCCTATCCCGAGAACAAAGATCCGCGGAGTGTTAAGTGGTATAAAATAGAGCGTAGGAAATGAAGTAGAGAATAGAAAGGAACAAAGAGAGGAGAAAGCAAAATAAAAGAAGTGGGAAGATATATAATAAATGAAAAACAAAAGAGAACAAACATAATGTGTGAGAGGGAAGTTCAATTGTAAGGCCAAGTGAAATTACGCGTTGCCTACTCCCTTCTTCCCAGTATTCACAGGAGACCGTATGGATAAAAGAGAGATATGAGAATTTTTCTCCTTTTCTGCTGGCTTTTTTCAAAACTTATGCGAAATTAGATTTCAAATTCCCTTGGGCTTTTACTTGCCTTCGCAACTGGCTCCGTGACAACATAAACAACGCTTTCTCGTCGTTCTTATATATTTTCTCGGGAATTATAGATATCGTGGAAAAGCTGGATTACAAGAGAATATCATTATGATGATTTTTTTTTTCCTTTTCGTAGAAATAGTTTGGATGTAAAATTCTTTCGATCGGTTTTTTTCACTGAGGTATTTCAGTAGCTACGTCCCAGGTAAAAAAGTTCAAGGCTGACGAAGGAATTCAGCTTAGTTCTAGTTGGCTCTATCAACGCCTGACATCCAGGCTTAAAACAAGCTAGGTTACCTCGTCATATAAACTCAGGATACAATCCTGAAGATCAATATTCCTTCGAGCAGTTCTCCAAGCTTGGTAGAGCTTGCATAGATCAAGGTTGAGAAATCCATATTCCATCAATCTCGATTCCAAAAGGGAATCATTATTGGATTCTATTTTGAACATTAATGCTCCTTCAAGTGCTTTTCCGTACTTGAAGGAGACTAAATCTCTAAACATGAGTATTCAAAGATTGACTCAGTCTTAGTTCTAGAATCGTCGCGAGGACTGATCCAAGCCTGAAGATCAGTATTACTTGTACAATGTCCTCACAATTGATACAGGCTGCATAAGCCTTGCTGACCTCCCCGTGTCTCTCATACAGGGACTCACAGTCCCTGCTCAAGGAACGAGAGTCCTTGCTTGAGAAGCTCACAGTCTCTATTGGAGAGCCATCGGTCCTCCTATTTTTCAAAAAAATATTTATTTTTATACATATTTTTATTAAAAAATACATCAAACAATATTTCATTGGGAGGAATATGGAGTTAGAATCTCTCCAATATTTTAATTGATTTCAAAAAAAATTTCACAATACAAACATCAAAACTCAAATATGTCCATTTTATCTCTATTTCCGTTTTACTCTACTTCCCACTAATATTGAGAATTTCAATTAAAGTCAAGCATGAAAAAAATTATGATTCCACGCGTCCCAAATTACTATTAAAATTAAGAATTTGAAAATTATTGAGTTAAAATGAAAAAAATGATTCATTTCTCGGTCTCTCCCATAAGGACTTATGTCTTTGTAAATTTTTATGAATCTACTGAGAGCCCAGCAAAAATATGAGTCCTTACGGAAGAGACCTGCAAAGATAGAAGTCCATACGGGAGAGACACTGTAGAGCCAGTTGCGGGACTTGCGAGATACTCCAGAAATCCGAACGTCTTTCTGGGAGTTTTTGAAGACCGTAAAAGACTCCTAAAGACTAAAAAATTTTATCTCGGAAATCTACATTTCCCATATGAGATGTGTAGCAAGTGGAACCTTCAATATCGTTTTTCATCAAAAATGAAAACGGTCAATTTCATGCAAAATAGACTAATATGATAGATATTCTATCAAAGAAAAATCCAGTGAAATTTCATGAATATTCTGCATCAAATATTTCATGGTCCTGTCGTTAGGGTAAAATAATTCCATTGTGGAAGGCGAATTCCCACAATAAATCTGCATCAAGGCATTACACGCCACACCGTTGATTTCTTTTGTTCGCTATTTTCATTCCAGGATGTTCATGATATTGAATGCACTTTTCGAGATATTTCGAGTAATTTTTTTGTTTCATTTGAACATTACTGAGCAAGCGTAACATGCTGTCTGCCATTGATCAAGGATTACGTCACACTATCTATATATTCGCTCGAGGTGCGTGAAGTACTAATGAATATTCACACAGCATACATGAAATGGTTTGATGCTAAAAGAATTGAGATAATTCACATCATTGAATAGTAGTCGTTTCGCGAATAATTGACCCTTCGCATACACGAATGACGTGAAAATCACGAGTGGCCTCAAATACTCGATAATATCAATGGTTACATCAATCTGTATTTGTATTCACCGATAATTCGGGGATGCATACGCATTATTTCGCATTTTGAAATACGGTACATACATAATTTGGACCACGGAGGACAGAATGCATTCATGTATGTGGTTAGAATGATGACACAACAGCAAAAAAGTGATTCAATTCTGAATAATGACAAGGCTGCAGGGAATCACGTGTTAAAAATCCCACATTTTCTAAAGCTAAAATGTTTACGTTGTATTATTAATTATATCAAAGCTGAATGTGATTCCGAGCTATCTTTGTTAATCAGTAATTGAACAACATCGACAGGGAAATGATAGAGCAATACCATTGAACTCATTTAACTGTACGTAACAGAATCTTAATATCATCATGTCAAGTAGTGAATCAAACCATATGAATCTCTTGGAGTAGAAGATATCCATCTACCAAATATTCAGTACTGTGTATATTTATTAGATGGTATTGTTAATATGTAAATTCCATTTTTTTCATGTGAATTTTTTAATGTTTCACATAGTCGTATTTGAGGCTTGTCTCAGCCTTGGGCTAAGCCTGATTTCGATTCAAATCGACAAAATATTGGTATTAATTATTCAAGTTGATAGATAATTGAATGATATTATTATTATTATAAGATTGAAAGGATGAAGAATAAAATGTTCGAATGTAGAGTTTCTGAGGTTCAATTAGAGAAGAAGTTGAGTCACCTTATATTCCGGGTTCATTTACTATGAACACAAGTTAGTGAAATAGCCCAGTGGGCTGGACGCATGATTCAGGCGCAGGCCTTCGGTGAATATCTTGGACAACAGCGGCACCAAGGCAATCTTCTCTGGGGGAAAAAATCGAGACGCGACACCTAATTTAAAATTATTCCGCATTTGACCCACGCTGTCCCAGCATCAAGGACTGGGATTGGAGGATTCTCGGATTTCAAAAACCAATGTGGCCGCCATTGACGTTTTCATCCAATAAATTGAGTTAATCGTTGCTATATGTCCGGTAACATGCATCTTTCATTATTTCAAAAATTGTTACTCATTCTGACGAACAAAAACATATGAGCTTATGTAAGGAAAGGAGAAGTCTGTGATCATGAATTTTTGCAATGAAACTGAAACTGAAAATCGCTTATGGAGTTTCAATGTTAATTTAATTATTAACTTCCCAATAAGGGAAGTTTATGTAATGGCCCCGAAAATGAAAAATCGATTTTTCGATCGATCTTCATGTTTTAAGACCTCCCCAACATTTTTTGATAGTTTTCACGATCATGTCTGTGTGTTTGTGTGTATGTGTGTGTGTGTGTATGTCCGTGATCAATTTTCTCGTTTACGTTTTCTCATAAATCAATAATGTGATCGATGTCGTGATCGAAGCACCTTGACATAAATTCGCGGTGATTAGATTTTGATCGGAATCGATCCAATACTTTCTTATTTTTTTAAGGAAAACATCAAGTTTTTCTTAATTTTCCAAAAAGTGGAGTCTATGCACTACCTCCGAAAAGGAAAAATTGATTTTTTTATTGATGTCTATATTTTGAGATCTCCCCAACATTTTTTGATAGTTTCCACGATTATGTCTGTTGTTATTTATCGTCTTTATCATTCATCATTTTTTCTAATAGTAATTGAGAAAAATTATCGGGAAGTTCTTAGTGCGGCTTGAAGTCGCACTCATCACAATACATTCTCACTAATTCCTTCGAATCAGCAGTAACAGCATTCGCGAGCGAGCGTGGCGAGCGAGCAATTGCTCACCCCTAGTTTTCAAATATTAATTTTGACCTCATTTGTCCGGTAACATGGGATAAACTAAATTTTTAAAAAATCTTCCCATGCTATTCTATCGAAAGTGACCAGATTCGGAAAGTGAAAATAGCTTGCCCCTCCCTCGTTGGAAATCAATTCGGCAGATTCTGACAAATAATGTCAAACAATTTCAAAAAATGTCATAAAATGAGAAATATTACAGATAATGAGAGAATAGTATGCAATTCGACAGAATTCTTCAAGTTTCGTCAAAATTTCTATGACGAATTTCGACGGAGAATATCGTATTATGAGAAATCGATTGGATGACATATATTGTCATTATTTGACCCTTTATGCCATCATCATAGCCGAAAAGGTCATTTAGTTACATAAAATTATAAACTTTTATTGTCGCTTTATGAGATTTTTTGCCATATCATATAACGTCCAAATATGTCGAAAAATGACGATCTTTGCCATAATATGACCCTACTTCCTCTGTGATTTTTCACCAGTTCATGGTGTTTCATAAACTGTCAGAATTGAACGATTAATGAGAAAATATTAGGAATAATATCAACATTTTTCAAATTTCGTTAAATATTTTCTATCATAATATGTCCTATAATTTCATATTCGAAAAAACAGTAATTCTTGGAGGCATGTTGAAAAATGTAGAATCATGATGAAAAGTGATAGAATGGAATATATAATGTCAAATCATGACAGATTACGTCCTCTTCTAAGCATCATAATATGTCACATAATGCTATGTGTATGAGTGAAATTGGTAGTTCTGAAGGCGCCGCTAGAGCGCGCATTATAGAAAACTAGTCCCCAAGTCCACTATCATTTTAGGAGTCATAAATTCGAACCGGCGAGCGAGTTTTCTGTGACAATTCGATCGTGCTAGGATCGTGTTACTAACACCATAATGGTTGCATAACACGGTGTTAGGCAACAAAATCACCGCAACCTAATATTGTCCGTATGGGTGCTTCCCATACGGCTGAGAAGAATAATACTCGTTTAATAGCCTCCCTAGTGGAGTGTTAAATTATGATACAATTTTCTGTAGGAAAATTTGATAAAATATGATGAAGTTCCAATTGATATTTCTTGCACATTTCGACAATGAAAGTCAAAACACTACAGTAAAATTATGTAATTAATATACACAAAAACATCAAAGTATGACATTATATAATAGATTCTGTAAGAATATTTATTTTTTTCCTCCATTTATTTGATGCATTTGGAACTACAGAGTTCATACTGCTAAAGAAAAGTACATATATATATATGAACAGAAAAAAAAAGATACAATTTGATACATAGTTGTTCACAATTATCTTGTATGTTCATATGTTTAATTCACATGATTCAAAAAATTAATTAATAATAATCAAGGACCTTTTATTCAAAGATATTAGGAATTCTTTAGTGTGATACGGGGAGAATAAAAATATTTCACATCATGACATTTTTTGACAAATTTGCCATCTCTATTCACACCCGAATTATGACAAATCATGGCAGATTCTTCGATAATTTGTCGAATTATGACCTTTTTTTCTGAATAAATATGACGATATCTGACCTGCTTGTTCCAATTTACGGATAGAAATCGTCAATTTTTGATGGAAAGTGTCAAATATGATCAATATATGTCCGATTTTGACCGAGTTGTGACGAAATCTGACATAAATTGTCAGCTAGTTTTCATGTATTTCTACAGAATTCTGCAGCTTCTGTCATTTTTCTACAGAATCTGGCGACTGGATTTCCACGAGGGCTACCACTAGGATTACCTTAATCTTAACTTAAATAAATGATAATTCTCAGTAACGAAACTGAGTAATAATCTAATATTTATTCATTCATGCACTGAATTGAAAGAACGGATGACCTCACCGAAGATGAATATATCCTATGTTCGTGTTCTGCTGCTCCCTCACAAAACAGCTCCAAATGAAAAAATCCTCCATCTCGATCAAATTCTGCGGCATTTCCTAAAAACCGATGACATGCTTAATCTGACCTGTCTCTATTCGCAAATATGTAGCTTCCAAATGGGAAATTACTCATTGGAGATTTACTATTTTTCCATTAAAAGTTTTTCTTCTTATTTCTGATGAAACTGTTAAGAAAGCTGTTAAAAAAACAGACGTGAAAAGAAAAAATGAAAAAATAGTAAATAAAAAGAAAGAAGATGGTCTATTCAAGCAGCAAATGCCAACATCACTCTGTCTTTCTGTGTAAAGCTGCAAAAATCTCTCTCTTCGTTTGTTCATTCCAACACAAGTTCGGCCTACATAATCAGCCACAAGGTGCCCTTTTCGTATTATTGTATAGTTTCCTAGTTATCCACGTTTTTTCATCGCGCTTGAAAGTCTGTATGCGTCTGTGTCCTTAATCACCACGAGAATTGAGAGCAGAAGAACTTCACCTATCAATGCTGCGGAGAAACGATGTCAATGTATAATTTGTTGAATTGTACACAAGCAGAGCAGAATTGAATAAATTTCACTTAATGTATGAAACATGTGAAGAATTTGGTGACAATCTTCTTTAAGAATCAAATTTTTCTGTGCAAGACGGGCAATAAAAATAATTTCTCCATCATATTAAATTCTCGGACTATGAAAAGAAAAGAAAATATAAATTTGCAGACATCCATTTCATTTTGTTAACAGTTTTCAAGAAATATTTCGGAATTTGAGTGGAAGAGAGCAGCTTCTTTTATGGCTCTGTTTTTCGTTTATACAAGAGGTTATCATACAAATCGATCTATATTTACGTTTAGAATAAAATCATCTTCGAATTTTCTACAATAGCAAATAATATAACGTAACTTCATGCACAAGGAGTCTTCTCTCCACAGCACGTAAGAAGAGTTTTTTTCCTATTTTATCAATTTCTCGACTAGTGGAAAATCTATTTCAGAACATCTCTACAATGTGTATACATAACGGTACGAAATTTCCATGAGGATAATACCCGAGGAATATATAACTAGTTGGCATTCGGAATTCAGCATTGGTCAATCGATTTACATAGTGGGTAAATAGCCAAATATGCGTTACTTTTACGGAAAAGAATATTTGGAATTACATAGAATCGATTGTTCATGAAATTGAAAAAGAGATTATCTTCAAAGCCGAACAGAGTTGGCAATTAAATTCAACTGAAAAGTTTTAAACTGATTGGAAAATTTGTCAATTAAAATATGAGTCAATGATATAATTAATATTCTCCACAGCGTTGATGCTCATTAACAACTCATTTGAATATCTCAGGGGCGAATTTAATGATTAAATTTGTCTCTGAGACAAGAGCTCTCTGGTTTCACCTGAAACCTTTTGCATTTCCTGAGAATCCACACTGGTGGGTAGTGTACTGGTAGATAAGACTCGGGTAATCGTACTACATCCTCTCGTAGTACCACTAGTACCAGACTGTGTATCAACAACTGAGAGAGACGAGAGAAGACACTCAAACAACACGGATAAATCCATGGGAAAATCATTTACTCAAGACACATGCCACTGATTTACTTCCACTCCGTGCATCTGAGATTGTTATTGCTTGTTTGTTTTCATTACATCTGCATAACATCGTGAATTCATCTCAATTAAATTTGTTATTACATTAGCACTAATGGAGGGAATAATAATTTCGAAACGAGGAGAAACTTCACTGTACATAATTTGATATTCTGTCAAAATGATTTTCTGAATGCTTTCGAATGGAATCTTCTGAATAATAAATCCGAGCATGTAACATAATGAAACTCATGGATGCGTGGATAAATGTTTGACCTTTCCTCCGATGATTTCTCATACAATTTTCAATTCTCATTAAGGAGTTACATGGGTTTCAGACGGTGGAAAAAGCTCTATTTTCTCGATTTTTTGTATAAAAAAGTAATCAATGTATCCCATTTCCAGACTATATGTAACCTGTATTTCCTGCATTTCTCATTGAAAAATTCCTAAAATTCACCTGTTCTGAGTAAATTACAAAGTACGTTTGCGGTGGTCATGATAAGTTGAAGGCGCTTTTAGAATTACAAGACCAAATTTTTTCGATGAGTAGATGAATTTAGCTAGTGCATGGCGGACGAAAGTTTCTCAAGAATTAAAATTTGGATTTTTGGTAAAGCTTCAAACAAAAAGGTACAATTTTAGGTCAAATTTCGCTCATCTATAATTCTTGTGAAATGAGCTGTAATTCGATAAAAAGAAAATCCTTCCGTCATGCACAAGTGAATAGTATCAAGAAGAAATATGCAAAATTTCAAAGGGGTGCGTGCGTTTATTTTCAAGACATCGTGAAGTTTCGAGAAGAACACAATCGAAGTTTTGAGCAGTAACACACCGGAGAAAGAATATTTCTCCCAAGTTGCACGGACTTGACGATTCTAGCACCACAGAGGAGAGGGCTGCTTGCTTTGTGTTAATGGCGTCTGACTACCCGGGATGAAAAGATTTGAGTCTTTCGGTGGTCGAAAGACTCCTGTCCCGGTCCCTGCCAAAGTCCCTATTCGCGCCAAGGCAGGGACTTTCTAGAGACACCTTGCTGTCTTTCCGAACGGGACACGTGTCTCTCCTACAGGGACTCAGTCCCGGCTCAACGAACCAGAGTCCTTACTTGAGAGACTCACAGTCTCTCAAATAAGGACTCCTCCAGTCTCTCTTCGAGAACCATCAGTCTTTCTATTCTTCAAAGAGCCTGTCAATTTGATTGAAAAAGGATAATAAAATATGTGTGTCTTTTCTCCAAATGTCCAATATTTTGATTAATTAAAAAAAAATTGATAATGTAAACATCAAAACTCAAATATATCCATTTTACCCCTATGTCCGTTTCACTCCACTTTCCGCTAATATTGAGAATTTTAATTAAAGTCAAATATGAAAAAAATAATAATTCCACGGTTTGCAAAAATTATAAAAATTGAAAACTTAAAATTTATTAAGTTCAAATAAAAAAAATGATTCATTCCTCGGTCTCTCTCATGAGGACTTATGTCTTTGCAAATCTTTATAAATCTACTGAGAGCCTAGTAAAGATAAAAGTCCTCGCGGGAGAGACACGCGAAAACAGAAGTCCTTACGGGAGAGACGCGCGAAGATCGAAGTCCTTACGGGAGAGACCAGCAAAGATAAAAGTCTTTACGGGAGAGACACAAGAGACACTATAGAGACAGTTGCAGGACTTGCGGGACACTCTAGAGATCGAGAAGTCCCTCTGGGAGTCTTTGAAGACCGTAAAAGACTCTCCAAAGACTCAAAAATTTTCTCCCGGGTGAATAGTCGCTGAATAACGAAAATGGCTGGAAGTTCGTATTAGTGACATAAAAATTATTATTAGTGACATATAAATTATTATGAATGGGAGATCATTCAGGAATTTTTCAATGATCACTCAGCAGGCTCCGAATGATTTCGCATGGAATTAATATTTTCAATCCAGTCCACTCTTTCCTCGGGGAAAGGTACACCATCAATGAAAGTCGTGGCTGCCGTGTGTACTAGCAGAGTTTCAGTATGATTCTAGTAACAAGTGAAATTTACAGCAAAGTTAAAAAAAAACTTTACACGACGGTATTTATGAGTTTCCTCATCTCTATAGTTTTGTACATGTTCTCACACAGTTTTTCTTGAATATAAATTAATTGTATCTGGGGTCAATACTCAGACGGTGCAATTAGAAAGGAGGCAACTGTGTTTGTATCGAAGTGATGCACAAGGCCAATGACCTTAATCCATATATTTTCCAGCAGCTTGCAAAATTCACTTTCCAATTAATTATCATCACTCGAAGAATCTTTAAAAATTCAGTGAGCAACTTCTAGTTCACATTGCTTTATAAAGAAATCAGGAGATTCAAGATGGAACTTTTTTTTTCTTCTTGAAACTCAGTCTATGGATTATTTGGCTCCTTAGATGGAAAGCAAACACCTGTAAGGCTGAAGTTTTCTTCTCGGATTTTTCTGAATCCTCTGCAAGTAGAATTGGAAAATCTCAGTAATGTAAATACTGTGATTATTCATTTTCTGCTACATTTATCGTCATTGAGAGGGAAAAAATTCATTCAAGATTTACATTTGTTTTTATTAGTAGAAACTATGAGTTTATTAGAGTTTATGATTTCATTGATAGAAATATGAAACTCTTCGGGGTAGACGATTGTGAATGATACCTCTGCAAAAAGGGGGATTGCTTGTTTCATGAAAATCACGTGGAAAAGTTCGATTCTAAATATTTTCTCAAAGTTCTGTTTGATCGACTTCTCAAAATTTCAATTTTTAATGAAAATCTCCGATTCCCATCATCACAATCCACTGAATCTGATATTATATCAAAATTGGATATGGATAAAGTTCTCGTAGGAATCATGATCTGCGCTTTCATTGATGACTAACCACAACTAGTCGCAGAAATTAGAACTCCATAAACGCGATCAAATTGAGAGAAACATAGAAATTCATGTTCTTCCAACGAAGGGAAATGCAAACAGTAGTAAAGAGGTTACATTTGCACAATGTTATGGGAGGCGGAAAAAATAGCGAATAGAAAGAATAGAATTGCGAAGCGACGTTTCTTCTTGCGAGGAGATATCTTCAGTTAGAATTTTAGTCATCATTTTGGAACATTACTGGAAAAGATGAAGCTCATCATAAAATCAATGCATTTTAATTTGGGACATCATATATATTTCAATTATAGAAAAAATATAGGGGAAGATGGGGCAAAATGGACATGAGGGGTAAAATGGACACATCTAAATTTTTTGGCAAATATTATGGAAAACTCTTGAAATTAAGGGAAATATTGGCGGTAGATTGATACTTTTTGTAGTTTTTGGCGATTTTGACTTTTTTGGGCTTTTTAGAGGGGTAAAAGCCTTGTTTTTTTAAAAATTTTCAGTTTTTTGAGAATATCTTTGGTTCTATTTGTCGTAGCGCAAAAATTCCGACGAGAGGTGAAAGATGAGATCATTTGCCATCGATTTATAGGGTTTTAAATTAAAAAATATCGATTTTTAAGGTATTTATGGACATTTCTGTGAAACAATTTTGTGAAACAGTTTTTGGCCTATAACTATTCCAAAAATTAACATTTTTGAATTCAAAACCCCATAATTCGATGGGAAATGAGCTCACCTTTCATTTGAGACTAACCCCGAATCGCTACGACCAATAGAACCACAGATATTTGGAAAAAATGAAAGGCTTCTACCCCTCAAAAATGCCAAAAAATATAGATTTTCAAAAAAAATCGAAAAAAATACAAATGACATTGGTTTTCCGGCTAAAATTTCCTCAGCTTTTCAATAGAATGATCAAAAAAAAACAATCTCTAACCATTTCATTATAGTGTCCATTTTGCCCCACTCTCCCCTATTTTACTGTATATGTAAAGAATAGATTTTACATTCAAAAGATATTTTAACAATGTATTCATAATATGCATAAATTTATTCAACATATAGATCAAATTGAACCAAGTATTCCGATCGTATAACTTTCACGTGATTTTCAGCTACATAGAAAAATATATCCTGGTTATAAGGAGAATATTTCTGAAATAAATATAAATAATAGAGTTGCAAATAGTTTTCAGAAATAGTGTTTGGCTGCTTTGGTCCATCTTATTCAGTCTCATCAACTCACCTGCTCTATTGACTAGCAATCTCCAATGTCCCTAACCACCTCAATTGGTTACCTCAGGTGGTCCCTGATTGCCAGGCGTCCTGTCACGTGCCCTTTAATTGCTTACTGGAACTAAACCAGAACATCTGCTACCTCTTATCTATATCTTCGCTCTCATTCGGTTACTATAACTCAATGCGTGAATATCATTAGCAAATCTTAAAATTATGTCTTCATACATATCAACATTTATTTACAAGGAAGTAGAAATAATTACGAGAAAACTCAAATAATCTAGAGAGCCTACCAGCCTCGCCATCACTATCCAAATTATTCAATATAGTTCAGGAGGTTCATGGTGTGTCTGTGGATAAAGCACTTGTAGATATTAATGTAATAAGTACTTGAAGCTTGAAAAAAAAAAATCAGTTTTATTCTAATATATTTGAGATTTTTCAGACTTTTACGGAAATTTTTATGAAATTTTTATAAAATTTTCCTGAAATTTTTTCTGATAATTTCTCAAATTAATCTCCGGCAATCTTCCTTTGCCTATACACAGAGAAAAATGTTTTCTTAATTTAAGAATGTGCAGTCACTTAATTTAAGAAAGTAAAACTCACTTAAATTAAGTGACTTTTCTCACTTGAATTAAGTAACGTTTTCTTTCTTAATTTAAGTGACCTGCACATTCTTAAATTAAGTGACTGCACATTCTTAGATTAAGAAAACATTTTTCTCTGTGTAGATATATCAAAAATCAGTTTTATTCTAATATATTTGAGATTTTTCAGAATTTTGCGGAAATTTTCATGAAATTGTTACAAAACTTTTTAGAAAATTTTTCCGAAATTTTTTCTGATAATTTCTCATTTTTTTATTTCCTAAAAGAATATTCAATTTTTATACACATTTTTATTAGAAAATACATTGAATTTGTTTTATTGAAAGGAATAATATTCTTTCCAATAAATTTTAACCCCATATTATGGAGTTGAAATATCTCCAATATTTTGATTGATTTCAGAAAATTTTCACAATATAAACATTAAAACTCAAATATGTCCATTTTACCCCTGTGTCCGTTTTACTCCCCTTTCCACTATTATTGAGAATTTCAATCCATGTCAAATATTAAGAAAATAACAATTCCACATTTTCCAAAAATCATGAAAATTGAGAACCTGAAAATTATCAAGTTAAAATGAAAGAAATGATTCATTTCTCGGTCTCTCTCATATGGACTTATGTGTTCGTAAATCTTTATAAATCTACTGAGAGACCAGTAAAAATACGAGTCCTTACGGGAGAGACCAGCAAAGATGAAAGTCCTTAAGGGAGAGACACTGTAGAGACAGTTGCGAGACTTGCGAGACACTCCAGAGATCCAAAAGTCTCTCTGGGAGTCTTTGTAGACTGTAAAAGACTCTCGAAAGATTCAAAAGTTTTTTCCCGGGAACTTCCCATTATTTGGATTCGAAGATTAATGGGGAATTTCTATCTTTGAAGGGAGCAGTCGATTAGTTCTCCGGCAGAAATTTCTCGGATAAAATTTCTCGGAGAAAATTTCTCAAAAAAAAAATTCTCTGCCAAAAATTTCTTAGAAAATATTTTCCCCGACGAGAAATTCTCTCTCAATAATTTCTCTGAAATCATTCCTTCTGAGAAAAAATTCTCAAAATTTTAATAAAATTTGTTTTCTTCAAAAACTATAAATAAAATTTCCTATTTATTCATTCATTTCATATTCAATATATACAAAGTCATTATAAAAGCACTAATATTTCTCAAAAACTCAGTTTAGATCGACCAAATTCTTATTAAAAGTTCTTTAAAGATTAATTAAGAATTCATTAAAAATTAATTAAAAATTCATTTCTCACAGACTTGTAATATTTGCAATACTTTTCAGGTATTTTTTCAAATTATTTTTTATGCAGGGCTGTTCTGTCCGCTCACTGATCCCGTTTTTTTCTTAATTGATTCTTGTGGAGTAATTTTTTTGGAGAAATTTTTGTTCGAGAAATTTTCTTTAGAGAAATTTTTTCCGAGAAATTTATTGTGGAGAAATATTTTCCTAGACCCATCTTTGAATTGTGGATTGATATTAGATGATTCTTATTTGACATCTTTGAAAGTTAATTTCAAAATCGAGAGAAGTGAAAACTTGTAATTATAAGCACTGATTGATTCTCTAGTGCAGTCGTATTGGTAGTAGTGAACGGACATATTGCAGCAAGGTTACTAGATATACAGGTTGAGTCATTTGCCGCTGTCGATGGTCGTATTGTCACTGAGAACATTGACAACACTGTTTCAATTTAATGGTGTGAAAAGGGAACTTCAGTGACACGAGGTGTCCAATTCAAACTGAAGGATTGGATAAAACTAAAGATCAATTGATTTTTCCAAATACAAAAAAATAAGTATGAGAAAATTAACGTAGTTTGTTTTGTCTTTATTGTATATGCAAACAATATAGAATGTTCGAAAGATATAGGAGAAGAAAAATAGGCTCAGTAGTAAACGGACTCATTAACAATTTTTAGTTGTCAATAACAAAATTGTGTTATACAGTTTTGAAATTGAATTTTTTATTTTCAGATTATCTGAGCGTTTGAGCTATCGAAATAATTCCGATCTTCGAGTCAGTTCATCTTTCTCCACGAGGAATTATTTTCTGACAATGCTCTATAGCTTCGAAAATCATTTCGTTACTTTTTCCAGAAAATTTTTTGCATATGTGTGCATTGTACATGCGATGATATATATAATTGGGCTGGACAACAGGGGTTATATGTGGCATTCTAAAAAAATCGACCGTATTTTCAAAAGATATTCTCTTTCAAATAGCGACGCACTCTTAAATTTTTTTTCTATAATATTACTTTGTTATTCCGAAGAAAAAATCAAAAATCTAATAATTAGCTCTCACGCCAATTATATAGTTTCTCAGGTGACGATCATATTTTTTCAAAGTTCTAGATATCCGCAACATCGAATTCCCCTCTTATAAATATAGCTACTTAATCTATTCTCATCAAATTGATTTCAACACCGAGAGGACCCTGAATAATTGAAATGCTTGAGTAAAACCTTAGCTGACAATCTTAATAATTAAATTAAGTTATGCCACTCGTCTCACGATTTATTTTTGTGCTCCTTTCTTCGAGCTACTGTAACACAAGTTTTGTACATTACTCTGGGTTAACGTACGAGCAGTGAAGCCTGGATACTGCATCGGTGGAGGCTGGTGGCCTGCGGCAAAGGTGCGAGAATTTACGACAGACTCTAAATTTCACTGATAAAATCGACCGAAGTTTTACGAGTTCTTCGATGCCACCCCCTCCTTTTCCTCCTTCGAATTCACTGTATGTGTGTAAACATGAATTCAATAAAAAAAAAGTCACGGACTCTGTTCAGACATACTTTTGTGAGTACTTCGTGTGCCTTCATCAATTTTCAATAAATCATTTGACATTTTTACGATTTCTTCAACATTTTTATGACAATTTTCATGAGTTTGGGAAGAAAATGTTTATCTTTTTTTTCCATTCTTTGTATGATTTCAATGAAATATGTTGTAAATTGGGGCAAATATCAAAATTTTGTTATTACCTTATTTTATCGGAAAAGATTTGAGCTACATGAAATTTATTACAGAAAAAAAACACGAATTTCATAGTGATTGTTCTGTAATTTGTTTCTATTAAAATTCTGAATTCATAACAAAATTGATGAAAATTCCGCATTGAAAGAATCTGTCAAGTTCATTTAATAATTGTAAATTCCTTGAATTCATCAATTCACCATGCAATATTTCAGTCTCCATCAGAAAAAAAACAATTGAAAATGCCAAGAAAAAGGAATAATTTTTATTTATATGTGTAGATGGGTGCAAAACAAAATCATCATAGAAATGTAAATGGAATTGATAATCAAAACTTGATTTTATTGAATAATGGAATAACTAGAATTTTTCATGTCAATCAAATTCCATTTCTCATATTTCAATAGACATATAATTACCTCATTTTCATCCTTACTCCTCACCAACTATCGGAAGAAATTCATCTCCAAATTGCATATCCATCTTTTGCCTGAACTACAAATCCAAACCCGCCTTAAATCAGTTTTTTAGTTTCAGTTTGACATGAGAATGTATTCTTCTACAATTTCAATTTGTCAAAATACTCCTCAAAGCAACAATGGAATTTCAATTGTATCAGGAAAATTTATGTCAACAATTATATGATACCATCTATATTCACCATTTCTCAGAAAATTTAAATGTACATTTCATTCCCTCAATAAATTAATCTAACAGAAAAAAACGAAAGAAAAATTGAGGAAGAATAAATGAATTGGAAGGATTCATTGCTTGAGTTAGTGAATAATTTACTTGAGTATGTCACCGACAACCGAACGGACCATTTTCCATTCACTCTCCGAAAATATCCAATAAGAAATTCTCTCTCTCTCTCTTGACAGAATGAAAATTCCTCACCACATGTATCTGCAGACGTTGAATAACAAAGAAAACAAAAGAGTATAGTGACAAAAGAACTCCAATGAAAATACCCGAGGAATAAAAAAGTTTAGAGTAGATTTCCATGTGGAGATTTTCCAACTAAAATCGACTTTAACATCGGAACATGTCCTACATGCTGGCATACAATCACACTGAGGGTTCAATGGGGGTAGATGAGACGAGAGAGGGAGATGATGAACCAGAGGGCAGTTGTAAAAGCTCTAGTACTCTGGCATTATACACTTTACTAACTGAGCTTCAAACTAAATTGAAGTTCCAAAATAAATCCTTGTCGAGTTCTCCATCCGCTCGTCCCGTTCATGAAATACCTCTGCATCCCTTCATTCAAGCCCTTATTACTTCCCACGATAGAACTGTTTCAATATTTCACCATAGTTAACAATTCAGCAAACTCTCTCATGTAGGCAAGGCCCAATGATAAATATACTCCGTCGGACAAGAGGAATCAAACGAGCCAATCTACATCCAGCAATGACCCAGCCTTGGTTATACTGTGCAATGAAAGCAATCAGTCTATTATTGATAGAAAAATGTTTCAAGAATTATAATGTCTCGATGAAGCATTGAGAATGTATGAAAAAAAAAAATTAAGAAGTAAATTTGAGAGAAAAAAACCCATCGCCCCAGCCGGGAATCGAACCCGGGACCTTCCAGTTTCGCGCCGGATATTCTTCCAACTGAGATAGCGGGAAACTACGGAATTTCTCTCTCAAACTCAAATAAATTCCACCACCGTGCTTCACACGGTAAATTAAATGAATTAAAGAATGAGCATGTCGAGAATTTTCAAGGTTATTGGCGTTTTCATCCTTGAACAAAATATCCTTGTAGGATCAAATTCATTCAGGAACAGGAAACATTTAGTTTAAATGAAGAAAGAAATTATATTTGAAATTATAAAAAATACGAATACATAAAAATAGAAGTGAGGTCTTCTCTCGTCATCGGCTTAAAGGGAACTGATTCCAACTTCAATCTTTCGCCCAAAAGTAAACTCATTCTCTCTCTTTCTCTTAAAAGATTTTTCTCAGTCATACGTGAATCCATTCGTCAAACTCTTTGTCAATACAATGACCATTCTGTGACGTCACTCTTGGCCACCCGCACTCTTCTCACAGACCCTTAAATCTAAACAAGACCGTAATAAAAACATCAGAAGGAAAAAACACTTTTCACTTCACACTTTTACGTAACGACTTTGAAACCTTAGAGTCTCTAATATTTAGTCTATTTCTTTTCGTAAAATCATTAAATTCACGCAACACAATGCCTACTCTATTCTTTTAAACTCTAATTCCACATCCTCAACGAAATATCAGTACAGGGGTAAAATATCCTTATGTCGAAAATTGATTTTGTAGGCAGGCGGTGTATGTTGAACATATTTGATGTATGTGGGAATGGGTGACGGGGCAGTTACATGGCGTGGGTGCCTTATACATGATTTGTATCCGGGACATATTTTGTCGTGAGGATATTTTGTCCAAGGATAAAGACGCGCGTCACTCTTGCTGTGTACAATGGAGCCCCGAAAATTCGACAAGCTTCGGGACGACGACGCCGATGCCGCAATCTCTTAATATTTTTGCATGAAATTTTTTTCACGCACTTGAATACACGCTCAATGGAAAAATTTCAGGAAAAATGTTAAAATATTCTTTTTTTGAGGCGGTTACAGTGGTCTAGCCCCTTGAAGGTCACAATCGTTATTTGATTGTTCTTGAATAAAAAGTCAAAAAGAGTTAATACGTCTAATGGATGTATTAAAATATTATTTTTCATATGAAATTTTAAGGTTGCTTAACGTAACAAGGTTTATACGAGACGTTCGAGGATAGAATTAAATGCAAACAGTAACAGGGTGACGAGAAATCTCAGAAAAATTTCCCCTACGCCCCTAGACAAGGCTCTTAACAAGTCGTCAACTGCATCATAATACGTTTTCCGAAATGAATTAATTGCATGTAAATAATTCTATTACATTCACATCAAACGGTCGAAAAACGATCTCCCATCAAACATTAAATAACTAGTATTATTCATTATTCATTCAGATCATAAAAATGTATTTTTCCGAAATTTTTTCACTGATCTTCTCGCAAATGACTAAAAAGACCAGGAAAAGATAGAAAGTAGCGTATAGAGGGATATTCCATACACGTTTCACGAGTTTATCTCTCGGGGTATGAGGACTAGAGTTAGAAATATAGGGAAAAAGGATGAGGAGGTGGGGGTTGGCACATTGGCTGACATATTGGAGATCGTTTCTCCGACGTCTGGGGCCCCATATATGCCCAATGCTTACGTTCCTCTCAAAAACCTTATTTTACTTTCCATCCTCTTTACGTGTGCACATACAACCAATTCGTTCGCCTTCAATAGCATATATGTGTAACTGACGTCATTCCACATGTACTTAGGCGTTACATAAAAATATTATTATCCTCTTTTATTTATTTTTCATGAGATAACATGATGAAAAAGTGAATGACTCTTTCAATTCATTCTGATCTCTTTTCGATGAAATCATATTTCGTTTTATTTGTGTTTCTGCGGGCAAGAGAATTCCCTGAGCCACAAGGAAATTGATCGGTTTTCTATATTTTCGCGTTTTTGATGGAGGGTTAGTCAAATTCCTGCTGGAAAATGCTGCAAGTGCTATTGATTTTATCCCGATAGTTTTCGAACAAGTCGAAGATTTAAAACTTATTTAGGTATTTTTTCATACATGTTTTACATATTCAATTAGTGTCTTTCATCAGTCTGAGCAAAAACTATTCTTTATTAATTGAGAATATCAAGGGGCTGAGAGTGGATATTCTCATGCAATAAATACGCTTTCTACGTCAGAAGGTCCTATGTGCCAGAACCATGTTTTGCCGTTAAGAACAGTTCAATAGAAAAGATCAGGATGAGAATGATCCAACAATGTTTCCGAAATAGAGGACTCTGCAAAAACATCTTTAAAAAATTGAGATGATTCTCCAACATGTCTTCATTGCTAGGTAATTTTCGGAAAATTCCTTCATAGAGGCCTTCACTCCCAATAAAAAAATCCAAGTTCATTTTGCTTTTCCAGCGCATTTCATACCTGGCTCCGCTATTCCTTTCATGAATGTAAAGAGTGTATATTCGCTCCGCAACAAGAGAAGGGACGGGCAAAATGGACGCCCGGTGTAAAATGGACTCTTTTTTTGTTGCATCTCTTTTTTTTATTGAGTGAACATTGAGTCAAGTAGACTCCATTTTTTTGTATTCAGAGGAAAGGGGGCAGTGCGAACATCGAAATGAAGCTTTCAGATTTTTGACTATTTTCAATTGATTTATGGGCACTTTTCTGTAAATCATTTTTCAAGGCGCAGATGGGGGTTCCTAATAGATATAGTACCGAACGAAATATTTTTTTTTCCTTGAGAAAGGAGAAGAGCTGGCTTTAATCAATTGTTGTGTCATGGACATTTCATTTTATTCAGTTCGGAACCCTGAAAGTATTGGAAATTCAACGATCTTCAATAATTTTTAATCAATTGGGTACTCACATTTCGATGAATTTATAGGTACGTAACCTGAATACTTTTCAAGATGATCGCTAAGCTATTCGCAATGATAATAGAATCACAGATTAGTTCATGAAAATCATCAAATTTCAAATACTTCCAGGGTTCACGATTAAATAAAATGAAAAGTTGCAAAGCAACAAAATATCATTTCATCATTAATTAAGTCAAACGGAAAAAATATATTTATATTGTTTAAGATCGCGAAAAGCGACACAGTGCTCATTATGCGAGTTAAATCGTCGACTTAATTTTTCTCCCAGCATTGTCAGCCTCTACTCAGACTCTCACAGCCGATAATATATTCTAATCTTTTTCATTACAATGAAGAAGTAAGCCTCAAAATTTGTGAATAAAAATATAAGCGAATAGGAATAATGATCAGTTATTATCGTGTGAAATACATTTCGATACTATCTTGTGACGTGGCATCGTCGCATTTTATTTTACACGGGCGAAACAGTGCTCGCCATGCGCTGAACAATGTCGGGCAGCCAAGCGCGAGTAACGAAAGGTTAAAGATAGTAAAAAATGTAGAATCTCACTTTCTATGTCCGTTTCACCCCCCCCCCCCTTTCTCTGGATACAAAGCGGTAAATAGTCATGCTAAAAAAGAGGGGTCCATTTTGCCCCACCTTCCCTTACAACATTCTGCCTTTAGTGGAGGATCGGATTATTCTTACTTTCTAAGACCATAAAGTTATATGTCTGGGTAGCAGCTAGAGAAGTAGTTTTGTGCTTCCAGAGAAGATTCAAATTATCTTTCCATAGAATAATCAGGTCGGATATCCACTTCGCAACTGGGGACACGACTTTCTGTTTTTACACCCTCTTTTTTTTCCTAAAGGTAGAAGGTCGTATCCACCGAAGAGTGAAGAAGGGTCGCACTATACTTTATTGCCCTAACTTTGATCCATACGACCCCTTGTTTTATACCCGCCACTTCTCCCCCAAAACGCAAAAGGTCGTATCTCCTGAATTACCAAAAAAAGCTTCATCATGCTCCATAGCCTTTAAAGAAGGTAAGAACGTATAGAGTAAAAAAATGTATACACACCGAGAGAAATTTGCGAACCCTGCAACTAAAAAAATGCAGTGGAAAAAGACCTTGACTAAAAATAAGTAGCATATAACTATATGAGTTGTGTTAAGAGTCTTGAGTTCTGCCAATCAGATATGTTAATTGTGAGGATGATGTCATACACTGAACAGGACTGCAAAATAGGATTTAACTTGATTTGATATTAAATTTGACAGTTACAGTATTAAATTAGTCGCTGTATCTCTCAAAATTTTGTGTTTTCAACCAAATCTACGGAGTGAAAGTTTCGTGAGGAAATAATGAAGACAACTATACAAAATGAGTCCGTCGTATCACTAATCGATTAGTTGGCTTACCTTTTCAAATTATCATGTATACTCTTAATTTAGTTTATAGTTCACTCAGTTTATTATTCATATAATGAAATTGGATGGTACTCAGGAATGATGGACACAAAATTTTTTTTTCAAATACAACAAAACTTTTATTGTCAATATAAGTACTCTAGTACAGTCCCAGGTACATCAAGTAGTATAGCCCACTTCATCAATATATTTTGGTTCTACTTCAACAATGAAAAAGTGAGCAGGGTGAGTGGTCCAGTGGTCGAACGGGTAAGACTCGTCAGATACCAGTGATCGAACATAGAAGATACGATATTTACTGATATATTTAACAGTTTCATAGACTCTTATCTGATTTGATGAACATTACATTATGTTTTAAAAATTAGAAGAATTGTATTTCGTTAGATTATCAATTTTTTTAGGATAAATACTGGACGAGTTCGAACACTGGTCAACTCACCCTATTCTAAACAAGTATATATCTACTGAACATATTTTTTTTTGGTTTTTTCACTTCAGGCTCATAGCCAACACAAAAAAAGAACTTTTTCTGAAAAAATATAAAAAATGACCATAAGAACGAAGAAAATATCATTTTTCTAAGATAAACATCAATTAAACAAAACTGCGTAGAAAAACTGTTCTATTTCAATGGTCCTATTGAATAGGTCTTAACTATTGTTATTATTGAGAAATCAAGAATTTTTTTTTTTTTAAGCCAAGAAATGAAGTCGCGTTTTCTTCATCCTTTTTTTTTGCAAATATCTTCTCCAAAAATCGATTTTTTTAGCTACTTCTTTAAATAATTATATGCAGACTCCATTTTTTGATTTCATTCATGTCTCAACTTGTTATTTTTTTTAGTTCAGAAATGAATGATTTCTTCAAGTATTCTGAGAGAGAATAAGTATTGGATTAATAGAAGAAAGAAATTGAAGACACCCGAAAAAAAATATCAGTGAGTTCGTCAGAGAAATCGTATAAGAGTGTTTTCTGAAAAATTGAATAAATAATATTTCTAAATGCATTATTATTAATTATTCAGCATTTCCAATTTCGATTTTATTAATCCACTTTACTTATGCAAAATTTTCATCTTAAATTAATTAATCTACAAATACCAGGAAGACAAATCTCATTTGCAGAATTCCGAACTGCGAAGGCCTCGTCAGAGAGAGTTAACTTATAATTTTCACACCCTTTTTTTTACTAGTTCAAACTCATTTAGAGATCCATATGACCATCATAATATACATACATTTTTCCACTGAATTTTCTCTGAATACTACGAAGTGTATGATGAGCAAGTGCATCGTATTTACAAAATTCTAAACTCCTAGTGTCCTCTCATTCATAAGCGTGAAAATGATTGTCGAATTTAGACATTTTGAAGACTGATACGACGAATCCGAAATCGTTGGGTTCTAAACGCGAATATGAAGTGTCTTTCTTGCAAATACCAATGATTTTTCCATATTTTGGATAGGGGCTTTTCGAAATTTTGATCACACTCCCTCTTCCACCACACTCCCACTTGCAGAGAATCTACTAGCACCCCCTAGCAGAGTCCAACTACTGAGAGCGTATTCCCCGCGTTCATCCCCACTCCCCGTATTCAGCACCTAGTCTGCTTGCCCCACTCCTCAACAGTAGAGACATTCTTCGACCAGAGTACAGTACTTTTCAGTTTGACAAATTCGAGAAGTAAATGTGACTAAAATTCTTTTTTCTCACTCATGCCCAAATTCCGGTCTTTTTCAGACCGCCTGGCGGCTGAAATTCGGTACTTTTCTGTATTGGTAGGGCTGTGGCGCCACCAGTCTGAGAAAAATCTTTTCACAGACTGCTCAGACTGCCTAGGCTGAAAAAAGACTTTTCTCAGACTGGATCCGTGAAAAAAGGGGCGTGTCTTAAGCCAAACCGAGCAGTTTCATGTTTCTTCGGTGACGTCACTGATCCCAGCCGAATATCGAGTGTATTCAAACAGTCGATTCATATGAATGGATGAAATTTATAGAATTGAAATAGTTGAGTTATTAAGTTGAACAAAATTCAATAAATTGAACAACTTTTTTAATTATTTCAAAAACATATTTGCTAAGGATCAATGAAACAAATATTTAAAAGTTTGTGTTCCTTTCTTTCTTCTCAGTGTATGACTTCATTGATATCGAAGAATTCACTAAAGTAAAATTCCAAATTATCAAAGAGATATAATTTTTGAACAGTGCAATTGAAGATTTACTTATTATTAATTAACAAATGTTTCATTGATGAGTTTATTATTGATTAACGTGTGTTGGATAAGATTGAGGCCGTTTTAAATATCTCTTTTCAATTAATTGAAACGAAATCATTTGGAAATATTTTAGTGCATTCAATCTGAGAGATTTCCTACAATATTAAAAACCGTTACAACTGCCAATGATTTTTTCTGTGTTCCAAAATCCTTTCACTGCAAAATTTCAATACATTCTTGTATTTTTCAGTTTTTAGTTTCCATTATAGTTTTTTTCTTTGGTTTTTTTTTTCATTAAATTTCTTTTTTTTTTAATGGGGGGGCTCCGCCCCCCCAACCCCCCGTCCCCCCCCCCCTCCCCCTCCACCCGCCCCCACTCTCCCTTTTTGGGCACGAGAACGACCGCGCGCTAACGCGCGCGTTTTCTTGATCAGTTAGTGTGTCGATCCTTCTAATTCACGTTAATTTTTTTGGAGAGAATTTTCAACAATCACGATGATTTCTATTGGCTGTTTGTGTTTTTTTCCATATAAGAGGACGATTGAATAACGTTCCCGTATCATCTACATTACCTTTCTGTTCTTCAACGTTGGCTAATGTTTTCTTTCCCCTTACATCATTTTTCTGTTCGTTAAGGATGATTGGGGGGTACGATCGAAAAAAAAGTTAATTTTTCGCCTGAAATCGTAGATAACAATGTAAATAAGATAAATGTCTCAAAACCGATGCAGTAAGTATTTGGAACATGTATTGATTTTTTTTACCATTTTTTACATTTCTTTAAATTTGTGAAGATTCAAAGAAATGTAAAAAATGGTACGAATTTTTCAGTTTTCAATGAATTTTGTGTTTCTAGGGCTTATTGCATTCCTCATTACATTTTTCACAGACTCACTGAATCACATTTGATATTTTCATCTTTTATAAGCTTATATTAATGACTTTATACAGAAAACTAACTTTTTTCCGATTGTACCTCTAAACAACTTTAACAATGAATAATTTTTCTGTTCTTTGATATTGGATACTGCCTCCTTATGTCCTGCATTATTTTCCTGTTCTTCAATATTCGACAACATCCCGTTATCCCCCACATGACCTTTCTGGTCTCCAACATTAATAATGTTCCCTTTTTCCTCATATTATCCCTCTGTTCTCTAGCCTTGGAGAATGTACCTCTTCCCCCCACATTATATATTTGCTCTTTTACATTGAATGATTGCCCTTTTTCCCTCACATTGTCTTTCTGTTTTTCAAAATGAGATAATGTGTGCCCTCCTTCCAACTTTGGATGATGTTCCCATTTTCCCACATTACTTGTCTGTTTTTTAACACTCGAAAATGTTCCCTTTTCTCCCACATCACTTTCCTGTTCTTCAATATTCAATGACGTTCGCTTATCCCCCGCAATGTCTCTCTGTTCCTCAACAGATAATGGATAATGTTATCTCTCACCTCCCAATTTATCTTTCTGTTCCCAACATTGAATTATGTTCCTTTTCTCGCAAAATATATCTCAGTTTTTCAACATTAAATGATGTTTCCGTTTCTCTCACATTATCTTTCTGCCCTTTAAAGATGACTGGAAAGTACAATTGAAAAAAAAGTCAATTTTTCGTCTGAAATCCTAAATTACAACTTATAAATGATAAATTTTTCGAAACTGAAACAGTAAGTATTTGGAAAATGTAATAAAGAACAAAATAAGCCCAAGAAACGAAAAATCAATTTCGAATTGAAACTTTTTTACCACTTTCAACATTTCTTTAAATTCGTCAAGATTTAAAGGAATATAAAAAAATGGTACGAATCTGTCAGTTATCAATTAATTTTGTGTTTTTAGGGCTTATTTTATTCTTCATTACCTTCTTCACAAATTCACTTATGCAAAGAATTAACTTTTTTCCAATTGTACCCTCAACCATCTTCGAAACTGATTAATAATCCCCTCTTCCTTCACATTATTTTTCTGTTATTTGATATTGGATAATGTTCCCTTATCTCCCAATTTACCTTCTCGTTTCCAACATTGAATAATGTTCCTATTTCCCTCACATTATCTCTGTTTTTTAACCATAGGTAATGTTTCCCTTCCCCCCGCATTATCTTTTTGTCTTTCAACATTTGGCAATATTCCCCTTTGCCCGACATCGTCTTTTTGTATTTAGTATTGGATGATGTTCCCGTATCCCCCACATTATATGTCTGTTCTTTGACATTGAATAAACTCCTCCTTTTCTCCACATTATCTTTCTGCTCTCTTACTTTAAAAAATGTTCCCTGTTCTTCTACATTCTCTTCCTGTTCTCTAACTTCGGATAATGTTGCCTTTTTCCCTTTATTATTTTCCTGTTCTTCAATATTAGATAATGCCCCTGTATTCCCCACATTATCTCTCTGTTTTTTTAACACTGGATAATGTTCTTTTTTGCCCACATTATCTCTCGGTTCTTTAATATTGAGTAATATCCCCGTATCTCCCAACATTATCACTCACTTCTTCAACGTTGGATAATGTTCTCTTCTCGCCCAAATTATTATTCATGATGATGGAGAAATTTTCATAATTGTGATGATTTTCATTGGCTGATTGGCTGAATGAAACAGCCAATAGGAATGAGGATGAACGTACACTGAAAAGAAATAGTGTTGAAAACAATCAAATATTGAGTCCACTGGTCCTGAGTAAATATTTTTTTAAAATAATTATAAAAAGAAAGGGTTGAATTTACTGGATTTTGTCCAGTCTAAATAGATTAATTGTTTAAATAGACGAAATTCAGTAAACTCAACTATTTTTAATTATTTCAAAAAAAATATTTATTAACGATCAGTGGACTCAATATTTAATGGTTTTTTTCTCAGTAATGATTTTTTTCCTCAGTGTAGAAGAGCTCGTAAGTGAACTGATGTTCATTTCGTTTTTCATAGAAAGATAGAAGAAAAAGAATGAATGGGGCAGTAAAAAATATCTGAGAAGGAAATTTAAATTAACAAAATAAGGGAATGGTCTGGTTTTCATCAATATTGAAATGTCGATTTTCTTTTATCTGTATTATCTTTATTTAGTATCTATATCTTCGATCAATCTCTGTACAATATATGGTGAATCATCTTGACAGGTATCTACATATCTTTTTCATGTATTCATAAAAATCTGTATCTGTAGCTAGTCTCGGTGAAGGTTCTCCTGGGAAAAAATGATGATTAAAATTCCATTTTTTTTCCTCATGGTTTTTAGACCAATCTATTTCATTCCATCCTCATTTTTTTGAGCAATTTCACCTGAATCTTTCATGTAGCTCTAAAAGTCTCTATGAAGAGAATGAGAACAAAATTGCTCTATCTGATTCAACTTCTGAGAGAGCCTTAAAAACTGATGATGGAATAAAATCGATAATATTGATAATGGAATTTAAGAAGTCGATGCTTCTGTTATTCAATTGAAAAATTGATAATTTTGCTAAAAAAAAAAGTTTGAAAATCTACGATTGACTGTGTCTCCCATCATTCTTCGGTTGCCACTTGTTAATTGAAATTTTTTCATATCGATTCATAATTCCATTTTTTTTTTTAAATCGTTCATTCTCTTTTTTCTTTTTCATGAAATAAATAAGTGAAGGAAATACAGAAATGTGTCGTTGCAATGTTTCAAGAATTCAAAGCTTATCGATGGCATTGAAAAATTCCCTTAATCCTCTCAAATAATATTTCTCAAAAAAAAAATTGATTAATTTTTTTTCAATTTAATGATGAATTCATTTATTAATAATAGGAAATATTTGAATATTGAGCGACTGAAACATAGCTCACAGGGAGTGATATGAATGAATTTCAGGTTAACAATGCACTGCGGAGATTATCAATTTATGAATTACTCAATTTGATATTTAATATGTAAAATACTTACATGTATTTACCGCGTAGTTTGAAAGTTCCTTTTTTCCGTCACTGGCGAACTCATAGTTATATTAAACATAACATGATGAATGAATTAAATGATTATTTTTACACGCGTATTGACTGACATGCGCCGCCATTTGCATTCGCGTAAAAACACTTGAAGTGAATAGACATTCAGCGCGCCAAGCGCGACGATTCCTATTGGCTGATGAAATATGAATTGGCCAATCAGAATGAGAATAAAGTGTCCTCACTCTGAAGTTAGCTAACGTTCCTCTGCTTTTTATATATAGATTCGTGAGAAAAAATAGTATATGCCATTCGGCTGAAAACCTCGGGCTTCTCAGATTGTCGTTCAGTTCGCGCACTCGGCATGGTGGGAGGTACTCGGCTCGCCTTCGGCGAGCCTCGTCCCCCCACCATGCCTCGTGCTGCGAACTGAACGACGATCTGAAAAACCCTCGGTTTTCAGCCTCATGACATAATATACTATTGTCTTGAAAATATTTTTCCTCGAAAAATCAATCATGAAAAAACGCCACAATTTTTTTCAGCGCTCTCTCATATTTATTTATATTTGTGCCCTTTTTGTTGGATAATGTTATACTTATTTTATTCTTCAAAATCTATTCACAAACTCTCCTCTTTGTTCTCTTAATTCTTCCCTAAAATTCTTTCATTCTTGATTGGATTTTTTTTTAAATAATTGACAGATTCAAATTTTTTTTTCTATTGAAATAAAACTGGTTTTTTTCTTTCAAAATGAAGCGGAAAAAATGATTCTAATTAATGTCAGGTTAATGAAAAAATTTAATTCTTTCTCTTAAATATCGTTTTTTTTCATCGTAAATTTTCACTTACCTTTACAAATTCTTGTAAATCTTTTTTTTTAACACTTGGGACAAATATTCTATAATCATTGTACATCGTTTTGCACGTGATACTAAGTCAAGTTTCATAAAATTAACATGACAATATTTTTATAGTTCTGATAAATAAATTTATCTTAATGACGCGAATCACTGTAAAAATTAGTACAAGATCTCCCGCATAACTTGTTATTACTAAGAAAAAAAATAAGTAACTTGAAAATCATGCCGATAATCACAGTGAGAACACTGTGAATTAATGTAGTGTTCATTATTGCAGTTTAATTATCTCTCGTTTGTCACAACTTCAATCTGGATATTGTTACCGTGACAAATTATGCAGTGATAATGAAAGTGACTAAAAAAGTTTTAGTACATGTACCTTCATGCGTAAGTTATGTTTCAAAAATGAATCTTCTAATTCAGGATTGTCAGCTCAACAATATGATTGTTTGTACGATAACAATCAATTTAGTTCAATTTGACCTTGACTAAAATATCATCCGAAGTTAACAATAAGTATCGTGGTCATTACCGGAATAAATCGTGCTCGCTACAATCCGGTGTGCACCATTTTTAAATGATTAAATTAACACACAAGAATTCCCTCAGTGCATATCTCTGATAAACTTATTATCTCTACGTATTACTTTTGCGAACGGTTATTATCAGCCCTCAAGAGTTATTTATATGCACGTAGAATTCCAAAGGGTGAAACTGTGTCACATTATTCCTATGGAAAGCTGTAAATATTGTTCCATCTTTTTTTCTTATTATCTATGTTGGATACAATGTTAAAAGTCTTTTAATGTCTGAAACAAAATATAATGGCAAAGTTCATTTCCATAATTGTCAACGCAAACTTTTCGGTAAATGGGTAGTTTCACTCGGTCAGGAAAAATTAAATTTTTCTCAAAAATAACGAACTTTTGTTGGAAGTCACTAACCAAATGAACCAAGAAAAACGAATCACGGAAAAAATAGCCCCGGGAAAAAATAGCCCCATTCGGATGGGTGGTTACACCGCCAAATGTGCGTGGGTGGTGTATTGCGTGGTCTATTTTTTCCGGTTTATTTTTTCCAGGGGCTATTCTTTCGGGAAACAAAAAAAAACAGTTAAATGAAAATTGAGGTTATCACCACGTTTAGCGTAACCCAAGGCCACGACGAGGACGTGGTGCTGTATAGACCTCAAAAAGGAACCTATCACGACCCATCCTATAAACGACACTCGGGATTTTAGATGAAGAACATATTGACAACAAACACCGCCCACCTCCATTGGGCCTAAAAAATTGCATTTTTATATTATCACGAAAACAAGTACTTTGGGCACATTGTGCCTTTAAATGTACTTTTTTCTTTTTTTTCAATAACTTGTACACTTGGTGTGGAACAATATCAATCTCAAAATATCACATACAAATTGAAACGAAAAGAAGCGAAACGAAAAACCCGAATAAATTTGATACAGTGTGAATGAAAAAATCATGGATACTCATCCTTAGCTGGATTACCAAAAAAAAACAACAACCAGTGGTGGCAACAAACTTATGACACAAAACTCACAGTTTTGATGTATTACTCCAGACAACCAAAATTACACTGGCCAAGAGAAGACTCAAGAGGTTGATTTTCCAATTTTACCATCTCTTAAGACCATTGGTCTCTGTTTATCCTTGTGTTTTCACTCCAACTGTCCTTGTCAAAAAATTATCGATTATTTTCATCACCCCTTCTCCTTTCATCAAGTTCCCTCTCTATTTATTCAATCAAAACAATGTTACTCTACTCTATTTGAATTATATTATTGATCTTATATTATATCTGAAGCTAGATTTTTTTTAAACTGTTGAAATTTATTCATTGATTTGTTGAAAACAATGAATTTCTTCCAACTATTTAACTCAAAGCAAAATATCTAACAATCATATTTTAAATTTTAAAAAATCCAATTTTTATATTAATATAGTCAATGTCACAGTTGAAACTAATTATTGCTGAAAAATGATTAAAAAAATCGGATTTTTAATGTTAAAAATAAATACTTTTAGTTGGCCGAGCTCTACTCCCCCTTCACCAACTTTTCGATATTTCCGATAAAAACTATTAATTCCAACAATTCGTCGAAAAAAACTGTTAGAGATTTTGAAAAATAAATCTGAATTGAATACTGGATAATTCTCCTAGGATTCTAAGATTCTTTCAATAATTTCATTGACAAAACTGAGAAGAAAGTTGAATGGAAAACATATTTTGAAAACTATTATGATTTTCATTCTGCAATTTTTCATTTTTTCCGAATATTTCCAAAAGTCCGCTCATTTGCCATCGACTTAGAACGTTTCAAAAACAGGATGATAGAAATTTTTTTCGGATAAACTTTATTGTAAAGTAATCGAAACTCACAAACACAAGCTCATGAAAATGACTGCACCTCTTTCTGGTGAGTCGCTTTATTCAGGAAATAATTCTAATGAAACTAATTCATTCATTCAGTAGTGCCGAGATAATACGAAATGGATCGAGTTTCTTTGTCATTCATTCTTGAAAAATATCTCAAAAACTGAGCGAGAAGATGAAATTATTGTAGAAAGTTCTGATATTATCTACATAAACGACTGCAGTGAAATCAATGATTTGAATGACGCAATTCCATTAATTTTTCTAAATCCCATTTTTGAAAAATGAATGACAAAAAAGTTAACCCCATCTTGCTTTGCCTTCTCAATGCTGAATTATAATAACCGGTATAGAGATGCAAAATTACCAGTAATTCTTGTTGCAGTAAAATTACGGTAAAAATACCGTAATGTTACTGTATTGTGACGTAATTGGAAAAAACTACTTGTTTTGATGTAAAATTACCGTCAAAATTTTTTGATGTAACGATACCGTAATTTACTGTAATTTCCATCTATATACATGATTCAAAAAAACATTTCCATACTCAAAGAATTACTTTTCAAGTAGTCAATTATATGAGAGTTAGTATTGAAATTGTTTTTTTTTAATTAAATTTTTTAAAAGGACAATTATTTAATTTTGTTAATTATTCAATGAGAACAGTTACCCGATTTATTCATTTTTGCCTTCTCAGGATAATCATATTTTCATACATCAATATTTAGAATAATATGTTAGGAACATTAATGATAATAACAACAATTTTATCATTTTTCATTGGCTGCCACTGACTATAAAAAAAATAACACAAATGATGATCAGAAAGGCTGCGAATTGATTTAAAAAATTAATTCCGTAATTCATCTATATAGATGTAAATTTACCGTTATGTCTCCAAAAATGATAATTACGGTAATTTGCTTTGAAAATCACTGTTCTTACCATTTTTGTTATTTACTGACGTTCGGTAAATTACGGCATTGAAACCGTAAAATTACCGTAAAATTACCGTAAAATTACCGTAAAAAATTACTGGTATCGTTACCTTTTCACACCTCTAAACCGGTACAATGGATTTAATAATAATAAAATATGGACTAAAATATTGAGGCCCATTGACGATAATATTTCCTCACTTCACTGAATACTTCTCTCAGTACCATGAACATGGGAACTTTTCTCAGTACGTTATCAACTAGCATCATTGCGCAGAGAATAAGCAAGACAATTCAACACAACAACAGTCACATATTACTTGCATGCAGCCCTACCAAACTATACACGGGAGTATGATTTTCCCTCCCACCTCTTCCTCTCCCGACCATTCTCCCTTGTTTCCCCACGGGATGTCCCGATAAGCGCGTATACGAATACTCATAGACCATTATCACGGACATTCGGTTATTTATTCTTCTTCTCATCGGATGGCTTGTAAAAATTTGTGCGATCGTTATCCAAAACTCAACGATCATTGATAAGTATTATTTTGCTATTGAATTTTACAGGAATGCAGACAAATGATTTTCCCCCCCGTTTTTTTTTTCTTTTTGGTCAGAAAGAATTTGTGGAATCATTGAATTAATTATTTATTCATTTTTTTTCATTTCAGGTGCAGATTGAAACAATGGAGACGAGATTTACCACCAACTTCGGTGATCATTACTTTCCATAATGAAGCAAGATCAACGTTACTACGCACTGTTGTTAGGTAAAATAATTACCTTTTTCCCTGTTGATTCCAATCAAATTCATAATTTTAATAATGAAGGTGTAAAAGAAAATGATAGGAGATAGTATTGGCCTGTAAAATTCATGGAGGAAACTTTTTTGGTTGAGAATTTGATTCTCTCCGGGAAATATTCTTCAGTAAATATCGTCTAATCTAATATCTTTTGGGATGAAACAAAAATCCCAATGGAGAATCTTCAGCAAATCCGGGTTACTCTCGCCGTACATTCAATGACGAAAGTCAGAATCCTTGGGTTATGCGCCCACGTTGCGTTTGACAACGTTCAATATCTATACATCATAGGCAATAGTAGAAAAGACCGGGATAAAATGGACCACGATTCTTTCCAAAATAAAAGCTTTCATGGGAAATTGTACGCAAAAAAGGCCAACAATATAAACATACTGGAGCATCTCCACTAGGGGTGTGTGAATAGTGTTCGAGTCGAATCGAATCGAATAATTCGAATATTTGAGTAATTCGAGAGTTTCGAATTATTCGAGAATATTTGAATTATTCGAAAATATTTGAATTATTCGAAAATATTTGAATTATTCGAAAATATTTGAATTATTCGAAAATATTCGAATTATTCGAAAATATTCAAATAATTCGAAAATATTCGAATAATTCGAAAATTTTCGAATAATTCGAACAGTTTCGAATAATTCGAACAGTTTCGAATAACTCGAATATTTTCGAATAATTTTGAATAATTCGAATATTTTCGAATAATTTAAAAATTTTCGAATTATTCGAAAAGTTCGAATTATTCGTAAATTCGAATTATTCGATTCGGTACTAATAATTCGCGAATTCGAATTATTCGCACACCCCTAATCTCCACGTATTTTTCCAGATTCTTTTGTGAAAGCATTGACCTCGAAAAAATCCTGGTCCATTTCCCTGCAGCTTCCAGGACTATAGTAGAGTGAAATAAATCCATATTCGGTGATTTAGACGGAAAAGTTGTATTTTTCCGCAGGTCCATTTTACCCCAGTTTGCCCTACATTTCCTTTTTTCAGTTCCAGGAGCGATGGATCAAAATTGAGGAGAATATGATCCCCAATTCATCAAACAAGATGATATAATAAATAAATAAAAAAAAAAAAAAAAAAAGACGATATAAAAAATAATTTTCATTTTAATTAATATTGTTAAAGGATTATGGACAATAAGATTTTACTCAGTCCGTTAAAGTTTCCTGTCACTCTGAATACTCTCACTCCCTTCCAGCCATTATCATTACCTTCAATATTCAAAGTCCACCTGAGAATTAATATTTCCATGTAACCACAGGTTCCCCAGCAGCAATATTGAGTAAAAATTTCTCTGTTTTCCACATAAAACCATCGAAATTTCATAAATTCATAAATTTTTCCAAATTTATAGAACAAATTCTCATCGGTAAAAAATGCTTACTTCTGCTTTCTCCAAATAGTTTTTCATCATGAATTTGTGATATTTTATTTCAATTTTATTGCCAAGGACTAGATAAAAGAAAGACAATTCTGTAGAAATATAATTTATCTTCGAAAATCAACGGAAATTAAGTGAACATTTTCGATTGTGAAAGCGGAAATGAGAAAGAGAAAACGAAAACAACAAATTCTAGTGACAGTACCAACCCTTTTCTTTATTCTCACTCTACTAGACATCGGCAAATGATAGTAGCCAATGGAATTTTCTAATCGTAATTCCATCGTGCTCCGCTAGCCGCTATTATACCAACGTGAGAAACTCCTCTCACCCTTTATTTGCACCCTCATTTTCAATCCTTTAATGCTTCATGCACTTTTTCAACTGAAACCACTTTCATTCAATAAATCAGAAAAATTTTCTCATAACCACCTGAAATAATTAAGGCATTTATCTTCGATGTCACCTTGATAATACGACGTTCTTTTTCCTTTTTTTTTTGCTAAAAGATAAATTATGAATATGATTCTATATGATTCCAGTGTACTGAACAGGAGCCCAGAACACCTGATAAAGGAGATTATTTTAGTTGATGACTTCAGTGATCATCGTGAGTTAATTTTCAAGTTCATTAATTTTTTTTTTTTTTTCGATCGAAAATTAAACCATTGGGGAAAATTTCAGTATCTTTCAATTGAATAATAGGATGTCACAATTTAATGCTGATGAAAATTTTTCGTTCTTGGAATATCTTGGAATCCATGGGAGATGAAATCATATTTTCAGGAGCCTTCTTTGTAGCTTTGATTTTCTACTGCAAGAAGTATTCCTTCAAGAATCTTCATCTCCCCGAGACTTCGAGAGAATCAATAAAACCGACTCAAACACGAAAATTCAGCATTGAAGTGGTAACATAGGATAAACCGATAAGTTGAAGATTCGTTCGTAAATATGTGCAAAAAAAAAAATAGTTTCACCCAAAAATTTTGGGAGATTTCTTTTGTCAAGAATTTTTTAAACTGCACAGAGAAAAATGTTTTCTTAATTTAAGAATGTGCAGTCACTTAATTTAAGAACGTGCTTACTTAAATTAAGAAAGAAAAGTCACTTGATTCAAGTAAGAAAAATCACTTGATTTAAGTGAGTTTTATTTCTTAAATTAAGAAAGAAAAAATCACTTGATTTAAGTGCATTTTCTCACTTGAATCAAGTGATTTTTTCTTTCTTAATTTAAGAAAGTAAAACTCACTTGATTTAAGTGCATTTTCTCACTTAAATCAAGTGACTTTTCTCACTTGAATCAAGTGATTTTTTCTTTCTTAATTTAAGAAAGTGGAAGACGCTTAAATTAAGTGACTTTTCTCACTTAAATCAAGTAACTATTTCTTTCTTAATTTAAGAAAGTAAAAGTCACTTAAATCAAGTGACTTTTCTCACTTAAAACAAGTGATTTTTTCTTTCTTAATTTAAGAAAGTAAAACTCACTTAAATGAAGTGACTTTTCTCACTTGAATCAAGTGGCTTTTTCTTTCTTAATTTAAGTGACTGCACATTCTTAAATTAAGGAAACATTTTTTTCTGTGTGCAGATAAAAACCTTCAATTAATTTGCCCAAATCTGTTTCGAAATTTTTCCCGGAACAATGTACATATTTTTGAACTCGTCCTACTTTACTACTTCACTTTTGGATAGAATAGTAATTCATCTCTTCGTCACTAAAATATTGATTCCATAACCAGAATTTTATTTCTCAACTCCAATAAATGTAATTCCATCCTGAAAAATTACATAATTTTCTCCGAAATCAAGAAAAAATACTATGTCACATCTCTCTTCTCTCTCTTTCTCCATGAAAGTAAAATTAATTAAACTTCTTACAGCCGAGGATGGTGAGGAGCTGTCTAGAATTCATAAAGTTCGCGTGATAAGAAATGAAAAACGTGAGGGTCTGATGAGATCACGTGTTCGTGGTGCAGACGCAGCAACAGCTAGCGTTTTAACATTTCTAGATTCTCACTGCGAATGCAATGCCGATTGGTTGGAGCCGTTACTTGAACGAGTTGCTGAAGATCCGAGTCGTGTTGTGTGTCCAGTCATTGATGTAATAAGCATGGACACATTCCAGTACATAGGTGAGATAAACATCTTCCAGCACTTTCTTTTATAATCTTGAGAGATACGAGGACAATGGAAAGTTAGATAAATAGAATGAGTTGATTTTTCAGATAAGTTTTTGTTAGAGATCTTGAAATCTATAAAAATAGAAAAATGGTTGCAATTATCATTTTTGTAGGAAACAATGAGAACTAAAAAAAAGGTTTCAACAAAAATTTGTCCATCCTGCTCAATTTTGGGGATATCTCATAGAAATGGATTCTTCAGAAAATTCATTTGATGCTTTTTTCTGGAGATACCAAAAATCTCCAGAGATAGAGCATTTTTTTTTAAATCTCTATCTTCTTTACATTCAATCGTAGAAAAAAAATCTTGAAATATTAAAGTTTTTACCTTTTTTCGGAATATATCAAAAACTAACCGAGATGAAGAAATCTTCGTAATGATCTTTTCTGTAGCGGAAAAACAAAACTACGAAAAAGGTTCTTACAAAATTTTTCCTGTCTCCCTTAGATTCCGTGATATTCCATAAAAACTCACTTCTTAATCTCAAGAGACATAAGGAAAATGTGGATCTATGGTTTTTGACACTCTTGTGGGTTACGTAGGTGCATCAGCAGACTTGAGAGGTGGTTTTGACTGGAGTCTAGTGTTCAAGTGGGAGTACTTGAGCCAGGTAGAGAGGCAAGCGAGACAAAAGGATCCTACCCAAGCAATAAGGACACCGATGATCGCTGGGGGACTCTTCGTTATCAATAAAGCTTACTTCGAAAAACTCGGAAAATATGATACGCAAATGGATGTCTGGGGCGGTGAAAATCTCGGTAAATATATTGATATAGAGTACTTTCTAGATGATATAGAATACTTTGAAATTCTCATTGATTTGATGCTCTTTCTATCTGAACTCAACAATTTAGGTTCATTTTTTTTTATTTCAACTATCATCGCAAATATCTTCATGAAATTAGTGAATTTGGAAAGTTACTCAAGATACTTTTTTTCAAGAAAATTTTTGAGCTACAAAAAAATTCTCTCGATCGATATTCCCAAGCCCAAGAGTTTTCGAGATATTCACAGAATGAAGAATTTAGCACTGGTTACATTTTTTTAACTTTAATTTTTTTATTCCTAACTTCTTCTGTAAATATCCTCGGAACGGATAGATTATGGAAACTTCTGCAGTCCATAAAATTTCCTACAATAAAAGTCTCTCGATAAATCCTCCCAAAGTCAACAGTTTCTGAGTTATTTGAAAAATAATGGAAAAAAAAAAAATTAACATGATTGAATTCAACTCAAAGGGTAACTGATTTTTTCCATCAATTTCAGAAATATCTTTCCGTGTATGGCAGTGTGGCGGAAGTTTAGAAATAATTCCATGCTCACGTGTTGGACATGTTTTTCGTAAACGTCATCCATACTCATTTCCTGGTGGAAGCGGTAACGTATTTGCTAGGAATACGAGACGTGCTGCTGAAGTCTGGATGGATGACTACAAGCACTTTTACTACAATGCAGTACCACTTGCCCGCAATATTCCATACGGAAAGTACGAATCTCTTTAATCTCTTCTGTCATTTTTAATAAAAACAAAAAAAAAAAGTAGGGAAAGATACGTGACAGGGAAAAATATTTTCACAGTAGGGAGATGAGAATGAGGGAAAGAAATGACAAGAAAAAAAGTGAAAATATCTAACACAATGGTTTTTTCTTCTTCTTTTCATATTTCAATGCTTCAGTATTCAAGACAGACTGGAATTGAAGAGAAAATTGAGTTGTAAGCCCTTCAGTTGGTATCTGAAAAATGTTTACCCAGAGCTGGTGATACCAACTAGTGAGGGCGGTCCTGGCGGTGCACTCAAACAGGGTAATACCTGTCTCGACAGCATGGGCCACTTATTGGATGGTAATGTAGGTCTCTATCCATGTCATGACACTGGTGGTAATCAGGTAATTTTTTCAATCAATAAAGCAAAATATTTGAATTCAATGGTGAAGAGGCAAAACGAAATACATTCATTCCATACTTTATGAGTTTCTCGAAATTATTTAAAAAACTTAGAGAGATAGAGGAATTTTTTTTAGAACCTTCTTTGTAGTAATTCTTTACAAGGAAACACGTTTTCAGAGAAATTTTTGTATCCCCCATGGATTCTGATATACTTCAGAGAAATAAGATGAGTCACTTTCACAGTGATGCGAGTTTTCATGAAATAAGGTAAGGGCACTAGTACCTGCTCACTATTCAAGCCGGTTCCCCAAAATTCGAAGGGAAAAATATTTCGATTGATTAAAAATGGACATATCGTTCTCAAAATTATTATCATATATTTCTAAATATAGAATAATTAAAATTTTCAGTTATTTAATGAAATTGATGGATAATATTGAAGTTTGAAAATAATTTTGCGCTTACCCCAGTATCTGCTCACGAAAAAGTGATTGTAACTAGTAGTAGATCAGTACGTTACCCCAATACCTGGAGAATTAACTATTAAAACATAGTAAAAACAATATGAGCACACATTAGTACCACTAAATAACGGTCAAATATTGAATTCGCGCAGAGTGTCACCCTCGTTAATCGACGTAGCTCGATACGAAAACTGGTGAAAACTGCCGAAATGAACGAAGGCCGTTTGAAAATTATTTAATGCTCTTTTATGGAAAAGTATAGCATCTGGTAGTGTAATGAATTCAAATTCATGGATAATTCACTAATATTGTTAAAAATTTCCAATTTGCTTTTCTCCACAATATAATTATATAAATACGAAAAATACCGAAAGTGAGCAGGTACTAGTGCTCTTACCTTATCTTGAATACTAAGGAATATAGAATTTTTTCTTTATAACTCATATTTTCCTCCATAAAAAAGATTCCTACAAAATTCACTCTATCTTTCATACATCTTGAAATCTTCCATCGAGATCGATTTAATTTGCCCCTTCATGAACGAATTCTCCTCTCAAATTTCTTGTTCTTTCAATATAATTCCCATTTTAACTTTTCTCCTCTCATTTTCTCTGTAGGAATGGAGTTTAACGAAGGACGGACTAATAAAACATCATGATTTATGCTTGACACTACCAATGTATGCTAAAGGTACCACATTATTAATGCAAATCTGTGATGGCAGTGAAAATCAAAAGTGGCGACACTTGGAGGGTGGTTTAATACGTCATTCAAGAATTCCAGTTTGCATGGACTCAAGATTTCATGCACAGCGTGGTATAACAGCTGAAAAATGTGATTCAGGTGCTGAATCACAACGATGGCATCTCTACAATCACGGCCATTAGTTATATTAGTTACTTTAGGAACTTTAGTTCGCCTGAATTACAATTTTTTTCGAGCGAATTTCACTTCATTGAAGACTTTCATCACATTGATTGATAAAAAAACGATGGATATCAGAGAGACGAAGCATTATGATGAATATTGTAAAATCCATACGGTGCTCTGATCATTCGGATGCTTCTCAAATTGAGTTTAGGAATTATCTTAGTGAGAATTGTGAAAGAAGGAAAATCAAGAAATTCCATCTGAATTCCTTCGTGATTATTCCGAAAATGGACAGATTTTCAAGCATCTATCTTAACGAGGTTCACATGTAACAAATGAGTTCAAAAAAGCAACTGAACTTTATTGATTTTCGATTCAAAATTACTATTTTTTCGAAAATTATTCCTTTCTCCGCAATTTTTTAGAGAATATGAGCCGTAATCCTGCTCAACCTATGAGTAAATCATCTCTGGACGAATCCTTATACAAGGTGTAACAAAACTGGGAAACTTTTCGATCTGATGCATCCCTGTCGAATTAATGATGGTGTAAACTCGGCCAACTTGGAGAGCTGACGAGAAATATCGTATTGGCGAGGTGGAAAAAAAATAAAAAACATTATAATTCAATCTCAAATTTTCCGATTCTCAAGAAATATTGATTTTTCCTGTGCAATGTGTCGTATCAGTGACATCTCCACTGCACGAATAAATCAACGCGAATACATCTAATCAAAAAGTACCAGAGGACTTTTCAATTCAGAATTCATCCCTGAACCTAACGTATCACGGATAACTTGTCTCCATAAGATAAGCACTTACTAGACGCATTGTATCACCAATGTATTTCATACCAAACGCATCTTCTCTCTCCGTTGGTGTCCGGGGGGGGGGGGGGGGGGTATATGTAATTAATTTTGATAAAAAAATATAAAGCAATGAGAATAATCAAAATACTTCCGAAATAGAATGATTATAAATAATGTGGCAATCGCTTCTTTCATTCCATATGTGTATGGGATATATACAGAACACATAGTAGTCCAGTAGTCGAACAGATAAGACTCGTCAAACAACAATAATCGAGCATAAGAAATTCGATAATTACTGATACATCTAACAGTTTCATAGGCTCTTCTTTGAGTTAATGATCATTATATTGTGTTTCAAAAATTATAAAAATAACATTTCGCTGGATTACGACTTTTTAGATAGTTGGAACACTGGTCAATTCACCCTATCACACAGAAATTTGCTATCAACTTTATTTTTTGAGTAATTTTGGATGGTAACGATGGCTTGAAAACAAATCATTCTACTCTATACATATCCTATTTTATTACATTCGTTCCTGGTTATTCAAAGTTGAGATATGCGTGAACCTCTTCAAGACTTTTTTTATACCAAATTCTGTTGGCTACAAAAAAGGTCTCTTGATAAATGCTACTGAATCTAATAGTTTCAGAGATATTGATAAGAATTTAGAAATATGCAATGTTTCAAATGAGTTCATTCAGGTTTGCTGCAGATAAGTTATCTCTGGAAATAATAGAGTTTAAGGACTTTGTCATAAAATCTTTCTTGTAGCGAACTTTATCATGTAAAAAGACGTTCCTCCAGTAAATTGTCCTGAATCTAATAATTTCCGAGATATTTTCAAAATAATGAAAAAAATAATTTTTATTATATTTCACTTCTTTCACAATTCGACGATTCAATGAATAAATTAAAATGGAATAAATGTAAATTGAGATCTTGGATTTGGATCGTTGAACGATTAGGAAGTGCCTGTGGCACTGTGTGCATGTGAATAAATGAATGCCCAATTGTGCGTTGGTGTTGAAGCTTAATCATGAATTAATATTCTGTTAATTGAATATTTAGCTTACTTATGACAGTTGACATGAACTGTTCTAAGCTTCGTGATAATTGCATTGATCATCACATCTTTTATTTAAGAAACTTTGAGATAAAAATTCATGAATTTTCATCTCCATCTAAAATTTTTTCTGTACTATATACTTGTATTGAAATAAGTCTATTTGATTAATAATTTTGTATGATATGAAAGAGAGAAAAAAGAGAACATCTTCCCTCCTTTTTTTTACTCAAAGTTCGAGACTCTAAGACTTTTCAAGCAATGTACTTATGGCCAGAATTATTTCTATTCCAATTTTCTGCTCATTCTGATTTCGAGAATGATTAGAAAAAATTCCTAGGGATTCGAGTATTTCAAAATTTTTATTCATCACGTCACTTTCATTTTTTTTAAGATTATTTTGAAAGAACAACATTGTTTCATGGACGTCGAAAAAAAAATGTTTCCTTTAAATATCAATTTTTTTAAATTGAAACATACCAAATTCATTACATACTTGAATCTCTATTTTTTTTTAATTTTAATTATTTTTTGTTATCTTCCAAACCTTGAGGGGATTATTCAGCAAAATTCCAATTGTATTAAAAAAAAATAATATTCTTCCTGCACTGGGAAATGAATGAAATTATTAAGTAGTGAAGTGATGTAATAAGATATTTTTTTGTGAATTCTTCTGTTAATATTTTCGGAGCGGGAAGGTTTATGAAAAAATGCTCGAGAGATCTTCTTCACGGAAAATTTGATGTTCTAAAAAGAAGCACTCCTTCGACATTGTAATGGACCTGACAGTTATCGAGATATTTTGGAAGTAATCTAGGTATGACTTATTCCTTCATCATGTCACTACCAGATTCACTCCTAAATTATAAAAAATGTTATTATTTTCAAAAAAAAATCCCAGTGTTTGAAATTACTCCTAGTCTTTTACCATTCGATTTTAAATGTAAATAACGCTATTGCGTGAAAGTTTGCGACGACAAATTCCAAATAATTCAAAAGATAACTTCCATTTTCTTAAATTATATTTGAGGATTTTCTTGGCCTATCTGCAATTGAATTATCTCCAAGGAGTCTCCTAACTAAATAAACAAAAAAAAGTCTTCAATTCTATTGATGAAAACTGTCGCGCAACCGTTACGCAGAGATTTATTTTTGTAATAAACTGTATAATTGTATTTTAGTTCTGTCAGTTGTTAAAAAGAAAATGAAGAATGTAATCAACATTTTTATCAGTAAATTAATATTTCGAGAAATAAGATGATGAAAAAAAACGATAACTGTTGAATGAATAGCGAAAAATAACACCAGAATTTAGGATTAAATATGTAAAGCAAGCTTTTTGTATTGAAGACTAATGCAGAAAATGGAAAATTTATTGAGTCATGAATTGGTGAAATGGAATGAATAAACGGGAGATAAGTCCTATTGTGATTATTTTCCCAGAGGCCTTTTTTGTCGCTCTCTTTGTCTGCCACAAAGAATGTAATTACAAAAATTTATCCATCACACTTCAAGCTGAGGATATTTCGAAAAAGAACAAGCATCATTCATCTATGAAATTAATTTCAATTCAAAGTCTGACTATTCAAGTGAAATGGAAAAATTGAGGTGAAGATCCTTCGTCGACAGCATCCAGAGCTATAGAAAAGGTCCTATCATAAAGTTTTTTTTAATATCTCGAAATCATAGGGACATGGAAAAAATTTTGCGCGTCTCTTTTGCAAATATCTTCGAACTGAGATAGTTGAGACCACAACTGTATAAAAACTTTTCTGTAAAGAATTTCACAATCTATAAAAAAAAAGTAGATTGTGAAATGAAAAGGATATTTCCCTCGAAAAATGTCTTTAAACCTCGTCGTTTACTAGATATTTCAAAAACAATCCATTGATAAATTTCATTGGATTATGAATTTTGCTCCATAGAAAATTTTTTTTGAGATTTCGAGATATTTCATAAAAGCTAAAATCAAAATAAATTTGTCTCATGTCATTTCATAGTTTCACTAGTGAATTCATATTGAAATACCCAAAACAACGATAATGCAATAACGTTAAAAGTCTGCAAATAATGCATTTGTTTTTCTTTTATGAAATATATATAAATAATATAAGTTACTGTGATTTCTTTCTGTTAAATTCGATTTACTAATTTCAAGTTAATGAATAATGAAGAAAATTTACTGCATTCTGCCTCCAATGAACGAAAGGAGACATAAATTATCAGTGAAATAGGCTTGGGTAATGCAAATTTTTAATGCAAATTACGAAAATATTTTGTAAATATCAGCATTCGAGGGTAGGGAATTGTACTGAAAATTCTACCCATAAACATTAAGATTATCATTAATCGAATTAAACGAAGAGTGTAATATAAAAAATGAATGAGTGAGTAATTTTCGTAGGTGGATTTTTGATTGCATTGATTTCAATGGAATGATCAAAATAAAATTGAATCGAAAACAAAATTTTTATTTGAATCAATTTCGTTAAAAAATTTTGATATAAAAACCGAAAAAACTAAATTCGAATATTATTTTCTAATCAACAGATATTTATAATTGTGGAATTATATATATTAATATTCGAATAAATTTTGATAAAAATGTTCGAATGTGAGCAAAATAAATTCAAAATCAAGAACAAAATGATCAAACGAAAAAGTCAACTTTACTATTATTTTTTGCAAAAATCTCTAACAAGGATTCTTTCCAATGTTAATGTGAAACTCACGACTAAAAATCAAAGCAGACATTTTTATGGAATCGATTTGATAAGAAAATTTGCAATAATTATCTACGCATCGTCATTAACGTAAGAATAATCATTGTAGGAATTGCATTTTCAGAGCTAAGCAAATTCAAAAAACAAAAATCACATTTACCCAAATATTTTGCAAGTGTATAAATAAATAATTGTATGTAAATCAATGATATTATCATAAACTCCTAGAATAACAAAAGTTTTTTTTTTGTTAATAAAAATGAAGAATTCTTTTCAAAAGTTATTTATTCAACATCCTTCTCTCCAAATCCAACAAATCACAATTCAGATAATTTTTTAAACGAGATAACTGAATCATAAGTTCCTTCAAAGTATGGCAAATTTTATGAAGACATATTTCGTTAGCAAAAACTAGAGCTACAGAACAGTTTGCAATGAAAAATCCGCAATCTCCCTATGTTTTCGAGAAAATTCAAAGGGGCTCATGAAAAAATAGAACGGAGGTGTCTCTCCAATACTGAATTGTGATTGAGTTTTTTTGTAGGAGCTTTATTTGTTGCGACAAATTAAAGTTATACAAGTAAAAAGGTCCTTACAAAAATTCTCAGTCTCCTTCAGATTTCGAATAATTCATAAAATCTGATATTAACTTTTTTTACTTTTCTTCTTGAGTCCTTTTTTCACTTTATCTTTGATTGCTGCAATGTCAACATCACTCTTCCTCTTCCGTTTCCCTTCTTTCTTCCCTTCATCCTCCTCAGGTGGAACAAATGCCTGTGCCCTTCGTTCCTCTCTCTTTTTAGCAGCCTCCTCGTGTCTTGCATCGAGCTCCTTCTTCTCCCTCATTCTCTTTTGCTCCTTAGTGAGGAAGTACTCACCAGATGCCAATTGTTTATCCAATTTACTCTCTTGCTGTGGCGGTGGGAATGGCGTGTAAGGTTTCTTCTCCTTTTTCACCTTGGGCTGTTTCCTCTTTGATATATTTTTGGTATTAAATTTGGGCAAAAATCTCTCCCAATTTTCATTCTTCAATTTTGGATCCTTCGCCAATTCACGCTTAATCATTAATCCTTTGATATTATAAATTGGATGGATATTCTTCATGGTGTCCTCAGCTATCTTGCGCACCTGTCGAAGGCCCTTGTAGGGTCCAAGGGCTGCAACAGTTTGTCCTTGAACTAAAACATAACAGCCAGTCAACAATTCAATTGATTTTAATGTACAACCATTTGGCCCAATTAATCTTTGTCTTCTCTTAATAAATTTCTCCTTATTCCTCACCAACGATGATATTTTAATTATGTCAGCGCCAATGTCATCTTGAAGTACTCTCACTGCCTGCTCGAACGGCACTGAACGTGACAACAATTTAATAACGTCCCTCGCTTTTATTATTATGTAAGGATCCCACGTTTTTCGGGTAGTTTTCACTGTCATACTACCCTCAATCAAATCTAACTCTGCTTTTATTGCAAATTCATCGAGAGCCTTTTGCACAAGTGGCCAACACTCTTTCAGATAGTGCTCACGATACTTTGGAAAAAGAGTGGCAAATGAACTCTCCTCTAGTAGACGATGCGGATTGTCCTCGGGTTTGAATGATGGAATTTTCATTGCCCATGCATTATCCACTGCACCAGTTTTCTTTTCTTCTGATTCAGAGTCACTCATTTTCGAATAAATTCACTTTTTCAATGTTTCACATGTAAAATAATCTTTTCATTCACTACACTTGTTCCATAACGAGCAAAAAAATATGTGAAATACTGATTTTTGTACAATTTTTAAATAAATTATCAGCTTTAAATGTTCTTATCCTTTTTAATTTGATTTTTGGAGGATTGTTTTTAATTTGGGGTTATGTTTAAGAGTTTCACGTGTGCGAGTAGCGAGGGGGGAAGGGGAACACGGAGTTTCAGTTACGCCGAAATGGTCCGCGAGAGCGCGAATGTGTGAGATTTTAACAAATTCTGAACTTGCCCTTCCCTGTATACAAGTCGATGGTGGCCGAAGTGACACGACGTTTTACGAGTGAATAATCGACATCTGAGTCATCAAGCAGCGACTGCCACCTATCTCCTCTGACCTGGTAGACTGGCAGCTCTCGTGCAAATGCTACTGTACAGATAGGGTAACATGACCAATAGATGGACGATTAAGGAAATATTAGACTTTATTAATTCATATGAAATAGGCAAATCACGTTAAAAAGTTACAGAAAAGAATGATGTACAGAAAAATATATAATGAATTGACCAAAAATCAATTAAATTTGAATAATGTCGAAATAATTATAGAAAATCAAGGAAAAACTGGAAAATAACGTGAACCCCCAGTAGATGGACAGTTGCATATTTGCAGTGGTATGATTTTAAATTTCGATCAATCGGTATGAAATAAATAGTTTATGAATCTATATGAATGTAATAATCAAGATTTGACGTGAAATGTATAAGAATCATTCATTTATTTATGAAAATCCTCGATAATAGAAACCGTCCATCTTTTGGTCAGTGTCCATCTATTGGTAGTGTGACCCTACCTGATAATGTTTATGTTTTCACGTATTGTAATTGAAGGATTTCTCAGGCATTCTTCATTCTCCATCCAATTTTTTCTTCTCAACGAGATCGGACAAGTGCAGAACGATCGATTTTTATGAAATACCTTTAAATCTGTGGGTGATAGACGAATTTTTTTTAAGGAGCCTGTCAATAGCCGTGATTTCTTTCTCCAAAAAAAGATCACGAGAAATATTCCTCTATTCTACCGAAATGGTGAGATATTTTGAACAACAAGGAGATTTTTTTCTCTTGGTATTTAATGGTTTGAAAATATCTCGATATTAGATATAGAGCATAGATACGAGATAGAGCAATCTCTGAGGGAATCCTTCTCCTTGCTCTGAATTCTCTCTGAGAAAAAAGTTTTCAGCCTCCTGTAATTTCCAAGATCTTTGCAAAAACCCCATTTTACAATTATATTTCTCCGGAACTTATTCCGCCATAAAATCATTCGCTTTCTGTTCAGAATTCACTCGAAATTCAAAACAATTTTTTTTTTTCATCGTTTACAGATAAAACTGACATTTGAACTTCTGATGACTTGAATAATTCTTTTTTTTTTCTCAAACTTCGACAAAGAAATCTGTGCATCAATAATTCATAAAGAAGCAACAAAAAAGTGAACGGGGCAAATGACTGGCCTCGTACGTTGAGTACACGTGCACTGAGAATCCGTACTTTGTTTCTCATATAACATCTGGTGGAAAACGATTAACGATGACAGAGAAGTGTCCTAGAAACTATCATAAAATGAATTAGCAACTGGAATGAAAATTTACAGAGAAACTAAAGATCAGTGGAATTTCTATTGTCCTAGTGAACTAACAAACAACCGAGTTTAAATGAAAACAATTACGATGAGAAAGAGAGAGAAGGTAGATGAAAAAAGAATGAAAAATGAGAAAAAAAAACAGTGGGTAGGACAGTGAACTCTCTGCAGCCTCAATGACCCTTGATCAACCGTCTCTTCCAGGAAAAACCATCCATTTGGAACAGAGAGATACAAGAAAACGCCCACAGGATATATATCTACGCGAAAAAAAAAATGCAGATCATACTACTCGGTAATGACATTTTCCTGTGATTAATTCAGTATGATTATTTCGTTTTCCCTTCTCTTTTATTCCATCAATTCTTTTTACATTTTCCATGCAATTATCATCGTCAGAATGATTCTTCAGAATTGAAGATGACGCACATGAGGAGTTTCATTGGAAGACTTACATCTACAATTGACCAAGAAATCCCAGATTTATCATAGAAAAATTGTGATGAAAATTATTTTCATCAAACACAGTTCGAATTGTGAGACGTAATGGAATTTATTTTATTATCAGATTATGACATAGAAATATTGTCATGGTGACTTTTTTTTGAAGAGTAATTGGAGCTACAAATAAAATTGTAACGAAAATCATTCTCGTCTGTTGATATTCTGAAAAATTCCACAAAAACATAATGTCAAAGTATTTTCCATTTCTACGGAATAACTCAAAATTGAAGAGAGACAGCAAAAATTTTTGTAATAACCTTTTTTGTAGGCCTGATTTCCCTCTACATAGAGAAGATCTCCACAAAAAATTCTCTATCTCTCGTAAATTCCCGGATATCTCCTAGAAGCTACTGTCAAGTTCAAATTACGTTTGAAGTATTCACTACTGAATTATCGTTGATAATAATTCGAGAAGTGGTTATCGCTACACGTGCAGCAAATAACCAAAGTACTCAAAGTACGTGTTGGCATGAGTCACACCTAAAAGAAAAAAAAACTAATAATTCCTGATTTCCAATTGCAAATCGACAATATTCTCCACTGAATTAATAATGAAGTGCTGAATAAATTTGAGAATTCCATGTAGCTCATTTTGAAGATATCACCGAAACAATGGGCTTGACGAGATTCCATCAGGAGACTCTATTCATAGTCCATAAAATTCTCTACGAAAAAGGTCTTCCAACAGTTTTCTCCAAATCCCCAAGTTTCAAAGATATTTTCAAAAGAATTCGTAGCAAGAATTTCGAATTGTTTCATTCAAATGTTCCGGAATTCTCACAACGTTGCAGTATAAACATCGATAAAACAGCAGTTCTTTGACTATAATATGCGTATTTTACGGAAGAATCCGAAAATAGTCTCGCCATGCTTGAAACTCCTGACGTAACAGACACGCCAACGAATATATATATATTTTTTTTATTATTATTATTAAGTATCAACCTTTATTAGTTATTTACATTCGTCTGTACATTGGCATATTCTATTTTACATAGGTTTATATTCTAATGTTACTTAATTTAATGAACTTATGGATTATTCTTAGAGCAACAGGGCTTGCCACGAATATATTTCTACCCAATTGTCCAATACGCAGATAATGAAAGGTAAAAGAAATCATAGAGAAATAGGGTCACACTACCAACAGATGAACACTGACCAAAAGATGGACGGTTTCTATTATCGAGGATTTTCATAAATAAATGAATGAATCTTATACATTTCACGTCAATTCCTGATTATTACATTCATATAGATTTATAAACTATTTATTTCATACCGATTGATCAAAATTTAAAATCATACCACTGCAAATATGCAACTGTCCATCTACTGGGGGTTCACGTTATTTTCCAGTTTTTCCTTGATTTTTTATAATTATTTCGACATTATTCAAATTTAATTGATTTTTAGTCAAGTCATTGTATATTTTTCTGTACATCATTCTTTTCTGCAACTTTTTAACGTTATTTGCCTATTTCATATGAATTAATAAAGTCTAATATTTCCTTAATCGTCCATCTATTGGTCATTTTACCCTAAATGAAATAATTATTGTTAATCTCCTGGTTCGTAGGTCAAAACGGACGTGACGAATAACTGAGAATATAAAAGTTTGCATATAATATTATTGATAACAACTCATTTGTTTGAGCAATCTTCAATGACACAATGACAAAATGATAATACAATTTATACAAATCTGTTTATTCTTGATTCATTTGTGAATATTTGTGTTTTATGTTTGTAGGAAATTACGAACGTCATCACAAAAGAAAAATATCGTTTCTTTCGAAAAGAAATAAATATGCGATTTTCTTTCCGCTTTGCACTTAAATAAAGAATACATGTCAGAAAGAAAAATATATGTTTTTCATCGATTAAAATAAAAAATGCGAAAAATTATCAATTATTGAGCTGAAAAAGTACATAGTAGCAGTGAGAAAACAAAAGTCGAGTAGAAAAAAATGCATATTCTGCAGTCTTTTCTGCAAATACTGACGTTTCTTTCTTATTTTTCCATTATCTTATTTTTTTCATGTATGAATGGAATTAATTCTAGTGACTAGGCTTTGTAAATATTTAGCCTTTACATAAATTCATTGAAAAAAACATGAAAATATAATTACAAACAAAAAAACCATTATTTTCAGTGTATTTTTTAATGATGTAAAACGTCAGAATTGTCCTCGAAATTGAGGAAATGATTTGAAGAATAATCCGACAAAAAAAAAAGAATTCAGAAAACGTCAGGCCCTCGACCTTACAATTTTCTTTTTCATTGCATCGTGCACTTTGGGTGAGGCATAACTACACCCCCTCCTTTTTCATCCTTTCCCTCTCTCTCACACACACGTAGACACGTTCATTCGGTACAAGTGCACTTGCACTCAACTACGGTCGAACTAGTGCTAGAATATCGAGCCAGGGCATGCGGCACTGTACCAACTTGCTTTCACATCTTCTCTCTCTGTTCCTCACTAGTTATCCCCACTTGCGCATCACCCTCCCTTCCACCTCCACCACCTCACCTCTTAATGCCCCGTCGTAGGATTGTGGGGTTTGGGGCGAGTTTCGCGTATACGTCCACGGGATTTTGTATTCAAAGGCTTGAAAAGCCTTTGTTAGCATGCGCATGAGTCAGGAGCGCAACCGAAATTCATCAGTGCCCCGAATTTCGTCAAAAATTCAACATTTGTCAATATTTTTTACCTTCTATCCACTGAACAGATGACGGAATTTTTCATTTCAACGGGATGAGAAAATCTAATTAAAGACGTTTTGTTGGATTCGGGTTTCCAAAAATATCATGAAAACTGATGGAAATGAGAGGTTTGAAGCAAGGACATTTTTCGTTGGGCCGAGACGGCTTCACAAAAAATGTTTTTGTGACAATCTTCAAAAAATGTTGGATATGTCTGAAGCTTTCAGTTTAATAAGCGAATAATGAAACGCGACAAGTCAGAATATTTCGAAATTTAGCGGAGATATAAAAAATTCTATGAAGGCCTTTTTCATAGAAGCAAAACAGTCTAACAATAAAGGTTTCGAAGAAAAAAAAAATCTGTGTTATAACGAGATACTTTCTATTAATTCATGATTCAATTCTCGATTACGTAATTAAGAATTGATTTTTCAAAAAAATTTCAATAATTTTTTGATCATTTCTTTGCACTTTTGAATTTTTTTCTCTTGTATTCGGGATTTTTTTTTTTTTTATAAAACATTTTTTAAATATTGTCTTAAATTGTTTATTCAATTAACTAGAATAAAGAAAATTCCATTTTCGTGGAATCGAAGAAATAATTTTAATGGGAATTAATGTTTTTATTTTTTTTAAATTCGAAGGAAAAATTAAAATTCTTAGAAAGTCATAAACATGCTCGCCTTGTTACATTACATACATATACCTTTCTCCTCAGCTAATAAAATAGAAGCTAGTAGTTGTGTGCAAAGTTGTACGGCCCCACTGATCTATCCAGCATTAGCAAACTATAATTATCATCTTGAAATAAAAAGAAAAAAATAGAACAAAGTTATTTCTCGGCGTTGATAAACTGAAAAAAAGTGGAAATAATATAAATCAATATGCGACTGGAAAAATTCATTCTCAGTCATCAAAACGTGATATTAATTCTCCATAATGACGTCCTTAATAAGAATTGAGGAAAAAAGTGGTTTGTAATATCAATGTATAATAGAATCAATGAAAAAAATCGCTGGAATAAAAAATACAATTTATTAAAATTATTCAATTCTCCTCGAATTATTTAGATTGCAAGATTTTATTGTATTCTTTCTTTTCTATGGAAAAGATGAGAATAATCCTTTTCCATCTTTCTCAGATTCACAACCACATTTTTTTTGTTCCTCTCATTTGTTTAAATAGAATTTCAAGTTTCCATCTCGTCCTAATTCCTGTTTTCAACGAAAAAAATTCCATTTTCCCGAGAACAATTTATTCATAATTCATATAGTATGCAGTTATATCTGAATAAAAAATTCCCATTGAAAATTGCAAACACATTTGTTTTAATCATAAACGGGTGAACGTACGTAAACACCTCGACAATTCTACATTTTTATGTTAAATTGATACATCCCTGAGTTTGCCCACGACATTCTCCGTTCGTTCATCCACGAGGTTAGCCGAGTGGTACTGCCACAGCCAGCTGATTTTGACGCTGGTATATTCACCAGTAACATAACGTGCGTGCTCACAACCTGCACGCGAGGATACCTCTCCTCTGCGCCTCCATTCATCAACTAATTTATCCATCAAATTGTCGAATAAGAAAAAAAAAACATTTGACAATTAAATTCATCAGAACTTGTTAATTCATTGGCTTGAAAAATTCCAAAGTGCAGAGTGGCTTGTGTTTCGTTCTGTCAAATCGACTCGTCTGAGTCAAATCTCCCCTCATCCCCACCACCACCATCACCACCACCACCACCATTCTGATTCAGTCCTATCCCAAGTGGAACAAAAGGAGCCTACTTCGCTCCAACATCCTTTGTGTTTTTCTTTATACATATATATCTGCACGATGCTACAGTGATGACTGTCATTCATATTTTCGTTAATCAAGTGGCAACAGTAATTTTATATCAGACAAAGTGAATGCTTATTGGCGGTGAATTTATTTATTACAATTATTTTTTAAACTAGTGCTCAAGTGGGTTATGAAACAATTCGGGATAACATTCTTTGTTCCGTAAGTATTTTCAGCAAATTTTTTTATCAGAAAAAATTAAATGAAAAAAAATAATAGTAATGAAGCAATATTTCGCTGTTGTCTATCCGATAATCTCGGTTACCATGCACGGTCTGACTATACGCGACTTTTATTACTTGGTGGTAATAAAAGAGAAGGGTGGCGAGAGGTAGGAGGGTTTTTTTTTTTTTCTTTCAATGGAATTTTGGTGATGCTTTTAGACATAATTTGCATTTTGTCCTTGATCCAAACAACATTTAGCTACGTGATACGATCAAATAGTGACTCCACCTGACTACTAATTTTCATGGATCGGCTTATTTGTTCTCGCGTTAATGTGCATCATCGATTTACATTGTTACTGTCGTGAGAAAATTCATTAAAAGAAGATTTTTAATCAAGTTTAATGAGTAATTTGAAGAGGTATTCTTTTCATGCAATGTAATTTGATTTTTTCCTTCATTAATTGTTTTTCAGCACGCGAATATTGGTATTTTGAATTTCTTACGATTGAGTCAGTGAATAAAATCAGTGGTGGTGTGACAACATGGGATGAGTAAAGATCTCGTCATGTAGATGGAAAAATTCTTGCGAAGACCTTTTTTTGCTTCAAAAGGTCATCATGAAAAATTCTCTATCTCTCCAGCCATATCACCTTTTTTTTAGAATAACTCGAAATTAGAGCATTTTTTTGTAGAGGTCTTTTTTGTAGCTCTCATTTTTCAACACAAAAAAAACTTCATGCAAAGAATTCTTTATTTCCCTTGAATTTCAAGATATTAGATTTTTCAAAATGTCACAAAATGAAAGAGATAAAATAATTTTTTGAGGCGTTTTTTATTCACAGCTCATATTTTCTATCCCAAAAAAAGTCCTCACAATGAATTCTCTGACTGAATAAAATAAAATAAAAAACTAATTGGCATAGTGAAATCTTTCTATTGAATCACTGGAACAATTGACAAAGAAAAAAAATTTGCGGCATTTTAAAAAAGGAAATAAAATGTGCCAGATGAGATCTAATCCAGAGTAGATGAATTTTTTCCTTTAAACTTCGAGTTTACTGTTTTTGCTTCATCATACTCCGCAATTTTCCTTTACAGCATATAATTTACTCTGTACTCTATTTTTTTTCATTGACAGCCAATTCACTAATCGTTGAGGTGAATATTTTCTTGTAATTTTTTTCCCCCATTGAATTACTATCTATTTACCACAATCCTTCGAGTATTTCTTCACCTCTATTTCTGAAATGCATGGAGAGAGTGCAGGTGCACTGAGAACTCTAACGATTCTTGGTTGTAATAATTTTTTTCTCAGTTTTCCACGTTGGAAGTACAATGGAAATTCTGCGCTTGCGCTTGTATTCATTGTAGAATTGACGATATGTCTTTATCCTTATGATTTCAATACTAATGTGAAGAACTATCCGGTTGGATTCGATATATTTAATTCGTTATATTTATCCTATAGCTAATATGCGATTATTCGATATTAATTTATCGGGAGGTCAAAGAACGCTCTTTTTACTCAGACGTCAATTAATATAAATAAATTTTGATGAGAAGGGTCAAGGTGCATGGAATTCAGACTGGAAATCGATTCTCAGCGTCCAATGTAATGTCATTAATTGAAGAAATTGGAGATCAATTCGAGAGAGTCTTTCAGCTCCTATTGTATGATCTTTTATTTTCAGATGCATGATGTCGATGGGCTTTCAAAAAAATTGGGTTGAGCTGGGAGAGATTGCCCCCATGGAAATAAAATATGAATAAAATATATATGGGGATATAGAAAAATGTAGAAAAAGTATATAATTAATAATTATATAGGGTAATTAATAATTATATAATATATAATTGATATATTTGATATATAATTATTAATTATATATCAAATGTATATTAAAAATATATTCTCAATATACTACTTTTGGCCGATTTTCGTATATATTTTATACATTGAAAATAGATATAAAATATATTGAAAATATATCTCAGAATATATACAAAATATATTGAAAATGGCAATATATAAATATAAAAAGAATATATCTTTTATATATCAAGCTAAATTTTGAGAACTAGGCCCAGTTCTCATAATTTGGCTTGATGCATAAAAAACGTATTTTTTTATCTTTAAATATTGCCATTTTCAATATGTTTTTCATATATTCTGAGATATATTCCTAATACATTTTATATTTTCAATATATTTTATATCTATTCTAAATATATAAAATATATACGAAAATCAGCCAAAAGTTGAATATTGAGAATATATTTTTAATATACATTTGATATATAATTATATATTTTTTCTATATTTTTTTTACATTTTTTATATAGATTTTTTATATCCCACTATATATTTTATTTCCATGGGGGTGTTTTCCAGTTCAAACTCTTTTTTTTTTCAATAAAATTTCAATCTTTTTCTGAAAATCCATCAATTTTATTACCACTCGAAATTGAAGTTTCCAATTGTATTGAAATCCAACGAAAACACCAAGAATTTAGAGTACTCTTTTATCAACGCGGCCACTTATCTCCGAGGAATTCATTGTTAAACACCTGCATGGAACACCTGGATTTTTATTCATTAACGTCTCCTATCCATTCACGATCTTATTTTGCTAATCGATAAAAAAAGCTTGTAAGTTGAGTGATAAAAACTCTATCAAAATTAATTATTTTTTTGAAATCTCGGAATTTCCGTTTTTTGCTAAGACGATTTAATGCTACAAACGGGGTCATTAGAAAAATTTATCCATTCTTCTTGAATTTTGATATGTTTCATGAGGAGAGTTATGTATCGACATTTCATCTCTGCGAAGTTTTACATGAGATATATTAAAATTGAAGATTGGATTTTTTTTTTGGGTACGAAATTCTCTACAAAAAAATATAGTGTCGTAATAGTAAGAAATCAATAAAAAAAATTACTCCTAAATATTTTCTATTCATGTGACACGTGTGAGTTTACTCGCGGGTGTTATCATTGTGAGTTGCTATTGATTACTCATAATTCAGTAGTGAAAAATAACACAATACGAGTCGACTTATTATGGTAATTGAATATCTCGAATGCTACGAAAAGATGGTGAAATTTTTGTAGGGAATTTTTCGTATCGCTGATTTTCCAGTACGAAAAAAAAAGTTTTTTTATCGGAAGAATTTCAGCAGAACGAGTTGTATAGAAAAATGAAAATTAGTTGTTTTCCTTTTTCATTCGGTATTTCTATTCCGAAGAATGGATGGAAAAGTAGGGGAATTTCCAATAGGATTGGAGAAAAAAAAATAATAGAATTCCCTATTTTTTTTTAAGTTGACCGAAATTTTTAACAGAATATTTTGAAATCTGAAGATAACAGGATTCGTGTTGTTATTCCCATTCTGTGTCTCTAATTTTCCCGGATAAAAGAGTTTGTCAAGAAAAAATTTAAAATTCTCCCTAAATTTACAAATATTTTCAAAAAAATTAAATTGAAAATTAAGTACTTGAACTTATTTTTGTTACTCAAGTTATTTTTATTTATGTGACACGTATCAGTTTATCATTGAGAATCATTATTGTCACTCGACATGGATTACTCATAATTGATATCAAATGACTCGAGCGTTGCACTTGAAATTGAATATGCAACAATATATTGCTGATTATCTCTCTTATACTAATGAATCAATTAATTGCATAAGATCAAAAATCATTATAGGATTAATAGCTTTTCTCGGTCATTGTGGTTTGGTTGAAACTTGATATTCGCGTGGAATGTAGCTAACATCTTTGTTGTTATCTGATTAATTGATCAACAATGAATTATTAAAAGTTCGTTAAGTTATCTCTCATCTTTGAGTACTATTTTTTTTAAATTGAATCTTTTCTATTAGATTGCGTTATAATTCATTTTTTTTCTCTATTACTTTTGCAAAAGTTTGTAAGTATTGTCATCCATGTAATAGGGAAGACATCTTTCCTTATCTTTTTAGTTACTATAGAATGAATGAACATATAAAAACGATTTTACACAGAGAAAAATGTTTTCTTAATTTAAGAACGTGCAGTCACTTAATTTAAGAATGTGCAGGTCACTTAAATTGAGAAAGAAAAGTCACTTAATTTAAGTGACTTTTACTTTCTTAAATTAAGAAAGGAATAGTTACTTGATTTAAGTGAGAAAAGTCACTTAATTTAATTGAGAAAAGTCACTTAATTTAAGTGACTTTTACTTTCTTAAATTAAGAAAGAAATAGTTACTTGATTTAAGTGAGAAAATTCACTTGATTTGAGTGAGAAAAGTCACTTAATTTAAGAAAAGCAGGTCACTTAAATTAAGTGACTGCACATTCTTAAATTAAGAAAACATTTTTCTCTGTGTAAAACCATATTTATGTGCATTTTTCAATTGCAATTATAGGTTGAGAAGTACATTCTCCCCAAGCGTCAAAAGAGGAATGATATAATTACACTGAATTAGACTTTAGGCTCGTTCCACCATCTGTGGGTTTATTTTAATTTACCCTCATTTCAGTTGATAAATTGATAATTTTGAAATACCAACTCCGATAATCCTTTTAGAATGATTCATTGACGATGATTAAAAAATAATAACCATAAATCAATTGGAATTTATTTTAGTTAATGAAATCCATTGCGTGAATCCTTTAAATTTTCACATTCATTCATATTTGAAATTACTTGGCATATCAAAATTGATTTTCCGCAAATTTAGGGAGGAGGCCATTTAGAATCCTATTCGGATATTCATTATTCTCTATTAAATTGTTATTGTTACGCTTGACCTTTGAAAAACAGTCCACCATGAGACATGCTAGAAAAAAACTAAAACATGGACCATATCTCTCATAGTGACACTAATAGGCTCTTTTGCCTTAGTTTTCTCAAAACATCTCAAAATCCATGATAGATAGGAATATGGTTGTCCTCCTCTATGGCTCTCAATTTCGCTCTCGTTTTTAGATATTCCACGAAAATTAATAACAATGTGGAATCGCCAATAATTGAAGTATGAGTGCAAAGTTCTTATAGACTATCTCGATACCTGAGAGAAATATAAATTTTTGGGGAGGACTCTTGAGCAAAACTTGAGCTACGAGAGCTACGATTTTTGCAACTCTCTTAAATTCCCAGATATTCCGTAATAACTAAAATCAATGTGGACTTTGTCATTTGGTTTTACTCATGCATAGGCAAATGATAATTCAATCAATTAAATTGATCAATATTCAATTAAATTTTCATTGAAGAAATCATATGGTTCACTCAAAGCTGAAAAAGCCGTGACAGAAATGTGTCACTCTCTTTTCTTTTCCTTGGATATTCGCCAAGTGACTGATGTCGCCAATGAGTCTATTGAAATGAGCGCATTGCACGAATTGCGCCAAATTCTAAAAAAATAAACCAATGAATAGAAAATATTCCATCAATTTTTTCTATCGTAATATAGAAATGAAGAATAATTGAACATAATTCAGTAGCAAAGTGGTAAAATAAATATAAAAAGAACTATGGCGGATTGTTCTGTTGACATCTCTGAAAAACACGTGTCGTGATAAATTATTGGAAATGTTATTGGTGGTTATTTTCTACGAAATATTTAAATTAATTTAATAATTATTTCATGAGAGCTTTTTTTTGTGGCTGGAATTCCACTCTACATAAGAAGTCTATGAGAATTTTTGTATCGTTCATAACTTTCGACATACTTTTAATGAACTCGCTTCAAGCCGGAAAATCGATATATCCACTTCACCACATCACTGCCAAATTATCAACTGCTGTCTCCCAGTTGAACTGCAGTCCATTTTGAGAAGACACTGCACGTACAAAGTGTGCTTTTTTTTTCAGAGTTCACACAAAATTCGAGTAATTACAAAAGGTCAATTATACTGTAAAAATTGGAACTTTATTACTGCGATGAAGGATTTAATTTGAAAATTCCATTTTTATTTTTTTATAATTATAGAGATTGATTTTAGATTTTCTACTAATAAAACTGTACACAAGGTTTCAAAGCTGATAAATAAAAAAACATTCTTGATCTTCATTAAATATTTCACGCCTCTAAAATTCTGATAACGACATCTCAAGAATGTTGAGTAGATGGAGGAGAAATAATGAAAACTGAAGGTGAAAATTAATGAATAAAATTAATTATAATTTACTGGGAAATGGCGAAGATTTCATTGTCTCTTTGTGAAAAATAAAGCGAAACTTCTAAAGAAAAAATAGAAGAGAGGTAAAACGGGGCCGATCGACTCATCTTTATAATGATTTTCAATAGAGTTTCTCTGAAACTAAAGGAGATACGCCTTTTTGTGATCCTTTTCGTGAAGGATTTCAAGGTGTATAAATAAAACTTCAAGCGCGATCGAGCCATCTCGCTTAGTTTTCGAGATATTAAACGAAATAGTTCGAAGAGAATCTTTTATACCAAAAATTTTATCATGATTAGGAAAATCTTTCTGTTGAAGCAAAGGAATGTCTCATATCCTTTCAAGGTCTCATATGTATTGAATTTTCAAACTAATCGGGTGACGACAACCCATGTAAGAAACCGAAATTGGCCGCAATTCGGGGCGATGTCGAATTGCCGAGTTTCGATATAGGGGAACTATATTGGTGCGAATTTCGAGCCAATAATGGCATGTCACAGCGGGCCGAAGTCGAAAACTAAATAGGGCGTACATCGCATCCGATTTCGACCCGATATAGGGTTTTGAGTTCGGCCCTACATCGGGCTAAATTTGATGTGACGAATTTCGACTTAGCGCTACGATATACGCCCAACATCGAGTCCGATATCGAACTCGACAGACGCTCAATAATATAAAAACAAATTTTAAACATAAAATAAAAGGAAAATTATCATTTTTTTTTTCTAAGATTTCGTAATTTTATATTTTTATCATTTATATTTCAATGTTAATCATTTCAAAGTCATTTTTATCATTACAAATTTTAGTTCCCACAGGCGGTTTTGAACCCTCGATCGTCGGATGATGAAACTTGCGCGCTGCCGACTGGACCATCACTCTATTCGACTTTGACAGAATCGTACTGTCTATATGAATCTAAAAATCATTTGATCTAAATTCATATCGATATTTATATTGTTTATATGGCTATCTTTATTAAGAGGAATATAATAAAAATGAAGTAAGAACCGAGGAACAAAACTACATATTTCTCGTAATGGAATATTCATTTTTTTACAGAAAATTCCCCTATTTTTGAAAATTAAAGTTTTATTTCAGTATTATTTTTTCCTCTATTGATGATCGAATCACTTGATGGCAGAAAGAGAAGATTTTTTTCTTGATCAATTTTTATATCTATTCTATTTTACATTTATTTATTATTTTTATATTTTTTTAAATTTAGTTCACGAATTAATCATTAGCAAGAAGAATAATTGAAGGAAAATCAATTATGGCGTGATTTTTCAATCGTTATGTTGGAAAATAAAAAAATATGACAATTAATCAAAAAGAAAAATTATCAACTTATTGTTGGAAATATTTTCGTCAGAAGTAGAGCAGCCGAACTTCGGTTACGCGAATTACGTGCCATTTCGGATAGATATAGGTTCCCCGATATTCGGCTACTCGATATAGAACCGAGTTACGATCTAACTCACCATCCCAATATACAGGGCTCGACGTTGGGAAGAATATCGGGCTTATTAGCGGAACCAATATCGACGCCCCGATATTGTTTCGTACTTTGGCCTTTGATCGACAGCCCAAAATCGTATAAAATAATATAGCCCGAACATTGGCCACCCTGTGGATGTCGGGAAACCCTACATGGAAATTATTAAGAACCCTGTCATAAAAAAGCGTGATACTTTGGAAAAAAAATGAAAATGTTGATTCTCCAATTATCCCATGGAAAGAAAGATAATTATTATGAAACAAAAAATTTGAAAGTGACTAGATCTTCCACTACCCCTAAACTAGCTATCTCCTAATTTTGGCTTTATCTTTGGCATTTGATCTGTTTTCTGTAATTATGGACAGCAGCATTATGCTCACAATTTAATTCAAAAAACGGTACAGTTATCTTATGATATTTTTGTTGATAAAAATTATCAGTGCTCCATTATGTAAAAAGAATGGATTCCATTAAAGTTTCACGTTATCGATGGTTCTTCACACGTGTTTCACAAAGATAAACGGAAAAATATCTCAACTCACCATCAAATGGACTTTGTTGAATTTCCTCTTCACCTATTTGAGAAAAAATTATTATTTTCACGAATGATGACATCATAATTGAAGTTTCTGAAACTTCCATTTTGTTTCTGTAGATATGAAATTTATGAACAATGAAGAGCAAGGAAATACATGAAAATAACTTGAATATTTTAGAGATTGTCGACATGTGTCAATTTACTTCCGGAAATTGACACTCATTCTCGTAACGAGACATGAGGCAGATGCAACGCAAAGTCATTTCTATCAATTCACGATGAATAAACTTTGTTAGTCTTTTCAATCCGTAATTCGAATATGTTCTGTTTATCATGCAATATTATTCTTCATGTTATTAGAGTCAATTTGTCTTCATTACTTGTGGCAATAAGCACTACCAATTGGATGCAACATATCAGCTGATAAAAATTATTATTCTTTCAGCTTTAATTCAAGATGAAATGGTTATTGAACTCTTGGCGTGCGTCTAAAATTACGAGTGTAGACTCTTTACTCTTCGTGTTGACAACAGAAAATTTTTTTTTTCGATGGTAAATATAGTAACTCGCAATAGCTCAGCGGTAGAGCACCTGACATGTAATCAGAGGGTCGTGGGTTCAAATCCTGAAAAAAAATAAAAAAAATATAAAAAATAAAATTTTTTCTTTATTATATTTATGTGATAAAAATCATATAAAATCCCACACCGACCTTCCTTCGGCAAATTGATTTTTTTTTCGGAGCAAATTTTTGAGATGTAAAATTTTTTCCATGTTTTACCATTTATATTTTTGTGATAGAAGAGGGCTAACGACTAGAACAGTTGATTACGAATTCCATACTGCTTCCATTTGATTAACAAAATTCCTACGAATCACTAAATAATGAGTTTGAAAATTGAGAATTCACTCGATCTACCGCTATGCCTCAAGACAGTGTACTTTCAAGGGTCTTAAATGTTTTATAAATAAATACATATATATATCATTTACTCTGAATTATCATCAGATATTGCTACCTCAAATATACCGTGGCGTAAGTGCTATACATGACTTACGTCGGACTTACGCCTTATTCAAGTATCAATATCTTTTTACTGCTTCTCTGCAGCCGCTTGAAAGTTTAATTGAATTATCATCTTATCATAATCTACGAATGTGCTGAATTTCAGTAAAAGCTGAATACAGGTCAATTGAAGCCACTATTAATATTTTTCTTGCTATAAATTCAGTGTCGAAAGCAGAACCCAATCGAGGATGGACCTATCGGAATCCATTGAGAATATTGTAGCACAGTAGCATACCAATTCAAATTTGCCTCCACTGGTTCAATAACATCATTGATCGAGAAAAAAAGGGAAGAGATCAATTCATCGACACAAAAGAATTCTCCTAATCACGATAGAATCCCCAGTCATGATTATATTTAAGATCACTCCATATAACTCCAATAACTTACGAATTTTCTTATCATTTTTCATGGACATGTAAGAAAATTCGGAGCCATTGCTACAACATACAATTGCATTTATCAATAGTCTCACTGTTAAAAATTTCTGTCTGAATTTTCCGTGCAAAATCACAGAAATTTTAAACAAGTTATATCTCTACTGAAATTCCAGATAATTACGTCATTGAAAAATGAACAAATCATCGATTTTCAAATAATTTCACGCCTGAATATCAATGAAATTTGTAAATTTCAGTTCAATTGAAATTCACTGAATATTCATGTTCAGTTGAAAAATCAAGTGAGTTGTAGAATTTTCGTCTCAATTCTGCTTAAAACTCATAGTTTCCCTCGAATTTCTTCGGAAACTCACAGATTTCATGAGCATTTTCCCATTAAAAAACTTTCAGTATCACGTTTGTTAAAATTTTCATTGAATTTCCTATGAAATTTCAATTTTTTTCTAACAGTGCTCCATAGAAATCGTGCTTACTTCTCAGATAATTCTATCTTTTTTAGTTTTTATTCTCTTAACATTTCTGAAGCGGTGTTTCTTCATTACCTCGGATTGTAAGAAGCTAAAAGCTTTTCTTTAATGATCTCTGTACCTGTGATTTTCCTCAAGAAAAAGAGCTCATCACAGAAATATCTCTACCTCGTTTACATTTCAAGATATTCCGTAAAAAACTAATCTTGCAATGTAATTGACTCACCTCTTTTCACCATTTTACTAATGATAAAAACTATGTGGAAAATGGACCAAAGAATCGTTTAAATTATACTTGCAAATGAAGCCGCCACAGCACTGGACTTCTTTGACAGCACGTTTGGCCGTTTCAAGAAGGAAGCTATGAGATAGATATCTCAAAAATCTAGCAAAGAATTATGCCGAGAATTGTTGAGAATTGTTAAAGATACTGTTATATGTATTTATATTTCCCTGTTTTTTAAATCTTTTATCTTATATTTTATTGTTTGTTTTGAATTGGGTCAAGCACTGAGGGGATTTTTATTGATCACTTTAGTTAATTATACTGAATGTAAAATGCTGAATGCGTAAATAAATAAATATATTCTGAAGGAATTCCGGTCAATCCTTTTGTCGATTTGAATGAAATTCCTTTACTCTACTTCATTTGTTTCAATGTTGCAGGCTTAAACAAGGCTAACGAAGAATGGCAGACATCAAGAATTTAACACTTGGCAGTGCTTCGAGGTACAATGGTGACGAGCAAGTGCAATTCATTGCTGAGGGTACACATCAGGTGACAATAAGATCACCGCCACCATCATTGCACCTGGAGAATCTTAATAATGCAGTGATTGGGTAAGAAACAGTTTTTTCTTGAATAATTCAGTATCGAAGGCATAAAATGTGACAAGTTCATTCGTTCTCTCCACCAGTTTTTTCGATTACCTCGAAAACTGAGGAGGCTAGATTTTTTCGCCAATGTTGCGGAATTCAAAATATAAATCACGTGGTTATTTTTTTGCATTTCATGCTGCATTCACACCAGCCTACACAGAGAAAAATGCTTTCTTAATTTAAGAATGTGCAGTCACTTAATTTAAGAATGTGCAGGTCACTTAAATTAAGAAAGAAAAAGTTACTTGATTTAAGTGAGAAAAATCACTTAATTTAAGTGACTTTTACTTTCTTAAATTAAGAGAGAAAAAGTTACTTGATTTAAGTGAGAAAAGTCACTTAATTTAAGTGACTTTTACTTTCTTAAATTAAGAAAGAAAAAGTCACTTGATTTAAGTGAGAAAAGTCACTTAATTTAAGTGACCTGCCATTCTTAAATTAAGTGACTGCACATTTTTAAATTAAGAAAAAAATTTTCTCTGTGTAACTTCTCTCATCAAAATCAACAATTCCCTACAACTTTAGACATAAGATACAATACCCAATAGCTGCTCAGGAACTTAGTAGCTCCTCACTCACGTATTTTTCCATCTACACAGAAAAAAATGTTTTCTTAATTTAAGAATGTGCAGTCACTTAATTTAAGAAAGGCAGGTCACTTAAATGAAGTGACTTTTCTCCCTTAAATCAAGTGACTTTTTTCACATAAATTAAGTGACTTTTCTCACTTAAATCAAGTGACTTTTTCTATCTTAATTTAAGAAAGTAAAACTCACTTAAATTGAGTGACTTTTCTCACTTAAATCGAGTGACTTTTTCTTTCTTAATTTAAGAAAGTAAAACTCACTTAAATCAAGTGAGTTTTCTCACTTGAATCAAGTGACTTTTCTTTCTTAATTTAAGTGACCTGCACATTCTTAAATTAAGTGACTGCAAATTCTTAAATTAAGAAAATATTTTTCTCTGTGTATATTTATGACTAATTTATAAATATCCATATACAAATACGTGGAATGAGCAGGTACTAGTTCCAGAGCAGCTGATAGGTATTTTACCTTACATATATCCTGAATCTAAATTTATAACAGTGATGCAGGCAAGAAAAGGCTTGGGAACGTAGCCCGGTGCTGCAGATTAGAAGGAAAAAGATAGCGTCATTGTATACTACTGGGATGTACTGCGCATGGTTGTCATATCCTGTCACATTCTGTTTCTGGAATAAAAACTAATTATTCATTAATTCAATTTCTAATATATTTGTATGAATCAAAGTTAGGAATGGGAGCAATCCAAAAACTCTTTTGACACGTAACAAAAATACGTCGAATATTCCAAAGAAAATACAGAATTTTTATCATGAAGATCTATTTTTATTTTTGGATATGTAGATATGTGTGTATGAATTTTCGAGATCCCTTGCTATTCTGTCTGGGAGATTATGAGATTATGCGTCTTGATATTTGATATGGAAATCTGCTTCTCCACATAAAAAAACATTTCTCCGAATCATTTTAACGATCCTGTGGCAATATTTCAGAGTCGAAAATTAAAGTTTAATCTCTAAATAGTATCTCTGTGTCTTCTTAGTGTCAGATCGATTTGAAATGAATTCATTTCTTGAGAACTATTGTCTACTCTTGAATAATAATATAAAAAACTTCTTTTTTCAATACTAAAATAAAATATTTCCTCAGAAATGTCGGAAATTCCTAGCAGTAGTTGTGCTCTTTGAAATGAATGTTTCAAGTTACACAGAGAAAAATGTTTTCTTAACTTAAGAATGTGTAGTCACTTAATTTAAGAATGTGCAGGTCACTTAAATTAAGAAAGAAAAGTCAGTTGAATTAAGTGAGAAAACTCACTTGATTTAAGTGAGTTTTACTTTCTTAAATTAAGAAAGAAAAAGTCACTTGATTTAAGTGAGAAAAGTCACTTAATTTAAGTGACTTTTACTTTCTTAAATTAAGAAAGAAATAGTTACTTGATTTAAGTGAGACAAGTTACTTGATTTAAGTGAGGAAAGTCACTTAATTTAAGAATGGCAGGTCACTTAAATTAAGTGACTGCACATTCTTAAATTAAGAAAACATTTTTTTCTGTGTAAACTTCGATGTAATTGATGGCATAATTTCGGGCATATAACTTCTTTCTCATTGAATTGTTTTACGCTAATACCTCACAAACTACAGAACCGATTTTACTCGAATACCAAACTTTGTACTCACAGAACATACATACCCACAAATTTCTAGTTCTCTTAATCACGTATTCATTGAGTTATCGTGTCAACAACATCTCTAAAATTGGAATTACTAAAATTAAGATGATAATCAAAACGAAAAATTGCCGCAAAATTTACCGCGAGTGAAAATTATGAGTTAAAATGGGATGAAACTTCATCCCTCAAGTTTAGCACCGTGAATGAATTATTTGCAGAGAAAATCCAAAAAACACATTTTGAGAATTCCAGTATTCTCAGGAATTTTTCAGTCAATTTAGCTCAGATTTCAATCAGAGCACTTTGCATAAAAAGGATAGTTCCAGAGAAATGCGATGATTAGTGCAGTCAATTTTGTAGCTATCTATTAAAAAACAAATATTAATCTCATATTCATCCAATCATTTCATCACTAAGCCTTTTTGTTTCATCAAATTAATCGTATGTTTCTCTTCTTCAAACAATGGAAAGTCATAATAAATAATACATTCGTTATTCACTTTGTTTTCCTCCCAACAATGAAGCAAATTACAACTGAATACATTGTTCCACATACGAGTATCTTATCATGTGCTTCCGCATTAGTGCAGTTTTTTAATTCTTAGATGGTAGACACATGATCATTTCACATCTTTCAAGTACATAGGAAAGTGAGAATAAAGGAAAACCTTGACACCATTTACGGAGTCAATTGATTCAGCAGTGCAGTGGTGAAATGAGATAAGCGGATTTCGTTTTTCAATCTCTGCTCTGAGAATATCCCGGAATCTATAAGAGATAGAGGAATTTTTGTGAAGCCCTTTTTCGAAAAAAAAAAAAAATGTGAGCTGCAGGAAAAGTCATTAGTAATATTACTCTTCCATTACGTAATGGAGAAGTAAAACATGATAAAATGACTGTTTATATAGATTTGTGAGGGATCTCTGGGAAATCAAGAGAGATAGCACGATTTCTGTGAACAGTTTTTTATAGGAGAAATTCACAATTCAGTAGTGAAGAGGTAAAACAGGATAAATCGACTTATCTTTGAGGTCATTTCGAACGAAATATCTCGGAAACTAAGCGAGATAAGGTGATATTATTCATCTGTTTTTGTAGAGAATTTCAAGAGTTACAGAAGAGTTTTAGGGCAAAATTGCTCTTTCTCGGTTATTTTTTAAAGTATTTCCGAAAAACTTAATGAGAAAAAAAGAGACTTATCTTGTTTTACCTCTTCACTACTGAATTATAAACAAGATCCTCACAAAAATTCCAATATCTACCTTAATTTTCGAGACATTTCATGTAGAATCGGTATGAAAATGAGTGGAATATTCTTAATTTACTTATCCACTACCAGATTCTATATTAGAAAGCTTTGCTATATATAATATCTGAAAACTTGAGGGGCATGAAAACTTATCTTTTATCGTTTTCGAGACATTTTAGGAAAATGTTGAAAATCACTCTTCTTTCAATACCACCAGTATTCTTTAGATGTGTCAGAATTTACGATAGATTGTATGTTTTTCGGGACTTTTTTTATAACAAACGAAGAAGACACTAAGATCTGAGATATTGTAGAATAAGGAAGAATTCAATCCTAGAATCAAAATCTGTGGAAATCTCATGAAATATCAAAATCAAAAGGAGATCAAGATATTATCACCGTTCAATTTGGACATATTTTCAGAATTATTCAAAATAAACATTCTTTCAATATCAGTTATCTCCAAAAACTTCGAAATGCAAGGAGAATAGAGCATTTCGCATAATAATATTTTTCATAGCTTTCTTCTCTTTCAAAGAGAGAGGTCCTCATAAAAAAAATTTCACCGCTCTTGTATCCAGAGGTATCCGTACAGAACTGAAAAGAAAACCAACATGAACTCTTTTATCATCGCTGCACTCATAAATTCACGGGGGACAAAGTCCTCTCCGTTGCCTCAGGCTCAATCAATTCTTTTATTCATCTCCTCTATTCCTATTCGTCGTTCTCATGAATTCCACATTTCAAATCTTTAATTTATCAACTCTCCAAAGGAAAAAAAACGTAAATTCCTATCCTCGCTTCTTTTTTTGCCTCTATTTAGAGACAAACGTTTAAATTTGGGAGTTCATTGAATTCGAGGAGAAGTTCAAACTGTGACATATTACTGTAACCTTTATCCAGTGACCTTGCTAAAATCACGAGTTACTGAATTTCTTGATTCTTCTCCTCTATTTTCATCAATTTCTTAATATTTAAAAATTAAAAACTTTTATATACATACATACTTACATACATCATATTATTACTACTCATAGCATTAAGAAACCTTAATTTTGCTCATTTTTAGCATTAGAACTCACTCAAAAATGTCGAATATTTAACTTCTGAATAATCAATATTCTCTTATCAGTGGTTTGAACTTATGCTCAATTGTCTAGAATCTCATTAAGATAAATCCTGACTGTTCCCAAGAAGCCTATCAGATCGAATCGATTTTGTCCTGTTACGTCACGAGTGTCCTTGTTTTTATAACAATATCGATTCTTTGGTTATTTTTTGGTGCTGAAAAATATACATGGAGAAAAAACATTAATACCCGAGTAAATGAATCATTCAGAGGTCGAGGAGTATTTCCTTTATTTTCATGAGTATTTTACGATAATCTACTCGAGAAATGAATCTTATTTGTTGATCGGTAGCTGCAAATAATTTTCTAAGTTTGTTTCAACTACTTGTAATTCTTTATATTGTGTAAGAACTTCACACAGAGAAAAATGTTTTCTTAATTTAAGAATGTGCAGTCACTTAATTTAATAATGGCAGGTCACTTAAATTAAGTGACTTTTTCTTTCTTAATTTAAGAAAGCAAAACTCACTTAAATTAAGGGACTTTTCTCACTTAAATCAAGTAACTGTTTCTTTCTTAATTTAAGAAAGTAAAATTCACTTAAATTAAGTGACTTTTCTCACTTGAATCAAGTGACTTTTTCTTTCTTAATTTAAGAAAGTAAAACTCACTTAAATTAAGGGACTTTTCTCACTTAAATCAAGTAACTGTTTCTTTCTTAATTTAAGAAAGTAAAATTCACTTAAATTAAGTGACTTTTCTCTCTTAAATCAAGTGACTTTTCTCACTTAAATCAAGTGACTTTTGCTTTCTTAATTTAAGAAAGTAAAACTCACTTAAATTAAGTGACTTTTTTTACTTAAATCAAGTGACTTTTCTCACTTAAATCAAGTAACTGTTTCTTTCTTATTTTAAGAAAGTAAAATTCACTTAAATTAAGTGACTTTTCTCTCTTAAATCAAGTGACTTTTCTCACTTAAATCAAGTGACTTTTGCTTTCTTAATTTAAGAAAGTAAAACTCACTTAAATTAAGTGACTTTTTTTACTTAAATCAAGTGACTTTTCTCACTTAAATCAAGTAACTGTTTCTTTCTTAATTTAAGAAAGTAAAATTCACTTAAATTAAGTGACTTTTCTCTCTTAAATCAAGTGACTTTTCTCACTTAAATCAAGTGAGTTTTCTCACTTAAATCAAGTGACTTTTCTTTCTTAATTTAAGTGACTGCACATTCTTAAATTAAGAAAAGATTTTTCTCTGTGTAACCCGTCAGCAGGCGCACTAACTCGCCAACGGTTTCTAAGCGCGCGATGAGAGATTCTCTCACACCTGACTATCTCGAGAACTAAGCGAAATAATTTTGTCCTCGTCCTTTTTCGTAGAGCTTGAAATTCTCTACAAAAAAGGATTCGAGCTAAATTGCCGTATCTCGCGTAGTTTCCGAAAAATTAACAAAAAACTAATGGCAAATTTTAGTGGATTTATCTGAAAATTTTTCGTATTTTTGATGGATTCAGTTCCGTTTACAAAAAAATATTTCAGAAAAAACGATTAGAATGAAAAGGGGGTATTACCAATGCTATCTACAGCGACTGAGCCATGCTTACCCACTGACCACGTTAGGCGCGCCATGAGAAAAAGTCTCACGCTGCCAACGACACAGAAGGAAGAAATTCTTTTTCCAAAAAAAAAAATTATTTTTGAAATTGTTCGATCACCATGATAAAGTAGAATAGTTTTTTGACAAATACAAAGAAAATGAGATTTTTCACTCATTTTTAAAGGTAGTTTCCTATACCTTCAAAAAACGTGTGAGAGAAAGTCTCACAGCGCGACCGCTGACGGGTTAATGATCTCTGACGAATTCTTACAATGATTGTAGTGGAAATTTGGATACTCTTTGAAAAGAGTATCGTTTGAAGACAGTGGAAGTAAGAAATACCGGGGCAAAATGGACCTGTGGAAGAAAGTTATCCCGGATTTTTGTTTTATGGGACTGAAAGCCTCTACGAAAAAATTTGGAAAAATTACTTAACAATGTAGATACGTTGGAGCATTCTCTCATTGTTCCTGATTTTTTTATGAAGTCCATCACTGGGAAAAAATTTCTGGATCATTTTGCTTCGTCAGTCCATTTCGACCAGGTTTTCTCTATTTGAGTCGATGTTTTCAAACGCTGTCATTGGAAATCTGAGATAATTTTGGAGTTTTCTCTTCAAGTTCAAATCGAAACTTGAAGATCCATCGTTTTTGAGCATTTTCAATCTCTTGAAATTTGTTCGTTGATTGATCTCTCATTTATTTTCAGCACTATTTGAGAGTTTTTGTTCGGAATTTGTGCATAATTTTTTTACAAAAGTTTGATGTCCTCACCAATATTTGGGATCAGATGAGATTTGATGATTTTCATTCGTTAGTGGACTGGAAAAGCAGGCTAAACAGGGATGAATTGACTGAGCGTCGATTGAGCCAGTGTGAAATGCCTTTATTGCTAAAACTTGACTAAATACACTTCATGATTCCTTGATCTTCCGCTTGTTCAGTCTGACTAACTAAATAGTTAGGTGTTTTATTGATCAATAAGCCCGGTGAATTTTCTTGATAGTTCACCAAAAGTTACTCAGAGCTGCATATGCTATACTATGTCGTTAACAAACGAAAAAGAAAGATTCAGGAAAATTTGAATTATTATCATGTTCCAGAATGTTCTAAATACCAAGGGTCGGTAGAAGATGAGAATAATTTGTAAATTTAAAAATAAGACATTTAGGATAAGAATACACTCGTTCTGTAATTTGTCCGAGTCCCTGATTTCATTTTGCCTAAGAATATCAGTCATTCCATCAAAATATTTAAAGGAAATAATTGAAGTTCAACTCCAATAGCATCAATGTTTCGTTTATCTTCTTTTCGTGGGAGTTTATCGTATTGCCCGGATGAGAATTCCATCTAAGGCTATTCAATTCAAAGATATTCACAGAAAAATCTACAACGATTTTTCAGCTTCTCTTTCATGACGCCAATTTACGTAACAATTTTTCTTTCTTCTTCTAGCTCAAAACTATTGACTCAAAATTAATTGCGTTATAGTATTTTTCAGTGCAAATTTCCTTGGGCTTTAAAAAAAAATAGCAATTTGTATAGTAATGATGAAAATTCCGAATGTTAAAATAGCGCATAAAAAGTTAACAGTTTCTGCCAGCTGAATCGAATGTGGTGCACCAGACTTTTGGCATAGTTCAGATATTCCTCGTGATCCGCGCAGTGACTATTACTCGACTACTCTTGAAGCTCAATTTCTTTCTTTGATTCATGAGAAAAATCAAGATAAAATGATCATGGATGAAAAAAAGAAGAAATTCTTTTATTTATCAGGAGAACTAATTTTTTTTTTCTATTTTTGCTTCAAGTGGATCACAGAATAATCTTCACTGCAGTTGCAATGGCACAGCATCAACTAATGGTAATGCAACTGGATGTGCCACGGGTGGATTGGCACGTAAAGTGCAGAATCACATAGGCGTAAGTCCAGGCCAGGTGAATAAGAAGCCAGCAGTAGCACTAACTCATTTGCCAAGAAGGCCCCCAGTTGACATAGAGTTCAAAGACTTGGCGTACAGTGTTTCTGAAGGTAGAAAGAGAGGTATAAAATTGTCATTTTCATAATGTATATTGTACACAGTCATGCTTTTCTATTGTTGAATGTTTGGTTGAAGATTAATCTGAATATCTCGAAAACCATTAGATTTACGAAAATTCATCAGGAAGTCTTTTTTGTACACAGAAAAAAATGTTTTCTTAATTGCAGAATGTGCAGTCACTTAAATTAAGTGACTTTTCTCACTTAAATCAAGTGACTTTTTCTTTCTTAATTTAAGAAAGTAAAACTCACTTAAATTAAGTGACTTTTCTCACTTAAATCAAGTAACTTTTTCTTTCTTAATTTAAGAAAGTAAAAGTCACTTAAATTAAGTGACTTTTTCTTTCTCACTTGAATCAAGTGACTTTTTCTTTCTTAATTTAAGAAAATAAAACTCACTTAAATTAAGTGACTTTTCACACTTAGATCAAGTGACTTTTCTCACTTAGATCAAGTAACTTTTTCTTTCTTAATTTAAGAAAGTAAAAGTCACTTAAATTAAGTGACTTTTCTCACTTAAATCAAGTGACTTTTTCTTTCTTAATTTAAGAAAGTAAAATTCACTTAAATCAAGTGACTTTACTTTCTTAATTTAAGTGACCTGCACATTCTTAAATTAAGTGACTGCACATTCTTAAATTAAGAAAACATTTTTCTCTGTGTAGTGCAGATATTTTGTAACATAATAGCTTTCTTGATGTTTTTTTTTCTGAAATTCACTCATTTCGGAGATATTTACAAATTAATTTACAAATATAATTGAATAGCTAGTGATTGATTAATTAACTATCATCATAGTCATCAAAATTGTAATATTAGGAATAACTTTAAAACGAAGTTAATTAACTTCATGTTGAATTACCGGGTTTCATCTGCGATACCTTCTAGCCTCGTAGTGCCTATGAATTCTGTAATTTTATACAGGATGTTCCCGAATTGATGGAAAACCATTTGGTGTTTCGTAGAGTAGTGTTCAGGAAAACATAATAAAAAAAGGCTTATCACAGTCAATTTTGAAGAATTAAACATTATAATGAGCCAATCGTAAGTAATTCTGTAACTAGAAGAGAGAGAGAGAGAGGGAGAGAGAGAAAGAGAGGGAGAGAGAGAGAGAGGGAGAGAGAGAGAGAGGGAGTGGGTCAAGACTGAAAGTAATGATGAAAATGTGACAAAGTCGGGTTTACGTGTATCGAAAAAAGAAGACATATAATATGAGTCATTCGACTGAGTTCACGCCTTTCATCATTAATGAGGATTCGTAGCTTTTCCAGAAAATCAATAATTACCCGACTAGAAATTTTGCCCGGCACGCCGGCTGTCACACTTGGTACTGATCTGGAATAAATACAGTTATCCTGATCCGCTATGCCGTTGTTGCGCCTGATCGAATCCGAATCCGGAATAAATATGGATATACTGATCAGGCATGCCATGGTTACGCCTGATCAGATCCTGATCCGGTATAGAATGGACATGCCTGATCAAATCCGGATCTGGAGTGAATATGGCTATTCTGATCAAGCATGTCATGGTTACGCCAGATCAGATCCTGATCTAGAGTGGACATGACTATCCTGATCCGGAGCAGCAAAGGCACGCCTGATTAAATCTGGATCCGGTATAGCATGGGCACGCCTGATCAAAGATGGCCTTGATCAGTATTACATCAGGATAGCCTGATTGAAGAATTTTGGAGAGAACGCTAACTCTAATAAGACTGTCCTGGTCTGGCCCTAACATCTTCCGGATCTGGAGAACTTGATTGCGAATTGTGGAAAAATCCTAAGCCCGATCAATTTCTCCTGATCCGGCCATGATCAGGACCATATCAGGTTCCCCGGATGTTAATTAATTTCTATCAACTTCATCATAAACAGCTAATGAATCATTCTGAGTTCCCCACAGATTCATTATCTACTTCTGGAAATTATTAATATCCCCATGGAAGAAGTTCATGCGAATGATCAGAGCAACTATTGCTATAACTAAGCTGTAGTCTAGTGGTTAGCGGATCAGCCTAATGTGCAGAAGGTTCTCGGATCAAATCCACCCAGGTGCCAGTTAATTTCCTAATTTAAAATGTCTAATTTCAGTGAAAAATGTCATCTCATGTGCAAATGCAATGATTAATTAATTGAAAGTGAATGAATAAAGTATTTTTTGTTGTTAATTAATGTTTATAGTCTCCTGGATCATGTATGGAATTTTTCGTCCGGCACTGATCTGGAATGCCTTATCCAGTCCCGAGTTGGATCTCCAAGTCAGGGCCTGACTTGACAAAGCGTTACAGTCCAGATCTGGACCGGATAAGGCATCCAAGTAAGGGCCCGGCGTCCGAAGTCAGGCCAGCCTGATCAGGTCCGGATGAGACCCGGATCAAAATTTCTAGTTGGGTAATATCATATTATCAACTTAATTAAACAAATAAATTTATTAATAAATTAATTTTTATTAATAATTTTTTTTTTTTTTATGAGAATCAAATTCCGGAAAAAATATGTAATGCGCAAGCAGGATTTGAACCCACGACCCTCTGATTACATGTCAGGTGCTCTACCGAAGTAATTTCGCAGTATTATAATATAATTGGCGATAATATGTTGGTGATAATATGTTAAGTACTAAAAAAAAATGCTCAGATTGGACCTAAAGTGCAGTAGAAGCATGCTTAAAGTGTACTTCAAGCGTAGTTCCAGTGTACTTCTCATGTACTTTCAGTGTATTTCAGGTGCATTACGAGTGCCCTTTATTCGCGCTTCTGTACGCTTGAAGTGCATGTTAGGCGTCCTTCTGGTGCGCATGAGCCTGCATAACGCTGAACCTGATCTGCGCCAAATACGTATAGGAAGAATACCTAATGTGCACTGGAGATGTACCTAATGTGCGCCCAATGCGCACCGATAGTACATAAATTTCGATAAACGTAAAAGCGACCTAACACATTTTCATCCCTATTTCCAATCATTTCTCCTCCGTCTACTTTAGTTATCGAATTACACACGATTGGCCTATTATAATGTTTGATTATTCAAACTTGACTATGATAAGAATCTCTTTAGTCTTTTCCCCAGATCCTTTGAATATTCCTCCACATGCTCTAAAGTATGATTTCTTATAGATAAATGGTTTTTCATCAATTCACGAACACTCTGTATATAATTAATTCTACCACGCAAGCTGAATATGATTTTTCCTATATTTTATTCTATTTCATTGACTGCAATAAAATATCAAATATCACATATATTTTGTGAACAACTCGACCCATTCGGCTTATAAAGATTCAACACAGAACCTTTTTTATAGCTTATCTCAAATTTGAAGGGAGATAGCAAAATTTACATAATAACTTTTTGTGTAACTCAAGTTTTTCACGAGAAAAAAAAATTATTACAGAAAATTTTCTATCTCATTCAGATTTCAAAATATCTTATGAAAACTGATTCTGAATTGGAGTCATTTCGTTTCATCACTTTTTATTAATAGTTTTTCCAGTATAAATAAATATGAATTAATTTTCTTATTTATTTCAGGATATAAAACTATATTAAAATGTGTCACTGGGAAGTTCAAGTCGGGAGAGTTAACGGCAATAATGGGACCCTCGGGGGCTGGAAAAAGCACCCTCATGAACGTTCTAGCTGGTTACAAGTAAGTATCAATTTCAATTGATCCATCCATGAGTTAAATTCCCATTTCAATATTTCATGGAAACATGCGATGAGTTTCGTAATGAAGAGGCAAAGCACTATGTAAATTATTTTACCCTTGATGTTCGAGATAGGGTAGAAGTACCAATTCTCCTAATATTTAAACATTTTTTGGTCATGTCAAATTTGAGTCAATGATAAAAAATTCTTAAATCACCATAATATTTTTACAGAATTTTGAAATGTTCATAATTGAATGAATCTAACGTATCAGTTCATCGCACTTATAGAATGATCAATATTCCAATTTGAATGTAGAGTGGCTAAAAAAGGTACAGTCGCTACAAATGATACTTCTACCCTATAGATCAGAAACTAAGTGAAAAAGCAGAAGCTAGAAAAATTAACAATCATTTCGCTATCATGCTTATTTTTCCGAAATATTTCGGAGAAAATTATTGATCAAACCAATAGATCTATACTATTTTGCCTCTTCGATCTCGAATTATTAAAAAAAAAATGAAGAAGTGGTTTATCAAGAACGATAAATCATTCTGAATTCATGTCGACTCTCTTGCAAATAACTCAAAATGTTGAATTTCAAATCTTAAAAATTTGGTGACTCATATTATGAAGAATTTTATGTCCTCCAGATTAATTTTCCGATAAATTTCTAAATCCTATTGTTCCTACGGTTCATTATATGTCCATCCATTCATCACTGACTATTCTATAAAATAAGAAAAAAAAAAACATTCATTCTAAATAGATTAAATTGTTATTTCCAGAACATCAAATCTGAATGGCTCAATACTGATTAACGGAAAGGAGAGAAATTTACGTAGATTCCGTAAAATGTCATGCTACATAATGCAGGATGATCGTTTATTACCCCATTTAACTGTTCACGAAGCAATGACAGTATCAGCAAATTTAAAATTAGGAAAAGATTTGGATGTTGCAACTAAAAAAGTTGTTGTTGGAGAAATAATTGATACACTTGGTTTGAGTGATGCTAGTGATACACAGACACAGTGTTTGAGTGGTGGTCAACGTAAACGTTTATCAATAGCACTCGAACTCGTTAATAATCCACCAGTTATGTTTTTTGACGAGCCAACATCTGGATTAGACAGTTCATCATGCTTTCAGTGCCTAAATTTATTAAAATCATTGAGTAGAGGTGGTAGAACAATAATATGTACAATACATCAGCCAAGTGCGCGTTTATTTGAAATGTTTGATAATTTATATTTACTTGCTGAGGGACAGTGTATTTATCAGGGTCATGTTGATGGTTTGGTACCATTTTTATCATCAATGGGCCTAGATTGTCCAAGTTATCACAATCCAGCTGATTATGTTATGGAAGTTGCATGCGGTGAGCATGGTGAATGTAATGAGAGACTCGTTACAGCTGTTAATAATGGAAAATGCAATAATTATCAGTATCATCAGGCAACATTTGTTACGCATCCTGTATCGAATGATATTGCTAAACAGCCATTGCCACAAGAAGCTAAAGGAGAGAGCCTGATACCAAATGGCGTTGCTAAAACAGCTGGTGGTACTATCATCAACATGCCAGTCTCTTGTACTACATCGTTGCTTGACAGTGCTGAGAGTATTGAACAACGAGTGGGTTTTCCAACAAATAGCTGGACACAATTTTGGATACTACTCAAGAGAACTTTTCTATCACAGATGAGGGATATGGTGAGTTAATTCATTATAATTTCAGTAGTCATTAAGTCCTGGAAAACGGTGAATAAAAAAGAAAATTTTTGATAATTTTGCAAATATCTATAAATGCGCGGAATTCAGAGAAAAATTGTACAAAACGTCATTGTTTCTGAGATATTTAAAAAAAAAATTAATCATGAATTTGCATTGAATATCTTAAGATTTGATGGAGACAGAAGAAGTTCTGTCATATCCTCTTTGTGAGAATGAGTATAGTTATAAAAAAATTAATGAGTGAAATTACTTCATTTCGCTCAGATCTTGAGATATTGTGAAAATTCAGATTAATTGATTCTTCTCCGGGAAATGATTTTTGGAAAATATCATATTAATAATTATTCCATTAAAATTTAGCAAAAAAGAGGTAAAATGGGAGATGTCAACTCATTTTCCTATAATTCTTCATCAAATATCTCTGAAATAAATAAAAAAAATCAAATTCTCGTTCGAACTTATATGCCGTAATGAATTGAATTTATTATAATCTGGTTTTTTTCTCAGTATCTCAAAAACTAATGAAAATGAAAGAGTCCTTGTAATTTCCTCTTTTTTGTAGCGCCGATTTTTTGTCGAGATATTTCATTAAAACTTGGATGTTAGTAGAACTGAGTTGTCTTTTTGTCTCAAAATATCTCAAAATCTATGAGAGCCGGAGAAATTTTTGTAAAGACTGAAACTACAAAAGAATTTCCATTAAAAATGTCTCCTTCTTTCTTACTTGTCAAGATAATTCAAAGGAAACCGTCTTATTTCACCTTTTCACTACTGGTCCAGATTCTGAGTCATTTCATTGCTGAGTCAAATTTTAATTCGTCTCTCCTTCTCTTTTTGTTGCAGACTTTGACAAGAGTGAGATTGATATCTCACATCATCGTTGGTTTTCTCATTGGTGCACTTTATTACGACATTGGTAATGAAGGAGCTGAAGTTTACAGCAATGCAGGCTGTGTTTTCTTCACTGTTATGTTTCTAATGTTCACTGCTATGATGCCAACGATACTAACGTGTAAGTAGACGTTGTTCATCGTAAAGAAAATTCTCACTATTTTTCAATATATATATATCGAATTATAATTTTTATTTCCTCCCGCAGTTCCAACAGAGATGTCTGTCTTCGTACGAGAGCATCTGAATTACTGGTATTCATTGAAATCATTTTATCTCGCAAGAACAGTTGCTGATTTACCATTCCAAGTAAGTTAAATTATTATAAATTGCTAAGAGAACATTTTCGAGATAAATAAAAAATGATTCTTTTTATTACTGACTTTTTGAGAACTCGTACAAAATGTCGTCATGAGGATACATTTGAAAATCGAATGCAGATCATTTTGCGAATATCTCAGGGACCATTGGGCTTATGGAAATTCATTGGAGAACGTTTTTATAGCCTATGAAATTTTCTATAAAAAAAAGTCCCTCAATGTTTTCCTCTCAAGCCACTAATCCAAGAGATATTCACAAAATTATCCACATAGTACTCCCCAACTCACGTTTCCATTTACTTACTATTGTTCTAGAAATATATTTCAGAAAACATTCACTTTACAGAAATTTATCGAGAGACGTTTTTTTATTGTCTGTGGAATTATCTGCGAGAAATGTTCCTTTATATTTTTCCCAAAAATTTCTCCCCGCGAATATGTTTGCAATGTAATTTATATAGTCAAACCCTGGATTATCTAATTTCATCATTGTACTAATATTTAATGGGGTTTAGACGTGATTTATTCCTATTTTTTTATTGTTTTGAAAATAAAAAATCCGAATTTCTCAATTATCATGAATAGCACAATTTAAGTCGCAAAACGAGAGTGAGTGAATTACTCGGATCACGTGTATGCCCCAATTACGGATTGAATGAGCTGTCAGATAAAAAGCGTATTCAATTTTTAATATTTTTCTTTCATTTTCAGACTGTGTTCTCAATAGCCTACGTCATGATTGTTTACTTCATGACATCACAACCGTTGGAAACATATAGATTCTTGATGTATCTCAATATCTGCGTACTGACAGCATTAGTATCACAATCAATCGGGTTATTAATTGGAGCTGCAATGAGCGTAGAAGTGAGTAGTTATATCGATTGTTACGGAATTTCTCAGAATCTGAAGAAATTGGAATAAACTTTGTGAAATACTTTTTTGTTATGCAAAATCAGAGCTGCAAAAAATTTTATCACACGCATTTCTCAATTTCGTTTAGTTCCGAAAATGTTCAATAAAAACTGTGTAAAAGGAAAAAAATCTGAGATTCAATCTAATTTGAAATTGCTTTTTGTGAAATATTCCGGAATCTGATTGAATTTTTTTTATAGTGAAGAGTCAGGGCTCTAAAAAATGTTTCTATCAAAATTTATCCATCTTGTTCAGATTGATAATGAAAAAAACCAGTTTTATAATAGAAAAGAACTCAGCTTGTCATTTTTTTTCGTAATGTATCGCAAAATCGAAGCGAAATAGAAATTTCTTCATGGGAACCTTGTTTCTGAGAAGTAATTAGAACTACACTGTTAAAAATTTCTGTCTGAATTTTCCGTGCAAAATCACTGAAATTTTAAACAATTTATATCTCGACTGAAATTCCAGATAATTACGTCATTGAAAAATGGGCAAATCATCGATTTTCAAATAATTTCACGCCTGAATATCAATAAAATTTGTAAATTTCAGTTCAATTGTTTCTTGGAAATTTAGAAAAAATAGGAAAAATTCAAGAAAAAATTGAAAATTCAAGTCATTTTAATTGTGAATATTCATGTTCAGTTGAAAATTCAAGTGAGTTGTAGAATTTTCGTCTCAATTCTACTTAAAACTCATAGATTCCTCTGAATTTCTTCGGAAGCTCATAGATTTTATAAGCATTATCCCATTAAAAAACATTCAGTATCACGTTTATTAAAATTTTCAGCGAATTTCCTATGAAATTTCAATTTTTTTCTAACAGTGTCTGCAAAAGAACATCACAAAGAATTCTCTATTCTGTTTAGATTTTGAGATATTCACAAAAAATGATTTCAAAATTTGATTTACTCTCTTTTAACATCCAAACTCTTTGATCAGTTTTCATGAAATTAATAATGAAGAGGTGAAATTTATTTTGCCACCATTATTTTGTCGACAATATGTCTGAAGCCAAGCGAGATACAGCAATTTTGTCCTGCACCTTTTTTGTAGTCCCTGAAATTCTCTACAAAAAGGAATTTGGATGAAATAGCCCTATCCCGCCTAATTTTCGGGATATTCGCAATAAAGTATTGTTAAAAGAAAACGATTCATATACTGCTTAGCCTTTTCACTAATAAAATGTTTGCAATATGACTTTCTAATATATTATATTAATTCATTTCACAGAGCGGCATGTTCATAGGGCCAGTATCGACAGTGCCGATAGTATTATTCTCCGGTTTTTTCATAAAATACACAGCAATGCCAACATACTTGAGTTGGTTATCATACGCATCATTTATACGTTATGGTTTTGAGGGTGCAATGATAACTGTATTTGGATATAATAGACCACGTTTAAACTGCAACCTGCCATACTGCCATTACAGGGAGCCGAAGAAATTTTTAGAAGAAATGGCTATGGATAAATCGGTTTACTGGATTGATGCCGTTGCATTAATTGGCTTTCTATTGCTCCTGAGGATTTCTACATATTTTGTACTCAGACTGAAGATAAGATCTCTACGTTAGGAAGAGTACAATTAATGCCATTAAATTAGGATAATCAAATTTAATTTTTAAAATAATAAAAAAAAAAAAACAATTAAAATTATAATTAAAGATGAGTAATTAATGCACGACGGAGCACGACAATAAGATCCGTTTGAACGTCAATCAGCCAAATTGAGTTGCAAATTATTGAAATTCGGAATTTTAAAGATAATTGAGAAAAAAGAAGAGAAGAAAATGAATAAATGGATAAATTAAAATTGAAGAACTGTTTAAGACTGACACAAAATATTATGTACATGTCCAGAGACATGGCGATTCACTATCGAATGAACAAAAAAAAAAAAATATTAATCAATATTACAAATATAACAAATTGAAATGATAGAAAATTGTGGAAATAGTTCCGTTGATTTTTCCGTTTTAGTTTCCCTTCTGTTAATTGATAATGACGTAGCTCCAATAATGTTATCGAGCTCTGGTTATTGACTGATGAAGAATTTGCTACTTCATTGAATACAAACGATTTCTTATTATCATTTTTTATTTCATTGGAACTAAAGTTTTTGTAAACTAAGGATTAATTTCAAAAATTATAACAAAGTTGAAATTTGCTTTAGAAAATACTATGATATCATTAATTTTGACTAAATCCTCTTCGAGATAATCTAAAAACATGAGAATGACTGAAAAAATAGTTTTTTCAATATCTCAGAAGCAATTGAATAAGAGGAGATGGTATTGCAGTATTATGTAACTCAAATTCCTCGATTTCTTTAATTAAAATTGATAAAATTTCTGAAATATATGATTTTTCCAAAACTGAAAATTAAATGTCTTCTCAATTAATTTTTTCAAGGAGAAATAAATAATAAAATGAACGCAAAAATTGTACTGAATAATTTGATGGTTCTTATTTATTATTATCAATTGAAAAATATTGATTGGAAGAAGTTTTGTAATTAATTGAAAAAAAATTTTCGATTTTTTAATTTTTATTGTCTCATTTGAATTCAGTAATGTTTGGAATGATGAAGTAAAATGTATCCAAATAATACATGTACATTATTTCGCAAAAAAATCTCATTCGTTCCTGAGATAATTGCGAAATAATTTACATAATACAAATTGACTCATCTTCTTTCATCACTTCGCTATTGAATTAATAAAGGAAAAATTGGAAAATTGAGCTCGCCAGGTTGCATGAAGCACGTAAACGTAATATTTTCCCTCCAAAACCAATCGAGATCGATGGAAACAAATAATGTAACATCGATTATACATAGTTCACATAGATCATAACTATTGAGGAAGAAAAAAAAAATAATAATTTCTCCATTTTAAGATTGAAGAAAAAAAATATTAAATATTGTTTTTAGCATCGCTTGCTTTTCTATCCTGGTTCAATTAAACTCGATATAACCAGTGATTAAAAAAAAAGTTCTCACAATTTCATATTATCATAAATCGAATAATGTTACTCATATCGTTAAACAAAAGAAAAAAATCATTGATACAATTAAATTCTCCAACATCACATAACGAAAGGTTTTTAATGAAAAAAAAAAAAAAAAGAAGATAAAAAATAATTTACCTTTTAAGGGAAAAACTAAGAAATTATTAAGAGCCCACACTTGACCAATCACTGGCTGCCTGGATGTTTTGCTTTCTTAATTACGAGGATTGAATTAGTGAGTGAAAATTGATGAAATCCTCCAAAGAAAGATTTCCTCGTTAATTCAACGAAACAAAAACATTACTAGGATTTTTGCGTGAGTGTATGGATAAATTTGTTGTATAATTAATAATAATTAAATGAATTAATTAATATGTTGAACGAATGTTTGTAATAGTGTGAGTGATTTACTTCAAGTGGCCTATGTTCATTGGACCCCGCAGGATCTCATTTTAGGGTCAATTAATCGAAACGATTTTACAAGGAAAAATAAATTAAAAATGGTTGAATGAAATTATAAATCAATTGCACTTGATCCATTTCTTGATTATTAATGTCGTTAATTTTATTGTGATAATGCCTGGGAGAGAATGTTTGGATAATCAGTTTGATTAGTGATATTATTTTTGGTAATTACAATATTGAGTTGAGAGAGAGAGAGAGATATTGAGAGAAATCGTTCTAATTTTATATTGGTTGTCAGAGGATATCTGAAAGTGAAATTTTTTCAAGAACGGTTTTCATAGAGGAGAATCAGCTCTACAAAAACTTTTCTCATGAAAATTTCTCTATTCCACTTCACTTATGAATTATCCTTAAAGATATCCTTAGAGTTGAATGGATTTGTATTGCATCACAAGATGCGGAAAATCAGTTTGTGTAAAACATTTTGAAATCGAAGGGAGATTGAGAAAATTCTGTAGAGATCACTTTTGTAGCTCAGCTTTTCCTCCACGAGAAAAGCAATTACAAAAATCCTCTCTATTTCCCATAGATTTCGAGATATTGCATGAGAGCTATTGACAAAGTTAAATCATTTGGTTTTGCCAATACATTCTTGAAATATTCGTTAGTTTCTTTTATCTCTGATATTATATTCTTGCCCAACTATTTCATCCATTATTCCCATGCAGCTCTGAATGTAGAAAAAAAACAACATTCAATGAATGATCATTGTTTCCAATGTATTTTGAGTTTTGTAAATAATTAAGTCTGGGAATGAACTTATTTTTCTGTATCTTTTTTATTGGTTGTTTTTTCAAAACATCACATTGTAATTTTACAAAATGTAGTATTTTTTTAATTGCATTATATTTTTAATCAAATAAGTGAGCACTGTTCACTATTAATTATGGAATTAGTAATTAAGTTTATCGCTAATTGTGTTTATTCAAACTTATTATTTTTTGCCTATCAATGTGCGAAAATTGGTGAGACGAAAAATAAATGAATGATGATTAAATAATGTTGATTTTAATTGTGAAACAAAGGTCTGTGCCGATTATGTAATTTTACATTTCTTTTCCAATAACAAATTATTATATTTTGAATTTATCAAAATAAAATATATCAAAATTTATTTTGAGCACCCGTGGAGGAGGCTAACAAATCGTGAGTTACCCTTCGCTGCATCAGGGTTCTTACAAGTAGAACTTGTCCTGCCATAATTAAAATCCATGGATATTTTGCACGTATGACCATGACTTTTCTTCGAGACATGATAGTAAATTGGATATTATGTCTATTGAATAATGATAAGTTATTGCAAGGCTTTAAAATTGTTCACATCGAAGAATCATAAATGATTCCTATGGCGAATAGCTATGCTCCTTTAGTTACATGAATTTTTCTGCATAGTCGCAAAATGGTCCATGCACCATGAATCATGGACAATTTTTCATGGTGAATTGCTGATATTTTCCTCACGACATTATTCATACCAAACAATGATAGTTCGTTATGAACGGTTATTTTTCATAACGAATTGTTCAGACTTTTTTCATGACAGAACTTCATTACAAAGTCTTGAACTGGTTCTCAAAAAGAGCTCTTGAATCATCTTGATGACAAATCATTCCGATTTTTCTTCATGACCTAATACTATTAGAGTTCTGGAATGGTCCATGAGAAAATATCATGGAAGCTTTTCATGGTCCATTGCTCAGATTTTCTTTACGACTGGATTTCTTTGCAGAGCTTTCCACTGTATTATACGAATTATTTCTCGAAAGATTGAAAATTCTCATTTAAAGTAGTGAAAAAGAATTTTTTCGATAAATACAAACTTTATAAACTCGTTTCAATAGTGCCTCGAAATAAAATGCCTTCAAAAAACTGAAAAGGCATTCCGTTGAGCAGTTTCACTCTTCATTTTTTGTAAGGCAATGATGTCTACAGTTGCAGATTTGCTTAAAATAATATTTTATATCGACAATCTCTATACAAAAAATTTTGATGGAAGAGAAATCCAAAGTCTAGTGTATGGATAAATGTTTTAAAACGAAGAACGATTCTAAATCATTCCTCAAGAGGATTCCATCTTAGAACGGCAGTAATTATTAGATAAAATTCTATGAAAGAAAAATAGAGGCCGGGGTTCATTAAAATAGTCATATGATATTTGTCATAGAGTAAGAATTCTGTGAGGTTTTTTTTCTTTACAAATATCAGCACCATAAAAGCCGTCTCTATAGAATGAGGTTTTATAGAGAAGATTAAATAGGATTCTGCATTGTATTCTCATTTCAGTTTTTATAAAACGCATAAATTAATAAATTTTGATTTTCCAAAGAGGCGCACTTTTCGTAGAAAAGAATTCATAGAGAAAAGAGGATGTACACAGAGAAAAATTTTATCTTAATTTAAGAATGTGCAGTCACTTAATTTAAGTGACATGCCATTCTTAAATTAAGTGATTTTTCTAACTTAAATCAAGTGACTTTTTCTTTCTTAATTTAAGAAAGTGGAACTCACTTGAATTAAGTGACTTTTTCTTTCTTAATTTATTCAAGTGAAACTCACTTGAATTAAGTGACTTTTCTCACGTAAATTAAGTGACTCTTCTCACTTGAATTAAGTGACTTTTCTCACTTAAATCAAGTGACTTTTTCTTTCTTAATTTATTCAAGTGAAACTCATTTAAATTAAGTAACTTTTTCTTTCTTAATTTAAGAAAGTGAAACTCACTTGAATTAAGTGACTTTTCTCACTTAAATCAAGTGACTTTTTCTTTCTTAATTTAAGAAAGTAAAACTCACTTAAATCAAATGAGTTTTTTCACTTAAATCAAGTGACTTTTCTTTCTTAATTCAAGTGAACTGCACATTCTTAAATTAAGAAAACATTTTTCTCTGTGTAAGACTCACCATCGTATTCTCATCACACTGTCTTTTAAAAAACAAGTATTTGAGATTCTTTTTAGCGGAAACTGATTTTCTCACTTTTTGAAAAACCATTCATATCGAATAATTTCCTTGATGGAATACCATAAACCTGACTCTGTGAGATAAATTGAAAATTCAACGCTCTGAAATTCTTTAATCCTAGACTAATTATGCGACCTAACAACCCTGGTCAAGTAATGAGCACTGTGTGGCCGTGTTATTTTGGCTGCAACATTGCTGAGTTTCTTCTATACTGCCCAACCGCATTTAGCGAACTTTCGGCAACATCACTCACTGGATCAGTTCATTTAATATTGGAAAACTTTGATCAGCTCCTAGAATTCATTTTTTCTTCGATCAAATTTGCAGGATATGTCGTTTAAAAAATGTTATAGTTTGTCGAACCCTTCAATGATGAAAGTCAAATTTTTTTAGAAGTTCCTGCTCAACCCAGTCATCGTAGAAAAATAAAAACAGTCTGCGGTAACACATCAATTCATTTCTCTCTATTTCATCCCCAAACGTATAATGAATACGTGGGATGAGAAGTGATGAATTGATGGGGTACCTCGGTCTAGCATTCAAATTTTCAGCAATTCAATGAGTAAGGTTTCAAAAAATCGTATCTACCCTGCAAATCATACTCCCTGCAATTCAAATTCCAGGCATATATGAGAAGAAGCTTTTTGATTTGACTTCATTACTTGTCTTGGTCTGAGTGGTGTTTTGCTCTATTTTTAGTAACAACACCTACGCGGAATCCGATTACCTGGAGCTAAATTTAACTATTGATTATCTGCTCGTTTATTTTGTAATAGAGTGAAATGGACATTAATGTGGGATCATCATGGAGTTTCCCCCGTTTTTCGTGTTTATCTCGGTGAATAAGCGAGATAGAGCGAAATGGTCGTTAATTTGGGATCAGAAGGATATGACTTTATGAAAAAACTCCCTCCTGATCTTGCTCCTTTATTGATATAATCATGGAAAACTGGAAAAACTCCCTGGTGATTCCATATTAACATCCACTCCATTCTATCCCGCTTAGTCACCGATATAGTCGCGAAAAACTGCGAAAACTGCCTGAAAATCCCAAATTAACGTCCACTCTTCTCTATTTCGCTGATTCACTGGGATAATTGCGAAAACCGGGGGATCCCAAGTTCATGTCTATTCAGCTCTATTTCGCTTATTTACCGAGATAATAGCAAAGATCTCTCACAAAAGTATGTACTGAGAGTAGCCAAACGACGTACTCAGAGTACGTACATCACGTACTCAAAGGACGTACATCAAGTACTCAGTGTGTGTACATCACGTTCGATTGTGAGAGCTTGGAGTACGCCTCGCATGAGTAGCGATGACACCCCTCATGAGCATCGTCTACGCTCAGGTTTTTCTATGTGTAGGTTCATATAGAAGAGGGACATATTCTTTAATTCATCTCAAAATCCCATCGATTTCAGATCAAATCTGTGGCATCCAGAATGAACGCAGATAGCCACGTCTGAGGGTGACTTCCAATGGGGAGCAGCTTGTATCTCGTCTATCTTCCGAGGGAATGTCAGGAAAAATTGACAACATCCATTAAAATACATATAAGATATCCTCAAAGACTCAACGAATGAAATCCATTCCTTGTGTAACAAAAAACACGAAAGTCATCAGAAAAACATACTTCTGAACCTATGTCCCCCTTAAGGCAGTCCTATCACTACACGAATTTCAACATTGAAATCTGAAATGAAGTTTAACTGGGAGGTTATATGAATCTGAACTCTCTCGTGAAATTTCTAATCAATCGACCGTGGCGCTTGATTAACAATAAATAAATAAGGAATAGAAATGACACTGTATCTTATGAACTAATGCAGGCTTCTGAACTTTTAGGTCAGGCAAAAGATTAAAATCCGGAGAATGTCTCTAAAAAGCGGAAAATTATCAAAAAAATCATGATCTAATATGAAAATTATTGACGAAAGTGAGACTTTCGGCCCTTGCTGCGCTCAGGCGTAAGCTCACCTCCGTCCCAGTGTGCAGAAAAATAGTACACACACCTTGGGCAGTTAGTAAGAAAGCCTCAGAGCACATGTAATTGTTGGCCGAGGCGAAGCCGAGACATTTCTTACATTACTGCCCTAGGCATGTAATATACTATTGATTAAATTCATCCATAGTCACAACTTATTTTAGATGAAATTAGAAAGATTTTGTGAATTTATTATCTGATTGTGCCAGTTTGTGAATGATTGTTTCTTTCTAGATTTCCGAAGATTTCTGATTTCAACATACATCAGATTTCACAAGAGATTATCCCCTTGGTATTAGTAGAAAAAAAAACCAAATTAACAAAATCGAACAGCGTCTAATTTTCCTTTTTCATAGCACTCGGTATTTCAAAGGAAGTAACGGAGATTGACTAAGTTGACATGGCATTACTATGTGTCAAAACAAATTATATAAATCGCTTCATCATTTGTTAATTTTCCACTTTTCCTATTTTTTTCGATTCCTCTTTTCTCTTCTTCCCTCAAGCAAAAAAATGATCTTCTACTGCTCGATCCGAAGATCGATCATTATTGGTCCGATCAAGAAACCCTAGTAAGAGGAAGTATAGAGCTACTTCATGAGAACGGGTGGTAATTCAAAATAATGTTGAGCATCTAAAAAATCATGTTTGATGCTCTTCGTTTACTGATTAGATGCTGAGAATATAAATATGAATGATAATTATCTTGCTTCACATTGCCCACCGACTTCTTCGGATGGAGTTTCTAAATGTATCTTTTATGGGGTTATCTGAGGTTACATTGATAGACTCGATGATACGTCAACTCATGGATGAATTGTTGAATGAATATAGCTCCTACAGTTGAAGTAGAAACACGCAATACGACGATTGGTGCAGAAACTCATCAAACAGAGCGGAGCAAACGAAGCGCAGAAAGGTATGATTATCAGTATCAGGACTATTTATCAATTGATTCAAGTCAATTAGATTTCAAAAAACAGAAAACTTGATTCGGAATGGTGCATACTGGGTAACGTTGCAAAAGAATTAATTGGAATGAACCTTTTGATTCCGAGTCAGTAAAAAAAACACTCTGAAAAAACTATTTTAGTAACAAGTCTAAGCTTATACTTGTGCACAGTAGTATCGTGAGAAGTCTAAAAAAATGCTAGTGGTGAGTCTGATGTAATACTTGTCACAAGTGAAACTGCCACGCGTGAAGTATAAGTAATACTTATGACAAGTATAATATATACTCGGGACAAGCATCAAAAGTACGCGTGAAAAGTATAAAATATACTTGTGACAAGCATTCTTTTATACTCGTCACTATTATTTTGAGCTAGAGAAAAAAATGAAATTATCGTATTATAAGTTGCTTTTTATTTATCGACTTTTATTTATCGACTTCTATTGTTGTGGTCGTTCTCAATGGAATATTTTGGAAACTTAGTGACATAGCCCGATTCTGCCTTGACCCTTTCTTGTAGAGCTCGAAATTCTCTATAAAAAAAAAAAAAAATGGGGGAACAATTTTACTATCTTGCTCAGTTTCCAAGATATCCTTTTAAGAATGATCAAACTCATTACTATTGATTTTTTTAATCTTCAATTTACATTCTCATTATGATAGTTAACGAATTATCTACACAGGTTGGCACAGAAGTAATATGTGCTATACAGGCGTAAAAGGGACTACCACACCGGAAAGTTTTCTCCGCTAAACTCTTCCCGTTGGGGAGGTTTCTCTTCTGCGCTGGATGTGCAATGTCCTATTTCTCCGTTTAAGTGGAAAGTGTACAAGTATTGGAATACTGAATACAATCATCTTTACAATTGAAGTAGGAAAATAGCGGAATCCGAAAAATACTCGCAGTAAGTATTCTTCAGACGCGAATCAAATATAATTAATACTACTCCCAAGTATAAGGAAAACTCGTCACGAGTATCACTTATACTTGAGTCAACTATATTTTATACTTCTCCGAAGGATTTCTGGTGATACTTGTCGCAAGTATTATTTATGTTAGCACTGATCATACTGCACACTTCCCATGAGTTGTTCGCGAATTAAGCTAATATACTCGTGAAAAGTCTACTTTATACTTCTGGTGAGTTTGAACATTTATTTAACACCAGATATCACGATATACAAGCTGCGCGTATAAATTTTACTCACCGCAAGTATACTTTTTTTTAGAGTGAAGGAGTTTCGTTTCAACATAAGCGTGATAATGTTTTTGAGTCTCTCAAAGACAATTGCGTCTCCAGGAGATCTTAGTGCCAGTCCACGGAGGCAAAATTAGCGCAAACCGCGGTTAGCTTAACTCTGACTTCGGGGCGAATATCGTTAACCGCGGGTTATCGTAACTGAGGGCTTAAATTCAAAATTTTGGAAATTAGAGTTATCACACTCCAGGCATTGTCATCCCAGCCCATCGACGCTAACTTTCCCGCTGAAATCGTTGGTATTTCCAGATTATAAATCAACAACAGAATGGTGACACTGCTGTTCGCCATTTTTAATAAAAAAATACTTAGTTATGTTAACCCGCGGTTAGCGATATTCGTGCCAAAGTCAGAGTCAAACCTGTCTTAGCACGAGACCGCTCTTAGCAACTCAGGTGGTACTAAGGTCTCGTGCTTAGAAAGGCTTGATGCATAGGAGCCCATGTATAAATGTCCAGGTGCATAAAGCTCGATTAGCGCTAATCGTCGATTAGCTGACGGAGTCCGTAGCCATTTTAAGCTGTTTTCGACCGTTCCTAAGTTAACCGACTGAAATTAATCACTTAAAATTAACTTTGCATATCACTTAACTAAGGCAGTATAGTCAAGTGACTGCCGCTAATCGGCGATTAACTTGATGCACCTGGGCCTAAGAGACAATTTTGATCGTTAATGACTCTAAAACCGATCAGATTTTTTTTTGAAAGAGTGTATGACGGTTTTTTAATTTCTCTGGAATAAATAATGGCTTAGTCGGTCAAGCATAAGGTCGGTCAATTCATGCTTGACCGACTAAGCCATTATTTATTCGAAAGAAAACGAATCTGATAAAAATTCAGGAAAAAATAGTACATAATATACATAACACAATTCATGCGATCTGATCAGATTTTTGAACATTTTTTCCGGCGATTCAATTTTTTTCAGTGGTGGAAGGTAGTTCCTGCCACGGTAGCTTACAAAACCATATTCCACCACCGCAATCTATCTGAGGTCGTAAATCCACACATTGGTAATTTTTTTACTTTCAGATCTCACCAACAATATGAAACTCTCAGAAAAATCTAGAGGTGTCCCCTTAATATCATTACTTCTGATGGTATTAGTAGAAGCTAGCGTCGATAAACCCATAACTTGTTATATCAACTTTTCCGACTTCTGGTCTATGTGGGCAAATTTATCAGCCCAAATAGAAAATACGAATGATCATAACAAGTATAATTTAATAGATTATAGCAATTATGCCACTTCATTTGCCGAATTCCGTGAGAAATATCCTACTGTTACAATTGAAACCAGTGGTTACGCAATATCTGATTCTACTTTCGGAGATGTCGGCGAAGGCAGATTTGGAACTTTGATTTATAGTACAGAAAGTTTTATTATGAATCCTCATGGACATTTCGTGTATATGGTTGATAAAACTGATAGTTGGTGGGGTGCATATTGGGTGGAGACGAAAATTGGAGTGGGATTTAAAAGAATAGATACACAATTATTCTTGCTCCCGTATGTTAGTGGTGTGCTCAAAAGCCACGGAAAAACGAGATACCTGAAGTTTGGACTTGGAATATCTACATTAACTTTCAATCCAAGAAGAAATGCTCTGGAAAGTCCAGTGGTGAACTGAAAAAATATTGAAAAGCTAACCGTGAATATTATAGAAACATCTCATTTTTGCATCTTAACTTCTTATTGGGACAGACCCGTCTTTCGCTACCTAAGTGCATAAGATATTGTCAGAGTAGCAGCACATAAGGACGTCCAAAAGATGGTCACGTTATATTCCTAGAACCAAATTGAATAATTACTGAAGTTTGGACTGTATTATAAAAAAAAAATATATAATGAACCTGAAGATATAATTGAATATTTGAGTAAGTAAAGTAATAAAAGCTTATGCGGATCCTTTTTCCATGTCCCATTGAAACTTTTATTTCTGTCGCAAAAGTTGAAGTGTTATTGAAAATTCGTAAACCACGTAGAGGAAATCCTTCCATTTTTTTTATTCAAGAAATCTGCGCTTTTTTTAGTTCTTTTTCAGACTTCCTTGAATGATCCAATTGGATTCACTTAAATCAAGGCATGGGAGCGGTCACTTTCAGGTTTTCAAGACCTTTCTTTACTCTGGAACCTTTAAAAATTCATCAAGAATGGATATTAACAATATTTCAATACACAATTCCAACAAACACAAATCTCTTCTAAGTCTTTTCAATTCTCCCATAATAATTTCATATGTAACTTTTACACATTATCCTCGCAAGATATATGAACTCGAAATGCTTAAATCCAGAAAGCTCAGATGATATTCATCAGCATATATTGCAAAAGGAATATAAAGGAAATAATGAAAGCGGAAATTGGTATATGAACATTCAAGAGAAAAAAAAACTGTTTCTCAATTATTCCATTTATTTATACGAAAATTCCAATACAGTCGAATCTGGAGAAATGAGAACTGGATAAGCAAGGAAACTGTATGAGTGAGAATAATTAACAAGTCTTTTCATTTTCACCCACGAAAACCTCTTTAAATGAAAAATAAAAACCTCTTCTGAGAGAGTTATTTTCCATATTCGAAGCTCTATAACTGAGACTATCCCTCACCCTTGACCTCTACCCAGGTAGGAATTCAGGTCATTATCAAGGCTGACCGAGCCTTTACACAAGGCTGGCTGAACCTCAAATCAGCCTCGAAATCAAGCCTTGGTAAGGCCCTGAGGAACCTCAAAATGATAACACAGTTTGAGCCCTGAATGACAGACCCTTCAAAGGCCTGGTTTGCAGGCTCATTTCAAGTCTTTAATACTATAGTTTTAAGACTCAAAAAGTCCTGAATTCCAGGCTCTTCTCAAGGTTTCTTCAGGGTTTAAATCAGGTCATTATTTGGAGGGTGTCTAAGGTCTGTGTTCGAGGCTCACTACCATTATTTAAGGATTACGAAGAAGAGCCTGGTTTGAGCCTTTTGTGAAACCTCGTCGGACCTCAGGTCGGCCCCATTAGTTTTTGAGAATAAATTTAAATACATATTTTTATGTTGATTGACGTCAACAGTTTTTATTCACTTTAAGTGAGGTTATAGCATAGACTTTGAATTTGAATCCACAAACTCATAAACTTTCAAATCAAATGTATGAATGTAGTTATAGATAAAATGTTGGAAAAGAATTTTTAAAAGAATGAAGACGAGTGAAAAACTACTACTCCTTTTTCTTGGAAATCGAAATCAAGTATATTTTGTCTCATTGAGGCTGAAATGAGCTTCTCTTGAGTATGATTGTAGTGAGCCTGGCAGGAGAGACTTTTGAGCTCAATACCGACGAGTTTATTTTTACTCAGATTAGTATCAGACTCTTCCGAGTCTCGTTATGAACAACCTCATTCAGTTGAGACTGATACGAGCCTCTTTTGAGGTTGCTCTTGCACAGCATCACTGACATAGTCTACTACTAGCCTATTTTTGAGCCTAGTCTGACGGGAGTAGGCTGGTTTGAGCCTCATTTGATTGTAGCCTCACTGAGTCAGGCTTGTATAAGGCTCGAAAATGGTTTCAGCCCTGAATAATTCCTACCTGGAATATAAGCGAGAGTAGAATGGAATAGTTTTCTTTTGCTTATGCCATTTCGTGAAGTACATGGACCCAATGTGTATAGTAGTTTGTTCTGCAACTTATTGATTACTCATAACAATTACTGAGTATCATTTGCTGAGGGAAGTTTGTCATGTTATTGAAATGCCGAAACGCAAAACTAGAGTATTTTCATTGAATGGTGAACTAAAAATTGTGACAAACTCCCACTTGTTGTCATTAGGAAATCTATTTACGTTTCGTTTAATTATTTAAATATTGAACACTCTAATTTTTTCATACCTCTGTAAGTGAGAAAAATTACTCCAGCACCTCTTTAAGTGGAAAGCTCGGATAAGTGATGAAGCTCTATAAGAGAAAAAAATTTCCCGTCCCCTTCAACTCTCGCTTATCCAAGTTCGACTGTATATAAAACTCGAACTTATCATGTCAACAAATAAATGAATTTTTGGTGAAAATTTACGGATTAGAAAGATTCCACAGTCCCTTATCATCAAATCATGCAAGAATATGGATTCTCAAATCTTATTTATTCGCTGCCAAGGAATCTTCTTCGACGCAGCTCACTGTACCGTTTAAACCTCAAAGTATTAGTACTATGTTTCCCTCGAGATTGGAAATATTCAAAGACAGTATTGCGAGTAGCCACCCAATCATTAGGAACACAACGGTATTGTGACCATTCAAATATACTCCATTTCTTGTAAATCTCCGTCTTCAGAACCTGAACTGCCATTACCAAAACATCTAAATAATTTGGATCACGAGGATTGTCTGTATGCAGTACAATATTTTGATCAATATGAACAGCAGTCCTGCTGAAACAACCATCTAAATCCAGTGGTTCTATCCAGCTGCGTAATAGTACATTTGTCGTGATGAAACGCGGGTATAAAGTTATTCTAGTGAAGTTGTAAATCTTCGATTGCTTACGTAATGTAGCGTATATATACTCGAGTAAACAGGGATTAAGATAAAACTGCGAATCTGTATTTTCAAAAATATAATCTGTAATTAGGCAACTCTCTAGAATCTGAATTTGGGGGAAAGTTAATCTGATGAATGGTTTCCAACCAAGTAAATTCTGGGTTGGATATCCTGGAGATCTGCATTCAGGTTTATCCTCATTTAAAATATCATGAGGTACTAGATTTGATTTCAAGTTCCAGAAAGGTATGCTCCGTGCACTTTCATTAATAGTATGAAAATAATCTTCTTGAATCGCTTGTGCAATTATTGATGGTGCTGGGAAAGACATGTACTTCCAATGATTCGTACCATCTACTCGTCCAAAATCACCATCGTCATTTGGCCACATGAGAAAAGCATATTTCAACTGTTTGGTTACCTTCATTGAGATATCTCCAATTGCATTCAAGTACTTGAAGATCGGTTGAGGTACTATTGGAGCCGCTGATTGTACAGTCGAAACAAGTCTGTTGTAGCGGTTATCAGATGGAACTCTGTATTGAAGAATTTGTGCTAATCTAAGATACAGATGTTGAGTCATGTAGTAACGATACATTGAGAGTGATATTTTCTCACTGAAGTCATTATCTTCCATGGCTTTCAAATGATAATCACTGTCCACAAGAGGTAAGAAACCTTCAAATGTTAACGCAAAGTCACCACCAAAACTCGCTTCACTTACGGCCTATGAAGAAAAAAAAAACAAAATATATAATCGTATTGTCATTACTTTTTACGTTTTTTCGTACATTTTCGATGGCTATTGAAATGAATACTGCAAATACACCGGGAAAAAACTTTGAAGACTTCATTGTCACTAAACTCTTTCAAATTGTCGGAAGTCAAATTATAATAAATATCAGTTCTTTCTATTCCAACACTTTTGTATAACAACGAGACGAAAATGAATATTCATGATTATATTATGAATAGCATTGGATTTTTTTTTATTATTTTCCGATAATGGAATAGTTAGTTTTTCTTATCAAGAGCTATTCGCACGAGTTCATTCTTCCTTGTCATGAACATATTTTCATGGCAAAAAATAGTGAAATCAGGAAAATCACTACCATTTCTCATGACTTGTCGGTATGAGTTTGATAGTAAATCATATTTCTCTAGCTAAATAGAAGACAGACGGACTAGTTTTGGCAACCTTTGCCGAGGGGCTGCTCACTTGGGGAATCAGTGAACCATTTCATCTGAAATCAGACTAGGAATCACTAAAAATCACTGGAAATCGCTGGAAATCGAACGATTCCTGATTTCCTCGTTATTCCTCCCAATGTATAGGAAATCATTGGGAATCACAAAGAAATCGCGTGATTTCGGGAATCACTGGAAATCACTTATCCCCTCTCCATCGAGCAAGCATTCGTCCAACGTATTCATCCAATATATATGTACGTTGGATAGATGTACATGGTTATATTAATATCAGGCAATATAATTCAACTATGCCATCTCCTATTATAAGTGAAAAAAGTTTAAGTATTCATGAAAATATTCATAAGAGTATTAAAAAATTGTTCTAACTTCTTTAATAATTGCTTTTATTGATCAGGCATACCCATAACCGTGAATAAATTATTGTTAATCTACAATGATTAAATACTAAGGTTTTCCAATTGACAGTTTGGAAATCACTGATTTCTGAAATTTAGGAATCACTGGAAATCAGTGAGAATCACGGGAAATCGCAGATTACCTTATTGATTCGGAAATCACGGGAATCACAGTGGAAATCACAAGGAATCGATTCCTTTTGGAAATCACTGTGCCACCGAATCCCCAAGTGAGCAGCCCCTCGACCTTTGCAACTTTTTAGGCCACTTCAAATTCAAGTTATTAAAAAAAAATCTTGAATCGAATAACATTTTTTCCACACTTTGTGCATGAAAAAATTTCGATCCAAAGATTCTAAAAGTAGAGACTTCAAGCTTTATTTCCTCCTTTGTTTCATTCTGATCCGATGATTTTTCCGCGAAGTTACAGCCGTTTGAAAATAGCTCGAAATTTCGGAACAATTTTTTTGCTGAGTGTGTGTACAATTTTGAAACTTTCATGATTACAGGTATCTAACTTATAACTTTACCCTACTTGTACAATGATTTATATTCGAATTTGAAGATAAAGTGGCCAAAAAAGCTATAATGATCGCTAACGATACATCTATTGTAAACTTCAGATTCAATCTCGATTGCATCGAGGTTTTCAAATATCGCAACTGGCAAGAGAATATGGAGATGTCGGTATATGATCATAACTTGAGCCTAATAAAATAGAAATTTACATTACCGATTGCCACACATGTAAAATTCATAGTTATCCGTTTTCATTTCTGTTTTTCCTACGTGAGAATCCGCCATTCCTGTTTAGGATTTCAAGGCAACGACGATTAGACACAAGTGACAGGCGCCCATTCACATTTTCCCAACAGGATTGAAAATATTTTTTAAAAAATGACAACAAATTATTGTGATGATTAATCGTGTTTATTTGGGGTTTAATTAAAATTAGAATAAAGAACAGAGATACAGTGCTCCATAGTGATTGCTCATCAATTCAACTACAACGATATTTCTCATTATTTCAACTATTATTTATTAATCAAATACGGAAAACAATGATACAGTGAAAAAAACGGCAATTGTGTCATCGATTTGTGTCAATAAGTTACGCAGTTCTTCGATCGTAGAATAAAGAACGGAACAATTGTTTAATTTTCACAAGTAAAACAAGAGGTTAATGACATTGTTTTGCATTGGAGAGTGGGTTCATGATCACAGAGGCACTGTCATTGTACTCAGGTATATGTCTTCCGCAAATTCATATTGCTCAGTAATTATTTCGGCAGGAAGTGATGGAATGAGATGAGTCAATTTTAAAATGAAATGCAATTAGATTCTGTGAAATAGCTTAAAATCTGAGGGAAATGAAAAGTTTTTTATCATTACTTTTTTCGTATCTCTAATTTTTAGTAGAATAACAGGACCAGTACCGTCAATGACCCAATTAATGCCACCAAGAGACCTATTCTACCACATATGTTTCATAGAAAAATTATATCTTATCATAAATTCAAATTTGATTTTTCCTCGAAAGAATTCAGGGTCTGGGCTATCATTTACATCAATTATTTTCCTGAATTAATGATAAAAATTATTTAATTTATATTTTTGAAAATATTTTGCCCATGGCCTGATTCATGCCACCGTGGCCCGATTTCTGCCATGGAGGGTCCCAATAATTGCCATCAATTAATTTCCAGCACTGGTCGTTATTTTTAAATTATTCGTCAATTTATATGAAAGTCCAATGATTTTGCTAACAATCAATACAATTTTCGATTTATTAAATACTTAAAATTTTCTCAATATCACACATTCAACTGATGAGGCACTCTAAACCCACATGAAGAGCTTTAAGGCTTCATCTTGCTGAGCACGCATTTAACGAATTAATTTTAGAAATATATCTAGTAGAGAAATATCGGATATTTTGATTGTCCGGTGTCCTCAGAATTTTTTTCTAGCCACTGTTATCAATTACTTAGAGTTGAGAATTCAGATAAGTTTAATAATCACGAAAATGTATGAAAAGTGGCATTAATTGGGCCGATGGCATTAATTGGGCCATTGACGGTAGATGGACGGTTAAGGAAATATTAGATTTTATTAATTCATATGAAATAGGCAAAACACGTTAAAAAGCTGCAGTAAAGAATCATGTACAGAAAAATATACAGTGAATCGACTAAAAATCAAGCAAACTTGAATAATGTAGAAATAATTGAAGAAAATCAAGGAAAAACTGGAGAATATCTTGAATCTCCAGTAGATGGACAGTTGCATATTTGCAGTGGTATGATTTTAAATTTCGATCTATCGATATGAAATAAATAGTTTATAAATCTATATAAATGTAATAATCAGGAATTTACGTGAAAAGCATAAGAATCATTCATTTATTCATGAAAATCCTCTATTATAGAAACCGTCCATCTTTTGGTCAGTGTCCATCTGTTGGTCATGTGACCCTAATTAAAAGAAGTTATCACTGAAATTTCTCAATTTCCCTTGGTTTTCGAGATATTTCAACTTCCTGCTTTTCCTTCTACCGTGAAAGTCAAGAGCAGCCTCTTTATGGTCAAGTGATTAGCACGGAGAACCACCATAACTAAAGTCCTTTCACCTGCTGCCTTTAGTATTCGAAACAAAAACAGAAGAGGTCAAAAAATCATGTTATTCTCAAGTTATATTAGTTGAAAAAACACGTTCGATACTGTTCGAAAATTCTATCTTTTTACTGTATATTGACAAATGGAAATCAGGTTCACATGATAATTAGAAAGAATCTAGAATAATAAATACTAAATTATTGAGTAGATCTAATTTCATTCATATTCTCAATTTTTTTTTTTTTTTCACATCGAAATAATGAAATCTATTTTCGTTCACATTATCGGAGAACTTTGAGCCAGTTCTTATAATTCATTTGCAACGATTTATTACAGTAAATTAAAAGCGAGAAGTTTTTTTTTTTTTTTTGTTTTTATTAAAAGCGCGAAGTTACTTATTTTTATTTAATAAAAAATCTCAAGATAATATTGAATAATGAATATTAAAAATGGTTTGAATAATTTTGATCAATGTGCAATTATTTTTTGATGTTTATTATGAATGAAATAAACAATTCAATCGATTATCTCGCATATCTTTTCCGGAGCAATTCCAGATCGGCAGTCAATTGCGTCACGAGTCCAATAAAAGAAAGAAAAAAAAACATCTGCAGTATAAAAAGTTTCTAATATGATAAAGAGAGAGAGAGAAAAAAATTACAAGACAAAAGGCAAAAAAAAACTTGGATTTATCAGTCTTTATGCATCGTTAATCAACGGACTTTGCACTCCCATTCGTTGCATTGTAGATGTCCTTCACTCTTTTTCATTCCTTTTTACTGCAGTCGTGATGATACTTGATGTATCGCGGTCAATTTATTCCCTCATATGTATTTTTTACTATTTTTTTTTTTTGGGTCAATAAATATTTCTACTTTCGATACAAATAAGGTAAGGGCACTAGTACCTGCTCACCATTGGATTAGGTTCCCCAAAATTCAATGGAAAAAATATTTCTATTGATTAACAATGGGCATATCGTTTTCAATATTATTATCATATATTTCTAAATATAGAATAATTAAAATTTTCAGTTATTTAATGAAATTGATGGATAATATTGAAGTTTGAGAATAATTTTGCGCTTACCCCAGTATCTGCTCACGAAAAAATGATTGTAACTAGTAGTAGATTAGTACGTTACCCCAATACCTGGAGAATTAACTATTAAAAAATAGTAAAAACAATATGAGCACACATTAGTACAACTAAATAACGGTCAAATATTAAATTCGCGAGAGTGTAACTCTCGTTGATCGACGTAGCTCGATACGATAACTGGTGAAAACTGCCGAAATGAACCAAAGCCGTTTGAAAATTATTTAATGCTCTTTTATGGAAAAGTATAGCATCTGGTAGTGTAATGAATTCAAATTCATGGATAATTCACTAATATTGTTAAAATTTTCCAGTTTGCTTTTCTCCACAATATAATTATATAAATACGAAAAATACCGAAAGTGAGCAGGTACTAGTGCTCTTACCTTAGTGTCATTGTCAATATCATACACTGAGAAAAAAAAATCGGGCTGAAAACAATCAAATATTGCGGCAAATAGTCCTTAGCAAATATTTTTTTGAAAAAATTCAAGAAATTGTTGAATTCACTGAATTTAATTGATTCAAATAGATGAACTACTTGAATTTATTGAATTTAGTTGATTCAAACAGATCAACCAGTTGAATTGACTGAATTGCAGCTGTTTTCAATTAATTCAAAAAAAAAAATTTTCAAGGACCAATAGCATCAATATTTGATTGTTTTTACTATTATTTGTTCCTCAGTGTAAGGATTTGCAGGATAATTTAGGGTCAAAGAGATAGACAACTTTTTTGATAACCTTTTTTGCTGAGACATTCGATTTTCTTGGTTGAAAAACTAAAAAAAACCTTTAAAAAAATGCTAGCCCCTTATTGGTGAATTATCTGAAATGCATAAAATGTTTTTCTGAAATATCTTAGAACCTGAAGGAATTGGGAGAATTATCATCCACACATTTTTTGTTGGGAGAAATAAAAACTACAAAAAAAGTAGTCACAAAATTTCTGCTGTCTTCTCTAGAATCCGAGATATTTTGTCAAAGCTAATATAAAATTTAGCGTTCTTTCATGACTGGATAAATTAAAATCCGAAACCTCTCGGAAATTCGAATGTTTTGGTAAGGCTTTGGGAGAAGAAGAGTTATAAAAAATGTCCTTGCAAAAATTTTCTTTCTCTCTTAAATTCCGAGATATTTCATCAAAACTGAAGTCAAATTTGTTCAATTTGTTCAATCCAATCTTAGAAATACGCCATCGGTTTCATTTGAATGTTTCAGAATCTAAACGAGTCGGAAAAAATCCATCCACTCCTTTATGTCGGAGAGAACGTCAACCACAAAAAAGGTCCTACGTAAAATTTCGCTAAATATAGTCAAGCTAGACAATAGTCAAGCTTAGAGATGTAAAATTACCAGTAATTCTTGTTGCAGTAAAATTACGGTAAAAATACCGTAATGTTACCGTATTGTGACGTAATTGGAAAAAACTGCTTGTTTTCATGTGAAATTACCGTCAAAATTTTTTGATGTAACGATACCGTAATTAACTGTAACTTCCATCTATATAGATGATTCAAAAAAACATTTCCATACTCAAAGAATTACTTTTCAAGTAGTCAATTATATGAGAGTTAGTATTGAAATTGTTTTTTTTATTAAATTTTTTAAAAGGACAATTATTTAATTTTGTTAATCATTTAATGAGAACAGTTACCCGATTTATTCATTTTTGCCTCCTCACGATAATCATATTTTCATACATCAATATTTAGAATAATATGTTAGGAATATTAATGATAATAACAACAATTTTATAATTTTTCATTGGCTGTCACTGACTATAAAAAAAGTAACACAAATGATGATCAGAAAGGCTGCGAATTGATTTAAAAAATTAATTCCGTAATTCATCTATATAGATGTAAATTTACCGTTATGTCTCTAAAAATGATAATTACGGTAATTTACTTTGAAAATCAGTGTTTTTACCATTTTTGTTATTTACTGATGTTCGGTAAATTACGGTATTGAAACCGTAAAATTACTGGTATCGTTACCTTTTCACATCTCTAGTCAAGCTCCCAAAATGTCTTCGAATTACCTCCGAATCTGAAGGAAATAGAGAAAATTTTGTTTAGAACTTTTTTTTTTGTAAAAAATGAGAGCTCCAAAGAAAATCTTTACAAAAATTTCATCATTTCCTTCAGATCTGGAGATATTCCAGGCAAACAGATGGAAAAAATGAAATTGACATATCTTTTTATCCATTTACTTCTAAAGTCTTCAATTGAGAATAAATAATCAGTGATTTGCACCATGTGCGGATGTGCGGTCATTTCATTATTCAAAATGTGTTGTGCATGACGCTGATGAAAAAATGAACGTGACTACTTCGGGATTTCATCACTCTCTTTCCGTTCTTGAAAATGATTTTTCGCGGAAAATAAAAAAAATACGGGCAAAAATTTTTAATGGAAAATTCAATTCTTGGAAGTTAATATATTCTTGAAAAAAAAAAGAGTCAAAGAGAATGGGTACTATCATTAGACAAAACTCAAGGCCTTAAACTCATTTCCGCGTTCATCCAGCTTAACTATTGAAGCAAAATGAAAAAAAAAAATAGGTTCTTCAATTATTTACAATCTCATTAATTCAAATCAACGTGTCTAATGTCATTGACTCGGAAGGATTCGTTAATGCGAGTTGACACGTGTGAATTAATTATGTCAATATTTCTAATGTCGTAATCACAATCATGTGGTAAATATTGAATATTTTAAAGTATTCTATTATTTTCTTTCGACCTTCTTTGGTGTTCAGTAGATTCTTCAAGTTCGTTGGGAGTGCTAGTTTATATGTATTACCGAATTACTAAAATCACATTATCCTTGAATGAAAAAAAAATAATTCCGCAATTTAGTCATCAAAATTAAAATGTATGAAATAATTTAACGACGAAACATCGAAAATGAAATAATCATTTTAATTCTTTTTTCATTAATTTTTCATTTAGCGATGAAACAAAAGCATTTTTTAAAATTATTTACATATTATACGCGCAAAATTCCTATTACTCATGCAGTGAATGATTTATTCTAAGAACGAGATTTAATCATTTGAAACTGAAGAGAATCTATGATTTTTTTCATTTGAATTTTTGGAGCTAGATGTTTTTTTAATCGTAAATGAAATCGTTCAAGATGATGAGGAATTTTAAGAAAAAAAAAAAAAATGAAAAGGCACGTGTTCTACCATAACATTTGGCTGTTTGCCAAAGAGAGGGAAAGACCTTGACGATAGCAATTAAATGTCATCTTGAAGGAGGAAAAAATTCTTCTCCTTTTTCTATACATTTGGAAGCAGGAGAAGAAAAAGATAAATCAAAATTTGATTGATGAACTAGAAGAAAGAGACAAATTAGTGTCACGTGGGACAAGTTTTTGGAAAATATCGTAGAAACGAAGCGAGATTGAAGAATTTCTGTTATAAACTTTTTGTTAGTCCTGATTTGCCTTAACAAAAATAGATTATTACTCTTGAGCAGTTCTCTGTCTTTTCTAGTTTTTGAGACACTCAATGAAAAATCAGTTCTGAAAAACCGTAATTTTAGTAATGACTTTTTGTTGCAACTCTGTTTTTCTTATCAGAATTCCTCAGCATTCTTAATGTTCTGAAATATATTACAAACATTAATTTGATTCCACGAGGAAATCGTTTCATTTAATTTTCAAAACATTTCTCAAAAAATAGCAACGACCGAGTAATTGTCATAATGATCTTAGTTGTAGTCCTGATTTCTCAACGAAAAACGTCATAATGGAATTTTCTTCATTTCCATTATGCTCCGAGTTATTTTGGAGAAACTAATGCCGGTATAAATTCAACTGATCCTATCTCCTCAAATATCTCAAAATTTCAGGGAGCCACAATAATTTTCATAATAACTTTTTTTGGAGCTCTATTCCTCTTTCACAACAAATATATTTCACACAGAAAAAGCTGAGCATAGAATATGAACTTTCTGTTCATATTATATGCACTATGTAGTGCATAAAATATGCACTAATTGAGCATATTTTATGTTAAATTTTTAGCACATAAAATATGGTGATAATGTGCATATTTTATGTTTTCTGTAAATGCATAGAATAAGAAATGATAAATAATATAAAATATGTTCGAGGTGAACATATTACTAGGTATTTTACTCCTATTAGTACATATTTTATGCACAATATACATATTTCATGTACAATAGTACATATTCTATGGACAATAATACATATTTAATGGACAATAATACATATTTTATGCAAAAGTCGAGTGCATAAAACATGCATAATTGGAGCATATTGTATGTTAAAGGCCAAATCATATTGTATGAAATGCTCCGTTCATATTCTATGCTCAGCTTTTTCTGTGTGTAGCCCCTATAGAAATCTTCCTACACAGAGAAAAATGTTTTCTTAATTTAAGAATGTGCAGTCACTTAATTTAAGTGACCTGCCATTCTTAAATTAAGTGACTTTTCTCACTTAAATCAAGTGGCTTTTTTCACTTAAATCAAGTAACTATTTCTTTCTTAATTTGAAAAAGTAAAAGTCACTTAAATTAAGTGACTTTTCTCACTTAAATCAAGTAGCTATTTCTTTCTGAATTTAAGAAAGTAAAAGTCACTTAAATTAAGTGATTTTTCTCATTTAAATGAAGTCACTATTTCTTTCTTAATTTAAAAAAGTAAAAGTCACTTAAATTAAGTGACTTTTCTCACTTAAATCAAGTAACTATTTCTTTCTTAATTTAAGAAAGTAAAAGTCACTTGAATTAAGTGACTTTTCTCACTTAAATCAAGTAGCTATTTCTTTCTAAATTTAAGAAAGTAAAAGTCACTTAAATTAAGTAATTTTTCTCATTTAAATCAAGTAACTATTTCTTTCTTAATTTAAAAAAGTAAAAGTCACTTAAATTAAGTGACTTTTCTCACTTAAATCAAGTAACTATTTCTTTCTTAATTTAAGAAAGTAAAAGTCACTTGAATTAAGTGAATTTTCTCACTTAAATCAAGTAGCTATTTCTTTCTGAATTTAAGAAAGTAAAAGTCACTTAAATTAAGTAATTTTTCTCATTTAAATCAAGTAACTATTTCTTTCTTAATTTAAAAAAGTAAAAGTCACTTAAATTAAGTGACTTTTCTCACTTAAATCAAGTGAGTTTTCTCACTTAAATCAAGTGACTTTAAATTAAGTGACTACACATTCTTAAATTAAGAAAACATTTTTCTCTGTGTAATGGAGTGGACCATTCGGAAACATTCCCTGAAAACCAGTTTGCAAACGTGATTGATCTCTGTTTTATCGTCAATTTTGTCTTTGTATTCACTATTGTTCAATGAGAAATTCAGGTAAAATAAAGTGCGAAAATTTGTTCAGCAGTGAAAATATCTTAAGATCAAAAAGACTTTGTTCCGGACACTCGGGATGATCTCTTCAATCCTCATCTGATTCGTTGATACAGAGCTGCGCCAATCGGTTTAACGCCTGCGAACGGTCAACGGTGATGGCCGTACACGCGCTACTGTAGTATCACTCTGCGTTGATTCAGTCCGTGTCCAGACGCGGTGGCACGAGTATCGCAGGTTTGAACGCTCTGTGCGCTCGCCCTGCTTCTCTTTTTCGTTAAATCACTCTTCATTCGTGAGCAAAAAATATTTTTTCTTTCGTCTCAGTTGTTCACTCCGATTTTTAAATTTTCACGTTTTTTTTTCGTTATTGTTATGTTTCACGTATTATTCCTTGGACATTGAGGAAAAAACTTGGATTACTCACACAAGGATCGACTAGAATGTAAGTTCTTTCAATACTTTTTTCTTCCCACATGAAACTGATCGAAACATTACGACAATGTCAAACTGACCTTAACACTCAATACTTGTCTGTATTGATTGACTTATCGATTTTTTGTTTTTCATCGATGAAACGTGATGAAAAATCTTATGCAATGAGGCCAAAGGTTCTGGAGGACTTGAAAACACGGATCATTGATCATTCTACATTTCATCGATAATAACAGTCACGTGGCGAGAAATTTTCATTTGACAAAAAAAAAGTTAATCCGACGTTTTCCTTAGCAACTGTTAATTATAAACGTCAGAATAAATTTCTCATTGTTTCTTCATGATTACTGTGGGTTTTTTTTTCTGCGTCAATGAGGCTCAATTTTTATGTTCTTATAGCCACGGCTATTTCTTCCTGGTCAAGTGGTAATTAAATGAGAGATAATGTTGAAGTTTCCTCTTCCGTCGTAGTCATTATGAAATTAATCGTTTTATAAGATATTTCGGAGCCTAAAGGGAATTATTTTTCCTAATTACCTTTTCTATAAAGAAAAATTGGAGCTATAAAGAACGTTATTGAGAAAATTACTGCATTTCCATTAGTTTTTTTTTTTTATATTTTTGGAATAAGTTGAAACCATTTTCCTGCGAAATCAGTTTTTTCAAAATCTGCCAAAAACAATGATAATGAGATTAGCACACATCTGAAATTTTTTTGGATTTTTCGAAGCCAATAAATTACTATGGAAAAAATGTATTTAAAAAATTTGCACTCATATTTTTTTTTATTTTCTATATGTGCATATTTTCTATTTTTTCAAATAATTTATTGATGAACAAAAAGGTCAGATGTCTCCTATTGTCATTATCAGTCAAGAACATATTGAAGATACAGAAATTTTTGCCACTACCTTTTCTGTAGAGAACAATCAGAGCTACAAAAGAGGTTATCACAAAAAACTACTTTATCACTCTTTTCAAATGTTTTTTAAAAAACCTCAAAAAACAACACAGATTGAGTAATTTTTTAAGGAGCCCAATGTTGAGAAACATTCGAGGCACAACCTGCGTCATTACATTAACTAATCTATCTAGGTTACTTCTCGAGATATTTCGAAAATAACATTAAACAATTTTTCTATAAAATTAGTTTCCTGAAAATATTTCAAAATTCATTAGAGATAACGCAATGTTCTTAATGAATTTTTTTAGTTTTTTTTTTCTCGAGTAATTGAGATCTCCATCGAATTTTTCCTATTCTCCTCAAGATTTTGAATAAAACGATTTATGTATTGAATTAAAAATTGAATTTTTAATATTTCAGGCGGTGAACATACACTTGAAATACGTTATCGTGATAAGCCTATGAATTTAGCGGATGCAAGATTTTCGAAAAAATTGAAATAAAAATAAAAATTCATCAACATGAAGCTCGAAGGAAATAGTTCGAAGGATGATGATGCAAATGGAATTCTCCTTCAGCCAAGAAAGGGCTCAGATACGAGAGTTCAAATATTGCCAATTCAACCGAAAACAATTACACATCTTCCAAAAAGGCCTCCAGTAGATCTTGCATTTACCGATTTAACTTACAATGTTCGCGAGGGACGCAAAGGAAGTGAGTATATTTTTTTAATTAACTTTTTTTCATCATTCAATTCCATTCTTTCATTTCTCAAATTATCGTTCGTACCCATTTGGATAATTGAAATGTCGAAATATGCAATAGATTTTGAAATTTATGATTTCAATGATGTCTATCGTTAAATTAATGTTTCTACTCGTGTGCACTCGTCACAGTCCGTTCACTTGGATTTTTTCTAGTTGAAAGGAAACCAATGAATGAAGATAATTTATCATTCATAAGCCCAAAATTATACTTACCCAATAATTCGTCTCTATTTTTATTACGTGCTTCATAATTCTGGAATTTAATTCATGTATTTTTTTTTTACTACACGAGTTATTCGGTCGACTTAAAATTTTGCAATGAGATTTACCTTTCATTCTTCGTATTTTTTTTTTATTAATCATTCTTGACGATGTTCAGCTTCAATGTAAAGTGCTCGGGGTCAGAATTACCTGTTCGAGGTCGATGGAAGAAACAACTAGACTAAACGAGAAAAAACAAATTATTGATTGTTATGAAGTGGAAAAATGTAGAAAGTGCGATTGGTGACAGATTTTTCGATATTATCTGGGAATTTTAGAGGGATAGGAGATTTTTCATGGTGATCTTTCTAGTTATGCAAAATTTTCTTCATAAAAAATATCATTGCAATAATCCACTGATCTTCCATGAATTTCCTGATATTCAACGAAATCTGATGGAGTGAAATAACATGAATCGTCGAAGTAATAAAATCCCAATTCGATCTACCGTCAAGGGCCCAATTAATGCCACTTTTCATACGTTTTCGTGATTATTGAACTTATTTAAATTCTCAACTCTAAGTAATTGATAACAGTGGCTAGAAAAAAATTCTGAGGGCACTGGACAATCAAAATATCTGATATTTCTCTACTAGATATATTTCTAAAATTAATTCGTTAAATGCGCCCAGCGTGTTCAGCAAGATAAAGCCCTGAAGCTCTTCATGTGGGGTTGGAGTGCCTCATCAGTTCAAAGTGTGTGATATTGAGAAAATTTAAGTATTTAATAAATCGAAAATTGTATTGATTGTTAGCAAAATCATTGGACTTTCATATAAATTAAGGAATAATTTAAAAATAACGACCAGTGATGGAAATTAATTGATGGCAATTATTGGGACCCTCTATGGCAGAAATCGGGCCATGGTGGCATGAATCAGGCTATGGGCAAAATATTTTCAAAAATATAAATTAAATAATTTTTATCATTAATTCAGGAAAATAATTGATGTAAATGATAGTCCAGATCCTAAATTCTTTCGAGGAAAAATCAAATTTGAATTCATGATAACATATCATTTTTCTATGAAAAATATGTGGCAGAATAGGTCTCTTGGTGACATTAATTGGGTCATTGACGGTAATTTGCCTCGGGGATATATCACTTTGATTTCACATTACAATGTAGAAATTGATATTTTTACTATATTTTATGGATAATGGTGAATGAGTTCAACTGCAGTCAATATATTATATCAGTTGTGATTGAGTAGCACATATCACCTTATTTTTGTGATCATTCGTAATTGAATATTTCGGAAACTAAAGGACATACGCTCTTCTTACCCCAATCATTTTTTGCACAGAAAAAATTTGCAAAAAAAAAAAATATTACGCATTTGCGCATCACTTAGGAGCGATCCCCATGCGCATCCTCACCACCGAAATTTTTTGTAAAGTTTTTATTCTTAGAGCTAATGGAAAAAAAAATAGACGAAATCGCCCTATCTCGCTTAGTTCACAAGATATTCTCGAGAAAATGAATAACATGAAAATGCACTTATGCTGTTTCAATTCTTCATTACTAATATGCTCGAAAAATTGTAGATTCATATGGTTTTTTAATAATTTTTTTTTCCAAACACGTATGAATGAACCCAAGGAAAGATCTAGCGCCTTCGACAGAGAGTCCAATTAGTTTTTTTATTGATTTGATTGCGCAACATGTCCGGTAAAGTGGTATTCAGGAGAAGATATTCCATTGATTAAAATCAGGAAATTACTAATTATTACTTACTATGTAAAGATTTTTCTTATAGAAATTATGCTGTTTTTTTGTGACGTTTTTTGTTGAGAAGTTCAAGAACAAAAACCTAGAGGATTGATGTTGACGGATTTCTATCAGAATTTTTTGATGAATTTTCCTTTATTGAATAAATGCACGGAAAGACGGTGTCGTTTTCCAGAATCGATAGAAAAATCAATAAAGTTTTTAATGAAATTTCAATCCAAAGCTTTTATAAACTTTCCTAGCAAATGTGCTCGAGTTTTCATCTGAATCTTCACATATGTAAATTTACAATAAGAAAATTCAGACATCGACGCAGTTGGTACTTACCATAAAACACTTATTCAGTCCGATCAAGAAGTCATCCAAATACCTTTAGCGACACCTGGAAATATATTCCTAGGCGTGCTCTTGACATTTTCAGATGAAATTTCGAAATTTGTGTGCGTGTTGTTTTTCTATCAAATTACCACACCAATTTCTTTTGGATTTGCATGAAATATTTCAGAGAATCTCCAATCATGAACTTTCAAATAGCTCATTTTCGCGATTTCTCACTGCATCAATTGAGAATAATAAATCCAGCTAGAATAATTTGGATTGAATTATTTATTGAACTGAATAACAAAGTATCTCCATTACTAATTCATTGGTTAAGAATGTTTTCGTCTCTTGTATCATTACTAATTTGCGCTGTTTTTTTATCATTACTGATTTCCATGAATAAAGTTGATGAATATCATCAATCCATATCATTCCTAAATGTCAGAGATTGTCAGGTTTAATTTCTCAAGGTCTATTTATAAAAGAAATATCCATGAAATTCTTGAATGAATATAAAAAAAAAACGCTGATGACACGAAAGGCCGAAAAGATATTGCAATGAAGTCCTTTAAATTTTGGTCGATCCTCTGATTGGAGAAGAATTGTTGATCCAAAAAAAAAAAATAGAATCTTTAGAATCTTCTCCCAAGCAAAACAAGTCTGCTAACACCATTTTTATTAGCTTTAGTCGATTTTTCTCTCAGTGTGAAAGGAACTTAAACAGGTGGGACGAAGTAGTGAGTCCATCAGCACACTTTACAAGTCATACAAAATCTTCAGCCTGTCAAGTCCCCTGGTATATTATGCAATACAAATACAGCTTTGTTTCTTTACAAATATACATCGGTTCATTACAAGAGTTTTGCTACCAGCATTAGTTGACTCACAAGAGTCGATAATAGCTTCATTTTCCTATGCACAATTTAATACAAAATAGGGGCTTGTCTAAACAGCTGATACTTATCCCATGGATTTCGCGAATGTTTTCAAGTCTTCTGCACCAGACAAGGAAAAAGTGAAATCCACATTTCGATGGACCAGTTTGAGATTGAATTTTCTCAATGAGTCTATCGAGAAACCGAGAAATCTTTAGACCCAAAACATATGTTAAAATTGATTTTTGGAGATTTTTTTGCCAATTCTAAAATTTTGGAGGCAAACTTGAAATCTAAATCTGATATTTCCAAACTCTTCAATTTCCCGAAAATTGAAATTCCCGCAGTTCTAATTGTTGTTCATTAGAGCTCCTATAATTTCGAATCCTTCGGAAGATTTAATTATGAGGAATTGAAATTAGTTGACAGACTCGTAATGTTTGCGATTGGTCGGATCGTTTAGGGCCCAAGAGTGGAGGAAGAATATTGCCAGTGTGGGGAGATTATTTACCCGGCTGTCGAAATTAGAGGAGTCCTCCTGTAGTATGGAAAAAATTTACTGAAGGTGAATTCATTGCCTATCCATTCAGAAGCTGCTCATCCATCTTACTATTCTTCTTATCGCTTATGTAGAAGAAACATTGATCTTTGTAAAATGGATTATAGCTCCATCGAAATTCGCCCAAAATGCATCAAAAACTAGTCACACCGATAGAAACTAGGCTCACCTTGAAGCTAAATTTCGATTTTTCACACTACAATCATCAGAACCAGAGATATTAGCAAAAGTTAATTTAACACATATTCCCCATCGAAATTTTCCGCAGTTTCTTAAATAAAATGATTGGTAATAGTCCAGAGTAGGAACACTCATTCCTTTCAAATCATCTGCTCTGCTCCTAATGTCCACTTTACCTTGCTTTTTGCAATTTCTCGTCTTCTAATTTTTCCAATAGGTTTTCATGGAACATCTCAGAATCTCCGAGAAATAGAGATTTTTTTATAATCAAGCGAAATTATGGTGAAATAAAATGATGTAGTAGAACGCAAAATATCTTATGTCATGGTCTGCAAAAAAAATCCACTTAGGAAGAATTTTGAGATATTTATAAGAAAACTACGACTGAAAATTTTTGGTTTTTGCGCTTTACTGCTGATTTGAATTATGGAAATCCGAAAAAATAAGCGAAAAAAGAGGAGAAACTCAGTTTGAAAAATATAAGAGTCAAAATACAAGTGTCTCACGTGCTTGATAGCTGCATTATATACGATAAATATCGACCTATGATCTTGTTCAACGTGCTTCCTTATCTGTCAAATATACTTTAACAGTTATTAAAAATTGAAATTACAATCCGTCATTATTTAATGATAAATTATCTTCGGAAAACGAAAAAACAAAACATATATAGATTGGAAGAGAGAAAAAAATTACTCACAAACAAGAGAATTCAAGATGATGCTAATGAGGACAGCTGATGAGAGTGACGTGTGATTAGCAAAATAATGAAGATAATAACTCTCGTTATGCTTGGAGTCAGAATTATGACCAGTGCTATCAATTCAAAGGTCATTCAGAAAGTCACTGCCTCCATTATTATCCTATCCTTGGAATTGCAATGAATTTTTCCATCTAATTAATGTTATTTCTTTAATTTAGAACAGTTTTTTTTTTATTTCTGAAATTAACTTCCGGTTAATTTGAGTACATAGTGAAAGTCAGTGTTTTTAAATCAATCATAATAAGCAGGTTTCTGTTACGAAATTTGTTGGTTTCTAATTTTTTTTCGCTAGAAAATTAGATGATTACAGAAAAAATGTTATGAAACAATTTATGAGTGCAAAAAATCGGATGAAAATTATCTTGAGGAGATTTAATGGAATTCATTAGTAGATTTTTTTTTGCATATCATGAATAGGACAGAGGCTTTGATTCTTTTTCTCTAGTTCATAGTGAACCGTCACATTGATATTTTGATAATAAATTGAATGAGGGACAAAGGGGACAAAAACTGGCATTGCCCGGTGAAGTTTGACAAAAACTTTTAGAAGTATCTTCACGGTTGTTCTTTCAAAAGCATAAAAATTAATTTTTTATCAACAAGGAAGAAGTCTTTTATGGGCTCGATGCAGACAGCTCTCCAGCACATTCTCCACATTTTTTTTCTGAATGTAAACAGCTTTAATACTTGAAAAAAACAATAAAAAACGATGAAAGATTTTCGAAACAATATCCTTCTCTATCTTTTTGTTGAGGAAAAAGTAGGAGACTGAAATTGAAGGCGAATGATATAAAATTGACCTCCTTTCTGATTTCTCCGCACTGCTGAACTTTTGGAACTTGTGTAGAAACATGATACAAATCGCTTACTCCAAAATTGTGAGAACAAAAGTCTCGGACCGAATCATGCAACTTTTTGGTTGCTCAACATTTTTAATGAAATCTGATTTTTACTCATAGTAGAAAAAACTTGCGGAGAAGGTTACATGAAGTTGAGGGAAAAAACTCTCAGATCGAGATGATCAAAGGTAGATTGTTTTGAAAATAATCTGAAAACTATGAAGAGTAATGGAATTTTACAGAAGATTTTTTTTTGTAGCATGCAGAATTCTATATAAAAAAGATCTCTTGACATTTTCACCTCAAACTCTTCATTCCGAGGATTCTAGGAAAACGAATATGCATAAATTTGAAATTTAAAAAATTCTGAGATCATCACTGTGATTATGTTGAAAATATCGCTGTCTTATCATAAAAACTTTTTCGTAATTCAGTAAATTCTCTACAAATAATGCCTCTTGACATTCTCACCTCAAGCTTTACATATCCGAGATATTTGCGAAAAACATGTACATGAATTTGATGTTTTAAGGAATTCTGAGAACATGATGACTTATTGACTTTAGAAATATTGCGTTTTATTGTATTACTTCTTTTATAGATCATGGAATTCTTTGCAAAAAAGATCTCTTGACATTTTCCCTCCAACTCACTCGTTTCGAAGATAATTGCGGATAGATGCGAATGTATTTAAGATTTTTTTAAATCTCTGTATCAATAATTCATCAATTCTATCTAGTTCATGGTTAAACATTCACAATAATTCGTGTTTTCTAAAATTGACTCGAGAAATAAGGATGCATTGATTAACAACTACTCACTGACTCGAATTTATCCTGAATTCCGATTAAATTAAATAAAAATAATGTCTGCAAATATTAAAAATATAGTCGAAATGCAATTCTTTGAGTGAATGAATTTAATTAATTTTCAATGCTGAAACCTCGACGCATTACCAAATCAGTGAACAATGACCCGTTGTCTCTACAATGAGAAAACCCTGACCGCATTTGTTCATTCTCTTTTTTCCAAGTAATTCACCAATCTGAAATGAAAAACTATGAAGAAGTGATGGGGAATTTTAAAGAGAAAAAAAAATTGTCTTCATTTCTCAAGGATAGCCATGTCAAAGAAAAAGATAAGTCATCTCTGTAAAGAATAAATATCACAAACTGCGCAAGACAAGATCTCATAGAAAGTTATGGAGATGAAAATATTTTTCTCTAGTTGCAAATTACACAATTTCCACACTTGGAGAAATGAATTTTTTGAGGGAACGAAGTTGGATTTCCTCTGGATTCCTTGATTTTGATGGAGAGATGCGAAAATTTATTTTGGTCCATTGGCATTTGAGACAATTGAAAAATTATATATCCTATTTTTATTCATATTTTTTTTGCCTTAGGATTACATCACAGCCTTTTTTTAATGCTAATTTCCCTGACTTGACAAAGGAAACGATAAAATTTTGGCATTTCATCAACTTTAATACCTCCAAATTTTTTTTCCAAAATTAAGGCGCCTCGAGGGTATATATATAGATATACAAATGCGTGTAAAACTTTGCGCCATTCCCATGTCGTACCAAATTATTGAAGAAATATAAAACTTACATGGGAATTTTTCTTATTTTTTTCTGAACCGGCTAATATACATTTCTCCCGTCAAAACGTCCGTAGTGGAAAGTAATAATATTTTGAACTTATGAAGCGCGATGACAGCTGGCGGCCATGATGTTTTTCTTTTTTTTTGAGGATTTTGTATGCAGAACAGTCGATAAATTAGATATCGTCACTTCATGTTTTCTGCATAAAAGCGCGAGAGTTCGAAAAACAGGTAAGTAAATTTATGAAATAAATTGGAAAAATCCCTCAAATCTTTCATTTATAGTTTCATCCATTTATTGTATGAGTTAATGATATTTCCCCTTTTCAGATAAATCATTTCAAGAAAATTCAGTGGAGCCAACAGAAACTGAACTAGAGCTTTTTTTTAAGTTGATAATGTAAGACTTTGAAGAAATACTCTCTCAAATTGTATTTTTATTTATTTTTTTTTATTTTTGTAAAATATTGTATTCTAGTTTTCGGAGTCGACAAGACAGAGGAAAGGGTGGCAAATTGGAATATAGGAAATGGCAAATATTAAAAATATTAGATGAGTGGGTGGGTCATTGATTGAGGGAATGAATGAGGGAGTGAATGAGTAGAAGAATGAGTGATGACTGTCATATCGATAATAGTATATTAGCTAACATGAGAGGTGGAGTATTTCCTGATGAGTGTGAGATTGCAAAACGAGCCTAGAGCACGTTCTGTAATCACCCGAACCTGAAAGTCTTCATCGCACGTGTGAGGTACAGTTTTTTTTATGTACAGCGTGTGAAAAGTGCCACTGACTGCACAGGTAGGATGCGGAAAATAATGAATCTAGTATTGTACTGCAGCTTCTGCTGGGAAGGATGCTGGTGGTGTTACAGTAGCAGATGGTAACGCAGCATGAGCAGCTGATATTAGTACAACAGCAGTCCACGAGACTTCTGGAAGACTTCCTGACACTCTTACAATCACGCCAAGCTGATGATTCTTCGTAACGAAGTGGGAACTCCAGAAATTTAAGATGTCTTGTGCGTGAATAAGTAAACGTGAGTGTGAGTATGTGAGTGGGTGCGTGAATGAGTTGAAAATTCTGAAATCGTTCACGAGGACTATTTTATGGAACTGATTCTCATCAGACTTCAAGAAATGACTCAACCCGTCGTAGGAGCCCCAGTGCAGGGATATCTGGCTAGAATTGGAATCAGCAACGTCGCAAAAATCGTTGCAGAAGCAATGGTAAAGATCACCATATTCACGTTCATACCAATTGATTGAATACTTTTGTAATTTATGAGAAAATTATGTAATTTATGATCGAAATGAAGTTACTTATTTCCGCTCACTTTTCATGAATATCTCGGAAACTAAAGGAGATAGAGCGAGTTTATCCTCTTTATTATTTGTAGGTCTCAAAATTCTCTACAAAAAAGGCATATTGTGAAATTTCTTTATCTCACTTGATTAACAAGATATTCTTAGAAAAAACACTCATTTAAGCTTATTGATTTTCTTGTAAATGGATCTACTTTTTCACATTTATTTTCAGCTAATCTTCCAGGAACTAAGCAAGATAGAGCAATCTTGCCTCATCGTTTTTGTAGATCTAGAAATTTTCTATAATACAGGTTCAATTAGAAACTACACTAAATCACAGTGTATATTCATTTGACAGCTCGACTCATATTTTCCATTGATGATGTTATTCACACGGACTCGTGGGAAATCCTTCAATTTTCTGAAGGGAAATTCGCTGAGCTGGAAAGTGTCCACTCAAAGTGAACCTGCAGTGATGTCCACCTTCCAATAACTCCTTATTTCTTCACCTAAAAAATACAGATAAGTGAAGTATCACCATCGAAGTTATATATCATCGCCTTAAAGCGAAGGCGCGTAAGTACCATTTTTCTCGGTTATTTTTCAAAATAACAAAGCGACGTGTTTTTTTTCTTTACCATATATTTTCCTGGGCATTTCATGCAATATTGGTGAAAAAAAATGAAAAATAATAACTTATAGGCGTGAGGACCACCCACTGCAAATGAAGAAATGTATCTGCAGCACTGTTGCGTCTTTTTGTTTCTAGTTTTTTCTTAAATTCTCCCTAATCACTAAAAAAATACGAATAATAGATAAGCATAACCCCGGTACATATGCCTCTTGTTTCTTTTTCCAAAACTTCGTAATAACGAAAGGGGCGTATCTCCAGTTTATACGTCCCTTTCTTGTTCTGAATTTGTAGTAGTTTCAAAGTGGCATAATTTCTCTTGATTAAGTGATAAAGACATATCTCCGCACTTGCCTCGCTTTGTCTTTTTCTTTTTCATCGCTACGTAATGGTAGTGCTGGAGCAGAAAGAAGGTATCTCCACACTTACGCCTTTTCGGTTTTTGGATATTTATTTCAAGACATCCCAATTTAGCGCGTACGCATTTTTGTTTTCATCATTTCTCCATGTGATATGAGAGTATTTGGATCTTCAAGGTTTCCAATTGAAAAAGATAGAGAGACGTATGTGAATGTCTTTATCCCTTTATCATGAGAAATTATGCCCATTTGTTATTCAAATTCTCAGTTACCAAAATGACGTCCAGGACACCTTAAACAAATTTCGACGTGATGTTTGTATCTGCTATGCTCTCTCCACACCGGAACTCAGCGTTTCGAGCACTTAGGCCCCTTTGATTCTTAGGCAACGATATGAATGGGTGACTTGGAATTTTCATCTGTGACTCATGAGTTTCCGCGACAAAAGCAAAATTCAAGGAGAAAGGAAGGATCGGCATAAAGTGCAGTTTCCACTGATGATAGAAATGCTCTGTGTACAGTTATGGTGTATCCATCGTCCACAACATAAACATTTCAATTTTTCCGATTGATTCCTAGAACTGGTACAGTTCAAGCAAGTTTCATCTATCGGATCAGATTTTACCAATAAAAATTTAGCAATTTCTCTTCTGTATGTATTTGGATCAAATTTCGGATCATATGACAGATTATCTGCTATGCAATCCATGAAATACATAACAAAGATGCCACAATTGAAGTTGTCTGTTTGAATGGGTCGCAATTTTTCATTGTCGAACTGGACAATCCATTCAGTAGCTCTCGGTTGATTTGAATCAGATGGATGAAAATTCATATATTGTTTCATCAATAATAAAGCTCTGCGTCCATGTTCGGAAAGTCCAGGATGCAATGGATCCATGTGTAAAATAGTTCGGTTCTCGATATTGACAATGACAAGGCACCAATGACTTTCATAGGTATAGGGTAAAAATAATATTCCTCCGGAATTCCAATTAATCTTGCACATTTCCCAATGGGATGAATTAGCAGTGGCAGAACCTTGACCTAATAAATAATAGGTGAACCTGGTAGGAATAAACTGAGTTTTGGCCCAGCTGTGTGACTTCACGAACATGAAACTGTCGATAACATCACCATCAATCCATTTATTCCCTACAAATAATGTTGCATACTCTTTTGATGATAAATGTATACACTTTTCACCAACATTTGAACTGTTTTCCTGACGAACGTACTTGGTCATAATGAAATGTACCGCACTATTTGAGACATAATACGTGCGGTCTGCAAGAACACCGTTTTCTAATAGTTTAAGACATTTCCGTTTCTTCCTTAGCATTTCTGTCATAATTCTTTCAGGATTTCGAATATTTTTATTTTTCTTATAACAGCTATCAATTATTTCAGGTAATAAGCAATCAAAATAGAACGACTTTAGACTTGCAGCCATTCCATTAATCCAAAATTGATCATCTCGGTCGATTTTTATCAGCTTCATATCCAGCCCTGTCTGGAGTACAAAAATACAGAACTGTTTGTTAGCAATATGCAGAGCTCCTTGGATTCTGTAGAACCATGCATGTTTGACGTTAACACCACTGAAATCCGCAAGGAAGATTTTATTCAAGTCGTTAACGCCTTTTTCGAGAGCATCTGCTGCAGTCAAATCTTTCGCTTTTTGTGGACAGAAGACCTCAATAATTCCATCGTTGTCGAGTAATCCTGCAGGCATTGCAGCTAGATAAGGTTCTTCTTTATCAATAAAGATACCGCATTCAGTAACTTTGAACTGTCCCATCTTTGCTACTGACTGTAAAGCTTGGCTGGTATTTCTCATTTCATAATCTTTCAATACCTTGTCTCTAGCTGATGGATACAGTATTTCTTTGACTTTTCTATCACATGGAGTTGAAGCTCTTGCCCGGCATATTTTTCCAAAATGTTCAGCTGTGATAACTTTATTCAGGATATCTAATGCTAATTCATTGCCTTTAGTTCGAGTGTTTATTTCTACTTCAATACTATTGTCTCTCCAAGTTGCTAATTTGTGCAAAATTTCCTGCTTTCGTTTTTCTTTTTGAGTTTCGTCAAGATCAGGCTGTTGGCAGTTTTCTCCGTAATCTCTCGTTTTTGATGATGTTAGTTTCTTATCAGAATTCTGTTTCCAAGGAGATCTTTTTGGAGTGTCAAACATTTGTGACATTTTCCTACGGATTTTTTTTGCTTCATTTGCCATTTTGCGACGGGTTTCTAACCGTTTTACAATTGTCGTTGGCTTCTTCTTCATACTAAGAGCCAATTTTTGAAGGCAGTCCTGACCATTCATTTGGAGAACTGTCATGCATACTCTAGCATTGTAAGATCCACGCAAACCAAAATTAATGCGTTTTCCACCAACCATTTTTGCATGGATCGAATTGCATGTCTCAACAATGTTATTAGTAACTTTCTGAAGTAAACTGTCGGCATTTGCAATCGCTCTATCGAAACAAGCCTCTAAATCTTCAAACACTCCAAGTTTCTTCATAGTTGGTACATAGTTGATCTCCTCTGGTTTGGGCATTCTCTGGCAGAAGTACCTAGCACAATTGGAGTGTTCTCCAAATACGTGATAGGGAACATTCTTTATATCCTGACTTAAGCGCTCAATTTTTTGCATTTCCGAAACAGATTCTTGTCTCCTGAAATCAATAGCAGCCATGATATCGTTACGACACCGAAGTGAATTGTCATGGATCAGCTTCTTCCATGGTCGGTATTTAGCCACACCAGTGAATAATTGCTTCAATTGTTTCACTAGGCTCCGTAATAAGTGATTACAACATTCAATTTTCTTCACTTTCAAGTTATACTCTCCGTACGGATCCCACTTCAAAATAGCACTCATCACGCTACTATCCCCATCTGCAATGAGATCGCTGTAGATCAAGCCATGCTGTTCTATGCTCATTGTGAAACCTTCACGAATTGCATCAGCTTCCATACTCCCTGCACTTTCATTCCAATTTTTGTAACAGGTATGTTCTTTCGGTACAGTCAATGCTTTCATGGCTCTTGAACAGATGAAACAATATCTATTCCTGACACCAAAAAATAAAACTTTTCCTGTATAATAGCCTATGATGACTCCAACACCCGAGTTTGAATCGAAACCGCTATTAGGATAAGTCCTCTGTAACCATGCTCCATCAGATATGACTTTTGTTCGTGGAATTCCACGATGGAAGTCCCCTCTTGCTATGGCCATTTCTCTTTCTTCTTTCCCAGCTTCAAGCATACTTTCCTCTACCGCTTCGAACAGATGGTTTAATATCTTTTCGTGATACGCTCTGTAGGTGGTTCCACTCATACATGGTATATCCATAGCGGCTAACAATTCTTCTAATTGAAACATACCAGTACCTGTAGATAATGTACCAGCAACTGCAGCATGATTTATGTCCATTCGATCATTATTAACACTATCTTCAGCTTCACTACTAATTCTTTTGACGAATTTACACCTTTCACACTCAAATGTTACCACTGTCTTCAATCCTACTCTGTTTGAATCAATAAGTTTCATATGCTTGAAGAGACACTGATTGTCTAGGGAATGGTTATCAAAAGCTGCATGCAATTGTTGGAATATATAGTCATAGTCAACAATTCGTCGACCAACTACAACTGGCGCTGAAGGATTATTCGATCTTGTGATATCGTCTGGGTTATCATTTGAATTACCTTCGTTATCACTGCAGCCATTTTCGAATGGATGATCATGTTCCCTACTGGGATCTTCCACAACATCTGGATCGTCACTTGTATCAGACTCTCTAAGCCCATCACTCGCAGATTCATCATCATGATTATGACCGTTTTGGGTCTTGGAAATTCCATGAATAGAAGGTTTTAGATCATCTCTCTCATTAACATTTTCTGTTCTTTTTGTGGGCACTGATTGCATCCGATCAAATTCAGTGCTAGGCCTATGTATATCATTACCTAGGCCTCCAGCAGCTTCATCATCAGTGTCACTTATATGGATACGATTCTGATCATCACTGGGGCCCATTGTAAAGAGATCATTTCCATCTTGTAATGTTTCAAGCAATTCGTCAGTAGTCATTGTACGTTTTCCTGTGTTCTCTAATTCCAAATCGACCAGATAAGCTGATTCGTCTTTTTCACCAGTAAGGGTGAAAATTAGATCATTCATTGTCATAGATTGGGATTTTTTCAAGATCGTTTCTTCGCCCTGCATCATGTCCTTCATTAGGGATTCCAAATTTCGCTCGATATATTTCTTTTGACGTCTGAAAGGAAAACGGGAATAAGGATGGGAATTCAAATGTAGGATAACATGAAATATGTATGGATTGAGGAAATAGGAATCTTTAATGCGATGAAAGCTGTCAAGCTGTTAATGCAATCGTCGGAGATATTTATCTCGTGTGAAGCCATAATCCATAATTGATAATTCAAGAAAAACAATGGCTGATTCCACACTGCTGACGCCCCAATTTATGATCATATTATTAATATTTATAATCATATTATGAATATAATCGTATTATTAATAACCAGAAAGCTGGATTTCTTTTCATTTTTTATTTTCCTGTATTTTCCATTGACCATTCCCCTCTTTCTAACAATGATGAAAATAATTGTTGAAGAGAGGGAAACAGTCAAATTGAGGGAAAAACTTAAAAAAAATAATGGCCAGGAGGCGCGGTCTCTTCTGCTATTCTTTAAATTTTTTTCACCTATTCCCTTGCCTTGACGAATTCTCCTTCCTCCAGCAATGATGGAAATTATTGTTGAAGAGAGGGGCACGGTCGAATTGAGGCAAAAGTTGACAAAAAAAAAATTGAAAAATGGCCCAGAGTCCCGGCCTCTTCTAATATTTCTTTTGTTTATTTTTTTCAGTCTCTCCCTTGCCTTGACGCATTCTCTTCTTTTCAGCAATGATGAAAAGTATTGCTGAGGAGAGGGAAACGGCCAGATTGAGGAAAAAATTGGCTGAAAAAATAAGGAAGAATGGCAGAGTAGCCTGGCCTTTTCTACTTTTTTTTTCAAATATTTCCTCGCCTTGACACATTCCCCTCTTTCCAGCAATAATTTTCATCACTGCTAAAGATAGGAAAATACGTGAAGGAGAAGTGCTAGGAAAAGTAGGAAATTTTTTTTGGAAAATGTGGAAGAACCATAGACTCTCTGCCGTGTTTTGCCGACGTCTTGCCACTATATTGTTTCAACGGCGGGAAATTCAAAATAGTGGCACGCGACCCGTTTTGACGCTAACGCTAGCGTCGAAAACGCTGCATCAGGCCGTACCTTGAAATCATGCCAATCAGCGACGGAGGGTGATAGTGTGTCTGCATACAAAGCACTTGTAAATGATTTTACAGTGGTGCTTACAGCATTCGGCAAAGAGTGGGATTTGAGCTCAGAGCTTTGAGTCACCAATCCGACACTCTACCGAACGAGCCACCGTTCCCCCTAATAATTCGTATTTCTATGATTCTTGAAAAATTAAACCAAAGTTCAAATGAAAGTAGTGTTTTTATCAATCAACTTTGAATAGTTGCATGGAAACGAACCGAGATAGCGTAAATTGTGCCACAATATTTTTTTGTGGCTCTTGAAATTCTTTGCAAAAAAGGAATTGAATAGAATTCTGGTCTCTCGCTTATTTTTTGAATTATCCTGGAGAAAGTAACGATAAAAAGAGGCTTATCCTATCCTTACGTTTTCGTTATTACACTGAGGGAAAAAAATATCTACTAGGAATATTATATAGTTTAGGTCAATCAAGAATTTATTTGCCAGTGGATTTTCTTCGATTTAACAATTTAAGTTTTGGACGAATCCTTGTACCTATTTAGGATGAGTTTGAATACTTTTACAACAATCAATGAGGTAAACTATTAGTGAGTAGTTGGCGAAAAATACATTCCAGTTTGAGCCAAACTGGGCGATGTTTGGACTAAGATTCCATATTTCGTGCAAATACATTATTACTTGATACAAATTTCATGTGAAAATATTGATGGCAAATATAATCGAGATTGAATCAATGCAGGAGGGTGATTTTGGCAAATAATTGTTTATTTATCATCATCAGTTTGTAAAATTTAATGACAAAAAACCGAGTAATGATCTTGTATAGTTGCGAATTAAAAGACAATAATATTTAGAGAAATAGGTATTCATTTCTCCCAATTAAATTCAAACCTAATAAAAAAGAAGTTTTGTCTCAAAACTATTTTTATTTCTAGAAAAAAATTTTTTTCCTCAGTGTAATATAGTTTTCAAGAAGACGATTATTCATATATAACGAAAATTGATTAATTTGATTATAAATGTAATTGTGAGAAACATCCATACTTACAGCATACGACATTTTTTTTTTCTGCTTGGAGCACGACGTGAACTCCAATATTTTTTGTCTTTCCCTCGATGTATTATGGGATTTCTCATTTTCATGCGTTATCGATTACGATAATTCACCATGAAGCATTTATTGCCCGATTAATGCCACGGATAACACTCAATTCCAAAGAATTCGGTGACGTCCCTATTTTCGGTTGACAAGTTTGTCAAATGAAATTGAATCAAACGATTTTGAATTTTTCATTTTGACAGTTGTACCGATATTGCAGAAGGGAATATAATTCGAGGACAGCAGTCGATAAATGAGATCCCTTCATTGATCACCTATTACATTTGACAAAAAACATCATGGCCGCTAGCTGTCATCGCGCTTCATAAGTTCAAAATATTATTACTTTCCACTACGGACGTTTTGACGGGAGAAATGTATATTAGCCGGTTCAGAAAAAAATAAGAAAAATTCCCATGTAAGTTTTATATTTCTTCAATAATTTGGTACGACATGGGAATGGCGCAAAGTTTTACACGCATTTGTATATCTATATATATACCCTCGAGGCGCCTTAAAGAAAAATAATTTCCAAATTGTCTTGTAAATGTACTTTCCTCGATCTTTCATTTCTTACTCTCACAACACCGTAACTTTGGAATGCGAGTAATTTACTGGTATTACGGCAATATACGAGCACAAAAAAACCGCATTTTCATTGAATAACTGTATAATGTATCAAATGTTGAATTGTCTATCATTACATTTCTCCATTATACTTATCAAATTGACCGTATCAACTATTGACACAATTCTTTACTTTGCTAATGAATCTTATGAGATGAAGGAGATTTTTTAAGATAATAGAGGAAAATTTCACAGCAATTCTCTTGACGAACTCAAATGCCTTTTAAATCCAATTGCGATATCACTAGTTACTTCGAGAAGTTTCCTGGTTCTCTACAAATGGTTTTGTGGCAAATGGAAATGTTATTTCGCAATTCTCCCTGAATTTCTCTACTGTCATACGAAATTACTGAAATCTTCAGAATTTCCAAATGATTTTTAACTGATTTTTGCAATTTCGAAATTTAATAGAGCTTCGATTTATTTACATTATTTCTTGAATTAATTTTCAAAGTCAGTTTTTCTCAAATATCTTGAAATTTAACGGAAATTTTTCACTAAACTTACCTGATTCAGAGATATTTGCAAGAAAAGTTCTATGATTCATGTTGCAGTGATTTTTTAACTTTTCGTTTTTTAATAATTCACTGATGAAATGAGCTACAAAATTCCGAATATAACAAATTTATTACAAAAGATTCTCTATTTTCGTTAGATTTTGCGAGGCCTCAAAAATTCCGATACATCAAGTGCACTCGATAATAAAGTAACATCTTTTCCCCGAATATCTCAAGAACTAGGAGAGATATAAATTTTTTTGTTAGGACACTTTTCCATAGAGAATATCGAAATCTACACCAGAGTCCATTATTAGACTGAATCTATCTCCAAAAGTTTCTTTGATATTTTAAAAAACTCAAATATCTAGAAAATCTGCAAAAGATATCATTATCAAAATTTCTCTATCTCCATTAGTTTCTAAGATATCTTGAGAAGCCAGATCCATCAATACTCTTTCCAAATAAATTTCTCTTAATATCGAGATATCTACAAAAGTTATCAAATTCTCGTCGAAAGGTTCATTATCAAGAAAAAAATGATCTTTGGAGGAAATCCTCAAGAAACCGGCATTTTTGTCTCTAATAAAAAAAAGAGAATAAGTTTTCTTCTAAAATCTTGGAAAGTAAGTGAAGTAGACGATTTTTACTAAGCCATTTTTTCAAATATGCCAAACAAAATCATCAAATAATGCAATTTTCTCAATCAGTTGAACCACTTTCCTGCAGAACTGAAGCGAATATGTCATTCTTTCTCGTCCGTTGCAGAATAAGAACTGAAATTCTGCAGATATACATTACAGAACGTTCCTAGCGGCACGTATGCATAAAAAATAAGGAAAAAATAATCATACAGCAAAGACAATTGTTACGTGTTTCCTGATGCTTACAGGATCATGCTACGTGCTTGATGGTGACTTTTTTTTAACATTCACAATGACGAATTCAAAAAGAAAATGGTTTATAACGATTTGCTCATTTTTTTCCCCACAAAGTAGTCTGATTCAATCGAATTTTGTACATATACACTGTTAAAAATTTCTGTCTGAATTTTTCGTGCAGAATCACTGAAATTTTAAACAAGTTATATCTCTACTGAAATTCCAGATAATTACGTCATTGAAAAATGGACAAATCATCGATTTTCAAATAATTTCACGCCTGAATATCAATAAAATTTGTCAATTTCAGTTCAATTGTTTCTTAGAAATTTAGAAAAAATAGGAAAAATTCAAGAAAAAATTGAAAATTCAAGTCATTTTAATTCTGAATATTCATGTTCAGTTGAAAATTCAAGTGAGTTGTAGAATTTTCGTCTCAATTCTACTTAAAACTCATAGATTCCTCTGAATTTCATCGGAAGCTCATAGATTTCATAAGCATTATTCCATTAAAAAACATTCAGTATCACGTTTATTAAAATTTTCAGCGAATTTTCTATGAAATTTCAATTTTTTTCTAACAGTGTACATTTATATATTCCAAAAATTTTAATCATAATTAAATAGAATTAAAAAAAAAGCCAAGGAATCGTAATATATAATTATACAATTTGCACATGAAAATGATTCCACTCTTTTTTCTATTATTTCAACTTTTTGCTTCATAAATAATTACACCTACGTGACTCAGTGAATTATAAACTGCGAGTAAAAAAAATTAAAAAATTAATAGTTAAAAGTGAATTAAGTAATTATGCGCATACTAATATTTTTTGGTTCCACAGTTTCGTATTGGAATGAATATTAATTAAATTTCAACTACGTAATACGAAATTACGATGTTATTAATATTTTTTTCAAACAATTTTTTTTTTATTTATTTATTTATTTTCTCTTTTCTTTCATTTTTTCTTGCGTTTCTACTTTTTAATTGTTACTTCGAATATTCGCAAATATTTGAATAGCTCACGTCAATTATACCTCTCTCATGTTTGCATATAAATATTTGTGAACATAAACACTTTAATGATACAAATCTTTCTTTGTGTGAATATCAAGTTTAAACATAAAGCGAGAGTAAGGAAAAAGTGAAAATTTTAATATCTACGGTAATCAGTGACTTGTGTGAATAATTAACTGATTATCAATTAATATTAATATTATTGAAAATAATTGTAGGTACGAAAAAAGTGAAATGATTGGAGTGAAGAATATCGAGTTAACCGAATGTGAATTGGTCAGAAATGGGTGAATCATATGAATGCTCTGGACTTTGTAACGAAAACGCTATCAGTAATTCTGTGTATATTAGTATCGGTCTTTGTTCATCGAGTGATATCTAATGCACTCATTCCAACCGTTCTGACGTACAATTTCATTTTGAAGAAGGAAATTAGTATGAACTGCTAATTAGCATTGATTTTCACAAAATGTCTCGGAATATAAGGCAGATAGAAAAATTCTTCTGAGGATACTTTTTATAACTGCGATTCTACACTGAGAGAAAAAAATGATTTTATTGAGAAAATTTGTCTTTGAATTGAAGAAAAAAAAAATGAATTTTTTGATCAATTAATTGATTGACGTAAAAATTTTTCTTTGAAAAGAGTATATTTATTGTTAGAACAAGCAATAAAATGATCAATTTGAAAAATCTTCAATTCATTCTAAATAACTAATAAAAATGAATTAATTCTAATCTACTAATTTCTAAAAATTAATAATTATTGACTCTTCTCGGTTACAAGAAATTCAATTGTTGGGAAAAAGCATTTTTCCCTCAGTGTAATGATTTTTATATTCAATTTAAAGTTCACGTGATATTGAAAATTTCCAATCTTTTTATTTCTCAATAAAATATAGTTTTTCTCTCAGTGTACTTCCCAAATAGTTTTCGATGAAAAATTCTGTATCTCTTTTACTTTTTGAAATATTATACCATAACACATGATAATGTCAAATAATCTTTAATGAAATAATTTTTATGCTACAGATCTACAAAATAATGAGTCTTTACAAAAATTATTCACCAAAATCTAATTTCAAGGCGGAATTATCAAGAAGGAAATAATGTGATAATTGTTTTTTTTTCTTTCAGATGTAAAAACAATTCTCAAATCAGTGAGTGGCAGACTAAGGTCAGGCGAGCTGACTGCAATTATGGGTCCTTCTGGCGCTGGCAAGTCGACGCTCCTCAATATTCTCACCGGATACAAGTAAGTTACCCAGGAAAAACCTTCGAAATAATGATCGATGAAAAATAAGGGATTTTATTTATTCTATACTGATTTCGATAGAGGCAACGATCTTCCCAGGGCCATCAAAGCTCCGACAATTATTTTAATTGAAGGAACTTCTTTCCTCCATTTCAAACGGAATTATTTCATCAAAAATATGAAATTTTCGAATGAAACGTAAAAAACCGTTGTTCATTCATTATTATTTTTTTCCCCACATTTATAATTGATTGTTTAGTAGAATGACATTGACCGAACTCCAATATCGCATGATTTCCATCAACTCGTGTCTTTAAACTTTGTCTCTCTTGCTTCTTTTTCCTTCATTTTTTTCCGTCAATAAAAATTTACATAAAACTCACTGCTTATTTTTCATTCACTGGATCCAAGAAAACGTAGAAACTACTTGATTTTTCTTCTTCAATTAGACACTGCCTCCGTTATACGTTGAATGAACATTATATTTATCATACAATTATATGATTTCCGGTTAATTTTAAAGACGGAAGTGACAGAATAAAATCGCATTGACATGAAGAAATAAGTTTGTTTTTTTAAGTACAATTTACAGTCCAAGTATCTTCCGTAAATAAATTATTCATCAAGCCTTTTTTTTTCTCGATTATTATCATCAATGATCCAGACAGTATGACAAAAAATGGCAGTCAGGTTTTTTTTTTCTTCTCCTTTTTTTGTGAAAAGATAAATGTTGTGTAGGAACATTGTAATTTTTTTTTCTTCATTTTTGACTCTTTTTCTCGAAAGCTAACGTTACAAAAAAAAAAAAAGAAAGTGAGAGTTCAAATCACTCTGACCGTGTTAAGCCGTGCAGAATATCCATGTCCTGAAAATTTCACATTTCATGTAGAAATTTCACGTAAATTCATGAAATAATTTTCATTCTAAATTTACATAATTGTTGGAGAATATAAATATTGTGAAACATGATTTGAAAACATCTCAAAATTTAAAGAAGATGAAGAATTTTTTATGAGGATCTTGTTTGTAGCTTCCATTCCACCCTACTAAAAAGATTCTTACCAAAAGTTGTTCAGCTCTCTCAGATTTCAACTTCTTTACTAGGAAACTAAATTTTTCAGGAACTCCGTTTTTAAAAACGTCTCTATCTGCCTTAGATTCCTAAATATTCCCAAGGAACTGATTTATTTCATCATTGCATTAATTAGAGAATGTTGTGCGAGTAAAGTCCTCTTTTCGTCTCATTTTCATTCAATATTGGAAGCTAGAAGCTATCTTCGCCATATGATAACGTTACTCAACCTTTAAAAACATTAATTTTTCATTTTGGAATTTAAAAATTTGACAATCACTACAACGAATATTTCATTAAACTCATCCGAAAATTAAGAAAAAAACACCTTCGGAGTGGATCTTGATGGTAGAAACGTCCACCTTGAAGTTTTTTTCACAATTATTAATTATCCAACTCTAAAGATTGAAGAATCCAGTCATTTGAGCTGTATAATTCTTGAATATTATGATGGATCTGCGGTATATTGTTATCGATGAGATTATCTGAATAATCAGAGTCAAACTTATTTCTTAATACTCGATTAATGATAACGGTATAAGTGAAGGAAGTTTGGCAACGTAGTTCAGGATTTTTTTTTCAGAGTGAAGAACTTCGTAAAAAAATCTGCAAAAAAATTAAGAAGATATTTCAACATGTCTACATTGTTGAATCATTTTTTCAGAGAGATCTTCACTCTCAAAAAAAAATTATAGTTCATTTCCCCTCTCAAGTCCATCCTACTCTGGCTTCCTATATTTTTGTAAATTAAAGTTAGAATTTTTCAAATAATTGTAGACGTTGAGAAATAAAAGAATTCAGTAGTGAAGAGGTAAAACAGGATAAATCAATTTATCCCTGAGGTCATTTTGAAGGAAATATTTTGGAAACTAAGCGAGATAAGGTGGTATTACTCATCTGTTTTTGTAGAGACCTTCAAGAGTTACAAAAGAGTCTGAGGGCAAAATTGCGCTTTCTTGGTTATTTTCTAAGGTATTTTCAAAAAACTTAATGAGAAAAAAATAGACTTAGGGGAGAATGGGGCAAAATGGACACTGTAATGAAACGGTTAGAGATGGATTTTTTTTGATGATTCTATTGAAAAGCTGAGAAAATTCTAGCGGGAAAACGAGTGTCAGATGTATTTTTTTGTTTTTTTTCGAAAATTCAATATTTTTTGGCATTTTTGAGAAAAAGCCTCTCCTTTTTTTGAAAATTTACAGTTTTTTACAAATATCTCTGGTTCTATTGGTCGTAGCGATTCGGGGCTGGTTTCAAATGGAAAGTGAGCTCATTTCCCATCGATTCATGGGGTTTTTAATCCAAAAATATCCATTTTTGGAATAGTTTTAGGTCAAAAAGTGTTTCCCAAAACTCGTTCACAAAAATGCCCATAAATACCTCAAAAATCGATATTTTTGAATTGAAAACCCTATGAATCGATGGAAAATGATCTCACCTTTCACCTCGATTTGGAATTTTTACGCTACGACAAATAGAACCGAAGATATTCCCATAAGACTTGAAATTTCCAGAAAAAGGAAGGCTTTTACCCCTCTAAAATGCTCAGAAGAGTCAAAATCGCCAAAAATTCAAAAAAATTAACTCCAGCGCTTGTTTCCCGCCCAAAATTTCCTCAGCTTTCCAATAAAATCATCGAAAACAATCTACCGCTAATATTTCTATTAATTTCGAGAGTTTTCCATAATATTTACCTAAAAATTTAGATGTGTCCATTTTACCCCTGATGTCCATTTTGCCCCACCTTCCCCTATCTTGTTTTACTTCTTCACTACTGAATTCAAACATGATTTTCGGTAGTAACATCTGTTCGAGCTTGCTCAAAAATTTGCAGCTCTGCATCCCCACATAGAGGAGATATCTCCTCAATATATGATGAATATGGTGGCATATAAATTCAAATTTCCCTCTACTCTGACGTCACATGACGTTGTCGCATCACTTTCAGCATCTCCATAAATTCCAGAATATGAACAAGATTTACTTATTCAAACAGAAAGATTATGAAATTTTCATCACCTGATGCTAATTTTCTTCATTAATTTCCACCATAAGAATTCTCCTAACCGCGCCAGAAATTTTTTTGAATTTTCCTAGTAACGTTATAAACGTAATTAATTAAGTTTCATCGATCTTTCAGTTTTTTACCTTTCCACTCAATATTCGTAGAGTGGAGGAAAAAAAAATTGAAAAATTTATCAAATTCCATTTTCACTTCGGATTCTAATCATCAAATGAAGTAAAACATATAAACGAAAAGTTACGTCAAAATATCCATGTAAAATGTCAACTTGCTCAATGAATAACACGATTTTCATTGAATTCAAGAGTAATTTATATTCTAACCAATGTCTCAACTCTGATTTACATTCACGTAGATGATTGAGGTCGAAACTGAGGGTCAAGGTAAATTCCTTGAGTCCTGATACTCTTCTTCTATACATCTTCAATTTTTTCTCCCTTTTAGTTTCCTTCAAACAGCAATCATATGGCCATGAAGGCATTGAAGTTGCCTTATCATCGCGTATGCTATTATTAAAATAAAATAATGTTGAACAGTGCCAGACGTCCGCAAAAATTTCCACTGAAAAAATAACCGGTTCACCATCAACTCGAAGAATAATTTTATATATTTTTTTATATTATTGATAGACCGTAATATTCAATTTCAAACTAATAAATTGATATGAGGAGACGAATTCTATTAAATGACTGTTAAATAAAATTATCTAATGAATTTTCTATTTTCAATGAAAAAATATTTTCCATAGAAATTAAGACTGAATAGAAAAATAGGGTGAAATCGATTCATGAAATTACACTTGAAATTCGAATATTCGATTCAATGAAAATTGTGATTAGGGTATTTTTTTGAACTATCATTTCAGCGAAAAAAAGAGTCTTCACGTTTTACATTTTTAATTTTTTCTATTTTCTTTGCCAATAGTTGTGTTTCTCAGTGTCGTAGTACGAAAATTGAAGATTCTTCTCTACAAAAAAATTATTATAATCTATTGTAATAGAAGAAACTATGATGACACAATCGAGAAATCTTATCCTTATCAATTAATTTTTTTTTTTCTGTCAATCATCGTTGAGACTTTCTTATTAAGCTGATATGTATCATCATTATTTGGCGAAATGGCATAATTATTTGATGAAGTAAATGAGGACATGTCAATCACCATGAATTGAAGTATTTTACATACTAAAATTTTTTTTTTTTTTCCTTTCAATCAATTTCAACAAAAATCTTATCGAGAAAATATCTCTGTGTTATTTCACCACTTCAATTCCGTAGTTGCAATTGAAAATAATTTCATCTTCCCAATATTTTCAAGTTTGAAATACCCATACACCTCTTTCCATAATATTTGCAACTCGAAAACCGGTTTCACCTGTATTTCAAATCTAACCAGATTAAAGAGAGATGTTTTTTTAAATTACTCAAGACATGGCATTGAAAATTATTGAATTAATTTCTATTTATTTTATCATTCAGAACAACTGGAATGGAGGGAAGTATTACAATGAATGGACACGAGAGGAATCTGAGTACATTTCGTAAATTATCAGCCTATATAATGCAGGACAATCAGCTACATGGTAATTTGACTGTGGAAGAGGCAATGAAAGTGGCATCGAGTTTGAAATTAAGCAATAAAGTACCAAATGCTGAGAAAGAAGAAGTCGTGAGTATTTATATTTTATAAAAAATATTATTTGAGATATTTTTTTTCATTACTTTGTGAGAAAAAAATGATTAAATCATTTTTTGTTTATTCAAAGATTCAAGAAATTCTTGAGACTCTTGGTCTCGCCGAGCATCGACGAACAATGACGTCAAATCTAAGTGGTGGACAGAAGAAACGACTCTCAATAGCTCTCGAGCTGGTCAACAACCCACCAATCATGTTCTTCGACGAACCCACAAGGTAAAAAAAATCAAAATTTTTATTTTTCGGCATTTAAACAAATGCAAAATAGTGAAAAAGTTGCAATGTCACGAAATGGTAACGACCTTAAAAACTCTTAGATCCACAAAGATTTATTAATTCCATACTTTTTATAGAAAATTCAATCACATACAAAAAAAAAGTGTAGATAAATTTTCATGAAATTCATAGTTTTCAAGATAATGATTGAAACTAGCTTGAAGAAATGATTCTGAAGGAAGAATATAATTTTGATAATCTTATGAATGTGTTTGGAATGAGGGGAGTCAACGAAAATCGTTATGATCATTTTTTTGTAGAGAATTTAATTATTGAAAAAAAAAACTTCTGATGATACATTCTTTCTAGCCAATATGTGCGCAAAAATTCGTGAACTACTAATAATGTTTCTTAATTTTTCGTTCCTACAAAGCAATTCAATGTAGTTGAATTAATTTCGTTGTCCTGCCTTGGAAACTATATTGAAGTATTTTTCCTTGCAAATTCTACTGGGTTTTTCACAAATTTGTGATAATTCATAACATATATCAACTTTATTATCTCGAAAATGTGAAAAATTTACTGAATAGTACTGCAAATGTTCACTCGTTTTAAATGCACATATGTTTGACCCCAATAGTTCTCTTCAAACAACTACTTAGCATTATGAATCTTTTTTTTCTTCATTCCCTCTTTGGTTTCATAATGAAATGTATGGGAGAAGGGTAAGAAACGAAAATAAGTAACAAAAAAAAGAGCATAATGAATAAGAAAGTGAGGATGTTTCTTTATTTTTTTCATTCTCAGACGGTCTTTCTTTATCATTACTTTCACATACTTTATTTATTTAAATAATATTCCTTCAAGTGAAATCACAATACTGGAAGAGTAGAAAAAGAAAAGCTTTCATTACTTTGAGGACCTTGGAGATGAATATTGAAGAGAAATTCAAGCGCAACTGGTTCTGAAGGTCATTCACATTGCATTTCCTTCTTCTTTTTTCACTGTCAAGGACAGCGGTCAATCCTTCTTCAAGAATTTTTAAAATTCATTACAGAAACTCTATAGATTCAATGAAATGAAAACATAAAGGATTAAAGAAATACAATAAATTACGAGAATGAAAATCAATTTTTCCAGAATATCTCGAGATCTAAGAGAGATGGAAAAATTGATATAATTATGATTTCTAAAGAGAAAAACTAGAACTACACGAAAGATCACTACGAAAAATTATCCATCTCCATTACAGTCTACGATATCTTCAAAAAACAAGATGGATCAATTTTTCTTGAATATAATTTTTCTAAATTGGCCCCGAACTGAGGGATATAGAAGCATTTTTGTGATCACCTTTGCCGCATAAGAGAATCAGAATTATAAGAAATGATGATTTATGAAGATTCACAAAAAAAAAAAAAAAAAACAGTTTTATTCTAATATATTTGAGATTTTTTGGAATTTTTCTGAAATTTTCATGAAACTTTTATAAAATTTTTCTGAAATATATTCCTTTCTTGCAGCTCAAATTTCCCGTCTACGCAGAAAGTCAGAGCCAAAATTTCTTTGTCTCTCTCGATGTTCCAAACATTTGCAAAAAAAACAATTACAAAATGAATAATCTAATTTTTTCATTCATTTTCCAGTGGTTTGGATTCATCCTCATGCTTTCAATGCATTTCTCTCTTAAAAACATTAGCAAGAGGTGGACGAACAATAATTTGCACAATTCATCAACCAAGTGCACGTTTATTCGAGATGTTTGATGCACTTTACACACTTGCTGAGGGCCAGTGTGTTTATCAAGGTTCAACAACTCAATTGGTGCCATTTTTAAGATACCAGGGTCTCAATTGTCCAAGTTATCACAATCCTGCCTCATTCAGTGAGTTTCTTTAAATTCTTATCAGAATTCATATTTACTTTACTTATCGATTTGACAACTTTATCAATTGATTATTCAGATATTCTGCTTAATAGTTTTTCGATTATTTTTTTTTTCGATAGTTCAAGAATTTCCTCTTTAAATTGTGTAATAATTTAATCTTATTCATTATCCAGTTATCGAAGTTTCCTGTGGTGAATATGGTGATAATATTTCAAAGCTCGTGGCAGCAATTAGAAATGGAAAACATGATATACGTGAGGGCTATTTATTTCCTGAATCAAAGGGTGAACATTTAAATAATGCAATCCAAGCTGTTAATGGATTGTCAAAGGATGTTGAAGCTATTGCTGCTCATAATGAAGTTTTTACTGATAAAAATGATGTTAGCAATATCAAGGACAAGTATTTGGATAATAAGACACATGAGAAGCATAATAATGGAGGAATTATTCCTGGTTATGCTACGAATGACATTGCAAAACACAGTGAGTATTTTTTTTGACTCCCTCTTTTTTTCTGGGCTTTATCTCGTAATCTAGAGGTGATAGAGGAATTTTCAGCATATACTTCTTTGTTGGGGCGATTGATAGCCAGCAAAAGATACCTATGAAAGTAACTCTGTTCTTCTCGAATTCCGAGATGGTTCATGAAAATCAAGGAGTCGAGTAATCAGACAAGATGAATTAATCCTGAATTATTTTGATTTTCGCAAGAGATAAAGAAATGTTTCGTAATTGCCTATTTTGTAGTATTAATTATTATCAACTTGAAAAAATAAAAAATTCTCAACATTCCAAGATAATTCATGAGAATCAAAGTTCAAAGTCAAGTTTACTACTGGAAATCAAAAAAGTTACATAAATAAATTGAGCTACAACATTGTATTCATTGATAAATTATTTCAGATGAATTGGTTATATCGATTGAGGAAAAGAAAGACAATATCGATGCTGATGTGGCATTATTGGATGAGTCCACCGTGAGACAACCTGAGAGATATCCAACATCAGAATTAACACAATTTTGGGTCGTACTCAAGAGAACACTGTTATTTAGCAGACGTGACTGGACACTAATGTATCTAAGATTGTTTGCTCATATTCTCGTAGGATTTTTAATTGGTGCACTTTATTATGATATTGGGAACGACGCTGGAAAAGTTTTGAGTAATCTTGGATTTTTATTCTTCAACATGTTGTTCCTCATGTATACGTCGATGACGATTACCATTTTATCTTGTACGTATTTCGATATTCAAGTCAAATCATCATTAATCCATTAAATATTTCGAAAAAATAAGGATGATGGAACTGTTTGGTGATAACCTTTTTTACCCTAGCTCTACGAGCTCTAATTCTTTCTGGAAAAGAGGTGTTCACAAGAAAACTTTTCTCATTTATGATTCTCAAGATATTTGATAGAAATGGATTAATTGTATTGTAGACCGGAATTGATCACGAAATTGAAATAATGAATCGTTTCTTTCACAGTTCCATTGGAGATGCCTGTTTTGATGAAAGAAAATTTCAATCGATGGTATTCATTGAAGTCTTATTACTTGGCAATTACTGTCTCAGATTTACCATTCCAGGTAAGTTTATCAATCCTTTGTTGATATTAATATTTGATGTAATCAGTTTTCACAGAGTCCCTACTTAGTTTGTGGGGTTTGGCCTGAGGATTTTTCAACGAAAATGGGGCATTAAAAAAGGAAATAAATCAATCTTATTTAATAAATCAATTATTTTGCTAATGATCTTCTCTGAATTACTCTGGGCACTCGAAAAAATAGAGAATTTTTCACAAAGATATAGAAAAGCTGTTATCTATTAAATGACATGTTATTTCATTCATTTATCCAGTATCGAAGAAGCTGGATGAGTTTATTTCCTTGTTATTCCTTTTTGGAGAACATTTCGAAGACTGGTGGAGATAGCGCAATTTTCAGCATTAATTTTTTTTTGTAAATGAAAAATTTGAGAAAATTTTGAGAGCTGCAAATAAAGTAGAAATAGAAATGTTGCTATCTCGCTTAGTTTTCGAGATATTTTGAAAAAATGAAAGGAATAAACTTATTCTGTTTTGATTGAATTCCTTTAATAACACTCAAAAATAATTGATTCGTTTCTATCAATTTTATCTAATGAAAAACAATTATTTTCAGGCAATTTTCTGCGTGATGTACTTGGTAATAGTTTATTTCCTAACGAGTCAACCAATGGAGGCAATGAGATTCAGCATGTTCCTTGGTGCCTGTCTACTGATATCCTTCGTTGCCCAGTCAGTTGGTCTCGTTGTTGGTGCAGCAATGAACGTTCAAAATGGGGTATTCCTTGCACCAGTAATGTCAGTGCCTTTCCTTCTGTTTTCTGGATTCTTTGTGAGCTTCGATTCGATACCAGTTTATCTCAGATGGATAACATATCTCAGTTACATAAGATATGGATTTGAGGGTACAGCACTAGCAACTTACTCATTTGATCGTCCAAAATTAAAGTGTCACGCCAAATACTGTCATTTCAAAAATCCAATAACAACATTGGAAGAGCTTGATATGAAAGACGCTGATTTTACGCTCGATATTTTAGCACTTATTTTGATATTTGTTGTTTTAAGAATTGCCGCTTACATGTTCCTTCGTTGGAAACTAAAATCTGCTCGATAATGTAATTTTAATAATTGAAAAAAAAAAAAAACATTCTGTTGAAACAAACGTAAGTTTCAATTGTAAATTTTTCTAATTCAACCAAGATTTGAAGAAAAAAAAATCTTAATCAATGCAATTTAATGCGAATTACACGTGAGAAGAAAATAACTCATAGAGTTCATGGTACGGGTTAAATATCGATTAATGTGTGATTCATGGTTCATCGATGAGCTCGTTATATGATTTGAAAGAAAAAAAACGTAAAGCATAATTTATTGTTATTTTATTGTCACTACGTTACTTTTTAAGATTTACTAAATGACAAATTAAATAAAAATGATATATCAATCAGGGTATAATCGCCGTAATTTTTTCAAGAGACTAATCTACTATTATTACACGAATTCACTTCGAACAAAAGGAAAAGTGCCTTTTTCTTATTCTCGTTCCATTGCTAAACATTCATTAACCAATTTAAAATTGTTATGAATTTTTTTTTTTTAATATATAGGAACAAAAGTTGATCAACTGCACTTGTCTTACTCTTGCCAATATTTGAATAAACAATTAGGAAATGTTGAGAACCAAATAAATAAGTGGGAAAATGATGAAAGAAGTGTCAAAATCATGTTTATTCTTTTGTGAATATGTTTAGAGCGAATAGGCTTAGGTGAAAATACCGAAGATACTTTTTTGCAGTAAATTTTATGATCTATAAAGAAGTCTTCTGATGATTTCTTTGGAATCTCATTGTCGTTGAGATATTCTCAGAAACATCTAATGTGATGTTGATCCAAGAAATGTTCGAAACTTAAATTCCATTTTTTTTTTTGCGAATGTCATTGAAATTTAATTGTTAATTGACATAAAAAGGTCGAGCGTTCCTTTTCTTGTCGAAAATTTTGTTACTCACAAAAATGAGAAAAAATACAGATATTGATATAGCTCTTGAGATATTTTCAAAACAATGCAGATGAAATTGTTGGAATTGAAAGTCATTAGTGGTGAAGGAAAATAGAGTGAATTGTTTTTGGCCATTCATTCGTAAAAAATATCTTGGAAACTAAGCAAACTGATGGAATTTCAGTAGAAAGATTTTTTAGAGAGAAAAATTAATTGTACAATTTTTTTCACAAAAATTCAATTAAGAATGATTGATAAAGATAGAAACACTTGCTTTGTTTTGAGCACTCTTTATACTATAATTTTTAAAAACGTCAAGTAGTAAGATGTGCAGATTTTTGCGAATATCGTCTGAACGAGTAGTTCTAAGAAAATGTAACAGAGGCTTTTTATTGAAAAATTTGATAATCCTCAGAAAATATCTTTGATAAATTTTCCTAAATCTCACAGATTCTAAAATATTATGAATAGAATGTGCAAATGATACTTTGACTCATCTTCATCATTTTACCATTGAAATACTAATAACTCTTTTCATTCTTCGTTAATTATGATTATTTTATTAAATTGTTGAATTTTACGATTGCATTGTTACTTCCATAGCTTAATTTGTGACAATTAAAAATTTATACAAGTCACATTTAGATAATAATTGAAAACTCTGTGGATAATTTATAATAAATATAAATTTTAAGTGAATATGTTGGAAATTTACGTTCATTTTGAACATGAACAAAAAAGTACTGTAATTATTTCATTAATCTACGAGTCAATTGCACAAGATTGCATGCCATATGAGGCTTTCTTTCAATATTCAACCGAAAATTGATTCGAATAGATTGATGAAAGAATATCGGAGCATAAAGATATTGTTTTATACAAAATATTTGTAACAAATAAAGCGAAATTTTTAAAAATAAAAAAATTCACATTCCTTTTATTAATATTTTTATTGAATTTTATTCCGAATACGATAAAGATTCCAGGAAAAATTAAAAACTTCCATTCAATAAATGATGCCGAATGCATATTAATCAATCAATTTTCAACGTTTAGAATAAACTGCATTATTTCTCACGTGTTACGTTTTTTTCTCAAATGTACTCAGCAATAACTAGCATTGAAGTTGAAAACACGAGTGAAATTATATATGCTCATTTATTGCTGAAATTTATTTTTTCGCGTTGAATAATTGTATTTAGATTTATTCACGTGAGGGAATTTAATATCTCATTCTTTTCTCATCTGCATTAACTTCTGCGTCAATTATGATCTATATAGTCTTCCAGTTTCCATTATTATGAGATTCTTGATTATTTATCCATTACGAAATGATGTTGATGATTCATTTTTTGATCAATTCTTCAGGAATATTTTGAAATAGTAGACGAGAGGGAAAGAAAATAGGAAGAGTTTCGCATCATTCTGCGCTTTTCTTATCACGTGGTTACCGAGACATCTTTGCAAATAGTGGAAAATTATTTATTTCTCTCAAATGCCGAGATAGTTTGAAAAACGTGAAAAAAAAGTTTTCTACTATTTTTTGTTTGATCTTCTACAATACAAGTGGGATAAGGAAATTCATGTGATTACGTCTTTATTTTAAGAAAACTCTTTTTTGAAGGCAATAGCAAATAATTTCGGTCGACCCAATAAAATCAAATTGTCAAAAAATGTCAAATTCGTGTCAGAAAAATGCTACAATACCCTTTCAACTCTATCATTGCTGAAGGAAAAAATATCAATTTTCCATCAACAAAATAGTTCCAAAGTCTAAACTTCTTCTGGTTCTTTTGATATCATTGCTACCAGTGTGATCTTATTATACTGTGTGATTCGATCTAACTGACAACTCTCTGAGCTCATCGTTTTCCTATTTTTTTACAAGAAAAAAATGAGACGGATGTTTTATTACAACAGAGTATCACAACGTTGTAATTAAACTTGCCTTAAACAATTTTTCTTCCTCGTTTTGCGAAAAAAAAAGGAAATCATTATTTCACTCCACTATCGTGTCAATTTACTGGCTTATTAAAAATTACAAAACCAATTTGCATAATAAGTTAATTACGATTGTTCAAACACGTGGAAATGATTCTTCGAGGTTTTTTTAAATTGAGATAATGGGAACTGGAAGATTCTATTGAAAATCATTCACCTTATTACTGATGATAGAATGGAGAGTTTTGTTTCTTTCATGTTTGATTTGATTTCCAAAATTGACAACACAATGGGAATTAAATAATTTTTGAAATAATCGAAGAAATGAAGCAAACATTATGATAAGAGCAACTAATGTTTAAAATCAAAATTTGAAGTTTTCGTGGATATCATGGAAATTATTAGATTAATAGAAGAATTAATATAAGAATATTAGATTGGTTTGAATAGGCATCCTCGTATATCTGATGGCTTCTCAGAGATTCACGAGTTAATTTAAATTTAATTTTTGAATTAATTTAATTTTTAAATTGATTTTTAAATTTAAAAAAGTGAATAATTATAGAATATAATTGTTCAGATTTTTCTGAATATTTCTGAAGCTGTTGGGCTTTGACAAATCCAGTAGTGAAGAGGTAAAACAAGATAAGTCTCTTTTCTTCTCATTGAGTTTTTTGAAAATACCTTAGAAAATAACCGAGAAAGAGTAATTTTGCCCTGAAACTCTTTTGTAACTCTTGAAATTCTCTACAAAAAAAGATTAGTAATATCACCTTATCTCGCTTAGTTTCCGAGAAATTTCTTTCGGAATGACCTCAAAGACAACTCGATTTATCCTGTTTTACCTCTCCACTACTGAAATAATCAAGCAGCTTCTTTCATAGGAAATATAATGCTATACGAAAAAGTTCAAGACCAAATTCAATGTAAGTTCAATGATTTCTGAGACATTTGTGAATTACGTGGATATTTCTCGTTTCTCGCAAATATCTGGGGAAATCTGGGGTTGAGCGAGTTTAAAAAGAGAGATTTTAAGAAAAAAAATTATTACACGAAAAAAGTCTTATGGAAATTTCTCGAAACATCGACAATTCGGTAGTAATTAATGCCAGAAATTCAATCACTTGACCACTGCAATAGTCAACTCATAAAGATAATTAAAAAACTGTATATCGAAAAAAAGTGAAAAGTGGAGAAAAGAACTCAAGTGAAATCATAAACATGAAATATTATTATTACATATGACAAAAAAATTTCAATTCAACTGTTTATAGGGTAACATGACCAATAGATGGACGGTTAAGGAAATATTAGATTTTATTAATTCATATGAAATAGGCAAATCACGTTGAAAAGTTGCAGAAAAGAATGATGTACAGAAAAATATACAGTGAATCGACTAAAAATCAATTAGACTTGAATAATGTAGAAATAATTGAAGAAAATCAAGGAAAAACTGGAAAATAACTTGAACCCCAATAGATGGACAGTTACATATTATCAGTGATATGATTTTAAATTTTGATAAATCGGTATGTAATAAATACTTCATAAATCTATATGAATGTAATACTCGGGAGTTGACATGAACAGTATAAGAATCATTCATTTATTTATGAAAATCCGCGATAATAGAAACCGTCCATCTTTTGGTCAGTGTCCATCTATTGGTCGTGTGACCCTATTGTACGTAAAAAAAATGTTGAAGTAGATACAATGCAATGACATTACTCCCTCATTGTTTATTTCCACTTGATTCCGTACTTTCGTGTGTTATGAAAAAAACTCGCGCAATTGATAGTGTGACTTTGATCATCAACCATGACTCTACATCATGTTTATCAGACATTGCGAAAAGTTCCGATGCGCAATTTTTGTCTGTTTACAGAGAAAAAAATTGATAAGGGCTTAATGGGATGATTCGGTGGAGTAGTCGAGACGCTTCATCGATCGTCTTGACTCTGCGGGTGAAAAGTGGCACACTGAGCAACACAATTCATGTAGTTTGTTTGATAATTCATAAGTACGGAGAGAAAAATGTTTTCTTAATTTAAGAATGTGCAGTCACTTAATTTAAGTGACCTGCCATTCTTAAATTAAGTGACTTTTCTCACTTAAATCAAGTGACTTTTTCTTTTTTAATTTGAGGAAGTGAAACTCACTCAAATTAAGTGAGATTTCTCACTTAAATCAAGTGAATTTTTCTTTCTTAATTTAAGAAAGGAAAACTCACTTAAATTAAGTGATTTTTCTCACTTAAATCAAGTGACTTTTTTTTTTTAATTTAAGAAAGTAAAACTCACTTAAATTAAGTGATTTTTCTCACTTAAATCAAGTGACTTTTTGTTTTTAATTTAAGGAAGTAAAACTCACTCAAATTAAGTGACTTTTCTCACTTAAATCAAGTGAATTTTTCTTTCTTAATTTAAGAAAGTAAAACTCACTCAAATTAAGTGACTTTTCTCACTTAAATCAAGTGAATTTTTCTTTCTTAATTTAAGAAAGTAAAACTCACTTAAATTAAGTGACTTTTCTCACTTAAATCAAGTGATTTTTGTCACTTAAATCAAGTGAATTTTTCTTTCTTAATTTAAGAAAGTAAAACTCACTTAAATTAAGTGATTTTTCTCACTTAAATCAAGTGACTTTTTCTTATTTAATTTAAGGAAGTAAAACTCACTTAAATTAAGTGACTGCACATTCTTAAATTAAGAAAACATTTTTCTCTGTGTACGGAAAAAACCATTGAAAAATAAAAATTAGTAAGGATCATTGAGCGAAGCATCTATCATTCTCATCTATGATAATAAAATTGATGGAATTTCCAATTTTCATCAATTTCCTTGGAAAAGAGCGGAAAATTACTGCTCAAGAATCACATAAAAAATCAATTTTGCTTCAATCATTTTCAAGATGTAATGAAAAGGATTTTTTTCAAATTTTCTAAAACTTTGTCAATTAAAATTTTTTATTCTTTAGTTTTCACATAATCTATAAAACAATTATTATAAATTTAAAAAAACTTTTTTCATACAATTATTTTTAATTGAAAAATAAGAGAATCAGTTTCTTAAAGTACTTATTATTTCATTATTAAAAAGCCACAAGTAAGAGTGAAATAATGAATGAATTAAATTAATCAATAAAGAAGAAAATTGAAAATTAATTAGATAAAATTGTCCGAAACAAGGTAAATTTAAGAATCGTATTGGTGACAAATATAGAGGATTGAAGTCAACTATTACGAGAAACTCGAGAATAAACAGAACGGAGCGGAGTTAGTTTTAGTACGCGTTGAGTGTTTGAAGCGTCGAGTAATGCTACGGGCTATACACCCCTTTTGCAGTTTAATCTAATTTTCCTCTGAATAAAAAGACAAATAAATAAATGAGAATTATTTTCATCCCACGATTTCTCATTCTCAGCCTAACTATCAAAGAGATCCATTCAGTTCTCTTGATGAGCCAAAGCGAATAGACGTAGTGAATTTGTTTTTGTTTTTTGTGAAAGTGTTATGAGACATTAAAAGTAAATTGAGGTAAAACGTTTGAAATGCAAGTGCCAATATTAATGTTACACATTGTCACTCATCGAATCACTTCCTGTTTCCTGTTGCACTATCACACGATTGAAATTTCAAGAATTATTATTTTAGTGGTAATGTGAAAAAAAGGAAAAATTACGATTTCTTTCGTTTCTCCGTTTTTATGGAATTTTGATGAATTGATGGAAAATGGAGAAAATTTTTTGGAAATAAGTCATTACCAAAATTCTTTCATTCCATATAGTTTCCGAGAATTATCTGAAAATTGATTGTTTTTGATATTCTGCTTCTCTCCTCAAGTTTTCATAAAATATCGCAGAAAATGTGAGAGATCGATTAATTTTTGCAATACTGTTTTTCAAAAAAGGTCTCTACGAAAATTCCCATATTTTTCTTAATTCCTGAGAAATTCTATAAAACTGAATTCATACACTCTTGATTATTTTTTAATTTCTCAAATGAGTTCATAGATTCTTGTTTTAATTTCTAATACAACTTTCATCACTTCCGTTTTGTCCACTTGCTGACAGATGAAATGACATTCATTATCTCTATCACAGCTTTGATACTCAGATAAAAACTCCGAAAAATCTGCGAAATATTATTTTTAATGGTCTCTTCAAAATATTCCTTCGAAGAAGACAATATCTTTCTGTGACATATTATCTGCTGAATTGAACAATAAATTTTTTGATAACTTTTTTTAATGATTTTATCGAACACACTATTTTCCTCATCAGATACTTCACATTGTCACTTTGATTGATAAAATGAAAATATAAAAAATGTGACTCAAGTGTAAAAAAAATTTAGTTTACAAAAAATAAAGGAAAAAAATTGCAATTCATTGGGTTAAATGAATATTATTATTCTCGTACGGGAAAAATATTCACGATAGCTTATAAAAAAAAAAATTCAATGAATAATTAATAAATATCATTGATGCATGAATTTCTCTGTACACTGTCGCAAAGTTCGACGTAACTTCTCCCACCAAAAACATCAGTTTTTCCAGTATTATTTTCCGTAGTCAACTTTAGTCACGTTTTTACTATGAATTTTTAATATTTTTTCATTTTCAGAGTACTCAAAAAAAACTGAAAAATTGAAAACTCACTGCTGCATCAATCATCATGAAGGTCGATGAATTGAATATTTGAAATTACACTTCTATTTTCATTGAAATAAAAAGTAATGACAATGACAGAGAAAGAAAAGCATGAGGACAATGCAATCTGCATTCTTCCTGTTGGACACGCGACCAGAATGCTGCCAGTAGACATAGAATTCTCGGATTTAACTTACAACGTACCAAATGGAAGGAAGGGTCAGTAAAACACTTCACTGAATCATTTCTTTCATCATTAAATAATCCATAATATAAAAAAGCATGGGACATTTTCTCTCATCACTTATCCTAATATATATTATAGATATACTATCGGGGAGAGTGGGGCAAAATGGACCCAAAAGATGAGATGCCTCGAGATTTTTTAAAAAGCAGCGGTTGCTTCAAAAAATCTGAAAAAATTTACAAACAATATACATATGCTGGAGAATTTACTCAAATTTTTTCAAATTTTTTCATCGAATCCTTCATTCTGAAAAAAATTCCTTAATCATGTGACTATGAAGGTCCATTATGCCCCACTCTCCCCTACTATATATATAGTATATATATAATATAATATATAATATAATATAATATATTATATATATTATATTATTATATATTATATAATAATATAATATAATATATTATATTATATTATATATACTATATATATAGTATAGTATATAATATAATTTAGTCTCTAAAAAGTCTATGTTAGGACCTCAGAAATGAAGGGGCTTAAGTCCAGAGACTTGCTCCTTTTTGATTCTAAAATGCATTAATTAAAAAAAAACGTATTTCTTCCTCAAACAGGCAAATTGCTGCTTTTTGTACGTGAAAATGCGCTTCACATTCATTTTTCTTCATTTCAATGACGGTCAATTCAGAAATATGTGTAAAAATATATATAAATTTTCAAGAGCACCATGCAAAAAAAGACCCAAAGTCTAGTAGAAAAAAAACTCGAACAAGAGAAAAAAGAAAAATAACTTGTTAAAATCAAAAGAAATTTTTTGTAATTCATTTTAACAAAATCCAAGTTATAAAATATCATTAACCCGTGACTTTGGTAAATGACCCGGAAAGAGTATTCATCATGATCGAATTTTAATTTCGAATATTTTGAATATTTATAAAAAATAAGATGAATTCAAATTTATTCTAATTTAACGGCTTGGCAAATTATGCAACTGGAGGTGTCAAATTATTTTTAAGGAAATGTATGGCATGTGGAATTATTATGTAATTATTTAATACATAATCCCATCATCGAATTGAGAGAATTATTGAAGTTTGTGATTTTTAGAGATTAGTTTACTCGACTCCAAACAGTTTTCCGCGAATATCTCATAATTCGTTGGGGATTGAGAACTTTGTGTAATAACTTTTTTCATTTCCACCAGAAAAAAGGAGATTACGAGATATATTCTATCTCTTCCATATTCTGAGATATCTTCTTCCAAAAAACAATTCTTAAAAAAATTCCTCTATGAATGAAGTTCCCAGATATTTCACAAAAAGTGCGGACGTGAATCGATCAAGTACGAGAAATTTCACTTTGTCATTAGTTTTTATCGTCTCATTAACTCAAACGACTTTGAGAAATTTTGATGACGACATTTTTGGTTCGGAAAAACTACAATAGAGTTTCTTAAAATTTTGCTTTATCTGCCACTGATTTTCATGTAGAATAGAAAATATAATCTGATCTCAAATTTGATTCTTTGTTTCTTACACAGAGAAAAATGTTTTCTTAATTTAAGAATGTGCAGTCACTTAATTCAAGAATGGCATGTCACTTAAATTAAGTGACTTCTCTCACTTAAATCAAGTGCCTTTTTCTTTCTTAATTTAAGAAAGTAAAACTGACTTAAATTAAGTGACTTTTTTCACTTAAATCGAGTGAGTTTTTGCACTTAAATCAAGTAACTTTTTCTTTCTTAATTTAAGAAAGTAAAACTGACTTAAATTAAGTGACTTTTTTCACTTAAATCAAGTGAGTTTTCTCACTTAAATCAAGTAACTTTTTCTTTCTGAATTTAAGAAAGTAAAACTCGCTTAAATTAAGTGACTTTTTTCAGTTAAATCAAGTAAGTTTTCTCACTTATCAAGTAACTTTTTCTTTCTTAATTTAAGAAAGTAAAACTCACTTAAATTAAGTGACTTTTTTCACTTAAATCAAGTGAGTTTTTTCACTTAAATCAAGTAACTTTTTCTTTCTTAATTTAAGAAAGTAAAAGTCACTGAAATTAAGTGACTTTTCTCACTTAAATCAAGTGACTTTTTCTTTCTTAATTTAAGGAAGTAAAACTCACTTAAATTAAGTGACTTTTTTCACTTAAATCAAGTGAGTTTTTTCATTTAAATCAAGTAACTTTTTCTTTCTTAATTTAAGAAAGTAAAAGTCACTGAAATTAAGTGACTTTTCTCACTTAAATCAAGTGACTTTTTCTTTCTTAATTTAAGGAAGTAAAACTCACTTAAATTAAGTGACTTTTTTCACTTAAATCAAGTGAGTTTTTTCACTTAAATCAAGTAACTTTTTCTTTCTTAATTTAAGAAAGTAAAACTCACTTAAATTAAGTGACTTTTTTCACTTAAATCAAGTGAGTTTTTTCACTTAAATCAAGTAACTTTTTCTTTCTTAATTTAAGAAAGTAAAAGTCACTCAAATTAAGTGACTTTTCTCACTTAAATCAAGTGACTTTTTCTTTCTTAATTTAAGGAAGTAAAACTCACTTAAATTAAGTGACTTTTTCACTTAAATCAAGTGACTTTTTCTTTCTTAATTTAAGAAAGTAAAACTCACTTGAATCAAGTGAGTTTTCTCACTTAAATCAAGTGACTTTTTTTTCTAAATTTAAGTGACCTGCACATCCTTAAATTAAGAAAACATTTTCCTCTGTGTATTTACTGCTTCTTTACTGCTTCGCTACTTCTACTTCATTTCCCTCAATCGGTACACAGAGAGAATTTTTCGGACTGTGGAACTAAAAATATAGCAGGAAAGACCTTGACTATGAAATATATTAACAGCAAACAAATTTTTATCAAGTACAGCTATTAGATAGTACACATAACTATAATTTAGCTGATTTAGCTATAATTATAGGTGCGATTATCAATTTGGAATAGTTCATTTTCACTTTTAAGGGATAGTCATGCTAGTAGGAAAAAATCTCCTCAGTGTAGGGCGACGGATTTGTAATCCCAAGGATTTTTGTTTTTTCTTTTGGCTAGACTCCCTAGTGGGAGTTTTATGTGCCAGTAATCCAAAGGTTTTGGCTTCGTTATCTGGTCTTAGTCGATTGACACTACTGCGACATTCTCACATGTAATTTGCCTGCAAACACACCATGAACCCCCATTGTTCATTAGCATATCCTTATCACCGGACAAGGATATGCTAATTGTCGGGAGTTTGGACGAAATCGATTAAGAAATTCTTGAAATAAAAAAATGAATCGAAAATTGAAAATCATCGATTTTTCGAAAACTGTTATGCCAATTTTGATCATATAGGGCTTAAAATGAAAAGTTCACTGATACGAATATACTGACGAAATCTCAAGTTCCTAGGCCAAATCATATCAGGTAGTTCTCAACAAAAAGCCAGCATTTGGCAATTTTCACGTTTGTAAAGCTTCCATTTGAAAGGAAAAACGCCGGAAATTGATTAAATTGATTTTTGATACACAGAGAAAAATGTTTTCTTAATTTAAGAATATGCAGTCACTTAATTTAAGTGACCTGCCATTCTTAAATTAAGTGACTTTTCTCACTTAAATCAAGTAACCTGCCATTCTTAAATTAAGTGACTTTTCTCACTTAAATCAAGTAACTATTTCTTTCTTAATTTAAGAAAGTAAAAGTCACTTAAATTAAGTGACTTTTTTCACTTAAATCAAGTGAGTGTTCTCACTTAAATCAAGTGACTTTTCTTTCTTAATTTAAGTGACCTGCACATTCTTAAATTAAGAAAACTTTTTTCTCTGTGTATTATTAATATTTTTAAAATAAACATAATTATGCACTCTGATGAGTTCCACGCAGAGTGGTCGAAACGTTGGTGCCTTGAATCATAATAAGAAGTAAATTCAAAATCAAAACCTTCTTTGGGAGTGACCATGATGGCCGATAACATATCCTCTAATAATAACAAAAACGCCGGAGCCCGGTGAATCCCTCATAGGTGGACCAATCTACACTGAGAAAAAAAATATATTTGATTGAGAAATAAAAAGATTTGAAATTTCCAATATCCCGCGAACTTTAAATTAAATATAAATATCATTACACTGAGGAAATAATGCTTTCTCTCAAAAATTGAATTTCTTGAAACTGAGAAGAGTCAACAATTATCAATTTTTAGAAATTAGCCGATTGGAATTAATTCAATTTTTATTAGTTATTTAGAACGACTTGAAGATTTTTCAAAATGATCATTTAATTGCTTGTTCCAGCAATAAATATACTCTTTTCAAAGAAAATTTTTTACGTCAATCAATTAATTGATCAAAAAATTCACTTTCTTTTTCTTCAATTCAACGACAAATTTTTTCAATAAAATAATTTTTTTCCCTCAGTGTAGGGTCAACATGAATATGGCAACGTTAAACGAACAAGGAAAAATAGAATAAACTGCTTGTCATAGCATCTAATGGATAGACTTATTCAACTTTCGTTTCGAATGTGGTCATCAGTACCCCATCAATGTTCAAGCCCTTTTTATGTCGTCAGTCATTCTATTTACATTTACATTCACTTCAGTGAATATCAAATGGCTGTGCCTCTAGACTCTTTCTAAAGTTCCAAAAAATCATGGGGGTCACGAAAAAAAATAAATGGAAACTAGGCAAATATACAACTATTGTAGTCTCGTACATAAAATATTCTTTCTATATTGGACCTCGTTTTTATTCAGCATTTGAATCACCATGTGCTAATTTTTTCTCCCATCACTCCAAGCTTTGTCAGAGGAGAAAATTAAAATTGCGTTTTTATACTGCAGTTGAACAATGAGCAATTGTTTTTATTGTTCATTCTTTAGTTGTATTCTGATAGATCCAAGGTGTTTTTTTTCCTCGGAAAAATAACGAGTTTAAGACGTAAATGGGGATTATTTCGAAAATACCTCAGAAACTACTGGATTTACGGAAATTCATCTGGAAACCTTTTTGTAGTCAATGAAATTTTCTACAAAAAAGGTCCTTCGATATTCCCCCCCCCCCCCCCCCCTGAATGTACTCGTTTCGGAAATAGTAGCAATATTAGCTTGTTATCTGCTGTTATTACTGTGATTTTACATATTTCTCAGAAACTATTGAATTGTAAATTCATCAGAATTCACACTTAAGATCGCTTCTTCTTCCCTAAAAATCTATTTTTTTGGCGCTCTGAGAAACTCGGTTAATCAATTTTTCGATTTCTTCTTTAGAAAAGCGGATCGTTTTGGTTTGTGAACAAAAAATAATGGAAAATAAGATTTCTTGCCCATTGAACCCCTTTTACTCAAACTGGTGTTACGGAACTATCGAATACTGTTATCGAAACTATTGAAAATGATCGATAGGGAATAAATGTGAAATCGTTATTTTTTATTATATATGTATATATTGAAGAAAGGAGTCGATTCATCTATTTTCACGCTACGATTGCTCTTTTGGAGAATGGATTCTGAGAAAATCGTAGCTCCAAAAGTTCGAGTCATCAAGAATTTTTTTTTCTCAGAGAGTTTTTCAGATTTATGTTTTTCCATTCATCTTCTTTTATTAATATATTTTCCAAATATTCCAAAAGTTAGTAGCTCTTAAATTCATTTTAAAGAAAAGGATCTTTGAATATTTTTCTCTAAATTCAAACGCTTTGAAGATAATGATAAAATCTGCACGGAATTTCCAAATCATCTTTTTACAGCCATTACTTGTTTTTTGATTTTATTGGCAATAAAACCTCGAATAATTCGTCAATTTGCTGCATGAAGGGAAGAAGCTTTTCTAAATTCTGTGAAGTAATTTTTTTCTCATTTTTCTCAATTTACAATGAACATTAAAGTTATTTTTCTCCAGTATATTTTTTTCCATCAATTTTTTGAGATACAATAGGAACAATTATTTCGCAAATTGGATTAATTCTCTATTCGAATTTTTACTCAACAATAATTTAATTATTACAGCACTCTCTCTCGTTTATGTCCCCAAAATTTAACAAAATTTGAATTATGTAAATAATGCATCAGAACTTTGACCAATCGAATTCTAAATTTGCATATGCAAGTCATTCTCTTGTGCCGAAGTTCATCTTTTTTTTCCTGTTTTTCATAATTTTAATGGGGAAAAAATCATTCATTTTTATAAACTTGTCTTTCTTTGAGGATACACGTTCAATTTTTAGAAAAAAATTATCCTGAGAATACGAATCATGTTGGAGAAGTAATTGTATCGGTAACAGTCTAGAATATTGAATTTTGTTGACGAAAACGTGATGTGCCTTTGAAATAATCTTTTTCAATTCAAAGCTGTGGAAACTTTCTTTTTCAATCCAGTTGAATATCCAAAGATTATCCTTGAAATGATGCAATTTGTAATAGAAATGAAAAAAAAAAATTGAGTCCCTGATTCCGGTATAAAGTAAGAGTACTCTGCGAATATTTTTCACATTTCTGAATTTAGGATAATTTATACACAGAGAAAAATGTTTTCTTAATTTAAGAATGTGCAGTCACTTAATTTAAGAATGGCAGGTCACTTAAATTAAGTGATTTTTCTCACTTAAATCAAGTGACTTTTTCTTTCTTAATTTAAGAAAGTAAAACTCACTTAAATTAAGTGACTTTTTCACTTAAATCAAGTGAGTTTTCTCACTTAGATCAAGTAACTTTTTCTTTCTTAACATAAAAAAGTAAAACTGACTTAAATCAAGTGAGTTTTCTCACTTAAATCAAGTGACTTTTTCTTTCTTAATTTAAGAAAGTAAAACTCACTTAAATTAAGTTTTTCACTTAAATCAAGTGAGTTTTCTCACTTAGATCAAGTAACTTTTTCTTTCTTAATTTAAGAGAGTAAAAGTCACTTAAATTAAGTGACTTTTCTCACTTAAATCAAGTGACTTTTTCTTTCTTAATATAAAAAAGTAAAACTGACTTAAATCAAGTGAGTTTTCTCACTTAAATCAAGTGACTTTACTTTCTTAATTTAAGTGACCTGCACATTCTTAACTTAACTGACTGCACATTCTTAAATTAAAAAAACATTTTTCTCTGTGTAAGAGAATCTATTCAGGGAATAGAATTTTCTATAAAAAAAGGTCCAGAGATCCATCCTGCAAAATTCAATCGTTTTCTCAGATCTTCACGAATTCATCTGAATCCAATTTTCATATTTTGTTTTATTTACTTTTCAGGTACAAAATTAATTCTCAGAGGTATAAGTGGGCAGTTTAAATCTGGTGAATTGACTGGAATCCTTGGTCCATCTGGCGCAGGAAAATCAACCCTCTTGAATATTCTCGCTGGCTACAAGTAAGAATCTATAAATAGAGTCACACTACCAATAGATGGACGATTTCTATTATCGAGGATTTTCATAAATAAATGAATGATTCTTATACATTTCACGTCAATTCCTGATTATTACATTCATATAGATTTATAAACTATTTATTCCATACCGATTGATCGAAATTTAAAATCATACCACTGCAAATATGCAGCTGTCCATCTACTGGGGGTTCACGTTATTTTCCAGTTTTTCCTTGATTTTCTATAATTATTTCGACATTATTCAAATCTAATTGATTTTTAGTCAATTCATTGTATATTTTTCTGTACATCATTCTTTTCTGCAACTTTTCAACGTGATTTGCCTATTTCATATGAATTAATAAAGTCTAATATTTTCTTAATCGTCCATCTATTGGTCATGTTACCCTACACTGAGAAAAAAATTGTGGTAAAAACTATCAAATATCAATACCATTGGTCCTTGGCCAATATATTCGTTAGTTCGAACATATTAACTGACTAGTTGAATTGACTAAATTCAGTAGATTCAAGATTTTTTTTGATTATTTCAACGAAATATTTGCTGAGGATCAATTGCATCAATATTCGATAGTTTTTACCACTATTTTCTTCTCAGTGTAAATAAATCAATAATAGACCGACGGCAGTGGCTGGGTGGTTGGAGCGGGGAGTTTGGCATGCAGAAATCCTGGGTTCGAAACCCGACGAGTGGAAGCCCAAAATTTAAAAAAGCTCTAATTTCACAGTTTCGCTCAAGCGAGCGGGAGTCTCGCAAGAGACGACTGTACCGTGAGGGCATCAGTTACCGGACAGTTGAGGCAATGGTCCCGGTTCCCGGACAAGTTAGAATTAAATTATTAAAATAATACGAAATTTCAGTTAAATGAATCAAATGATTTACTTGATTATTATTGCAACATTTTGCAAGTATTGAAAAACTAGATTTTTTCACTTGAATATTAATTATTAGTATATTTTACTGCAGCATCCGGAAACTGGGACCCGTAGAGCAATCGGGTCCACCATGGTACCTGGGCAAGTTTTCCTCAAAAAATGAGGTTTTCCCTCGTCCTCCGGCGAATGCGGTACAGCGGACAGGGACAAATGTAAAAAAGGGCGAGGGGGCATACATATGGAATAAATAAAAATTAAAAAAAAAATCAATAATGAAGTGGTAGGGGGAAATTCAGTTTTTAAAGAATATCTCGAAAACTAAAAGAGATAGCGACATTTTTGAAAATAATTTTTTTTCTAGAGGAAAATAAGATAAATAAAAAATCATCACAAGAGTCTTATTATCTTTCTCACTCTCCAAGATATTCTCCAAGAATGGACGAGATGAAAAATAGAATTCAGTAGTGAAGAGATAAAACAGGATAAATCGACTTATCTTTGAGGTCACTTTGAAGGAAATATCTTGGAAACTAAGCGAGATAAGGTGATATTACTCATCTGTTTTTGTAGAGAATTTCAAGAGTTACAAAAGAGTTTCAGGGCAAAATTGCTCTTTCTCGGTTATTTTCTGAGGTATTTTCAAAAAATTTAATGAGAAAAAAAGAGACTTATCTTGTTTTACTTCTTCACTACTGAATTAAGTATCCTGTCAGGCTTCTTCACTACAGAATTCACTAGTTGAAATTAACCGCGAAGTTTTCAATTGAATCGGCAAGAAATATATCGAATTTTCAATGAAATCCTAAGAAAATTATGATTTCCTATCTATACCTATAGGTATCGATGAATATAGTGATATTAATTTTTTCTGTCTTCCTTGGTTCGCCCTATTTCGTGAGAAGGAATGAATACATTTCAACTCGTAATGAATATTGAATAGCGGTTATTCAAAAATTTTGACTGATAATCACCCGGCAAAGGGAAGTATTACACTGAGGGAAAAAAATGATTTTATTGAAAAAATTTTTCTTCGAATTAAAGAAAAAGAAAAACGAATTTTTTGATCAACTAATTTATTGACGTAAAAATTCTTCTTTGAAAAGAGTATATTTATTGTTGGAGCAAGCAATAAAATGATCAATTTGAAAAATCTTCAATTTGTTCTGAATAACTTATGAAAATTGAATTAATTCCAATCTACTAATTTCTAAAAATTAATAATTATTGATTCTTCTCAATTTCAAGAAATTCAATTGTTGGGAGAAAGCATTTTTCCCTCAGTGTAATGATATTCATATTCAATTTAAAGTTCACGTGATATTGGAAATTTCCAATCTTTTTATTTCTCAATAAAATATTTTTTTTTCTCAGTGCAATTACAGGAAAATCATCTTCTTCAAAGCTACCCCTTTCACTCCTATCTTTTTTCTAAAAACAAATGTCTCTCTTGGGTAAAGACTGTCTTATGCGCGTATTGTTTTCCTTTTTTGTTCACAAGTGCTTTCATTCCGGAGATAGTCACTTTTGATTAATTTTCCCCGAAAATGAACCAATAATTAGCGAATATAACGTTTCTAATTACTATAAAGGAGGATAAACTACATTCATGTGGAGGATCTTCCGCAGAAGACACACGGCAGTTGAAATCCTCCAAATCGATACATCATTGCACTTGATAGAGTAAAATAAATTTTCGTCTAATTTTCTGCAAGCTTCCGAGTCACGCAAAATGACCTAGCGAATTTGTTAGGATTTCTTCCTGATTTCATTCAAAAAATTTCGGGAAAAATTTTCACAGAAGGAATGGTCTTGAATTTTTAGTCAAAATAGTCGAAATCTTGGAATCTATTCAAACATCAATTGCGACACATGTTTACCATCGAAAGATTGATTTGATTGAAAATTCCTCTCTCCAGTTAGAATCAACGAGGAATCCAATCGTCTCAGAAACTCTCATTACTGTCTCTGTCTTGGATGAACCGGTAAATCTTAAATTAACAAATTCAACCTTGACGTCTGCATTTCTTAATAACAAGTGATAATAATTTTCCGTTGACAAATAAAAAATTCCTTGAATGAATTCGAAGAAAACCAATAATATGATGGATCATGATCGCTGCAATTCAATTGTAATCCAATCAATTTTCCCAAGCCAATCCATCATTATAGATCTTTCCGCATGTATTTGAGATGATGTTCAATTGAAAAAGAATGCTTTTTCAGTATAAATCTCGACATTTTTCGCAGATTGTTTTGAAATATCTTTGAAATGAATATTTAGATTGTATGTGTGTGTGTTGCGTGATTATCGGATGTTCGAGAAGAGCCGACGCCGAAAAGCCGAGAAAATTCGCTGAGATCATGTGAGAGAGACAAAGTCCAACGTACGAGTTTGTGAGACACAAATGCGATGAAACCGATTGTGGCTAATGGACTCGCTGAGCAATTCTACTAGAGAAGTGTACGTGTATATGTGAGAGGTGGCGCGGAAAATATCGTTTTTGAATTGTCGCGTATGCGCTTACACAGAGAAAAATGTTTTCTTAATTTAAGAATTTGCAGTCACTTAATTTAAGAATGTGCAAGTCACTTAAATTGAGAAAGATAAGTCACTTGATTTAAGTGAGAAAACTCACTTGATTTAAGAGAGAAAAATCACTTAATTTAAGTGATTTTTACTTTCTTAAATTAAGAAAGAAATAGTTACTTGATTTAAGTGAGAAAAGTCACTTAATTTAAGTGAGTTTTACTTTCTTAAATTAATAAAGAAAAAGTCACTTGATTTAAGTGAGAAAAGTCACTTAATTTGAGTGAGTTATCTCTTTCTTAAATTAAGAAACGAAAAGTCACTTGATTTAAGTGAGAAAAGTCACTTAATTTAAGTGAGTTTTACTTTCTTAAATTAATAAAGAAAAAGTCACTTGATTTAAGTGAGAAAAATCAATTGATTTAAGTGAGAAAAGTCACTTAATTTGAGTGAGTTTTACTTTCTTAAATTAAGAAAGAAAAAGTCACTTGATTTAAGTGAGAAAAGTCACTTAATTTGAGTGAGTTATCTCTTTCTTAAATTAAGAAACGAAAAGTCACTTGATTTAAGTGAGAAAAGTCACTTAATTTAAGTGAGTTCTACTTTCTTAAACTAAGAAAGAAAAAGTCACTTGATTTAAGTGAGAAAAGTCACTTAATTTAAGAATGGCAGATCACTTAAATTAAGTGACTGCACATTCTTAAATTAAGAAAACATTTTTCTCTGTGTAATAAAACCATTAATCAATTACCTTCTGAATGAGTTATTATCATTTTGTTGATTAAACACTCATTCTCCCGGAATCCTGTCCTCCAAATCAAACGCATAACCGGACGCTAAAAAGGGAATCAAAAAAGAATTTCAAGAAAACGTTTTCATTGAAAATTTAATGATCTGCAAAAAAAGCTTTCATTAGGAATCTTCCTACACCTCGTGGTTCACGAGATATTCTTGAATCGATCATAGAAATCGGGCCAAAATGGACCTGTGAGACAAAATAATTCGGGACATTTTTTTGAAGTGAGGGCTTCCACAAAAAATTGACAAAATTACTCAATAATGTAAATATTTTGGAGCATTTTCTCGAAATTTTCAGATCGTCCGTAAGCTCCACGACTCAAACGAAGACCTGGAGTAGTTTGCTCCAGAGCTCCATTTTACCCCATCTGCTCCATAGATAAATTTCCTAACTTATTCTATCCCACAACACCAGTAATAAATTGCCATTCTCTTTTTTTACTTCAGGTCAGAAGGGACTGCTGGAATTATAAAAATCAATGGATTGAGTGTTGATACGAAGCGATTGAAGAAATTATCATGCTACATAATGCAGGAAGACTTGTTGCAGCCAAAACTCACCGTTCATGAGGCCATGAAATTTGCGGCTGATTTGAAATTAGGACAGAGTGTAGATGAAAGGGCTAAAGAAGTTGTTGTATGTAAACATTCAATTCCAAATTTAATTAATCTACTTTTCATTCATTAGATATAAATCGATTTGTGTTGATCCATCAAGTGGTAAAGTGGTAAAAAGTGAGTGAATCACATGTTGACTGAAATATCATTGGAAACGGTCATTTATGAGAAATTTTCAAGGAAAATTTTATGTAACCCATTCAATTTTCTACAAAAAAATCTCTCCTGAAAATTCTCTCCAATTCTACTTAGGTTGACGCTATTTGCACAATGATATATAATTACTTATAATATTAATTATGGTATATAATATAATAGTAATTATGATTAAGTATAATTAATAATTTTAATTATATTTAATAAATATTTATAATTATTATATTTATTTAATGGCGACATTGTCTCGTGGATGGGAGGTGGTGAAAAGATGTGAGAATCAAAAATTCGATGGTAAATATAGTAACTCGCAATAGCTCAGCGGTTTTTGTTTGTTTCGTTTCAAAAAGCAAGTTTTATTATCAACATTCTATATAGTTACAGTTACACTTGTAGAGAAACCGACTTACAAACTACAAAACCTTAAAGATTATACTATATGTGCTGCGCCTAGCAGTCTCAATAGTCTACCCTATTTTTATTTTTATTTTATTATCAATCCTTAACATTTTTTGTTCAGAAATCTTAGAAGAAACAGGTTATTCAATGTCATGACTTTTTATCTCTTTGGTAAAACAATTTAACGAAAAATCCAAAGTACTTTAATCCAAAGCACTTTAAATAGCTCAGCGGTAGAGCACCTGACATGTAATCAGAGGGTCGTGGGTTCAAATCCTGCTTGCGCATTACATATTTTTTCCGGAATTTGATTCTCTTAAAAATTTATTAATAAAAATTAATTTATTAATAAATTTATTTGTTTAATGGTTTTATTTGTGTATAGTATTATTTGTAGGGTGCAAATAGCCATAACCTTCTACTTATTTTGAAAATAAAAACTTTGTAATCACTCCTAATATTTCACTATCCAATTCATTCTCTTATTGATAAAATGATTGTGATAATTTTTCATTGATTTCAGATAGATGGAATTTTGGAAACTTTAAGACTGAAAAACGCAAGAAATACTATTGCGGAAAAACTATCCGGTGGAGAGAAAAAGAGATTGTCAATTGCATTAGAGCTTGTTAATAATCCTTCAGTTATCTTCTTGGATGAACCAACAACGTAATTATTGATTGATGTATTTCCTTGAAGAATTTTTTGATTAAAACAAATGATGGAATGTGTAAATTATGAAATTGCAATTTCGTAATTATTCCTGTGTATTGTCACATTTTTTTTGCGATATCTGCAATTCGATGGAAAATAGAGTGATTTATAGGGTGGATTTTTCTCATGACAGTTTAACTGTCCGAATATCTCAACTGATGAATTAATTTGATTAAATTGACTGAATTTCATTGTTTGTTCCAGTGGGTTAGATGAAATGTCCTCGATGCAATGCATTGAGTTGCTGCAGCGTGTCGCCCAAAGTGGAAGAACCGTCATATGCTCAATTCATACACCGAGTGCTAGTATTTTTTCGAAATTTCATCAGGTCTATGTCGTTGCTGATGGCCAGTGTGCATACAGGGGATCTGTTGATCATGTTGTACCTTTCCTCCAGTCTGTTGGATTGGAGTGTCCACTTCATTACAATCCAGCCGATTTTGGTAAATTACTTCTACGGTAACATGATGCAATGATTTCAGTGATTCTGGACAATGAGTTAGTTTTTTTGACAAATAACTCAGAGTTCAACAACCGATTTATTTTAACTGAAACTGTTTACATATTTTACTCCGTTCATTTTGAAATGAACGGAGTGAAATATGTACTTCTAGATGAGATTTTGCGATACAATTTTTCAACAATTTTTTTTGCAAATCGAATAGCTCTTGCATCTTCTCAGAAGTTCAATTTACAGAAAAATCGAAATATTCAGATTTTTGAGAATCTTTTAGATGCTAGTAATTGTAACGTGTTTCCATTCATCATAAAGTGTAGCCATAATAATATCTAGGGGTGTGCGAATATTCGAAGTTCTGAATTATTCAGTGTGAATTGAATTTGAATAATTCAATTTGAAAATGAATCGAATTCTCGAATAATTGAATTATTCGAATATTCGAATAATTCGAATAATTCAAATATTAAAATTATTCGAATTTTCGAATTTTTCAAATTATTTGAATTATTTGAATTTTTCGAATTATTTGAATTTTTCGAATTATTTGAAATTTTTGAATTACTTGAATTTTCTGAATTATTCGAATTTTTCGAATTATTCGAATTATTTAAATTTTTCGAATTATTTGAATTTTTCGAATTATTTGAATGTTTTCAAATTATCTGAATTTTTTGAATTATTTGAATTTTTCAAATTATTTGAATTCTTTAAATTATTTGAATTTTTCGAATTATTTGAATTTTTTCAATTTTTCGAATTATTTGAATTATTTGAATTTTTCGAATTATTTAAATTATTCGAATTTTTCAAATTATTCGAATATTTCGAATGATTTGAATTCTACTAGTATTTCAAATTCTACGAATATTTCGAATTGATCGAATAATTCATCTTTCGAATATTCAAATCGAATTTCGAATTGAATGATATTATTCAATTCAATTCGATTCATTTACAATTTGCACACCCCTAATAATATCGTATCAATTATTGAAAGTTGACGAACATTATTTCGTGAAAATACAATTTTTGTATTTTTTTTCTCAAATTTAGAGACTTTAGTTCTAATTATCAATTTGAGAGAATACGGTATAACTGATTGAATCTGAAATATGAAAAAAAAATCTAATCTAAAAATGGTGAATTATCTAGGAGTATGGCGAATTGAATGCACCATAATAATTTATATTGGCAATTCCTAGATTTTTCAGATTAAAATATGTTTTGTAATCGGAAAAGATGTGATTCGCTAAATGGAGATTAGAGATGAACTGAACAGATTGAATTTTAGTTGGAAATGGCATATTTTGTACAAAGAAAATAGTTTAAAATTACACTCTTTCATTCTTGGTAAAAATGGTTAATTTCCTAACGAGCTTATTTTTAGCAAGATCATTTAGAAATTTTTCATTGCAATATCCATTTTGACTCATTAATTTTCAACTTGACTCGAAATTTTTTCATTCTCGAATGATCTTTCATTGATTTCAGTCATCGAAGTTTCGTGTGGTGAATATGGTATCGAGTATATGAAGAGAATGGTATCACTAGCTGAAACAAGATGTCCGATAATTCCACTTCATAAAGTTGAACAATGTGAGATGAAGATTTATGAAAAAAGTATTAAAGTTTCATGGTGGAATCAATTTGCAACATTGTTGAAACGAATGATGCTCCAAATTTATCGAGATCGAGTGAGTTTATTAGTTTTATTGCATCTAAATTTCCATAATATAAAAAAGCATGGGACATTTTCTGTCATCACTTATCCTAATATATATTATAGATATACTATACTATATATATATAGTATATGTATAATATTTTTTTTTTTTTTCCTTATACTTATTTAACGTCGCCATCTTTTCGCTAAGATTATGCCAATCAGCGACGGAGGTTCATGGTGTGTCTGTGGACAAAGCACTTGTAAATAATTTTTACAGTGGTGCTTGTATCATTCGGCAGAGACTAGGATTTGAACCCGGGTCTACGAGTTGGCAATCCGACACTCTACCGAACGAGCCACCGTTCACCTCCTATGTATAATATAATATATAATATAATATAGTATGATTTATTATATATATTATATTATTATATATTATATAATAATATAATATATTATATATAATAGTATATAATATATTTTTGTCTCTAAAAAGTCTATGTTAGGACCTCAGAAATGAAGGGGCTTGAGTCCAGAGACTTGCTCCTTTTTGACTCTAAAACGACTTTTTTTTGCCTTTTTTGCAAAAAAAAATGGTAAAAAACCCTCAAATTATCATTATTATTATCTTTTCATCATATTATTAAGGACTTCAGTAATAAAGTGGCATGAATGCAAAGGACTTGCGCCTTTTTGCCTCTAAAATGCATTAATTAAAAAAAAAACGTATTTCTTCTTCAAACGGGCAAATTGCTGCTTTTTGTACGTGAAAACGCGCTTTACATTCATTTTTCTTCATTTCAATGACGGTCAATTCAGAAATATGTGTAAAAATATATATAAACTTTCAAGAGCCCCATGCAAAAAAGGTGCGCGCTGTGCGCGCACCCAAAATCTAGTAAAATAAAAAAAAATGATTGAAACAGCTGTGAAGGACCCAAAAAATTGAATTCGATTCATGGTTTCTTGGTATCGAAAAGAGACACAAATTTTCGACGAAAATTGCTGAATCTCTTCAGTAATCACGAGAGATTTTGGGGAGAAATGAAAAATTACTGAATCTCATTTCAAAAGTGAAAAGGGAGAATCAATCGTTTTTTCAGTTAATCTCTTCAAAATCTCCGAGAAGTCATCTGGATTTTAATATTTTTTTTTATTAATTTTGAGTACGTCGTTAAGTGATTTTTGATTCATTGTCAACATACCCTGTTGTTACCGGAAGGGTTCAGTAATTTTTATAAGGCAAATTATCTCTGTGTACTCATTCAAATTTAATTTTATCGATCGTAACTTAATTTCAAAGGTGATATTGCGTTTTATGGTGTATCAGTCAGTAACGTGTTCGTTAATGGTTTCAAATTAGAATGAGAAGACTCAATTTACTCAAGTATTTCTCATCCCCGGATCGTGAAAGCCCCAATTACTGGATATTTACGATGCTGGATGAGATGAAACTCGAATAATTAAAAACTTTTCGATAGAAAATATGCGTGCAGAGGATGGAGGGTATTCATTAAAGTGCCTTCTATGTACGTAAATGTACTTTTACCCGTACTTTCGATTATTGCATAAAAATTGAGATAATTAATGAGGAGAGTCGTCTATCTCAGTATCCGGAAGACTTTCAATGTATAATAAAATTACATAAAAATTTTTAACGCATCCGCTAGAAAATTCCATTGAAAACTCAAATTGTGCTTTCACTAGTACCTTAAAGATTCTGTTGAGGTTTCTCAAATAAAACATATTTGATAAGAAAAAAACATAAATTCAGATTTTTCGGTTCATTTTATTTTATTTATATTTTTTTATAGAGATTGTTGGGAATTTTTCAAGTTTTTCCTTTCAACTCTCAATGAGAGACTAGAAATATATTGTAGACAGAATTTCAAAAAAATTGGCAAAAGAATGATGGAAAGGGAAAATCAAAATCTATTAAATATTTCATTAATATTGTCTATTAAATATTTTCGATTAAATATTTATTTGAAAATACGCGCGGGAACTACAAAATGGCCCATAAAATCAGGATAAATAAAAAAAATAGAATTTTCAATGATATTGTCTCATGAACGCGTTAGAATTTGTCCCAAATTTCTTCAATTTCTCCCAAGCAGAGATCGGCAAAAAAAAATGATCGTTTTCCATCTTCTAATTTTTTGAAAAATTTAGTAATTAGCTGCGAAATATTACTAATTTAAAAAATTTAGTGATTAGTGAGAAAAAATTACTAATTTTTTTCGAAAAAATTAGTAAATAGGAAAAAAATATTACTAATTATTCTCGAAGAATTAGTAATTAGGAAAAAAATAATTACTAATTATTATCGAAAAATTGGTAATTAGGAGAAGATCGATTATCGGATCTTAATTTTGAGCGTAGGGTGGTTATGAAGTGCAACTCGAGTGTTACAAAAAACAATTCTCAACTGATGGGTTAAAATTTTCAATAAAAAAGATTTTACTTGACGTTAAAAATTGTATTTACCCAGTAATGAAGTATATAAAATTTACGACGATCAATCAAACTTCTCTATCATATTTAATTTAAAATATTTATTGAGATTAATTCTGTACTCAATTTATTATCAATATAAACTGGTATCAAGTAATACTTTTTTCCTAATTACTAATTTTTCGGAATAATTAGAAATATTTTTTCCCTAATTACTAATTTTTCGAAAATAATTAGTGATATTTTTAGCTAAATACTAATTTTTTGGAAAAATTAGTAATATAATCAAAATCGTTACGAAAAAAAAAGATACCGCCGATCTCTGCTCCCAAGGAAACTCTCGATTCCTGAAATAATTTGAAAAAATTCTAATTTTGATTCACAAAAATGTTCCATTTATAACTTGAGAATTAATTAATATCTAATCAAAAAAAACTAATAAAATGACTTTATTAGTTTTTGCTATTGGAACATTCACCATCAATTAAAAAAATTTATTCTTGTTCTTTCTTCTAGAATTACGTGTATTTAAAAATTTCCCTCCATATTTTCCTGGGTTTCGTGATTGGAGGATTGTTCCTAGGAATCGGAAATGACGGTTCAAAGACCCTCTTCAACTTTGGATTCTGTTTTGCCTGCCTCATTGTCTTTCTCTACATACCCATGTTACCTGTACTATTGCATTGTAAGTCAGATCTATAGGGTAATGAGATTTTATTCACTGTTGAATAATTCAATGGAATTCACTATGAATTATAATAATATTTCAGTTCCCACACAAGTGCAGCTTGTTAAACGAGAACACTTCAATCGTTGGTATACCATCAGTCCTTACTTCTGTGCTCTGACGGTGTCAACGATACCCTTACAGGTCAGTCAATAAGAGAAACGATGAAATGAGTCAATCAATTGTTCGAAATGCATAATGTTCATCCATTCATCACTTCATTTCAGGTTGAGATTTGTCTCTATCAAATATAGAGATGTGAAAAGGTAACGATACCAGTAATTTTACGGTAATTTTACACAGAAAAAAATATTTTCTTAATTTAAGAATGTGCAGTCACTTAATTTAAGAATGGCAGGTCACTTAAATTAAGTGACTTTTCTCACTTAAATCAAGTGACTTTGTCTTTCTTAATTTAAGAAAGTAAAACTCACTTAAATTAAGTGGCTTTTCTCACTTAAATCAAGTGGCTTTTCTCACTTCAATCCAGTAACTTTTTCTTTCTTAATTTAAGAAAGTAAAAGTCACTTAATTTAGGTGACTTTTCTCATTTCAATTAAGTGACTTTTTCTTTCTTAATTTAAGAAAGTAAAACTCACTTAAATCAAGTGAGTTTTCTCACTTAAATCAAGTGACTTTTCTTTCTTAATTTAAGTGACCTGCACATTCTTAAATTAAGTGACTGCACATTCTCAAATTAAGTGACTGCACATTCTTAAATTAAGAAAACATTTTTCTCTGTGTACGGTTTCAATACCGTAATTTACCGAACGTCAGTAAATAACAAAAATGGTAAAAACACTGATTTTCAAAGTAAATTACCGTAATTATCATTTTTAGAGACATAACGGTAAATTTACATCTATATAGATGAATTACGGAATTAATTTTTTAAATCAATTCGCAGCCTTTCTGATCATCATTGGTGTTTTTTTTTTATAGTCAGTGACAGCCAATGAAGAATTATAAAATTGTTGTTATTATCATTAATGTTCCTAACATATTATTCTAAATATTGATGTATGAAAATATGATTATCCTGAGGAGGCAAAAATGAATAAATCGGGTAACTGTTCTCATTGAATGATTAACAAAATTAAATAATTGTCCTTTTAAAAAATTTAATAAAAAAAAAACAATTTCAATACTAACTCTCATGTAATTGACTACTTGAAAAGTAATTCTTTGAGTATGGAAATGTTTTTTTGAATCATCTATATAGATGGAAATTACGGAAAATTACGGTATCGTTACATCAAAAACTTTTGACGGTAATTTTACATCAAAACAAGTAGTTTTTTCCAATTACGTCACAATACGGTATTTTTACCGTAATTTTACTGCAACAAGAATTACTGGTTATTTTACATCTCTAATCAAGTATCTCGTAATCTAAGGAAAATACAGGGATTTATGTGGCGATATTTTTTGTAGAGAAGAGTCAGAGCTAAAGAAAAAGTTTGGGAAAAAACTCCCTCATTCCTTTCAGAATTCGAGATATTTTGAAAGCACTAGTTTTAATATTAATTGACTCATTTTTCTTGAAATATCTTGAAATCCAAGGAAGAATTTTAAATTTTTGTAAATGGCTTTTCATTTTTAGAAAAAAATTCTTGCTTCAGACAAGAAGTTATGATAAATTTCTGTAAAGTCTCTAGTTTCCGAGATATTTGTAAATGATAACAGTAGTAGGAGATATTTGAAGAAGAAAATGTAGAAAAATTACGTATCGTATATTTTTGAAAAGAGTAGGTTCAGTAAAAACTATCAAGCGATTTTTTTTTTAAGGAGTGTCAAAATGTCAACTGTTAAAAGGTAGCTTATCGTCTTCTACGACTTTATTATATAAATGGCTAATAATGGGTAATAATATATAAATGGCTCCCTCAAGTTCCTATCAAATTGAAGGGAAAATGCTCAACCATTCGAGAGACAAATAAAAATTTGATAATGCCTCATTGTTCATTTACACTACAAGAATGGAGTATTAAATTTTTCTATTTATAAAATTAAAGAAATTCATGATTACAGATAATTCTTGCATTGATCTATCTGTCAATGGTTTATTTAATTGTTGGACAACCACTGGAGATATTCAGGATAGCAATGTTCTTCAGTACCTGCATAGTATGTGCTTTCATAGCTGAGAGCATGGCCTTAGCTATTGGCAGTACACTCAACATTGTTGTACGTACATTACCACGAAATTCACTTGTTAAAATAATAAAATATTGAATAAAAAATGAATTTTTTTTTTAATGGATCGTATGTTTTTCAGAATGGAATGTTCATCGGACCAGCATTAACGGTGCCTCTGATGCTCGTTGCAGTTCAAGGAATGGGAAGTACAGAGGCATTACCATTTTATCGCATCATTGTTATGTATTTAAGTTACATAAGATATGGTCTGGAGGCATTGAATGCTGCTATTTTCGGATACGAACGTGGAAATCTTATTTGTCCAGCCAGTAAAATTTATTGCCAGTATCGAATACCTCGAGAAATGCTGAGAGTCATGGGTAAAATATTCTTCTTTTTTTATTTCTTATTGAAAAGGAGGAGCCATGGTCTTTTTTTGCATGGAATATTTTGCGATCTATTCGAGATAGAGGAATTTTTTTTCATTACTTTGCGTGTTGGGAAAAATTAGAGCTTGTAGCGATCATTACAACGAAATTATACTGGCACCAAGAGAAGCTGAGACACTTGTACATGAAAAGGAACTCATGAACATGATGTTACTGACTCATTCTCTTTCTTCTATTTAATTCTCACACCATCCAATTTAGTATCTGACAAAAAAAGCGAAACTGCGAAAAAATATTCCACCAGTCAGTAAAAATAGGGGAAATTTTCACTGAAAGTGAAGATTTTTGAAGCGATTTTTTTTTTTTTTTTGAAAATGAAGACTTCTACAGAAAAATCTGAAAAAATTATCCAACAATGTAGACATTTCAAAGAATCTCTTCATTTTCATTGGATTTTTTTCATAAAGTTTGTCATTGCGAAAAAAAAATTCTGGATCATTCAAAAATAAATATTTTCTTGGGTTTCGATTAATTCTCTCTTTGGTTGAAAAAATGAAGAGAATACGTTTGCTCTAAATTAAAATTCTATTTTTCACGCAAAATGAATTTGTTCACACCTTTTTTTTTAATAGACCAAATTCTTTGAAATTTTCAATGGTCAACATTTGTTGAAATTCAATTTGGAAATTTTGGTTGAAAATTCACTTGTTCTGGATAAGATTTCATTTTGCAGCCAAAGAAGTCGAAACTTTAGAAAAAAAAATCCCCAAAAATTCATTCTGAGGATTATGGCGGGATGACCTAATGGATTTTCTTCTTAAAAAAAGAAGATTCTAAGCTCAGCTTTTCAATGGAATCAAATCTTATACATGTTCGCTTTTTCCAAACGATTCACATTTCAAAAAATATTCAAATTCAACCTGAAATCCAATGTGTCTGCTTCCTCCATCAATCCATTCTGCTCCACCTTTTCTTGTAACAAGATTTCTCCATCTTTTTTAGATCTCCAGATATGCTGAAAAAGAGATCTTTGCCATCTTTAATTTTTTTCCATAACAATGAAACTTTAACATTATTCTCTTGTTTTATTCTAAATATAGGAATGGAGAATTCGATATTCTGGCCTAATTTTGGAGCACTCATAATAATTCTCATATTAATCCGAGGGCTTGTTTACTATTTACTGAAGCAACGATTACAACCAAACAAAACATTCCAAGCTCTCTATCTCATCGGAAGACTTGTTAAAAGTCGTTTCAGTTTGGACTGAGATCAGCAACATGACAGGGAAATTACGTGAATTCATTCAGTAAAATGTACTGAGTGTGAAATTATACCTGTAAAATAATTGATATTATAGGAGTTATTTCTCAATTGAATTTTAGTTACAAAGTTACTTTTCAATATAGGAATTAAGAATAAAAACACATGCATGCCATATAATCATTATAAAGTGATAAATATTAATACTTTAAGAAAGAATTAATGTTCTCATTAGATAAAAAAATGCTCTGTATATTTTTCTTATAAAATTTCTATTTAATGATAAATTTCATTATTCAACAAAATATCGGCGTTGATGTTTTTGTTATCGAAAAATCCTCAAATCCATCTAATTGAGTTTATTTCTCTCATATATCTTGAATTTTCTTACACATCTCAAGAATGATCTCCGCAGTAGCCAAATTTATGTAAAAATGAAAAATCGAAAATTGATCACATTAGGGCTTTGAAGCTGCACGTTTTAAAAATTCTGATAAAGTTGCTGAATAACTCGAATATATGGATATTATGTAATGTATAGTTTATCATGCAAATGGCAAACTGGTGTTCGAAACTTGAAATCAGTCGAATTTAATTTTCAATCAGTTGAAAATAAATCCCAGAATTGGGTATTTTGATGTTAAAAAAAAATAATTCTGAAGTTTTTCATTAACTGGGAGAGATCTTGAGCAGCACTCCTGATGTTTCCAGGAAACATCTCGAGATGTACTTTTCTTAGGATCCCAGTGCCGCATTTATCACTCAGTCGAGGCCTGACCTCCTCCAAAAGTCACTATATCACCGCGTCCATTCACCTCACTGATTTTGTTCGCTTAGTCATTTTGGTAAGTACGCAATAACAAGGCAGATTGGCAAAATGAGGAATTCAAGGAAAATTTCTTCCGATTCATATAAAATTTAGGTATTCAAGAGAAATGTTGATGCTCTTGAGTTCAGTGTTTTCCCATGATTAGAAATTTTTACGAAAAATGAGGAGCACTCATGCTAATAAATAAGAAATCAGTAAAAAATTTCATTGAAATGTTTTTTTTTTACACGACATCAATTTTTATATTCTATACACGTGAGGAAAACCTCAACGGAATAATTTGTGGGAGAAGATCAAAATCTCTTGCTTCCTTATCTATTGAATATTTTCCATTAAAAATATTTAATTTTATTTCAAAATATTTATGAGCGAGTCCTCAAAGATTTTTTCTTAAATTTTGCAATACATGAAGATAAAGATATTTGATCACTGTAATTGACTATAAGAAACTTTAATTCATCTTTTGCCGACTCTATCCACAATTCCATAACTTTTCCACGTTTTTTTTCCCAGAGATTTTTCTATACAGCTCATTCTCTTCGGATTTCTACTATGAAAATTCTTTGACATAAATTTTCAAATTCTCTACTCGAATTTCTCCATGAGAAAGCAAAAAAAAACTGTGGAATCATAGAATTGCAATATGAAAGGCCTAAATTTAATAAAAAATTTACATTTATTGATTTTCTTCATCTATAGAGTATCAGAAAAGGAGCAAAATCTTCAATCGATTTCTAATATAATTTTTGAACTAATACGCCATAATTTTCTGTTGATTTCCATTATAAATGGTGAAATTGCATCAATTAGTTTCTATGAAATATAAAAAAATTAACTAAAGATAAGGAGATTTTTCGAAAAAAAATTTCCCCAGATCCCCTTTTCTCCGATAAAAATAAGCTTCACAAACATTTCCTTGTTTTGATCAAGTTCCAAGATGACAAGGCGAAATGAGATTTAATGCAGGAGAGATGTGGGCAAAATGGACCAGTTGGTCAAAACGATCTAGGATTTTTCTTTGAGACTGAAGGCTTCTACGAAAAAACACTAAAAAATTGACCAACAATGTTTATATATTGCAGCATCTTTACAATTTTTTTCAAATTTTTTGATAAAATCCTTGTAACCGAAAAAAATTCCTGAATCATGCTGCTCCAGAGGTCCATTTTGCCATCATTTCGATTAAACTCTGAAATCTCTATTTCTCTATGCAATATAATCACAGTGGCGCGACCTATTGGTCCCAGCACAATTCGCTATCTTTGATAACCGTTATCTTTTCCGTATTTTATTGGAAAATACATGTAATCAGCATAAAACAACACGTGCTCAATATCCAATTATAATTGAGGCAATTCAGAGTTCAAGAGAACAGCTTCGTAATCAAGAAATTTCGAAACGAATTTTCGATTTTACGGTGTTCATTCTCTTTTCGCCACCTCCATATCGACGTTCACGATTCTAGAGTGTATCTACCTGCCTCTCTCCACTTAAAGGCCTTCACAGGTAAAGCACCAGCTGCATTTGCTCTGTATCCAACAATAGTAGTGGGGATAATTTTGTGTGTTGAAAATAGACAGTTGTGAGGAACGAAATTTTCATCACTCAGTATGCTTTGTGCGTCAGTTGAACGTCATTTAAACAACACAAAACATCTGTCCATTCTAAAAAAAATTGTTTCAATTAGTTAATTTCGAATACAAATAATTTTATAATTCAATTTTTCACAATGAAATTAACGAGGAATCATCTGCTTCTTATTGTCGTGGGACTGTTGCTCATTGTCACTGCTCAAACGTAAGATTTTATATAATAATTATAGTGGAGCAAGGCCATTACCTTGATTCTCTTTCAATGAATTTCAATGAACAAATATGACATTAATCAATATTTAATCATTTTTTTGTGGAATAGTCTTTTTAGTAGCTCAAATTTTTCTCAATTTGACATGGCGTCACAAAAATTATTACTAGAAATTCGAGTTATTCGCTTTTGTCATAATTGTTTAAGAAAAAAGTCAATATCCATATGTATATTATATTTTGATAGCGCAATTTTAATTCGCATTTGGGCAGACATATTTTGGAATTCCATTCTTTATTGGAGTATTTGCGAGAACATTGTTCTTTTCATAAGAGATTCAAATTTTCGAAATTCGAATGAAAAATTAAATAATACATAAACTTGAATTTTCCATTAATCGGAAATTTGAATCACCAGATGTTCGAATTTTCACAAATTGCCCAACATATTACAAACACTTGAGATAAGTAATATCAAACAATAAACTTGCTTGAAATATATCAATTTTTTTTTTCGTTCGATTTCCAATGATAATTTCTCAATAAAACATTTCGATAAATCGAAGTAAAATAGAGAATTATTTACTGCAACTTTATTTTTTTTTTGTTGCAAAAGGTCTCCACGAAAATTTCTCTATCTCTCATACCTCGCCGAATTTCGAATTGAAGAAGATCTTGAAATTTTACTTATCTCGTTTTACCCCTCAGCTATTGAACTGAGGAAGAATTAACAAAGAAATTAAAAAAAAAATTTACGCAATTCGCAATTATCGTGTAATAAAAGCAATTGAAAGTACTTATCAAATAATTATCATCAATTACTACTTCCAGACATCCAAGAAGAAGGAAACATTCTGCAGAAAGAAAAAAAGTTTTTGATAATTCAACAAATTTCGATGTATTAATATTTACACAACACTGGCCACAAACAGTATGTTACACCTGGAAAGAATCACAAGCATCACATACTTGCAATATTCCATCGGATGATGAATGGACAATTCATGGAATTTGGCCAACGCAATTTCACAAAATGGGACCACAATTTTGTAATAATAGTATGAAGTTTGATGCAGCTGCATTAGCACCAATTGAAAAAGAAATGGAAAAAAAATGGATTGACGTTGAAAATGGCACGAAACATTATTCATTTTGGAAACACGAGTGGCAGAAACATGGTACATGCTCTGCTGTTCTTGAGCCACTCAATACTGAGGGAAAATATTTCAAAAAAGGCTTACAACTTCTTGATACATACGATATGAAGAATGTTTTGGCACAGAAAAATATTCTTCCTGGTCAATCTTATTCAGTTGGAGCAATTCTTGATGCGGTCACTCAAGTTCTTGGAAAACGTGGTCAAGTGATATGTGTCGCAAACCGAGTAATTAATCTTTTCCTTTGTTCATTTGTGAATGTTCTTGGTCATCGATTCATGCGAGAAGATCAGTTTTCATAACGAGTATTTGAATCTTTCGTTTTAATGCCGATAGATAGATTCTCATGATAAAACAACTTTTTTCCCATTTTATTTTTCATTAAAAAATAATAAGAATTTAGTAGGGGAGAGTGGGGCAAAATGGACACTGTTATGAAACGGTTAGAGATGGATTTTTTAAAATGATTTTTATTGAAATGCTGAGAAAATTTCAGCCGGAAAACAAGGCTTAGATGTATTTTTTTCGATTCCTTTGAAAATTTGATATTTTTCGGCATTTTTGAAGGGTAAAAGCCTTGCCTTTTTCGAAAATATTCTGTTTTTTGCAAATATCTCTGGTTCTATTGGTCGTAGCGATACGGGGTTAGTCTTAAATTAAAGGGGAGCTCATTTTCCATCGATTTATGGGGATTTGAATTCAAAAATATCAATTTTTGGGATAGTTATAGGCCAAAAACTCTTTCACAATACTGTTCCACGAAAATGCCCATAAAGACCTTGAAAATCAGTATTTCCCAATTGAAAACCCTATAAATCGATGGCAAATGATCCCAGCTTTCACCTCCCATTGGAATTTTTACGCTACGACGAATAGAATCGAAGATATTCTCAAAAAATTGAAAATTTTCAAGAAAAGGAAGGTTTTTACCCCTCTGAAATGCTCAAAAAAGTCAAAATTGCCAAAAATTCAAAAAAATTAATTCCCGCACTTGTTTCCCACCTGAAATTTCCTCAGCTCTCCAATGAAATCATCAAAAACAATCTGCCGCCATTATTTGTATTAATTTCAAGAGTTTTCCATAATATTTGCCTAAAAATTTAGATGTGTCCGTTTTACCCCTGATGTCCTTTTTGCCCCACCTTCCCCTTTATAAAAAAGGAAGATAAACTGAGACTCAACTTAGCCTCCACCACTTCCTCTATCTTCATCAGATACTTGAATATTTTATAAAGACTGATATCGAGCTGAGAATTGATGTAATCCTACAATTGAGAACTTTCAATTATTCATTTTTTTTTCTATTTTTCAGAAGGAAAAAACTTCATATCTCTTCGAGATCCGTATCTGCTTCGATAAAAACCTAAAATTGGTAGATTGCGATGGTATAATTGGTTTTCCCACCAACTGCTCGCCAAAGAGAGACGTTATTTATCCAGGAGATGTTCCAGATGTACACCATGTTATTCGCATTTAACTAAACAGTATTTAGTCTATAAAATTGGGACCATTTTTATGAAATTTTTAGGGAAATTGATCGTTTGAATTTTTTTCAAGATTCAAATAGTTCTCGACAAATTGTTGAGGAAATGATAGAGAAATATCTAAATGTGGATGATATTAATTGTTAAAAACTTCCCTTATCTAAAGTAATTTCCGAGAAATTGAATCAAGAAAACGTGCATAATCTGTCTTTTTACATAAATTCCTAATTTTTCGAAGAAATTTTATGAGATTTGTCAGGTCAAATTCTCAGTATGAATTTACAAATCATGAAAATCTGTTTATGAAGAATATTTTGTTTAGTTATTGCAAAATATAATTGCAACTATTGAAAATTTTACAATCGATGGAATAATAGAACATTTTTAGAAAATATTTAAAAAAATGACTACTTTTAAATTTTCATCCTATCCTTGGGGGATTCTAGCTTGTGATGTATTTTCCAATAAACTTCTCATATAAAATTATTGGATTCCACGAAGAATTCAATTTGGAAATATTCGAAAAATAATAAATTTGAATAATTTTTCAATGAGAATTAATATCAAAAATATGGAGGTCATGTACAAATAAATTCTCTGAATTCTCTGAGCAGTTTGAATAAATCACTTTCGCACTTTGTTTAATGTAAATTTAAATACAAAATTAAGTATATTTTCTTACACTTCCACAGATCATTGCTTTTTTTTTTCAATGACGTTACCACAATTCTTTTAATTATAAACAAGAAACGAATAATTGTGCAGATATGCGGCGAATGCTTGGCTTATTCAATGCATCCGTATTATTTATTAATGTAATGAGAGTGGCTCTTAATTATAATTCGTTCACTGTTTACTTAATGTCAAAAAATATTCATAGGATTTTAGAAAAAATGATTCTCCAACTTACGAATCACCTTCAGTTATTCTATCATTCCACTTTCTTTTGGACGATTATTACAGCTGATGGCACCAAACCTGTGACACAAAAGAATCGAATAAATTAGTAATGAAGTGATGAGGCAAATTCAGTCCGTTTTTCCAAGATATTTCAGAATTTTCCCGGAATAAATATGTGCTATTTTGAAAGCATTGGCAGGACTAACAGAATAGCAGATCCATTGATGTTACGGAACATTTATCAAATTTTGAACTTTTAAACCCATTGTTTAAAGATATTTTCAATATCTTTATAGCAGAAAAGTGGTCACGACTGAGAAAGGTGAATGCTACTTCTATTTCATAGAAAAATAGATGAATATTATTAGACAATTGATCCAGAAATGCAATACATACAAGGCCTTTCGCTACCCCTCAATATGAGTTTCTATGGAAAAATAAAACTTTTATAGTTGAAATTATACCAAATTCTTCATATTTCGCAAACTATTTTGTGATAGTGTCATACTGACATGTTCCCAAGGATTCAGACCATAATTATTTTAATAAATTAATAAAAAATTGTTGATAACATTTTTTTCTTATTTATTATCATTAACAGAATCATTGAACATCCTATTCCGGAAATAAAAATGTTCAAGATATTCTTGGATTATAAAATTATAATCGTCCCCAATTGAATCGAGTCATGCAAGATCTCCTCAAGGTCTTCCATATGAGCTTTGAGTATGTGGTTCAGTAAGTTTTCATTTATTGTAAAGAAGAATCCCGTGGTTATTGAAAAGGTTCATCAATTTCTCTCAAAAAATCCATCACGTATAGTTCAATTTGCTTCTGAGAATTCCCAAAAAAGTCTCAATATTTCATTAGTTCATCTTGTTTGAAAACTCCTGTCATTAGTTTCAATAAGATTTTTGAGAATCTAAGGGAGGTATTCCCCAACAACAAAACGTTTTGCAAAAATTCCTCTAATCACCTTTAAATTATGGAATAATTCACTACATTGACGCTGATATAGAGTTGTTATCGGTGGATAGAAATCAAAAGAAAAAAATATTTAGCAATTACCAAGAACATCGAGTGGAGCATCATAGTCATCAGCGCTGAAGACTTTTCTAGGAAAGCTTGTCATGAGATTAAATGGACCAGGTGGATCGGTTCTATTCATATCGACGAACAGACGGACTGCTGATAACTGCTCTTTGCAGCCAAAAGTTTGAGTCAGGGCTTGACCATTAGTCAATCGAATCTGCAAAAAAAAAAAAAAATAGAATTCATTTTCACGAGAATTACCTTATTTGGAGAAACTATCATTTTTCCCTTGATTGAAATTGTGTTTGCAAGAAAATATTCCATATTCTTTCTTTCTTCTCTTCCTCAGAAAGCATATTCTGAGTAGTTTGCAAGAATGCACTCGAAGATGTGTATAAAAGATGATGTGATCATAGTTTTTGGGATGTAATATGAGCATTTGTGAGGAAATTGGCCATTCGTACTCGAAATGCACTGGTCGTTCAGGTTTAAAAAAAATTTCATAATAGCCTCGTAACATGGTGAAAGTATGAAAATATTTAGAATTTCTTAATGAATAACCAAAAATTATTAATAATCTTTTTTTTTTTAATTTATCATCACAAACTACGCTGTCGAGCCTTGCTTTTTCTTTCAGAGATTTTTAGTAAACATTCAATTTAGAGGATTGAAGAATGCACCGAATCAAATAATGAAGAAAAAGAGAGATACTAGGCTAGATAAAGGAGATTCATTGATCTTTTACAACTCTTGAACTTTATAGAAATATTCATATTTACACCGTCTACTCGATCAAATCTTCAAGGATCAGGTCGAATACACAAAAACACAATGCTTTTCGAATTGAGGAAATGAAATTCCAGTTTTTTTTTATAAAAAAAGGAAAAAACTGTTTTGGAACATTGTCGTTTCATTTACTGTGTACCCGATTTACTCATTAATTGATACTTGCTAATTAAGTAAAAAATGGCTTGTTCTCTGAGAGAGATAGTGCTTTTCACCTGAATTTTGGTCTCATTGTAGTCACGTTGTGGCGCAGGAGTAACAGAACTAGTGGCAGTTGGAGATGTAACAGGTGCAGGTAATTGTCCACTTTCAGCAGCTTGTTTGGCACGTCTAGCAGCTTTGTCAGCCTCAATTTGTTCACGAATTTTCTGTCGTGCAATTCTATCCTCCTCTTTCTCCCTTTTCCGTTGCTCCAGAATTTTTTTCATCTCCAAATCTTCCAATCTGTCATTAAATGAATTGTTACAGGATAATTGATGCTATCAAAGTAAATTTCTTTTCGAATTATTTATTCGTAATAATACTTGAAGAAAAATATTACCTGCGCCTTGCCTCTGCAATTTCCTTTCCCGATTTAATCCTGAACTTCTCTCTTTCATATGCTTCTTTTTTCTCATTTTCTTCTCTCTCCTTTCTCTTCTGTTTCAATTTTTCCTCGACGAGTCTCAATTTTTCTTTCTTCTCTTCCTCAGTGAGTGGTTTTTTTTCTTCAAGACTCTCGGAAAAACTGTCGTGACCAGATTTTGTAGCATGAAATTCAACTTCCAGAGAGGATTTAAAGAGTTTTCCGCAACTGGAAAAAGAAAAGATTGTTAAATTTAATTGAATATCTCATAATTTGAATGTGATTCAGAGAAATATTGCTACCTGTTTAAAAAAAAATCAGAGCTACAAAGAAGGCTATCACAAAAATTGAGCCATCTCCATCATATTTTACAATATTCTATGAAAACTGATATAGATCATAATGACTTATTTTTTTTGTTCACCACAGTGTTCTGGTGAGAACCATTTTTTATTGCAGATGAGAATCGGAGCTACAAAACTGGTTCCCGCGAAAATTCCTTAATTTTCCACAGATTTTGAGATAACCCGCCATAAATATTCACTAGTAAATTTTGCCTGTGTAAACCCACTATTACTTCATCCACCACATAAGAGAATTGAGGAAAATTGCTAATCAAGAAATATAGCGTCAATGAATCTATAAGTTCAACATCTTCGATGTAAAAACGTTTCAATTGAGAACTACGGTCAATCGAAATTTAGTGCTAAAGTGATACACATTTCCATTTTTTGATTCAATTTACTGATATTTTCATAGGGATTTTGGAAAATTAATTAACAACATCAAATTATTGTCAAATCGCGACTATTATAGTCAAATTATTGTCAGAAGAAATGATTATGTTCAATTGTTTCTTGAATTGTTTTTTGTGTTGATAAAATGATTTTTTAAATTCAGAAATAAAAGAATATTCCACGTTTGGTTTTCAGAGCCTGAGGAAGCTGGCATTGTTCAGCGGAACGTCGCGATTTGACAATAATTTGATGTTGTTAATTAATTTTTCAAAATCCCTATGAAAATATCAGTAAATAATTTTATCATTTCAATTCAGTAGTGAAGAGGTAAAACAGGATAAGTCTCTTTTTTTCTCATTAAGTTTTTTGAAAATACCTCAGAAAATAACCGAGAAAGAGCAATTTTGCCCTAGACCTCTCTTGTAACTCTTGAAATTCCCTATGAAAACAGATGAGTAATATCACCTTATCTCGCTTAGTTTCCTAAATATTTCCTTCAAAATGACCTCAAAGATAAGTCGATTTATCCTGTTTTACCTCTTCACTACTGAATTGAATCATTGGTGAAGATGAAAAACCGGACAAGTCGATTTTCTCTTCCAACGATTGTTTGAGAATATCCCGGAAAGTGAGCGAGATATAGCCATTTGTCCTTGATCTTTATTTCTAGAAATCTCCAGAAGTTACGAAAAAGGAGTAGGACAAAATCACCTTATCTCACTTAGTTTCCGAGACATCCTCCTCAGAAAATCGTTTATTCATTAGACACGAAAATTGACTTATCCTGTTTTGTCGTTTCGCGACTGAAATAGATCGTCCCGAATATGACTGATGATTATTGGCAAATTACAGACAAAATTCTTTAGCAGTGATTTAATGATTCTAAAAATCAGATTGTATTATTTTCAAGAAAATAAAAGCGGTTTAGGAAAACTGATTAGAACTGACAGTTCTTGTAGTTCATGAAATTTTCTACTTGAAATATATCTTGACTTTTTTCTCTAAATTCACTCGATCCTAAGATATTTGCAGGAAAAACTGCGTGTGATTTTTCGATTAATCCCATTTCAACTTTCTATCAATGAATAATTCATCTTTATATTACAGGGATAATAAAGACAGTCGATTTCTTACACATCACATTTGAGAGATTTGGCTTCTGCCGCACTCTGGGAATTTGCAGAACGATTTTCATCGTCTGGAGGTGATGTTTGTGATGATCCTTCACCCCCAGATGACTCAGCAGCAGGCTCAATGTCGTCTTGATGAGCCAATAACCTAAAAAAAAATTCTTGAGGTACTGATATTTTTGAAAATTATTGATGAAATTAATTCTTTTTATTTACCACTCCATTGCCGGCTCGATTCCCTTATTTCCAGTGACCTGCAATGCTTTCTCACTGAAATAAAGTAAATAAACGTACTCATGTCCCCGGTTCTTTTGTTCATTTGTAGGTTAAGTTCATTGTTTTTGTTGAAAAATTGAAATACTTACGCCTTGGACAATGTAAATCCCATGTCCATCAGTACGTTAACATCTCCTGATGGCATTTTTAATGTTTATTTGACAAGACAAATTATCAGTTTTAGATGAACACGATTTTTTTTGAACTGCAGTTCGAATGATTCTTTCGAAGACTTTGAAAATTACTGAACACTTGTCAGGCGCTATCTACATTGCAGAATTGTGAAGTGATAATGGATTTTCCGGAAATAATGTGAAATATAAAAAAAACACTTCATAAACATATTAAAAAATCAATAAAATTCTTCATTTTTCTTTCAGGTAAAAAATTGAAAAATTTTTAAAAAATTTTTTTTTTTTTTTTTTTCCACTTCATTCAAAAGTTCTGGGATAAATAAACGAAAAATAAACCCATTTTTATACAATTTTTCATAATAATTAAAATTTTTTTCAGAGATTCAGAAAAAATAAGTCAGTCAATAAATTTTTTTCAGAAAATTATTACTATTTATTTATTATCCATTAACAATACTTTGGGATTTGTCATAGACTCGTAGGCATCATATGGGAATTCTGATGCTCCTTTGAGCCAAAATCAATGAAAAAAGGCAAAAAAATACATAATAGAAAAATAATTCAATGATATTGGAATCTTGTAATAAGTGGCGAATTAATTATTTGTCAATTGAATTTGGATGTTTTTAGTATTCCTGTGAAGCCTTATCGCCTTTGCCAGATCCACCAGTTGTGCCAGTCTTCTTCGGTAGGAGTACTGCCTGAATGTTGGGCAGAACACCACCCTGTGCAATTGTAACTCCTGACAAAAGCTTATTCAACTCTTCGTCATTACGAATTGCAAGTTGAAGATGACGAGGGATAATCCTGAAAATAGATAAATTCAATGAAAAAAAATTCGAATAGACCTTGGAACTTTTATCAACAAATATTCCTTTATCTCGTACAATAATTTGAGAGGAATTTTTCGAGAATGTTATTTTTCAAATTTCTTTCTGAAACACGGAATTTCTTCCTTATTACGGTAACATGACCAATAGATGGACGGTTAAGGAAATATTAGACTTTATTAATTCATATAAAATAGTTAAATCACGTTGAAAAGTTGCAGAAAAAATGATGTACAGAAAAATAAACAGTGAATCGCCTAAAAATCGATTAAACTTGAATAATGCAGAAATAATTAGAGAAAATGAAAGAAAAAATGGAAAATAACTGAGACCCCCAGTAGATGGACAGTTGCATATTAGCAGTGGTATGATTTTAAATTTCGATCAATCGGTATGTAACAAATAGTTTAGGAACCTATATGAATGTAATTATCAGGAATTGAAAGGAAGAGTATAGAAATCATTCATTTATTTATGAAAAAGCCTCGACAATAAAAACCGTCCATCTTTTGGTCAGTGTCCATTCATTGGTCGTGTGACCCTACGAAGAAATCTATACAACGAGGTGAATAAATTACCCAACGTACAAATCTTTGTATTAACTGCAGAAATGAATTATCAAAATATCTGTATTATAGATAGACGCTTGTGGGTTGTGAATTTCAATCAAATATTGGCCCATATAGGTATTTTGTTTTAATCCAAGGTATTTCGACAATTTTCAACGCTTTAACCTCACAGCAGTACCCACTTTATGCAAGTTTGATTTATTTAATATCTCGGGAATGTGTCAGATAAATGAGTCCAGATTTTTGCCTAAATAAAGAATGCCACCTAGTTCCATATCATAAAAAACTAGAGCTTTCTTGAAGTAGCGAGACTTTACCCATTATCTTCCACATGAGATATTTTCAAAAAAAAACTACTCTCGAATGACTTATTCTGTTTTTCCGCTCAATTAATATTGAATTAATGCAATTAATTTTATATAACAAAAAAAAAACTATCGATATATTGAATGATTTCACAATGAAGAAATGAAAAAAATAAGTATTGTCAATTTTATTCATTTTTGAAGAATATTTCAGAAATTAAACGATAGCAAATTTTTTGTAGAGACCTATTTTGCAGAAGAAAATGAGATCTATGAGAAAGGCTCTTACAAAAATAAACGGCAAGAAAATTGACTCGTCTCGGTTTACCTCTTCAGTATTGAATTTATTTATTCAATTCATTGAAGTGAAAATTTAGCAATGGTAATAGAGATGAAATTCTGATGGCTAAATACAAAGAAAGCAATTGTTCTACTTTATTTGTTTTTCAACCTTGAACGCCTCGAGAATTCTTCGAAAAACTCGGGCGGCCTTGAAATAACGAATTCAACGGTTTTGGAGGGAAAATATCCTGACAAACGTTTACCTCGTTTTTTTGTTGTCTCTTGCAGCATTTCCAGCCAATTCGAGAACCTCAGCAGCCAAGTACTCCATAACTGCTGCAAGATAGACTGGTGCGCCAGCACCAACGCGTTCTGCGTAATTACCTTTTCTGAGTAGACGATGAATTCTACCAACTGGAAACTGAAGCCCAGCTCTGTTGCTCCTTGTCTTGGACTTTCCCTTAGCTTTGCCTAGGAAAAATAAAGAAATTATATCATTCGTACCTCAATCATTCTACACAAATTATCATCGAAATTATTTTAATTAGAACCTACCTCCTTTACCACGACCAGACATTGTTCTTTATTTTATGGAATAAAATAAATCAAGAAATAGTTCACGAATGAACGACAGCGTTTCTCTCAGATGACTGATGTTTAGACAAACGAACGTTTCGGCTTTTGGCGTGGAACTGAGGACAAAAAACGACCGTTTTAGAGAACTCATTCGTCATTGATTAGGTAAAAAAGGCGGGAACTGACATTGAGGGGAAACTGACTGAAGAAAATGATGGGAAATCAACACTACTGCCACCTTTGTTCGAAACAAGTAATGAAGACGGTAATAGAGTTGACTTCTCAAGGATCTCCGAGGGAATTCAAAACTTAAGGTAGTTGACTCCCTAATGACAAAGTTCAAGACTTGCTTAAAAATCGGGCTATAAATAATTAGATGCATAATGCATTCAATAATGAAAATCCCTTTAGATCTCAGTAGATCTGCTAGGAGAAATACCTTTTTACCTGTTTAGATCTACGTAGACCTACGTGAATCTACATAGATCTAGATAGATCTCCATTTCCTTGCATTCTACTAGATCCAAGTAGATCAATAGAGATCTGAGTAGATCCATGTAGATCTCCGTTGATATCCGTAGATCTATTGGAATTCACTTATCCATTTTTGTCACGCTGAGTTGCGTCTTCATGGATCTATGGAGATCTAAAGAGATATAACAAGTTAGATCAGCTTAGATCTCCGTAGATCTCAATAGATCTCATAGGCAAGATCTCCACCGATCTGTTTAGATCTCCAGAGATCTCGGTAGATCTAGATGGATTTCCGGTTTCTCATTTTTTAGATCTACTTAGATCTAGGTAGATCTAATTCCGTTTTTCACGGGTAGATTCGTGATGAACTGGAAGCGACTGATGGGAATATCACGTATGAAGAGATTATGCCGATGGAATATCTCAATAGAGTTGTTTGAAAGAACATTGAGAAAGAATCAACCTCTCCCTTCAATTATGAGAAAATCAACTGCTCCTTGGCGGAAACTGCATTGGTATCATTTTGAATGTCAATTATCAATACAACTAAAAGTGGCTTCTTAAATTAATCTATTCATTTTCCTTTACTTAAATGCACGATTCGGTGATATGCAAACGAATTTCGGGCTTGTAAAGATTTTGCACAGATTCATTGTCAACGTGTACAGAAATTCTGATGAGAATTCTGAAATTAATCCAAGCGAAGATTCGTTCTTGACTCCTATCCAATTAATGGTGTGTTGTGAGAATAAGCAAAATTTTGGCAATTTGACTGCCATAATGAGTCACTTTTATGAGTCGTTATCACATCTTCAGAGTAGTTTTCGACTTGGGAGGCTTCTCAAACTACTCGGAAAAGGAGTTTCGAGATGAAAATGTTTTTTCTAGAGTGTAGGGGAATTCTAGGATCATGCTATGAGTCCTCCCGTGTATTGTTTCATTCCCAATGGAATATATCAATGAATAGCATTCAGGAGTAATTCGAGAATTTTACTGTCATTGTTAGTATTATATGACAAACTTTTATCTGTCAATGGAATTGACAAAGAATATTCCCTTGACTTACTCGCTCAAAATATCCAATATGTACTATGTAAACCGTCTGTGACATAATTGTTTCGTTGGCTTACGGGGCGAGGAGGGGGGGGGGGGAGGTCTCACGTACAAACCTAAGATAACGGTTTCGTAACAAGCAGACTCATAACGCGAGTTGAATAATATGTGGATTTATTATACCTAAGCTACATGACATTCGATCAAATGAACATCAAACGTCAATTCTATGTTTGCATAATGAATCGTTCCATTTCACAATATTTATACATTTTTATTGCTTAGCAACTATACCAGACTTTTTGAATGTGGAACTTTTTGTCCCTAGTGATAAGATAATAATCATCTTCTCTTAATCTGGGCGAAATCGGTTAAGAAGTTTCTCAAATAAAATAATAAAAAAATAATTCTTGAAATTCTTTGCTATTTCCAAAACTACTTGACCAATTTTGACTCGATAGGTCTAAAAATGAACGATTCAGTGATAAGAATGTACTGACGAAATTTGGAGTTCCTAGCCCAAATTGTCCAGGAGTAATTAGATTTTATTTATCCCTACGAGCGTACACACACATACACAGACATTTCGAGGGTCTAGAAGCAGAAGGTCGTATGAGCCAGAATGCAGGTTTCTGTGGCAGGAGGTCGTATGTCCTACATGCGACCTTACGACGTTTTCAAAACGGGAATCGATTTTCGACCCATACGACTTTCTACTTTTGCTTTTAGAACCTCAATTTGTAAAGCTTCCACTCGGAAGTGCAAAGAGAACTCGAAATCCATTAGTTTCGCTTTAATTTCTAATAGGATCGAAAAAGAAGTAAATAGAACTCCAAATCGGATTCTGTACTAAAGGCATTAGACAGCTGTGTTTCAAATTTTTCGACACGTACAGTTTTTTTAACATGCTATCGAAGCAGAAGTTATTCTCTCTTCGCAATTGGATTTATATCCTCCATCTGTTTGAATGGACTCTTTCCTTTATCAGTAGACATAAAGTAAATAAAGCATACTCTTTGGACTCGAAGTGATTCTGCATATTCTCATGACTACATATATATGTTCAGATAAAGCTCAGTGCTAGTCAAGACGTGCATCTGACCACGTGTATATGTATATATATATATTTTTCAGTGCTACAATCGAGAATGATAAGAATGATTTTCGGTCTAATGGAGCTCCTAGTAGGCGTAATAGTGTTTCTGATGGTAATTTATTACTACTTAATTGCAAAACACAATTTTTGGCAATCGAAGGGTGTTCCTGGACCGAAACCAATTCCACTGTTTGGAACGATAAAAGACATAGCCCTTAGTCGGCTTTCTTCTGGATGTTATCTCAAGAAAATTTATGAAGAATACCCAGACGAGCCAATGATTGGAATGTACGCAAGAAGGCAACCTGTTCTAGTATTAACTGACATGGATTTAATTAAGACCGTATTGATAAAAGATTTCAATAGTTTCTCCGATCGAGGTATAGATTTCTATGAAAAACATGAACCATTAGCAGCACATTTGTTCAATATCGAGGCAAAAAGATGGAAAATATTACGACCTAAATTATCACCTGCTTATACATCTGGCAAGCTGCGTGACATGTTTTACTTACTTAAACAATGTGCTGATCAATTAGATCAATATTTGGAAGAAGTTGATGGCAAATCAATTGATATTCGTGATGTCGCAGCAAAATTTACAACTGATGTTATCGGAGTTTGTGCCTTTGGTATTCAGCCAAGTGCTCTCAAAGAGGAGAACAGCATCTTTCGACAAATGGGTAAACGCATATTTCCATTAGATTTGAAAAGTACTCTCAAATTTAGAATACGAGCCTTTGCACTACCACTCTTTCGTCTTATTGGTAATTGGCTAGTCGACAGGGATCTCCAAAACTTTTTTATAAATTTATCACGTGATACAATGGCATATAGAGATGAGCATAATATTTTTAGAAATGATTTCATTGATCAGCTGCGTGAACTCAAAAAAAAAGAGGAAAAACTTCGAGATATTGAATTAACAGACTCACTCATGGCTGCCCAACTATTCGTATTTTTCTCTGCTGGTTTTGAGACATCGTCCTCAACAATAAGTAACTGTCTCCGAGAACTTGCTTTGAATCACAGTGTTCGCGATAGACTCCGTAAAGAAATTCATGATGAACTGGAGGAGGCAAACGGTGATATTACGTATGAAGTGATAAAGAAGATGGAGTATCTCGATCGAGTTGTCAAAGAGACGCTCAGAAAATATCCACCTGTAACTTCGATTATGAGAAAATCTACTGCTCCTTATACTTTCCCAGGTACAGAAGTATCTATTCCTCCTGGTACGAAAGTTTGGATTCCAATATTTGGTATCCAGAGAGATCCAAAATATTTCCCGGATCCTGAAGTTTTCAATCCAGATAATTTCACTGAAGAAGCTATCAAGGGCCGACCCCAAATGGCGTTCTTAGCATTTGGTGATGGACCCAGAAATTGCATCGGTAATTGTCTAACTCTATGTATACGTTATATTTTCTTTTGTACAGATCAACTAATCCATTTTTGTTCGTTTAGGAGCACGATTCGGCACTATGCAAGTAAAAGTGGGACTAGTTAAGATTCTGCATAAATTCACAGTCGACGTATGCGAGCAAACGGATAGGGAATATGTTATCAATCCCAAGGGTTTCCTCTTAACTCCACAAAATGGCGTATTCGTAAAAATGATGAAGAAGCCCACTACATGAGCGCTGATATCGATATAGCTATCACCACCTCTGATTTCTTCTTCAAGATATTTTTGTAATGTCCAAATAAATTGCTTGTTGGAGTAAATTACTTTACCGACTGAGATTATTAACGGAAGTAGAGAAGGTTGAGGAGGAGAGGAAGCGTCTCTTGGGTCGGTCGCGTGTTTAACGAAAGAGTACAATTAATCCTTTTTGTCTGACTTTAATTGGAAGTAATCGTCTGTCTGTCATTGGTCAGCAGAGAAATGAAGAATCGCTTAGTCTGTGTCTGTTAATATTGAAAGAGTAAAAGGTATGTAAATGTGCAAAATACGGACTTATCCATTGATGTTGTATTCTTTCATTGTAAGCACATGTTGCCTATTCACATACATATTTTTGTAATTAATTATATTCATGTTACAGGCGCCTTTTATCCCTTTTGTCTATTTCAACTTCAACTTCAACAATAAATCAAATTATTCAAAAGACTGTTTAATCAATCTATCGTATCCCTACTTCCAAAAGTGCAACATTGCTTAACGTGAATTTATAGGTTTACTAAATCATTAGTAAATTTGACTACAATTTGTGAGGCCAACCGTGAGTTCATTGACTCATCGCTTTGACAATTGCTAATCGAAGAGTTACCAATCGCGAGGCCGATGCTCATCCGCGCCTCGACAATGTCAGTAGAATTTAGGAATGATTATTGTATTAAAATTAAAATTCATTTTGTTCTGAGCTAGACAATATCCCCACTCCTAAAATAAAACCGAGTTTTTTTTTAAATCAAGAAACCTAAAGAAAAAATGTTTTTTTTTCGGACCTCGAGTCGTAAACCTCGGAAAGCAAACAATATCTTAGGTGAACAATACACGAAATCGATCAGGGGAAGTTCACTGTTGTCACATCGAGTAATTCAATATAGATTGATACTGCGCGATGATCGATCTTCAAATGATACTAGATGATCGATAAACGTGATTTCCTCAGAAACAGTAATTCTTTCAGTCGAAAACAGTTTGTGTTGATCCCCAATGAAGAAAATCAACTATTGCAATTATTTCTGGAGTCACCAACTCGTTCAGAATTTTAATAGTGTGTTATTTGACATATCAAGCATTTAACAATCAACAATAACTGTTCCCCAAAGCGTTTGAAAATAATAATAATGGATAATTAGAAGGCAAGAGATAAATAAACCCGGTCATTTTCCTCCTCAGTAACAAACATCCTCGAATGAATTTTGTGCTTCAGCACTTATGCCACTAAACAATGTACTGCTCATTAATATGCTTGGCTTTAGGATGGATGCCGCGTCGACTTTCAGTGTTGCGTGGACGTTAAGGAGGAATATCAGCTTTCGACCTAAAACAAAAAACGCTTAGGTTTTTATGAAACTTCGAGAACAAGTTCATTAAGTAATCCAGAATATACCATAATTTTTTCGGATTTTTCCACCACCGAATAATAAACGAAAATAATTATCAAAGTTGGAACTTCTGTATAGGACGATATGGACAGCGAGGTAATTTAGTAAAATTCCCCCTTTACCATCACGTTGGTATATTCTGGATTACTTAATGAACTTGTCCTCGAAGTTTCATAAAAACCTAAGCGTTTTTTGTTTTAGGTCAAAAGCTGATGTTCCTCCTCAACATGACAGTTTCTATCTTCAGAGTTCCGAGCTCCGTGGTCAGGAGGGAGTTTCTTCATCCTCCTTGTGATCCGGAGGGGGGGGGGGGAGTTAAGTCAATTAGGACTTTTCCATTGATCAGCTGAGCACTTGAAAAGCTTTACGGATGAAATAAGGTTCACCTGGTATCCTTCATCCCTGTTGAGGTTGTTGGACATACGATTTTCTGCTTTTATTGAAGAATAAAATGATTTCAATGTCCACTGCACTCCTGGAGATACGATTTTCTTCTTTGACTACCAAATCGAATTGTCTTTTCATCGAATCCCAAATCGCATCCCAGGAGCGAAGATGTGGAACAGGAGAATTGCACACAGAAAACTCTGAGCGTAGAAGACGCTCAAAAGTGCGTAGACACTGCACATGCGGGTGTACATCACGCACGCAGAGTGCGTACATCACGTTCGATTGTGAGAACGTGAAGTACGCCCGCATATGCAGTGACTACGCCCTTCTCAGCGTCTTCGCCGCTCAGAGTTTTCTGTGTGTGTAGTTTGTTTTTCATTCAGTTCTTTTGAAATTATTAAAGATATTAATATCTTAAAATTGATGGAGATACGCTACTTTTGCTACAACGTTTTTGTGTAGCTCTTGAAATTCTCCATAACCAATGACTGAGCAGAAATCATGCTATCTCACTTAGTTGCTGAGATATTCAGCAAAAACAAATTACAGAATTATTCTTCTGATAAGAATTTCTTGCTTCAACAGTTATCCAAAATATCTTGGCAATCAATGGAGATACGCTTTTTTTATCACATTTAGTTCCCAAGATGATCTCAAAACGCTGATAAAAAAAATAAATTCTGTTTCACCTTGTAACTCTAGTGGATTGTAAAAGGATTTTTTTCAATCTGAAGAGACTTAGGAGAATATCTGGAATAATCCCAAATTATGCCACGGCAAATCTACATTTTCAAGCAACTTTTTTCAGATTAATTTGTAGAGTCCTTCATCGAGAAAAAAAATGGTTTATTGAGGGATTTTTTTTGTCCAATTAAATTTTTGGAATGAGATAAGCCTTCTGAATGGGAGGGTTTTTTCTTCAACTTGAATTGCGACAACCTTCCTTAGCCCACATTTGGAGAATTAGTTATCAAATAACATTCTTCAAATCCAGGCGAGAGAACATCAGGTTTTCCCGCTCAGCAACATATGTGTATTTGGACTTAGATTCTCTATCTGTTTGAATCTGGTTCAATGCTGTGTTTCCGATATCAGAAGAAATGAAGTAAGTAAGACGTACTCTTTGAACTCACAATGATTCTGCATATTATCACGACTACATATGTGGGTTCAGATAGAGCTCAGTGCTAGTCGAGACGTGGATCTGGTGCAGATCACATACATATATTCCAGTGCTACAATCGAGAATAATAAAAATGGTTCTCGGTCTAATAGAACTTCTAGTCGGCGTTACAGCGTTTTCAATCGTGATTTACTATTATTTAACTGCAACATACAATTTTTGGCAATCGAAAGGTGTGCCTGGACCAAAACCCATTCCAGTGTTTGGAACGATACAAGACATGATCCTCAATCGGCTCTCTTTCGGATGTTATCTCAGAAAAATTTACGAAGAATACCCAGACGAGCCAATGATTGGAATCTACGCAAGAAGGCAACCTGTTCTAGTATTAACTGACATGGATTTAATTAAGACCGTATTAATAAAAGATTTCAATAGTTTCTCCGATCGAGGTATGGATTTCTATGAAGAACATGAACCATTAGCAGCACATTTGTTCAATATCGAGCCAAAGAGATGGAGAATATTACGACCCAAATTATCACCTGCTTATACATCTGGAAAGCTGCGAGACATGTTTTATTTACTTAAACAATGTGCTGATCAATTAGATCAATATTTAGAAGGAGTTGATGGCAAATCAATTGATATTCGTGATGTTGCAGCAAAATTCACAACTGATGTTATCGGAATTTGTGCCTTTGGTATTCAGCCAAGTGCTCTCAAAGAAGAGAACAGTACCTTTCGACAGATGGGTAAACGCATATTCCCATTAGATCTGAAAAGTACTCTTAAATTTACAGTACGAAACTTTGCACTACCACTATTTCGTCTTATTGGTAATTGGCTAGTCGACACGGATCTCCAAAACTTTTTCATAAATTTATCACGTGATACAATGGCATATAGAGATGAGCATAATATTTTTAGAAATGATTTCATTGATCAGCTGCGTGAACTCAAAAAAAAAGAGGAAAAACTTCGAGATATTGAATTAACAGACTCACTCATGGCTGCCCAACTGTTTGTATTTTTCATTGCTGGTTTTGAGACATCGTCCTCGACAATAAGTAACTGTCTCCGAGAACTTGCTTTGAATCATAATGTTCGTGACAGACTCCGTAAAGAAATTCATGATGAACTGGAGGAGGCAAACGGTGATATTACGTATGAAGTGATAAAGAAAATGGAATATCTCGATCGAGTTGTCAAAGAGACGCTCAGAAAATATCCACCTGTTACATCGATTATGAGAAAATCTACTGCTCCTTATACATTCCCCGGTACAAAAGTATCTATTCCTACTGGTACAAAAGTTTGGATTCCAATATTCGGTATCCAGAGAGATCCAAAATATTTCCCGGATCCTGAAGTTTTCAATCCAGATAATTTCACGGAAGAAGCTATCAAGAGCCGACCACAAATGACGTTCTTATCATTTGGTGATGGACCCAGAAATTGCATCGGTAATTTTCTACTTCTGAATTCTTTGCGTTCTTTAGACTTTTTTGCGCACATTAACTAATCTATTTTCCTTCATTTAGGAGCACGGTTTGGCACTATGCAAGTAAAAGTGGGACTAGTTAAGATTCTGCATAAATTTACAGTGGACATATGCGAGCAAACGGATAAGGAATATATTATCAATCCCAAGGGTTTTCTCTTAACACCACAAAACGGCGTATTCGTGAAAATGATGAAGATGCCAACTATCTGAATGCTGATATCGATATCGCTATCGCCACCTTTGGTTTCTCATTCAAGATATTTTTGTGATGTCCAAATGAATTGCTTGGCGTAAATTTTTTTAGGCTGACTTAATTATTACACTGAGAGAATTTTTCGAACTGTGGAACTAAAAATATAGTAGGAAAGACCTTGACTATGAAATATATCAACAGTGACCAAATTTTCATCAAGTACAGCTATCAGATAGTACACATGACTATAATTTAGCTGTCTTAGTTATAACTCTAGGTACGATTATTGATTTAAACTAGTTCGTTCTCACTTTCAAGTAATAGTCATGCTAGTGGGGAAAAATCCCCTCAGTGCAGGAAAATTTGGCAGCGATTTGTGAGACCAACCATGACCTTATCGACTCAGCGGGTGTTCCACAATTGTTAATCCAGGAGTTTGCCGATCTCGAGACCGATGGCTATCTGCGCATTGACAAACTCAGTTGAATTCAACGATGATCATTGTATTAAAATGGAAATTTCTTTCGTTCTGGACTGGACTATCCCCCACTCCTAAAATAAAGCCAGTATCCCTAATCATCCTGCCAGAATGTTTTTTATGATGTCCTGAACGTTATCTGGGTAATTGAAAAGTAAAATAACAAAGTGGCGTCATTGCTCATGTTAAAATAAAAGGGAAGTATGTCCACATCTGCGTTACTTCATTTATTTCTTTTCAACACTACATAACTGCTGATGTTAGAGTGGAAGAGCCGTATCTCCACTAATGCCATTTTGTTTTTTGGACATTCATTCCAAGGAATCCCAATTCGGCAATTACGCCTCTCCGTTTTTCTTTAGAATTATTTTTTCTACTCGCGCCTCTTCGTTGCCAAAAGTGGACGTACACAGAGAAAAATGCTTTCTTAATTTAAGAATGTGCAGTTCACTTAAATTAACAAAGAAAAGTCACTTGATTTAAGTGAGAACACTCACTTGATTTAAGTGAGTTTTACTTTCTTTAAATTAAGAAAGAAAAAGTCACTTGATTTAAGTGAGAAAAGTCGCTTGACTTAAGTAAGAAAAGTACCTCAATTTAAGTGAGTTTTACTTTCTTAAATTAAGAAAGAAAAAGTCACTGGATTTAAGTGAGAAAAGTCACTTAATTTAAGTGACATTTACTTTCTTAAATTAAGAAAGAAAAAGTTACTTGATTTAATTGAGAAAAGTCACTTAATTTAAGTGAGAAAAGTCACCTAATTTAAGTAACCTGCCATTCTTAAATTAAGTGACTGCACATTCTTAAATTAAGAAAAAAATTTTCTCTGTGTAGTGAATGATTCATTTGATTATTGAGCAGGTATCTCAATGATTGAATTGTTGTGTTTTGGATTCTTCTTGTATTTGCTGAATATAAATAAATATAATGATTATGAAATATTTCATTCCTCGATACAGGCTTCATGATTATTTTTTTTATGGCTCCAGTTTTCCATCATTCCATCGGCAATATCTCCAGTACAGATAGATTTGTTCATCATTACCTATGCTCGGAGGGAATACAAATAAATCTTGCTTTGCTCATTACAAAATTAGGCCTGTGCTGGAGATACGCCATTCTCGTATTATGCATTCTGGAGTAAACTGAAGTCAGTAAAATGTTAATAACAAACCGACGTATGTACCGGACATTCGTTATCAGTATTTTTTCAGTGATTTGAAAAAATTTAATCAAAAATTAAAAACCAAGAGGCGTAAGTGCTAGAGATGCGTCTTGTTGTTTGTAGTAAGATGGCACTTACGCCCCTTTAATTATGGGGCGACGATATGTTAAATTAAAATTTTGACGTAGTGCAAGGAATAAACAAACGAACGGAAGGATTGAATGTTAAAAACTAATAAAGTGAGTCTTTTCAAATCAGTTGAGAATAAGAAAAACGAGATGATTTCCTTCCTCAGTAACAAACATAAATTCCCGTCTTCATCACTTACTTATACCACTAAGTGATGTGCTGATCAATTGGACCAGTACTTGGGAGTAGTTGAGGGCGAATCGATTGGTATTCGTGTAATCGCAGCTAAATTTGCAACTGATGTTATTGGTGTTTGTGCCTTTGATCTTCAGCCAAGTATCCTTACAGACGAAAATAGCATCTTATGTCAGATGGGTAAACATGTATTCAATTCTAGTCTGAAAGGTATTATCGAGTCTCAATAACGATTTTATACACCACCGCTCCATTATCCCATTCACAGCACTCTGCTTGACTGGGAACATCAATTGTTTTTTTATAAATCTGTCACGTGAAAATTTCATTGATCAGCTACAGGAGCTTGAAGAAAGAGAGAATAAAATGGAGGATATCGTAAACTCACTCCTAGGAGAAACGTGAGAAAAAGATTCATCTATCCTTATAATTATGAAGAAAACAACTGCTCTTTACACATTCCCAGGTACTGGAATATCTATTCCTACAGGGACAAAAATCTGAATTCCGATATTCGTTATGCAGTGAGATACGAATCATTTGCCTGAGGTTTTCGATCCAGGTAGTTTCACTGAGGAAGCTATAGCAAGCCGACCACACATGACTTTCTTATCATTCGGCGATGGACTCAAAAACTTCACTGGTAATATTTTAAATTCCAATTTTCAATACGAAATTTGAAGTAGTTCTCTTGAATCAATCTATTCATTATTCTTCACTTGGATGCACGTGTTAGGTCCAGCATTATTTTCTTTATTAAATTATTTATTTTAATTTAAGATGTGAATTTTTATTTAAAAATTATAAAAAAAAAATCATAAAGAATGTTATTTCCAAATTTTTTCGAAATCAATAAATTGATGACTATAAATTATGACGAAAGAGCATTGAACTCAGGTCGATTTGGCTTTGTAAAATTGCGAAATTACTGAATAAGCACAAGGATCAGCAATTTCACAAGATTTTGAAACACCTTTTTTCCAAGTTTACGAGAGAAGAAGACTGCCCAAAAACGTCAGTCTTATTTTGACCACCGAAGAATAATTAATTAAAAACTCTCCTAGTAAACTGGAAAGTGAAATTGACCTGTTCTTGTGCTAACTTGTCAATACAATATCTAATATAATAGATCACCGTACTCGTTAACAACATATAGAATTGGGCAAATCGTAGCCTTTAGTTGAAAGTAATTGTTTCAGTTTTTTTACACAAAAACGGAGAGAAATTCTCAAGTGAAATTAAATAAGAACTCGAAGAAAAATCATAAATCAAAATAACAGAAATAGTGGAATTTCAATCATCTTGGTATAAATAATTAACACCGAGAATAATCAAGATTCCACAAATTTAAAATAAGAATTTCAAATTAATTAAGAAGTCAGCTTTCATAAAATTCTGTAAGTAGCAATCAGATTACTTGATATTAGTCTTTTAAAACTAAAAATCTGTCAAGAGACTCCATCTTTCAATTTTTGTAAAAGAAAAACTGTAAAATTTCAATATTCAAATTTTAAATATATTCCAAACGTTAAAGAAATTAATCGAAGTTATTATTTCAATATTAATCAAGTTCTATCAAAACCCTAACAAGAGAGAAAACTAAATAAGCGTCCTGTAAACATAAAAATATTATAATTCAAGCTGTTTCAAGATTAATAAAAATTGTCCTCGACGCTGCAATTTAATCTCGGACATAACACACGCTTTGATAATATGTTGTGAGAATTTAAAATGAATGATGTAGAAATTAAGTTTATTGACTAAAGAAAAGAGAATTAATACGAAAATGAATAATCGAAAATCAAACTATTATTTTGTATACTCTATGACTCGATTATAAAAGGCAGTGAGACACCCCACTCTTCCTCTTTCTCTCTTCGACCGGCAAAAAGATAAGTACACTGATTTTATATGGGTACCGAATTTTAAAATGGCATCTTGGACCTTTTTCCTATAAGATCAGCCGAAAGATAAAAAAAAAATAACAGTGATACACAAATTTGAGAGAAAGTAGCTTATTTCTTCTATATTATTCAAATTTTTTGTCATTGTGTAATTATCATTAAGTCGATTACTATTTTCACGAGAGAAATATTTTCGTTATATTTCAAGTACTGTTTTTTTTTTTTTTTTTGACAACAATTATGTATAAAATTGAACAAGTATTAAAAAAGGTTATACTATTTTATTGAATTCTTAATTATTTTTTTATATTATTTTCTCACTCAATACTTTTATTGAAAATATTATATTTGACTCGAACATTTGGTGCAAAACGTTTATATTTTTATTTATCTGCCTTTTAGTAATTAAATTTTATCAAATTATTTTTAGTGCTATTGACCCAAAATATTTGAATATTTTGTTAGCTATTTTAATTTAAAGAGTTATTCTGCGATACAACTATTTTTATAAAATATAAAAAAAAAAAAATTTATTACAATGTAAACCAGAGTTCGATTTTGGAAGATTCTGCAAAGATTCACTGTAGACGTGTGCGAAGAACTAATGAGAAATATATAATCAATCCAAGGGAAGATTTGTTCTTGACCTCTCTTAATGGTGTGCTTGAGAGTACAAGAAACATCCTGGCAATTCGACCGTCATAGCGAGTCAAAGGAAAAGCTTCCATGAATCGTCATTACATTTTTATAGTAGTTTTCGACTTGAAAAGCTTCCATGAATCGTCATTAAATTTTTATAGTAGTTTTCGACTTGAGAGGCTTCCCAAATCACTCGGAAAGTGAATCTGAAGATGAAAAGGTTTTTTCTTAGGTGTCGGAGAATGCAATTTCAAAAAATCACCTGCCCCACTTCCAAAAATGACGAGTCTGTGCTTTCTCAACTTTTCATGCGGATATGTGTGGATGAAGGTCATTAGAATCGAGCAATGAGCCTTCGAGTATATCATTTCATTTGCAAAGAAATATATGTATGAATAGCGTCTAGAAAGGAATTCGAGAATGTTACTCTTATTATTATTGTTATTATTATTATGAGCTATTTTTAAACGTCCATGAAAACTAAAAAAAAATTATTTTCTAGATCTACTCACCCAAAATGTACATCCAATACTATGTAGACTGATTGTGAAATGATTGTTTCGTTAGCTTACAGAGGGGAAGGTCTCAGGTACGAATCTTAGATAATGATGTCATAACGAACAGACTCATAACGCGAGCTGAATGATTTGTGGATTTATCATATCGAGGCTCTAGGAGTAGAACGTCGTATGTGTGAGACATACGATCTTCTGTCTTTAGTAGCGAATCAAATCAGTAGTGAAGAGGTAAAACAGGATAAATCGACTTATCTTTGAGGTCATTTCGAAGTAAATATCTCGGAAACTAAGCGAGATAAGGTGATATTACTCATCTGTTCTTGTAGAGGATTTCAAGAGTTTGCGGGCTAAATTGCTCTTTCTCGGTTATTTTCTAAGGTATTTTCCAAAAACTTGATGAGAAAAAAAGAGACTTATCTCGTTTCACCTCTCCACTACTGAAATGATTTTGATTGCCACTTCACGAATGAAGATACAACTTCTTGCTTTGACTGCCAAATCGAATCATCTTTTCATTAATTTCCAAATTTCATTTCAGGAGCGAAGAGCTAAAACATGAGAATTATAGATTTTTGTTTCATTGGTTCTTTAGTAATATTACAGATATTAATGGAGATTCGTCATTTTTGTTCCAATGCTGTTTTGTAGTTCTTGAAATTCTCTACATGCAATGACTGAGCTGAAATTACGCTATCTCACTTGGTTCCTGAGATGTTCAGCAAAAACAAGTAACAGAAAAATAAACTTATTCTGGATAAATTTCTTCGTCTAACAGTTGTTCAAAAATATCTCGAAACCTAATGTAGATACGTCTTCTTTGTCACATTCAGTTTCCAAGATATTCTCAGAACGCTAATCACAGAAAAAAAAACTCTTTCAGTTTTACCTTGTAGCTCCGGTGAATTATGGAAAGGATTTTTTTCAGACTGAAGGAAATGAGGTGAAAATCTGAAAAAATCCCAAAAGATGCGACATCATATCTATATTGTCAAGTAATTTTTTCAAATTTGTTTTAAACGTCCGAAGAAAAAATTTTGTTTCCGTTATTTTTTCCTCTGTATGTTTTTTTTGGGATATTTTTTCCCACATCTAGTTCATGTTCATTTCAGTTCAGTTCTAGTTTATCACATAGAAGCCATTCCTTCTTTGCATTTGGATTTATATTGTTTATCTGTTTAAATGGAGTCTTTCCTTTATCAGAGGAAATGAAGTAAATAAAGCATACTCTTTGGACTCACAGTGATTCTGCATATTCTTATGACTACATATATATGTTTAGATAGAGCTTCGTGCTAGTCAAGGCGTGGATCTGGTACTGATCACATGCATATATATATATATTCCAGTGCTCCAATCAAGAATAATAAAAATGGTTCTCGGTCTAATAGAACTTCTAGTCGGCGTTACAGCGTTTTCAATCGTCATTTACTATTATTTAACTGCAACATACAATTTTTGGCAATCGAAAGGTGTACCTGGACCAAAACCCATTCCAGTATTTGGGACGATACAAGACATGGCTCTCAATCGACTCTCTTTCGGATGTTACCTCAAAAAAATTTACGAAGAATACTCAGACGAACCAATGATTGGAATCTACGCAAGGAGGCAACCTGTTCTAGTATTAACTGATATGGACTTGATTAAAACTGTATTAATAAAAGATTTCAATAGTTTCTCTGATCGAGGTATGGATTTCTATGAAGAACATGAACCATTAGCAGCACATTTGTTCAATATCGAGCCAAAGAGATGGAGAATATTACGACCCAAATTATCACCTGCTTATACATCTGGAAAGCTGCGAGACATGTTTTATTTACTCAAACAATGTGCTGATCAATTAGATCAATATCTAGAAGGAGTTGATGGCAAATCAATTGATATTCGTGATGTCGCAGCAAAATTCACAACTGACGTTATCGGAGTCTGTGCCTTTGGTATTCAGCCAAGTGCTCTGAAAGAGGAGAGCAGCACCTTTCGACAGATGGGCAAACGCATATTTCGATTTGATCTAAAGAGTACTCTCAGGTTTAGAGTACGAGCCTTTGCACTACCACTATTTCGTCTTATTGGTAATTGGCTAGTCGACACGGATCTCCAAAACTTTTTCATAAATTTATCACGTGATACAATGGCATATAGAGATAAGCATAATATTTTTAGGAATGACTTTATTGATCAACTGCGTGAGCTCAAAAAAAAAGAGGAAAAACTCCAAGATATTGAATTGACAGACTCACTCATGGCTGCCCAACTGTTTGTATTTTTCATTGCTGGTTTTGAGACATCGTCCTCGACAATAAGTAACTGTCTCCGAGAACTTGCTTTGAATCATAATGTTCGTGACAGACTTCGTAAAGAAATTCATGATGGACTGGAGGAGGCAAACGGTGATATTACGTATGAAGTGATAAAGAAAATGGAATATCTCGATCGAGTTGTCAAAGAGACGCTCAGAAAATATCCACCGGTTACCTCGATTATGAGAAAATCTACTGCTCCTTATACATTCCCGGGTACGAAAGTATCTATTCCCACTGGTATAAAAGTTTGGATTCCAATATTCGGTATCCAGAGAGATCCAAAGTATTTTCCTGATCCTGAGGTTTTCAATCCCGATAATTTCACTGAAGAAGCTATCAAGAGCCGACCACAAATGACTTTCTTATCATTTGGTGATGGACCCAGAAATTGCATTGGTAATTTTCTAACTCTGACTTTTTTGAATATTTTATATTTTCTTTTGTACATATCAACTAATCAATTCTTCTTCATTTAGGAGCACGATTCGGCACTATGCAAGTAAAAGTGGGACTAGTTAAGATTCTGCATAAATTTACAGTGGACATATGCGAGCAAACAGATAAGAAATATGTTATCAATCCCAAAGGCTTCCTTCTAACTCCACAAAACGGCGTATTTGTGAAGATTATGAAGATGCCCGCTATCTAACTGCTTTTCTATTGATATCGATATCACTATCGTCGCCTTCTCTGGTCTCTTCTTCAGGATATTTTTGTCATGTCTAAATAAATTATTCGGCATAAGTTTAAGAGTTCAATCATGAGTTCATTGCCTCAGCGGGGGATTCCACAATTGCTAATCAAGAAGTTTGGCGATCGCCAGACCGAAGGCCATCCGTGTATCGACAAACCCCGTAGAATTTAGGAATGATCATTGTATTAAAATTGAAATTTCTTTTGTTCTGGGTTGAGCAATAGTTCCACTCTTAAAATACAACCAAGTTATGTTGATGATTAAGAATCATAGAGTAAGATTGTGCTTTCTCGGACCTCGACTCGTAAACCTTGGGAAACAAACAATATCTTTGGTGAATGAAAAGCGAAATGGATCAGAGGCAGTTCACTGTTGTCACATCAGGTAATTCAATATAGATTGATACTGTGCCGTGATCGATCTTCGAATGATACTAGATGATCGATAAACGTGATTTCCTCAGAGATAGTCGTTCTGTCATTCGAAAGTAATCGGTGTTTATCCCCACTAAAAGAAGAATGAACTGTTGGGACTCAACATATTGGATTATTGGAAATTAACAATTAGCAATAACTGTTCTCTGAAGCGTTAAAAAGTAATAATGATGTATAATTGAAGATCATTTAAATTTTAAAAACATAAGAATCAAGCCAATAAATATACATCTTAAATTGTAACTTAGACATAGTACGAGAAAGACAAAAGGAAATAGACGAAGACTAATGAAAGAATGAAATGTGAATCAATGGAGAATACAAGAACTGAATTTTGGAAAGCAATAATGTGAGTTTTTTTTTTCAAATCAATCAGGAATAAGAAAATCATTCCAAAAGAAAATAATCAAAAATTGAAGGGCAGATCGCGAATTCAGTGATAGATATAGAAACCAGGTCTTTTTCTTGCTCAGTAACGAACATCCTCAAATAAATTTCCTCCGTCAGCACTTCCGCCACTTTGCCTCCGAGATGACGATATATATTCCACAACAAGGGAGACAAGACAATTGAGGCCACTCAAGGTTCTTTCCGCCATAAGATAAGCTGTTGCAACAATCCGCAAAACCGATGACCCCTGGATAAGATGGAGATGTTAGATTATGTATCCTAGACCCATTTCAAGTGTGTGTGTTCACATGTATGTACAGTCCAACCTGGATAAGCGAGGAAACTATATCAATGAGAATAATTAAAAGTTGAATTAATTAAAAGAAAAATAATGATACTGTATTGTTTCTTTATGAAACATAATGTATTTGTATTGTATTGCTTGATTACAGAGCCTGAGGAAGCTTAAATTATAAGCGAAACGTCGCGATTTGACAATGAATTAGTATTGTTTACTTATTTATTCCAATATCCCATGACAAGTCAAAAAAATATCATTAAAATCATGGAAATGAATACAATAATTAACAGTAATTAAAAGGTTCCTTCAGTTCACCCACAAAAACTTCGGTGACACGTCAATTCATCATTAGACATTTCATCCCCAATATTCATCCCGAAATATTTCATCCCTTCGACTTCTTATCCTGGAATATTTCATCCTGTCGACTTTTCTTCCCGAAATGTTTCATCCCTCCGACTTTCCATCCCTAAATATTTATATTTATATCCATTTCTATTTTATATTTTTTAAAAATATTTTCCATATCAATTCGAATTTTCCGCTGTTATTGAAGATATTATTCATATCATTCATATTCAAAAAATATTTTTTCTTTATCACATATAATATATATGTATTTATATGATGAAAATCATATAAATATTCTACACCGACCTTCCTTCGGCAAATTATCTTACGGGAAAAAAAAAAAATTTCTTTATGACATATAATATACATGTATTTGCCGTCAATAATCATACAAATAGTATAATTAATAATAATATCTATATAATCTTAATATAAAAGATCATACATTATATCATATATATTTCCATCGATATGAATTGCATCGGGATGAACTAAATCGGGATGTATTATCTACGGATGAAGTGGAATTGGGATGAATTGGATGGGAGGTATTGTCTGGAGATGAAGTGGATTTGGGATGAATTGCAAAAACCTCTAATTATTTCATACCCCTGTAAGTGAGGAACACTACTCCTGCACTTTTGTAAGAGAGAAACTCGGATAAGTGACAAACCTCTACAAGAGAGAAAAATTTTCAGTCCCCTTCAACTCTTGCTTGTCCAGGTTCGACTGTAATTTCATTTCGACGACGATTTTCCTTCGAAAAATTGAGCAGATTAAGAAAAACGTAGACTGATTATCGGAGGCGTAGTTATCGGGGATGATCATCGGGGTGATACATAGCAGATAATATTTTTCTCTGCATTACCGTTCGAGTTTTTACGTGACTTGAAAGGTTTGTTGTATATAGTCAGCTGATCGGTGTGGCTTCAGTGGCCATTGGTAATGGCAGATGAAAACATGGTTAACAATGCTATTGAGCCTAAGGAAAAGGAAGAAATAGAAAACGACGAAGAGAATGAAGAAGAAAATTACAATGACGAAGGTAAAACAATTCTTTTTGTAATTTCAAACTCACCCATAAACAAAGACATCTCTAAATAATTGAATTACGAGAGTCAGGTGAATGAGAATGTTATTCAAATTTTGAGCAATTTTTTTTTCAGAATTTCAATCACTGAATGCACAACTTGATCAACTTAATTCAGTGTTGGATACAATTGAATCAAAAAATGACGACATTCATGCAGAATTGGTTGAATTATTACAATCAAACAGAGAAACGAGAAAGCAATTTCAAGAGTGCATGAAAGAGGGTGAGGCAGCATCCAAACCACCTGATTCACAACAATGATGTAATAAACAGTGTTAAAGAAATTTCATTCCTTACCGTTAATCCATTAAAAATATTTTATATACATTGAATTGCGGTTAAGCGTGAGTCTCGAAGTTCGGAGTACGTGGACAATATCTCTGAAATTGTTAAATTCGGGAAGAAATCTACTTGTAGAGCGTACAATCTGGCAAAGAAGAGACATTTCGAGGAATTTCTCGAAACCTAATAATTTCTGAGACTATTATTTTCAGAATAATTCACCCAAAAAATCAGGAAAATATCTTCGAGTCGGAAGGGGTAAATGGACTAGTGGGGAGCAGTCGATTAGTTCTCCGGCAGAAATTTCTCGGATGAAATTTCTCGGAAAAAATTGCTCCAAAAAAAAATTCTTTGTCAAAAATTTCTTAGAAAATATTTTTCCCGACGAGAAATTCTCTCTCAATAATTTCTCTGAAATTATTTCTTCTGAGAAAAAATTCTCAAAATTTTAATAAAATTTTTTCTCTCCAAAAACTATAAATAAAATTTCTTATTTATTCATTCATTTCATATTCAATATATACAAATTCATTATAAAAGCATTAATATTTCTCAAAAATTCATTTTAAATCGACTAAATTCTTATGAAAAGTTCATTAAAGATTAATTAAGAATTCATTAAAAATTAATTAAAAATTCATTTCTCACAGACTTGTAATATTTGCAATACTCTTCAAGTATTTTTTCAAATTGTTTTTTATGAAGGGCTGTTCTGTCCGCTCGCTGATTCCGTTTTTTTCTTAATTGATTCTTGTGGAGTAATTTTGTCCGAGAAATTTATTGTGGAGAAATATTTTCCTAGACCCGGACTAGTGACTAAATGACAGATCTTTCATAAATTATTTAAAACCTAATATTTGTGAAAGATTTTCCTTGAAACTGGAGAAAATTCAAAAAAGTATTGTTTTTCAATAGTTCAGGTATATTTGCTGGTACACTGACCCTGATTCGAGTATAATCAATTGGAACCGCTTTTTGTAGAGACGTCTTACCATGAATTTCTCTCAACCAACTTGATTCAGAGATGTTTACTAATAAGCCAACATGTTAAAATTATTTTCGAGCTCTTGACTCTCCTAACAAATTGTTTAATGACGAAAAGTCATTATGTACAGTGTATAGGAATTGAAAGAATTTATTTATTGTAAAAAACATTTAATCTGAAATTAGCATTTAATTAAATGAAGATTTAAAAAATTGAATTCACTGATTTTTTCAACATTTTAAATACTAATAATTAGAATTTATGGTATATACGAGCTGAAGCGGAAGAAATATTCTCAATTCTTGTGTTAATTTTTTTTTCATCCCTATTCGAGAATAAAGAATAACTAGATGAGGAAGACAATACGAATTTTGTTTATATATTTGTAACAAAAAATAGATTATTTCACATTATCATGACGTCAAAAAATAATTATTCAGAGGGAAGACGAAAATGCTGAGAACATCAAGTCTTGATACAATTTGAAATGAATATCTTCAATCATATGGATATTGGGTTTGTTCTCACGTAAATGATCGAGCACTACTTGGCCTCTCGTTTTAGTTCCAGTTAATTCTATATCTGCATGAAAATCTGTTACTTTTTTGATTATATCGGGATTTATAAGAACAGCTGTTACGAATGAATCACAGGGCTTATAAAACTCTGGTCTCAGTTTCTTGGTGTAGACACCTTTCTCAACTGTATCAATCAATTTCATCTGTTTCGTTTGTAATTTTCCGAGAATATTGTCTCTCCAGTCCTGAAATTTTTTTTGATACATTTGAAAAAACGCGATCAATTCGAAAAACTTACTGATTGAGTTATACTAGAAATATTGTCAAATCTGTCAGAGTGAGATACAGATATTTTTTGGAATAAGCATTTTGGTACTAAAAGATTCAGTTAAATAAACTTACGTTAGTTATGTCAGATTTGAGGCAAGTTTCCCAAGGCACTAGCCACATTGGTTTTTCATTACTTCCTAAAACAATGTGAACACTCTCTGGATCAGCATAAAAATTAAATTCTGCTTGTGGAGTAGTATTTCCCATTGCTGAAAAAAATGAGAAAAATTTATTCTTATTGGGAGAAAAATAAAACAGTAATAATACATGTACAATCTTTACCAGCTGAGTTTCCTCCCATTATGTAAAAATCTTTGACGACATCAAGAATTTCAGGATACAATTTGATTGCAAGTGCAATATTTGTCAAAGGACCCAAACACACTACAGATATTTCACCTGGGAAGGAAATTATAAGTTTTATTCAATTATTTCAATTAGTAGTCTTGAGACAGGAGAATTCAAGAGAAAATCTCAACGCATTTGTTCTACAATTCTATTCCAGCTTCAGCGAAAATATCAAAAATTCTTTCTTTATTTATCGATTCTATTAAAAATTTTGCAACTCTTCTAGGCGTTATTTCAAACAAAGATATTTAATAAATGGAAAAGTCAATGGATTTTTCTTTTTTGTAAAATCTATGAAGATCAGAGGTCCTCTACACAGAAATTCGTTGGTTTAAATTCCTATTTTTTCTTTGTCACCAATTATAAAATTCAAATGAAAAATATTATAAAATTGATGCCAGAGAATTGCTATAGAAAAAATATGAAATGAAATGAATTCTGTAGAATAATCAAAATCTGTTTTTTTTTCTACGGAATATTTTCTATGGAATGTTCAAATTGGCAAACTAACTTGCAAAATTTTGGATAAAGTCGAAACATCTGGAGTCTCAATAGACTTTCTTAACAAATCCGCTAGAATTTCGAGTGAAATCTTCTATACCCAATGCAAAATTGAGAAATTTCCTAGAAAAAAAAAAAATTGTCTCCGAGATCAACTTTTATCAAGTACATTACCTGCATTTTCGACTATTATTTTATGCAGAGCATTAACTGCATGCTCAGGTTGAAGTTTGCTGATATCTGGATCGTCCGTAAAAACATCTCCAAATCCATCATGTCCATGATAACGAATGTTCTCCGCTTTTTTCGAACTCTCGACGGAGATTAGGGAAGAATGGGCTCCTTGGTAAACAGGTATCTAACACAGATTGTAATCAATGAAAATTATAAATAATCTATTTGTTGGACAGGTAGCATACAAAAAAAATTCTACACTGAGTGAAAAATGCAGTAAAATCAACAAAAATTGTGTTAAAAAAAATATTTTTTTTTTTGGAACAAACACTGAGAAAAAATCTTAATAAGAATTGTTTGTTAGATCTAATAAATTTATTAAGATGAACAAAATTTTTTGTTTATTAAAAATACATATTCGTTCAGAGCTAATGAAAAAAATGGTAAAATGGGTGAATATCGTTGAAATTAAAAAAAAGTAAGTTGTTGAATAAAATGATTTAGGATTATTGAAACAATTCATTTCATAATCTTTACTTCGTTTTTTACTCAGTGCACGTCGTTTAACTCAATTTATCACAAGTTGCCACAAAAAAAATATTTTCAACTAATAATTCGTAAGAGAATAGTCATGGCCAACTGTATGGAAAAATCCGGAACTTTGCACTTTTCCATAAACTGATTTTTTCCTGAGGTATTCAGAACAGAAACGCACAGACCTGACGTTTTTTTTTCTATGAATTTCGAATAATATTCGTCAGATATCGAAATGTTCCTTAAGGCAGTAATTTGAACGCTCGAAAAAAGCTATTTTCGTGGATTTTCCAATAAGATCATCAATAAGGAATATTGATGTAGGGTAACATGACCAATAGATGGACGATTAAGGAAATATTAGACTTTATTAATTCATATGAAATAGGCAAATCACGTTAAAAAGTTGCAAAAAAGAATGATGTACAGAAAAATATACAATGACTTGACTAAAAATCAATTAAATTTGAATAATGTCGAAATAATTATAGAAAATCAAGGAAAAACTAGAAAATAACGTGAACCCCCAGGAGATGGACAGTTGCATATTTGCAGTGGTATGATTTTAAATTTCGATCAATCGGTATGGAATAAATAGTTATAAATCTATATGAATGTAATAATCAGGAATTGACGTGAAATGTATAAGAATCATTCATTTATTCATGAAAATCCTCGATAATAGAAACCGTCCATCTTTTGGTCAGTGTCCATCTATTGGTAGTGTGACCCTAGGATTCGTTAGGCTCAATGAAAACACTCTTGAAGTACATTAAAAAAAAAAATGAAAATTTCATTTAAATACAATGTTTCGATGAGTGAGTGAATCTGTACATTGTTGGAATCTTGAAAATGGGTCATCCGAAACAGAAAATTTTTGAGAGTTGTACGTTCAATATAATACAAGCAAGCGTCTAAACTAGAATTATCTTGAAATTTGTAATTTTACTGCATTTTTTTTGCAAAAAAAAGGTGAAGAAAACAATATTTTTTTTCGTTATCTTATCATCATTTTTGCATGTGCATTGGAAACTCTAGTTTAAACGGTGACTAGTATCATATTAAACCTAAAACTTTTCAATTTTTTTTATTCCGGATGGACCGTTTTCAAGATTTTTACACAAGCGCAGACCCACCTACTAATCAAGGCATTGTATTTAAATCATGTTTTTGTGTATAAAAAGTATTGAAATAAATGAATTTTATTAAAAATATATTTCAAGAGTGTATTTATTAAGCCTAACCAGAACCCTACATCAATGTCTCCATTAATAATCTCATAAAAAAATCACAAAAATAGTTTTTTTCCAAGCGTTCAGAGCAAAATACTGCCTTGACTATTCTTCCAGCAGTGATCGGCATCATCGATTTTTTCATCAACGATTTCGATTATATTACTGATTTTTCACAAAAATTAGTGATTAGCCAAGAAAAAATATTGATTTTCATAGAAAATTGATAATTAGTCAATGAAAAATATTAATTTTCCTAAAGAATTAGTAATTAGCGAGGAAATATTACTAATTACTCTTAAAAATGAGTAATTAGTGAGAAAATATTACCAATTACTTTCGAAAATTAGTAATTAGTGAGAAAAATTACTTGTTGTTTTCAAAAATTCCTCAAAATTAGTAATTTAATAGATTAACAGACACAAATTTTGAACGAGGAGTTGTGATGAAATGTAATACTAGTGTTGCAGAAAGTAGCAATTAATAGATGAAATAATAAATGATATTTGGAATAATAATATTTGGAATATATTTTGAAAGGAACTCGTAATTTTTGGCGACTAATTATTAATTATATCGAAAAATTAGTAATTAGCCGATAAGCATCATTCATTTTTCTGAAAAATCAGTAGTTTTTGTCGATTAACTACTCATTTTTCAGAATCATTACTGATTTTCCGAAAAAATTAGGAATTTTCTCCAGCTAATTACTAACTTTTCAGAAAAATTAGGAATTTTTCCCGGTTAATTACTAATTTTTCAGAAAAATTAGATAATGAAAATAGATAGATTTTTTTTGCCGATCACTGTCTTCCAGATGTCTCGAAATTCAAGAGAGATAGAGTAATTTTTTCAATGCGCTTTTCTGCAGCTCAATTCTTTTCACAAGGAAGAGAACTACGGGAATCCCCTTATCTCTCATACTTTCCGAAATACTCTTTTGAAAACCATTCAAAGAAAATTCGGCCTTCCACTTCATCCCATTCAGGGTGTCCAGTAGGCCGTAACAAAAAAATTCCCTGACTTTTCCCGGTTTTCCAGGTCGAAAAAATGATTTTTCTCTGACCAATTTTTAGTGTCTTGCTCACGGTCGTGTTCAGTATTTATTTTATTTGTTGCGAAAATTTAGCTCAAAATTTTTCATACATGATAACAGGAATGAAAATTTTCCACACTGACTTCTTCCGTGATGCAAATATGAACTTAGTAAACTAGCCGCAAATAATCATATTCCTATGCCCTATGTTAATGAATAGAATTCATGAAGAAAATTCAATATTCTTCTAATGATGTTATTAACATACTATTAATCATTATTAATCACAGCATAATAACTCATTTTGAAAATGTTGATAGAATCGATATAGAAAAATAGTGAAAATATAAACCTCATATTGCTTCATAGCTGTATTAAAGTATTTTTTCGGCATCAAAATCACGCCTGTCTTAATTTTTGGATTTTTTCGTCAATGTAAGCGGTTACTTTCACAGCATCATCGAGTGCTTTCCGTTCTTTTGCTTCTAGTTCTTCCACAATTCCAGCCGATCACTTTCGGATTTTTCACGCTTTTTCTTTTTCTTCTCTTTCATTTTTATTTGTTTCGCCAGATCTTCTTTGCACTTCGCGTGAAAATCATTAGCTGCATGGATTATTAAAGCTTCACGTACGAGAGTGTTTTATAAAGAATATTTTTGTAAGGAATTGAAACTTTTCATTTTATAAAGAACTGTAACTTTTTTATAAAGACTTTATAAAGTATTTTCATATGTGTTTTGTCACAACCAAATTTTTAAGTCTTTCCTTCGATTGAATTGCATCAAAAATTCTCCTCTGTACAATCAGAAAATTTTCATGTTCATTCTCCCTGAGAAAGAATTAAAATTCCAGATAAATTTCAGAATTCCCTGACTTTTCCTGGTTTTCCAGGTTTCCCTGACCGCTAGACACCCTACCATTCTCTACTACGTGAATTTGAAAAAAAAAATGAATAAAAACTCACATCAAGTGCATTGCATGCTTCAAGTGTTCTAAACACATTGCGTATAACATTATGAACAACTGTGTTACCAGAAACACAAGTAATTCCTTTAATTTCCAATTCCTTATTTTTGTGAGCTGATATTAATAGAATGAGAGCAATTGCATCGTCGTATCCAGCGTCGCAGTCGACGATAACTTTTTTCATTTTTTCCCTAAAAAAATGGAATAAATGTTATTTAAAAAAAATTAACGATTCTTTTCTTTCCAGTTCTCAGACTCAACTAATATTTCTACTTTGAGAAAGAAAAACACTCGTATTTATCCAAATACCGATTGTTTTATCAGTTCCAAAAAAAAAAAAAAACAGATAAAAAAAATGCCGGTAAGCAGATTGATTTCATCATTTATTTCTCAAATCTCTGATTTATTTCTGTCTCCATAAAAAATCAATAACACATGAAAATAACAAATTTAAGATAAGAAAAATAAGAAAAAAATTAAGATTTTAATCATAGTGAGTTTTGTTAAATCAATAAAATCATGATACCTCGGATACTCACGAAAAATTTCCACATTTATAAATACACAGATATTGCCATGTGTTGAATTGACCAATGACAAGCCTGTGCTTTCACTCATTAATTAACACAATGTCGTAAAACATTGAAATAATGGCTCGTACAACGGAAAAGTCACTTTAGCACCATTTTTCAACCAATAATTGTGATGGCTAGGCTCACGGATGTCTGAGGCGAATTTTTTGGAGCTTGCTGAAGTGCTCCAATGTCAATAAAACCTACAATTTCTCGATAATAAAATCATTTTCTCTTTAAAGAGAATAAAACGTGATTTTTTAAAACTACAAAAGTAAATAATAATATTAAACCTCTTTGGCGAACGAGTTATTGCAGTGCCGAGCAGAAATGGATGAGGCAAAGTTTCTCAAACGGTAGGAATAACATTATTTTCCTTAGAGAATAAGAGCAATTTTTTGGATTCATTGGTTTTTAGTTTGTTTTTTGAAATTTATTTTATTGCAGGAAAGTGAGGTCAGGAACTCTGGATGTGCATCCAACGGAAAAAGCACTTGTAGTGAATTACGATGTGGAGGCGCTAATTCTTGGGGAACTGGGTGACCCTATGCTTGGTGATCGTAAAGTAATTGTTTTATTCTGTTTAAAAACAGCTTTTATTGACCTTTGCATTCATGCCACTTCATTACTGAAGTCCTTAATAATATGATGAAAAGATAATAATAATGATAATTTGAGGGTTTTTTACCATTTTTTTTGCAAAAAAGGCAAAAAAAAGTCGTTGCATTTTAGAGTCAAAAAGGAGCAAGTCTCTGGACTTAAGCCCCTTCATTTCTGAGATCCTAACATAGACTTTTTAGAGACAAAAATATATTATATACTATCATATATAATATATTATATTATTATATAATATATAATAATATAATATATAATATACATAATATATTATATTATATTATATATTATATATATACTATATATATAGTATAGTATATCTATAATATATATTAGGATAAGTGATGACAGAAAATGTCCCATGCTTTTTTATATTATGGATTGTAACAGAGTTCAACTAGATGGGAAAGAGGACGAGATGAGTTGTTAATTCGGTTTTTTTCACGAATATCTCACCATTTGTGAAAAATAGGGGGGGGGGGGGGAATTTTTGGGATGACCTTTTTTGAGGCAAAATAAGAGCTACAAAAAAAGGTTATCATGTGAATATTTCTTTCCACTAGATCATTAAATATTCCAATAAGAACTGCAGAGTAGAATTCAGTAGTGAAGAGGTAAAACAGGATAAATCGACTTATCTTTGAGGTCATTTCGAAGGAAATATCTAGGAAACTAAGCGAGATAAGGTGATATTACTCAGCTGTTTTTATAGGGAATCTGCAGAGTTACAAAAGAATTCTAGGGCAAAATTGCACTTTCTCGGTTATTTTTCGAGGTATTTTTGAAAAACTTAATGAGAAAAAAAAAGACTTATCTTGTTTTACCTCTTCACTACTGAATTAATTGATATTTTTTTTTCGAAATTACCTTCTTGAATTTTTTCAGAATATCTCGGAATCTATTAGGAACAGAGATTTTTTAGTTGAGATCATTTTTGTGGGATAGAAAAAATGATAAGAAAAAGCGCATTATGAAAATTTCTGTATATCGTTTACATTCCGAGATATTCCGAGAGAAGAATCGACTAGGAATATCATACTGAAAATCGCAAATATCTGACTATTTTATTGATAAATGAATAATTTTTTAATAAATGAAAAATATGCACATGGAGAAAATTCAAGAAACTATAAGTGCAAATATTTAAAATATTTTTTTTTATAGTGATTTATTTGTTAAAAAATTCTAAAAAATTGTCAGGTGTGTGCTAATTCAATTGTGATTTGAAAATTTGCTTCATCTTGCGACAAAAAAGGAAAAATTAATAATAGATTTTTATTTCAGGAATGTCAAAAAATAATTAGACTAAAAAGCCTGAATGCTGACACAAACGTGTCCCTCCTTGCCAAAGAGGTCATGGAAAAGTGCACCCTAATACACGAATCAAAACTCCATGAAGTTGAACAATTAATTTATTATTTACAAAATCGTAAAATAAATAATGATAATTACGAAGCTAATTGTCAGCCACCTCGACCAGCATCATCAAGTGCATCAAATCTATCATCAGATAATGGTGATATAGAGCGTGCAGTTATCAGTAACGTTGATAATTACATTGAATTACTCTACGAGGAAATACCAGGAAAAGTTAAAGGATCAGCATTGATATTGCAATTAGCACGAGTACCAGATAATTTATTAGAATTAACAAAGAATGAATCTCTCCTGAGTGCACTGGCACGTGTTCTACGTGAAGACTGGAAACGAAGCATTGAGCTATCAACAAACATAATTTACATATTTTTTTGTTTCTCCACTTACAGTCAATTCCATAATATCGTGTTGGAGTATAGAATTGGTTCACTCTGCATGGAAATTGTTGAGTTTGAGTTATTGAGATATGACCAGTGGAGAGATGATATGGAAAAACGCAGGAGACACTTTGAAACAAGCACAGGACTCGTTTTATTTCCGTCAACCAATGGTGATAATGATAAAAAAATAAAATTAACCGATGATATTTGGAGCACTGAAGGTCCATTGGATTATGAGATTAAAAGAAGATCAACTGAAGTACATCTGCACATTTGTGAAACTGAGATAAAAAGATTGAAAGATGATTTAGAAAAGAGCAGAAAAAAATTTAAATCATTAACTAAGAAGCAGGAACAGCTTCTGCGTGTTGCATTTTATTTGCTTCTGAATATTGCTGAGAATACAGAAGTTGAAAGGAAGATGAGAAAGAAAAATGTCATTGGAATGCTGATCAAGACATTGGACCGAGTCAATACGGATTTATTAATTCTCGTTATAACATTCCTCAAAAAATTATCAATATTTCGTGAGAATAAGGATTTAATGGCTGACGATAATATAGTTGAAAAATTACCACGTTTATTGCAGAATAATAATTCTGATTTAGTTTTGAGTACATTAAAATTATTGTTTAATTTATCGTTTGATGTTAAGTTGAGAAGTAAAATGGTTAGAGTTGGTTTATTACCAAAATTAGTCAAATTATTGAGCCTGAGTGAGATTAAGAATAAAACGATGATTTTAGGATTATTGTATCATCTGAGTATGGATGATAAAGTTAAATCAATGTTTGGTAATACTGATTGCATTCCAATGATTACTGATATGGTTTTAGAGTCTGATGAAGAACGTCCACGAAAAGAATTAATTGCGTTGTGTATTAATTTAGCTTGTAATAATAGAAATGCACAGTTAATGATTGAAAATAATAGACTGCAGGGATTAATACGTAAAGCATTTAAAAATCAAGATCCATTGATTATGAAAATGATAAGAAATATATCGCAGCATGATAATACAAAGGATAATTTTGTTGAATTTGTTGGTGATTTTGCTATGGCATTGACACAATCTGATTCACAAGATTTTGTACTTGAAATTGTTGGAGTTTTGGGTAATTTGGTATTACCGGATTTGGATTATGCACAGATACTGCAGCGATGTAAATTGATACCATGGATTAGGAATAATTTGGTGCCTGGCAAAGTGCAGGATGATCTGGTACTTGAAGTTGTTGTTTTGTTGGGTACTGCAGCTTCTGATGAAGACTGTGCCAGGCTACTTTGCAAGGCTGATATACTTCTTTCATTGATTGAATTGCTCAAGGCTAAACAGGAGGATGATGAAATTGTTTTACAAATTATTTATGTTTTTTATCAAATTGCTATGCACGAGTCAACGAGGGACTACTTGATTAAGGAGACTGGAAATGAAGCACCTGGATACTTGATTGACTTGATGCATGATAAAAATCCAGCAATTAGGAGAGTTTGTGATGCTTGTTTGGATGTAATTGCTGTAAGTTTTTTAAAATTAAATAATGATGGAGTTTTGGCTATTGAGGCGATCCAGTTGGGAAGAGAGTCTTAAAATCACGTTTACTGTTTCGAGATTCTCACTAAATGAAAAACCAATTGATTTTCTTTCTAAACAACTTGTTCTTTCGAATTATTTTTCCTCTACACATTCATGATATAAATATTCTTATTCCTTCCATCTCATGAAGGAACTTGAGTGAAAATGGGGAAAAATTTCAAAAGACTGGATTGTATAGAACTAGCAATATCTATTGGTTTTGTTTTCATTAAAATGCCTGATTTTCGACATGGACTTTGAATAGAAGTTCCTAGCGAGAAGACTAGGATTTTATCTTGAACTTTCTAATACTATTTGAATTATTGAATGCTTTGCAGTTATGTGATAAGGATTGGGCAGCAAGGATTAAAGTCGAGAAATTTAGATCTCATAATCAGCAGTGGTTGGAAATGGTTGAGTCAATTACTGTAGACAATACAAATCATCTCATTGTCGACGAGGATGACAGCCTACCTCCGTTTATGAGTGGAGACTTGTTGAAGCACACAATGTTATTCCCCTCAGGTAATTCAACTTCTTTCATGACTGAGGACGGAGAATCAATTACTAAAAGTGGTTTGGACTCGTCGGATAATTCGAGTCGTCCTGCAAGTCGGTAAGAGCTCATGGAACTCAATATTTGATCAAAAATAAAGGTTTTTTTTTTTCAAAATGAAACAATCAATTAATCTCTTTTTCTCATCTCTTCGTAGATATAGTCGAGATCTCGATGACATCAGCGACTTGATGGCTCGATCAAAATCACGAATGTCGATTGGTTCAGGCATTGAAGATCTCTATCACAATTCAAAAGTTAAATTCTCAGAATCTGATAATTCTCATGTTCTGATATAAATAATGAAAAATCTGCCGATTACTTAAATTTACACAGAAAAATTTTTAATGAGGAAAATATTTACATACATATATGATGCTTACGTTACGATATATAGCTTCAGAGGTGGAGATATGATGAGCATAGTTGCATGCACAAACTTTAGAAATTCAGTACACTGCATATTTTCATTTTGATTATCAATTCCTTTTTTTTTAAGTTTTTTTTTTTTTAGTATATAATAGTGCCTTTACGTTGTAACCGAACAATGCGAAGTTTTGTTCTTCTGTGAAAATATTTAAAGTAGTTGTGAAGTCTAGCGCTTTTATGAAGTCAATTTTCACATTCTATACTAGTCAGAATATAATTCAGTAGCGATGTAGTGATACATTTTCTGTTAAATATTCTACGAAACTGAAAAGAATTGAGGCATATTTGTGGAGACCTTTTGAGGAAAAACAATCATGTTATAGTGAAGATTCTCACAAAAATTCCTCTAATTCAGATTTCACGATATTTCTAAGAACATTATAGACGGACAAAGAACAAATGGACATTGAAATATTTATTTTTCTTCAAATCAATTTCCTACATCGATTGATTTGGCCGAAATATCTCAGAAGATAAGGAGAAATACAAGAATTTTCTTTGAAAGCCTTTTCTGTAGCTCTCAACTACATCTACAAAAAATAATCATCCGAGGAATGAATATATCTCACCGAAATTTTGAGGTATTTCATAAGACGTTATTTTCAAGTTTTCAGCAAATCACTATTTAATTTAAATGTCCATTAATTACACACTTAATTATAATAGATTATTTATAGAAATCATGAAGTCATATGCCGTTCGAGTATTGAGTAATTTGTGTAATGATTTACAGAAAAAAAAAAAAAAAACCCCAATTGCATTGATCGATGTGTATTATATCTAGACAATTAACTAAATTTGATTGAAATAATTTGTTGTTGATTAATTTCTCTTGATTTTTTTTCTATTATATTTTTTATGCTTAGAAAAAAGCTGAATGTTTTCTTATTGAATACAAGAATGCAATATTATTGGACAATACGTGGTTTATTATTTGAACTCAAGCTTTTCTGTATAATCTGTTCTCCATTACGTTGGAAGACTATTGTAAAGCTATTGTCACCGTCCGTATAATACGAGTGCTCCTTCAGGCACCAGCTGACTGGACTGTCTGCAAAACCGTGTACGTGAAGGCTCATCCATGGCGTAGAAGTATTACTATTCGATGCTAAATAATTTTTTATACTTTCGTAAATATTATTAAGTCTCTTAATACTAAATAATCCAGTCCATTCTGCACATATAATTTTGCCATCAACAACATTTTGTAATGGACATGTATAACTATTTAAGTAATTTTCTGGATCCTCATTTTTTCTGTAAAAAAAAAAAAGAAAAAGCATGAATTTGAGCATGCAATGGTTTTCTATGAGATATCGCGGAATCTTTGGAAGATGAAGCACTTTCCGTAGGAGATGTTCTTGAAGCTCTGATTTTTTTCCTACAAAAATTTATATATTTTTTCGAATTTTAAGATCTTTCTTCGGTATGAATTTTATATTTTTCTTTTTCTTGTGTTCCGATTAATAAATGTAACTGAGGAGCCTATGCCAGAGAATTTTGGTACAAGGAGTTTCATGAGAGTGAGTTGTATTCAGAAAAAACACATTCTATCGAAGATTACTTAAGAAATATTTCTAATTGAAAAACGCCTGATTGAGCTCCAAAATTACAAATAGAGTTGGCAAAAAAGCCAAGAGAATTTCCTAGCGATTATGCTAGGATTTTCTCTTGAATTTGTCTCTACATGTAATGTTTCTCTATAAAAGAGACCCTCAAAAAAAAAAATTCCTCTAGAGAGCGATCGAATATTGTAATGAAAATCAGAGCAACAGAAAGTCACCTTTTTCAAATTTCAAGATATCCCATACTTAGATTTCACATCTTCATTAGATCAATTTCTCATCGTTTTAACGTTGAAACAGCCTACCAAAATTTTTGAAAAATATACTTACACATCTCCGCCAATACTGAATATTCCCAGCCACTCAAAGAATTCCTTCTCATTACAATCTTTGTCTATCAAGGGAATTTTAGAAGAATCTTCAAAAAATTCTGAATACTTCTGTCGACAAAGTGATACTTTATGGCCACCTTGATGGAACCAGGCTGCTGCTGATGACGGACACAAGTATTTTTCTTGAAAAATGGAATAAAAAATAAAATTGTGCATACACAGATCATAATACATTCATTAATGCTTTTTTCGGTCTCCATGAAATTGGAATAAAGTGAAATTTTGAATTTAAGAGTATTTATTATTTTTTCAATAAGTAAAAAGGAAAAATTAATAGAAAGTATTGCTCACCTGGTGGATCCCACACGAAGATAACATCAAATTTTTCATCAAAATTATTATTTAAACAATCTCGAATTCTCTCATAATTCCTTTTTCCTGGGGTAAACGCATCCTCTTTCAAATCTATTGTGACGACTTTTATATCAAAGGATAATTGATGGTAACGAGAACAAAAAAGAATTCATTGACAAACAATTAAATTCCACAAAAATACACGTGAAAAAAAAAATATAATTTATCATCAAAAAATATTTTATATACAAAATAGAAATCACAAAAAAAAAATCTTGTTATGCAAAAATTCATCACAGTTCATCTATTCATGTAAAATTGCTGAAAGACTAGTATACAAAATACGTATGAAAAAAATTTGTTGTTTCAAAAATTAGTACCATTTAATATTTCTTTTTTTTTTTTTCATCAGAAAAATATTTGTTCTCAATTGGCAAAAAGTATTTTTTTTCTTTAAAAAAATTGTTTTGCTCTTGCACCTAATTATTTAAATACAATTTTCTGCAGTGAAATCTGCATCAATTAAATTTGATAAATCATCAAAAAAAAGAGCATGATACAATCAAGCAAGCGATAAAGTTGGACTCGTGTCCAAATTAACATTGTTAATTTTCAATTCTTCTCTAAATTTATCTAATTCCTCTTGCGTTATACCCTGCCAGCTCTCAAGTTCCGTCAATCTTCTTAAATTATCACAATTATCCATAACAAGTCTAACAGTTCTCATTGACAAATCGCTACTGTACAAAATCTTCAATTCCTCCAATTTCTTCATTTTATTGACATTAAAAATTTTCTTCATTGTAAAATCACCAATTCCAGTTGATGAACCAAGTTGTATGAATTTTATATTGGAACAATTCGATAATAAAAATTCAAGATGTATCGTAGCACAATCAGCAACGCACTTCAGTCTCTCCAAATATTTGAATGGTTCAATTGGTAATTTTCGAAAATTAGTTGACATTAATTCCGTAAATTCACAATTATAAAATGTTAAATTTCTTATTCTTGAGCAGTACTGACTAATAAATATCAATGCACTCTGATCAATTTCATCAACATGCTCTAAATGTAAACTTTTAATGCGGCTATTTGTTAATTCAAGCAGAGTATGAATTTTATCACCATAAAAATCACATGATAATAGCTTTAATTCTTGTAGATTAACAAGTGCTGACAAAATTCGAAGATCACCAGTATTCTCATCGCACATTATTGATATACTCGTTATATATGGACACAAATCGACGAATAAAAATAAATCATCAATCGTGACATTGCGGCTTTCAATTATCTTTAATTGTAAATTTTTGTCACCATCATTATCCTTAATAATCTCCATAATATCACCAATATCATCGCATCTGCCGACATTCTCGAGCCATGGTAATCCAATCAATAGATCGACCCATCCATTGATAGTTATCGACGTTCTAAATAATTTGACTTCCCGTAAATATTGACATTGCAGTATGGAAGCTATTGAGCGATCAGTCACTGATCTTGAAGCGATAACATCAAGTGTACGTAGCTTCTTGCAGTTATCACCAACAACGAAGATTATATTGTCGGTACAGTCAAAGCAGAGAGTAAATGACAAAAGATTTGGCATATTTGTAACACCCTTTATAATTAATTTTTCAATTTCCGATGTCCTCCATCCAGCTGAACCGGAGCCAAGATCTAGTACCTCGAGACCGGACATGTTGTGGAGATTATTGTAAAGCACATGTCTCATTATTTTTGGCCACACTACAAATTCTATTGTTCGTAAATTCTGATGTATTATCACTTCAATTAGGCTAACAATTACGTTAACTTCAGTCAAGAATATTCCAATTGGTTGAAAATCATTGTAAGAATTGCGTCGATCATTTATTAATGTTCTTATTGCAATGAGTGCTTTGTGCGCCATTCTGTTGTACAAGTGCCATGGAACACTTGTGCATAATTTCATTCTCATTGTTTCCAAAAGAAAACGTAATTTTTTCAAACCACCACGTGGATCGTGCTGTGATATTGTGCATATTGGTTCAACTATTGATTTGCCGAATGTCGTAACATATTCGCCGATTGAGGATAGTGCTAGTTCCTCGAGTGCTGGCACTTGATGCTTTCTTGGCATTTTAATGCCTTTTTTTTTTCTCTTACTGTATTTCCTTTTTTTTTCAAGCTTCTGGGTTTTTGGACTTACCGTAGCGTGTTGGCTTTGCTCTGTCGAAATAGGAACGTTTCCCTTCAATTCCAAGTCTCTGATAATCTTCGACAACTAGTGAAAGTATTAATTGGCCTTTCGGAGTTAGGCAGATGCTATTATCGAGATCGATTCTTTTGTTTATTGACAGTAGTGTTAATTCACCTAAAAATAAATGATTATTTTAGCACACAGTGGAAGCATTCCAAGTTATTGAAGAGATTCAAGTGGTACAATTTCTGTTATTGGATTGATTGAGGCATTAATTTATTTTTGGGACCCATCGAGGTCTAAAAATTCATGTTTCAATAGAATATCTTGAAGTCTAAAGGAAATGGAAAAATTCTTCTCATAATCCTTTTTTTCCAAAATATTAATTAAAGTGTTGAATTATCGTTTTTGCATTCAAATTGAACTGAAATTAGATGGAAATATTTTTCAAAAGTTTGATTATTCTGTGTTATTCAATCGGAACAAATGAAACTATTCACTAGACTTTATTTTTTATATCCCGAAATTTCAATAAAAATTTAGGAAAATGTGATTTATACTATCATTGAAGATATTTTCTGAGATCCAGAGATCATAGAAAATGTTCTTTGAAAACTTGTCTTTTAAATCTCAATTGTTTCAACAAGTCAGATCCCTCGGAAAATTTTGCCATCTCCTTTATGTTTCAAGATTTTTGACAAGAAAATTGATTGAATGGACATGGCTTCATGAATGTCAACTATTATTTTGTCCAATGGAAGAATTCTCATGAAACTAGTGTCTATAAATAATTCTTCAATGTACTATTTTTCAGCCAATAACGATGTAACTACTTAACTTGTTAGTTGAAAATTATCTATAGAATGATGGTATAATTCCTTTTGTAGTAATTCGTCCAAAATTAACGTCATTCTCTTACGACTGAACTGAATGGAAAATTCTCCGATGACAAATTCCCAAAAATTACAATTAATATTCATGAAGTAGAATTTTTAGTTCTGGTTATATTTGGTAATTCTGCTGCATTGACTGAGTTTCATGAGTCTTATGAGAACTTTTTACATTCAAATGAAGCTAATTTCCTTCCATATCAATTCAATTGTAGATATTTACCACTTGAAAATTTATTAACATGAAAAAATTCTGTAGGGAACTGATACAACGAGATGATTGTTGAATTTAGGATGGATTTTTGAATAAAATCTCGAAATCAAGGGAACATACAGAATTTTTCATGCAGACCTCTTGTGTAGAGCTTGAAAGCAGCTACAAAAAAGGCTTAAATAGAAAATATTGCACATTTATTACACTAAAAAATATTTAAATAATACTAAATTAAATAATAAAAGTGTATTTGTCTTGTTTTACCATGTCACTCCAAAATTGCTAATTACCTTTTTTAACAAAGGCCTCGATGAATCCTTTGTCAATTAATTGTGAAACTGGTAATCCAATAATTTTGTAATAATCACTGTCCACTAAAATACTGTCAGTGAGAATTGCAGGAACTTCTTTTGAATGAGGAAGCACAACAGATATCTGGCATTTTTCCAACATGCAAAATTAAAATATTACGTAAATATTCACAAAAAATTTTAAACTTGGTAAATAATCGTTAAATCAAAGAAAACAAAAGAAGTTAACAATTGACTTACGGAATGATTGTAGTAATGATCTCTAATTGTTGGTGATACTTCCGTTTTGCTTGTACACCAACGAGTCACTTCATTGTAATTCTTTGGTGACTTGAAGTCCCAGACTTTTGGACACAACATTTGTACATTGAACAAAAGAACAAAATAATGCGACTTTATTTTTTATTTTTTTTTTCTTGTTTTAATGTTTACGATTTTGATTATTGTTGGACGGCTGTGACGTACAGTATGGCGCATGGAGCATGGAGTCTCTGGAGCGAATTCACAGATGGTGGCACATGTTTTTTGAGATATTTTTTCCCCCTCTATGGCCTCAGTAGCGCAGTAGGCAGCGCATAAACCTTGTTTGATGATTTTTTTATAATGCAATTTTTTACACAACAAAAGAAAACGGAACAGATGAAGCTAATTATCGTTCATTCACTTTATATGAGAAAAAAAGAACATTTATTGGACTTTTGATTGAATTAGACTTGAAAACTTCTTTCAGCAGTCATTCATAAAAAACAAATATAAAACAGGATAAATTGATTTTTTCGAGCGATCGCTATTGAAGAAAATCTTGGAAACTAAACGAGATAGGGTGATTTCATCTTGACCTTTTTTTGGAACTCTCGAAATTCTCTAGGAACAACGATTCAGACAAAGTTGCTCTATTTCGCTTAAATTTTAATTTCACATAAAAAGCAAGTTGTCTTATTTCACGTCTTTATATATTGACTTGATGAAATCGGCTTTTTCTTTTTTCACTCAGTTTAAACGGTGACACGTCAATTCATCATTAGACATTTCATCCTCAATATTCATCCCGAAATATTTCATCCCTTCGACTCCTTATCCTGGAATACTTCATCCCGTCGACTTTTCTTCCCGAAATGTTTCATCCCTCCGACTTTTCATCCCGAAATATTTATATTTATATCCATTTCTATTTTATATTTTTTAAAAATATTCTCCATATTAATTCGAATTTTCCGCTGTTATTGAAGATATTATTCATATCATTCATATTCAAAAAATATTTTTTCTTTATCACATATAATATATATGTATTTATATGATGAAAATCATATAAATATTCTACACCGACCTTCCTTCGGCAAATTATCTTACGGGAAGAAAAAAAAAATTTCTTTATGACATATAATATACATGTATTTGCCGTCAATAATTATACAAATAGTATAATTAATAATAATATCTATATAATCTGAGTATAAAAGATCATATATTATATCATATATATTTGCATCGATATGAATTGCATCGGGATGAACTAAATCGGGATGTATTGTCTACGGATGAAGTGGAATTGGGATGAATTGGATGGGAGGTATTGTCTGGGGATGAAGTGGATTTGGGATGAATTGGTTGAGATGAGTTGTCGGGCATTCGTTTAAACTTAGCGAAAGAAGAGCCACCTAAGTACGTTTTTATTGATATATTACGAAAACGCGCTATGTGCACGTTCAAAATGTTCTGTTTAGCAGCCTAAAAACTATGCGAAATATATTGGATGAGCAAAGTATGGTGTGCAGAATTCGACATAGAGGAAATCATTATGCAAAAACCGGCGCAATAACGAAATTAACTTACATCTCTCATTGTAATTGATGCAGGAGAGACGGAGAGATATATGCTAAGAAAACAGTTTTATAATGGCGCGCCAGCTTCTTTTACAAATAGACCAAGTCATCTACTGGAGATACTACGGAATCCTTTGATGCTAAAAAATAACTATTATGCAAAATTCTATTAAACATAAGACGCAAAAAATTGTTAATTCTCAAACCCCATTGTTCAGCAATAATTCCATTTTTTTCGTCATGAAATGACAGAATCATTGACTTTTTCATTATCTTCCTCAGTCATTGACACTTTTTTGTGACGAACATATTAATAAATATCGTGAAACAATCGATCTGAAAATCTACAGGGTGTCTAGCGGTCAGGGAAATTTGGAAAACCGGGAAAAGTCAGGGAATTTCATGCTTCTGGAAAAGTCAGGGAATTCTGAAATTTATCTGGAATTTTAATTCTTTCTCAGGGAGAATGAACATGAAAATTCTCTGATTGTACAGAGGAGAATTTATGATGCAATTCAATCGAAAGAAAGACTTAAAAATTTGGTTGTGACAAAATACATATGAAAATACTTTATAAAGTCTTAATAAAAAAGTTACAGTTCTTTATAAAATGAAAAGTTTCAATTCCTTACAAAAATATTCTTTATAAAACACTCTCGTACGTGAAGCTTTAATAATCCATGCAGCTCATGATTTTCACGCGTAGTGCAAAGAAGATCTGGCGAAACAAATAAAAATGAAAGAGAAGAAAAAGAAAAAGCGTGAAAAATCCGAAAGTGATCGGCTGGAATTGTGGAAGAACTAGAAGCAAAAGAACGGAAAGCACTCGATGATGCTGTGAAAGCAACCGCTTACATTGACGAAAAAATCCAAAAATTAAGACAGGCGTGATTTTGATGCCAAAAAAATACTTTAATACAGCTATGAAGCAATATGAGGTTTATATTTTCACTATTTTTCTATATCGATTCTATCAACATTTTCAAAATGAGTTATTATGCTGTGATTAATAATGATTAATAGTATGTTAATAACATCATTAGAAGAATATTGAACTTTCTTCATGAATTCTATTCATTAACATAGGGCATAGGAATGTGATTATTTGCGGCTAGTTTAATAAGTTCACATTTGCATTACGGAAGAAGTCAGTGTGGAAAATTTTCATTCCTATTATCATGTATGAAAAATTTCGAGCTAAATTTTCGCAACAAATAAAATAAATACTGAACACGACCGTGAGCAAGACACTAAAAATTGGTCAGGGAAAAATCATTTTTTCGACCTGGAAAACCGGGAAAAGTCAGGGAATTTCTTTGTCACGGCCTACTGGACACCCTGAATCCAATAAACATAGACTCTTGCGTGTTACCCTTTGACCCGAGTTACTTCTTGTAACCCAGCTTAGTAGCGCATTTGAACCTCTCGAGAAAACGAAATCCTGCAGCAAATCAATCAATGTATAAATTTTCCCACTGCTATACATGTGAGAAATTATCTGCATTGTTGTTGTTGTTTATTCTTCAACTCTCTTAAGTGTCCGCTTTAAATCTGGTTGCTATGCACAACCGTTATGTATCTGGAAAATGTGGAGTAAGTTGAAACGATAAGATGGATTTTATAGATCCATTCTTTTATGGTACAGATGATCTGTAGATGTGAATAAATATCAGCCAAGTAATATATCGATTTTTTGAAATAAATGCCAAAAGCTAAGACCAGTAATCGAATAATATAAACTTTGAATACCACAAAATCTATTTAAAGAGTATAATCCTTCTGATTTTATTTTATTATTTTGGTGCAATGCATATCGCATTTTTCACTGTTTATACTGTATCCAATAGACCAATTTAATCAATGAAGCTGAATGATGACTGATCCGTGGATATTATCGAAAAACGGAATCTGAAAACAGAGTTTCAACGGATGTTAAAACGTCTGATAATAATTTAACGGATGTGATTTCAAAAGTATCGGAACTCTAAAAAAATCATTTATGGAAAAACAATTCTATTCATACGTGGAAAAATTAAATATATTAAAAGAATCAGATGTAGAGTCTTAGCGAAGTATCATCGATAAATATAAAATATGTGAGCAAACCTTGAGAAGATGGAAAAGAGAGAGAGAAAAGATCCAAGGGATCTGTGATGAAGGAAATACAAAATACTGTAAAAAAATTCGATGATTAACAAATCAAGATCTAGATGAGGCTGTTTATTCATGGTTCTGTGAAACTGGTTCAAATGGTGTAGCAATATCTGGCTCTACGATAAAAACAAAAGCTTTACAGTTAAATAAGGAATTAGGAGGTACAGAGTCTTTTAAAGCTAGTGATGGATGGCTTCATAACTGGAAGGCGCGTTTGAAAATTCGATCTAAAAAAATCATCGATGAGACATTGACGGCTGATGTAAATACAGCGGATAATCCGGGCTGATAGAGGAACCGGTAACATCAGACGAAAGACTGGTGATTGCTGGCGACCTCAACGCAAGGATAGGCGAAAATCAGGGAGTGACGAGCTGCGGGCTGGAAGAGGAGGAAGGCATAGGAGTCAGATATTCAGAGGACAAAATAGAGAGAGCAGAAGGCAAAAGGCTGATGGACTGGTGCGAGCAACAGGCAATACTGGTGATGAATGGACGGGCAAAAGGTGACGAAAAAGGCAGTATCACCTGTATAGACGACAGTTCAGGGCTAGGCAGTGTGCTAGACTACATTCTAGTCAGAAGGGATGACGCGGGGACTCCAAGCTGGTTCAAAGGCATGAAGACCACGGTACAGGAAGGCTCAGACCATTTGCCGATATTCGCCAGGCTACAATGGGAAGAGAGAGAAAGAGAAAAAGCAGAAACCCAGAAGCCGAAGCAGCGACTAAAGTGGAAGGAAGGAAAGGCAGAAGAGTACAAAGAAGAATGGGCCAAGAAATGGAGAGAAGCCGAGGAGCAGAATGAGACAGAACTAACAGCAACGGAAAGGTGGGAGAAACTGGCTAGTATCACAAAAGAAGTAGCGGAAACGTGCAGAATGAAGACTGGTGGCGGCCGGAGAAACCGTAGAGAAACCTGGGACACGGGAGAATACAAACAGGCAAGAAAAAAGACATTCAAACTACTCAATAAGTTTAGGAAAACGAGAAGCTGGCGAAACAAAATAAATTACAACAAAGCCAGAAAGGAACTTGGGGCACTGAGACAAAAACTGATAGATAATTGGCTGAAAGAGAAGCAGAAGGAGGTGGAGGCTAGCAAAACGATGTCAGACTGGTGGAAAGCAATGAACTGGTTCAGGGGAGGAAGAAAAAGAGAGCAGAACTCGGTCACAGAAAAAGAATGGCTAGATCACTTCAAGAAGCTACTGCTGGCGGAGTCACCAGAAGAAGAGGCTGGAACCCACACCCAGACAGAAAGGCAAAGCCAGGTGCATCAGCAGGAGGGAGAATTGGGTGATGATATACTGGACGGAGAAATAACAGAGAATGAGGTGATGGCGGCAATAAAAGGCATGAAGAGAGGAAAGGCGGCAGGCGAAGATGGAATCACGGCAGAATTCTTCAAGGGATTACCGGCAGTAGGATTGAAGGCTCTGGCATTGACAGTGAAGGAGTTATGGAGTAAAGGCGAATTCGTGGATGGCTGGAAAACAGCAATAATTTACCCAATCCACAAAAAAGGGGACACCAACAAGGCAAGTAATTACAGAGGAGTGTCCCTCTTAGACATTGGCTATAAAATCCTCACCACAATAATGGCGAGGAGATTAGGAAGTTGGCTGGAGTTAGAGAAGAAACTAACTGAGGCCCAGGCGGGCTTCAGAAGCAAAAGGGGTACGATGGAGCAAGTCTTCGTCCTCAACACGTTGATAGGCAACAAACTGAAGGTGAAGGGTGGCAGGCTACACGTGGCGTTCATAGACTTCAAGGCAGCATTCGACAAGGTGGATAGGCAGAGATTGTGGCACAAGATGAAGAAGATGGGAATTGAAGGCAAATTTCTGGACATGACGGCGAAGATCTATGAGGACACCAAAAATAAAATTATAGCGGGTGAAGAGCTAACGGAAGAGTTCAGGACGGGCAAAGGAGTACGTCAAGGATGCCCCTTGAGTCCAATACTATTCAATATTTTTATCAATGATCTAGAAGAGGAACTGAGAGGAAAAGGAGACGGCGGCACAGTTATCAGCCAAGGCTCAGGAATAAAGGTATTTGCGCTTTTGTACGCGGATGATGCGGCGATAGTGGCAGAGCGGCCGGAGGAACTGGGCAAGATGTTGAAGACACTGGAACGCTGGTCAGATAGGAACGAAATGGAGGTGAGCGTCGAGAAGACGAAGGTGATGGTGTTCAGGAGGGGAGGACGATTGAGAAAGGAGGAAACATGGAGCTACAAAGGCGAAAAACTTGAGGTGGTGAAGGAGTTCAAATATCTCGGCTTTTGGTTCACGACAAGAAACCTCTATAACACACATGTGAGAAAACTGGCAGCGAAGGCAAGATTATTGGTGAATAAGGCGGGCAGTGAAACGCGGAGGGCGAAGATCGAAAGTCTAGAAAAAAGGCTATACTTTATGGGAGTGGCAGTTAAAGCAGCGGCGCTATATGGTGTGGAGATATGGGGATGGCGGAGAAAAGAAGAGGTGGAAAGAATACAGAAGAGGTACACGAAGGCGAGCATGGGCCTGGCTAGAAATACGCCAGATTACATCTGGCGAAGTGAAGCGGGAAAGAACAGCATAGAAGTGGAGGCAGCAAGAAGAGCAGGCTCATTCTTAGTTAAATTGGCAACAATGGAGAATGACAGATGGCCGAGGAAATGCCTCAGAGAAGAGTTAAGAGGAATAAAAAACAAAAAACCAACAAAGTGGGCCAAGGAGCTGCAAGGAGCACTAGAGGAGCTAGAAATGGGGCAAATGATAGAGACACTCTGGACGGAAGGAGTGGAGGAGGCGGCAGTGCAAGTGGTGGGACTGACGATGGCGGCAGAGAACAGAGAACGCAATAAAGATAAGGAGAAGGCTGAGAACTCCAAATACTGCGAATTCTACAAAGATCTAAAGGGAGAGGCAGGAATGGAGGAGTATTGGAGAAGAAAAAACCTCAAACTTGCGGATAAATTCACTTGGGCCCGCTGGAGATGTGGTAATGCAGTGAAGGAAGGGAAAAAGGGCTTTAGCAATGAGAACTGTCGGGCATGTGGCAATGAGAAAGAGACTTTGGAGCATGTGGTGCAATGTGAGGCGATAATGAGGAAAATTGGCCAAAAAGAAGCAGCTAAGTGGAGGGAGTGGAGAGGCAGAGACAGGCCAGCAAGTATAAGAAGAAGGATGATTGAGAAACTGAAAGAGACACCAGGGAAATCCTGGTGCAGGAGTTTGGGCAAAATTGAAGGGGAGCTGCGGAAGGCGGAAGAGGCAAGACGTGCAAAACCGTGAGGAGTCGACAGGGAGAAGGAGAGAAACAAAAGGCAAACGCCTCTATAGCAATGATCGAAGAGATTGTGATCGGATTAGCGTACATGACTAAGAAAAAAGCTATAGGGTTTACGGGGGTGGAAAACCCCGTTGTATTCTGACGTATTACGTGTGATACCAAATCTAGCAGTAAAAAAGCTAATAGTTATAAGTAAGATTCAGTACTGACGTTTAGCAGAGTATTAATAATTAATAATTAAGATTAAGATTGAACTGTTCTTAGAATACCAAAATAAAATAAAATAAAAGTTAAAATGTAAAATGAAAAAAATGTAAATGTAAAGAGAGTAGGCGAAGGGAGGATGTAAAACATGGAAAATGTAACATCAAAGAAATAAATTCTATTCTATACAGCGGATAATCATGAAGATATTTTTACACAAAATATAAAAATTAGAGAGTTTATGGAAGCTCAGATCTTCAACTTTGCTTAAACTCCATTAAGATTCAAGGCATTGCCAATATATTCGCCAAAATATTTGTTACCCATGAAGAAGGATAATCCTCGAGGTTTCGGAATTAAGATGATAATGTTTACTGTGGAAACATGCTCACAATTGGAGACTTAGCGAATTTGATAATTGTGTTCTCGAGAATAAATTGAATGAGTACGAAAGGATTTGGCAAGGACCGCACTTATATTGATTCATCTATTCATAAATATTTAACATTATCAAGATTGGCATTAATGATGTTCGCAAGGTATGTGATCAAACCTTCAAGTGATAATATTCATTATATTATATTATATTATATATTAATTGTATTATTATATATAGTATTTATTACTGGTAATTTGAAGGATGTGAGTTCAAACCTCGCCTGCGCATTACATATTTTTTCCGAAATTTGATTCTTATAAAATTTTATTAATAAAAATTAATTTATTAATAAATTTATTCATTTAATGGCATGATGTTACCGGATTTTACCATTCTTTCTTTTTGTGTTCAATGTAATTTTATTGTATTGAATGCTTGAAATTATATGATATGATCATTTTTTTCCTATATTAATAGGGTTCTAAGCTTTTCCCGATTTAATCGCTTTCATAACACGGAAGAAATTTCAGATCAAAATGTCTTGAATCAACGACACAATATACGAGACGAAGAGGTTTTTGAAGATAAACATGAGCACGGTTTTTCTCTTCGATCTCCAGAAAATTTACCATTTTTGTTTGAGTCATTCAACATTCACTACCCAGATTACTTGTAAGTTCAATTTTTCATTCATTTAATTATGAACTGATCATTGCTCCTTTTCTGAAAACGTTATTTTATATTTAATAGATATAATATAATAAAATTTTAATTAAATAATAATCATGTTAATTCATTATTCGTAGTCCTATCTATTTATAGTATCGATCCATCTAATTGTCAACTATTTCTCTGGTTTGTAGACGATAAAACTTCTCTTCACTAAAGTATTCAAGTTTCTGCAGAAAATTCCAAAAATGTGACGTAAATTTTATTGTGGACAAATTCAAGTCGATGAGAAAGATTCATTAGCGGAGACGTAAAACAACTCCATCATGCAATAGTCCTAACAAAAGATGAGCAAAAAGTATATTATGCACCTTAGGAGGAAAGAAGTTAATTCCGACGAAAATTTGCTCCCGGGGGAAGCGAAGATATAAAATTTTTGTCTGAGGTAACTCTTTTAATTCCGTGATGTGTACAATCTTTTTTCTGAGGCGACGAAGCGAAAAAACTCGCTTTGCTCCGTTAGAACATAGTTTTTCTCTCCCTAGTGACGAAGAAATAGACTTCTATTGCTTTATCTTCTTACTTCAGAATTATCTCGAGTTATACCATTCCTACTGCTACCTCTAATTATGACTGTATTAATGATATAACAGAATTTTCTATTAGTTACATTTGAAGCACATTCTTTCCATTACAGTCTCATTTCATGATGTCTAGATTTAATATTCTCCTGGGACTATTTGCGAATAACTTCCTGCATCGAGTAATTGAAGAAACCAACGTACATACCTTCGAATACATCCTATCGTGAAGTCCAAATTGGAAAACAGTTTTATCATGTTTTAGGCATACGGATGTTTAGGACATTGAGTGCTGATGCCAATACTTGTATGAATGCAGACGGTTTGAAAAGTACAAAAACTGTATTGATATTAGAGGGTGTCCAGTAGGCCGTGACAAAAAAATTCCCTGACTTTTCCCGGTTTTCCAGGTCGAAAAAATGATTTTTCCCTGACCAATTTTTAGTGTCTTGCTCACGGTCGTATTCAGTGTATATTTTATTTGTTGCGAAAATTTAGCTCGAATTTTTTCATACATGTTAATAGGAATGAAAATTTTCCACACTGACTTCTTCCGTAATGCAAATATGAATTTATTAAACTAGCCGCAAATAATCATATTCCTATGCCCTATGTTAATGAATAGAATTCATGAAGAAAATTCAATATTCTTCCAATGATGTTATTAACATACTATTAAACATTATTAATCACAGGGATAATAACTCATTTTGAAAATGTTGATAGAATCGATATAGAAAAATAGTGAAAATATAAACCTCATATTGCTTCATAGCTGTATTAAAGTATTTTTTTTGGCATCAAAATCACACCTGTCTTAATTTTTGCATTTTTTCGTCAATGTAAGCGGTTGCTTTCACAGTATCATCGAGTGCTTTCCGTTCTTTTGCTTCTAGTTCTTCCACAATTCCAGCTGATCTCTTTCGGATTTTTCACGCTTTTTCTTTCTCTTCTCTTTCATTTTTATTCGTTTCGCCAGATCTTCTTTGCACTACGCGTGAAAATCATGAGCTGCATGGATTATTAAAGCTTCACGTACGAGAGTGTTTTATAGAGAATATTTTTGTAAGGAATTGAAACTTTTCAGTTTTATAAAGAACTGTAACTTTTTTATAAATACTTTATAAAGTATTTTCAGATGTGTTTTGTCACGACCAAATTTTTAAGTCTTTCCTTCAATTGAATTGCATCATAAATTCCCCTCTGTACAATCAGAGAATTTTCATTTTCATTCTCTCTGAGAAAGAATTAAAATTCCAGATAAATTTCAGAATTCCCTAACTTTTCCCAATTTCCCTGACCGCTAGACACCCTGTATTATTCTGAAACACACACCGAGTAATTATGAAGAGAATCGATATAGCGAATATTTAAATTCCCATCCTTAGAATCTTAAAGAATGATAATTCGCGGCACAATCTATACAAAAACTGAAGGAAAATGACCATGAGTTAATTCAATAGTGGAATTCCGATTTTCTGAATTATAGAAAGATTTTATTAATAAAGTATTTTTTTCATTATATCAATAAAGTTCAGCATTGATTATTTAATTATTTACGTCTTCTCCTGGGTTCGTTTGGATTTTTCTTCATCCAATATTTAAAATTTGTGTGACCAGCTCGAATTCCCAACATCGCTGATTTTGAATTCACATCTCTCATAATGAATGGTGAGTATCCAGCAATGTAGTCATCATCAAGAGGATTGTTCTTCATTCGTGCTAATCTAGATGGTCTCTGATCTGGTACTGGCTGATCCTCAGATAGAATTGGATTGTTTGCATGTTTGCCTCCTTTGAAAGTTGGCAGTGAAAACTGAAATGAAGAAATTAAAATTTTTCAATGTCCTAGATAATAAACTGATCTGTAGACTAATTTTTTCCAACAAGAAAGAGCCTCCGATTCAGCAATTTCCCTTTTGATTCGAACACTATTTTGTCTCCAAATTGCATGATCATATCAATGAAGAAAGAAATTGTGATCAAGAAATCCTCTACTTGTTTATATATTTCATGATATTTGATAAAAGGTAATTCGGAAATATCATTGATTCATTTACTTTTACGCCCTTCAATTATACACGAAGATGTGAAAAACACAAATTACCCTTTTTCCTTTGGCTGAAAGTGGTCTTCTAAAGTTAATATGAATCTTCTCGTTTCCCTCATCATCCAGGGAAACCGCAACTTTTTTCAATGTCCTCAATCCACAGTTTGGACAGAATACTCTGGTCATGATACTTGTCGTCTTGAAACAAGCATAGCATCTGAATATAAATGTTCTCATTTGTTTAATGACCCTACCATCTAGGGCAGCTACATTGAGACCAATCTGCATGAGGACATTCTGCATAGCAAAATCCGTTGTCATGCAGGCAACTTTTGCGGGTTTGTCAGAGATAATGTCCGATTCCATTTCCTTCTTTGCTTGTGCCACATTATCTAAAATATGAGCGAAGAAATCAGTTGAATTATAAATTAAATAAACACAAATAATTCAATATGAGATGAATCAATTCTTCACATTAATGTTGGCAGAATATCTTGATATCAATAAGAAATGGAAAATCATTGGAAAATTTTTAATCGAGCTGTTTCACAGAAATGTTCATTCTGTCTCACCTTCTCTCAATCTTTCAAGCAACACTGAATTGTTGTAATGAAAAGCGTCGTTACCCAAATTTCTTCATCTCTTCAGGATTTTACGATATTTTATGAAAACTAATATTGAAAAAGACATACTTGGTGTAATCCATCCTTCGTCATCGTCATCATCCTCACTCCCATCACTCTCGGATTCAGTTTCTTGCTCATTAGATTCATTAACTACTGGTGCTAAAATTTCATCAACATTCTCAGCCCCTTTTTCCAACTCGAATTCTTCAACATTGCACCTCAAACGTTCAAACTTTGAAGTTAAATCACTCTCTTCTGCCTGGTGCTCTGTATCTGAATGTGCTGATAGATAATCTGCCGATTCTCCATCGGTATCACCCTCAGCATCAGATGATTGTGACTCACAATTCTCAACCGTGTTTGTATTTATCGTCTGAGAACTGTCTTTAGATTCAACTGTTTCTTCAATTCCACAATTTTCTTTCGAAGTTTCTGGTTTTGAGTTATCATTATCAACCTTTCCATCATCCTCACTATCATCTTCATCATTGTCACCTGCATAAAAGCCAATTATACTCTTGGGATGAGCCAATGGTTCAGATTTATTTGCTGGAAGTGTTTTAACAATCGACGGAGCTTCTTTTAAATGATCTGTTCCAACTTTTTCCTTCTCCAGTTGATAAGTTAGAGCTATTACTTTGATATCTGTTGCTGAGAGACTCGTGTAGTCTCCAGTCTTTTTGGCAAATTCAGTAACTGTAAGAAAACATCTAAAATTAGCAAAAAAAAGGATTTGTACTCAGTCATTAACGATGTAAAAATATCCCACCATCCATGAGAAACATTGAAATTTCTATAATTTTTTTTCTTTCTGGAGGAAAATTAAATTTGGGAAGAGTAAACCTCAGAAATTAACTAGATCTCTCATAAATTTTAATATTAAATGATTCTCACCGAATTTAATATTCTCAGGAAAGACATCTTTAATCACCAAATCATATGGCAACACCACAAGCCTTCTCAGCTGTCTTTTATTCTTGATTTCATTGATTACACTTTGTTCCGTGATGATATTCTCTCCAGCATCCTGTAAAGATAAAAAATCCCATGAATAACCTCTTTACGCGTAAATCCTACATATCAGTAAATAAAAAAAAAATATTCTTAAATTATTTTGCTCACCTGAAGAGGCACATTCTTAATAAATGCACTAGTATCAACAATCAAGTATTCCACTTTATTATTGAAAACCATTTTTTTTAAGAAGAACAAAGTGAAATGATGAAGAAAACAAATAAGAGTATGTTGGCCATGTGGGGACTTAAAATCAACGGAAACTCCGTATTGCGCCATCTCTCAGCGTCAGCGCAAATACAAAAAAAATACAATGCATCCTGGGTATTTTGAGGTACTTAGTTTCTGTTCATTAGTGGGTGGAGATTGTACAATATTTTTGCCTACAATATCTTGCAATCTACAGTACAAGTTTGAGTATACGCTTTTTTGACGTGACGTTATGGTAAAATGGTGGCAGACTGATTTGATGAATTGTTAAATTTGTGTAAAAGTGTTCAATGATAACGAATAAAGGAATTAATTCAACGAATCGTCGTGAATATAAGGAGCAATTTGCTTCAATTAATATTAAATAATACATTTGATATTATCATCAGGATAAATTAGGTACTATTTATACTCAAATGTGTTTATCAATTTTTTTTTCTCAGTAAATTTAATGAAACATGAATATTACACTAATACATACATGACGTTGACGTGAAACGAGTAGAGTCAACTCGAGTTATTATTCCGTCAGTGTAATCAGTGTGATTGAAGTATAATGTGACGGCGTTATTACCTGATACTATTTCAATGTCATAATCGTACTCTACTTATTCTCATTGTCTATTTCGAGTCAGTCAAGTTGAAATTTTTCCACAATATTATTAATGAATTTTTCACAAAATGTATTCTGGTGCTCGTAACATTATTGCGCTTTAATATCTACATTTTTATTTTGTAAGACCATTTTTTATTCATAAATTATCACGAATTTACTAGTGTGCTGACATTGGGAAATCTTTATTATTTATGACTGTTTGTACAATCAATTCGTAACGGAGTGCTGTAACCATGTTTTCGTAGATTTCTTTAATGTTTTTTTTTTTTGGGTGAACAAGGCACCCCTTCACAGTCGTCAAGTACATAATGTATTCAGTTGTTAAATGATTATAAGGAGATATGGAAATAACATCTGGAAGATTTGACGATTATCGTGAAAAGAGTAGATTTGGGGACATGCCCTTGACCATATCTCATGCAAAATTTAATTGTCTTCCAAAAGATGTGAATTCATAAATTTTTCAAAATCTAGATAGCATTGGAGATCTTTGTGAATTTTTAAAACTTTAATTTTCACGATTTTCAAGCCTTTATATCAAGTGATTTTGTAATTATTTCAAAAACAATCAAATTCACGAAAATTAATGTCAATTTTTTTTTCTCTAAAAAATTTAATTCTCAAAAAAAAAAAAAAATTTCATTAATTTTCCTGAAACCATTAATTTCCGAATTATTTTTATTTTTATTACGTTATGAAATATATTTCACCAATAAAAACAATGACAACTTCTCACTGGGGTAAAATGGGCTGAACTTATCCATGTTAACTCACTCAAAGCTCCATTCATCTTAATTACAATTAAAGAATGATAATTTTTATAATTTTAATTGCATAAATGATGTTTCAGATGTAATTATGAAATTAGAAAGTTGAACAGACAATTATGAAAGTGAAAAGAGTAACAATTGTTCTGTTCTATTTTACAGATTAACGATAAATTATTGAGACAAGATGTTGATCTTGAATTAATTTATTAATGAGAAAGTATCAGAAACAAATATAATTTTGTTTATAAAATGTCCCACTGCGATATTGACGGATCACCGTGGGGATTTCATCAGCTCAGTGTTACAAGTGAGTACTGAATTATTCAACTCTAATATGCATTCCGAAAGAATTGAAAGAAAAAAAAAATCCAATGTTTCTCTCCGATGAATTCACTTATCGCATTTAAATATTGTTTTTTTTTTACAGTAAGACATTTTTACATACAACAGGAAGATAATATTATTTGTGGTTTTTTCGAGCATGAAGTTGCTGTTTTTTTTTCTAATTTTCTCATCTCTTGGAAAGATGGGAAAATTTTCAATGCAAAATTATATAATTATATCATTTTTTGATCGTTTTTGACGGAATTATGAAAATGTAAAAATCTTTTTATTTTATTTATGAATAGAATCTTTTCATTGAAGAAGATACTGGTTATTTCATAGATTCTATTATGTCTAATGAATTTTTTTAACATGAAGATAAGACACTGACAATTCAAAAATATGGATATTTCAATTGAGTAATTGGAAATACATGTAGAATAGGAAAATGCGATAAATCTATTCTACTGGCAATGTTATATCTTTTGAAAATATCTTGACATCTGAGGAAGATAGAGGAGTTTTTATGATATCCACATTCGTAGCTTGGACTTTGGAATAAAAAAATTATTCTCACAAAAGAAATTCTCTTGGCCTCAGATTTTCAGATAATCAATAAAAAATCACAGTAAAAAATCATTTGTATCGTTTTTTATCGATTTCAAATTTCCAATTCCAATTTTTATGGATTTCCATTGTCTAGTGATATGTATGAATCTTTTCATGCTTTCTCATTACTTTCGGCAGACTTTTGGAACTCTTTTGTTATAAAAATATTAATAGGAGAGAGTGGGGCAAAATGGACACTATAATGAAATGGTTAAAGATTGATTTTTTTTGATCATTCTATTGAAAAGCGGAGGAAATTTTAGCCGGAAAACCAGTGTCATTTGTATTTTTTTCGATTTTTTTGAAAATCTATATTTTTTGGCATTTTTGAGGGGTAGAAGCCTTTTATTTTTTCCAAATATCTGTGGTTCTATTGGTCGTAGCGATTCGGGATTGGCTTCAAATGAAAGGTGAGCTCATTTCCCATCGAATTATGGGGTTTTGAATTCAAAAATGTCAATTTTTGGAATAGTTATAGGCCAAAAACTGTTTCACAAAATTGTTTCACAGAAATGTCCATAAATACCTTAAAAATAGATATTTTTGAATTTAAAACCCTATAAATCGATGGCAAATGATCTCACCTTTCACCTCCCGTCAAAATTTTTGCGCTACAACAAATAGAACCAAAGATATTCTCAAAAAACTGAAAATTTTCAAAAAAACAAGGCTTTTACCCCTCTAAAAAGCTCAAAAAAGTCAAAATCACCAAAAACTCCAAAAAATTAATTTCGGCACCAGTTTCCCATCTAAAATTTCCTCAGCTTTCCAATGAAATCCTCGAGAACAATCTACCGCCAATATTTCCCTTAATTTCAAGAGTTTTCCATAATATTTGCCAAAAAATTTAGATGTGTCCATTTTACCCCTGATGTCCATTTTGCCCCACCTTCCCCTAAATATTGTCAAACTTTGAAAAAAAAAACTGATTTTCGGGAAGTGACTTCAAACTCCCATAAAAATGAGGAAATTACTTAAAAACCACCGTAACCTGTTGAAAACTTCCTCTTGTACTGCGATAATTAGAACTAAAGATATGAGAATGACTGGAAAGATTTTATCTCAATCATTCTCATTACTTTTAGGCAATTTTTCAATGCATAGCGCATGCTGAAATTAATTTAAAAAAACAATTTATTCTCAATGTTCATCTCACCCCAACTCATGTTGAAATTCGGAAAAAATCTCCTTTCAAAAATACCTTCCGAAAAAAAGTACTTCATAATTGTGGTATCAAATAAAGGCAAATCGTCCGGAAGTCTCTTATCTATCTTCCTATCATAAGTTTTATGATGATGATTATTGAAATAAAGAAGATTCGTCTTTGGAGACACGGCTTTTCCGCAAAATTAATGCTGCAAAGCTATTCAGTTTTCAAAATACGATTTACATCGAAGAAATATTGTTCTTAAGTCCAAAAAATTCTCCAAATTTATTGAATGAGTGACCGACCGATATCCCAGATATTTCCAACTACAAAAAATTTTTCTTGACTGAATCTCCCAATAAATAAATGAATTTTCAACAGTTGAAGCTGCAATCCTACGAAGCTCATCATTCCTGAAGCCAAATCCATACGTTGAATTCTCAGTTGACGACAAGAGTCCACGTAAAACTGAAGTATCAAAGGCAACGTATCAGCCAAAATGGAACGAGGAATTTACAATTTTAGTAACACCATATTCACAATTACACTTTCGTTTACTCGATCACAGTACATTTCGAAAGGACACAATGATAGGTGAAAAGAGAATAAGTCTGTTTCAAATACTTGGGCATTATAATGGAAAACTTGAAAATTTGGAATTAACACTTGATTTGATTAATGAGAGTAAACACGACTCTCAGTTGTCTAAAGTTGGTGAATTAGTTACGTTATTTGATGGATTGAAAATTGACATGAGCAGTATAACACCGTCAGCAACTGGTGAACAGATCAGAGGTGGTCAATTGCCACTGGGTGCTGCTAATTCATCAGCAAATGATGGAAACAACAGAAGCATTCTGAATGGTGGAATTCGTGCATTAATGAGAGGTCAAGGAACGGAGAATACAATGCCATCTGTGCAACGAAGCTCATCAAATATTTTGTACGAATCAAATTACAATTCAAACAATTCCATTCCTCAATCATCAACTGTCACTGTCAATAATCCAGCAAATGATTCATCAACGAGTGGACGTCAGATAATGACAAATGGCACATCCGGTTTAACATTATTATCAGAAACAATTCCAGCAGCAGCAGCAGCAAGTGTGTCAGAGAATTCCGTAGCACCACGTCTGCCTGATGGTTTAATACGGGAATTAAATATGACAAGATCTGCATCGGAAAGTGGCGGACATGTACCAAGATTACCACATGAAGTTCCAGTGCAGAGACAAATTGATACATCAACACCACCAAGATTACCAGGTGAAATACCATCAGGTAGCGATTTAATTTTATTTTGATGCTGTAATTTAGGAGAAAACCATGAAATATCTGACGTGGATAGAATAATTTTTCTTATGACTTTTTTTGATCAGTAAAATCAGGTCAATAGAAAAATTTCTCCATCCCTCCTAGATTCCAATATATTTCGTCCTAACTCGTTTCAAAATAAAGATTACCATACTTCTTAGTTTTTTCTTGCTAATCTTTTCTAATGAATTACAGCTTACAATGTAGAGGCACCAGGAAGAGTAGCATCAGGCGATCAATCAATTCGTCTTCATGACAATGTCGTGATGCCTAATCGACAGCCTGAAGTAGCAAGAATACCACGTGTACCAGAAGAAATGATGAGAGAGCCGGAGAATGGCCAGGAAGAGCCATTACCCCCAGGTTGGGACATGAGATACGATGTTTATGGCAGAAGATACTATGTGGATCACAATACCAGAAGTACATCTTGGGAGAGGCCGCAGCCGCTACCACCAGGCTGGGAGGTGCGTCGTGATCCTCGTGGTCGAATTTATTACGTTGATCACAATACAAGAAGCACCACATGGCAGCGACCAAATACAGAGAGACTCCAGCATTATCAGCAGTGGCAGGGCGAGCGCCAGTTTGTTGTTCAACAGGGAAATCAACGATTTTTATATCCTCAGGCGCACATACCTGGACAGGTTGTTCCGGGTCCATCGACATCATCGGCACTAGACGATGATGATGCGCTTGGTCCATTGCCAGCTGGATGGGAGAGGAGGAAGCAGCCAGAGGGTAGAGTTTATTATGTCAATCACAAGAACAGGACGACTCAGTGGGAAGATCCGCGTACACAAGGACAAGAGACGGGAATTGATGAGCCACCATTGCCTGATGGATGGGAAATAAGGCTTACTGAAGACGGTGTGAGGTACTTTGTCGATCATAATACCCGAACAACTACATTCCAAGATCCAAGACCAGGCGCACCGAAAGGACCGAAGGGCGTCTATCGTGTTCCACGGGCTTATGAGCGATCTTTCCGCTGGAAACTATCACAATTCCGGTTTCTATGCCAGACCAATGCCCTGCCTAATCATATTAAGATCAGTGTCAGTCGACAGACGCTATTTGAAGACTCGTATCATCAGATTATGAATGCTGAAGCCTTTGCGCTTAGGCGGAGGCTGTATATCATATTCAAGGGAGAGGAGGGCCTCGACTATGGTGGAGTATCGAGGTAAGTGGTTAATTGAGACATGTCGTGGTAGAAGGAGAAGTTGAGGATGATTGGGAGGTACAATTAGAAAAAAAAGTTGAATTTTTTTTAAAAATCATTAACAACAATTTCTACAAAATGAAATTCTCAAATCGGATTAAGTGAATCTGTGAAGAATGCAGAGGAATGAAATAAGTCCGAAAATTTTCAATCAATTTTTTGTTTCCACGACTTATTTTATTCTTCCTTACATTTTGACCGATTCACTTGATCCGATTTGAGAATTCCATCTCGTATAAATTTTTATTAACGATTTTAAACAAAAATTCAACTCTTTCCTGATTGTACCGCCGAATCATCCTCAAAGAAGACAGAGGAATTTTTGCAGAAAACTTCTTTTCATTTCATCTTCCTTGAATTGCAAGGTATTTCGTAAAACTTTAGAGGAGCATTGTATTGATCCAAGTTATCGCACCAATTTATCAGCAAATTATCAGTTTACAAATTATTTCCAATAAATATTTATGAAATTATAAAAACATTTTGATATAATTTCTCAAACATATTATATTATTTTTCTGATTTCAGGGAATGGTTCTTCTTGTTGAGTCACGAAGTTTTGAATCCAATGTATTGTCTCTTTGAATATGCAAATAAGAGTAATTACTCGCTACAAATAAATCCAGCGTCCTACGTTAATCCTGATCATTTGCAGTATTTCAAATTCATTGGGAGATTCATTGCAATGGTGAGTTTTTCAATAATATTAATATTAATTCCCCAGGGAAATTCTATTTTATGGGAGAAAGCATTCAATTGAAAGTTTCATTTGATTATTAATATTTTTAACTTTTTCAGGCTCTTTATCACGGCAGATTCATTTACAGTGGCTTCACAATGCCATTCTATAAACGAATGTTGAATAAAAAATTAGTTATGAAAGACATTGAATCCATTGATCCAGAATTTTACAAGTCACTTGTTTGGATTAAGGAGAATAACATTGACGAATGTGGTCTCGAATTATATTACAGTGTAGATTTCGAGATACTTGGCCAAGTTATACATCATGAGTTGAAAGAGGCGGGTGATAAAATAAGAGTCGTCGAGGAGAATAAGGAAGAATACATAAGGTATTGTTTATTGAAACTATTTCTTGGCTGAAGTCGTGAAAAAGAATGAGTCAATCAATTTCGTAATAGGGTTTTTCTAACCATCTTAGCAGATAGGAGGATTGATGAGTTGACCTTTTCTGCAGTTGTAATCTGTTTCATCAGAGAAGTTCATCATATTTCTCTTTCTCTTTGCAATTTTGAAATATTCTGAACAATGAAATTCGCGAATCTTACGTCCCTATCAGCTTTTCACGTAATATCTCGGAATTCATGAGGGATAGAAGATTTTTTATAATTAAAGAGAATAATTGCAGATTTTTTTGTCCATTTTACCGAATTTTTCATAATCTCTCTTGAATTCCAATAGAATCCAAATTAAATTATAACTTTAATATTCGAATTTCTTGAAATAGTTGGAAATCTCAGGGAAATAGTCAAATTCTGATGAAAATATTTTCTGCAGAAAACTCAGATCTACGATAAGATGCTCAAAAAACTGCATTTAAATTTTAATTTAATCAAAATTTAACTAAATTTCACTACAAAATTGCATTGGATATTCTTTTCTAGATTAATGACAGAATGGAGAATGACAAGAGGCATCGAGGAACAAACTAAAGCCTTCTTAGAGGGCTTTAACTCCGTAGTGCCACTCGAGTGGCTCAAATACTTTGATGAAAGAGAATTGGAGCTTATGTTGTGTGGCATGCAGGAAATTGACGTTGATGATTGGCAGAGAAATTCAATCTACAGGCATTATACGAGAAATAGCAAACAAGTTTTATGGTTCTGGCAGGTAAGCACATCTCAGTTTATTTATCTATTATTTTCAATCGTTTATCTCGTTGATTTTTGTCACGTATGAATACCTCATTTGTTTATACAGTTCGTGAGGACTACGGACAATGAGAAAAGAGCGCGATTGCTGCAATTCGTTACTGGTACGTGCCGTGTACCTGTTGGAGGATTCGCCGAACTCATGGGTATATTAAACTTTTACTTTGATTATCATTAATTCAATAGTTCAGTCATTTTATGAAATTCGTCAACTCTGAGATTTGTTTTTTTCGAATATTTCAGAATCTAAGAAAGCTATTTTTTTTTTGTGGGGACATTTCGTGTAGCTATGTTCTTTCTTTACAAAAAAAGTCTCCACAAAAATTATTCCATCTTCTTTAGATTTCAAATTATTTCATAGAAACCCAAAATTGACCCAACTGCTCTCTCTAATTTTATTTCTAATCACGTGTTTCCATTTAAAATTAACAGGAAGCAATGGACCACAACGATTCTGCATCGAAAAAGTTGGCAAAGACACGTGGTTACCAAGATCACACACATGTTTCAACAGATTAGATTTACCACCTTACAAAAGTTACGATCAAATGGTTGAAAAATTAAATTACGCCATCGAGGAGACCGAGGGATTCGGTCAGGAATAGTATCGTCAAGTTTTATATAATTTACATTTATAAAAAAAAAGAAACAAAATTATTTTTTTTTTCTGGCAATTGTCTCTATTTTACAAGGAAAATTTGATCCATGTAGAATCATCGATTAGCTGATGAAAAATCTTGTGTAAAAAAAAATTTTCTAGTTTCCAATAAGAAAATTCACGATTGTGACGGAAAAATTAGTTCATCAATCGTGTTTCACAATGTTCTTTCCATCCATAGAACGATTTTTTTTATAAATATAATTTTCACGAATTTCAAGATGGATATTTGAATCATGTTTAAAGTAATTTGTGTCTCGATTAAATTAATTGAAAATGAGAAAATGAGAATGAAATGTATGAAAATAATTATCATTAATTCAATAGAATTATTGTATATAATTGAAGTAATTATGAGAATGAATAGAAAAAAAAACTGTGGTATTTATAGTGACGTAGGCTGGTGATGATTTTATGCACTGTCTGGGAAAAATTTGCAGTAAGAGAACAGAATGAAAATGTGATTCATTGGTGAAGTGGTAAACGAAAAAAAGTGTAAAAATCACATTTAAAGTATTGCATCAATATCTTGGAAGAAATGAGGCTTTAAAAAATTGTCAAATTTTTTTTATAGCTCATGAAATGGTCTATAAAAAAAAAAGTACCTTCAAAATTTCCACTGAATTAACGCACTTCAATGATCATTGCAGATGAATTTACGAGTAATTTTTGGACTTATCTTCTCTTACCACTTCGCTTTACTCGATTTGTGTTTAATGTCTTTCTGTTGAAGAAAGATACAAAATTATTTGTAGAACAGACTGAGATATTCCCAAATAGTCTCACTGTCAAATGTAATTACCGAGTTTATTTATCATTAATCATAAGTCGTGATTTTAATTGTGATAATGTGATAACTATCATATTTATCAGATTAATTGAAATTTTAGTTGAAATTAATTCATAATAACTGAATGCTTTCATTTAGTAAATTAATTATATACATTCAATTGATTAATTTATAAATTAATCAAAATTCAGATGAGGCGTAAAATTAGTTACACGTTTACGATCAAGTTATTTGTATATAGATAACGTTGGCGATATTGTAGATGACATAAAATCAATTGTATATTTCGAATGGATTCATAGAGAAAATGGAAAAAATTATCATTTGAGTCATAATGAAATTTGTTATCTTCAGGAAATTTTTGTTTAACTCATTGAAAATGCTGAAAACGTCAAGTGGAAAATTATGCAATGCAACCTATTTTGCCCCGATATTTTTTGAGACGAAAAAAGGAAAAATTACTGGATAGAATTTGATTTAATGAACTCGAAAATTATTGGACCAAAAAGAATTGTACTGTATCAATTATAATCAAAAGTTATTTCTTTTTTTTTTCGATAGGATTTTGACAAAATTTTCCAACTTCATTAATTCTCAAGTGCTTTTCTTTTTCTCAACTTCAATGAATCGTGTGTGTTTGTGTGAAAGTCTTAAGAATAAATTCTTCATCTTCATTGAGAAGAAATGAACCACAGAGCGAATGATATTACACAATTTTTTCGTAAGATAAAAGAAGAAGGAAATGAAGAGAAAATAAGTTTTATGGGATTATTTTTGGATTAACTTACTTGGTGAAAACGAGGTGTTCCACATTATTTTTCTTTTTTATAATTGTGTTTGAGTATTACTGTTTCTATTCATCCAAAGACTGCTCAATAGATTGTATCTATTCTATTGTAAAGAAAAAAAAAGGAGCAAAAGTAAGAAATCACTTGAGTGGAAAAATTGGTTAAACTGCAGTTTCTTTATCTCAAAATATCTCAGAATCTAACGGCGATAGTGAAATTTTTATGAGGATCTTTTTTGTATCTCTGATTTTCTATTACAAGAGAGGTGATTCAAAGAATTTCCCTATTTCCCTTAGATTTTGAGTTATTCCCCAAAAACAAGCAAGAGACGATGAGTCATTTTATTTTCATTACTTTTTATACGATACCTTGGATCTTGGAATTTAAGAGAGATAGCTTCGCTACAAAAAAAAAGGAACAAGAAAACTGTCCCGATCTCCCTTATTTTACGACATATCCTAAAAAAAACTCATCACAAAATGAAAACTATTTCTATTTTTTTCATTTAATTGCTGGGATGAGAATCTCGAAATTAAAGAAAAGAAATATGTTATGCAGCTCTGTGACTATAATTTATCCATAAAATTTTGAATAGTGCAGTGCCAACAATAGACATTTACACTTCACTTCAACAATTCAATTATCTTTCTTTCTTTTACACGAAAGTATAAAATTATTATATTATCTATCATTTTAGAAATTCTGCAATTTAGATTTCGTGAGATGGGAAAAAACAGAATCAATCAATTCAAAATATATCTTGGCCTGGTTTTTTTTGATAGAGTAAGATTTATCAGAATTGTATATATGTTTGTACAGAGTATACACAATAAAATTAATTTATGGTTGAAAATACCATGATGAATGGCCATCATTTTTCATCAAATTTCTACATTTATTTATTTATTTTTTTCAGTTTTTATTTCATTTTAATTTATCTACTAGGTGCTTTTATTATTATTTTCATGAATTTAATTTACTATTTTAATTTTTGGCCAGGTCTAACTATAATTTTGGATTGAAATCAAAGAACTTATGCCAAGGAAAACGAGTCAGAGTGCCCGATTCAATTGGATGTTGTTCAATTGACTTCCATTTCGTATCAAAATCCTTTGTTTCATCTGAAAAAAGAAAGAGGGCAAATTGATTATTGATTGCGTCAAAGAATCAAAGAATAAAATTAGGAGGAAGATTGTGAAATAAAATTGATTATCGTTCATTATAGCTTCTCGTGGAGTTATTCCACGATGATCATGGGAGATCATAGAAGACGGTGACTGAATTTTATTGAATTGAATTATTCTACTTTTTCGCGTTTCCACTAAATAACTTCGGATCGAAAAAAAATAGAGAAATTTTGATAATGACCTCAAAATTATTTCTTTTTATTTTGAAAATTTTGAAAGATCTCAAATATTGAAATGAACGAAATTACAAGGAATTTCTTTAGAGAGATTTCACAATTTTCTTTAGATTCCGAGATATTTTGCAAGAAAAGATCTCACATTAAAAAAATTCCTCCTCAATACTTTACATTTAATTATTTTTAGGCACTCACTTGGATCCATATTCTCAAAATTTTCGGTTTTACTCTCAACTCCATTTTTGTCAGTTTTAATCACAACTGTGTGACTCTTATCACCCAATCGCTGTTTAATAATTGTCTCTATATTTCCCTCGCTATCTTTCGTTGTTCTTCTCTCTTCAATTGAACCATCAGGACGTCGGATTGTCTGTGAAGTAATTGACTGACCAAAAGACCTGAAGTTGAAGGATCGAGGACGATTTTCAGGTATTGCCAGTGCTGATGAACCACTTGGAACTTCTTCATTCCAGACTGCTGGAAAATCTTTGACACTCACTCTGAAAAAAATAATGCAATTGTTATTCTCTGTAAAGATAGAACCTGCAGATTTCCTTCGGATTCTACTTACTTTCCATCAAGATCTTCATCAACTTTTGGGACATCTAATCCATGATTTGGAGGTGGTGAAGCATAACCTGGCTTCAAAACTTCATCTCTGAGATCTCTTTTCTGGGAATTTGGTGGCATTATTTCGGGAAAATTACCAAATGCTTGACCATTGTTGAATCCAAAATTGAAGAAGTCTTTCATCATAGTATCAAGCTGTGACTCAAAGTATTTCGTCATCTCGAAAGGACTCGTGAAGATCTCAAAGTGAAATTCCGGATGAGATGGTCCTGCATGTCTGTATAAATCAATATAATTTGTCAGTAAAGCGATTAAAATCAGAAAAGTCCAATTCATCATGTATTTTTTTTTTTTTTTTTTTTTTAATTCAAGAGAATTTTTATAAAAATCTTTTCAAATTTTTCATATGATAAATAGAAAAAACTGTGATAACGGGGGATTGAACAAATGTAAAAGGCGAAAAAGCCGTACATGTGTTGAAATAAATAATAATATAAAATCATTTTTTTGGATAAAAATCATATCTTAAAAACTGTGGGAAAACTCTGTTAATAGATCAAATTTCCCACAATTAATTGAATAATTACATTTTTTATCTCCAATTCACTGACAAAATCTTTTTATTTCCCCTAACTTTTTGAGATATTCCACAAAAACCACGACTATCGATTTTTTTGAGGATATCTCGCAATTTAAGTGAGATAGAGCAATTTGTATAATAGCCTTTTCTAGAAAGAAAGGTCAGAACTACAAAAAAACAATGACGCAAATCGCAATTCAATTCTGAGATAAGGTCACACGACCAAAAGATGGACGGTTTCTATAATCAAGGATTTTCATAAATAAATGAATGATTCTTATACTTCTCACGTCAATACCTAATTATTACATACATATAGATTTATGAACTATTTATTACATATCGATTGATCGAAATTTAAAATCATACCACTGCAAATATGCAACTGTCCATCTATTGAGGGTTCGAGTTATTTTCCAGTTTTTCCTTGATTTTCATCAATTATTTCTATATTATCCAAGTTTAATTAATTTTTAGGCGAATCACTGCATATTTTTCTGTACATCATTCCTTTCTGCAACTTTTTAACTTGATTTGCCTATTTCTTATGAATTAATAAAGTCTAATATTTCCTTAATCGTCCATCTATTGGTCATGTTACCCTATTTCTAAAAAAACTTGTGACCAAATAAAATCGATTCTTCCGGAAACTTCACATTCGGCGATAACAAAGTTCACCCGAAAATTTTCATATCTACTTCTATAAATATTTCAAAATTCAAGTGAAATAGAGGAATTTTCATCCAAATATCTTTTGTAGCTCTATTTCTCCTCAACAAAAAAGCTCACCACAAAAATTCCTCTATCTCCCACAAGTTTTTGCAAAGTTTCCAAAAAACTCATTTCAAAACGAAATCATCATAGCATGACGTCACACAAGGTTGAAAAAATGTAGGGGAGAGTGGTGCAAAATGGACCTAGAAGATGAGATGATTCGAGTTTTTTTAAAAAAGCAGCGGTTGCTCCAAAAAATCTGAAAAAATTTACAAACAATATAGATATGTTGGAGGATTTTCTCAAATTTTTTCAGATTTTTTCATCGAGTCCTTCATTCCGAAAGAAATTCCTTAATCATGTTGCTATGAGGGTCCATTTTGCCCCACTCTACCCTACATTAATTGATTAAAAAAAAAAATTAAAAAATATCTCACCTGTAATCATCACCGTATTCATCATCATCCTCCTCATCATTCTGCCAAATTGGATTCCTGAATCTGTCACCAAATCTCTGATGATCATCATTGCTAAAATATTCGAGAAACTTCTTTTGAGTACAACGCACTTTATGTGTTTACCATTTAATAAATTAATTTAAAATTTAAAATAATAATAATAATGTAATTCACTCACTCATGATTCGAACGATGATTGTTTTCTCCTTGTCCAAACAAATTCGCGAAGAAATCTCTGAAGAATGGCATGATTATTCATGAAAAAATGGAATCAATCAACTGAAACAATAAAATGTCAAAATGATACTTTCATTACGTCACATTAGTAAATACTAACATCATAAAATTCTCACAAACCACCACGTACTCATGTGTGCACTTTCAATTTACCTATATTCACGTATTAATTTTTATTTTCACATCCACACACTTCTACTATATATATACTTGAGTGACACGAAGTTAGCTGCGCAAGTAATGTAACATGTTTTTTAATGTAAAAGGCTTATCTAGAAAAAAATAGAGAAATTTTTCATTTCGGTGTAATTAAATGAGCAGTTGAATAAATAAATGAGAAAATATTTTTTTATATTTTCATGAGAATAAAAAAATAAGTGATAGAGTGAAAGAGATAAAAGTTTGATGGAATTATTATAATGAAATACGAATGAAAATCTGCTCATTGTTGACAAGGTGGTCAATTTTAATTGGGTTAATTGATTAAACAAATAATAATAATTGAATATTTTATATTGAAGTACTTCTATTCAATTTCCTCGAAATTGATTGGAAAGAATTGAAATTTCTGCAGTTCTGAATTTTTCTTTGAGAAATTCGTAAGTTTTTTTTTCTACTGGAAAATTTCATTTTCGAAGGCAATAAAGTCTAAATTTTATGATAATGAAATTAGCACACATCTCATGATTATTTTTATTTTTTTAAACAAATAAAATTATTGTAGAAAAAAAATATTTAAACAATTCGCAATTTCAGTTCTTTGGATTTTCTACATGTGCATATTTTTTATTCATTTTCTAATAATTTATTTGTTACAAAAAAATGAAAACTATGAGAATATTCAGATGTCTGCTATTTTCAGTCTCACTAAATTTTGGAAATTTTTGAGGGTTGAATGAAAATCTAGAGAAATTGATTCTGGAGCCACAGTTTTCGAAACAGATATTGTAAAAAATAAGAATAATAAGAATTTCTTTGGTCAATACCTGGAAAATTATTTCACCGAAGTTAGTTATGATAATGAAATTAGTATACATTTGACATTTTTTCAAACAAGTAAATTATCACAAAAATAAATATTTGAGTAATTTCTACTTGTAATTTTTTGAATCTTCAAAGCATTTATTTGTTGAAAAAAAATGTTAAAAAATTGTCAGATGTTTGCTTTTTTCAGTCTCATAATTAATTGTATTACATGGTTTTCGAACTTGAATTCAACAAATTTTTTAGCCACTAATTTCTGAAAATATCTTCCTATCAAGATGTTAAAGAATGAAAAAGGAAAAAATATTAGTTTCCCTCTATTTTTCTTCAATTCCAAAGTATTAAAAAAAACAACTATTTTCGAACTAGAATTGAAATACTTTTTTTCGATTAAATAGACTGAAGTTTAAGAGAGTCCAATTTTAATTATAAACTTTTGTATCTCTACTCGATCTCAAAGAACTTCTCATCTTCTCTGAATTCCAAAAAAATCCCAAAAAAAGTAATTTAAGAATCAAAATATTGTTCCACAATTCATGAATATTATTAATTCAATTAATTTCTCCAACAGGTGCAGAAAATAGAAGCCAAATCTATTCAAGATTACCTCAAAACTTTGCTAAAAATGTACAAAAAGAGATGAAAAAAAATTAATGAGCTGATATCAACAATTAGTGAAACAATTTTATAGTTAAAAATGAATAGTATCTCAGGACAATTTCGTAAAACAACATGGGATCCAATGCTGATAATCGCACAAATCACAGCTGTGCAGACTGTGATGTATTTTTTTCTTGGCATTTGGATATGGATAATAACACTTCTATTGGGAGCAACAAGATCCCTTGATTATGCATTCCATTACAAAGAAATTCACGTGAGAGATCACGGTGGTAGACTGGTAATTGCAATATTTGTTATTAATTCATTGATTGGAGCAATCGCACTTTGGTGGCTCGTACAAAGAACCAAACAGTGTATGGACTTTACTTGCACAGCACACTTGATTCATTTATTGTGCTGTTGGGCTTATAACTCAAGTTTTCCAACGACATTCAGCTGGTGGTGTTTGAATATTGTTTCAATGACAATAATGTGTGTTTGTGGTGAATTTTTGTGCATGAGAACTGAACTCAAAGCAATTCCACTAGGAATGAATAGTCAAAAAACTGCATTATAATTTCTTTTCATTTTTTTCTTTCCATTGAAATTGATTTTTTTTTATTTTTTCGTGATGATATTGTTGGATTTCTGAATTTTGGAAATTCTATTGGGAAATTTAGGCTATGAATTAGTTCAATACAATTGATTTCGAATTAATAATTTTCGAAAAATTGCTGAAAATGAAAATAATCTAACAAAAATGTAATAACTCGAAAAGTATGCGAAAAAGTTGATTGTAGTTGAACTTCTGTAGTGAAATTTCTGCAATATTTTTAGTGGATTCAACAAAACACTGAAAATCCATCAACTTCGTTAAGTCTCAGGTAAAGCTTCTTCTCAGTGGAGAAGAGAAAATTGAATTGAATATTTAATAAAATATCTGATCTGACGATTTTAATTATTCCAAAGTTTGTTCTGCTTTATTTATTTTTCACTTTTTTTTTTAATCATTCAGATAAACAGTTTTCATTGAGGAATTTAATCAATTTGTATTATATAATCTGTTAATTATTTTATACTATTTTTTTTTCCTTTTTTTTTTAACTACGAAGACTTAATTAATTCAGTGATGATCCTCCTTGTAAAATCGCAGGCCGCAGTATCCACAGGCATGATTTCCAGGTTTATCCTGAAAATATAAAAGATAAATGAGAAAAAGGAATTTTTTATAATGAAATTGTTCAAATTTATGAGATTTAAAATAAATATTCTCAATTATTTATCCAATAATTCGTTCAATTATTACCAAATTTATGTAAACTTTTGGATGACCAAGAGGACCTCCACCTCCATTGCAAGAGACAATTCTTGATTTCACTGGTGCAGGTGGTACTTCATCGATTAATTTAATTGACCAATTTTGATTTACCTCTTTCGGCCTGTCTACGAATCTTACAAGCCTTATGTCATCTGATTCGAATTTCTAAGGACAATAAAAGGAGCTTTCATGAGATATCTTGAGAATTGAGAGGGATAAAAAAAATTTTATGCAGATAATTTTCGTGGAAGTAAATGACAACTACAAAAAATGTCAGTATCTCGACTGCTCTATCTCGCTTAGATTCTGAGATTTATTCATAAAAAATCGCAGAGTGGAATAGAACCTTCCATTCATCAATTTTTGTGATTCATGAAAATCCGTAAAAAGGTAAAAGAGGAGAAGTCAATTTTTTGTGGTTTATTCGTCTGAGCGTAGCTCGGAAACTAAGCGAGATGGGGCAATGTTGCCCAATCCTTTTTTGTAGCTCATGAGATTCTCTATAAAAAAAAATTGAAGCATATTAGCATTAGTTTTCATCCCTTCTTTATTGGATTTACATGGAGAAAATTTTATACAGACTTTTTGTTGTAGATACAACGACAAGGCTAGAGGTACAGAAGTGCCTTTAATAAATGCATCGGTAAGTAATTTAACATATACTCAAAGGGCAAATTAAATACACGCAAAAAGCACTTCTGTACCTGCAGCCTCATCGTAGATAAAAATGCAAATTCCAGAAAAGGCCATTACCGGAATTCTGCTATTCCCTACAGATTCCGAGATATTCCATAAAAACCATTGAATAGAATTTCATTCTTCAACTTCAGTTATCTCGGAAAATCTCAGAATCAGAGAGGAATAGAGTTTTTTTTATTGATAGCCTTTTTTGTAGCTCAGATTTTCCAAAACAATCATCAAATATTTTAATATGTTAATATACGACCTTTAATTGATAATCTTTATTTTTTGTGGCCTTTTAGGTCTCTGCAGAGGTTACTTTTAATTAAAAATCATAAAAGTTATGATATTTTGTATCAACGTTTCGGTTTCAATGTGAAACCCTCTTCAGGATACAATCATTTATTTATCTTCAAGAATTAATTGATATTATTGTTCATTATGTGATTTTTACATTATGTGTAAGTTACAATTAATCATGAGTAAACAAAGAATGACAGTTTACAGCAAAATGTCAAATAATTTACAAGAAGTATTGTCAATTTCTACTAAAAACAACAATGAGTCTAGATACACACAGTAAATATTAAATTGATGTGATAGTATGATTAATTTATTAATAATGACAACAATACAATTAATGATGATAACGAAAAAAATTATCATCATTATTAAAGGTTAAACTAGAAATTGCAAGACGCCAAAAATCACATAATGAACAATAATATCAATTAATTCTTGAAGATAAATAAATGATTGTATCCTGAAGAGGGTTTCACATTGAAACCGAAACGTTGATACAAAATATCATAACTTTTATGATTTTTAAATAAAAGTAATCTCTGCAGAGACCTAAAAGGCCACCAAAAATAAATATTATCAAATATTTTAAATTCGTCTTCTTTCCCAATTTCACCTATTTGAATTGCCGCCTTCTCGATACCTGACGTAACCCCCCGAACATTGCACCAAAATAAATGACGCATTACTCCAAAAAATTAACGTACCTGACCAGTGTGAGTGACCTCATCTCGTGGCTCCCATGAGGAATTAGACCGTGCGATAACATTAAAATTTAATAACCGAGGATTTGCGATTTTCAAAGGATTTCCAATAAAGAATGATAAGCTCCTGCCTGCCATTTTTAACTCCAATGAAATTCACCGATACTCCGTTAAGGGGCGTAACTGAACGTGTCTGAAGTTAGCAGCAAATTTTGGCAATCGATTGGACTTCACAGTCCATCAACAACGGTCCGTCATCCAATAAAATATTGTTTTTTATCACATAAAAGTAATTAAAAAAAGTGGAGGAACCGCATTGAAAAACTAACAAAATTTGACTGGTAAGATTTTCATTGATTTCACCATTATTTAATCATTTTTAAATATCAAATTGTCATGTGAATTTTTTTTTGCAGTGTTTTAATGCGCGTCTCAAGGTGCGCAAAGCCGTAGAGCTCCGGCAATTGCCAATACATGAGAAAAAATTTAATTAATAAATAAAGTAAAAGGATTGTTGCTATATGGAAATATTGAAATTTGTTGATATTTTCGAGGCTTTTTAGAGGAAGTGGCTGATAATTTGGGGCAGATAAAATTGGTTTATTTTAGCTAAATAATAATGGCCAATGAGGAACTTCCGAAGGGGTGGGAGAAACGTCTCAGCAGGTCGACAGGTATTTGAGTTTTAATTTTTTCTTTTCAATTTAAAATAATTGGAGATGATGGATGGAGACTGATCTGAGGCATTGGGGATTTTCTTTTTTTTTTTTTTTAATTTTTTTTTATGGATTTTCAGGACAACATTATTATTTGAATATTTATACGAAGGAGAGCCAATGGGATGTTCCGAGCAAGCCAGCACAACCATGCGACAATGGGGATGGACCTGAGGAAGTTCAGTGTTCTCACATTCTAGTTAAGCATGCAGGATCGAGGCGGCCCTCGTCTTGGAGGGAACAAAATATAACGAGATCAAAGGAAGATGCTCTTGATCTTATAAAATGTGAGTTATTAATGATTTTAAGGGTATTCTGGATAGTCAGTGAAATTGCTGATAATTATGGAAAATTGAAAAATTGGTGTATTCTTAGGTTCAAACGAATTGATCTCAGTCAAAATTTTCTAACAACTCAAACTGGAAACAATTTCAGTAGTGAAGAGTTGAAACAAAGCAGATCTCCTTATTTTTGTGATCATCCTCAATAAAATATCTCAGGATGATTGGAAATACGCGCTTTTCTCTTCATCCTTTTCTATGAAGAATTCCAAAAGCCACGGAAAAAATAGGGCAAAATCACCCAGTCTCTCTTACTTTTTGAACTATTCTCAAAAAAAAAAAAAAAAATAGATTCATCCGGTTTTCTCTTTTCGCTACTAGCATAGTCTGGGATATTTTTACTTGATATCATATTTTTATTCAGAATATCTATACATGCTTCGATAAAAATTTACACTCCGAACCAAAATCAGTAGTGAAGAGGTAAAACAAGATAAGCCTCTTTTTTTCTCATTAAGTTTTTGAAAATACCTTAGAAAATAACCGAGAAAGAGCCATTTTGCCCTAAAACTCTTTTGTAACTCTTGAAATTCTCTACAAAAGCAGATGAGTAATATCATCTTATCTCGCTTAGTTTCCGAGATATTTCCTTCGAAATGACCTCAAAGATAAGTCGATTTATCCTGTTTTACCTCTTCACTACTGAAATCAATGTGATTTCCTTCCCTGAATATTCAGCATAGGCTTAGAATGCACCTCTACTTCTAATATGCTTATAATTGGTTTGTGTTCTATTGATAAGGTGCAGAAATAAATGATTTTGACTAAATTCTTTCTAGGATAAACTCAATATATTCTTTGACTCGGCGATCATTTCTATTTTTAAATAAGCGCAAGCATCCAGAACACCTTAATTAATAATTCACGGAGAATATTTTGAAATTTAAAAAAGATAAATTCGAGAGAGGTGGGAATATTTTTTGTAGCGGAATTTTAGAGCTATGACGAATGTCAATTGCAGAGAAAGATAGTTTTTAAAAATTATTATCATCATGTTGTCATTTATTTTTTTGATAAAAAATAATTAAACCTCTCAATACCGCATGATCTGCTAGTGACAGCAACGACATATGTCGTTAAATCTAGCAGAATACCCGTTGAAACTCGAATGATCCGACTTTTAAAAGATAATAACTCTCAGCTGATTATTATTTACTTTTCCTATTATTATATTACTATTATTCTGCTTTTGCTTTTATTTACTATTTTTGAAATTGAGAAGGTAATTGGTCCTATTTATTTAAATTGAATTAATAAATTGGACAATCAAGATTTTATCATTATTATCATTTTTATAAAAAATTTAATATTGACTGAATCAATTGATATTGTTCTTGATTTGGTCAATTAATTGAAATTTCAAAAATTATCATGTAATTATTAATTAAATTTTAAAATTATTCAGGATCAAGTGATTTTAATATTGCTCCAGTTGCTTGATCAATTTCAGTGAACATTGATCCAATTGGTCAATGAATTAATAGGAATTACATATTGCAGTAATTTAATTATAGCGATTGAAAAGAAATTGATCGTCCAATTGATTACTATTTGGTCATTATTTATAAGTGTTTATTGACTATTTTATTTTGTTTTGTTTTGTTTACTCATTCATTGTTAAATTGTTTGAATCCCTGCTGGTAATCGAAATTCATTTCAAATAATTTCAATTAAAATTAAATTTTGAGCGGATTATTGCGAGTAATCAGAAGCCTATTTAATTAATCGGGTAATTAACCAAAATTATATGTCTCGTGAACAATTAGAATTTGGTTGTTAAGTGACCAAGTAGAATAAATCTAAAATTCGTGCAGATATTATTTTTTGAATATTTTGTGACCCACGAGGTCCAGGAAAATTCATAAGGAGACCTTTTTTGTAGCTTATAAAATTCTCTACAAAAAATTTCTCTTGATATTTTTGTTTGATTCCTAGGTATTCAATTCAATGATTTTCGTAAAAAAAACTGCGTGTAATTTTTCAAATTATTTTCCTCTACCACTTTATTGAATTTATTTCGAAGTATTTTCAATCATTAATAAAAGATGTTTACAAATATCTTTTTTTGGAGTTAGCAACATTCTATAAAATAAGCAATGACATCAATTGGTACCGAAGCATAATATCAGTAGGGGACGAATCAATATAATCACTCATTAGTGATTCACTTTCATGCAGAGCTTATGCCGACACTGATGCGAGATCAAGAAGTGTTTGCAAGGTAATTATCCTGCAAACACTTCTTTATCTCCCCTAGATTTCGAGATATTCCATAAAATACGACCTGCTCATGAAAATGCAGTTATGAAGAGGGATAAATCCGAAAACCACCTCTACATGCTCTCCCCCAAAATATCGAGAAATTCTTCTTGTAGAGAATTTCACAGTCCACAAAAAAGTATTTCAATAAATTCTCTTGAATTCAAAAGTTTTCGGGATTTGCGTACAGCATGTATTATAATAGGCAAATGTGTTACTACATTGAAGTACAATTGAAGTCAAAATTCAATTCAACTTCTGATCCTTCAGAAAAGGTTTTTTTTTTAATGAGACTTGGAATGATGGAAATAGAGATGAATATCTCTAAAATCATTAGACTCACGAGAATTTATCAAGATATCTCTTTGTAGAAAATCTCATAAACTATGGAAAAGGTCGCTCAATAAATTCTTGTGAATCCAATAATTTCCAAAGTTTTCTAAGAATAATAGTAATAAAAGAGATGATTGAAGAATGATAAATAGATTATTTTGTGAATATTCCGAAAATGAACTGATTTAGAGACAAACGTCTAGACAAAAAAAAATTCGCCATAAACTTAATAGATTTTCCTATATTCTGTGGACAGCGAGGTATCGGATATTCATTGGAGATGAAGAAATCTCCAGGATTAAAAATCCATCAATCAAGTTATTTCTAACTAAACGCTTCTCATCATTTTGCAGCATACCGCGAGCAGATAACTTCCGGGAAAGCGACATTTGGCGAAATAGCATCAAAATACAGTGACTGCAGTTCAGCAAAACGTGGAGGTGATTTGGGACCATTTGGCCGTGGTGCTATGCAAAAACCCTTCGAACAAGCAGCATTTGCATTAAAAGTTGGAGAATTATCATCTCCTGTACATACAGACAGCGGCATTCATATTATCGAAAGGACCGCTTGAAGCATTTAATGGAAAATTACAGCTAATAATTAATTTCCACACGTAATTGAACATATATTATATTGAAAAAGAAAAATAACATCGATTATAACAGTCATTTCAATTTTTCAATGGATAACAATTCGCAAATATAGAATTTTGCTCCATATTCCTCTGCTCTTTTAAGTATTTTTTCTTGTAATAATTGTTTTTTTTTTTTCTCAATTGTATACATTGATGATTGTGAATTCAATGAAGATTATGTTTTTAGCAAAACTATTATGGCAAATTGAATAAACCTGTATACACGCTCAGATAAAATTGATAGCATATATTTTTTTCATTACACATTTGTTTCTAGACTATAGTGAGATCCATAAATGACTGATAAAGTGGAAATGCGAAGGGATAAAGGCGTTCTGTTGATTCTCCGAGGTGTTCCACAGGTTGTTGCAGTGCACTCAGTTAGTCGTTGTACTAGAATTATTTGGAAATTGTAAAAAAAATTAGATGATCTGAATGAACGATATTTTACAAAAGTTAATTATCAGGTTTCATGAACCATCTCTTAATATGAGGCAGATACCGAAATCGTGGTAATTTTTTCTGTTGCGTGAATTCAGATCTAAAGAAATTCAATTATAAAAGTTACTTTATCTCTATTTGATTACGAGATATGTTGAAAACAAGGTGAAAGAAATTTTTCGCAAATTCACTTTTTCTAAGATATCAAGAGCTCTGGATCATAGGATCGAAAAGAGGTAGAGAAATTCTTGTCAGAACTTTTTTTTGTATCTCAATTTTCTTTACAAGAAAGTTCTTACCGAAATTCCCTTCCTTACATGTTTTGAAAAGTTTCTCACCTGAAAGTTTGCCATAATTCCCCTAAAATGAAAATACAAAGATTATTGATGGCAAAATTTGGCTTAAAACTTCGACAAATGTAAAATCTGTGACAATATATACCTCGGAGATTTTTCTGACTGTTCTTTCTGTGATTTTGCATTTGGATTTCTCAAGGCTTTGTGCCAAATGTCGGATAGTTGATGCTCTGGAGCTAAAACGTAGTCGCCTTGGGCATTCGCTCGATCCCGTCTCTCTGATCTTACTTCGAGAATCTGGCCCTGATTTCTGCGACTAGAGATGAATAAGTTACGAATTAAATATCTCATTCATTATTTTTCGATTTTAAGATTAAGTTTTTGTCATTTTGAATTCAAAAGAAAGAACCTCGTTGATGGGTGGAGGTCATTTTCCAGCTGTATCAGCGGCAAGTCCCAGCCAACTTCGTCTTCTTCGAATTCCGAACCACTTCCGATACGAAAGTCAAAGGTTGAAATAAAATTAATGCATTAAGATCAGCACATTCAAGAGTTGAATGAAGAAAAAAATTAAATCAATTTCCCAGAAATACATTTGAATCTTAAGGACTCTTCATCTATATTCTATTGATGAGAACAGAACTGCAGAAAAGGTCTTCACAGAATTTTCTTCCATCTCTTATAAATTTCAAAATGTCATAAAGTACAAGATGAATCAATTTTTCATAAAAATCCAAGAGACTTGAAGAAATTTCGGTGACGACATTCTTTCGAGTGTGCATTTTGGTGAAGAAGAAAAGTGACAAAAATTTATTCATTTCTCCTAGATGCCAATGCTTTTACTACAAATTTTACTTTATCCAAACGAATGAAATATCAAAGAAAATATTTACCTACTCATTTCCTCCTTCAAATCTCTATAATACTTCACTGTTTGTTCAGCTTCTGGTTGATTGCCACTACGATATTTCATAACAGCATCAACTAGTTTGAAGCCATCTGGTCGTTCATAATCATGAGGAAGATCATCAGTATCAGTTAATCTGATGCCTGGTTTATTTCTTCGTAAATTTTTATGCATCTCCTGATTCTTCATGTGAACCTATTTACGTTAAATAGATTAAATGTACAATTTATAAAAGAGAATTAGCTAAAAAATTATTATTACATTTTGTGAAAATTGAATGAGCTCAACTTGTCGTAATTTCGGATGATTTTCTTCACTCGTTGATTTCTTTTTAACACGTATCTCTTTTTTGTACCATCTATGAACAATAAATATTGCGTCTTCTTTTTTAATTCCTTCGCGTATCAGTGCCTCACGTGCTTCTTGCTTATTATTATATTTATTGAGTATTTCTTTGAAGCGTTCCTCAAGTTGATAACCAAAACGTTTTCTTATTGTGTAGCCTCGGAAATCTGTAATTATAGGGATTATTAATGTTCATTACTTTGTAGAATAAAATCGCGAGTAGGAAGAGATAACAGAGATATATTATTTCATTGATATCTTGAATATAAATGTCTTTACGAGAATTTGTCAAGTGACCTTTTTTCTATAAAATTTTATGATTCATAAAAAATTTATCGCGATAAATTCTCCTAAACTCAATAATTCTCATGATATTCACTAATAAATTTTTTCGAGTCATATATTTCAAGGAAGTTTAATAAACTAGACGATATATGTCGATTTTTTCATCATTGATTCTCGAATGATGACGAAAATCAATCGATTTGTCTCTTCACTACTGAATTTTTTCGTATTAAATTGCAAATATTTTCGGGTTGAATACATTCAAGTCAAAAATAGCAAGGTAGCTTTTTGAGAGATGATAAAATTCTCTTCAAAAAGTTTCTTGACAAATTCATGTAACTCAGTCTTTTATCGAAATTCCTAAAGAGACCTCTTCTACAGAGAATTTACATAATCTACAAAAAAAATCTGTCTTGTTAAAATCTCTTCAACTCAATGATTGCTTCATTATTAGCATAATAATGAGGCTTTTCCTTTGTTGTGGAAAAATTTTTACTCACAACTCTGAATGATAACAGCTGCATCATCTTTATTAATGTTTGAATTATTAGCCAGTGCTTTGTCCTCAGCCAGTTTTGAAATTTGTTTTGCTAATGCAGCTTGTGACGCCTTTCGATTACGGATGATTTCGCTCATTTTTTCCTTCACTGCTACAGCTAAAAAAAAGGAAAAAACACTTTGAAATTTCGGAAAAAAAGAGAATGGAGGGGGGTGGAAATAGGGAGAGTACCTTGGAGTCCTTGGATATCGTCCAGAGAAGATGGCAATTTTGACAACTTTCTGGATAATAATTTTGCATTTGTCTTTCTCCTTGATAACCATCCACGAATATGCCGTTGTAATGTCACAACAGAATAAGCTAATTGCCATTTTTGTTTTTTGCAATAAGTTTTAGCTAACCATCTCCTTATACATGCTTGTACAATGACAATTTTTCTTATTTGTTCTTCATAAAGTTTCGAGAGAAATTCAACGTGATAATATTTCAAAAATACTTTGGTTTTACCCAAAGCCCAACCGTCCATTTTCAAGCGTACAAGAAGAAGACGACAGTTATCACGATTCGCCATTACTTTCTCATCGTATCCAAAGGCTAAAAAGCAGTATCTGTAAAACGATTATTTATGCAATTATTGTAACTGATGATTGAGTAAAGGAGACCAGGGCGAAATGAACCAGAATTTTTTTCAGAGGGAAAGTGCTTACAAAAAAAATCGAAAAAATCAGCCAATAGTGTGAACATGGTATAGGGGAAGGTGGGGCAAAATGGACACATCTTAATTTTTAGGCAAATATTATGAGAAACTCTTGGAATTAATAGGAATATTGGCGGTAGATGGTTTTTGATGATATCATTGGAAAGCTGAGGAAATTTTAGGCGGAAAACAAGTGCCGGAATGATTTTTTTCGAATTTTTGGCGATTTTGACTTTTTTGAGAGTTTTAGAGGGGCAAAACTCTTCCTTTTTTGAAAATTTTCAGTTTTTTGAGAATATCTCTGGTTCTATTTGTTGCAGCCTAAAAATTCCGATGGGAGGTGAAAGGTGAGATCATTTACCATCGATTCATGGGGTTTTCAATTAAAAAATATCTATTTTCAAGCTATTTATGGGCATTTTTCTGAAACAGTTTTGTGAAACCGTTTTGGGCCTATAACTATCCCAAAAATTGATATTTTTAAATTCAAAACCCCATAAATCGATGGGAAATGAGCTCACCTTTCATTTGAGGCCAACCCCGAATTACTAAGACCAATAGAACCAGAGATATTTGCGAAAAACTGAAAATTTTCAAAAATGCCGAAAAATATCAAATTTTCAAAAATCGAAAAAAATACATCCGACACTCGTTTTCCGGCTAAAATTTCCTCAGCTTTTCAATAGAATCAACAAAAAAAAAACATCTCTAACCGTTTCATTACAGTGTCCATTTTGCCCCACTCTCCCCTATAGCATCTTTATAATTTTTGTCAGAATTTTTTCACGTAGGCTTTTATTCCGAAAGAGAATTCTGGTTCAGTTTCAAGTCCGCAATGCGATAAATTTTTTGAGAAATTTTTCCCCTTTCGTTACAAAAAATTGTTCTTCGAAAACTAATGCGTTAATGGAATCTCCAGTTTTTATCAGGTTCATTGGAAAGATTGAAGGATTTCTACTGAATAGTTTTGGAGCTACTTCCAAAAATCGTTTTTACTGAGAATTTTCATTCTTGCCGTTATCCTGGAGCGACTCGAGTAAGATTGATTGCATCTTAGCATTTCCCAGCGCATTCTTTCCGATCTTTCTGATAGAATTACTGAGTTTGCCAAATTCCATTAATTTCAGTATCACGGGAGAAAAATTGGAACGCAAGGAAAGTCTTATAAAGATTTGTTTTTTTTTTCGAAATATCTCAAAGTCTGTGGTAGATTAAATCTCTTCAATGAACTCTTGTTTGGTTCCAGTTGTTCTTTAAATTCTTACTGAAAGATTCTTCGAATTTCAAACTGGAATTAAATGATTTTGTTTCTTCAAATTTATTAAAATTTATGAGAGTTGGAGCAATTTTTGTAAGTATCTTCTTGCATTCAATTTTTCTCCAAGGAGTTAGTCTACACAGAGAAAAATGTTTTCTTAATTTAAGAATGTGTAGGTCACTTAAATTAAGACAGAAAAGTCACTTGATTTAAGTGAGAAAACTCACTTGATTTAAGTGACTTTTACTTTCTTGAATTAAGAAAGAAAAATTCACTTGATTTAAGTGAGAAAAGTCACTTGATTTAAGTGTAAAAGTCACTTAATTTAAGTGAGAAAAGTCACTTAATTTAAGTGACTTTTACTTTCTTAGATTAAGAAAGGAAAAGCCACTTGATTTAAATGAGAAAAGCCACTTGATTTAAGTGAGAAAAGTCACTTAATTTAAGTGACTTTTACTTTCTTAAATTAAAAAAGAAAAAGTCACTTGATTTAAGTGAGAAAAGTCACTTAATTTAAGTGACTTTTACGTTCTTAAATTAAGAAAGAAAAAGTTACTTGATTCAAGTGAGAAAAGCCACTTGATTTAAGTGAGAAAACTCACTTGATTTAAGTGAGAAAACTCACTTGACTTAAGTGTAAAAAGTCACTTAATTTAAGTGACTTTTACTTTCTTAAATTAAGAAAGAAAAAGTTACTTGATTTAAGTGAGAAAAGTCACTTAATTTAAGTGACTTTCACTTTCTTAAATTAAGAAAGAAAAAGCCACTTGATTTAAGTGAGAAAAGTCACTTAATTTAAGTAACCTGCCTTTCGTAAATTAAGTAACTGCACATTCTTAAATTAAGAAAACATTTTTTTCTGTGTACGAACAATTATCTCGATCTTATATAAGTCTTGAGATATAGTGGGAAGACTAATTTCCCATTAAAATTCTTCAATCTGAAGTTTTTACTTCATCAATTTTCCAAGAATTTCTCGGATTCTGTGGGAGATGACTTTTTTTGTAGCTGTGATTTATCTGTAAAAAGTTTTCTAAAAAAACAAAGTGAAGTCCAAACAGAGTACAAGTGAATTTATTATTTCGTGACATTACTTTAATGGCAATTTCTGGCATAGAAGCGTTCGTTCATGAGAATTTCAGCTGAACTCAAAAGAAACGTGAGCCAATTTGAGATTTCTCTCCATCTTGAGCTGAAAATTTCACGAATGAAGGTTCCTAAGACCGAAATTTCCGTTCAAGTGATGTCACGGAATAATAGGGGAAGGTGGGGCAAAATGGACATGGGGGGTAAAATGGACACATCTAAATTTTTAGGCAAATATTATGGAAAACTCTTGAAATTAATAGAAATATTGGCGGTGGATTGTTTTTAATGATTCCACTGGAAAGCTGAGGAAATTTTGAGTGGGAAACAAGTGCCTGAATTAATTTTTTGGAATTTTCAGTGATTTTGACTTTTTTGAGCATTTTAGAGGGGTAAGACTCATCTTTTTTTCAAAAATTTCAGTTTTTCCAGAATATCTTCGGTTCTATTTGTCGTAGCGCGAGAATTCAGATGGGAGGGGAAAGGTGAGATCATTTGCCATCGATTCATAGGGTTTTCAATTAAAAAATATCGATTTTTGGGGTATTTATGGGTATTTCTGTGAAACAGTTATGTGAAACAGTTTTTGGCCTATAACTATCCCAATAATTGATATTTTCGAATTCGAAATCCCACAAATCGATAGGAAATGAGCTCACCTTTCATTTGAGACCAACCCCGAATTGCTACAACCAATAGAATCAGAGATATTCGCAGAAAACTAGAAATTTCCTAAGAAGAAAAGACTTTACCCCTCAAAAATGCCGAAACATATGGAATTTTCGAAAAAATCTAAAAAAATACATCTGACACGTGTTTTCTGGCTGAAATTTTCTCAGCTTTCCAATAGAATCATCAAAAAAAATCTATCTCTAACCATTTCATTACTGTGTCCATTTTGCCCCACTCTCCCCTAAATAATCTATTCACGGTCGATAAAATGAAATTTTCTAAAGTACAAGTGAGATATGAGCTTCTCAACCTGAATTTTTAACTTCATTAGGTTTCCAAGAATATCTCAAATTCTGTGGGAAGTGACTTATTTTGCAGCTGTGATTTCTGTCTCTAAAATTTTTTACCTTGAATGAATATTAAGATATCCCCAAAGAATTCAGTGATAAAGTGACAATTTGGAGTAGTCCGTAACAACTTATCTTGAATCTGACTTCTTTAGTTGTCTATGTCTATGTCTAGATTTATCACCAAGATAAATGAGCAGCGAAGAGGTGGAACCATATGAGTAATTTTTTCGTCATTAATTTCCATAAATTCTCAGAAACTAAGCGAGATAACGCAATTTTCATCAAAATTTTTGTTTTTTGTCGAAAATTTTGGGAAATCAAAAAAAGTCTTTCACCGAAGAAAATAAAATTTCATCTCAAATTTTGAGATTTTCAAGAAATATTGATTTTTTCTATGCGATACATAGTATTAAATGCATATTTTTTCATATTCATCGAAACATCTTTATCTGCCAATACTGTTGAAGTCTTGAGGTTTTAAAAAAAAAGTTTGCTATTTTGCTCAATTTTCTAATTATTTTTGAAACAATCAATAATGAGAAAAACCGACTTGTCTGGTTTTATCTTTTCGCTACGAAAATGATTTACAAACCTTTTCAAAAAATCCGCGAATGGAATACGATGTGAAAATCCATTCTGTCGAATTCTAATTGTCTCCAAAATTCCCGTATACCTCAACTGTTTAATCACTTTATCGTTATCAAAGTACCTTGGACTAGTTGTTTCATTTGGTTTTAGACATCTCACAAATTGCGGTGAACCAGTTACCATTTTTTGGAGTAAATCCATCAATGAATATCTGAAATACGTCGCAACAGTCTGCTGAGCCCGTGATTGTGATGCAAGACCACGACTGGAATATTTTTCCTACTTCAAAAAAATTTCAAACATTTATTGATTCATTACTCTCATTATTCTCAAGTTCAGGATATCTCGATTGAAATAGAACGAATGGAAAAAAAAAATGAATAAAAGTGAAAAGGAAAAAAAATACTTGCTTTTGTATTCTGATTGGAATGCATTGAATTACGTGAACCACTATCACGTACAGCTGAATACAAATTACCAGTCTTCGTGATTGGACATTGAAATAAAAATCTCACCATATCAGACTGAGACTGACGAACTAATTGAATGACTTCAGGTGGTAAAAAATTACGATTTTTTTCTAAAAATCCATCGGCTTGATAAACAACTCTACCAGCAAAATGATGAATTGCAAAACATACTGCGTCAGACTTTGGACGAACGTAGAATTTTGATTTTATGTTGTTGTGAAATTTTTCTGGAAAATTAAAAAGATGTTTAATTGAATTGAACAGTTTTTCCAGAATTATCCCAGAATGTTAGGAAAATAGAGGAAAGTTTGTGAAAATCTTTTTTGTATGTCTGACTTTCTTCTACAAAAAAGATGATCACGAAAAATTCTCCATCTCCTCTAAATTCTGGGATATTTTCAGAGAATTTTAGTTGAAGTTGTCACGTTAATGCTGCATTAGTGTTTATACAATATCTCGGAATTTGAAGGAGATAAAATTTTTAGTGAGGAAATCTACTTTATTTATTCAATTTTTCCTTTCAAAAAAGATTCCAACGAAAATTCATGCATTCTTATTCAATTCCGAGATATTGCCAAAGAAAACTGTGGAGAATATTGACGTTAATTTTTTTTTTCGAAATATCTCTATAAAATAATGAATTTTTTTTTGCAACAACCTTCGTTTTTGCAAAATTAGAGCAATAAAAAAAAAACTACGAAAAAATCCATCTCAATTGTTCTGAAATTTTTCATAAAACTTTAGTTTTTAAAAGAAAGACGAAAATCAGAAAAATTCGAGACTTGTACAAATTTTGGCTTGAAAATGAAATAATAAAAAAAGTGTTTACCGATCAGTGTTCGATCACTAGCCCTTGGGAATCGACTCTCTTCATCCAATAGTGCTAATAAACCCATTGGTTTACTGAGTAGCATATCCAAAACTGGTCTATTATCCGAAAATTCAACTAAATCAACTGGAATACCCTCAGCCATATACTCCTGTTGTTCCCACGTAAATATATGCTGATTGAAATAATACTGTATTTGCTCATTGGCAATATTAATACACAGCTGCTCAAATGAATTTCTTGGAAAATTTTCAAAGCCAAATATATCAAGCAAACCAATAGCAAGTGGCTCATATTTTGGTGATCTATTGAAACTTAGGAGACAATTTATCTGATTGACCATCCAATCAAATAAACGTCCGTACAATCCTTTAGCCATTGCATCACGTGCTGCACTTGCTTCCTCAACTGTATTATTACGTGTAATTGTTTCACCTCTTGTTACAACGGAATTTGACGTGAGTGCTTCCATTAAATCGGTTCTCTCAATTCCCAGCAGATGTGATACTGTAATTTTGTTCAAGTTTTTTTTTTTAAGATTCAATTGATGATGTAATTGAGTAGTTGATCCGTTCAAATTAGATGGGATTTATTTAATTGTGATTGAACGAGTGGAATGAAGTAGTACAAGAGAAAAGAAATTCGTCATAATTTTTTATGAATTATCTCGGAATTTTATGAAGATGAAGAAATTTTTGTGAGAACAAAGAAAACTGATTTTAAAGTGCAAGTTATGTTTTCTCATAATACTAGACTTTGGGTGCAATACACCTTTTTTGCATGGGGCTCTTGAAAATTTATATATATTTTTACACATATTTCTGAATTGACCGTCATTGAAATGAAGAAAAATGAATGTAAAGCGCGTTTTCACGTACAAAAAGCAGCAATTTGCCCGTTTGAAGAAGAAATACGTTTTTTTTTAGATTAATGCATTTTAGAGGCAAAAAGGCGCAAGTCCTTTGCATTCATGCCACTTTATTACTGAAGTCCTCAATAATATGATGAAAAGATAATAATAATAATAATTTGAGGGTTTTTTTACCATTTTTTTGCAAAAAAGGCAAAAAAAAGTCGTTGCATTTTAGAGTCAAAAAGGAACAAGTCTCTGGACTTAAGCCCCTTCATTTCTAAGGTCCTACCATAGACTTTTTAGAGACAAAAATATATTATATACTATACTATATATAATATATATAATACAATATAATATATTATATTATACATATACTATATATAGTATAGTATATAGATATATACTATATAATATAGTATAGGGGAAGGTGGGGCAAAATGGACACATCTAAATTTTTTGGCAAATATTATGGAAAACTCTTGAAATTAAGGGAAATATTGTCGGTAGATTGTTTTTGATGATGTCATTGGAAAGCTGAGGAAATTTTAGATGGGAAACAAGTGCCGAAATTAATTTTTTAGAGTTTTTGGTGATTTTGACTTTTTTGAGCTTTTTAGAGGGGTAAAAGCCTTGTTTTTTTTTTAAATTTTCAGTTTTTTGAGAATATCTTTGGTTCTATTTGTCGTAGTGCAAAAATTTCGACGGGAGATGAAAGGCGAGATCATTTGCCATCGATTTATAGAGTTTTGAATTCCAAAATATCGATTTTTAAGGTATTTATGGACATTTCTGTGAAACAATTTTGTGAACCAGTTTTTGGCCTATAACTATTCCAAAAATCGACATTTTTGAATTCAAAACCCCATAATTAGATGGGAAATGAGCTCACCTTCCATTTGAGACCAACCCCGAATCGCTACGACCAATAGAACCACAGATATTTGGAAAAAACTGAACATTTGAAAAATGTACCCTTCAAAAATGCCAAAAAATATAGATTTTCAAAAAAATCTAAAAAAATACAAGTGACACTCGTTTTCCGACTAAAATTTCCTCAGCTTTTCAATGCAATGATCAAAAAAAATCAATCTCTAACCATTTCATCATAGTGTCCATTTTGCCCCACTCTCCCCTATCTATAATATATATTAGGATAAGTGATGACAAAAAATGTCCAATGCTTTTTCTATTATGGATTAAAAAATTAAATTGAAATGCATTCATCTCTGAAAGAATCTCGTAACATTTATTTCTTATGAGAAATTTGTCTTCATAAACTTCATCATCTCTCTTAATTTCCGAGCAATTCTGGGGAAAATAATTGTGAAATGAAGTTGGAATGTTTCGTTTTATTACTTCACTTCACAATTTGTTCATAAAATTTGATAGAGCAATAAAAATAAATCAAATTACCTCTATTCAATGGTCCTTTATTGATGACAACACTTTTATTATCTGTATTATCTTCACTGGCAGCTTCTTCGAACTCAATATCACCGAGATGCAATATTGCTGCCAATACAGCGTAAACTGTGTCAACCTCATTATCCCGAAATCCTAATACTTTAAAGCCATTTTTGATCTGATAAAATTTGTCGATATGTGCTTTTGTTGCATGACCATTGTCAGTTAAATATCGGTGATTGTTACGGAGTAAATAATCTAGGTGAAATTCTTCGAGGCGATTATCTGCCTCAAGGCCATCGTACATATAATAAAATATATGAAAATTTTTTTCTCCACTGCAACATTATAAACAAATTATATGAGTTAGGGGAAAGTGGGGCAAAATGGACCTAGAAGATGAGATGACTCGAGATTTTTTTAAAAAGCAGCGGTTCTTTCAAAAAATCTGAAAATTTTTACAAACAATATAGATATGTTGGAGGATTTTCTCAAATTTTTTCAGATTTTTTCGTCAAGTCCTTCATTCCAAAAAAAAAAATCCTTAATTATGTTGCTATGAGGGTCCATTTTGCCCCACACTCCCCTATAATTCATAGCTTTGAGAAATTAATATAATTATTATGATTTTCTGCATTTTTACTATAAGGATCATGGAACCAATGCAAGAATCCTTCTTGTTGAAGTATAATTTTTTTCGGTTCAACGAAAAAATTTTTATTCTCTGAAAATTTGGATTTTTCAAGTTTTTACTTTACACATTTTTAACGAAAAAAAAAACAGAAAATGGAACGAAAGTGAGCAGAAAATGAAGTGCGCACGAATGAAGTTCAAACAGGGTGCTGCGAACGGGGGTTTCAAGATATTCGTCGTTTGCAGAAAATCTGCGACGAAAAAATGAGTTCGTCTAACTTCAATAGTCGATTTTTTTTGAACGATTATCGAGAAAAAATCGATTGTCAGTCTTTATGACTTCCTCGAAGCCATGAATTATCATGTGGAGCTGAATGCTGATGTGTTATTGCATGAAAATAATTGGAGATAAAATCAATAGTTGCCTTTCAAATAATTTTTCTCCTCGTTAACGAATGAAAATCTCTATGCAAACTTTCCATAGATGTATTTTATAGAGAATCCCAGAGGTTATCGCATACGATATTGTAATATTCCCCATGAGCACTGATGAAATTAAGAGAACGAGCACAAAAAGCAAAAAGTTTACAGATATTTTTCTTCTAGACACAAATTATCATTATAGAATCACATGAAACTACACTCATATAGAAAAAATACCTATAGAAAAAATTCCAATATAATATACGGTAAATCTATAGGATTTTTATAGAACGAATCTAGAGAAATATTCTATAGAAATCGTTTATAGGGATTTTTCATACGCGTTCAAACGGCACTTTTTGATTATTTTTCCATCGATACACAGAGAAAAATGTTTTCTTAATTTAAGAATGTGCAGTCACTTAATTCAAGAATGGCAGGTTACTTAAATTAAGTGACTTTTCTGACTTAAATCAAGTGATTTTTTCTTTCTTAATTTAAGAAAGTAAAACTCACTTAAATTAAGTGACTTTTCTCACTCAACTCAAGTGACTTTTCTCACTTAAATCAAGTGACTTTTTCTTTCTTAATTTAAGAAAGTAAAACTCACTTAAATTAAGTGACTTTTCTCACTCAACTCAAGTGACTTTTCTCACTTAAGTCAAGTAACTTTTTCTTTCTTAATTTAAGAAAGTAAAAGTCACTTAAATTGAGTGATTTTTCTGACTTAAATCAAGTGACTTTTTCTTTCTTAATTTAAGAAAGTAAAACTCACTTAAATTAAGTGACTTTTCTCACTCAACTCAAGTGACTTTTTCTTTCTTAATTTAAGAAAGTAAAAGTCACCTAAATCGAGTGAGTTTCCTCACTTAAATCAAGTGACTTTTCTTTCTTAATTTAAGTGACCTGCACATTCTTAAATTAAGTGACTACACATTCTTAAATTAAGAAAACATTTTTTTCTGTGTAGTCCATGGATAATTGGATGATATTCTTCATGAAATTCTCAGATTGAGATTCCATGCAGAATCATTTGCAATGAAATTATGAATAAAATCGTGATAAAACTTACGTCGCTTGTGCAACCACACGAGATTGTTCCAACAGATAAACAGCAATTCTAGCGCCAGTAACTTTACCACCTCTCGTCATTGTTAAATCCAAATATTTTCCGAACCTAGAGGAGTTGGCATTAATACCAGTTGTAGCATTGCCAAAGGCCTCCATTATAGGATTTATTTGTAATATTTGCTCTTCCAAATTTCTATTGGGTGCTTTACTCAAGTAGACCAATTGTTTCAGTAATAAATTAGCACTCTCAGTTTTACCAGCACCAGATTCACCACTTATTATAATAGCTTGATTTTGACGTTGATGAAGGAGTGCTTGATATGCAGCATCCGCAACAGCGAATATATGTGGTGGATTGTCTGATCTCGCTTGACCTTTATATCGACGCTGTTCAATTCCAGTATAGAGACCAAGATTTGTGAATGGATTAAGTGCCACTAGTATATCACCTTTATGAAGTCATAAATTGGGGATTATTTTCATCTCAAACGTCCTTATCATAAATTAATACAGTCAGAAAATGAGGAAATGCACAAATCCTTTATTTTTGAGATATCAAAATTTTTATGGAAAATTGCGAATAAAAGCATTTATTGGCAGTTCCATGAACAAATCCATGAGAATTTCACACTTTTTCATAGACCGATGTTCTATGCATTGCGAAAAGAAGAATCATTTCTCGCAAAATTCCGATGAAATTTAAGGGAAAATTTGTACAGGAAACTCTCAATACCTGCTGATTCTACTCCTTATTTCTCTTCCCACTCTACACAGGGAAAAATGTTTTCTTAATTTAAGAATGTGCAGTCACTTAATTTAAGAATGGCAGGTCACTTAAATTAAGTGACTTTTCTCACTTAAATCAAGTTACTTTTTCTTTCTTAACTTAAAAAAGTACAACTCACTTGAATCAAGTGAGTTTTCTCACTTAGATCAAGTGACTTTTTTCACTTAAATCAAGTAACGTTTTCTTTCTTAATTTAAGAAAGTAAGAGTCACTTAAATTAAGTGACTTTTCTCACTTAAATCGAGTGACTTTTTCTTTCTTAATTTAAGAACGTGAAACTCACTTAGATTAAGTGACTTTTCTCACTTAGATTAAGTGGCTTTTCTCACTTAAATCAAGTAACTTTCTCTTTCTTAGTTTAAGAAAGTAAAAGTCACTCAAATTAAGTGACTTTTCTCACTTAAATCAAGTGAGTTTTTCTTTCTTAACTTAAGAAAGTAAGACTCACTTGAATCAAGTGAGTTTTCTCACTTAGATCAAGTGACTTTTTTCACTTAAATCAAGTAACGTTTTCTTTCTTAATTTAAGAAAGTAAAAGTCACTTAAATTAAGTGACTTTTCTCACTTAAATCGAGTGACTTTTTCTTTCTCAATTTAAGAAAGTAAAAGTCACCTAAATCGAGTGACTTTTCTCACTTAGATTAAGTGACTTTTCTCACTTAAATCAAGTAACTTTCTTTTTCTTAGTTTAAGAAAGTAAAAGTCACTCAAATTAAGTGGCTTGTCTCACTTAAATCAAGTGACTTTTTCTTTCTTAACTTAAGAAAGTAAAACTCACTTGAATCAAGTGAGTTTTCTCACTTAGATCAATTGACTTTTTTCACTTAAATCAAGTAACTTTTTCTTTCTTAGTTTAAGAAAGTAAAAGTCACTTAAATTAAGTGACTTTTCTCACTTAAATCAAGTGAGTTTTCTCACACAAATCAAGTGACTGTACTTTCTTAATTTAAGTGACCTGCACATTCTTAAATTAAGTGACTGCACATTCTCAAATTAAGAAAACATTTTTCTCTGTCTAGATAGAGTCCATAGAATTATTGTTTCTGATGAATTTATTAATAATTTTATTGCTATTAGTTATTCAAAGCGTCGGATGGCTTTCAAGGATAAGAGAAGTGAGTTTATTGGCAAATGCAAAAGAAGTGCAGGGGAAAACAAGAAATGCATATTGGTATTATTAGGAAAAACTGGGGCAAAACAGATCACCATGCTGAAATTAACTAGAATTTTTTTTCAAAGTGAAGATCTTCACGGACAAATCTGAAAAAGCTGCACTGAGAGAAAAAAATTTTTGTAGCAAGAAAATTGTCTTGTAGCAAGAAAATCCGAAATTTTCCTTCACCATTTCTATATCTATATATATTGAAATTTTCTTGATTGAAGTAGATTCTCTTCAACTAAGTAGATTTTCTTACAACAAAAATTTTTTTCTTCTCAGTGTGATAATATGAAAATGTTGGAGCATCTCGATATTTTTCAAGGAAAAGGACTTCACCTCGAAAAATTCTCATTATCTATTACTTTTTTCCATATTCAACATAATGATTTATTTATTTACAAATTGAAAAAGAGTGCGCTTTCGAATTGCTATCATGATAAAATATATTTATTTGCCGAGTTGGAATATTTCTCAAATTTTATCGAGCTCACGGTCAAATCGGCATTTCCGTCGTGAAATACTAGGGAATACAGGCACGCAACGGCACTACTACGGTTGTAAAACCTCGAAACATTCATTTTTATCGAAAAAATTTGAATGCTTGATGTCTTAACCTACATACCAATAGTAAGACTATGGAAAGAGATAATCGAACAAATGTCATGCCAATTGTATTGATTTTATGGACAACAAAAATGATGGCACTCGGAAATTAGTGAAAACGTGTTTGGGGTAGAGAAGTGGGAAAAATCGATCAAATATTATGACTATGATGTACGATATTTCTCTTCTACCATTTAACTATTCAAATTCTTCTTCCATATCACTTAAATATTGCAAAATGCCCCTTAGATATTGAAAATAGACCTTCATCCTTCATATATCGATCAAATTTTCATATGGAATTTTTCCTTAAATGAAAACATTTTTTTAGTTAAAAAAATCCAGTACATTTTGCTCCGCAAATATAGTTCCGAAAAATTCTGAAAAATTTCAAATATATTAGAATAAAACTGATTTCTGAAATATATATAGGCAAAGGAAGGTTGCCGGAGTTTAATTTGAGAAATTATCAGAAAAAATTTCAGAAAAATTTTATAAAAAGTTTTATAAAAATTTCATGAAAATTTCAGAAAAATGAAAATGAAATGAAAATTCCAAAAAATTCTGAAAAATCTCAAATATATTTGAATAAAACTGATGTTATTTTTTTTAATTGTTATATTTGCGGATTAAAATGTACGGGATTTCTTTCACCCTACAAACCTAAAAAAAAAAAATCTGAAAGAAATTGGGAAGATTTCTCACCATGTCTACATTGTTGGAAAATTTCTTCAATTTCTTTCAGAAATTTGAAATAATAATGAGTGACTAGAATCATCAATATGGTTTGATGACCAATCTTGGCTTAATTATTATTAAATTACCAATACAGAAATGGTTTCCAAGAAGCCTTCCATTTCGGATACAATATCCAAAGAAAAAAAAATAAAATAAACAGATATAAAACCAAAATAGGAAAATGGCATAAATTCCCAACTGCCTTAGCGAAGCATGTCAAGCACTGACTTCTTTTTCGCAAAACAATAGCTCCACAGAACAATTATACAAATGTTTATTGTTGTAATTCAAATTGTAATAACTATGTATCTGGCTTCCAAGACTAAACACTATTAAAAAAAAAAAATATATTATTAAATTACCAATGTAAGTGTAAATTTGTCCTTCTCCATATCGGTGCTGCAATTGATCAACAATTGTTTCCTCTGATAATGTATCAAGTGCAGCAAGGTCATCGAAATAAATTTTCTTCGGTACAGCCTTCCTATCGCTCTTCAATTTCCCATGTTTCGTAGTAACTTCTGTCTGTCTGTGCACTCTACCCTCTGACCTCTGTCTTTGTATTTCTATTTGCAGTTCCTCTCTAACTTCGTCTTTAAAATTAATAACATACTTCAATAGTGGATGCTCTTTCAATTCAGCTGCAAATGGTCGATGTTCCAGATCTTTGACTAAGCATTCACTAATGAAATCAGACATTTCGGGTCGATGAAGTTCAGGGTTTTTCAATTTTGGAGGGGGATTTCGAGGGATTTGGAATAATGCTCGCATAGGATGGAGGTCGGAGAGGGGTGGGTCACCTTCAGCTAATTCAATAGTTGTTATTCCAATTGACCAAACATCGCAGCGACAATCGTATGAAGAATCCAACTGTTGTTCACATGCTATCACCTTAAATTGGAAATACGTTATTATTTTCTGAGAAAATATTCAGAGGTGAAAAAAATGAGTCGTGGTATTGATGAACTCTTGAAATTTGCATCATTCCATCGGAAATAACAGAAATTTCGATTGGAAAATGCTGTAATACAATCAATTCTTAAGCATTAATGTTCAACATAACAAAAAAGAAAAAAAATTGAGTCATTCATTAATTTTTCTGAAATGAAATAGGGTTTCTTTTTTAATTCATTAATTTTCCTTAGTTACACAGAAAAAAATGCTTTCTTAATTTAAGAATGTGCAGGTCACTTAAATTAAGAAAGAAAAGTCACTTGATTTAAGTGAGAAGACTCACTTGATTTAAGTGAGAAAAGTCACTTAATTTAAGTGCACAGTTTGTCACATAAAATTAGTAACATTGGCTGTACAACATGATTGTTGAAAGCCAGCTGTGTAAACAGCACAAATAACAAACAACAACTGACGTTCCCTCAAGCTGGGAAATGCCTCTGATTGGTCCCACTTCCGTATAATGACGTCATAATCGATTTTAGAGGGTTCGAAAATTTCTATTTGAAGGTTGACGATGAAGGAACAATTTGCGTTCGTTATAGACTAAATACTTCGAGCTATCTCTTTCTTTTTTTGAAAATATCATGCAAGTTTCCTGGGAGATGAAAATGTCAGAATTCATCAATGCGTTCAACTTCTGAAAGGTATTATTTACCCTCGAAGCACATAAAATAGTGGTTTTCATTCAAAATACCTCATTTTAGGAAATGGGTTCAATTGTGATTAATTTTTTTTACCATTGAAAAGTAGTTACTTCAAACCAGCCATGAATACACAGACGAAAATATTTTCTTAATTTAAGAATGTGCAGTCACTTAATTTGAGAATGTGCAGTCACTTAATTTAAGAATGTGCAAGTCACTTAAATTAAGAAAGAAAAGTCACTTGATTTAAGTGAGAAAAGTCACTTAATTTAAGTGACTTTTAGTTTCTTAAATTGAGAAAGAAAAAGTAATTTGATTTAAGTGAGAAAAGTCACTTAATTTAAGTGACTTTTAGTTTCTTAAATTGAGAAAGAAAAAGTAATTTGATTTAAGTGAGAAAAGTCACTTAATTCAAGTGACTTTTACTTTCTTAAATTAAGAAAGAAAAAGTTACTTGATTTAAGTGAAAAAAGCCACTCGATTTAAGTGCGAAAAGTCATTTAATTGAAGTGAATTTTACTTTCTTAAATTAAGAAAGAAAAAGTCACTTGATTTAAGTGAGAAAACTCACTTAATTTAAGTGACTTTTACTTTCTTAAATTGAGAAAGAAAAAGTTACTTGATTTAAGTGAGAGAAGTCATTTAATTGAAGTGAGTTTTACTTTCTTAAATTAAGAAAGACAAAGTAACTTGATTTAAGTGAGAAAAGTCACTTAATTTAAGTGACCTGCCATTCTTAAATTAAGCAACTGCACATTCTTAAATTAAGAAAACATTTTTTTCTGTGTATATTTGAAAGCACATTATTTTATCTACGAAGAAACCTCATGACCTAAATTCCGACAATATGCGTAGTTTTCCAGATATGAAACTTGAAAATTGAAGCCGAGTTAATTTGACCCCGCGTGTGTTTCCAACTTTTGCTCGAAAGTGTGTGCTCCGAGGGTTTATCAGTATAATTTCATCGGGGATTATTGACCTCTGGCGCCATCCAGTATGGCGTACCAACAGATGTATTCTTTCTGGCTAACGTCATCGCCAGGTGTGAGGATACTCCAAAATCAACTAACTTTATCTCAGCCATTTCCGTTAGTAAAATATTATGGCCTTTAACATCTCTATGCATACAATGATTGTTGTGCAAATACACGAGAGCCTCGACGGTTTCTCTAATTATATAAGCTATCTGATTATCAGTTAAACGGCTTCCACGTTTCTTCAGCCCTTGAACGAGATCCGTAACTGCACCACCCGTGCATAACTAAAAATATTAAATATTGTTTTTCAAAATTGACAGAATAAAATGAGAGAATCAAGGGCAATAGAGACATTTTATGCTGACCCTGTTTCTTTAGCTTTGAATTTCGACAATAAAATAATTAGATGACTTTATTTATCTGGATTGTCCTTCGAGATAGTAGAATTCAAATGTTCTCTTTTATTACACAGAGAAAAATGTTTTCTTAATTTAAGAATGTGCAGTCACTTCATTTAAGAATGTGCAGGTCACTTAAATTAAGAAAGAAAACTCACTTGATTTAAGTGAGTTTTCCTTCCTCAAATTAAGAAAGAAAAAGTCACTTGATTTAAGTGAGAAAAGTCACTTAATTTAAGTGAGTTTTACTTTCTTAAATTAAGAAAGAAAAGTCACGTGATTTAAGTGAGAAAAGTCACTTAATTTAAGTGACTTTTACGTTCTTAAATTAAGAAAGTAAAAGTTACTTGATTTAAGTGAGAAAAGTCACTTGATTTAAGTGATAAAAGTCACTTGATTTAAGTGAGAAAAGTCACTTAATTTAAGTGACTTTTACTTTCTTAAATTAAGAAAGAAAAAGTCACTTGATTCAAGTGACAAAAGTCACTTAATTTAAGTGACCTGCCATTCTTAAATTAAGGGGTTTCGCATTCTTAAATTAAGAAAACATTTTTCTGTGTAATTTACGGCACGTTTAATTATTATGAAATTTTACAGAATTTGAGAGAAATAGAGATACTTTTATTAATTATCCATTCTCTAATGGAAAATTAGAGCTACAAATATAGGGCGAATATAGCACGAAAATTTCTCCATTTCCCACAGTTTTTTAAGCAAAATTTCCAAATCGCTATTCATTGCCATGATTCATGAGAGAAAAAGTGCTTATTACATTGGGCTAATTAGAATATTTGGATTAAAATTTCTAATCCTAAAGGATATGAATTATTATTTATTCATAGAATACAGTTTCCATTTTCTTTCATTAGTCTCGTTCCGTATATCAACAGATAGGGTCACACGACCAGTAGATGAACACTGACCAATAGATGGACGGTTTCTATTATCGAGAATTTTCATGAATAAATGAATGATTCTTACACTTTCTACGTCAATTCCTGATGATTACATCCATATAGATCGATAAACTATTTATAACATACTGATTGATCGAAATTTAAAATCATACCACTGCAAATATGCAACTGTCCATCTATTGGGGGTTCAAGTTATTTTCCAGTTTTTCCTTGATTTTTTTAAATTATTTCTACATTATTCAAGTTTAATTGATTTTTAGACGATTTACTGTATATTTTTCTGTACATCATTCTTTTCTGCAACTTTTTAACGTGATTTGCCTATTTCATGTGAATTAATAGTCTAATATTTCCTTAACCGTCCATCTATTGGTCATGTTACCCTACATGAAGAAAAAATTATCATATCTTCTTGATCTCAGTTTTTAGGCTTTCGCGGTCATTGTCATTATTGATATGTTTGGCTTTCGGATGGATGCCGCGTTCAGTTTCAGCGTTGCGCCGATCTTTCGTAAACGTTTCGATTCTGAATCGGAGCTCACAGCCCTGAAGATGCAAATTGCAACGTTTGTGGAACGTCTGCGCAACGCTGAAACTGAACGCGGCGTCCATCCGGAAGCCAAACATATATCTTCTTGATCTTCAAATGTTTAAAAAATTTCTTCAAAAAAATCTAAAAATTCATCATTTTTGTCACTTTGCATTTCATGACTTTTAAAAGTTAGCTACAAATTCTCATGATAAATTTCGTCTTGAGAAACTTGAAAAATTTACAGGGACACTTGAATCATCGAATCATCAAACAGGAGAGACCGGGGCAGAATGAATTGGTATTTTTTCAGAGAGTTGAAGGCATTTCTGTGGAATTTTGAAAAAATTACTCAGCAATGTAAACATATTAAAGCATCTGCATAAGTTTAGCAGATTTCGTCACGAAGTTCTTCACTCCAAAAAAAAAATTCTTAATCATTCTGCCCCGATCTCAATCATCTCTATTACCGTCAATGGCCCAATTGATGCCATCGGCCCAATTAATGCCACTTTTCATACATTTTCGTGATTATTGAACTTATTCGAATTCTCAACCCTAAGTAATTGATAACAGTGGTTAGAAAAAAATTCTGAGGACACCGGACAATCAAAATATCCAATATTTCTCTACTAGATATATTTCTAAAATTAATCCGTTGAATGCGACCAGCGTGCTCAGCAAAATCAAGCCCTAAAGCTCTTCATGTAGAGTTAGAGTGCCTCATCAGTTCAATGTATGATATTGAGAAAATTTAAGTATTTAATAAATCGAAAATTGTATTGATTGTTAGCAAAATCATTGGACTTTCATACAAATTGACGAATAATTTACAAATAACGACCAGTGATGGAAATTAATTGATGGCAATTATTGGGACCCTCTATGGCATGAATCGGGCCATGGGCAAAATATTTTCAAAAATATAAATTAAATAATTTTTATCATTAATTCAAGAAAATAATTAATGTAAATGATAGTCCAGACCCTAAATTCTTTCGAGGAAAAATCGAATTTGAATTTATGATAAGATATAATTTTTCTATGAAAGATATGTGGCAAAATAGGTTTCTTGGTGGCATTAATTGGGTCATTGACGGTATTTCAATTGTTTATGTTATAAAATCTCAGTGTTTACCTCCATAACAAACCACAGCTGATCCTCATCTTGTCCAATCTTCGCTTTACTCAAGAATAAACCATGAAACATTGGTATATTCTTGTGACTGCTCAAATCTCTCAGTATCAAGTATTCCTCCTCGATTTCTTCAATATTATCAGCTATATTCTCCAGTATTTTAACTGCCACACGTGAATTATTTCGCCTGTCACGTGCCGCATAAACTTCACCATAAGTGCCTTCACCAATCAATTCCTCAAGTGTAAATAGATCTTCGGGACTTGGTATCACGTCAAAATCAATGTGCGGACTCAAACCACGGTAAGCCAAGTTATTGCCAGCTGATTTTGCCATTTCCGCTTTAAATATTAAAGATTGAAAAATATCAATGAAATGAATTGCTGATCAAATAACGTTTTAAGGGTAGAAAAGTAAAAATTAGTACCAATTATATCCATATCGTCAGGGAAAATTTATGTTGGGACGATGTTCTAACATAAATCACTGAGTTAAACTGAATTATTTCTTTTCCTCACCAGTGATACCTGTTAACCGTCTAAATCAAATTATACCAGCTAGGCCGGCGCACTTGATTTTCTTATCCAATTCCCATCGATTTTCAAGAAGATAGGAAAAAAAATTATAAACAGAATTAACGATTGTACACAGAGAAAAATGTTTTCTTAATTTAAGAATGTGCATTCACTTAATTTAAGTGACCTGCCATTCTTAAATTAAGTGACTTTTCTCACTTAAATCAAGTGACTTTTCTTGCTTAATTTAAGTGACCTGCCATTCTTAAATGAAGTGACCTGCCATTCTTAAATTAAGTGACTTTTCTCACTTAAATCAGGTGATTTTTCTCACTTAAATCAAGTGAATTTTTCTTTCTTAATTTAAGAAAGTAAAACTCACTTAAATTAAGTGACTTTTCTCACTTAAATCAAGTGAATTTTTATTTCTTAATTTAAGAAAGTAAAACTCACTCAAATTAAGTGACTTTTCTCACTTGAATCAAGTGACTTTTCTTTCTTAATTTAAGTGACCTGCCATTCTTAAATTAAGTGACTTCTCTCACTTAAATCAAGTGATTTTTCTCACTTAAATCAAGTGATTTTTCTCACTTAAATCAAGTGATTTCTCTCACTTAAATCAAGTGAATTTTTCTTTCTTAATTTAAGAAAGTAGAACTCACTCAAATTAAGTGACTTTTCTCACTTAAATCAAGTGACTTTTCTTTCTTAATTTAAGTGACCTGCACCTTCTTAAATTAAGTGACTGCACATTCTTAAATTAAGAAAACATTTTTCTCTGTGTAACTCATGGAAATTGCCAGAAATTAAGTTTATTTTTATCTCTCAGAAGTTAAATTCATTTTTAGAAGAATTCCCAAGTTTCGTGACATTCTTTGAAAGGAAATGAATTGAGTAGAAAACTGTCCTCAAGTTTCACGCTATTTTTTTTCAGAAAATTGAGTTAAGAAAGAAACTTCTGACTGAGAGATTTTTAAGGTATTCGAGAGAAAAATTGAATTGCGATGAACTTTTTAGGAAAATGGCTCGAGATGGATTTTTTGAATGAGGTCACTGAAAAACGGAGAAAGTTCCTTGTAGAAAATATTCAGTGATTAATTCTTGGGAATCCTTAGATTCGAGCGTTTCAGATGAAATTCAGGAATCAATGGAATTATTCAGTTCTCTTTCAATTTTTTTCACTTCGTTTAGCAGAGATAAATTCAACGAATTCTGGAGAATATTTTAATCAAATGAGGGAGATTTTATAACAAAAAAAAAACGGGAAGTTTAGAGTGGCTGGATATTTTATATGTAAGAGGCTTCGTTTCCTTATAAGAGCCCGAGTTAACTTTCAGAAAATGTGATCACATTATAATTTATACAGTGCAGTACCAGCTCATAAAAATACACTTATTCCGCTATTTTTCCAGAATTTTCAATGCTTTTTCATTGAGTATTCAGAACACCCTCAACCCTCCAAGATTACGAGGATTTTTCTCACGCCCTGAGTACTACAAATTATTGTATCAGCCTAGGAGTTTTAACTTTTAATGATTTCTGAGGAAACTGTAACTCTGAATTATGAAAAATCAATCGGAAACTACTTAAGAATGTTATACCGGTATTTTATCAAAATTAAAAAATGTAAGAATTCAATGAAATTGTTTCCCAAGGTTATCCAATTCATAAAGAAACCGTTTGCAAAATTATGGTTTTTTTTTTCATACCTCGTTTAAGAGTTATGAATTTTTTAAGAACCATCGTTTAACATGAGTTCTTATGGGAAATTCACAAAAGTTTAAGGAACTTTCCGAAAAATTCTCCAACTTCGATGAAATTTCGGATATAGGTGAGAAATTACTCGCCACACAAACGTTACAGTTTTATACGACGATTGGGTCAGTAATTGGCATTAAAATTGATAGAAATGATTGAAAAATTATCACTGGGGCGTAAGTGCTGCCAGCTTGTGTCGTCCGAATTTCCTAGAATGCAACACTTTTCTCAAAATAATTCTCAAACTAATTGAATAAATACAGAGAAAAATGTTTTCTTAATTTAAGAATGTGCAGTCACTTAATTTAAGAATGGCTGGTCACTTAAATTAAGTGACTTTTCTCACTTAAATCAAGTAACTTTTTCTTTCTTAATTCAAGAAAGTGAAAGTCACTTAAATTAAGTGAGTTTTTTCACTTCAATCAAGTGACTTTTCTTTCTTAATTTAAGTGACCTGCACTTGCTTAAATTAAGTGACTGTGTAGCAACCGCTACAGTACGCGTGTACTCGAAGAGCACAAATAATATTTTCTATAGCATATTAATTATACCTGTCTCGCTCTTGACCATTGTAACGCGTATTCTTTTCAATTTCCTTTTGTGTGGATATTCCGAGTTTGGGTATCCTTATATGGTGATTATTAAATCACACTCGCGTATCGGCAGTTCACGAGAACGCATCTCAATCACCACACTATTGACTTGTATTATATCACGTAATTTAATAAACGCAATTTTATATATTTTAATTGCGGTGTTAGTGATGCATTCATTTGAATAACCACATCACTACAACTGCACATTCTTGAATTAAGAAAATATTTTTCTCTGTGAAGAATAAAAAACAGTATCTGTGGAGTGTAATAATAATAATATAATATTTGAACACCTGCAGTGTTCCATAATGAGCTAAAAATAATTTTAATGAGGTATTGAAAAACTCATTTATTCGTATTTAGGGATTGGAACACTGACGGAATCAATGCCCCTCCACGCCGCACAACCTCCGCTTACGGTCTATGTAGAACATCCTTAAATCGCTGGGAAATGAGTTCACCTTCGAGCTGGTTTCTTATTTTCAGCGCTACGATAGTTGAAACTGGCCATAATGAATTGAAACAGCAGAAAAATCGCGTTAAAAGGAAATTACGGAACAGAAGTGTCTAGATTAATGACCTTGTCGTAGAAAAAAAACGTTTTTCAGTGGATATATTGGACACTCTGCAACACTAGTAACGCAAAAGACTAGACATGTTTCTTGTTTCATGTATTGTGCAATTTATTAGCAAAGAGCTGAAACAGGACAAAACGACTTATTTTTGTGATCATCCTTAATGTAATGTCTCGGAGTCTAGTGGATATAGCCTTTCTTATCCTCGCTTTTTTTTTCTAGAGACTTGCAAGAGCTTCTAGAAAGAATTAGATCAAATATGCCCCATTTCTTTCAGTTTCCGAAATATTCTCAAGAAAATAAATCATCTTCTAAATGTTTTGAGATTTTTTCATGGAAGTCCTTCATTCGGACAAGAATTCATGGATCATGTTACCTTAAAGGTTCATTCTGCCCCACGCTTTTCTACTACGATTCTAAATCTGATTGCAACTGTGATGACCCTACGACTGTACCTCTGAGATGTTTGAGGTACATCGGAGTTAATATAGTGTAAGACGAGCAAAGCCGCCAGATGTATCATATTCATGATATTCATACCATACACAGAGAAAAATGTTTTCTTAATTTAAGAATGTGCAGTCACTTAATTTAAGAAAGTAAAAGTCACTTAAATTAAGTGACTTTTCCCACTTGAATCAAGTGACTTTCTTCACTTTAATCAAGTGACTTTTCTCACTTAAATCAAGTGACTTTTCTTTCTTAATTTAAGTGACCTGTGCTTTCTTAAATTAAGTGACTGCACATTCTTAAATTAAGAAAACGTTCTCCTCTGTGTAAATGAGTCCATAATACCATGAACCATTCGAAAGTTCCATGGTACACTAAAAATATCATAATTCAAAAATTGCACGTTTTTTCATTTCAACGTCACAACATTATACATCATCACCGTTTGCATTAATCTGCATCCAGATGAATCGGAAAGGAAGTGTCACATTTGATGGAAAGTAGATTAAAGGCAATTTGCGTTGATACAAAAAAATAGTTTTTGCCTTCGATTCATGCTGTCAGAAATTGGCTCTACAGTGTCAGGAACCGGGGCTACCACGGTATTTTATGAACAGCAATTTTCTGTTTGATATGCCAAGCCTTTCGAGTGAAGAAGAAGCACAATTCCCGAGACCAGCTTTTTTTGAAAAAAAAAAAAAAAAAAAAAAAAAAACTATGAGATCTATCTACCGAAACATGCTTGAAAAAAGTTCTCTTAAAGAATAAAAAATTCTTGGTTTTAGTTCTAATTGACGTAGAATTGCCTACGTTATTTTGTATCAGTCAAGACAGTCAGTGGTACAGTATGGGCCCTATATGTACCTGAATCGGCTCCGTAAAGTCTGGCAACCCTGAACGGGAGGGCGGGCGAGATAGAGTTTGAGAGTGAAGAGAGAGTGAGGCCCAACCGGTAATGGAATAGTTGAGAGACTAAGATTTAGCTCAATGGAGTTTAGGTAAAGCCTACCTGCACTCTGTACAGGTAGACTGGTACGTGAGGAATTGTGGAAAAATTTTGAGGTAATTGTCACTAGTTGTACCAGATATCTGGGACTGACGGGTGCAATGAAACGATTAGCAAGTAATGTTTATTTTAGGGATTAAAATAAGAAGACCATATGAATTGGTACTTGCCCCTCTCATAGGGGATATAACCAAAAGGAATAGAAGAAGAAGAAAACCATATGAAGAACAGAAAAGGAACTTAATGGGACTGAACATTTGGCGTTCACGTGATGTGTTTTGGAGAGAACTAAAGGTAGTTTGGGGAAAACCTGGTTGGTAGGAGCGGGCATATAACACTCAGATACACATACTCATGTTGAGCAATTTCGATGAGATGAAAGATTCGAGATTACAATTGAATTCTACATCGAGAGAGCATATTTTCTCTAGCAAGAGATCTAATTAAATACATTAGAAATATTGTTTTCCGCACGCCGTGCGGAAAGTAGCCACTTTCCACACGTTGTACGTAAAAAAATTGTACCTTACGCGTGCGGTAAAGATTTTCAGACTCGTGTGATTACAGAACTCGCCTTCGGCTCGTTTTGCAACCTCACACTCGTCAGAAATAGTATATTACATGCCTAGAGCAGTAATGTAAGAAATGTCTCAGAGCACATGTAATTCACGAGTGTAGTGGAATAACAGGTTAAGTCAATTTTTGTAGAAAATGAGATTTTATCGGAATTTGCCTTAAAATGTATGGACACATGTCTCACAAAAAGGATTTGGCTGAGTACCACCATTTAAGGCCTCATTTTTGAACATGCATAACAGGTTAAGTGCACTTTTGGCAATTTTTCAAAAACAATTCAAGTTATGTCGACTTAACCTGGAAAAATAATTCACGAGTGTAGTGGAATAACAGGTTAAGTATATGTGGTAAACCTATATGACTTAACCTGTTATTTCACTACACTCCTGAATTATACATATAAAAGTTAAGTCGACTTAACTTAAATTTCTTATAATTTCTGGGGGAGTTAAGTAGACATAACTCGAATCTCTTATAATTTTTAAGGGAGTTAAGTCGACATAACTTAAATTTCTTTCCATAAATTTCAAGTTAAGTCAAAATTATAGAAACAAAAGACTGCCGATAACAATAGCTTTTGAATATCTTAATTGACTGCGGATTAATGACTTTCATCATAAATGTAGCGCAAAATGGTGCTCGCATCATCATTTTACGGTTTTTCGGCTCTCCTGAAAAATTCACTTTTTCCGACTCAACCTGTTATTCTACTACACTCGTGAATTGTTGGCCGAGGCGAAGCCGAGGTCAACAAACATGTGCTCTGAGGCTTTCTTACTTACTGCCCAAGGTGTGTATACTATTTTTCTGCACACTGGGACGGAAGTGAGCTTACGCCCGAGCGCAGCGAGTGTACAGAAAAGTACTTTACCGCACTTGTTAAGTAATGTACTAATTCCATACGGCAGCCTGATGAATAAAGCTTTGCTAACTAAATTTATGGTCATTGTAATGAACGAGAGAATATTTTTCGCTCAAAATATGTCAAGGTCTATGATGAAACCAATCATCGAAATTTCCCTGAGTGGAAATCACACTGCTTGTTTAGCCTCAATGTTTATTTTACCGTAACCGTCAAAATTAATACAAATTATGAGAGCGAAATGGACTCAATTGTGGGAGCAAATAAAGTGAAACAACACATTTTTCTCTATTTCCAATTGTATTATTCTCATCAGAGTAAAATTATTGATTTTGAGCTCATATCATAATCTCTTCTCTTCCTTTCTATGCATTATTACAATTTTTTTATTCTGATAATAGAATTATCATATTGTTCCATACATTTTTTTCGCTCCATAGGGATTTCACCTGCTATAAACTATTATGCTTACTGTTATTTCGGTTTAATTTATTGTGGAGCAGATGATGTATATTTCAATTTTTCCCAATGGATCTCATTTTTATTGCAGAGTACATGATACCAGGTCATAATAGGTGCAGCTGTAGCGGATAGTTCTATTATAATTATTCTCGTTGAAATAACTCAGAATTAATAAATTTTTGACGAGTATTCCTACTTGATCAATGGAATTAATGAAATATAATACATAAAAAATAGCAAGTTGCTGGATCAATTGTGTCAAGAAAACTGTCGCTCTCTCCCACTGTTGGATTAACCCTCTGTGAACATAACGATTCTTTGTCCCAAGACGTATTTCGATTCCTTCATTGGACTAGGTAAACAATCCTAGTTTGGCTACTACACAATTTCCTCGAACTTCGTCTAACTATAGCAAAGTTTTGCATATTGTGCAATATATATCCTCCTAATCCCTTTCTCTAGCGCTCGAGCGCTGTCCCCACCACCGATGAGGTCATAGATTGCACTCTCCCCCACAATGTATCTAGATACACTGTGTTTGAGCGAAAATTTCCTTTCTTCGTTGATATTGAATTCTCAATCTTATCCAACAGTGTAAAAAAAATGCACGGAATCGCTATCTTTTGACACTCCAGCACATCAATGTCGAATGCGAATCACATAGTGATTTCATTATGTTGCTATCGCAACAGTTAAAGAGAGCGTTTCCCACTAATCAGAAGATGAATAACACGTCGGAAATAGAAAGAATGAATCACTTTCATTCGGATTTTTGTTTAATATTTCGATGCTGGAGACCATTTTCGAGGTTTTTTTTATTTGGACGATTGTTTTTACGACTTTCGACACGTGAATGGGAACTGCGTCATATTCAGTCACGGAATTCGACAAAACTACGTAGCTGATTCTGTGATTGTTCATAAATTCTCACAAAAGAATTGAGGCACGTATTAGGATAAAGTATAGTATAAAGGCTTCCTATGTTCCTGAAAGGCTCTTTATATTTAGTAACTGAAAAACTATCGACATTTCTCTTGGACATATTGATACCGTAAAATTTGGTTAAATTTCATACATTTTTTATATCATGACCTCTTAATTATATAAATCTATTTTTGAAATTATTATGATGTCTTGAGATAAAAGAATAAAACGTAAAATTGCGGAAAACAAGTGTCTAGATGAATCATCAACATTCGAGACTTTGAAAAATGTTGATAATTTTTTAAAAATAAATGTAGAACGTAGAACTGAAAGAGAAAATAGAGAAAAGTTGATCAGAGTCGATGGTAGTTACTGTAGTAAATGGATTTTTACTCAATATTAAATTATAATTATAAATGATTTATTAACAATATTCTCAATGATTCAAATAAGAACAATCTAATAAACTCCATAACTTCTTTCAACAACGATTAAAATGTATTATCGAAATATAATAAGACCAGCGAGGTCTTTCCGGGTCCAAGCCTCCAAGGGGACTGTCCTCAAATTTCCCTGTTGCCGGGCCAGTCCACCACGATCATAGTCGCTCCTTTGTCCGTGTGTATCCCAAATGTTTATCGGGATACATAAACAATCGCAACGCCTGCGACGCATTTTTCCTGGGAGTCCATGACTAATGTGGCGTAGGCCTTGGCCACTTGAGAATCGTCATACCCCAAACGAAAGTATCTCAAGAAATACTTCTCCCTGAAAATTCCTCCACATTACTCGGTTGCAATTTCGCCATTATTGAAAATGGCCCTGGCTATTCGTACAATCAAATCCAAACGTGGATCTGATGTACCACAATATAATAGCAAAGAGTAGACGCACTTTACATTGTACAAATAGTCAAGACCATCGATTCCTTTGCTAGTCGCACGATAGCAGTCTTGGGTTAATCTCTGGTCGCAATGCCTTGATTCACACAAAAAATTTCGAAAAATTATTTCCAATATGATTATCACATAGAGATTCCAGTTTGTCACTACAACAACGATTCAAGAAAGATTTCCAACTCATTCAAAGTTGGATAAAAGGTTGAAAACAAGAACAGTGACTCATATTTATTAATTTTTGAAGTGAAACTTCTTTTGGCAGGGGACCAACTTTTTTCGAGCGTGTACCGAAACCGTCAAGTTTTGAGGGGAACGCGATAGTCGAGAAGTGGGGGTAAAGGAGAAGTCTTGCGTTGTTGGCGGGGGAAGCTAGAGTGGGAGCGAGACTGCAGGCTCTATAGGCACGGTAGTCGGGTAGTGGGAGAAGCGAGGTGACGCTGCAGTGTATTGTCGTACTAACGAAAGAATCGACACACGAGGCGTGCCGAAGCCACAATTTATTTGGTGGGGCATGGAAGCCGAAGAAACCCGATGTTGATTCATTCGCTAGTCCTTCTATCGCTTGCTACATGCTAGTGTAATCGTGAGAAAAGCCGTCAGTTCTTTGAAAATATCTCGGAATCCAAGGGAGATAGAGCGATTTCGTCTTCATCCATTCATGCAGCTCTTAGAGTTCTCTGCAAAAAAAGAATCAGGCGAATCCGCTGTATCTCGGTTAGTTTACGGGATATTCATTGAAAAACAATTTAATAGCGAAGAAATAAACCAAAATGTTAATTTTCTATCATTAACAATTCTAAAATTTCTTGGAAAATAAGCCAAATAGAATTATTTCGCTCTTTCTTTCTTTGTAGCTCTTTGAATTCCGTATAAAAAATCTCCGGTGTAAAGTTGCCCTATCTCGTTTAGTTTCCAAAATTCTCAAAAACTCATTGAAATACAAAGTCATTTTTTTCAGAGGTAAAACTATTCCTCTGTTATTTCTATTTGATAAATGTTTTCAAAAGGATCTCCCAAGATATTCGTGAAAAATTATTGGAAAAGAAACTCCAGCTATAAGTCTATTTTTGCTTTCGTCAATTTTTTATGAACATTCCAGAAACTAAGAGAGACAGCGTTAATTCACTCGAATCTTTTCCTAAGTATATCTCTATTAAATTATGATAGATTCTTCAAAAGAAAAAAACATCGCAACGGAGACGTATATATCTATACGGTGTCATAAGGTTTTGATGAATATCTCAGAAACTGAGCAAAATAAGGCAATTGATGTGGAAACCATTTTCGCACATTTTCAGATTGTTTACAAAAAAGCTCTCCAGAAAAAGTCTGTTATTTCGCTCAATTTTATAAATATCCTTGAAAAACTGGAATTAAAAAAATATATATCTAACAAAGTTTTCAGACGGATTAATTTCATCTTATCAGCAATTCTCTTTAAATACTTCGAAATTTCAGGAGGATAAGGCAATTTTGCCCTCGTCCTTTCCTGTAGAGAATTTCAAGAGCTACACGAGAGAAAGATTGTGACAAAATCGCTCTATCTCGGTCAATTCCAGAAATATTCACAAACACAATGAGTTTAAAAAATCTATTGGTTGTGAAAAAAATTATATTTCGTTAACGAACGAGAAATTTTATCTCTTGTGCATTAAAAAAATACTCATAATTTATCTTGATCTACACCTCATAGGCAAGAAGTTTCACTTCTACCGCGCGGGGATCCCACGCACCCTCTTTTTTTTCAAGGTCTCAATGAGGAGAATATTTTCGAAGACTATTTTTCCGGCAGATGTTTTTATAGAATATGTGGGAACTGCGTAGTTGATACCGGGAGAGAGTATAAATTTCAAGTCATGAAATGGGATACGTCTCAGGGCAAAGGCTCCTTAAGGAGGTTGGTCACTAAATGCGTTTAAATGAAAAAATTCTGAAAATTTTCAATGTTATTGTTGAATATCCCATACGACTCGTGTTAAATTTTTAATTCGTTCTTGAACCTAGTTTGGACGTAATAAATTAATGAAAATCCCGGGTTTTAAACAACCTCTTATGGGCATACTGAGCCATACCGATAATTCGGAGACAAAAAATTGAAAATATCGTGAATGACAATTGAGATTTGATTGGAAAACTGATCAGTACCTTCCTTGAACAATTAGGAAAAATAATTGACCATTTTTTCGGGGCCTTACAGACCTTTTACAATTGCAATTTATGGTTTTATACTATTTCTCGATCAAAATTCACGTGTCGAGTAACTAACATGGCATCGCCGCGTGACGTAGCGTTATGTCTGTGAGAGCTCGGTATGTATGTGTGGATACAGTTTGAAATATATTTCAACTGCAGCGTTGTCAAAGTTCCCGAGTCCATCTCGCAATCAATTTTCTTTCATTTTTTATGACATTGACAACATTTCAGGTGATTATTTATTTTTAAAAATTATAAGAGGGAATAAAAAAAATTATTATTATGATTTTCAGCGAGTAATTAACTGATTAGAGGTCAGAAAAATGTTGTCTATTTTCGTGTTCAGGAATTGGTATTACTGTTACTAGTAGAGCTATTATCATCTCTCCCCTCGCAGAATGATCAAGGTCGTGTAGAGAAGCAATAAAAACGCGTACTTTGCGAGAACCGTTACCGCATCTCCTGATCTTCTGCAATCAGAGTTTCACATTCCTTTTTTTTTCATTATCTTCATTGTAAACATTGAATTGGGCGTGTTAAAAGTAAAAAAAATAAAAAAAATGAAGGAAAAAAACTATTCCATGTCCGAAGGACAACCGAGTAAACGTATAATTAACGCAGCATTCCCATCACGAAACCACCGAAGCGTAGAATGATAATGATGGATAAACACCTACGTGGACACATTTCAATAGAGCTTAGGTTAATAAAAATTAACAATTAAGAAATTCTTGGAAAATAATTTATTCATCAATTATTCTACCATAAATAGAATTTTCTAATAATTCAATACAGTAGCGAAGAAGTGGAACAGAATGAGTCGCTCTTTTCTTCAAACAGTTTTTCCACAATATCTGGGAAAGTGATGGAGTTACGCCCTTTTTGCCTTTACTCCTTCTGCTACTTTGTAAATTCTCTGCGAAAAAAGATAAGGACAAAAAAAGGGCTTATCGCCCCGAATTTCCGGGATATTTTGGAAAAACTATTGAGAGGAAAAAACGACTCATCCTATTCTATGTCTTCGCTACTGAATTGTCATTACTTAGAAAAATAATAAAATTAAATTATCAATTGTTCCTTCAGTTCCTCCTACATGCACATAAATCTAACGATAAATGACATAGCTCATCTCTGAGGTCGAGTGAGGACAATTGACTGGAAAAAGTAATAAAATTTCTGAAAAAAATTCCCACAACTAAAATTTCATCATTCTAAAATAAACTACGAGGCATTCGAGACAGAAATGAAAATCATTTTCTCCTTCCCCACTGCTCATTTCGCTGCTAACCACGAGATTCATGCAGCAATTGATTGAACAATCATAGCGTCGCTGTGGTAACAGATGTCTACTTTTATACATTCAGATCACTGCAACATATATGTTACAATTTTTATACAATTCATCATAGTATACAAATAGTGTGCATGAATTATGCGACACAAAGTCAGTCTTCTCGCATTGCGACACAACGGCCTTGATACAGAACTATGCTAAGACCCTGTAGTACAGACGATTACAGTTGAAACAAAAAAAATGAATATTTCTCATCTTTTTTCGGAATCCATAATATAAAAAAGCATGGGACATTTTCTGTCGTCACTTATCTTAATATATATTATAGATATACTATACTATATATATAGTATATTATATAATATATTATATATGATAGTGTATAATAAATTTTTGTCTCTAAAAAGTCTATGTTAGGACCTCAGAAATGAAGGGGCTTAAGTCCAGAGTTGCTTCTTTTTGACTCTAAAATGCAACGATTTTTTTTGCCTTTTATTGCAAAAAAATGGAAAAAACCCTGAAATTATCATTATTATTATCTTTTCATCATATTATTAAGGACTTCAGTAATAAAGTGGCATGAATGCAAAGGACTTGCGCCTTTTTGCCTCTAAAATGCATTAATTTAAAAAAAAACGTATTTCTTTTTCAAACGGGCAAATTGCTGCTTTTAGTACGTGAAAACGCACTTTACATTCATTTTTCTTCATTTCAATGACGGTCAATTCAGAAATATGTGTAAAAATATACATAAATTTTCAAGAGTACCATGCAAAAAAGGTGCGCGCACCCAAAGTCTAGTTTTAAAAAAAAACGGGAAATAGAAAATTTATATTAATAACTTCTCTGAAATTCATTTTTCTATAAAAAATATGGTGATTACAAAAATTTAGCTATGCCGTTTAGGTCAGGCAATATTCTGTATAAATCAATGTCAAATTAACGCCTAATTTACTACCATTTGTCCACTGACTTATCTGTCGATCGATCAATTTCCGCATTTTTTCTGTATTTCTCCGCATCAGATAACGACTATCAACCGAGAAAATCGCGAAAAACTAGAGCACATTCTGTGGAGAAAACACGAAAAAAAATGGCAACTATTAATTTAAAATAATCAATTGAGTTTTTTTTTTTAAATTCCACCCTTTCAATTGGCAGTAAAAACATCGTTCATTTTTTCTGGTAGCTCCACTTCTGATTATCGCGATTGGTTTCAATACGATGACATCTATGACGTGGCCTATAATCTCTTTGATTCTATGAAAAAAAATTCAAATGAATCATCCACGACATGAGTTATATTTGTCACCAGTAATGAAAAGAATGAAGGAAATAGAAACTGATAAAATGTTTTATTAATAGGAAACAATAAGATTCACGGTTCCTTGAAGAGGGGGAGTCGGGCTTTGAGTTATCATGAATATTCGATAATAATCGACCTTGTGACCCTATATCCATATTCACCGAACGATGCTACCTCATGGCAAACAACTGGAGGTTTCGATCGTATTTTCAACGTTTAACGAAGTTGAGAATAATCCTTTTTTGTAAACCAGTTTATTCATAGAAAATTGAGGCTCATTGATTTTACAGAATTTTTATCCTTTTACCATGTCAGTAGTGAGGAGGTAAAATAGAATAAGTCATTTTTTTGCCTATCTTTATCTGGAAAAACTTGGAAGATAAACGAGATAAGGCACCTGACCGTATCATTTATTTTCATCAAATATTTGACTTTTTTCGGTCGATGCAAGCTTAAAAATAATTAAAAAAACAATTAATCAGGCCCAACGCTTTGGCTGTTTTTTCAGCTAATTCTCTTTTTTGCAAAGCATTTCAAGAATTGCATAAAAAGTGATGCATGAAAATTGTCCTACTTCGTTTTTTTCCTTCCTGATGTCTCGATGGAGGTGAGAAAAAATATGCAAAATCAATTTATCGTTATATTTTTATACCTAAAGATGACATTATCATTTTCTCATCATTTTTGATTGAATAAAACTTTTTTTTGTTTTGCATTTGATGAATAAAAAATGTCCAGTGTCACATTACTGTGGGGAAACGGCCAATGGAGAGATTCTCGTGTCATCATAAAATCAACTGAACGTATTGTTTTTCAAGGCTGTGGCTAATTACTACACGCCTCAAAGCTCTACTCATTCTGGTATATGAGAGATGAATATGGTTTTATGTCTTATTGAGGGCTAATACATGTCGGGATTTCTTATCTGCACTGTTAGAAAAAAATTGAAATTCCATAGGAGATTCGATGAAAATTTTCATAAACGTGATACTGAATGTTTTTTAATGGGAAAATGCTTATGAAATCTGTGAGCTTCCGAAGAAATTCAGAGGAATCTATGAGTTTTAAGTAGAATTGAGACGAAAATTCTACAACTCACTTGAATTTTCAACTGAACATGAATACCGTCAATGACCCAATTAATGCCACCAAGAGACCTATTCTGCCCCATATCTTTCATAGAAAAATTATATCTTATCATAATTTCAAATTTGATTTTTCCTCGAAAGAATTAAGGGTCTGGACTATCATTTACATTAATTATTTTCATGAATTAATGATAAAAATTATTTAATTTATATTTTTGAAAATATTTTGTCCATGGCCCGATTCATGCCACCATGGCCCGATTTCTGCCATAGAGGGTCCCAATTATTGCCATCAATTAATTTCCAATTAATTTCACTGGTCGTTATTTTTAAATTATTCGTCAATTTATATGAAAGTCCAATGATTTTGCTAACAATCAATACAATTTTCGATTTATTGAATACTTAAATTTTCTCAATATCACACATTGAACTGATGAGGCACTCTAACTCGTCATGAAGAGCTTTAGGGCTTTATCTTGCTGAGCACGCTGGTCGCATTTAACGAATTAATTTTAGAAATATATCTAGTAGAGAAATATCGGATATTTTGATTGTCCGATGTCCTCAGAATTTTTTTCTAGCCACTGTTATCAATTATTTAGAGTTGAGAATTCAAATAAGTTCAATAATCACGAAAATGTATGAAAAGTGGCATTAATTGGGCCGATGGCATTAATTGGGCCATTGACGGTATTCAGAATTAAAATTACTTAAATTTTCAATTTTTTCTTGAATTTTTCCTATTTTTTCTAAATTTCCAAGAAACAATTGAACTGAAATTTACAAATTTCATTGATATTCAGGCGTTAAATTATTTGAAAATTGATGATTTGTTCATTTATCAATGATGTAATTATCTAGAATTTCAGTGAAGATATAACTTGTTTAAAATTTCAGTGACTTTACACGGAAAATTCCGACAGAAATTTTTAACAGTGTATCTAGATGAGAAAAATACATTGCATTGCTGCGAGAACCCGAGTTTTGCATAATAAATTTCATTATTAAGAAAAACAGAAAATCTCTAATAAATTTCAGTATAAAAATGTTTCATATAAATTAAAAATAATTGTAAAAAAATTTTTTCTCTCTGTATTTTTCACATTATTTATTTCGGTAATTAATTGAAAACGAGCGAGACTATTCAAAACTAAATTTACTTCGAGTTAGACGTATTCATCTTTTTTTTGTCTAAATTTGGTGAGAATATTTATCTCCAAGTTATAATCCTCTTCGTACATTGACCCATTTTAGCAGATGTATAAGAGCTAAAATAAAAAATTCATGTTTCCAATCATGCAACGTGAATGATTAATCTGAAACTTTGACAGTAAGTGTTTTCCCTCACGATTAACTATTCATAAGAATAGGGGAGAGTGGGGCAAAATGGACACTGTTATGAAACGGTTAGAGATGGATTTTTTCGGATGATTCTATTGAAAAGCTGAGGAAATTTGAGCTAGAAAACGAGTGTCAGATGTATTTTTTTCGATTTTTTTGAAAATTCGATATTTTTTGGCATTTTTGAAGGGTTTTGCCTTTCCTTTTTTAAAAATTTTCAGTTTTTTCCAAATATCTCTGGTTCTATTGGTCGTAGCAATTCGGAGTTGGTCTTAAATGAAAGGTGAGCTCATTTCCCATCGATTTATGGGGTTTTGAATTCAAAAATATCAATTTTTGGGATAGTTATAAGCCGAAAACTGTTTCACGAAACTATTTCATAAAAATGCCCATAAATACCTCAAAAATCGATATTTTTTGATTGTAAACCCTATAAATCGATGGCAAATGATCTCACCTTTCACCTCCCATCGGAATTTTTACGCTACAACAAATATAACCGGTATATTCTCGAAAAACTAGAAATTTTCAAAAAAAAGAACGGTTTTATATTACATTTTATTCCTCTAAAATGCTCAAAAAAGTCAAAATCGTCAAAAAATTGAAAAAAATAATTCCGGCACTTGTTTCCTGTCTAAAATTTCCTCAGCTTTCCAATGAAATCATCAGAAACAATCTACCGCGAATATTTCTATTAATTTTAAGAGTTTTTCATAATATTCGCCTGAAAATTTAGATGTGTCCATTTTACCCCCGATGTCCATTTTGCCCCACCTTCCCCTATAAATTCGTTAATAACTTGAAAAATGGTTTCGAAACTTCTCAAAGGTTTTTCGAGGGATATCTTGAAAACCATGGAAAATGAGGTGCATGTTCTCGGCAAGAATGAGTTATTTAATGAAAAGTGATTGTAAGTAAGATTTCATGAGCAAAAGGATAAAAGTTCTCGATTTTTTTTGTCTCCCATTCTTGGGGATCCTTACCGAAATCCCAACATCTCGATTGAATTTCAGGATATTCCGTGAAAACTGTGCAGAAAGATAAGGCAACTTGTCTGGTTGTACGTCTCCACTATTGCTTTGTTAATCTCTTTTTTTTTTAGAATATCTCGGAATTTGTACAAGATAGAGAAATTCTTGTATTGACACTTTTCGTAATCTTATTATCTTCTACAAAAAAAGGTCATCAAAGAAATACCTCTAACTAGGTGAATTCCGAGATATTACGAGAAAATCGGGGACAAAAGTGGATAAATGAATCTCTGTACAGAATCATATTTTTCGAAATATCTTGGAATTTAAAGGATATGGAGAAATTTTGATAATGACCTACTTTGTAGCTCTGATTTGTCACTACAAAGGAGGTCATAACAGAAATACCACTATTTCCTTTAACTTTAAAGATACAGAAAAACTGATAAAAGGGTTACAATCTTTTATCCATCTCATGTTATCACTCGAGTTATGTTTGTTGTAAAATCACATACTTACCTGATAATCGCAAGTGATGACAATTGTTGGGGACAGTGATAAAGATACAGATCTTCACTGTATCATAATGATTCAATTAATAGGTTTATCGATGATAAGGAATAAAATTGCATGAAATATTTTCATTTTCCATTCGTTTATTTTTCATCTTCTTTCTCCTTTTTTCTCTTTTTTTTTTTTTTTTACTTATTTTTCGGTAAATTTGTACAAGATTGATCACTCACAGGCAGAAAAAAATAACATCTACATTTATGTATTTACATAAAGTTCTTCGTATAATTTCGTTCTTTTTCGTTTATGTCAATGAAAATGAAAATAGCTTTAAGTAAATGGTAGAGTTATGATTTTTTTTTTACAAATTGGTTTAATTGTTTTAAGTTTTCATCGTAATTTACGCCTTTTTTCTTCTTAATGTCTCTTAAGTTTTATTATGAGTATCACGTATACATTGAGTGCATGGACCACTTCTTTTCAGTATTTTTTGGTCAAAACTTGTAAAAAGAAACTGAAAACTGATGAATTGCAAAAAATTAGAATGATAGAATAATCATTTACAGTGGAAAAATGTTGTGATACTAAAATTCAAAAAACTATCAATATTGTAAAAAAAAATTATGAATAAACGCTTGCACCTAATTTAAAAATTCAGTGCATTAATGACACAAAGGTAATTTCACTGGATTGATTTTCTTCTTTCCATAAAATATCCTTAAAACTCACTGGGATAGGAAATTGAATAATTCGGAAGAAATTTTAATTTTTTAATAAAATCCCTCAAATTCGATTATTGCTGGGTTACTTGTGGATCAATTATCTTGAATTAAATCACAAAAATAAAAACATAATAGAACATACTAAATCCTACGACTCATCTCACATGAGAGTTGAAAACTCTTGGTGGAGCACAAAATAAATTGGATATTACTTCAAAGCTATTTAGATAGAGGGAAAAAATCAATTAATGAACGATGTTTTCTAGCGTGTCGGAAACCTTCAAGATGAAATGAATTCATGTATGCTCTTGAGAAGGAAAATCCCATTATTTTTTTATTTTTTAATAGAAACCAATATTCTCCAGGGATTTCTCACGGGATAATTACATTTATCTCATCAAGTCACTTAATTATATTACGTCATAAATATAGAACTAAGTGAAGTAATGAAAGAATTTGAAAATTGTGTCATGTAGATTGCCCAGCAAATATCTCTGAAGCGATTGGATTAAGCGAAAATTGTCAAGATACATTTTTTGTTGAGCATCCCATGAATTATTAAATAAGGCTTCTCTGAAAAAATTTCTGAACTATTTATTTCAGAAATATTTGCAGTTATCAATGAATAGTAAAATTTGCCTAGATAAATGAATTCCAAATATTTACAGTATTCGCAAAATATCTCTGCATCAACAGAATTATCAAAGCTCGCAACAAAAGTAAGCCAAATGATTGAATTTATTTCACTGTTTATTCTCGATTCATCTTCGAAACGATTGGCCTCATAAAAATATCTCAAAAGATCTCTTTCATAGAAAATTAAATGATCTTCACAAGGGATCTTCTGTGAAATTTCCAAAAGTCCACTGATAACAGAGATATGCGCAGAAAACTAGGAATGCATTTCGAAAAATCATAAAATCGTGGAAATTTTCCGAAATATTTCTTCTCCAAAATTTCATAATCCACAAAAAAAATATTCGAAAAGATTTTCGTGAATCAATTCACTTTCAAGATATCTACAAACTAATCAATTTTTCTTCTACTTCCATCACTCCACTGTAGATTTATAAATAGAATGAAAATAAACCGAAAAAAAAATCATGCATCAATTTTTTCTTCACCTATGACCCTGTCATTTCTCGGTTCAAATATCAATAGGTACTTCATCCATGCTTTTGGGAGCACTAGACTATTTTCACTCTCATCGACGTACGAGGGCAAGGACACACCAATTCCCTCTCTCTATCTAACTCGTGTTATTTTCCGGTACATCACGCCACACTGCTTTACACGTGCGCATGACAGATTAATGTATTCCTTATTTTTACTTCTTCCATCCAAATGGAATATCGTGTTCTTTCTTTTTGTATAATAAGAAGCCCCGAAAATGACAAGCGCAAAGCCAATTCAAGGTTGAATAAATTAGATAACTTTTCAAAAAATTGATTTCCGGAAGTCAAAAGTACTATTAAACATTTCTTTCTGGCAAAATAGCAGAAATTAAAAATAAATTAAAGAAACAAGAAAAAAAAAAAAACGTGGAAAGTATCCAATTTGTCATGAATTTTCCGTAAATCTTTTCATTAAGTTGTTGAACGAGATTCAAAATGTCTTTTAAGAGAATTTTAATGTAATATTGGAATATTTTCATTTTTTCCTTCATAATAATTTTTTTTTTTTTTTTTAAGAATCTGATATGAAATACGTATTTCTATTTGATTTGAGCTCCTCATATTTACCTATAGGCACGTCATTCTACTAAAAATACATGTACGTGAGTTTCTTTTGATGAAATGAAATAACTGTAACTAAAGGGAAAAATCTATTTTTCCTTTTTTTTTTTTTTTCATTTCTAAATTCAGTCAACAATACTACAATAAATACTTTTTGAAAAATGAATTAATCTATCGCAAAACTATCGATGAAAATTAATTAATACCTATAGGCATATGAAGTACTTAAATGGCTAGGTAAAATTGGAATGAATAGATGTGAAATGTCCGTTAATATTTTTTTTTTCAATAGATAAATAACTATTATCGAAGTAAGTGATGTTATTTCTGTGATTAAATTGAATGAGAGAAATTGGCTTCAGGTTACGCTGCTTTGAATAAAAAAAAAAAATCCTAAAACTTCGCTCACAAACTGCTCCATTTTTGGCCCCATAGCTCGCGATTTATAAAATAAAGATAAATTTACTTTTCTCATTAATTCAGTAGTTAAGTGATGAAATAAGATTAAATTTGAGTTCAAGATCAGTTTGTCTGAAATATCTCGACATTGAAGCGACACAGAGACATATTCGTGACGGCCTTTTCCAAGATATTCCAGAAAACTAAAACCTACCATTAAACCTCTCTCATATTATTAATCACAGATTTGAAAAAAAAAAAATTTCTTACAGTACGAACGTTTTGTAAAATCATTAATATTTAACTTTAGCCTTAACTTCCTCAGCGAGACCACCCCATTTAAGCTTGTAAACCCTAGAACGCCACTGTATAAGAGGATCAAGCACAGCTTGAATAAACAAATAGGGTCTTGTTATTTCACTTAAAATCCAACCGCACATAAATTCAAGTTTATCAAGTGGCAATGTACTATTTTGCACAATACACAGCATTGTCCAATCCAGCATGAACCACATTAATATATGTATTAAATAAAAAACAAGTGAATCCCATTCAAATAATAATGCAGCTGACCAAGATGCACAAACACCAATAATTAAACATTCACTCAATGGTTCAAGTAATATTGTTGTTGGAAGCATAGCAACACGTAATTTAGCCCAACGTCTCAATCTAGCTTGAAACGTGTGCATTTCACAGTGTCCACTATTTTGTAATGCTGGCTGTGAGCATACAGTCATTCTCCAGCCTCTTTCAGCCAATGATTTTGCATAAAAAAAATCTTCAGCAAGATAAACACCAAATGTTTTTAAACCACCAACTTCATCGAGTGGAGCTTTTCTTATTAATGCTGACATACCAGTATGGCAATTAATACGTAATACATCGGCAGCAAGATACATACGTGATTGTACTGTACCAAAATATATTTTTTCATATGCAGCTGAAAAGCCATTTCTATCACTGGTAAATGGTAGTTGATGAACTAGACCAACTTTATCAGTCATATAACCAACCATATCTAGTAATGTATCCTCACGCATTCTAATACCACTATCGCTAATTAATATTAATTCATATTTGGCAGCCTCGTATGCTGGATTCATGTTGTTTATCTTTGGATTAACGCCGACTTTGCAGCCACCGATGAATAATTTTGTCTCGATATTCGAATAATTCTCCATCAATTTGCGAACAAGCATCAGTACAGGATCAGATTCATCCTCAACGCAAAATAATATCTCGTATGTCGGATAATCAAGGGTGAAGAAGGTCTCGAGATTATTGAATAAATTTGGATCAACACCCATTAGTGGCTTTATTATAGAAACCCCTGGCAATGGTATCTCGTAGGTATTCTGGACCTGAGCTGGCTTACGATGCAATTTCCAACGGCCAGCAATTAACGCAAGAATGTGCACTATCCACATGCCTACCCAGAATATCATGAAAAATATGGCAAACCCGTAGAGGGTGTACACCACCGGGCTCATCTTCTTTGGTCACAATAAGCCGTTTTTCTCTCTCGATTCCTTTAGACTGGAGACTTTTTCTTGATGTTTGTTCTTATTCGTTTATTGTTTACCTTCAATCTTTTTATTATTGTTGAGATTTTTATCAGTTTGAAATCGGTGTTATTTCTCGTCGTCATCCCTGATGAATTATGATTCTTCAAAATTTGTTTAATTTATAAAAATTCAATGATTTTTTCACTGGAGTCACTTTTTTTTTTGGGGGGCGTGCTTACGCCCCTAGCGTTACTCCAGCGTCAAAACCGGCTGTATCTCTCTGCATTTTGTTGTCAAATAATAGTCACATTGTTTCACGAAATTTCCATTTGTTTTGGTCGTTTTTTTTTTTCAATTAAATTTTCTTTATTATTCTTCGGGGCAAAGTGAATTTATTTTGTTGTCGATAGTTGTTATATACCTCATTAGATATTAATAAGTAGAGAATGAGTTGCAGGTTACTGATGTTTTACATACAAAATGATTTTCCACTGTTTATTATTTAATAATTTATTGATATTTTTGGACACTCGGGTGAATTAATGAGATTGCTATTGTTGAGTGATTTAACGTTTGGCATTTAAACACACAATAATGTAACTTGGCATGTGACAGCCGGCCTTAGTGAGGAAAGTTTGATGGGTTATGCTGCATTCACGGCACCCTTGACTAACTGCACTAATGTTTTTGAGTATATGTGTGTGGGTCACTTGGCTTGGCCATGTTTTTAGGCCCCGCATTGGCTAGCGCGAGAGTACAACTCGCAGAGAACCATGCTTGTCGAGTATCGACTGCCAACTGACTATCGACTCTTCTTTTACATTCTCAAGGTAGTTGAATTGGCCGCGAGGGGGCAGGAGTGACTGGAAACATTTTTGTTGGGGTTGATGCACCGTACAATGAAAAAACAGGAACAAAATAGAATTTTCCTGAACACTGTGGAATCTACGGAAATGAATGTGCAGATGGCGAAGCGAATAAAGCTAGAACAGTTTGTCAAATCCTGAAATTTAAGAAGAATTGTAGAATTTACAATATAAACCTGGCCAAATCCATTAACGAAGAAGCTCAAAGAGGAATTATTCTTAGCTTTCAACAGAAGGCTGTAAGTTATGGAAAACTGGAGAGGGTGGGCCAACTACGTCCATGATTTGGGAACCTTAGTCTCCCAAGAAAGGACATCACTCTTAGCCCGAATAAATGTAGCCAATTATAGGCAAAACTATCGTCCTCCCTAGGACACAAACCCTTCGGGAAATATTGTTGGACTATGTCCATTTTACAATTATTATTCTTTTCTTCACTGGTCGTTAAAATAGTAAATTTATTACTATTTCACTATCTCTAGTAAATACTCTGCACTGCTTGGGTGCTTCTCTTTTTTTTTCTATTAATGAAAGCGTGGTTTTTTTTGATCCTTCTTTACTGTTCGCTGAGTATAGATAATATTAGTCATTAAAAAAAAACAAATTATATACCACATAAAAAGTTATATATATTGTTATTATGAATAATGTGAGAAAACAAATTACTTTTATTACATTAACACTTCATATTACTAAAATGTAGAAGTTCGAGAGATGTTTACATCCATGAACTTCATCAGTTATAATTTATAAAAATAATGATTATAGTTTTTTTTACACTGTTTTATACTGTACATATGTAAATAATTTTTTTTAATGCCAATAAAAACTGCTGTTATCAAAAAAAAAAAAAAAAAAAGGACATCACTCTGATAAACAGGATCCGAGCAAACCATATTTGCACTGGAGTTTACCTACACAAAATCCGAAAAAGAGTAGATAGCAGCTGTGAATGCGGAGAAGAGGAGCAGGATCTAAATCACATCTTTTGGAACTGCCCAATAACGAAAGAGGCCTCTGCTACTCTAACTAATTTTCTGAAAAATAGGAAAAAAATATATCCACCACACGAAGCGAGAAGTCTGTCTTTCTCGAAAGACATAGAAATCCTCAGGGAAATCACAGGCTTTCTTTTTTCTATCAAGAAAAAGATAAATCTCACTCATTACCAAGAAGAAAAAGTCAACAACTCCATAGACACTTGAATTATGCAAACGAAGATCTTATAAAACTTTTGAATTACAATTTCAAATATACCGCCAAACATGGATGTTTGCATCCAACGAGGACAATCCAAACACGAGTAACGATTGGCTGTATAATCGAAAGATTAGAGGCCAGCTGCGCAAGTGCAGCACAAAAAAGAAGAAGAAGAATAGAATTTTCGTCAATCATTCTGCTGAGAATGTGAGGAAATTTTGAATGGAAAATGAAATTCACAAGAGATGAAACAGGATAAGTCAATTGATTTCGTTAAATTCTTTTTGTAGAGAAATTTCAAAGAGCTGTGAGGAGGGGTCTTACAAAAATTCTACTATCTCTATTCAGTTTTCGAGATATTTCTAAAAAATCATGGGAAACAAATCAATTCATTATGTTTTACCTTTTGGCTACTCAATATTTTTTGTTCTGTTTTTTTATATATTCAATTTCTCTGGCAAAAGATTGAGGGCTTATTCCTTCTTATTCATAAAAATTTTCGATTTTTTGGAGATATCACCAGTTTTTACAATCGCGGTGCGAAAAATAGAGAACCGGCTTCAGTTTCAAATAAACGGCAAATACTTCTGAAGCTCTTGAAAAAATGAAAATAAAATTACCACACATCTAAAATTTTTCGAAATTTTTTAAATAAATTAATTATTATAAAAAAAAAATATCCAATAATTTGTGCTCATAGTTTTTTCAGTTTTCTATATGTGCATTTTCTTCATTTTTTGAAAAATACTCTATTTATGAAAACGAAATAAAAATGAGAGTTGTCATATATTCGCTACTTTCAATATCATTATTAAGAAAATCGAAAATTCGCGTAAAAATGAAAATTCTTGAAAATGGAAAGACTTTAACGGTAATTTTAACGCATGTTCCTCACTCGAAATTCCTTCAGCTTTTCAAGGATATAATAAAAAAAATACCACCAGTACTCTCATTTTCAGAATTTTTGTTTCAGAGAACACTCAAGTTCCGAGTTCCAAGTTTATGCGTTCGTTTTTCCCTGATACGCACTTCTCTTCATGAATTTTGAAACCTCTTCTAATTCAGATAAATCTTTTCAAACACTGATCATCAGCTCCAATAATTTCATTAGCTGTCGAAGAATCAAAATGCATCAGAATGTTTTTTTTTCATGAAAATATAATTGATGACCTATTTTGGTAATCCTTGATTTGTCCCCCAAAATCTTCACTTGATGACTATTGTCGTCCGAAACAGTTGCAACTCATGTGTTTGTTGACCATCCACCATAGCTACCATAATTTCCCACAATTTTCATTAATTATGAATCCATTTTTCGGCATCGCTGAAGGGAAAAATCAATGTTCTGTCTCCGTCATGACAAGAGGGCACGAATGAATGAATTTCATTTCGAAATGAGTTTCTTGAAAATTCTCCACAAATTAAGGAGAATAGAGGATTTTTTTTTTTTTGGGATTAAAGCTGCAGAAAATGTTATTACAAAGGAATACCATTTCTCATAGATTTAGAAATATTTCTGAGAAACTGAGTGAAGATAAAATGAATTTCATTCATTTCCTGGATGCATATTTTTCTTCACTTTTGAAATATTCGTGAAGAATTCGAAATTTCCAAAATTGTATTCTCGAAAAGAATTAAGCATCGAAGGTGTTTCCAATTCCAAGAGCAAACTTTGCTGAGTTTTTCAATGAAAACTCTCAACTTTTATAGAAAATTCTTTATTTACTTAGCTTCATATCAACAGTTCCTTTCCCATTCCAATCGATTCAAATAAAAGAAAAAATTGTTTTTTTTTTTTCATGATTCACGTTCTGAATTTTTTAAATAACGGATGTTTATTTGCCGTTGATGACGAGGCTGATTTTTTATACTCATAATATACAGCATCATCAGCACCCGACATTGATGCCAAATTTCCAGTCTTTCTCATAATCTGTGAATAAAGAATAAACAAACGATAAGACAAGAATATTAATAATATTTGTTTAGTGTAAAGATTGTTAGTCCAAGCAATTAACTTACTGGTCGTGGTCCTTCTCCTGGTATGCGCTCCTCATCAGCATCAGTGTCACTGGCTGATAAAACTTGTTGGAGTAATTGACCCTGTTCTTCACGTGTTTTATAAAACAGATCTGGCTCGTCATCCATACCAGCGAGCTTTGTAATTACTTTGTATGCGTAACCCTGATTAACAAGGAATCTCTGTCTTTTTCTTGAATAATTCATCTCCATGGTGTCTTGAGATACGAGAGTATAGAAAAATGCATTATATTCTTCTGCGATTGCACCTGTTTCAATTGAAAATGTTTGAATTCATTAGATATGTCAATTTTATATCGATCTTCTTCAAAGAATATCTTCAAAACGAACTGAGATAACGCAATTTCTATTAAATATTTTTTTGTAGAAAATTTCAAGCGCTGCAGAAGAACGTCGTCAATCAACTTTTGTTATATGGTTCAATTTTTTAGATATTTTCCAAAAATTAATGATGAAAAAATAGACTTAGTTAATTGTATATTGTCTATACGAAATCTTCATTGTAATATTGTGAGGTAATTGTTTTTTCTTGAAAACATCTTAAAATCTGAAAAAAATGCGGTCCTTTCCATGAGAGCTTTTTCTGTAGATCACATTCTGCTTTAAGACTTTCTGAATTTCACTTCGAATCCAATTATTTATCCAAACTCAAAAATGAAGTGCGTTTAATTTTTGCGTCCCTAATTGTCATAATCAATGCAGTTTTGCATATACAGACACATTATGAGAATACAATTTCTCTCCTTTCCAGACCATTGAGAGTATTTTTCAATCAGAACCAGACAATATCTCCATGCTTAACCCTGGTTTTCCCAATAAATTGAAATAAAAATTGTAGTTACCTTTTTTCGCCCGAAGAATTCTCCCCAATCTTTGTGCCTCCTGTCTCCTGGATCCTCCATGAGATGATATTTGTATCAGTACATTAGCCTCAGGAAGATCAAAACTTGTATCAGCAACTTTGCTCACAAAAATCGTATTAACTTTGACATTATACTTGAAATTTTGGAGAATTTGAATTCTCTCGTTTTGACTAGTTGGTCCATAAATATAGGGCTTATTCATTTTTATTGCATAATGTTTAAGTGCAAAAACATTATCAGAAAAAACAATTGTCTTGTCACCTCTTCGTTCATGATATTTAATTAAATACTGACAAGCCCTAAATTTATTTGGATTCATCACATACAACAGCAGTTTTCTCGTCATTTTGCAGCCCAAATATTCACGATAAAATTCTGGTGTCATTGGACACCAGACTTCAGCACACTGGACTCTAGCAATGAATCCTCTCTTCTGCAACTCCAACCAATTTGCCTCGTACAATTTTGGACCAATTAAAAAATTAAGATCGGCTATTTTGTCATCTTCACGTAATAATGTAGCTGTTAATCCAAGTTTACAGTGTGACTGGACAATTGTCAACACTCTTCTGAACATTTTAGCGGGAATCGTATGAACCTCATCGAGCACCATGATACCCCACTCCTGTTCTTGCAGCCATTTCATCGTTTGTTCAGCCTCCCAGGAACGTTTCTGTGTGTGGGTTATCATGGAATAAGTTGTTACTAAAATACCACAGCCCATTGGTTTGTCCTTGGCTTCGCTGGTGAAACGACAGATCATCGAGTCGTCAGCTGTGGACCACATCTTTTTGCATTCCAAGAGGTGAATGAAACAGAAAAAAAAAAAAGTTGATTAGGTTGTTGTTAATTTTATAGTGAATTGGCGAAATGAGATGAGTCGCTATGTTAGTGAAGAGGTAAAACGGGAAAAGACGATTTTTTTTTTTTTCAGGAATATCTCAGGTGAAGCCAAATAGCCTAATTTTCGTCAGAATTTTTTTTTATCGAACTTCCAAACTCTACAGAAAGAAATCCTCACTACAGATTCCACTTTTCTGATTATTTCCTGAGATATTTAAAAAAAAATTGTTAGCAGTACAAATAAACTTATCCCATACAGTTTCTTCGCTTTTATTGAAATCTGACAGACCCAATTATTTTTCAAAAGAGCTTTCAGTAACTGCAGTCATCCTGATAAAAAATTTTCTTCCTATTATTCTGAAAGAAATACCCCAAAATCTTATTGCAAAATAATTCACCTTGAATTGCTGTTTCCATTGTTCCACCGAGACTCCAGAATTACACAGTACCAAAGCCCGTTTCCGAACCGTGCAGCATGCTGTGACTCCTACCAAACTCTTTCCAGCGCCACAAGGAAGAACGATAACCCCAGATCTTGCTCTACCATTACCAAACATTTTTCGCAGACTCTTCTCCTGATAAGGACGAAGAACAGCAGATGGCTTGAGATCGATATTGATGTCTGGATTGACAGTGTCATTCCTGAAATCGTACTCAGCCAACAGTGGATGCTCCAGTTCAATGCACCTCTTTTGAATGACCTCAATTTTCTCCTGATTAACTTCAAAACTGACAATTTTTAGCTGTTGCTCTTCCTCGTCGTCCTCATCTTCTTTGTCAATCTTATCGTAGAACGTTGTGATGTCTTCAGGCACTGGGACCTCAGCAGGTGTCTCTGCAGCTTCAGTAGGCGGAACAGCTGTTTGTCCTGGTTCCGAAGGCTTAGCACCAAACTGTGGTGCTTTAGTTTTCCCCTGTACGCTCGTTATCAATCCGTCTTTCTCCGTATCCTCAACGGTCTTGCGGAGTCTGCACTCCTGAATCACCGGATCCTTCAGGAGCTTCTGGAGAACCTCCGGATGAGGAGACTCCACGAAATATTTGTTGTGCTTCAACACGAGCTTCACTTTACCATAAGACAATGTACAGAGTTTGATGAATTCAACGATTCCTTCGGGAATACTGGTTTTGCTGAGCCTCTTCAGGTACTCGATGATGTCGTGTGTTTGAAGGCCGACACTGACTGCTGCATAAAGAGAATATGCAGTCAGCTTGTACTCGTGAATGTGCTCTGGACGACAAACCGGCTCGGATATTGCAATCAGGAAGTCGTGAGCGTGTTTGTAAACTGGAGAGAAGGACTCCAGGAAGATGTGACCATTTGGCGCTACCCAGAGGGGTCTTGATGTGTTGTCGGGCTTGAGGATCATCTGGGATCTGTAATCCTTCGCACCAAACTCATCTTCCAATGCGTTTTCGTCGAGTTTCTCGGCGTCATTCTTCGCTGCATCGGGAATACCCTCCGTCTCTAGGCCCTCCCCGAAGTCGTCCTCTGCGTAATCATCTTCCTCCTTGCGTTTCTTCCATTTCCCACGATCTGATGATTCAAATTTATTGAATTAGTGATTTATCGTATGACATTAGAGACAGAATAGACTGATTGGTTTGAAAATACAATATTTCTGAATGTTTCTATTTCAGTATGTAAATGAAATAGTTATTTCTGGAGAAAGAAGTAGGATGAAATAGGTGATCTAATGAAACGAGTGAAGATAAAATTTTTCCACAGAATTCCAGTGAAACACTGAGAAAATTTTCGATTGAGAATATTATATAATACATAGCTGATACGTTATCCTGTTCCTTGGCCATCAATATGTGTAATTTTTCGGATATTACGTCAATAATAATAACAAAAATCAATTGATTTGTCCCATTTTTGCTACAAAATAAGAGCCAGAAAGATCGAAAAAAATTGAAAATCTCAATAATAAATGAGTGTAAGTCATTGACTCATGGTCTAACTGCTTGAATTTCCCGAAAATTATCAAAACCAATTTTGTCACTTATACTCCATTGCAAATTCCCTCACATTTTTAATGGGGTCATTGAAAAAATTCTATCTACAGCTATTCCATGGATTTATTTTGGCTATAAAATGCCTCAAAATCTAAGAGTAACTGAATAATTATGATGACAAATTTTTTTCGAGGAAGTAATTAAAGTTACAAAATAAGTCATCACGAATATTTCCACATTCGTTTCCGTTGAGAATTCCTCTGAAAACTAAAATTCCAAATTTAACTCATTTTCCGTCATGATGCCCCTTGAAAATTTATTTTAATATTAATCTCTTTTCAAGTACTAGGGATAATGATTTTTCAAGTTTTTTTTTTCAAGTATTATGATTTTTTATAAATGCGCGAAAAATTCAGATACGTTGAGACTGATAATAAAAAATCTTACCATCTTTTTTAACTCGTTTTGGTGGCCCCATGTTATTGATTCCTTGATGACAAATGTTTTCCCAATATTTAATAATTACATTTGCAACTCATCATCCCATATTAATCTGTAAAATGCATATATTATATTTTTTTTATGATGAAAACATTACACAATGACAGCAGTATGACCGTCGTAATATTGTAGGTTAGAAATGCCGGAGACAATAATCAAGTTTTATAAACATGGATTTCCATTTACGGTAACATTACCGTCATATTCACGGCGAGAAATTTTCGGCAACATTAGTTTTGGGCGCTGCACGCGCTCTTGCATTTGAAAATAACGAGAATGAGACAAACTTTGATTCCTTCAATTTTTCAACTGCACAGAAAAACGAATCATTAAAAATTACTGTGCCTTTTTAGTAATCTGGGGAACAGGAAGAGAAATGCCCAAAATTAGTATAGTTATAGAGTAAAAATTACTGTGTACCACAATAAAGATTTATGGAAATCCTTTTAAAAAAGGGGGACCTCATTATACTAACTTTTTGCATTCTTCTCTTAGGTTCTTTTGTGAACGTGTTTATCAAAGCCAGCATCAGTACATACAAATACAAGAATATTGTTATTTATTAACTTCCCGATAAAGGAAGTTTATGTAATGACCCCGAAAATGGAAAATCGATTTTTCGATCGATCTCCATGTTTTAAGACCTCCCCAACATTTTTTGATAGTTTTTACGATCATGTCTGTGTGTGTGTGTGTGTGTGTGTGTGTGTGTGTATGTATGTGACCAATTTTTTCGTTCACGTTTTCTCGTTAATCAATAACGCGATCGAGATGATCGATGTTGCAATCGAAGCATCTCGATATAGATTCGATCTGATTAGTTTTTGATTGGAATCGATACAGTACTTTCTTAGTTTTTTAAGAAAAACATTATTAAATTTTTCTTAACTTCCCTGAAAGTGAAGTCTATGCACTGACCCCGAGAAGGAAAAATCGATTTTTTTATTGATCCCCATATTTTGAGATCTCCCCAACATTTTTTGATAGTTTCCACGATTATGTCTGTTGTTATTTATCGTTTTTATCATTCATCAGTTTTTCAAATAGTAAGTGAGAGAAATTATCGGGAAGTTCTTAGTGCGGCTTGAAGTCACACTCATCACAATACATTCTCACTAATTCCTTCTAATCGGCAGTAACGCACTCCTCCATTCGCGAGCGAGCGTAGCGAGCGAGCAATTATGCACCCCACTTCGCGAGCGAGCAACTGCTCACCCCTAGTTCATGATACTGGAAAACATGGAAAACAGCATTCATCTTAACCTAATTAGTTCATAAGGCACATACATACTCATTGAGCTCCACAGTGGAGTATTTTTTTACTTTTTCGTATGTTTGTTGTGAGTTATTTTATGTTTGTCTCGAGGCTGATTTTCACTTATCATCTTTTTCATAAAAAAAATGAACTAGGGGTGAGCAATTGCTCGTTCGCGGATAGAGGAGGGCGTAGTTGCTCGCTCGCTACGCTCGCTCGCGAATGCTGTTACTGCGAATTAGAAGGAATTAGTAAGAATGTATTGTGATGAGTGCAACTTCAAGTCGCACTAAGCACTTCCCGATAATTTCTCTCACTTACTATGAGAAAAAATGATGAATAATAAAAACAATAAATTGAGACAGCTTCTTTTCATTTTGTTAAATAATTGACAGAATGTATGACTTTAATATGAATGGACGAAATAAATAAGCTTCACCCGGCGCGGCCTGGGTCGAAGGCTGCCGGGGCTCAAGAATTGACGATTTTATTTTGTTGAGCGCCAGTTAATTTATATAAAATTAACAAAATATTAATTAATAATTCGACTGATTTATTTTGACTAAACGAAGAGGCGGTTCGATTGGGTGACCCAAACGGAAAACAGACTGAGTAAGCAAATAAGTCAAGTAGAGTGAAATCTTCAGATTACTTACCAGTCAAATCCACGTTAATTATAATTCAGCTATTCTTATTTGACAATTAAATAAATTGATAATTATACCACTTCTAATTCAAATGATATTTTATTAATAATTCTTATAATCTTTTTGGGCGTCTCTTTCTGTCGACAAAATACACAAGAAATTTTACAATAGTTTTACACGCTGTTAATTCGACTACATTTTAAAGCGAAGTGCGTAACGTACGCCCGTTGCTCGTCACCCCCCTTTTTATCCCTCTTCCGATACGCGATGTCCTTTTTCCGATTGGTTAAAATGGGTCAGTCGTTATTTGTCAAGATTCAGTTACCCATTCCATAACTAGCAGTTACTGTTTCGGCGCAATATTTTGAAATCGACTGAATAATTATTCGTGTGACATTAGGTGAATTCTCATCCTGTCACAAAACAACAACAGAAATGATCGTGGAAACTATCAAAAAATGTTGGGGAGATCTCAAAATATGGAGATCAATGAAAATAGTATATTACACACCTAGGGAGGGAAGAAGTTAACCTCGACAAAAATTTGTCTCCCGAGCGAAGCGAGCAAGAGTGACGTCACAGAATGGTTATTGTATTGACAAAGAGTGTGACGAATGGATGCACGTGTGACTGAGAAAAATATTTTAAGACAAAGAGAGAGAATGAGTTTACTTTTGGGCGAAAGATTGAAGTTGGAATCAGTTCCCCTTCAGCCGATGACGAGAGAAGATCTCACTTGTATTTTTATGTATTCGTATCGATTTTTTAAATCTCAAATATAATTTCTTTATTCATTTAAAATAAATGTTTCTTGTTCCTGAATGAATTTGATCCTACATAGAGCATCGACAGAATGATACTTATCACTCATATATACACGAAAATATCAATTGGCTCAATAACTTAATGGCTGAGAAGGCCTGCAGTGCATTGATGCAGCACAGTAAGGAAAGAAGAAAAAGAGACCCATGTAACATCACTTCAGACGGTAAGAGTTAGAAGGAATCCCTAACCATCCGGATTCATGAGTTCTTCAATTCCATCCAATTTCTTGATTCAAATCTCAATTCGCTTCTTTATCTCTCAATTATTCGCACCTACACCGCAGAACAAAACTTGGATTTATCTTGCGGGGCTTCTATTTTTGGCACTTGTTTTATCTATCATTGTGTATAATTGCTCCATTTCTCTGCTTGAAAATCGAAATTGAATCAGACAGTGAATCTAAGGGATACAATAGAGTATCAAAAAATTCTTAACTTTTTTTTTTTTACTGATAGAGAGAATAATCTCAGAAAAATATTGAAATAAATGAAATTTTTGCAGTGCCTACAGCTTCTTGATGCATTAATATGATCTTCGGTCGAATTACTCACGTGTATTAGCAAACGCTTAGAGCATTTCTGTTCCAATGATCGAAGTCCAAATGGGCATCCAACACATCAGCCCCTTTTATTATCCAATTAGAGCTCATTTCTCGTATCAATATTTTCATTCAATAGATGAATCAATCAGGGTCGAACGGGTGAAACAGTCAATAGCCATTAGATAATAATTTCATAAAACTTTATTCTCATAAAATAAAATTCGATATGCCTGTTTAGACACATTTAATGATGTTTTGAAATATTAAATAAAACATGGCCATTAGCTATAGTTTCACCCTGGAAATCTGAAAGAAATGTTTTGTAACTAATTCCGAATACTCTCAGCGAAATGTATCCAGCATAACCATTATTGCCTTTATGGAACATTCCAATTCCACCTAATATCGATGGTGGATCAGTTATTATTGGGACAGCATCAAAGAATGGGAGAGTTGATTGTCCAAAATCAAATGATAGTTCTGATCTTTTTAACGACACGTACTGAAAAGCTTTTGCATTTGGTGTATGACGTACCGATGTATGAGTTGAAGGTACCCTCTGGAATGATAAGTCCGACCTATAAATTGAGAAACGTGGAAGAATATATTTTTGCCCAGTTTATGAGTGAACTGTCATTACTGTGGGATTAGAGTTCAAGAGAATAGAGTAGGCATTGTGTTGCGTGAATTTAATGATTTTACGAAAAGAAATAGACTAAATATTAGAAACTCTAAGGTTTCAAATTCGTTACGGAAAAGTGTGAAGTGAAAAGCGTTTTTTCTTTCTGACGTTTTTATTACGGTCTTGTTCAGATTTGAGGGTCTGTGGGAAGAGCGCGGGTGACCAAGAGTGACGTCACAGAATGGTCATTGTATTGACAAAGAGTGTGACGAATGGATGCACGTGTGACTGAGAAAAATATTTTAAGACAAAGAGAGAGAATGAGTTTACTTTTGGGCGAAAGATTGAAGTTGGAATCAGTTCCTCTTAAGCCGATGACGAGAGAAGACCTCACTTGTATTTTTATGTATTCGTATTTTTTATAATTCCAAATATAATTTCTTTATTCATTCAAAATAAACGTTTCCTGTTCCTGAATGAATTTGATCCTACATTACCATGTATTGATATTTGAACCATCCACTGATCCCTGGAAGTTTTCTTGGGGGAGGAACTTCCCACTTTCATAATCAAGTGCGTTTCCGAATATCTCTATGGCAAAACCTGTCACATTTTCTCTGGTCACTTTGTTGAATTTGACTCCTAAAATGTTTGTTCCAAGATGAAATATTCTTCATATCCATGCTCTCATATCGTATTAAAATATAGCAAAAGTACCTGTTAAAGCATAATATGGTGGTAAACGTAGGTCTTCTAAGAAGAATTTTCTGGTCTCTCTGTTAATTTTATGAACCTCGGGATTTCTTGGAATTGGTATCCATACTTGGCTGTTTCGAGAAATGTAACCATTGGCCTGCAATTTTCCCTCTCTCGGTTGAATATATAAAATTCGATCTTTCCGAAAGAATCGTAAAGCGGTAATAGTCCTTCAAACAAAGATATATATTAAATCTTGAAGTTATCGTTCATTGTAATTCATGAGCTAACCAGTTGGATTCTATTCTGCTCTCCATAATAGAAAGGCTGATTTTATTCACATCCCCATAACAGTCACAGGCACAAACACCGTTAACAAAGTCTAAACCTGTTCCATCTTCAATGATGTAACCATTATCGCTCGGACATTCAAAATTGGTTCCTAATGCGCCTAATTTTGATGAATACATGTATTGGAATTTGTAGGGACCTTTTTTCTGTTTCAATCAAGTTGAAATTATTCATTGCATGCAACATAATTATTCTCTTCATTGAATGATTGAAATCTTCTTACCAATACACATGTTTTAATAGCACCCAAGTTAGCACAACTGGCAGTAGTATGTAAACAGCTGGTTCGTTTATTATACATTATTGGCGGGCATTCCGTCCATTTATGAGACCATATATCATTGCAGCTGCTATACTTACAAGGTGTCCAATGATAATTAAAAATTGTTGTCTGGATAGTTTTCTCGAGTTCATAGTAATGTTCATCTGTGAATTTTCATTAAAATGAGAATAAATCTATACAAATCATGAATTTTAATTTGCTTCAGTAAAAGTTATCATCCGGTGGATTATCTCGTGCTGTCTATATTTTTGTTTCTCAAATCACACATATGTTTTACACCAAATGCCTATTGACCAATAACCGATGAGAAACTCTGTCTACTCGACTAGCTTGATAGAGGAGAGTTTACGAGTAAATCCACTTGTATTTTCAAGATGTTTGAGTGATATTGGGAGGAAACTTTTAAATGATAACAATCGATATAGATGTTAATCGATAGTATAACGTCGAAACGAAAGAGAGTTATAAGTGCTAGTGGTGAGGCCGTTCGCGGAGTTAATATATACAAGATGTCCTCTATTCTGAGTCTTTTTGGGGTCTTAGAATGGAGCTCACGGTCTGGAGGTGTCCACCGGTTGAGGGTAGTCCACCAAGTCACTAACCATCGCCTTACAAGTCACATCATTGTGTAAAATTATTAAATAAGCATTTCCACGCACAAAAAAACTCGGCCTCGAATTATGATCCATAGGACGAAATTCTCCCAATTGGTCGTAAAATATGTACTCCAAGTTCATGGAGTTCGTCCTAATTGGATATGAGTCCAATTAGGACGAAAACTATGCTCAACAGATCAACACAATAATCGTCCCGAATGTTCATAAAATACGTACTCTCAGTACACAGTTCATGTACTCGCAGTACACAGTTCATCTACTCTCAGTACACAGTTCATCTATTCTCAGTACACAGTTCATGTACTCTCAGTTCATACTCTATCTACTGCATGTAAAAACTTTTATGAAGAACTGGAATGGCTATATTATATACAGTGTACGTCTCGGATGAGACGCTCTGGAATTTCGGAGGGGAGAACAATTCGTATAGTCCGATTACCGAAAGTTTTTTTTTTAAGATATGGTGATGCGGAAATGCGCAATATTATTTTGAGAATGCCGAGGGATGGTCAGTGGTGAGGATCCGCAGGGGATTGCCCCTAAGTGATGCGCGAATGCGCAATATTACCGTCAATGGCCCAATTAATGCCATCGGCCCGATTAATGCCACTTTTCATAAATTTTCGTCATTATTGAACTTATTCGAATTCTCAACTCTAAGTAATTGATAATAGTGACTAGGAAAAAATTCTGTGGACACCTGATAATCAAAATATCCGATATTTCTCTGCTAGATATATTTCTAAAATTAATCCGTTAAATGGGACCAGCGTGCTCAGCAAGATAAAGCTCTTCATATGGGTTTAGAGTGCTTCATCAGTTCAATGTGTGATATTGAGAAAATTTAAGTATTTAATAAATCCGAAATTGTATTGATTGTTAGCAATATCATTGGACTTTCATATAAATTGACGAATAACTTAAAAATAACGACCAGTGATGGAAATTAATTGATGGCAATTATTGGTACCCTCTATGGCAGAAATCGGGCCATGGTGGCATGAATCGAGCCATGGGCAAAATATTTTCAAAAATATAAATTAAATCATTTTTATCATTAACTCAGGAAAATAATTAATGTAAATGATAGTCCAGACCCTAAATTCTTTCGAGGAAAAATCAAATTGGAATTTATGATAAGATATAATTCTTCTATGAATGATATGTGGCAGAATAGGTCTCTTGGTGGCATTAATTGGGTCATTGACGGTATTATTATTATATTTTTTTTTGATACGGTTTCGGACTCTCTGAAAAGTAATCCTTTTAAAAATCGGACTATAGGATCGTGATTCCTTTACTACCAACGACAGAACGGAGGAAGCGAATGAATTCCAGGGGTTTTGAATAAGGCGTCTGATGAAAACAGCTTGGAGAATCATTATGGAATGTCAAGGGGATATTATCCAATGTCAAAGAACAGGAAAATAAGGTCGGGGATGAGGTGAGATTTTCTATTGGGAAAATAATGTAGAACATTATCCAATGTTAAAACCTGACCCCTTCTTTTGCAGAGAATTTCAAGAGCTGTAAAAAAGGTTTCAACTAAGTTTTCGCTATCTTGCTTACTCTCCGAGATATTCTCCACAAATCAACAGACAGAGATGAAACGTGAATTTTTCTTAACCCAGAAAAAAATGTTCAGATCTAATTAGATCTGAGTTCCTTAGATCTGATCAGATCTGGAAATTGGCACGCTCTGATCAGATTTGAACATTTTTTCCTGGAAACCTTCGTTTTTCCAAAGTATAGCGGGGAATGAATCGAGGTTCTAAAAGCAGAAGGTCGTATGGGCCAAAAATCGGTTCCCGTCCTGAAAACATAAATCACTCAATTTTCAATTTTTGAGTTGAATATTTGACAGTATTTTCGAAATGACACTTCGAAGCAATCCCTAGTACTTTTACTAGGGATTTTTTCAAAATTATGATTTTGTCTAGAAAAAATCTTTCTACGCATTTTTCTTATATCTATTGAAATGAAAGGTGAGAGAAATATGCGACGTGGAATTTCTCCACACGTCCCCCGGGAGAATATAGATACCTCGAGTCCAAGTGTTATTGGCAGGATCACAAGCCCGAAGATATAGCGAATCTGTAGTATTCATATTCAGTGAAAATACAGCCACGTAACTTGCGAAGTGCTCCGTAAATTTCTTTACAGCGAATGAATTCAGCGTTGCCCATCCTATTGTTATAAAAGAATATATGAAACAATGATTGTATGACTGTGGACTCAAAGTAAGCTGGATCATGAACTATAATCTACCATCGTCCTTCCAGTATTGGTGAGTATGAGCAAGCAATAGAATCAAACTGACTTTTATTTCAGCTATCACTACTATCCTGAATAGTTGAGCTAGGATACTGGAAGTCAGTTGTGGACCATCGCACAATTGATCACGTAAACGCTATAAAGAAAAGCAACGTATGAGTTTCTGGATTTGGATTCAAGGTTTTAAACAGAAAAATCTATAGTGAGAATGACATTTTCACTCATATCTCAACAATTACTCTGAGTACCCAGGAAAAAATGTTCAGATCTGATCAGATCAAATTAGATCTGATCAGATCTAGTTGGATCTGATCAGATATAGTTAGATCTGACCAGATCTAGTTGAATTTCATCAGATCTAGTTAGATCTAATCAGACTTAGATCTGATTGTATCTAACCAGATCTAATCAGATCTAATTAGATCTAATAAGATCTAATTAGATCCAATCAGATCTAATTAGATCCAATCAGATCTAATTAGATCCAATCAGATCTAATTAGATCCAATCAGATCTAATTAGATCTGATCAGATCTGAACATTTTTTCCTGGGTAGATTGACTAAATCTTCAACAATAAACAAATCTTATTTTGATTTATCATTATTCACTACATCAAGAGTAACTGTCAGTGACCAGCTTGGATTGTAAACAGTAAAGAAAAGGTTTTTCAAATGTTTCTTACAGCTGCATCAACAGAAATGGCCTCGACGATATTCTTATGCTTCAATAGAGGTACGTTTTCTCCAATGACTAGCTTCCGTATCCATGTAATATCTCCTTCGATGTCCACAATAATTTTTCGTATTAATTCTCCCAACACAGAATCACATACAGTAAACTCTCCAGTTATATATTTCTGGAATTCTTTGTAAGAATTATCAATATCTTGAATAGATAATTCGAGCCCAGTCAGAGATACATGCTGTGCCAATTGAGATGGTAATAATTTTAATGAATCACTTATGATTGTAGGATTCATAGATTCTTCTATTTGATCCAATTTTTGTAAAATCTTATCGATTTGAATTTTTATCTCATTATTTTTGGTATTTCCAAGAGTAAATATCTCCTGCAACCTTGCTCCATTCGTAGTATTACCTATATGGATCGTATCTAACAGTGAATATAAATTCCATACGAGTTTACCTGAAAATTGAAACAGTTATGAATGATAAATGGATTTGAGAATCTACATCATTTGGGGGATATTTCTTGGATCATGAGTTGCAGAAGAATTTTGAAAATTTCTTGAACGTGAAAGTTTTCTGATGGAATTTGTTTGAACCACTCATTTCTGAAATTTTTGTAGAATAATCCGTTTGAAATTATCCGACTTATGTCTGAAATAGACAAATCAATATTTTCTTATATGGATTGTATTACCTGCTTCATAAAGGTCGTCAATAATACACGATGAATTATGGATATAAAGGGCCAGAATTATAAATAGTGATGACTTGAACATTTTTCTTCAGAGTATCGAATATGGACAGAATTATACAAAAATGAATATCAAACGGTGTGACGTGGTAAGTGTATACGTAAGCTAATTTCCTTGACTGCCACTTCTTGTGTGGACTGGGAAAAATTCGTTAGAGACTCCAATCATCGTTTATCTTCGTCACGCCGAACATGACTTCAATCGTCTTTCCGGAACCGACAAATTACGAGTGAATCAGTCGATACTATGTTATGCTTTGGATAAAAAACAGGAGAAATCTCCGCAAGATGGTTCACGAATTCAAAAGGAATTTTTAGCTTTTGAAAAATATATCTGATCGTTCAATTATGCAAATTCATCTCATTTTTAGCTCTCTTTAGTCTTCGAAGGTAATACATATTTGCCTATCACCATGGAAAACTATAGATTACTTGCTCAGCATGGGGGAAATATATAAGACGATTACCTGGTGAACTTGAGCGAAGAATATTTTTCAAAAATAAAATACACTTCATTATCGAAATCAGAAATCATTTGTCAGTCTGTATGTCTACAGGTGTGAGGTTCATTGCAATGAACAAACTCGAGGTTTAATTTTTCTTCTTTTTGCTTCCGAATGGAAGCATTGTAATCGTCATTTTTTTCGAATTTGAGATTTCATCGGATTATGACTACAAATGATCTAAAATGTCGGAAAAAATATTTTTTTTTACATGTCTGTGTGTATGTATGTGTGTGTGTGTGTGGGTATGTGTGTGATGACACGCTTCATCACTTTATGCGGAAACGGCTGCATGTATCGATATGAAATTTTGAGGGAATATTCACTACGTGAGCGCAATGCTCTTAGCAAAATTTCAGCTAAATCGGTTCAATGGTTCTCGAGAAAAAGCGAATTGTCAAAAAATCGTTTTTTAGACTTTTCTCAGCGAAAAATCAATTTACAGCGTCTATCCTCCGCGAGGAAATGCGCGCGGTTGAGGCGCACATTAAACACCAAGGGTGACCAGGGCTCCGATTTTTATTTTTTTTTTAATATTTTTTTTACTATGATTTTTGAAAATTCGCAGTTATTGTGATAACTCAAAAAATATTTGAGCTAGAGACTTCAAATTTGGTGTGTTTATACATCTTATGAGTGCCAACTTTGCTATTTGATTTCAGCTAAATCGGTTCAATGGTTCTCGAGAAAAAGTGAATAATCAAAAAATCGTTTTTTCGAGTTTTCTTAGCGAAAAATCAATTTGCAGCGTCTATCCTCCGCGAGAAGATGCGCACGGATAGGGCGCACATTAAACCTCAAGGGTGACCAGTGCTCTCATTTTTACTTTTTTTATTATATTTTTTTTTGTGATTTTTGAAAAATCACGGTTATCGCGATAACTTTAAAAATATTTGAGTTAGAGACTTCAAATTTCGTGTGTTTGTACATTTTATGAGTGCGAATTTCGATATTAAATTTCAACGTAATCGACCGAACAGCTCCTGAGATATTTTTGAAAAATTATTCCATGCAATGAGCGTATATGCACGGAATTGCTTGCCTGACCATATCCAAGTTGAGCTTGAAAGATCAATTTAGATGACCATCACCAATCTCAAAAATTTCAGATTTTTCAAAGGATTCTTCTACAAGAATGATGAAATTTCTTTTTTCTTCAGAAATTCAAATTTTTTTCAATTTTTTTTAAGGTCACTAGTATTTGTCATTTCATCATTAGAAAGTAGATAATCTTTGCTAAATAAGTAAGACCGTATTCATCCTGATAGAATAACGAGAAGAAGTGGAAATAATTCCTGATACTTAAACTCTAATTTCCAGATTTTTAATTTGAAATGAATCTCATATTTATTCTGTATTGTATGTTATATTTATTATCAAAAGTCTTATTCAAAATAGAATCATCATTCAAGATAAAATAGTTGAAGAATCAAGTTTCCCTTGGGGTTCAAGGATTCGAGGTTTTTCAATATCAAAATTGTTGCTTGATTTTCATTTTCAAAGTTATGAAAAATAAATAGTTTAAAATCCAGTCGGAAGCTTTATGCCAATTGCATTGGCATAATATTAAATGTTTTTCGTGATTAATTCTTCAATAGTGAAGACATCATAGAGTGAATGAAGGAGGTTGAAATTTACGAAAAATGCCCATAGGGTGAAGCACCTGCTTGTTTATGGCTCTGATCGTTTTGATCATCCGGCCGAGGTTTAATTCTTTTAATAAAAGGATTACTAATTATATTGAAATAAGCTCATTTGTTATTTAGTTTGGAGAATGCTAGTCATCATCGAGAAAAGAATAGAATGATCGATTGAAGAAAAACAACTTATGTGTGGATTTCCTCTTGCATTTTAATATTTACGATTGCGCGCTCCGCTCGCCGTATTCACGTTTGATACTTCAATATGACAGCTTACTTTTTTTTCTGATTTGTTCTGCTTAACCTAATTGATTAATGAGATATCGATTTCACGTGTTTCACTATAGTATTTCGACTCTAATGATGTTTATTTCTTTTTTTGACCAATAAGGAATCAGTCTTACGTGTTTCGACTCTCGCGATGTTCATTTATGTGTATGGATTTTTTTAAATAGTACTTCCATTGGAATTTTTCACTTCTACAATTATCTTCCTGAGCTTCGACAGGTTTTTTTTAATTACAATTAATTTTTTCGATTCTTCATTTTATTTCATATCCTGATGAATGCTGCCGATTGAATTGGCTTTTGAATTCGCATAAGCATTTGAGCTTATTGAGATAAGCATGAGCCAGAATTACACCAAATTATTAACGAGCATAACATTCAAATCGTGCTCTTCACGGAGATACAACTATCCATGTAGGAAACCGAAATAGGCCGCGATTCGGGGCAATGTCGAATTGCCGAGTTTCGATATAGAGGAACCATATTGGTACGAAATCGAAAACTGAATAGGGCGTAGGGTAACATGACCAACCATGGACGGTTAAGGAAATATTAGACTTCATTAATTCATATGAAATAGGCAAATCACTTTGAAAAGTTGCAGAAAAGAATGATGTACAGAAAAATATACAGTGAATCGACTAAAAATCTCTAAAACTTGAATAATGTAGAAATAATTGACGAAAATCAAGGAAAAACTGAAAAATAACTCAAACCCCCAGTAGATGGACAGTTGTATACTTGTAGTGTTATGATTTCAAATTTCGATCAATAGGTGTGTAATAAATAGTTTATGAATCTCTATGAATGTCATAATGAGGAATTGACATGGAAAGTATGAGAATCATTCATTTATTTATGAAAATTCTCGATAGTAGAAACCGTCCGTCTTCTGGTCAGTGTCCATCTATTGGTCGTGTGACCCTACATCGCATCCGATTTCGACCCGATATAGGGTTTCGAGTTCGGCCCGAATGTCGGGCTAAATTCGATGTGACGAATTTCGACTTAGCGCTACGATATACGCCCAACATCGAGTCCAATACTGGACTCGACAGACGCTCAGTAATATAAAAACAATTTTTTAACATAAAATTAAACAAAATTATTTTTTCTCTAAGATTCCGTAATTTTATATTTTTATTATTTATATTTTAATTTCAATCATTTCAAAGTCATTTTTGTAATTACAAATTTTAATTCCTACAGGCGGTTTTGAACCCTCAATCGTGGGATGAAATAAAACTTGCGCGCTGCCGACTGGACCATCACTCTATTCGAATCTGACAGAATCGTACTGTCTATATGAATCTAAAAATCATTTGATCTCAAATTCATATCGATATTTATATTGTTTATGTGGATATCCTTATTGAGGGGAATATAATAACGAAAGTGAAGTAAAAACCGAAAAACAAAACTACATATTTCTCACAATGGAATATTTTTTTTTTGTCACAAAATTTTTCTATTTTTGAAAATTAAAGTTTCATTTGAGTATTATTTCTTCCTCTATCGATAATCGAATTATTTCATGACAGAAAGGGAAAACTTTTTTCTTGGTCAATTTTTATAACTATTCTATTTTACATTTATTTATTATTTTTATATTTTTTTAAATTTATTTCACGAATTAATCATTAGTAAGAAGAATAATTGAAGGAAAATCAATTATGGCGTGATTTTTCAATCGTTATGTTGGAAAATCAAAAAATATGAAAATTAATCAAAATTAAAAACTTGTTAAAAAATAAACGATTGTAATAATCTATTGGGCATTACCACTCGTTGTACTTGAAGACTAATCCGGTCATAAACTGTCTCCCCTCAATTATTTCATCATGAATTTTGGGGCATTTCGTCATTTTTAAAAAAAATTCTGTGCGACTACATGCATGATCCTGCTTTTCTGAAGAGGATAAGTCTCATGGAACGACGCTAACGGGAGATCAGATCGGTTAATTAAAATTTTGCCTACTCTTGGCCAGCATTTTGTCGATGTTACTCAATCTAAACTACGGGAAGGTGGTAGGCGTCTTTCATTAGGAGGACGAAGGAAAAAAGTTTAGGGAATCAAAGGCGAAATGTAAAAACGTACTTTTTGAATTAATTTTTAAAAAATTGTAAGATCATCTATTTTGTTACATGAGATTGCGCGTTTGCTGCTAAGCTCACTCTTTTGATTGGTTACCGCTACCACTCTGTCTAATCTCAAAAATGACAATGGAACTGAATTATTGCTGAAATCTTTTGCCGCGTCTCAAACTTATCTAATTTTAACCCTTCCCTTTCACCCCCTTGATGATGATTGGTTCGGAGCCACCGATTTAATTATGACTAATTAATTACGTGGATGTTTCACTCATCTCATGGAGGGGAGGCCTTTTGAGGAGTTCAATTTGAACGAAAACTAGGGGTGAGCAGTTGCTCGCTCGCGAATAGAGGAGTGCGTAGTTGCTCGCTCGCTCGCGAATGGAGGAGTGCGTTACTGCCGATTAGAAGGAATTAGTGAGAATGTATTGTGATGAGTGTGACTTCAAGCCGCACTAAGAACTTTCCGATAATTTCTCTAACTTACTATTTGAAAAAATGATGAATGATAAAAACGATAAATAACAACAGACATAATCGTGGAAACTATCAAAAAATGTTGAGGAGATCTCAAAATATGGAGATCAATAAAAAAATCGATTTTTCCTTTTCGGGGTCAGTGCATAGACTTCACTTCCAGGGAAGTTAAGAAAAATTTAATAATGTTTTTCTTAAAAAACTAAGAAAGTACTGTATCGATTTCAATCAAAAACTAATCAGATCGAATCTATATCGAGATGCTTCGATTGCAACATCGATCATCTCGATCGCGTTATTGATTAACTAGAAAACGTGAACGAAAGAATTGGTCACATACATACACACACACAGACATGATCGTAAAAACTATCAAAAAATGTTGGGGAGGTCTTAAAACATGGAGATCGATCGAAAAATCGATTTTCCATTTTCGGGGTCATTACATAAACTTCCCTTATCGGGAAGTTAAAAATCGAGAGTCCTTAATAATTATCGGGGGCAGGGGGGGGGGGGGGGATCGGACGGGCCCAGGTAATAGGATTACCATTTGGCATTGTGCGCACTAATAAAGATCGGGAGTCCGCTGAGTAAGAAGAGTAACGTTTGCCCGGGCCTGAGTTACAGCTTGCCAAAGAAAAAGGGCTGATAAAAAAGTGGGACTCTACGAATCGGCTCACAGTACAGAAGAAAAAAATGTCGGTGGCATGCATGACAACTTTGTAAGGACTTTGTAAGGATCAAATGAAAAAAAAAGATTTGAATACTTTTTTTTTGCAAAAATAGACAATGGAATTTGCAGGAAATGGGGATTTGAGATTTCTTCTCCTCGATAGAGCCCACATCGCAAATGTGAATTATCGTTATATTCGCGGAAGGCATACCATTCTAAAGTTTGATTTTTGCAGATGTCAGTTAACTTTAGGGTCTTAATCTAATGCACGATATCGTATTGACTCATCTACATTTGAATATGATCTTTTCAAATTTAATGTAATTTTTCATTTATGTCATCAAATTCCAAATTGCTAGATATCGGATCAATTAATCGAAATTGACAATAATCGGTCGGAAGCGACTGTAATATGCGAAACATCGATTCTTAAAAAATCGTACTTTATGACAAACGATTTTTCGAGAATCTATTTTTTCAAAAGTCACCCATCACTGGTATGCTCTTAATTTCTCAACAAATATCAATAGAAAAAATTACATTCAGATGCCTAAAAAAACGCTTCTCTAATTATTGACCTCTTATCCATACAAAATATTCCATATTCTATTATTAATCATCCAGGAGAAAATTGATTTCAGTAGTTGTTCACTTCAACCAATTTATTTCTTGAAATTATCGGGTCAAATAATTACATTAATTGTAAAAAAAAAAAAAATAATGAAATTCATAAAATGATTGCTTCTGTAATGACTGATTTCCTTTTATTTTTTTATCCTTCTATTTACATATTTAAATAATTGAGCCTATTCATTAACTTCGTGTTGCTGGTTTTATGAACTAATTTATCCTAATATGTTGTGTTATTTTTCCTTCTGTTAATTTTCATTAATTTTAGATTCTGCAAATATATATAACGTTATTTCAATTATTTTCTTATTTATATACATTTAATTTTGAGATTAACATTTTTTTAATTATTTCATTAAATGTATCATTTCATATATAATTGGTTTATAGGAATTAATTACTTGAATAATTGTTATTTCGTGTTATTCATATTAGTGAAATAATTAACTACTGAATGCAGTTTATCAATTTTTTCTTCATCTGTAATAAATTAATAAATCATTTCGTTCTTTAATTTTTTTCATCCTTTAAATCATAAAAGAGATTTTTATAAAAATACTATCAAGTGGTTTTAATACAATTCCAGATTATTCGCTTTTTCACCTTGTTGAGTACGTGAGTTGTTGATGAGTACCACCTCGCTTCTCTTCGCACAGTAATGTAACTATATAAATTAACATTACATGTATTCTAGTTATATTCTAAACTATAAAAAGTTTAACGATTCCGTAATCAAATGGAAACTGAAAGTGAAATGATTCAATTTTTCCGTAATTTCGTTAAATTTGTAAAATTTATTTCAGGTCGATTATTTTCCACTCAATTACTGAATTTTTATGTCATTTTATTTTCTACTAGGAATATTTTAAATACGAAAATTCAGCTGTGAAATGGAAAAAATGGAATTTCAGTTTGAATTTCATTATTCATTTTCTCGAGATATCTCGGAAGCCAAGTAGATATGGCAATTTGTGTAAGGATTTTTCCTCCCGAGAGAATTCAGATTTACTAAAAAGGTTTGCATAAATATTCCTCTATCTCTTTTCCATCGTCAGATCTTCAAGAGAAACTGATCACGAGAGAAATTGATTTATCTTGTCATTGAAAATGTCTCAGAATGTATGAGAGATAACGAAATCTTTGGAATCACCTTTTTTGTAGCTCTGATTCGCCTTGAGAATGAAGAATCCCTCAAAAATTCTCGCACATCACATTTTTTTCTCTCCACTACTGATTTAGTTTTCCTCAATTTTATTCATATTTTTATGAACTTTATGCAATCGGTACAAATTTTCATTGAAATCATTGTAAAATATGGAATTTTTCATGAGCATTTGGATTCGGGGAATTCCCACCGACTTTCTATTATTTAATTTTCTTTTTATTTTTCATTAATCTACTATTTTTTTATCAATTCATTCGTTCCTGTATAATTAGTACTTAATATTCGGTTGAATAAATGCTGCTACTTCGAATTTTTTTCTTTTAAATACTGTAATATGAGTATTAATATACAAACTATACAATAATAACAAGTTTTTATTAATGCAAAAAACTTGCAAAAAAAACAGTAACTTCTCATTACTAAAAGGGCCATTTTTTTTTTCGTAATCTTAGAGTTATAAATCACATTTTGCATTTTTCTTGTTTTAATATTTAGTCAATTCAACTTTTAAGAACAATGATCAATCGAATATTAGATTAGAATATTAAATAGAATATTTAGTTTCATTTCCTCTCTTTCCTCGTTTTTTTTTCTTCTCTCAAAAAATCTAAAAAGATTTTTCAGGTACGTACCTAATTACTTTTGCCCAGTTAACTCTCAATCAATTTTTCAAGCGTTCTTCAGTTATTTCATTAATTTTTTAGTTTTTCTTCGTGGATTCTGCTCATACTTAATTAATATATATCTTTTTTTTTTTAATTCATATTTATACAGTTGAATGCAGCACCAACTGGAAGGACTGTGAATTATTATTTTGAAATTGTTAGAATGTCAAAAAATATTTAAATAAGGAATGATTGAATACAATAATTTTTTCCTTCACATTCACTTTCATTAGTTTTAAAGTGCGTTATTTAGCGAAATAAAATAAGTTTTTTCATAGATTTTTTTTTTGTTCTTTTCTCATTGTCGAATTTTTGGAAAAATGTCAGAGGAGATATAGAGATTAGGAAGTTAAAGTGTGATTTCTACTAACAAAATATGTAAAAAATGAAATTTTACTCGGAATTAATGAAAACAGTTTATAGTTCAGTACTCAAATGATGGAACGGGATGAGCCGAAAATCAGCGTTAATTCGGCTCCAATCGAATATCTCATAATCTAGAAGAGATGAGAACAAATCTGCTAGAACTGTTTTCCCAGAGAAAAAGAAGCCCTAATACAAAAGAAAAAATTTGTTTAAAAACGTTTCTAAAAATTTTTCTCTACCATCTATAGATCCCGAGATATTTTGAAGATAAGATTAGGCAGCTCTACCAGAGTTAGATTTTTCAAAAATATCTCGGGATTCATAACAGATAGAGAAAAGTTCAGCATGATATTATTCTAGTTCCCATTATTCGCAACAAAAAGTATCTCCACAAAATTTTCTCTATCTCGTTCAGATTCTGAGATATTCCACTAACCCAGAAGCCACAAGAGTCAAACTGCAATGTATAGTGTTTCAAAATATTCCGAAACTTACTGGAGATGGAGAAATCTTCGTAATAACTTTACAAAAGATGTCCAGAAAGATTTTCTTATCTCCCCCAGATGCTAAGATATTTCCAAAGAAATACTCCACCACAAAATTACATTTCAATCCACAATGCAAACTTTTAAATTCTCCAAATTCATATAAAACTCTCCAAGCATCCCTGCCTGTAGAATTGAATTGCAAGCATCTAACTATAAGTATATTTCAATTAATAGGAAGGCAGAACATTTGTTTCAACAATTTCTTCCCCGAATTATCTTCCTCCACATCATTAATTCCGTCATAATCATCATCTCTCTCTTCATTCAAATTACCATTATTGTTAGCAGTATTGCACACAATACCAATATCCTCAATTCTCAAATCATACTGTAACTCTGGTTTATCATAACCAATTAAACACCGTGAATTACTTAAATTATTATAATTATTGTGATCATAATAATAATCGTCATGATAATAATAATGTGACGATAAATTACGTAAATCACAATGATTTGTGCCAATGTAAATAGTTCCATGTTCTTTAAAATTTAATGATTCAAATCTATTATTTAATTCACAAGTATCATAATAATTTTTTAATAAATTTGTTCCATTGTATAAATAATTTTCATGATAATCATAATCTGATGATGTTTCATGTCACACGCAATCCTCCAATGACATGAGTAATGGATTGACATACTCAAAGCCTTCAAATTCACTTTGATCAATTTTATCAATGACTCGTGGATCATCTGGTGTTAAATGTACCGGTTCATCGGTAAATTCTGGTGGAAAATTAGCTAAATCACGATCAGAATCTAAACGTGGCTTGTACGGTGGTGTTACTTGCTTTTGTTCCAACATTTCCCAGTCAATTGCTTTGAAAAATGGATGACCAACGATATCAGCAAATGCTGATGTACCACGTGAGCATCCAAGCCTTTCAGTTGGATCTTTACATAAAAATCCTTTGAGTACTGATGCTGCTTTAACTGACAATGAACGTGGTATACGTATTGTTTTTTGTAATATAACTTGAAATAAATAATCTTCTGTATTTTGATCTGGATTTTCAGATGCACCGGCAATATCAAATGGACTGCGTCCAGCTAACATTTCGTATAGCAATACACCAAGTGCCCACCAATCAACAGAAAAACTGTAATCTTCACCGCGTAATATTTCTGGTGCTATGTAATTCGGTGTACCACAAAAAGTTGCAGTTGTATCACCCTCACGGACACCCTCTTTGCACATACCATAATCAGTTAGTTTTACGTGTCCCTCGTGATCAAGTAGTACATTGTCCAATTTCAGATCACGATAAATTATTCCTGGAAATTTAATATTTCGTTCTTTAGAAATGCAATTTAGTAGTTAAATAATGGAGGCACATAAATCGATAAAGTTTCTACTCATTATTTCGTAGTTATCTTGGAAATTACTGGGTTCAAAGGAAAATATCATGAATTCTTTTTTGTAGAGGATTCTGTGAAATACAATTAAACGTTTCCTGATAAATTCTTGTGTATCTCAATTTTCCAAGATATCGTCAAAATAAACGGAAAGTCAAGTCTTTGACTTATGTTACTTCACTATTCATTTCCCTTCGGGCTATTCGTGGGTTTACTAGTTTTCTGAGAATGAAAATTTCAAGTTATGAAGGAGGAGTGCAGGGAAGAGAGAATGGAGGAAGAGAATAGATGGGAACATTTTCAATTTTAGAGAGTTTGAATAAATTGAATAAGGGAGGGCAAGGAAAGATTTGATCTTCAGATACGTTTTGTGGAATATGTCGAAATCTGTGGGGAATTGGAAAATTTTCCATGGGATCTTTATTATTGAGGAAAATTAGAGTTACAAAGAACTTTATGATAAAAATTTCTCCTCTCACTTGGATTTGAAGATATTTTCGAAAAACGTTATAAATCAATTTTTCCCTAGAGACCAGTTCCTTCAAAGAAAAGAAAAATTCAAGCGAAATGGAGGTACTTTTATCGCAACATTTCTCATAATTCCCATTTTTCCCAATAAAAATAATCTCACAAAACATTTATCTCCTTTATTCACCACGATATGGCATAGAAATTACTTTTCAAATTCGACTTGTTTCATTTTAACTTCACGGCTGAATTACTTCCACTCTATTATACCTCGTGATATGGAAGGAGAAAAGTTTTTTTTCCAAACTAGAATTTATTTCTCACAATACCCCAAAGATTGGAAAAGTGGCATAAAGCAGTATCATATAATTTCCAATAATTTCATTGAAAAACTTGAGTAAAAAACATAGAAAAAAAAAAAAAAATCTTTTACCTTTTTCATGTAAAAAGTTCAAGGCGAGACTTATTTCAGCGGCATAAAATCTTGCATGTTCCTCGGGAAGACGACGTTGTCTCTGCATGTGAAACATCAAATCACCACCACGTACAAATTCAATAACGAAAAATAAACGCGATGGTGTTTGGAAGCATGAGTGTAATCCAACTAAAAATGGATGATTCGATGCTGTTTCAAATACATGTTTTTCTGTTTGTACCCAATCAATATCTTCATCATCAGTAACTAATGCTTTTTTAATAACTTTCATAGCATAAATTCTCTTTGTTTGTTTCAATTCAACCATAAGTACTTTGGCATAGGATCCACGTCCGATAACACGAATTAATTCAAAATCATTAAGTGAATACTGTCTTTGCATTTCACTCGAGCCATCTGCACCACCTATGGCATCAAGTGCCAATTCCTCTCCATCTTCACTTCCGGAACCTAGAGAATAATATTAACCAATGAATTATTCAGTTGTTTGGATTGAGCCAAGCTGGGGGATAATTAATGCAGCAGGGAATTGAGAAAACTGAGGCTAGTTAATTCCGGTTCATCGGTTTTCGCAGATTATCTTGGAATCTAAAGGAGCTAAAGGAATTTTGTGCAAAGAACTCTCTTGTAGATGGTAATCAGAGCTACAAAAAAAAAGTCAGTACACAAAAAATATTCCAACTCACGTATTATTTAGAAAGAAAAACGGATGGAAGGAAAATACAGCAGAGCAGTGGAAAAGTAAATGGTGAAAAATTCCACAAAGTTTTTTTTACGACTATCTTTGAATTGAACAGGTTTAAGGGAAAATGGCAAGAGACGTTTTTCGTGCAGAATTTTAGAGGCTACGGAAAATGTTCCTCGATCCATCTATTCGTCTAAGCCACGTTATTTACGAGATATTCTCAAAGTAATCTACACGTAACGTTCGATTCCGCGTATTGACCCATTCGAAATTTTGAAAATATTTGAGAGAAAAATAGAGTTATTATTATAATAATCTTTTCCGTAATCATGATTTATTCCACAAAAGTCAATTCCTCACGGGAGGAATTCTATGAATAGAAGGAGGATACGACAATTTCAATTTCATGTAAAATGCATCTCAGAAACAGAATAGAAATCGAAAAATTTTCCTAAATATCTTTTCGTTGAGAAAAATCAACTTCAAAAAAAAAAATTACTCTAAAAAAATTTCGCTGTTTCAGACGAACAGATTTTCGCGCTGAATTGCAAATCGATGAAACGTAATAAGCATTTGTTTTCATTGAGTACTTATTATGCACTTACGTCTACGTGCTGGTTCTTCAATAACGGAAGATTCAGCAGTTTCATCGTCCAAGTGTCCTGTTGGACTGCATTGCGGTGAATCTGGCTGAGCCTGATCCCCATTGCGGTCACTAGATGAATGATCTGGTGTATGTGGTGGTTGCTGTTGCTGTTGGAGACTCAGACATGGTTTTCGCACGACTTTATGACACTTTTTGTGTACGAGAAGCTTACACTGAATGCACTTGAAGCCCTGGCGTCCCAGGCCCCAAATGCGGTCTTGGCAGAAGGCACAGAATGCTCTCTAATTGAACAAAGAGACAAAATAAATTAATCGTCACTAAAATAACTCTACTTGGTCTGAGCACTTTGCAAATATCTTTGAACCGAGTGGGTTTAGACGAATTTGCAAGAGACTTTTTTTTATAGATAATTTAATGATCTACGAAAAAAAAATCTCATGATAAATTGTTCTAAATTCAACTGTTTTAACTTATTCGCAAAATTAACTACAAACTTCAAAAATCATCTCGTATCACTACTACAATAGTTTACTTTCAACTCACTCGATTGAAACGTTTTGCCTGAAATATGTGACCATTGACTCTGTACAATTTCCGCCATCGTCGAGCTCCACGTCTATAAATACTTCCTACAATAATGAAAAAAAAATTAATTTAATTGACTCTATGTATTCTACAGTAATGATAATTTAAATTAAATGATAAATAATTTTTAGAATAAAATTCAATCTACCAAAGATGAAAACAAACATTTTTATCGAATTACTTTCTGACTTTGAATTGAATTTACGTTGCTTCAATGTAAATTTACAATAGGATAATATTGTAAATGGGAACTATTGAATTCATCAAACAAAACATTTTCATTCACTAAATTCTCTCTGTATATACAAAACAATTCAGTTTAATGTGAAAATTTTGAAATTCATAAATGGATAGAGTCTATAAATATTATCATTGTTCTACAATCGAATTTGGAATTAAGCCAGATGAACAAGTTTCGTATATTACTTTTCAAATAATAATAATTCATCGTTAAATGGTTGAAGTAATAATCATTAAATATATATTCAAACTTTTGGTAATTGATTATTATTAGAATTTCAATAAAAACATTCATTACATCATTTATTATCATTGTTATGAACTTACTGTCTTCGCCCTGGCATGGCATACCCGGTGCTGGTGGTACATTTGGGAAAACTAGAACAATAAATGTACAGAGAAGAGCAATTAGCATTAATTTAATGGTAATAATTATAGTTAGCGCCAACAAGTCAATGCATAAATTTATTTCTAAGTGTATTTCTGTACAGATTATCTTCGTATTCATATCTATCATTGGATTTTTTTTTTTAATTTGACAATAATTCGGAATAATTGAGATTAACTGGGGTAGAATGGGTTTGGAGATTTCTTACAGATAGAATTTCGAAAATCGTGTCAATTGATAGTCAGCGAAATTTGAGCTGAAAAATATTTTCCCTCAAAAAATAGAGAATAACTGAGAATTGAAAAATATTTTTTTTCTTCCAACCATTTTGAAAAATTGAAGAAAAAAAAGATAAGTCACTCTCAATTTACATCGATTATTTTCAAGAAAATTTCAAAAAAAACCGCAGACATATGGAATTTTTCACAAAGATCTTTTTTGTAGATATCTCCAAAAAACTCCAAAATTAAAATCCAAAAAATAATAATCCACTCAAGCTTCAAATATCCGGATAATTCTCAACGGCCTATTCTGCCCCTCATTCCCCTTGACAACGATGTCAATTAAAATAACCGATAATCGTATTAAAACACAGGAAAAAAATTTAATTGAAAATTTTAATGAACTCATTTACTTGCTAAATCATAAATAATACCTGACTCCAGAGACCTTGATGGTTATTGAAGCCCATAAATAGTCCATGATATAAATCAGGATAACCGAACATTATCGGTATCCTGAATATCATATCATTATTATCAAAGCTCATTGTGTTCAACAAAAAAAAAAAATTAAGTAGAAGAGAAAAAAAAATTCACTAAATCATGAAATAATTATAAGAATTATAATTAACTTTGATTAATAGATGATGTTTAAAATATATATTTTTTTTCTTCAACTAAACACGCAATGCTACATATTATATTATGAACTATGAGCAGTAACAGTACTGACAACAAAATAATACGTAATTTCAATCTGTCGATTTTATCAAGGCTTATCTCTTTTCCCCTTAACCGGGAATCGAGTCTTAATTTTTACTGATGAAAGAGTGATTAAAAAAAGTTGAAAACTGTGCTGACCTCGATAGGATGTTTTTCTTTCTTTCATTTTAAAAGAAACCACGAAATTAGAAGATTTTAATTGAAGTGAATTTCGTTGAGTCTACAGTGAAAAGGTTTTTTTTTTGTTTCGTTTTACTTGAGTGTGTGATCTCATGTTGATTTTATATTTAAAGCGTGGGTGGTAATAACATTAGCATTAATCCAAAGCAGTGCCTTGCAGTACATAGATATGAGATTCTGTATCATAAATCATGCATCAAGAAAGAAAGAATTAAATGGATTTGCAGTGGAGTAAAAAAGTAAAGATAAATCCATTTCACTTGTTTTTTTTTTTAAATATCCTTAAATGTAAGGGGGATGAAGAATAATGCGAGGAATTTTTTGCAGAGAAGAATCAAAGCTATGAAGAAAAAAGGTTGAGATGAAAATTCTCTTTCTCCCTCAGATCCCGAGATATTTCGAAAAAACTCGGGTAACGAGAAAATAGTAACGATGGGTGAAACAAATTGAGTTTTTTCTTTAAATATCGCGAAATTCAAGCGAGATATTAAAAATCTCATAATGACCCTTGTTCAATTTTTCCACTAAAAGGAATCGCAATAGCAAAAATTTTCGTATTTTCGATGAATTCCGAGATATTTGAGAGAAACAGATTTCGTCGATCAAAAGAGAAACTGCAGGGAATTTCACGGAATAAATAAAATTTCATTATGTTCATGGGAGAAAGAGAGGGGGAGTATTAAAAAATGTATAAAGAAATAGGATGTCTATAGGTTCACGAAAGGAATGAGAGTGCGCATCTCGGTGAAACGGAGCGCCACCGAGAACTTATCCGCCTAATGTGACCTAATACTGCCATGCGTATTCGACCACGCCTGTTTTTTTCGTATTTTTATTTATTAAATTTAAAGCACAACTCTCAACATTGAATATGATTATCTTAGAAGTTGAAGAATTTACTCTGCCCTATGGCGCAGCCAAAATCTTATTCAGATCACAGGATCGCGTGATCTCTGCGGCAAAATTGATTTCTTGTTTTTACTTATGCTATTTTTTTTTGGTCTTGTGACCCCAAAGAAACAGCAGCAAGCTGTGGCGAGTTTTTATTCTATTTTATTAAAAACAGATGTTGTTTGATCGAAAGCAAAGTAATATGAGGTCTATGCTGTCTGGACTATATTCCCTGCGGTTCTAATTAAACGGACGAGTCATAAATTCAGAATTGGTGACATGAAATGAGAGCTATCATTGGTTTTAATGAAACGTCTCGGAATCTGATGGAAATGGGGAGATTTCTGTCAGAATGTTTTTTCTAGTTCTGATTCTTCTTCTATAAAAAGAAAAATCATAATGAAAAATTCTCTAGCTCTCGGTGTTTTTCAGAGGTTTCGGAAAAACTCGAAAGAAAGGAAACCAAGTTGCTTGAATTTGCGAGTTTTTGCGGAATATCTCGGAGCTGAAGATAGAGAAATTTTTAGGGCACTTTTTTTTTAGGGAAAAGTTAGAGCTGCAAAAAATGTAAGTATCTCACGATTTATTGAGGCAAGTGAGTCATCTAGTTTTTCCGGAATATCTCGAAGCTTATTGGAGATGGAGAAATTTTCATAATGACCTGTTTTGTAGCTCCGATTGTGTTCTACAAAAACGGTCATTATGGAAATTCAGCTATGTCGCTTAGATTTCGAAGTATTTCGTGATACCCTCAACGTGAAATACTCTCATTCAGTTCTACTACACGACTGGAAAATTAATTTCTTATTAGTTTCAAAAATATCTCTGGATCTGAGAGAAATAGGTGCATTTTCATGATCTTTTATATACGAAAGAATTATAGAACATTCCCTATCCTTCTTCAAATTCAAGATATGGTAAACAAACAGCATCTGACTCATCTCTTGATTTTCTCTTTCACCCCGAAAATTTTCCCCCTTCGTAAGATAAGAAGCAAAGAAACTGGGAATTCGTAAATTCGGAATGAAAAAATTAATTTCCGAATTTACTGTAATACAAAAATAATAAAAGGTAATACAAATATGCAATAATGTGCTGAACATTGATAGAATGCGACAAATAAAATAGTAGATTTTTTTTTTTTTCATTTGGGTATGAAGAACATACCCCATGTGATGTTAGTTAGGCCAACTTGTGGGGCATAGGGAGGGCGTGGTGTAGTTGGATAATATTCAGATGCAATTGATGACATAGAAGTGCCAGGATCAGCTGGTTGAGAACAGGGTCCATGAATAATACAACTACCAATTCCAGATAAACTCGTTCTGCTTGATTCATAAATAACTTCTGGTACAATAATTTCATCCTCCAGTTCAATATCAGTAGCATCATCATCTGGATGATCAGATCTTTCTGATCGCATTGATCTGTGTCCTTTGAGACGACGATCAAGCGATGATGTTACAGCAGCACCAGTTGACATTGACGAATGATAAATAGCATCAGTATGTAACAATTCCTGACAATGTGCCTCATGTTTTTGTCCATAAGCACCATGCAGACCAAGTGCTATATTAGGCTGTTCATATTCAGCTGAATCACTGCCTGGTGATGGTGGATAATTGCTTGTACTAGGTCGTCCAATGAGTCTCGATGAAAGTGTAAATTCATTTGGTAAACTTGACGATCCACCAGTTGACGTTGAGCTCTCTATCAAAGCTGGTGTTCTTCTGCCAGCAGCAACAGCAGCTGCTGCAGCAGCAGCAGCTGAATAAGTATAAAATCCACCACCTTGTGTACTCAATAATTGACTGCTATCATCAACAGTTAAACCACCAATATCAGCCTGTGAATTTGAACAACTCTGTACACCAATAACTTCACTTGGTGTTTGATACTGTGGCTGAGATGATTTATCTTTCTCACGACGTGGTGAACGACCACGATCACTCACCGATGTTGCGCTCCAATAACCCCAGGCCATTTCAATTAAATCACTGAATAAAGATTAATTCAGCAAGTTTACCTTCCACCAAGTTGTGTTGCTTTTTTATATTCTCTAAATTTTCGTTTGAGGGCTGCAGCAATTCTCTGCGCCACTCCTATATTTTCGCCCACTCGTACGTGCCACCACTGCCGGCTATGGTCGATCGATCTTCCAGGTTGGTGTTTCTTCCCTTTTTTTTTAGGGATTTTTCATTTATTATGTATCGAAGAGTTATCGGTTAACAGGTGCACAGTTGATGGATCATCTCTGATTGTTAAAGTTAATTTATCTAATTTAAATTTTCAAGTCTAAAATTGTGAAAAAAAAATTTGTTATCAAGTTTGACGTTTACTCTAATTTTTTTTTGCAAATTTAATCTTATTTTAAACTCTAAATTTTTTTAATTCTGCTATTTAACGAAGCTCACACTTGGAATACTATCATGCCCGTTGAATGGCTATCGACTGCGGTTCGAGAATGTAACTTGGGTGCCGCCGCCCGGCGCAATACTCAGGAGCTGCGCAAACTCCGGGCTTTTCGATAATAAAGGGGCAAAAAAACGGAGAAACATTGAGTTTTTTTTTTATCCTTTTTTTTTTGGGTGATTTTTTGAGGTGTGTGGTGTTAAGGTTTCAGGTGGGATTCAGATGGGATTTAATAAATTTAATTTAAGGTGTGTGGGAAGTGGGTTGAATTGTCATTCGAGGGGTGAGGCTCAAAAGCGAGGGTGGAATCGGGGCTTTTTGGAGGTGACCAAAGGTGTCAAGGTTTTTGGGACGATCTTTTGTATCTGGGAACGTGTGATAGGAGGGGAGAAATGTATATTTGTGTATGTATGTGTGAATGAGGAGAGCCTTAGGCGTGGCCTTTGTATTAACCGTCTGTGTCATTAATGATAGTCCAAGAGATTTCTCATCGCGAATAATACAATGAAATGGGTAAATGGAGTCTGAATAGTTCGAGATTTTTTTTTTAGTCATATGAGATTGAATGGGCTGAAAGTACTCCTTTGAAAATATTTTGGAATGGCAGGAAGAATTTTTGGGGATTTTTTTTATCAGAAAAATGAGAGCTGAAAATAATGCTCTTCTGGGAAATTGCTCTAGCTCTCTCGGATATTGAACTATTCTACTAGAGGAGATAAATTCATTCAAGCTTATATCTACAAAAAAATGTTACAACGAAAATTTCTCTATCTCCTCCAGATTCCGAGAGAATTTTTAAAATAAATACATTGAAATATCTCGGAAAATAAGAAAGATGAAGAAATTCTCGTTATGATCTTTTTCATATTTTTTTCTTTTTCTGAACAACAAAAAAGGTTCTCGAAAAAAATCTCTACCTTTCTTCGTTCTCAAGATTTGAAAACAAAAAATATTTCAAATTCGTGAAATATGATTTTATTCCTTCACCATTGAAATTACTGTTTTATTCTAAAATTGAATGCTGAAGAAATCGATTCAAAACATGTATTCATCAGCTAGATTCTCTACATTAATTTTGCAAAAAAATCTCACCCAATTTTCAACAAATAAAAAATTTAAAAAAAATCATCTAAATTCATAAAATTTACTCACCATGTATTGTTATTCCCGTATCCTTCTCAAGTTCATAAATGCGAAGGGCTTCATCTAATTCTTGCTGTGATGCTATGCGACACGGATCACCCTCATCATCGACCCACTTCATAGTGAATTGATCTCCCCCGTTACCGCCTGCCACACCAAATCCGCATATCGTCCGCATTTCCTCCCGCAGACTGTCAACCGTTATGCTCGGTGTGATGTATGTTATCTGGACCTCGCTGTTAATTTTAATGTGCATTAAAATTTTGCGATTTTCATAATTGATTGCCGTAATGAATTTAGGGCAGCAGGATGATCTAATTGCGCATTGAGACCAGTCTTTATAAATTATTGCGGAATCTAAGCGAAATGATGGAATTTTCGAAAAAAAAAACTTTTCTGCAAACTTTTTTTTTTGCAACAACAAATGTTCTTCCAAAAATTCGGTCATCTCGCTCAGATTTCGACATATTCCGTAAAAACTCAGGAAAGGGAAAGAAAATGAGATCAGTCGATTTCACTTTGAGTTTGGTTTTTGAATTCAATGAATTGTTTTCAAATCTGAGGAATTTAGTGAAATCTTCATAACGAATTTTCTTTCTTATTGCGAAAGAAAAGCTCTAAAGAAAAGGTCTAAAGTAAAATAAAGTTGTCTCATTTTGGTTTTTTTTCTCGAATTTTTTCATGAGATATCTCGAAATATGTAGGATATACGAGAACCTGTGAAGAGACCTTTTTTGTAAAGACAAGTCAGAGCTGAAAAAAAAGGTCTACACACAATTATCTTTCAAAACGCAACAAGTTGGAAGAACTAGCTGAATCAAATCCACTCTGAGATTATTTTTTTTTAAGGATGCCTTCGAAATTGAGAAAGATAAGAAATATCCTTAGATGACATTTTTTGTAGCTTCATTTTCCCTCTACAAAAATTCATCTGTGTTTCTTAGATTCCTAGATATCTCAGAAAAATTCAGAAATAAATGATAAAAGAATGAAAATCAATTTGATTATCCTCAGTTTTTATGGAATTTCTTTAGATTCAAGTGAAATAACGGGACTTTCTGAATTGCCTTTTTTATCCCAATTGATATCTACAAAAAAGTTCCTTTGAAAAAATCTTTCAATTTCCTTCCAATCCTAACATATCTCCCAATGAATAAAAAAATTTAAACTCTTCGAATAAATAAATGAATTATTTCAGGGTTATACGATTCCACTGAAACCAACTTCAGAATTTATTCATGCAATTCCCCACAATTTCTCTACACTCACTAATTAAATTACGTAAAGAAGTAAAAAAAAAAATAATATTTACCCATTATAAACAATTTTAACTCTAATATCAGCATTATCACTAGTTTGCGTAGGCATTTTAGCTTTGAAGGACCTCACCACCTTGCCTGAAACAAAAACAATAATTCCCATGAACAAGAGAAAAAAGTATGAAAAAAAAAAAAAAAACCACCAACAAAATTCACTACAAAATTTTGCCTAAAATCTCAAATACCAAAAATATTATTCATTCTCCTCAACAAAAATAACCAATAAAATCACATTTTTCCATCACTTTATCAACAACGAATTAACCAAAAAAAATTGTTCATATAATTTATTTAAATTCAGTGAAACTTTTAACACCTAATCGTTTCATACATTACGTACAATTCCTACACATACCTACGTACATACACATACATCCGTACATGAAAAAAGAAAAGAAAAAAAAAACGAATCAAGAATAAAACGTTAAAAATAGAAAAAAATACAATTTTTAAAATATTAGTTTCAATAATAAAATAATTTTAACGATCCATTATTATTATCAAATTTCACACACTAACACAATTATTTAATTCATGACTATTTTAACAAATAAACAAAGTCAAATTTGACGCTCAAACACGACGCTTGCGTATGAAAATGCCTTTAAATTTTAATTCCACCAGTTTTGTTTCATGTGAAACAATACAAATGGTTAAAAATGTATGACTCAAGTAATGAGCCAACCATCGTTCTTATTTCATTTAGTTTTGTTTGATCTCAATTGAAAAGAATTCGAATGAGTGTTAAATTGGTAATAATGAATGTACGTGAAAGAGAGTGAGTAAGATGGTCCTATAAAAATTGTAAATAAAGAAGAACGTACCAAATAAAACCGGACAACGTCAGAATGAATTAGTGCAAGTTTATGATTGTTGCTCGGGGGGAAAAAAAAAATATACTTTTTTTTTTTTAATTGGCAAATGACGCTCGTGTCTCACTCGCCTGTGTTGGGCGAGTTTTTTAAGGTTCTGTGTGAGATCATTCCGGTGGATTCACAACTGACGAATCATGGGAGGGGATGGAGTGATGCGATTGGCTGATGAGAGTCGCTCGTATGAAAAGCCGCAAATTTTTGTGTTTACCAGTTATTCTTAACCTCGGAATTTGCTAATTGTTTTTAATTATTTCAATTGTTGTGGAGCATGTCGAGGGCTCGGGTGGATTGTGAAAATGTGTTTCAAGACGTCAGGCATGCATTTCCTATTTTGGATGGAAAGGTAAAGCTGATAATTTCATTTTTTTGAAGTGGCGGCAATTTTGAGACACTTTGTTTTTCAAAAATTTCGCAAAAAAAGAGAAATTGCTAAAATTTGGTGCAAATCGTTTTTATAAAGTCTCTACAGAAAAAATTATTATTAAAAGTGCTCTATCTCACTTGGACTCCGAGATATTTTGAATAAACTAGTGTCAATATGAGAATCTAGAGAAATGTCAAAAATAATTCCAATCAAATAAATTATTATAAAAAAAATTCCCCAAGAAATTACACTTTTAATTTTTTGTTCCTTAGAAATTTTGTATTTTTTATTTCTTAGAAAAACAATTCATATTTAAAAAAATTAAAATTGTCAGATTTCTGCTATTTTCAATATCATGACTGTTTTACCTACAATTTTTGAATTATTCTGTTTTCACAGGTTCAAAGTGAATGTACTGATGACGATTATTTGAGCATAGTAGAAGAAATAAGAAGCAGGAATTTGTGTGATCACGTTATAACACTCGTAATTGAAGAAATCAAATATTACATCAGGCAAAAGGTTGCTCCAGCCTTCTGGTCAAAATTTGTGAGCACACTCAATGAGGAACATGGATTCGAACAGTTCAGAAGTGCTGTTGACGATCTCTACTCGAGTTTACTCGAGTTTCTACCTCTGTTGAAACGTTTGGAGCAATTGTCACAATTCCATGAATCACAAAATGTATTTACGAATCAATCGACGAATATTCTTGCACAATTCAAATTAATCGTTAGATCTACATTGCTGAGTCAATTGCCAGTTGCTCATGATGTGATTATCGAGCAATTTTACAAAATTGCATTAAATGTTTTTTGTAATACTGATTCATTAACGATTGGTAATTTTTCTGCCTTATAACAAAAAAATATTTACAGGTCAATTCGATTCTCTAATGATTTTTTTATTTTTTATTGAATATCTTTGAATCTATGAGAGATAGAGAGTTCTTGTGGGGACTTCTTTTTTCAAAGGAAAGGCATAGCTACAAAAAAGATCTTCACAAGAATTATCGTATCTGCCTTTCGTTCTGAGATATTCTACAAAATCCAAAAATTCATTGAGTCACTTCGTTGAGACATTTCTACTGATTTGCATATGAAATAATTGAATTAGCTCTATTTCTCCCGCAGATTCAGGAGGATTGACTTCATCAGAATGTGCTGGATGTAACAAAGAAGTTGACAGCTGTCAATGTCAAATGATTGTCTATATGTTTCACGAGACGAATCGTAAATTAATTGAATTAGAATTACTTGAGAGACTTGTTGGTAATGTTTTGACTTTACTCATTTACGTGAGGATTAGGGATCATGTACATAAAGTTTGCGACAGGTCATTCGATGTTTCTCAACTCGTGCCATTGGAAACTGTAAGTGAATTATTTGCCAAGAACATTGTTTTTCGAAATTAAAGTAAAATTAACTCTTTTAAAGATAATTTCGGATAGAAAATATCCGTGAGAATTGATTTTGGAGTACTTTTCCTAAGCCTGCATTTCTTTCAATGAAAGAATCCACTTATTTTTTCTTATACACCACTTTTTTACTTGACCACTGAATCAATAAATGCTCTTCATTCTAGTGGCTGGAAACAGTTGTCCTGAGCTGGCTCACGCGGATATTTTCCGGTGGCTCAGCAAAGTCAGTGTCTCTCGATGCTAAAATACGTGATGCAATTTTCAAATTCAAACGGAAACTTTCCTACTACCTCTACGAGACCTACACAAATATAAGAATCTCTCAATTATTCAACATTATAATTGAATATCCGGACTCTCAACCAGCTATAGATGATCTCAGAGTTTGCCTGGAGCGTACAGATCTGAGAAAATCATTGATAACTAGTCTGCAAGATGCATTAAAAACGAGGCTGCTTCATCCGGGTGTTAATACTCCGGACATCTTAACAGCTTACATTGCAGCTATCAAAGCACTCAAGCAGTTGGATCCAACTGGAGTGCTCTTGGAGACTGTGACAGAGCCGATTAAGTCGTACTTGAGAAGCAGGAGTGATACAGGTCTGTATCTCATTTATGCATCTGATTCAATATAGGGGAGAGTGGGGCATAACGGACCTTCATAGTCACATGATTAAGGAATTTTTCTCGGAATGAAGGATTCAACGAAAAAATCTGAAAAAATTTGAGTAAATCCTCCAACATATGTATGTTGTTTGTAAATTTTTTCAGATTTTTCGAAGCAACCGCTGCTTTTTAAAAAAATCTCGAGGCATCTCATCTTTTGGGTCCATTTTGCCCCACTCTCCCCTAATTGAAAATTGAAAGAAATAACCAATTTTTTTATTAAAATCTCAAAAACTTGAAAAAGTAAGAGGAAATTGAGAAAAAAATGAGGGAAAAGGAAAATCGCTGAAAATTTTTTGAGATGATCTGTGGTTTTTCACGAATATCTCTAAAACTAATGCAGATAGTTTCAGATAATTCTTTATTGGCAATAATTCCTATAATATTTTTTTCTTCCAGTTCGTTGCGTCGTCAGCGGCCTCCTGGACGATTTCCCCAGTGACCTAGCGGATGAATTAGTAAAAGGTGAATCACTCCAATTGGACGATGGTTCAGTAGACGAGGAGAATGAAGACTGGGAGAAATGGATGCCAGATCCAGTTGACGCAGATCCCTCCAAATCCAATCAAAGAAGAATGTCCGACATAATATCAATGCTAGTCAATGTTTACGGCAGTCAGGATCTATTCGTCAATGAGTATCGAACTCTTCTAGCTGATCGCCTCCTCTCACAGCTGAATTACCACACAGATCGTGAAATCCGTCACTTGGAACTATTAAAGAGACGATTTGGAGAAAATCAACTGCATTACTGCGAAGTTATGCTAAAGGACATTTACGATTCCAAGCGAATCGATGGCTTGATCCAGACAAATCCGAATTACACAGCCGAGGAAGAATGTTCATCGAGTACTTCCGGATTTTCCACGTCTGCGTTAATATTATCGGCGCAGTTTTGGCCGCCATTTAAAGAAGAATGGAAACTGGAACTCCCAAAATTTGTGCAGAAACAACTGGATAAATACGTAAAAACCTTTGAAACTCTAAAAGGCAACAGAACATTGTGTTGGAAGCCACATCTTGGCAATGTAAATCTTGAGATTCAACTAAAGGATAGAAAAATTGATATTAATGTTACACCAATTCACGCAACAATTATCATTCATTTTCAAGAGAGAAATCAATGGGAACTCGAGGAACTTGCTACAGTTATGCACGTTCCACCGACGATTTTGAGGAGGAAAATTTCATACTGGGTGTCACAGGGCTTGCTCAAGGAAATGGACAATGATGTCTTTGTGCTGCAAGAAGAGAGCACGACGAAAAATAGATCAGTCGCAGAACACTGTGTTGAGGAGGAGGAAGTCGAGAGTGCAATGGCAAGTGCCAGTGATCAGAGAGAAGAGGAGTTACAAGTTTTTTGGAGCTACATTGTTGGAATGTTGACGAATTTAGATTCAATGCCACTGGAACGTATTCATCAGATGCTGAAAATGTTTGCATCGCAAGGCCCTGGTGCTGTTGAGTGTGGATTACCTGAGTTAAGACAATTTTTGGATAAGAAAGTTAGAGAACATCAGTTGTTGTTCTCTGGGGGATTGTACAGACTTCCTAAAATTTGAATAAAATGATGTTTTGATTAATTAGAAACAAGGATTGTCACCTAAGAAATTTTCATTATATTGTCAATGTCTTCGAATTGGTGGAATTAAAGGGAAAATGTCAAGATACCCTTTTTGCAGAGACTTTCATTTTCCCAAAGAAAGGTTTCTTGATATATTTCCGTAAACCTAATAGTTTATGAGATATTTTCAAAATAATCTACATTTAAATTACGACCTCACCTGTTTCATCATTTCAGTACCGAAGTGTCGGATAAGAATGACGATGGAAAGGTTTCAACCAAGCAGATAAATAACAACTCAATAGCAAAAATGATCTCATTGTTCATCTATCGATATGAAAAAGCGATTCATTTTCCCATATTGATAGATTTGAATTTATTTTTTGAGCTTCTTTTTCTTGTATAAAATAAGGAATTTCAATAATGGAGGTAAAGATTTTTTCAACTATTACATGAGGAGACACGTTTCATTGGCCTGGACCGGAGAGTGATTTGTCCATGAACTTCTTCTTGGCGAAGCAGAGCCACCATTTACTTGGTTTTCCATTGTCGCAGTAAACTTTTTCAACGAGACGCGCTGCTGTTTCTTGCCTTATCTGTTGTAAATATTGTCTCAGTGTATCTGAAATTATTATTACTCTCATTAATTAACGAAATTAATTTCTAACATCGTAGGAGGTGACGTACAATGGATATGAGGGGTGAGACGGACTCACTGTATGTTGGAAGAGATTTGAATATTCAATGTAACCAAAAACGCTCAAAAAAAGTGAGAATATTCGAAATAGAAGTTTCGTTACGATGGAATTGACGAGCTGAGGGCCTTTTCGATTAAAAAGAAAAACACTTCTCAGAATTTCTGTTTCTCATCGTAGTAGCACAATGAATGGAGCAACAGTCATTCTCTATTGAGTAATATCACTTTTGCTCAATGTCTAACGATTTTGAAAAATTGATGGGGAAAATTGATTTTCTTGCAAAATTACTTGAGAAATTAATTATAATCTTTTCAATTAAATGGAATTCATTATGAATCACGAAAATCGATGGAGAATGAGCTCACGTTTGAACCAGTACTTGGCCTTGTGCATTACGACAATTAGAACTGGAAATATCTACATAGAACTGAAGAAAAGTTCCTCTCAATTATCAGCCACAACTGTCGAATAAAAAGAATGAAAAAGTCAACTCTGAATCATGTTTTCTATTGAAATTCATCTCAGCTTTTCATTAGAAAAATTCTAATTGTTCCAAATTGGTTCATTGAAATGATCAGTTTATCTCATCCGTTCTTATACTAGTAAAAAAAAATTGTAATATAATTTTTTAAACAAAATGTCTTGATCTTTTTCGTATCCCTCTGGTTTTAAAACAATTTTTTTTTTATCTTGCAGATATATTTAAGAAATGATCTGCAAGGGATTTCTCAATCTCGCTTTTGCGAAATATCTCGAAATCTGAACCGGATAACAAAAAGTTTGTAGTAACCCTTTTTATAGTCTCGATTTTCCATAACAAAAAAGCTTCTCACAAAAATTTAACAATTCCTCTCAGATTCTGCGATATCTCATAAAAACAGATTAATAGAAAAAATTGACTCATCCCGTTTCACCACTTTATTACTAATCAATTTCACGTACCAGCATCAGCAGGACTATTTGGTTTAGCATAAACAGAGTTCAATGGAAATCCTGGATCACCAGGAATATCAAACTTCGATATTGCGAGTGAATACATTTCATTGAGGGCTTGATTTTGATTAGCACATTTTTGTAATTTCTTTAAACACTCTGTTATATAGAGAGTTATGTAAATCAGGACTCTATCAGCGTCACTCTGAAAAAATAAATGAATAATGAATTGTAAACTTCATCTAACAACATTCTTAGATCTGCTAGATCAATCGATTAAATCAATTGAATTTTCAAACCTTGATTTCATAAGTTCTGAAGAATACATTGGCTCTGAAGAAGTATAATGCCTCATCAATGATATCTTGTTCAGTTCCTGGTGGACAAGCTGGTGCAGGGCCTCGAAAGCTTGTTTTCAGTGGCAAAAGTGCCATATTACCGAGGGAAGAGTTGCTCTTAACAAAACTCGAGTGATACGCCTGAAATATCAACGTTATTTACAGTGATTTGAGGAGAATTCATTGGATAAGAAATAAGTTAAAAAATTTGTTGGAGATTCTTTTGCAAATATCATTGGGGCAAGTGGATTGAGAGGCAATTGTCAAGAGACGATTTTTGAAGAAAATCGAATTCTGTACAAAAAAGGTCTCATAATAAATTTTTCCCAGCCCCATCGTTTTCAAGATGTTCTTTGAATAAAATACATGTGATTTTTGGGATGATCGGTTTCTCCTGAAATGCTTTTAGTACTAATGATGTTGACGCAAATTTCAAATTTCTCCAATTTTAGCGGATTAATGGGGAGAATACTACGCTGAAAAATACTGTAATACAATTATTTATGCCCCAACTCTTTCCAAGATACAGAAAAACACCAAAGTCACTAAGAAATTGTTTTTCTGTTTATTACTCGAAAGGGACTGCATCAAAATGGATTGCGTTGCAGCTTCTTTCAGCATACATTTCCTACTAAAAAATAAAAAGGGTGATCAAGTAGAATTCGAAGCAAACATTTCTAAAACGATCAAATATAGGAGAATCTGTGCAAAAACTTTTTTTGGAAGAAATTAAATTTCTTACAAAAAAAAGTTCTCAGTTCCATTCTCTAGCCTTTCCCTTTTAGCAATAATCACAAATTAACTAAAATATAATTCAAATAGGAAAAAAAAAATTTCAATAATTATCTTCTTCCCTTACAATCTTCCCAACTTCTTCGATTTTTCAAAAATTATTTTTCAATTATTATTATTCTCGAGTGGTTACGCCCATAGAACTGTCAAACTTGTTTGCTCCAAAGAAATGTTTGACGATAAATAACGAATAAATACACTGAAAAAAATATTTACCGGCATTTTTGATGATTTTTCAAAATAATTCCACAATTATCAATACTTCATTCACCTAAATTCACCAACAAAATCTTGGAAATATATTTCTCTTCATTTTTTGGAGCATGAATCATGCGGAAGGTTATTTTTGTGTTTTTTTTTTGATTTTTATGAAAATGCAGGAATTTATTTTATCATAAGAAGATGAAATAGTGAAGAAAACTAAAAAAAATCATCGAGTTTCCGATCGTTAGCAGAAACGCCATCTTTATGAACACTAAAAACGTCTCGTTTCAAGATGGACGTTCTTTCCTTCGTGTACTAATCGTGCAGGGTGAGTGTCAGTGAATGATAATCCTTAATAATCATTGGCATCCTCAGTTATTTGTTCAATAATTTTTGATGATTCAGTTTACAATGAAATTGTTAATTGAATGTTGTGAAAATTTTTGTATTTTTCTTCAATTATTAGTGTTTAAATTCAAGATAAATATTGTTAACCTCTTTGAAATGATACTTCATCATGCGGTGTAATGTTGTTGTATGTATGGAAAATTCAACTTTTTTAATTGACTTTAATTTTTTATTGCAGGTAGCCACGATGGGTGCATACAAGTATATGCAAGAATTGTATCGCAAGAAACAGAGCGATGTGCTCCGTTTTTTGCTGCGTGTTAGATGTTGGCAGTATCGTCAACTTACCAAACTCCACCGTGCACCCAGGCCATCACGGCCAGATAAGGCACGTCGTCTAGGATACAAAGCTAAACAAGGTACTTTATTGTGAATAAATATTTACTCGTTTTTCCGAGAGGAGAAACCGTAGCTAAGTGAACAAGAACTTCCTTTTGGGGAATATGAAGTCTTTCACGGAAAAATTCGAAGAAATTAGACAATATTGGAGATATTCGAGAGCATCTTCACAATTTTTTCGTCAAGGCTTACATGTAAAACAAATTCTGTTTCATTTTGTTTTGATATTAAATTTAATATATTTTTAGTTATTCTCGATGAAACTATAGGGGAAGATGGGGCAAAATGGACATCAGGAGTGAAATGGACACATCTAGATTTTTAGGCAAATATCATGGAAAACTCTTGAAATGAATTGAAATTTTGGCGGTAGTTTTTTTTGATGATTTAATTGGAAAGCTGAGAAAATTTTAGACGCGAAAAAAGTGCCGGAATTAATTTTTTTGTTATTTTTTGACGTTTTCCACTTCTCTGAGCATTTAGAAGGGTAAAACACTTGCTTTTTTGAAAATTTTCAGTTTTTTAAGAATATCTTCGGTTTTATTTGTCGTAGCATAAGAATTCTGACGGGAGGTGAAAGGTAAAATCATTTGTCATCGATTCATAGGGTTTTCAATTTGAAAATATCAATTTTTAAGATATTTATGGGTATTTTGTGAAACAGTTTCGTGAAACCATTTTTGGCCTATAACTATTCCAAAAATTGATATTTTAGAATTCAAAAGCTCACTTTTCATTTGAGACCAATCCCGAATTGCTACGACCAATAGACCCAGAGATTTTTGCAAAAAACAGAAAATTCTAAAAATAGCAAAGGCTTTTTTACCCCTCAAAAATGCGAAAAAGAATCGAATTTTCAAAAAATTCGAAAAAAATACATCTGACACCAATTGTCCAGCTAAAATTTCCTCAGCTTTTCAATACAATCATCAAAAAAAATTAATTTCTCACCGTTTCATTACAGTGTCCATCTTGCCCCACTCTCCTTTATGTTATTTTGAGGGAACTATGATAGAGTTTTCAGTTATTTTGATGAAAATCTTTGAAGAGACTTGAATCTCAAATGTGTAAACAGTCTCTGGACAAATTCCATAATTCCTCAAAAAAATTGAAAAATTCGGTAATTCAATGGCAAAGTGATATCAAATGATAATAGAGAAAATTTGTTATTGATTTTTCTGCAAATGTCTTTGAAATTGTCAGAATAGAGAAAATTATGATGAGACCTCCTTCCCAGAAAGTTTTATATACTAAAAAACCGTTTTTCATTGAATTTCACAATTTGCGAGATTTCTTTAAAGAATTAATATAAAATATCGGATCTTGTTTTCTTATTTTCCACTTTGTTGTTGAATTTAGGAGATGCCACTAATATCGATCTAAATCTCTCAATCAAATGATGAATTGTACATGCACCACTCTTATTTTACTATGAGGATCTGTACGTCTGAACATCTCAAAAAGAATTGACCAAAGATTTTAACTTAAATATCTTACTTTCAGTGACTTCAACAATGTTTTTTTTTTGGTTTCAGGCTTTGTTATATTCAGAATCCGTGTGCGTCGTGGTGGACGCAAACGCCCAGTCCCAAAAGGTGCAACCTACGGTAAACCCAAGAGTCATGGTGTCAACCAACTCAAGCCCACCAGGAAATTACAATCTGTGGCTGAGGTACACTGCTTATGAATTTTTATCCCGAAGTTTAGTAGTGAACTGAAGTAAAGTAAAATTAATGAAAGTTTAGTTCAATTTTTCTGAAATATCCTAGAATCTATTGGAGATGGAAAATTTTTTGCAGGGAAAAAAAAGAATCACGAAAAAGGGACTGATAAAAATTCCTCGATTTCCCTTAGATTCATAAGGACTTCCAGAAAATCTGAACATGAAATAAAATTTCATTACTCTTCAGTTCCTACTAAATTTTCTCAATCCACCGATTTTCATTCAATTATTCTATGATGATAACTATTATCTTTAATGAGAAATAATGATTATTTTTTCTTCCTTGGATGTCTGAAGTTTTAATAATCTTAAAGAACTTGATTTTTTGAAGTTTAACCTGTTATAAAACACGACAATGCTTAATTTCATTTCAGGAACGTGTTGGTAGACGTTGTGGAGGCCTCAGGGTTCTCAATAGCTACTGGGTAGCTCAAGATTCTTCATACAAATACTATGAAGTCATTCTCGTCGACCCAGCCCACAAGGTAAGATCCATTCTGGTGCAGATTGATAAACAGAAGATTCTCTCAAAAATTCGAAATTCATGAATTCCGCAAATATTTCTGAACTTGATGGGTTTGGAAGGACTCATCGAGAAATTTTTTTTTTTTTTGGATCAATCTTTTTTTGCACAGGAAAAAGGGCTCCTGACAATTTTGCCTCAAATCTATAATTGCTGAGATTTGGAAAAAACATTTTCATGTGGTTAATTAAATTTTCTTAAAAAATTGTCACTCGATGTTTCTAACAAAAACTAGTCATTTTCAACATATTGTCAAAATAATGAACATAAATTTCACCTTTTCATATTGTGAGATGAAAAAAATTAATTTCAATCAATTTGATGAAATTCAAATGATGATTCGTACATGCACCACTCTTACGTTTACATGGGGATATGTACCGGCTGATAAATAAAAATCTTCAATAATAGTAGAATCTGAGCGAAGATATTTAAACGCAGAGGAGAACACAGTGAAACAAATTCAAATGAGAAAAATAATACGTTCATTATTTTTTCTAGGCTATTCGTAATGATCCTAAGGTAAATTGGCTCTGCAATGCAGTACACAAACACCGTGAGCTTCGTGGTAAGACATCAGCTGGTAGAAGTTCACGTGGCCTGGGCAAGGGTCATCGTTATTCACAGACAATCGGTGGTTCACGTAAAGCTGCATGGCTGAGGAGAAATTCATTATCACTCCGAAGAAAACGATAAAAAGTTAACAATTGCTTGTCATAAAAAAAAAATTACATAATAAAAGCCGTTTTTCTAAACGTCAATTGATTTAATTTATTTTTTTAAATTGTTCTTTTTTTTTTTTATTCAAACGATTCAATAAATTTTATTGATTCTTAGAATCAAATACAAAATATAATTATTTATATATTCTATGTTACAATTATTTTATACATTTTCACATACAGAGTATACTTACATGAGGCGTCACACAAAACAATTATCGTTTCACTAAATATTGTTTTTCTTGTTCTATTTTTAATGGCAATTTGATTAAATAAGATTTGAGTGAAGCTTGAGAGATTCACTAAATGCATTTTTTTTTATCTTTTGTGTGTTTTTAAAAATAATGATGAACAATTATACAGTTTTTGCCCACACTCCTAGGACGTAGCTCTCGATTTCACACTCGTTTATACCTTTTTGAATTTTGAAAAAACCATTTTCACCCCAATCTGAGCCCCAAGAATTTGCAACGATCTGAAATAATCATAAATTCAAAATTATTCATTCGTCTGGGTCTAGGAAAATATTTCTCCACAAGAATCAATTAAGAAAAAAACGGAATAAGCGAGCGGACAGAACAGCCCTGCATAAAAAATAATTTGAAAAAATACTTGAAGAGTATTGCAAATATTACAAGTCTGTGAGAAATGAATTTTCAATTAATTTTTAATGAATTCTTAATTGATCTTTAATGAACTTTTTATAAGAATTTGGTCGATTTAAAATGAATTTTTGAGAAATATTAGTGTTTTTATAATGAACTTGTATATATTGAATATGAAATGAATGAATAAATAGGAAATTTTATTCATAGTTTTTAAAGAGAATAAATTTTATTAAAATTTTGAGAATTTTTTCTCAGAAGAAATTATTTCAGAGAAATTATTGAGAGAGAATTTCTGGTCAGGAAAAATATTTTCTAAGAATTTTTTGACAGAGACATTTTTTTTTGAGAAATTTTTTCCGAGAAATTTCATCCGAGAAATTTCTGCCGGAGAACTAATCGATTGCTCCCATTCGTCTTATCTAGGAATACCACAATTGGCCCCAATTTATGATACTGTTGCAGTAACTGACGATTTTTGCAAATTTCTCAATTATATTCAAATGTAAAATATATTGTTTAATACACAGTTGCTGAGCTCGTTTAGCGCAACAAATATGTAGAATTATCATTAAATTACATTCAATGAGTAAATAGTTGTTGCTTTCGACTCATTATGTCAGGACCTAGCTTTGAAGTATCAGAAACCGGGGCCACCAGGTTTATTGAATTTTTCCGAAATATCTCGCAAGCCGAAAGAAATAGAGTAATTTTCCATAGAGACCTTTTCCGTAAACATCATTAAGAGTTTCAAAAAAGGTTTGTATAAGAATTATCCTATTTCTCTCAGATTCCGAGATATTCTATGAACACCAATAAATGGTGAAATTCATTTATTTCAAGAATTTCCATCGTCCACCAATACTCACCCAATATTTAGCCGGTGGACTATTGCCATAGAACTCTTCTCCCCATCCTACTATCCTCACCGAGTGATAACCCGAAGGATAATTCACTGTCATTCTCGAGTGTTTGTAGATACCACTCTGGTAGTAGAAGAAATCTTGATAGACTCTCATAGTAGCTGTTCACAGAATAAAACATAATGAAAATAGAAATTACATATGACTAAAATCTCTAACGATGCTCATCAATCACTCTAGTCATTAATCATTACCTTGTACTGGTCCTGATGTGAGAATTTCTTGCATTATGTCAGTCTCGTTACCGAGACGATAAGCAGGACCTACTTTGTACAGCTCGGTTCTCAATGGATTGATTGGACTACGACATCCTGCCATTTTCAAATTCGTTCGTTTTCGGAGTCTGCACTTGTCATTTATACCGGACCATGGGTAACATTCTTCATCTACGAGACTAGGTGAAGAAAAATTTAAGTTAATAATTGAGTAGAGGAAATATATGAAATTAATAAAATTGTTCAGGTTTTTTCCTGTTCGGAGGAAGACAGGGACGAAATGGACCTGACGGGCAAAGTGATCTAGGATTTTTTTTTTTAGAGTAAAGGCATCTGAGAAAAAATTTGGAGAAATTCACCAACAATGTCGACATGCTGGAGCATGTCTCCAATTTTTTTCAGACTCATTCGCGAACTGCTTCACTCCAAAAAAAAAAGTTCTGGATTATTTTGCACCGGAGATCTATTTTGCCCCGGTCTTTCCTATCTCGGAAGAGGAGAAAGAATTTCTGCTAAAATTTTTCAAATCTCTTATAGATTTCAGGATATACTGAAAAATAAGGAAAAGCTATTTTCCTTAAAATCACTGCTCCTGAAATTTATATCCCATAGATTTCGAGATTTTCTATGAAACTGATAATTGAATGAGGATGCCTCATTTTATGAGTTTGCTCCAGAAATGGACCTGCGTAAAAATAATGTTTACCCGAATTTCCTCATGAACATCCATGCACGATCGAGATAGCCACCTTTGCAACCCTGTTGTCCACGATTATTGCAAGAAATTAATTGTTGTGCACTGAGATAAACAGCTTCAGCACCTTTGCTCATCAATGCAAATCTATCTGATGCTACATCAGCAGTAGACACAGCCCATGATGCTCCACACCATCCTTGGTCCTTGACACCAGAAATATCTCTTGGCCATCTCAATCTAGCATCGAATTCACGTGGCAGTGCGTCAGGATTGTAATGTCTTTTAACAGGATTCATTTTATACATCTGAAAAAAAAATAGAAAAAAAAAAAATTTATTAAACATATTGAATTAGCCATGAAAATCTCAATTTTTAATGGGAAAAAACTTTGATTTTTCACGTATCCATCATGAAAGAGTAGAAAAAGGATGTCTCTGAATTAAAAAAAAAAGGATTTCTTTGGAAAGAATTAGCTTTGAGGAAACTGTCTGAAGATCTTTTTTGTAGAGAATTTCATGAGCTACAAAAAAGTTTTTTCTGATTTTTTTTCAAAATTTTCATCCTGAAATTCTAAAGGAGATAAGCTCAACTTATTTATCATTTTTTTGTAAATATCCCCGAGACTAGTTGGAGTAAAAGAAAATCTCAAGCGACATTTTTCGTAAGAAATTTCATAAGCTACAAAAAAGGTCTTATGATGAATTTTACTAAATCGCATAGATCCTGAAAGATTTTCAAAATATCGTGAATAAAAAAAAATGACGAAGAATATCGAAATGACTAAGAAGCGAAAGAACACTCATCGATGAATATATCCACTGGTCGTTCATCTAAATTGTGAAAATATAATTGAATCAACTAATCATAAATTATTCACCGATTTCGATGGATTGAGTGTTCCCAATCGTAATTCAATGCCTTCACTTAGACTTCTTCCCCAAAATTTCGTATAATTTCCAGCTGCCCAGCCCAGTTCACCATAATGGATATTCAATTCTCTCAATAAATCATTCTCCATAAGACATCTAGTCTCTTCGCATAGTACTTCAGCACGTAGTCCTAATGTCGAGCACTTGCTGAAAAAAGTTTAGTTTTTTAAATACACAATTCCGAAAAAAAATGCATTAATTCTCAACAAATTATTAAAAATGAATTTACCAGGTTTTGCAATTCGATTTGAATGTCTGGCCATGCTGGTAATATTTATTATCATGGAAGCATTCTGAAAAAAAAAATTGAAAATTTTCAGTTAAATTGCCTCATAATCTCAAGGATAATTGGTCACATTAATTAAGAACACAAAGTTTTCAGAAAAATTGATTTTCTTTTCTCACCTGTTTTTCTCAGAATATCTCGGAATATAAGCGAGATAGGCTAATTCTGCATGAATCTTTTTTTGTAAGAAAATTTTAAGCACTACAAAAAAAGATTCAAGCAAAATCGCTATATCTCACTCAGTTTCCGAAAAATTCTAAGAAACTTGATAATGGAATAAAAACGTTTTCTCTGAATATTTCATAGTCGTAAATGATTTCCACAGTTTTCATACAATATCTCAAAAACTGAGCGAGATAGTGAAATTTTTGTGGAAATCTTTATCACAGCGCTTTTTCTCCTCTACAAAAAAGGTCTCCACCAAAATTTTCCTATTTCCCTCAAATTTCGAGATAATTCATAAAATTCATCCGAAAATTATCACAACCATTTCATTCTCTCTTTAATCCCGATTGAAATGATAATTTTTCAACTCATTATCATCTTAATGAGTAAAACGTACGTCTTATTTCAGATGGCCCGTCAGTGGGTAATGTAATTCCTTTGCAGTGTGACCAGTAATCAGGACAACAGTCTTCGTCTCTCGTTCTGTTGCAAAAATCATCGCAGTAACATGTTGTAGTTAAAATTGGTGCACTGCAGTCATCCTGTCTACCTGGACAGCATCTTCCATGATTATAGCGTCCAGCACAGTAAGGACCTGGTGGTAAACCCGAATAATCAGGTATTGCATTGACTACTGTCAATGTGCCAAGTATGAGAATTATTAATCTCATACTTAAACTATTTTTCGGTAACATTCTGAAATCATAAATACATGAATTTTAATTAATTCCATTGATTTCATTGAGATGAATGGGTTTTTATTAAAAGCGGAAATTATGTTACATTATTTATGAGCATTGTTGAGTAGTAGACTGGAACGTATGTATCGATAGGTGTATCGATATAATTTATCGGAAATATATTTTTTTTACGCAACAATGAGCATTCATGATTTATTTTATTTACAGTTTATCAATAGAGTGATTATATCGTTATTTCATCACTATACAAGGTGAAAGATAATGCTCGGGTGATAATAATAAATTTTATTAGTGAAAAGTATTTTTTTTTTGGAAATTCAGGTGAAAATCGATTCTTCCCGAATTTTTCGAAAATAAAATTTTATCAGAAAATGATATCTGATATTGCCAGATTATGTAACAGTATTTAGGATATTTTATGCCAGACTTTGTCCAATCTTCAAATACCGTCAATGGCCCAATTGATGCCATCGGCCCAATTAATGCCACTTTTCATACATTTTCGTGATTATTGAACTTATTCGAATTCTCAACTCTAAGTAATTGATAACAGTGGCTAGAAAAAAATTCTGAGGACACCGGACAATCAAATTATCCGATATTTCTCTACTAGATATATTTCTAAAATTAATCCGTTGAATGCGACCAGTGTGTTCAGCAAAATCAAGCCCTAAAGCTCTTCATGTAGAGTTAGAGTGCCTCATCAGTTCAATGTGTAATATTGAGAAAATTTAAGGATTTAATAAATCGAAAATTGTATTGATTGTTAGCAAAATCATTGGACTTTGATACAAATTGACGAATAATTTACAAATAACGACCAGTGATGGAAATTAATTGATGGCAATTATTGGGACCCTCTATGGCAGCAATCGGGCCATGGGCAAAATATTTTCAAAAATATAAATTAAATAATTTTTATCATTAATTCAAGAAAATAATTAATGTAAATGATAGTCCAGACCCTAAATTCTTTCGAGGGAAAATCGAATTTGAATTTATGATAAGATATAATTTTTCTATGAAAGATATGTGGCAGAATAGGTCTCTTGGTGGCATTAATTGGGTCATTGACGGTATCCTGTTAAATTTTCAACAAATCAAGAATATTGTTAGAATTTCAGGTGATTGATGGTTATTGAGAGATTTGATAACTAAGGTCCACTGAGAAAAAAGCGGTAAAAACTATCAAATATCAATTTTATTGGTCCTCAGCGAATATTTTTTCGGAATGATTAAACAAGTTGTTGAATTCACGGAATTTTGTTAATTCAAACAAGTTAATTTTTTTAATGGACAAAATTCAGTAAATTCAACAATTTTTTGAATTGTTTAGAAGAAATATTTGCTAAGGACCAATGGCATCAATATTTGATAGTTTTTTCCATTTTTTTTATTCAGTATGGAAAAATGTAATTTATCAACATTAATTATTTTATATTTTTCATATTTGTTATAAAATATGAAAAATAATACATAGTGACAAATTTTTTGTATTTTTTTAATCATAAAATTTCAGAAACCATTAGAAAATCGCAAAATTTTCTCTTTATCTCAAAAATATTGTCTGAAATTTTCTCCTATATTCGCACAAACGGTCCGGATCCCCAATTAAAAAACTTTAGATTTTTACGAATATGTCGATTTATACATTCTCCATTAAAATTCTCAATTGAAACCTTCTTGTAGATGAAAAGAGGACTACAAAAATGGTTTCAACAAAAATTTCTCCATCTCACAAGTTCTCAAGAGATTTCGAAAAAAAGAAGAAAATTCATTTTCTCTAATTGAATCATCTTCCTCATTCATTGTTCTTCACTATTTCGAAATGATTATTCATTGATTCACCGCCTCTTTCATTTCTCGTGCAAAAAAAAATCATAATTAATGATAATTTCAAGTGCATGAATCAGAGAGTCCGGAACAGTTGATGACATAGTAATCAGAAGCGAAGTGATTCGATAAAGGTTACATAGCAATCCGTTGACAGTGAATGTAGAGATGGTTGACGAGATTTCGTTCAGTATAATTTCCCATTCAATAAACCTACGTCATCGAGGAGATTGGAATCTTTACGGTATCAATGAGACTAGGGTCTTGTTGTTCCTTTTAAGAACGAGACAAACTGCAGTAAATGAAAACTATACTGATACTAAATAATTTACTACATAACGACAATTCACTCATTAATGTAAAATGGGTCAAGAACAGTTGCATGTATATAACATGAAACAAACTATTCACATTTACATGAACATTTGTAAATTGTCACGTTGAATGCTTCAATTTTTACTGTATCTTTCTCAAGAATTTTTTTTTTGCATTATTCTTACATTTCCAGTGATAGCTGTGAAATGAGAGGGTCTATTAGAATTTGTCAAGAAACATTTTTTGTAGAAAATTCCCCGATCTGCAAACAAGTTCTCTTCAGAAATACACCGAAATCTGTCGGTTTTGGAGATATTTGCAAAAACTTGTGAATTGAATTTTCAGATTTCTTCACTCAGTATTTGCTAAATTCAATGTTCATCATTTTCGCTGATATCTTGCTCCAAAATCTTCTCTGTAGCAGATTTATTCCATTTGACTATCCCAAACTCAAAAGTTTAGGAATTTTCCGAGACATTCACTCAGTGAGATGAATAGGCTTTTTATTATCTCGCTGAATTTTTAGAAATGAGGGGGTTTATCAAAATTCCTAAAAAGATGTTTTTTTATAGACTCGTGTACTCCTCAAAAAAGGCGTCCTGAAGAATTCCCTCAAATTCTTCAACCATTCCGGAGTTATACACGAGAATAGATGACAGAAATCTCTCTAATTCAATAGTGAAGAGCTAAAAATAGAATAATTGGATTTTTCTCGCCTATCTTTTATTGAAAGTATCTCGGATACTAAGCGAGATAGTGGAAGTTCGTCCTTTTTTTCCATAGCTTTCGGAAATTCTCTACAAAAAGAGATCTGAATTCGTTTCACCAATCAAAATCACCCCATCTCGCTTAATTTCCGAACTATTATTAAGAAATTATTCAGAGAAGGAAATGATTTATGAATGCTCATCTCTCTCCTATTAAATTCATTCATCAATTTCACGAAGAAACCTCTCGCAATAATTCGAAATTCCTCTATTTATCATGAGAGTCTGATATTTTTGGCTGAGTGGAGTTCAATAATCTAATAAATTTGTACAAGGTAAATATTATTGAACCATGTTTCTATCATCTAAATAACATCATCCGTGAATTAATGAATGATTTAATTATAGAGTTGAAGTAAACCATCATGACACCGATTCGGCAATTTTAACTGACAGCACTAATTGGAGCACGCACTTATACTGTGAATAGTATACCACAACAACATTCACTGTATAATTTTTTTTAATTAAAAAAATGTGTCAACCATGAACTTTACACAGAGAAAAATGTTTTCTTAATTTAAGAATGTGCAGTTCACTTAAATTAAGAAAGAAAAGTCACTTGATTTAAGTGAGAAAACTCACTTGATTCAAGTGAGTTTTACTTTCTTGAATTAAGAAAGAAAAAGTCACTTAATTTAAGTGAGAAAAGTCACTTGATTTAAGTGAGTTTTACTTTCTTAAATTGAGAAAGAAAAAGCCACTTGATTTAAGTGAGAAAAGTCACTTAATTTAAGTGATTTTTACTTTTATAAATTAAGAAAGAAAAAGTCACTTGATTTCAATGAGAAAAATCACTTGATTTAAATGAGTTTTACTTTGTTAAATTAAGAAAGAAAAAGCCACTTGATTTAAGTGAGAGAAGTCACTTAATTTAAGTGACTTTTAGTTTCTTAAATTAAGAAAGAAAAAGTTACTTGATTTAAGGGAGAAAAGCCACTTGATCTATGTGAGGAAAATCACTTAATTTAAGTGAGTTTCACTTTCTTAAATTAAGAAAGACAAAGTCACTTGATTTAAGTGAGAAAAGTCACTTAATTTAAGTGATTTTTACTTTCTTAAATTAGGAAAGAAAAAGTTACTTGATTTAAGTGAGAAAAGTCACCTAATTTAAGTGATTTTTACTTTCTTAAATTAAGAAAGAAATTGTTACTTGATTTAAGTGAGAAAATTCACTTAATTTAAGTGATTTTTACTTTCTTAAATTAAGAAAGAAATAGTTACTTGATTTAAGGGAGAAAAGCCACTTAATTTAAGTGAGAAAAGTCACTTAATTTAAGTGAGTTTTACTTTCTTGAATTAAGAAAGAAAAAGCCACTTGATTTAAGTGAGAAAAATCACTTAATTTAAGTGACTTTTACTTTCTTAAATTAAGAAAGAAAAAGTTACTTGATTTAAGGGAGAAAAGCCACTTGATTTGAGTGAGAAAAGTCACTTAATTTGAGTGGGTTTTACGTTCTTAAATTAAGAAAGACAAAGTCACTTGATTTAAGTGAGAAAAGTCACTTAACTTAAGTGACTTTTACTTTCTGAAATTAAGAAAGAAAAAGTTACTTGATTTAAGGGAGAAAAGCCACTTGATTTAAGTGAGAAAAGTCACTTAATTTAAGTGACTGCACATTCTTAAATTAACAAAACATTTTTTTCTGTGTATATTATGAGGACAAATACAGAAAGGAAATTAGAAAAAAAAATAGGAATTAAAAAAACATATATTTATGGAAAAAATGAAATTGTGCAAAAGAAATAACGGTTTTTTTGCGAAAAAAAACGAAAGACCCATGACTCATAAAGTACTTTGCGGCTTGTGCTTTTTCATCTCGAGGATGATAGTGAAGTAAACGTTCTATTTCACGGGACATCCGCATTAGTTCTTTTCTCTCTATCTCTTTCGTTTCTCGCAACTCTTACTGCAGGGTGAAATACCATTGACTAGTACATATTTCCATGCAAAAGAAGTGAACCATAGGATTAAGTCACCGAGTAAAATGCAAAGATGACGTCTTCTATACTCTCATTGATTCATATACTTTTGTGGAAATTGTTTTTTTTTTTTCGTTCCACATTTAAATTCAATTATGATTAATTCGGTGTGACGCACTGCGACTAAATGTTTCTGCGGACAATCTTGAACGTACTTTTTCTCTCGTCTGATAAGAATAAGTGCTCAGGTAAAAATAAATATGATTGTGTAGATGAATATAGACTTCTTTTTTTACTCGGTTTCTCATTCCGTGATGAAGTGATAAAACGAAATTTGTGAAATTCCAGATTAATTTTTGGCGAATATCTCACAATCTCTCAGCGCTTTTAAGGTATTTGAGGAAAACCGATTTTAGGTGAAATTTCGGGTTTTGTTTCTGCAAAAATTGTAGATGGCAATTTTTTCATGACCTTCGACATGAAAGAAAGAGACAGAGAAATTTTCGTAATAACCTTCTTCGCAGCTCTCCTTTTTCCCGAGAAAATAATCATAAAATATAAAAGAAAAAAAAAATAATCATAACAAAAATTTACAAAAACTGTTTCTTCAGAAAATCTCGAAAATTAATGAAGATAGAAATTTTCATTGAAACCCTTTTTTTAGGTCTAATTTTTCTCTACAGAAGAGAAAGTTACAAAAAAAATTTTCATCTCCCACAAACTTTGTAATATTAAAAAAAAACCTGATTGGTCATAAAATTGATACGTACTTTTCATTTTCTTGGAATATTTCGAAACAAAAAATAATCTGAATTTCTGAAGAATTCAATGCAAAAATTCTTACAATTACTTCTTTTTTTTCTTTCAATTTCCTCAATAGAACCAGTCACTGCAAAAATTCCTCTATCTCCCATAGATTCCAAGATATTTCGCAAAAATTCTACCAAGAAATTTGCTTATCTCGTATTTCCACTTCATTACCTCAATTCATAATTTCATTTTTAGGAATTACATAATTCCAAAAAACAAAACTTGAATATTCAACTGAATTTTATACCCATTTGACATTTGCATGTAGTTAACAGAACACTGGAGCCCAATAAAAAAGGAAACAGCCTTGATTTTTATTGATATAATAATCAATGATTTTTTTTTTCCTACAGAAGATGAATTTTTTTTTTTTTTACTGAATTAAATAAATGTCACTGTGTGCTGCGTTTTTTTAGATTATCTTTTTGATGGAATTTCGCATGATACAGGGGAACCTGAGTTATCACTCTCATATTACGAGATAAAATAATTTTGTACAAAAAAAAATTCTCAAGCTACAAAAACAAATATTGTCATTGCCAGTAAAAAAAAAAAAGTTTATTTGAAAAAAAAATTACGATTATTTATTCACTCGGTAAAAATTTTCTCATAGCTTTATAATCAAAATTCTTTTTTTTTCGCTATTTTATAAACATCCCAGTGGGTTATTTCTGATCTGGAATTTATTATTTTTCACCATTTCATTTCAGAATTTCTGTTTTAAATCTCAAAAATTGAGAGCAAAAATCCAACTACAAGGAAAATTCACAAATAATTTTTTCTTAAATATCTGGAGAATGAGAACTGGGGAAAGTATAGAGGCGTATGAAGAAAGGGATGCGGTTGAAATTGCTAAGAATTTTTTTAAATTCAAAATTATAGAGAATCATCTGTTGCACCTGGTACTTTTTATGTTTTCCAATTTTTTTAATAGTCAAATACAGAGGAAATAGAATGAGATATTTTGCAGTTCAGTACAGTGAAGTGAGTGTCTGATGGAACATTCTCCGGAAATAATGGAGATAGAGAAATTTTCGTGATAACTTTTTTCGACGCGAAAAATCAGAGCAGCAAAAAAAGCCATTTCGAAAATTCTCCAATTTTCTGCAGATTTTACGGTATTTATTGAATAAGATTTTAATCTCAAGGAGGTACGGAATGTAAGGGAGATAGAGAAATTTTTGTAGGGATAATTCAGAGCTCTAAAAAAAGTTATCAGTAAAATTTCTCTATCGCCCACAGATTTCAAGAGACTTGATAAAATCCAATGACAAAAAACGAGAATTGACGTGTTTCATTCTACAACTTTATCACCAACTTTTTATGAGATATCTTGGAATCTAACAGAGATAGCGGATTTTCGGTTTGGACTTGTTGTGTAGGGAAGAATAAGGGCTTTACAATAGGCAATCATAAAAATTTCTCTATCTCCCATAGATTTCGAGATATTCTACAAAATCCGATAATGGAGTGAATTTAACAATTTTTTTTACGTTCTGAAATAAAATGTTTTTTAAATATCTCGGCATTGAAGCGAGATGGAGTAATTTTGGTAATGACTATTTTGGCAGCTCTCATTTGCTCTACAAAAAAAGGTATAGACGAAAATTTCCTCAAAATTTCCAAATATCCCACAAGAATCAACCGATCTTGTTTCACCACTTCACTGATTTTTCCAGTCACAAAAAGTCTCAATTTCCTCATTCTCTTCTCTCTCTTTAATCACCGGTCAACTTTTTATCAACAGAATTATCCTAAAATCCCGATAATACATAAGTACTTACACTGTTTGACAATCTCTGCCTATTTCGCTGCTAAAAAAAACACAACTGTAATGATTCTCCAGAGCGTTATTAATCGTCTTATCGTATTTGCCAATGGATTTATAACACTTTTGAAATAGCAAAATATTCCGCGTTAACTGTAGTACGTTCTGTTGGATGAATAAAAAAGAGGCGATAAAAAAAAATTGAAAAAAAAAAAATTAATGGAACAATCAGATGTCTTTTGGCCAGGAACTCCTTAGCGACTCGAAAGCACGAGCCGCACTGACCCCCTCAGTTGTTATACGAGGTAAAGTCAACGTTTAACTAAGACTCGACTATCACAATTCAGTTTAAAACCACTCTCACACGTCACGCAGTTTTATTCACGCGCGCACTACATTACGAGAGTTACAATTATAAACTCAATAAATTTTTCTTTAACGATCGATGAAGAAGGTGAAAAAAATAAAGTAATTAATAATGTATCGAGGAATTTTTAATCATTACTTATCGCGAATTTTGTCAATTTCTTCAGATGATTAATTTCATTGGAATGCATATTGTAAATTTATCGATTATTTATTTAATGTTTTTTTTTTTTAAAGAGATCTCTCTTTTTTAATACTCTTTCAGTATTCATTGATGCTCACAATGGATAACATTTTTTGCAATTACCTTTGTGTTTATGCAATGTAATTATCCATTTAGTTTTTATGGCACATGAGAAGTTATGTTTGGCATAAATCAATGACGGAATGGATAAATAATTTAACAGTGAAATTTGTAAAATGAGAATTTTCTTCCTGCGGATGACAATAAAGTTGATGGGATTTTGAGGTTTTTATTGTTTGATTGGAAAGAGTGGGAAATTTAAGCTGGACTATTGATTTTGGTCAATTATTTACCGATAAGGAAAAAATAGAAATTTATGATTTTTTCAAAATTTAGATCAAATATTGGGATCCACTCTGAACTGGTCGCTATATGAGAGATTTTCTGAATTCCGCCGTTTCAATCTTCTTATGATCACTCATTTTAGCGCAAAATTTTGGAAAAAGAGGCTGCATTCATTGCAATGTTTAACGAACTCTTCTATTTTCCAAATGACATATTCTGCGGAGTTAATGAAAGAATAAAATAAAATCTAGTAGTTAGGAAAAATTTTTATACCAAATGAAATTTACACAGAGAAAAATGTTTTCTTAATTTAAGAATGTGCAGTCACTTAATTCAAGTGACCTGCCATTCTTAAATTAAGTGACTTTTCTCACTTAAATCAAGTGACTTTTTCTTTCTCAATTTAAGAAAGTAAAACTCACTTAAATTAGGTGACTTTTCTCACTTAAATCAAGTGACTTTTCTCACTTAAATCAAGTAACTATTTCTTTCTTACTCTAAGAAAGTAAAAATCACTTAAATTAAGTGACTTTTCTCACTTAAAATCAAGTGACTTTTCTCACTTAAATCAAGTAACTATTTCTTTCTTAATTTAAGAAAGTAAAAATCACTTAAATTAAGTGACTTTTCTCACTTAATTCAAGTGACTTTTTCTTTCTTAATTTAAGAAGATAAAACTCACTTAATCAAGTGAGTTTTCTCACTTAAATTAAGTGACTTTTCTCACTTAAATCAAGTGACTTTTTCTTCCTTAATTTAAGAAAGTGAAACTCACTTAAATCAAGTGACTTTTTATTTCTCAATTTAAGAAAAAAAAAACTCACTTGAATTAGGTGACTTTTCCCACTTAAATCAAGTGACTTTTCTCACTTAAATCAAGTAACTATTTCTTTCTTAATCTAAGAAAGTAAAAATCACTTAAATTAAGTGACTTTTCTCACTTAAACTAAGTGACTTTTCTCACTTAAATTAAGTGACTTTTCTCACTTAAATCAAGTGAGTTTTTCTTTCTTAATTTGAGAAAGTAAAAATCACTTAAATTAAGTGACTTTTCTCACTTAAATCAAGTGACTTTTCTTTCTTAATTTAAGTGACCTGGACATTCTTAAGTCGCAGCAGAAATAAGAAAACGGGAATCCCTCATTACTGGACCAAAAATAAGTTAGGTCGTTTATGCTGACTAGTGTAGGGTTGAAATCAGTTGCATTATAAAATTTGGCAATTGACGCGAATTTGAGATTATATTTTGGTTATCAGCAGAATGAGGAGGATAATTTTTTCGTTATGAACTTTCTGATATCTTTGATTTCCCTCGATAGAAAAGGTCATTACAAAAAACTCCTATTCCACTTAGATCCCAAGACATCTGAGAAAAACTGATATCCCCGTAAAATCAATTGATCTCGTCTTATCATTCAAATGCAGAATAGTCGAGTGAGATACATTTGACCTGAAAATAAAAGAGGTCCCGTAGATTAGTCAGACAGAACATTTAGGTCCATTCGAACAGCCAATCTGGCAACGACTGATCAGATGAATATAATGAATAAGTCTAAAAAAAGCAGAATTATCAATATAGTGCATGAGCTGAAGCTCAAAATAATCAGAATTTGAGGGTGACTGCAAGCTGATAACATTTCATTACTGCATGTTACCTGAAGGTTTTTATTTTGAATTTGTTTTGACCCAAAAAAGCCAATTTTTGTCTAAACGGGTTCATTTGATAATGAATAAACTTCAAATCTATGAAAAAGAAGGCAGACTATCTGGGGAATCATTTTTAATTAGGAGGTCGAAGGTTCGAATCCCTTCGAGACACTAAACTAACTATCATCGACAACGACGAGAATATTTTTTTTTCTCATTCAACATATAAACAAGTTGGAATGTAAATAAAAATTTTAATACGTGGATAAAAGTTCTCAGTTCATTTAAATTGGGAGACATTGGCTGGAATAGTCATAGCGCCATTCTGCCTAATTTTGGCCAATTGAAGCTATCATCGTTCTGGTCAATTCTACGAGGGGGTCAGTGAGCATAGTTGAACGTAATTTTTGTCGAATTTTGTTGAAATAAATTCAGTATGAATTTCTTTCTGTCTGAGTGACAATAAAATATGCATTTTTTAGATGGCACTGGCTATTCGTACAACTCGTCCAATGTGAAGTAAGTGTACTTATTGCGTATTTTTTATGGTACATTAAATGCGCGCTTTGTTTTGATTGTACAAATAGCCAGGGCCTGTTCAGATTGTTGGAAAAGATTACGAAAAAACCAGGAGATGTTTTTATTTTTCAGAAATTCTGGCACTGGAGAGACTGGAGCGAAATGGATCGGTAGAGACAAATAAAAAAGTCCTTTTTTTCCGATATGGGAAAATATGGTAAGAGGCATGCGAGGAAAGTAGCTTTCGAAAACTCGCGTGGTTTCATTCTACTTATCTATGATAACTACCCTCGTGGTTTCGAAAATGTGGTGTAAATGCAAAATTTATTTCGTATGAATACGGTGTTGTCAGCCATTTCACGAAATTTAAAACAGAACTAGGATTTTTTTTACACAAAGAAGAATTTCATAGAAAAATTCAAAGAAATTTATAGATAGGCTCTAACATCTACACTGTTAAAAAAAGATTGAAATTTCATAGGAAATTCGATGAAAATTTTAATAAACGTGATGTTGAATGTTTTTTAATGGGAAAATGCTTATGAAGTCTTTGAGTTTCCGAAGAAATTCAGACGGATCTATGAGTTTTAAGTAGAATTGAGACGAAAATTCTACGACTCACTTGAATTTTGAACTGAACATGAATATTCAGAATTAAAATGACTTGAATTTCCTATTTTTTCTTGAATTTTTCCTATTTTTTCCAAATTTTCAAGAAACAATTGAACTGAAATTTACAAATTTCATTGATATTCAGGCTTGAAATTATTTGAAAATCGATGATTTGTTCATTTTTCAATGACATAATTATCTGGAATTTCAGTAGAGATATAACTTGTTTAAAATTTCAGTGATTTTGCATGGAAAATTTAGACAGAAATTTTTTAACAGGGTATATCATTACTTCATTTTTTCAAATTTGATCGTGGAGCCCTCCAATCAAAAAAAAAATCGTGCACGCTGCTTATTTTTTTCTTAATGCGATTAGATGGGTTGTGTTCAGAACGTTCTTTTTACACTCGGGCGAAAAGAGCTATTTCACGCACGCCTCAGAAATTACACGAGTCAGAAAATACTTTACGGCACGTGTAAGATACAGTATTTTATTGTGCGACGTGTGGAGAGTGCCAATGAACGCACGTACACAGAGAAAAATGTTTCCTTAATTTAAGAATGTGCAGGTCACTTAAATTAAGAAAGAAAAGTCACTTGATTTAGGTGAGTTTGACTTTCTTAAATTACGAAAGAAAAAGTCACTTGATTTAAGTGAGAAAAGTCACTTAATTTAAGTGAGTTTTACCTTCTTAAATTAAGAAAGCAAAAGTCACTTGATTTAAGTGAGAAAAGTCACTTAATTTAAGTGACTTTTACTTTCTTAAATTAAGAAAGAAATAGTTACTTGATTTAAGTGAGAAAAGTCACTTAATTTAAGTGAGTTTTACCTTCTTAAATTAAGAAAGCAAATGTCACTTGATTTAAGTGAGAAAAGTCACTTAATTTAAGTGACTTTTACTTTCTTAAATTAAGAAAGAAATAGTTACTTGATTTAAGTGAGAAAAGTCACTTCATTTAAGTGACTTTTACTTTCTTAAATTAAGAACGAAATAGTTACTTGATTTAAGTGAGAAAAGTCACTTAATTTAAGTGACTTTTACTTTCTTAAATTAAGAAAGAAATAGTTACTTGATTTAAGTGAGAAAAGTCACTTAATTTAAGTGAGTTTTACCTTCTTAAATTAAGAAAGCAAATGTCACTTGATTTAAGTGAGAAAAGTCACTTAATTTAAGTGACTTTTACTTTCTTAAATTAAGAAAGAAATAGTTACTTGATTTAAGTGAGAAAAGTCACTTAATTTAAGTGACTTTTACTTTCTTAAATTAAGAAAGAAATAGTTACTTGATTTAAGTGAGAAAAGTCACTTAATTTAAGTGACTTTTACTTTCTTAAATTAAGAAAGAAATAGTTACTTGATTTAAGTGAGAAAAGTCACTTAATTTAAGTGAGTTTTACCTTCTTAAATTAAGAAAGCAAATGTCACTTGATTTAAGTGAGAAAAGTCACTTAATTTAAGTGACTTTTACTTTCTTAAATTAAGAAAGAAATAGTTACTTGATTTAAGTGAGAAAAGTCACTTAATTTAAGTGACTTTTACTTTCTTAAATTAAGAAAGAAATAGTTACTTGATTTAAGTGAGAAAAGTCACTTAATTTAAGTGACTTTTACTTTCTTAAATTAAGAAAGAAATAGTTACTTGATTTAAGTGAGAAAAGTCACTTAATTTAAGTGACTTTTACTTTCTTAAATTAAGAAAGAAATAGTTACTTGATTTAAGTGAGAAAAGTCACTTAATTTAAGTGAGTTTTACCTTCTTAAATTAAGAAAGCAAATGTCACTTGATTTAAGTGAGAAAAGTCACTTAATTTAAGTGACTTTTACTTTCTTAAATTAAGAAAGAAATAGTTACTTGATTTAAGTGAGAAAAGTCACTTAATTTAAGAATGGCAGGTCACTTAAATTGACTGCACATTCTTAAATTAAGAAAACATTTTTCTCTGTGTAGTGTGTGGAAAGGAGAGCACTTTTGACGTGCAATAAATGTTTAATTGCCAATACATGGAATGCTACCTTTCTTATATCTAAGTGAGAGATTTATCTCATTTCTGGTATTTCTGGAAGATTTATCTTATTACAGCCTTTCATATATTCCTGATTGTTTCGAATGATTTTTTCTTCTCATTTCCTCTTATTGCCACAATTGTCCCTGAGAGGTCTTCCTATCAAAAGCTTTCCGCTATTTCCGGTCGTCAATTTTACAGCTATTATCAAACTTTCCGGATTTCCCCAAACTGAAATTTCAATGTTTTTCAGCAGAATCGATAAACAAAAATTCGCGATAAAACGTTATCTGTAGATAACTGATTGAATCAGAGGTCGTTGAAAAGGCTAATACCAATTAATTAAATGATTCCTAACATCTTGATGGTAAGTGATAAGAAAAATACATTTTCGAAAGTTCAAAAAATCTACTGAAGAATCAGAGTAGTTTCCATTAGAAAAAAATGTTAATATAATAAATTTCACTCTAATAATTTCCGAAATAATTGAAATGTCAAAATTACAAATGCAATGTTTTTCGTTCAATATCTCGAAAATTATGAGACCAAGATGAATTGCATTACTGCATTGTTTTGCAGAAATTTCCAGCTCGTGCCAATAAAACTTCAGGATTTGAACATTTCATAAAATTTATTTAAAAAATAATTAAAAAATCGTCTCAACGTAATATAAAACTGTTTGAAGTGTCATTTCTATTTCAATAGAAAAATTCTTAAGAATTTGATTACAATGCTCCAAAGATCGTATAGCACTTCCCTGCTAATGCCGCCGCCATTATTATTATTATTATTATTTCTATTGTGATGCTACAATGCCAATAACTGAATCAGTAGAATCAAAGAACACTTCTTTGACACCAGCACGTGGTAAAAATAATTTGAGTATCCGTGAAACTATTAAGTTGCCTCTACTCAGAAATATCACGTAATAAAGTTTTGAATGAATTTTTTTATTCTCGACTTTTTCATCATTTCGTTCTCAATGGAGGTCGCGGTCGTCTCGAAATTACTTTGAAATTTGGGGCAACGCTCATACTTTTAATGCTGCTGTATCTATTTTCGGTTCAACGCAATTGCATTTTTTATTTAGTAATTTTAACTTCTTCAGGGAGATGAAAAGATTTTTTTTTTCTCCAATGGACAGCATGATTAATCGCTTCTACACAGAGAAAAATGTTTTCTTAATTTAAGAATGTGCAGTCACTTAATTTAAGAACGGCAGGTCACTTAAATTAAGTGAGTTTTCTCACTTAAATCAAGTGATTTTTCCTTTCTTAATTTAAGAAAATAAAACTCACTTAAATCAAGTGAGTTTTCTCACTTAAATCAAGTGACTTCTTCTTTCTTAATTTAAGAAAGTAAAACTCACTTAAATTGAGTGACTTTTCTCACTTAAATCAAGTGACTTTTTCTTTCTTAATTTAAGAAAGTGAAAATCACTTAAATTAAATGAGTTTTCTCACTTAAATCAAGTGACTTCTTCTTTCTTAATTTAAGAAAGTAAAACTCACTTAAATTAAGTGACTTTTCTCACTTAAATCAAGTGACTTCTTCTTTCTTAATTTAAGAAAGTAAAACTCACTTAAATTAAGTGACTTTTCTCACTTAAATCAAGTGACTTCTTCTTTCTTAATTTAAGAAAGTAAAACTCACTTAAATTAAGTGACTTTTCTCACTTAAATCAAGTGACTTCTTCTTTCTTAATTTAAGAAAGTAAAACTCACTTAAATTAAGTGACTTTTCTCACTTAAATCAAGTGACTTTTTCTTTCTTAATTTAAGAAAGTGAAAATCACTTAAATTAAGTGAGTTTTCTCACTTAAATCAAGTGATTTTTTTCTTTCTTAATTTAAGAAGATAAAACTCACTTAAATCAAGTGAGATTTCTCACTTAACTTAAGTGACTGCACATTCTTAAATTAAGAAAACATTTTTATCTGTGTATGTGTAGTTTTCATTTTTCCCTTTAAAAAGAAGTTCTCGGGAAAAATCTGTTTATTTATCTGACCACTTCACGAATGAGAGTTGTAATAAAAATATTCATAAAATTTTTGTATTCTCTCAAAAATTGCTTTTTTTTCGTCTCCATCAATGGAAATACATTCAAATTTGCATTAAAGGAGCAGAAATAAATTTAGGTCAATGACGTTCTTAATCAAAAAAAAGTTTAGAATATTTTGTTTATTTTTTCATAGTTTTGATAATTAAATTTATCTAATTTCGTAATGACAAAAAAAAATTGGATATTTTCGGTGAACTGCTTCAGGATATCCGGTCACAGGACGCATTGATAACCACGTGGGAAGGTGAATGTTTGATCGATAAGTCTATAGTAACTGTTATCATCCTCGAATATAACACTGTTCTTATTGAGTTATCTAAAGTTATCTTTGTTATTTAATTGGCTATTAAAGTAAATAATGGGTAATACTGAGAGTAATGTGACAAGTGGTGTAAAGAAACAAACAGATACATCTTCAATATTATTGTATAAATTGGTGGATCTGAAAGGTGAGGGATATGAACGAAAAATCGAGAGTTGTGACTTTTTTAATGTTCAAAAAAGATTCAGTTTGTTATCAGTTCATCCCAATTATTTCAAAATTGGAGGGAAGTGGACAAATTTTTTCGCAGACTTTTTTTTTAAACGAGAATTGGGCCTATAAAAAAGGATTTCACAAAAATTTGTCTAGCACTTATAAATTCCGATATATTCCACGAAAATTCCATGAAATAAAACGAAAAATCTTTTTTTTTTTCATCAGTTTTAAGTGAATGTCTCAAAATTCAAAAGACTTAGCAAAATTGTCATCATTTTTTTTTAAGCTTCCTATAAATTTTTTGTGATTTTTTAAGAAAATGTGGAATCTAGAAGAGATGGAGAAGTTTTTAATTCCTATAAACTGAAGAACCATTTTAAACTTCGTTAGCCGTCATCGAAGAGTTACAAAAATAAATGAACATTAGAATCATTCGGAATTTTGAAAATTTAAAATTACATCAAATAGATTGAAAACGCATGCCTCTCATTCTCTTGTGTAGGCGTCACAGACCCCACGAAATTCATTCTCACCAGCTGAAACTTAACATCTATTATTGTATGATTTTTTTTTTCTTTTCGACTCTTTGATGCTCCTAATGTGTCGTGAAATTTCGTAGGTGGTGGTCTTTTTGTGGACATGATGAAGAGGGCAACGCAAACAAAACAATACGCTGAACTTGATCATGCAATTAGAACGAAAGTTGAGCCATTTCTTTACAACAAAGGCAAAGGAAAGTGGATTCCTATATCTAAACTCGTTTTATTGAGAAATAAAGAAAGGCCACGTCATAAAATGGTGAATTAATTGTTCTTTTCAAGCAGTTACAATATATCTTCACCATTTTTCTTTTTTTTTTAATTTTCAGTTACCAGTACTTAAAGCCATGGAAAATCCAGCCGATTATGATGTCGATTTGGATATGAAGGACGATGTTATTGATGAGACGAAAATTGGTAATTGAAGTGGTAAAAGAGATAAATTGAGATTTTTTTTTATGAAGTTGGAGGATCTCTAAAAATTATGTGTTTCATCAGAAAATAAGGAAAATTTCAGCTCAAAAATGCGGTGAGCCAAACAAAAATAACGAATTTAATTGTTTCCTGAATAACTCTATTACAGAGAACAATAGCATTTTTATTGCAAATTTTGCTGGCTGTCGAATGCAGTTGAGAAAATTTTGAAAATCCTCCAACTTCATCATCATTAAAAATAAAATAGTCTTATTTGCAATTAAATTTTTATTTCGTAATAATTTTTTCTAAAATATCCCGAAATTTACAGGAGATCGAGAAATTTTTGTAACAATTTTTTTTATTCCTCTAATTTTCTTCTACAAAAAAAGGTCATAGCAAAAATTTTTCTATCTCCCTCAGTTTCTGAGATATTCAATGAAAACGAATTTCAAAGTAGACGTAATTTACAGCACTTGACGTAACTACTGAATTTTTTCAATTAAAAAAAAAAATTAAAGATAGCGAATGAATCACTGAGAGTATTTCAATTGCATAATAATCTCATTTTCCTCGGTTAGATAAAAGCAAATACAGACTGGTGTGTTGGAATCTGAGTGATCGTGGGGCTGTTGGTGAAACGATTCTGCATCTGTGCATGCTCAATGCTACAGCACTTCATGCTGATTTGGCTAAACGTTTATTACGTTTTTATCCAAAGCTTATCAATGATATTTATCTCAGTGATGAATATTACGGTAATGATTTTTCAAATTCAATAAACGTTTAAAATAATTGACATGGATCAATTTAAGATAAAGTGTATGCGGAAGTACTTTGAAGGCGAAAAGCTGGAATGATAGAGGAAACCGAGGCAAAATGTATCCGTGGAAGGAAATGATTCGGGATTTTTTTTTGAGATTAGAGGATTCTACGAAAAAAAAATGGGAAAAATTACTCAACAATGAGGACACTGATGCTGGAGCATGTTCTCAATTTTTTCCAGATTTTTCCATGATGTCCTTCACTAGGAAAAAAAAATCCTGGATAATGATGCAGTAGAGGTCGATTTTGCCCCAGTTTCTCCTTCCATACCCAACAAGTGCGGTAAAGTATTTTCTGACGAGTGTGAGAGTTGCAGAAATAGCCGAAGGCCAGTTTTGCAATCAGACGAGTCGGATAATATTTACCGCACGAGTGAGGTACAGCATTTTACACAGAGAAAAATGTTTTCTTAATTTAAGAATGTGCAGTCACTTAATTTAAGAATGTGGAGGGCACTTAAGTTAAGAAAGAAAAGTCACTTGATTTAAGTGAGTCATTTAAGTGAGAAAACTCACTCGATTTGAGTGAGTTTTACTTTCTTAAATTAAGAAAGCATGTCACTTGATTTAAGTGAGAAAAGTCACTTAATTTAAGTGACTTTTATATCTTAAATTAAGAAAGAAAAAGTTACTTGATTTAAGTGAGAAAAGTCACTTGATTTAAGTGAGAAAACTCACTTGATTTAAGTGAGAAAACTCACTTGATTTAAGTGAGTTCTACTTTCTTAAATTAAGAAAGAAAGTCACTTGATTTAAGTGAGAAAAGTCATTTAATTTAAGTGACTTTTACTTTCTTAAATTAAGAAAGAAAAAGTGACTTGATTTAAGTGAGAAATGTCACTTGATTTAAGTGAGTTTTACTTTCTTAAATTAAGAAAGAAAAAGCTACTTGATTTAAGTGAGAAAAGTCACTTAATTTAAGTGAGTTTTACTTTCTTAAATTAAGAAAAAAAAAGTCACTTGATTTAAGTCAGAAAAGTCACCTGATTTAAGTGAGAGAACTCACTTGATTTAAGTGAGAAAAGTCACTTAATTTAAATGACTTTTACTTTCTTAAATTAAGAAAGAAAAAGTTACTTGATTTGAGTGAGAAAAGTCACTTGATTTAAGTGAGAAAACTCACTTGATTTAAGTGAGTTTTACTTTCTTAAATTAAGAAAGAAAGTCACTTGATTTAAGCGCGAAAAGTCACTTAATTTAAGTGACTTTTACTTTCTTAAATTAAGAAAGAAAAAGTTACTTGATTTAAGTGACAAAAGTCACTTAATTCAAGTGACCGGCCATTCTTAAATTAAGTGACTGTACATTCTTAAATTAAGAAAACATTTTTCTCTGTGTATTGTACAACGTGTGGAAAGTGCCACTGCCTGCACGGCGCGCGATAAATGTTATTTTATGAATAGATTTAAAGTGAGTGACATTAAGAGCGTTTATCGAGAGACTTCTTTGTAGAAAATTCCATAAGCTACAGAAAATGTCCTTACAAAGGTCTCTTCATCTCACTCATTAATCAAGAAGTCAAGATGTAAAACAAGACCAATCGACTTATCTTTGTTATTACACAGAGAAAAATGTTTTCTTAATTTAAGAATGTGCAGTCACTTAATTTAAGTAAGAAAAGTCACTTAATTTAAGTGAGTTTTACTTTCTTAAATTAAGAAAAAAAAGTCACTTGATTTAAGTGAGTTTTACTTTCTTAAATTAAGAAAAAAAAGTCACTTGATTTAAGTGAGTTTTACTTTCTTAGATTAAGAAAGAAACAGTTACTTGATTTAAGTGAGAAAGGTCACTTAATTTAAGTGACTTTTACTTTCTTAAATTAAGAAAGAAACAGTTACTTGATTTAAGTGAGAAAAGTCACTTAATTTAAGTGAGTTTTACTTTCTTAAATTAAGATAGAAAAAGTCACTTGATTTAAGTGAGAAAAGTCACTTAATTTAAGTGACCTGCCATTCTTAAATTAAGTGTCTGCACATTCTTAAATTAAGAAAACATTTTTCTCTGTGTATTCTCAACGGAATATGTCATGAACGGATGAAGTTACGTTCTTTCCACATCATCCTTTCTTTTAGAAAATTTCAAGAGTTACAAAAAAAGGATCAAGACAAGAAGAACGTATCTGCATGAGTTTCACGAAATTCTCAAAAAATATTGGAAAAAATCGAGTTGAATCTAGTTTACATCTTTACCACTGAATCAATTATTATTCTTTAAACATAAAATCTAGCAATCTTCTCCCCAAGTTTATTTCACCTATAATTATCCACTAATATATTTCCATTTGTCAATCAGGCGAGAATGTACTTCATATTGCAATTGTGAATGAAGATCCTGCTATGGTAAAATATTTATTGGACAGCGGTGCAGATGTTCATGAACGTTGTTTCGGTAATTTCATGTGTCCAGAGGATCAAAAGGCATCAAGGGCAGACAGCCTCGAACATGAATGGCCCTCGGTTACTCCAGAAACCAACTACGATGGGTTGAACTCTTTTTTCCTCAATCAAAACTGAATCTTTTTAGAATTTTCAAATTAATTTCCTCATATTTATGTTGATAGTTATGTTTATTGGGGTGAATATCCCTTGAGTTTTGCTGCATGCCTGGGTCAAGAGGAGTGCTACCGTCTGATGCTGGCCAGAGGTGCTGATCCAGACAAACAAGATACGAATGGTAATACGGTACTGCACATGCTCGTGATTTATTCCAAATTGGTAAGTTGATTAAAGATGAAATGAAATTGTTCAAAGGAGAAAGGTATAGGCAGTTTCTTTTCCAAATATCTTTGAAACGAGTTGGATAAGGGAAATTCGACAAAGAAATACTTTTTGTAGACAATTTTTTGATCTATGAAAAAGGTCTTTTGATAAATTCACCTAAATGTGATAACTACGGAGATATTTTTGGGATAATTCAAGTAATTTTTCCCGCAGTATTCATGTGCAGAAATAATTCAATGAAATTAAATGCACAGTTTTGCGCGAATTTTTTCGAAATGGATGATATTGAAGGAGCTTTCAAGAGACATTTTTATAGAGAACTGTTAGATCTAGGAAAAAGTTTTTTTTATGATTTTTCATAAACCTAATTCCTTCAAAGATATTGCAGAAATAATCGGAAATGAAATAGGGCGGAGATGAAACGAGATGAATCAATTTTATCTGTCGCATAGTCCAAATGAAACATCTTAGAAAATGATTGTGAAAGAGTAATTTCACGTAATTTAAAAAAGTACCCTTTCGTATGGATTTCAAGATATTAACAAAAAACATTCATAGTCCAATTCTTTTCGATTCAATTTTCCACTATAAATCTATTTCTTTTAGGCAACATTCGATATGGCTTATGAAGTTGGTGCTTCTATCTCTCTGCGGAATAATCAACACTTGACGCCTTTAACACTCTCAGCTCGATTGGCAAAAATTGAAATGTTCTTCCACATCATGAACATAGAGAGAGAAATTTACTGGCAAATCGGTAGTATAACTTGTGCAGCTTATCCATTGTCAAAAATGGATACTATCGATGAAAGTAATGGAACAATTAATAATAATTCAGCATTAAATTTAGTTGTATTTGGGGTAATAATCAATTGAGCAGTCGAATCGTAGGAGGAGACGAATTGGAGAATCACATCAACGTTTTTTTTAAATATCTCTGAAATTATTGGGTTTAGAAGGAGTCTCTCGGATACTTCTCTCAAAAATTGTCTGCCAAAAAAGTTTTGTTACAAATTTCTGCAAGGGAAATGTCAGAATGATTCTTCAAATTTGTCTTCTTCTACTTAATCTTAAACAAATCAATGATCGAAGAGAAATCAATGATAAATTACTAGTTTTCAAAACATTTTAGGAAAGAGATGAACATTTAGAACTCATGGATGGAGTTTTAGTGGATTTGTTGAATGCCAAATGGAATACATTTATCAAATCAAGGTATTTTATTTTTTTTCTTTAATCTAATTATTTCATTAAAAATATCTCGTAAATCATCAGGCTAATCGATTCTACAAAAAACGAAAATTCGAAAAATTGAGTTACCAATTGTGTTGTCAGCAAATTCTTGATTACTGATGTAAAACAGTATGTTACCTTACTAGTGCGGTAAAGTACACCCAGCAAAAAAATTAAGGGAACAGTAAATTTTGTCAGTTTTTTGCCTGTTTTCAAATGGCTGTAACTTCGCCAAAAATCATCGTATTGGGATAAAAAAAAATGATTGGAAAGCTTGAAGTCTCTACTCTTGAAATATAGAGAAATAACAATTTTCATGACCGTTCGTTATAACGAGATAAGAGAGTTGAAAGCGGGAAATTTTTTTTTCTTTTTTTTTCATTTTTTCAAGCTGTTCCACGGACTTCAAAAAAGTTTTATCGCTCGCCCGGCGGAAAGTAGATACTTTTCGCACGCTTCACGTGCAGTTAGTAGTACTCTCTACACGTTGTGCAATAACAAGAGTGCACCTTACACGTGCGGTAAAGATTTTCAGACTCGCCCTGTTACGAAACTTACGTGCGGCGCATTCTGCAGCCTCACACTCGTCGGAGTACTTTGCGCAATTGCTAGGTACTATTATTGCACAATATTCGGAAAATGTCACTGAAAGCACACTCAACGTACGGAAAATGGCTCCTTTTCGCACGGTGTACGGAAAAATAGAATTTAGTACCTAATTATTTGACGTTATCTGGCAGATCCTACACAGAAAAAAATGTTTTGTTAATTTAAGAATGTGCAGTCACTTAATTCAAGAATGTGCAGGTCACTTAAATTAAGAAAGGAAAAATACTTGATTTAAGTGAGAAAACTCACTTGATTTAAGTGAGTTTTACTTTCTTAAATTAAGAAAGAAAAAACACTTGATTTGAGTGAGAAAACTCGCTTGATTTAAGTGAGTTTTATTTTTTTACATTAAGGAAGCAAAACTCACTTAAATCAAGTGAGTTTTCTCACTTAAATAAAGTGATTTTTCTTACTTAAATCAAGTAACTTTTTCTTTCTCAATATAAGAAAGCAAAAGTCACTCAAATTAATTGACTTTTCTCATTTAAATTAAGTAACTTTTCTCACTTAAATCAAGTGGCTTGTCTCACTTAAATCAAGTCAGTTTTCTCACTTAAATCAAGTGATTTTTCTTTCTTAATTTAAATGACCTGCACGTTCTTAAATTAAGTGACTGCACATTCTTAAATTAACAAAACATTTTTCTTCGTGTAATCGTTTTATAGGATTAGAAAGATATCTTGTGAAAATTCGACGAAATATGTGAAATTTTCTCTATTTCCCACAATTTGACAAAATTTGTTATTCTCTTGCTGATTATACCGATCAGAAAATGACAAATTCTTCTGAATACATACGTTCTCATTAAAAATCGTCATTTTCCATCTGATTCTGACGAATCAAGCTGACAGATTCTATTAGACTTTATTCTGTTATGCTTTATAAACAACAGTGAAATTTCCTTCAAAAAGTTAAACCTATTATTGCCTTAACTGCACCTTAATCTCAATAAAAATTTATTGTTTTCCAGATTTTATCGACAATTTTTCCTCTTTTGTTTCTACTTCATCTTATCGTTGATAAGTTTTGTCCTCCGCCCGGGACCTTCAGCTGCCAATTCAGCAAACAATGCAACCAAGCCTACTTCTAGTTCAGATATGAGCTCATCAAGTGCAGTGCCATCGCCAACAGCTCCAATTGTCGACGGCACAACAAAAAATCAAGAATTTATAAAAATTTCACGTGTTATTAGACATTTAGCTGAAACACTAGCATCGAATTTTGCATCAAACATGAATACAACTCCCATGCACATGGAAAATTTTATTACCAAACTTTCAGATAACATTACCTTAACATTGAGAGATGCTATGAATATCGATGATAATTTTATTTTCAATGAAAATTCAATGGATTTTGATCATCAAAATAAGAGTTCGCCGGTGACCCCATCCGCTTTTATCATGGACTCGTTCAATGAAGAATGGTAATTCAAGAGTTGAGAGGAGAATTAGAATTTGAGAATTAGTGGAATAAAAAATAATCAATCGAATTAACTCAGATAAAAAAAATCTGAATTTTTAGGTGGGAGGATTTGACTGAAGTGTGTAGATTGATGCAACTGGACAGTTCAACTGCTAAAATCAGATTAACCGCTGAAATTTTCATGGAATTCGGGGCCTTGCTCTACATTCTTGCTGCCCTTCGTGAAGCTCGATTTTTGGGCCTCAACATGTTTATCGAGAATCTCGTGAGTTTTATCAAACATCAAAACTTATTTTTTTCCTTTTTTTCTCGAAAATTTTATCAGAAAAAAAACGAATTCTTCTCAACTTCCGTTCATTCCTTTTATTCAATTTTAAATGAAATCTCAGAAGTTAAGTGAGATAGTAAAATATGTGATGTTTCCTTGTAGACAATTCTGCCACACAGATAAAATTTTTTCTTAGTTTAAGAATGTGCAGTCACTTAATTCAAGAACGGCAGGTCACTTAAATTAAGTGACTTTTCTCACTTAAATCAAGTGACTTTTTCTTTCTTAATTCAAGAAAGTAAAACTCACTTAAATTAAGTGACTTTCCTCACTTAAATTAAGTGACTTTCCTCACTTAAGTCAAGTGACTTTTCTCACTTAAATCAAGTGACTTTTTCTTTCTTAATTCAAGAAAGTAAAACTCACTTAAATTAAGTGACTTTCCTCACTTAAATTAAGTGACTTTCCTCACTTAAATTAAGTGACTTTCCTCACTTAAGTCAAGTGACTTTTCTCACTTAAATCAAGTGACTTTTTCTTTCTTAATTCAAGAAAGTAAAACTCACTTAAATTAAGTGACTTTCCTCACTTAAATTAAGTGACTTTCCTCACTTAAGTCAAGTGACTTTTCTCACTTAAATCAAGTGACTTTTCTCACTTAAATCAAGTGACTTTTTCTTTCTTAATTCAAGAAAGTAAAACTCACTTAAATTAAGTGACTTTCCTCACTTAAATTAAGTGACTTTCCTCACTTAAGTCAAGTGACTTTTCTCACTTCAATCAAGTGACTTTTTCTTTCTTAATTCAAGAAAGTAAAACTCACTTAAATTAAGTGACTTTCCTTACTTAAATTAAGTGACTTTCCTCACTTAAGTCAAGTGACTTTTCTCACTTAAATCAAGTGACTTTTTCTTTCTTAATTTAAGAAAGTAAAAGTCACTCAAATTAAGTGAGTTTTCTCACTTAAATCAAGTGACTTTTCTTTCTTAATTTAAGTGACCTGCACATTCTTAAATTAAGTGACTGCACATTCTTAAATTAGAAAGCATTTTTATCTGTGCAGTTTTAAAATTGCGCTATCACGATTAGTTTCCAAGTTATTCTCCAAAAATGAGGACAAAGAATAATGAAACTTATTCACCTCCCCCAAAAAAAACGTTATCCTCTCATTGTGTCCACCTTTTCAAATACTTTTTCGCCAAAAATAAAAATTTACCAAAAATAATAAAACTTTCAAAATTTCAGATGACAGCCCCATCAAGAGTAATGTTCCTTTTCTCCTGCTGCATTTTAATGTCCTTTCCATTCTTACGTCTTGCTTGTGCTGACAAAGTGGAGGACATACTGGCAGTTGTTGTTATGCTAACAACAGCCCCGTACTTTCTATTTTTCTGCCGTGGATTTAAAACAGTAGGACCATTTGTTGTTATGATTTACCGAATGATAATGGGTGATTTGCTCAGATTCGTAACAATTTACCTTGTCTTCGTAATGGGCTTTTCTCAAGGTAAATTCTGCACATATTGCTAATAAAAATAGAGCACTGATAAATCAAAATTGATTTTTCTCTGAAAAAAAAATTTAGTATCAACACTTTAGTAGTCTAGAGCATTAATTCTGCAAATATTTCCAATATTTCACGATGTGAAAAAAAAAGCAGAAGTGCAAAAATAGTATCAACGCCTTTGGCATTCTGAAAAATTCACGTCATTACAGTATCGTGAAGGAATTTTCATTCTAAATGTTATTACAATAATGATTTAGAATACGCTCTGATATCATTTGCCTGTGATCATCATATCTTGATACATTAGCTTACGACATACTGCCACATATATATTGCTTGACATTGACATAATTTTTTGTTCTATTGTTTTTTTTTTTTTTTTAATTTTTTTGAGTCATTATTGGCATCGTGTTTAGAGTTTGATGCCAAATGAAATTTTAGAGACGTTAAAATTTTTAAGTGCGTGAGAATTTCCTTTTTCGTAAACAGGAAGCTGGAGTATTTTTGAATTTCTTCTAGCGTCATTCAATAGCTAAAAGAATTCAAGCTGAAAAAAACTATAATACAATCGATTTTCGATGAATTTTTTTCGAGGTATAATGAAAAAAAATTTCTTACTTTTTTGTAAAAGACAAAATTTTGAAAATTCACTAATTTTTCGATTACGCAAAAATCAATTGTTTTTCACAGAATAAATTGCAAATTCCGTATTAGTATTGAAATATTTGTAAACACAATTTCGCTACTGGCGAGGTCGTGATTACGTGGGACGAGAACTTCATGCATCATAAAAGAGAGTCCCTGAGTGATTGATCAATGTCACACACTTATTCCTACATTACTAAACACTGATTCATCGAGAAGGCAATGTGCCATTGACTTTTATAATTGAGCAACATGCTGCAGTGGCACGTGCCCCGGAGATAATCGTTTAGTGACATAAATATCGTATCACGGTTTATTATTACACGTTTACAACACATCGAAGTAATTACGTAATTGAACGGAAATGGCTGATCATGATTGGTTTTTTATGATCTTTTCTCTATCATTCCGGAAGAATGAAGCGGAGAGTGATACACAGAGAAAAATGTTTTCTTAATTTAAGAATGTGCAGATCACTTAAATTAAGAAAGAAAAGTCACTCGATTTAAGTGAGAAAAGTCACTTGATTTAAGTGAGTTTTACTTTCTTGAATTAAGGAAGAAAAAGTCACTTAATTTAAGAATGTGCAGATCACTTAAATTAAGAAAGAAAAGTCACTTGATTTAAGTGAGAAAACTCACTTGATTTGAGTGAGTTGTACTTTCTTAAATTAAGAAAGAAAAAGTCACTTAATTTAAGAATGTGCAGATCACTTAAATTAAGAAAGAAAATTCACTTGATTTAAGTGAGAAAAGTCACTTGATTTAAGTGAGAAAACTCACTTGATTTAAGTGAGAGAACTCACTTGATTTGAGTGAGTTTTACTTTCTTAAATTAAGAAAGAAAAAGTCACTTAATTTAAGAATGTGCAGATCACTTAAATTAAGAAAGAAAAGTCACTTGATTTAAGTGAGAAAAGTCACTTGATTTAAGTGAGTTTTACTTTCTTGAATTAAGGAAGAAAAAGTCACTTAATTTAAGAATGTGCAGATCACTTAAATTAAGAAAGAAAAGTCACTTGATTTAAGTGAGAAAACTCACTTGATTTGAGTGAGTTGTACTTTCTTAAATTAAGAAAGAAAAAGTCACTTAATTTAAGAATGTGCAGATCACTTAAATTAAGAAAGAAAAGTCACTTGATTTAAGTGAGAAAAGTCACTTGATTTAAGTGAGAAAAATCACTTGATTTAAGTGAGAAAAGTCACTTGATTTAAGTGAGAAAACTCACTTGATTTAAGTGAGAGAACTCACTTGATTTGAGTGAGTTTTACTTTCTTAAATTAAGAAAGAAAAAGTCACTTAATTTAAGAATGTGCAGATCACTTAAATTAAGAAAGAAAAGTCACTTGATTTAAGTGAGAAAAGTCACTTGATTTAAGTGAGTTTTACTTTCTTAAATTAAGGAAGAAAAAGTCACTTAATTTAAGAATGTGCAGATCACTTAAATTGAGGAAGAAAAGTCACTTGATTTAAGTGAGAAAACTCACTTGCTTTAAATGAATTTAACTTTCTTAAAGTAAGAAAGAAAAAGTTGCTTGATTTAAGTGAGAAAAGTCACTTAATTTAAGAATGGCAGGTCACTTAAATTAAGTGACTGCACATTCTTAAATTAAGAAAACATTTTTCTCTGTGTACAACGAGATGTGTCAATGTCACTGGAAAATTTGGTGAATTGGGATATTTCGGAATCTTGAGATTGCAGAATTATTGTAAGACCCTTTTTGTGAAGAAAAAAAGAACTACAAACAAATGTCATTATAGGAATCGCACTATCTCGCTTCAATTCCGAAATAATTCAAAAAACTACTTCAATTACTTCAGTAATAAAAATGTTGAATGGGTCTTTTAGTCTTTTTTTTCCTATATTCCTAAAAGTAAGCAGGATGGCATAATTTTTTTTTAATGTTATTCAATGCCACGTTTTTGATACCCTAGTTAGGCATATTTTGCGACTGATCAAGACTTTTTTGCACTGGTTAAATCTCACCAGTGTCCCCGGTGGGAATCGAAATCCGAGTCGACCGCGTTTGAATTATTGACGATATCCGCAGTGCCAGACTAACGGATGGTAGTGCAATTTTTGTAAGAAATCCGTTTTTGTAGAGGAAAATGTTATTTACAGAAGAGATCTCCGTAAAAATATCGCCATTTAGCTTTATTTTTGATATATTCCTCAGAAATGAATTACTGGAATAGACTCATTCTATTTCACCTCTTCCATACCGATGATTTCATTCAAAATTAGTTTTTCTAAAGTATCTCAAAACTTAAGAGAGACACACTTTTCTATAAAAATTATCATAAAAATAGCTCAATTTCCTTAGACTTCAATATAGTGTAAACAATAGTAGAAATCTATCTTTTATGCTGCACTTTTTTGGAATAGCTCGGGTTCTAAAGGAGATGACAAATTTTTTATGAGGACTTTTTTTGTAGAGTAAAAATAAAAGGACAAAAAATTGACTCACAAAAAATCACTATCTCCCTTAAATTTCGAGCTACATTGAATAGCACGATGGACCAATTTTTCCTCGATACTTGAAAATGACTAAAAATTCTAATGAAATATTCAGGCTTTCATTGAAGTTTCATGTGCAATTGTACATGAAAGATGGAATCTAACTGCATTTCCGTTGCATTACAATGAAACTTCACGTATAGAATGGAATATCAATATCATTGAACAACATTTCACAATTTTCTGGGAAATTACAGGTACATTCAATGAATTTCCATGATTTTTGCTTGCATTTCAAAAAAAAATTGAAATTTTAAATTTTTCAAAGGTCCAAGTTTGCAAAAAAGAAACAAACTTAAAATTTTTAGTGCCTTGTTTGAAATTTTCCAGAATAAGAAATCCCATTCTTCAGTCATATTAATATCCAATTCCATAGGGAAAATTCCATTGCAATTATTTGAAATTGCATAAACATTTTCTTTCTGAAAGTCCATATTGAATTTTCGAAAACTGTTGCTGAGTTTCTTCAAAATAACTCGAAATCTAAAAGACATGGGGAAATTGTTGTGGGGAGCTTTTTTTATAGCACCATTACATCCCATCAAAAACGATTTATTAATTGTTTGAAAGTCATATTCATTGTCAAATTTTCAGCGTACTATATAATCTTTCTGTCATTCGACAATCCCCAAACGCCGGAGGGTGTCGATGATACAACCAGCAATCCCATGCCATCACCAATGGAAAGCATAATGGCTATGTTTCTCATGAGTATGACGAACTTTGGTGATTATTACGGAGCATTTGAGAGAACTGAGCACGAGATGGAGGCCAAGGTTAATTAATAACTGTGATTTAATAGCTGGCATTTGATTTAAAAAAATAAAATCATAAATAACTTTGATTTATATTTTCAGTGTCTTTTTGTCCTCTACATGGCAATTGTAGCTATACTATTAGTAAACATGTTGATTGCCATGATGGGTAATACTTATCAAAAAATAGCTGAGACTAGAAATGAGTGGCAGCGTCAAGTAAGAAATCTTTATTAATGAAAATAAAATGTATAGAATCTAGTTAATTCACATTGATTATTCATTGAATGATTTTATCAGTGGGCGAGAATCGTTTTAGTTGTGGAGAGAGGTGTTGCCCCTGCAGAGAGACTAAAGAAACTCATGGATTATTCACAACCTATGTCTGATGGACGTAGAGCACTTGTGCTCAGATTACATCAATCTGTAATTACATCTTTTATTTTTTATTATCAAATTTTGTTATGGTAATTTAAGTAATGGAATCAGTAGTAGAATTGGATGAGTTGAATTGAGTGCTATTATTTTGTTGGATATCTCAAAATCTGAGGAAGATACACAGAGAAAATTTTTTTCTTAATTTAAGAAAGTGCAGTCACTTAATTTAAGAATGGCAGGTCACTTAAATTAAGTGACTTTTCTCACTTAAATCAAGTAACTTTTTCTTTCTTAATTTAAGAAAGTAAAACTCACTTAAATTAAGTGACTTTTCTCACTAAAGTCAAGTGACTTTTTCTTTCTTAATTTAAGAAAGTAAAAGTCACTTAAATTAAGTGACTTTTCTCACTAAAGTCAAGTGACTTTTTCTTTCTTAATTTAAGAAAGTAAAGCTCACTTAAATTAAGTGACTTTTCTCACTTAAATCAAGTGACTTTTCTCACTTAAATCAAGTAACTATTTCTTTCTTAATTTAGGAAAGTAAAAGTCACTTAAATCAAGTGAGTTTTCTCACTTAAATCAAGTGACTTTTCTTTCTTAATTTAAGTGACCTGCACATTCTTAAATTGAGAAAGCATTTTTCTCTGTGTAAAACGATTTTCGTCATTCTCTTTTTAGTAGGGAATATTGAGGGCTACAAAAAAGCCTATTAAAAAAAATTGTTCAATCTCTGCTGGCTATTAAGATATTTTGGAACATGGGGAAAATGGTTTCATCTCTAGAACCAAATTTTGTAGAATGGGAAAACTTTTATCAATACTTTAAAAAAATTATTATCACGAAATTTTATTTATCTCTCCTTTCTGAAGTTCTTCTCTGTTATGATATTGATGAAATGTCTTATTTAAATGTTTTTAGGAAGAGGACAAAGAAGAGATGAAGGAAATTCTGGAAATGAAGAGAACACATGACAGACTTCGTAAAAAGCGATTGGCTAAGGTGAAAAATGAATGTAAAGAGGGGGTTATAATGGAAAATATAACTTGAGGAATTGAATCGGTTATTAAATTTTTGAATAAAAAATTTTTCAGTAAAGTGAACTGTCCAAAAAATTCGCTTTCCTTCTGTATTGAACGATTTTGTTGTATCCAGGAAAATGCAGATTGACGTTGCTTTGGCAGAAAAAAATTTGCGGAGGCAAAATGGGATCTCTTCATGGAATGAATCTTCAATTCAGTAGTGAAGAGGTGAAACAGGACAAATCGTCTTGTCTTTGACGTCATTTCGAAGGAAATATCTCGGAAACTAAGTGAGATAAGGTGATGTCACTCATGTGTTTTTGTAGAGAATTGCAAGAGTTACAAAAGTTTAAGGGCAAAATTGCTCTGTCTCGGTTATTTTCTAAAGTATTTTTAAAAAAAGGAATGAGAAAAAAAAAGACCTATCTTGTTTTATCTCTTCACTACTGAATTGAAACGGAGTTCTTGGAAAATTGGAAAAATCCCAGAATTGTTAAGAATGGCAAAAATTGATTTTTAACGGTAGATTTGAGGTCAAAACAGATTTTTATAAAATCGGCTGTAATTCCTTCAAAAACCAATAAAAATCACCTAATTTTATGGGAAATTAGGCAACCTTTGACCTGGTATTCGGCAAAAATATTTGCTGAAAATCGAGTTTCTAGGGAAATTCAAATGATTTGAAACTTTTTGGAAGATTCCAAAAATTAGATTCACCAAATAGTTTTCATCAGTTTTTCCTCAATTAAAATGTGAAATGTTCGTTTCGCCCTACATTCTGAGTATTCATCATCTTTGAGAAGCACTAAATTATTCCCATGGCAACAAACAAGTATTCGAGTCAGTGCATAAAGACTCAGTATTAGAGTGAAAAATGAGCTTTTTGAAGAAAAAAATTAACTTTGAAGAACTCGAGGAAGAGCTGCAAAGTGCATTTGAGGCAGATGAACTTTATAAATTGCAAAATGATGCAAAATTGAGAGCTATAGAGCAGAATGTACCACATTATGAACAGTTTAGGCAAATGGTATGGATGAATCATGTAAATTTTAACCAAGAATAATTACCTCTTCATTATTCTAAAATCATCATATCATTAGGTGAAAGCAGCTCACTTGAAACCTTTGGAAAAGAAACGGGAAATTAGGAAAAAAAATGTGAAGGTGAGAGACTTTGATGAGACAGATTGAAGGAAATTTTCATCGAAATGAAGAAAAATGACTGCAACAAAAATGTATGAGAATTCCTGAAAATTAAAATAAAATTAGAATTTTTCAGGAAGAATTATCTTTCGAGAATTTTTTTAGACTAAAAAAGATAATTGAAGAAATTAAAATTAAAAATTTTATTATCTTTTCATTTCAAGATTAATTTTCCGAGAATATCTGGAAGAAATTATTCAGGTACGAAAATTTGTATCGAGATCTTTCTCATAGGAAGCGCAAAATTTTTTCTACTTTGCAAAAGTCTTCCGTCAAATTTTCCCATTATGCTTCAATTCCGAAATATTTAATAATTCGCTGGGAAGTCGATTCACGATAGTCTCTCTTTGAATTTGTTCTCGGTATCATTTAAGATAGACGAGGTGAATGATCTCGCCCTGTCTCTGCATAACTTGCATGTCCTTGCTGATCATATCGCGGATATCTCCCGTTTATCGAAAAATATGTAGGGGAGAGTGGGGCAAAATGGACCCTCATAGTAATATGATTGAGGATTTTTTTTCAGGATGAAGGACTCGACGAAAAAATCTGAAAAAATTTGAGAGAATCCTCCAATATATCTTTATTGTTTGTAAATTTTTTCAGATTTTTTGGAGCAACCGCTGCTTTTTTAAAAAATCTCGAGTCATCTCATCTTTTAGGTCCATTTTGCCCCACTCTCCCCTAGATACTATTTTTAAGAACAATTTCATGGTCTGCAAGAAAGGTTTCTTGATAAATTCATGGAGCCTAATAGTTTCTGAGATATCTCTGCAATAAAAGTAATAAGAAAATGGAAAAAATTCAAAAAATTATATATTATCGCATTGGAGTCAAAGCAGCGTAAGTGCAATACTTATACATCTCACTTACGCCACTTTGCTTCTAAGATGACGATATAGATTGAAGAGATATTCTGCCAATCCGGAGATATAACAAAAAATCAACAATGAAAAATTTGTATTGCCACTTTTTATTTGCAGTCCCTTACACTGAGGGGATTTTTTCCTACTAGCATGACTATTCCTTAAAAGTGAAAACGAACTATTCCAAATCGATAATCGCACCTAGAATTATAACTAAAACAGGTAAATTATAGTTATGTGTACTATCTGATAGCTGTACTTGATGAAAATTTGTTTGCTGTTGATATATTTCATAGTCAAGGTCTTTCCTGCTATATTTTTAGTTCCACAGTTCGAAAAATTCTCTCAGTGTACAAAAGTCTGCAAGCCTGGGGCAAAATGGATTTTCGTAAGATCTAGGATTTTTTTTCGAAGTAAAGGAAATTTTGAAAAAATCTGAAAAAAATTGCTAAAATGCTCCAACATGGCTCCATTATCGGGTAATTTTTCCAGATTGTTTTAAAAAAGCCTCTTCTCGAAGAGTAGGGTAACATGACCAATAGATGGACGGTTAAGGAAATATTAGACTTTATTAATTCATATAAAATAGGCAAAACCCGTTAAAAAGTTGCAGAAGAGAATGATGTACAGTAAAATATACAGTGAATCAGCTAAAAATCAATTGAACTTGAATAATGTAGAAATAATTGAAGAAAATCAAGGAAAAACTGGAAAATAACTTAAACGCCCAATAAATGGACAGTTGCATATTTGCAGTGGTATGATTTTTAATTTCGATCAATCGGTAATAAATAGTTTATGAATCTATATGAATGGAATAATCAGGGATTGACGTAAAAAGTATGAGAATCATTCATTTATCTATGAAAATCCTTGATTACACAGAGAAAAATGTTTTCTTAATTTAAGAATGTGCAGTCACTTAATATAAGAAAGTAAAACTCACTTGAATTAATTGACTTTTCTCACTTAAGTCAAGTGACTTTTCTCACTTAAGTCACGTGACTTTTCTCACTTGAATTAAGTAACTTTTTCTTTCTTAATTTAAGAAAGTAAAAGTCACTTAGATTAAGTGACTTTTCTCACTTAAATCAAGTGACTTTCTTTCTTAATTTAAGAAAGTAAAACTCACTTAAATTAAGTCACTTTTCTCACTTAAGTCAAGTGACTTTTCTCACTTGAATTAAGTAACTTTTTCTTTCTTAATTTAAGAAAGTAAAAGTCACTTAAATTAAGTGACTTTTCTCACTTGAATTAAGTAACTTTTTCTTCCTTAATTTAAGAAAGTAAAAGTCACTTAAATTAAGTGACTTTTCTCACTTAAATCAAGTGACTTTCTTTCTTAATTTAAGAAAGTAAAACTCACTTAAATTAAGTGACTTTTCTCACTTAAGTCAAGTGACTTTTCTCACTTGAATTAAGTAACTTTTTCTTTCTTAATTTAAGAAAGTAAAAGTCACTTAAATTAAGTGACTTTTCTCACTTAAGTCACGTGACTTTTCTCACTTGAATTAAGTAACTTTTTCTTTCTTAATTTAAGAAAGTAAAAGTCACTTAAATTAAGTGACTTTTCTCACTTAAATCAAGTGATCTTTTCTTTCTTAATTTAAGAAAGTTAAACTCACTTGAATCAAGTGACTTTTCTCACTTAAATCAAGTGACTTTTCTTTCTTAATTTAAGTGACCTGCCCATTCTTAAATTAAGTGACTGCACATTCTTAGATTAAGAAAACATTTTTCTCTGTGTATACAAACCGTCCATGTTCTGGTCAGTGTCCATCTATTGGTCATGTGACCCTAATTCCGGTTCATTTTGGCTTGCAGGTCCATTTTGCCTCGGTCTCCCCCGACCCATTCTGCACCTGCACGACAAAAGTGAAGAAAATTACTTATCAGTAGAGCAATTGATGCCACGATTCGAGACCCGTCAACGTGGTGGCGTACACTCCCGGCAGCTTCCACCCGCACCCCACTATCCCCCTCCCCCCTCCGTGATGGCGTCACCGCCTATCCAAAGCTACACACGCAACACGCATGTCACTAGTGTCTAACACTTGTCTGTTGTGTTTATCTTGGCCCTTCATGAGCCAAGCGGCTCTCTCATGAGTCGGCACAAATAAAAATAAATATTTGTCTTTCAATAGTTAATTAACGTAATCCATTGATTATAGTATCAATTCTGCGCGTTTAATGATCCCATTAAATTTTCTGCAAGCAGTAGAATCATTAAAAAAAAAATAATTTCAAATGAAAGTAAACGACTGCTTCCATTGAAAGACTTGAAATATTGTAATTCCTTTTATTTCTAATTTTTTTGATAAATAATTCTTTTTGATATGTCTTTGTAAGTGTACGAATATTGTAAATTAGAAAAAATTGAATTTCTGTTGACATAATGTGTGCAAAAAATTGTAAAGATGTGCCTGACTGAGTGAAAATGTTTAATTTCATTAACTCAATTTTTTTACTGCTAATGAATCCTATTTTCTAAATCATGTGAATTATTTTTATCTTTAAATGACTAAATTTGTAAAAGAATGAGGTTAGAAGAGATGCCATTACGTCTCAGCTCTGATGAGCGTAATTTTGAATTGGACGAAGAGACGGATTATCTTTTGCAGCCATCGGATGATAGTTTCAGGCCAATTCTCAAAAGAAATCGTAGAATCAATGCCTGTACTGTTTTTTTCAAACATTTTCTGTGTGGGTAAGTACAAGTTTATTTGTTTATTTACAATTGAGAATTCAACATGAAAATAGAAATTTAGTCATTGGTTTTTTAATTGTCATGAATTATTTAATTTGTTGGTTGAAACTGTTGAGAATATCGAGATTCTTTTTTGTAATTTTGGATTTTTTTTTTGGTAATTCTTCGTAATTCACCTTTTAGATTGTTCAAATTTTCCCGGCATTTTGCAATGTCCTCGTGCGCCCCCTGTGAAATTATCTCGTCAATAATGATAATAGTAATGATCACAAGACTTCATTTTTCGATGAACTTTTATTATTCAATATTTCGGAAAATAATCGAGAAAAAGAATATTTCTTTTTTTTTTTTTTTAAAGAGAATATTCTGTGATTATTTTTTTTTGTCAAAGACAATAATTGCTACGAATAATGTCATTACAGAATTTTGTCCCTCTCACATTTCGTGATAATTGAGAACCAAAATGAATGGATAAATCCTGCTCCGAAATCAGTTTTTACGAAATCACTCGAAATTTGAGGAGGGCAAAAAATTTTAAAATGTCGGAATTTTCAATCTTACGGAAAAAATTTAGAGCTCCAAAAAAAATCATCCCACAAAATCATGAAGAAAGGAAAAAGTCAATTGTACATTTAAAAAGACCAGTCCAATCATCTCTGTGATCATTCCTCATCAACTATCTTGGAAACCGAGAAAGACAGCATGTTTTTTACGAATCCGTTTTTTGTGGAGAATGACAATAGCTACAAAAAGGTATTTGTAGAAATACCGCTATCTCGCTTACACAGAGAAAAATGTTTTCTTAATTTAAGAATGTGCAGTCACTTAGTTTGAGAATGTGCAGTCACTTAATTTAAGAATGTGCAGGTCACTTAAATTAAGAAAGAAAAGTCACTTGATTTAAGTGAGAAAATTCACTTGATTTAAGTGAGTTTTACTTTCTTAAATTAAGGAAGAAAAAGTCACTTGATTTAAGTGAGAAAAGTCACTTAATTCAAGTGAGTTTTACTTTCTTAAATTAAGAAGGAAAAAGTTACTTGATTTAAGTGAGAAAAGCCACTTGATTTAAGTGAAAAAAGTCACTTAATTTAAGTGATTTTTACTTTCTTAAATTAAGAAAGACAAAATCACTTGATTTAAGTGAGAAAAGTCACTTGATTTAAGTGAGTTTTACTTTCTTAAGTTAAGAAAGAAAAAGTTACTTGATTTAAGTAAGAAAAGCCACTTGATTTAAGTGAAAAAAGTCACTTAATTTGAGTGAGTTTTACTTTCTTGAATTAAGAAAGACAAAATCACTTGATTTAAGTGAGAAAAGTCACTTGATTTAAGTGAGTTTTACTTTCTTAAATTAAGAAAGAAAAAGTCACTCAATTTAAGTGAGAAAAGTCACTTAATTTAAGTGACTTTTACTTTCTTAAATTAAGAAAGAAAAAGTTACTTGATTTAAGTGAGAAAAGCCACTTGATTTAAGTGAAAAAAGTCACTTAATTTAAGTGACTGCACATTCTTAAATTAAGAAAACATTTTTTCTGTGTAGTTTCCAAGATATTTCAAAATCAATGGATAGTAACAAAAAAGGACTCATCTCGATTCACCTCTGCAGTACCATATTAAAAGTGCAAAATAACTCGTGAAAAATTGAATATTCTGAAAAATTCTTAAAACTGAATTCCGACAGATATTTTCCATCGGAAACTGCCCTAGGTCTTCAACAAAATCTTTAAAAAAACGCACCTCAACTCAATTCATGGGAACATCCATTCTACCCCACTTTCCCCTTTCAATTACTCCAAAACGTGTGTAATGCAATCCCAATTACTTCAGACCTTCTCTTAAACTACTAACAAATCCTCATAAATGATTGTCTTCCAATTGTCCTAAATTTCTTCATTTATCCCTCGATTATTCAAATTTTCCCGGGCCCGATCCCTCTTACGGCACTCGCCATAAATTCCTCTTATCAATAACAATAATAATCATAATAACATTTTTACTGTCACATTCGTAGAAATTGTAGTGAGCCATAGAATCAACGAAAAGATCAAGGAAAAACGTACAGATAGAACTTAGCATAATTTCATTGATTTTTTTTACTCCAAAATTTTTGAATTACGGGAAAATTATTTGACATTTTCAATTATTCAGAATTAATCTAAAGTAATGTGAATAAAAAACATCATGGAGACACAGAGTAATGTTTTGAGAATGTCAAAGGAGGATATTCCATTAATATCCAGACCTAAAAACGGTATTTCTTGGCTGAGGTATAAATTTTCACATTCATTTTAAATTTTAATATTTTAACAAGAAGAAATGATGGTTTAAATGTTTCTTTTCTCCTTTAAACACCGATAATTCAAGGAAATTCAATTGAAGACGTAGATACACAATGAATCTGTATGTGTGTGTGTTTTGTGATTCATCAATACTTGCTACTTATTTATGCTAATTCACTGTTATTTTTTTTAATCTTGTTTTTATGAAGTTGCTGCAGCTGGATGTGGAGACGATGCTGCAGAGAACGAGAACTGAGAGCAAGGACCATTCACATTGGCAAACCAATGCTTGAAAAATTTCCGACCAATGTTATAAGGAATCAAAAATACAACATCATCACTTTTCTACCATTCGTGAGTTATTTTTGAATTTTTAGGGATGATAATTTTAAGAGGATTTTTTTGCTAGGTCTATATACTAATGAAGAAAGGAAGTCTTCAGAATGGGAATTATATTGAATAGTTGCTTCTCACTTTCTTTCCGTCTCATTTTTCAATTTTTTTCCTTTGTGTATTCTATTCTAATTTTGGCGTGTCGAATATGTACCCAGATGTAATTGGAGATCATCTCCCATCAATTTCTGTACTGAGAAATCGATTTTCCTAGAGAAATTAAAAGAATTATTGTCTAATCATGATTCTCCATATTTTTCCTCATTTCTAGTTTAATTTTTATCGTAAATTAAGGCAAATTTATGGGGAATGATCTCGAATGTCACTAAGTGTTACGCGAAACACGCAATAATTGCTGTGCAACATTGGAGTGAAAGGAGCTGTTAAGAAAAAAAAATGTAAAGGATAATTCCAGAAATAGCGTAGAGCTAATTCTGGAAATATCTTAAAAAACAATGAGGTATTGGAGAATTTATCAAATCACCTTTTTTTGAAGCTTATGACACTTGTTCGTCAACCTACAGATTTCAGGAATATATGCAAAAGAATTCCCGTTAAATTTTCTTATCCACATGTTTTTATCTCCGATTCATTTCTCACTGAACAATCTATGCCCAAAAATTCTCAATAACTTTCTATTTCACCCCAAGAAAATATCTTACTCTGACCAACCAGTCATTAATTGAAATAACCATCAATAAACCGTTAATAATTCATTAATCAATCATTACCTTTTTCAGGTTCTCTTCCAACAATTCAAATTTTTCCTGAACCTCTACTTCCTGATAATGGCGAGCTCTCAGTTCATCAATGACGTACGTATCGGCTACCTGTACACCTACTGGGGACCCCTGTGCTTCGTCTTATCAGTGACGATATGCCGTGAAGCAGTAGATGACTTTCGTCGTTACAAACGCGACAAAGAGGTGAACAATCAAAAATACAAACGTTTGGTCAGGAATTCAGAGACTCCGGAGTTAGTGCCGAGCTCGAAGCTGAAAGTCGGAGACATGATAATCGTTGAGAAAGGTCAGAGAGTCCCAGCTGATTTGGTTCTCCTACGTACTACAGAAAAAACAGGTGCTTGTTTCGTCAGAACAGATCAATTAGACGGTGAAACAGACTGGAAGCTTCGTTTGGCTGTTCCAGCTACGCAAAAATTGGACAGTGACCTGGAGCTCTTCGAGATCAAAGCGAGTCTTTATGTGGAGAAGCCACAAAGAGATATCCACTGTTTTATCGGTACATTTACTAAAGAGAATGCATTCGGCTTGGAGTCAGCAACCGAAGAAAGTTTGGGAGTTGACAATACTCTCTGGGCGAATACAGCAGTCGCTTCAGGATCAGCACTAGGAGTTGTTGTTTACACAGGTCAAGAGACAAGATCTCTGATGAATCACTCAGCACCGCGCTCGAAGATTGGTCTTCTCGATCAAGAGATTAATCAATTGACTAAAGTCCTATTCGGTGCTGTTATGGGCTTAGCTCTCGTCATGATGTGCCTAAAGGGCTTCGGTGGGGTTTGGTACAAGTACATGTTCCGATTCATTCTCCTCTTCTCCTACATAATTCCTATAAGTCTGAGGATCAATCTCGATATGGGCAAGACATTCTACGCTTGGTGCATCCAAAGAGACAAAGAAATAAACGGAACAGTCGTCAGGACAACAACAATTCCTGAAGAACTAGGAAGAATTTCTTATTTACTTAGTGATAAAACTGGCACACTGACGCAGAATAAAATGGTCTTCAAGAAACTACACTTAGGAACAGCTTCTTACGGTCAGGACTCGTTCGATGAAATATCTGGAGCACTGAATAATTACTATCCAGCTGATGCTGGTAATTTCGACTCTCCGAAGAGTACCGATGCCAGAAGGAAGAAGAACGATCCAACTACTCCGGGAGTTTCTGGTAAAGTCAGAAGATCTGAGAGTACAAGAATTTATGAGGCTGTTCATGGACTAGCACTTTGTCACAATGTAACACCAGTTTATGATGCTACTGCTGTTACCAATACTAACGACGATACTAGTGTTAGCACAGTGGAAACGGTGGAGACTGGTTCGATTCAGAGTCAAACCGAATCGGATCAGCATTATTATAATATTGAACAAACGAGAACCTATCAGGCATCGAGTCCAGATGAAGTTGCTTTGGTTAAATGGACTGAGGAAGTTGGTTTAACACTGTTCTATAGAGACTTGAACTCGATCCAATTGAAGGCACCCAATGGCGAGATACTGAACTACACAATTCTCCAAATATTTCCATTCACGTCTGAGACGAAGAGAATGGGAATAATCGTGCGTGATGATTCAACCAAAGACCGTGAAATAACGTTTTATCTGAAAGGCGCTGATGTAGTCATGTCGGGAATAGTTCAGTACAATGACTGGCTTGATGAAGAATGCGGCAACATGGCGAGAGAGGGTTTACGTACATTGGTTGTTGCTAAGAAGAGTCTAACAGAGGAGCAATACTTGGATTTTGAGACAAGGTACAATGCAGCAAGATGTGCAGTAAACGACAGGCCATCGAGGGTTGCTGCTGTTATCGAGAGCCTCGAAAGAGAAATGGAACTGCTCTGTTTGACTGGCGTTGAAGACAGGCTTCAAGAGAGAGTCAGACCCACTCTGGAGCTCCTGAGAAATGCTGGAATAAAAATTTGGATGCTAACGGGTGACAAATTGGAGACTGCAACGTGCATTGCAAAATCATCACGACTTGTATCAAGAACTCAGGGTCTTCATATATTCAAATCTGTTGTAACAAGAACCGATGCACACTTGGAGCTGAATACATTCCGCAAAAAACAAGACTGTGCACTTGTAATCAGCGGAGATTCACTGGACGTTTGTCTCCAATATTATCAAACAGAATTCATGGAACTGGCATGTGGTTCACCGTCAGTCGTTTGCTGCAGATGTTCACCAACACAAAAGGCCGAAGTTGTTACATTGATCAAGAGTCACACAGGAAAAAGAACAGCTGCTGTTGGTGATGGTGGTAATGATGTTTCCATGATTCAAGCTGCCGATGCTGGTATTGGAATTGAGGGACTCGAGGGAAGACAGGCTTCGTTGGCAGCTGATTTTTCCATCTGTCAATTCAATCATCTCGCCAATTTGCTACTCGTTCATGGCAGAAGAAGCTACAAAAGATCAGCGGCATTATCACAATTTGTTATTCATCGAGGACTCATTATATCAACGATGCAAGCAGTTTTTTCAGCGGTTTTTTATCTCTCGTCGGTTGCACTTTATCAGGGCTTTCTCATGGTCGGTTATGCTACTATCTACACAATGTTTCCGGTATTTTCACTTGTTCTTGATAAAGATGTTTCACGAAGTGTTGCCATCAAATTTCCCGAATTATACAAGGATCTTGGCAAAGGAAGATCCCTCTCGTACAAAACTTTCTTCATGTGGGTACTCATCAGCATCTATCAAGGCGGTGTCATCATGTATGGTGCACTTATTATGTTTGAGGATGAATTCATTCACATTGTTGCTATTAGCTTCTCAGCACTCGTTCTAACTGAATTAATAATGGTTGCATTAACCATTAGAACTTGGCACCATATTATGGTAGTTGCTGAATTTTTATCACTCGCATTCTATCTACTCTCACTATTTGTTTTGAAAGATTATTTCGATGCGGAATTCATAACTACCACTGATTTTTTTTGGAAAGTACTTGTTATAACACTCGTATCATGCTGTCCACTCTACGTACTGAAATTCTTGAGAAAGAAATTTTCACCCCCTAGTTATACTAAATTATCGTAATTTCTCTCTTTTTGTATATAAGATATGTAAATTATGTTATATTGAGGAGAATAAGGAAATAGTTGCATCAAATTGCTTTTCTTCAACGGAAGATTTTGGAAATTTTCGTTATATTATGAAAAAATTCGGGGTAGGAAGCTAGAATGTGTGGATTTCAGTTTTGGTTTTCTAATGAAATAATAATGGAAATTTCTCTATCTCTCATAAATTCCGAGATATTCCAGAAAAATAGAATCGTCTCATTTGTCCACTTCAACTACGGAATTCTTCACTCCGAAAAAATATCAATGAAATATTTATGACGGAAAATTTCTCAATTTCCTTATTCTTCACAAAGTCCAGATAATGTATTTTGTAATTAATAATTAATAATAAATTAATTATCTCTCTCTCTAAAGCAAGAAAATAAGATTTTAACAAATATTTTTTCTTTTTCTATTTATTTAATTATATTTTTGATCTTACTGATACGTTTAATGAACTTTCAACAGTTTCTGCAATTTTAGTATGAATTTCAGTTACTTCTTTCTGTGTCAAAGTACGTTCCATGTGTCTATAAACAATTCTATAACAATGTGAAATTTTTTTAGTTTTTGGATGAGTAAATTTATCGATTAATGTTATTTGTTCGATAATATCACCGCCAATATCACGTGCTAAATCGTAAAAATCATTTGATGAAAATTCTTGATTCTCTGGTAACCAAAAACTCAAGTCATTGCTGCACTGTGGATAGACACTGACAGGCTGTAATACGATAGATTCGAATGAAATTGTTGAATTAAATAAATCAATAAATTATTAATTTTATTCGAGAATTTATTATTCATACCTTATATTTAACTTGTTTATTTGGATCATCAAATTTGAATTGATTCAAAAATCCAGTGTCTTTGCTCCAGAATAAACGAATGTCTGGAATATCGTAGAGACACATTGCTAATCTCTCCAGTCCAAGACCGAAGGCCCAACCAATTCTGTCGTTTACTCCACTATTTTTTAGGATCTCCTGTCTCATTATACCGCAGCCAAGGACCTCCAGCCATTTGTCATTGTAAAATACCTCCAGTTCCCAAGACGGATGAGTGAAGGGGAAGTACTGACTGACCCATCGTGATTTGACACCTTCAAGAAAACAATAGTGAATATTTTTTTAGTAAAGTGATAAATGGGGGTAAATGAATTTTTCTGCGAAAGTAGTTCCCTTCAAATTCTTCAGAATCTTGAGGTCGATGCTAGAATTTTCAGGGAAAACTTTTTTGTAGAAAAAATTCAGAGTTAAAAAAAATGTCATCGTCGAAAGTCCTCTATTTCTCTGGAATTTGAGAGATTCGAAATTTTCATGGAATCAAAACTCCATAATATAATTGAAACAATGGAAATTGATTACTCTTCATCATCAGTTTCTATTGAATATCCCGAAATTCTAGTGTAAATTTCCTGACTATGGTTTTTTAACAGATATCAATAGGATTTCATAAAAAATAAGAATTTCTGATGGAAACTGACATAATTTCAGAAAAAAAATATTAATTGACATATGCTAATAATATTTGTCGAAATCCGTCGTTTTTTGATCGGAAATTGTCATGGAATGTTTTTTTTAAATCCTGTTAATATTCTAGTAAAGAAGAGGTAGAACAGGATAAATCGAGCTATGTTTTGTGATCATTACTTCGGTCTTTTTCATAGAGAATTTTAAGAGCTACGAAAATGGATTAGAACGAAACCGTCCAATCCTGCTTACTTCCTGAGATATGCGCACAAAACTGAATGATAAAAAAATCGACTCATCCTGCATTACTTCTTCGCTACTGATTCATCCAATAGATATCAAATTTTGCGATTTCCTGATAGATTTTGAAATTTGATAATATAAAAAAAGATCAAATTTCGTAATTATGTAACTGCGAAAATCAAATCAATAACTACGAAGTGTATTACATTTTTTCATATTAGCTATCAAATGCTCGAATAATTTGATACTTTGTGAGGATGGATTGCTAATAAAACCCATTAGAATCGAATCTAAAGTTTCCGACAGGATATGACAAAATTTATTATATTCTAATTAATTTTCAATTCCGACCAATGATTCAATTTACAAAAACATTTACTGGGCCATTTTTGGTCATTGCTAAATTTAAATAATTTAAAATAAAACTAAATTTTCCTTTGTGTTCCTAACACAGAGGAAAATTTAATTTTATTTTAAATTATTTAAATTTAGCAATGACCAAAAATGGCCCAGTAAATGTTTTTGTTATTATATTCTAACAGAATTTCTTTGACTCCGATTTTCTTATGTTCTAACGAATTAAAGGAAAATTATTTCCCCCATGGGATGCGAATGAGATTCAAAGGAATCTGCAGAGTTGTTTATAGAAAAAATTCAGAACTACAAACAAGCTTTCTTTAAATATCCGTTTCTCATAGATCTCAAAATATTCCCAAAAAACAATAAATTCCAATGTTACGTTTATGAAATTTTCAGAGGAATCGCTTTCGTTCAATCATCGATTTTTTAAGAATATCTTTGAATACAAGCAAGATAGAGCATTTTTTTTGTAGATAATCGTTTTTTGCAGCCCTGACAAATACAAAGCACTCTATCCCACTTATAATCCAAGACATTCTCAAAAAACTGACCAAATAAAATAGATTTCCCATAAAACTTCACATTCCTCAAATTTTTGATGAATATGCAAATTAGCGGCCTTTCAAAATAAAATTAATTTGAAATCAATTCAATATTGCCTCAGGAAGGGAAGTGGCGAAAATAAGAAAATATATCGGAATCAAAAATTAAAAGTTAAAATGTGGAACTCGCAATTAAGTATAAGAAAATATTATTTTAACGAATTAAGCCAGAATGAAAGTTTGGTGGCGAAATTTACATGATATTCTTATGTAAATATAGGGGAGAGTGGGGCAAAATGGACACTATAATGAAACGGTTAGAGATGGATTCTTTTCGGTGATTCTATCGAAAAGCTGAGGAAATTTTAGCCGGAAACCCAGTGTCAGATGTATTTTTTTCGTTTTTTTTTTTTGAAAATTCGATATTTTTTGACATTTTTGAGGGGTAAAAAGCCTTTATTTTTTCGAAAATTTTTAGGTTTTTGCAAATATCTCTGGTTCTATTGGTCGTAGCAATTCGGGGTCTCAAATGAAAAGTGAGCTCATTTCCCATCCATTTATGGGGTTTTGAATTCAAAAATGTCAATTTTCGGGATAATTATAGGCCAAAAACTGTTGCACAAAACTGTTTCACAAAAATGCCCATTAATACCTTAAAAATCAATATTTTTAAATTGAAAACCCTATGAATCGATGGCAAATGATCTCACCTTTCACCTCCCATCGGAATTTTTACGCTGCGTCAAATAGAACCGACGATATTCTCAAAAAACTGAAAATCTCCACAAAAGGATAGGATTTCTCCCCTCTAGAATGCTCCAAAAAGTCGAAATCGTCAGACATTCAAAAAAATCGAAAAAAATCGAAGCCGGCACTTGTTTCCCGCCCAAAATTTCCTCAGCTTTCCAATGAAATCATCAAAAATAATCTATCGCCAATATTTCTATTAATTTCAAGAGCTTTTCATAATATCTGCCTAAAAATTTAGATGCATCCATTTCATCCCAGATATCCATTTTGCCCCACCTTCCCCTACATTTAATGTATTAAGTATAAGAAAATATTATTTTAATATTCAAATAGCTCAATTGATAGAGCACCAGACATGTAATCTGATGATTGTGCATTCCCTATTTCTTCCAAAATGTGATTCTAAGATTTTCAAATTTTATGAAAAATCCTCTAATCTACATATTTACCAAATTTTTCCTAGAAAATCTACCTTTCCCAAAAAGTGCCTGAGCCAAGCCAACCAAATCCTTCTTGAGCTCATGTTCCATAATTTTCGTAGCTTCCATTGTATGCACTGCCTGTTTCTCATCGCTTTCTTTTCCTCTGTTTTCAAACAGTTCCAGTCCCATCGAATCATTAACATCCCGAAAAACCTCTTCACAAGTGCATAATCTCACAGCATCAACCTGATGAAACACTGGATAATGTGTTGCATCAATTTCGTCTCTCCTGTAAACATCTCCAACGACTAAAAAATTATTTAAACCCATTGAAATTAATTCAGACTGATGTGCAGTTGTATGAGCCCTCAACAATGTCTCTTGATTGACATAATAACAATCAGTTTTATTACGGCTAACATGATCATTTGGAATTAGTAGTGAATCAAAATTTTGTTGAACTGTAACAACTGGTTTCTGATTGTCGAAGACACTGAACAATGGATTGCCACATTTATTTCTGTAATTACTATAAAAATAATTGACTATTCTCTGGCGTACGTGTGAAAGTGGATGATACTTTGTTGTATGAAGATTAATTCCCAATTTATTTATTATTTTTGGTGTTAAATTTGTCCATTCATCAGTGTGATATTTTTCACCAATTAATTCAATTTCATTAGGATATCTAATTACATTTGGTGCAGTTGATAATTTTCGATAATCTAGTTTATTTATTGATAAACATGTTCGTTTGTAAACTAATCCAAACATTTTTTTTCTCATTGCTTAACAATAATTAACGATAAAAAATGAAAAAAATCTGTGGTTTATTTTTGTATTTTTATTATTGTTCTCTCTGATGACTATTCAAACGCCATCACACGAAATTAACGTGAACTTATATCAAAAGAGAGAGAGAGAGGGAGAGAAGAAGACGAGAAGAAGAAGAGAGAGAATGTTTTTGTACGTAAAGATGTGCGCGCAAGCGTAGACACAAAAACAGATAAATCTACGATTTTTTTTTTTTCATATAGAAAAGCAACGAAAAATTGTCAAAGTTTTTATTCATGTGATTAATTACTAGAGTTTGATTCATAATTTAGGGTAATTGTTTATTTGTGTGTTGTGAGTGTGATTGAATTTATTTTTTTTAATTTTTTTTTTTTTTTTTGGTGACAGATGTCAACAGAAATTGCCTCGTATTAACCAGTATTTGACGTGTAAGTTTTCTTTTAGAAATGAAAATTGTTATTTAATCTTTTTTTTTTTTTAAGGTATAGTTAATTGAATGAAAAACAAAATTCAAGTGACCTTGACTTTTTTATGCTTCATGATATCGAGGAAAAAAACATTTGAAAAATTTGAAAAATTTATTATTTATATTATTTCGTAAATTTTTAAACTCGATTTTTTTTTCTTACGCAGATCCACTGCAATTATTAATGACGATGACAAATCAGTTATTTACGACGAGAGAAGAAGTAATTTTTTTATTGGTTGAAAATTTATTTTTTGAATTTTATGTTTTTTCATTGTTTATCTCTGTGAATTAATCGATTTTATCAAATGAATAATATTGCAGATGTGTAAAAATTGAATTTCTCCATAACCTCGAAGATTTTGAGTTATTATGAGAGATTATAATTTTCTCTTAAGATAATTAAATTGTGTGATTTTGAAAATTTTATCAACTTCATTGGAAACATCCAAAGAAAATCTGTAGAAAAAAAACAAATCATACAATTGATTTTAGTTAAATGGTTTTTGAGACATGATGCAAAAAATATTTAGTCTGACTCCTATTTTTTGAAATTTTTTTTTGGAGATTATTGCCCTGAAATCACCCTCTCTCCATAAAATTATAGAGATTCTGAAAATCCAAAGGCTTTATCATCGTTGAAATGCGAATTTTGCGGAGTTTCAGGATTTTCTAAGGATTTTCAATGCCATCAGAAAGTGAGGGGAATGTCAGCTGAAAAATATGATGCAATCATTTTCAATTAAATGTTCTTCCGGATATGAAAAAAAATTAATAATCATTATTGATTGAATTGTAAAAAAAAAATAATGATCAATAATGATTAATTAAGTGAATTTCATTGTTATTATACTCTTCTGCGACAGATACTTCCTGTTCTCTCCAATAAAATCATCAATATCTTGAAAATCCACAATTTTTGACGATTCAACTGATCTTTATTTTTTTTTTCAAATGATCCTTAAATTTTTATTGACATAAATGAATGATACTTTTATGGAGTGAGGGGCTTTTGGAAAATGACCTCCCTTTCACTGTCCCAATTAATCTAGTTCGATCTCTTGAAATGATTTTTCATCGACCGATAAGACTATCATTGATAAGAAAAATGTACAGGAAGTCTTAAAAATTTTATTGCTTTGCGGATGATAAAAACTGGAGGATTCGAAGAACAAAAAAAATAAAATTCGACGAAAAATATAATATTTTGGTTCTTCATCAAAAATGTCTCCAATTAAGCAATGGAATCATAAAAAAATTAAATCTCAGATACTCTCACTTCTTTCAAGCGATTTTAATCACATAAATAATTGAAATTTCAACTCAAATTCAGAACGTTTCTCTCAGCGTAATTTCTCCTAATTCATTACCAAATCTTGCAGATTCTATTTTCCTGAAGAATGACGTTAATCGAGGGAGTTGGTGACGAAGTCACTGATTTCTTCATCGTAGTTGGTGTACTGCTCGTTGGATGGTTGGCCTGGTGCTCAACAAATATATCAGAACAGCCACTAATTAGAACTGTTCTGATTCTTCAACACAGGACACGTACAAGAATCGCTGAATTACGAGCCAATACATCAGTTCTTAATGATAGTTTCAATAGTAGAACATCCAGCTCCGAAGAATCTACAGCTAGTGAAGAAACTGTTGAGCCCATTAATCATACTAACGACGAGAGTGATCAGACTTGTCTTGTAGAAAATCAGAATGGTGAGAAAATGCACAATAAACATTAAAATAGTTTTTTTTTTAAATTGAGCGGTGAAATCTATCGATTTTTTTTGGAGTATTTTGGAATATAATGGAGATAGGGGGAATTTCGTAATTTCTTTTCTTATTGAGGAAGTTTGAGCTGCAAAAAGGTCATTCCAAAAATCTTGCTATCTCTTTTAATTTATGGGATATTTTTTAAAAAGTGATTGAATTTTCCAAACAACAGTTTTTCTTCAAAGATTGTTTTTTTGGTAAGAATCTTGACTGTTTAGCCAGATGAAGGAATTTTTGGAACGACTTTTTTCGTAAATCTCATTCTCCTCTAGAAAAAAAAGATTTCGACGGAAATTCCGCTATTTCGGTTCAATATACCACAAAAATTAGTGCAAATCTTCAATTTATGATTTCTTTCAGCTCCGGAAACATCAAATAACTCGCCTCCTCTGGCTGCAACAGGTGCAGCTTCCGAGGAGGCTCTCATTCAAGCCATGGACGCTGGTAATAACGAAAGGGAATTAACAGATGAGGCAAAATTAGAAAATTCCGATACTACAGAAGCTAGCATTCCCGAGACAACTCCAATCCCTGTTCCTACCTTCTCTACATCTGCGACTGGCGTTGATTCCAATGATGAAACGATCTTGGATGATGGAAATGAAATGACGATTAAATTGAAATTTATTAATGATGATCAGAAAGTTGTAACTGGGAGATCAAGAGAAATGCTTGGAGACTTCAAACGGTAATTATGAGAAAAATAGAAATAAATTTAATTTTTATTGAACATTGTAGAATCTGATAGAGAAATTTTTATGGTGTTTTTTTTTGCGAACCAGAAGTAAGCTTACAGAAAAGTCACCATAAAAATTATGCTATCTTTCTTAGATTGAAAAGAAATTGAAGACAGAATAAATTTTCAAGAACCAGTAGAATAAATTTTTACGAAATATTTTAGAAATTTTGAGGAATAGGAAAATTTCGGTAAGAATATTCTCTATTTTTTTCGAGAATATCTCTATCTCCCTCACGTAATGGAATAATCCATAGGGGAGAGTGGGGCAAAATGGACACTGTTTTGAAACGGTTAGAGATAGATTTTTTTTCATCATTTTATCGGAAAGCTGAGGAAATTCTAGCCGGAAAATGAGTGTCTGATGTATTTTTTTCGATTTTTTTGGAAAATTTGATGATTTTCGGCACTTTGAGGGGTGAAAGCCTTTCCTCTTTTGAAAATTTTCAGTTCCTTGGAAATATCTGTGTTTTCAGTGGTCGTAGCAATTCAGGGTTGGTCTTGAATGGAAGGTGAGTTCATTTCCCATCGATTTATGGGAATTTGAATTCAAAAATATCATTTTTTGGGATAGTTATAGGGCAAAGACTGTTTCACAAAACTGTTTCACAAAAATGCCCATAAATACTTTGAAAATCGATATTTTTCAATTGAAAACCCTATGAATCGATGGCAAATGATCTCACCTTTCACCTCCATTTAGAATTTTCACGCTACGACAAATAGAATCAAAGATATTCTCAAAAAACTGAAAATTTTCAAAAAAAGAAAGGCTCTAAAATGCTCAAAAAAGTCAAAATCGCAAAAAATCCATAAAAATTAATTCCAGAACTTGTTTTCTGTCTGAAATTTCCTCAGTTTTCCAATGAAATCATCAAAAACAATCTACCACCAATATTTCTATTAATTTCAAGAGTTTACTATAATATTTGCCGAGAAATTTACATGTGTCCATTTTACCCCTGATGTCCATTTTGCCCCATCTTGCCCTAGAAGAATCCGAAAAAAAAACACTTTTTTTGTTTCTAAATCTCCAAATTCTTTTCCAGGCGACACTTCCAAGAGGAACTCGAAGCCCAAAAGCGGGTCAGATTAGTCTTTAATGGTCACGTACTTCAGCCAGACAGTGAAACACTTGAACAGTGTGGTCTTTACAACAATTGTGTAGTTCATTGTTTAGTACATCAGCCACGTTTAAATCCAGCAAATCCAAACAATCATTCGTCAAATGTCGATTCATCATCAATCTATTCAAATCCCCAAGCATTTCAAAATATGCAAAATGGTTCTGGTATATCATCAGTACACAATGAATGGGATTTGAGCAGATTGTTAGTTAGTATAGTAACATTAATATTGGCATTTGCCTGGTATTCACGTTATCATTATGCTCAATTATTCACTGCTACAACAACACTAGCACTATATGCATTGACAGCAATGTTTACACTATCAGTTGTTGGACATTTTTTTCCTGACCCGGACAGTCTAAGGAACATCGAGTAATTTACTAATTGTTTATTATAAAATTGTTTTATCAAATTTGTTTCATTTACTCACTTTATTAATTCTCTAATTTGTTATTTATCATTATTCCCATTCATCATTTTAATTCAATTAATATTATTCGATTCTTTTTTTTTCTTTCTCCATTGTAAAATATTTTATATTTAGAAGTAATCTGATTGATTAAAGTGATTCAGAAAAATTTAATAATTATTCGTTACAGAATTATTATTTCGAGTGGTTGAAGTGAATTACGAATTTTATGTGAGAATTAGTTTCGGATAAATATCTGGAAATATGAGAGTGATATTCTAACTTTTGTTGGAATCTTTTTTGTACCTCTGATTTTTTTCGAAAAAAAAGAGTCGACAAAAATTTCTCTAACTCCTCGAGGTCTCAAGATATTTCAGAAAATGATCATTTTTTCTTGTTTTACTTATTCACTATAAATGTTATTTCATTTGAGATTGTATAGAAAAGCGTATCAACAGAGTGTAGATTATGATTATTTTTCACGAGAAAAATTTCATTCCGAGTGAATTCAAACTTTCAATTGATAATTTTCATTTAGATGTTAAATGGATTTGTGGATTTAAGTGAGAAGAAAAATACTAGTTTAATGATATTCATTTATTCAGAAGATGTTCTCTATTTTATATGCAAAATGAAGAATAATTAAAAATTTATTGAGAAATTCAACTTCATTTCATGGAGGTGGAAAGCCTTCCATTTTCTTGATGTTTCATGTGATTTTTTTTTGGGAGATAATGAATGTTGATTTGAAAAACTTAATTATTAATAATCATAACGACAGGGAAATTTCGATTAAAAAATAATTTTGTAGAATCCTTCTCCGTCCAATAGCTTATGAGTTATTCGAAATAGAACAATAATCATCAATAATTTGTTTCGAAACTTTGATATCGGACTCAATTTGCTTTTCTTGAACTCATACCCGGCAGAAATTTCCAGCTATTCTCGATGAATGAAATCCCTAAAATAGTGTATCTATTCACATCTGTTAACTTCATTATCCCCAAAATCAAAAATTCCATTAATAACACAATAGTAAACACTTGGAATGAGATGAGTTGTTTTATTTTTTCTAATAATTTCAAATTGAATATTAATATTTATGAGTGATAGAGAAATTTTTTTTTGAGAACGTTCTTCGTAGCTCATTTTCCTCAACACAAAAGGTCTCAATAAAAATTTCTTTACCTCATAGATTCTGAGATATTTCTAAAAAATCGTAATGAGTTACTCTCTTCACGATTTAAATTTTCATCTTCATTTCTTAAGGAAGCTGCGTTGTAGTTCTAATTTTTTTTTTCTTCGACAAAAAAAAGTTCTGATGAGATTTATCCATTACCACTATTTTTTGAGACTTTTCGAAAAATTTGTGATGAAACATACGGAAAATGGAGAAATTTTTTTTGAGCAATAAACAAGAATTCCAGATAAAAACTGAAGCAAATTTGCCCTATCTTTCTTTGTTTCCGAGATATTTAACAAAAACTGATCGAAGAATTGCATACTCATCTCGTTTTAGTGTCTCACTACTAAAATAATGAGCAGGAACAATCGAAAATGTCAAAGTTGAGTGGAAAAATTCGACAATAATGGATTAATGCGTTGAGCACCATGAGAAATGAAAAAATTGCAATGGAAAATCGAATTCTGTAAGTGGGTATGATGTACCTGTGTTGAAAGAATAAACTTTTAAAAAAATTATTGTTCAAAAAAAAAAAATTTATTCAAATTTTCCTTTTACAAAACTACCGTCTGCACTCAGAAGACTCATTGAAATAAATTAAATTATTTAAGTTCAAAACCTAATGCTGTTGTTGTAGAGAGAGAGAGAAAATGAGAGAATTATTCAACATAATTCTACATTAGACGTTGCAAAAATATTTTCAATTTTTTTCTTCAAATCACAAGGACTATTCAAACTAAAACCTTGTGGATTCTCCAGCAAAAATGAGCAATTTTTGTTGTCAATTTTCAAATTGATAAACTGACAAAATGGTGCATGTGAAATTTCCAAGTTTTTCGGCGTTTCACCAGTTTTAACAACATGAATCATCTTATTATGCAAACTCAAACAATTAATACCATTCTCAACAATCTTGCCATCCACATAAATATCAAAATGTCTTCCATAAAGTCCAAAAATAACGTCGATCTCGCGTCTCAATTCATCTAAAGTAATTGCCTCTCCAGTCTTCTGATTCTCGAGCAAAACAGTTCCTTTCGTGCTTGTTGCCCCAAACCTCGGTTCCATTCCTTCAACAGAAACATTAACAAATTTGGAGAAGGGTTCCTTAACACTCGCCGCACATCCGCCTTTCTTCACCAAAACCAGTTTCATCTCAACTCCTTTAATCTTCTGCATTTCCTCAATAATAACAGTAGCACCAGCCGGAAATGCTCCAATATCCATCTGCGGAGTTTTCGTTACTGCCTCAATAAACTCTCTGTACCCCTCAATAACCTGAGAAAGTGAAGATCCTTTGTCCTTGATCTCGTAGTAAACATCAGCCTCATCAGAAGGCACGAGCTGTGCCTTTTTCCTCAGTTTCTGCACTCTATTGATGACTTCACGTGCAATTCCCTCGTTTTGCATGCTTTCATCAGGCGTAACATCCAAAAGTATCAGAACATTGCCCTCACAATGAGTCTCGTACTTCATCGACAATTGTTGAGCAGTTGGACCCGAAAAACTGAACATAATCCTGAGATCCTCTTCACCCAATTCATGATTATTAACAACAATTTTCTTCGTAATAAGAAATTCCTGAAGTTGTGCGTCTGTAAGATCCTTTATTGCTTGAATTATTGCCTTGAATTCTCCCTTCAGCCTGAATCCAAGTGTCTTGTGATCTGGTTCAGCTCTGAGACAAACTCCATACTTCTGCTTGTCAGTTGTCACTGTCAACTCTTTGACATTGAGCTCCTCCAAGATGTAAGATTTCAGATTGATTATCTCCTCGAGAATCCCCTCATCTTGATGGATAACAACGATTTCCGGTAGGGGATACTTGACAGGGATTGTCTTTCTGTCTCGGACAATTCTTCCAAGTTCAATGACTGTCTGCATGTACGAAACTGATCGCTCAATTGATTCATTGATCAATTTGGTATTCGATTCGGGTACCATTTGGTAGTGGACAGATTCTGTTAATTCTGGCGCTGTGCTCTTTGGAAGAAGATAAAGAATTCTCTGATACATGAATTCACTGAGAAAAGGTGTAAATGGTGCATTGATACGGATCATTGTGTAAATCACTGAAAAAAGTGTGTTCAGTGCTCTTCGACAATCGTCAGGACCATTGTCTCCTTTAATTCTCCTACGGTTCATCCTGACGTACCAATTCGTCAGATTATCAATGTACTTGATCAGTTTCGGCACAACAGTGTACAGTCTGTAACTCTTCATTTCTTGCTTAACAAACTCGAGAAGTGTCTGAGTGAATGACGTTATCCACTTGTCCATTATGTTATCCGAAACATTGTCATCTTCATTGTAAACGAACTTGATACTCTCATCAGTCTCGTACCTTTCGATGTTCTGCTGGAGGAATCTGAATGCGTTGTACCACGGCAAGAAAACGTCCTTAATGATGTCCCTAACTCCTTCCTCTTTGAATCTTAAATTTTCGGCTCTGACGACTGGCGAATTTATCAGATATAGGCGCAATGCATCGGCACCAAATCTGTTGACGATCCCCATTGGATCTGGATAGTTCTTCTTTCTCTTGGACATCTTCTGTCCATCGGAAGCGAGTACCAAGCCATTGCAGACAAGATTTTTGAACGGTGGTTTACCAAAAAGTGCCGTCGAGATGACGAGTAATGTGTAGAACCAGCCGCGAGTTTGGTCAATTCCTTCGGCGATAAAATCGGCTGGAAAACTTTCTTCAAAATCCTTGACTCTGTCAAATGGATAATGCATTTGTGCGTAAGGCATTGAGCCAGACTCGAACCAGCAGTCGAAGAGCTCAGGAACCCGACGAAGTGGCGGACATCCCGGTCGTACCGATGGAATCTCCAAATCATCGATGCTCTCTCGATGAATGTCCGTGATTTTTTTGCCGGTTAGCTTCTCGAGTTCTTCGATACTACCAACGCAAACTACTTCCTTCCTGTCCTCAGATATCCACAGGGGTATTGGATTTCCCCAGTACCTGTTTCTGCTAATGGCCCAATCTCTAGCATCCTTCAGCCAATTACCGAATCTCTTGTCCTTTACGTAATCAGGGACCCAGTAAGTTTCTGAGCTTGCTGACAGTAGTTTGTCTTTGATGGACTCCACTCTGATGAACCAAGAGGGCACAGCTTTGTAAATGAGCGGAGTGTCTGATCTCCAACAGTACGGATAACTATGGGCATGTCCAGCATACTTGACGCACTTGCCATTGGCCTGCAGGTGCTTGACAATCTCTTTATCCGCCTCTTTGACGTAGAGTCCCTGAAAATCAATGACTTCAGAGGTAAATTTACCTGTACTATCAACTGGACAGATTGGCTCCTGGTCTCTCGTTATAATTCCAGCCTCGAGGCAGCATCTGTAATCGTCTTCTCCAAAGTATGGAGCTTGATGGACAACCCCGGTTCCAGTGTCTCCAGTAACATAATTATCATTGAGGACTCTGAAAGCTTGTGATTTTTCTCGCATATGTTCAAAGTAGGGAAATGGAGGCTGATACGTTTTTCCCTTGAGCTCTGAACCCTTGATTTTTCCAATTATCTCGTAGAGATCATTGGACTTGTAGACTCGCTCCAGAGCTACCTCCAGCAGGATGAAGATATTTTTTGATACTTTGTCCTTTACCTTGACATACTCGAAACCTGGGTTGCAGCAGAGGGCGAGGTTGCTTGGTAATGTCCACGGTGTCGTTGTCCACGCCAGAATACAGATGGTCTCGCCATTTTCACCTTTTTCAGTCAAAAGAGGAAATGAAATTATTACTGATGGATCAATTACCTGCTTGTAATTCTGGCCGGACTCGAAGTTTGAGAGTGGTGTGTTGCAGCCCGTTGAGTAAGGCATGACCTTGACACCCTGGTAGACCAGGCCTTTGTTGTAGAGTTCCTTGAAGATCCACCATATGGACTCCATGTACCAGGGATAAAGTGTTTTGTAATCATTCTTGAAGTCAATCCATCTGCCCATTCTCGTTATAACCGTTTCCCATTCGGCTGCATATCTCATTACTATTTTACGGCACTCAATGTTGTAATTCTTGATGCCCATTTTTTCAACGTCATCTGGTCCCTTTATTCCAAGTGCTTTGTCCACTTCAAATTCCACTGGGAGACCGTGCGTGTCCCAGCCAAAACGACGCTCCACGTGGAAGCCCTTTTGATGTGCATACCTGGTGACAATGTCCTTGATTGTACCAGCAAGGATGTGACCATAATGGGGCAATCCTGTGGCAAAAGGTGGACCATCGTAGAAAGAGTAACGAGGCTTTCCCTTAGATTGTTTCAAACTTGTTTCAAATACTTTCTTTTCCGTCCATAATTGGAGGATTTTTTCCTCCTCCTTGGGAAAATTTATCGTCTCTGGTAATTTATCACGCATCTTTTCATTAATTCACTCTTTTCACGGACTTTATTTTATCAATTTTAATTGACGGAGGGAGTTGCCGGTAGAGTAAACTGACAACGCACGAGGATGATGTAAGTTTTTTAGGTTGGAGCTGGAACAGTTTTCGTTGACATGGATTAGTCAGTCTCACGTGAGTCGAAAGTTTGTTGGAAAAATTTTTTGAGGGAGATTTTGAGGTGATGGCGGTGGAAGACTTTTCAAATTTCTGTGGTTCAACAGAGAAACTGGAATAATAGACATTGGAATGTAATGTTCTGAAAGATTTTCTTTAATGAGGGAAATAGGAATCTTTCGGAAAATCCTGATACTAAAAATAGTAAACATCTGACAATTTAAATTTTTGTAATGTTTTGAAAAAAATAAATTATCCTTAAAAAATAAAAAATGTGTACATGCAGAGAACGGAAAATAAATACTAGTGCGAATTTTTCGAGAAAATTTCACAATAATTGATTTGTTTGAAAAAAAAAATGAGAAATCTGTTAGATGGATGGTAATTTCATTACCATAGAAATTCAAAAGTTTTTCGGAAATATTTGAAGTTCTAATTGAAAAAAGCTCAAGTTTTGAATGATTTCTCAAAATTCTTTTCAAAGGATCACCGAAAGAAACTAGTTTCCAGGAAAATGGAATCATCAATACCGTCAATGGCCCAATTGATGCCATCGGCCCAATTAATGCCACTTTTCATAAATTTTCGTGATTATTGAACTTATTTGATTTCTCAACTCTAAGTAATTGATAACAGTGGTTAAAAAAAAATTCTGAGGACACCGGACAATCAAAATATCCGATATTTCTCTACTAGATATATTTTTAAAATTAATCCGTTGAATGCGACCAGCGTGTTCAGCAAAATCAAGCCCTAAAGCTCTTCATGTAGAGTTAGAGTGCCTCATCAGTTCAATGTGTGATATTGAGAAAATTTAAGTATTTAATAAATCGAAAATTGTATTGATTGTTAGCAAAATCATTGGACTTTGATACAAATTGACGAATAATTTACAAATAACGACCAGTGATGGAAATTAATTGATGGCAATTATTGGGACCCTCTATGGCAGAAATCGGGCCATGGGCAAAATATTTTCAAAAATATAAATTAAATAATTTTTATCATTAATTCAAGAAAATAATTAATGTAAATAATAGTTCAGACCCTAAATTCTTTCGAGGAAAAATCGAATTTGAATTTATGATAAGATATAATTTTTCTATGAAAGATATGTGGCAGAATTGGTCTCTTGGTGGCATTAATTGGGTCATTGACGGTAAATTCTTTATGCGTTCATTTGATTTTGTTTCTTGTTTCTCAGAACTGAAAAGAGAACCTATTCGGAAGAAACTGTAAATTTTTGGTTGTGGCTTTCGAATCGTTACTCAATATAATAACCACCTCCCACATTTTCAATTGAATGATTCCAAAAATTCTATTTCAAACTTATCCATATTTCAACCTCTATTTTAGCCTGATATGTTTCTCATTATTATAGGGGAGAGTGGGGCAAAATGGACACTGTAATGAAATGGTTAGAGATGGATTTTTTTTGAGATTCTATTGAAAAGCTGAGGAAATTTTAGCTGGAAAACGAGTGTCAGATGTATTTTTTTCGATTTTTTGGAGAATTCGATATTTTTCGGCATTTTTGAGGGGTAAAACTCTTCTTTTTTCGAAAATCTTCAGTTTTTTGCAAATATCTCTGGTTCTATTGATCGTAGCGATTCGGGGTTAGTCTCAAATGAAAGGTGAGCTCATTTCCCATCGATTTATGGGGGATTAGATTCAAAAATATCAATTTTTGGGATAGTTATAGGCCAAAAACTGTTTCACAAAACTGTTTCACAAAAATGCCCATAAATACCTGAAAAATCGATGTTTTTTAATTGAAAACCCTATGAATCGATGACGAATAATCTCAGCTTCCACCTCCCATTGGAATTTTTACGCTACGACAGATAGAACCAAAGATATTCCCAAAAAACTGAAAATTTTCGAGAAAAGGAAGGGTTTACCCTTCTGAAATGCTCTAAAATGTCAAAATTGCCGGAAATACAGAAACATTAATTTCGGCACTTGTTTCCCGCCTAAAATTTCCTTAGCTTTCCAATGAAATCATCAAAAATAATCTACCGTCAATATTTCTATGAATTTCAAGATTTTTCCATAATATTTGCCGAAAAATTTAAATGTGTCCATTTTACCCCCAAATGTCCATTTTGCCCCACCTTCCCCTATCAAATATTCAAATTTCAATTTGAGAAAATCAAGAGCTGTGTTCGTTACGATTTGAAATGCTGCAAATGGTGTTGAACTAAACAATTTGCGCCTGCGCAATATTCGACTTGGCGTGTTGCGCGTAATTTGTCAGCGTATGTGTTGTGTACATGTGTTGTTATGTGTTGTTATCTTACATAGCCTCAAATTCAATTGCCTGGTGTTCATCATTGATGAAACAAAATCGAATCAAGCTAAAAAAGATTTCTTGAAGAAAGGAAAAAAATTCATAAAATTATTCTTATCATATATATTTCAAATTTATAAAATTTCAATATGGATATGGATGAAGCCAATCTAGACGAAGCAGTTGAACACATAATTGAGGTATTTTCAAAATTATTAATGGAAATTAATTAGAATGAAAAATAATATAGGGGAGAGTGGGGAAAAATAGACACTATAATGAAATGGTTAGAGATTGATTTTTTTTGATCATTCTATTGAAAAGCTGAGGAAATTTTAGCCGGAAAACCAGTGTCATTTGTATTTTTTTCGATTTTTTGGAAAATCTATATTTTTTGGCATTTTTGAGGGGTAGCCTTTTATTTTTTTCAAATGTTCAGTTTTTTCCAAATATCTTTGGTTCTATTGGTCGTAGCGATTCGGGGTTGGTCTCAAATGAAAGGTGAGCTCATTTCCCATCGAATTATGGGGTTTTTAATTCAAAAATGTCAATTTTTGGAATAGTTATGGGCCAAAAACTGTTTCACAAAATTGTTTCACAGAAATGTCCATAAATACCTTAAAAATCGATATTTTGGAATTCAAAACTCTATAAATCGATGGCAAATGATCTCACCTTTCATCTCCCGTCGAAATTTTTGCACTACGACAAATAGAACCAAAGATATTCTTAAAAAACTGAAAATTTAAAAAAAAACAAGGCTTTTACCCCTCTAAAAAGCTCAAAAAAGTCAAAATCACCAAAAACTCCAAAAAATTAATTTCAGCACTTGTTTTCCATCTAAAATTCCCTCAGCTTTCCAATGAAATCATCAAAAACAATCTATCGCCAATATTTCCCTTAATTTCAAGAGTTTTTCATAATATTTGCCAAAAAATTTAGATGTGTTCATTTTACCCCTGATGTCCATTTTGCCCCACCTTCCCCTACAGTATTTTCCAGTATATTCGAGATTTAGTAAAGGAAGAATCTAAATCACACTTGGATTTATGTAAATACACGGGAAGATGGGGCAAAATGGACATCAGGGGTAAAATGGACACATGTAAATTTTTCGGCAAATATTATAGTAAACTCTTGAAATTAATAGAAATATTGGTGGTAGATTGTTTTTGATGATTTCATTGGAAAACTGAGGAAATTTCAGACAGAAAACAAGTTCTGGAATTAATTTTTATGGATTTTTTGCAATTTTGACTTTTTTGAGCATTTTAGAGCCTTTCTTTTTTTGAAAATTTTCAGTTTTTTGAGAATATCTTTGATTCTATTTGTCGTAGCGTGAAAATTCTAAATGGAGGTGAAAGGTGAGATCATTTGCCATCGATTCATAGGGTTTGCAATTAAAAAATATCGATTTTCAAAGTATTTATGGGGATTTTTGTGAAACAGTTTTGTGAAACAGTCTTTGCCCTATAACTATCCCAAAAAATGATATTTTTGAATTCAAATTCCCATAAATCGATGAGAAATGAGCTCACCTTTCATTCAAGACCAATCCTGAATTGCTACGACCAATGAAAACACAGATATTTGCAAGAAACTGAAAATTTTCAAAAGAGGAAAGGCTTTCACCCCTCAAAGTGCCGAAAATCATCAAATTTTCAAAAAAAAATCGAAAAAAATACATCAGACCCCCATTTTTCTCAGCTTTCCGATAAAATGATGAAAGAAAATCTATCTCTAACCGTTTCAAAACAATGTCCATTTTGCCCCACTCTCCTCTATAGGCTATTGGTTACTAATATGATAAATTTTTTAAATATAAAATAGGATTGGCTACTGGATGCTCCACTGCCTGATGAACATAATGTGTTTTTTTTCTTTGGTTCATCTGATGACGATGATGATGATGATGATAACGAAGATGAAAGTGCTGATGACGAGGATGGTGAAGATGATAGTGATGATCATGAAGTTTCCAACGTCGAGGACAAAGAGAACTGTCAAAATAACAATAATAATGGCCATTCATCTACTGCACAGAAATTTCAAGGGAAAGAAAATAAACTCAAAGTCAAGAAGAATTTTAGCAAAAGAACCCAAAGACAACAGAGAAAGTTAATGCTGAGGAAGAGAATTATTGAAGTGGAACAACAAAAATTGTTATTATGTAATAGACAGCTTCAATTAATTGGAAAGTTCTTCGAGCTGAAATCCAGAAATTCTTCTTAAATTCGTTCCACATGTATATCTCTTCAATGGAAAATTGAAATTATCTTCAACTACTATGAGAATAGTATTCACTCAGGGAAAAGTAGGGTAAAAGCGACATTTTGAAGTAACGGCTTGAGATAGAATTTCTTTAAAGATTCCATTGAAAAACTGCGGAATTTTCGGTGTAACGCAAGTATCAGAATTGTTTTTTTTTTTTGAAAATTTGAATTTTTTGAAACGAAATTGAAAGGGCTGACTCGTTGATTTTTTTAAGATGTCAGTTCTTTGGAAATATTAATGGTTTTATTGGTCGTAGCCCGAAAATTTCGGCTGGAGGTCAAGATAAAATTATTTGCTATCAGCGGTTTTCAATTTTCAAGGTATTCGTAGTGCAAAGACTGATTTTCATACAATGGGCCATAAATACCTTGAGAATTGATATTTTCCTTCTAAAACTACATGAGTCAATACCAAACGATTTTACTCATTACCTCCATCTGAAGTTCGTACTTTACCAATAAAACTGGAGAGAGGTGCCCTTCAAATTTTGGTTGAAAAAATAGAACTCTAAAAAATTTCAAGTAAAAAGAGAAAAAAAACATAATTCTGACCCATAATTTCCTTCGGAAATTTCCTCATCTTTTAAATGGGATAATCAGAAAAATGTCTCAAATAATTTCACCGATTTTCATAAAATGAAACATGAAAACTGGAATGCATCCATTTCATCCCTGGAGTCTTTTTCACCCCACTTTTCCCAATAGTTCAACGATAACTAAGTATCAATGGTTTCATGTAAAGATGAATGATCTACAATTGCCTCCAAGCTATACTTCCATATATATATCTATACATGTATATATATTCCTTTAGTAATTAGTTATCATTGATAATATTTTTATAATCAAGAATGAAAAACACCGTTCAATGTTCAAATAATAGTGAACCTACTGCATTTGTGTTAACCCGTTGCCTGTTTTTTTACACTATAGAGAACATTGAGTTTCACGCCTTAAGATTTAAACCAGTCAACAATTGTCGTCGACTGATTCTAATTCTAGGGCGTGAATCTCAATGTCTTCTATAGTGGACAAAAACAGTCAACAGGTTGATATTACGAAAACAGTATTAACTTATAATGTGTTAATGTTAAGTTACGGTGTAGTTTGAAAGTGCAACCCAAAATTTAGATTTAGAATGAGACTTTGATTTGATAGAATTACATGAAAAAGCGATAAATAAAATGTGAATCTGGTAAAAAATATAAGTTTCTTGTCAACTTAGAATCTACGTCGCTATATCTCATTTTTTTACGATTCATTGTAGATACCATGCCTGATGTAATTGATATCACAATGAGAATAAAAAATGAAGTTTTGATTATCAAATAACAGTTCTTCAATTTTTACTAAGTTACATCACGATTTCGAACTTCATTGATATTTACAAATATATATTCGTTTCCTCTATATCCTATATGATATAGAAGAAACTGGGGTAAAATGGACATTTCAAGGAAACCATCTAAAATAAGTTTTTTTCACAATTTCATCTAAAAACTGAAGAAATTTCTGAAAACTTAAGGAAGAAAATTACATTCGAAAAACAAGAGATAGACAGTAGAAGACTTTGATAAAGAAAATGTACGAAGGAAAAATTGAGAAGAATGAAGAACGAGAATCTCTCGCATAGGAGCATAACGCTGGTGAAGGCGTCAGTCTTTTCGTTTGGTTCAAAGTAATGTACCTTTCATCTGTTATTCGGCGTCAGCTTTCCTAATTCCGAGCAGGGAACCAATCTTATAAAAATATCAAAACTATGAAGATTAGTGACAAAAATTGGATTTATTACAAATATATTACATGAGGCATTTCAAAGATTTCTCAGAATTTTTGTGTAAAAAAAGCACAGCCGTGTTCAATATACTCTTATCATTATTACATACATCTTCAATACTATATATTATTATTTGCTTTATAAATTCTGTTAATTACATTAATCATAGTTGGATAATTCTCACAATGAATCAATAAAACTTCAATTTTACTTTCGATACATCGGAAACTTCATCATAGATGCATCAGGAATATCTTCGCAGCGGGTAGCTTCAGCTGTATCTTTTGTACAGCATGCTATGGACTGCGAAAAAAATTTCGCTACAAATTCCCGTGGATTTAATTATTTCCGAAATAGTCATACAATAATCTCAAAATTTTTGTATTTGTACTTATTCCACTTTTCTCAGTTTTCACAGATTACCTCTGAACTCTAACAATTATGCACCTTTGATCAAAGCGTAATAAAATCAAATCAAATCTCGCAACAAACAAATTAAAATTTCACTGAATTCTGTTGAGCTGAATTCCGCATGAGGCTTTACAAGTTAGAAAGAATGGTCCTTCCTGAAACGGCATAAATGTTGATGGTATTATGTGATAACTCCCACCAACAACATCCTCAACTTCGAGATAAACAAAACCCGATCTGAATGGTCCAGAAGTTTTACTCTGGAAAGCACTAGGTGCATCATTATCCCTCAAATTGACTGCGACTAATTCAAATCCAATCTGATACTGTTTTGGTCCTTTCAAAATAATCAATAAATGATTATTGTTAGTTGAACTATCTAAAATTAATTCATAACGTGGATTATTTTTATAAGTTCCTGGATGATTAGCACAACCGCCTGCACTCTCCCCCTTCCACTGTCCATCAGTGATGGTTTTCTCAAATTTATAAGGTTCCGAAATTTTTTTCAATGAAAATTGACAAGTACCGTAAGCTCTTAGAGTATAATAAATTGTATTCATTTTTTCATACTGCGAGATAACAAGTGTGTACCTCGATTCACTATCAGCGCTCAATTTGATCTTCGACAGATAATGCGGACTGTTGATTCTGACGCCATCAATATACGGTGGAGGATCATGCGGGTAATAGACTCTTTTGCCGTTATTTTTATAAACCAAAACCGTTATGTATTCTTGATTTTGTCGAAAATCCGAAATATCAGTTATGTGTCGGGTAAGGAGTATCCAAACAGCACCAGAGACGCCAGGCTGTACATCCAACGAATACTGCGGATTGTCGCCGATATTATAGGCGTCCTTGACCGGTCCCATACCAGCATTCCACATTTCATGGATGCAGTAAGTATATTTGAATAATCCAGGATTCCAATTTAAATAGAATACATCAAAGAAGTGACAGATACTCTCATAATCAATCCAGAATATTCCATTGTCATATTGCGATGCCGATTGCGGATCGTAATCGAGTGCTTTTTTCAGTTCACTTGTCCAATGCATCATGTCGTGTTCAGAATAATTACCACGCCACCTCAGATGCGACCATGGATTCTTCAATTGCAGAATCTTATTCCCATTGATCAATCTAACATCAAGCACCGCATAGGCATGGGTCGGCACTAGTCCCGTATTATCAGCAACAGCATCCGACAATTCACCTGTAGCAACTGTAACAAGCACATCACCCTTGTGTATTCTCTCCAACAAAGTTTTGAACAATCCGTTTTTATTGAAATCCGGATCATTCGGTCTAATCGCCCATCTTTCCGGTATCCATCCCGTCAGTGCGTGAAGATCAATGTTGCTGTTAGATCCAGGAAAGTCATAGCCACCCATGACTTTCATATAAGCTTTCTCCAGCAATGAAATCCAGAGTTCACCGCGATTACTTGAATAAGAACATAAGAGTTGATTTTCCCTGCCAACTGGTAACAAGTCATCGATGATGACTTTTCGGGGAACGCCGTTTATGTGGAGTTTGACCATGTACTTGCCAGAGGGATTGTAGATTGGCTCTTTGGTAGTGCGATTCTGTGGATGGATGATAGATGTTATCAAACGATAGCCAAACCGCTTCTCATACTGGGCACTCACTGCCAGTGATGCTACGAATGAGCAGTCAGAGACTACCGTTTGCTTTATACTGTAATAATCAACGTGGTGGTTCATCACGAGTACTGGATTCTCGAATAGCTGACTTGGTCGAGCCCATCTTGTGAAATCCAATTTCTGCTTGGGTGCTAATTCCAAGAGACCGTCTTTGTCCTCAAAGGGATTTATTGTTTTGAATTTTTCCGTTAAATCCACGGTCATAAATGGGACAAATTCATTGTCATTTATGTGGGATGTGTTTAGAAGAACCTTTTTTTCCTCGTCCGTGTAATTATCACTGCCACCAGTGACTTGCAAGTGCGCACTACTACCGCGGTGAAGGCCAGGTCGTGATTGTGCACGAGGTTTGGGGCTTTTGGTGGTTGGAGCTTGGAGTCGTGGGGTCGACGAGGATTGTGCCGCTCCTTCGTGACTACGTGAATCGTCGTTGGTGTCCGTTGGAGATTCCAGGATCGTGTCCGGTACTGGGGGCAGATTGTCGAGTAAGCTCAAGTCTGGAGGACCACGAACAATTCCTTCGAGAGCTTCTGCTCTTGTTATTGCTCTCGTACTCAGGTTCTTCAGTTGCTCCTGCTTGTCCGGATCACTCGTCATCTTCTTCGTGTTCAGGGCGAGTGCAGCTGCATCTGCGTACAGCATAACAGCGACATCTTTCCAGTTCTCTTCGTCAGCATCGAGAGCTTCTTTGATGAGAAATTTGACCTTTTGAAGGTTTGCGTCGATAGCCGTTGGTGACTGCCTTCCATCGTCCTCTTTAACTGTTCCAATGACGTAATATTTGAATTAATTGAATACAGATTAATAGCAATTTTTATAATAAATTCAAGATTTGAGAGGAGTTTATAGGGAATAGCACGGTAGTGAAGAGATGGGTGAGAGAAAATTAAAAAAAAAAAAATGAACAATGACAGTTTAAAAAAATTTTGAAGAAATTTTTATCTGTTTTGTCCCTATTCATGGAAAAGAGAAAAAAAAATTATAAAGACCTTTTTTGTTGAGGTGAAGAAGACTTATAAAAATATAATCAAGAAAATTTTTCAATCTGCTACTTCAGATTTGTTATGACAATTGAAATCAGAATAAAATCAAAGATAGTGAAATTTTCTCGATGGACTTTTATATCCTTCTACTATTTTTCAACCAAAACTTCCGCTATCTCTCGTACTTCATAAGCAATTCCCCCAAAAAACTGGTCTGAAATTCCACGTATTCCCTACTCCAAACTCCATTTCTAAAAAAAATAAACTATATTCACCCAATGTTTGCAGAATAGAAATTCTCTTTCTGTATTCATCGGCCTTATCCTTGACTGAATGAGCTACAGGTGAAGTCCCTGGGGAAATTTTGTCCAATAATCTTGCAGCAATATCATAATAGCACAATGCCCTTCTGTACTGCTCTTCATGATCGAAAATAACAGCTTTTCTCGCAGCTCTCTTCGCATTTTCCAAATTATCGCCCATAATTAACCCTCAATTTTCCAATTGTATTGATTGAAAATCAGTCAGTAGTTCTTCATAATTTTGAAAAATTGATAATTATCACTTTGCAAATTAATTCTAAAATTCAACTGTCGTATCATCTTTATGATGATTCACTTTGTAATCATCATTTGTTATAACTTTACCTTCTTTTTTTTTTTCAATGTATTCTGTCATTCGTTCTTCAATAATAATGATGAGAAAAAAAAACACCAGCCACTTCCGTTTTATTTGTGACCGCAAAAAACACTACCGCCATCTGTACAGCGTCTTTTTCGGGGCGTCTATTAGAAACGGAGGAGAGCCCCCCAATTCGTAACGTACATTACCAAAAGCCCCATACTTGACAAAAGTGTCGCGCCATATTGCATGCTTGTGTTTGGTTTGCCGTTGTTGGCGCGTGGTCGACGATAAAATAATTTGTAATTAAAACTCGTGGAAACTAAAAATGTCGGACAATCAGGTAATATTGTTAATTATTTAATAATTAATAGTACAAAATTAATAGTAATTAATTAATTATTGATATATTTATATAATTTATCAATGAAAAATTCAATGAATAAATGAATTTTTTCAACTGTACATTATAACCTTTTGGTTTTTCACAGGAACAAAAACCCGATGCCGGTACAGGCGACGCAAATTCTGAATACATCAAGCTCAAAGTCGTTGGAAACGTGAGTTTTACCATTTTATTCAGAAATTATTGATAATTTTTCATATTTTATTGTCAATTATCTCAGGATAATCATGGATGATTTATTATTAATTATGGCTTTTTTTTTTTTTAATTTTTGTGGTCATTAACCACAAATAGGACAGCAATGAAATACACTTTAGGGTAAAGATGACGACCCAAATGGGCAAGCTCAAAAAATCGTACAGCGACAGAGTGGTACGTTATATTCAAATATTCAATAGAATAACACATTATTAACCTAAAAATACTCCATTTTAATTTGTTAATAATTCAATTGTGATTATTATTATTATTATTATTGGAGCTATTATTTGATCATCATTTTTATTTCATTATCTGCTGTAAAATGCGGTAAAACGAGATAAGTTGTGCCTTCTGACAATGTTTTTTATTTAATATACCGGCGACTATTGGGTGATGAGAAATAAAAGTTTCAAAAATATTCGAGAATTAAAAGGGATTTTAGAGGAAATTTGGAAGATAATGAAAAAGTTGTAGTAAGATTTTTTGCAGTTTCATTCTCTCTGTACAGAAAAGGCTATCATGAAATTTTCAGAATTTCATCTCTATTCCATTGAAAAACTTATCTAGTGAACTGTAAAAGAATTGGTCAATTCTTCATTGTTTTAGAGATACTATGGAGGGCCTAAAATTATTATTCAATTAAAATTGCCTATTTTTTCAATACTTGCAAATTTTTCAAGTTATAACAAAGAAGAATCCCTTTTTCAATATTTTTCAATGGCGCTTTTAAATGCCTCAAATTTTAGAGAAGAAGGAATCATTCTTGTAATGATCATTTTTTAACATTTATTACAAGAAACAGAAAAGAAATAAATAATTCAATCTAATACTTGGACTTTTCCTAATTAAACAGGGTGTTCCGATGACTTCACTCAGGTTTCTCTTTGATGGCAAACGAATTAATGATGATGAAACACCAAAGCAGGTAAATAAGATCTACGATGTTGATGAAAACAATGCGATTTTCACCATAATGATGAGCTTGTTTTCTAATCCAAAATTATTTCAGCTTGAAATGGAGAATGATGATGTTATTGAGGTATATCAAGAGCAAACAGGTGGATACATCTAAATACACCACTCGGGATAAACAAGGAAAACAAAAAAAAAAGCAACAAATAAAAACACGCAATTTTTTTTTCTCCCATATATTATTCTTTCTTAAGTGGCAGTGATTAAACATTTAGATTATAATTTGAAAAGAGAAACATCAACGGACTTGAGGGACTATCGAGTTGTAATTTTCACCGTAAATTTTTCTAATGTAATTTACGTCATTCTTTTATCATTTCAATTCCATTATTACCATAAATATAATAATTCCATTAAATTGGAAATATGATGAAAATGCAGGAAAAATAACAATTTTTGAATAAATATAAAACAAAAGAAAATAATAATTTTGAAACTTTCTTACATTCCTGAAATCGAGAGGATGGCAATACAGCACAATGTGATAGTCTGTCCATTAATAAGAATTGCGTGTTAAATTTATTGTGTTTCTTTTCTATCACCTCTCGATCAGAAGCGATATTAACGCATATACTGATGAAAAAAAAAAAATTGAAAAATGATTAAAATTAATATCAGATTCAACTAAATAAATGTAAGAGTTACAATAACAACAGAACAAAAATACATAAACCTGCTGTTACAGCGTGATTGTACTGATGTAAGATTTAAAAATTTGAGGAAAAAAAAAAATTATAATTAAAATCCGTAAGATGTAATTTTCTTTGTCGTTTAAATAAATGAAAAAAAGTAGAATTACCTGCACTTCGAGTAATAGATTTTTCATTTTTAATCAAGAGGTTCGTGAAAACATTGATTTTAGTTTAGTAATGGAGTGACGAATTAAGATAGTTTGAATAATTTTCAATGTTTTTTTCTTCGTTGAGACTACACAAGGTCTTTAGATCATTTTGTGCACTTACTTGCCTCCAAGATATTTACTATCATAATTATTGATGCGTTTCTTGTGATAATCTCCCTGGCTCGAGTGAATGGACTAACGATTGAGACGATTTTAGAATTGATAAATCATTAAAAATTCTATGATTACTTGAATAAGATATGACGTGATTCATAATTCAGTAGCAAAAAGATGAAACCCCACAAGTCGATTTTTTTGTCTTTTAGTTTTTTGAGAATATTGCAAAAACTGAACAGAATAGAGCGATTTTTTCTTCGGTACTAAATGAATTTCAAACTGAATGTACATTGGAGAGAAAATGAATATCAAATTCTCAGGTGAGAATAAATTAGAAAATCATTTCGTAAAAAAACAAATAGAATAAAATCTAAAAGTCATTTCATGAAGGATTTCCTTTCAAATAAGCGACAAATTATGAGAAATGTTCGAAAACTAAAATGTGCCCAAAGACCAGTCAGCTTGTCTTGTTCTACCTCTTCATCACTGAATTACTGGAGAAATCAATGCGCTGCACAGAAAAAATTCGCGAGAGGTTTTTTTTTGTTGGGAATACTCAAAACCACAAGAAAGGTCATTACCCGATTTTGCCCATCTTCCTTGGATCCTGAGATATTTCAAAAAACCAGATTAATTCCTCCACTTTGCCATTCCTCTTACCATGAGATTGGGAAAATTCCGTAATTGCCTTTTTCGTTGAGAAAAATGGAAACTACAAAAATTATTTCGAAGCATTCATTGCGAAATTTATTTCATCCCCTTCACCCTCCGAGATAGTTCATAAGAACTCGTTTTGCCACTTCATTACTGAGTTCTTTTACTTTAATCGATGATTCATATTATTGCTTACTATTTAATAGACATTTCTGTGAGCATTATTCATGTCATCTGTATCCTAGTGCGTAAACCTAGAAGCAGGAGCTCTTCATATTGATAATGTATTAATTTTTTGATTTTTTCGTCAATGTAAGCGATTGCTTTCACAGCATCATCGAGTGTTTTCCGTTCTTTTGCTTCTAGTTCTTTCACGATTCCAGCCAATCTCTTTTGGGTTTTCCACACTTTTTCTTTTTCTTCTCTTTCATTTTTTTTGGTTTCGCCAGATCTTCTTTGCACTACGCATGAAAATCATGAGCTGCATGGATTAAAGCTTCACATACGAGAATGCTTAGAATGTTTTATAAAGAGTATTTTTGTAAGGACTTGAAACTTTTTATTTTATGAAGAACTGTAACTTTTCTATAAAGACTTTATAAAGTATTTTCATATGTGTTATGTCACAACCAAATTTTTAAGTCTCTCCTTCGATTGAATTGCATCATAAATTCTCCTCAGTACAATCAAAGAATTTTCATGTTCATTCTCCCTGAGAAAGAATTAAAATTCCAGATAAATTTTAGAATTCCCTGACTTTTCCAGGTTTCCCTGACTGCTAGACACCTTGTAGTTGAAAAATAAAGAATTCTCAACGATCTATCAGTCATGTGGTGAAAGATAAGCTGCACAATTCTGATTCACTGATTCATGAGTGAATATCTCGGGAGTTGATGGGTTTATGTAGAATGTGAAGACTATTTTTGTAGAGAATTTCGGGAATGAAAGAAAAATCTTGATAAATTCTCTGAATTCAATATTTTTCGAGACATTTGCGAAATAAATCACACATTGTTTCCCAGCTGATGATGAAGGTAATTCCATTAATGTGTTACTCCTTCTGAATATCTCCCTATTCTGAATCCTCAAACAAATATATCAGAGGCTCCATAGCAAAAGAGGATATTGTCTTCATTCAACTGAGCATAGCTACGTTTTTTTGCCACTGAACACGTGAAATGGAACTGTTGAGGGGTAACACAATTCTAGAAGTAAAAAAAAAAATCAATTTCTGAAATGTATTTTGCTTGTAATCAATTTTTTTCTGAGTGAACGGAAACGCTGCTGGAAAATCTGGTGGTTTTCTTTGAAATTTAGACTGTAGCTTCATAATCTCATCATCTATAGGAGTACATAGCCGTTTTATGATTGAATATAAGCCTGATTTTTTATAAACAATTTGTTGCGAATTTTCATGTTAAAAATAAGAAAAAAAATTAATTTTTAATATTCCTACAAAAATTAATTGAAAAAAAAGAATCCTAGGTACTTCTCTAGTCAATAACATGCATTTTAAGGGAAAATTTTATTTTTTTGTTCTAGGGGAGAGTGGGGCAAAATGGACCCTCATAGTAACATGATTGAGGAATTTTTTTCGGAATGAAGGACAAAATTCGGAAAAAATCTGAAAAAATTTGAGAGAATCCTCCAACATATCTATATTGTTTGTAAATTTTTTCAGATTTTTTTAAGCAACCACTGCTTTTTAAAAAAATCTGGAGTCATCTCATTTTCTAGGTCCATTTTGCCCCACTCTCCCCTAACTTTAAACTCTCGGAGTTACACGTCCACCCGTGAAGATATAAAAAAAGGTGTTCTTGAGGACTGACGATATGGCCACCATTTTGTATGGAAATGAAATTAAAAAAAATTTTTTACATCCTTTAATATGTGTTTAATAAGCCCTGGAAACGGAACTGAATGCCTTGACCAATATCCTCAAAAAAAATAATCAAATAATTCGCCTTCTTTGCTGACTCTACACAGAGAAGAATGTTTTCTTAATTTAAGAAGGTGCAGTCACTTAATTTAAGAATGGCAGGTCACTCAAATTAAGTGATTTTTCTCACTTAAATCAAGTGACTTGTCCTTTCTTAATTCAAGAAAGTGAAAGTCACTTAAATTAAGTGATTTTTCTCACTTAAATCAAGTGACTTTTCTCACTTAAATCAAGTAACTTTTTCTTTCTTAATTTAAGAAAGTAAAAGTCACTTAAATTAAGTGACTTTTCTCACTTAAATCAAGTGACTTGTTCTTTCTTAATTTAAGAAAGTAAAAGTCACTTAAATTAAGTGATTTTTCTCACTTAAATCAAGTGACTTTTCTCACTTAAATCAAGTAACTTTTTCTTTCTTAATTTAAGAAAGTAAAAGTCACTTAAATTAAGTGACTTTTCTCACTTAAATCAAGTGATTTGTTCTTTCTTAATTTAAGCAAGTAAAAGTCACTTAAATTAAGTGACTTTTCTCACTTAAATCAAGTGACTTTTTCTTTCTTAATTTAAGAAAGTAAAAGTCACTTAAATCAAGTGAGTCTTCTCACTTCAATCAAGTGACTTTTCTTTCTTAATTCAAGTGACCTGCACATTCTTAAATTAAGTGACTGCACATTCTTGAATTAAGAAAACATTGTTCTCTGTGTAGTGTGATGTTATCTTTTCATTCTTCTCAGTAAAAAAAATCTTCTAGTGTTTTGTGAATTTTCATTGATCATTCATTGGATTTTGAAAAGTTGATCATTTCTATCAAATAGTGTTTATAGAAAAAATGCGTGGAAAAATTGGAACAACTGCTGATTTCCAGTAGAATTTTCCAATGAAACTGCTACGATGGAAGAAAATTGTTCGTTATAAGCCTAAAAAGACATCAATCTTAAAAATAACAATTAAAAAGGAATAAATGAAAAAACAGGAACTCAATTATTTCAGATTTTATCAACTTTTCTGTATTTTGGTAGGCTCTATAATTATCAATGTTTATAACTCAAAAAAAACTATCATGTATCCATTTGTCCATTTATCAATTCTTCCTTCAGCTTCATTTCACTCCATCAATTTCCATAATTCAAGCGACACAAAGCAACGCATTCGTAAAAATATCAGTGTATCTATATTTTTCATCCTATTTCTCTTCTCCCTTTTCTTTTATTCATTACGCATTATAACTTGGAAATATTGATACATATTTACAATGAGTTTACGAATGAATTACACATGAAAGAAAATATATATTGATTATGGTCAATGAAATGGTTACAATATTTCAATTACAGTCCAGTTTTTTTTTTTCAATTTATTTCATTTCCTGTTGAAAAAACACAGTTCATTGTCACTTCGACTAAAGTGAAAAAAGAAATAACATAATTCTGAATATACATAAAATATTCATTCCGCTGTTTTAATTGATTCATGATTCAGCAAATCTATTAAATTACCGATTGATGACAATAAATTGAGTAAAAATAATTTTGTTTCTTTTTCCCCATTTACTTCTTACTTGTCCCCCTTACCAATCAACAGACAATTAATACTTTTTAATCCGTAAATAATTTATAATTCTATATATGTTTATATCTTTCAATTTCAAATAAATATATTTATTATACACATGCGACAATTTATCTCAGTGTTGGACATATAAGTTCTCATTAAATTAAGTAGTTAAGTAGGTAAAACAAGGTGATTTAATTTTTACCATTGATTATTGTTGAAATATTTTCATTAATAATTGAGATAATGGAATTTTTTTGGATTTTTATTGAGATTAATTAGAGCTACAAAAGGATTTATAATAAAAATTCCATCATCTCTCTTATAAAATACAAGATATTCCGCACAAACACGATAAATATCACCCGAAAAATTTGTTTTTGTAGAATATATCAGAATCTATGAGAGATAGAGCGATTTTTGTCAGTCCATTTTTTGTCACTCCGATCGTCAAAAAAAAAAGATTTCAATAAAAATCTTCCCATCTCCGAAGGATCCCAAGATATTACAACAAAAACTAGTGAGTAACACGCATAAATTCATTGTTCCACCACTTTCCTACTGAATAATGAATAAAAAAAAGTATCTTGCCCATTTTTTCAATTCATTGTGTGTAATAATGAAAGAATTCATGAGCGTCTCTCACTACTATCGGTGGTCACAGTGCATCACGATGCCATACCCAAGTTTTCTTCGTATGATCAAATCGATGTGCCAGCCACTGTTGCTCCAACAATTGATATCTCTCTTTGCTTAAAAATAGAGGTTTACCCCTCTTGAGATCCTTGTCCTCTTCACCAAATTCATCAAGATAAAGTGATCCCCATAAACAAGCTCTCTGTCCACGTATTACAATAATATAAGTAGATGTAACAACAAGATAAATACCAGTACCACCACCGCAATCAATTGAATGCTGCACAGCTTCACCAACATTCTCTTGTTTACAGCAATTTTGTTTGAGACAAACAATTGTACCACATAGTAGACATATACTCAATTCTTGTGGCACTGAGTGACACTTGAAGCATTGTTTTTCATGATAATAAGTAAATAATTTTTCATATTCTTTTGGAAGACTCAAGAATTTTGGTGTCTGCCATGATACATACTGATTAACAATCAAGCGTTTAGCTGCAATTTGGCTTCTCTGATAAAATGCAAGAAATTGATCACACCATAAACGTGGTACAGTGAATGCTGCCTCATCATTTTGCCAATTTAATGCAACAGCTGCATTGAAACAGTCCCAAACCATTCCATCAGTAACTAATTGTAGATAATAAACAAGCGTAAAAAATTCAGTTTGCGGTGTTCTAATTTGTGGTAATTGTTGTGAATAAAGATGATGTCTAAGCAGTGCAGCAACACGAAGAAATGGTAAACATAATGTTTGTATTTGTTGTTCGATTGAGCGTATTGGCCGGCTTGTTGGATCGTCTTTGTAAAATTCACTTGGACCAAGATGCTCCATGACGCTCTTCATTATTTTGTCAGATGATATTCTTTTATCATGTAAACCAGTCATACCAGACAATAAACTGTCTCTCTCAATTTGTGTTAAACTGCAACTAACTTGTATAACAATTTGATAATATAATAAATTATATATTACTTTAACAACTGTTGAAAAGTAAGTTTGATCAATGTGTAGTGGTAATAATAATATAAACTGTATTAATAATGCAGTTGGATCTTTAAGCAGCAGTGGTACTTCACGTTCATGTGGTGTTAGTGCTAATGTTGTTGGATTATCACATGGTAAACCGCACAATTGTTGCCAAATATTATGTACAGGCCATTCAATTAATAATCTCGTGTGTACTGTTAATACATGTAATAGTGCAACAATACAATCACGTTTTGGTGCTAATGATGAATTTGTTGATTGCGGTGATGCACATAATTTACCACCACGTTGTACCAATTCAACTTCAAAATTAGTACGGGCAACTGATGTTATAAATAAAAATAAACTCTGGCGATACTGGTCCTCGCTATTTTTTTGTTTATATTTCAAATAAGTTGCGGCTGTTATTTCTTCCATAGCTTTGCCCATTGCTTGTGATAAATTTGATGCAGTTGGATTTCTCTGGGATTCCATCAAAAAATTATTTATATCGGTTAATCGGGTTGTTGATGATGGTAATCGGGATCTCACTATTGACGACGATTCACCAAGTTGCGGTGACATTGGGAGAACTGAATTTGCTAATTGACGACACAATGGACAGAGGTATTCACCGCGATTAACTGCCAAACTCTGCTGGCGCGGTTGATTTCTCAATGATTGCCGATAGGGATTCAGACAGTCGAGATGAAGATGGTGTCCGCAGGTTTGCACATGTACTCCACCTTCCCAGCCGATATTGAAGGACAGTAGCCATGACGAAGTGTCGAAATGACGATGCATCTCGTCGATGCGGTAGTCAAAATGAGCTGCACGTGTGTCATCCTTTGGTACACGTGGCTCGTCGTCCGATGTTGGTAATGGTACTCTCTCTGAATGCTGCCGCTCATGACCAACAACACTAGTTGATTGAACTAAAACAACCAGACCCATTGGCTTGTCCTCTGTACTTGGTGTTGTTTGATTGCAAATAACACAGTCATACTCCTTTTTACTCGTCATATGTGTCGTTGATGATGGATCAGATTGATCCCACTCCATTCCTGATGTCGAGGCATCTTCAGTTTCCATAGCTTTCTTCATAAATTGCTTCTGCTTATTAGCAAATTCAGCCATCAATTTCTGCTGACGCTCTTTAGCCCTCTTCCTGCGTTCCTCACGTTCACGATGTTCAAGTTCACGTTGTGCATCTTCACACTCACGTGTACGTGGCCACAATTTATTGCGTGTATCATTGATGGTTTGTTTCAAGTTACCATCTAAATTTGAGATTTTACGGAGCAGCTGACCGATGAAATACGGACCATCGCCAATACGTGATTCGTTTGGCTCTGTTGTTCCTGAACTCGATGCCTCATTCAATGAAACTGATTTATGATCATCAGGATTCCAATCTGAATTCCAACTATCAGGTACACCAGATAATTGTGAATGTAATTTTAATAATAAAGAGATTATACTCTCACCGGATTTTGGTAGATTTTCACTAAAATTTTGATATTGCTGTTGCTGATGAGTGGATGATGTTGATGGTACAATATCACGTATTGTTGATGAGGGAGTAGATGTACTAATATTAGTCGTTGTATTTGTTGTTGGTACCATAATACCAGATGCACCTAAACGTGGAAATATGACTTGAAGTAAATCAACTTCATTACTAGGTGGTGCTGTTGGTGGTGGTCTCTGTGTTGTCATTGGTACAACAAAACCACCACCATATGCTTGTAATTCATTTGAATCAGATTGAATTGATGGAGGTGGTGGAGGTAGTGGCAGCGGTCTCTGATGCGTTAACATTGGTGTATCACCAGTATCATTACGTTCTTCATCATGCTGATGATGATCATTAGTAACAACAGCCAAGTCCCATTCAGTCATATGATTTGGTGGTAATGCAGGTAATGTCTCCATTGGTGCAACCAATGACTGAACATTTCTCGCTTCATTTCGATCATTTGCACCACCAGCAGCATCACCATCGCCTCCTCCTCTTCCGCCAAGTTCACTGAGTAATTCAAGATCCCAAACTTCAGGTGGTTCACCAATTTCTACTTCAAACTCATCATTGAGCATCAATGAGCCCTCCGTAATATCACTACCAATTTCCCAATCTGAACTAACCTCTGGATTCATAAAATCCGGTGTATTCTCAACCAATGTTGTCCTAGGTATGAATGTCTGTAAATTATCAATCAAACTATCGGTCTCATACCAACTACCAAAATCCATGTCTTTGAGTGTACAAGATATACTAGCACTTCCAGAATAACCAGTGTATGGGCAAACTGGATTAACAAGTTTATTTGGTACTTCACATGTAACAACAGCCATTTCAAGTAAATAAATAGCAAGGGCCATCATGTGCTCCGATATATTATGATCATTGACAGCCTTGTAGAGTACTGAGAATATCATAGCGTGAAATATACGTGTTCTCAATACGATTCTCGGATCATCATAATCCGATGAGACAGGCGCTGGATATCTGAATGGTGGCCACAATGTAGCACTATTATTCTTCTTCTGATTGTTGGAATTTTTCGATGTAACATACTCGGTAAAACGATCCATCGATACTTGATAATCACGACGATGTACTGCCCGCAACAAAACGTGCAATGGATCATAAAGTTCTTCCCAAACACGTGATTTTGGTCCGTACATACCCTGTTGCATAATTCCATTGCCTTCAAGATTTGGTGCTCTGTATTGTGCAACCTCAGCCAAAACTGCTTCAAAATCTCTATTTGGTGTTGTACCACAACGTTCTGGCATTAATTCCATCAGTTGACTGTGTGTTTTATCCCCCATACAGAGTAGTGTTACCATTTCTAAATGAGATACTTGTGAATCAGAAAGACCCAAATTTGTTCTAACATTGATCAATGTTGCTAAAAATATCAGGCAGCTTTCCATCATTGCTGTATCGTGTTCACCAATCAGTAGAACATTTTGCCTTGATCTTATCTGTCGTAAACTCAGCCATTCTTTGACATGAAACTTCTCAATGACAGTGTTGACAAATACCTCTGGTTGTAACTTAGTTGCACAAATTTGTAATAAATATAAATCAGCGTCAACCATTGAATTACAAAAATTACACTGTATGTAAGTCATTGCTTGTCCTTTAATTTGAAGGCCATTTCTTACCCAAAGGCCATTCAATATTTCATAGAGTGCCACTTGTACACGAAGTGGATGCATCATCAATAAATGTAGCATATCAATTGGTGGTAGAAGTTCTTGAAGCGATAATCCCTGTTGACGCACCGCTTGACACATGAATGCAGCGAGATAACGATGAAGAGGAATGTGAAATGATACATGGAGAACATCACAAACATCGGGACTCGTGAAACCAATTGCATCAAGCCAATCCTGCAGTGCAGTCAGGCAAAATGACAGTGCTCTTCTGGTTATTGATGAACTCTCTGGTCCTTTTAGGTGCGATACAAGTGCCCACATTGGATAAGCACTTGCCTCCAACTCAGCGCTGAATGCAGCATAATAAGTAGTTGGTTCAAATTCAACGTGTGCACCCATCTCTCGTTGATTGACATTCATACCTTGAAACATTGATAAAAAATCAAACCACATTTCTAAAAGTGTATCATCACTCAAAAAACGTACAGCAACTGGTTTATGAGAGAGAACATTGTTCAAATCGGATACCAATGGCCAGTAACAGTGTTCTTTCATAACTTGACGTGCACAATCAACAACATAATGAAAATTTTTGTTTGCTGCATGAAGTGTATTCTCTACTAGTATTTTACTCATCATATACTTCAAGCTTATCACCATAACATGAAGTAATTTTAATTCATCTACCATTCTCAGTGCAAGTCCTTCATTGCTGAATAATTGAACGGAAACATGAACAACACGATTGCTCAATGTATCAGGATCAGTTGAACGTTCCAACATCATAGCTATTCTGCTGTAGTGCAGGACAAATGCACGCGTGAGTGCCTCCTTGTAATCTGGATCAGGCAACATATTCAATAGTAAACAAACTAATTTTTGTGGGAATTCATAGGCAACTGTCCAAAACATGAGCTCCTCGAGAAATGTTGTGTGAACAAGATCTTCTTGAAGTGAAGGACAATCTTTGTATTCATCTGGTGGTTCAGGATTGGGTAGTGCTCGTATCGCATCCTGATAAATAACATGACTCTCTTGGCAGTAAGCATCATATTCAGATTGTCCAGCTAATCTACCAGGATCCATCATGCCACGATATTTTTGTGGATTAGTTAATGCCGATGTCATAACATGACGCATCAATGCACCCATGTGATTTAAATCAAGTAGCATAGTCAAATAAGCATCAGCACTTTGTATTGCATTTCTATATTCAGCACCTCCAATTTTACAATTTTCTCGTAAATGCTGTATTAAACGAAGTATCATACGTGGCATTATTGCTTCAGCAACGCACATCAAGTCAGACGGTGCTGGTGAATGATTAACAGCTGCATTTGGACCATGCCTATCACAGAATCCAGTCTCTTTCATAACTGACGTATCACCACAATCACAAGCACCACCAGCTTGACTCAGGAACATATTGAAATCGTGCCGATGATGATTACCTTTCTTGAAACATTCAGTGCAAAGTGCCATGCATGGAGATATGCCGCATGTACGGCAACGATAAGCAACGAAATTCGGAGTCCATACAAGACCGCATGTAGTTGCATTGTCATATTGTCTGACTGTTGTTGAAAATTCATCTGGTGTTCTACCACCTGCCATTAGCCATTTGCACCATTCAATTGTCTCCCAATCATCAATTGGTTTACCTGGTGTTAATAATATGTCGAGTAATTCATCGAGTTGCTTCTCTCTGCCTTCGTTTGATGATGAACGACTCCTACACTCGGCGTGAATATATGCAGCTGCACCACGTTTACCCTTGTTCATTAGCACTTGGGCTGACGTACTTTTACCAAATGTTGAAGCCATTTTACTTTTTTCTTTATCAATTATTCGGAGATTATCAGTTATTGCTATGATTATTATTAATTATTATTGCAATTATTTTATCCTGCCCATGAATTTTCTTGATGTTTATTCCTAATAATTATTTAATTTTTATCTCGTGAAATTTGTCCATCTTTTTTTTGTCGTTCTCGGTGAATTTTTTAACCTAAAATGCCCTCGATGATTCGTTAACACCTGAAAATAATTTGATCTCAGGTTACGCACAGTATTGACAAAAAATTTATTCAAAAAAATTTCTTTTTCTTACATTATTATTTAAAAAATTATGAATTTTATTTGGATTTTTTTATCAATTGAATTTATGCAAATTTTTTTTTTCTAGTTTTGAACATGATGCACTCACCTCGGTAATTTGCGGTTATCGATGAAATATTATCTTGAATTTAGTTTTTCTTTTCTTTTCTCGCCTAAATCCGTGAAACACTTTAATTTAATGGTTTTTTTTTTTTCAGTCTCTCATACACTTATTTCTCTACCAACAATAACTATTCAATTATTTTCTTTTTTCAACTTCACTCCTCGCACATACATTTTATCAATTAACCCATTATCATTTTGATTTAATTGCTTGACTGAATTGTATGAATGATGAATTAAGTGACTAAGGATGAATTGAAACACCTCATAATGAATTACTGTAGGTTACAAAATCCCCCAAAAAAAAGTTCCCAAGTTAGATCTTGGATCAAGTTTTTGATAGCTATACGTATACGTCCCCACTACTGCTATGTGTGAAACATATACATCTGTAATTTACTCATACACGCAGAACACAAACACATAAAATCATCCCTATGTATGTATGGAAACACATTTACCACTATTTCTAATGACGAGTTTGTGCCAAAGTGTTGCGTATTATTTTTCAATATTGTTTGTCATTTCTTTAACACCTCGATTCTCTTGCCAGCAGCAAATAATAGGTAAATATTATCGTATTATCAGTTCAAAAAATGTGAATCATTACGAGGAACGATGAGAGAGGTGCATGAACCTCTTGCTCAAGAAAAAAAAACAGGTTTCTTTCCTTTTTTTTTTTTTCCTCTCGGGTGATTCTGATTTTTCTCCTTCCTTTATTATTTTTTCATTCTCTTTTTTTCTTGTTCTACTACACGATTTTAGGAGTTAGTGAACGGATAGTTGAGAGCAGTTTGGCTAGATGTCGAGACATGGAATGTTCCCCTTCCCCCATTGCTAAAAGGAATATTCTGTCACACTTGCTCATGAAGTTTTTTTTTATGTGCTCTCTCTTTTGCTCATTCTTCAAGATTCACTCAGCGTGACTATAGCGATTGTAACGAATCCTGGTGTATTCTGCAGGACTATTCTCTTCGAAAGATATTGATAATTTCTATATTATCTGGAATGAATAATGTCGGTATTATGCTGTTAAGGAGTTTGGGGAGTTATCTCCAAAATATGGAATCATTTTGAGAATCATACAGGACGTTCCTAATGTCATCATTATTATGTAGTATTTTTTTCAAAATTTACATGTATTTTGTTTCAGACTAATTAAGGTAATCCTAGTGGCAGGTTCAAATGATCGATTTTTATTTCTTTTTCCTTTTAGTTATTATGAATACTATAACTGTTTCGATTTTTCAACATTTTACCGATACTAGAACGATGTCCAAGATGATGAATTGTTATTAGATAATATTATGACTATTCAATATTGTTCCGCATTTGACTCAGGCTGTCCCAGTATCTAGGACTGTGATTGGAGGATCCTCGGATTTCAAATACCAATATTCCCGCCATTGATTTTTTCATGTAATTAATTGCACTAATCGTCGTTATATGTCCGGTAACATGCATTTTTCATGATTTCAAAAATAAATAGACATTCTGACGAACAAAAAACATATAAAGTTGTATAAGGAAAAAATAGGTCTGTGATCATGAATTTTTGAAGTGAAACTGAAACTGAACCTCGCTTATGGAGTTTCAATGTTAATTCAATTATTTTCAAAAATTAATTTTGGCCTTATTTGTCCGGTAACATGGGGTAAACTGAATTTTAAAAAAATCTCCTCATGTTATTCTATCGAGAGTGACCAAAATCGAAAAAGGAAAATAGATTGCAAGAACCACTAGGATTACATTAACAGTCAAAATTGCATCTTTCACAATTCGTTAAGGAGTTTGGGGAGTTATCTCCAAAATATGGAATCATTTTAGGAATCATACAGGACGTTCCTAATGTCATCATTATTATGTAGTATTTTTTTCAAAATTTTCATGTATTTTGTTTCAGACTAATTGACAGTCAAAATTGTATTTTATACATGGGCTCTTATGCATAAAATCTGTCATAGCTTCAGACCTTTGTTACCACCTGAGTTGATAGCGCAGATCGATGTTAAACCAGGTTTGATGCATAAGAGCCCATGTATAAAATGCAATTTTGACTGTTAATCAGTCTGAAACAAAATAGATGAAAATTTTGAAAAAAATACTATAGGGGAGAGTGGGGCAAAATGGACACTATAATGATATGGTTGGAGATTGATTTTTTTTGATCATTCTATTGGAAAGCTGAGGAAATTTTAGCCGGAAAACCAGTGTCATTTGTATTTTTTTCGATTTTTTTGAAAATCTATATTTTTTTGCATTTTTGAGGGGTTGAGCCTTTCATTTTTTTCAAATGTTCAGTTTTTTCCAAATATCTGTGGTTCTATTGGTCGTAGCGATTCGGGGTTGGTCTCAAATGAAAGGTGAGCTCATTTCCCATCTAATTATAGGGTTTTGAATTAAAAAATGTCAATTTTTGGAATAATTATAGGCCATAAACTGTTTTACAAAATTGTTTCACAGAAATCTCCATAAATACCTTAAAAATCGATATTTTTGAATTTAAAACCCTATAAATCGATGGCAAATGATCTCACTTTTCATCTCCCGTCGGAATTTTTGCGCTACGACAAATAGAACCAAAGATATTCTCAAAAAACTGGAAATTTAAAGAAAAACGGCTTTTTACCCCTCTAAAAAGCTCAAAAAAGTCAAAATCGCCAAAAACTCCAAAAAATTAATTCCGGCACTTGTTTTCCATCTAAAATTTCCTCAGCTTTCCAATGAAATCATCAAAAACAATCTACCGCCAATATTTCCCTTAATTTCAAGAGTTTTCCATAATATTTGCCAAAACATTTAGATGTGTCCATTTTACCCCTGATGTCCATCTTACCCCACCTTTCTCTATAATAATGATGACATTAAGAACGTCCTGTACGATTTTCAGAATGATTCCATATTTTGGAGATAACTCCCCAAACTTTGTACCAGGAATAGTTAATTCAGAGAGGCTCAATCGGTATTAGGTGATCTTCCTGATTGTTCCACATGCGGCCCGGGAAAAAAAGAGATTTAAATCTAATTAGATCTAAACCTGTTTCTCCTGGGGAGATTAGAGGCTTCACAAGGAGCGAAATATCGCCTAAAAATTACTGAAATTTTTCAGTGATCGCAGGACATTTGATATTTCGACATTTTGCCAATACTGTCTCCAGAATATTCCGGAAACTAAGCGATATAGCTCAAATTTCTTCCAATTTTTTTTTCTATGTTATGTGCAAATTTTTATTTCTTGACAAAAAAAATGCGGTATGACTTCAATGCTGGACTTTAGCTGAAGCTGTTTATTTATTTTTGATTTCGAATGAAAATAAAGGGAATTCATTTGATGCGCCTTGATGACCAAACAGAAACTTACTCTACTTATTTTTCTTTTTATAGATATTTTAGAACTTTAGACTGTTTTATTGTCCTCTTCCCCCTTCGGAAATTTTTATTATTTTTTATTTATTTTGAATTGACTAAGATAAATTCTCTTTGTTTGCATTTTTATTTAATATGCAATTCTTTGGTTTTGATTCCAAATTATTTCACTTCACATAGTTATGAATATAGATCATTATCAAATTTCTCTCATTTTGAATTAAGTTAATTGAATATGTCGAATGAACTAGTATTAAAGTTTGAATGACTTCGTAATCTCCGGGAATTTATGGCAATGTTTTTCCATTTATTTGGTTGAACAAAGACTAATCATGATTAAAAGAACGATTGCCTCTAAAGAAGGACGTGGTTTGATTTTCTATTATTTGTCGTAGGGTTTTTTTTCTTATGAATTCTTCCCTATCTTCGTCTTCCTATTTTCAACCTAACTCTCGAGTCCCATTGAAATCCACAGCAATCACTTAAATAAGGGAGACCGGGGCAAAGTGGGGTACTTATTTTTTTGGAGATTTTTTTTTTCAAATCAAAAATGATTGATGGAGTACTCATTCTTTACTGCGCGAGAGAAATTGAAGGGAAGTGCAGTATGTTTGAATTTGATTTTTTTTAGCCAAATTGCATCAATATAGACAATAATTGATTTTATTCAACAACGGTTGTTCACGTTTGTAGTTTTCATTAAAAAAAATTGTTCCTCATCTGGACACGAGATAAATCAATAAATACATGTTCAATATAACACTTAAATTCAGTAGTGAAGAGGTAAAGCAGGATAAATCGACTTATCTTTGAGCTCATTCCGCAGGAAATATCTCGGAAACTAAGCGAGATAAAGTGATTTTACTCATCTGTTTTTGTAGAGAATTTCAAGAGTCACAAAAGAGTTTTAGGGCAAAATTGCTCTTTCTCGGTTATTTTCTGAGGTATTTTTGAAGAACTTGATGAGAAAAGAAGAGACTTATCTTGTTTTACCTCTTCACTACTGAATTGATCCTCTTTGTGTCGGACTTTCATATTTTTCCTGTACTCTACTTTGCCCAAACTGCGATAAAAACGGGCCATCTTCCCAGAAATGCTGCGAATATTCAACAGAATAATCAAGTACTGAAAAGAAATAAAATCTCAATTTTTCTGGGTACCTCACTTGACCCCAATGGGCTCAACATTATTGACCTTACTTCATTGATTGAAAAAACAAAAAAATAGGTGAAAATAGAAATGTGATCGAATGTTAAGCCCTGATAACTCTCTCCTTCCCTTAGGTACCCCACTTTGCCCCGGTCTCCCCTATAAGTAAAAGCCTGAGGGCTGTATCTATGTAAATAGTATTATCTGTGTAACTGTAAAAAGTGTTCAGTTACTCCACTGTATATAATGTTAATAACAATCATTTGAATTTGGATTTTCTATCATTCAATAATCGATACGTTGACGACTTGATGTCCGAAAAAGTAGTCTTTCCTTATGATTTTCCATCATCGTAAACGCGGTTTCACTCGGGCTGGGAGATATTACTCAACTTATAATGAAAAAAATTTTTATTATAAATTTAATAATGATAAATCTTGAATTTGATTGAGTTTCTCCATTTTTGATAAGTATGAAATAAGTATAAGTAAGCTGAATCGTATTTGGTGATAGTTCATATTCCGAAAAACGAAATCTTACTCAGGATGGTTGTTCGGTACTTTCTGGGGTATCTGATCTTTGTTTTCAGTGTATAATATACTACTCCACTTTCATAATTAAATTTTATTCCGAATATTCGAATGGTAAACCTAGTTATGTAGCCTCTCTTGTAACTTGGCTCAATTTAACTTCTAGAATGTTTTTTGCTTCCGAATGGAAGCATTGTAATCGTCATTTTTTTCAAATTTGAGATTTCATCGGATTATGACTCCAAATGATCTAAAATGTCGGAAAAAATATTTTTTTTCACATGTCTGTGTGTATGTATGTGTGTATGTGTGTGATAACACGTTTCATCACTTTATGCGGAAACGGCTGCATGTATCGATATGAAATTTTGAGGGAATATTCACTACGTGAGCGCGATGCTCTCTGCGAAATTTCAGCTAAATCGGTTCAATGGTTCTTGAGAAAAAGCGAATTGTCAAAAAATCGTTTTTTCGAGTTTTCTCAGCGAAAAATCAATTTACAGCGTTTATCCTCCGCGAAGAGATGCGCACGGATGAGGCGCACATTAAACCCCAAGGGTGACCAGGGCTCCGATTTTTTTTGTTTTTAATATTTTTTTTACTATGATTTTTGAAAAATCGCGGTTATTGCGATAACTTAAAAAATATTTGAGCTAGAGACTTCAAATTTGGTGTGTTTATACATCTTATGAGTGCCAACTTTGCTATTGAATTTCAGCTAAATCGGTTCAATAGTTCTTGAGAAGAAGTGAATCATCAAAAAATCGTTTTTTCGAGTTTTCTTAGCGAAAAATCAATTTACAGCGTCTATCCTCCGCGAGGAGATGCATACGGATAGGGCGCACATTAAACCCCAAGGGTGACCAGTGCTTCCATTTTTACTTTTTTTATTATATTTTTTTTACTGTGATTTTTTAAAAATCACGGTTATCGCGATAACTTAAAAAATATTTGAGTTAGAGACTTCAAATTTCGTGTGTTTGTACATCTTATGAGTGCGAATTTCGGTATTAAATTTCAGCGTAATCGACCGAACATCTCCTGAGATATTGTTGAAAAACTATTCCATGCAATGAGCGTATATGCACGGAACTGCGTGTCTGACCATATCCAAGTTGAGCTTGAAAGATCAATTTAGATGACCATCACCAATCTTAAAAATTTCAGATTTTTCAAAGGATTCTTCTACAAGAATGCTGAAATTTTTTTTTTCTTCACAAATTCAAATTTTTTTTTTTAAGGTCACTAGTATTCATCATTTCATCATTAGAAAGTAGATAATCTTTGCTAAATAATTAAGACCGTGTTCATCCTGATAGAATAACGAGAAGAACTGGAAATAATTCCTGATACTTAAACTCTAATTCCCAGATTTTTAATTTGAAATGAATCTCATATTCATTCTGTACTATATGTTATATTTATTATCCAAAGTCTTATTCAAAATAAAATCATCATTCAAAATAAAATAGTTAAAGAATCAAGTTTCCCTTGGGGTTCAAGGGTTCGAGGTTTTTCAATATCAAAATTGTTGCTTGATTTTCATTTTCAAAGTTATGAAAAATGAAGAGTTGAAAATCCATTCGGAAGCTTTATGCCAATTGCATTGGCATAATATTAAATGTTTTTCGTGATTAATTCTTCAATAGTGAAGACATCACAGAGTGAATAACGGAGGTTGAAATTTACGAAAAATGCCCATAGGGTGAAGCGCCTGCTTGTTTTCTTTGTAACTATAGATTTCTCATATCAAATTTTTAATCGTTTCATTCTTTTGAATGCAGATAAAATTCTTACCAATATGATTATTCGAAAAATGGGCTAGCATAATGCATCCAAATATGAATCAAGAATACCTGTTAAAGCGAGGTATGGTGTTTAACGTAAGTCGTCCAAAGAAAAAACTCGGTTATTTTTGTTCATCGGTTGAATTTGAGGAGATTTGGAAACCTCTGGAAAGTTATTCATCTATCTGAGCTTCGGAAAAATTTCACCATTAGCACGATTTCCCCCCTTTGAAGTTGATTGAATATATAAAATATGATTTTCACAAATGAATCGTAAGCTGGTGATCACTCCTCGAGTAGATGATAAAATCATCTGAATTCTACTGCTGAAAGTATTCTATATTTCCTATAAGTTTTCACAAGATTGTAAAAACAAATGCTTATTGAATCCATAAGATGATGGAGCATTGAATAATCAGTAAGGTGGCAATATTGGGCGCATGATGGAGAAAAAGATCTTTCCACTTACCTAGTAATTTCTAACTCGTTTGGAACCCTCGCATATCTCTTGCATTTTCTTTAAGGGGACATGAAAGACTTTGTGTATATTAATTTCTCAAACCGATTGTTTCACGATATCACGTATGCAAAAAGTGTATAGGAAGTTCCTATAGGACATTCCTATAGGAAAATCGTATAGCGAAGCGTATACATCTGCGTATATGGAATTCGGATATTTCCTATATGAATGGAATTTGTTGTGTTTCTATACGCAAATTAGATTTCATTCGTATAGAAATAAATCGTATGAACTCTAATTTGCGTATAGAAACACACCAAATTCCCATCGTATAGGAAATATCCGAATTCCATATACGCAGATGTATACGCTTCGCTATACGATTTTCCTATAGGAATGTCCTATAGGAACTCCCTATACACTTTTTTCATACGTGATATATTGATAGTAACAAGTAGGCAAGCTAACTAGAAGGTCATTGCTTCTGTTATTTTAGGACAAAATTCATAATAATTAGTTAACCATAGGTTTGAAAATTCAGAATTTTCTAGGTGGTCAATTACTCCTCAATAGAGAATGGACAAGTTATGAATAAAGCTTAAATGTTAACTCATTCCCTTCAATTTGTCAATATTGTTTATAATTTCATAAATAAATAAAGATTTACATAATTATGATAGCATAATATGTTCTCCAAGAGGGTGAAGTTGTACTCATCATTACTTATATCTTTCTTCACAATCCACTTGGATTATACTAATCGCAAATAATGTAACCATCCCAGTCTAGTTCCGCGGTTTTGATACCTCTTTATTAGAGCATCTACATACGGCACATAATTGAGTGGACGAATTTTAACTGAAATAAATCCCGCATCATCCTCCGAGTACTTATGGAATAGTGCAGTTCCACTCAATGGTGAATGTCTTCTCATTACAACGGGAGTCCCATCAAATAGTGGGAGAGTTGATTGTCCCCAGTTATCAGTATCATTTGATGGTTGAAGTGTTATGTAAGTGAAGTGACGTGGAGATGACTTCTGAATCTTCTTCGATTCTTCCATATTAGATGGTCGCACATTTTTATAAATCAATTCATTTCTGAAACAAGAACAATTTAGTGTCAGCACGCATACCTGGTTATCAATAATCTTATAATGAATTTATTATGAATAAATACATACTCGATTCCAGCTGATATAGGTCTGACAGATCTTTTATTTTCTAGTGTCAAATCTAATTTTCCACTTTTGTAATCAAGTGGTCGTCCACTTATGCTAATGGCGAATCCGTTAATTTTCTTCTTGTCACCCCTTTCAATTGCATCGAATTTGATTCCTAAAATCATGGAATTTAATTCTTTATGTGTCTGTTAAAAACTTGGTGAGATTTCGAGAGGAGAGAATTCCGACGGTGATGCCCAGGTCATGAGAAGCCTGAAAATTGGCTAGGTCGTTAAATAATGCCGAAATGCACGTTTGTTCAGCTGATTTGGCTACCGTTCCTTTTATTGTATAAAACCTTAACTATTTTACACTAAATCTTTGGTATTTTTAGCGGTGAATTTACTGGTGATTTTTAACAATTGATATGATTTTCCGTGGTGTTGAGGCATAAAAAATGCGATAATTTCCCGAAAAGAGAGTATATGATTTTTTAACCGTTCGGTGAATTACGTTCGTCACTTGCCGAAGCACACTAGATAAGTCTTGCCGAAAGGCACGAGTGTTTTTGATAGTTAAATTGATGATTTCCGGTATTTATATCACAAAAAATACGTTAATTGTCCGAATAGAATTTTGAATGAAAAACCGTTCGGTGAGTCGCGCAGATCCTCGTGAGGTAGCCGAAAGCCAAGAGCCAAGTGAGAACGCCGCTTCGTGCGTTCGTTACCTCCCGAGGCCTCTCGGGAGATTCCGTGGAGCCGATGGAGAAGTTGCCAACGTGGCAAGATGGATGCCCTGGCGGGAATCTTCAAATTCCTGACCTTGAGCATTGAAAACCCTGGCCAAGTTTTAACAGTGTCAACCGGTAAACCATCGATTCTCACTTGAAAAAAAGTGTCTTTACCTGTCATTGCATATTGAGGATCCAATTGTACATCATCAAGAAAGAAAGAACGATGATTGAAATCCAAATCAGCAGTGTCTTCTTCGAGAATATAGTCAGGAAGAGGTATCCATTCATAATTAGTGATGGTACCGTTGGGATATAATTTTCCCTGAGCTGGTTGGAGATAAAGAATATTGCCTCTGAAATGAACCCCGGGCGTCAATATAGAGTAAAGCGAAACGTTTTCCTTGACTTGGAATCGTATACCAGTAACAACACTAGAGAAAAATAAAACGATACATAAAGCTTCGAAGAAATCAAAACTCATATAATAGATCAACTTACTAATTATCACTTTCTTTACTTTCCAATCGACCCACATAAACTCTCCATCGATTATTGATGTAATGAGGGTCACTTTCTCTGTTTTCGGATGTAGACTTAGAATTAGCCTGCTGAAGAGATGCTTCCAAATCAAATCTGATTACCTCTAGAAAAGTTTAATATGAGATTACAATTTCTAAAAATTTTTTTCAAATCGAGAACTGTGACACTTACTTGAAATCCAGGGATTGTAACGTGAATTGCAAAACCTAAAATACTGCGGCTCTATTACTTTCAGTGAATTTGAAAATGCCTTGGTATATTCAAGCTGCAATGAATTCGTTACACTGGCCAGTCGATCTACTCTCTCATGTAATGCTGTGATATAAAAGAATGAATCAGTAAGATGATGAATTTTTTCTCTAAGTTATCTCTCCATCTTGATACAATACCCTTTGGACCGCCCAAAATCGTTTCCATCACTGTGACTAGCAGGGATTCCTTGATTTTACTCATTATGAGTGTTTTGTAGAGATTGATTAGATAATTTCGTTCATCTTGTAAACAGCCACAATGGAAATAATCAGAATTCTGTAAAAATAATTGGAAAAAACTTATATTACGAATAGAGATGTAAAATTACCAGTAATTCTTGTTGCAGTAAAATTACGGTGATTATTTTTCCGACCCAAATATCGACCAATAGAATTGCACCATTCGACGTCACGTGGTACAACCTACATGGTATTATACTGATAATTTTTTGAAAATTTTCTCTGGTAGTTGCTATATATAAGAAACAAAACATGATCCAGTCAAATTAATTATTTGTTAACTGTACATTTCGTCTCATGGTGCAATTCTTTTGGCCGACATTTGGGACGGAAAAATAATCCCCCGAATACCACACGAGCTTCAAAATTATCTGGCATTTCCCTCAAGGTTCCCTGCAAACAAATAAAGTCGTCAAGTTTTTCAGGAAAAATCACTCGCGCTTCGCGCTCGTGATTTTTTAACCTGAAAAACTTGACTCCTTCATTTGTTTGCAACGAACCTATCGGGAAATACCCGATAATTTTGAAGCTCTTGTGGTATTATAAGTGAAAATACCGTAATGTTACTGTATTGTAACGTAATTGGAAAAAACTACTTGTTTTGATGTAAAATTACCGTCAAAATTTTTTGATGTAACGATACCGTAATTTACTGTAATTTCCATCTATATAGATGATTCAAAAAAACATTTCCATACTCAAAGAATTACTTTTCAAGTAGTCAATTATATGAGAGTTAGTATTGAAATTGTTTTTTTTAAATTAAATTTATTAAAAGGACAATTATTTAATTTTTTCAATCATTCAATGAGAACAGTTACTCGATTTATTCATTTTTGCCTCCTCAGGATAATCATATTTTCATACATCAATATTTAGAATAATATGTTAGGAACATTAATGATAATAACAACAATTTTATAATTTTTCATTGGCTGTCACTGACTATAAAAAAGTAAGACAAATGATGATCAGAAAGGCTGCGAATTGATTTAAAAAATTAATTCCGTAATTCATCTATATAGATGTAAATTTACCGTTATGTCTCTAAAAATGATAATTACGGTAATTTACTTTGAAAATCAGTGTTTTTACTATTTTTGTTATTTACTGACATTCGGTAAATTACGGTATTGAAACCGTAAAATTACCGTAAAATTACTGGTATCGTTACATTTTCACATCTCTAATTACGAATAAATTAATAGTTGGTTATTTGGCCTTGCGATCAGGTAAATTAAAGCAAAAAAAGAAGAACAATTAGTTCATGACGTCAATATTTCGATCCTGATTAGGATCCTCATCAGGACGTTAAACAAATTTTTATGCTTATCTGTAAAAAATGACGAAACAAAAATTATTATAAAAATTATTATAAATTCTATTGCAATGACAAAAAATTTGTTTAACGTCCTGATGAGGATCCTAATCAGGATCGAAACGTTGACGTCATGAACTAATTGTTCTTTTTTTTTTTTGCTTTAATTTACCTGATCGCAAGGCCAAATAACCAACTATTAATTTGAAAATTTTACGGTCAACTATCATCCAATTTGTATTACGAATAAAATTTCGCACATAGAAGAATGTATTCCATTGTAATTTAATTTAATTTGATTGTATTTCATTGCAATAGATGAAGACACTCACAATATCAAGCACCAATGGCCAGAAGAATCCAAGGTAATTCTCTGATCTATTCCTGACTTCGAGTATGCTGGCAAATAGGACACCTTTATTGGATGCAAAGTGCTCAAGATCACTATTCTTAATTTTTTCGAATGAGTTATTAACATTCTGGTCAAGGAAATTCACAAAGTCATCGAAAATATTATCAATTTGGAAAGCTGCTCTTCGAGCCTTCCAATCCAAGAAACTGCCTTCAGGGATAGGATTCAAGGCCTCGTCCAGTTGTATAAACACATCACTTTCAGGTATTTTATATCTATTCAATTGTTTCAAATTTCCTAGAAATTCCCGAGCAGCCTTAATCCCTTCAGAATACAAGTGACCCCGATCATATGAACTATTCGTTCTATTCAATCGCTGTATTACTCTGCTTAGTAAGGTACCTGAACAATTATTCATTCTTAATTATTAAAATGATAATTTGATTATGCTATATTATATGCGAAATCATCATTTCATAAAAGGTGAGAATCAGTAAATGCTAAAATAATCAATATATTTCGAATCCTTATTTTCGAAATGCATGAATATATTTTAAAAATAAGCAGGAGCCTGTTTCCCGAAGTATTATTTGAAAACGTAATAATTCTTCAAGAACATGTTTCCTCGATATTTTAGATCACTCTAAGTCATGAAAATTTGCAAAAATTTCATACTTGCATACTCCCACTCGGAAACAAAAGTGATTAAATTCGATTGATTACCTGCTTTTTCAATATCATTGAAGAGGGCGAATGTACTTGGTATACAAAAAATGAAGCATAATATTAAATATTGAGGTTTCGACATCTTCAACTTTGAATCTCTTTATATTCCTTCCAATAATTATACCTGCAACAACTCTTCAACCTAGTCTAGAATAGACAGAGTGGTATCTTTTAATAGAACGTTCATCAACTGCCCAAGTCGAAAAATAAGTCGCCACAAGATTTCATTTTGTCTTCTTCGACAAGTTCTTTTGTTCTCAATTCTTTTTCGATCATCTCGAAATATCTTTGTTTTTCAAAGAACACTAATATTGGGTGAATTGAGGGGTTACTCACTCGTGAAGCCATGGCGCCACACCGCGATAAAGTCAAGTTGAAGTCATTGAAATCAGTGAAGTCACTGACATCAGGTGACTTCAACTTTTGAAATCACTGAAGTGAAATGATTTAATTCTTCTGTACAGAGAAAAATGTTTTCTTGGTTTAAGAATGTGCAGTCACTTAATTTAAGAACGTGCAGGTTACTTAAATTGAGAAAGAGAAATCACTTGATACAAATAAGAAAACTCACTTGATTTAAGTGAGTTTTATTTCTTAAATTAAGAAAGAAAAAATCACTTGATTTAAGTGAGTTTTACTTTCTTAAATTAAGAAAGAAAATATCACTTGATTCAAATGACTTTTTCTTTCTTAATTTAAGTGACTGCACATTCTTAAATTAAGGAAACATTTTTTTCTGTGTGGAGTCGATTCCGAAGTCACTGAAGTCACTTGAAGTCGATGAAATTAATTGAAATCACTCAAGTTACGTATTTCAGGTTTTGAATTTACCGCGTTTGAATTAGGGCTTATATTGAATATCGCATATACAGGAGGAAGAACTTTGTGTAGCAAAGAATTTTCAAGTGAATATGCTCGCGTTCATAAAAATAAAATTGTAACATTTGTAACATTTAATTTATTGTGACTTCAGTGACTTCATTATATTTGAAGTCACTGACTACAAATTGATGAAGTCATTGGCAGTCAATTGCAGTCATGAAGTCACGTTGATCAGCGCTTGAAGCCATTGAGTTCACATTTTGTTGAAGTCATTGAAGTCAGAGGCTGAATTCACGTGAAGTCGACGTCATTTTGAAGTCATGATGTCACTCAATTCTTGAGTGAGTAACCCCTCGGGGTGAATAGTAAATTCGTCAAAGAATCCGTCTGTGTTGTCGTTTAAGGAAGTTTTGCTAGTATTGTACAGATACACATGTATTTAAGTTGAAAGAAGAAGAGAGTATTCTCCCTTTTGTGTATCATGTAATCTGTTACATAATTCAATGTTTTCTTTCCTTTGACTGGGAAATGGTTTGAGGACACAATTATTTCAATTTTGTGAATAAATATTATGGAATTGATTTATCCATCCAGTGATTTTCATTTCCATAGACTCATTCTTTCTCATGAAATAAAAAAAAATTGAGAAGGACAGACATATCTCGTTGAAGGCGAGATGATCACTCATGGAGACTCATTTTTCGATTGAAAAATGATTCTATCTAATTAGATAGAATTATATCAAGAAAATTTTTCCCGGCTAGTGACACTGCTGTTCACAGTATTATTATTTCATTGAAGTTATAAATGAATGTGCCACATGGTTTATCACTGTGTACAGTAGACACAGCAACAAAACATCTGGCAAGTCCAAATCGGACAATTCTTATTTCTCTTGAAAATTGATGCTTTGAAAATTTTTAGCTAAAAATCTGATGCTTGTTGCTAATAACAAATGAAAACTGTTCTAAAATTTCTTCAAGATTCTTTTTTTTTTGAATTTTCGGATTTAAAATCAAGAAATTCTATGAGTTTTTGAAGTTTCGAGTTTCAATTATATTTCAGCTGTCGACGCGATTTTCCATCAATAAGAAAATTTCTCGATACAGCTCGAAGTTGAAAGTCAATGATAACCATGGAATTGAGACTAATCCGAGTGAAAGGATTAATGTCGAGTATTGATCATGTAATAGAAATTGAAATCGCTCGGATCTATAAAATCGCCGGTTGCTCATCTCAGCAGCAGTGTCATGAGTGACGAGAGAGACAGAGTTGTGAAGCACGTGTCAGGTAGGTACCCGAACCACAGGCACCGTTCATTCATTTGTTACTTGTACAGTGAAACCTCCATTATTTTCACCTCCAATATATTCCACCGCCCCTCAACGGAGGAGAAAGAGCGTCCCCCACTCTCAACCATTTTTCGTTGTCTTTCTTCCATCTATAGCTATCTCTGTTTTGGTACTTGCCCCTCTCATAGGGGATATAACCATAAGGAATAGAAGAAGAAGCTATCTCTGTTCTTCTGCGCACGCGGAGACATGTGCGGAATGACAAAGACACATATAGACTAGAGAGAGTCAACAATAATAATATTGCGGTTGAAGAAAGAGCGACGTATCGTCTTTTCTCACTCTCGCGCTGGCGGAGTGGGGGCCACAGAAACCGAGTCGGAACCTCTATTATTTTCCAAATTTGAGCCTCGCGCGTGGAAAATAATAGAGGTTTCACTGTACTGCTTGCGTAGCTGGATTTCAGTGTTAAGAGGTGAAGGTCCCCATACACGATTTAACCGAGTGGAACGACTCGATCAACTCGGTTGTTCCACAAGTTGGTTGCTCGTCTCTACATGCGGCACCAACCAAGTATCCCTGTTATTAATATAGTACTGAATATTCTTCTGACCTGGACGCATTTTTTGGCCACTCTTTTCCTATTTTCTATATCATTGACATTTTCACTCTAGCATTCTATTATCCATTATTTTTTAGGATATTATTTTTCATTCATCGTCTAAAATTATTTTCACTCGAAAAGAGTCTATTGCCTGGATTTTTCAAATTTCCCTACCATCCCTTGCAGTTGATCCATGATTTTTTCTCTACTTATGTATAAAATGATAATTTTAACAATTGAAAGAAGAGTGGTTAATTTTACCCACCCACACTGAGAAAAAAAATATATTTTATTGAGAAATAAAAAGATTGGAAATTTCCAATATCACGTGAACTTTAGATTGAATATAAAAATCATTAGACTGAGGGAAAAATGCTTTTTCCCAACAATTGAATTTCTTGAAACTGAGAAGAGTTAATAATTATTAATTTTTAGAATCAGTAGATTGGAATTAATTCATTTTTATTAGTTATTTAGAACGAATTGAAGAGTCTTCAAAATGATCATTTTATTGCTTGTTCCAACAATAAATATACTCTTTTCAAAGGAAAATTTTCACGCCAATCAATTAATTGATCGAAAAATTCGTTTTTTTCTCTTCAATTCAAAGACAAATTTTCTCAATAAAATCGTTTTTTTCTCTCAGTGCATAGTTTTCTTTTCATATTATTTAATGTTGCGTTCTGACATCCTAGTTAGGGGTATTTGGCGACTGAGAGAGGACTCTTTGTTTCGGATCTCACCAGTGTCACCGGCGGGAATCAAACCCGAGCTAACCACGTGCGAATCATCGATTATATCCGCAGCGTTGAACTACCGAAGTCTCCCATTGTTACGAATCGATTTTCGAGCCGATCCATTTTACCATCACTGGTCCATATTCCCCCTCTACCCTATCTATATTTCCTCGAAGCGCGTACAGCGATAACGTTTTGTTGAGATCTGGAACTCACACTCGCTCTGAAGTTTAGGTTGCAGTGGTGGAATTTGAGCCGGAGAATGGACTTGGATTTTTTGCATAGAAAGACGATATCTTTTGATAAGACGAAAAATCGTTAAAAGTAAATTCGAAAATTTTTCTGAAAAATAATAAAAAGTTCAAATTTTCAGAAAAGTAAATTATTTATAGGGATAAGAGAACTAATATGGCTTTCAAAAACAATTACGAAATACTTTTTCTACTTGAATTATTCCACATGAAAATCATCTGGCCATATTATTATTTTTTTATTTATTGATAATTCCAGAATATTTCGATCGAAATTTTCAAGAAAACAATGCTGATTTTTTTCATCTTAATGTTGAATAGAAAATGTTCTGCAGAAAAAAACTCGAACAATACTATGATGGACTTCAATGTCAAGCGTCTCACATTTAAGGGAGTTCATCCGGTAACTGAATTAACAGACCAATAATTATGATTATTTTTTCAATCCCAATTTCGATCAATAGGAGCACGGGATTTGACATCACGTGGTGTGTATTATTTCGATAATTTTTGGTAATACCACGGCTGTTGCTAAGCAGCAAACAAACGTTTTTAAACAAATTCCAACCCACTTTATCCCACGAAAATGTCAAATCTGTGCACCCTTTCGCCAAAATTGGAATCAAAAAAATAATCCCCCGAATACCCCTCGTGCTTGAAAACGAATTGGGTATTTCCCTCAAGTTTACCCGTTCAGCAACGTGTGCGTTCAGTTTGTCACAAAATCCCTCGCACGCGAGTGCTCGGGATTTTGTTACTGGCAAACTTCACGCACGTGTTGCTGAGCAACAAAACTTTCGTGAAATACCCGCTAATTTTCAAGCACTCGAGGTATTACAAGTGGAAAAATTACACTATACTTCTGGAAATCTAAAAAGTCACCCGTTAAAATTTCAAACTTTTCGGATATCTTGTTCCGGAGAAATTAATAAATGAAAATTTTCCAATTAACACGGTCCCTTATGGGTTTTCGTCTATAAACTTGAAATTTGTGGCAATTAACAGGTTCTTAAGGAAGAAAGTTCCATAATGGATAAATAAATGTGTAAAGAACAGTTTAAAAGTTTTCTTAAATGCATTAGATACTTGGTGACTTTAGAATAAATTAATTTGTCTCAAAAAATGCTGATTTTCGAGAAGTTAACCTCTGTCTTACTCGCATGACAGTAACGTCGGAACCGCGCGCTTTTTGAAATCAATGAGAATGCTTTGCGAACAACGCAATGTATGCTACGCTTGCACATTAAATTCTACAAAACTAGCTGAAAATTTGCTGAATTCACCTCTTTATATTTGATCTTCAAAAAAATTATTTCTATAAATTCGATTTTCTACGAAAGAACAATTATGATCGACGAAGAAGCATTTCTAGTATATAACAGTTGTACAGGTTACGACTACGTTAGTCGTATAACCACTGCGCTAGTCGTGATAATTTTTTGTCCTAATAAATCCCATACCGGATGAACTTCCCCGGGAAAAAATCGACATATATGCCCATATATGTCCATATATGATCATATATGGTCATGCGCGGTCAATTTGCATATATGACCATAAACGAACATATATGGCCATATATGTCCGTATATGGTCATGTATGGCTATCCCGGGAAAAAATTGTCATACATGTCCATACATGATCATATATGATCATATATGAGCATATATGGACATATATGTCGATTTTTTCCCGGAACAGCCGTAAATACAATAAAATCGACAAGTCCTCGAAACCATCGTTATATACTTCTATATACAAGTCCTCAAAAAGAACGTTATATGGAAGTCCCCATAGTTTTTTCCATATCTGCATATACATATATATATGTCCTCATATGTGACAATAACGGGAAATTTATAGCAGTCCTCAAACTAATCGCTATATGAAAAGTCCCATATCATACATTACATAGAAATTCATTCAAAAAAAATAGAAAAAAAATAGTTAAAAAAAAAATATCTATTTTCTATAACATATAATGGATATTCCAAGGTTTTCGACCCATTCCCAGCACACGTCCCCAAAATGCACTTTATACAAACATATATACGTACATATATGTCACATTTATGTTCATATATGTCCCATATATGTTTATATATGACGATTTTTCCCGGGTTCTTAAGATTGTCATTTTATGGACTACACGTGTTTTACGTAGAGTGAATTTAATTTCTCAAGAACGAAATTTTCAACACATATCGAATTGAAAAAGTTTATCTATGGTCAATGACGCCAAGCATGTTTCGAAATTGAACAGCTGAAATGGATTCGTTTGTACAAAGATAATTATTAGGGTATTTTTCTTGTAACATCATAGTTTTATTACTATATCGGAAAATTAAAATTTAATTCTGATTCGTGAGGCACATAAACGAAATTTGAACGCTTCTTTCACGCGTGATGTAAAGTTATTCTTTCTGAAAATTTTTGGGGATCAATTTTATTTTGAGGCCATTACCAAAAGTCGTGCAGAATTGAACGATGCAGAGGTAAAATCCAATCGGAACGAATCCGATGGTTTTTGTGATACATTATATAACTGCACGCGTGCGTGTTTCATTTCGAGTCTATGACGAACTTCAATGTCACGTTTCTCACATTCAAGATTGTCTTTTTATTTTCTACACGTGTCTTACGTGAAACGTATTCAATTTTTCAAAAAAACAGATCTACGTCTAACAAACTTATCTACTTGATAAAGTTTATTTACCGTGAATACGTCAATTGCATTTCAATATTAAACAGTCGGAATGAATTTGTTTGTACAACGATGATAGATAATTTTTTCTCTTTTTTATTACATACTAGATAATTATGAGTGTGTTTTTTTCGACATGATAATTTTATTACTATATCGGAGGTCAGAATTTGATTCTAATTCGTGAGACACGTGGGTGAACTTCGGATATTTGTTTCACGTGTCATGTCAAGTCATTTTAAGTAGAAAAAGTCATGGCGAATCGGGTGATGAAGAGGTGACATCAAATCGGGACAAATCAGATTATTATTGTGATATATATACATATATATCCAAGATTTTTTTTTACCGATAAATATTTTCCATTTTATGAACAACTTAAGGGCAAAATTGTCATCAGAAATTGATTTTTTTCTTTTGAGACGTCACCATTCCATCAGAAATGAATATTTCACGCATACCTTCGATTAAATACTAGATTATGACCTATATCGACGGAATCTTTTTTTTTAATTTTCGATGATCCTATTCACAGATATCATGGTCACCGCAAAACGTTTTTTTAGAGGACCTCCCGGGAATCGCCTACAGAAGCTTTAAAAATTATTATTTCAGAAATAAAAAATACATAAAAATAAAGTCAAAAGTTCCAACAATATGTATATGGACCATTCCATATCGAATCACCAGATTTAAAAAATTGTATTTTTCGGTTTATTTGAAGTTTTTATATGTTTTGATACGTATCAAAATATGCATAATTCCAAATTTTCAGCTCTCAATTTTCAGAAGCCTCAGACATAGGAATTTTTGAATATCGCAAAAAAATAACAATATGGTAATTTTTAAATATACATATCTCCTCGTTAAATTATCGCAACCACATTCTACAGGTGGCTATTTTCTCTGTTTTGGAATTTAGTTTTTGAAAACAAAATAGAAGAATCAATTTTAATTTTCACCGTTTTTTCTCCATTTTCAACTCAAATTTTGATTTTTTTTTTGAAGAGCGACATTTTTGATTTTTTAGAAAGAAATATATGTTATATTAGGCTATAAAACGAATTTTTTGAGCTCTCAATGAAAACGGGGTTTAAATGTCATCGATTTTCTAAGCCACTTTTTCGCATTTTTTTAATCGCAAATTCGGATTTTTTGAGAATTTTTTAATTTTTCACGAATATTTTATTGTGAATATGGTCAACTAATATTTTCCTATTGAGCCAAATAAACGAATTGAAAATTTTTCAAATATAATTTGACAAAATAAATTTTCAATTCATTTTATTCTTTAAAATTCTTTGGCGCAATATATTAAAACTAATTTTGTCAATTCACTCATTTGGCACAGTAGGAAAATATTAGTTGACCCTATTTACATTGAAATTTCTGTAGAAAATAAAGAAAATTCAAAAAACTCGAATTCTTTATTCAAAAAATGCGAAGAAGTGGCTCAAAAAATCGAAGATATTTGAATCCCATTTTCATTAAGAGCTCAAAAAATTCGTTCTATAGCCTAGTATAACATAGATTTTTCCAGAAAAAATTAAAAATGTCGCTCTTCCAAAAAAGTCAACATTCAAGTTGAAAATTAAGAAAAAAAGGTGAAAAAATTGGTTTTTATCCTTTTTTTTCGAAAGATATATTTCAAGACAAAGAAAATGGCCACCTATAAAGTGTGTTAACGAAAATTTAATCAGGAGATATGAAAATTTGGAAATTACCATATTGTTATTTTTCTGCGATATTCAGAAATTCATATGAAAATAAAAAAAAAAAAAAAGAAATTCATATGTCCGAGGCTTTTGAAAATTGAGGGCTCAAAATTTGGGTTTAGGCATATTTTGATACTTATCAAAACTCATGGAAAATTCAACTGAATCAAAAAATACAATTAAAGATCTGTTGATTTGACATGAAATGCCCTATATACAGTTTTATGTTGATAAATTGATATGCCTTTTCAGGAAAATTTGTTGAAAATCCGAACTTTTTTTGGCCTTCTGACTGAGCATAACGCCTTAATGACATACTAAGGGCTGAACGCGTGTGAAATGCGATGGGTAGCATATCGCACGTCATAAGTTATCAAATAAATTTTTTAGATAAAAAATGAAAGAACGATCTTTCTATACGCCTTAGATTCATGAAAAATTTTCACATTGAGAAATCTCAAAAAAATGGAAGCACTGAAGTAGTGGAGTAGATCATCGAATATGTATCGAACGAGAACATGAACATTATTCAATTGTGATTTTGAAAAAATATCTTTGAGAAATTTATTGCATAAAAAATGCAATATTCTAATTTTCAGCTGGAAAAATAGAATTGAAAAAAAATTCTTAAGAAGTAATTCTGATACCTATTTTTCAATAGAAATTCTCTCAGCTTTGTAATGGAATCGTCAGAAAAAATTCCATCTTAAGCCCACTCATTGGAATGTTTTTTTTTGTTGAACACTATTCTAACTGTTTTCTTTAAATTCAGGCTGGTTCACTTTCCTCGTAAGTTTAATGGTGCTGGAAGTGAAATGAGTGATTTTTGGAGTCTATAATCCTATTGATTTTTCTCTGCGAAATACGACCCACATAGGAGTTTAGTCATAAATTAATTTTAGCAAAAAAAAAAGCTGAGAAACAAAAGATTTGTTAATAATAGTGATTCAATTCTACGAACATTTTTTCTATTTATTAAATCCACATTGGTGGAAAAGGAAGAGTATTCGCAACATTTCCTGGGTATGGTATTAGGCATTTCGATTCATTCAATGTCGAAATAAAATATCCTACTTCTTATATGAGAATATCTTTGAAGATATTTTTTTTCATAATTGAAAAATGTTTCTCTATTCTGATATCCAATGATGGAACTTCTAAAAGTTCCCTCAGGATTTATCTCAATTTATTCAGATTTCTCAGTGTGAAAATTCCTCATGAGAGAAAGCGCTCAAAGAAAATTGTCTTTTGTTATTTGTTTAAAGAATTCGTTTAATAAATTGAACGCTTTGATTTCAATTGATTAGAAGTTCCCTGGTGAATCATGCGACCGGGCAGTAAGTTTTTTCACGAAATCGACCGTGACTCGATCACGATGCGATTACATCGCAGTCGCATTGTGGTCACAAGACAGTCGATTTCGTGGAAAAATCGACTGTCTCATCAATTTATAGTTGATATGCGATCACCCGATCCATCAGGGTTATTAGAATAAGATATTCTGCTTACCGCAGGCTCAACGTGCATTAATTAAGCCCCTCGTATAATTTAATGTTGGAAGTCAGCTATGCAAGTAAAACAAATAATAAATAAAACTTTGCTTTGACTAGGGAGTTTACTTCACATGTGTTTAAAAACTCTGTCTCTCTCGTCAGACACTACACTACTGCAGAGATAAGCAAACAGCGCTCTGTGTCACGGAGAAATATAACTGATGCAGAACTGTAATGATAATTTTGAATATAATTGAAACGATAAACTGTGATACTTCAAAATTTTGTTGATTTTTTTCATGCAAATCTCATGGAAAAAAAGTCTCATTCTTCATAAAACGGCTCGTGTAAAGGAAATTCTATGGGATTTTCATACGTCTTCTATTTAAGCGGGACATATATTGACGTATAACCCTAATGACTTGAACTATCAGAAAGAACTGTTAACATAGCTCAATCAGCAAGAAAGTGGTCATAATCAAATTGGGAGCTACAGTTCCCCACTACTAGGGCATGCACATTATTGTTCCACCTTATCTCTACACCAGCAGCAATTCCATAAATAATTTGAATTCTATTCTCTTATCATCGTAATACCAAGGTGAAATATTGAATCAAATGGTCTTATCATTATATCATATAATATACATCACTCTCTTCTATACATTATATAGAAAGATATACGTCATACGGAATGTGTCGTTTGTTTATCTGTTATTTCGTGACAGCTGCTTTTTTAACAGTTTCTTTTTTTCAATTTTATCTACGTTCTTCTATTTCCCCTGACGCGGATATTTGGAAAGGACCCAAAATATGACAATGTTTCTGAAACAAGAATATTTCCGAATTTCTAAGACACTGAGAATCATTCTGAAAATAGAGCCTCAAAATGGCTCATCACAATCAACTCCAGGGTTTTAGGCTCATTAAGGTTGAAAATAATCATCGACTCCGAAGAATTATTATTTTTCTCTATCCTAATTTAACGGTGGACAAAATCGATGGAAGCTTGTGTGAAATGAGTATTCCAATTGAACGTTTCGAGATCAAGATTTTCTAAGAATACCATTGTAAAGCTGAAAAAAAATTCAGATGGAGAACATGTGTCCGTAGCACTTTGTTCTCAGTTCCCTAAAATTTAATTCCTTGAGTCAAGAGTCCCCCTTTTGAAAATCGGGAAAAATCACTATTTCGGCAGTATTTCCGATTCTGTTGATCGTAGCGACCTGAGATTGATCTCAAATGAAGGGTGAGCTCATTTTCGATCCATTTACGTTATTCAAATTTTCTTTCATCAATTTCTCAAATACTTATATGTTTGTGACGGTTTTTACCGTCAAAGAATTAAGAAAATAAGAATAATTAATTATTTTGAGTAAAATCACGATAATGATCACTATTCGCGGTATCCGGGGAGGATGGGGCTCACCCAGAGTCAATGCAGCACATGTCCCGAGTCAGGTCAACAGATTTTTATGACCTCACTAATTGTTTTTGTTTCTTTTTGTTCAATTTAACTCCAAAAATTGGAGAAAAGCTCGTGAATCAGGACTGGGGAGGAATTTCCCCAGTCCCAAAGATAAAATTAGCAGCACCAAGGACACCCGAGAGGAACTTGGGAAGACGCAGCATCCATCCATTTGTTCCAACATCAGCCAACACGATAAGCAAATTTGACATGAAAATGATAGATCACATCTATTTTTGATTTTTTTTGAAAATTCGTGTATTTTGAATCTAAAAATGTCAAATTTCCAAAAAAATCTAAAAAATCTACTCTGGCATATCATTTCCATTTTTTTAAATGATTCCATTGAAAAGTTGAGAGGATTTGACATGGAAATGACAGGTCACGACGATTTTTGATTCGATTTGTTTCATTTCGAGTATTTTGAATCCAAAAAAAGGTCAAATTTTCAAAAAAATCTCAAAAATCTATTCTGGCGTACCATTTTCATTTTTTCTGATGATTCCATGGAGAAGCTGAGAAAATTTGACATGAAAACGATATATCTTATCAATTTTTATAATTTTTTTGGAAATTCCACCATTTTGAACTCAAAACAAGCAGGCGGCCGGCCCCTGAGCGTTATTTGTAAGTTTCAGCACTATGCTTAAATTTCATATTCTGCCAATGCAATTGGCAGACAGCTTCCGAATGTAGTTTTCAATTTTATACGCTGCCAATAACTACCGTGATGCATCTGAATTACGTTAATTTGCGTTATTTAGCATAAAGATAGTAAGAATAAAATATCCTTACTTTTTTACTACCCTTATTCCCCTTATACCTCGAATTTTACTGTTAGAACATTGTTTTTATTTGAAATCTACTTCTAAATCAAAATAGACGTCTCAATATAATCTGTCCCCCTTAAATAATGATATTTCATTTAAAAAAATCAATGTTTTACAAAAATTTAGATCATACAATAAAATTTGAAAATTTTAAAAAATGAATTTCAGGTTTTAATTAGTCTTTCTCGTTGTCATAGTAAAATGATAATGGGGCCATTTTTTAGGAAAAATTGTCTACTTTTCAATTATTAAATAAAAAATACTAGCGTTTCTAGGGAAAAAATTGAGAAAAATTGAAATTTGTGGAACTATTTATTTGAGCACTCATATCAGAGAATTCGAAGGAAAAATCTGAAATTATCAACATTTGTTAAGCTCGTCTAAGCGAATATTTTAAGCCAAACTTGGGCGAAATCGGTCCAGTAGTTCCAGAGATAGAGTGTCTATTCATTTAATGGTTTATCAAGAATATCTCAGGAACTACTGGACCGATTTCGCCCAGATTCAATCCCAAAGGTCTCACTCATAAGATATACAAACCCACGAAATTTGAAGTTTCTAACTCAAATATTTTTTTAGTTATCGTGTTGCCCATGATTTTCAAAAAAATACATGTTTGTTAAAATACCGGATAAACCAAAAATTTGAGCGCTCGCCACCTCCAGGGTTTAATGTGCGCCTTATCAATGCGCATCTCCTCGCTGAGGATGGATGCTGTCAAATAATTTTTCGCAGAGAAAACTCGAAAAAACGATTTTTCAATAATTGGCTTTTTCTCGGGAACCATTCGGTCGATTGAGCTGAAATTTCTGGGAGCACATGGTGCACACATGGTAAATATACCGTAAAATTTTCAAGTCGATACATACAGCCGTTATTAAGAAAAGCGATGGAATGTGTCATCACACACACACACACACACACATACGGACATACATACAGACGACCCCAAAAAAATATTTTTTTTCGACGTTTCTCATCATTTGGAGTCATATTCCGATGAAATCTCAAGTTCGAAAAAAATCACGATTACAATGCTTCCATTCGGAAGCAAAAAAGTGAAATTTCCAATAAAAAAAAAAAAGTCGATGTGACCCATCATTTCCCAGTCAAATTTTCTCAGCTATTCAATGGAATCATCAAAAAAATTCTATTTCTCCCCATTTCACTGAAATCCCTATTTTACCCCACTTTTTCTTATGATTAGAGGCAGTAATTTATTCAATAGAGTAACAGAGCCCAAGGATATGACTACTTCCCCTTTTTATCAATTGTTCTGGACTCACCCACTCATTATAACCGATCAAACTGTGGAGAACTGATAATGAAGCTGAAAGAGTCGTTAGCAGTGGTTACAAACGCCTCAGATAATTGAAAAGATTGTTCGTGGCTGAATAATAATTAAGCTAATAAGGCTTTCCTGACTGGAAGAAATCACCAAAGAGTTGAATGAACTCGTCCATCCGGAGAAAACGGATATCTCAAAGGAAGTCTTTGAGATGCTGTAGGGTTTTTTTCAGCACTTTTCCCTACTCCACACATCATCACTCATCACAATCTCACTTAAGATTTACCATACTCAATAAGCTAAATATATGTCAAAGCACAAGGGCTGATACTATGTAAAAAAATTTTTTATTACTCATCGTATAAATTGTTATAACTATGTAATGTTGATTAATGTTAATAAAACCTTTAAATATCAAATATCAAGTCTTTGAGATTCAATTATTTCGATGGCCTTGAAATAAAAAAAAATGAGCAATTTCTATAAATCACTACGAATTTTCAAAAAAAAAACTTTTCCATAAGAAATTGTTTGATAGAGAAAGAGTTATAAATTTTTGAGAATAGGAAGAATGTGATTCTTCGAAAAAAATACCTCTTTTTTGTGTTTTTCGAAGTTTTCTCGAGAAGAAAAATTGAAATGTTTTGGAAACTAAGCGAGATAGAGCGCTTTCTTCATTCATATCTTCCTTAAATACCATGGTGGACCCAGTTATCGGACATACCCCAGGTCACGGACATAGCGGCGAGATATACTAATAAATGATATGTTACGAAATTTTTCGGAACTTTTTTTCTAATTTTTGAAAATTTGAAAATTCATTTGAATAATTTAATTATCACTGTCTGGATCTAGTGCCATTTCCTTAACTGTCCGATAAATAGTGCCTCCATGGTAACTAATTAAATTGTGTGGATAAATGGGATTTTCTTCCTACAATCCTCAAATATTCGTGATTTTTTAAAATTGATTCTGAATCTTTGAAAATTACAGATAAAGGAGATTCTTTGATAGCTCATAGCTCCCACACGTGACGTCCGTTTACATGAGAACCAGCCTTCATAAGTTCCAACAATCGAGGAACTCGTGTAACGGTCAATCAATTCATTCAGTGAAAAATTAGCTAAAATTATGGAATCCACAGATGAAGAAGCAATAGATGTGAGTCCAATGGAACTACTGCCAACGGAAGTTCTGCAGAAGATTCTCAGTAATCTTCCAGTTCGTGACAGAGTTCGTGTGGAGAGAGGTATTGCAAACAAATTCATTGGGAAAGATATGAAACAGAAGAAGTCGATCCTTTTTTTGAAGAATTTTCCAAAAAAGGATCGACCCCTTGTGGAAATCGAATCGTCAGATTTTTTAGAAAAATGACAGAAGCTGCAGAATTCTGTAGAAATACATCAGAACTGGCTGACAATTCATGACAGATTTCGTCAAAATTCGGTCAGAATCGGACATATATTGATCATATTTGACACTTTCGATCAAAAATTGACGATTTCTATCCGTAAATTGGAACAAGCAGGTCAGATATCGTCATATTTGTTCAGAAAAAAAAGTCATAATTCGACTAATTATCAAAGAATCTGCCATGATCTGTCATAACTCGCGTGTGAATAGGGATGGCAAATTTGTCAAAAAATGTCATGATGTGAAATATTCTTACAGAATCTATCATAAAATGTCATACTTTGAGGTTTTTTTGTATATTAATTAATAAAATAATTTTACTGTGGTGTATTGACTTTTGTTGTAAAAGTATGAAAAAATATCAATTGGGTCATCATCATATTTTATCAAATTTTCCGACAGAAAATTGTATTAATAATTTCACACTCCACTAGGGAGGCTATCAAACGGGTATTATTCTTTTAAGCCGTATGGGAAGCACCTATACGGCTAATATCAAAAATGTGGTGATTTTGTTGCCTAACACCATCCTTGCACGATCGAATTGTCACAGAAAACTCGCTCGCCGGTTTGAATTTATTATATATGACTCCTAGAATGATAGTGGACTTCGCGACTAGTTTTCTATAATGCGCGCTCTAGCGGCGCCTTCAGAACTATCAATTTCATTCATACACATAGTATTATATGACGTATTTTAATGCTTCGAAGATGACATAATTCGTCATAATTTGACATTAAATGTTCCATTCTATCACTTTTCATCATGATTCTACATCTTCCAACATGCCTCCAAGAATTACTGTTTGTCCGAATCTGAAATTATATGACATAGTATGATAGAAAATATTTAACGAAATTTGAGAAATGCTGACATTATTCCTAATATTTTCTCATTAATCATCCAATTCTGACAGTTTATGGAACACCATGAACTGCCCTAACGGAACGCTCGACCGCGAATCGACCGTCGAGTGGTGCACTCACTCGACCGCATTCGACTGAGACTTCCTAAGCGTGCTTGGATTAACAACACGTCAATCCAAGTGAATATTAAGAAGTTTCAGATATTTTGCATAGAGAATCGATCAATTTACAACTCATATTTTATATCATTTGACACTCAATCGTCTCATTCTGTGCTCGATTGAAAATCAATTCTCGAAAAAAAAATTTCTATTCGAACAATCTTATTTAGAGTTGTCATATCGTTTGAAAGTTAGTTTCCGGATGGAAAAATATATCGATCGAAATTCGGTCGATTTTTCTTTGAAACTCGACTGAGACTCGACCGTCAACAAAAAATAGAAAAACTGCAAAGTTCTACAATTGATTTCACATAATATCATCTATCAGCTAATTTTAACGTGAAAAAACATACAGTCGAAAGTCAGTCGATTTTATTTCACAGCTCGACTGAGACTCGACCGTCAAAAAAAACTACAAGAGAAAACTTTAGAACTCTACAATTGATTCCACATGATATTATTCATGAGTCAATTTTCACATTGAAAAAGATATCAGTCGAAAGTCAGTCAATTTTCTTTCAAAACTCGCCTGAGACTCGACCGTCAAAAAAAATACAAAAAAAATTTCGAAGAAAACTGCAATTTTACAATTGATTGCACATGATCTCATTCATCAGTGAATTTTTATTTAATGAAATATACTAGTTAAAAATCACTCGATTTTATTCGAAATTCAACGAAGGCTCCACCGTGAAAAAAATGACTAAAAAGTAAACTGCAAAGTCTTATAATTGATTTCACATCTCATTATTTATCGGTCAATTTCCACGTGAAAAAAAATATCAGTCGATAGTCAGTCGATTTGGTTCGGAACTCGACTGAGACTCGACAGACTTCAACTGTCGGACAAAATGCCTGAAAAAATCATATGAAATTATGAAATTGATTTCATAACATATTAATTATCGGTCTCCTTTTACTTGAAAAAATATATAAGTCGAGATACAGTCGAAAATGCGGCGTCCGAAAATCATACTTTTTAGCTGTTCTACCAATAATTGAATTATTTCTATTTATGGAATAAGCTCTGAATAAATCTGATTGCATTTATTTTCTCTAAGGAAAGTAGGCGCCGATGAGATTATCAACATTAAAACTGAATTACATTACATGAAACCTTCCGATAGCGCAGGTGATAGATTCTAAACTGGTAATCGTAAGGTCCCGGATTCGATCCCGCGCTCGGGCATATTTTTTTACTTAAATGACATTTAATTTTATTGATTCCTATATATGTGAGAATATTCAGTTATTGCTAGTTCATGTATTCAACGACTAATTACATTTGATCATTTTTTACCTGGTTATACATTTCTATCCGTCGGTTGAATCTCAGTCGAGTGTCAGTCGAGTGAGTGCACCACTCGACTCCATCGGTCGAGTGTTCCGCCGAGGTGGTGAAAAATCACACAGGAAGAAAGGTCATATTATGGCAAAGATTATCATTTTCGACATATTTGGACGTTATATGATATGGCAAAAAATGTCATAAAGCGACAATAAAAGTTTATAATTTTATGTGAATAAATGACATTTTCGGCCATGATGATGACATAAAGAGTCAAATAATAACAATAAATGTCATCCAATCGATTTCTCATAATGCGACATTCTCCGTCAAAATTCGTCATAGAAATTTTGACGAAACTTGAAGAATTATGTCGAATTGCACACTATTCTCTCATTATCTGTAATATTTCTCATTTTATGACATTTTTTGAAATAGTTTGACATTATTTGTCAAAATCTGCCGAAGCGATTTCCACGAGGGTTCTATAGATATAAATGATCAATGCTTTTTCGAAACGAACTTTTTATATTTATTTGCGCGGAACACATTTATTTGAGACCAGAATTTGTCTTCTCAGTGTACCATCAATTGCATGAAAATATTCATTACAGTTTGCAAAAGATGGAAAAATGTGTCTAATGAAAGAGTATGGGAAGATGTACAGGTACTGATCATTAAACAATGGGATGACAAGGAATATAATGTATTTCATTACAATACTTTGTCAGACTTGTATGAATTTGGTAAATCCCACTTGTCGAAGTATAGTGAACTCCATACTAAAGTTACTGAACTTGGAATGATTCAGAGCTTAGTTTCCAGAGCTGGACAACACATCAAAGAGTTCATCTTTGATCTTGACTATGACAATCATAATATCGAACCTGTACTATCAATTATGGCTACATACTGCCATAACATTGAAAGTATTCATTTGCAGCATGTTGATGACTCGGATATCGAAGCATTTTCAAGGCTATTAGAAAGTAACAAACAATTACACTCAATTACGTGCTGTAATGCGGTAAATGTTATTGAAATACTGCCACTGAGAGATTGGAAGTCACTGTCCTTGGTGAGCTTAATCTTCCCTATTATTCAGCGATTTCAAGGCATTCAGAAAGACCAGTGGGAAGAAAAAATTGTTGCCCTTATTGAGAATTCACCGTCACTCGAAAAATTCTATGTCTACGTTTGGACACCGAATATACTAACAGCTATTTCAAAATGTGAACAATTGAGAGATTTATTTCTTCCCATTCGGGATGAAAAAGCAACGAATGATCTGATAATGCACACCTCTTTGCTGAATCGTTTAACTTGTTTGAAGGTGGAAAGTAGAGAAAATGATGATGATGATCCTTTAGTTGATTTGCTGCATCACTGCATAAATTTGGAAAGCTTGCACTTATTATATCAGCATTGTAAGCATTATATTATCCTTTTAGAAACAAAGTGGGTGTAAATGCTGTGTATAAGCATAGCGCTTAGAAAGTTACCTTAGAAACAAATGGGCGTAAGTGCTGTGCTTACACATTTATAGCACTCACGTCCTCTTTGTTTCGAAGGTGACGATGTATGACTTTAAGATATTAGTAGTGACAGAGTGGAACAGGATAAGTCGATTTTTTATGCCAATTATTTTCCGAGAGTATTTAAAAAGAGAGAGAGAGAGAGAGAGAGGGCAATTTCAACAGAATTGTTATTTCGAGCTTTTTAAATTTTCTATAGAAAAAGATTCACGCAAAAAGGCCTCATCTCGTTTACTTTCTGAAATATTGGCAGAAATAAGGTGATACTGAAAATACCAGAGATCTGACTATTTCTCGTTTTTTTAATGCATCTAAGTGCAATTTTTTAAACATATTCTTCGTGTAATAATTAACTTGTTTGAAAAAATAGAAAAAATTGTCAGATTTGTTCTATTTTCAGTATCATAAAATGGCATAAGTAATGAAGAATCATCATAAGTGTAAAAAAAATGGACGTACCCTCTTCACTAATGACTTTTTCCTCTAATTATTTTTAATAATTGCTCATTTTTTAGTCGAACTTCCGGATAAAGTGCAAGAAGCTGTGTTGACTCTGCCAAAGTTGGAATCTCTGGAACTCAATGCTCCTTATCTCACTGATAATTTTCTGAGTCAATTACTGAAATACAAATATTTGAAAATTAGTCATGATAATGCCATTATAGGAAATGGGATATTCGAGAAAATTGCAAACTCAGAATGTCTTGAAAAATTGGAAATTCTCGGAATTGATATTATAACGGAGTTATTCAAAACTCTTGCTCAAAACGCAAGAACGCGTCGTGAGATTTTGAAAATTAGAGTTGATTCTGAAATTTATGAAAATGCGTTAAAAATGTGGAAAGGTTCTAAAATACATATATTTGAAGAGGCGGATGACTTAGTGAGTGAAATAAGACATTGGAAATTATGATGTGGCTGGTCAATCACGATCCCTACACTGGCAAAGGGTGTAAGTCCTATGTATAAGCATGAAAATTTCCTTAAAAAATCCATCTCTAACCGTTCTCATACTTGTGGTTGTTGTTGTTGTTCTATATATATTCACCAATTGTTTATTTTTTATCTATACACTAAAGCAGATGCTAATCGTGGATGTACAGTGTTCATGCCATTCATGTGTATCTTTCCCCTTTCATGCGAATATATAACCTGAATTGTGCTTCTCATTTTCAGCACCAGAGAGCTGATAGAAGAAGTAAGGAGAAGAAAACGGTCGTGCATATATAGTCAAACTGACTGAGGCCCTGTTTCACCGCGAGATAATTGCCATTACTATAATGGCGATTAAGGAAAAATTAATTAAAGTCGGAAATTAACTTAATGCCGATTATCTTAATTCGGTGGTGGGAGAAAATATGGCGGTGAAATAGGTAAGGGAAGTAACTGCAGTGACAGGATTCGTACCCTATAAAAATTATATTGTCCAACAGAGTTCAGTCTGACAGATTAAATCAAAAGAAAATATGGAAAGAAAATGTTTCCATTACTTTTCTTCTCACTGAGGACTTAATTTTTCAAGAGGTTAAGGCCCTGTTTCACGCCAAGATAATGGTCATCAGCTAATTTTCAAGCAAAGTTAAAGTCGGACTAAGTTAATGGCGATTATCTTAATTCGACGGAGGGGAAGGAAAATGGCGACTTAACCTCTTGAAATATTAAGCCCTCAGTGGGAAGAAAAGTAATGGAAACATTTCCTTTCGATATTTTCTTTTGATTTAATCCATCAGATTGAACTCTGTTGGACAATATAATTTTTATAGGGTACGAATCCTGTCACTGCAGTTACTTCCCCTACCTATATCACCGCCATATTTTCCCCCACCACCGAATTAAGATAATCGGCATTAAGTTAATTTCCGACTTTAACTTAATTTTTCCTTAATCGCCATTATAGTAATGGCCATTATCTCGCGGTGAAACTAGGCCTAAGGCGCCATTTTCCTTCCCCTCCGTCGAATTAAGATAATCGCCATTAACTTAATCCAACTTTAACTTTGCTTGAAAATTAGCTAATGGCCATTATCTCGGGATGAAACAGGGCCTCAGGCCCTGTTTCACGGCCAGGTAATGCCCATTACTATAATGGCCATTGAGGAAAAATTAAGTTAAAGTCGAAAATCAACTTAATGCTCGATTATCTTAATTTAGGGGTGGGGGAGAATATGGCGGCGATGAATGTAGGGGAAGTGAATGGTGTGACAGGACTCATAACCTGCAAAATTCATTTATCCAATGGAGTGCTTAATATTTTTAAAGGTTAAGTCGCCATATTGTGCCTTTACCGCCGCCATTTTCCTTCCCCTCCGTCGAATTAAGATAATGGCCATTAACTAATCCGACTTTAACTTCGCTTGAAAATTAGCTAATGGCCATTATCTCGCCGTGAAACAGGGCCTGAAGGGAGATTATATTGGCTGTATAGTGGAGAGGCTAAAGGCCGGCTGCATGTGAGCAGCACAATTACGAAAAAGATCAAAGGGAGACTCTCGATAATGTTCGGCTTTTGATTTTTCCAGCAATAGCGTTTGCGCGGAATTTTCGTTGCTTCGTTTCATCAAACAGAACAATGAATTGTCAAGCATTGTGTTTATCAATATTGCAGAGATCAATGCTAGAGGAAATTTCAATAATAACATCGGGAGGGAAAAAATTATTAGGCTTTTCACATACGTAAGATCAATTATTGCTTATCTCTTTATGAACAGCTATATAGCTCAACGAGTCTTCGACACCAGTCTCAATATCAATCACTATGAGTATAGAATAATTATCTGTTTTTTCGATTTGAAAATTCCGTGGAACTTTGAGAAAACAATTCGATTAATTATCAACTTTGGGCGTATCATTAAAGAGACGAAATGCTTTTTGTCAATAAGAATGAGGAGTAAAATTAAAGAAATGCAGTTTTTGCATTTTTATTTAGGGTGTATCTATATTTCTTATGATCGCCTCAACATAAACTATTCGCAATCTGTTGAGGCCTTTGTAAATGAAATAAAATACCATTATATGCATATAATGGTATTTTTTTACCATTTAAATAGCTAGTAAATCGGAGCGAAACGGATTCGCGGAGCAAAATGAATTGAGAATTCTTGGAGGGATCTCTCCGAAAAAAATTGAGTAAAAATCATGGAGATACCCCGACAATGTTATATTATTAGTTAATTTTTTCAATCCTTTCTCATTTTTTTATTTTACGAAAATAATGATCCAGTCCAGTTTTTTACCCGTCTCGACAATTTTATTGAAAGGAGAAAATGTATTTGGTACATGATGAATGAAAAAATAATATGAAAAACTGCAGTTTTAACATCTTTTATAAGAAGTGTATCTACATTTTTTCTAATAATCTCTCCACTACAACTATTCATAACGTGCATAGGCCAGTTATGCCATTTGTCTTTGTATAGTGAAAAACTACAATACATACGGCACGTTTAGTACATTTCCTAAGGTATGTTAGACGTTATCAAAGTTTATTGTGCTGACTTTTTCTATTAACGGTTTGCAGTGGTGAATTATCTAAGCTGGATGTGTACATAGCTGTACTTCGAGCTTTTCACAGTATGGGCGATATTCTATCTGCAGAATTTTGAGATCTCGAGATGGCAGAAATCAATCCGCTTTGACTATATGCTAACGAAAAATCATAACAATAGTTCAAGAAAATGTGCAGCTTGCAAAAGAGACTCCCTGCACACAGAAAACTCTGAGCGTAGAAGACGCTCAGAAGGGCGTAGTCACTGCACATGCGGGCGTAGTTCAAGTTCTCACAATGGAACGTGATGTACGCACCCTGGGTGCGTGTTGTACGCACCCTGGGTGCGTGATGTACGCACACTGGGTGCGTGATGTACGCACACGAGTGCGTGATGTACACCGACGGTAAATAAGCGAGGTGTAGCGAAATGGACGTCAATATGAGATCACCAGGGAGCTCTTTCAGTTTTTCGCAATTATCGTGGCGAATAAGCGAGATGAAGCGAAATAGACGTTAATTTAGGATCAGGAGGGAGTTTATTACGTTCTTCGCCACTATAGCGGTGAATGAGTGAAATAGAGCGAAACGGACGTTAATTTTGGATCAAGAGGATATTATTTCATGTCAAAACTTCCTCATAATACCATATGTCTATTTCGCTCTATCTCGCCTATTCACCGATATAGTCGCGAAAAACTGAAAAAACTTCCTCCTGATACGAAATTAACATCCACTCCGCCTTTTCTCGCTTATGTACAGAGACAATTGTGAAAATTGAGGAGACTCCCTTCTGATCCTGTATTAACGTCCATTCCGCTCTATCTCGCTTATTCACCGACATAATCGCGAAAAACTGGAACAACTCCCCGGTGATCCCAGATTGATATTCATTTCACTCCATCTCGCTTATTCACTGAGATAATCACGAAAAAATGGAAAAAATCTCTCCTGATCCCATATTAACGTCTATTTCGCTTATTTACCGCCTGTGTACATCACGCACTAGTGTGCATACATCACGTGTCACATGACAGTCGATTTTTTTACGAAATCGACTGTCATATGACCACGATGAGACTGCACTGCAACTGCGATGCAATCGTATTGTGTTTGAATCACGGTCGATTTCGTGAGAAAATTGACTGTCTGGTTGCATGATCCACTAGGGCTCTGAATCAACTGATCGACTTATTTGATAATTATCATTATTAATTTTAATATTTTTCACACTTTCTTTTCTACTTTATTCTTTTATTCTTATTATGGCGTATGGAAAACTTGATTTAATCTTTATTTGTCAAAAAAAATCACCAACAGGGAAATTAGTACTCTACTTCTATTAAGATGTCAGCTATGTTATTCAAAGTTTGTCATGATATGACAGTAGATTGAAGGAGTAGAATAAGTCATTACATATGATATCTAATATGTTGATTATTCCAATAATATCCTAAACACAATGAAATCAAGAAGAATCCATCGAGAGATTCTTTTTTGGACTCCCTTAAATTTTCCACAAGAACAAAACTTCTTAAGAATTTCCTTAAAACTAAATCACTTCAAGAATATCACCAACAGTATTACCATTTTTTCTTATCAATATTCTTCTAGTCTTTCATGACGGAAGTAACATTAAATACCATTCATGCACTGATCGTCATCGCAGTTTTCCAACTCAAAATTCTATTAAATGAGCGAATCATTCAAATAATTTCCGGTTATCAAAAATAAATGAGGCTAATAAATATAAGAACTATACATTTATATGAAAAATACAATAATTAATTGATCGATGTCTTTAAAAGAACTCTCGATGATTATCCAACATGAAGAAGATTCTGTTCAATAACGTAACAGCTTGAGCAAATCCACGTGAGCGCCGGAGCTCAGAGTTCCACCAATCACTGTTTATTACTGATAAATCATTGATGAACTTCGCAATCACAGCGGAATGTGCGCGCTTTGACAACTTCAATCGTTCATCTATTGTCTCAAGTAGCACTTTATGAGCAAGTGGGAGGTCTCCAGTGATTAGAGAAACCTGGAAATATTTTGTTATTATCGAACTGGTGAGTATAAAACAGAGAAAATGCTGCAGTGGAGTAGATAAAAAAAGATATGTTATAGTAAATTTCATGAGCTACGAAAAAATATCTCTAAAGTGATTGTATCCAATTATGACGGCTCCACTATTGAATTCATGCATCGAGTTGAATTTCTGTTCACGTGATCATGAAATCCACGGTTTAATAAATTTGAAGAATTGCATAGAATGCCCAAAAGAATTTCCCCTCAAAAATCCAATAATGGAATCGATTTTCTTTGATTGCTCTTCGAAAAGACACGAAAAAATACGAATAGATTGCTGAATTATTGCTCCAATAGCTTTAGAATTATTAAATCGGAATAGATTATATTAAATCATGTTGTAGCGAACATTTTCCTGCAATTTTAAGATTCCGTTGAAAATTTTTTTTGGTGTGGGTCAATATCACGGTGGAGATTTCCCGTTATTTCTATAACTATCGATGATGAACATCCGAATCGCCTGAATATATGTATTCCTGTAAACATTCAATTAAATTAATTTTATTCTTTGAAATATCCCCCGAGAAATGAATGACCCAATGCAAAATTTCGACTTTCTTCATAAATTTTTTTGCAGATGACAATGAGCATTCCTTGTTCTTTCCTTTTTATTACTCATAAGTGAATAAACAATAATAATTTCTTACGTTGCACTGAGGAAGATGAATGTTCGGCCAATTCTCAGTACAGGTAACATATCCAGAAGAGCACTCAAATGGTTGTATAATATCAGCTTGTCTATGGACGGATAGATCCTTTTTCGAATTCCTCCTCAATGGTAATTTTTTGTACAAAAATATCTAAGAAAACATTATTAATGAATTTTGAAATGTGAACAAACAAAGTGGGGAGAATAAAAGTAAAAGTGGTTCTTATTTGTCGATTATTTAGTGTATATCTCAGGAACTATCAGGCCTGCGGCAATTTATCAAGAGGTTCTCGTTCTAGCTTCTAACATTGTAGGGGAAGGTAATAAGATAAAAAAAAGACATACAGGGTGAAGCAAACGCCTTTTGGTTCTGATGTTCCGTATCATGGAAATCACTCAAAATCAGTGGAGTCATTTGACTTATTTAAAACTGAGGGAATTTTCGTCGGAAAATGCATATCAGAATTTATTGTTGCGAATTTTTTGGAAATTTGACTTGGGACTGATCTCGAATGCAAGGCAAGATCATTCGCCACAATTTATGTGGTTCTGAAAATAAAATCATCAATTTTTGAGATACTTAGAGAGGACAAACTGATTTTCACAAAATAGTTCATGAGTACCACAAAAATCGATTATTTCCAGTTTGAAACCACATGAAAATCATAGAAATCATAGGATTAACGCGATTTTCTTCTAATATTCATTTTCCAAATTCATCCCTTCTGGAGACATTCCCAGTGGAATTATAAAATTCTTACGTCTTCTCCTGCCCAACTAAATAACTAGTGATTTACCTGTTCGCCCTGTTTGATAGGATAGTGAGCATAAACCACTACTTTTGATCCAATAATACATCTGGAGACGTTGGGAGCACAGTTGTGAGCCAAGTGCGAGTGCAATGGTACGATCATTAGGGAAGGATTCATTGTTGTTAAAGAATCCCTTGCATCATATCCCTAAAAATCGCGTAATTATCATCAGTTCTTATGAAATATCTCCAGAAATAATTGAGATAGAAGAGTTTTTATGAACACGTTATTGGAATCTCTAATCTCTTTCTATGCAAAAAAAAAAAACCCTCATGAAGATTTACAATTTCCATTGGGTAGTGAAGTGAAAATTAGAATAAGTCTAAAATTAGCATGTACATAATAGTTTAATAATGATTAATCAAAAGATCTCTTTTGTGAACTCTTGCGATTTCCCAGTGAAATTATGCGTTTCAGATATTCACAAAGAAATTTATGAAATTTCATCACTCATTTAATATATTACACATTTCTACTTTCCTTCTAGAATATTCCGAAGAAAATAACAACAAAATAAAAACTCTCACTTGTTCTAGATTTCGCAGTGCGATCAGAAAAAATATCATCAGCATTGCAGTAGCAAATGGGACGGATTTATGTCGATAGAATCTCTCGACTGACATCTTTTCACCGAAAAAATTGCTCTGGGTGGCTAGTGAAAGTGTAAACTTCAGACCCAGGAAAGTCAGCTTCTTATAATCATCAGGAGTTCGGGTGGGATCGTACGTTGGTAGTCCATAAATACTTGATAGTTTGGTTCCATCAAATTTGCTGTCAGGAATCCCTTTCCTTCTCAAATCTAATGAAAAATACATCAGGTGAACATGCTTCCAAGAAATGTGAGGAACGAAATTCTGGAAGAACCCTAGAATTATTCATCGTTTCGCATTGATTATTCGTCAATTTTATAATCGATGAGAATCAAACTATTCATTTAGAGTAAAAATAAGAATTTTAAGGTAGTATAATCCAATTTTATCTTTAACTACGGTAATCGAGATAGCTGAACTAATAATGTCAAAAATTTACGTTCAATTATTACCAGGGTCACTCTCAATTCTCTGGATAATTTCCTTCAAACCTTGAACACTCCTTGCTTCTTTCACAGCTCTAATCATCAGTCTCATTCCTGCAGCAATGTAAGCAGTCTCTAATGCAACAAGCACATCCACTTTAAATATATGGCATTCAAAGCCGTAATACTCTGACCATGCAGCATCACGACAGGCCTCAGAGCAAAAAATCACGTGCACACAAGAATTACACGGTATTGCTGAGAGAGTTTGACTGAGACAGTGCCAGCAATTTGTGTATCGTCTGTCCTCATGAAGTAGAGCAGTATAAGGTTCTTGAGTAGAGATGATTTCACCAGGTTTAATATCTCTCGTTGCTACAATACCAAATTTATTATTGTCCATGGGCTTGATAGCAATGGAACTTGATGCATCAATAATTTCCGGATTCTCCTCGAATACGTTATTTAAAAATCTCCTGGCATTCCATTTGATATGTGGTGGTGGTAGTGATGCCATTTTGTTGAAATAATCGAGGGCATTTGTGACTATTTGTCGGGATGGAGTTTTCTTGTCCATTCTCCTCAACCATCCTCTTGCATTCTCCAAAGTCTTCTCGATATCACTTTCAGCAGTCGGATGAGCTGCCTTCAAACACAATGCTCTTCGAAGGAATAACTTTGCCTTCAAGCGATCAGGATAACCAGTCTTCAAAGCTCTCCTAATGTCCACAAGTGCATCATCGTACAATCTGACCTTCATGAGTAGAGCCGAACGATTGGCATAAGCAAGAGATAGTTCTGTTGATCCTAGTGGTGCATACGCAATACTCTTGGTGAATGATTCGATGGCTGAATTGATATATGATCCATCGCATTTCAGATACTGTCGATTCCCAAGCTGTCTGAAACTTTCAGATTTTTCAGAATTTTTCGATACTTGATCACTTCTTGTTCGCGTCATCCAGCTTTCTAAGTCATCATTTTTGCGCATAACTCTCAGCGTACTTTCAATATTTTTTTCAAAAGCTTTCAAATTATTCATCTTGTTCCACACATTATCGGTTGGAATCATGTCTTGCAATGGGAAATTATAATCAAATTAATTTGGGATCGATCAGGAGGATTTTTTATAATGGAATTAGAAATTACGGCATACCTGAGCTGGGTGTATCAAATTTGTATCTATAGTGCCTTAATGATTCCAATGTAATGATACACATACACTTTCCAGATGGTATCTTCTATGAATTCATAGAAAATGTGGACAGAATACAATGATGCACTGATGAACACATGCCATATGATAGCAATGGGCAGCCCTGCACATGCGCCATGATCAGCTGCATCTTTGATTCAAATAAGGGATCGAAATATCAATTTCCGATGTGATGGAGAGCAAGCCTTCGCTTTTCGTTGTTGACTTGTGAAAAATGATGTGAAAAGATTTGGGAAAAACGAGTCTATAGAGTAAAATGAAACAAGTTTTTTTATCCAGAGCGAATGGCAAAATAGAAAAATGTTTTTGATTTACATTATTCGATCATTTTTTCCATTTTTCCATGAAGTCTTTCGCTCTGGTGAATAATTAGGTTCATTTTGTCTCGCGGATGTATTATTCTCCACGTATGCACAGCATGTGAATAACTTGGAGCATTGGGAGGAGGGTGGGAAATAAATTCCTGAACATATCAGAAACTCATTGAGTTTCTATCTATAAAAAAATATTCGTTAACAATATGATTTTGTAATAAGATTCGCAATTGATAATTCACTAAATGACCAGGAATTTGAAAAGGATCGTGATGAGTATTACTAACAGTATCTAAGGAGATCTATTGAATTACACAATCGTACAATTGCGTACGTGTTAATGGATAATTTTAATTTTTCAATCAATAGATTTGCTGATACAGTCGATACATTTTGAACAACAATTCTAAAAAAAATATGTTGCATGCGATTTTTTTAGAATTCAATGAATCGTTGGCGTGTTAGAATTTTTAAAACTCACTGTGTATCACCAGAATATTCCTTTATTGATATAATGATAACTGTTTGTTAACAATACTCGATGGAAGAACGCTGTTGAGACAGGAAATTCTCTCCTAAGCGCCTTCATTTATATGTTCTATATCTTATGCAACCTTTTATTATATCATATGACTCTCCTCTTGAAATATATCCTAATGATGATCACTCTGACTATCCATTCCAATTTTCTATTTATCAACCATTAGCGAAAACAAATTCGTTTCATTACTCCTGCAAAAAAAAATCATTCAAGTAATTTTCCAATTTTTCCAGATTTATAAATTACGAAATGAAGTTGAGCATTCATCAGTAGGTTCATTCTACTTCTCCATAGAATATTTCATCAATTAAAGTACAAACCTTCGATTATTCGTATTCTGGAATTTCTACAAATTACTGTCAGTTCATCAAAAATATCTTGCGACACCTTGATTTCAATTGATGTCTGACGGTTTTCCGTTTTGAATAAGAGTTTCTCGAACATCTTCGGTGATACCTCCAAATCTGAAATATCCAGAGTTTTCAGTTCTTCAGCATTCTCTATCATTCGAATCAGACCGTCATCAGTATAAGTAATTAGTTCATCATAAGGATAGTTGAGAAAAATTGCTAAATGCTTGCAGCAAGTCAGGCGAATCAGGTGATCATTAGTCAACGACCCGAATTCGAGATTCAACGTAATCAATTGTGGTAGAGTTGCAATCACATCAAGAGCTTCAATCGACATTCTATCACCTAAAAAATTACATAGTTAAAAAACATTCTTTTTGTGGCGACTCATAAGGTAAAAGAGAAATAATTACATAAGATCTGAAGTTCCTGTAAACTACGACAGTTCTGTGACAACCCCTTCAACAAATCGACTATGACATCATTCCCAATATTTTCTAGAGCTACAAGTCTGAGCGTTTCCAAGTTCTTTAGCCTTGGGATCTCAAGGATGTAATTGGGTAATTCTGGTTGGTCTATTGACTTAATACTCAAAGATTTAAGATATTTTTGTTTCAAAAGTGCTTCCATTACCTTTGATGACCACAGTTCCAGGATTTTGAAGTCTTGAAGTGATCTCGAATCATTTACCATTGGAATAATTACATTTTCCCACATTTTGACATTATTAATTATCGGCTGAAAATGTAATGATCTCCAGTTTCGTATCGGTAAAGTTTGGAGATTTCCTTCCCAACTCAAACATTTGAGTGAGTGTAATTGCTCATTACCTTTGATAATTCTTGAAAAAATATCACTATTGAAAAATTCCGTCTGATATACAAGAACTTCAATTTTGTGGAAATGTTGTGCGATAATCATGAGAATCTTTTCACTGTTTCTAGATTCTGGAAGTTCGAGATTTATCCATGTGATATATTGTTTGATATGTATTGTAATATTGTAAAAAACTCTGGGATTATCGGTATGGATGACGAGTGTTCCGTTTTCGCAGTACATGACATTTTTCGATCTATCAACTTCTCTACGTTTTTCCTCATAGTCAACACGAATGTCCAATTTTTTCGTGCTCGCCCAAGTATGACGTGATGCTTTCCTCCATGATTTGGAGACTATAACAGAAGAATGAATTTATTGATGTATGACATTAATAGGAGTAAACAGGGGGAATCGGGGTGAAATGGGCATCTTAATAGAACTGATTTAGACCTGATCTATGGAAAATATGACATTTTAAGGTAATCCTAGTGGTTCGGGCAATCTATTTTCCCTTCTCAATTTTGGTCACTTTCGATAGAATAGCATGAGGAGATTTTTTAAAAATTCAGTTTACCCCATGTTACCGGACAAATAAGGCCATAATTAATTTTTGAAAATAATTGAATTAACATCGAAACTCCATAAGCGAGGTTCAGTTTCAGTTTCACTGCGAAAATTCATGATCACAGACCTATTTTTTCCTCATACAACCTTATATGTTTTTTGTTCGTCAGAATGTCTATTAATTTTTGAAATCATGAAAAGTGCATGTTACCGGACATATAACGACGATTAGTGCAATTAATTGCATGAAAAAATCAATGGCGGGAATATTGGTATTTGAAATCCGAGGATCCTCCAATCACAGTCCTAGATACTGAGACAGCCTGAGTCAAATGCGGAACAATATTGAATATTCATAATATTATCTAATAACAATTCATCATCTTGGACATCGTTCTCGTATCGGTAAAATGTTGAAAAATCGAAATAGTTATAGTCATCATAATAACTAAAAGGGAAAAAAAAATCGATCATTTGAACCTGCCACTAGGATTACCTTAATCTCCATGTTTTCTGATTCATCAGAGCATCCTGAAGTTAATACCGTGGTTGCCCCGGTTTCTGACACTTTAGAGCCTATTTCTGACGGTATAGATCGAGGGGAACAACTATTTGCTCATTGAATGAAATTCAATGCTTTCAATACATATTTGTCGTGCTAAACGTCCTCAGCAATCGAATATTAAACAATATATTGTATATTCAAAAATAACTGAAAAATTTGCCAAAATTGTCAGTTACTGGGGCACTGTCAGAAACCGGGGCCACCACGGTACTCTATCGAATTTCCTTACTGAGGGTTTGAATGCTTTGGAATGAGAGTTCATTTCATTGTATCCATTATCTCTAATACTCAAATACCTCTTTCCAATCGAATCCTCTCTGCAGGTGGAAGATGTATCAGAATATGTGTCAATATTTCGATCGGCAATGAATCCATTGCTTGGTAACTATTTACTCTTCAAATAATTTTATGATCTCAGAGTTTTTCGTAACGGAATAATTATCACATCGAAACTGCAAGAAAATGTTGAGCATTAGAGTTCAATTTGAAACTTTTCCAATTTTATTCAAATATTGTTAGAATGGAAGAACGAATGTATTTATTTGGATGAAAGATTGATTAATTATTATTCTGCGCACTGACGAATCGTTCCATGCAAATGACCTCGACTGTGCTTCCCATTTTCAGCATTAGAGGGCGAATAGGAATCGTGAGGGGGGGGGGGGGGGGGAGATGGAAAATCCTCGGCCATGTTCGGCTTTGGATTCCAGCACTGGCACTTGCGCGGGATTTTCGTTGCCTCGTTTTGTCAAACGCAACGATGAATTGTCAATCAGAGGGCTTATCAACATCGCAGGAATAAATGTTAGAGAAAGTTTCAATAATAACATCATGATTGAAAGAATTATGAAGCTTTTTATATAGGTAATATCAATTATTGATTGTGAGGTGCTACATAGCTCAACCAGTCCTTGACAACAGTATCGATATCAATCAATGTGTGTATAGAAAGATTATTTGTTATTTCGTCTCGGAAATTATATGGAATTTTGAGAAAACAATGCAATTCATTACCATTATTTGAGTGTATCATTGAAAGGATAGAATACGCTTGGTCTATGAAAACGAGGAATAAATTCAAAAAATGAGGGTTTAGGATTTTTTATGTAAAATTTATCTATAGATACATAAAAAAATCAATTTCCCGCGAACGGTTGGAGAGTGTATCGTGAAAATTCATAGAAAAATCATAAATAAATCAATCATGCACATATATTTTTTTCAGATTTTTAAAAGCATGTATTCGATAATTTCAGTCAATATGTTTATTTAAATAGTTAATAAAAAATAGAAAAATCGCGTTTGGATCATTGGAAAAAATGTAAATGCAATTCTATGATCTTTCCCCATATAAACGTTTTCTTTCACTTTTTTCATATAATTAATATTTAATGAGATATGAGCATTTGAAGCTAGAGAAAATATGAGTTTTTCCCAAAAAAACTGAGTTTTTCCAAAAATGAAAATGGTCGTAAAATTAAAAAAAAAATTTTTTTTTGTTTTTTTTTTGTAGGAAATGACTTGTCTTGAGCATTTCCAAAAAATCAAACCCAAAAAACGAGTGAAATAGCGTGGAATGCCTCCTATACTTCTCCTTATGAACACGTACAGGGTGAGTTGATCAGTGTTCAAACTCGTCCAGTTATTGAACTATTCAACGTATTTATCCTGGAAAGAATAGGTAATCCAGCGAAATATCATCTTTTGATCTTCGAGACACAACATAAGATTCATCAACTCAGATAAGAGCCTTTAAAAGCGTTAAATATATCAGTAATTATTGAATTTCTTTATGTTTGATCACTGGTGTCTGATGAGTGTTATCCGTTTCACCACTGGACTACTTATCTTACATAAGCTATCCACAACCTGTTTAGGCTATTGTAAATGTAAAAAATACCCTTATATTAGAGAAATTCGAAGCGAAACGGATTTGCATCAAATCTAATTGAGGCTTTTTTCGAAGGGAAGATCTCAGTAGCTAGTGAAAGTGCCAACATTAAACTCAGGACGAACAGGCTGTCGCTATCATCAGGATATAGAGTGACATCAACAGCTGGTAGGCCGTAAATACTGGATAGTTCGCTTCCATCGAATTTGCTGCCAGTGAATCCTTTCTTCCGCAAATCTAATGAAGAAATATATCAGATGGGCATGCTTCAAGGAATGTAAGGAACAATAATCTTGAAAAATCCTAGAATTATTCATCGTTTCGCATTGATTGTTCGTCAATTTTACAATCGACAAGAATCAAGTGATTTGTTTAAAAGCTAAATAACAATTTCAAGGTGGTATAACAACGTCATCTCCAGCTATGTTAATCGAGATAGCTGAACTTATGAAAATTTTTTTTTCACATCAAATTTGAATCAAATCATTACCAAGATCACTTTCAATTTTCTGGATCCTTTTCTTCAAACATTGAATGCTTCCTGCTTCTTTCATAGCTCTAATCATCATTCTCATGATCAAAGCATGATATGATAGAAACTACAAATCCATTGGAGGTATTTGGCATTTAACGTTGTGATACTCTGACCACGCAGCATCACGACAGGTTTCAGAGGAAAAAATCATGTGCACACAGAAATTACAGGGTATTGCTGATAAAGTTTGATCGTGACAGTGCCAGTAATGCGTGTATTGTCTCTCTTCATGAAGTGAAGTAGCATAAGACTTTTGAGTAGAGATAATTTCACCAGGTTTAATATCCTTCGTTGCTATAATTCTAAATTTGTTATTGCCCATGGATTTGGTAGCAATTGAACTTGATGAACCAAAAATTTCTGGATTCTCCTCGAATACGCTGTTCAAGAATCTTCTGGCATCCCATTTAGTGCGTGATGGAGGTAGCACTGTCATTTTGTTTGGATCATTAAGGGATCTGTAATTATTTTTCGGTACAGACTTCTCTTGTCCATTTTCCTCAACCATCCTCTTGCATTCTCCAGAGCCTTTTTGATGTCACTTTCAGCAGTTGGATGAATTGCCTTCAAACACAATGCTCTTCGGAGGAATAACTTTGCCTTCAGGTGATCAGGTCTATTTTCAACGCTCTCCCAAGTCCACAAGTGCATCATCGTATAATGAAACGATCGAGTGGCATAAGCAAGAGATAGTCCTGTTGATCCTAGTCGAACATACGCAATACTCTTGGTGAATGATTCGATGGCTGAATTGATATAGTACGATCTATCACATTCCATATACTGTCAATTCCCAAATATTCGGAGATTTTTCGATTTTTCAGAATCCTCCAGCACTTGATTACTTCTTAGTTGCATTGAATATCCTTCGAAATAGTTGTCTTTTTGCAGAACAGTCAGCAAATTTTTAAAAAAATTTCTAGATTTTTCAAATTATTTATCTTGTTTCCCACATCATTCAATGAAGTCATGTCTTGCAATGGACAATTGCAATGAAATTAATTTGGGATTGATGAGGAGAAATTATTGTAATTGAACTGGAAATAACGAGCATACCTGTGCTTATGATGATAAATATACACTTTTCATATACTACTCTTTATAAATTTGAAAAAAAAATTGCGCATAGAAATGATGAACAGAACAATAATAAACTGATAAACACATGTCATATGATATTGGAGAGGAAGGCAGTAAATATCTACACTCTTAACGTCCCGCTGCTGTACAGTTCCTTACAGCATAAGCGCTAGAAAACTGTGCAACGTCTCTCTCTGATCAGTACGTTATAACACGCGGAATCTCTCCTCTGCACAAAAAAATGAAGAGAATCAGCAAGTAATGTGGACATCCTGTTATAGCACCTCGACAATTTTTCCATCGAATCCTTCACTTTGAAAAAGCTATTTAAATCCTCTTGCCTTGATTTCCCCTATTATCATTTATACATTTCTTCATCCTAATCACGAATGAAACGATAATTTTTTACATCTTTTAGAATGAATATAAAATGGTGATATAGATATAAATATATACAAACAATGATGCTGAAGAAATGATCTTTATGAGTCCAAACTAAATACATTTAGTGCTGTACGAAATTTTCTACACTCACAATAGCAGCTGGATTGAATAATCTCATGGCGCAATCTCGGTAGAGAGCAGGATCTCATTTCGTTGATGCGATGCTGACGATATGGTCACAAAACTTGATGAAGGGATGCTGCTGAATGAATGAATTCTCTAATAATCGTTTTATTTTTATATATATTATATCTTACACAAAATGATGTCACATAATTTGATTAATCATCCTAACGATTTACACAAATTTTCTATTCCTCCATAATCAGCAATTCGAAAAACCGTTTCTTTCTTAATTACACATCATTGAGTATTCATTATGATCGAATAGTCTTTCATTCAAGTAATTATCGAATTTCTAGAGATGTATGAATTATGAACTGATGAAGTTCAGTATACAATCGACAATCAAACTCCGTGGATGAATTTGATGGGGTATGGCATTTCAATCGTTCATGAACTTTAGTTAACGATTGTATTCAATATACTCTAACGGCAATACAAGACAATAGTTGAACAGAATGGCAACTTGGACGACCGATTCACATCAATTTGCGATAATTCGATCAATAATATGCATCACTTGAAGTCATGTCACATTAACATAAAATTAACTCTACATCAACTGATCGACTTATTTGACCACTTTCATTACTTATTTTAATATTTCATACACTTTCGTATTTAATCTAATTGTCAGAAAAAATCAAGAATGAAAAATTAATATTTCATTGAGAAAGCGTCTACTTGATTTAAAATTTATCATAATACAACACTAAAGTGAAGGTGAAGAATAAGTCTATACATCATATGTTGATGATTCGAGAATATTCTGACCGCATAGAATCGAGGAGAGTTCATCAACTGATACTTTTCTGCGTTCCATGAAATTTCCTACAAGAAAGCATCTCTCGAGTATTTCCTCAGAATCTACGCGTTTCCAGAAAAATCTCAAAACAACATTATCACAATTTTTTTTTTTAATACTCTCTCATTTCTTCACAACAGAAAAAAGATGAAAACTATTCATATGTTAATGATGAATAAAATTTTGTAACTTGAAATTCTATTATGCTAGCGAATTTTTGAAATAATTTTCACACATTAAAAATAAATAAACCTACTCAATACAAGAACCGCACATCTAAATAAAAAATACTATAATTAGTTTATGGATTTCCATAGAAAAGTTCTCGACGATTACTCAACACAAGGAACGTTCTGTTTAATAACTCAACAGCTTGAGCGATTTCAAGACAAGGCGGGCGCACATGGCTCCACCAATCACTGATTACGACTGATATATCATTGATGAGTTTCGCAATCACAGCGAAATTTCCGCTCATTGACAATTCCAAACGTTCATCAATCGTCTCAAGCAGCGCTGTATGAGCAAGCAAAAGATCTTCAGAAACTCGAGAAATCTGGAAATATTTTGTTATTATTTGGCTGGTAAGTATAAAACAGGGAGAATGCAATAGTGGAGTAGTCAAAGAAAGACATTTGACGAAAAATTTCGTGCGTTTGTGCTAGCTAAAATTGTCAGACGTTTTTATAGTAAATGTCAGGAGCAACAAAAAACTTTAGGATAATTGTATCATATCTTAACTATTTCATTATCAATGATAGTTATTTTTCTAACTATCGATTAAGAACATTAACATTCTCTGAATTTTTTTTTACTGTGAAAATTTTATTGAATTTATCTATTCTGTAAGATGTAAAGACAGAAAATAAAGAACAAAATGCACAATTTTCATTTTCACCAAAAATGGTAGTGAACATTATTCGCTCTTTCATTTTCTTCCACAATTATTAAATAAACGATTTTAATCTCTTACGTTACAATGAGGAAGATGAGTGTCCGGCCAATTCTCAGTACAGGCAATACAACGACAAGGGCACCCGAATAACTGTGCAATTTCAATATTTCTATCTTTCTTCGAATGTCTCTCGAATGTTAATCCTCTGCTTTGAAATATCTGAAAGAAAAATTGTTTAATAATTTCAAAACATAAAGAACCGATGAGTAACGTTTGTTATTATTCGATTATTTTTCAATATTTCAGAAACTATGGATCTTATGGTATTTTAACAAGAGATTCTTGTTCTAGCTTATGAGATTCTAGGAATTCTAGAAAAAAAAAATAATATTTTCTTATACTTAATACATTAAATGTATATTTACATAATAAATATAATGTAAATTTCGCCACCAAACCTTCATAATTATCAATGGCATATTAATATACCATATTATTAATATAATAAATTATATTAAACAAATAAATTTAATGTAATGTAATACATTATATAAATTGGTGGGATCGGAAGAACATAAGGGATGAAACGAGGACCTTTCGGATTCGACGTTTCATATTTTGAACAATGACTCAAAATTAAAGACGATTGAAGAACTGAGAAAGATTTCATTAGAAATGTAAGTGAAAATTAGGGGGCTAGCCCTTTTCAGGCGAGATTTGGAATACAAGGCAAGATCAATTGCTATCATCCATGTGCTTTTGAAAACAAAATTCTCAATTATTGAGGAACTTGAAAGAGAAAAACTTATTTTTACAAAATGGCACATAAGTAACTGGAAATTTATAATTTTTCTTGTCAAAACAACATAAAAATCGATGGTGATAGAACCATAGTGATAGAAAAACTGATAGAAAATTATGAAAGATCCCTAAGATAAGTCAGCTTATCTGGCTTTGCCTGCTCACTACTGAATTTACCAATAGTTTTTTCTTATCTTGTTCTATTAATATTATTTTGCGAAAATCACAGAAATCGTATTAACGCGAGTTCCTCGAAAGATATTGATTGCCTGTGAAGCGTATGAAAGGCTCTACAAATTTGGTCTTCTAGTATTTTTTTTGAGACTCATTCATTCCCGAAACAGTACCAAGATAGAATAGTCTGCAATGAGATTATAGATTCCTGTCCACTTTCCCTGGGCAGCAATGAAACTAATGACTTACCCTTTCGCCTTGTTTGATAGGATGATGAGCATAAATCACTACTTTTGATCCAAAAAAACACGTGGAAACGTTGGGAGCACAGCTGTGAGCCATGTACGAGCTCAATGGTACAACCATTAGGGAATTATCCACTGTTGTTAAAGAATCTATGGTGGCATGCCCCTGAAAATCACGTAATTATCGTCAATTCCCATCCAATGTTCTCAATAATCGAGATTTAAGTTTCTATGGACACGTTTTTCATATCTCTGATATTGTCTCATACAGAAAGCTCTCACGAAGATCTCCAATTTTCATTGAGTAATAGAATGGGAAATTGGATAAGTTTGAGAACAGCATATCGATTATTTTGAGAACACCTTGAAAACGAGGAAATTAATGGTAATCTATCAAGAGACCGATGTTGTAACTTCGTGCGAGTTTAGAAAAAAAAGGAGAGAATTCGATGACTTCTTCAATATTCCACATTTTTACTTTTCTCCTAGAGTATTGTGAAGAAATTAACGACAAGAGAAAATCACTCACGTCTAGCTGAGCTCCAATTGAAATCGCAATAAATCTCAACAGTACTGCAGCAACAAATGGGACTGATTCATGTCGATGAAATTTCTGGTATGTCATTTTTTCACCGAAAAAATTGCTCTGAGTAGCTAGTGAAAATGCAACAAACAGACTCGGGAAAGATAGATCCTTCAAAGTATGGGGAGTTCGCATGTCAGTGTACATTGATATTCCGTAAACACTTGCGAGCTTGCACCCATCAAATTTGCTGCCAGTGAATCCTTTCCTTCTCAAATCTAATGAAAAAAGAAAAGACGTCAGGTAAATATATTCTTGAAGAATATGAGAAAAGAAAACTTGAAAAATTCCAGAATTATTCAACGTTTCACAATGATTATTCTGCAATTTTGCAATTGGCAAAAATTAAGATTTATATTCGCTTGGAGTTAAAAAAAATTGTTTTTTGCGTATTATAGAGGAAGATGGGGTAAAATGGACTTTCCAATTGAACGCTTTTGGATAGAAATTTTCTGAAGATTCCAATGAAGTCAAAATTATTATGTTTTCAATTTTCTGAAAAATTTTCCTTTTTTGGTCAAGTTTTGAAAGGGGTTTCTTTTCAAAAATCTAAAAAAATTCACTTTTTCACGTATATTTCCACTTCTGGTGGTGGTAGAAACTTGGAGTTGATCTCAAATGGAAGATGAGCTCATTTCTCATCGATTTATGTAGTTCAATTCTTTTTTAAATCAATTTTTCAAAGACTTTTAAGTCATTTTCTGAAAATCAGTTTCTGCTCCATAAATACTTGAAAAATTGATAATCTTTCCTCAGATCAACTCGAGATTGTTACGACCAATAAAACCAGGGATATCCCCGAGAACTGAAATTTTCCAAAAACAGAACGGTTTCACTCTCAAATCGTGAGCAAAAAATGGAATTCCATCTCCAACCACATCAATGAAGATAATTGAACTGATGATATAAAAATTTGTGTTTAGTTATTACCAGGATCACTCTCAATTTTCTGGATAATTTTCTTCAAACCGTGAATACTCCCTGCCTCTTTCACAGCCCTAATCAACATTCTTATGAGTACCATTTCACAATAAGCAATGTTCGATGAAATAATTGAATTCATTGGAAATATTTGGCATTCAATGCTGTGATGCTCTGACCATGCAGCATCACGACATGTCTCAGAGCAAAAAATCACGTGAACACAAGAATTACACGGTATTGCTGAGAGAGTTTGACTGAGACAGTGCCAGCAATTTGTGTATCGTCTGTCCTCATGAAGTAGAGCAGTATAAGGTTCTTGAGTAGAGATGATTTCACCAGGTTTAATATCTCTCGTTGCTACAATACCAAATTTATTATTGTCCATGGGCTTGATAGCAATGGAACTTGATGCATCAATAATTTCTGGATTCTCCTCGAATACGTTATTTAAAAATCTCCTGGCATTCCATTTGATGTATGGTGGTGGTAGTGATGCCATTTTGTTGAAATAATCGAGGGCATTTGTGACTATTTGTCGGGATGGAGTTTTCTTGTCCATTCTCCTCAACCATCCTCTTGCATTCTCCAAAGCCTTCTCGATATCACTTTTAGCAGTTGGATCAACTGCCTTCAAACACAATGCCCTTCGAAGGAATAACTTTGCCTTCAGGCGATCAGGATAACCTGTCTTCAAAGCTCTCCTAATGTCCACAAGTGCATCATCGTACAATCTGGCCTTCATGAGAAGCGCTGAACGATTAGCATAGGCAAGAGATAATTCTGTTGATCCTAGTGGAGCATATGCAATACTCTTGGTGAATGATTCAATGGTTGAATTGATATAATGTGGATCATCACATTTTAGATACTGCCAGTTGCCAAATTCTCTAAGTTTTTTGGATATTTCAGAATTCTTCGTTTTTTGATTTTTCTTCAGTTGCATCATCCACTGTTGCAATCTATCTGTTCTTTGCAGATTAGCCAGCGCAATTCTAATATTTTTCTCTAGAACTTCGATATTATTCATCTTGCTCCCCATATCATCCGTTGAAATCGTAGCTTGCTGGGAAGCTGTGATAAAATTAATTTGCAATTGATAAGTGCGTATTAACGTAACTTGTCTCTATAATTTTTTAACGATTTCGATGTGATGATATATAAATATATACTTTCCACCTGCTACTTTTTTTGGATTTGTTTATGAAAAGTGTGGACAGAAATAATAAACAGGAGAATGAAGAGCTGATAAACATATGCCATACGATCGTGAAGGAGAGGCGCATGCGCCATGATCAGCTGTATCCTGAATTCAAATTAAAGATCGGAATGATCAGAATATTAATTTTCGATGTGAGTAGGAGAACGACTTTGCATTCCATCGTTTGAAAATGAATGAAAAAATGTTAAAAATGCTGTAAAGATAATCCAGCCTTTTTACATTATCGGATGATTCTTTCAAATCTCTCCATAAGGACTTTCGTCTTTAAAAAAACAATTAGGTTTGCTTCACCTCTCATGCCAAACTTCTTGTTTCATTATCTTTCGTGTTTGAATGGAAAATATTAATAGGGGAGAGTGGGGCAAAATGGACACTATAATGAAACGATTAGAGATTGATTTTTTTTGATCATTCTATTGAAAAGCTGAGGAAATTTTAGCCGGAAAACCAGTGTCATTTGTATTTTTTCGATTTTTTTGAAAATCTATATTTTTTGGCCTTTTTGAGTGGTAGAAGCCTTTCATTTTTTCCAAATATCTGTGGTTCTATTGGTCGTAGCGATTCGGGGCTGGTCTCAAATGAAAGGTGAGCTCATTTCCCATCGAATTATGGGGTTTTGAATTCAAAAATGTCCATTTTTGGAATAGTTATAGGCCAAAAACTGTTTCACAAAATTGTTTCACAGAAATGTCCATGAAGACCTTAAAAATCGAGATTTTTGAATTTAAAACCCTATAAATCGATGGCAAATGATCTCACCTTTCACCTCCCGTCAGAATTTTTGCGCTACGACAAATAGAACCAAAAATATTCTCAAAAAACTGAAAATTTTCAAAAAAACAAGGCTTTTACCCCTTTAAAAAGCTCAACACAGTCAAAATCACCAAAAACTCCAAAAAATTAATTCCGGCACTTGTTTCCCATCTAAAATTTCCTCAGCTTTTCAATGAAATCATCAAAAATAATCTACCGCCAATATTTCCCTTAATTTCAAGAGTTTTCCATGATATTTGCCAAAAAATTTAGATGTGTCCATTTTACCCCTGATGTCCATTTTGCCCCACCTTCCCCTACACGGAGAGAAATTCTGACGAAAATATAATGAAAGATCTGAGTAAAAAGTACCGAACCATTCCGGAATCGCGGGACATTTCGTGATGTGTACAAAATATTGGAAAAATTCTATGGCAATTTTTCACAGGAGTACATCAAAAAGTCACATCTGAACATCAAAAATGGCGCTGTTAGCGCGTCAAAAATTACTGAACCATGTTCGTTAATTTTTGATGCGGTAACAGCGCCATTTTTCATGTTCAAGGCCTTCGCACACGAATTTCCGTAGAACATAGTCGTGAGACGTAACTTAAGCCTAACAGCCAATCAGAAGAACGCTATAGATTTCACCATTCGAACGGAATGAGAAATGAGTGGTAACTTCAACATAAGAAGAATTCCGTAGAGTTGAAATTCTTACGGACACAAATTTATGAATGTGCGCGAGCTGCGTTTGGAATGAATGCGGACCATCTAGATTTCGTGTATACTTCATGATTGTATTCGTATTCTTAATTTGCACCATTTTTAAAAGTATTTGCTCTATTTTGATAGAAAAAATATTGATATAAAAGATATTGAATAATGTTGACGGCGATTAATGTTATTGAAAATTTTCAATGCATGCTTCCTCACTTTTCCCACATCATGCTGAAAATGACCTAGGAAAAATATAAAAGGTAATTATAATAATCAAATTCACCCCTTCACCACCCTTTTGGGATTTTTCAATTAGAGATAATTGAAATATAGATCGGAACCAATTTTATTTAGAAAAAATTAAGCTGGGAGGCGAGTGAAGAATTCAAACTTTTCTTTATTGGACTACTGAGCTGATTGGAGAATACATATTCGGCTCCAAAATGATCCAAACTTTCAATTGTTTAGTGATCAATTTTTCCATTCTGTACCTGCAAATGCAGTCCTGCGAAATAACGCTCGTGAGTTCCCTGTAACCCAAAAAATCCTTCAAATATTTGATCTCACTATTAACAATAACATATCTGGGAAAAAATGTTCAGATCTGATTAAATTGAGAATTCATAAGAATGATATTACAAAAATCACATAATCATCGATTTTCCTCCAATTATTTCTCCTTTTCATGATTAATTCGTGCAATGGACGAAAAAAGTAATAAAAATAAGTAACGAATATGAAATAGAATACATATGAAAATTGATTAAAATTGATGTTGGAAAGGGAAATTTCCTCAAGATTGAAAATAAATTCTTAGCGAGACGTTTTAAGTTACTCGAGCAGGTATTTGATATCGAGGAGCAGTTGAGAAGAGCTGCTAATTTGAATCTAGCCCAGGATCCAAATCATCCGGCAATGAGTTTGAATGCGGAATTTGCTGAATCGAGTATCGAGCTGAATGACATCAGCACTTGAGCGAAGAAAGTCTGGCTGGTAATTAGCCAACTAATACAGTGCTACACAAAAGTATTGAATCAGCTTGAAGAATCATAGTCAGATATAAAATCTGATGTGTGACGTTTACTAGCAATACTGACACGTTTACCATCCGTTGCACAACGATTACAAATGTCAAACAAATCAATTCTGAGTAGATTAGCAGTAACAGCACCTAGTAATACACAAAACGGATAGACTTCATTATTGGCTCAACAATTTCCGCCTGGTTCTCCTGGAGAACAACTGCAGGCAATATTTGCTGGTGCAGCGAATTTTGGAAACTTCAGGCCAGTATTCAGTAGCAGGACAGCCACCACAAGGTTCTCCATTATTTAATTCATTTATTCATTATCATGGACAATTTTTATCAATGTATTAATTTTTTTCCGTTCCATAAAATTTTCAGCCTGAACAAGAAAATGCTAAAGAAACACTGACACAGGGTATCAGGAAATGCGATAGCATCTCTCGACAAGTACGAGCCCAATCTCTGCCAGGCAAAGGCTACCGCACTCCTACACTGGGGGAAGAAAGATTTTCTGGGAATAGAAATAATTTTGAGAGAAAACTTCTTTTTTATTAGGTTTGAATTTAATTGGGAGAAATGAATACCTATTTCTCTGAATATGTCTTTCAATTCGCAACTATACAAGATCATTACTCGTTTTTTGTCATTAAATTTTACAAACTGATGATGATAAATAAACAATTATTTGCCCAAATCACCCTCCTGCATTGATTCAATCTTGATTATATTTGCCATCAATATTTTCCCATGAAATTTGTATCAAGTAATAATGTATTTGCATGAAATATGGAATCTTGATCAAAACATCGCCCAGTTTGGCTCAAACTGGAATGTATTTTTCGCCAACTACTCACTAAAAAGTTTCCCTCATTGATGTAAAAGTATCAAACTCATTCTGAATAGGTAGAAGGATTCGTCCAAAACTTAAATTGTTAAAGCGAAGAAAATCCACTGGCAAATAAATTGACCTAAACTGTATAATATGTCTAGTAAATATTTTTTTCCCTCAGTGTATACAGCCGAATAGGATTCAACAAATTTCAATAATTTTTTGTATAGCCAAAATTTCATCTCGCGAGACCATTTTCCGGTAACATATGCATATGACCGTTATCTTCAGATTTAACTACAAAAAAATTTGAAAAAGCTATATTTTGTAATTAATTGAAAACGTTGGCTACAATGAGAATTCGAAATGAAAGTATGCGTTACACGAAGGCAGACCAGTAAACATCAGACGTGATTGGCTTCAAATGGAAATATCTTGAATACTATTTAAAATTCATCGAGACATACTGCGAATAAAATTTAGGGGATGAATCAACGAATAGAATAAGCAAAACCCCGTTCTTCTACGATTTGTAGTTTCTGAGATATCAATTTTTTACTGAAAAGTTTAACAACAAGCAGGAGCCCCATTACTTGTGCGTAATTTGAGAATCTTACATCTAATATTCTGCCAATGCAATTGGCAGAAAGCTTCCGAATGAATTTTTTAATTTCAAATCTACCATCATTGATCTTATTCATATTAATCACGTCAATTCATGTTCTATTTGGTAAATATGATATCTCTTTGAATGTTCTGAAGATGATGAGAATCCCGTCGTTTGCTATGAGTAACAAAATTCTTTTTTATTGTCATATTTCTACTTTTTGGAACATCTTGAGTCATATTCCATTGAAATCTTAAGCTTCAACTTCATAGTCAAGTTAGCTAACTCGAGTTTAGCCTTGCCCAAACTCAGCCTAATCCAAGGTTGCTAATGATAAAATTCTCTGCAATGAGAAATTTTCACAATTTGCGTAACTTTGAATTTTTTCTCAATACTGAGTAAGACTCAGTAAGAATCTGAGACTATCCGCATCCCATCTGCGGGTGTCTCATGTAAGATTTTTCCCACCTCCAAAAAAAAAAAAAATGGCATCACTGATCTGTGCGTGGAATGCGAAAACTAAAATAGGCCTCAGAGGGTTAAGTTTGTTCCAAGTATAATCAAATGAATAGTTTTGAAGATATAGCTTGCTTTTTCTGATGTTTCTATGCTAATATCTAAAAAATTACTGGACCGATTCCGCCCAGTTTCAATACCAACCTTTGTGCTCATCAGATGTATAACCTCACAAAATTTGAGGTCTCTAGCTTAATTATTTATTAAGTTATCGTGGAATCAAGATTTTCACGAAAAATTTATCAAAAGTTTTCTACTGGCTAAAATAAAAATCTGAGCTCCCACCATCCCGGGGGTCAAAGATGCGGCTCTTGGACGCGCATCTCCTCGTGGAGACTGGACGCTGTGATTCCATTTTTCATCGAGAAAAAGTCGAAAAAACGATATTTCAACATTTTCATTTTTCTCAAAAACTATCCGGCCGATTTAGCTGAAATTTTTGTGAGAGCTTGGGGCACGCATGGCGAACTTATGGTAAAATTTTCAGGTCGCTAGCTAAGCCCACTTCAGAGTAAAGCGGAAAATGCGTCATCACACACACACACACACATACACACAGACATTTTTTAAAAACGATGGATCTCGTCGTTTTGGGTCATTTGCAGTCATATTATGATGAAATCTCAAAATCGAAAAAAATTACGATTACAAAGCTTCCATCCGGAAGCAATAACATGCGAGACCTAAAAACGAATAATTAGAGCCTCACACGTCATTTTCAAATTTTTCATTAAAAAAATCATATTTTAGAAACTAAGAGTCGTAGGGAAACGAGGTTTTGCTCATTCTGTTCCTTAATTTTTTCTCTCAATTTTATTTGCGCATGTCTCCATAAATTCCTGATAGTTTTCGAGACATTTTGATTTAAAGTCAAGTTGATCAGCACGCGTCTAGATTCGATTCAATCCATCTCTATCACATTGCCCACTGATAAATAAAGAAAAGAGTTGAATGGTTGAAAAAAACGCCTGTGCGTTAAAAAAAAACGTCGACAAGTACGCGCTCCGATTTAATTGAAACAAAAAATACAAAATCAGAATAGTAGGAGTCCGTAGATGTCCTTCTAACGTGCAAGTTGAAGTCCCATCGGATGAAGAATTGCACACTACTTTTTCAAATTAATCAATCATCTTATCATTCGGATAATAGATGAAATTGGCATTGTATAATGAATTTGAACAATTGAATTGTAAAGAAATTAAATAAAAGAAATGTACTTGGTGTACCAAGTGAAAATACAGATTAAAAGTAATTTTACACAAATTTAAAATTTCAAGTGGATAAATTTTGGTGTACCAAGTGAAAATACCGATTAAAGGTACACCAAGTACGTGTCTTTTGTTTAATGTCTTTACTATTCAATTTTTCAACTTCATTGTACAATGCTCATTTCATCTACTATCCGAATAATAAGATGATGAGTTGATTTGAAAAAGTAATGCACAACTCTTCAGCCGATGGGACTTCAACTTGCGCGCTAGAACGAGAACTACGTATTTGTACTATTCCGATTTCGTATTTTTTGTTTTGAATAAAATGGGGGCGCGTACCTGCCGATGTTTTTTTTGAACACACTGGCGTTTTTTTCAGCCGTCTAATCTACAATTACCCACTTGAGTTTAAAATTCTGAAAGATTTGACTTGATCCATTGAAGTGTTTAGCTTTGAAGTGTTTAGTAATATTTTATGCATGGCAAATCCTGCAAATTTGGCGGAGAAAGAAACGAAATTCTACGTGTTAGCGAATTTTTGTCACTGCTCAATAAAGTTGTTCACTTAGCGGTGTTAACAAAAACTCGCTAAACGCACTCGGGCAGTGCAGCAGGAATTCAGACACATCTCAGACAAAAAATCACGGGGGTGAATCACTCATCAGCCGATTACAGTCATTAGGTCGCTTATGGTGACCAGTCTAGGGTCAATCAATGGTTTTCTAGATAGAAAATCATTACAAAAAACTGAAACAGTTATGAGAGATTTTCCAAATAAACAAACTCTTAAAAAAAAGAAGAGTTCTAACATGGAAGACGAGTTCGAACATGAAAAATCAATTACACAATGATCGACGCATATCCTTCACTTGTGTTGGCTATTTCAATATTATTTTATATAAATCATAGATAAGTTTTTTCCTATGATGGGGTTTTGTTGATTGAATTGGGATAATCCTACTCTTATGAATTTCATAATTAAATTGTGAAATAAGTCAGAAAATTTATTGAGTTTGGGGTTTGGGAGAAAAATTTAAAGACACCTTGGTAGTGAATTTGCGGGCCATGAAAGAGGGCTCGCGGTAAACATTTGTAAATGCCGTTATAGTGATATTTTGAAAATGAAGGACAAATCCTGAATTTATACTCTTTCATCCCCTTCTTATGGAATTATTGATCTCTAATTTTCGGGCTATGATTTTTGAAGAATTTGATTTAAGAAAAATCTGATGAAAGAAAATGTGAAAAAGGCTGACCCGCTCAAAACATCCATTGGAACACATATTTTTGTTAAACTCTTGGAGAAAAAGTCTCTTTTAAAAGAAACTGGTTCTGTTTCAGAACATTGAAGAGGTGAAAACTATTTAAGCCATTTTTTAAATATCTTCTCGGAATTCGCAAGTGATTTCTGCATACCCCTGAACTTCTGACGGCTCTCGAGGCTGAACCGCAAGAGCTAGAGCGAAATTGGCTCAGTTTGAGCAAGGGTAGGATTTTTACTTTACAATTTTTATTGGAATCTTTTTTCAACATTTTCGGTCTTTTCTCAGTCACATTTGAAAAACCAGTGCTTGGGATACTGTCAAGTTTTCAACTCAAGATTTATGGTCACTGTCATAAATTTTTTGATAACTCACAGAAAGGTTGTCTATCAGTTCCCATGTGTTTGAGACACGGCTATGTACTTTTTTTTCAACGAGTATGCATCTCGTTCAATTACTCTGTATCTACCCTTCACCCTTTTTTTGTGTCCATGACCATTTTTATGACTAGACCAAAATTTTGGAATTTTCGGTACATGTGTTCTCTAGATGAAATGACCAGTGGCGAACAACAATTTCGTATTTTTTTCCCAATAAAATGGGGGCGCGTACTTGTCGACGTTTTTTTAAAACGCATTGGCATTTTCTTTCAGCGATCTAATCTGAAATTACCCAATTGAGCTTAAGATTCTGAAAGATTTAACTTGACTCATTGAGGTGTTCAGCAAACGATTATATTTCATGCATGATAAATCCTGCAAATTTGGTGAGGAAATAAATTAAATTTAGGATATTTTTTGTTACCTGATATCTTGAATTAAGACATCTGTGAAACATTAGATTTTGCAGTTTTCTCATGGAATTATTGATCTCTAATTTCCGGATTATGATTGTTGAAGAATTTCATGAAGAAAAATCTGATGACCGAAAATATGAAATAGGCTGACCCGCTGAAGAGATATGATCTATTGGAACATATATTATTGTTAAACTCTTGGGGAAGAAGTCACTATTGAAAAGAACCAGTTCTTGTTCAGAAATTGAAGAGGAGAAAACTATTTAAGCTATTTTTTGAACATCTTTTCGGAGTTTTCAAGTGATTTCTGCATACCCCTGAACTTTTGACGGCTATCGAGGTTGAACCGCTACAGCTGAAGTCGTACTGGCCAATGAAGTAACCTCGGAAATATTCGGCTTCTATGCTACAGCATGTCAGTTCCAACTTCGGCTTGACTTCAGAGGTTACCTCTTTGGCTAGTTCGACAATAGCATCATACCACAACAAAACATCAGGTTAGGAAACTCTCCTACTCTTCCAATTTCAATGTGTGTAAAAGTGTCTTCCGATTGGTCAACGTAACTCTTCTGCTTAGAACTGGCATAACAGCTTACGGATTCCGTCCCATTGGCTGAAACTTTACGTCCCGCTCGTGATTGGCCGAAAACTTACGTTACGTCTTATGCCTACGGCTACGGAATTCGTGTGCTAGGGCCTTCAGATGTGACTTTTTGATGTACTCCTGTGAAAAATCGCCATGGAATTTTTTCAATATTTTGTACACATCACGAAATGTCCCGCGATTCCGGAGAGTTCGGTAATTTTTAGCGAGACCTTTCGGGACTTTTTACTGATAATTTCTTTCCGTGTATAGTCCTGTATTCTTAACAATATTTGAATAGTGTATCGTTTGTCACTGACATATCCATTAGTTCCCTATTCTCTCTAATCATTTCTAGTTTTCTCGCGTATAATTAGTTTCGAAAAATACATGTGATTCAAAAAAAGCAAGTTCTGCATTGTGAATCAGTTTCCTTTGATTCTTTTCCACTCGAATGTAACTAATTTTTTGTTTCATAATGCTCATTCAAAGAGCCACAATATACTTTTCTACAGGATTTTCTATAAATGATCCACTTATAGAAATGATATGCAAATAACTCGAATAATTGACCACCAATGAAATTCTCTGTATCAATCACTTATGGCTCAATTGATGAAGAAAATAATTAACGTTTTATTATCAATGATGATGTATCATTACTTACACATGCGCGAGATGCCTGTGGGTTATTTAGAACATTGGGGTGATAAAATATAGTAGAAAATTTCAATTTTTCAAGCAATATTCTGGTTTCTATTTTGTTTATTAGACCTGCTGATCCAGACAGAGAAGTTTACAATTGGTCTTTTCTTAGCAGCAGTCAGAGTTAACATGCTCACTATAAGTAGAACCACTGTTTTTTGGTAAAACTATTAAAATGTAACTTTAAAATAATGAAAAGAGATTCAATAGTAAATATTTGAAAGGAGATGGGTCGATTTTCCTATCCAAGAGTTTTTCAAAAATATTCGGAAATTAAACCAGAAAGCGCAACTTATGTGGATGTCCTTCGTAGCTTTTTCAATTCTTTGCAAGAACGGTTTCAGAAAAAATTGTGCTATCTCGTTTAGTTTCCAAAATATTTTTCCGAAAACAATGACAAGATAATCAATATAATGTATTTTACCTTCTCGTTACTGAATTATTTCGCTTCCATGAAATACCTTGAAATCTCTGAGAGATAGAGAAATTGCAATGTTCTCTGTAACTTTAATCTTTCCAAACAAAAATGAAGGGGCATCTACTCCATTTAAAATTTGTCATAATGTAAGAGTAAAGTGAAGGAGAAATATGAATCTAGATATCAAATCTTGACGATTCAGAGAGTATTCTGAACAGAATGAAATTGAGGAAACTTTTTGCATTAAATTCTTTTTCTAAAAAGAGCTTCCCGAGAATTTCCTTAAGATGTACTCGTTTGAAAAATATCATCAAAGAAACAATATCATATTTTTTTCAATGAATATTCTCAAATTTTTTCACAACGAAAATGATGAATGAAAATATGCCTATGCTAATTATGAAAAAAGTTTATCAACTTAAAATTATATTATATTAGCGAATTATTGAAATCATGTTGACGCATTGAAATTAAATGAGTCTACCTAATTTAAAAACTATCTAAATGAAAAATACAATAACTAATTCAAGAATGTTCATAGAAACGCTCTCGACGATTGCCCAACACAAAGAATATTCTGTTCAATAACTCAACAGCTTGAGCTATTGGAAGAAAAGGCGGACGGTCATTGTTGTTCCACCAATCACTGATGATCACTGATAAATCATTGATAATATTTGCGATCACAGCAAAATGTCCTCGCGTTGATAACACCAAACGTTTATCTATTGTCTTAAGCAGGGCTGCCTGAGCAAGCAGAAGATCTTGAGATACTCCAACCATCTGAAAATATTTTGTTATTATTCGAATGGTGAGTACCGTCAATGGCCCAATTAATGCCACTTTTCATATATTTTCGTTATTATTGAACTTATTCGAATTCTCAACTCTAAGTAATTGATAACAGTGGCTAGAAAAAAATTCTGAGGACACCGGACAATCAAAATATCCGATATTTCTCTACTAGATATATTTCTAAAATTAATCCGTTGAATGCGACCAGCGTGCTCAGCAAAATAGAACCCTAAAGCTCTTCATGTGGAGTTAGAGTGCTTCATCAGTTCAATGTGTGATATTGAGAAAATTTAAGTATTTAATAAATTGAAAATTGTATTGATTGTTAGCAAAATCATTGGACTTTCATATAAATTGACGAATAATTTACAAATAACGACCATTGATGAAAATTAATTGATGGCAATTATTGGGACCCTCTATGGCAGAAATCGGGCCATGGTGGCATGAATCGGGCCATGGGCAAAATATTTTCAAAAATAGAAATTAAATAATTTTTATCATTAATTCAAGAAAATGATTAATGTAAATGATAGTCCAGACCCTAAATTCTTTTGAGGAAAAATCAAATTTAAATTCATGATAAGATATAATTTTTCTATGAAAGATATATGGCAGAATAGGTCTCTTGGTGGCATTAATTTGGTCATTGACGGTATACAAAAGAGAAAATGCAATCGTAGAGTAGTGAAAGAAAGACGTTTTGTAGAAAATTCCATGCATTTGTGTTAAGTGAAATTGTCAGACGTTTTCCATAGGAATTTGAGCTACGAGAAAAGTCTGCAAGATAATTATAGCTATTTTCACAACTATAGATTATGAACATTGACATTTCCTGAATTTTCTTTCACCGTCAAAATTCTATTCAATTCATCTATTTTGTAAGATATCCGACAGGTCATAAACTACAACTTGCATAATTTTCATTGCCATCGTAAATTTTTTTCAGCTGACACTGAACATTCTCCATCCCTTTCGGTTCAATCTTCAATTATTATAAGAACAATGGTAATTTCGTACTTTGCAAATAGGAAGATCAGAGTGTGGCCAATTTTCTGTGCAGGCAACGCAACAACAAGAGCGCCCAAATATTCGTGTGATTCTGGCTTGTCTCTCCTCTTTCGAAAATCTCCCGAATGTTAATCCTCTGCATTGAAATATCTAAAAAAATATTGTTAAATCATTTCAAAATACAAACAAGCAATGAGCAACAGTGTCTATTCATCGATTATTTCGTAATATCACTGAAACTATCGGGCTTACTGCAATTTATCAAGAGTTTTAGCTTGTTAGATTCTAAGGGGAGGTGGGATAAAGTGGACACAGGAAATTAAACGAACACATTTTGCTTTTAATGTTTTATATTATGAAAATCGCTCAAAATTAGCGAAATTTTCAAAATGAGATTGTTTCTGATGAATTTATTTGAAGGCTGAAGAGAAAAATCTATGTAAATCTATCTATTCAATCGAATATCAGTGCTACAAAGGAATCTTCATGAGAATTTCACTTATTTGTCGAAATAGCTGATGAAGAATGATTATGGGGATAAATCGACTTGTTTTACGTCATCTGTTCACTACTAAATTTACAAATATTTCTTTCCCATCTCTTTTCGTCAATATTCTATCGCGGATATCATGGAAGTCATAGCGTTAGCTCGAATTCCTCAAAGAACATCAATTCTAGCTTATAAAGTATATTAGAAATTTCATCTCCTAGTATTCTCTTCTCTGAACCCATCCATTCTGGAGAGGTTCGCAAAATAATCCACAGTGAAATCATCAATTTCATTCCTATCCTCCGATCCAGCAAAATAATTAAAGAATTACCTGTTCGCTCCGTTTGATAGGATAGTGAGCGTAAAGCACTTCTTTCGATCCAAAAAAACATCTGGAAACATTCGGTGCACAGCTGTGAGCGATATGTGAGTGTAATGGTACAATCATTACGGAATTATCATTTGTTATTAACGTATTCTCCACGTCATATCCCTGAAAATCACGTAATTATCGTTAGTTCTTATGGAATATTTCCATAAATCATTGAGATAGAAGAGTTTTCATCGTCAGATTTTTCATCTTTAATTCCTTTTACTACGAAAAGCTCTCATGAACATCTTTTATCTAAATTAAGTGGCGAAGTGGAAATTCACAATAAATCTGAAAATAGCAGGTGCATTATTATTCGAATATCTTGATAGCAAAAGCATTAATAATAATCCGTCAAGAGGCCTCTTTTGAAAAACTTTGCAATTTTCCTGTGACTCATTTTTTACAGATATTCATCGAAGAAAATGGAAAAATTAAATGATTCCTTGAATATTCCAAATTTTCACTATTCTTTCAGCATATTCTGAAGGAACTCAGGAGAAAACAAAATCACTCACTTCTTGTCCATTCCAGATTACAATCATAATAAATCTGATTAGCACAGCAGCAACAAATGGAACTAATTCATGTTGCTGGAATCTCTGGAGTGTCATCTTTTGGCCAAAAAAATTACTCTGGGTAGCCATTAAACCTACAACTTGTAAACTCTGACAGAACAGCATCCTAAAATCATGACGTTGGGTACCAGATGATAATGTGTAGGTTGGTAGCCCGAAAATACTTGATAGTTTGCTTCCATCGAATTTGCTGCCAGTGAATCCTTGTCTCTTCAAGTCTGAGGAAGAGGAATAAATCAGGTGAGAAGACGTCAGAAAAATATGAGAATAAGAACACTTAACAAATACCAGAATCATTCAACGCTTCGCATTGACTATTCGGCAATTCTACGATTGGCAAGAACAAAGTAATATATTCGTTCGAAATGAAAAAGAGTATTCTTCCGTATTATAATATGATTTAATTTCTAACAACGTTGATCGAGATAGCTGAACTAATAAAGTAAATTTATTATTTTTTAATTATTACCAGAATCACTTTCAAATTTCTGGATAAGTTCCTTCAAAGCTTGAATACTCCCTGCCTCTTTCACAGCTCTAATCATCATTCTCACAGCCACAACTATAAAGTGAGGAGAATTTGGTGGATCTGTTGAATTCAATGCACCTATTTGGCATTCAATACTGTGATACTCTGACCATGCAGCATCACGACAGGTCTCGGAGCAAAAAACCGTGCACACACAGGATTTACACGGTATTGCTGATAAAGTTTGATCGCGACAGTGCCAACAATTCGTGTATCGTCTATCCTGATAAAGTAGACCAATATAGGGTTCTTGAGTAGAGATGATTTCACCAGGTTTAATATCTCTCGTTGCTATGATCCCAATTTCATTATTTTCCATAGGCCTGATAGCAATTGAACTTGATGCATCAATGATTTCTGAATTAGCCTCGAATACGTTGATTAGAAATCTTCTTGCGTTCCATTTGATGCGTGGTGTGGGTAGTGCTGCTATTCTGCTAACATCATTGAGAGCATTTGTGACTATTTGCCGGCACGGATTTCTCCTGTCCATCCTCTTCAACCATTTCCTTGCATTCTCTACTGCTCTCTCGATCTCACTTTCAGCAGTTGGATTAGCTGCCTTCAGACACAATGCTCTTCGGAGGAATAACTTTGCCTTCAGGCGATCAGGATAACCTGCTTTCAAAGCTCTCCCAATGTCCAAAAGTGCATCATCGTACAATCTGGCTTTCATGAGTAGCGCTGAACGATTGGCATAAGCGAGTGACAATTCGGTTGATCCGACTGGAGCATATGCAATACTCTTGGTAAACCATTCGATAGCGGAATTGAGGTAATTTGAATCATCGCCTTTTAGATACTGCTGATTCCCAAGTTGTCTGAGATATTCAGAATGTTCAGAATCCTTCAGTACACGATCATTCTTTACTTGCATCCAGTTTATCGAACTCCTCTCATTTAGAAAAACTGCTCGAAAAATCTTCAAATTTCCTTCGAGAGCTTCGATATTATTTAACTTTTTCCACGTATCGTTTTCTACTGGATCCATGGCTTGCAATGAGATATTGTGATGAAATTAGTTGGGAATTGATGGAGAGCAATTATTGTCATCAAATTGGGAATAATGACATATCTGGGCTGAGTATATGAATATGCATCTGCACTCAGACACTATTTTGAATGTGATGATCAATATGCAATCACTTATTATTTTTTTGAATTTGCTTATAGAGAAGGTGTGGACATGAATGATGGACAGAAGGATAAAGGTATGGCCTCATGCAGCTACTCAACTTACGCTGTCAGCGACAAATCAAGTCACTTGTAGTGATGGGGCGCATTTTTAATTGATCTTGTAAATTTTTTTTTTTTTCTAATAATAGATTTTTTTTATCTACTTTGGAAACTCGGTTGATCAATTTTCCGATCCCTTTTGAGAAAAATCGTCTCATTTCATTTCTATGGGAATAAAAAATGCGATTAATCGAATAGGTGAAAAAAATGACGATCGGGAGTTATGGAACTAAAATGGAATGACATGCAATGTCTCGAATTTAATGCCAGATATCGCATCGATTAATCGAATATTTACAATCTATCTATTAGACGTTCTTTCCTTCAAATTCAAATAGGTGCAACAAAACCATCGAATGTTATACGATATCTCGAATCCACTATGACATATCGCATCGTCTAGTCTTTATTTGAATGATTGATTGGAAGCTGATACAATTATCATTTTTGATGTCATCACATCTCGAATTGCATTTGAGATATCGCATCTATCAATCGATATTGGAAATAATCCATCAGAAGTAAATGTGAAATTTTTCTAAATAAGATGATTTTGCGGTCCAATCATTTTTTGGAGCTCTCAAAATCTTCTGCAAAAACGAAATAGGTAGAGTAAAATCACCCTATCTCGCTCAGTTTCTGAAGTGTACTTGAAAAGAAATGACGAAATAATTAGACGTTATATATGCTAACTCTTTTTTTTGTCATTCATTTTTCCCGAATATCACAGAAACTAAGCGAGATGAGCTATTTTCATACTTTTGCTTTTTTTAGTTCTCGACATTTTCTGGGAAAAAGGCTGAAGACAATTATAGCCCTATCTCGCTTAGTTTCCTAGAGATTGTCCAAAATCGCACTCTCTCAGGTACGTGCATTACCCAGGAAAAAATGTTCAGATCTGATCAGATCAAATTAGATCTAATTAGATCCCATCAGATCTGACAAAATGAAAATTTTTAACATGAATAGATCTGATCAGATCTAATTAGATCTGATTAGATCTAATTAGATCTGATTAGATCTAATTAGATCTGATTAGATCTGGTTAGATACAATCAGATTTAAGTCTGATTAGATCCTTTCAGATCTAACTAGATCTGATCAGATCCAACTAGATCTGATCAGATCCAACTAGATCTGATCAGATCTGATGACCTAATATGTATATTGGGTCATCAGATCTGATCAGATCTGGCTGGATCTGATCAGATCTAGTTAGATCTGTTTAGATATGGAAATCAAAATTAGGTGAATAGACAAACATGATCAGGCAGAATTGGATTTTCATATTATTAAGAAGAGCAGTCATAGAACTATAAATATGGTTTCTTCTAAAATCTTTTTCAAATGAAAATCTATCTGTTAAAAAAAATTCGCAATGTGTCAGATCTGTGCTCATTTCATTATCATAGAATGTTATATTTATTTTCATGCATGATTCTGCATTCCATGTAGACAGTCTCAACTTTTCTCCGAAGTTATTTCCTCAAATTTTTCTAATTTTCTTCATTTATGACGATTCGAATTCTACTTAGTATCAAGATATCGTGTCATAGCTGTGTGGCTAGAGTAGGAGACTGATAATCCTATTGTCCCGAGTTTTCGATCTCGCTGAGGTCCATTTTTTTTCGATTTTTTTTTCTTTAAAAATTTTAATTTTCATTCCTTTGTTTAGTAAATAATTCAGTTTTTGATTTATTTTTCATTTTCTCTAAAAATTTGAATTTTTCAATTTTGGATTTTGTGCAAATCCAATTGGATCTAATCAGATCCAAGGAACTCAGATCTAATTAGATCTAATTTGATCTGATCAGATCTGAACATTTTTTCCTGGTTAGCTAGGAGTACACGTACCTATGCATCTGAACAATATTTACAATGAAATCTTTCATTTACAGAAGGCCTTGGTCTTTAGCGATTGAGTTACTTTCCATTAATAGTCGCATTTCCCCTTCTTCACCACAACTCAAATCTGAAGAATACTGGAATTAACAAATCATTGCTTCATTCAATTGATCTCAATTTATTCTCACTAATACCTAAAATTTTTACTGTTTTACTCGAAACAGACAGTTTTTAAAGATTCAGTATTTCGCGGGCCCTCAGATGAGGTTAGTTCTTTATTTCTCCGGTTCGAAAACGCCATAGGTAACCCGCGTGCGGATAACCAATTTTCGTTCTTTCCACGATAGGAGCACGTGTCGTGCGCTTGTCGTACGTGATTTTTTGAGGTAGTTTGACAAACATCACCAATTAATCCATCAAAATGCCACCAAAATTCGATCCGAATGAAGTTAAGAAAGGTAATCTGTTATTTATCAAGTTTTTTTTTCTTAAACTATGTATTAAATATTGAATATCTCATATGTCATTTGGAAACATGTGCCTTTAACCTCACTATTCCTATTGTTTTTTCCAGTTTACATGCGATGTGTTGGAGGTGAAGTAGGTGCAACATCCTCACTTGCTCCGAAAATTGGTCCTCTCGGTTTGGTAAGATTTATTTTATTTGCACTGAAATTTGCATAATCCATAGGTTCGTTCCGTTAAAAATGAAGAAGCAAGAAATTGCATAAGTTTCTCTTGCTTGTTCATCTTCAAGTAGTGATGGGTGATTTTTGATCGATCTTGTAAGATCTATTTCCTTAAAAATTGATTTTCTTTGGGTGATTTTCAGAAACACGATGAATCGATCTTTCCATTCTCTTTCAGAAAAATCGTATCGTTGTCTGTTTTAAAAAGAAACAAAATAATGAGAAGTAGGATTTATTTTCATTGTCTTTCATCGCCTTTTAAACTAAAACAATGAGATGGAACTATCGAATGAAATGCAATATCTTGAATTTAATCCGATATATCAGACCGATTAATCGACGTTTGAGAACAAATAGTCGAAAGCTGTTGTTTGCGAGAGAAAAAATGATGCAGGCGCGCGTAGCACATTTTCAATTGCTAGTTCTTCAAATTAAAATGGGTATAACGAAACTATCGAATGTTATATTATATCGAGAATAATGTGAGACATTGCTACTATTAATTGATATGGGAAATGATCGATCGGAAATAAGTGGGATATTGTTCTTTTTTTTCATTGGAAAAAATGGAATCGTCAATATCTACGTTCCAACTTTTCGATTCTCAAAATATCGTATTCTTGAATGATTAATTCTACAAGTATCGTTTTTTTGATCGCTATCCTCAAGCTAGTAGACCATTAATAAAGATATCCAAGTAATTTTTTTTTTTTTTTTAATTTCGGTCATCCATGATAGACTAACATGAGGAGATTTTCCTTAAATTAATTTTACACCACCTTACTAGACATTTTCAGCCAGGAATAATTTTTGAAAAAAATAAAGTTACCACTAAACGTTAGCAGTGAGATTTAGTTTTAGTTTTACTGCAACAATTCTTAGTCACAGACCATTTTTTTCCCCATATAACAACCATATATATTCTTAGTCGTTAGAATGTCTGTTAATTTTCCAAATCACCAAAAATACCTGTTACCGGACAAATAGCGACGATTGATCTAATTAATTCCATGAAAACATCACTGGCCATTTTGATATTCAAAATTCGAGTTAATGTTAAAAAACTTGGAATAATTAGAATAATTATAATAACTTTGAAAATAAAAAAAAAGTAAAGAAAAGATGTTGATTAAAAGATAAACAAAAATGCTTTGCTTACGTTAATGATTCATTTACAGTTTGACTTATTCATATCAATTTGAAATAAACGCCTTCCATTGTTTCATGCTTTTCTCACTCTGTGGCCACATATTGATTCAGGCTTTTATGAGCAGATTCGGAAAACAGAAAAATAATTATGAAAAATTTCAAAAATAATCATTGTTTCCTGTTGTGACGGTCATTTGTTTTCATTCACGATTAATCAACAGTATTGTCATTAATGGGGGCGATCTATTCCGATGATTGTCTATTATTGATTGACATCATCACAGAAGTTCGGCAATTAGGGAATATCGAGTTAACATCAATTGAAAATGAAAATAAGAATTGATGGAATTTTTTTTTTTCAATTTTTTTTTCTCCAAATATTTGAGAATGAACTTGAATTGGAATGATCCAACCACACTGACGAAATTTCCATTTTTTTGTCCGCTCAAATTTAAAAAAAAATTTACACTGAATTTTTCTGTTTCCAGTCTCCAAAAAAAGTTGGTGATGACATTGCCAAAGCAACCAGCGATTGGAAGGGTCTGAAAATCACAGTTCAACTAACAATCCAAAACCGACAGGCAACAATCTCAGTTGTTCCATCAGCAGCATCCCTCATAATCAAAGCTCTCAAAGAACCTCCAAGGGATCGTAAAAAGCAGAAGAATATCAAACACAGTGGGAATTTGAGTTTCGATGAAGTAATTACGATCGCACGTGCAATGAAGCCACGTTCAATGTCCAAAGAGTTGAGTGGAACAGTGAAAGAGATTCTTGGCACATGTCAATCAGTTGGATGTACTGTTGAGGGTAGACCACCACATGACGTTATAGATGATGTCAATTCTGGTGATGTTGAGGTTCCAGAAGAATAAATTATGGTGAGTATTGAGTTCTGTACCAATTTTTCCATTACGAAATTGAGATTTGAGGTCAATGAATAAACTTTTTTTTTCGAGTGAAGAGGTGAAACGAAATCAATTGGTTCCATTTTAAATTCAGGAATATGTTGGTATAGAAGCATAAAGTGGAATAAGCGAAAATCAGTTTTTACGGAGTATTGCTTTGTGAAAACGTCTCTCTATGAATCTGACTGAAATTTCAACATATTGCCCAAGACTAAGATTCAATTTCATTTTGCTCACACATGCCTAAGAAGGAAACAAAAGACAAGAATTTGAGCATCATAGTCAGTTTACAAATAGTTAAGATCGATAAACATGAAATTTCATAATGGAAAGAATTGGTGATGAACTCTTGGTTGGGGTTGGCATCCTATCCACTTGCTTCAGTAGCTACATATTGAGCAAGCAATTCGAGCCATTGAGGAGTAAACCTCAATAAAAAATCCAGCTCCATCAGTTGTCATTGAATCTTACGAAAATTCAATTTTATTTCATTATTTCTCTTTTTTCAATTATTTTCAGATGTTCGGACGGATCTTCGGTGAATAAATTTTCAAAAAACAATCCATTTTGTATTTTTTTTCTGAATTTCCTTCATTAATTATACTTCCTACATGATTATCAGTTCATTCGTCAATTTCTCAGAAATCATGAGAAAATATTATCATTGCTTATGAGCATGAATAAATCAATTAAATGAGGAATTTTTTCATTGATGTCTAGTGATACTGGAGAAGATGGGGTGGGACTCTGATTGGGTAGAAATTAACACGTTAGATTTTAACTGGATGTTGATGTTCTATAGAAGGTAAAGTATCCAGTCACTGCTCAGCAACTAACGATACTAAGAAATTGTCCAAAAAGGTCTCTTCGATAAAAATTGCTGCACTTTATGGTTTTGGAGATATTCGCAAGAGAAGCGCTTCATTCAAAAAATACATTTTTTAATGTCATCATTGAGGTCTAGATCTATCGCCATCCTTGCCTCCATCCTTTGATACAGAGTCCCGATCTTTATCTCTGTCTCTCGCAGAGAAACTGAGTTTTTGGCACATTCACCACGTTCCCGCTTCCTCTCCCTTTCTTTCCTCATTGAATCAATGTCTCGATCACCAATACATCACGTGGATCAGGTCTTGCATCACGTGGTGGTGGTATTATCAACGGGGGTATTATTGATGGTACCACTGTTGATATGGTCTTTGGGCCCGGATCCTTGACCTCTTCAGCTTCAGTCAGGGGTATTCACAAATTCGTTTGCTGCCGTTTCTGTAAAATTCATAATTTGATTGCCGAAATTCAATAAATTCATTAAAAAATAGATTTTACTCTTTTCCCTTTTTTTTAATATCTCAGGATAAGTCTATTTTTCTGCCATTCGCTTTTCTGAACATATCATTGAAAATTAAACGAGTTCTATTTTTTAAATTTTGCCCTTATCTTTCTTTGTAGAGGAATTCAAGAGTTACAAAATGGGCTCAGGATAAAATCGCCTTATCTCGCTTACTTTTGAATACATAAAAAAAAATCTAATGATAAAAAAATTCTTCTCCTGTTGTATCTTTTCACTACTGAATTTTCACTGAGACCTTTGTAGAGACAAATCAATAGTAAAAAGTTGAGACATGATAAATCAATTTTTTTCGTCATTTTTCTTCTCAAATATCTTGGAAACTAAGCGAGATGGAGTTATTTTGTTGGAATCCGTTTTTGTAGAGAATTTCAAGAGTTACATAAAAAGACTGAGGCAAGAAAGACGTATCTCCATTATTTTCTGAGATACTCTCAGACAGCTGTTGAATGAAAAACTCGATTTTACCTATTACACTTCTTCAGTACTGAAATCAGAGTTGTAAAAGAGATCTGTGAATTTCCACAAAAAACTGAGATGTAGAGAAAAATCCGTAACGGAGCGATAAAACAGGAAAATTAATTTTTTGCTCAAATAGCGCGAAAACTAATCCAGATAGAGCGATTGCATCTGAGTTATTTTTAGTAGACAATTCGAAAAGCTGCGAAAAGAAGATCAAGGCAAGGGAGGGATATTCCTATCATTTTCCGAGATATTCGCAGAAAAACGGGGAAAAACATCGATTTAACCAGTTTCCACATTTTACTCTGATATTTTCCTAGAAATGATCAGGAGCGTAACTCTTGTCTTCTCAACATACGCCCTTCTATTGTTACTAATATTAGCAAGATTTCACAATCTAATAAGAGTTCATACAAACAAAAGTACTAGTTCTTGTGTAGTAACCACTGCAGAAACAGGAATTATTCGCGCTATGCGCGCAATTCGCACCGTACCGTACAAACTAATTTTTTTTGATTATTTGGTATCATTTTTTCACATTGCTCTTAGAAACATTTTCATGTTTACTGAAGATATTTTTTAAAAATCGCATTTGTAGTTCCTCGAATTTTCTACATATGCATATCTTTCTTTTCTTTTCAAAAATAATCTAGTTGTTAAAAAAATAAAAATAAGAAAAAATGTCAGATGTCTGCTATTTTCAGTATCATTTATGTTCACATTTTCCTCTCCCCGATGGATACAAATGATGACAAAGTTAAAGAGCAATCTACAGGTAATGATCAAATGTGTGGAAAATCGGAGGAACGAACTATTTGAAAACCCAAAACTGATTGCTGTGAATCTGGGGAGCTTGAGGAATTAAACTCTAAGAATCGTTATAATTCGAGAAGCTATTGAAAAAACATAGAAAATACATAGGAAATCGTTACCAGCCTCCTCATCGATCACACTAGTACGGATTGAGGTACTTATTTGATCAGGAATTGCAATAATTGATGTCGGGATTTTGAAAAGTTTCTTTTATTTGATATTTGCACGAAATGGAGCGATGAACAAATAGGATTATGATGGACTACATTGTTGAGCATGATTTCATCCACCAAATGATGGGCGAGAGCTTTAGCTGCGATATCATCAAGGAAGTAAAATGTACGTGTTTTATTTGTGGAAAGTAATCTCTTCGTTGTGGGGTAGATTAATGCAATGATTTTGATTAGTAATGTTCTAGGCAGAACTAAATAATAAAGGTCCAGTATACAATGTCCGGGGTCAGATTCGCAAGCTCATTGCGGATATTCATTGGGCATATCAAAAATATATTATTGATCCCAAAACATTAAGAGGAATCGCCTCAACTCAGAAAAATCAATAAAAGTAAGGGAATTGTTCTGATTACTTATCGTTCTGTTAAAGGAAACATTGATTAAAAAAAATTACATTGATGTAATAGAGGGTGAGATGGTTCAGCGGTTGTATTTTAAGCTCCTGAAACTATCTTACGGTAACTATTATTGCCTCCAATCCTTCCGGAAGGTTCCATTCTTCCTCATTCCATTGTTAATTACCATAGTAGACCCAGTTATCGGACATACCCCAGTTTACGGAGCTAGCAGCAAGATATACTAACAATTGATATTTAAGGATATGCTCTAATTTGAAGTGTTTTTTTTAGATTTTTTTAAAAACATTTTTCGAATGTACATCTATTTAAGAACACTGTGCAGGCATTACAGAGTGAAGTTTGATAATATTTTTCAATGAATTCTCGTAAAAGAAAAATCTTGTTTAAAACAACTTAAAATGCGTTTGTCTCTAAACAATGTTTTTCCGGACCTCCCACAAGATTTCTCCAGAATCAGTGGGCCGATCCTTCTGAAGTTTACACCACGTATTCTACACATAGAAAATCACAAGATGATCCTCTATCAAGTTAAAATTTTGGTTTTTATTATTTTTTCACAAAAAAAAACAGTGAAAAATGAATACTTTTTTTCAGTTTTGTTTTATTTTTTCAAGATAAAATTAACAAAATTAGTTGAAAATCAACATTTTGGTGGTTCAATCCATAGTCACTATCATACCGAATCTAAAGCACTTCGATTTCTTCGTACCAGATAAGCCGTTGGCGAGAAATCGTGTGGGAGCCGAGTGGTCTCAAAATTACAGCGTTAGGCTGAGCAATGGATTGTGTATACAAAACTTGGAAAAAATAGATAAAAAAATTTGCTTTTGTATTTCAAAACTCTATTTATCATACCTATTCATTTTCATATTCATATCTTCCATAGCATCCTCATAAAAAATTCCGAAAGATAAGTCTTTTTTTTACCCAAGAAACTAGAGTACACCCTTAAGTGAGAAGACCAGATTTTTCAGTACAAAGTGTCAAAATAAGAATTAACTAAAGCGTTCGATTCACTCAAGTGAAATTTTTTTCATTATTTTAATAATTTAATTCTCATTGTCCAGATACTAGTGCCATTCCCTTAACTGTCCGATAACTGGTGGCTTCATGGTATACCCATGATACTTGTCCACTAACTGGATAATTCTCGTGTGAATTACTTTTTGGCCGTTTCTACCCAGGAAAAAATGTTCAGATCTGATCAGATCTAACTAGATCTGATCAGATCCACCCAAATCTGATCAGATCTGAACATTTTTTCCTGGGTATAGAAATGAAAATCAGTGTGCCTGAATTGGAGGAATAGCACAGACTTTGTTGGTGCCAAATTCTCCAGACAATGGTAACAACTATTTTGTGTGATACTGGCGTTTTTCTTCGATTCTAAAATCATATTTCTCTGGAAACATATATGGTCATTTTTAGCTGTATCACCATTTTCAGTACAGATATTACAACAATGTTCTTGGGACAGTGAAGAAATTTGCAGTATTGGAAAAAATAAAGAGTAAATGTGAAGGAGATGGAAAATATATTACTCTTCAGTTAATGCAGTTAACTTCTATTACTGTAATTGCATGATCGAATCAAGAAGAACAAAATGTTCCTTATTATCAAATAGTAATGAAATAATTGCAGAATGTCAAGCATTTTTGTAATCATTTATGGTAAAACTTCGTTGTCTTTCAATTCATAAAAAAATTGATAAAAATAAGAATCAAAACAGCAAAGATATTGATAACAACAATATTTACACAGGTTCCCCTTCTTCACATTGTCTCACGTGATGCAGTTTTTTCTATAAATTCCTGGATGAGTTCAGAAGGCTTTTGACGCTCGAGCATTCTCGATAACCAAATTCTCGATTAATGCAATCATCCTTAATCCTGTTTATGCAGTTTTTCATGTGACAATAACTCAAAATTGATAAATATTTCTATGCAAATAAGGTGATTAGAATCGGAGTAATTAGACATATCAATTATGAAGACATTGAAGAAGAAAAATTCATCAGGACAAAGTACCACGTGGTATAATACAAAATTATTTTACGTGAATGAAAAACCACTGAAATTTTATCTCAAAGGATACAATAAAATGGAATTTCGTAGGATAACGACGATTATTGAAGTTTGTATTGAATTCATGAGAATTGAAGGGGAATTCATAGTTCTAAAGATGTTTTATCAATATTTCAGGCCTATGGAGGAAAATTATCAGAACCTACAGGAGACACTATTATTTTTACGGAACAGGATCATCGTATTGGAATTCATCAATGCTACTATGTGAAATATCTCCAAGACTGTATAGTAGCAAATCAACTTCTGGACCTGAAAAAATACAAGTAAGTTTCTTCCACTCAAGGAGTTTCGGGAGTTATCTCCAAAATATGGAATCATTCTGAAAATCATACAGGACGTTCCTAATTATTATATAGTATTTTTTTCAATATTTTCATGTATTTTGTTTCAGAGTAATTAACAGTCAAAATTGCATTTTATACATGGGCTCTTATGCATCAAACCTGGTTTAGCATCGATCTGCGCTATCAACTTAGGTGGTAACAAAGGTCTCAGGCTATGACAGATTTTATGCATAAGAGCCCATGTATAAAATGCAATTTTGACTGTCAATTAGTCTGAAACAAAATACATGTAAATTTTGAAAAAAAAAATACCTAATAATGATGACATTAGGAACGTCCTGTATGATTCTCAAAATGATTCCATATTTTGAAGATAACTCCCCGAACTCCTTAACGAATTGTGAAAGATGCAATTTTGACTGGCAATTAGTCTGAAACAAAATACATGAAAATTTTGAAAAAAATACTACATAATAATGATGACATTAGGAACATCCTGTATGATTCTTAAAATGATTCCATATTTTGGAGATAACTCCCCAAACTTCTTAAACTCACTTGTATTCACGTTTTTTTCCCGTGCTATTTATAATTCCCTTTTATGCTCATAAAAAAGGCTTCCGTTGAATACAAATCATTACACAGTTAAAAAAGAGAGCAAAAGTCATGCACAAATGCAAGAAAAATCAGAGAGAGGATCTGGAGAATTTGAAGGAATAAACACTGAAAATCGTAAAAAATCTGGAAGACACTACAGTAAAGAGGAGGATCGTAAAATAATGGAGTATATTATTAGTAGAAAAAAAATTGCTCAAACTGGATCTCTGTATTTTTGGATGGAAGTCGTAGCCGATGATATTGTCGATCGAACTCTACATTCTCTAATGGATCACTTCAGGCGAAAACTGATATATAAGTACAAGCAGTTTACTTGCGATCCGGCTGCTTGTGGAAAATTCGAGGAGATCCTGGAAAAACGTGGAGGATCAATAAAGGAAAATGCTGCTACTCGTCAAAAGCACTGGTACGAATCGACGCTTCTATTTGATTTTAAAAAAACTGTAATTGATATGAGAATTTTGTAAAGTTTGATTCTTTTGACAGTAAAATCCAATGGAGCCACGAAGAGAATCAAGTTATGATGGACTACATCGTGAAAAATAATTTAATCAATCGAATGAGAGGCCGAACCGTTTGCCGCGAAATCATGGAAAAAGTAAGATATACATGGTTTATTTCGGGAAAATTCATTTATTTATTCATGAACGCCCTTGGAAATGATCTTTTTTATATATATTATTGCAATGATATTAATTAATTATGTCTTAGGCAGGACTGAAGAATGGACGTTCAGTATTCAGTGTGCAGAATCAGATTCACAAGCTCCTCCATAGTGGATATCAAGAATATATCACTAATCCCGAAGCGTTAAAAAAAATCACAGCAATTCATGAGAAAATGTGCAAATAGTGCAATTCGCTGTTATGATTTATTATTTTATGAACGATAACCTTCATTTTTATTAAATTACATTATAGGGTGAGTTGACCAGTGTTCGAACTCGCCCAGTGATCGAACTATTTAACGTATATATCTTAGAAATAATGAGTAATTCAACGAAATATGATTTTTCTAATCTCCAAAAGACAATATAATGTGCATCAACTCAAATAAACGCCTATGAAACTATTAAATGTATCAGTAATTATCAAATTTCTTGTGTTCGATCACTGGTGTCTGACAAGTCTTATCCGTTCGACCACTGGACCACTCATCCTATTCATGTGATAGAGAGTGAGATATTCTAGCGATTGTGTTTTAAATTCAGGATAATATCTCGTGGTTAATATTACTATCTTCAATTATTCTGGAATGGTTCATTCTTTTATTCTGTTGTTAATTACCTATACACGCATGACAGTTGTTCACTATCAGGAGAATTTTCCTGTGAGTTAAGTTTGTGTCGTTTTCAGAGAAATGAAAATCATGCCCAAATTTGAGAGAGGGCACAGAATCTATTGTTACCAAGCTCTGCAAATGTTGTTACTCTATTCGATACTGAAAATTTTTTTCAATTATAACACAATATCATCATCGAAAACGTGCAATTGCAGAATGAACAAACGTTTGAAGCGTAATATACTCATTTTCTGGAAATTTTCATTGCCGTAATATCATAATGGAATAAAGTAGAATAAAATGTTCTTTTAATTACAAAATAGTGATTAAATAGTTGCAGCACATGTAGCATTCTCGTGTGATTATTTATCGTAAAACTTTGTTATTTCTCGATTTACAGAAAGATTTACAGAAATGAGAATTATCAAGACAAAGAAATTACAGTATACTTTCGATATAAGGCCCTTTTCTTTGATGCAAGCTCAGATGATGTCCTCACCATGCTCCTGGATTTAGTCTCTTGCTAGCACTCTAGAATACGTGCAAAACGTTGGCAATATTACCACCAAACAATCGGGTTCAAAAATCGAAAATTATAATTTTTTTTTTTTTTGAAAGTTATAATAGTATTCAATTTATTGAACAGGTACATTTTTGACAGAACCTCTTACTCAGAGAAAATTTTTTTCTTAATTTAAGAATGTGCAGTCACTTAATTTAAGAATGGCAGGTCACTTAAATTAAGTGACTTTTCTCACTCAAATCAAGTGACTTTTCTCACTTAAATCAAGTAACTTTTTCTTTCTTAATTTAAGAAAGTAAAAATCACTTAAATTAAGTGACTTTTCTCACTTAAATCAAGTAACTTTTTCTTTCTTAATTTAAGAAAGTAAAACTCACTTAAATTAAGTGACTTTTCTCACTTAAGTCAAGTGACTTTTCTCACTTAAATCAAGTAACTTTTTCTTTCTCAATTTAAGAAAGTAAAAGTCACTTAAATTAAGTGACTTTTCTCACTTAAATCAAGTGACGTTTTCTTTCTTAATTTAAGAAAGTAAAACTCACTTAAATTAAGTGACTTTTCTCAGTTAAGTCAAGTGACTTTTCTCACTTAAATCAAGTAACTTTTTCTTTCTTAATTTAAGAAAGTAAAAGTCACTTAAATTAAGTGACTTTTCTCACTTAAATCAAGTGACCTGCACATTCTTAAATTAAGAAAGCATTTTTCTCTGTGTTTATGCATTAAACGTAAATTTAATTTAAAGGCGAAGGATTAGGTGATTCTGAGAGAATGTTTTTTGCTGTCAAACTTGACTACTTGAGTAACTGATTGAAGCTCAATCAAATTAGATGTGATAGACTCTGGAGTTGAAAGTTCCGAGCAATTTGCTGAGAAGCTCAGTGCATTATTCTTGAACATTTCATGCGATTTGGGTAAAAAAAAGAAAATAAAACAAAAAAACACGGAAAGAAATTGATCCCTATAGTCCGCAGAATGCAGACAAATCGGTTCCACACGTTCGATATAGGCCAGCTCACTGGTCTGTAGTGGGGGAAGCCTATTTCTCGGAAATTCTTCTCCTAGAGTCCGGTGAGTGGCACTATATAGTCGTAGGGTAACATGACCAATAGATGGACGGTTAAGGAAATATTAGAATTCATTAATTGATATGAAATAGGCAAATCACGTTAAAGAGTTGCAGAGAAGAATGATGTGCAGGAAAATATAAAGTGAATCGACTAAAAATCAATTAAACTGGAATAATGTAGAAATAATTAAGGAAAATCAAAGAAAAACTGGAAGATAACGTGAACCCCCAATAGATGGACAGCTGCATATTTGCAGTGGCATGATTTTAAAATGCGATCAATCGATATGTAATGAATAGTTTATAAATCTATATGAATGTAATAATCAGAAATTGAAGTGAAAAGTATAAGAATCATTTATTTATCAATGAAAATCTTCGATAATAGAAATCGTCCATCTTCTGATCAGTGTTCATCTATTGGTCGTGTGACCCTACTGAGGAAAGCTGTGACACGGGGAACGTTGAGAGTTAGGTTCCCCCACCACTATGTTTTCCCATACGAGTCCGGCTCCCCCACCACGATACGAGAGCATGTCAAAGCTTTCCTTAGTACGACTATATATCAAAAATCGACTAAAATAAGTATAATATTTACAAAGGCTCCCCCTTCTCCACATTGTCTCACGTGATCAAACTTTTTTCGCACATTTCTGGACGAGTTCAGAAGGTTTTCAACACTTCAACAAACACGATAACCAAATTCACGATTGATTCAATTATCATAAATTCTCTTGTGCAATTTTCGATGTAAGATCATTGAAGATTAATATTTGTTGCTCTGTAAAGTAATAAAATTCAAAAAAATTAGAAATATTAGTTATGAATGGATTAAGAAAGAGAAATTCATTGAATCAAAATTTGATAAACACGTGGTACAATGGAAAATTATTCCATGTAAATGAAAAACCATTGAAATTTTATCTTCAAGGATGCAACAACTCAGAATTTTGTAGTATAACGCAGATCGTCCAAGTATGTAATTAATGCATAAAATTTAAAGAGAAATTCATAGTTTTTAATGGATTCTATCGATATTTTAGGCTTATGGAGGAAAATTGTCAGAACCTGCTGAAGATACCATTATTTTTACTGAACAGGATAATCCTATTGGAATTAATCAATGCTATCACGTAAAATATTTCCGAGATTGTATAGTAGCAAATCAACTTCTAGATTTGGAAAAATACAAGTAAGTTCCTTCCATTTGAATTCATCCGTATTCGTATTTTTCATTCGTATTATTCATAATTCGTTCTTATGCTTTAAATAAGGCTTCCGTTGTCTGCAAATCATTGCAAAGTTGACGAGGACTGTCCAAATCATGAAGAAGTGAGACTAAAATCGAGGGGAACAAATATCAGAAAACCTAAAACCGATTCCTCTAAATTTGTGAAACTTGAGGAATTGAACACTAACAATCGTAAGGGATGTATTAAAAAACCGTACAGTGAAGACGAGGATCGTAAAATAATGAAGTACATTATTCGAAAAAAATTAATTGCTCGAACTGGATCTCTGTCTTTTTGGAAGGAAATGGTAGCTGATGATATTGTCAATCGAAGTCCACACTCTTTAAGGGATCACTTCCGGAGAAAACTGATCTATGAGTACGAGCAGTATACTAGTAATGCTGCTGCTCGTAAAGAATTCAAGGAGCTTCTCGAAAAACATGAAAAATCGACAACAAATTGTTATCAGCCGCCTTATAAAATACCCTTGTACGTTTCGAAGCTTCTATTCAAGTAATAGCTATCAGGCTTCCATTAATTGTAGCCATTTGGAAACAGCTACAATTAGAGTAAAGATTTTCAAAAGTTTCTTTTCTTTCACACTAGAAATAGCAAATATCTGACAATTTTTAGATTTTTCCTTCTTTCAGCAAATAAATTATTTTTAAAAAATGAAAAATTTGCACCTATCGAAAAATTCAAAAACTATAAGTGTAAATTTTGTGAATATTTTAAAAAAATGATTGATTTGCTAAGAAAAAATTTCCAAAAAATTGTCACATGTCTGCTGATTCTATCAACATTCTTTTCTTCAACAGTGTCAAGTGGAGCGATGAGGAGAATCAAAGCATTATGGACTATATCGTGAAGAATAAGTTATACTACCGAATGAAGGGCAGAGCCATTTGCTGCGAAATCATTGAAAAAGTAAGATGTGCATAGTTTATTTTGGAAAGTATTATTTTTGTTGTGAGACATATTAATGATGTTAATTAATAATGTACTAGGCAGGATTGAAAAATAAGCGTTCAGTATACAGCGTGCAGAGTCAAATTCGCAAGCTTCTTTATTGGGGATATCAGGATTATATTACTGATCCCCAAGCACTGAGAGAAATCGCCGCAATTCAAAATAAATTGAAATAAGAGTAAGATACTTCGTTATCATTATCTGTCATTGTTTATCATACATTCATCGAATCACATCATATTGATTCAATAGAGAGTGAAATATTTCAGCGATTTTGTTTTAAGCTCAAGAATAGATCTCCTGGTGAATATTGCTGTCTCTCATTCGCCCGGGATGTTTCATTCTCTCTCATTCCACTGTTAATTACATACGTATGAAATTTGTTCGCTAACTGAATGATTACTACGGTAAATTAAATTTTTGCGGTTTCCATAGGGATAAGGATCGCTGCCCCCAATTGGAGAGATGAAACAGACGCTACTATCACCAAATTCTTCCCACATCATTTTCCAAGTTACTGGAGTTTTTATTCAATCATAAAATCATATTATCAACGAAAAGATGAAATTCTAGAACAAATGAACGGTTGAGGCGTTATATGCTCATTTTAGAGTGGATCTTCACCTGCAATACAGACTCAATTTGTTATTGATGTTCTCCAATTTTCCAGAAGCTTCCTGAATCCTTCGCAAGCAGCATTATTGGTAGTATACTGCTTGTACTTGTACATCAGTTTTTTCCTGAAGTGATCTCTTAGAGATAGTAGAGTTCGATTGATAATATTATTAGCTGTGATTCACACCCAAGAGTACAGAGATCCAGTTTGAGTAATTAATTTTTTCTAAATAATTTACTTCATTATTTCATCATTCTCCTCTTCACAGGAGTGTCTCAGGTTTTTTATTACTATTCTCAGTGTTTCATGCCTCAAATCTTTTATATCTCTGCCTTCATTAGGTCAAGGATTCTAAAGCAACGTATCGTAAAAAAAATACAGCGTTGTAAAAAATTCAGAGAAGAATTGAAGTGAAGGAGATGGAAAATATATATCATACTCTTTAGTTATGAAGAAAACGTGTATCACTATAATAGCATGATCGAATGCAGTAGATAAGGAGGTTTTTCTTATTATTGAATAATAATAGACTGATTTTAACATATGATGCTTTTTTGTGATCATATATTGTAAAAATTTGTTAACAGAAAGCAAGAAGATTGATGAGACTGATGTTCACAAAGACTCCTTCTGCTTCACATTTTCCCACTTGATTCAGTTTTTTCTTGCACATTTCTGGACGAGTTCAGAAGGCTCCTAACACTTGAGTCATCTTAAGAACCAAATTTCCGATCGATTTAATTATTTTAAATTCTGTTTTTGCAGTTTTTCATTGTGAAAATGGATTGGAGATCGATATATCTCTATTTATTGTCAAACTAGCCAAAGAGGAATCTTCTGATGCTGAACCGAAGAAGAAATTTACATGTTATAGCACAGGAGCCAAATATTTCCGAAGATCCCTCTCTGGTCAGTCAGGTCATTAGATTCCGAATGATCAGGAATATCAATTATGAAGAGATGAATGAAAAAAAAAAATTATGAAGAGATCGAAGGACAGAAATTCATGAAAATAAAGTGTAATAGCCACGTAGTACAATGCGGAATTGTTCCACAAAAATGGAAAACCACTGAAATTTCATTGCAAAGGATACAATAGAGTGGCGTTTGCTTTGAAGACATCAGAAAAGTAAGATGTTCATTTTTTATAAGTATAGAACATTCTTCTCATTATGGGGTACATGAATTATGTTGATTAATATTGCTTTAGGCAAAACTGAGAGATCAGCGTTTAACATACAGTGTACAGAATCAAATTCGCGAGCTTCTTCGTAGGGGATATTAGGGATATATCATTGAATTCCTAAGAATTGAGAAAAATCGCGGTAATTAAAGAGAATAAATGACATTCAAGCAATTTGTTATAATTATTTATTATTTTGTGAATGATACATTGGTTAACAAAATAACATCCTATTAGGGTAATGAAGGGTGAGACATTTCAGATTGGAACATCACGGAATGAACAAAAAAAGTCTCTTGACGATTTTTCCTAAGCTTACTAGTTCGCGGAATATTTGGAAAAGAATCAAAGAATTTCTCGACTGGTCTGCTTCTCCACTTCACCCGCTTGCCCTCATAACTAGATTTATTTTTGTTTCTCTAGAGTTAAATTAATCTTAGGATGAAATTCTATGAAATATTTCAGATCACAAAAATAGAATTTTTGTGGAAAGATCCGTTGAAGAAATAAAAACGCATGAGAATGTTTAAAATTCTTAAATATCATCATAATAAGGGAAACACCACAAATAATCAATTATCTTTACACAGCTCTTTCTCTCTCTCGCTCTCTTATCTGTGTAGGGAACTAGGCTTTCTCAATAACCATAAGGTCAATTCTAGCAATGGGTGATATTAGAATCTCGCTTAATGCCGTAAAGTTCATCGCTATAATCTGTCTGTACCTTAAAGCTAAGATGTTTTTGTCGCAGGCCATGGTGAAAAATTTGTCGAACATTGTTTATGAAAAGTCTGTCCAGATCAGGAATATTGGAGAGCTCCAGTTTTTCAAGATTTGAAGAATTTGTAATTAGTTGAATGAGTCCATCCTCTTCGAGGACGCCCGTACAATATTCGAAATTTAAATCCCTAACATTCTTGAGATACATCACATCGCGATTGTTCACATTCTTGAAATGCTCAGAAGAGAGAACTTCAAGCGATAGCATTGTCCCTAAATATTTAAAGCACTCACTTGTCATGCTGGATATGCTTGAAAATGTAATGAAATTTATCCAATGTAATATTTGTTATTATCTCTAAAGGAAAATTTATAACTTACCAGTCAAAATAATTTTCTTCATTTTGACACAGTGTCTGGCAATTTGACGAATATGTTTATTTCTTACATTACAGATATTGTCAGTCAAAATGAGCTCTTGCAAATTTGTGAAGCTCTGGATCCTCTCAATGAAATCGATGGGAATACGACAATTCTGAATGTTCAATTTCTCGAGCCCTTTCAAGCTCTCTTCCCCTTGACCCATCACGTCATCGCCGATGTCGATGGCCATCAGATCCAGTTCTCTTAAATGTGGGTATTGATCTGGATTCTGCAATGATCTATGAATTTTGTAGTAGAGCGATGAAAGAGGAAAAATCTATTTTTTCGTGTTAGAATTGATTTCTATTCCAGATTTTCCTAATAAATTTATCCTGTAGCTCTGATTATTAAAAGTATGAAAGATTTCGAAAACTTATATCAAATGTTATCAATGACAATTGAATTACTCACGAATGGCATTACTTCTTCATTGAAATTCATAATCTCCAATCGCTGTAGAGTTATTCCATTTGCCACATTGAAATCATCAGTCTCGTACAATTCAAGATCTTCAAAAATTTTTAGATCAACTAAATTCTTCGCTTTTTTCAAAATTTCCCTCAAACTATACATCGCAAGTTGAATTTGCCTGTCTTCGGAATCAAACTCAGTCAAAATCCGAATATACTTCAATTTATCCAATTTACAGAATTGGATTACCATTGACAGAATTTGATACTGTTTTGATGAGATACAAATTTCCAATTCCTCCCAAAAGCGACCACATCGTTGGAGAATTAAATGAGTTTTATTATTCGAGTCTGAAGAATTAATCGTTAATCTTTTAATGTCAGGCCATCCTCCCTGATCAATGATGCGCCAACGATTGCTAACTGAAAAACAATAAATGTATAAAAATTCAAACATTGAACAAGAGTACACATGAGTAGACAAATTGTATACTGCTGATCGAACGCATGGGATTCGATAAATAACTCGATCAGATAATGAACATTAGAGACTCCTACAAATTTTCATTTGATTTCATGAATTTTACGAAAGCTGAGATATTCATAAAATGATTTTTTTTGATAATTCACATGAAATGTAGAAAATAGACATTTCAATGAAACGGCTACAGATGGAATGTTTTCACCAATATCATCGAAAAGCTGGAGAATTTTTTGAAGAAAACCACGTGTTAAATGGTTTTTTGTTTAATCATACTTTTTTGAGTGCGAATCGGAGATGAAACTCTTTCTAGATTCGAAAAATCACACCTTTCCGATGATATCTTTGACTCCATTCGTCATATCGACCTGGAACCATTCTCCAATGAAAAGTAAGATCATTTCCTATGGATTCTGCGGATTTCTGTGGTTCTACGAATATCCAAATTAGCTCAAGGGCTGCGCATGAGCGTAGCACTTACTCTTCTTCGTTTCTGAGGCAATGATATCATTTTCAGAAAAGAATATTCTTTCTTCCAAATCACAAAAATCGATGGCCAATCATCTCACCTTTCATTTAGAATCGATCCTAAGTCACTGCGACAAATAGAACTGCAGATATGCCCAAGAAAATTGTTTTTTTTTTTAATTGATAAACCATTAGAAAGTCTGAATTTTCAACTGAAAAAAGTAAAATTTTCAACAACGAATTGTGACACATCTTTTCAGTGGATATTTCCTCGAACTTTCAATGGAATCACAAGAAAAATCGATGTCAAATATTTTTCACTCATTACGGGCAATTTTCATAATATAAAGTATCAAAAATAAAATATGTTCGTTTAAGGAGTTTGGGGAGTTATCTCCAAAATATGGAATCATTTTAAGAATCATACAGGACGTTCCTAATGTCATCATTATTATGTAGTATTTTTTTCAAAATTTTCATGTATTTTGTTTCAGACTAATTAACAGTCAAAATTGCATCTTTCACAATTCGTTAAGGAGTTCGGGGAGTTATCTCCAAAATATGGAATCATTTTGAGAATCATACAGGACGTTCCTAATGTCATCATTATTAGGTAGTATTTTTTTTTCAAAATTTTCATGTATTTTGTTTCAGACTAATTGACAGTCAAAATTGCATTTTATACATGGGCTCTTATGCATAAAATCTGTCATAGCCTGAGACCTTTGTTACCACCTAATTTGATAGCGCAGATCGATGCTAAACCAGGTTTGATGCATAAGAGCTCATGTATAAAATGCAATTTTGACTGTTAATTAGTCTGAAACAAAATACATGAAAATTTTGAAAAAAATACTATAGGGGAAGGTGGGGCAAAATGGACATTGTAATGAAACAGTTGGAGATAGATTTTTTCCGATGATTCGATTGAAAAGCTGAGAAAATTTTAGGCAGATAACAAATGCCAGAATTGATTTTTTTCAATTTTTTGAGAATTTGATTTTTTGGGCATTTTTGAGGGTAAAAGCCTTTTGATTTTCGAAAAAATTCCTTTTTTTTTTTAATATCTCCGGTTCTATTGGTCGTAGCGACATAAGACCGATCTCAAATGTAAGATGAGATCATTTCCCATCGATTTATGGGGTTTTGAATTGAAAAATATCGATTTTTCAGATAGTTATGGAGACTTTTGTGAAAAATTCATGATCATCGGTTTTTGCCCTATAACTATGTAAAAAATCGATATTTTCGAACCCAAAACACCGTGAATCGATGGGAAATGATTTCACCTTTCATTTAAAATCGGTCTCAGGTCACTACGACCAATTGAACCAGAGATATTCCCAAAAAACTGAATTTTCTGAAAAATCGAAAAGCTCTTACCCCTCAAAAATGCCAGAAAAAATCGAATTCTAAAAAAATTGAAAAAATTAATTCTGGCACATGTTTCTCGACTAAAATTTCCTCAGCTTTTCGATGGAATCATTAAAAAAAATCCATCTCCAATATTTTCATTCATTTAAAGATTTTTTCATAATATATGCATAAAAACTCAAATGTGTCCATTTTATCCCTTATGTCCATATTGCCCCAGCTTCCCCTATAATAATAATGACATTAGGAACGTCCTGTATGATTTTCAGAATGATTCCATATTTTGGAGATAATTCCCCAAACTCATTAATCTCTATATCCTTTCTACCTCACTTTCTTCTATGATGTTACTCCCAGAATACCTTTTTCAACTTCGAGTCGCTCCCAAATTGGTAAAAATGAGAATATATGTTGTAAATACTCATCGGGGAGTTCATTAATCAGATCTTCCATTATTTCATCTGTCTTAAACACGATTGAAGAAAAAATTTACAACTGAAATATATCGGGACTTCCACAACCATATGAATCAACAAGAATGCCTCAGCAGGTTGATTCTTTTGTTTTTTTCTTCCTTTTTGCCTAGACTCCCTATTGGGAGTATGTGCCATAGGTTGATTTTTTTTTGTGTATACATAAACAATGGATGGGTCCAAAAGGATTTTCATGGGGGTTGGGATCCCTCTCCAGAGCAGGGCTACCAGTAGAGCCAACCTATATTATACCGCTTGGTCTCTGAAATTATACAAAACCAGATCTCATTATACAAGCACCGAAACCGTTGAAAAAAACTTTGTAATAAATATAGTTATTAATTTTTCATTGCTGTGACTTACGATGAATGGGGAGAAGATTAAATACTCAAAATCTGTTGATTTCTATCAATTTTAAGTCTTCAATCTTGCCTGACGGGACAAGGTTGTTACTTTGGCGGTAAAATTTAAATCTAGAGAAGAAATGAAAATTCTATATTTGTAAAAAGTCATGTACACCCATAGACATTTACACACATAGACAATATTATTCGGTGCATCACGAGTTAAGGAGGAAAATGGAAATTTAGAATCGTTACAATAACTATAGACATATGACCATTTTCATTGTTTTACTTAATGCAAAAATGAGATCCAACACCAGGTAATAATTCAACAAAGGTTTCATTAGATGTTGAACAGTAACTTTCGTCTTCGATGCTCACTGCGCAGCAAGCGCTATTTCCGATTGGGGTAGATTCAAAAAAAGCGCGCACTTGTCACCAGCAATTGAAAAACATTTGATTTCTCACAAAAATTTCGCCAACAGTAGCAGACTAATGAAGAGAATACGATTTCCTTCGAATTTTTGTATCCAATTATACACAGACATGCGCTATACAAACAGGATACATGGGATACCCATATTATACACATTTTGTATCCAATTATACAATCTGGCAGCCCTGCTCCAGAGAGCGAAGCTATCGACCCGCCAATTTTCAAAATGACAAAACTTATATTTCAGCACATGTAAAAGTCAAACATAATGAGAAGCATGAATCCATATGTCTTGACATAAAATAAAATTTGATTTGAAACTAGTTATGGTCACTCTTGAATTAATTATTGGTAAGTTCAATATTTTTTTTTTAAATCTATCTTTTCTGGGTGATAATGAGAAACTCAATTAATCGATTTTTCCATTCTTCCTTGGAGAAAGCGTATCAATTTTGATCAGTAAAAGAGAGAATGAAGAATAGAATTTCCCTTCAACTGAAAAAAAGGTGACACGAAATTACTGGATGTAATTCGATAAATCGAATTTGATACAAGATATCGTATCGAAGAATCAACGTTTCAAAATGGTCGATCATCAAATTATGTTATTTTTATTATGAAATAGTAATTAAATAATTGCAGGATCCGGAGAATTCTTATGATCATTCGTAAGACCGTGTTATCTCTTGATTCACAGAAAAATTTACAGGTATATTTTGAAGACAAAAAAATTGCTGAAAATAATATTCACAAGGGCTCCCTCTTCTTCACCAACGCCCATGTGATCCCGTTTTTTTTGTACATCCCTGAACACTTACAGAAAGTTCGCGACATTTCTCACTAACGTACATAACCGAATTCACGTTCGATTAAATTATTTAAACTAATTTATTGTAATTATTTCTTTGATTACTTAGTTTCTTACGTGAAAATAATTTCGAATTGATATATATTTTTCTGCGAATGAGTTGATAGAATTAAAAATATTCATAGCATCATCAGAAATATCAATTATGACAAGAATGAAGAAAGGAGATTTATCAAGACAGAGTGCAATAGCTACGTGGTTTAAAACGAGATTATTTTATTTGAATGGAAAACCATTGAAATTTAGTCTCAAAGGATGCAAAGAATCGGAGTTTGGCAGGATAACAAAGATTGTTGAAGTATGCATTGAATTTGTAAAAATTGAAAAAAGATTCATAATTTTAAAGATATTTTATAAATATTTCAGGCCTATGGTGGAGAATTATCAGGACCTACTGGAGATACTATTGTTTTTACTGAACAGGATGATCCTGTTGAAATTTGTGGATGCTATCATCTGAGTTTTCTACGAGATTGTATACTAGCAAATCAACTTCTAGATTTGGAAAGATACAAGTAAGTTCTTTCTATTTGAATTGACTCATACTTATTTTTTTTTGCGTGTTATTCATAATTTGCTTTTCTCCTCTACACAAGGCTTCCTTTGGATGAGAATCGTAACAAAGTTAAAGAGGAAAGCAGAAAACATGTAAGATTTACCGAACAATTGGAGGGAATAAATATCCCTAAACCTAAACCTCATAGCAATAAGTCTGGAGAATCCGAGAAATTGAATACTAAAAATCCTAAAAAATCTGGAAGATGCTACAGTGAAGAGGAGGATCATAAAATAATGGAGTATATTATTGGCAAAAAATTAATTGCTCGAGCTGCATCTCTTCATTCTTGGAAAGAAATTGCAGCTGATAATAATGTCAATCGAACTCCATTGGCTCTAAGAAATCACTTCAGGAAAAAACTGATACACGAGTACAAGCAGTATACTAGCGATGTTGGTGCTTGTAAAGAATTTAAGAAGCTCGTGAAAAAATGGGGAATATCATCAACAAATGATGATCCATCTGTTCATCAAAAACGCTGGTACGAATTAATTAATTAAGGCTTCTATTCAATTGAGAATACCTATAATTGAAGTACGAATTTCAGAAAGTTTATGTTCTTTAACAGTTACATTAAATGGAGTGATGAAGAGAATCAACTCATGATGGACTACATCGTTCAGAATAATTTATTCGATCAGATGAAGAGCTCAGCCGTTTCCGCCGAAATCATCGAGAAAGTAAGATATACATGTTTTATTTATGAAAGCTGATTTTGTAATTGTGGAGTATATTAGTGCAATTATCTTTATTACTAATTGTTTAGGTGGCACTGAAGAATAAACGTTCAATACTTAGTGTGCAAACTCAGATTCACAGGCTTCTTCGTGGGAAATATCAGAAATATATCACTGATAGTCAAGCATTGAGAAGAATCGCCGCGATTCGAAATAAAAAGTACAAATGAAGCAATTCTTTATTATCACATGTCATTTTGTGAACAATGCATGTATCGAATAGAATTATGGCAATGTAATAAAGAGTGAGATATTGCAGCGGTTGTGTTTTGAGTTCATGGAAATATCTCGTAATGAATATTGCTGCTTCCAATTCTTTTTCATTCCGTTGTTAATTGTTGATGCATGATATTTGTTTATTAACTGGATAATTTTCCTGCGAATCACGTATTTGCTGTTTGTATAGAAATAGAAATTAGTGTGTCCGAATTGAAGAGATGGCACAGGCTCTATGGTTACCAAATTCTGCACACGCTATTATTCCCTTTAATTGAAACAGGTGAAACGGAACTATCGAATGGGATTCAGAATATTCCATCTATTAAGAAATGCATTGATTGATAGATGTGATAATATTGAGAATGATTGATCAGGAGTTGATGGGATATTTTTTTTCGAAAAAATCGATTCGTTGATTAATTTTCTATCTATAAGAAATATTCGTTTGCATAATGATTGCGTAATGAGATTCACAGTTGAGATTTACGAATTGACAAGGAATTTGATAAGGATCATAATGAATATCAGTCTCAGTATCAAAGGAAATGTATTCAATGTCATAATTGGCATATGTAATAACGAAAAATTTAGATTTTAAAGCAACATTTCCGTTTCCGTGCTCTTCAATGGATTCGCTAACACAGTCAAAAATGTTTGCACATGATATTTTTTCGCCATAGTTAGAGCCAATCTGCACGCGATAAGAATAACTGCTGTTCAGTTGAAACTTCTTCTCACATACAGAAGAGGAATAGTGAAAATTAATTCGATAGCGAAGATTTGAAGGGGCAGAGATCGATTTCCTTATTTAATAGTTTATTAAAGATCCTCGGAAATTGAAAGAGATTGCGAAATTTTTATTTTCCTATCAAGAGGAATTCAGCAAAAAATTGTACTATGTTGCTGAAATTCTCCTGAATGAAATGTTCTACCCATGAATATGCGGATTGCGAGTATTAAAATCTCGAAAAAAAATTGATATTTTTTGCTTGAGATTATTACAGATTTTGAAACAGCTACAGTTCGTTATTTTTTCTTCAACCTATGTTTGGCAGCTGAGTCTCAGTCGAGTTAAAAATTGAATTGACTGCATTTCGACCATAAAACGACGTTTCAACTACCGGATTTCAACCATAAAACGACGTTAAATCTACCGGGTTTCGACCATAAAACGACTGCTTACACAGAGAAAAATGTTTTCTTAATTTAAGAATGTGCAGTCACTTAATTTAAGAATGTGCAGGTCACTCAAATTAAGAAAGAAAAGTCACTTGACTTAAGTGAGAAAACTCACTTGATTTAAGTGAGTTTTACTTTCTTGAATTAAGAAAGAAAAAGTCACTTAATTTAAGTGACTTTTACTTTCTTAAATTAAGGAAGAAAAAGTCACTTGATTTAAGTGAGAAAAGTCACTTAATTTAAGTGACTTTTACTTTCTTAAATTAAGAAAGGAAAAGTTACTTGATTCAAGTGAGAAAAGCCACTTGGTGAGAAAAGTCACTTAATTTAAATGACCTGCCATTCTTAAATTAAGTGACTGCACATTCTTAAATTAAGAAAACATTTTTTTCTGTGTAGTCACCACCAATTCACCATCTCAAGTCGGTGCGAGAATGAAACAAGCACACCCATTATTGACCGTGAATCGACTCTGCTTCGACTGCAAAAAAAACGTCGATTGATGGTAAAGTGAATCGACCATCTTTTCACTGAAACTTCATCGTCACTACAAAACCGCAAGGGTGAATAAACTTTTTATTAAAAAAAAAAAAACAATATTTATGTATGGACCACCGAATTTTTTCCATGCGAATGACATCGATGCTTCTTATTTTCACCATCAGAGGGTTAATAGAAAAGGAGAGAGAGGGAGAAGTGGCTCATTCACTCTAGTCGTGTCGAACAGAACAGTGAAATACTCGTCCTTGTATTAATTATTAATTATGGCAGAAACAAATAATGAGGAAAGTTCAAATAATTGCATCAGTCACATGACAATTGATGCTCTGCCTCCTGAAATTCTGCATATGATTCTTCAGCGTCTTCCATCAAATGAGAGACTTCGTGCAGAAAGAGGTATTAACTGTTTTTTAATGAAAGAATCAATGTGCCTGAAATTTGGTAGCAAATATTATTTAGTGAAATCATTTATTCATTCACCCTGGGATATCCCAGAACACAACTTACTGCAGAATTTTTTGTTTTTTGAGGATTGCAAAATAATCAATCTAAAATTGTTGAGGAATCGTTGAACTATTTTTTTGTAGGATGAATGTTGATACAGATAATTTTCTTATATGAATGAGGTTCTACGATTTTCTAATTCATAATGTTTTTTACCTCAAAAACAAAAAAATCACGTGACAATTATGAAAAACAGGATGATTGGTATTTTTTGCGGTATCATCCTATGAAATTTACACAATGTTCCGATTATTTTTGCTTTTTACCACATCAAGTAGAACATTGAACCGGGAACCATTTTGTTAATTCAGTAGTGAAGAGGTAAAACAGGATAAATCGACTTATCTTCAAGGTCATTTCGAAGGAAATATCTCAGAAATTAAGCGAGATAAGGTGATATTACTCATCTGTTTTTGTAGAGAATTTCAAGAGTTACAAAAAAGTTTCAGGGCAAAATTGCTCTCTCTCGGTTATTTTCTAAGGTATTTTGAGAAAACTTAATGAGAAAAAAAAGACTTATCTTGTTTTACTTCTTCACTACTGAATTGATTATGGCAAGAAGAAAAAGTAAGAAAAGTTCTGAAAGCAACAACAGGATTGATGCTCTGCCCACTAAACTCTTACTCAAAATTATCTAAATTTTTCTAACAAATAAAAGACTTCATGCAGAAAGAGGTATTGTGTATTTCAATGAAAAACAAGCAGGCGTTCGACGCTGCGTTAGTCGATATTGCTTCGACGTCATTCATTGAATCGCTGTTTCTTCCTTTCAATTTCTGCTAATGAATTTGCAGAATGCTTCCGAATGGTTCTCTCTGAATTTTCTCTATTATCTCTTTTTCTTTTTCTGTTATAATGCATTAAAGTATAAGATAACATGATTGGGATTTATTAAATTCAATTATTTTCAAATCATACAAAATTTTACATAAAAAATCACTTTTTCACTTTTAATGTTCCCTTTTGAGTACAGTTTCTGATCGTCTTACGAAGGTGAGTAGAGGCTTATTTGAAAGAGAAAAATGTGTTCTTTCAGAAAACCAAATAAAAGGTAGGGGTGTACGTTCAAAAAAATTGAGAAAAATGGAATTTTTTTGATTTTTTTTGGAAATATTGAGAAGAAAATACATTTTTCAATGTAATAAGCGGAGAAGTTCATCCAAAAATTGAAGATTTGTTCAGCTCATGAAGACAAATTGTTTCAGCTCCGTCCCCATGAAATCGGATGAGTAGTTTGGAAGACATAGCCTATTTTCGGAAAAACTTCAATCCAACATATCTCGAGAACCGTTCCGCCGATATGACTCAGATCCAATTCCACCTGTCTTTATCAGAATCTACTTATCCAGAAAAAATTTCAAGTCTTTAAGTCAATTATTCATTGAGCTATAGTCATAAAACCGAGTTTTTGAAAAAAAGCACAAAAAAATTAATTACTCATAGAATAATGGGACCAAATTCATAAAATATAATTATGTTGATTATCGGTCCTTATGGTCACTGCCAAAGTTGGGAGGTCGGTCATCTTTTCAACTCAAGACATGCAGTGGGTGGAGAAAAAATTACGAAAGGCTGATGAAACTGAATCGATTATAATTAGAATTTTCTCAAAGGAAATTTCAATTTTAGCTAAGAATTGAATTACGTGGATGGCCGTCATACTTGTAGTTCTAACAATAATCGTAATCCAATATCCCTAATCATTATTTTACTAAATTTCGTCTTTGATACCGAATGTACGAGATGATAACTTTCAGCATCCTTGCATGATCGGTACAAGCTCAACATTCTTAATCCTCAATTATAAAAAGTCAAAACTCCAATTAAATTCCAGAACTTGTTTAATGAATTATATTGATAATAGTTTGCAGGCGATGGAGACACACGGCACAAAGAGCATGGACAGATATAAAAGTAATAGAAATGATGAATTCCACGACATTGAATGCCTACGCCAAGACCACAGACTTTGTAAATCTGCATGATTTCGCTGGAATCGTTAAGGATACACTTTATATTGCTACTAATGATGAAAAAATAATCGATTGTTTAGTATCAAAAGTTAGATTCAGCATTGAAACTGTCAACCATGATTATTTTAAAAATGAGGCATTTGAACCAATACTGCGAAGCGTTGCTAAATACTGTCGCAATATCAAGTCTATTTGCTTGACTGGAGTCGAACCTGGTCATGCAGATATATTAACGAAATTATGCAGGAATAACAGTAAATTGCAGTGAATTGAGATGCATTTCATGGATATGGCACAATTATTACCTGTGAAAAACTTGAAAAAACTGAAGTTTTCCTTTGCTAAGTTTAATCCGACATGTGAGGAGAATATCGTTTCTCTTATCAACAAGTCAGAACGAACCATCAAAGAAATTGATCTGAACTATAGTTCATCAGATATAATGATGGCTGTCTCGAAATGTCAAAATTTAAAAGTTTTGAACTTTGATGTTTTTGACAATCATCCATCATCAGTTTTATTGATTTATAATATTCCTATACTGAATGCATTAACTGGATTGAGCGTTTGTGCTAGGACATTTGAGTATAATTTCCTTATCGAGGTGTTACAACAGTGTAAAAATTTGATCTTTCAATATGGTGCGCTGGTAAATAATATTATATACAATCTATAAGAACAATTTTTCATTCATATTTCACACAGCTCGAATTCAATTTTTTCCAAAAATGCACATTATATTACATAAATTTTAAATAGATTACTCATCTTCACTGTTAATTTTTGTAACTTATCGCAGCGATTGAGTAAAATCTCTCATAAAATGAGCCCTTTAATACTTGATATCTTCTCATTCTTTATTCGTAGGTGAAATTAAGTCTTCACACTTTACAAATAGAATGTTTTTGTTATTACTTGATTGATTTAACTATCCAATTTTTCAGATATCACGCTGTCGGATTGTACTGAAGATCCTGTGCTACAACTTCCGCAATTGCAGAGGCTGGAATTAGCCGGTACCACAATTCCCGAGGAAATGTTAATTCGTCGAATCAAATTCAAACATTTAAAACTTTTAGCAGATCCTTTAGCAGAAATTTTATTTGACATCCTATTAAATGATGATCTTGAAATATTAGAATTAGGTTTAGATTGTATCTTTTGGTCTGCAATTGAATTGATTGAGGAAATTGTGGCAGGAACTAGAGAACGTCAAAAAATTTTAACATTAATCGTTCCAGAAGACCTTTATGACCGCGCATTAGTCATATGTACGAATTCGAAAGTACATCCGGTGATAGAGAGCTAAATGCGATGAACCCTAATTCTGAATCTTGAATTTATGTTATTATACATATTCACTGGTACTGTATTTCTAGAGAGATATCTTCATAAAAATACACTAGAGTTAATACATTGTAGTAATTACTGAAAATTTCACAGATTAACGAATCTTCATTGTTTCTTAAATCGAGAATTTCATAAGTAGTGGAGACTGGGGCAAAACAGACTTGGAACTCAGCAATTCAGAATTTTCGTTCAAAGCGAAACCTCGGATAGAAGAAAATTGAAAAATTAACTGATAATCTCGTTCTGATGGAGCATCTTCAGAATTTAATCAATTTTCTTCGACGGCCTTCATATTCAAAAAAATTGTTCATTTTGCCCCGATCTTCCCTCTAAATTAACAAAACATGAAAGCTGAAAAAATCTCTGAAGAAAGGAAAATGAGGTGTAATTGGATGGAAATAAATAGATCAATTCGATTGATAAATCATAATTCCAGTTGAAAGAGCAGAAAAGAGATAATTCCTCAAATTACTTAGAGTGTCTAGAATGAATATACATAATGTGAATTAGTTCTTGGAATATCTTCTTGTAATTGATCACCCTGGAGAATTATTCTCCTCTTCTAATGCCCAGCCACTGTCGAAAAGTAATTCGTTGCATTACTCCGAAGAATATGCATTCAATGTTTTTTATGTTAATGATGAGTAGATTAAAGGTAGAAATGAGTGGATGAGGTATCTTTCCTCTACTTTCAAGTAAGAATTTTCACCAAACATTTAATAACTACCTGATTTTTTTTTCTGTTGATTTAGTGTAATTTAATTCATCCTAAAGGAAGAATTCAATATTTCTTTTTCTTCTAAACTATACCAAGTTCGCAATTTATAATGATTAATATAGTCTTGCATTTGATCAATTATGGAATTTTTGATAAACAATGAATTTCAATTAGAAACTTTCCTATGTTGACTCGGGTATACTTTTGATAGAAAAACAAATATGTCAATTTGAATAACTAATTAACCTACAGTAGTGCCAGCCAAAAAATGATCCTCTAAAATATTCGGATCCTACAAATTTCATACATTTCATATTTTATACAAAATCATATCATATAATGTGAATTTTATCTTGAAATGTATCCTTGTGACAAATCATCCTTACAATTCATTCCAATTTTCTATCCTTCACTCATCAGCAAAAATACATTCGAGACCCTTTTCTTGTCTAAACTACGCTGAGTTCGGAATTTGTTACGATCGAACAGTCTTTCATTTGAGTGATTATTGAATTTTAAGAAATATATAATTTACGGATTAATGTTAAGCATTCATTGGTTTCTTCATTCTACTTGTCAATAAAATGGTTGATCAATGAGATCATATGTACTAATTATTCACATTTTAGAGTTTCTACAAATTATTGGCAGTTAGTCAAATGGTCAGACACCAATTTTATTCCTACCATTCCATAACTGAGAGGTCAAACCAGTGACGATCCAATTGAGAATCATGAAGGAAGAAAGAACGATAATGCAAATGCGATCTATCAATATCTTTGTGAAGCATAATCTTTAGAAAAGCTATTCATTTATAATGAGTAATGTAGCCATTGATAGATCATTTTCCCTGAATCGGTTAGAAGAAAAACATATTATCTTTGAGGGTAAGCTGTACGGCAGTAAATGACACTAGAAAAAAAGCAAACGATATGCGAAAATAAACTAAAATCTACCATAAAGCAACTGTCTAATTATCTGTCGTCCTACTCTCTAATTGGCCAGATAAATCATTCATTCTTGAGACATTGACAGCAACAAGTATTTTCAGATAAATTGGTCAGATGGATCTCCTATGATATATTAGGAGTTATCGTCTCCAGTCAAAGTTTATTGCGTATAAATTATCTACATTGAGTGTGTATATAGCTGTACTTCGTTAGAACGTTTTTATATCGTAGACAGTATTATATGTAGAAAATTCTAAAATCTCGAAAATATTCACTAACGAGAATACAAGACAATAGTTTAACAAAGTGACGATTTAGACATTCAACTTGCATCAATCTGCAATAATTTCATTAATATTATGGATCACTTGAATTCATGGCACATCAACGGAAAATTGACCTAATGTGAGTAATTATTTGTTTGAATATTTTATACACTTTCGTATTCAATTTAATTACAGATTAAAACTCACAGATTAAAAAATTAGTATTTCATCAAGAAGTCGTCTACATTACTTAAAATTTATCATGACAGAAGAGTAAAGTGAAGAAACATAAGTGTAGATATCATATGTTGATTATTCGAAAAATATCCTAAGCACAATGAAGTTGAAGAGAATTAATTAAAACATCTTTTTTTGCACTCTATTAAATTTTCTACAGAAAAATCTCTAAGGATCTACACTTTCCAAGGATTTCCCCAAAAACAGTACTACAATTTTTTCTATCGTTATTCTCTCATTTTTTTCACAACAAAAATGGAGTTAAATACCATTCATATGTTCATCATGAATCGCAGTTTTTCAAATAAAAATTCTATCATATTAGCGAATTATTCAACTCATTTTTACGTATCAAAGATAAATGAGCCTATTCAATACGAGAACCGTACATATTAATGAAAATACAATAACTAATTCATGGATGTCCTCAGGAGGACTTTCTACCATTACCCAACACGAAGAAGATTTCATTCAATAATATAACAGCTTGAGCCAATGCTGGTGAAGATGGGCTCTCACGGTCCCACAAATCGCTGATTGTTACTGATAAATCATTGATAAGTTTCGCAATCATAACGAAATTTCCAGGTTTTGTCAAGTCTAAACGTTCCTCTATTGTCTCAAGCAGCCCCCTATGAACAAACAGTATGTCTTCGGAAACCTGAAAATATTATGTTATTGTTTAACAGTTGAGTATAAAACAGGGAAAATGCAGTAGTAGAGTTGTCAAAGGAAATATTTCATTGTAAATTTTACGAGCTACGAAAAAAGTTTCTAAGATAATTGTTTTCTATCTCGGCTATGTACTTCACCATCGAATTCATGCATTCAGCTAAATTTCTGTTTACATGATCATGAAATCGATAGTTTCGTAAATTTGAAGAATTGCATTGTATACTTGACAGAGTTTTCCATGAAAATTCCAATAAAATAATTAATTTTCATGTATTGCTCTTCGAGAATACAGGCAAAAATACAAATAAATTATCATATCATTGCTTCAATAGCTCCAGAATCATGGGGGCAGAATAGATTGTCTTACAGCATTTTGTAATGGACATTTTCCTGGAATCCCAAACTTCCGTTATTTCTAAAACTATCAATCATGAAAATTCGCATTTCCTGAATGTTCTTTAACCACGAGAATTCCATCGAATTCATCTATTCTTTCGAATTCAATAAAAAATGAATAAAAAAATGTAAAATTATAATTTTCATCATAATGTTGTTTTTTAGATAACAATGAATATTTCCCGATCTTTCTTGTTCATTACCCAATTATTGAATAAAAAATGATAAATTCTTACGTTGTTTTGGAGAGAATCAGTGTTTGGCCAATTCTGGGTACAGGTGACACACAAAGAAGATCTCTCAAATGACTGTATAATTTCAGCTCGTCTATCTTTTTTTGAATTCCTCTCGTATTTTAATCGTATAGATTGAAATATCTAAGAAAAAAATTAAACCACTTTGAAATATGAGCGAGCAATGAGCAACGGTTTTTATTCGTCAATTGTTCAGTAAATATTTCAGAAACTATCGGGCTTATACTAATTCATCACCAGATTCTAGTTCTAGCTTGTAAGATTCTAGGGGAAAGTGCGAGGGGCTATTCATTTGCGAAATTGCTGCATCATTCAGGACTGGAATCACATGAAATCGGTGAAATCCTTGGATCTCATCGATTTCAGGTGATTTCAATTGAAGTCACTTGCAGTCGGTGAAATCACATGAACTGCTAGTGAATCTCGAAATCTTTGATTAAGAATGATCGTGAAGGTAAGTCTACTTGTTTTGCCTGTTCACTTCAGAGTAAGGAAAAATCCAATTTTTCCTTAAATTGATCCACAATAGAGACATTTGCAAGATAATCGGCAATGAAATTCTAGATTTCTTTTCTCTTCTCCTGCCCAGTAAAATAACTAATGACTTACCTGATCGCCTCGTTTAATAGGATGGTGGGCATAGATCACTGCTTTCGACCCAAAAACACATCTGGAAACGTTGGGAGCAGAGCTGGGAGCGATATACGAGTGCAATGGTACAATCATTATGGAATGATCTATTGTTGATGAAGAATCCATTGTGTCATACCCCTAAAAATCATGAATTATTGTCAGCTGTTATGAAACATTTTCAGAAACAATTGGGATAGAAGAGTTTTCATGAACATGTTTCTTATATCACTAATTTCTTTCAATACAACAAGCTTATAAAGTTTCCGAATTTCAATTGAATAATGAAGTAGAAATTACGATGAATCTGAACATAGAATATACATTATTCGCACATATTTTGAAAGCAATGATTCAATAATGAACAATCAAGAAATCTCTTTCGTAAACTCTTACGATTTTCCCGTAAAATTATTGGTTTCAGATGTTCACAAAAAAAAAATGGAAAAAATTCAACAACCCTTTGAATATTCCACACTTTGATTTTTCGCCTACAATATTTCGAAGAAACTGAGGACAAAATAAAATTATTTACTTGTTGCAGAGTTCCCGTTGAAATCTGATAGAATCTTATCAGCACTGCAGTAATAAATGGGACAGATTCATGTAGATAGAATCTCTTGGGTGTCATCCTTTCACCAAAAAAATTGCTCTGGATGGCTAGTAAGCGCACATCAATCAGACTCTGCATATACAGCGTGTTAAAATCATGAGATATTGTGATATCGTACGTTAGTAACCCGTAAATACTTGATAGCTTGCTTCCATCAAATTTACTACCAGTGAATCCTTTCCATTTCGAATCTGATGAAAAAAAAAAGATGAACATGCTTCCAAGAATGTGAGGAATAAAATTCTTGAAAAATCATAGAATTATTCAGCGTTTCACATTGATTGTTCCTCAATTTTACAATTCACAAGAATCAAATTTCATATTCGTCTAAAATAGAAAATAGAATTTGAACATGATATAGTATAACTCTATCTTCAACTACGTTGATTGAGACAGCTGAACGAATAATGTGAAAATTTGTGCTCAATCCTTACCAGGATCACGTTCCATTCTCTGGATAATTTCCTTTAAACCTTGAATACTCCCTGCCTCCCTCACAGCTTTAATCATCATTCTAATGGCTGCGATACGATAAGCAATGTTTGATGAACAAAACGCTATTGTTGCAAGGATTTGGCATTCAATGCTGTGATACTCTGACCATGCAGTATCACGACAGATTTCAGAGCAAAAAACTGAATATACACAAAAATTGCAGGGTATTGCCGATAAAGTATGATTGCGACAGTGCCAGCAATGCGTGTACATTATGTCCGCATGAAGTAAAGCAACATAAGGTTCTTGGACAGAGATGATTTCACCAGGTTTAATGTCCCTCGTTGCTACAATACCTAATTCATTATTTTCCATGGGCTTGATAGCAATTGAACTGGATGCATCAATAATTTCCGGATTCTCCTCGAATACGCCGTTAAGAAATTTTTTGGCATTCCATTTAGTGCGTGGTGGAGGTAGCACTGCCATATTGTTTAGATCATTGAGGGTATCTGTGACTATTCGTCGAGACTGACTTTTTTTGTCCATTCTCTTCAACCATCCCCTCGCATTCTCCAAAGCCTTCTCGATATCACTTTTAGCAGTCGGATCAAGTGCCTTCAAACACAATGCCCTTCGAAGGAATAACTTTGCCTTCAAGCGATCAGGATAACCAGTCTTTAAAGCTCTCCTAATGTCTACAAGTGCATCATCGTACAATCTGACCTTCATCAGCAACGCCGAACGATTGGCATAAGCAAGAGATAGTTCTGTTGATCCTAGTGGAGCATGTGCAATACTCGTGGTGAATGATTCGATGGCTGAATTGATATATGATCCATCGCATTTCAGATACTGTCGATTCCCAAGTTCTCTAAATTTTTTCGATTCTTCAGAACTCTTCGGCATAATAACTACTTGATGACTTTTTCTTTTCATGATGCTCTTTTTGAACCAGTCACTTTCACGCAGAGTGGTCAGCTTAATTTCAATATTTTTTTCGAGAGCTTCGATATTATTCACCTTGTTCCACACATTATTCGTTGAAATCATGACTTGCAATGAGAAATTATAATGAAATTAGTTTGAAATTGATAAGATGAAATTTTTGTAGTTGAATTAGAAATTACGGCATACCTGTGTTGAATATATTGATGTGTATCTATAGTCTCTCGACGTCCAATGTGATGATAGATATACACTTTTCATCTACTACTTCCTATAAATTCATTCTTATAAATAAAAAGTGTAAATGACGAACAGAAAGACAATGAGCTGATCTTCTTCTATTCCTCAATGGTTATATCCCCTATGAGAGGGGCAAGTACCAAATAATGTGCTGATAAACACATGCCATAGTGGAGAGGTATCCGGCGCATGCGCCATGGCGTGCTGTCCCTTGAATTCAAACGAGGGATAAGAATATTAACTGTCTATGTGAATGGAAGCTTCCATTTATAAAGTTGATAGAATAGTGTGAGTCTGAAAAATTTGGGAAATCATGAATTCAATTCGAATTGATCTCTGATGAAATTTACTGAATATATCGTTCAGATGGATTGGAATAACAGTTGATGCAACTTTATTAATTCTGTATAAAAATTAAATATCTCTTTCTAATTGAATCCTCCCTGCAGTCCAGTTGTCTGGCGCAGTGGGTTAGACTGTAGATTCACATGCGGTAGACCCGGGTTCGAGCCCGACTGGATAGAGTTGTGTGTAGCTCATAACAACAGAAAAAAGTCTCTGAGCACAGTTTGTCGCATAAAAATTAGTAACATTGGCTGTATAACATAGATTTGTTGAAGGCCAGCTGCGCAAGCAGCACAAATAACAAACAAACAAACAATCCTCCCTGCAGGTGAGCGATATATAAAGGTACGGCCTCATGCAGACGCTTGACGCTAGCGTCTAGCGTCAAATCAGGTCACGTCACACTATTTTGAATTTCCCGCTGCTGAAAAAATGTAGCAACAAAGCTGAACAATTTGAGCTTTTCCACTGGAAGCGTAGCGTCAAAGTATTCATTAATACTAAATACGAATTGTGCAATTTATGTAATAGATTGGTGCGAATAATGGCTTCAGACCAGATAAATGTCTCCGATGATTTGATTAACCAGTTAACGATAAAAATATAGGTCCAAACAATACTTTTTTCTATATTATAAAGTTTCATTCCAATGAGGTGAACATGTTCAAGCTGCTCTTTGCCGCAGCGGCTTGCAGCTACATTTTTTTCAACGGCTATAAATTCAGAATAGTGTCACGTGACCTGATTTGACGCTAGACGCTAACGTCAAGCGTCTGCATGAGGCCGTACCTTAAGAATATGTGTTGATATTTCAATCGGCAATGAATCCATTGTTTCACGATATTTGCTCTTTGAACAATTCTATGAACTGAGAGTTTCGAGTAACGGAATAATCATGACATCTGAAGCACAAGGAAATACTGAGCACTGACTTTCAATTTAAAACTCTGATAATTTTATGCAAATATTATTATCATGGAGAAACAAATGTATATATTCTGAAGATTGATTCATTTCCTTTTCCACGCATTCACAAACGGTTGAACTGTTCCATGTCAATGATCTGAAATGTGTTTTTCATCTTGACCACCAGAGCGCTGATAGAAGGGAAGTGGAAGAGAAATGGTTCCTGGTATATACTCGACAATATTCGGTTCTTGATTTCCCAAACATTAGCGCTTGTTCAGAATTTTCGTTGCTATTTATGTGAATCGGTCACTATCAGTCATAATTGAGTACTTGACGGAGCTATTGGCTCTTTGACAAAGAAGAAGTAATTGAGTATTTGCGCATATGTTGATGAAGTAGTATAGTACAGACGACCTCGTGGTGGGATTGTGGGAAACTGAAGCCCCATCAAATACAACCGTAAAAGTCTAGATCATTGTGCTTATCAATATGACAGGAATTAATGATTTGCCTATTGAAATGTTGCATAAAATAATTCAACTTCTTCCAGTGAATGGAAGGCTATGTGCAGGAAGAGGTATAAAATGATCAATAAAAGAATATATTTTTTCGGAATTCAATTGATAGTTTATGAGACAATGAGTATGGAAAGCGTCATATTACTCACTAGTGCGTAGTTCCATACACGGATGTAGCGAGTAGATACGCTCCCTAACGGTTCCGAAAATGCGGTTTAAACACCGTTTGAGTGTAAAAACCGTGTTTACATGGAATTCATGCGGAATATATACCGTTCTTTTGTGCAACATTTATGCTGTGTAAATTCTGTATGAAAACTGTATGAATCCCGTGTAAAAACAGTAGAAAAACTGAGAAAACTGCACAAATAAACAGTGTAAACACAGTGTTTACACCGTTTTTAAACGGAATTTACACAGTTTTCAAACCGCATTCTCGAAACTGCTAGAGATTACATATTAGTCATGCGGTGTGAAAATAGCGCATGAATTTGCTCATTAGTCTTCAGGAAGTGTTGTTTTCATTCGTTGAAGTATTAACTCACCATCTTTTGTGAGTGAGATTTTCAGCATAAGTGAAGACTATATACAGAGAAAAATGTTTTCTCAATTTAAGAATGTCCAGTCACTTAATTCAAGAATGGCATGTCACTTAAATTAAATGACTTCTCTCACTTAAATCAAGTGACTTTTTCTTTCTTAATTTAAGAAAGTAAAACTCACTTAAATTAAGTGACTTTTTTCACTTAAATCAAGTGAGTTTTCTCACTTAAATCAAGTAACTTTTTTATCTTAATTTAAGAAAGTAAAAGTCACTTAAATTAAGTGACTTTTCTTTCTAAATTTAAGTGACCTGCACATTCTTAAGTTAAGAAAACATTTTTTCTCTGTGTAATCTGCACTGGAGCGTGAGTAAAGACTTTACTCACGTTTCAGTGTCATTGATAGTCTCTATTTACGTCAAAAATCTTATCAATTGAATTGACGATGAAAGGTTTTACCAAATAACTCAGCAATAACGCATGAGTGGAATAAAAAATATTAAGTGCATAGAGGACAAATTATTGACAATTGATGATACTCAATCGATTATGTTCAAAACTTCTGTTGAAAACAATTCTGACTGTCGATTTCAGCTATGAATTGAATGACCCGAAATTTGAAAATATTCAAAACTTCAATCAAATTTCAGAGCTTATTCATCCGATTTAATTGATAATAGTTTGCAGACGATGGCGACACACAGCTCGAAAAGCATGGAACGACATAAAAAAGTTGAACATCATACAGCCAGAGAATTTGAGCCCCTACGAAATCAGGAGTCTTGAGAATCTGCGTGATTTCGCTGCGATCGTCAAGGATGAACTCTATATTACTACTAACGATAGGAGAATCATTAATTGTTTGGTGCCAAAAATTGGACTGACGATTGAAAGTTTCCTATACGATTTTCACGATAAAAAGCTTAAACAAGTATTGTCAATTGTTACTAAACACTGTCGAAATCTCAAGTCTATTAACTTGTTCGCCGCCGAATCTTGTGATACAGATTCATTGATAAAATTATGCAGGAAGAACAAGAAAATCCAAGAGTTTAGTGTTCAATTGAAGGATATGAGACGATTATTATTCTTAAAAGACTTGAAAGAAATGACAATCGAACTCGATAAGTTCAATCCAAGATCTGAAAAAAATATCGTTTCTCTCATCAAGAAGTCACAACGAACCCTTGCAGAAATTGATCTGAGTCATTGGTCACCAAAGATAATAATGGCTGTTTCGGAATGTTCAAATTTGAAAACTATGACCTTCGAATCTACGAACGAAACTGCATCATCACTTTCATTACTTCACAATATTCCGATATTGACTACGTTAACTGAATTGGTTATTTATTCAGACAATTTGGATTATAATTCTCTCATCAAGCTGTTACAGCAGTGCGAAAACTTGAAGGTTCTTGCATTGATGGGCACTGGTAAATGATATTTTATGGAATCTATAACTACTGTCTAATAGCATTTTGTCAGACGGCTTTGAGGCAACAGAATAGCGGAATTTGCACTAAAGCCGCCTCGAAGCCTCTATTGCTCTTCAAAAGATCTGCCTCTAGTCTGAATGGAAATTGCTTGTTTCTACCTTAAATTTTTTTCTTAGGACAGCTTGAAGAAAATACATCTGTAAAGAATGCCTATTATTATGAATGAATGAATCATTAGTCATTCTTAGTTCTCGGGGATTTATCTCAGTTGTTCAATGAAATATTTCAGAAACATAGAACCTTCAATGCTCATTATCTTATTTTATCTGTTCATTGCTCATCCATTGGTAAAATAGCGGTTTTCAATATCTTATAAATCGAATTCTCTTCAAGTCACTTGGTGGCGTTGCTCCATCACCGCTAATATTTCCACTATTAATTCATTAATATAATTATTCAATTTTTCAGGTATGACGCTGTCGGATTATACTGATGATCCTGTAATATCTCTTCCCCAATTGAAATGTCTGGAAATAAACGGTACGACAATTCCCGAGGAAATGTTAATTCGTCTGCTGAAAGTTAAACATCTAAAAATCCATCCTGAAGCAGAAATCGTATTTGAGATCATATCCAGTGAAGATCTTGAAATATTAGAATTTCATGATTCCTGTGAGATCCCATTAGAATTAATCAATGACATTGTAGAAGAAGCGGAAGAACGTCATCAAATTCTAAAATTAGGCATTCCACGAGAGCTGCATGAAGAAGCATTAGCTATATGTGCAAATTCCAAAATACAGCTGATGTCGACACCAATCCCGTTTTTCTTTAAATGAAAAAAATTCCGATTTGATAAAACCAAATTCTAAATTTTGAAATTATGATATCTTGAAAAATAAAAGGTATCATACTATTAGAAATGTAATTTAGCGAAGTATGCTAGATACAAAGCTCTCACATAATTATAGAAATTTTTACTTGAAACGAATCTTTATGTTCTCGTAGGACTTAATTATTATTTTCATTACTTCCTCAGTAGGGGAAACTGGCGAAGCGGATCTGTTGGGAAAAATGAATCCAAATTTTTTCTCGAAGGTGAAAAGAAAATTAACTAATGATTTGATTTTCCTGGAGCATCTTCAGTTTTTCTTCAGATTACTTTCGGAAAAATTTTTACGAAAAAAAATGCTGGGCGATTCTGCTCCGAAAATCCGCTTTACCTCGATCTGTTTCTTTTGTGAAAAGATCAATTATCGAATTTTGACCAAATCGATAAAGACGATAGGAAATCAGTTTTAACTTTGTAAAACAAAATAAGTCGATTGAATTTACAAATACTCTTATCTTTTTTAATATTGCAGAGTCTCTGCAAGGAATATATATCACGTAAATGTGTTTATGTCATATCTGCTCATAATTTTTTAGAATAGTTCTAATTCTTCTATTCCTCAGCCTTTAATGAAAAGGAAGCTCGTTTCATTCTTGGAAAATATGCATTGAACGCTTTTCATATTGACAATGAATAGGTCGAGTGCGACCTATTGGCTTATCTTGATTCATTGTTTTATAATTCAATTATTCCAATCATTTCCTTTCCTATTTCACGATAATCTCCCCTATTATTATGTCAATTTTTCTTAATTTCACGATGCATTCATCAGAATACAATGAAACAGTAGTCTCAGTAATAGTAAAAAGATCGAATGTGACTCCTATCGAACTGCCATTGAATCAACCAGGTTCGTCGAAAATATCGAGACCTTATTTCGATTCATGAACCGAAAGAAAAAACATTTTTTTGATCAATGTAACGGTACGTCAACGTTTGTGCAGTTCTTCGTGAATAAACTCCACGTAATTCGTACACTCATTCTATTTCACCACTTAGTTACTGCATTGAAACATAGAAAATGATGATTCATCGCTTCATAATATTGCAAAGATTAGAATAGAAGAATTATTAAATAACATGTTGCTGTTCTTCTACATAAAGAACGAGTGTTTAATCATTGTTTGTTTATGAAAATGTATCATTTCGTCGTGATTGTTATTTGAAGAAGTAAAAATAAAAGTCATTCATAGAAAAAACATTCAAATCTCCGAATTACAATTTGAAGAAACGCGCAAAAGTCTTTTGCAATATACATTCAGTGCCATGAAATGTCCTGCGGCTCTTTGCAGAATCAATAAAAATCCATTACCATCAGCTGCTACCGAAGAGGTAAATGCTAGATGGCGATATGAGGTTGAAATTCCATTAATTCCTTTCTCCACAACATTCCAAACACAATCTAAATAAGAGCCGGTGCCTTGACATCCTGCCTGACAATTACGATTGATAAATAGAATAATTGTTACGTGTATTCAAATACAAATTGAATAGATTTCCAGTGGTTCAACTACGTTCAACGATGACCACACTTCTCGATGTTGACGAATCAATCATAAGGAAGAATCTCCTCTTCGCTGTAAGAATATAATTAAATTGAATTTATTCACATCAACGAAAATTTTGATTGTCCATTTGGACGTGAAGACATGAATCAACTCGAATTTTGCAGATTAGCTTTTATCCAATATCTAGAAATCTATGGGAAATAGAAAAATTTTGATGACGACCTTTTTTGTAGCTACGAATGCTCTCATTAAGAAAGGTTATCATCAAAATTTATCCATCACTTCGAGATACATGAACGCCTTCTGTGGCTCTAATTCCCCCCAAGTGAAAAATTTCACGTCTGTTTTCCCTCTTTGATACTCTGCATTTTTCCAGGAGAATAAGGAAGAAGAAGAAATAAATCGTATTATCGAAGACATAAAGAAGCCTCAGGTACCGTCAGTCGTCTTCCGACCTCTTCCAGGTATCTGCATCAAGACAAAAACAGATAAAGGAGATAAGATCTTCGTCAATGTCTGTCACACATCAGAAATACCAGCACCTGAAGATATTTCAGATGAAAAGTTTCATGTTTTACTTGACGAGGATCCTCCATCATGGTGCATTCCAATGAGCATTGGACACGAACGGCTTGAATCTGACAAAAGTAATAATTACATTGAATCATCCGGAATTCGATGATTTATTCTCAAGTTAAAAATTCATTTTCATTATGAAGTTGTTATTGGAGTCGTTATGGTACTGAAATTATTGGAACTATTGGACTTAGAGGAATTTGTTAGAGAAACTTCAGCGAGAATTATTGAATTGCTCTGAAGCTACTCATTTTAAATATATTCTTCATCAGAATCACTCCATTCATCTTTTTTACATTAGAAGTCATTTTTGTTGACCGATGATCCAGTTGAAAATTGCTTTTGAAGAGAAAACAGTATTTTTTTTCCTCTAATATTTCATGAACTATTGGATTGTTTCATGGCAGCCCAATTTTTCCATTCTTAACAGGAGAACTGAAATTTCAAAAATTCAATCACTTCATCAACTCTCACTTTCCATTTTTCTCTCGATGATCTAGCATCATTAACTAATTTTTTTTGTTTTCAGGTGGAAATGAATGGCCAACGTACGATGTTGCTATTAATACAAAATTCTTTGACAAATGTCAAGAGAAAAAACATTTCTTTGCCTTCACAATTCTTACAATACTCTCTGCGATTGGAGAGAAACACAATAAAGTGATTGATTCAGAGAACTACGTGGTATTGAAGAATAGAAAGGTAATTGGCAAACTCCATGATCACAGAGTACAGAAAAGAGAAATTAAGCTGCCCATGCCACCTAAACCATTGATTGAGGAGATTTCAACAAAGACTTCAGCGAAATCAATGATTAAAAAAGATGTCGATAATTCTCAATACGTAATTCTCAAAAAACCAAAAGAAGGACAAGTTGAGAAATTAATTGGATTTTTCAAGCTTCCTAATCAGGTTCGATTGATATTTTTATTGGATTATTCAATCTTCAGTGTCAAAATTGAGATTTATGAATTTTATTAATTTGTGATTGACATTTTGTGGAATATCTCCGGATCTGAGGGGAAAAACCATTTTTGTGCCTCTTCTGTCGGGGAAAATCTGAGCTATGATCAATGTCACAAGAATTTTTCTATTTTCATTGAATCCAGAGATATTTGCCAACAATGAATCACAAAATATTTCATCAACTTCACTCGTAATTCTGATAATTCATCAATAATTTACTTCTGCAGTGCTCCAAAAAAGATGTTCGAGCAGATGTGGGTGGTGACAGAATAATAGTTGATGTATCACATTACAATTACTTAGTCGACGTCTTTGTGCCTCATTCAATTGAACAGGGTGCAGTCACATCAATAATGGATGAAAATTTGAATGTAAGTGTTTTATCAATAAGACTGATAGATTTGACATTAAATTATCATTTTATTATATTTAGATACTACGATTGGATATGCCTGTGATGTCAGCGTAAAACGTGATAAATGAGGTAATTTTCTTGAATAAAAAACGTGGAAATTACTTAATTACTAATGAACAGTTTTGTCCTTATTCTAATGACTGATTAATTGATGTCCGAGGCCGTGAAAAAATGGAGCATAAAAAAATACCTCAACTAGAGTAATGGTTACAAATTAATTAATCTAAACTTCATAATGTACAATAGGTGATAGTTCAACAATAAAGTTAAGAAGAAAACTTAACAGAATAATATAATTTCTATACAACATGAAAAAGGTGATTCAATCATTCGAAAAATTGTCTTTTGATTTGTTTTGCATAAAAAAAAATAGAAATAAATTACATTTCAGTGTAAAAAGTTGGTCGCTCGATGCCAATCATCGTGAAAACATTTGGCAATAGATAAACTGTATCAATTCCAATCATGAAACAACTGAAATACTTATAAAACAAATCTACAAACACTTTGTTCTTATTTTCGTGTGAGTTTTCACTTTTCATTAATTCTTTGTGATCAATTTTCAATATGGCACAGATTGTCACATAGCTGAGTGACTTGCAGATTGTTTTTGTTGCCATAACGCAACAAAAACCAATAATCGTACGTAATATACCACAGCCAAGCATATTCCAGGATGGCCAGATTATTGGATACGGTGGTGGCAAGAGCGGTGGGAGCATTGCACCCGTCTTATAATTTATCAGAGCACCTAAATGCGCACCTGTTGTCACTGATACTACCATGGCTGTATCACCCCTAAGAGACAATTAAAATAATTCAATCGTGAAGAGATAAAACAAGATAATTTTTTTTTTTTTTGTAATGTCATTCATTTTTGAAGAATAATTCGGGAAATAAGCAAGGAAACGGAAACTTTGTATGTGTTTTCTTTGAAAATGATTGTGAAAGCAGAAAAAAGAAGTTTCCACAAAAATTTTACTGAAAATTTTCCAAACAATTGTGTAGAAACATTTATTATTGGAAAATTCGGAGTTATAGAAGTTTGTTTGTAAAAATTCCTCCATCTTCCTTAGATTTTGAAATAGTTTAGACGTATCGATGATAAAAACAATAATATTCTATCAACACCAAAATTCAAGAGAGATGAAGGATTCCTTATAATTATGATTTTCATAGTACTAATTGAACTCATTACCTAGTCGGTGTCCATCTCTGACTTTTTGGATAATAAATAATTGTGGCAATGCTGATGATAAATAATCCAAGAAATGCCCATTCATTAGTTACTATATAATGATCAGTGAAATCAACTAGTGGAACTAATGGTATCATCATCATAACTGCCAGCGATAGGCCAGCCAAAATATCAAGGACAGTGTGCATACCAAGATACAATCTGCTCAAACAAATCAATGAACACCTGGAAGAAGAAAAAAGAACTGCATGATTTCAATCATATTGATAAAATGTTATCTAAACTCATGAATTTTCGGATGATTGAAATTGATGATAAAATTTGTGATTAGGAAATTGTTTTTTTTTTCCTTTTCCCAATCAAAATGATTGATCCAAAGCAGTGATTTCCCACGCAAAAAATGATTCCGCTGCAAAGATTAGAAATTTTTCGAATTATTACAGGAATTCTATTCGTTCCTGTAACTTTGATATTATTTCTCCAAAGCTGAGAGTATTATAGCAAAAAATCCACATCTTTTCCAATGGAATCATTAAAAGTAAAACTTTTACGCATATATGAGAAAAAAAATTACCATAAAGTAGCTATAACACAACCAGCTGGAATCGAATAAATGTATCGATTCATAGTAAATAAAACAATACTGAATGGTATCGATACTCCAACCATAGCGTGTGTAGATGGCATTCCATATTCTTGAGACCATTTACTCTGTAATCTGACTGCTGGTGGACATGCTGGACGTGGCCAACAAATGATATCCTTCATCGCTTGTCCGAATGTCATGATAATTGCCCAAACAAGAATAATTCTTCTTCCAACAGCACCATCAATATTCCAAAACCAAAATGGTATAAATGTGCAGTAAAAAGTTTCATCACCGAGTTCAGTGCCAAATAAAAATAAATAATACCAGAAATAATTATCAACTGGTAAACGTTTCTCTGTGTTTGTATTGTCTTCGCACAATTCACTAGAGTCTTCGTTGAGTATCGCGTGTTGATTTCGTTTACCATTCAATTCAGACTTTATGCCATTCTTCTTAGCTTCTTGACAATTATCACTGTCCAGCTGTAATGAATCTTTCAATGGTTTTGCGGATTTTGCAAGTGTCACGTTGACACCAAAGAATTTTTGAATTTTAGCAACGAGATGTGGGTCTTTTAGATATTCTATCGTTTCTCTCAACATCTTTACTCCACAATTTAATTCAACAGTTCGAGGAGATAAACTGCATCGTTTGCACCTGAGATAATTTCCTGAGGAAATAGACAAAATGAATTATTTTAATTAATCAAGTAGCAAAAAGGTAAAGCAAGTAAACTCCATTTTATTTGTCATTACTGTTTTGAAAATATCACGGAAACTAAGCGAGATGGAATATTTTGCCCGAATCCTTTTCCATAGCTCTTGAAATTCTCTGCAAAAATGGATTGAGCCAGAAAGGTCGTATCTCCATTAGTTTCCGAGATATTTTCAAAAAATGATCGGTACAAAAAATTGACTTATTCTCTGCTACAATTTCACTATTCAATTTATCTTTTTTCTGTAATATCTCTAAAACAAGTAGGTTTATTGAGGTTTATCAAGAGATATTTTTTATAGCTCTAACTTTTCCTTACGAAATCTTGTTAATGAAAAACTCGTCTATCCCCACTAATTTCGACAGATATCACATGAAAATTGACAGAATAAAATTGATTTAATTCATTTCACTTCATTACTGAATGAATGAATAAACAAAATAAATAAATTACTTACAATTTTGATTGATCAATCAGTTTCTGTACATCCTCAGTCTACAAATGGATTTCTATTCACCTGCATGAGAATTTTTCGTTCATAATATTGCGCACTGTGATTTTATATGTTGAAATACAAATGAAACTTTGGACTAAGAATATTAATTTTTTTTTGTGAGTGATTTCTTATATTCAAATAAAGGAGTGGTAGCCACTACAATGAGTGGAAGTAAAAAATATAATAGCGAGTGAATACTTACGACCGTAAGCGCGTAACTCACGCCTCGTAGTGCGGTCGGTGCTTTGTCTCGTGTCCATGCTTGATACTGAACCGTTTTTTTTTCTTCTTTTTACTTTTTTGCCGCATTGACCGTGGATCAACCATGGATATTGACGGATATACCGAATGAGGGCGGAAATGACAGGTGCCTCCTCACTTGGAGCACATGAGAAGTAGAAGATGAAGTGGGAGAAGAAGTTTTTATCTCGAACGGAGCATGACGCTACTGGTTAGTACTGTAAATAGGTATTTCTGGCGGAATTTTCAATTGATTGAGAAATTGAACGTTTGGATTTAAAGATGTTGAGCAAATACCGGTTAGTCGAAACTACTCGAGTATTCCCCACTTACGAGAAAGACTTAGGGGAAGGTGGGGCAAAATGGACATCAGGGGTAAAATGGACACATCTAAATTTTCAGGCAAATATTATGGAAAACTCTTGAAATTAATAGAAATATTAGTGGTAGAGTGTTTTTGATGATTTCATTGGAAAATTGAGGAAATTTTAGGCCTGAAACAAGTGCTGGAATTAATTTTTTAGAATTTTTGGTGTTTTTGACTTTTTTCATCATTTTAAAGGGGTTCATTTTAAAAATTCTTCCTTTTTTTGAAAATTTTCAGTTTTTTGATAATATCTTCGGTTCTGTTTGTCGTAGCGTGAAAATTCTGATGGGAGGTAAAAGGTGAGATCATTTGCCATCGATTCATAGGGTTTCCAATTGAAAAATATCGATTTTCAAAGGATTTATGGGCTTTTTTGTGAAACAGTTTTGTAAAACAGTTTTTGGCCTATAACTATCCCAAAAATTGATATTTTTGAATTCAAATCCCCATAAATCGATGGTAAATGAGCTCACCTTTCATTTGAGACCAGCCCCGAATTGATAAAACCAATAGAACCAGAGATATTTGCAAGAAACTGAAAATTTTCAAAAAAGAAAAAGCCTTTACCTTTCAAGAATGCCGGAAATCATCAAATTTTCGAAAAAATCGGAAAAAAATACATCTTACACTGGTTTTCCGGCTAAAATTTCCTCAGCTTTTCAATAGAATCATCAAAAAAAATCTATCTCTAATCGTTTCAATATAGTGTCCATTTTGTCCCATCTTCCCCTATAATAATTTACAATTTTTTAATTTCAACAATCAGTTGTACTCGATTGAGATATATCATCTAATTTTTTAACATGTACGGACAAACAGGCGCTCATTTTCATGATTCAAGGAAGAAATTGATGTTTTATTAATAAAAATTCTTTTATTTTTATCACAGAACCTTGTGAAAATATTTTCCACGATAATTATTATTACAACTCAATGAATTCTGAAACCTAGAATTCATTTCATCATGTTATTACAAATATCCAAATTCTAATCAAATAAATTCTCCTTTTATTCGAGTTTACGATGAACAATTCGAGTTCCAAATAAAACACAGGATTAAGAATCTTTGAGAAAAATATTTCATAACATCTCAGCTTATTTGTCATGATCTCTTCTGGGGTTCTCTCAGAATGAATAAAGTCAACATTAGAATTTTTCTTCCGCAAGTCCCCATATATTTCTGTGAATCCCTCTACAATCCAAGGATTCCCTCGATATTTTTGTCACGATTACTCGGACTGCAGAATTTCGCCGATGCATAATTATTGGACTGCGCTTTGCACTTTTTTTCATGAACAAACAGACTTCCAGAGTGACTGTAAGCAACACCGCACAATTTACAAACATACGGTTTTTCACCAGTGTGGGTGAACCTGTGCTCTTTCAAGTATTTCAAACGTCTGAACGATTTGCCACAAGTTTTACAATGATAATTAGCTTCACCTGTGTGAGTAGTTATGTGGGCCTTCAACGTACAAGATTTGGCAAATGCAGCAGAACAAAAATGGCAAATAAATGGCCGTACACCAGTATGTGTTCGTTCGTGATTGATACGGTTGGAGCTTGATGTGAAACGACGATCGCAGTATCTACAATTGAAAGGCTTGTCACCAGTGTGTGTTCTCATATGAAATGTTAAACCAGTTTTCTGACGAAATGTTTTGCTGCAGATGTGACAGAGAAATCGTTTGAAATTAAAATCTCCCTCGCTCGTTGAGATTTCATGGATTTTCTTGTGCTTTTTTAGTTTACTTTTAGTTTGAAAAATCTCGCCACACGTTTCGCACTTGTTTTCTTCAGCTTGAATCATCTCAATTGAATCTGGAATTTTATGAAAATTTGCTTGATGCCTGATTAATGACTTTTTTGAAAAATAGGATTGATCGCACAGTGCACAATTGAATAATTTCTCGGAATTTGACTCGAGTTCTTGACGAATCCATGAGTTTATTTGTTTTATTATTATTTTTTGATTATTCAGAGGATCATCACGAAGATCTTTCGAGACTCCATGGCTTGAAAAAGTCTCTCTCTTATCTCTTATGTCCTTTAAAATTCCGTAAACCTCGTTGGTATTTTGTTTTTTATGAAAATTCAAATGTCTCAGAAAGCTGTAGGTTCTGTTGAATTTTTTATCGCAAATTGGGCAATTATTTGGAAAATTTTCATCAGAATTATGTTTCATTGGGTTTTCTTCTTTATCAGTTGTAATGGCGATTTGTGTTGCATCTGTTGCTCCTTCTTCTTGGTGATTATCTGAATTTTTTGAGGATTCTGTTGAAATTTCTCCTGCGATTACATTGTTTTTACTGTGAATATCGTTGGTGTCATTTTCTCCTTTAATGGGATCATGGAGAAGAGAATCCGAAATTTGGGAAGAGTCATCCTGTAAAAATAATCCATTTATAAATTTATAGTTGCATACAAACATTTGAAACAATGAATTAATCGTGAAATGATGCAAGATAAGTCAGAGGTGTCATTTCCAACTTTATTTGATAATATCTCGAAAACCATTGAGTTTAAAAAAATTGATCAGGATAACTTTTTTGTAGGAATTCTTCAAGTTACAAAAAAGTTCTCTTGATAAATTTTTTTGAACCTACTTGTTTCGAAGATAATTGTGGAGGAATTCGCGTGATATTTATCGACTTATCTTCCACTATCATTCCACTGCTGAATTATGAGAACAATCCTTACATTTTCATTAACAATTTCTAACTGTTTTTTGTGATGTTCTCGGAGTTTTTCGTCGGTCTCTTGGCACTGTTTCCAGAGGACATGAGCCTCTAGGAATTTTAACGTGCAGTCTGAGCATATCAGCTGCGGTAATCCATCGCTCGTAGAGATCTGCAGGTGAAAAACTTCTAGTTATTTAGAAATAGAGAGATGGAACGAAATTAGTTCTGTTGATGTTGAGAATAGTAATCATTGACTATCTTGGAATCTAAGGGAAATGGAAAATTTTTTATGGATTTTTTTTGTCGGGGCTGATTGACACAATGAAGGAGATTAATATGGGATTTCTTTTATTTCATAGGAGAAAGTTGGGTAAAATGGAGATTTCACCTGATTTTCACTAATTATTTGATTTTCTGAAATTTGGGATTTTTCGGAAACATATTCGGTTCTAATTGTCGTAGAGCAGTAACTAAAAACCTAGAATAACTGCATGCTCAATACCCATCGATTTGGCTAGTTTTGAACGATTTTTTCGATGATTCCTATGCGAAATATAGAGGAACATCTGTTTTTTTTTTCAAATATTGTCTTTAATTTTAAAAAAATCGTTGGAAATTCATCAGAAACTTCCCGAAATAGGTGGTATATGAGTGCGCACAGTCAACAGGTTCATTATTTTGCTCTGGGGCAGTTAGAATTGACGATATTCACCAAAAACTGCAATTTTCCAAAAATGACAAAGATGACAATGCTAAATATTCTGCCGAAATGGTAGAATTTCTGAAAAATTCCCAAACATCGATTTAGAGACTCATTTTGGAACTAAAATTTTTTTAACTTCTCAATAATACAGGTTTTACTCTAATGCCCATTACCGTCAATGGCCCAATTAGTGCCATTGGCCCGATTAATGCCACTTTTCATACATTTCCGTGATTATTGAACTTATTCGAATTCTCAACTCTAAGTAATTGATAACAGTGGCTAGAAAAAAATTCTGAGGACACCGGACAATCAGAATATCCGATATTTCTGTAGTAGATATATTTCTAAAATTAATCCGTTAAATGCGACCAGCGTGCTCAGCAAGATAAAACCCTAAAGCTCTTCATGTGGTATTAGAGTGCCTCATCAGTTCAATGTTTGATATTGAGAAAATTTAAGTATTTAGTAAATCGAAAATTGCATTGATTGTTAGCAAAATCATTGGACTTTCATATAAATTGACGAATAATTTAAAAATAACGACCAGTGATGGAAATTAATTGATGGCAATTATTGGGACCCTCTATGGCAGAAATCGGGCCATGGTGGCATGAATCGGGCCATGGGCAAAATATTTTCAAAAATATAAATTAAATCATTTTTATCATTAATTCAGGAAAATAATTAATGTAAATGATAGTCCAGACCCTAAATTCTTTCGAGGAAAAAACAAATTTGAATTTGTGATAAGATATAATTTTTCTATGAAAGATATGTGGCAGAATAGGTCTCTTGGTGGCATTAATTGGGTCATTGACGGTATACCCCACCTTCTGTAGAGTTCGACGTAGGCCTGAAAGCAAAGAAAGTTAAAAGCAAGAAAATTTGATACATTTCGTGTAAATGGTTCTGCAATTATTGTCAAAATGAAGGGACATCTCTTTTTAAAACACTTTGAACACTACAGAGCAAGTCTCTAAAGAAATGCACGTAGATATTATCGTTCCCGGGCTATCAACAAGGTGAATCAGAGGTAACTCAGTACTGAAGCGGTCAAACAAGAAGAATCGTCTTCTTTTTCTTGCTGTGTGGAACATCGCGAAAACTAAGGGAAATAGAGCAATTTTGTCTAAACTCTTTTACGTAGGGAATTTCAAGAACTACAAAAAAAAAGTCAGGGTACAATGGCTATATTTCGCTTACTTTCCGAGATATCCTTTGTAAACTAATGTCAAAAGAAAGAGACTTATCCTGTTTTACCTCTCCGCTACTGAATTGTTTGCTTCATTATTTCCTTGAAAAATTAGTCCTTATTACCACACTGTGGAAGTCGAAGAAGACAGGAATTTTTTGAATGCCTGTTTTTATTTAAAAAAAAAAAAAGAAAAGCTTAAGAGGATGCTCCAACCAAAAATTCTCTATCTGCAACTAATTTTTACGAATTTCATGAAATCTGGTAATAAAGCGACAATTATTCATTCAATTCTACTACTGCACGACCAAATTATGAACGACCAAGAATAATTGATGATCAATATAATATTTTTAGTAAATATTCTCTAAAAAAAAAAAACTTCACTAACCTCAATTCCCCCATGCAATCTCATAATTTCCCAAAATTCAGTCCTTTCATCAATGATTTCACTCTTAATTGAAAATATTGATTGATTGCCTGGGCCATCACTCAAACAAACTCTGCAAACCCTATTCATCGCACAAAACTCATCCATTGTTTATATTATGAAAAAAAATGTCTATTTTTGTTTACACAGTGGAGATTCAATGCAACAGTAGAGAGCGCAGTTGCACCTGCGCACTTTTGGCTTTTCATCATTGGGCGAAACATAAGTAAAAATTAATTGAAGCGGCCAAAGTATCATCAATTAATGATTAGAAGATCATTATGAATTGATAGTAATTGATAAATAAAAGGTGGATGAATCAATGGAAGTGTAGGAATAAGAGTGAATGCTTTGACAAGTTCATTGAAATAAGAGTGATTGCAACAATGGTAGATCAAGACACAAATAATAATAATCTTCCTCTTCGAGAAGATCTCGTGAGTTTCTTTTCCTAATTTATTTATTTTTTTTTTCTATGAAATCTTGATCAACTCTTTCTCTTTGAAAGCAAATCTTCGGCCAATTATTATTGATCGTAATTCAGAGGTTAGGGATCATTTGAAAATGTTAATTAGTAGAGGAGGTTAATGGTCGAGGGGTTAAAGTCTAGTCTGAAGTCTCATTATCTCTGAAATCGGAAGGAAAAACAATTTATAAATTTATAGAGGAAAGTGGGGTAAAATGGTTCTGTTTGTTAGAATGATTTGGGATTTTTTAGAGAATAGGCAGCTTTATGAAAAAATTTGAAAAAATTATACAAAAATGAAGACATATTGGAGCATCTTCTCAAATTTTTTCAGATTTTTCCTTCGGGTCCTTAATGTCTAAAAAAATCCTAAATTGTGTGGTTGCAGAGGTCCATTTTGCCCCATTCTCCCCTTGCTTGCATCCAAATATTTGAACTGATGAATTAATCGTGAAATGATGCAAGACAAGTCAGCATTCAGTATCAAGTCAGTATCATTTATTTTACAGTCTAATGTTGTAATTAAAAAAATGGCATTATTTATTCGAGGACATGAACTCCAAGGAACTCTTTTCTGGAATTGTAAAGATCAGTCAATTTTGACGTTGGTTTTTACGCAATATCTCAGGATCTAAGAGGAATAGATTCTCTTTTATCTTCTAAAAACCTCTTTTGTACTGCCCTAGATTCTAAGATTCTCATATATTTTCAAAGTACATGGCTCAATATTCCAAATAAATCAAATTCACTGTTTTATTCAAATTGGTTTCCAAGAAAAAATTTTCAACCTTTCCTTGCAGAGAAAAATTGCAGCTACAAAAGATTTACAGGAAGACATGAATATAAATATCTTACACAAAAATTGCTTGTAAACTGAACTTCACTTAATTTTTGTTATTAGATAAACACTGCTGTGAAATTCCTTCAGAACCCAAAAGTCTCGTCTAGTCCTTTGACCCAAAAGCAGCAATTTTTGAAGAGGAAAGGGCTATCTGAGGAGGAAATTAGAAAAGCCTGTAGTTTGGCTGGTGTTGGTGATGATCACAATGAATTGACGAGTATTATTATTCCTCAACATAATGTCTACAAGCCGTATCACTATCAGGTGATGCAGCCAACGCTTTTTCAACGGATCAAAGAATTTTTCAATGCTGCTGCACTTGTTGGAGCTACTGTCTACTGTGTTTATTGGTTCTACAAGGTAATTTATCTCATTCATCTAATTATATTTCTTATATTTTCACAATTCTTCATGGATTTGCAATAAATTACGTCATGACACTGATTTCTTTTCCTCTTTAAATTTTTAGAAATTCATCGAACCATTCTTATTCGGTCGTAAAAACGAGGATTCAGTGAAGGACAAAGTTGTTGAATTAGACAAAACAGTGAAAAATTCACTGAGAGAAATGAAAGAATCAATAACGAACGTCGAAGCAGGTGTTAAAAAACTATCCCAAAATCATCAAATTCCAGATCCAACCATTCCCCATTTAGTACAGGAATTGAAGCAGGATTTGGCTAGTTTGAAGGGTTTATTACTCTCGAGAAAGCAATTTCCAAGTGCACCACCATCCATTCCACCTTGGCAGCTTGAAACATCAACGCAAAGCCGTGACAAGACTGGTGAACGTGAAGACGATGCTGGAAGCGGAAGTAGTACCAATAATTCAGATAGTTCCCTCGAAATGATTCGTGAGGATCCCCCAAAGTAATATATTCTCTTCATTTCAATTTAATTATGAATAAATCTTGAATTCCGTCGATTTCCTCCGTTTTTGTTTAGTCAAATTTTGTGTTAAATTCTTACATCGCAAGAGAAAATTGTGATTTTTAAGCTTTTAATTTTTTAAATGTATTTGTATATAATTATTAAGAAGGATAATTGGTATTGTCAGTTGGGAGAACATTTAGGTAAATGTTTGATTCGAGAAGTTGTTTCTGTGGACGATGTTCCTCATTAATTGAATAAAAAAAATTGCGTATTTTTCATTTTCTGCCTGTTTAATATTTACAGTTTCTACAGGATTAATGGTAATATCATTTTCTTTCAAACTTAGAATTGTCTTTCTTTTATTTAGAAACATTCGGTTTTTTTTCAGAAATATGTCGTGAAATTTAAGTTCTTCATTGGTGAAAACAGCTGTGATTTTTTTTTTTTTTTTGACATTTATCGAAGTTTTTTTCAGTAGTGAAGTGGTTTTTTTGGAAAGTCAATGAATTAAAATAGGGAAATTTGACTGAAAATCTTGTTCGAAGCTCCAATTTTCATCTACAAAAAGTTATTCCCAGTTGTGGATATTGTTCTTACATTTCCAGACATTTTAGAGAAACTAATTTAACGATTAGGATAGGTGCACCAATGAATATATACCATATAATGTATGGAACTTATTTTTAAGTGTGATGAATATTTTAACTATCATTTTTTGTGATTTTTTCTCTACTTTGACGGTGAATCTTTTATGAAATCATCGGTTCGATGCTTGTAAGCCTCATATTGAAACACTTATGGAAGAAACGATACATTCATTCATTTATCAAATTGATTTTTTCACCTAAATATTTTTTATTCTAACATATTTACTTGCAGAAATTCAATCTTTCATTCTTCCTCAATCTTCATAGAGTTTGGAATCAATTATGATTAATATAATCTTCCACTTTAGTGATTCTTCAGTGTTCATCTTATAGTTCATTCATTGGTCCATTAACCCTAAGTTATTGTTCAGCTTTGCCAATTTCCCTATATATAAGCTCAGAATCGAGAGAGATTTAAAATTATTCACAATCATTTTTTTGACCTTCACTATTCTCCTCTGCAATTTTTCTTCACTTTTCTCAAATTTGAAAGTAAATCTGGTTCATCTCGTTTTCCACCTCACTACTAAAAAGATCAATTTCCATTCAAACTAATCCAATATTTTTGAATCAACAATAATGTGCATGTAACTCCATGAACACAGTAAAAGAATTTATCAATCGTAGTAAATTGGTTTGCTACACAAAGAAATACATGAATAACAAATTTACATGTTTTCGTTCAATGTAATTTTTTTTCAAATGTAATTTCAATATGTAACTTTATTAATACTCTTTATTCATTAGATTAATCATCAATGTTGTACTAATGCCTCACTGATACAGTGAGTTGCATCAGTCTGTCTCAAAAAAAAATCTGACTTAGTTTTTTTTTGTTTTTTTTTCTTCTTCATTTTATGTGCCATCCTAGGTCGATGGTTGTACAAATTAACATATACATAACGTATTTTTTTCTTCCAGAAAAGAATAACACTCGATGATATCGATTCGAACAAAAGAAATAATCTAACTAGTCAAACAATGGGATTAAATATGTATTTGTTATTAATTTTGAAAACAATTTTTTTTTTCTTATTCGCCAAACGCTATTTTATTTATAAATCATGATCTTTGGCTAATGCAGAATCCCGATTTTTTATTTATCATGAAACTTCTGTTTGTTCCAAGTATTTACAGAGAAAAATTCAGCAGTAAACTGGAGACATGAAATAAATCAATGCAATTTTCCTTACAATTTTCGGAATATAGGAGAGATAAAGAAATTATCGTTAAGATCTATTTTGTCGAAAAGATTTGCAACTATAAAGAAAGTATTTGCAAGGAATATCTCGACATCTAAGAGACCGAGGAATTACCTTGCAAGTACCTTCTTGGAGAAAATCCAGGGCTGCGAGGAAATCTCCCCCCAAAAATTTCTCTATCCTCCATTGATTCCGAGATATTCTGTGGAAATTCATTATAAGTGAAAATGACTTTATCCATACTTCCACTTCATCACTGATTCTAAACAAAATTTATTTTAGAAAAAAATAAAGATGATCCTAGGACGCTTTTTGTGCTAACGAAAGTATTGGCTGACATTTTCATTTGCCTCAGCACGCACTCGAAAATAAATATCAATTGAAACTTTGATTGAATCCCTTTTCCTTCTCCCCAAGAAAAATTATATTTTGTGTGTATGTGTGTGATCGAATTATGAAAAAAAAAAATAACTGAAAATAAACAAGATCAGTTTCTTGTATGTTTTGTAATCAGGGTGTTCTAAGGTATCATAATTTTTTTTATAACAGTATTTAATCCTAGAATTAGACACACTAACTGTATTATTAATATTTTTTTTCTGTATTTTTTTTCCTTCTTTTTTTCGTTTTTATCTAATCTATTCTAATTGAGTCGATCGGATGATGGGATGGGATCAGTTGGCTACCCAGTGTGAGGTAGATGTAAATTTCTCGATAGTACTGAGCGTACGTCTTGCGTGAAACGTAGAGCATCCAGGACTGGAAGTAGACTAAGTAACGCAGTATCACTGGCGTCACTGAACCACGATTTTATTGGTATTGCATTGTCTGAAAGAGAATAAAGAAAAAGAAATTATGAAACTGAAGAAATTCATTGAATCGTTCATGATTAATCAATAAATCTCAATTATTCATTTATAGAAATCGAGTCAAGTCATCAATTCTGGTTCCCTACTTTTCATGTAAATATGGATAAACATGATTGCAGAGAGAGAGAGAGAGAGAGAGAGAGAGAGAGAGAGAGAAAATCCGTACGAAGTGAGAAAAACTGGCAAGTCATTTTTGCTTTGAAGTCAATTCTTCTAAAATATCTTGACGTTTGGATTTCAAGATATGCAAAGAAAAAATGAATACAAAATGAAATTGACTGATCTTTTCTCGATAGGAGAATTTTGACAAACCTCTCTCTGTAGCTATGATTTTTTATTTTTATGAAAAAGGTTTCTACAATTTCTTCTATCTTCTGTCAATTGGGAATCGCTCACTTCATTCAGGGGCTTTTCTCAATCTTTGAAAACACTCTCATGAAAAGTCGTCTATCTAGTTACAAAAATTGTCTCAGCTTAATTTCGTTCACTAAAATATAATCCTCAAATAACGAACTAACGATGAAAATTTGTTCTATTTCTCGTTAAAGAAGTGTTGACTTACGTGGATAGGCTCTGTAAGCACCAGGACTATTATCAAGTATGAAAACAGATGCCAAATCAGAGCAAATGGCTGCTAAGTCCTTGGTGTATGAACCCATTTCAGGTGTACAATGTTGTCTGTAATATCTACGTCTTAATATACCCCTGTTGTTGTCCAATTTATCAGCAACTGCTGCGCCATAAATTTCCATTGATGCTGTGAATACAACCAGTTCGTACCTGCAAATATTAATAATGCTATTATAATAAGAATGAATTCCATTTTATTATAGAATGCAAAATAACTGCTACAGTGAAATGATACGAATGAGTGTTTCTTCAATTTTTGCGCAAACATCTTATGAATGGTTGGATTCAGAAAAATTCATAGAAGGACGCTTTTTGCAGGAAATTTCGTGATTTACCAGAAAAATTCTTTGAATTTTCTCTTGAATTCACCAGTTCCTAAGATATTTACGAAATCACATGCACGTTTTTCTATTCAAATTGAAAATAATGGAAAATCTTACCACTGGCTCACAATATCGAGGAAAAAATCGACGTGTGGTCGCTTGTGGACGAAAAATCTGACCGGATGTCGGTCTATTGTCACCTTAAGAACAAAATCAGGAGGTGTTCCGGGCCTAACAGTGGGCCGGGCTACTCCATCGTGATGTGAATGTATCAGTGTTTCATCCAAATCCAACACTAATACTTTTCTCTTTACTATGCCTGTTGTATTCAAGAAATTAGAAAAAAAACATCAATACTTCATTCATTATCATAATTAGTGTTGACTAGAAATTCGAAGAATTTTCCAAATTTTCTACAACCCATCGAAGAATACGAAAAATTTTCGTGGAAAAATGTTACAATAAATCGATTCTGTTCCAGTAATTTACAATAAAATACGATAAATGAACGTAAGATTTCTTTTTTAATAGCATAGAAAATATCGAGTCTGAATGGATTGCATTGTAATGTATATAATTTTTCTGATTTTTCAATGGAATCGATAGAATTTTGGAAATCCATCAACGTTATTGACATTCAAGAGTGAATTTCTCATATTTCGATAAACAATGTCCCCATGAAATTGATTTTTCTGCGATATCTTCACACTCAGGCGATATAAAGAACTTCTTGTCATCACCTTTTTTATAGGGAAAGACGAGAGCTACAACAAAGGTTCTTGTGGAAATTTCTCTATTTCCCTCAAATTCTGAGATATTCCATGAATATTGATTCTACTTCTTCCCTGTTTCCAAAATATTTCTAAATCTAGGTGAGACGAATAAAATCTCGTTATTTTTTTCACAAAGAAAAACTTCAGCTAAAAAAATTATAATTTCAAAAATCCATCTATTCCCAATAAATTTCGAGATATTCTGAAAAAAAAATCATCAAATCACAATTTATTCAGCTCTCGTCATTACTCAGCTAATGACCGTCTATCGTGGAAGAAAAAGAATTTATAAATTGAGATATTCCTTACTGAGTCTGTGCCTTGATAATGGAGACAACGGGAAGATCTCGTATTTCACCGGTTGCATCTGCGATATCTGCACATGAAAAATGAACAAAAAAAATCATCATAATTATTGCGTTGATTTAAACAAAATTGCCTGTGATAAATGCTTTAACACAATGTCATTCGATACCGTTCAATAACAAGCGATAAGATAAGCATGATCTGCATTAAGGTCTGATGGCAAAAAAAAACAAGAAATAAAAAACCATTCTTATCTTGAAAAAAAAAACATAGAAAACACAAGTGATGTACAACAATGACTGGAATTGTATTCGATAAATTATGAATTAATGTATAAATAATAAATAATGATGAATTAAATAAAAAAAGGAGGGGATGACAGGCGCTGGGGCACCTACTTACGGCTCTAACCTGCTTCTTGAGCAGAAAGCAGATGCAGGTCCACACACGGGAAGCCATAAGTAGGAAAGCTCTCATCCCCATCTGCAATTGCTTCAGCATGTCTATTAATCTTGTAACCGGGCCGAAGTCCGGCACACGCACAAACCCCAGTGCACTTGTCGTGAATTCTTTTCTTCGATATTTGAAAATAAAAAAAAAATACAACACAGCAATTATTCCACTGCTTATTTGATTAATTAAACGTCAACTCGATTTCGTTAAAATTTACGTTGTAAACAAAACTGAAAAGTCCAACTTGAGTGAGACATTTTATTTTATTTTTTTCGGAATGAAAAAAAAAAAACTGAGTGTTGATGGATAACACGAGTGTAACAGAACGTTTACTCAGTCCTAAACTTTGAAATCACTTAATTTACATGTTTTGTATTGATTAAATTAATTCACTTAATTGATTATTATTAATTTGACTCAATGAGTCATTTATTGATTTCACAGAGTTATTTAATTGTTGAAGATTTTTGGGCATTCAACACGAAATAAATAAGTATTCTCAAAACGCATACCGCACAGCAGCCGCCATCTTTCGCACATCGACCCAATTCTTGCAATTGTATTGGTGTTTCCCCCCCTGTCTCATTTTTCGCCAACACAAACTCAAACTAACACATTTTATCTGCACTTGTGCGCATGACAGATGAAAAAAAATATCAATTAATATGAATTATTTTTTACAATTTTTTTCTCAACTTTTTTTTATTTTCAAAAATCATTTATTGTTGATTCTTCCGATAAATTTGAAGAATAGAAATATTTCAAAAATTAATTAATTAAAATTAATTAAAAAAAAATACTTGGATTTAATGAAAAAAAATGACATTGAAAATTATTATTAACTATTACAAAATCTTTTTGAAAATATAGAACTAAATTTACGGAATTAGATAGTTGGAGGAAAAGTTTTGGCGAAAACACTGCCAACAGTGATGTAATGCTTTTTTGAAATAGAAGATTTGTCAGGTAGATTGTTGTCGGAAATATGGAAATTATTGGCGTCATGAAAATTGACGATGACTCCGCAAATACTATCGATACTCTGGGATATCGATGTGATAAAATTTTTTGTTTCTCGCTGATTATTTAATGTATTTTGCCATCACCCATCTACTATTTAGAAACCAGACATCTCGAATTTAATAGCGCCATTTAAAAAAAATCGGGATTCGAATCGTAAATTCAAGAGTAGAACATCACCGTCTTGAAAAGTCGCACTCGATATTTTGAATTTCATAAACACAATATCAGAATTTGAAAAAAATGGGATGAGGGGTATGAGCTTTGTCTGTTATTTTATTAGAAAAGTGGAATTTTATATGATGATTTATATTTCGAAAAGGGAATGGAAAAAGAATGATTCTTAAAAAAACACGAAATGAGAGAAAAGAAATTATTATAATTCCTCGATGAAAGGACTTCTGAGAGTGTGGAAGGTGAGTTCACCATTAGGCCGGCAGAGGGCTACGTCTGATCCAATCCGATGGTGAGCATGGAATTCATTGGATTGCATGAGCCGTGGTATTAATAAAGTTTAAAAAATCTGACAATCGCATTTGAATTGCATTGTCAAACTTTTCATATATTATTATGTTGTTGATGATGTCCTATAATAATAGTTTATCAATGCCTTTTACTTATAAGTGTTTGTTTATGACTAGAGATGGGCAATGACGGTCATTTTTTCACCGACGTCATATGACCAAAAAATGACCGTTTGTGACTGTGACATGACGTCATAAAATTTTAAATGGAAAATAACGGTCACAATTAAATTTATGCTTGTCAAGGAATGGAAAATGAATGAGATGGTGAAATACATCTATATAGATGTAATATGACCGTCATTAAATTTCTTCAATTTGTGACGGTCATTTTGTTTAATTAATTTTATGAATCTGTAGAAATGATGAAAATTCATTTTTTTACATAATCACAAAAACGAATTCATCAGCGAATACAAATCTAGAAGCAATGATGTCTGGTCTTTCGTTGAGCCTTTTTTCTAGGTTTGTAAGGTAAATTGAAATATAGAGATGAAAATGATGTCACAGTTTTCTCGGCTGCAATAATAATCATGCAAAGAATTCCTTACGAAATAGGAATGGAAGAATAAATAAGAGAATGCGTTGAATTATGTTTTTTACGATTCAATAGGATCGTATTTAAATTTTTCATCATAAAAAAGAAACATTTTTCTTTCCGTTCATTACTGGTGACTTCTGCGACGCAGGCTGCACAGAACATTTCAATTTATCATTTATACTTTTTCTCCATGACGAATCTTCATTCTTCAATTTATTCCATTATTATATCAAAAATCTATGTTAAGGACTACTAAACTTGAGTTTTCAGAGAATGTAGAAAATGTATTTTTCCCGTTCTGCTGAAAATACTCATTTTTGGTCATTTTCCAGTTATACTGAACGTTATAAATGTGAAATATATTTATATTTTGGTATTTTATCTGATTTTCTTTCTGAGGAATTGGTCCCCAGATAGCAAAAGTTGCCGATGACTGTGAATTTTGTATCAAATTTTAGAGTATAAATTGGGGTTAACTTGTCGATAACTTAAGTGTAAATTGTCGACATTTTGCCGTCAAATGTTGACGATAACCGGAGGAAGTTATCGGGATATTTGGGTGGAAATATGCTGCAAAGATAATTTGCAAACTACGGGTAAATTGTAGGAAACAGGTACCGATGAAAATGTCTCGGAATGGGCGTTCATTTGTCGTTAAAATAGGACGGAAATCTGCGGCAATTCTTCGGCAAATTAAGGGCAAATTTCTTCTCAACTAGTATCTGGGTTCTTTAGAGGGTAAGGCAAACATTCTTCATTTGTGTATTAGAAAGAATGTATTCTCGCTAGTGGATGAGTCTTGGAATTTTTTTTCGACGCAGAAACTCAATATAAAGGAAAAATAATAATTGTGTGCTATGATTTTGTCTTATTTAGGTAGTTTTTTTTCAAAAGAATGTGTATCGTCAATTTACAATTATTTTCTAATTATGAGGCATTTTCCCCAGTAATGAATGAAGTGTAATGTGTTGAGAGTAAATGAACAATGAAAAGTAGATTGGGGTAGTAAAGACGTATCTCGCTCAGCTTCTGAGATATGTAGGAAAACTAAGTGAAAAAAGTGGTTTTTTCTTGAATTCTGTCTTCTCGGCCCTTGTTCTGTTGGAAATATCTCGGTAAATAATATGCCTCTCTATGTTCACAGACACTTTTGTAGCCCTTGGGATTATCTATAAAATGGATTGCAGTAAATTTGCTCTATCTCGCTTAGTTCCCGAAATCTTTTTGAAAAAAGCGATGAAAAAAAATGGATTTTCTCTGTTTATTTCTTCACTATTGAATTTTCTTACTAGTTTTCTTGGGAATATCTCGGTAAGTAATGGAGATATGTCCTTTTTCCCAAAGACACTTTTACACTGCAAATCCAGGGGTCTCATTTTGAAACCCTAAGTGTCTCATTTTGTAGACACTTTCGAGGCCCCGAAAGGGGTCTCATTTTGAGACACATGCAGGAATAGAAGTCCCTAGGGAAAATTCAATGCATTCTGAGATGTTAGAGTTTCAGGATGTAAAATGATGGTTAATGGTGTAAGCAATAAAAAATGACGCGATGCGAAATACGGAAGTGGTGATAGTACAAGAAAATATAGAAGTGAATTGCAAAATCCGTCAGATTATTCTTTTATAGAGAAACCGAGGCATTGATGCAAGCAATTCATGTTCGAATTCAGTTGCCAGCGTGAATGAATTTTCTATTCGAAACGAAAAAATAGAACTAGTTGGATGGAACAGTAGGGGAGCCGTGGAAATCATATCTCTGAAAAACACTATTTCATAATATGCCTTCGTAAAAATTTCCTATTAATTATTATTCTTAACGATATATTGATGGGAATTGTTTAAACGGACGTTTTCTGGTGAGAATGGAAATATGAAGTTTTTCAGATCAACTATTTTTTGAGAATATCTCAAAAAATAAGGGAGATAGGATCATGTTGTCGTCATTCTTTTTTGTAGCTCTTGCAATTCTCTACAAACAAAATCAAAACAAAATCGCCCTATGTAGATCATTTTTTGAGATATTCGTCAAGAAGAGAAATAGAATAAATTTATTGAGATAAGTCTATTTTTTTGTCATTTGTTTTTTGAAAATATCTCGGAAAATAAGCAAGGTAGGGTGATTTCGCTCCATTTTATTATATTGGGCAAAAGCATACTGACTAAATTTGAAGAATTCTACATTATTTGTAAATTTCTAAAACTTGGAATGGCCATATTCACTCTAATTTCCGAAAATATCCTAATTTCAAAAAAACTAATTGTTTCATTATTTCATTTTATTTTTCTTATTTGTAACGGTTTCATGATTGGATGCTCTCAAATGTATCCATGCGTTGAGCAGTAAAACAAAAAAATTTCCAAAACACTAATAAAGACTTACAATTTTATTTTTTATTTTATTTCAAATTCGTGATCCACGTGGAAAAGACTCCTGATATTTCTTTTCGAATCGACAATCTAAAAACTCTAGAAATAATCACAGGAAAAAATACATGTTTCTCACGAGTTAGAAATAGATGCATACCTTCAATGTGGAAATACAATGATGTGAAATAAAATATGTACAAAGTATGCACAATCAAAATAATTTGAGATATGAACAATTTCGAAATTCTCTTTTTGATTATTTTTGATTATTTGATTATCAATTGGATGGGTTAAGAATAATTGAGATAATCAACTAAATTTGCATAATCATAGTCATTGTCGTGTCAATTTGTAAAAATTATCATCACTATCTTCATTCTGAGTTTCCAAAATTGAAAAAAATTAAGAAGAAACGGATCAATTCAGTTTCACGTATTTCATTACTTATTGGTAACAATCTTATCATTGGAATGCTCTCAAATATATCCACGGATTGCGCAGTTAAAAATTTTTTTTTTCTACAACACATAAAAAATTATGATTTCATTTTTCATTTCATTTCTAATTCGTGATCCACGTGGAAAGGACTCCTGGTATTCTTTTCAAATCCAAACTCCAGCAAAAAATCACAAAAAATTACACGTATCTCACGAATTAGAAATAAATTTCAGCTTTCGACGTGGAAATATAATAATGGGGAATAAAATATGCACAATCTGAAATAATGAAGTAAAATAGCATTTGGAATAGAGTATAGGGGAGACCAGAGCACGACGACCACCCTCAAAAATTATATCAAATTTTTTTTTCCTCTTTCATCAGATCATTATTCCTTTCATGTATTCAGTATTTTCTTAGGCCGTTCCACAGAACCCGAGTCATGAGTGACCACATTGAAAAATAAGGTCAAAGGGTGCCCTGGTGGAAATTTTTCTCTTCAAAAAATCGGCATAATTCTTTAAGAAGACAGAATAAGAGTGCGGACAGTGTTCAGAACTATTTTCTGAATTCCCAGTCTGTTCTGAAGGGCTCGACATTCTCCCAGACACGATGATAAGAGCGCATCACGCAGGTCAGTGGGAGTGAAAGTGCCAATGTTCTCACCCGCACACACGTGCGTAATGTAATCTTTTCATCGTGTCAGAAAAAATTCTAGATGCTTCCGATCAGTCTGGCTGTTTACAGAATGGTTTCAAACATTCTCCAGTTAACATATGAAATAATGAAAATTAATATTCTAATGTTAAACAGTTGTATTCTTACATACCTTCACTACCTGATACCCACATTCATAACTGCAACCCGAGCTAACTGTTATCGCTTTCTCTCTACCTACTCCTGTACCCACCCTGAGGAAAAATCTTAGCTTTGAGGGGGACATAGGTTTAGAAATAGGTTATTTTGATGATTTTCATGTTTTTTTTTCCAATGAATATACTGCATTAGTTGAATCTTTGAAGATATTTTATAGATATATTCAATGGAATATTGTGGATTTTCCATAGCATTCCATCACAAAATAGACGAAATACAAACTGTTCCCCCCCCCTCCCCCCTTCGGAAATCACCATCAGACGTGGCAATCTGCTTGAATTGTGAAGTCTGCAAATTTCCTCTCGAATCAATGGAGTCATTATCGCAACGGTAAATATCTGAATAATTTTATAGATACTTTTGAAATATTCAACTTTTGTTCTGATTTTTTTTACATTTTGTTAGCTATCTTCGGGATATTAGCCTGAAACTCATTTTTGGAAAAGTTTTGATTTTTTTCCTACCCCTTTTCCAAGCTTTTGGGACTTTTCAACTAGAGATGGTTAAAATAAGCTGGTCAAAACCAGCTTGTTGAAGAAAAAAAGAAGCCGGTCATGCGAATGATGAATTAAAATCGCCGTTGACTTAATTAACGGAAAAACGCAATTCGCTGAACTTTAACATTTTTTAAGAATAGAAAAGGATAGTTTGTCCTAGAAGCTGTTTGAACGCTTGCGTTCCACTTTAAAACCTACCCAGTCATATTTTTTGCATTTTTTTTGAGCACTGAAACGTTGATGCAATTTGTTTCCTCATTTGACTGGACTATTCGTTCTAATGTATTTCAGTGATTTAGTTTGAGTTGAGAGTAGTTTCCCGGCAGGGAACAGCAGTGAATATCCGAAAAAAAATTGAGGTGGTTTGAGAACGCTTCACTTCTGCCTAAGAATGACAGAAGCTATCAATCACCAGCGGCTATATAGATTGATGACTGAAGGCCAGCTTTGTCTTCCTTCATTGTGATATGGTTATTTTACAGCTGGCCTCCATCCACATCAATTGTACAATCAATTGATGATTGATAACCTCTGCCATCCAGAGGCAGAAGTGAAGCATTCTCGAACTAGCTCAATTTTATTCTGGATATTCACTGCTGTCCCTTCCGGGAAAATAATCTTCACCCAAACTAAATGCTCTGGGGATAGCTCCCCTGACCTCCAGTCACATGGGCTATACAGCCAATTAATGATTGATGACTCTAGTCATTCAGAGGTGAAAGTGAAGCGTTCTCAAATCAGCTCAATTTTTTCTGATAACCTCACTATCTGGCGTGCTTATTAAAAATAGGAATCTCAATGATGATAGGAAAAAAAAACACTTTTTGAAATCTCTGTAAATTTATTGATTCATCACTAAGACAGTAACAGAATATCAATACAATAATATATAACCGATTGATGCTGATAATTCTCCTGAAAATGGATCAAATGATTACAATGCCGATAGTTTATTATCCATCATCATCTAAGTGAATATATTCGGACTAATCGGGACATGGAAAAGATGAATCATTAATTTTATAGAGGGAAACCGATAATAAGTAATATTTAGTATGGTCCAATGAAAATTGCCTCTCCATAACCGTAGAATTCTCCTTTTAAGTTTCATTTAATCATTGGCTGTGTCTAATGTCTTATTAATTCCAAATAATTTTTTTGTAATATGCATTTGTGTAAACAGAGAAGAAAAACGGAAGGCCAGTAGATTACGGCTTGAAGTCTGGATTCGGCATCACATCGCTTTTGACAGGTCCGGGTGGGTACATACAACCGCATTTTCTCCCATCATCGGTGCATTTCCATACCAGCGTAGGTACGCATTTCTCTGGAAACGATTATTTAGAAGATGTTAAGTAATCCCTGACAGATCTAGTTGACAAACACATATGGTAACATGATGGTACTCCACTATGCTTTAAAATTAATTGACGAAATTTCATTGTAGTTTCGATTCACCAAAATTTTGAGAACTCAGTGCTTCAATTTTTCGCATTAAAATATTTCGAGAGTACGGGAATGGACAACGAATTATAGATAAAAAAGTGGAGATGAAAGTGTTTTTAATAAATGCTGCATATCCGATATAATAAGCCTCTACAATTGAAAAACGTCATCTACAGTGGTCCTGTTCTCATACTCATCGGACGTCCTATGAAAAATCACAACGAATCATAATTCACTCTTTATGCAAGGAAGTTTGGAAACCAAAGAAGGCAAATGGAGTGATTTTAAGACAAAAAAATGAAAGTGGCTAGAGCCCTATGCCTGATGTTTGCGCCCGAAAAAAACAGATTTAGATCTACCTAGATCTAAATTTTGGGATAGATCTAAGGAGATCTAGGGAGATATAGATAGATCTAAGGAGATCTAAGGAGATATACATAGATCTAAGAAGATCTACGGAGATATAGATAGATCACTTCAGATCTCTTTTGATACCCGAGACAAAAATTATGTATAATATTTTTCTAAAAATAGCCTCATTTAAGTTCAACTGATTATACAGGCCCATTTTCTATACATAATTGAAATTTTGAGGGAGGAAAAAATCGAAAAAAATGTGGCATTCGGGTGGGATCGAACCCGGGACCCTTCAGATGCTATCACTTGAACTCTTCTATCTGAGCCATCGGCCTATTTTATATTTGTTACCAATTTTCAATCCTCATAATTTCATCTTCGCCTATTTTTCTTAGACTAATCGGAGTGAAGTTGAAGTAGTTTGATCGTAAGTTTTCGGAGTCGTTGAGTATATGAGAAGGAACGTACTATATTATTTAACCTCTCATAGAATATGTACATGTCAACCTATGAAAAATATTATTACAAAAATTGAACATGTTTCATGTAGATCTTTGGAGAGCTCTTTAGATCTAACAGAATCTCAGTAGATCTAACGAAAAAGATACAATCTGACCTGTTCAGATCTACGTAGACTCACGTAGATCTGTCTACTGAGATCTGAATAGATCTAATTTGTTAGATCTCTTTAGATCTCAGCAGATCTGCTAGGAGAAATACCTTTTTACCTATTTAGATCTACGTAGACCTACGTGAGTCTACGTAGACCTAGATAGATTTCCATTTCCTTAAATTCTACTAGATCTAAGTAGATCAATAGAGATCTGAGTAGATCTAAGTAGATCCATGTAGATCTCCGTTGATATCCGTAGATCTATTGGAATTCACTTATTCATTTTTGTCACGCTGAGTTGCGTCTTCAGGGATCTATGGAGATCTAAAGAGATATAACAAGTTAGATCAGCTTAGATCTCCGTAGATCTCAGTAGATCTCAATAGATCTCATAGGATAGATCTCCACCGATCTGTTTAGATCTCCAGAGATCTCGCTAGATCTAGATGGATCTCTATTTCCTTAAATTCTCCTAGATCTAAGTAGATCAATAGAGATCTGAGTAGATCTGTGTAGATCCATGTAGATCTCCGTTGATATCCGTAGATCTATTGGAATTCACTTATCCCTTTTTGTCACGCTGAGTTGCGTCTTTATGGATCTATGGAGATCTAAAGAGATATAACTAGTTAGATCAACTTAGATCTCCGTAGATCTCAGTAGATCTCAATAGATCTCATAGGTGAGATCTCCATTGATCTGTTTAGATCTCCAGAGATCTCGGTAGATCTAGATAGATCTCCGGTTTCTCATTTTTAGATCTACTTAGATCTAGGTAGATCTAATTCCGTTTTTCACGGGCGGTCATAACTTGGGGAATATGCATCGAACTGCGAACGTCAATTAGCGATCCGTGTAAATAACATCGTGGAGATTAGGGTTTCCTGATATTTTATACGATTTTGGGCAACTTGATCAAAGGCCAAAGTACGAAACAATATCGGGGCATTAATATTGGTTCCGTGAATAATCCCGATATTCTTTCCAATGCCCATCCCCGTATATTGGGATGGTGAGTTAGTATCGTAACTCGATTCCATATCGAGTAGCCGAATATCGGGCATCCTATATCTATCCGGCTTTCGGACCGAAGTCATGACACCACTATCCGGACAACAAATTCGAAATATTATCGAACTAAATTCGCGTAATCGAAGTTCGGCTGCTCTACATTTGACGAAAATGTTTCTAACATCTAATATAAACATTAATTAACCACAGAAAATACTTTATTCATACACTTTCAATTAATTCATCATTATATTTGCACATGAGATGGCATTTTTCACTGCAATTAGATATTTTAAATTAGGAATTTAATTTGCACCTGGGTGGATTCGATCCGAGAACCTTCTGCACCGTAAGCTGACCCGCTAACCACTAGACTAAAGCTCAGTTATAGCAATAGTCGCTCTGATCATTTACATAAACTTCTTCCATGGGGATATTAATAATTTCCAGAAGTAGATAATGAATCTGTAGGGAACTCAGAATGATTCATTAGCTGTTTATGATGAAGTTGGTAGAAATAAATTAACATCCGGGGAACCTGATGTGGTTCTGATCATGTCCGGATTAGGAGAAATTGATCGGACTTAGATTTTTTCCACAATTCTCAATCAAGTTCTCCAAATCCGGCAGATGTCAAGGCCAGACCAGGACAGTCTCATTAGAGTTACCGTTCTCTCCGAAATTCTTCGATCAGGCTATCCTGATGTAATACTGATCAAGACCATCTTTAATCAGGCGTGCCTATGCTATACGGGATCCAGCTTAATTAGGCGTGCTTTTGCTGTACCGGATCAGGATAGTCATGTCCCCTGCAGATCAGGATTTGATCAGACGAAACAATCGCATGCTTGATCAGAATAGCCATATTCACTCCAGATCCAGATTGAATCAGGCATGCCCATTCTATACCGGATCAGGATAGCCATACCCACTCCAGATCAGGATTTGATCTGGCATAACCATGACATGCCTGATCAGAATAATCATTCTCACTGCAGACCCGGATTGGATCGGGCATGCCTATCCTATACCAGATCAGGAGATCCATACCTACTCCAGATCCGGACGTGATCTGGCGTAACCATGACATTGCCTGATCAGAATAACCATCCTCACTACAGATCCAGATTGGATTAGGTATGCCTATTCTATACCGGATCAGGATAGCCATACCCATTCTGGATCAGGATCTGATCAGGCTTAACCATGCCATGCCTGATCAGAGTAGTCATATTCAATCCGGATCCGGATTGGATCAGGCATGCCTATCCTATACTGGATTAGGATAGCCATACCCACCCTGAATCAGGATCTGATCAGGATAGCCATATTCATTCCGGATCCGGATTTGATCAGGCCCAACAATGGCATACCGGATCAGGATAACCGTTTTATTCTGAATCAGTACCAAGTGTGACAGCAGGTGTGGTGAGCAAAATTTCTAGTCGGACGTGGTATCGATTAGACAATCGATTTGTCATAGTACGACACTTTCTGACAAAATTCCTCATACAAATTCTGACAAAACTTGAAGAATTATCTCAACTTGTGCACTATTATTTCATGATCTGTTACATTTGTCGTTTTATGACATTTTTTTGTAATCGCTAGACATTATTTGTCACAATCTGGCGAGTCAACTTCCACGAGGGTATTCTTTGAAAAAAGAAACAGAATTGGACTTGCGATCGAAAATGAATCTTGGATAAATCGGACAAGGGCAATTCCTTAAAATTCTTCCTATGAATATGGAATGAGAGCCCTAAATAATGAAGACCTATATTAGTTCCATGAGAATACTGTTACGTATCGTCATCGTTCTCAACAGGTTTGGAGAATTCCGTTTAATTTTCATTATTGTAATTTTTTCCAATTAAAGAGAATAAAAATATATGTATGCTTATTGAACCTGCAAAGCGAAGCCATACGCGCCAAGCGCGCATTAGCCTAGTGATTGGAGAAACTCCATTCTACATCGTTTCATTGGAATATGTTCCAATCGAACGACTTGAAACTGGATGTGCTCACTTCACCCCATCAACCTCTTCAAGACCGGAAGCCACTACAGTGGCGCGAAAGCAGTGCCATAATGATATAGAATTTCTAAACCACAAACTGACAAAGTCGTCATGAAAAGAGCTCAGTCCTAAAAAGGTTAATATTCTGTCACTATATTTGTGTGTATAGATAACGGTAATCAACCGATGAAAAATGATCGAGCAGTTACTTTCAATTTGATTAATGCCCTAGCAGGCCTGATTCACGGTCAGAGCTCACTGAATTAACGGTGAGAGCTCACCGTTGTTCATGGTGAATCATCGTGATTCACCGAAATTATCAAACCGTAAAATTTGGTGATTTACCGTGAATGAGATTGATTCACGGTGAATCACCGGAATCATCTAGCTTTAAAATTTGGCGATTCACGGTGAATGACGGTGAATCACCGCAATTTACCGTGAATCACCAAACTTTGAAGCTAGATGATTCCGTTGAGTCGCTGTAAATCACTCTGATTCACGGTCATTCACCGCGATTCCCCGTAAATCACCATGATTCACCGGAATGATCAAACTGTTAAGTTCGGTGACTCACGGTGAATCACAAAACATATATAATTCAGCGCGAATCATCACAACACGATGATAATAATATATCGAGGTTCTGAAAACAGAAGGTCGTATGGGCTAAAAATCGGTTCCCGTCCTGAAAATATCATGAAGTCGTATGTAGGAAATACGACCGTCTGCCGCAGAAACCTTCATTGTGGCCCACACGATCTTCTGCTTCTACACCCTCGATATGAAGGAACCTTGAAGCAAGAGTATGTCGAATATTTTTATTTTACAACAGGAGAAATCATCATTTCTCACGAGGGCATGTACTTCATTGAACAGGAAATAAGGTGTGTTTTCATCGAATTTCTCTATCCTGAGTAAAGAATTATAACTTCGATTTTATTTTCCCACTCTTCGACATGAACTTCACTCGAACGCAAGATCTCATTCCGCGATGAATTTTCGCATTGAATCAAGGCATATTGTTTAAATGCCATGTTAGGACATAATCTCAATATCATCCAAACAAATTCAAATGTTTCAGTCAAATCATTTTTTATGTCAAGTTTTGCAAGAAGTTCATGAATAACTCAATATTAATAATAATTAACTCGATTTTGATCGACTTTTTATGTCATGGATATTTTCTGACGCTTTTAGAATTCAAGGACACAACACAATCAACTGCAGTCGTCGGCACATGAGTAAGCGGTAAAATAGTGTAAAGTCGAATCGAAGGAAGAATAGATGTCGAGCTGAATCACCGATTCACGGCGCTTCCCTCACTTCTCCACTTCTGACCGATAGTACCCATTGTATTACTATAGAACACGATCCCATTGGTTATAACCATAGAAGTGAGAGAATGCACTGCGTGCATTCTTTCACCATCGTGTATAGTCCGTGTGTTTTAAATCCGCAAAGTTTCACGGTGAATGCACGGTGATTCACTATAAATCACCGTGGATCAGGTCCGCTAGGGTGCAGTTGATGACAATATTAAGGAATTGCCTGAAGAAACTAAACTAAAACTTGAAAGTCGAATGTCACAGTTCTAGAGAAACGACTTCAAGCAGAATTATTCAATAAAATTACATACGAAAATTATATTAAAACCTCTCACAAGTTATAGGGAACGCCTGTGTATGTGTTTGAAATGAAACTTATAAGAAATAATTTCTAACACTCATTTTCATCAATTATTGAATACCATTCATTCCACTCAGAACTATTTTGCATTGAAAATCCACTACGATGGACTAACCATGAACTAATCTTGGATATATATCTACCTTCTCCTGTAGATATATGGACGAAGAAGAATAGTCCAAAAAATATTTTCAGTAGAGCAACCATGAATACAGAATACTTCGGAAGCTGTTGGAGTTCAACTGTAATATTCTACAGGTTGTTCACGAATATATATTGAAAAAGAGATAGAGAGATAAAGTACTTCGTGATGTACTAAAAATTCCCACTACCAATGTTTCTTATAATTTTTTTTATTTTCATTTCCAGAAATGTGCATTACTTCCAGTACCTTCTTTCGCTGAGTTATTAGAAAGATCAATCAAGGCATTTACTTATCAGACCTCACATATTGCGGTAGGACTTTTATCCAGTCGATTCTCAAATAAGTTCCGACCATTACGGTTCCCCTGATTTTTGTGTAGGCGAATTAGAATTGAGTTTAGAAGCGCAGCCTTTCAAATTTCCTTTGGACATATTTTAACGCCCTGCGCATTGAACTGCGCACAAGGGAATACTTCACGTTGCAGTGAACTGCACAGCGGCGACAGCTCTATATGAGGCATTCCACGCTATTTCACTCATTTTTGGGATGATGGTTGTTGATTTTCTTCATTTTTGGATATGGTGTTGAAATGGCTAAAAGAAGACATATCCCATCGGAACAGAAATTTTTTTTCCGAAATTTACGACCATTCTGAGTATGGAGAAAACGTTGTATATATACTCAGAATAGCTATATATAGCATACTACGTTACGTATCTATCCCCCTTGCCGTCTCCACGCTCGTCCACTGCACTAACATGTCACACTCTACGCTAAGAAACTATCCCCCTCTCTGCCATCTTCCCTCTCCATCGCTGAAGCATGCATTAGTGGCATCGTCACCAACGCATTCTCCTCTTTTCCTGGTTCTATTTTTCCCCCACTAGTTCACTACCACGTTCCTCTGAAGATTGTCCACACTGTTCGTGTCACGAGAAAAAAAGTTGGTACCCTGCCAAAAGAAATTTCACTTCAAAATTCGCCAAGTAAGTGTTGGAGATTTTAATTTGAATGAGGTAAACAAATTGTGGAGTGCAATGTAACCACAAGTACCCGAGTAGGGCTATTCATTGACTTGACTTAAGCTAATAACTAGCCTAACCTTGGCCAATGAAGAGCCCTACTCGGCGAACGTAACGCAGGAAACAAAATGCAAATCTCAAATCCAAAAGAAAAGAATAATAACAGACAAAACAAAAATTAAAAAAATGTACTTGGCCGTGCTGATACATGGACAATATGGTTTGATTATTGATGGTGAAATCATTTCCTATCAATTCATGTCGTTTGAAAATTTTTTTAATGGATTTTCGGTTAATATCCTTCTGAGGAATCCGTAGTATAATCGTGCTAAGGGAAGCTTTGACACGGGGGACGTTAGGAGCTAGGTTCCCCCACCACTATGTTTTCCGACACGAGTCTGGCTCCCCCATCCTAACGTTCCCCGTGTCAAAGCTTTCCTTAATCCTACTATAGTCCACGATGCGGCTCCTAGAGTGGGGGTAACCAATGAGCGTACAGTAAGCTATGAACTTACATGCGCTCCACTCCATGTCATGAACTGCTGGTCGTGGAGTGGGGAAACCAAAAGTGGCCTCAAAGGGCCAATATGTGAAGATCAAGGGTGAATGGGAAGTAGAGCTCTGCCAGCTGAAATGTAGTGTTGTAATTAGCGTAATTCTTTGAATTATTTGATGATTGTTGATTTGGTGGGTTGGTCCAGTTGTCGCATTTATCCTCTTCTTGAAAATTTTCGAGTACATAGTTATTTAGTGGTTGAAATCTTACATCTTCTCTGATACCTTATTCTAACACACAAAATGAGGTATGACGAGTTTTTGAGTAATTTTTGAGCTTAATTTCATTAATTTAAGCACCAACGTTTCGTCCACTCTGCGTAGATCTCCTCAGGGTGCATTGTTATATATTCTAAAAGTTATCAATAAAAACATTAGTCAATTTACATTATTTTAACAAAAACGGAAAAGTAAATGGTAATAGAAACGTCTCCTTACAATTGTAACATACTTTTTACCCGGGGGGATGAAAAGTAACCGCACCGTCCCTCCCTCCGCCTCTCTCAAACAAAGTTCCCTAATTAAAACCGTTCAATGGGAACCAGGTGGTTTTTACGGAACCACCAAACTGGAAGTTCCTCGGCGGGTTCCTGCCCTACATGTTTACGGCTCATAACCAGCCCGTAGCAGCGAGGGATTCCGCCGAGAGCAAAACGAAGTAGGTGGAAGGGGGGGGGGGGGGGGTGTTACTTTTTTTCCTGGCTAGCCCGAGAGAAAATGCGCATCATGAGTCAGGGGGGGAATCGGGGTGTTAACCCGATCCGTTGCCATTTCCCCTCAATACGACAAAACCGAAAAACCACAAAAGAAACCTGAAAAGTCGGAAAATTAGGGAAGGGAGAATGTAGCGTTTCGCTTATAATTATCATCTTATTATTATTATAATTTCGCGCGCCAAATGCCAAGGCCACTGGACTGGCCGTGGTGAGCCCCAGCAACCCGAGGGGAAGAAGGGACACTGAGAGGTAGACCATCGAACGATACAGTCACTCTTATATTTCCTCGGTTTCAGTTTTACCGTTTACAGAATCTATGTAAAATTCACTATCATCTCGGTGTTTCGAATAAATAATTTAATTGAAGTGTAACAATCAAAGCTGAGTATTTTTGATTTGACCTATCACTTCAAGAACCCTGAAATGAATACTCGAAAAACACGGAAAAACAGGTAAAATCAGAGTATATTAATCAAATAATAATAATTACATTCAACTCGACTCGAAGGTTTAAGAATTATGGGAAACTCTAATAAAAGTTAAAAGGAAGTTATTTCATAAGAAATTAATAATTATTGAAAATTAAATTTGTAAGGAATTATAGAAATAAATTATTTTAGTTATGATTATTTTAATTCTAGGTAGTACAATAACCATCCAAAAGGCACAGAATTCTCGGAACTCGTCCGAGGTATACGGGTGACATGATACGGGGGAAGGGGGGAATTGCAATGCTTCGTTTACAGGAATAACGCATTTCCATCCAAAATTATAGTTTCGTTTTTCCTCCATGAAAAATCAAAATATGTCTCGGGTAAATTTGGGGTCGTTGGGTTCGTCTCCTTCATCCCTATCGAGTAGGATCGATTTCGGGATTTTTCAGTAGGAATTTCGAGAGTTTTGATCAGAACTCCGTTTTCCCTACCCAAACATAACGAGTGCGAGTGAGATAGACTCACCACGCGAAACGGCAATAAAGGGACGCGGGGTTTACTAAGTTCTAACGTACAAAAAATAGACCACTAACGACACGGCGAATTTACGTTACTTAATTAATTAATTAATCATTTCGGGAACGAGTCAAAAAGTTACGACTAAGATCGACACGGCTAGTGAGAGTCAAACGGAGTTTTGGGGAGAAATGATACGTCATCTCACCCAACTCGTTGATGGCTTCCCTTGGATCCTCCTCATCCTCTCGATAAAAAAGCCTCTCCACATGCTGTAGGGTGTCCACTTCCGTTGACACTGATGAAACGGCAGGGCTCGCACGTGTTGTCTCGTTGCCGGCTCACTCTCGACTGACTCTTCAGACGCGATCAGTCGTCCGCGATCAGGGTGCATGGCAGTCGTGCTCGCTACGGAACTCTTCTCACGCGGGAATATTCAAACTCACGAGCTTTCCTTTGAATTTTCCCAACAATTTACGACTGATGCCCCTTCAACCTAAGCAGAAATTACTTCCAAAATTAACTCCCTAATTTTTTCTTAACCTAACCGGGATTTACCTCCCATTATTACACAGGTGAGACACAGATCTTGTCTGCTGATGCCTCCTAATACTAAGCGGGCCTTTATCCCCAAAAATATAACCTGAGCCATTTGAGGCACGGATCTTGTCCGCTGCTGCCTCGAGCTCTTTACTGCTAAATTAACCGAATGTCCCCTCAGAATTTGAACCAAAATCCCCTTATTGGGAGCGCCCTTTTTTCGGGGCATTCTGCGCTGTCTCCGATCCCTAACCTCGCTTCCGCTTTGAACTGTCGCGTTACGGGGTTATCACGGGGTAGTTACAGGACTATGTCACGGGGTTGGATGGGACTTTTCGGGGTTGTTGCCTTTTATGTGTGCACGACGGTTATTGTACTCACCTGTGCTCTGCCGATGTCTCCGCTGAACAACGAGAACCTTCGGGGCTCGTTACACAATTTAACATTGTTTTTTTTTGAAAGTCCATATTTTCTATCATTTTAATTTGTCAAAACAAAACAATACTGCACTATTTTTTGACATAATGTGTCATGTACAGAGTACCCATAATTTTTAGGTTATGAGAGTTTACTTTTCCGTTTTTGTTAAAGTAATGTAAATTGACTAATGTTTTTATTGATAACTTTTAGAATATATAACAATGTACCCTGAAGAGGTCCACGCAGAGTGGACGAAACGTTGGTGTTTAAATTAATGAAATTAAATTCAAAAATTAATTAAAAATTTTTCTTGGGAGTGACCCTGATGGCCGATAAGATATCCAATAATAATAATTTAAACAATGGTCGGAAAAAACTTCAATAATGAGGTATGACGAGGTTTGTCGACTTGCGGATAGCAAAATCGACTGCACCACGTTCTTGAAGGCACACGGGGTCATTAAATCTCATGTTTTATGTGACAAATGTGAGAACATGATGATCATGAACCAGGAACTGACAGCCTTTGTGTGTAACGGCTCGACATTTGAGCGTGACAAACACCGTCGTAGAGTTAGGGTAAGATGCTCGACATACCTGAGTATCTATGATGAGTCGTGGCTTCCTGGGAGATGGGCGAATATCGGGAGCATCCTCAAGATCATCAATTTATATTTGAATATTGACAAGATAACCCAGAGGCAGATAAGTTCTGAGACACAATTGTCGACAAAAACTGTCAGGTTCTGGGTTACCAAAATTAATGAAATATCTCTGTTATGGACTAGTGAAGTAAATAATGAGCGAATGGGAGGCTTGGGACAAGTAGTAGAGGTTGATGAGACGAAGTTAGGGGAAAAAAGTTGGCTAGAAGTAGACCGGTCAAGGGTGGACAATGGGTGTTTGGCTGTATTGAGAGGGGGCCCGGACGAATGATCATCGTACCGGTCGCCAATCGAGAAGCCGACACACTCATTGGACTCATCCGAAAATTCGTCAGACCAGGTTCAATAATCCAGTCAGACTGTTGGCCTGGGTACCGGAGGTTATGCGATTATGGCTACTACCATATGAGGGTAAACCATAAGGTACACCATGTCAACCCAAGAAATGGCGCTCACACTCAGTCCATTGACAGGAGCTGGAGAGAACTGAAAGCCAACATCCCTCAATACAGGATGAAACCGGTGAGGTACTTGAGAAGAGTGAGTAGATATCTCTTTGGGAGAGCCTTGTTCCTGAACGTATGAATGTGTTTCTTCGACTTATCAGCATCTATGAAGATCCGGAATAACTACTTGTATCCAATTCATTCGTCCTTTCAGTTGTCAATCTTGAAATTCTGCTATTAGTTGATGCATAGATATTGACGTCCACCGTCGCCATCACAAATTACTTATCAGCACATATGTATGCTATAAATGTGACATTGGCGGTGTTAATATCATAAACGAAAGTTTAATGCAAATTTATTAATGCTCAAGGAAGGTGAGCGGAGGGGTCATATCTGCGCAATGTTCATCTGCAATTACCCAGTTGTTTAGGTGTATGGTGCGAAGGTCTTCTCTTCGGGGCCGTTGCACTACCACGTCATCGTCGTGGTCCTGGGTACAGCTGAGAGCAGTGTATTTCCTGGTTTCGTCTTCTGGTTTCCAAAAAAGTTGTATAGAGGTTGTTTAGAGGTTGTCGCATGCTTACATACGGTCAGAAGCGGAGCTAGGATCCAATCCAATTTTATTATAGTTGGCAGAGTCAAACTACCCATTTACCAGATTAAGTTTAATCTCTCATTCCTTGTCTCCAATAGAATTTGATCACATGGAGAACGTGATGACGATGAAACGGGGAAAAATTGGACTGAAGCTCAAAGTAAATTCTGGTTTATTTCACGTGCAAGTTTGGGAGAAAATTTCCAACAATTTGGTTGATGCAGTTTCGAGATGTCTTATATTTTGTCAAAGAGACCAGCTGATTTTGTCCCACACTGAACTTCGCTTTTTTTATTTATTTGAAGGGGTAATAGGTTGTTGGAGTAATTGAACTGGACAATACTAAGTAATTGTCAATTGAACGACGTTCCGCCCATTTTATTCAGGCTTTTTCATACCCTTGACACCATGAGCATGAAGTCGTCATAAAGCTAATAATATCCAATCGGAGGCTGAACTTATGCAAAAATATTCCAATTGAAATCGCAGTGTTTTTTTGTAGCTCGAACGTTATTCTACTTGTTTCCAACTCTCCGAACTCTTATTGATTCTATTATTTTGTCCAATTATGCTTAGTTTTTCAGATTCACTTAGGTATCATCAATTCACATTTCTATAATCTTGCTTCGGTGCATTCTTTGAAAGTCATAAAATACGTGTAGGAAATGTAAAGCCAATCTCAAAAGTGAGGAATTTGATATTGAAGTCCATTATAGAATCGCTTCTTCCTTTCCACAGTACATTTTTCATTTGACATGAAGACTAATAACGTCAGCATTTTTTTTTTAGAAAAAATCTATCGAAATATTACAGAATGAGTAATGAAGGAAAGGAGAAAAAACATGACTACAATATTTTACCGCAAAGTAGTTAATTTTTTTTTATTTTGCTGAAGAGAATTTTATACTTCCTGGTCGGCACTCAGAACCAGGAAATTCATAGGAATTCTTCCGTCCATACTCTATTAATTCACATAAGTTGTATGGTGCTTCGTTTTTGAGATATGAGTCGGAAATTTCGGAAACGGGTATATAATCCATCGAGTATGGCTACTGGTGCGACTTAACCGAAATTTCTTCCCGAATTTTTTATGTCATTTTTGAGGATATTTCGCTTATTTACCGTGTGCGTACATCACGCACCGAGTGTGCGTAAATCACGTTCGATTGCGAGAACGTGAAGTACGCCCTCATGTGCAGAGATTAGGCACTTCTGTGCGTGTTCTACGCTGAGTGTTTTTTGTGTGTTCGAAAGCGATAGGAAAACATGTTAGAAAAGGTGGATATTCTCAAACAAACCGTGATGAACCGAAATTTCGCATTATTTTGTGAATTGTTTAATTTCACATTATACGTTGAAACATCTTGAAATGATGACGTACGTTGAATGTTCAGTTAACGTCAAACATGAAAAAAATGGATTTTTTTTTCCTGTTCTACGGTGGAATCGTTCAATGGTGCCTACCCGAGTCGAAATTTCTGTGACAATCCAACGGAGTTGTAATTTTAAAAAATATCTCTAAATACATCAGAACTACGCTGATTTTGTGTTGACGCACTCAATGAATGCAGGTACTCTGGTGTAGTTTTGGTGTATTGAGTTGGAGTTAGTGCCGTTTTACGTCATTTCACAATTGAATGACGATGACTTACGTTGACAACTTTAATGTACTTGAGTGTAACTTGAACGTAATTTAGCCTCCTTGTCCCTCCCCTCGCATCGCGTTTTTACCACAAATTTACGTTTTTAATTGATTTCTCCCTTAATTCTATACTTTAAACTAAACCATCATGACTATTATCCTAATTTCTTAAAAACGAAGTGAATAAGAAAAAAAGAAAAGAAGATCCAATGCTGCTTGGCTACCGCCATTTATTTATCGCCAGAATCCGGAAATGAAAACGGCAGCCTTAAAAGGTTTCTTATCAGTAGAATAAATTCCCAATAATAATGAGTTTATTTCATGTTTCTTTATATTTTCTCTAGTGCTTGGTAGATATGGAACAGGATTCAGTGAAACTTAGCTTGTCGAATACTTAACAAAGCTTGAGTCTAATCTCGTAGGCTTCAATGCCGATCCATTTAGATAACTTGTCGTTCAATTGGCTACAAAATTATATTCCGCATTCTTTTGAAAATGATAGGATTGATAAGGACTCGACTGAAAACTTTTCAAATCGCCATTCTTCAACTTAATCATTAAGAAAACTCGAAGAGACTTCTGCAATGCGAGTTGAGTGTTTTAATAAAATTGTCATAAATTCATTTTTCAAGTTATCAGAAAATATTATCAATCAGTATCATCCAACACCGGAGTGTATTTTCAATGTCGATGAAACAGGTTTTTCCAGTCCAAAATGATGTTGGAAGATATTTTCGACCATTTTAGAATTATGTTGACAAAATTTTTTTCGAGAAATTTTTGGGCTACCCCATTTTGCTCCTTATCCCATTTTAACCCACTATCCCCTGTAATTAGTCGGTTTATGGAATAACATCTATATAAGCTTTCATTTAACAACTTAAAGAAATTGAATACACTCTGTTTTAGAAATTATGATTTTTCAGAATCGAAGTAATTTTTTAGCTCAGTAGGTCTAAATTCCTGAAATTAACCCTTTAACGCTTATGGGCATTTCCCCTACTCTGCGGCTTGCTAGGCAGGCGGCACATATCTGCGTTAGTGTGTATCCGTGAGCTCTAGCGAGCAATACCGTACCCACTATGAGGTTACTGTTTGTTCTGGAATTTTATCGGGCACGTTATTGTTAGTCGAAAATTTGGAGGTTTTACGTTCCATTTTTTGTAATTCTTTATTCTACATCGACAGAAATAATTTGAAAAAAAATAATAATTCAAGACTATTCAAATAACAAAGGAAGGGGCCCTGAGGGAACCCATCAGACGTATGTATCACGGTAATGACTGAGCCTGAGTCTCGTAAACTGAGGTAGTGGGGACTGAGAGCGCACGCGACTGGCTATCCCCACTCTATCGCCGCGGGTGTGAGTTTGTCCGAATGCGCCGTTAAAGCGTTAATTGTGATTAGCAACTAGAGGATTAATTTTCTCATCTTACGACCGTGAGTGACGTGAACATCATTAGAACAGAAATACCATCTTTTCAAATAGACAATTACCATTCTCTCCCAGATATTCCGTTTATCTTTACCCAGGCTGTGGAGGAAAAGTGAAAAGAATTTTTAGAATTCATACGAATTTATTTATCCATGACAAAGACATTTACACAATATAGAATCAATCAATTAATGTTGATCATTTCATTGAAATTGAACAAAAAATTATGACGAGGAAGGTATATTATTTTAATCGTATACTATTTGAATCTCCTAGAGCAAATTTTTAGAACAAAAAAATTAAAAAGTTTTGGTTAACAATTGTTTTGAGATTGACCAGTAATGATTGCCTCCAATAATAACAAATTAGTTGGGCTCAGAAAGAAAATCGATGTCAGAACTTATTATCACAGCTTTGGGAAATAAGATCGACCAAACAACAATCATCATTTGAAGCCCGTGGAATTTCATTTTTTATCCTTACTTTATTTACTGCCTATATATAGTCTTTTATTCATTTCTAATATAATTCAATTTTTATTAATAATTTTTTCTATTTATTGGTATCATTCCATTGTATTAACCTTGCCTCATATCCCTTAAAGGCTCACAGGTACACTCCTGTACTCCCTTCCGAGGAGAACGTCCACATTTCGCATAATGAGTGGGTGGGCAATCCACTGGAAGTAATTATTAGAAGGATTCAGAATTATTGAAAATTTATCATTAAAAATGATAGATTCTACCATATCAGAATCATTTTACATCATTATAAATAACCGGAAATTGAGTATTTGAAGAAAATGTATAGATCTGATGAGATCTGTGTTGCATTACTAGACTAATTTTGTAATGTAATACTAGTATAATTACTAGGTATGACTCGATTAGATTATTTCTGATCAAATCTGATGGGATCTGGGTAGATCCAATCATCTGTGTCTAATGACATTTTTTGAGATCTAATCGAATTTAATCGGATCTAAATATCTTAAGGCTGAGTCAATTGGATGTATGCAGAGAAATTAAAGCATCTCATTCAATTGAGAATTGAATTGTTGCAAATCTAATTAGATATGATCAGATCCAGCCAAATCCCGTCTTTGATCAGATCTGAACATTTTTTGTTATCTATGAAAAAAATGTCTTCATTTCTTCTTTTTTTGTATGCATGTAATGAGGACTTTTTGCTTGAATTAATAATTCATCAAATATTTTCTCGTGATATGATCATTTTCGATTTTTTTCATATGTTATAAATTACAGTAATTAAATTCTTGCTGTGAGAGTTTCCTCATGTAATTGATTCCAGAATAATACTCACCCCTTGCTGCTTCGTCTGCACTAGACGCGATTATGGAAAAGATGAGCACGAAAAATATTTTCAGTAAAGCGACCATGACTGCAAAATTCTCGGAAAGTAGTTGGAGTTAAAGTATAATACTCAACATTTTTCATTACGTTTATATATTGGAAAAGAGATAAAATACTCCGTGATGTATTGGAAATTTCCACCATTAATATTTATCATCATTTTGTGTTCCTTATTTCTATCATTCTCCATTGCTTCCGGTAAATTCTTCTACCGTATTATCCAAAACATCAAATGTGATATTCGTTCCGAAAGAATTTATTCGATTCCTTCCTCCGACGACTGAAGGCGATAAAACATCAGGAAATTTCATTTACATTCAAATGAATACATTTTATCCAGTAAATTTGTTGATTCATATAAAGAAAAATAAATTCACAAAATATGTTCGGACTACAAAACTAGAGATTTTCGCCAAATTCACAGTCAAAAAATTGAAGATTGATTCGCTATACTAATTTAGAACCAATGAAGATTGTGTCATTAATAAATGTCGGGATAGAATCTAGGTATTCGTCTGCAACTACATGGCGGTGGACGGCATCCCCAATAATAGTTGGCTGGACAGTTTCCTGCAATAAATTATTCGGAAGATATTAAAGGGTGTGGAATTGATAAAATTGTCTCAGTTTTTCAGGACTATTCGCTTCTTGTATTGTTAATGAATGGAAATTATTCTCAGCACTTGAAAACCAATAGCTTCTATATGAAAATAACTTCAATTGTTCCGAGTTTGTTAGTGCTAATAGTGATAATTCCGATTGTGTTATAGCGCTGAAGGACTTCATGATATTGCTGGACTTAGTGCAGTATAATGATGTCTTGAATGACAATGGTCGCTTACTAGACCTTGTGCTTAGCTCTATGGCTTGTAATGTGCAGAACTCTCAATATCCCCTACATAAAGTTAGTATTCATCATCCTGTACTCTTAATTACTATTAGTAATTGCGTTAAATCAAAACCTGTGCAATTTATGTCGAATTCTGCGAATTCTAAGCGTTATAATTTCAGCAATGTTAATCTTCCATCTCTTCATGATGCTCTTGTAAAAATTGATTGGTCTATGTTGTATGGTTTGAGCTCTGTAAATGAAATGTGTAAGTTCTTGTATAATAAGGTTTATGGGGTATTGGACAAAATGATACCGTCGTACTCTTCAGCATCTAGCAATGGTCTTAAAAAAAAATACCCTCTGTGGTACACTAGTGGTTTCCTTTGTAAAAAAATATGAGATGCGAATTTTCTTACTTTAAGATATGTATAATGAATAATTAATTGTTAATGTCTTCTTTTAGAAGCTCTTGGAATTATGTGTGAATGTATGTAATTTGACCCTGTCAGTGGCTTCGGCTGTTGGGTCTTGATAAATAAATAAAATATAGAATGAATTCTCTAGCGTTTATAAAGTCAGTTTGATGTTTATAAATATTAGTTGAACATTCATAACCATCGAGAATATGTCTGATCTAAAGGTGACTTCAGCCTAGATCAAGCTGTACACCAACGCCTCAGCCCCAATTAGAAATAATGATATTTGGAAATCTTCCGCAAGCGATATACTTACTCCATTCTGTGCCAGCTGCTAGTACCGAAAGCATGAGTATGAATAATAATTTTAGTAGAGCAATCATCATAGCAAAATTCTTGAAGAATTCCTGAAATTGAACTGTGACAATGAACAGGTTTTGCCGTATTTATATAAGAATATCAATCAAGCTGTTACTTAACAACACCTCCCACCATTGATGCGGTTTATCAAGATCTTGTGTGAAGAATATACATCCAAATCTCTCTTGACCTTGAGTGTGCTTCAATTTACTTTACTCGGAACTAACTGCAGTGTGATACTATTGACTTAAGATTATCCTCAGTAAAACAATAAAGTTTAACTAACCATTTACGGATTATAATGCACGGATGACCCAATTACAGGCGTAAGTATCGATATATCAGATGCAATTGAAGAATACAAGAGCAATACAACGATGAACTATTCCATTTCGGATTCCGAATTAGACTGATTCTAGCTATTTTCTACATATGCTCTATTCGCCTATCAAATATTCCAAAGAACATTATTATATGATAGAATCGCTGAAATATTGTAAATTATGGAAGATTTCTAATTAATGACATTTTACGTTTAATAATTCAAAAAAAGAAGACGATCTGAGCGAGTGATATGCCAATGGCTAACAAATCAAATGCGAACTGCAATTCATAAAGCTTGAGTGGGTTACAACGTGGTGAAAACCTATCTCTCTGAGTTTCCCGACGTTTTCGCGTTGATCAATTCAACGAGCTATATTCATATGTCAAAAATCAACAATGCCAGATTCAACGAGTCTCATAATCATTTCATCCACTCTATTTTGAAGTGGCCAGTTCCCACGATAGTTGAAATTTTCATATTCTTCGTCCGCAAATTCTTTAACATACTCCACATTCTTTTCAATCTTCGACCTCTCATATAAGTCGTTATCAATTGTGCATGCATTCAGAGTATCATTCATCATGTATTCAATACAATTTTTCCTTGATACTTCTTCGATATCACATTTTGGACATTTCTTTTTATTAATATATGTCGTTCCGGTAGGAGTATATATCTTATATCTCAAGTTTCTCAATTCATCGATAGTTTTAATGGCACTAGCTCTATTCTGTTTCGCTAGAAATACTGCGATTTTTCGTTGAAATACTTAATTACTGATGATCATGAGAATCAGCATTGTTGAAAGAAACCCAGGAAAAAATGTTCAGATCTGATCAGATCAAATTAGATCTGGTCAGAGCGTGCCAATTTTCAGATCTGATCAGATCTAAGGAACTCAGATCTAATTAGATCTGATCAGATCTAATTAGATCTGATCAGATCTAATTTGATCTGATCAGATCTAAACATTTCTTCCTGGGAAAATTCAAAACGATTGACCTCTATTGTTTGTTCGAATGCATGTATATGCCGGCAGTCATGTTATATCTAATGTTGCTAAGAAGAAATCATTGTTCTTTAGCGTCAAGACAAGAAGTAGGGTCGCTAGCGCTATGCCGGGATTAGCACCAGGATTAGAACTCGCATGCTTCATAAATTGCAAATCTTCTCTAATGGTGATATTTCTGGACTCAATTCCACTACTCCAACCATCTGCGTCCAATTTACAGAGGTAGAGGAATGATAGTTCCTGAACTGATTCGTTTCCTGAAACGAATCGACGGGCATTGGAGTAATCGTCACATGAGCAGCCTTATTTAATGCGAGCTCAGCCATTGTCTGTTTATCTGATATATGGGGAAATTCAATATGGTTCTTCAAATTCAATGCAACGATTGCGTTATCCACGATATCTAGATTAGTGTAATGAGATGCATAATATTCTTCATAATTTGCACCGTAAGTGCCTTGAGTATATGCAACTGGTTTGAGTCTTGTATCATATCTATTCAAAGATCTTATCTTGTTGTGATTCCGAGGGAATTATCTGGAAGTCAATGATTCATTCAAAAAGATTTTCAATGACAGTGATTTTTGTGATGAACGAATTGATTTTACATACAAATTGGTCAGTGTTGGAATAAAAACTTGACAAAATACATTCGAATCATTCGAGTTTTCCATTTTTTTCCAGGGATATTCTGCAGAAGCTGCAATTGAATTTGAAGTTTTTAAGACATTCGTTCCCTCAAGGAAAATCCATATTGAATCAACAATATCCATCTCCCTAGTTGTTTTGAGAATGTCCTCAAAATTGTCACATGCTTTATTGTTTTGCAGAATTATGAAGAACGAGGCCACATGATTCCACCGTGCAGTCTTTCTGAATAATTGAATATTTGTTACTAATTGCTCTGTTGAATCCACGATCAATATCACTCTACTTGCTTCAAGCAATTGATGTGCTTCAGAATTGTGAAAGTCGTCCATCCGAATGACTGGTGATTACCCAAGAACTCCATCGAATAGTGCACCAATTACAGTTGGATTAGATGATTATCATTTTTGTAGCATGATCCGAATATTGTTCTTTGAAATCAGTAATTGAATTCAGAATTCGTTAATCTTTAGAGGAAAGTGGGGCAAAGTGCCCCCCCTCCCCAAAAATGAATTGACGGTGAGGCAAGATGCCCCGCCCCCTTAAAAAAATTATTGAGTGTGGAGCAGAATGCCCCCCCCCCTTTAAAAAATTTATTGAGTGTGGGGCAAAATGGCCCCACTTTAAAACATTTATTGAGTGTGAGGCAAAATAGCCCCCTCATTTCTTGCAATGTTTTTTTTTCAATTCGTTCCAATGAAATGATGAAAAAATTGCTTCTCGATTTATCTCACTTTAGAATCCCTTATTCACTTGAATTTAGGAGTGATAATTGACAATTGAACAGATGTACTAGATTCGGAAAAAAAAGAAAGATGTTTAGATGTTCAGTTCGATAAACATCGATCGCAAATGAACTCTTCTTCGATTTCATCTACACTAATCCCGACACCCTCAATGTCCGCCCATCCTTCACAATTGTCGCACTGGTTCCAAACGTCTGATGATTCGAAGTACATTTCTGGCAAAATGTACATTGTGCATCCTCGTCGCTGGTTTGATATTCAACTTTTCTTTTTCTTCTGATAGGTCCAGTGGAGCTCGTTGAAGGCAAATTTCTTTCAACACTAGTCGTCGGAAATTCATTTTAAGTTTTACTGCACTTCTTCTTTCTCTCCTTATTCTTTTTCTGCTGTCTTTTTTCAGCCATATTGTTCTTCTCATTCCCTCGTTCTATTCTCTTTCTTTTCTTCTCCTGCAACTCATCATAATACTCATCACTGGTTAATACAGCTGGTTTTCCTTTCTGATGTTTGTTTGCCTTTTTAACACGATTTGAAGAATTTACAGCCAAAGGTATGATTTCTGAGGGTGGATGTTGGAAATTCGCCGACTGACGCGCTTTTGAGTCAATGAACTTTGTTCCTCTCAGTTTTTAGACTTTCGCGGCCATTGTCATTATTGATATGTTTCGCTTCCGGGTGGATGCCGCGTTGGGTTTCAGTGTTGCGCCGACGTTTCGCAAACATTGCAGTTTGCATCTTCAAGGCTATGAGGTCCATGGTCAAAGTGTTGTCCTTACATACCTACTTCCTGTGGAGGGAAGGGCACGCAGGGGGGGGGGGGGGGGGGTAGAGCCAATCAGGAGTTTCTAATTGATCAGCTGGTCAATTAAAATACCGGGAGGATGGTTTTCCAAATAGGGTTCACCTGGTATCCTTTATCCCTGTTCAGGTTGTTGGGATTTTTATGAATCTCCAGGTCTTCCCGATACTTTCTCTCAAAATATCCTTGGGATTTGGCCAACAATCTTGCTTGGTCATACTGAATAGCATGTCCAGTGTCCATGTGATGTTCAGCCAAGGCAGACTGTTCTAGGTGGCGATATTTGAAACACCGTAGATGTTCTTTGATCCGTGTACTGATCATCCTCCCAGTTTCCTCAATGTACACTTTACTTTGTTCCTAATCGCGTCTTTTCGACTTGAGGACTTGTGGAATGAGATAAATCTACTGGTTGACAGCTTTGATCATCTCCACCATCAGAGCTATTAATCCGAAGTCTCCTGTTAAGTGGTCTCCCAAATCTCGAACATTCCTCTGAGTTGTCTACACCCAGATCTTCGACTGACACATTACTCATCGATCTATTCAATGACTCCCATTGATCTTCATGCTGCTCCGATTCTCCCTCGGTAGACGAATCAAGTCCTATATCAGAGACTGGGATTCCAGTTTCTGGTACAGGACTTGATTCCCTTGGGAATGTGGGAATTGATCTGGTTTCTGCCGTGGGAATGAACTCAATTTCCACCTCTGCTTCATTCTCTGGTTCATACTGTTCTCCTGATTCTGAACCGAGTTGTGACCGAGAGTCTTCGTCATCGTTCATCATTGATGGATGTGTGACGTCAGATGGGGCAAACTCAGCATTGCTGAATACATTGCGATTCAAAGGAACTATTCCTGCTGTGCGGAAGCCATTGGGAATAGTTGTTTTCTTTTTTAATGTAATATTAAAAGCATTACCAAATAACCATGGAATATCATCTGCAGTGAAGCTTTGCCTAGGATGATGCAATATGCAGTCACTCACTTCATCGGCAGAGCCAAATGATTCCGCCTTCATAACGGTTAAATCCAATGGCTGCATGTGATTTGTGAAGTGGGGAGGAAAGCACAAAATGGCTACATGATTGTCTCGGGCGCATCTAATTGCTTCTGAGTTCATCGTGTGCTGCCTAGCACCATCAAGAAGCGAAAGTACAGGACTTTCTTCTGTTGGTTTTACTTCTTCCGCGAAAAATTTCATCCATTCCTGAAAATCCTCCAATGTCATCCATCCCCAACCATTTGCCATTATCCAGCTGCGGGGAAAAGATCCATCTAGCAATGACTTTTTCATCCGTTTCCCCGGGAAGATAAATAATGGCGGCAAACACTCTCCCGCTGCTGATACGCAGAGTTCTACAGTGACCAATTTGCCACGTTCGCCACAAGCTGCCTTTCCCACTTGTTTCTTTCCCTTGATAGCGATGATTCTTTGATTTTTTTTGGGGATGACAGTACAGCTAGGTTCATCGACATTAAAGATCCTGTTTGGCTGGAAATCACATTGATCCATGAGTTTCTTCAACAAATCGAAGTAATTGTTAACAACAATACGATTAAACCCGTGAGCACGAGCAAGAAATACCGCTCCTGGATATCGAAGAGATAACGTTGGATTTCTCTTCAAGAAGTTCCTAAGCCAATCTTTACCTGCAATACCACCAACAAATGGATGATTGATTCGATTCTTTTCGGTAATTTGCCAAACTATTGTCGTACTAACGAAAGAATCGACATGAGAAACGTTGGGAGCCCAGTTCCCCCACTACGATGCTCGTATCGTGGTGGGGGAGCCGCAATCGTATGCGGAGACGTAGTAGTGGGGGAACTCCACCTCCAGCGTTTTTTCCATGTTCAAGCTTTCGTTAGTATTGTCGTACTAACGAAAGCTTGAACATGGCCGATAAGCCCGAGACAATCTCTGAGCTACGACGATTTCTTGGCATGCTAAATTATTATCGACGTACAATATCACATGCCACGGAGATACAAGCGCCTCTTAACAATTTCCTCAAGAACGCCAAGAAACGGGACAAGCGAAAAATCGGATGGACAGCCGAGACAGAAGCTGCCCTGGAATCATGCAAAAACAGTGCCGCTTCTGCCATCAGAGTCTCTTTTCTCTCATCATCATCATCACTCACTCTCTGCACTGATGCCTCTGACCACGCCATAGGCGCAAGCTTGGAGCAGTTGGACAATGATGTCTGGAAGCCTCTGGGTTTCTTCTCTCGCAAATTAAGCCCCACGGAAAGTCGCTACAGTACCTACGACAGGGAACTCCTCGCCATTTTTGCAAGCATCAAGTTTTTTAGACACATTCTCGAGGGTCGTGCTTTTGTCATCAAGACTGACCACCGACCACTCATTCATGCTTTTTCTCAGCGAATGGACAAAGCTTCACCCAGACAAGTCAACCAGCTCAATTTCATCTCACAATTCACAACTGAAATTGTTCATGTCAAAGGAGAAGACGCCCTTTCACGAATCAACGCGATCTCAATGCCAACTATTCTCAGTCCAGAGGCCATCAGAGCGGCGCAGGAAGAAGACGAAGAGCTTGATAATCTCCAAAATTCCTCGCTCAAGCTACAAAAGGTCACTATCGAAGGACACTCAATTTACTGTGATGCCTCAACTGGATGGATTCGACCGTACATTCCACAGACACTTCGTCAGCAAGCATTTGATGTAGCCCACAACATGGCTCACCCCAGTGGTCGTGTCACAGCTCGTCAACTAAAAGAAAAATTTATCCGGCCCGGCATCAAGCGCGATGCATTGCTGTGGGCACGAGGGTGTATTCCGCGCCAAAGATCCAAGGTGCTACGCCACAATCGCACCAAGCCAATGCACATCGATGTTCCAGACAATCGGTTCGATCATGTCCACCTGGATCTGATCGAGCTACCTCCAGTCAACGGTCTTCGCTATTGTCTAACCATGATAGACCGTTTCTCCAGATGGGCAGTAGCAGTGCCTCTCTCCAACATGGAAGCTGACACAGTGGTAACTGCCTTCTTCTTGCACTGGATTGTTCAATACGGCACTCTACTCACCATCACCATTGATCAAGGCTGACAATTCGAGTCAAGACTCTTTACAGCTTTAACACACATGATTAGTGCCAACAAAATACACACCACGCCGTACCACCCTTAATCAAACGGGATAATCGAGCGATGGTATCGTACTGTTAAAGCTGCTCTCATGTGCAATGCCTTGGCCCGACTTACTACCTTCAGTTCTTCTTGGATTGCGTACCTGCATCAAAGAGGACCTAAATGCATCACCAGCACAACTCCTCTACGGCACTGAACTCCGAATCCCTGATGAGTTTTTCATCACAGAGAATCTACCGGCTGATCCCAATATCTTCCTGGAGAAATTCAGAGACCACATCAGGAAGATTCGACCATCACCTACTGCCCACCACATCAAATCTCGCTGCTTCATTCTGAAAAATCTTCACGAATGCTCGCACGTGTTTCTCAAAACGGATGCAGTTAGAAAGCCTCTAGACCTGCCCTACACTGGACCGTATGAAGTGATCAGAAGAGTTGATGATCGCACTTTCGTCATACAGGTGAAGGGAGAGGACAAGGTGGTCTCTGTTGAAAAACTGAAGCCAGCTTTCATCGTGAAGGAAGAGGCCGAGAACCCAGTTGATCCTGAACCAGCTCCAGCACCTGTAAATAACCCATTAACCACCATTGACCGGCCTCTCAGGACTTACGCCAAGCCAAAAAGAAACGTGTCGTTCCCTTCCTCCTGAGGTCAGGTCACTGAGGGGGGAGTAGATGTGGCGGCTGCACCGTCTGTAATTCAGCCAGAGCTCGCGGCAACGCGCGGCTGTGAAAATGACCAACAGCAGCGCTCACGAGGGAAACAACTATTTCAATTATTTTTTGAGAATATCTCTGGAATCAGCGAGATACGCCGATTCTATTTGAACTCTTCTTCATGGAGAACCTCAAGAACTACAAAAGAGTATGAAAGTGACATAGGACTATCTCGCTTAACTTCCGAGATATTCTCAAAAAAGTAATCACAAAAAATAGAACTTTTTCTATTTTCCTTGTAGCTTTACTAAATGCTTGAGAGGACTTTAGCGGGGCTGAGAAGAAGATTCGCTCAACAATATATCAGAAGCTAAGCGAGATAGTGCAATGTCACTTTTTTACTCTTTCGTAGTTCTTGAAATTCTCTACGAAGAAGGGTTCAAATACTATCGACGTATCTCGCTTGATTCTGGAGATATTCTCAAAAAATCACTGAAATCAAAAATGTATCTGGGCTGATTCTATTTTTCTATCACTTGTTTTCACTGAATATCTTGGAAATTAATTAATATAGCGCAATTCTGTTTCCATCCTTTTTTATAAAAAATTTTAAGGACAACAAAAGACTCTGGAGACAACAATGGCGTATCTCTTCTCATTTTCCAGATGTACTAAAAAAACGAATGAAGCAAAAATGAGAATTCTCATAATTCACTTCTTCATCCTTGGAATACGATTTGAGAATTAGGCAGAAGGTCGTATTCCTGCACTTACGATCTTTTGCCACGGGAATGTCCCTGAGTTCCACATTGCCCCACCGTTTCACTTTGTCCCACCCTCTCCTTCAAATACATAATTGTTCAAATTTATACATAATTCTATGAGATTATATACAATTCTATTCAATTGTATATTGTTGTTGTGATAACAACAAATTATAAGTACTTTAACATAAAAAATTTTCAACAAAATCGATTGACACAAACATGTTTTTTTTAAAAGATTATGAAACAAAAAGTGGATTATTGTTTTGAAAAATACGTCAAATAATTCTCAGCATATTTTTGATCGGAAAAACGAAAAGAAACTGACATTAAAAAAAAAAGTCGAAATCCGTCAATTTTTCACGGTTATATGAATGTTTTTCGTCAAAATCGATAAAAATCAATATTTCGAGAACGACTAGCAGAAAAAATCGGGAAAAATACACTAAAGTCCTTTTTGACATGTATAAAAAGATAGAATTTTTCCCGATAAACCCAAAAATGTAAGTTCCAAAACCGTCTGATTTGGCGTGGAATGCCCCAATTATATATGAATATATATAATTACATATAATCACATACTTATTTCTTTATTGTATTGTATATAATTATATACAATTATATATAATTGGATATCATATATATATATTCTATATAGATCATATATAATTCTATAGAATTATTTATAATATTTTTTCCCCAGGTAACTGAATGAGGAAAAAATTATTCCACAATATTCAGTGTTATTTTATTAATAATGTGAACAATCATGTTTGGTGAAGTTGCATAACCAGGAAATGGCAATATGAGATAGAAGATCGCTGATTATTTACTTGATATTGAATTACAATTGGAAATAAAGCGAAATCAAATAATTCGAAATAATTCCTAAATTCTACAATAAAAGAAAAAAAAATCCTAAATTAATTTCCTGGAATTTCCATAATAGCTTATAGAGTAAATTTAGGTATATTCTTCTTGGTATATTCTATTATGGCGTTGGAGCGAATCCCGCTGCAATACAAGCTGCCATACAGGTGCCCAAGGCTGCATTGCAGCCGATAATTACAGCTGGTATACCAGCTCCGGCGGTGACAGTTCCGAACGTTGCCCCAGCAGCCGCATAACAAGAAACGGCCAAAGCGTTGCAGCCCGTTTGACATATGCCATAGGCAAGGGGTCCTGCATTGGTGATATCAGTTATGCATAACAGCATAATGATGAATACAATCGCCTTAGTGTTCATTTTGATTTCCTGAAAGCAAATAAGAAAGTGATAATAATACCTTAATCATCGAACTCATTTACACTCGCAGTCGTCTTACGTCTACATAAATGGGCACTCTAAGACATTCAGGCATTTACCATCGGAAAGTAACAATATAGTCGTACTAAGGAAAGCTTTGGCACGGTAACCGTGGTGGGGGAACCTAGCACCTAACGCTTCCCTTCTCCTTCTTTATTGTGCTGTGACCGTGGTTACAGCATTCATGCTATACAGCCAACCTCAACCTAACTATACCTGCCAATGCGCATGCGCAGAAGTTCTCAAACTATCCGTTCGGGGATTCCCCGGTTTAATGCCTCGGAGAATTACATAACAATGAGTAATCTGATCCACGCCTAAATTGATATAGGAAAATTTCAATAAAAAACAATTCAAAGAAAAAATTTTTTTGGAGCAAAGTAATGTTCTTTTTTAATCCAATACGAGCATCATTTCATCGAAAATAACGGAATATTTCTATCGCGTACGAGAATATATTAAACAAATCTAAAAATTGAAGTAGGACAAATATTCGAAGCAGCAGTAATTTCGGACGAAAAATACTCTGTTTATGAATTCTGCCATGGTTCCCACTGAATAAAAGCGACACTCACCAATAGTTCTCCAAAGGCCTTTTTAAGTCCTCCAAAAATCTCCCACAGAATATTTATTCTTCGAGGATAATAAATACTGATAGAATTTTTAGCAAAAGTTTTGAGAATATTGATACGAAATTGACGCAGTAATATTATTTTGGAGCCAAAATTTGAGACTGTTGACAGGACGATGGTTAGCGGTCTTCTTCTTCTTTTTCTTTGGCTCCGACTGTGCAAGGTTACTATATACCCAGTTTGGGACAATGCATGCTCAATCTAGGGGAAAAACGGAAGAGCCAATAACGAATGGAGCACAGCGTGAGCCGCGTTTTCACAGACGACTCCTTCATTTGGAATTAGCGGCATGTATGAAATAACTGGAATTATAATTTCAATCAGCTCTCTATTCTTTCACTCTAGAAAAACGATATGAAAATTAATTGCCTTTTTCATTAAATATTTCCACTATATTATCATAAACTATCACAATATTACTCCATTATTGTTCTTTCTCATTCATCATTGTATAGTTTGTTATATTGTTCACTGAAATGAATATATTTCACTAAATAAATCTCGCAATTCATCTTCCACCTCTAATATCGTCGCCCTATAAGCAAAAGGCCGCAAGTGTGTAAAATCCCACTTTGAAGAGGGAAAGGAGCGTCTATGTGAACCATATCTTAATTTTTTTTCATGAGGTGATGAACAAAAACAACAAACTAAAAATTGAATTAACAAGAGGTTGGAAAGCGCAATGTGTAGCGTAAATAGGGCATATGTTTTTGACATAAGCTCTTCTGTTATTAAGAATATTAGACAATTTGCCGAATTTTATAAGAGTTCAAAACAACAAAAAAACATATTTCTACTTCATTGGTATCTTCGTTGCTAGCAATTCTTTCAATTGTCTTATATTTTTCAAAAATAGATTATCATGAAAGGGCGTATCATTAGCACTTGTGCACTTGTGCCCAGATGTTTGCTAATTTAATTACCATAACTGAACTGATTTTTACATTATTTTTGTTCAATTTTTGGCCTGTTTTATCCTATTGCTCATTGAGAAATGCAAATAGAGGATTCAGAGAATTTATGTAAAAAATTTTAATTAAAAAAAAAATTACAAATGATAAAATTAAATTGAACATCGAATTGTTCTAGACTTTGCGAAGAATGTGCAAAAATGATGAAATTTCGAGAGAAAAGTCCCAAAAAATGCATCCGAATTTTTTTCCCCCTTTGAAAGATAATTCCATAACATCTCTTGTTTTGGTTTCCATTATATTTATTTACAGTTTGAGATTGAACATTTCATACAGTGAGAAAAAATTTTAAATATTCAAACTGAATGGTACATTTCATTTGAGCGACACTTTGGCTCCATTTCTAATCAATTCTGGCGCACCCGCATGACCATTGAACAGCGATTTTTCAGTGTTCCAACCTGGATATCTAGCAACCTTGATATTATCAAGTACTTTCACATCTGTTTATTGCCATTTGCTCTATGGAAATACAAAGCAGCTGCTTGGCGTGGCTGGCGCAGTCGTCTAGTTTAGCGCTTTCGTTCTCCCCTCAAATGAATTAACTTTCCGTAAACACGTCAATTTTTCTTTTCGCAACACAAAGAGAGAGGGTGAAAAAAAAACAAAGGAAGATAATTTAACGTGAGAATTAAGAAATAACTTAATTACGTGAAAAGTGTAAATAATTTAGAGAAAATAGAAAAGTTGAAGAGGTGATTTTTTTTTTCTCAATATTTTTATTAAAAAATGACGGACTTGACGGAGGTAAAGATGAATGTAGCTGCGTTGAAACGCGTTGATCCGTACATCAAGGATATCCTCGAGACAGCGACTCATGTTGCACTTTATACATTCAATGCTGACAACAATGAATGGGAAAAGACTGATATCGAGGGTGCACTCTTTGTTTATTCACGTAATGGTGAACCATACAACAGTATTCTCATCATGAACCGGTAAACCAAAACTTAACCCAATTCTTTATTGTCCATATGAATTCAGTGGCATTATGGAGAATGTTGACTCTATAATTTTATTCTATGAGCAATCAGTTTTTCTGGAATATCTTTGAAATCTCTGAAGCTTTAGAGGAATTTTTATGATAACTATATTGTTTATAGATAAATTGGAGCTACAAAAAAAGTTATTATGGGAAATACTCTGTCTTCCATTGATTATATGATGATTTTGTAAAATTTACATCAAAAAGGGATTCGAAAAATGAATTCTGTCCTCAAAAAATTTCCTTGAGACTAGGAAACTGAGAAAAATATAAAAAAAATTGTTTTTATGGAAAAAATGAAGAGCCAAAAAAAGGTCTCTGCTAAAATTTCTCTGAACCCCATAGATTACAAAATACTCTAAAAAATCTGCAAAAAAAGTTGAACTATCACGTTAATTTTTTCTCAGAATGCTGAAATTAATGTAACGATAAGGCTGGAGGTACAGGAGTGCCTTTTGCGTGTATTTAACATGTCCTTTAAGTATATGTTAAATTACTTACACTTTACGTAAACTTAAATGAAAATTAAAGACACTAACATTATGTACAGAATTCAGTGCATTTATGAAAGGCACTTCTGTACCTCTAGCCTTTTCGTTAATTTAAATTAAATTATCTGTACTATTGCTCTAATATTTTTTTCTTCCTCAGCTTGAATACTAACAATCTGGTTGAACCAGTGACACAGGGCCTGGATTTACAACTCCAGGAGCCCTTTCTACTCTACAGAAACTCGAAATGCAATATTTACGGTATCTGGTTCTATGATAAAGATGAATGTATAAAAATAGCATCAATGCTTAATAAACTTGTTAAAGACTCGGAGGAGAATCGTAAAACTGTTGTTAATTCTGGTGGAAAAGCAAAAAAAACAGTTAAAGCAAATGCTAATAATGTTGATATATTCAGCATGCTGAGTAAAGCACAGGAAGATTTCAACACTAATCGAGGTTCAGCTAAGAAACAAGATATAGACTTGTCCTCTAAGAATTTCAACATGAACGAGAGTACTATCAATATTGCACCACTTTCAGCACCACTTGGTCTTGATGTCACTTCACAGAGTGTCATGGACTTTTTTGCAAAAGCTAAGGTAATTTACGCTCAATTATCCTTAGCTGGTATCAGTTATTATTTGCAAAACATTATTCAAACTTTGTTTTGAAAACTGATAAAATTTCTGGATTCTCTGAATTTGGAGAGGGAGAAATTTAAAAAAAAAAACATTCCATTAACTGTGCTGGACCAAAACTGACTTGATCATTGAATTTTCTAGCTCAAATGTCTTGATCACCCAACAAATTCCTCGGTTTCAATGAATTCATTAATTTCATCAGCACTGGTATTGAATTTTCTTTCAATCTTTCTTCTCTAGGTCAACACAGGGCATTTCAAAGCTGGTGATCAGCCATCACCGAATGTTCATCCAACTAATGAAACAAAACCATTTTTGGCACGTCTGATGTCTCATCCAGCGGCGCACACACTTGAGCATATTGAGAAGCAACAGAGATCAATTACACCACAACCACTACAGCCAGCAGTACCCTCGATTCTTCCCCCTGCAATTGTTCCTATACCCAATAATATAAGTAGAAGTACACCAGCAAGTAAATCCAAGAGACAGAGTAAAATGACACCACAGCAGGAATCAGTTATCACAACATTAAATTCAGTGTCACAGGAATTACAGAGACAAAATAAAGTTGTTAATGATATAAATGGTTCAATGAGCTTCCATAGGATACAGAGTCCGACTACACCATTAACTGGGCCAACAAATCATGTACCAAGACATGGTATTTTTTCATTGGGAGGACATAATATCAGTTGTACTGGAGCAGTAAGTATTTTTTGAAAAATTATCCTTTCCATATAGTTTTCCTAAAACCTATTAAAATTAGAGGAAGATGAGGAATTTTTTACGGCGTGACTAGAGGTACATAAATGCCTTTGATGAATGCATTTGAATTCTGTATTTGATGCTCGTGTTTTTTAATTGTTATTAATGTGTACGTAATTTGATATATACTCAAAAGGCACGTTGAAGATGCGCAAAAAACACTCGTGTATCCCTAGCCTTGTCGAATTTTTTATTACAATTTTTTTTTTAGAGAAACGTCAAAAGTAGGAAAAAGATATCTGTGATATTCTTCCATTTGCCTTAGATTCAAAGACATTAAAAAATTGACAATTAAACAAAACTATTCGATTCTTGATGACCATTTTATTAGTTAATCTCAGACACATTGGACAAAAATTGATTTTAATGTATCATCCTTCAGCTAAAAGTTTCTTTTCTCTCCAACCAAGTCATAAAATTGTCGAAAATCCATCATGTTCATCATCATAAAGATTTAATTACTCCATTTATTTATTAATTTAATCTAAATTTTTTCAGGCACACGACGATTTAACTAGTACACTACCAGATTCAATATCAGCATTACCAATGGCATTTGGAAACTTTGGAATCGACTGCAAACCAACTGTAAGTGATATCATTGAGAGCAATGGAGATAGTGATGCTCTAATCAATGATTTTGTTCAGGCGAATGATAATACAACATCGAGTAGACATCTTGCTGGTGTTGCATCAGCACCAGCATTAATACCACCAGTGATGTTTTCTGCTTCAAGTCCATCAGAGCCACATAATCGTCCACTCGAGCCATTAACGAGAAATCAGTTATTACAGGCATTCAATTATTTATTGAAAAATGATACTGATTTTATCAACAAACTTCACGAAGCCTATGTCAAGTCATTCAGCGAGATACTCTCCTAAAAATGTTATTGTGATGATAATAATGATGATGATCATAATTTTCCTTTTTTTTTTGTACACATAATTTGAAGTGGACCTTGATGGTTTAATCTCGATTGGAGCAGCTAGTTTGACAATGAGAATTTAAGATGACGAATTAAGTTTGAGAAAAATGAGAAGAATAAGGCGAAATGACAACCAAGCGTTTTTCGTTTGATTTTTTTTTTTAAAGGAAAATAAGAAAAGCATCATGATCGAGGGCGATATTTTTTTATGAAAAAAAAGAGGAAAATGTGGGTGGATCTAATGAATCATGATCGAAGTGAGGATTTTAATCTGTGATGCCAAAAAAACATTTGTAAGTTGCGCGACACAATTGTTTTATAATTTTCACTGGAGATGAATACTTCTTTTTTTTTTTTTCAAAGAATTTTCTGGATAAATGTTTCGCGTAAAATTTGAATATTAAAGGCACATTGATACAGAACGTTGTCTATATTTTATGGAATAATGACGCACGCATCTATCGATTGCTGACGCGACACGTCAATGTAATTTGAAATTGATTAAAGAGAGAAATACAGATAATATTGAGAGAATGAGGAATTTTAATTTTGAGGTGGTAACAGTGAAATTAATGGTGTGTGTTAGTGAGGTGGATTCTTTTGGAGGAGTCGGAAAATCTTACCTGGAAAATGGTATAATACGATTAAATTCTTATTAATAGTTTTTGAAAGAATAATCTGGGAGAACTGTGACATGCATTAGTTTATCTTTTTTTTTTTAAGTATTTCAGTATCTATGAGCAATAGAGAAATTTTGGCAATTTTCTTCTTTTAGAGATAAAAAAGACGAGTTACAAACGATATCATTGTGGAAATTCCTCTATTTCCCTTAGAATCTGGAATATCTAAGAGAAACTGAACTTGGTCAAGAATTTCGATTTTGTACGACATTTTAAAGACTATTGAGCCAAAATTAATTGCATTGTACCATTTTTTAGCTGTAGGTTCTCGTCCTCTTCGAAGGCTTCCATAAAATGTTGAAAATACATCGACCTTATAACTTCTACAAGAGGCATTATTTTTATGGATGAAACGCATTCTGCAATTTATGAAATAAAGGGAGAGACACAACTGATTAAAAAAATTTCGTGTTTCGTATATTTTTCAGAGTTTTTTTTTTCATTCATTTATACTATTTTATCACAATATAATATATAATTATATTATATGGAATACGATTACACATGCGCGAAGATTTTTTTTTCTATTTTAATAATAATTTTTGAAAAAATGAAACAAATAGCGAATTGAAACTTTCATTGGTACTTTTCCCATCTTCTCAAGACCAAAGCACCAAAAAAAGAACAAAGTGAACATTCATAAAAGCATTTTTTAAATTAGAAATAACGAACACGCAACAGTGTGAAATCATTGGAATTAAGATACAAGACATTTACATTTGGAGAAGACTCGAGTTAGTAGATATTCTGACGGTTGATGTTTCTATGTGGAAGATCAGAAAATTTACGCTGAAAAATGATATAATACCATTTATTCTGGATCAATCGTTTCTGAGATATCGAAAAACAATTTGGGGGAAAAATGAAATGAGTATTTTTAAGTTTTCTGACGAATATCCCGAAATCTATGATCGAGAACTTTTTCCAATCACCCTCTTTTGTAGATCCCATACCATCCTAAAAGGAGGATTATCACAAAAATTCCAGTCGGGCACATGGAATTCGAGATTTTCAAGACCACAAATTTGTCAAAGTCTTCCAATGTATGAGGTTTTAAGAAATTATCATAGCAATTCTTTTCGGAGCGTCAATTTTTCTCTACAAAAATTTCTTTATCCCCTTCAGATTCTGAGCAATTCTAGAAAAATTAAATGTGATCGGAAATTTTTATGTTATTTGTTATGTCACAAACTATTGATCCAATATAGATGGTATTACATCATTCTCCATCTAAAATTCCACTAGCTTGCCAATAAAATCAAAATTTTTCAAAGAAACCATCAACTTATCATCTCCAAATGAAAAAAAATTTCTGTGCAGAAAGAGAAAAGAAAAGAGTGTGCAAATGATAATGATTCAAGGCACCAAAAATTCCCTTTTTTTCCTTCTCTGGAGCACATAAAATTCTAGTGCGCGGTGCTTAAAACATAAAAATACAAAATAAAAAAAAAATCATAAACTTAAATTTAATTTAATATTTACAAGTTGGAAAACGCGGGAGAATTTGAATTACATAAAAATTTCATTCAATCTTTAATAATATATTAAATGAGGAGCCTAAGAGGATTTCCAAAAGAAAAAAAATGTATCATCTCGCAGATTACGATCTTTCACAGTTTTTGTATTATTCGAAGAAAAAACAAAAAAAAAATTGCGAAAAACACTCGGAACCGGCTCCGAGGAAAATGCGAGACATTCTGATTCAATTATAATTTACACGTGATGTATTTTTTAAAAAACTTCTTCTTTTTTTGTTTCTTCATAAAATTCACAGCCACATGGAGCCCATTTCGACCCCTAGCTTTTTTTTTCTTCCTTTTTAATCTTAAGAGTCTTAAAATGTATATTGTGTCATCTTCATGGGTTAGGCCGTCATGTAATGAAAGTCTTTGGGATTTCTTCAGATCCTTTTTTTTTTCATCAAAAAAATCAAACGAGAGGCACTTTAGGCGATCCAAGAAGCGGTGGAGCATTGTCGGTTGTCCTGAGTGGTCCCAATTTGTCGGATTGAGTTGGTAGAGGTTGGAGAAGTCTTATTGCTAGGCTTGCGAGAATTAGGAGAACGATTAAACCACATATTGGAACAGCTATCGTGGCGGTTTTAAACCAGCCATCGGCGGTTCTCGTGGTTTGTCCTGTTGGCTGAATTGGACCCAAAAATGCCCTCTGATCACCGACTAGAACTGAAAAAAAACGTTTTTCTTTCTTAATCATAGTAATTTGACTTTGTTCACTTCTTTCGGAGATATCTCGTAATTTATGAGAGGAGATAGACAAATTTCTGTGACGACTTTTTTTTGCAGAGGAGAATTGAATCTGCAAGAAAGGTCATGAAGTAAATGTCTCTATCTTTCTCAATTTCCGAGATATTTCGTCTTAATTGTTCAGTTTTCCGTCAGGATCAAATGAATATCACTCAATTATTTTTTTCTGTTTGATATCTCGGAATCTCAAGGAGGTAGAGAAATTTCCATTACATTTTTTGTAGCATTCATTATCTTACATAAGAAATTTAATGACGAAAATTTGTGAATGTCTCTTAGATTTTGAGCTATTTCACAGAACTGTATTAAAAAAATTCTTTTCTCGTCATTTACAGAAGGAATTGCTGTATTAACGAACCTTGCAGGGTTTTATTGAGCCTGCTAATCATTGCAGGACTGTCCACATGATTGCAAAGGTCCTGTTCACAGCACAAAAGACCTGGTGGACACTGTTTCTCCTTGAAACTTTCCTCAAGACAGCCATTGTAAACACTGTGCTCTGGTCTAACTGACGAGGGATTTGTATTAGATGGTAATTCCGTGAAGCAGCCTCTTCCGCGACACATGTAACCCTGTGGTACGCACTCTGGTTGATTGCAGTAACACCTCACCTCACGTCCACTTGTTGATCCTGTGAAAACATTGAAAGGAACTTGATAAATGAGTGATAATGAAATTTCATTGATAAAGTAGTTAACGTTGGTTTTAAATCGCAAACAGTTTTTGCAAAAATTTCTCATAATCCAAACGGAAGAAGAATATTTCTATAGGATACACAAAAGCTTAAAACAGAAATTTGGCAATCTCCCTGAGTTTACGAAATATTTCCTAAAACTGATCTCAACTGAAGCGTCTTTAAGATCATCCTTTTTTTTTGCATCAACAAAAAATCGTTTATTCGTCTCTATCTCCTCGCTAATAAGGCCCCAACGGCCACAGTTTACCGAGGGAATTAAAGAATTATAAAGAAAAAAAATTGAAAAATGTTTCTCAAAGAGAAGAAGAAGAAGAAGAAGAAGACGCTAAAAGAGCCAAGTCACAAAGAAAAAAAAAGATTAAACTGAAGGAGAATATATGGCTGAGGGAGGCATGCTGCTGCTGTTGCCGCCGGCTACTTCTCTCCGTTAAAAGAAAGAGGCCGATGGGAAAGAAAAAAATTGAAGAAAAAAATGAAAATAAACATAGGCAGAAGCAGGACAGCATTAAAACCGTGGAGGCATTTTCTGTATATATATTTTTGCCTGAGTTCAACTGTTGAGTGAGACAGAGACGTTTAAACTCTTCCTCTATACTCTTTTTCGATGCGCAGCAGAAGCGAAAAAGGAGGTGGGGGAGGCGAACAGCGGGAGGTCGAGTGTGTGGTACCCACCAGGAGAGAAAGATACTCTCAGGCCTCTTCGGCAATAGACAGAGACAGTGTAATACCCGAAAACAAACAGACTTCAACGTGGGGCCGTTAGTTATGCGTCCACGGCATATTAATTATTTTCCGACAAGCCCAAGAAACGGACTGGCTTCTATCGTTCCTTTCTTCTTTTTTTCTCATCCTAATATTTTTTTTTTTTTTCGATGTAGTTTACTTCTTCTTTTTTCTCGAATGCGCCCCGCCGGTTACGATCGGCATGACAACCGATTATAAATAATCTTCATCCGGGGTGGCTGAGGGAGGAACGAAGCGGTATTGAGCATCGATGTGCTCGGAATCCACGGGTCGGAGGGCAAGAGTTTGACGAGTGTTTTGCTTTAATTTTGTGCCATCTTTCCTCGAGGTTACACAAGTATGCAACCATGTTGGATTTCGATACTGGTAGTTTATTTGGTGGATATCTTTCGGAGGGATGAGTTGAGCGTTATTTAGCAGGGGGCCTTTTTACTGGGGATTTAATGGTCCGGAGGAAAGATTTCTTCATAAATTTTTCGTAGTCTCCATTTTTGGATTAATTCATTTGTATAAATACATTTATGTAGAATTTTATGGGCTGTAAAAAAGGTCTCTTTGTAAATTGTCCTAAACCTCATCATCACAGATATTCACAGAATAAAGTTCACTGAATTTTTACGGGTAAAGGAAGAAGTCTCTACTTTTAATTATTTTTCGAATATCTCTTAAACGTTGAAATTTAAGGAGATTCTTCAAGGAAGCTTCTCTGCAGAAAATTGTATAAGCTAGAACAGAGGTCCCTTGAAGGATTCTTCTGATCTGTATAGCTCAGAAGCTATTTGCAGAATAGTGGATTGTGCAGTTTTTCCTGAAGATCTCTGTCGTGAGACCAGAGAAAATATTTTCAAAGAAAAAAACCGAAAATAACCAGAGAACTCAATATGTTATATAATTTTTCATCAGAAATCTTCCCTGCATTTGTCGCTGAAACTAAAGAAAATCCAAGAATGCCTTAGATCCATTAATCCTCAATCAATTTTTTTTTTTGGAAACTTTTCTCCTTCAACAGAAACAGGTTCAACGTAATTATCAAAATGAGTGAAATTAATTTCTCAATGCAGTAGTTAATAATAATGCAATAATTTAATCATACACTAATAATTTTATTAAACAAGCATACACGTAAGTTGGCCCGAGGGATAGAAAGCGTCAGTTTAACTTGATTTGAACGCTTGTACGTGTAATTAGAAGGCACGACGAACCCTGGGCTCATAGCACATATAAACATGCATATATATATGTATGCACTTGAGTTTAATATCCAACGCTATTCAGTTGACGGCGCTGTTCAACGATAAAAGTAATGAGACACCGAGCGTTATTTCTCTCTGGGCTTTTTTTTTTTTTTTTTTTCATTGAAAATCTCCGGATGATGGTAGTGCATCGACTCCCGCGGCGGCATTGCCAGGACGGTTTTATTATAATGCTCGTTTGTTGCTCAACGTCCTTTCTGCACACACATACACACATAGTTAAAAAAATTTTACCATGCGATTAACGGTCAAACTGTGTTCGTCGCTCATAATCTTATTTGAAGGAAAAAAGAAAAATTGTGGAAGTATTACACTGTCTTACTGAGAGAAAGTCCAATATTGCCTCATAAATTTATATATCATTGCATGCCAGTTGAACGTCGTATTTAATGGTAAAAAAAAATTCTTGCTTATGTACTCAAATGTAATATCAATAATCGTTAATTAATATTCTCATTTTATAATTATTATAATCGTCTGAAAATTATCTCTTCGACGTTTTTTTTTGGTTCTTTGGAAATTGATTGTTTTTGAGATATTCTTGGGTTGGTAGGATTCTTTGATTTGTAGAAAAAAAATTCGTGAAAAGCTCACTGGTTCAATTGGATTTTTAAATATTTCAGAACACTGTTTACATTTTTCAGTGAAGGATGAAATTTATTGTGGATTGAATTCTTCCAATCATTCCAAAATTGAGTGAAGAGAATTTCCAATCAAAAACATGCGGCAAAAGTTATTTTTTGCAATTTTTGAAATATTTTGGTTTTAGGAATTGTCAAGAAATTTTTAAAAATCAATTCATCTTCAAATATTTCCTCAGGCTTTCAATGGAATCGAGGAAAGAATTATATTCCAAAATATTCCCTTGAAAACTCCATTTCTCCTCACTTTTCTAGCTTTGAACTCTATAAATCAGTGAATTTCCAAAATCTTTCCACATCCATTGAATGAGTTAGCGAAGTTCCATTGAACAATAATACTTCACAACAATTAATTCAAATCCATTAGCTTTCAAATGACTGACATGTTAATTTTTAGTTTTAAATTTCAATTATCATCATTATTTGTGCAGAAAATTAATGGACCACTTTTAGTCCATTGTTCAGATCCATCAACTTTATCATTACGAAAATAAAAACTTTTTCCTGCTGCAATAACTCAACAGTTTTAAATAATTACTTCAAATGAAAGAATTATATTGCATAAACCATCGTAAATTCTCCTTTCGAAATCTTGAAGTGAAGTAAATGGAGAGTGTGCTGAGGCAGCACGCGCATCGTGATACGAATCAGTTGAATAAGAATCCCTCAAAGCAAAATGGGCATTCGAAGAAGGACCGAATGAGGAAGGCAGAGAGAAGAATCCGTGCCATCTCAATTCCATCTGCGAATGTATTTCAGATACATGTGTGAGTCTATATGTGGTTGTGTTTGAATTCCATACGTACATATATACTAAGAAAAGATGGATCTTTGGCCTGTGCAGTTAAAGAAGTGTCGTCGTATTTTACACGCTACGGAAGCTCAACAGGTTGCTTCTTGACCTATAGCGTGTTTTGTTGTACGTGCGACACGGAGAAAACGAAATCAACTTGGCGCACGCGTTATCCTCAGTAACATTTGAGGTGGTTAAGACATCATTGTAATGATAACATCATTTTTTCATTGTTTCACAAGAGAGAATGGATTCACTGAGAAAAAAAATCTCCGTAATTGTGGGACTGGACGGGATGAATCAATTTCATTCGAGCCTTTTTCATTTTGAAATATCTCGAAATCTGCGAGGTGGAAGAATTGTTGGGATAATTTTATTTCGAGGAAAATCAGAACTACAATGAAAGTTACTAAGAGAAACAAGAGTTACAAGAAAAAATATGTAAGGCAGAAACTGTAACGTCGATTCATTATTGGTTGAACAAATCCTCGCGGCTACTGGTTCATGCATTTTCCGGCGCGTTATTTAAATTTCCTAAAACAAGAAATTCAAAATCTCCGTTATTCGAAACAAATGTGAAGAAACTATCGAATGGTATGCGATATCTTGAGTTTGATGCGGGGTATCGCATCGATTAGTCGATATTTGAAAATGACCGATCGAAAGTTGATGTGATATTGTTTTTTTATAGCATCAAATTATAGAGAAGCACATAGTGCTTCCAATAGCGACATGATACAATTTTTCATAACGCTATTTCTATATCAGTTAAGACAGAAATATGCCTGATATTTTAATGTTTTCAGAAAATTTAAAAAGCATATAATTTTATCAAATTTTGTTGAGCATTGAAATTTCAACAGAAAAATTCAAATGGATAACCAAATAATCTATAAGGGTAAAATATTCATTGATCGAAAGTATCAATACCTTCGAATTTTCACGAGAAAAGATTTCCATAAAATTCCTCAGTGTTTCGCTAAAATTTGAAAAAAATGTAGAACGTAATATTTTCATCTAAATTGAAAATTAAATTCTAAATTTCTACTCAATCTCCCAACTACTTCAATATATTCTTTGTTCCCTCGTGACATTGTGCCTTCAAATTAAACCTTTTATTTTTAGAATATCACATGTTATATTCTCAAATGAATCCGAAAATTTCCACGTGATTCGATCTTTATTTTTAGTTTATTGCATGAAATCGTTGAAATTAACGAACAAAGAATTACAAACACTCTGAATTCATCGATGATTAATAAAATAAAGTAACAAACTTTAATAACCAATGTCAAAATGTGCAAAAAAAAGATAGAGAAAGATGGAAAAAAAACGAAAACAGTAGAGATTGGTTAGAGATGTCTCAACGGGGGGTCGAGGAATTTTATTACCTCGTGTTCTGTGTTTCTGACCCGAGTCTCTGTTTCAAGAGAATGCGAGAGGAGGAGGAAGGAGGGGCAAAGTGGCGCAGGCAGGGGGCAGGTGTACCAGGTCTTTTTGGGATTATTAAAAGAAATCCATGGTCAAAAAAAAAACGACGCTCATAAACTTTGACTTTAAAAACAAAGATAATAAAAAAAATTAAAATTGAAATTAATTGTTTCTATTTAATGCTGAAGGAGAGAAGAGTGTTTGTGGACACACACACACACAAGTGGATTGCATGTATAATGGAGCCAAGGTAATTCTTTTCTCTTCGATTATTTTTGCTCCATTCGTTCAGTTGAAAGGGACTGGACACACAAACGAGAAATCCTTTTGTTTTATTATTTTTTTCTTTTTTTTTTGCATTCGTCGGATAATTCGGTCCCAAGTTATGTCTATCTGTCTCTTTTTATTCGTGTGTGTGTGTTCTTCCTCAACTCGGGGCACACGGACCCTCACGGATCCCACGTTCACGAAAAAAAAAAAGAAAAAAAAAAACGAAATCGAATGAGCCATTAGACTTCTTCCTTTTTTTTCTTCATCGTCTCTTCTTCTTCCTCCCCCATGAGAGATGTGGTTAAACTTTATTTATACTACGAACGGGTTTATAAGATCGGTGAACGTGGCTTTTGATTTTCGGTTTGATCGGTTGGATTGATAGGCCAGTGCAAATTAGCCAATGACCCATGTCCACCATTCATCGATACGTTTTAACATCAAATATCTTAAGCTTGTTAATGGATAAAATGATTTTCGGAATGTTTGGCTGATTCTTCTGGCATCTAATAGGTAGTTATTCCTAATGAGTTTTTTTTTCAAATAATAATGAAGTTGTTCGATTGTAATTTTCTCATTAGACAGCCAGCGAAATTATCGCTGGAAAATGCTGTAATACTATTGATTCCGGATCGATCGTCCTCGAGATAATTGAATAATTAACAATTGCTCATTAAATTGTTTTTTTACATATCTCGAAAACGATTGCAGATAAATTAATTATCTTGAAAATTTATTTCGATGAAAAATGTGACTGATGAAATCATTAAACCCGAATATTTGGCCAATAAATTCCAATGTGATGATTCCATTTTTGAGGTAAATTTAATGACTTTTGTTTTTCATAAAGAAAAAAACATGGTAGTCTGTAATTTTGAGAATAAATAATGTTAAATTTTGTAGCTCACAATTTTTAAAGATATTTGGTGAATATGTTTCTTCTGTACCTGAAGTCGTTCCTCTTTTTCCAGGGTGGCAATTAGCAAGAACAATAGGGACAGAGAAGGATTCCCTTTCTCAGAAGTGGGAGGACTGCTCCCACAGGGCTCGTTTCATAATACAACTGTCTCTCTCCAACGCATATTTAAGGGATCCTTCAGGTATCCATTATGAGAATGCCTGTGTATATATATATACACGCAGTTGTCGGTATTTTTTTCGGAGGGTTAGAAGACAGGTTCCTGCCAACGTCAGAGAACTCCAGAACCAGTGATTAGCCCGTACTTAAAAAAAATGAGAAGCAAAGAAAGAGTAGGAGAGATTGAAAAAAAAAAAGAAGATGGTTTTTTCGGCCGAAGGAAGAAAATCGCCCGATGATTCCTTCGAAGAAAGTAAAAGAGAGAGAGGGACGCCGAACGTCATCAATTATATGCAATTGCCAAATTGCTCCAAATTACACACGCGGCGCGCGCTCCGTTCTTTATAATTTCCATTCTTTTTTTTTTCTCGTTGATTATTTACTACCTTTAATTTCTGAGCTGGAACAAAGAGATTTTCAAGGATTTTGGGAATAATTTAATGGGCATGAAAGTTGAGGAAAAAAATTGGAAATTTCGATGAGACATGGATGGGAGAATGATGGGGTGGAATGGACCACCTAACAAAATGTTTGGAAATAGGAGTTTTTTAATGGTTGGGAACGATGTGTAGGAGATTGTTTGGAATTTTTGTAGATTCTTGCGGTTGTGATTAGCGAGCACTTTTAGCCCGGGGTTAAATCAAGGGTGAGGTCATTTCCTATCACAATTGCAGGTAATTTCAAAATGTTAGAAATTGAAAAAAAAATTATCCTTTTTTTTCTAATTCGAAAATTCGTTTCGATTCGCACGTATTATCCATTGGAAATATCCACAATTCAAATTTATTGTAAAATTTTATTTTCTCTTCTCAGCGAGGTTGAAATAAAAATGAAGAAAAAAAAAAAATTATCAGCGAGTACGTTGAATTGCAATGCGTTCACATACCTGTCTAGATTTCATAATTGACAATAGACAGATATATTTGATGGGTAAATTGAGTTTAGTGGTAAGAAGAGAGAGGTAATATGGCGCTAGTTTGACATTTAAAATTCAACGCAACCACACTGGCCATTGGATGAATCACGTATACAAAGTGCGGTGTACGCGAAGGATTCGCGTCATAACGCATACAAAATATTGCATTAACATAACACCAGGGCTCTGTTACCCCTCCCACTTGTTCCCTCACCATAATTCTTCCTCTACATATATGTAAGCAAAACGTGCGACTTGATCGGACGTGCCAATGATAATCGGACACGCACCTACTTCGATGCCTTTGATTATAAACTTTTCTTCACTTGTTCAAACAGAGAAATAATATTTTCTCAATTTGATAATTATCAATAATGAAATTGGCGGATTTTTGCTATGATAAAATCCATTTTGCCCCAATGTTTTTCGAGATTGTGTAGAAAATTCGAACACCCAAATTAAATCCAATTTCATTGAAATATCAAGAAATTTCTGGAAAATGATGATTTTTTTTCATTATTTAATTTGGAGCAAGAAAAGTTATGTCTACTAAGAAGATCATTAGGCAAATTATTCCAATTCCCATAGTTTCAGAGAGATTCTCAAAAAAGTTATGCTAAGCTAAAATTATTTTTACATTGCCATCAATTTCAACGTAATAACTCGGAATCCATAGGAAATAGAGTAATTTCTGTAATGACCTGATCTGTCGAGAATAGTGTCGAGCTACTAAAATTGCTTTATCTCTCATAGATCCTGAGGTACTTCTGAAGAAGTGATGAAAAAGTTTGCTTGATCCATCTCCTAGCACCACTTACTTGTTCATTAAATATCTCTAAATATCTATTACCTCAAAAGATACTGTATTATATCTCTGAAGAAAATTCTATTTTCCGATCAATTTTTCCCTCGATACATTGAAAAACAAAGGAAAAATTCCATATTTATTCATGAGATTTGTTCTCAATTTGTTAAATTAGCACATTTAATAGCCCAAAGGGACTAAAACCTCGCGTGTTTAACTCAAAAGTGAAATTATAAGGCAATAACGTTATTTACATGAATTCGACCGATTTGCAACACATACAAGTCCCCAAGGTCTAATTCACCTCGTTTCACCCTCCTTTACCTCATTTGAAAACTATCGGCAAAACAGTTGCTAAGTCACACACACATACACGAATCTATCCTTTAGCTAAAGGCTAATTCAGATCTAATCTCGTATAATTATGATTAACGACAGTGGCGCAGTCTACGGCTATTCCGTTTTTCTCGGCATCAAAGAAAATGGCACGAGATTAATCATTCTCAATTGTTACGAAACTGAAGAATAAACTTTATCGATTTTCCTCTAGTTCTGTCAATTTTAGAGGGTAAATTTTGCAACTCTTTATCCTTATTTTAATCGAACGGTTATTTCAAATTGAGTGATTTCTCTAATCACCATTCATTTGTATTGTGATTCTTTTCAATGAAATAGTTAAACTCGAATTGTTCAAATTGTGAATTGCCTTAGAGTGGTTGAATGATCGAAACGTGCATTTCATACTGAGGAAAGAAACATTATTAATACGTGAAGATTTTGATTTTCTATTTGAACAGATGGCATTTTGTCCATGAATTTTGTTTACTCTTTTGGAGTATTTCGATTTTCTAGCTCTCGATAATCATTCATTGAAGAAAAATAGTTTCAGATAGATTTCCTCCCGATCAATGGATTGAGAAGCTGAGGAACTTTGACGTGGGAACGTAAAATAATTTTTGATTTTTGTGTTGATAATCCCAGATTTTCGCCAGAAAATTATGCTCTTTTCTTCCCCTTTCTCTTCTCAGTTTTGGCTGATTATAAGTGAATTTTTAGTTATTTCCAAGAGAAATATAATAGAAAAACAGCTTTTATGAGATGAGTTATAATTTTTCGGAGCTTTCTCACCTCTTCAATGAAATTGATGAAAGATATTGTACTGTAATGTCAACCCCCCTCCCCCTCCTTTCCTTCTCCCATAGCGAAATGTATGAGTTTTCCATTTGTCAGATGAGGGAAGTAAACACAAAAATACCAATACAGAAACAAATATTTTGTTTATTGCTAATGATAATTAGCGACAATCGACAATTAATTACCATGAATCTTCAAAATAGATTCTCTCGAAATTTTGAGAACAACTTCGAAACTTATCCAAGAATATCTAACAAATTTATTTATCATGACTGCTACATTTTTCCATCTTCCCCAATATTTCCCCTCAAAGTCATTTAACTCGGACGTTTTATAACGTTATGATATGTAAAATTAACCTAATACTCGAGGCGACAGTTGAGACACACATATTGCTTGGTACAGTAGATACTGTGTTGGAAGAAATCGGCAATATACAAATCCAAAGTCGTGCATACACGATTCACGTCCTCGGGGATAATACATCGTGCAATTTACATTTATTTTATTCTTGAATTTTTCATATCTATTTTTTCTTCTATTACTTGTTGCAACATGAATCGCGTGACTCTTCAATTCATCATTATATTTCTGAGAGTATAATAGAGAAGTTGAAATAGTAAGAAATTATGAAAATTAATTATTGAAAAGTCGTGTTTTGATGAATTCAGAAATTTATGGAATGGCAGAGGGAATGGTCAATTCGAATTGGTAGTTTTCATTGAATATGGAGGAGAGTGGGGCAAAATGGACCTAAAAGACGAGATGACTCGAGATTTTTTTAAAAAGCAGCGGTTGCTTTAAAAAATCTGAAAAAATTTACAAACAGTATACATATGTTGGATGATTTTCTCAAATTTTTTCAGATTTTTTTGTCGAGTCCTTCATTCCAAAAAAAATTCCTCAATCATGTTTACTATGAGGGTCCATTTTGCCCCACTCTCCCCTATATTAGTAAGAGACAGAGAACTTTCTGTCATGATATTTTTTTGTAGAGAAAAATCAGAGCAATAAAAAAGGTTATCACTGAAATTACTCTATTTCTCATAGATTTGGAGCTATTCTGTAAAAATTCATCTCAAATAGAAACTTGTTTTTTTTTTCATCGAATGGGTTCAGAATATTTTTCGTGCAGAAAAAAAAGACGAATAAAATGAAAAAGGACGCGTCCCGGACGTTGAGGCAATTACAACAGAGTCCAGGACTCCAATTTTACCGGCGGGACGTCCGGGCATATCCGTTTCCAACAAAACAGAGAGAGAGAATACATAAAACGCAAAGGATGCGTGTATGGCGCCTGGAAAATATTTGAACGTGTTAGTAACTTCCGTGTGCCAACTGGCAACTGTCTCAAGCATTCTCCCCTCTACACTGTATATTTGTCGGTTCGGTGGGCACACGTACATGAAAATTCTGTCTCTGGCATGTCGAACGGACTTTTGGAAATAAAAAAAGAAACAAAACGTTAGAAGAAATAGATTGGGATCAGGTTGTTTTACTATTAAATTTGACTCCCGCGTGATATAGAAACCTACGGATTTTCACGAATTTCATGGAATGGAAATGCCTCACAAACTGATGAACCCAAATCCATTGGACATAGGGGGAAGTGGGGTAAAATGGTCCTCTTTGTTAGAATGATTTGGGATTTTTTCGAGAATAGGCAGCTCTATAAAAAAATTTGAAAAAATTATACAAAAATGAAGACATATTGGAGCATCTTTTCCAATTTTTTCAGATTTTTCCTTTGTGTCCTTAACGTCTAAAAAAAATCCTTAATTATGTTGTTGCAGAGGGCCATTTTGCCCCATTATGCACCTAGGGCGGAAAAAAGTTAATTTCCACAAAATTTTCCTCCCGAGCGAAGCGAGGGTGGGAAAATTTTATCGGAATTAACTTTTATCCATCCATGGTGCGTATAGTATTTTTTTGCCCAAGGCTGCTGGAAAAATGCGTTTTAAACCAAGCAAAGTGAGATTAAAAACCCATTTTTCCAGTCCCTAGGGTAAAAAATAGCATTATTCCACTTAAAACTTTTCCCCTTTCTCGACAGAATTAATGAAATTTTCAAAATCCATCAATTTTATTGTTCTCAAAGAGACCATTCAGTATAAATGAGATAAAAAGGATAATTCAATGTTTTTCAGCACTCTCTTTTCGACAAATCCTGGAAACTGAATGAGATTGCGCGATTCTTCCCGAATCTTTTTCTGCAGAGAATTTCAATAACTGTAAAAAAAAAGATGGGAACAGCATCACATTATCTCGCTAATTTTCCGAGATGATCTCGAAAACTGTTGAAAAAAGAGAATCTCTCCGGTTTCACCTGTTCGCTACCGAATTATTGGTATTATTATTATTCTTTACAGATTCTCCACAATCATTTCAATGGTTTCAATGAAGTTTTCTTCTCTTTGACAGAAAAATGAATTCAAAAGAAAGGAATGATAAAAGAGGTCACAGAGAAGATTATACAAAAATTGTGTACGAATGTTAGACAAATGTTAAGGGGAGGGTGGGGGGCACTCTTTTTCTCTCTCTCATCTAACGCCGAAGGAGGAGCTGAGGCGGCACTGCGACGCGACTCGTCACGCACGCATGAATACGAAAACCCAGTTGTTTGTGTTTGTATATATACATATACTATGTCGTGAGAATGAGAGAGCACAAGATATAACAAATAAAAAAAAACTGAGTGAGAGAGAATTAGGCGCCACCCTTCGTTTTTCTGTGTACGTAAGGCACTTACGTCTTTCACTGGTTGCGTTATATACACTGTTATACTGTGTATTCATGAAAAAAAAGAGAGAAAAAAAACATTTTCAGTGTATTTGTAAGCGTTACGTCCGGCGAAAACGGCGGCGCCTGCTGACGCGATGAGCTCGCGTTATTTCGTTTCACTTGTTTCTTTTTTATTTCTTCTTTTTTTAATGACACTGGGGCTCTTTATGGCTTTGTTCTTTGTTGCCATTACTGTTTTTCACCACTTTGTTCTCACATATATGTCGAGATATATTTGAGAATAATTGATTGTGAAATTTAGTTTTTTTTTCACGTTTTTTCGCACTTTCTATCTCCATGAGAACAATTTTGTTCTAGAGAGTCATGAATTTTAGAAATTTTCACAGTTCCATTGGAAAGCCAGGAAGATTTAAACTGAAAAATGCTGTAAGACAACGATTTTTTGGGTCAATAGCTTTTGAGATATTTGAAAAACAAATTAGTGGAAGAACGAGAAAATTTGCCTTCACTTTGGCACCATTTCAGTAGTGAAGAGATGGAGCAAGAGGCAAACCGAATTATCTTTGTGATCACTTTCATCAAAATATTTCGGAAATTAAGCAAGATGGGACAATTTTTGCCGAATCTTTCTCTGTAGAGAATTCCAAGAGCTATAAAAAAGGTTTGATACAAAATCACGCTATCTCGCTTAGTTTCTAAGATATTCTTAAATAAATAAATCACAAAAAATATTGACTTGTCATGTTTTACCTCTTTGCTACTGATTTCTCTCGAAATATCTCAAAATCTATAGCAGACAGAAATTTTCAGAGACACTTTTTTTATAGAGCAAAATAAGCACTACCAATTCTTATTGGTAGGTCTAATTTCAGAATAATATTACAGTAATTCACATTAATAATAATTCCATAACTGAAAATTCGCCATCTTCCATAATTTTCGTGATATTCCAGGTTAATTGATCTGTGTTCCCCTATACTTCCATTATCATCAGTTATATCCAAGTATTTTCGAATCTACAGGAGATAAAGTAATTTTTATAATAACCTTCTTTGGAGCCCTTATTATTCTCCACAAGAAAAAAAAAATTATAATAGCATTTTCTCAACCTCCCATAAATTCCAAGATATATTCCATAAAATCTTGGTTAATTCTACCATTTCCATTATCTCAAATTATCTCAAAAACTACTGGACCAAAGTCGAATGTTTAATATCATTTATCCCTCAAGTATCCCTTGCTCTCCCACGAAACCACAAAAATTGGAGAAATCCATCAACCTCATCATCTTCCAAGTGAATCTTCCACCGAGAATCCATTATTCGCGATAAAATTACGAGAAAACTATTTCTACGAACTCCGTCAAGATAAGAAATTATCAGTTGAATTAATAATATATAAAAATAGCTATAAAAGATTTGATGGAATTCAAGAAAAAAAAAAAAAAAATTAAAAAATAAAATCATTCATTTTCCTTCAACACTTATAATTATTATAATCATCAATATCCTCTCCTTTATTATCCATCTTTGCTTCTTATTTTATTTAAATCTCAATGCACATCGTGCTAGTGATGAGGGGCGCGAGCGTGCGCGTGGCCAACTGCACATTACGGTGCGTTGCATATTGAAGAAAAAAGAAATAATAATGATAATAGTAATAATAAAACGAGAGAGTTATACCACTTGGCCGACTAGACGGCGCCAAACTACCGGCAAGTTTCAATATTTATCATTTCCTGAAGGAAATTTTTTTTTTGGCCTAGGGTTTAGGCTCGTGTTTATTTTTTGTCAAATAGCTGAAATGTGTAAAGTAAGGGAGTGAAACACAGACGGGGAGGGGGGGGGGGGGGTTTCATGGAGGAGAAAACGAGAAAAAAAACAGGGGAATTTGAAAACGGGAATAGATGAAGTCTTTGTTGAAATTGAAATAGTGAGTGAACGTGACCGATCGCGTTATTAATACCACTACCAAGCACTATTCTCCCCAAGCACGTCTCGGTCAACGGCCATTGCGCAAGCATTGCAATGCTAACAGCATCACAAATCTCTCTGCCACCATAAGAATCAAGCGAATATTCATTCTCTTTTGGGACTGCAGCACGTGCGCGCACTTGACGCTTTTTATTTTAATCTCCAATTACAATCAGATGTCGTAATGGAGCACCTGTCGCTGCAGGTTCTTGTTTTTTTTATTCCTTTTCTTTCTTTTTGAGCTTCCGATTTCGTTTTTTGTGGAGAAAAAAAAATTGGTGAAGTGAGTTTGGGGAATAAGAGAAAGTTGGGGTTATTTAGTTTTTTCTTGATGAGTTCTTGGTTGAAAATCAAAAGTCAGGGGGATGATAGTTGAGACTGTATTATCTTGAAAGTTTTTAGAATTCAGGAAAAATGATAGTTTTGGCGAGTTAATTTCTGGTAATTTTGCGAAAAGATATCACAGGAACAGGTGACATCCTAAAAATCGAATTTTCAATTTTTCCTCAATATTTCTGAAACTATTGGCTTCGAAAGAAATTGTCTTCACTCATTTTTTGTGACATTCCGTATGAAAGATTCTCAAATGTATTTTTCTAAACCCCCATTCCTTTCCGAAATATTAATTAGAATTACAGTAGATAAAATTTCCAAACTCATTCTCCCACTTTTCAGCTGAATTAAATCAATGCAAAACACCCGGGATACAGGAAATAAATTCGAGTTCAACGAAGCATAAAGTACCCCAACATACTCTGTACATTGCTCTAATACCCTTTATCTATTCTCGAGTATCACACCCGACGAAAAAAAAAAACTTGTAAAAAAAAATCGTATTACATTAATTCATATCGGCGCCAGCGCAAACATGGTTTATCGCTCTAACTTGACCTCCCCGTGTGGCCTTAATGCAGGGATTTATTGGTTAAGCTCGTAAAGAAAATGAGATAACATTGACTTTTCAATAAATAGTCAAAAAAAAAAAGAAAATAGAAAAGAAAGAAGAAACTTACCATAATCAGTGTCAATTCTTTCCTCTGTATCACCAAGTACCTCGTAGTCACCAAAATCCAGACCAACTGATGCTGCCCTCGTTAAACTAGTGAGGGTAGCAAAGAGAAGAAAATCCTGTGGCCACATGTTCTTTCCTATCTTCACAAATGTTATTTTTTTTTTTTTGTGTTAAAAGAAAAATCCTGACCGAAAATTGTGTCAATGTATCACGTGAAAATCATGACAGTTTCCAAAAATTGTAACAAAAAATAATAAACTTTGATCACAGAATCTATGAATGAGTGATTATAAATTAAATTATTTTCAAAGAAAATTCATTCAATGATGAATGAAATGAATTCAAGTTTCTCCCTTGGAGAAACAACCGGCGTGCATCGCCCGGCGACGGTGTATCGCTCACTGTTAGTTTTTAAAAGTTACGGAGCGAGTAGCGCTCTTTCTCCCCACTACTCTATCATTTGAAAAACGGCCAGCTTTTGTTTCTGGCTGTGTGTTGGTAAAAGCCTCCTGGCTGCAAGGCTCACTGTCTCCCACTCAGCGCCCCTCGTGCATCGACGTTGCGTCTGTGTACACAAGAAAGAGTGGGAGCCACGTGATTGGTCACTGAAGCGAGAGCAAACGATTGCACTTCACTTGAGTGCGAGAGAGAGAGAGAGAAAACGCCAGTGGCGCCCGAGGCACAGACGCCGGGGCAACTGCATGTGTGTCTGTGTTCATCCATGTGTGAGTATCCACATGCATCTGGCAACTGACTCCTTTTACCATTCCCCTCGCTCCTCTACTGCCGTTTGTGTATATGTTAGCGAACCCGCCGCCGACCGTCAGCCTCTTATCCAGACTGTCGGATTGCTCATTTAGAAATGTGTACTGTCGTCTCCTCAGTTTTTTTTTTTTAGTCTTCGTTTCTTTTTCTTTTCGTTAGTCATGACGTTCTTTTTTCAGGGAATAATTGAGATTTTAGAGTCGAGGAAAAAAAATTATTAATTAAGGGAGAGAATTTGTGAGCAGTTGATCTTTAATTATAAAATTTTTTGTTTTATTTAGAATTTTTTTTTTTTGGATGGAAAAGAATGCGTGAGAGAACTCGAGGAAATGTATGCTGGAAACTGTTGAAATACAAAAAGATGCACTGTACAATTAATTTTCCTTTCATATTTTTCAAAGTGTCGTGGAAAAATGAAAAAAAAATTCATTAAATAATTTGACAATTATTAGCCTGAAATAGACTGGTAGGGCATAATTTTCAGCTCAAAAATTCAAAAATATATGAGCTTCATTATTTCATAATTCATTCAAACTAAAACATCTTTTCTTCCGTTTCTACAGAAAAAGAAGAATAAATGATAAAATCAATTTTGATGATTATCTATTAGCTTGTACGAACGAGTTTAGATGACACGTTTGTAGAATGAAAGAATGAAACTGAGAAATGTGCCCCCGGGTGGGTCCTATCCTCTTTCTCCTTTTCTTCATTCCATTCTTCGTCGTTTCATCTTACTCACTTGATTTTTATCCTTTCTTTTTTTTTTTTTTTTCACATGGCCGATTGTCCGTTTAAGCTTGGTGATTGATTTCCCCCGTAGTTTCTGCCCAGTATACGATGAAATAAAAGCGGAGACGGTTTGATAGAGGAGCCAGAGCACCTGGCATTCAACCAGACAGAGAGAAAATTAAATTTATTGCTTTAAAATTTTTATTTTCTACTACACTAAGATTATTCGCTCAATTAAATACTTTTTCATTCAGCTTAAAATGGATTAAAAATAAATAAATTCATTATGTCAATTATTTTACGTCGCTGGATGAAATTCTTTTTTTTTTTTTTTTTTTTTTTGATAAAATGTCAACGGTATTTGGCAAATTATCCAGTCCCCCATTCCGCGCCTATCAGAAATACAAGCGAATCCTTTTAACGTCATCTCGAGTGCTTCATTCTCACGAAATTTTATTTCTTCTTTCTTTCTCCTCATTTTTTCTTTGTCTAACAAACAGAACGACTCTGTTTGCCTAATAGAAAATTGTATTTTTAATTCAGTGGTTAACTTCCGGTTACACTTTTGGGTTTATTAATTGTTATGGGCCCTTGAAACGTCTGGACGCTCCAAACACCTGGAACTTGAGAGCCCAGGGGTAAAATGAGATGTGGTGAGTTCGAGGCACGATGACTTTTTCGGAAATCAAAAAAAGTAGATAAATTTTTGTGGCGACGCTTTTTACCTCTACTTTTCCTCTCCAAAAAAAGTTTGAACAATCATTTCACTATCTCTCTCGGATCTGAAGGGATTTTCCCAAAAAAACTCCGTTGGGAGTTGATGAAGAGGCGTGAACCTTATGTTACCGTCGATTTTCATGAAATGAGATCTAGGAGAGATAGGGAAACTGTTATTATGAACTGTTTGATAGAGGACAATCAAACCTAGAAAAAAATTTTCCTATAAAATTTTTCCATTCCCCTCGATTCTTCAGATACTAGACTTTGGGTGCGCAGCTTTTTTGCATGGTGCTCTTCAAAATTTATCTATATTTTTACACATATTTCTGAATTGACCGTCATTGAAATGAAGAAAAATGAATGTAAAGCGCGTTTTCACGTACAAAAAGCAGCAATTTGCCCGTTTGAGGAAGAAATACGTTTTTTTTTAAATTAATGCATTTTAGAGGCAAAAAGCAGCAAGTCGCTGGACTTAAGCCCCTTCATTTCTGAGGTTCTAACATAGACTTTTTAGAGACAAAAATATATTATATACTATCATATATAATATATTATATACTATCCTATACATATAGTATATATATAATATAATATAATATATTATTATATAATATATAATAATATAATATATTATAATATATAATAATATAATATATTATATTATATTATATATATATTATATATATAGTATAGTATATCTATAATATATATTAGGATAAGTGATGACAGAAAATGTCCCATGCTTTTTTATATTATGGATTCTATGAAAATCGCTGGCAAATTGAATTTGGTCGACGGTAAGAGAAAAAAAAACCGTTACTGAATTTGGACACTGAAGCTTTTTTGAAATGCGAGGTGACAGACAGTGTATAAAAAGAGTGGCGCCGCGCCCGGAAGTATGACACAAAGTTTTCTTACATTTGTTACTTGAATGAAATAAGAAAGACAAGAGAGAATGAAGAGTGGTCATCGAGAGCCATGTCGATGACTCACCACGTTTTCTTCATAGTTTGCGTGCTGTTCAACGCATTTTACTGTGTTTAAAACTGTTCGGACACTTGAGAGTTGAAGCGATTTTTCAAGAGTCACCCTCTTAAACAGCCTCGTTTTATAATCACACAAGTAAAGAACCACCAGGCCTCCGCATACACCGCGTGAGAAAGACACGGTTCACTCCACGAGTCACAACTCAAGAGGCGCTTAACTTCAAAAAAAAAAGAGAAAATAAATTGGAGAAATAGAGGAAGAGAAACTGAACAAATATTTGGTACTGAATGAATTTCGTTGAAATTTTTGACTGGATGTTTCTATTTTAATCATTTGATACATGTGAGAGAGGTAACTTGTTTGAGCTGTTAAATTAATTTGTTTGCACACAAATATTTCATTCATTTTATTATCTAATTTATTGAAATTTCTTTTCTTCTTTCCTTGAGAAATCAATTTTTATTCACGAATAAATTTTGACCATAGAAGCTAATTTAGCTTCTTCATTCATCCGGGAATCCATTTTTAATATGAAAAATTAATAATTCATTGAAAGCCTGAGAATCTTTTCATTTTAATTGTATTTTTCAATTTCGTGGAATAACGAAATTGAAGATTTTTGATATTTCATTGAGATTTATTGGAAAATCAAAAAAAAAGCAGGAAACCTGGAGAACAGTGAAATATCTTGGAATTCAAGGCAGATAGAGAAATTTTCGTGATGATCTCTTTCGTAGAGAATGAGGATGAGTAGAAAAAGAATTGAGAGCTAAAAAGAAGGTGATTATAAAAATTACTTAATCTTCCATGACTACCGAAATATTTCCAAAAAAGTAATTACCTCCTGAAATCCACTTATCTTATTTCCGCATTGAATTCTTCTCAAAATATCTCAAAAATTATTGACCCACATCGCCATTCTATTGCACCATTTTCTAGCTGGAATTGACCGTTTTTTGGTCTCGAAATTTTTCTAAAAATCCATCAACATCCTCACCACAAAAATGTAAATTGAAAAGCACTTTTATCGTGCCTCATTAGTTCTTTATTGACAATCTTACAATCAATGATTTATAGTTTTCCACTCTTGAAAAGTAAACAGAATCATTGATACGAAAAAAAATAATGGTGAAAATCCATTATTCTCTTTCCTATATCTCTTCTCTCCAAAAATAAGTAAGAAACCAGAGAAAAGGAGAAAAAAAAACTTAAAAATTTACACTTTATCTTCCATGAGAAAGAGATAGGCGAAATGTAACTAATGTCGATGAGTTCACAGTCGACCGGTGGTCTCTCCGGATGTGCCTATCGGGTCTCAATTTGCCCCGGCAGAATAAAAACAAAGAATCAGAAGAAGTTCAAACAAAAAACAAGAAAAAAAACCACGAATTTCGAGAAACAAAGAGAGAAAAAAGTGCGTCATCAAAGTGTACACACGAACCGATGAGAGTCCTCTTTCGTTGAAGATAGTGTTTTTCGTCTTTCGTGGAAGATAAAAGAGATGCCAAAACAAGAGAGATAGATTGAATGAGAGAGAAGATGAAGAAAAAAATGAGCAAAAGAAATGGGAATAATTCGATGGGGGCCTCGCAGCAGGCGAAGGTAGGTCCCCTTAGTCGGACATTCTTGAACTCGAAAACCCACTTAGCCCTCGGGAGGCTGACTGAGATTAGAGGGTCCGGGTAGTGGAATAACGGGGGAGACGGTGAGGGAGGGGGGCAGAAGCCGAAGAGAGGGAGAATTGTGAGGTCTGCGAGAAAACCTCGTGGGCTCTATCTCTCGTGTTTGAGTACGCGGCACGAAAAAGCAGAGGTGGTTACCACTGATAAGAGGGCGGCTCCGGATGGCTTTTAGTCGTTTTACTCGTCGCGACTAAAATCAGTGGTGAATGGAAGGAAATAATAAAAAAAATTATTTGTGTTGAGACAAAGTCCACTGTTGAGTAGCTCTACAATGAAGGTTAAAATTTCAGGAAATTTATACTTTCAGGGATAATAAAATTGATGGGTTTTTGGAATTCTAAGGATTTGTTCATGGGAAAGCTGCAAAATTCGTGATGAGTTCTCTTATAAAAATAATTGAGACAAAAATATGGAAATTCCCATATTTTTTTTTTATTCTTACTTTCCCAATCTAAGGGAATAGCACTTCGACTTCATTCTTGAATCATAAGCTTGTAAAATAACTCATAAATTGTGTTAGGAAAAAAAATAATAACCCACATTCTATAATCTAAATACACACATGACATCACGAAATTGAAAATGACGGAAAAACAGGAAAGCGAGGAAAAAAAATGTTGAAAAAAAAAAATAATTATTTGCTTTGGCTTTCACACGAGGATCAGTACGAGGCAATTAATTTGCCTGGCGCCGTCACTCGGTTCCACTTGAATTTGCAATACTTGTGCACCACGTAAACATACGCTCACACACATGTGCCATGAAATGTTGTTTAATCCGTTACATTAATACATTAAATAACGCATACATAGAAATGAAGTATCCCGCATGATCGCCCGCGCATATCTCCGTTGAACGAGGCGCTAATTATAAAATCCCCGTGTGTACACAGTGCACCCAATAGTCTACCTATTCACGTTTATTGAAAAGACATTGAAAATGTTTTACAAAAAGTCGAATGAAGAAAAAAAAAAAAAGGAAATTGAACAGGAGAAGTAGAGAGAATTATATGTAGAGTGGTGATTAAATCGGTATTGCAAAATGCCGATAATTAACAAGAAGGTACGCATGAATGTGTATATGTTTATACAACCTTCGCGTTTCCTCTTTGCGATAGAATCATGGACTAATTAAAGGGACTAACATGCCCCCCTTCCGATTCAACGGTATTACAACGATCTTGATCTAACCGATGGGTTAATGCATTGAAAATCATGACTCTGTCTGTATGATAAAATCTCTATTTAAATGAAAACTTTTTCAATGGGAAGAAAAAAAGAAGAGGGCAACACGCGTGTCAGGTGAATTTTAATTTACACGTTTGGGTATTGGGAAGAAGGAAAGAACTTTGAAGTAGAGAGTATCACATTACAATCCCATTTGGTTTTGTAAATTTTCAGACATCTTTATAATCTTTATAAGCTGTGAATTTTATCAGTTTTTGACCAATGTCTTCAAAAATTAGCTCTAATTCTATTTTACAAATAGCATTACGAACTAGAGACAAAGTAAACTTTTGAAAAAAACACAAGATCATTACTGATGGCTTGACGGTATTGCACGAGCACATAACAGAACTGAAGACAAGACTTTTAGCAGAAAGGCACTTCATTACAGAGTATAACCGTACACAGCAAAAAAATGAGGAATTAAAACATCATTATTAATCATAAATTATAAATGGGGCTGGATTAATGAATAATCTGCAAATTTGTAAATAGCAGTTAATAAGATTAGCACATACGACTAAATTTAAGGCCAAAAATAAAATAAAGATGTTGTAGTGTTCATAGCTTGGAGTGAGCAATATTTTTTTAATGGCTTCAAGTCCGAAACAGATACTAATGAGACCTGATGAGAAATTAATAGGTCTGCATGTAAATCATATAAAATCTAAATAATTATAAATAACATGAAATGAGATAGATGAGAGAAATGAGGATGCAGCAATGTCGTCCGAGTTTCTGCTAGAAAAAAATTGATTGTTTGGTTATTTTTGGAAAAGTTTGTTAATACCAATTAAATAAAGTGGCATGTACTCCAAGAAATTTAATAAACTTCAACAACAAAAGTCACGACAATAATTCTATACTCTATCCTACTCAGCTTCCAAGATATTTCATAAGACTGATGTTTCAAATAAAAATAGTCTCTTCTGAGTTTTTCAATAATGTCGTGAAATCCATGAGATATAGAAATTGTTGTAGGGATCTTTTTTGCAGATTGGATTTTTCTTTCCAAAAAATGTCACAACTAAAATTGTGATATTTTTCACAGCTTTCGAAGTATTTTGAGAAAAAATGATGACAGAGTTTAATTAATTCATCTTATTTTTAGCGACGGAAATGATTTATCTGCATTACTTTCAAAATTATTGAGCAAAAATCGTCACTATTATAGTATTTTGTATTCCCCTCGCATTGTCATGAAATTATTGAAATTCTAAAAAAATCCATTCATTCCATTATCATTGAAAAACGGATTGTTCTCTGGGAAGCACTATCAAAGGATGAAAGCGCGGAAGAGCTCTGAGAGACATAGCGACACCAGAAACCGGTTGCATTCTTCACGATTGTAGTGTAACCCGGAACACTGTGAATGAACATGTTTTGGGCTGAAGAAAAGACCAAAAAACATCAATAAACATCGAGAAAAAAAAAATGGAGAAATCCTTACGGTACAAAATCAGATCGAGTCTGATATTGGTCAGCTTCTAAGTTTTGTGCAGTCCCGTCACGAATCAACGACTCGATCCGATATACATCAAACTCGTAGCAGTAATCGTGGGTGTCAATCCGGATCTCTCTCGAACAAAGTCGTAAATGGGATTATACGCTTGTCCACACGCCAGGATACATTGCACGCTATGTTGCCATTCTGCATATTTTCATTCAACAATGAAACTCAATCCTCCTTCTTATAATTTCCTTTGAATTCAAATAAAAAACCGTTAACCATAGAGATAACGAGGCCTCGTTGATAAAGTTCATGACCCTCATTGTAAAAATTGCTCTACTATTCCATCACATTAAATATGCTGTTATCTAAGACAATTGTTGATTCGAAAATTTGTCATGCCATGAAGTAACTTGATGTACTTGCGTGTATTTTAAAGTTTCCCGTTGGTGTTGATGAACTTCAGTATGCTCGACGTTCTTCAGTGTTTTTTCACACAAACATCGAAGGGATCGAAGCTCTACCAGATTTGAAATTGTCCATTCAGGAGCAAATTGCTAATGTATCAGCAGATAAATCTACATCATATCATGTGCAATGCAATTTTCGACTTGTTGACATCTTCCCTTGCCCTCTCACGTACTTTTCTGTGCTTTGAGGAAGTTTAGTATATTCCTATGCTCTTGGGTAGATTTCATCCAATTTATATTAAAGTATTCTAATCAATTAATACGTGATTTAATTATTGTGATGGTCTTGGAAGTAGTTTCGAGTGTTGCAGTATATATAGATAGAGAAAATACACCCAAATTACCCGATCAAGCTGGATATACTGGACAGTATATCCAGCTTGAATATATTTGACTTGAATATATTTTGACGTTTTCAGGTGATTCTAGTAAATTTTAATCTGCTTTAGAGTACATTCAGGTATTTCAACGTGATTCCATGCCTTCTCGCATACTTTAGTGGCATGCTACGTGTCCCCAGGTAAAAAAGATCAAGGCTAACGAAGGAATCCAGCTTGGTTCTAGTTTGCTCTATCAACGCTGGACATCCAGGTTCGAAAGAAGGTAGATTACCTCGTCATATAAGTTCAGGACTCAATCCTGAAGATCAATATTCCTTCGAACAGTTCTCCGAGCTTGGTAGACCTTGCATGGATCAAGGTCTACCAAGATCCTAAATGGAGTCATTATTCGACTTTACCTCGCTCATTAATGCTCCTTCAAGTGCTTTTCCGTACTTGAAGAAGACTAAATATCCAAACATGAGTTTTCCAAGATTGAGTCAGTCATCGCTCCATAGTCGTTGCGATGACTGATCCAAGCCTGAGGATCAGCGTTGCTTGCACAATTTTCTTACAGTTGATACAGGCTACATAAACCAAGGTAGGGGAATCGCTGCTGACCGGTCTAGAATCTAGATTCTAGAGTCTACCGTAACCCTCTCCAAATCTTCAATTGAAAATATTTCGGCGTACCGACATTTTGGAAAGGGAGCTGTGTGCGAGTATGCGCATAATTTCAAGTTCCTTTCAATCAAAAAATATCCCTCGAGAATTGGTGGCAAGGAATTATTCAACTTTTTGTTAAATTAAAAAATGTTATTTCCTAATTATAATTTCGCCTACTCTTGGCTCACAAGGATTACTAACGAGGACTTTTTGAAATTTTCAGTTGAATAGGATGTAACTTTCTCCAATGATGGAAAAAGAAGCATCTCTTCCGCAAGCTCTATCTCTGTCTTACAGAAATCTTCAGAAAGGTAGAAAAGAAAATATATTCAGCGATCCCTCCCAATTTTTCAAAATTAAAGAAATATTGTGAAAAAAATTGCGGAAAAGGAGTATTTGGTTTTCTTACTTGATAATTGAATTGGATTAATCAGTCGCACCTCAGGATATTTCTCTTCCTCTTGATTTATTAAGAATATTCTGAAAAGTAGGTGAGAGAAGGACATTTCATTCTGATCTTCCAGTAGCTTCTGAAATTTTTCATCGCAATATTTCTTCAGGAAATTGCGCTACTGCACTCAGCTTCGGCCATGTTCTCGCAGAAAAATTGTAATCAAATTCACTTATGAAAATTCGGTTCAAAAATGGTTTTCGCAGAGAGAAAAATATGTTCTCGGTTTTAGTTCCAATGAAAAAAAAATTGACGGACAAGTAAAAAATCGACGGTCCCTGCTCATTACTGGAGGAGAGAGGAGAATTGGACTGTCCTAAGTAACCGGATTACCGTCCGGCAATGTCCGTACTCATAAAGGTTGGGACATGGAGAATAGAAGATCTTCTATCCTCCATGGGTTGGGAGCATCCGGAGCCCCATGATCTCGATTTGCCCGGGCCTGGTATAGATCGTACCTTGATCAGTCTTCAAATATGTAGTTAGAAGACTTAGTTCTAGTACTCAGCGATTCTCGTCCCCAAGTCAAGTTTCATCCTAAAAATCATAAGTTCTAGCGAGCGACCGGGTTTGGAGTATCAATTGAATATTAACTGATCGAGTTAGATTTCAGGAAATCGTGAACTGAAAAAAATTTAATAAAAAAAAAATTGAAGTACAAAAATGATGATAACCAAAATAAATTGGACAAATTGATTACAAGTTCCCGAAAAAAATAACAAGCTAATCGAGCTTTGCCTAAATGTTAATTCCAACCTTGAATAGGAGACTAATCATGGTCCATCTTTTCCCGCAATTAAACTATTGAATAAAAATACACGGTTCAATTGAAGGCTGCATCTCAAATCATGAAAAAAAAAAAAATCTCAAATCTTGAGAGAAGCTCCGGTTCGAGTCTTTGTCGAACCTTGACATGCAAGCTTTATTGAAGCTAGATTGTTGATCCTTGATCAAACTCTGACTCTCAAGACTCGATTCAATATTCAGCTCTGTGCCTTAAACCAATGTCTCATTTCCGGCTTCCAGCGAGCTTGCATTAGGCATGAATATTTATACTGGAGCAAGGCTCATCAGCCTTGATTCATGCCTGGATCAGTCTAGAATCCTTTGTCTGTTCCTACTCGGGTACTCTGATGGAGTTGTAGATATTCCGGCGCACTTGGCCGAATTATATTAATCTGATATTAGAGTACTAAGATTAAATTTAGTGTTCTTCAGTGTATTGTGATATATTTTACAGTACTCTTGGATGTTAGATGATATCTCATGGCATTTCATTGAACTTCGACAAATTCCGACGTATGTCACTGGACATTGGTATATTCTGGTATATTTTGGTTCATCCAGGTACTTTGATGCATTTCAGTATCCTCAAGTGCCTTTTAAAATACTTCAGAATATCTCGGTTTACAGTGATATTACTAATTTAAGATACTTGAGTGAACATTAGTGGTATTCAGTACTTTAAATCATTCCAATCTACTTTTGTGACCTTTAGTATTCTAGCAAAATTCCAGAGCAGTTTGCCATAGCTTACTGAATCTAGTATAAATCTTACAGGGTACTTTAGCTCATAACGATTTCTCCACTCTCCCATCTTATAAAATCCTTTCCCATGTACAAAATCATTGAATCGCAGAGACGAGAAAAAGAAACACGAATTGAGAACACAACACATTAAATATTTTAATGTATTATCGTTCATGAAAAAAAAAAACAAAGAATGAAGAACGAATGCAGAGTAATCAACGCTTGTTCACATTAATTAGAAGACTCTTCGGAGAAGACCGAGTGAACCTCATGAGATTATCTTACCAAGGTTATCTCTCTTTACCAGTTATACTGAGAGCAGAAAAAAAGAATTTGAAAAAATTATAGAGACAGGGATATGAAACCATGCCGACTAAACAATTTATATATTTATATTTCTTTCCATTCTTGTGAGTTGATTCAACAATTTCTCTAATATACAATTTATGTTAAATTCTTTTGTACCTTTAATTCACTATTATTTTTTAAAAAATTTATCATTGTTCATGGGAAAATTTTTTGATGTAATTCGCGAGACACAAAACCATTCAGTGTACGTCAAGTGCATTCCCATTAAATGCTCTGAAAAATAATAAAATAAAAATCAAGAATTAAGGAAAGAAAAAATGAAAAACAAAAAGAAACAAAAGACATTTCGTGTGATTATCTTCCCTTAAATTACAATCCCCGGGCATCACTGTGACTTTTGCAGTACAGAAAAGTGAGAGAGAAGAAGAGAGAAAAGGGTCAGTATCTTCCGCGAGTGAAGAGGCCTCCCGGTTCCCCTTCGAGGCATGTCTTCTTAATTGTTAATGGGAGTGCCGCCCATCTGGATCCTTGCGGAAGAAAACGAGTTTTACGAAGAGACGTTTTCAAGCAAAAAGGAAACATACCTTTACGAATGAAATGGAGAAAGAGAAAGGGGAAAAAATGAGAAATAAAGAATTGAATAAGTGAAGACGGTATGTTAATAAAATGAAAAAAAGAAGAAACGAGTGGAATGAATTACTCAAATCATTTGGCGATGAAATTATATTCAATTAGCTGAAAATAATACGTATCTTTTTCATTTTGCTAATTTCATGAAAAAAAAAAAATTGGAAAATTAGCACTGAGAATCGCTATGATACAATCCATTTTGATCCAATATTCCACGAATTATTTGAGAAATTCTTAATTTTTTGGGGATTTTCATCTCCACATTGCCTCGAAATCACTAATAGCCCAAAAATTGGTTGTATTATAGCAGTTTCGAATTGAATTCCTGAAATTCATAAAATTCATTAACTTTTCTATAAAGAATAAGGAAATTTTTAAGTTTACTCAGACTGCATAAAAGAGACCAGTTAACTTGGACTTTAGACGACAGATAGAAAAGTGTCTTGTTATCATCATTAAAGACCTCCATAGAGACTACATTACACATTGCATAGAGAAGTTTATTGCAACAAGTTCTCGTCATAAACGTCTCCGTATTAACTGGGTGTCATTATAGTGACGTACTAAATTGGTTTTGTGTCTCATCCACGCTTTAAACATAAGTACACCTCATCATCTACAATATTTATAATGTAGATAAGACGATCCAAAGTATGCTTGACTGATCCTAGGATGTTCATGCAACGATCGGAGCTGTAATGATTAAAAAAAAGATAAAAAGAGAAAAGAAAAGAAAAAAATCATGCTTGTAATTTAAGTTCATCAGGACATTACAATGCAATTATTTTTCTTTCTAGGATCATTATGCAGATCGTTTAGTGGAGATAAGAGCATCTTAAAGGAGCCAAGATGGCGCCACTTACTCATGAGAGAGGCACTAGAATCTGGTGCACAGAGAAGCAATTTTCTGTGAGATGGAAGAACACCGGTAGTCGGTATAACGTGAATTGATATTTCATTTGTATTTTCACTGTCTGGATGATTATTATTATTCGATACTTGGCCAATGAAAGTACGGATATTTTGACGACAATTGCTGATGACATAGCTGCTTACCTGATGAAGAAAATAATGAAAGATTATCGATGAATTTTAGGAAAAATTAGAAAAAAATTGAGAGATGATGAAATGAATGGATTCGTTGAATTTCAGTCATTTCATCGAAAAGCCAGAAAATTTTTTACTAGTTTTACTAGAGAATATTACAGTTTTTTCATGTAGAAAGAGGGAAATTAGAATTTCTCTGATAACTCGAAAATTATTATGCTGAAAATGATTCTATTGTAGCATCTTTTATCGGGAATTATTTTATCTTTACAATGAGACTGACTGAATCCAGTAAATGCATCATCTTTGTAAGCTCTCAAAACCAAATATCAAAATAAATGCATTTAATTTTTTTCTTAAATATCTTCAAATTTATGGAAGAGGATATTGAGTGCAATAATTTGCAACAAATTTCATTATTTTTCTTCAGATTCAAGATATTCTAATGGGGGGGGGGGGGGGGGGGTAAGGGTTTACGCGTGAAAAAAACTCTTTTTTTACGAATTTTTTTTAGACGTATGGATTGAGCAACTTTAATGAAACCTTTTGAACATTATTAATGGATTCAACAGCATGAAGGAATTTTTTTATACGAAAATCTTCACAAAGAAGCCGATGAAGGAGTTTTTCCAAGAACATCTTTTGAAATAGACGATTTGCGGTGATCATTGTATCTCAGCTAGAAATTATCAGAAATGAAAAACCATTGAAATTTAGTCAAAGTATCATTAAATCCTCTTTTCAACGATCTCTGATTTTTTTTTTTACTTTTCAATTATTGGTGGTCATTTAAAGTAAAAATTGCTATTTTTTCACGAAAAATTTCGCCATTCTATAGGTGGAAGACCCCTTCAATGTAAAAAAATAAAATAATCAGAGATTGTTGGGGGGAGAAAATTTGATGATACTTTGACTAAATTTAAATGGTTTTTTATTACTAATGATTTCCAGCTGAGATACAGTGATCATCGCAAATGTTTGTGGATATTTTCGCATGGAAAAATTACTTAATGTTGTTGAATCCATGCTTAATAATGTTCAGAGGATTTCAATGAATTTCATGAATCTATACATCTAAAAAAAAATCGTAAAAAAAGTGTTTTTTCTTTTGCGTAAACCTTTACCCCCTAAAAAAAACTACATAATAAACCGGTCAAACAAAATAATTTAATTTCCCATGATCTCAGTTTTCTATGAATATCTCGAGATTTAAGAGAATTGAAAGACTTTTCGTGAAAATCTTTCTTGCCGAGAACAATTCAGTAGTGAAGATGTTTAACGGAATAAATCCTTTTTTTTCCGATCGTTTTTTGAGAATATCTTGGAAATTAAGCCAGATAAGGCAATTTTCCCCGGGTCCTTTCTTGTTGAGAACTTGAAGAGCTATCAAAAAAAGATTAGAGCCAAATTGCACTGTCTCATTTAATGTCCAAGATATCCTCAAAGAATTATCGGTAGAAAGAATTGTCTCATCCCATTTTACTTTTTCACTACTGAATTAGAATTACAGAAAGATTATTACTAAAATTCATCTATCTCCCATAGATTCCAAGATATTTTGCAAGATCATGTGAGATTGATTTGTCTCGTGTCCTCCTTCTTTTTATTATTGATTCTTACTGATGATATCAAGAAGAGAATCAACAGTGCAACACCAAGCCAAAAGTACCAAGCTTCCCAGAAGTATTTCGGTGGATTTCTTTGTAATACATAGCAACACTGTGGATCACAACAACAGTAGATACAAAGATTGCCTGATTTGCAAAGAAACCTTATTGCCCCTGAGGCATCGTTTGTATTATTTGACTTTATGTCTCCAGTACATTCGTAAGCGAATCGCGCCATTCGTACGTTTGCATGCTATTTGATGAAGATGGCTTTTTTATTCCTGGCTTATTGCCAAGGTTTCAGCAGGAAGCTTTCTTTTCTCCTTTTTTTCAGTTCGTTTAAGATTACACTTTAATCATTGTACGTGAATCTCTATTATTTCGAGTTTCCCCAGGATTTTTCATTCTCAATGTAATTAATCACTCTTAATTATTCATTTTCTTAACTCATACGATGATCTATAGATCGAAAAAAAAAAAAATTTTAATCACAAACTCTATTAACTTTTTAATTACTAGTTAACATTATGTTAGTTTATACTTGAATTAATTTCTTTTTTTCCTCTCTGTTTCAAAGTTTGAGAAACATTTAATTAAATCGTTAAACTTTCCTGTAGTAAAGTAAACTTGGTTTGTGCCTGCCGGCAGTGTAACTACGAGAACTGACATGACGACGAAGTTGTTGGAAAATCGATAAATACCACACACCGTCCGGCCTCTAATCACGCACGACAAACTGGCGATCGATATAACCAGACTACAGAGTGACCACTCAATGTTTCGTTAATAAATGAAATATCCCATGAATTTTTTCTATTTTTCTATCGTCGGGGAGTAGCGAGCGTCACTTGCCACTTTGGTGTGTAGTGGTCTATTATTGGCTTTCAATTTTTTAGTTACTTTTAGAGGTAGAAGAAGAACAGGTCGTTGAAAATCAAGGGCGATGAATTCCAATCATTCAGGGTGAGCGATTTTCTTCTGAGAAGTGAAGAAAATTGAGGTGATGCACGAAATGCTCATAGAGATGTAAGTCCGGATGGGGAGGCTTCCTTTTTTTAGATTGAAGAACAGTGTACTTTGGTGAATTTTGATGGACTCTAGTGTACTTGGATTCATTTCTGTATATTTTTCTGCACTTCCGTGGATTTTAGTAGATGCGTTTCGATATACTTGAGAGCCCTTTACTTGCATTCAATTTCGCTCTTTCTTCTAAAATATTCGAGTAGTTTGATGAACTTAGTTCATCTCAGCATAATTAAGTGTATGTGATTTCAAGCATAGCAGTGTATTAGACTACGAAACTTGCCAGAGTATAAATATAGTCTATCATATTTTGAAACAATTTGATCAAGCACCTCTATTTTTCCTTCATCCCAGAAGTTGTCTAAAATGCATTGCATTATATTTCTTTCCATTGGAAACTTCTCCGGCGCTTCAACGAAATTCCTAAAATTTTACGATTCTATTTCCCTATAAAAATAGTTGGTAGACCAAAAGAAAAAAGTTTTGAATACAAATTTTCTTTTCTTTATTTCGTTAATAACTCCAATCACAAAACACATTTCATTTCCCATAAATTACCAATCAAGTCTTAATAACCACCATTGTCGTGAGGTGGAGGAGGGGGTGGTGGACCTCTTGGGAATGGCGGTCTGAATTGTGGCGGTGGTGGTGGAGCACCACCACTCTGTGATACCGGAGGCATTGATGGATGTCGCCATGTTGGCGGTGGTCTTGGCGGCGGTGGTGCTGGTTGATACTGGCCAAATTGTCCAGGCGCACCGGTTGGTGGTGGCGGCGGTGGAAATTGACTTGCGGGGTGAGCTGGCCAGTGTGATGCAGGTGGTGCCATCATGCGATGACCTTGGGCTTGGGATGTGGGTACGGGCATTGGTGGAAGCGGTGGCGGCATGCCTGGTGGTAGGGGCGGATGCGCTGACATTGACATTGGCGGGAGCGGGGGTGGTGGGATGTTGGAGGGATTGAAGCCGCCTGATGGTGGCGGTGGGACGGGTGGTGGTGGGGGATGACCCATTGACATTGGCGTGGAGGGAGGCGGTGGTGGGGGAACAACCATGCCATGATGCATCATTTGATGGGGTGGATGATGGTGCTGAGGCTGGGGCATACCGGGATTTGGCATACTCATTGGAGGAGCATCGGCAAACAGTTGATGGGGTCTGTCTGCTTGGCTGAGAGGATTTTGCGCAGCTAGGAGACGTTCTGCTGCACTGCCATGACGTTCTCCTTTAGCATCGCGCTTGAATGCATAGGATACGGAGATTGGACGATTGCAAAGATACTGACCGTTCATTGCTTCTATGCTTGCATCTGATGCATCGAAGGAGGCAAAGTTTATAAACGCAAAACCCTTGGAGTTGCCAGTCTCTGGATCTCTCATTATCTGAAACACAAATTTTCAGAATACTTTTTGTTTTGTATGACATTCTCGGAATTATCTTTAAATTTAAGGGAAATGAAGGATATATTGTGGGGAGCATTTTTATCGAGGAGAATTGGAGTTTCAGAGAAAGTTTTCCTACGAATTTTGATACATTCCTTCAATTACGCGAATTTCTATGAAGATCAATACCCCACGCAAATTGACATGGGCACGGGTAAACTAAGACATTGAGAATAACTTGAAAAGCGTTCGAAATGAGTGAGATGGAATCTCTTCAATAATTTTATTGAAAACTTAAGGAAATTGTCCATCAAATACATTCGTCAGAATTAATTAAAAATTCTGTTTGAAAAACTTTCATTGCAATGCTCAACTCATTCTACTTTTTCCTGTGAAATTTTGTATTTGTAAACTATAGTGATGCAAAATCAAATTTACCTTTGGTGTTTGCAGAATGACTCCGAAAGCACTGAATGTATCATACAAGAGTTTTTCATCAACTTCAGGATCCAAATTTCCTATGAATATATTAGCACCAACGTCTAAATTCTTCTGGTGAGCACTGGCTTTATTCACTCTTATTGGTTTGCCATACAATTTAATCATGTTCATGATTTTGATGGCATAATCAGCGTCCTCTTCGCCCATGAATTCGACGAAACCATAGCCCTGATGCATTTGTGTGACTCGATCCTTTGGCATGTGAACATTTACTGGAATAAATAAAAAAAAAAAAACATTAACTCTATTATCAATCTATCCAACAATTATATTCACTTGATGATTTTTACAATCAATTTCTCACCTACTGGTCCTGATTGTACGAATAGCTCCCACATGAGTGATTCGGTGACTTTGTCATCTAAACCACCGACATAAATGGTCGCATCTGAAAGAAAAAAGATTGAATTGAGTTAAGCAACATTGATATTGTTCAATTGACAATTTCATTACTATTCTGTACTTTATTCTCATTAATTATCTTGATGGATCCCTTAGAGTTTTCTTTTATTCCAAAGATATCTGCTAAAGATTCTATGATTTTCTCAACTCATCGCTCCCGTCTTACGAAATTGATTCATCTGCTACCTCTTTCAAAAATATCTTGAAATCTAAAAGAGATAGTGGCATTTTCAGAAATGCCTTCTTTATCGAGAAAAATCAGAGTTACAAAAAAGATTCAAACAAAACTTGTTCAACCTCCTATAGATTACAAATTATTTCATAAAAATCCATTCCAGAGTGAATAGTAGATAGCGAATGAGCAGATTAAGCAATTGAAATAATAACAACAATAATAATAATAATAAAAATAATAATAAAATGGAATCATGTTATTGCTTAGTATGAGACTTAACCTCAAAAATGGTCGATGCCCGTTTATTTGTTCCAAAATGATGAAAATTGTTCAAATTTTGAGAAATTCGTAGCAAAAATAAATCATCAAATTAGGAAGTAATGAATAGAAATCATGAATTATTGTGGAAAGATGATTAATTATTTATTTTACCTTGATTTCTTTCAGCAATTGGACCGGCCGCCATGGCTGTAAACTAACTCCAGCGCACACTGTTGTCAAATCTCCAAACTATAGTTTGAGCAGTTGTTATTCTCCAGTTATTCTCATTGAGAAGAATCTCCAAAACAAAAACGTAAATTTATTTAAATTAATTACATCATTGCGAGACATCTTTCCTCCTTTAATTTTATCATTTGGTGAATTAATCATTATTCAGCACAATAAAGTACAAATAAATTTAGTCTGGTGATAGTAAAAAAAAATTACTGTTGTCATTAAGAGGTTATTCGTGTTGATCATCACAACAATGTTGTCAAGTATTGTGAAAGAACACCAGAGTAAACAACACGTACGAAAAGAACTCCAAGGTAATTGCATTGAATTCATTCATATTTGTGATTCGGCAGAAATTGAAAATTAATAATAATCAGGTTTTATTGTGTCTAGAACAAAAGCGAAAGGAGGCCGTTCAGGCTGCCAACAACTTGACACAAGCCTTGGTAGATCATCTGAATGTCGGGTAATTTGTCAATATAATTTTATTTTTCACTCTACTGTAAACAAAAGTGGCTATGATCCTGGTAATCGATTTTTTTTTAAATATCCCAGAATGTGAGAGGAATAGAATTTTTTTTATGACACTCTTCTCGTCGAAAAAATTCAGTTACAAAATAAAGTTCTTGCAAAAGTTCGTAATCTTTGAAAACGAATTGCACTGAAATTTATTGGCTTCAGATTAAGTTTTGGGAAATGTGTTGGAATCAATGAGTGACAGAGAAATTTTCGTTACGACATTTTATGTCGCTCTAAATCCTTTTTACGAAAAAGCGTTTCATAAGAATTTCTCCATTTCTTCTAGAATTTCAGATAGGGTCACACTACCAATAGATGGACACTGACCAAAAGATGGACGGTTTCTATTATCGAGGATTTTCATAAATAAATGAATGATTCTTATAGTTTTCACGTCAATTCCTGATTATTACATTCATATAGATTTATAAAATATTTATTTCATACTGATTGATCGAAATTTAAAATCATACCACTGCAAATATGCAACTGTCCATCTACTGGGGGTTCACGTAATTTTCCAGTTTTCCTTGATTTTCTATAATTATTTCGACATTATTCAAATTTAATTGATTTTTAGTCAATTCATTGTATATTTTTCTGTACATCATTCTTTGCTGCAACTTTTTAATGTGATTTGCCCATTTCATATGAATTAATAAAGTCTAATGTTTCCTTAATCGTTCATCTATTGGTCATGTTACCCTACTTTAATAAAGCTAGTCGATAATAAAATGACTCATTCTCGTTCGACACATTTTTTTTCCCGAATATATCATGAGCTAACAAAGGTACAGACATTTTTATGAAGGAAAATCAGAGCAACGGAAAAAGTTGATACAAAAATTTCCCCATCTCAGATTCTGCGATATTTAAAGAATAGTCGAGATATGAAATAAACTCTATTTATTCACTTTAGCTGTGAATTACTAATTCAATTATCTCTTGCAGAGTGGCGCAAGCGTATCTAAATCAGAAGAAGCTTGATGCCGAGGCAAAACAACTGCAGCAGAGTGCAACAGCATTTGCCAAACAGACACACTCGTGGTTAACACTGGTTGAGTCATTTTCAAGTGCATTGAAGGAAATTGGGGACGCTGAGAATTGGGCTAGAAGTATTGAGGGCGACATGAGGACAATTGCCACTGCCTTAGAATACTCTTACAAAGGTGAATAATATACCTTGATGTGTAGATACAGTATATCAGCAACAAAGCTGCTGAACTAAATAAATTGATGTCTTCGATTGTATTCTCTTCAATTGATTCTGTGGAGACTATTTTCAAAAAAAAAAAAAAAAAAACATCGGGACCAGAAAGAAACTTTTTCTCAAAATTTTTTTTTATAAATGCAGTAAAGATTACGAAAATTCCCGGATTTTGCAAGAAAATGTACTAAAAACATTAAATTCTTTTTCCGGAGAATAATCAGAACTGACCCCAATTAATGAATTTACCTCTTAGCATAAATGAACCAGTAAACAATCAAAATTATCCTGCAATTAATGAATTGTTCAAAATTTGATATGAAATCATACATTGTTCTGAAATTTATACAGATTTTGAAGAATATGGAATATCGAAATATCTGCTGCGAAAACTCGGGAAAATTCTTCATTGAAAAATCATTTTTTCTAGTGAATAAATGTCCTTTTTCCATAGAGTATTTTCCAAATGAAAATATTATACATTAGTACACTTGCGCTACTTACTATAATCACATTTTGTCCTTCTTTCTCTACAGAATGAAAAAATTTTGAATATATAATTTTATCTGTTTCAGCAACTCAAGAAACGCATCCCTCGAATCCCACGTAAATCAGTGAACCAGAAGAGGCAAAATACTCGTGATCTCTTTATTATTCCATCGTTAATACATCATCAGAGGGGCTTAAATGAATAATCATCCAAAAATTGTTATGCTTTATTAAATCATAATATATATGTAATATTTAACATAAGTAAACACAAATAATTCTTATTTAATTATCAAATTTTCATTTATTTACTGATCTACATGAGGAGGAGGAGGAGGTGATGGGATGGTGGAGGGACGTAGGTGAGGATTAAAGTTTGAAAATTTATCATTTATTTTTCATAAATTTATTCTAAAATATATATATATCATCTTCTCTTCCGTTGATAGTGTGAGAGAACTGATAAAGAATATGATCAGTAATTCATTTGCATTATTATTAATTTCTTGAATGTTAATCGTTGAAACTCTTGAATTCGTTTGTTTGCTTCAGGCGCCCCCGACCCAACCACACAACACACAATTGCCCGTTTTGCCCCGGGGGCGTTGATGCTTCAACATTACTTCAAATAGTTCAATTCTTTTTAAATTTCATCTTTTTATTCTTTAAACATTAAACTTCAATTTTTTTTCTGTCATCTTGATGCTTTTTCTCTAAACGCTGTAGACATTTTCTGTTATTTCTTCAAGTCTTGAGACTTCTCTTGCAGTGTATTGAATGAAAATTCTTGATTTGCTTTTTTTTTTTTTTAGTTTCGTGAAGGATCATATTCTTTGTCACGCGATTTAATTAACTTGGAAGTGATTTGTTCTTCAATCAACTAATTTTATTTTTTTCTAGCAAGAGCAAAAGAGTGATTCTTCATGAATTCTTGAGTCACACGACTTTGACAAATTTTGCACGTTTTTTAACTTCAAACTTCCCTCTATCATCCAATACCTCTTGATTCAAAACCTTATAAACAAACAAACATGTTAGAGAACTTGCATTTTTTTTATTTGATTATTAATTAATTATTTTCTTATTTTTCCGTTATTAATTCATTAATTGTAAATGGTTTACTCAGGAAAATTACCACATCAAGTTTCGTACCTTCGGGGAAATTGTGTTTTTTTTTTTAATGGGGGAAGGTACTTTTCGAAACGGTTGGAATACAACTCTGATTAAATATATATTTGACTATTTTCCATTCAAATTTATAAAGTGAACGAAAAATTTTTAGAATCACATTAAAAAAATATAAACAAATTGCGGGACTATCATATTCCAACCTTTACATTATAGCCATAAGAATATGAATCATCTTGAACCTTATTTTCATAAATAAACTAAAAAAAAAAATTAAACAAACACTTGTTTTTTACCCTTATGAAAATAAGGTCTCAATCCCACTGTATGTTCTCACCTTACTTGGAAAACTTTGCGTTCCACGAGATTAAAAAAATTCTCTTCTGATTTTCAAGAAAAATCATTTCTTTTTCTATTTTACAAATGGACATTCAGAAGTAAAGTTGCTAAATTTTGTGATTGAGAATTTTATTTGGAGACTTTTTGAAATTATCCTTGGAGGAATGAGTCTTTGGATAACTTAAAACATCTTCATAAAGAAACTTTTTTTTAAAAGAGAACTAAACTTTGCACAAAACAAGTCTCGATGTAAATTTTCAAAAATTTCTTCAAACAAAATTTTCTACCCTCAACTAATTCAACAACTTTACCGTTTGAATTTGCAAGTAAGGTGAAAATTGAACTTTAGGATGCGAAAATTCTACGTTTGTGACCCCATTCTCGATTGAAAAAAAAATTAAAGCGATTTGGCAAAGTAAAGAAATTTGTCGTTTTTCTTTTAAACAAAAACAGAAAAAAAAAAGGAAAAAAAAAAATTAATTTGTAATTAAAAGAAAAATTTCAAATTTAAGGGAAGGGTCAAAGTCAGAGATAAATTGGCTCCCGAAACACCTGGCCTTCTCGATCACTCACTTTAATATCGACCTGAAATTCATTAAGCAACAAAAAGAAAAATACTAATGATTTACTTTTCTCTATTTGAGCCCGTTGTTATCAAGGTTAACATTGTATTCATTCAATTTAATTGAAAAAAAATTAATTTCAACTAATTTTTTTTTTCCGAGAATTAGAATGCATCACTCTCGTTAGCACTTTCAGCCTGCCATTTTTTGGAAAAATTTTTTTCTCTTTTTTTGCGTCACTTTATTGAACGATTTAGCGCAAATGGGACGGTTTACACGTAGAAGAAGACGTACCGGTTACATGTATACATGACTCAGATTTTGTTCATGTATTTTTTTTTTTTCATATAAAAATTTTCTAATCACTATTTGTGCGTTTACCGAGGAGAATAATTAAGAGAATAACGCAATGAAGCGAGGAAATTTAATTACAAAAGGGGAGGAAAAATAATAGGAGCCCGAAGCATATACAAGTAGGCCGGTAGGTCTTATGTATGATACAGTGAGTTAGGAATCATGGAAGGATCAGACTTACGTGGAGTGTAAGAGCGCGACCTGGAGCGATCGTAACGTGTCCTGCGACGATTGTAGTGGGGACTTGGAGATCGACGATAACTTCCTCTGTAGCTAGAGCTTCTGTGGAAAAAAAAACATTGGCAGGACAATTTTATTTGGTATTTCTTTTCCTCCCATTTTCAATAAAAATAAAAATTAATACATGTGAACTTACTCTCTACGTCTTGGCCCACTACTACTGACCCCCCTATCGTGTAAGTGAGTCGGTTTTCCCATGTAAATACCAGGGGTAGGTGTATGGGCACGATGCGTAATTGAGAAATCAACTCTTATACGTCGACCATCAATTTCCATTCCTTTGCATTGATCTTTAGCAACTTTAGCATCCTCATTCGATTCGAAATATACAAAGCAAAATCCTCTAGACCTACCGGTCTAATTTTTCATGAACAGAATAAGAAAATCATTATATATTTGAACATTAATTTGTCAATAGTAAAATGAAGAAAATACGAGACGAGTGAATTGTTGCAATGAATTTGATATTTTTCTAATAACTCGAGAAATAAAGAAGAAATTTTTGTGATTACATTTTTTTGTAGCTCTTGATTTCTTCTACAACAAATTTCTCTACGAAAATTCTTTCGTCACGAGTTAAAAAAAAAAAAACCTCGTTCTTCTTTCTCTCCCGAGATATTGATTTAATAAAATTTCAAATCTCTCATCTCGCTTCACCACTTAACTATCAACTGATTGAATGAGGTAATATAATCCTGTTAATCGTGTTGCCAGAGGCCTTTAACGTGTTGCCTAAGCTTGAAAAGCAAATGTTCTAAATCTCTGGCTGAATTCATCTACCAGTTAATTGGTAAACAACTGGAATTGAAGGAGAATACGAGTAGATTAAAAAAAAAAAGAGAATGAAAACCATTTATATTACCTTGGCATCAATGACAACTTGGACACGTTCAACTGGTCCGTATTTTGAAAAAATATGATGTATCTGTAGTTCAGTTGTGTAAATTGATAAACCAAATACACCGAGACACCTTGATGGACATGGATTATCTCTATTACCAACGTGTCTTCTTCTCGATGACATTGGACTTCTTGAATGTGAGCGATACATATTTCTGTCTCTTTCACGTGAATAACGGGAGCGTGAGTATGAACGTGATCTGCTACGTGAATAACGTCCACCACCACCACCACCACTGACACCACCACCAGTACCACGGTATGGTGGTATACTACGACTACGACTACGTCCACTTGTGTATTTATTACTACGATATGATTTACGTCCACGTGACACTGAACGACTACGTGATCTTGAATATTCTTTAACTGGCCTGTGTCCATCTTTACGTTCTCTTGATTTTGGTGATCTTGAACGTGAACGAGAATCACGTATTCCATCGTCTGCACGCGGTCTCCTTGGGCTTGGACTCCGACTGCCACTGTGCTGCTTAGTGAAGACATGTAAAAATTCGTTAATTAAGAATTTTCATTAGCTTTCATTTTCATTTCATAATTTCATCAGGAAGAGTGACTAATCTGAGCTAAAAAATCATGAATGATAAAAATACACTTTTTCCAATTTTTGAATTGTGAGTTGTCTTGGAAACTAGTGGGGCAAAGAGGATTGTATTATAATTTTTCTGGCTTTCAAATGGAATCATCAGAATTTTGGAAATCCATAAATTGTTTTTTTTTTATGCATTGAAAGCAAAAATTCAGCAAAATCGTGAAATTGAGAGATCTATCAGGCGATTCATTAAAAATCCTGTGAAATGAGAGCTGAAAAATGCTTTAATGAGATTGATAAATTTTTTTAGTTCAATATATTTTCATTGTTATCAAAATAATTATCTTTTTCATTATCCTCATTTTCACATTATCTCCAAAAATATTGAAGCAGAAGGGGTGAACTTGGGGTGTTTTTCAGCTCGAATTTCTCATGATGCCTCGTAAAATTACCAAAATCTTGGAAATTCTTCACCTTTTTGATCCAACAAGATTTAAAAAAAAAAAACAAAGAATATTCCATCACAAAAATTGTTTAATTTTTATAGAAAAAAAAAAATTCAAATACCTTCATTATGTTCAGATTGTTATTACTCTTGATTAATATTGAATTAAATTGGAGTTTGGACTTCAAGAAATCACACTAGGTAGAACCCAAACACAATTATTTCCTCTAAATGCGCTAGTGGCTTAACCTTTATTGAATTGCCTGGCAACGATAAACAAAAAAGAAGACTGACGCAATGATCAACAAAATAATTAAGCATCGATCTACCCCACCACTAGTAAATAATTGTGAGTAGCACGACTTATTATCAGAAATAATTGACACACTTTGTCGTGAAAATGAATTTAGCTGAATTTGTTGAATGGAATTTGAAAAATTTTAGGTAAATGAGCAGTTTGGAATCGGATCGATATCAAATGATCAAAATTACTTAAACAAATGTTACATTGAATAGATAATGTTAGACACTCCAAAGGATATGTTTATTGATAAACTCACCTCAATTTCACTCATTATTGAGTGTCGGAGCGAATGAATTCGTGAAAAATAAAATGTGCCTGGAACCGGTGTGGGAGCCTCTGATCACGACTGGTGGCGTCGTTAAATAATGATGGATGCTCCTTTTTCTGTTTTCAATTGGCGGAGTAGAATGCTCCAATCGCCTCTAGTAGTCGGTTATGGAACTAGTCATGCTTCGGCTTACGCGGTAACCGCTTCGTATGTGTTGAATTTTCAAATCAATTTGCTTGAAGAAATTTTTTTCATATTTTTATCATAAAAGAGTATCAACGACTGGAGAAATAATTCAGTAGTGAAGAGGTAAAACAAGATAAGTCTCTTTTTTTCTCATTAAGTTTTTTGGTAATACCTTAGAAAATAACCGAGAAAGAGCAATTTCGCCCTAAAACTCTTTTGTAACTCTTGAAATTCTCTACAAAAACAGATGAGTAATATCGCCTTATCTCGCTTAGTTTCCGAGGTATTTCCTCCAAAATGATCACGAAGATAAGTCGATTTATCCTGTTTCACCTCTTCACTACTGAATTGGAAGAAAATCGGAAAGTTGAAGAAAAAACAGGTTTGTGGGTTAATTTCGAATCAATTGCTGATAACTCGGAAAAACGGGCTTCGATTTAGCCAAAAAAGTGATTGAATTATTGTTGTACCAACGAACGAGTTGACACCCAAAGTTTGCCAAAGTCGAAATTCACAAAATAGGGCACATAGAAGCCGAAGAAGTTGATGTCAATTCTTCCGCTAGTACGACAATTTTCGAAAGTAATATTTTCAACTTGTGAATATAATTTTTTTATCTTTTTCGGTTTTTTTTCCATTACTAATCTTCTATCGCGTGCATAAGATGGAGAAAAAGAGAGGCAAATAGTTACGACTACGGTCTAATTGGAATTTCTCAATAACTGTACAGAGAATTGAATTTTTATTTTGCAACTTCTATTTAATCAAAATGCTCTTTGCCAATAGTTTCCAAATAATGGATCTACCATGTGCTTTTTTGATAAACTCATTATTTCTTTCCGAATTAGTGACTACGAATGAATAATTCACTATTTTCAATGACTGCGATATTTCAGATCTCATAAAACTGCACGGGTGAAAATTATAAAAAAATTCAGACAAATAGAAAAGAAATATCATCTTTTATATGGCATTGAGAAAATAAGGGGTTCATCGTACTCGAGTTGGCTGGGATACTACCTTGACACGATAGTAGACATGTATGAGTAACATCCATTTTTGAATTGAGAAAGAACAATTTCTATGGAGAAATATAACTTTTTAATTTTATTTTCCATGATTATTGTTTCGAGAAATTATACTACTCTAGAGATTTTAAATATATAGATATTAGGTGTGTGCGAACAGTGTTCGAGTCGAATCGAATCGAATGTTACTATTCGATTCGAATTTCGAATCGAATAATTCGAAAATTTTCGGATTAGTCAAAAATATATGAATTATTCGAAAATATTCCAATTATTTGAAAATATTCGAATTATTCAAAAATATTCGAATTATTCAAAAATATTCGAATTATTTGAAAATATTCGAATTATTCGAAAACATTCGAATTATTTAAAAAAATCTGAATATTTTCGAAAAACTCGAATATTTTCGAATAATTTTGAATAATTCGAATATTTTTATTTAGTCAAAAATATTTGAATTATTCGAAAATATTCAAATTATTCCAAAATATTCGAATTATTTGAAAATATTCGAATTATTCAAAAATATTTGAATTATTCAAAAATATTCGAATTATTTGAAAATTTTCGAATTATTCGAAAAGTTCGAATCATTCGAAAATTCGATTCGAGTTCCGAATTGAATATTAATATTCGATTCGGTACTAATAATTCGTGATTTCGCATTATTCGCACACCCCTAATAGATATTCATTCATAATTAGGAGAGAATCAAGATGGAAATTTTACATTCATCTAGACATGTAATCTATGGGCCTCCATTTATTGAGAAATCTCGACGCAATGAACTGTTTCCAAATTCTCATAAAACTTTTATATTGATTGATTGACCTGTGTCTTATGATAATTATGAAGAAAAATTTGATTCTTTCTGTTACATTCCTTCTTGTGCACATAATTGACCGCTCTGGTTCCTCTTGAATCAACCGCAAACGATACACGGAGAAAAATGTTTTCTTAATTTAAGAATGTGCAGCCACTTAATTTAAGTGACCTGCCATTCTTAAATTAAGTGACTTTTCTCACTTAAATCAAGTGACTTTTTTTTTCTTAATTTAAGAAAGTAAAACTCACTTAAGTCAAGTGAGTTTTCTCACTTAATTCAAGTAACTATTTCTTTCTTAATTTAAGAAAGTAAGAGTCACTTAAATTAAGTGACTTTTCTTACTTAAATCAAGTGATTTTTTCTTTCTTAATTCAAGAAAGTAAAACTCACTTAAGTCAAGCGAGTCTTCTCACTTAATTACAAGTAACTATTTCTTTCTTAATTTAAGAAAGTAAGAGTCACTTAAATTAAGTGACTTTTCTTACTTAAATCAAGTGACTTTTTCTTTCTTAATTTAAGAAAATAAAACTAACTCAAATCAAGTGAGTTTTCTCACTTAAATCAAGTGACTTTTCTTTCTTAATTTAAGAAAGTAAGAGTCACTTAAATTAAGTGACTTTTCTTACTTAAATCAAGTGACTTTTTCTTTCTTAATTTAAGAAAGTAAAACTCACTTAAGTCAAGTGAGTTTTCTCACTTAATTCAAGTAACTATTTCTTTCTTAATTTAAGAAAGTAAGAGTCACTTAAATTAAGTGACTTTTCTTACTTAAATCAAGTGACTTTTTCTTTCTTAATTTAAGAAAGTAAAACTAACTCAAATCAAGTGAGTTTTCTCACTTAAATCAAGTGACTTTTCTTTCTTAATTTAAGTGACCTGCACATTCTTAAGTTAAGTGACTGCACATTCTTAAATTAAGAAAACATTTTTCTCTGTGTAGCCGTAAAATTCACAAAATTCAAAATTATGAATCTAAATTTTCCCGCAAAAGAACAACTCTAGTCATTACATCAATTTCTAGGGACCCTAATTTTCTGCGCTTTGTATCTGCGCTGATAAGGCACTAGTTTAACCAAAAAGATTCCACGGATTCCAGTGGGGTAGCTCAATTAAAAAAAGTCACCGAATTTTCTGTCGTCAAACGGATCAAGCTTTTTGTGAGACTTGGATCAGTCACAAAAAGCGGGATTCGCTTTTCGCATAGGAATAATTAAAATTAATCAATTTGTATAAATTGTTGAGAGTATTTAAATTATCAAGCGCGTTACAATAAAAAAAATTAACTTGTCGCCTCTATCTCCTATCTCTATCTCTCTCACTCTCAAATAATAATCCCGTGAGTAGCACCACCATAAATCGACGTATACGTTCTGTCTCTCTCTTTCTTTTCCGCTTCAAGTTCGGGTCGATTGTACGCGGATTCGGTTTAGGTTGGGCGTCCCTATGTAGTTTGCCTTCTTAAAACATCAAAGACTGCTCCAAAAGAAAAAAAAAAGTGCTTGACCAATTTTTTTTTTCATTTTTATGTTTTGTCGTTTATTCATTTACTGAGTTTCTTCATTAAAAAATAGGTTTTTTTTTTCTCTTTTTTTTTTTTTTCTGTGTTTTGTGTTTTATTGATTGAGGAAAATAATTGAACAGTGAAAATTTAAAGATGTGTCTCATTCTCCGGTAATTTATTTCTCGTTTTTTCCAAAAAAAAAAATTATAATAATTATTATATTTAATTTAATCAATCGATGTGACCCTGTAATAAATATGGCTGATGTGTGTCTGTGTGTCTCTGAACCGGCCTGCTCCTTTTTTTTTTTTTTTTTTTCAATCTTGCGGTTAACTCTGTATTTATATTTTGACAAATTATTGCTTTTCATTTATTTCATTGACGATGAGTCATTCTACGTAGAATTAATTAGATGTTATAGAATTTTTGTATTGTCCCATGTTGTACGAATTTCAAGTGAATTTTATTTCAAATAAGTAACACGTGTCTTTACATTTTTCATACTGTAAAATTGTTTACGTAGTACATTTAATACGTACAAAGTTGTATGAAGGCCGAGATAAGAAAAACTTCACGATGAGAATGGTTTTTACGGAATTCTAGAGAATCATAGGAAGATAAAAGAATTTTTCTTGAGACTTTTTTTGTAGATCAAAATTAGAGCTACGAAGGGCATCTGAAAATTCCTATGCTTTGCTTGATTTTTTTTTATTGGGGGGGGGGGGGGGGGAATTTTCCGGAAGCCCTGCTCATAGAGAAAAATTCAAGCTCCAAAAAAGGTCTTAAGAAAAATTTTCCTATCGCCCTTAGCTTCCGACATATTCCATAGAAACGTATTTCAACATCAAATCGATTGAACGTTTCACCCCTTGACTGCTAAATTGAATCATCAATTACATCAATTAATAAGTCACATTGGAAATTTGGAATCACTCTTTTCTCAATCAAATCCTTGAACAAAGTGAAATTCATTGTTAAATTTTTTTTTTCCTTTTCAGAAATAAAGAATGGAAGAAATTCGTCATCCTCAACAGGTTGGCACTAATATTATGACCGGTGTTAATCCAGTATTGAATCATTTGAATAATACACATCGACGTGGTAGAGCAAGAGTCACAATGCATGCACTTATGTCCGAGGCATTGCCATTAGATGAGGCAGCAAGATTAGAGATGAAATCATTACCAACGAAAACACCAGTTTCTGTACTTCAAGAATTATTATCAAGACGAGGTACAACACCCAAGTATGAGCTGGTCCAGATCGAGGGTGCTGTTCATGAGCCAACATTTAGATACCGTGTTACTGTTGCTGATGTGGTTGGTGAGTAGACATTCATTAAATTCATTCATTTATTCATTCGATGATGCAGCAAAATGGTGAAAGAAACTCGGAGAAAACTGGAGAACTTTTTTGTAGTTTCTACTTTTCTTTCAAAAAAAGTCTATGCTAATTTTTATTGAACTCTATTTCCTTTATTCTTATTTTCTTCGGGAATATCTGAAAATCTATAGAAGATAGGAATTTTTGTTGAGGCCTTTCTCGTGAGGGAAAGTAAGAACTATAAAGAAGGTATCTTGACAATAAGACCGCAATAGGCCTTATTTTTAGCTCTCATTTTGTCTATGAAAATGTTATATGTTTCTATGCTAGCAATCTCAATTCGAGACACGTATTACAATATTTTATTTCCACTTATTCATAATATGTTGCTTCCATTATCGATTAGTTCTCTTAATTCACCCCATACATTATTAATCCCCCAATCATTGTAGGTCTAAGTCAAACTATTTCAAATATCTAATTCTCCATCCCTGCTAATCCCTATCGAGAAAAATGTTGAGGAAAACAGAAACTTTAGTTTCTGTGAAAAAACATGGCCAAGTAAATGTTAATAATTTGAAGTAGCCAAGTTTCGAAGGAGAGTTGAAATTATCCCGCAAGCATTAATGAAAAAAAGAAACTAATGATATTAGGTGGAAGATTATTCTTAGGAAAGATCAGAAACTTGACTTTTTCTATTTTCATTAATTATTCCGAATCCGAAAAAGCCGACTTTCTGATATTTCCCACGAATAGCCTTTCTCTCAATCGTATTTCTGTCCTTTCCTCATCATCAATCCGTGTGGCATAGTTTCCACTCTTTAGAAACTTGGCTACTTCAAATTACTCCATTTTTTTCAGAAAGAAAAATTTTCGAGAACATAGGGGAGAGTGGGGCAAAATGGACCTAAAAGATGAGATGCCTCGAGATTTTTTAAAAAGCAGCGGTTGCTTCAAAAAATCTGAAAAAATTTACAAACAATATACATATGTTGGAGGATTTACTCAAATTTTTTCAGATTTTTTCATCGAATCCTTCATTCTGAAAAAAATTCCTCAATCATGTGACTATGAAGGTCCATTATGCCCCACTCTCCCCTATACTTGGCCATTTCTTTTACAGAAACTTTAGTTTCTGTTTTTCTCTGCCTATACGGTCAAGTCGGGCCTTCAAATATGTACTTGGCTGGATACTTTTCCGCTCATTTTGGTCTACAAAAAAGTGAAGATCAATATGCTTCTAGAATACCTCAGTAATAGTTACAATTTTAGAGTAGAATCATTACAAGCACTTGGTCGATAACAATGTAAAAAGTACATTATATCTGAAAATGAAGTATTTCTAAAAAAACTAAATGGTTTTCGTGATTGGAAGGACAACAAAAATTTCTTTAATATCTGCGAATTTCGAGATTTTTTGTAAAAATTGAATTACATAGAAATTTGAATTATTTTTTGTTAAATTTCAATTCGTTGAATTTACGATAAGAATCGAGCAATTGAAGCAGATCCAATTGTTTCAGCAATGGGGACCGGTCGGTCCAAGAAGGACGCTAAACACGCAGCTGCCAAAGCAGTGCTTGATAAACTTATTGGAGTTAATACTGAAACTGCTGAGACTCCACTCCCTAACAGTATTCCTGAGTAAGTTTGTTTTATCATTGAGAAAATGTGATGAATTGTTAAAAAGCTTGAAAGTTTATTTGAAAGGTAGGAGAATTTTCAACCAAGCACGTTACTATACAATTAATTCAACTCCAACAGTTTCTATAGAATTACTTGGAATCTAGAGGAGATGGAAATATTCATGTGAAAACTCTTTTTGTGGAGAAAAATGTGAGCTATCAGAGAGACCATCAGAAGAATTTCTCCAATTCTTTTAGATCTGGAAATATTATAGAAGAAATGCTGATGGAGAAAAATTTATTTCATATTGAAATGAGTTTTTTCAATGGAGAAATTCTCGTAGATTCCTGTAGCTCTCATTTTACTCTACAAAAAATGTGATTTCAAAAATTTCTGTCTCCCATAGATTTTGGAATATTTCATTACTAATTCCATTTCTCCACGAAATTATTCTTGAAGTATATCGAAAATTGTTGGCCTGATTGATTTACGTTTTTTCTGATAGAATTGAAGTTTCGGAAATGTTTCAACCTTGTTAATAAAAATAATTTTTTCTAAACCAATTTCTGTTTTTTCTGTTTCCACAGTACCCAGAATATGCAAGATATGCAAGGAAATTATGGTGAGGAAAAAGTCATAAACAATCCAATTGGTTCACTCCAAGAGATGTGTATGTCACGTCATTGGCCACCGCCCAAATATACGATGGAGGGTGAAGCTGGTCTTCCACATGAGAGACAATTTACAATTGTCTGTTCAATGCTTAAGTATCGTCAGGTTGGTCAGGGAAAAAGTAAGAAACTTGCTAAAAGACAGGCAGCACATAAGATGTGGCAGGCACTGCGTGATGCTACTGATCAGGCGCCTGGGCTTGATGAGGATGAGGTGAGGAAATATTTCACTAATTCAAAGAGCTATGAATCAAGTTCGCTTTTAGCTCTGTTTTCTTCGGCAATATTTCAAAGTCTATGGAAGATAGAATTTTATTTGTAGAGTCTCCTTTTTCGTCAAGAAAAACGAGAGAACCACGAAAAATATCTCTACAAATTTTCTCTACCTCCTTCAGACTTTGAGATATTTTACAAAATGAGCTCAATATGTTGTCATTTTCATTTATTTCCACTCCATTTTCATTTACTTTCCAAATATCTCGAAATCTATAAGAAATAGTCATTTATGAAACTGTTTTTGTAGAAGAAAATTAGAGTTGTGTGAAATATCTGTTGTCAACTTTTGATGACCCCACTCAACTCGGAGATATTCACAAAGAATTAGCGAATGCTAGAGAATAATTTTGATATTCTTGTAATTATCTCCGGAATGAGTAGGTTTATCGCGATTCATTGAAGATCACTTTTCTAAAGCTGTGATCTCCATAAAAATTTCTATTCTTTTTCGATTTTGAGAAATTCTCCAAAAATCGCTTTTAACGTGCTGCTAATCTTATTCCATCTTTACCTTTTCCCCCAAAGAAAACTTTAAAAAATTGCTCTATTTTGTAGAGATTTTGAAATATTCTGAATGCAAATTTAGCGCATTTGAAATTAACTTATTTCTCTCCTTTCCCAATTAATATTCTTTCACATTTTATCCCTCGCTTTTTCTCTCCTATTCTGTAGAAATGACGTGAGAGTGACTTGTGAGTGAGTGCACTGAAGTGGAAGTGATATTGATTTTTTTTCTGCCCCAATTCATGTGCTTAAATTGATAATGAGAACTGGCCCTTCGAATCTATAACGGACAAAATTTATTATTTATTTATGGGATCATCGTGTCCTTTAATGGATCATTTCCACTTCATTTTCAATCACAATTCAATCATTATATTTATAAATACAATTTTATATTTTAATTTAATACCTTAATTTATGGATGTCCGTTATAGATTGTCGAGAGGAATGCTAACGTCAGTGCTCGTTATGCTGATCTAAAAGACAGCAAAATATCAACACTGACTTCACCACACAGTCACAAAGTATCGCAATTTCACAAGAATCTCAAGTCTTCCACGGGTGTTAAATTGTCAGAACTGCAGGTTTGTATTATGTGGTTAATTAAATTTGTTGCCCAAAGTATTCAATTAGGGAAAATTATGTTCATTGAAATTTTAGAAAGGTGGTGGAGTGAGAGGATTTACGTTTGATATCGGTTTTAATTAAATATCTCAAAATTTAATCGAAATATCTCCATCTTTCACGATACTTGACATATTTACTAAAATGGATATGACGATAATTATATGTGAAATTAATAGATCAGTTTGTATGAAATATCTCGAGATTCAAACCAGATGGAGAAATTTTTGTGAGGATCTCTTATGTAAAAAATAATCGGACTGCATGAGCTACTGAAATTTATGAAACAAAAATAATTACATATTCCCTTATTTCATTGCAGAATACTTGTCTCAATGATGGAGTCGTTAATCTCGTGCAGTTCCTCCAGGAAATTGCATCTGAACAGCAATTTGAGGTCACTTATGTTGATATCGAAGAAAAATCAATCAGTGGTGAGTTCAGAAAATTCATAATTTTATTGGCAAAATGAGAAATGAATTTATTCAAGCAAATGAATACATTAAGGAAACATCATGAAATTTTTTTTCGTGTTTTCATCAAAATTCCTCGCTTGTGATGACCAAATCTAGCGTAACATCCTTCTCGTTGGTTGGAATGTCGTCTTTTATTTGTTCATTGAATGCAACAGCAATTAAATGAGGTTTTTTCGGATGAGATTCGAAGCATTTCCACAGATATTTGTCGTAGTATCCCATTCCGTGGCCCAATCGTTTGCCTAAATCGAAGAATTGCATTTAATCAACATTTTTTTTCTATTGAACTCAAAAGAAAATTTTCAGTCTTTTGGGAATATCTCCAAATTTAATTGATGTAGAGCAACTCTTGGAAGTTTCTATTTTGTAGAGGAGGATCAGAACTACAAAAAAAGATCTTCATAAGATTTCTAACATTTCCCACAAGTTCTACGATTTCTCTATAAATAGCAATTAATCAAATTACAATTTTCTCGTTTTATCTCAATTCTATTTCGATTATCTCGGAATACCTATATAGTAGTTCGACAAATTTAAAGAGGATCTTTTTTGTAGCTCCCATTTTCCTCCACGAAATAGTTCCTCACAGAAATTCAAAATCCGAAAATATTCTAGGATTCTCAACACCAGTACATTACGCACCTAGAGCGGAAAAAAGTCAATGGCGACAAAAAAAATTTCCCAAGCGAAACAAGGGTGACAAAATTTTGTTGAAATTATCTTTTATACGCCCACGGTGCGTAGGTATAGTATCTTTGTGCTTGAGGGTGCTGGAAAAATAGATTTCAAACCGAGTGAAGTGAAGTTAGAAATGCATTTTTCCAGCACCTTGAGCAGAAAAAAGAATTTCGATTCAACGAGTGTTCCTACTCGTCAACTAAATTACCCCCTCGTTCCTACCTGTTTTTGTGAAAGCCACTCCCGGCAAAATAATGAGATCCAATCCTCCCGTTTCCAAAGCATCTTCTCTCGCATCATTGCAAGCAGGTTGTTTTATGTTCCACTTTGTCAATGGCAGGCTCTCGTAATCCTTCATATCTTTGATTTTAACCATACTCATAATTTTACCTTCATACTTTGGTACAAATGCCTCTTTGCCTTTATCAAATATGTCCTCCAGAATTGGCACAGTATTGATTTCATCTTGGGTACTCAAGTACAACGAGATTCTCTTGCTATTCTGATACTCGGGGAGTTTTATTAACTGGAATAAATCGATTCGTATCGTAAATAACTCGTATAACCTAGGAAACTTGAAGAGTAATAGTACATTACGCACCTAGGGCGAAAAAATAGTATACACACCACAGATGGAAAGAAGTCAATTTTGACAGAAATTTAGTACCTTCGCTTCGCTTGGGAGGCAAAATTTCCATCAAAGTTACCTTCTTCCCACCCTGGGTGTGTAATATACTATTTGTTCTCAAACGACCTGGAAAAATGCATTTCAAACCGAGCTAAGTGAGGTTAGAAACTCATTCAACTATTTTCATGGGGATTTACCTTCTGAAGTACTGCTGCAGATTGTCTAGATTTTTCCTCAGCACTTATTTTTGATATGATGCTTTCAATTTCCTTTCGTAGAGCACTCTTGGCCGCTTTAATTACCTCCATAGTTATTCGTGAACTGCACATGAGGGATGATAACGAGGGCGCTCGGTTATCGTCATTGAGTTGAAGAATATTCTGAAGGAAAAAAAATTGAAAAAATGACGACTTCTTGATAATCTTCTTTGATGAACTTTCTATTTTTGTTCTGATATTCGCAATGAATTCTTCTTGATAAAAAACGAAAAATCTTCGAGTGTACAGTAGAATTCCTCTATCTTTGACTGAATGCTCGCTCTATCTTTGACTATCCTGGCCCCCTCTAGGATTTCTCTGACCACCAGGACGACCAATGAGAAAACCGAATTTAGACGGGCATATTGGATTTTCAAAGTATATCTACAGTTGAACCAATAAGAGAGTGATCTCGGCAGAACCAGCAGTTATACATGCATATAATGTATTCTGCCGCGACCACTTAGTCATTGGTCCTACTATATGTTCATTGTGCACTTGGCTGTGCAAAATTATATGCATAAAGTTGAATCAGCATGAGGGATTTTCCGAAGTCGACCTGAAGCTGAAATTTACATGCTGTTGCATGGGAGCCGAATATTTGCGAGGATCCTTCTTCGACTAGTACCACTGTACGAGACATGAGTGTGATATGGTGGGAATAGAAGGATGTGTCAAATACAGAGAATGGTCTCGGATGAACGAGTCATATATATATGACTCGTATATATAGAAGATTTCCACTGTATCAGCCCCGATTATAGGCATGTTCAAACTATGCGGGCGCGTAATTGGAATTTTCAGCTTTCAGTAAAAAAAAATTGACTCTCTTGAATATTAAGAATTTCGATTGAATATCCTTGATTGCCGGTAAAATCATCGTAATTTGGATAAACCGTGATTATCATTGGAAAATTTTATAATGAATTCATGGAACTCAAATTAGCAGATATTTGGCAATTTTTGATTTTTCACGAACAAAGTACATGTCAGCAACACCTCACGTGCGAATTCGGGAACACGAATTATTACACAGAGAAAAATGTTTTCTTAATTTAAAAATGTGCAGTCACTTAATTTAAGTGACCTGCCATTCTTAAATTAAGTGACTTTTCTCACTTAAATCAAGTCACTTTTTCTTTCTTAATTTAAGAAAGTAAAACTCACTTAAATTAAGTGACTTTTCTCACTTAAGTCAAGTAACTATTTCTTTCTTAATTTAAGAAAGTAAAAGTCACTTAAATCAAGTGAGTTTTCTCACTTAAATCAAGTGACTTTTTCTTTCTTAATTTAAGAAAGTAAAACTCACTTAAATCAAGTGAGTTTTCTCACTTAAATCAAGTGACTTTTCTCACTTGATTTAAGTAACTATTTCTTTCTTAATTTAAGAAAGTAAAAGTCACTTAAATTAAGTGACTTTTCTCACTTAAATCAAGTAACTATTTTCTTCTTAATTTAAGAAAGTAAAAGTCACTTAAATTAAGTGACTTTTCTCACTTAAATCAAGTGACTTTTTCTTTCTTAATTTAAGAAAGTAAAACTCACTTAAATCAAGTGAGTTTTCTCACTTAAATCAAGTGACTTTTCTTTCTTAAATTAAGTGACTGCACATTCTTAAATTGAGAAAACATTTTTCTCTGTGTACGATAACTTCCCATCGACGAATTGGCGAAGACACGAGGGGACACTCGCGGTCAGGGACTCGTCGAGTGCACGTGCAAGTGACGATAAAAGGGCCGAGTACGATTACGCTCGCGGTTACGATAATTAGTCGAATTTCAATTATTACGTTATCCATAATTACACGTTACGTTCATCATTATTTTCAAGCCAAAGTGCAATTAATTACGTTTATTTCTTCATTAACTTCAATTCAATTTTCTTTATTCAACCGAGTTATCATTTCTTTATACGAAAACCACGTTTATTTTGTTCATTAAAGTTAAATACAACTTACTCCGTTTCAACGATTATTTCAACACCTGATAACTATCCTGACAAACGTAAAATTAAATAAATTATCTCAAGGACACAAGGTGAGAATGAACGCATATTAACGAACATTAATATACATGTCAATAGAGAAAGAAACATGTGCTTTTTCAAAAAAAAAAACAAAAAAAATCTATTGATACTCAATTTGTTCAATTTAGAACAAAAATTTTCATGATGTTTTCAGTGTAACTTTTGCAGCCTTCAGCAAAAAAAAAATCAACTTCTCGAGTTTTCATATTTTTTAATACATATTCTTGATTACAGGTAAATGCCAGTGTCTCGTACAGCTCTCAACTCTCCCAGTGGCCGTGTGTTATGGCAGCGGTATAACAAGCAAAGATGCACAAGCAAGCGCCGCGCAAAATGCCTTGGAGTATCTCAAAATAATGACCAAAAAGTGAGCCAGCGCTTTATCCCTGCCAGTAATCACAAAAAAATATAATTCATCAGCCAAGAAGATTGAAAAAACTATGAAACTTGATAATTCCATCCCAGCTAAAATCACCAAAAAGGATTTTAATAATTTTTCGTTAAATAATCACAGCAAAAGAGAACCAAAGCAGTACGAAATAACTGCTTACAGATTAAATGCATTTGTGAAGAAAAATAACAACAGTATTAATGAAATTCATCGTAATTATGATAAAACATCGCAATTATCATTGAAAAAATTAACTATGAAATCTAATAACGAAAATTTGGAAAATAAGAATTTAAATCAGAAATTCAACAATTATGATGAAAATTCGCAATTGCAAAATATAATGAAATCAAATTTTTCAGCAAAAATTACGAAAATTAATTTTTCATTGAAGAAAAATCAATTACTCACAAATGAAAAATCTAATGATTATTATTATAATGGAAAAATTAATTTATTATACAAACAAAATTATTTACAAAATTCAATTATTTATCAGAATGAATTTAATAATTCAACAAATTATAATAATACACAAATGAATAATTATCAATTTGTTCATGGTGATTATCAGAGAAATCATGTTTTAACACAATTCTCCGATAATTCAATTAATTATCATAATTATGATGAACAATTTGTTCAAGGTCATTATCAAAATAATGATGTTCGAACTAATCAGTATCAGTATCAAACTGGAATTGGTCAAATCCAAGATACCTCAATGTTTATTCAGAGGCCAATTAGTGTTGGTGAACAGTACAATTCATCGAACTATGGTATAACAGTGTGTACTGATTTAATATCGCAATTGTCAAGATCACATAGATTTAATAAGTAATTTAGTTTGGTTTGTTGAGTGGTTAAGAAAGGAGAGTTCATTGAGAGTTTGAGTATTGCATTTTTTTCTGAGAATATCCCAGAATTGATGGGGAATACGGAGGATTTTCTTAATGACAGTGTTTGTAAAGCCAAGGTGGTCTTAAAAATCAAGTCTCCATGAAAATTTTCCCATTTCTAATGGTCTTAAGATATCCATGAAAATTGGAGGATGAAGTTTTTGGAAAATGCAACAGAATTGACTCGCCTAATTTTAACCACTCTGCTAATCGATTTATATCCACTTTTCCTCATTCAATTCTTTTATAATTAATTAGTTAATCATGTTAGTGAGATGCGGTGAAAATTATTTCAATTTCAGATCCAGTTTGAAATAAATTTTAGCCCATCTTGTGGGAAAATTTGAAGCATTAATTTACTTAATTTGGTGATTGTGATTTGGCAGGGCTTTGAAAAAATTCAATAACGTTGCACGTTTGCTGTTTTTTTTTTTAAATAAAAGTTTGTTCTTTTTTGATTGAATGGAGATGAAAAAATGCTGAAATACTTCAAGCCAAACTATTTTTTGGCGTTGAAACTGTAAATAAATTACGTATAATTCCGGGAGTGAGGTAAAAACGAGATAAATCAATCTCAATCCATAACTAGTTTTCAGGAAACATCTTGGAATCTATGAGAGATCGGAAAATTCTCGTAGCTCTGAATTTTTTCCTATAAAAAAGGTTTTCACAACACATTTTTCCATCTCCAATAGATTCCGAGATATACTTGAAAATTCTGTGGAGATGTTTGAAAAGCTCATCATTTCCAGCAAGTTTTTCCTAAATATTTCAGAATCTCTAATTGAAAAAGGGAAATTCTTGATGGGACTTTTTTTTTAATATAAAAATCGAAAAAAGTCTCCAATAATTTCCCTCTTTTCAGAAATAGAATTCGAAATATTTCCAAATAAAACTCTGTGTGAAATTAATTCTCGTTTTATTCCTCCACTGCTGATTAGCGCTCGATGTTGTGGAATGTTACATTTTTCTTTTTTCGTTTTTTGGTGGTATTTTTGGAGGTACCTTGTAGTAAAGCTATCGTAAATCCAGTGACCATTGCACCTTAAAACAAAAAAAGAAAAGAAAAAGTAATTGAATTTAAATAAATTGTTCGATTTGCGATAGTCTTTAAATTATCGGAATAATTGTGAAAGAATATGAGAAAAAAAAAACAATTAATCAATAAGAGTAAAGTATATAAGGGATAATCTTCAATTGAGTGATAAATCTACAAGCTATACTTTGCATAGAATTAGTGGAGGTTTTCCAATTAATTGTATTGAATTAAAAGAAAAGAAAAGTTCTTAATATTAATAAAATAATTAGCTTTCTGGCTATGTTTCTCATGTGCTTAATGTGTCTATTTGTTCATTAAGGAGGGTGCAACATTGTTCACATTATGAACAGACGTGACCCAATTTTTCCGCTTAATTGCGTAAAAATAATTGCTTGCATCAATATCGAAATTGATCTCATAAGCACCAAGACAATAGCATTTTCGAAGCAATGAAATTTGATGATTTTAAAGATTTTCATAGCGTCATCGAAATGATTGGAAAATTTGTACTGAAAAGGAGTAAAATGCGATTTTATTCTGCCCATTAGTGTGTGAGACATTTAAAAACAACAAATTTCAATCATTTTTTTTAATCATCTCAGAAAATAATGCGTAATGATTGATTGCATTTTGATACAGTTTAGCTCAAGTTTCCTGATTTTCTTGATAGATCTGAATTCTTTCCAGAAATTCATTAACTTCATTGAATTGGAAATGACGTAATTCCAATAAATTTTTTGTGGATCAATGTTGCATCCTCTTTTTGTAACTCTGCACAGAACGTAGCTCTCAATGATCCGAGTATATTATTTAACCATAATAATGGATCGTAATTTAATGTAATTGATGAAGATGAAAAAAAAGTTGTATGTTTTTTCCTTTAGTAATTGTAGTTGATAAAATCATAAGCATCGCTTGTATCCCATAAGGATATTAATCACTAATAATTAATGACAAATGAAATGAAAACAAATGTGTCAATCTGTGTGACAAAAATTGAAACAATACTACGTTGAACAACTAGATTTTGGAAGATATCTTAGAATTTAGGGGGAATAGAAACATTTCTGTAAAGAAAAATTATCACTACGAGGAAGTCTTTACAAAAAATTTTTCAATTCTCCTAATGTCTGAGATATTCGAGAAAAATTGTGATGAAGAGAGATGAGTCAGTTTCATTTGCATTCTTTTTTTTTTTTTAATTCCTCAGAAATTTGAGGAAAATAGAGAAATTTTCGTGAAAATCTTTCCTCATAGAATCGGAGATACTTTATTGAAACTAATTGCAGAATAAAACTGACTCATCCTTCCATCATTGAATGATTTGATCAATCGATGGTAGCCACGAAGTTTCCCTTTCTTTATTTTCTTATCTGTTTACTGAATACGTAATACGATTTAGGCAATGCCAATGAAAGTTCGTGGATCCATCGATCGAAAATGAAACGGAATAAAAAAGAAGGAATAAACATGAAAAAGATACAAATCACAAAAGAAAACGTGTCTCGTATATTTAATAAAATGGGAGTTTTTGGAAAATAGGCATTACTTACATGCAAAGTATAGAATGTGTAAAATTAATGCGTGACTAGTGCGAGTTCTATACGTACTGTTCAGTTACTACCAAGTTAACTGAGCATATTAATTTAAGTTACTGATTTGGAAATAAAAAATTGAATGAAAAAAAAATGCTGAAAATTCATGGAAAAGAGAAAAAAAACACTGATATAAATATTTTTCACGAGTTTATTGATGAATGTAATTACGCAAAAGCTCGTGACCATTTGAAATTTTTAAAGTGAAAAAAAAAAACCAGGAAGAATTTTCGAATTTAAAGTGATAAGAGTTTGATAATATTGGAGTGATACTAATTTATTTATTTGATGTATGATTAAATGAATCTGTTTAGCGATGTGAAGAAAAACATAAAAAATTGATACCTCTAGTGTATAATGCGTGAAAGGGTTTAAAAATTTTTTCGTACTTTATTCATGATTCTTCCTTAGCTCATTATCATTCAATAATTTCAGTGATTATAGTCAATGAATGAAATCGAGTTAATTGGTTGCCTTTTTTGGGGAAAATATTTCCCAAAAAATAGGTCTCCATTGATATCTTTGTATTTCCATGAGTTTAAATGTGAGGCTAAATTGAATATGTCAAGAGATTTCTTCTGTACAGAATAGAATCCTCTACCAAGTATTCTATCGAATGTTCTCAATCAACTCGTTTTTGGGGTATATTCGCAAAGAAATCATTAACTAAGGATTTCATCACTTTTTCATCAAATCGTTGAAGTGAATTGCATTTTTTTCTCGTTTGAACTGAGTGAAAATCCAAATTTTTCATTAATTAGTATTTATTCTCAATAACTAAAAGAACAGCAGTTAACGAAGGGCGATGAAATTTTTATCCTCAACTTCTTGTTTTTCTACAAATTTTTGAGTACAGAATATTGAAAAAAATTGCGTTAGAGTAAAAAAAGAAGAATAATAATAATCTGAAGTTCTATGTGGGATTTCATAGATCTGAAATAAATGAAACGAGAAACACAATAAAATGAAATGTCAAAGATATGAATTGGAGTGGAGAACTCCCTTTTTTTGTTTTTGTTTTTTTTTTTGAAGAAGAAAAATGTAAATTTTTAGTTCTTTTGTTTTGCTGTCTCCGAAGGATAATTTTTTTTTTTTTGATTGATCAGCATAGAAGTAATGATTAAAAGTGATACCAGTAGCTGAGAGAGGGAATAATCGTAACACGGACACGACATACAGATAACGACTTTAAAAAATTATTACATCATTAAGAAACAATAAATATGATGATAATAAAAATAATTTTAGAAAATCTCCTGTTAACTCCACCTTGAAATATTATTATTAATTGAAAACTTATACGATCGAGATGTGGTTGTTCTATGTATGACTGTGCGTGTAACACTGTTAATAAACTACTGATGCTTATGAAACAATTCACTGTGATCTTTGTTCATCTGTATGATTAATGCAAATTACAACATTATTTTTTGAATTCAATTCAGTTGGTACATAGAGGGGAATAAGGGAAAATGAACCTCCGTGGCAACATAATTGGCGAATATTTTTCGGAGGGAAGGCCCTTATTTAAAAAATCTGAAAATAATTGAAAAATTGTTCCAATATTTGGGAATTGTTGATGAATTTTTCCAATTTTTGACATGGACTCTTTCACTCCTAAGAAAAATCCGACTCATTATGACCCGCAGGTCCATTTTGCCCCGATCTCCCCTAGTTTGTGGAATATCTCAGAATCTAAGAGAGGAAGGGAAAGTTTTTTAGCATTCATTTTATGGAAGAGAAGTAGAGCTATGAAATAGGTCATTCGATAAATTTTCATCATTTTATTAATGAATAAAAAACAACCCATTTTTTTCGGAGTATAACTATTTATAAAAAAATTGGAAAAAAATTGTGACAATGTTCCATCATACACAGATAAAAATGTTTTCTTAATTTAAGAATGTGCAGTCACTTAATGTAAGTGACCTGCCATTCTTAAATTAAGTGACTTTTCTCACCTAAATCAAGTGACTTTTGCTTTCCTAATTTAAGAAGGTAAAACTCACTTAAATTAAGTGACTTTTCTCACTTAAATCAAGAAACTATTTCTTTCTTAATTTAAGAAAGTGAAAGTCACTTAAATCAAGTGACTTTTCTTTCTTAATTTAAGTGACTTGCACATTCTTAAATTAAGTGACTGCATATTCTTAAATTGAGGAAACATTTTTCTCTGTGTATCCATATTCCTTAGCGCTTTGCAGAATTTTCAAGGAAAGGCCTTCACCAAAAAAATTCTGGTTCATTTTATTCCTCTGTTCTTTTTTCGCTATGCTCTCGTCCACTATTTTTCAACGAAAATTTTCCATTTCATCCAATAGAATCATGAAAATTTACGAAATCTTTCCATTTCATTACTAGAATATAAAATATTCCCAATGTAAGAGAAAGAATAAAATTGCATTTCTCAATGCACCGCTCAACTGTCAACCATCCATTAATACCTCCACTTCTCCGCATTGTCTGCATATCATTAGAATTATTTCGCCACGCAATTCACACTTGCGTAAATGAAGAAAAAAACAATCAATTCACAAACATAACAAAACCATAATTCCCCTATTTTCACTATTTATAAACCGAAGAAAAAAAAATTATGTAATTGATGTGTTACGACGTGACTGATTATTCAATTCGAATATCGAATTTCTACCTGAAAAAATCGAAATAAAATTGGAACAGCAAGTGATCTTGTCAGATGAACGTCTTACCCAATAACGTCCCTGAGAACTGCCGTCAAAAATATGAATAAATTATTGCGTAAAATTCGTTTGATAATTTTAGTCGATGAAGAAAAAATTGAAAAAATTAAAAAAAAAAATTAAACAGGTAAGTTACACGAGGCCAAACGATATGTTTGGTCATTATCATTGTAATTCACGATGTGCATTTTCATACGAAAATCCATTACAAAATGTACGAAATAAATTTGCAAATACGTTTTATGAATATTGGCTATTTTCGATTTAACAAAGTCCATTGGGTATTTTTACAAGGCAGAGAGAATAAAAGGTGGTGGTCGGGCCCATGGGCGGGACTCTGGCGCTCCCGATGGGGACCTATATAAGAAGAGCGCAGGCAATGCCAGCGTAATAATACGGATCCTATAACACAATCTCCACTGACAAACAGTATACAACATGCGCTTCCTCGTAAGTCTTGCATAATTTTCAAAATTTTCTGGAAGATGAAAATAATTAATTTTTTTTTTAAACAAACAAACGAAAAGAATGGTGAAAAGTGAACTTTTTTTGAAGGTGGATGTTTTTAATGAAATATTTTGAATTATTGAATTGAGGAGCTTTTGTCCGGAGAAAAGTTCTAGCCATGATTTTCTTGAAATAAAACCGGGTATTCTTTTTTCATTACCAAGTGACTTTTAGAAAATTGAATTCTCCATAAAAAAAAGGTCTCGTGAATAACTTGTTCAAATTCACTCATTCTGAAGGTATTGCAAAGAACGAGACTACATTAGTTTTCTTCGATTGAAGTTTTTATTTTGTGAATTTTCGTTTGAATTCAAAGCGATTGTCGAAAAGATCAAATGTAATCGTGGGAATTTGTGAACTGGCACACCCAGTTCAAGCAATAGAGCTCGTTTTTTATGCCATTCTCTCACCTCATGAAGAGCTCATTCAGATAGAAAGCCAAAAGTCAAAAGTCTGGAAAAATCATTACAATATATATTTCTCAAACAGGTGGAATTTTCGCTGATGCTTGGCGTAGCACTGGCACAACAGTATCCCACAACTACACCAGTACCAATTCTCAAGCAAATCAACAGGTGAGTAGTATTCGGAGTTGAAGGAAAGTAATTTGATGGGCTATCAAGAATGGGGAATGAGAAAATAAATGAACGTATCATGTGAATCTTTTTTTGTAAAATATCTGAAAATTCATGAGAGATGAGAAAATTTCAGTAATGACGTGTTTTTCACGGGGAAATAAGAGCCTCGTAAAGATTATTCCGAAATTTTTTCTATTTTCTATAAATTTTCCGATATTTCATCAAAAGTAGGGGAGATCAGAGCAAGATGATCCAGGAATTCTTTGCAGAGTAAAGTGCTTCATGAAAGAATCTGAAAAAAAAATGAGAAAATGATTCAACACGTCTGCATTGATTTTTTTTCAATTTTTTCGTGAAGGTTTTGCTTCCAAAATAATTGCGGATTATTCTGCTCCATAGGTCCGTTTTGCCCCAGTTTTCTCCAGTTCACCATTGGAATCACTCCTCTTCCCAAATGAGTTGTCGTACAAATACCTGAGAAAGCTCCCCCATTTTCCTCTACTGAAAAAGCTATCATAAAAAAAAATGGGAAGAAATTTTTAGCAAAAACTTTTTTTGTAACTTCCGTCCGGTTTTACACAAAAAAGTGATAACAGAATTCCCCAATTATAGAAGTAATCAAAATTTTCATCATAACTAGTCTTCACCGGAAATTTCCCATCTTCTGTGGACCCCAAATCTCCTAAATCTCACGAATACATGATTAACGATTCAATTCAGGCACAACGAAGACGGCAGTTACAGTTACGGTTACGAGGCAGCCGATGGCTCATACAAAATCGAATCAAAATATCCAGACGGTGAAGTTCATGGTAAGTATGGTTTTGTCGATGACACTGGCACTTTACGTGAGGTAGAATACGGTGCATCGCGAAGAGGCTTCGAACCCACCGGCACTGGTATCAATGTACCACCATCAACTGTGAATGGCAACAGCATAGTCAATCCAAACGAGCCCGAAGACGATGGTCAATATCGAGAGGATCCATCCGTCTATTACACCGATCCACAGTACACAAATGGCGAAAAGTACGAGCGTCGACCACCTCCACCACCACCACGTCCAGCATATAGGCCGCCAACTAGCCCCTACAATTCTCCTGCCACTTCCAGGTAATCTGAACATTATGAGTGAATGAGAGAATTTTACGGAATCATATTTTGGTCACAAATAGGTCAACCAGCATGAATTTTTTCTGTCGATATTATTTGAAGTATATGGCGGCCAGTGATCGGCATCATCGATTTTTTTTTCGTCAACGATTTCGATTATATTACTGATTTTTCATAAAAATTAGTAATTCGCCAAGAAAAAATATTGATTTTCACAGAAAATTAATACTTAGTCGGTAAAAAATATTAATTTTCCTAAAGAATTAGTAATTAGCGAGGAAATATTACTAATTACTCTTAAAAATGAGTAATTAGTGAGAAAAATTACTTGTTGTTTTCAAAAATTCCTCAAAATTAGTAATTTAATAGATTAACAGACACAAATTTTGAACGAGGAGTTGTGATGAAATGTAATACTAGTGTTGCAAAAAATAGCAATTAATAAATGGAATAATAAATGATATTTGGAATAATAATATTTGGAATATATTTTGGAAGAAACTCGTAATTTTTGGCGGCTAATTATTAATTATTTCGAAAAATTAGTAATTAGCCGATAAGCATCATTCATTTTTCTGAAAAATCAGTAGTTTTTGTCGGTTAACTACTCATTTTTCAGAAGCATTACTGATTTTCCGAAAAAATTAGGGACTTTTTCCGGCTAATTACTAATTTTTCAGAGAAATTAGGAATTTTTCTCGACTCATTACTAATTTTTCCAAAGAAATTAGTAATTTTTCCCGGTTAATTACTAACTTTTCAGAAAAATTAGGTAATGAAAATAGAAAGATTTTTTTTTTTGCCGATCACTGATGTCGGCCACTAACTGAAATAGAGCGATTCTGTCCTGAGCCTTTCTTGAGAATTTCAGGAGCTATAAAAAATGTTTGTGGTAAAATCGTGCCAATATTGCTCAGCTTCCGAGATATTCTTCAAAAATGATTGGCAGAGCCAATTCTTTTGTTCAGCCTCCTCTAGTGATCTTGTAATGATAGTTCTTGTGAAATATTCGTGCCATGACCTTTTTAGTTCGGGAGAAGAGCAGAGCAACTGAAAATGGTTTTCCGCTAATTTCTTATCTAGCTACTGCTTTTGAAGATATGTAGAGGATAATGTGAGGAATTTTTACTAATTTACTCTCTTTTCGCAAATGTCTTCGGAGAAATAGAACTAGCGAAGAAGTCTTTCAATGAATTTCAACAAGCCCAAAAGAATCGATAAAGAAACTTTTACACAGAGAAATTTTTTTTCTTAATTTAAGAATGTGCAGTCACTTAATTTAAGAATGGCAGGTCACTTAAATTAAGTAACTTTTCTCACTTAAATTAAGTGACTTTTCTCACTTAAATCAAGTGACTTTTCTTTCTTAATTTAAGTGACCTGCACATTCTTAAATTAAGAAAGCATTTTTCTCTGTGTAATGTTTTTCTTCATGCAAATTTCTAAAAAACCAGTAGATTTATTAAAATTTTGGAAAAAACTCTTTTTAACACGAGTTTGTATTTTCAAAAGAAGAATTCGTGTGATGGGGAATGTGAAATTCATTCGCTATCCCAAAATTAAATTCATAATCTACTTCATTACTACCTATAAGAAAAAGTGAGAATAAAACATTATCACAATACTTTTCACATAGAGTGTACTTATTTGTTCGGACAAGCGTGAAATGTCAAGTGAATCGTTCGAAAGCGAACAGACCGTTCGTGACTAGCTTGAAATTTTACCAATAAACGTTTATCCGAAATTTTCAATCGTGCAAATCATTTGATAGCCCAATTTTTTTCTCATTATTCTCCATTTTTTTTTCTTTTTAGGTACTCAACGTATCAGCAGTACGATCAAGCGCAGGTAGTGCAGCCCCAGGCACCGCAGAATCCGAACTATCAAGCATACAGAGCTTCAGCGAGTAATCACAATACTGCCTCATACACTGTGCAATATCGATAAGGGATGCATTAATATTTGACCAGTAACCAAAATTAAAAGACATGTAAATAGCTTTATTTATCCTACATACTACTGTTCCATGAAAAAAAATAAAATGATTAGTTTGAAAAATTTTTTTATTAATTTACATCCTGTTGATTCGTTCCACTTCTTCCAGGAAGCTCAACGTCATTCTTGATTGTTGAATAATAAAATCGTTGATCGAATAACTCTAACTAATTTTTTTTCCCTCCTTTCTTTTGCAACGAAGGCGAATGCGCGACCTTGTCACTCCACTTATCTCCATCGATGTATGTGTGTATTGTTGATACAAAAAACTGTTACTTGCGTGTCACGAGAGAGTGAAAGACTCAGTTTGCCACACCCTGGAATTTCATCTTAAGCCTACTTCCTTTAATAGCGATAGACTGCTTCTCATTATCATTGTTGGATAATATCCAAAGAAGTGGAAAGTGCTAAATTGCCAAGGCTAGTCTCTTCTTAGTCATCGTAGAGGGAAGAATATCCGTTCTGAGATAATGAGGCTGATGATTTTCTCCATTTACTTAGTACTTCAGGGGATAGAATGGGAGATTCGAGATGAATTATGGTATAAAGAAGATCGGGGCTCAATAACCGAGGATTTTTTCCCGAATGAAGGACTTGGCAAAAAAATCTGGAAGAAATTGAGGAGATGCTCCAACAGAGCTACATTGTTAAGCAATTTTTTTTAATGTCTCGGAGAGGCATTTACCCTAAATAAAAAATCACGATTTATCTTGCCGCGGTCTACCCCAATATAATCTGTCCCGGTTCAATTACTCTGAAAATATTGAAGAATGTTTTTTTTTCAATGATAGCAAGAGTTAATTATGGTAAGAAAATGAAGAATGTAGTGAGGCATACCTGAGTAGGCAGATGCAGACTTGGCGCGCCATAGTCTTCGAGATTCTATTTATAATATACTTGGCCTGATTAGGTAATAGCTGAAGCCTTTTCGGGATTTCCCCAGAGTTCAATATTTATATTTTGATGGACTTAATCCAACCAAACAGAAATTGGTCCCTTTGCAGGGACTCTTTTCAAAGTCAAAGTGGAATCTGATCTGGTTGACCTTGATTGAAAGATTTCATAACACAGCATTTTTCAGCTTCTCCAAATAATGTATCAATTTTATTACTTGAGGGCAAATTTCAGGTGCACCTGATTAGGTTTCTAAATTTTTTGTTAGTCAGACCTGTTGTTTCCAAAGAAGAGAGTAAACATCTGAGAACACTGCAGCGTACAGGGTGAGACTGATTATAATCAGAGACAGTCGATTAGGTAATTATCAGGTCCTGTCGAATTCCATTCTGACTAATCGCATTGATAATAGAGGACCTCAGTAACGGTAATTCCTTCGCAATACATACGTTCAGCAGCCTGCAAAAAAACCGGTCAGTCCAACGTATGAAAGCAACGCTCCAGTCGTACTAATCTTATTTGAAAATCTGACCCAGTCGCTCGATGAGTGAAAACAAAATCTAATGAATTCTTCAAGTAATCAACCTTGAAATCGATTAACTCATCAATTACATAAGTAACATGATCTGATTGTGTTCTGCATTGAATTTTTTTGTTTCTCCGACTTTATAATAATGAGATTGACATTACTAAACATCTCAGCCTAATCCGAATATCCTCATTCAATGACGACAGCTTTTGAATATTGCGACGCGTTTGATTGTACAGAATAATTACTGTATTGCACAAAAGGTATTTGCGATTCAAGGTGTGGTTATCTGATAGTTGACAAGACGAGTGCTTTCCTTCATGAGGCTCAAAGTATTAAACAAAATACACAACAAGTTCCGCTTATAATACAGACAACAAGTGTGCGTGTGTCGTACATGCTCAAGAACTCTCTCGACGCGTCTTAGAGGAATATACAAGGAAATAAAATAGTAGAATAAGAAAGAGGAAAGAAGAAATGGACAAGATTCATGTGGGCATAGATACTCATGTATATATCGTTAGTATGATTTATAATTGGCCACCATGCACGGCATAAATGCGGGAATATGCACTTTTACCATATGGTACGTGTAGTCAAAAAGTGAAAACCGTTGCATTATTATTGCTAATGTTTTTATTTCTTCTTTCGAGCTGTGTGGTTCATAGTTTTTCATTGTAATTTAAAATTAGATATGAATTGAATTATGATGTAAAATGGGATTTCCTGAATTTCCGTTAGACTAGGAAGCGTTACGTTAGATGAACAATACTGCACTAAGAAAACTTAATTTCTGAGTGTAGATGAGGACGATGAATTGTCGAGAATGAATTATTCTGTTTGGAAGAAGGAGAATAATCTGGTCTAATAGTTCCTGAGATATTTTGAGAATAAGTCAGTGGCCGTCAATTTCAGTCATCAGTTTCACGAGCTCCTTTTCTGATTAAAAAAAAAAAATTATCTGCATATGTTTTATTTTATTCATGTTGTACAGAAAGCTACACAGAAATTGCACAGAAGAAATAGATGAACAGAAATTCCTAAAATTATCACCGCTCACATCGCAGATCATGTCGATGAAGCCCCCAAAATTCGATTCCGTGAGGAATGATACTTCTTGCTAGTGCGTTGAAAACATATATAGCCGAGTCCCATGAATGTGCTCCAGAGATGGCAAGAATTCGGAGTATAGAGTTTATTGCAGCTGGTGTAGATATTTTAACGCGTTATGTATGAGTCCCGAAAGAGCTACTGGATGAGAAAGTGCAGCTTAGATAGGTGAACTTTTTCACAATTTTAATTATTATTCCCTCATAATAAAAATTCAGATCCTTTGGCAATCGGCCTTCGTGAAAGACCATGATTTTAGATTTGCTCAAGTTCACTGTCAATTTATTTGAGGAGAAATAATTCACTTCCCAAGCCATTTTTATTTCAAAATCGATGTGAACTGTCTATTTTTTCGACGGGATCTGTAGACTAGGGTCCAAGGAAGGTGAGTCATAGGTCTTTGGCTTAAAAAATCAAAAGTGACAACTCAGACTGCTCCCTGTACTTGGATATTAATCAATTACCGGGAAAACTGGGGTTGCCCGATAGGTTTTGCACTTCCCAAGCCATTTTTATTTCAAAATCGATGTGAACTGGCTATTTTTTCGACGTGATCTGTAGAGTAGGGTCCAGGGAAGGTGAATCATAGGACTTTGGCTCAAAAAATCAAGAGTGACAACTCAGACTGCTCCCTGTACTTGATTATTAATCAATTACCGGGAAAACTGGGGTTGCCCGATAGGTTTTGCACTTCCCAAGCCATTTTTATTTCAAAATCGATGTGAACTGTCTATTTTTTCGACGGGATCTGTAGATTAGGGTCCAAGGAAGGTGAATCATAGGACTTTGGCTTAAAAAATTAAGAGTGACAACTCAGACTGCTCCCTGTACTTGGATATTAATCAATCACCGGGAAAACTGGGGTTGCCCGATAGGTTTTGCACTTCCCAAGCCATTTTTATTTCAAAATCGATGTGAACTGTCTATTTTTTCGACGGGATCTGTAGACTAGGGTCCAAGGAAGGTGAGTCATAGGTCTTTGGCTTAAAAAATCAAAAGTGACAACTCAGACTGCTCCCTGTACTTGGATATTAATCAATTACCGGGAAAACTGGGGTTGCCCGATAGGTTTTGCACTTCCAAAGCCATTTTTATTTCAAAATCGATGAGAACTGTCTATTTTTTCGACGGGATCTGTAGATTAGGGTCCAAGGAAGGTGAATCATAGGACTTTGGCTTAAAAAATTAAGAGTGACAACTCAGACTGCTCCCTGTACTTGGTTATTAAGCAATTATCGGGAAAACTGGGGTTGCCCGATAGGTTTTGCACTTCCCAAGCCATTTTTATTTCAAAATCGATGTGAACTGTCTATTTTTTCGACGGGATCTGTAGATTAGGGTCCAAGGAAGGTGAATCATAGGACTTTGGCTTAAAAAATCAAGAGTGACAACTCAGACTGCTCCCTGTACTTGAATATTAATCAATTACCGGGAAAACTGGAGTTGCCCGATAGGTTATGCACTTCCCAAGCCATTTTCATTTCAAAATCGATGAGAACTGTCTATTTTTTCGACGGGATCTGCAGATTAGGGTCCAAGGAAGGTGAATCATAGGACTTTGGCTTAAAAAATTAAGAGTGACAACTCAGACTGCTCCCTGTACTTGGTTATTAAGCAATTACCGGGAAAACTGGCGTTGCCCGATAGGTTTTGCACTTCCCAAGCCATTTTTATTTCAAAATCGATGAGAACTGTCTATTTTTCGACGGGATCTGTAGACTAGGGTCCAAGGAAGGTGAATCATAGGTCTTTGGCTTAAAAAATCAAAAGTGACAACTCAGACTGCTCCCTGTACTTGGATATTAATCAATTACCGGGAAAACTGGGGTTGCCCGATAGGTTTTGCACTTCCCAAGCCATTTTTATTTCAAAATCGATGTGAACTGTCTATTTTTTCGACGGGATCTGTAGATTAGGGTCCAAGGAAGGTGAATCATAGGACTTTGGCTTAAAAAATTAAGAGTGACAACTCAGACTGCTCCCTGTACTTGGATATTAATCAATTACCGGGAAAACTGGAGTTGCCCGATAGGTTTTGCACTTCCCAAGCCATTTTTATTTCAAAATCGATGTGAACTGGCTATTTTTTCGAAGGGATCTGTAGACTAGGGTCCAAGGAAGGTGAGTCATAGGTCTTTGGCTTAAAAAATCAAGAGTGACAACTCAGACTGCTCCCTGTACTTGGATATTAATCAATTACCGGGAAAACTGGAGTTGCCCGATAGGTTTTGCACTTCCCAAGCCATTTTTATTTCAAAATCGATGTGAACTGGCTATTTTTTCGAAGGGATCTGTAGACTAGGGTCCAAGGAAGGTGAATCATAGGACTTTGGCTTAAAAAATTAAGAGTGACAACTCAGACTGCTCCCTGTACTTGGTTATTAAGCAATTACCGGGAAAACTGGGGTTGCCCGATAGGTTTTGCACTTCCCAAGCCATTTTTATTTCAAAATCGATGTGAACTGGCTATTTTTTCGGCGTGATCTGTAGATTAGGGTCCAGGGAAGGTGAATCATAGGACTTTGGCTCAAAAAATCAAGAGTGACAACTCAGACTGCTCCCTGTACTTGGATATTAATCAATTACCGGGAAAACTGGAGTTGCCCGATAGGTTATGCACTTCCCAAGCCATTTTTATTTCAAAATCGATGTGAACTGGCTATTTTTTCGGCGTGATCTGTAGATTAGGGTCCAGGGAAGGTGAATCATAGGACTTTGGCTCAAAAAATCAAGAGTGACAACTCAGACTGCTCCCTGTACTTGGATATTAATCAATTACCGGGAAAACTGGGGTTGCCCGATAGGTTTTGCACTTCCCAAGCCATTTTTATTTCAAAATCGATGAGAACTGTCTATTTTTTCGACGGGATCTGTAGATTAGGGTCCAGGGAAGGTGAATCATAGGACTTTGGCTCAAAAAATCAAGAGTGACAACTCAGACTGCTCCCTGTACTTGGATATTAATCAATTACCGAGAAAACTGGGGTTGCCCGATAGGTTTTGCACTTCCCAAGCCATTTTTATTTCAAAATCGATGAGAACTGTCTATTTTTTCGACGGGATCTGTAGATTAGGGTCCAAGGAAGGTGAATCATAGGACTTTGGCTTAAAAAATCAAGAGTGACAACTCAGACTGCTCCCTGTACTTGGATATTAATCAATTACCGGGAAAACTGGGGTTGCCCGATAGGTTTTGCACTTCCCAAGCCATTTTTATTTCAAAATCGATGTGAACTGTCTATTTTTTCGAAGGGATCTGTAGACTAGGGTCCAAGGAAGGTGAGTCATAGGTCTTTGGCTTAAAAAATCAAAAGTGACAACTCAGACTGCTCCCTGTACTTGGATATTAATCAATTACCGGGAAAACTGGGGTTGCCCGATAGGTTTTGCACTTCCCAAGCCATTTTTATTTCAAAATCGATGAGAACTGTCTATTTTTTCGACGGGATCTGTAGATTAGGGTCCAAGGAAGGTGAATCATAGGACTTTGGCTTAAAAAATTAAGAGTGACAACTCAGACTGCTCCCTGTACTTGGTTATTAAGCAATTACCGGGAAAACTGGGGTTGCCCGATAGGTTTTGCACTTCCCAAGCCATTTTTATTTCAAAATCGATGTGAACTGGCTATTTTGTCGACGTGATCTGTAGAGTAGGGTCCAGGGAAGGTGAATCATAGGACTTTGGCTCAAAAAATCAAGAGTGACAACTCAGACTGCTCCCTGTACTTGATTATTAATCAATTACCGGGAAAACTGGAGTAGCCCGATAGGTTTTGCACTTCCCAAGCCATTTCTATTTCAAAATCGATGAGAACTGTCTATTTTTTCGACGGGATCTGTAGATTAGGGTCCAAGGAAGGTGAATCATAGGACTTTGGCTCAAAAAATCAAGAGTGACAACTCAGACTGCTCCCTGTACTTGGATATTAATCAATTACCAGGAAAACTGGGGTTGCCCGATAGGTTTTGCACTTCCCAAGCCATTTTTATTCCAAAATCGATGAGAACTGTCTATTTTTTCGACGGGATCTGTAGATTAGGGTCCAAGGAAGGTGAATCATAGGACTTTGGCTTAAAAAGTCAAGAGTGACAACTCAGACTGCTCCCTGTACTTGGATATTAATCAATTACCGGGAAAACTGGGGTTGCCCGATAGGTTTTGCACTTCCCAAGCCATTTTTATTTCAAAATCGATGAGAACTGTCTATTTTTTCGACGGGATCTGTAGATTAGGGTCCAAGGAAGGTGAATCATAGGACTTTGGCTTAAAAAATTAAGAGTGACAACTCAGACTGCTCCCTGTACTTGGTTATTAAGCAATTACCGGGAAAACTGGGGTTGCCCGATAGGTTTTGCACTTCCCAAGCCATTTTTATTTCAAAATCGATGAGAACTGTCTATTTTTTCGACGGGATCTGTAGATTAGGGTCCAAGGAAGGTGAATCATAGGACTTTGGCTTAAAAAATCAAGAGTGACAACTCAGACTGCTCCCTGTACTTGGATATTAATCAATTACCGGGAAAACTGGGGTTGCCCGATAGGTTTTGCACTTCCCAAGCCATTTTTATTTCAAAATCGATGAGAACTGTCTATTTTTTCGACGGGATCTGTAGATTAGGGTCCAAGGAAGGTGAATCATAGGACTTTGGCTCAAAAAATCAAGAGTGACAACTCAGACTGCTCCCTGTACTTGGATATTAATCAATTACCGGGAAAACTGGGGTTGCCCGATAGGTTTTGCACTTCCCAAGCCATTTTTATTTCAAAATCGATGTGAACTGGCTATTTTTTCGACGTGATCTGTAGAGTAGGGTCCAGGGAAGGTGAATCATAGGACTTTGGCTCAAAAAATCAAGAGTGACAACTCAGACTGCTCCCTGTACTTGATTATTAATCAATTACCGGGAAAACTGGGGTTGCCCGATAGGTTTTGCACTTCCCAAGCCATTTTTATTTCAAAATCGATGTGAACTGTCTATTTTTTCGACGGGATCTGTAGATTAGGGTCCAAGGAAGGTGAATCATAGGACTTTGGCTTAAAAAATTAAGAGTGACAACTCAGACTGCTCCCTGTACTTGGATATTAATCAATCACCGGGAAAACTGGGGTTGCCCGATAGGTTTTGCACTTCCCAAGCCATTTTTATTTCAAAATCGATGTGAACTGTCTATTTTTTCGACGGGATCTGTAGACTAGGGTCCAAGGAAGGTGAGTCATAGGTCTTTGGCTTAAAAAATCAAAAGTGACAACTCAGACTGCTCCCTGTACTTGGATATTAATCAATTACCGGGAAAACTGGGGTTGCCCGATAGGTTTTGCACTTCCAAAGCCATTTTTATTTCAAAATCGATGAGAACTGTCTATTTTTTCGACGGGATCTGTAGATTAGGGTCCAAGGAAGGTGAATCATAGGACTTTGGCTTAAAAAATTAAGAGTGACAACTCAGACTGCTCCCTGTACTTGGTTATTAAGCAATTATCGGGAAAACTGGGGTTGCCCGATAGGTTTTGCACTTCCCAAGCCATTTTTATTTCAAAATCGATGTGAACTGTCTATTTTTTCGACGGGATCTGTAGATTAGGGTCCAAGGAAGGTGAATCATAGGACTTTGGCTTAAAAAATCAAGAGTGACAACTCAGACTGCTCCCTGTACTTGAATATTAATCAATTACCGGGAAAACTGGAGTTGCCCGATAGGTTATGCACTTCCCAAGCCATTTTCATTTCAAAATCGATGAGAACTGTCTATTTTTTCGACGGGATCTGCAGATTAGGGTCCAAGGAAGGTGAATCATAGGACTTTGGCTTAAAAAATTAAGAGTGACAACTCAGACTGCTCCCTGTACTTGGTTATTAAGCAATTACCGGGAAAACTGGCGTTGCCCGATAGGTTTTGCACTTCCCAAGCCATTTTTATTTCAAAATCGATGAGAACTGTCTATTTTTCGACGGGATCTGTAGACTAGGGTCCAAGGAAGGTGAATCATAGGTCTTTGGCTTAAAAAATCAAAAGTGACAACTCAGACTGCTCCCTGTACTTGGATATTAATCAATTACCGGGAAAACTGGGGTTGCCCGATAGGTTTTGCACTTCCCAAGCCATTTTTATTTCAAAATCGATGTGAACTGTCTATTTTTTCGACGGGATCTGTAGATTAGGGTCCAAGGAAGGTGAATCATAGGACTTTGGCTTAAAAAATTAAGAGTGACAACTCAGACTGCTCCCTGTACTTGGATATTAATCAATTACCGGGAAAACTGGAGTTGCCCGATAGGTTTTGCACTTCCCAAGCCATTTTTATTTCAAAATCGATGTGAACTGGCTATTTTTTCGAAGGGATCTGTAGACTAGGGTCCAAGGAAGGTGAGTCATAGGTCTTTGGCTTAAAAAATCAAGAGTGACAACTCAGACTGCTCCCTGTACTTGGATATTAATCAATTACCGGGAAAACTGGAGTTGCCCGATAGGTTTTGCACTTCCCAAGCCATTTTTATTTCAAAATCGATGTGAACTGGCTATTTTTTCGAAGGGATCTGTAGACTAGGGTCCAAGGAAGGTGAATCATAGGACTTTGGCTTAAAAAATTAAGAGTGACAACTCAGACTGCTCCCTGTACTTGGTTATTAAGCAATTACCGGGAAAACTGGGGTTGCCCGATAGGTTTTGCACTTCCCAAGCCATTTTTATTTCAAAATCGATGTGAACTGGCTATTTTTTCGGCGTGATCTGTAGATTAGGGTCCAGGGAAGGTGAATCATAGGACTTTGGCTCAAAAAATCAAGAGTGACAACTCAGACTGCTCCCTGTACTTGGATATTAATCAATTACCGGGAAAACTGGAGTTGCCCGATAGGTTATGCACTTCCCAAGCCATTTTTATTTCAAAATCGATGTGAACTGGCTATTTTTTCGGCGTGATCTGTAGATTAGGGTCCAGGGAAGGTGAATCATAGGACTTTGGCTCAAAAAATCAAGAGTGACAACTCAGACTGCTCCCTGTACTTGGATATTAATCAATTACCGGGAAAACTGGGGTTGCCCGATAGGTTTTGCACTTCCCAAGCCATTTTTATTTCAAAATCGATGAGAACTGTCTATTTTTTCGACGGGATCTGTAGATTAGGGTCCAGGGAAGGTGAATCATAGGACTTTGGCTCAAAAAATCAAGAGTGACAACTCAGACTGCTCCCTGTACTTGGATATTAATCAATTACCGAGAAAACTGGGGTTGCCCGATAGGTTTTGCACTTCCCAAGCCATTTTTATTTCAAAATCGATGAGAACTGTCTATTTTTTCGACGGGATCTGTAGATTAGGGTCCAAGGAAGGTGAATCATAGGACTTTGGCTTAAAAAATCAAGAGTGACAACTCAGACTGCTCCCTGTACTTGGATATTAATCAATTACCGGGAAAACTGGGGTTGCCCGATAGGTTTTGCACTTCCCAAGCCATTTTTATTTCAAAATCGATGTGAACTGTCTATTTTTTCGAAGGGATCTGTAGACTAGGGTCCAAGGAAGGTGAGTCATAGGTCTTTGGCTTAAAAAATCAAAAGTGACAACTCAGACTGCTCCCTGTACTTGGATATTAATCAATTACCGGGAAAACTGGGGTTGCCCGATAGGTTTTGCACTTCCCAAGCCATTTTTATTTCAAAATCGATGAGAACTGTCTATTTTTTCGACGGGATCTGTAGATTAGGGTCCAAGGAAGGTGAATCATAGGACTTTGGCTTAAAAAATTAAGAGTGACAACTCAGACTGCTCCCTGTACTTGGTTATTAAGCAATTACCGGGAAAACTGGGGTTGCCCGATAGGTTTTGCACTTCCCAAGCCATTTTTATTTCAAAATCGATGTGAACTGGCTATTTTGTCGACGTGATCTGTAGAGTAGGGTCCAGGGAAGGTGAATCATAGGACTTTGGCTCAAAAAATCAAGAGTGACAACTCAGACTGCTCCCTGTACTTGATTATTAATCAATTACCGGGAAAACTGGAGTAGCCCGATAGGTTTTGCACTTCCCAAGCCATTTCTATTTCAAAATCGATGAGAACTGTCTATTTTTTCGACGGGATCTGTAGATTAGGGTCCAAGGAAGGTGAATCATAGGACTTTGGCTCAAAAAATCAAGAGTGACAACTCAGACTGCTCCCTGTACTTGGATATTAATCAATTACCAGGAAAACTGGGGTTGCCCGATAGGTTTTGCACTTCCCAAGCCATTTTTATTCCAAAATCGATGAGAACTGTCTATTTTTTCGACGGGATCTGTAGATTAGGGTCCAAGGAAGGTGAATCATAGGACTTTGGCTTAAAAAGTCAAGAGTGACAACTCAGACTGCTCCCTGTACTTGGATATTAATCAATTACCGGGAAAACTGGGGTTGCCCGATAGGTTTTGCACTTCCCAAGCCATTTTTATTTCAAAATCGATGAGAACTGTCTATTTTTTCGACGGGATCTGTAGATTAGGGTCCAAGGAAGGTGAATCATAGGACTTTGGCTTAAAAAATTAAGAGTGACAACTCAGACTGCTCCCTGTACTTGGTTATTAAGCAATTACCGGGAAAACTGGGGTTGCCCGATAGGTTTTGCACTTCCCAAGCCATTTTTATTTCAAAATCGATGAGAACTGTCTATTTTTTCGACGGGATCTGTAGATTAGGGTCCAAGGAAGGTGAATCATAGGACTTTGGCTTAAAAAATCAAGAGTGACAACTCAGACTGCTCCCTGTACTTGGATATTAATCAATTACCGGGAAAACTGGGGTTGCCCGATAGGTTTTGCACTTCCCAAGCCATTTTTATTTCAAAATCGATGAGAACTGTCTATTTTTTCGACGGGATCTGTAGATTAGGGTCCAAGGAAGGTGAATCATAGGACTTTGGCTCAAAAAATCAAGAGTGACAACTCAGACTGCTCCCTGTACTTGGATATTAATCAATTACCAGGAAAACTGGGGTTGCCCGATAGGTTTTGCACTTCCCAAGCCATTTTTATTTCAAAATCGATGTGAACTGGCTATTTTTTCGACGTGATCTGTAGATTAGGGTCCAGGGAAGGTGAATCATAGGACTTTGGCTCAAAAAATCAAGAGTGACAACTCAGACTGCTCCGTGTACTTGGATATTAATCAATTACCGAGAAAACTGGGGTTGCCCGATAGGTTTTGCACTTCCCAAGCCATTTTTATTTCAAAATCGATGTGAACTGTCTATTTTTTCGAAGGGATCTGTAGACCAGGGTCCAAGGAAGGTGAGTCATAGGTCTTTGGCTTAAAAAATCAAAAGTGACAACTCAGACTGCTCCCTGTACTTGGATATTAATCAATTACCGGGAAAACTGGGGTTGCCCGATAGGTTTTGCACTTCCCAAGCCATTTTTATTTCAAAATCGATGAGAACTGTCTATTTTTTCGACGGGATCTGTAGATTAGGGTCCAAGGAAGGTGAATCATAGGACTTTGGCTTAAAAAATCAAGAGTGACAACTCAGACTGCTCCCTGTACTTGGATATTAATCAATTACCGGGAAAACTGGGGTTGCCCGATAGGTTTTGCACTTCCAAAGCCATTTTTATTTCAAAATCGATGAGAACTGTCTATTTTTTCGACGGGATCTGTAGATTAGGGTCCAAGGAAGGTGAATCATAGGACTTTGGCTTAAAAAATCAAGAGTGACAACTCAGACTGCTCCCTGTACTTGAATATTAATCAATTACCGGGAAAACTGGAGTTGCCCGATAGGTTATGCACTTCCCAAGCCATTTTCATTTCAAAATCGATGAGAACTGTCTATTTTTTCGACGGGATCTGTAGATTAGGGTCCAAGGAAGGTGAATCATAGGACTTTGGCTCAAAAAATCAAGAGTGACAACTCAGACTGCTCCCTGTACTTGGATATTAATCAATTACCGAGAAAACTGGGGTTGCCCGATAGGTTTTGCACTTCCCAAGCCATTTTTATTCCAAAATCGATGAGAACTGTCTATTTTTTCGACGGGATCTGTAGATTAGGGTCCAAGGAAGGTGAATCATAGGACTTTGGCTTAAAAAGTCAAGAGTGACAACTCAGACTGCTCCCTGTACTTGGATATTAATCAATTACCGGGAAAACTGGGGTTGCCCGATAGGTTTTGCACTTCCAAAGCCATTTTTATTTCAAAATCGATGAGAACTGTCTATTTTTTCGACGGGATCTGTAGATTAGGGTCCAAGGAAGGTGAATCATAGGACTTTGGCTTAAAAAATTAAGAGTGACAACTCAGACTGCTCCCTGTACTTGGTTATTAAGCAATTACCGGGAAAACTGGGGTGGCCCGATAGGTTTTGCACTTCCCAAGCCATTTTTATTTCAAAATCGATGAGAACTGTCTATTTTTTCGACGGGATCTGTAGATTAGGGTCCAAGGAAGGTGAATCATAGGACTTTGGCTTAAAAAATCAAAAGTGACAACTCAGACTGCTCCCTGTACTTGGATATTAATCAATTACCGGGAAAACTGGGGTTGCTCGATAGGTTTTCACTTCCCAAGCCATTTTTATTTCAAAATCGATGAGAACTGTCTATTTTTTCGACGGGATCTGTAGATTAGGGTCCAAGGAAGGTGAATCATAGGACTTTGGCTCAAAAAATCAAGAGTGACAACTCAGACTGCTCCCTGTACTTGGATATTAATCAATCACCGAGAAAACTGGGGTTGCCCGATAGGTTTTGCACTTCCCAAGCCATTTTTATTTCAAAATCGATGAGAACTGTCTATTTTTTCGACGGGATCTGTAGATTAGGGTCCAAGGAAGGTGAATCATAGGACTTTGGCTTAAAAAATCAAGAGTGACAACTCAGACTGCTCCCTGTACTTGGATATTAATCAATTACCGGGAAAACTGGGGTTGCCCGATAGGTTTTGCACTTCCCAAGCCATTTTTATTTCAAAATCGATGTGAACTGTCTATTTTTTCGAAGGGATCTGTAGACCAGGGTCCAAGGAAGGTGAGTCATAGGTCTTTGGCTTAAAAAATCAAAAGTGACAACTCAGACTGCTCCCTGTACTTGGATATTAATCAATTACCGGGAAAACTGGGGTTGCCCGATAGGTTTTGCACTTCCCAAGCCATTTTTATTTCAAAATCGATGAGAACTGTCTATTTTTTCGACGGGATCTGTAGATTAGGGTCCAAGGAAGGTGAATCATAGGACTTTGGCTTAAAAAATCAAGAGTGACAACTCAGACTGCTCCCTGTACTTGGATATTAATCAATTACCGGGAAAACTGGGGTTGCCCGATAGGTTTTGCACTTCCAAAGCCATTTTTATTTCAAAATCGATGAGAACTGTCTATTTTTTCGACGGGATCTGTAGATTAGGGTCCAAGGAAGGTGAATCATAGGACTTTGGCTTAAAAAATCAAGAGTGACAACTCAGACTGCTCCCTGTACTTGAATATTAATCAATTACCGGGAAAACTGGAGTTGCCCGATAGGTTATGCACTTCCCAAGCCATTTTCATTTCAAAATCGATGAGAACTGTCTATTTTTTCGACGGGATCTGCAGATTAGGGTCCAAGGAAGGTGAATCATAGGACTTTGGCTTAAAAAATTAAGAGTGACAACTCAGACTGCTCCCTGTACTTGGTTATTAAGCAATTACCGGGAAAACTGGCGTTGCCCGATAGGTTTTGCACTTCCCAAGCCATTTTTATTTCAAAATCGATGAGAACTGTCTATTTTTCGACGGGATCTGTAGACTAGGGTCCAAGGAAGGTGAATCATAGGTCTTTGGCTTAAAAAATCAAAAGTGACAACTCAGACTGCTCCCTGTACTTGGATATTAATCAATTACCGGGAAAACTGGGGTTGCCCGATAGGTTTTGCACTTCCCAAGCCATTTTTATTTCAAAATCGATGTGAACTGTCTATTTTTTCGACGGGATCTGTAGATTAGGGTCCAAGGAAGGTGAATCATAGGACTTTGGCTTAAAAAATTAAGAGTGACAACTCAGACTGCTCCCTGTACTTGGATATTAATCAATTACCGGGAAAACTGGAGTTGCCCGATAGGTTTTGCACTTCCCAAGCCATTTTTATTTCAAAATCGATGTGAACTGGCTATTTTTTCGAAGGGATCTGTAGACTAGGGTCCAAGGAAGGTGAGTCATAGGTCTTTGGCTTAAAAAATCAAGAGTGACAACTCAGACTGCTCCCTGTACTTGGATATTAATCAATTACCGGGAAAACTGGAGTTGCCCGATAGGTTTTGCACTTCCCAAGCCATTTTTATTTCAAAATCGATGTGAACTGGCTATTTTTTCGAAGGGATCTGTAGACTAGGGTCCAAGGAAGGTGAATCATAGGACTTTGGCTTAAAAAATCAAGAGTGACAACTCAGACTGCTCCCTGTACTTGGATATTAATCAATTACCGGGAAAACTGGGGTTGCCCGATAGGTTTTGCACTTCCCAAGCCATTTTCATTTCAAAATCGATGTGAACTGTCTATTTTTTCGACGGGATCTGTAGATTAGGGTCCAAGGAAGGTGAATCATAGGACTTTGGCTTAAAAAATCAAGAGTGACAACTCAGACTGCTCCCTGTACTTGAATATTAATCAATTACCGGGAAAACTGGAGTTGCCCGATAGGTTATGCACTTCCCAAGCCATTTTCATTTCAAAATCGATGAGAACTGTCTATTTTTTCGACGGGATCTGCAGATTAGGGTCCAAGGAAGGTGAATCATAGGACTTTGGCTTAAAAAATTAAGAGTGACAACTCAGACTGCTCCCTGTACTTGGTTATTAAGCAATTACCGGGAAAACTGGGGTTGCCCGATAGGTTTTGCACTTCCCAAGCCATTTTTATTTCAAAATCGATGAGAACTGTCTATTTTTTCGACGGGATCTGTAGATTAGGGTCCAAGGAAGGTGAATCATAGGACTTTGGCTCAAAAAATCAAGAGTGACAACTCAGACTGCTCCCTGTACTTGGATATTAATCAATTACCAGGAAAACTGGGGTTGCCCGATAGGTTTTGCACTTCCCAAGCCATTTTTATTTCAAAATCGATGTGAACTGGCTATTTTTTCGGCGTGATCTGTAGATTAGGGTCCAGGGAAGGTGAATCATAGGACTTTGGCTCAAAAAATCAAGAGTGACAACTCAGACTGCTCCCTGTACTTGGATATTAATCAATTACCGAGAAAACTGGGGTTGCCCGATAGGTTTTGCACTTCCCAAGCCATTTTTATTTCAAAATCGATGTGAACTGGCTATTTTTTCGGCGTGATCTGTAGATTAGGGTCCAGGGAAGGTGAATCATAGGACTTTGGCTCAAAAAATCAAGAGTGACAACTCAGACTGCTCCCTGTACTTGGATATTAATCAATTACCGGGAAAACTGGGGTTGCCCGATAGGTTTTGCACTTCCCAAGCCATTTTTATTTCAAAATCGATGAGAACTGTCTATTTTTTCGACGGGATCTGTAGATTAGGGTCCAAGGAAGGTGAATCATAGGACTTTGGCTCAAAAAATCAAGAGTGACAACTCAGACTGCTCCCTGTACTTGGATATTAATCAATTACCAGGAAAACTGGGGTTGCCCGATAGGTTTTGCACTTCCCAAGCCATTTTTATTTCAAAATCGATGTGAACTGGCTATTTTTTCGACGTGATCTGTAGATTAGGGTCCAGGGAAGGTGAATCATAGGACTTTGGCTCAAAAAATCAAGAGTGACAACTCAGACTGCTCCCTGTACTTGGATATTAATCAATTACCGAGAAAACTGGGGTTGCCCGATAGGTTTTGCACTTCCCAAGCCATTTTTATTTCAAAATCGATGAGAACTGTCTATTTTTTCGACGGGATCTGTAGATTAGGGTCCAAGGAAGGTGAATCATAGGACTTTGGCTTAAAAAGTCAAGAGTGACAACTCAGACTGCTCCCTGTACTTGGATATTAATCAATTACCGGGAAAACTGGGGTTGCCCGATAGGTTTTGCACTTCCAAAGCCATTTTTATTTCAAAATCGATGAGAACTGTCTATTTTTTCGACGGGATCTGTAGATTAGGGTCCAAGGAAGGTGAATCATAGGACTTTGGCTTAAAAAATTAAGAGTGACAACTCAGACTGCTCCCTGTACTTGGTTATTAAGCAATTACCGGGAAAACTGGGGTTGCCCGATAGGTTTTGCACTTCCCAAGCCATTTTTATTTCAAAATCGATGTGAACTGTCTATTTTTTCGACGGGATCTGTAGATTATTGTCCAAGGAAGGTGAATCATAGGACTTTGGCTTAAAAAATCAAGAGTGACAACTCAGACTGCTCCCTGTACTTGAATATTAATCAATTACCGGGAAAACTGGAGTTGCCCGATAGGTTATGCACTTCCCAAGCCATTTTCATTTCAAAATCGATGAGAACTGTCTATTTTTTCGACGGGATCTGCAGATTAGGGTCCAAGGAAGGTGAATCATAGGACTTTGGCTTAAAAAATTAAGAGTGACAACTCAGACTGCTCCCTGTACTTGGTTATTAAGCAATTACCGGGAAAACTGGCGTTGCCCGATAGGTTTTGCACTTCCCAAGCCATTTTTATTTCAAAATCGATGAGAACTGTCTATTTTTAATCATAGGACCAGGGACTGGTAACGTTACTTTGGTTTAGTTTAGTTCCCGGGCGAATAACTAAACGTAAGGAGTAACGTTAGTCGCAGTAACAAAAGTACTAACAAAACTCGACTAACGTTAGTCCCAATATCAAAAGTTGGAACGAAACTCGACTAACGGTAGTCGCAGTAACAAAAGAAGAAACAAAATTTGACTAACGTTAGTCCTAATATCAAAAGTAGTAACAAAACTCGACTAACGTTAGTCAAAATATCAATCAAGCAGGCGTCCGTTGCAGTTTTGTTACTACTTTTGTTACTGCGACTAACGTTAGTCGAGTTTTGTTTCCACTTCAGTTCCGGTATTAATGTGTTTCCGAGTAACGAAACGCAAGAAACAGAGTTTCGTTTCGTTACCGAGTTTTGCTATCAGTCCCTGATTATAACATCGGAAGAATAAGAAATGAAATATTTGAATATAGAGTCTTAAAGTGTCAATTAGAAAGGAGCAGGAGTTTCACTCTTTGGGCTTTATTTGCAAACCCCACTCCTTGTTCGATATTTAATATTTTGCCAATTCGATTGGCGAAATGCTTCCGAATGGAACTTCATCTATATTGAATTGAATCGCTATTCATGTATCCCATTGCTAAAAAAATTACATTACTTTCACAACGAATACGCACTTCCGTACATATGTACATTCCTACGAATATTGTTCCAGACCGTATCGATCTGCTCAGGATTCGATCTTAGGACCTGCAGTCTCAGTTCGAATCTAGTTATTTTAATAGCAAAGATGTCATTTCATGCAGAAAAATGCAATATCAGATGAAAACTGAGATAGTACGATAAACCTTGAAAATCGAAAAATTGAAGTTCAGTTTCAAGTTTCATCTAGCATTTTTATTCCTTTTGATTTCCCTCATAGCCCTGTACGTGCCCATCTTGCCAGAGTCCCCTGTAATAAGTGAATGATTTTCTTTAAAAATCCTGGAATTCATATACTGATTGATTGCGAATTCTATGAAAATGGTAATAATTGATCGCGTCGAAAATATATATAGGGGGAGGAGGGTAAAATTGACCACTTCAAAAATTAAATTGAAACAGTGGAAAGGTGAAATGGCCTTCTCGTTTTTAGTTTATGGATTTATCATTCCATGGTTGAGTAAGAATTCATTTGTGATTCGTGAGTCAAGTGGAAGAGTTTCGTGATCTTTATTCTGTAATTATTTCTCGACACTCTCAAATAGGAGAATTAGTAAAGTGGATGCTGACATCACCCTGTAGCACCTGACCAAATCGTTCTTTTTCCCTTGAGAAAGCAGAAGAGTTTAATTTAATCAGGCAATAATGGTTGAAAAGCATAACATAAAACTCCCTCGCTGTGTCACAGCCAGGGAACCGTATTTCATTTTATTCAGTTCTGAACCCTGAAAGCACTGGAAATTTGATGATCTTTACTAATAAATTTTCCGAAGATGTGACTCATTTTTAATTAATTGAGTACTTACATTTCGATGCATTTATAGGTACCAAACCTGAATACCTCTTAAGCTGATTGCTAAGCCATCAGCTACGATAGCAGAATAGCAGATTAGTTCATGAAAATCGTTAAATTTCAAATACTTCCAGGATTCACAATTGAATAAAATCAAGCGTTCCAAAGCAAGAGGATATAATTTTATGATTCGCAAATATTTAAAGTTATTGAATCAAACTCTCTTTCTTTTTCAAGGAAAAATATAGCGATTTAGTCAGGTACTATATCAATGAGGAACCCCGTCTGTGTCTTAGTTATGGGGCAAAAAAGTGGCAATACTAAGGGGTTTTTCCCTACTACCATGACTATTCCTTGAAAGTGGAAACGAACTATTCTAAATCAATCATCGCACCTAAAATTACAACTAAAACATCTAAATTATAGTCATGTTTACTATCTGATAGCTGTACTTGATAAAAATTTGGTCGCTGCTAATATATTCCACAGTCAAGGTCTTTCCTGCTATTTTTTTAGTTCCACAGTTCGAAAAATTCTCTCAGTGCATAACTCAATAGTCTACTATTTTTATTTTCACTTTAAAGAATAGTGAAAAATTCCCGTTTTGCCCCCTTTCCTCTTGATACAAGGATGTGAATATATTCTATCTTACTCAATGCTTACTCAATGAAAGAAATGAAGAAAAAAATGGGGTCCATTCTACCCCGGGGGTCCATTTTGCCCCACCCTCCCTTATAAATTTAATCTTATTACATAAAGTTCTTTTCCACTAATCGAATCATATCATTGAATATATATAATTGCAGAAAATTCATGTATCATAAGAATTTTGAAGGAAAATTCGAGATATTTTCACGTTGACCGAATTATTCTTCATTCATGGAAATTGAATCTGAATAGAGTATTTTCGACTCATTTTTTATTACATAAATTGACTAATCAACTAACAACAAACCGATGCAAATAAATTGAATTTACACTTGAGGAAGTGCAAACGTAAACATCAAAGAAACTTACGGATTTCTGCCACATGCGTCACGAATAAGGAATGAGCTTCCACCTTGGAATGCTAGAATTGTGGTAACATGTGGAAAATATTGGCATAGTTTTTCATTATCTTCATACGAAAGAAATGATTTCAACTGCTCGCTATGCGGAAATATTTCAGGCCATTTCAGTAAAAAAACATCTTTAATATGAATCGGAGCATCCGAAGTTTTACATTTTTAAGAAACTTTTTTTTTTCAAATAATAATTCTTCGGAAACGATCATTTTCGAGCTCAATGAGCTGCAGAGCTTGAAGCTAATAGTGATGACTCATTCTGATGCTCAATTTTCAAAATAATGTCCAAAGTTCTAGAAATTTGGAAACGAAAAATCAGGAACATTTGGATATTCTGGATTCTTTTCAAATATCCGCCTCCGGCAAATAGAAAAACGTAGATAAAATAAAAAATAAAATTTTTAAAATATGTATCTGTCAAGAAATAACGAATGAACAAACGACACATATCACATGTATATATTGTTGTATGCTCTCACAAATGATACACGTTTATTAAATTGAAAGGGCGGTTATGTTTCTTATTCACAGAGATGCGTCTCTTACAGGATTCAGATAAAGAGTACACTACGAATTTCAGCCCAAACACACCTCAGCAACCACACAACAGTCATCTTTCCACTCATTCTATATAGCTTGTTCGTACGGAAGGGAGAGAGTATTCAATATCCGTAACAATGTTCATATATAATATAAGGAAGAGGGTGAGGCGGAATGGATGCCTGGGGCAAAATGGAGCCATCATTATTTCGTATTTAATTTTTTTCGTATCGAGTGAATATTGAGTAAGATACAGTACGCTGATGTTTCCGTATTTAGACCCTAACGCGCAACGCTGCATAAAAATGGAGATATTCGCAAGAAAACAAAATTTTGAGAGAATTCAAACTATATGTTCCAGATTTTGCAAGTAAACGAATCAATGCGTGCAAAAAAAATTGAAAGGTTTAATTCTTGGCATAGTTTTCATAAGATCTCCCTGGTTTTTCAATGGAGATATTGCAGACAATTCTATGCTCAGAGCCTTGATATCACTGACCGCTTTGCCTGATCCTTTCTAAATACGAAAAAGTGAGTATATTCTACCTTATTCAATTTTTGCATCCGAACGAAAGCATTGTTAATGTGATATTTTTCGAATTAAAGATTCCATCGGAATATGACTTGGAATGTTCCAAAACGTGGAGAAATGATGTTTTTCAAAAATCTTTGTGCTTTATGGATAAAATCTAAGAGTTGCCTCAATAGTCATTGGTATTTTCCATTTGATTAACACGTAAAAATGGTATAGTAATCTTTGACAGCTGGACATTTCCTCTTGTATGCAATTGATTGAATTCTTCAATAATCACTGGCATTGTAGGGGAGTGTACTGAAGTCTCAAAGCATTTGAAAAGTATTTCTATTGAGTAACTACAACTCAATAGTGAAGAAATAAAACAGAATGATTAAATTATTCTATGATTCTTTCTTGAAGGATATCTCTAAAATTGTCCGAGATGGCAAAATTTTTGAAGAAACCTTTTTTGTAGAAGAAAAACACAGCTTCGAAAAGGAATTCCCAACAAAGAAGAATATATTCGTTTAAGAATGATCACAAAGATAACGATAGGTTGACTCATCTCAATTTATTCCTCCATTACTCAATTGTATTTATTGCAGGGACTGAAATCGCATCCTTTTTCATTTTCATTTCGCTTAGTTTCTGAGATATTCTCAAAAATCTGATGATGGAACGAAATCGAGAGGGAATTCATCTTTATCCACATTCTTTCGCTAGTTCTACTATAATGTAGAGAATATTCTGAATCCTCGTTGGAGTATTAACTGTCGATCGTGTATCCTTATCGATAAGTCCATCTAGTCGATTTTTCATCGGTCAATGGTCGATACGAATTATGAAATTTTCTGACAAAAATTATTGGCAATCGCTGCTTGTCCAGGTGAATTGCTCTTTTTTTCCCCGGGTCCCCTAGGGAAACCAAAGGGATCCTTAAATTTGGACTCGGGAATATATACGCGGGAAATCTAAAACAGAGCATAAATAAAAATTACAGACCTCCTTCACGAGACTTACGAGCAAGGGATAAATTCTTTCGTTTATGTGGAAATAAAACTATGATGCAATGTGAAGAATGTTCCTATCATTCTTCATTATCTTTGTAAAAAAAAGACTGCAAGTCTGCAATACGTACATACATCGGAAGTCATCGGTGACAGATAACCATTCCTTTTTTGATGCGTAGCAAATATTCAAAGTTCTATTTTTTCAAAAAATGAATATGAGGCATTCCACGCTATTTCACTGGTTTTTTGGGTTTGATTTTTTGATTTTTTTCATTTTTTGATATGTTGTGGAAATGCTCAAGACAAGTCATTTCCCACGAAAAAAAACCCAAAAAAATTTTTTTTGAAAATTTTACGACCCTTTCCATTTTTGGAAAAACGCTGTTTTTTTTGGGAAAAACTCATATTTTCTTTAGCTTCAAATGCTCATATCTCATTAAATATTAATTATATGGAAAAAATGAAAGAAGACGTTTATATGGGGAGAGATCATAGAATTGCATTTACAATTTTTCCAATGATCGAAACCCGATTTTTCTATTTTTTATTAACTATTTAAATAAACAAATTGACTGAAATGATCGAATACATGCTTTTAAAAATCTGAAAAAAATATATGTGGAAGACTGATTTATCAAGTTCTAATTTTTTCCAAATCAATAATTACTTTTGAGAAAAGTATATAAGACATTGGAAGCTATTTCACTCACTTTTCGGGTCATATTTTTTATTTTGTTCATTCTTGAATACGTTATTGAAATAGTTATCGGGAGTCGTTTCAAACAGAAAAAATTAAAAATTTTTTTTTTGCCCAAATCATGACCATTTTTGATGACTGAAAAAATGACGCATGTGCACATTTCTGTGTAACTTTATATCCTCAAATCTTCTTCAATATTAGTTTTATAGAAAAAAATATAGAAGATATAGAAGTTAAAGTATAGAAGTATAAAAATATAGGAGGTTTTTTTCTTCATAAAACTACTATTGAAGAAGATATATGAGCATATAAAGTTATGCACAAATGAGTCCATGTGCCATTTTTTTTCAAATGAAAAATTGTCATGATTTGGTTAGAGAATTTGGTTCTCGATTTTTTTGGGGGGAAATGACTTTTGCCAACCATTTCAACAACCTATTCAGAATGAACAAAATGAAAGAATATAACCCGAAAAGTGCTTGATATGAATTTAAAGTTCAGCATGATTCCTTTGTCTTCGGTTTATACTGCTGAATGTATTGCATTTGGCGGAGCAATAAAAATGGCAGATTCATAACCTCATTATTCGTATAAAATAATTACTGACTCTCTTAGTGCTATCACTTGCCCATTTAGGTCTAATCACAGTTAAAACGAACAAATACATTCTAGCTATTTTAAAAAAATACAAAGATTTCTCATCTCAGGGGGATGGAGCGCAGACCATTGAATTGGTTTGGGTTCCGGGTGACACCTTATGTTATCATCTAATTAAAATATCACAGTATCAAAATATCACACTGTAGAATATAAAAAAAATATGTAAATTTATGAATGCTTTGCAACTTGAACAAGATTGTACTGGAGTTCCTTATGAACAAGTTGTGGCTGGTCGAAATATTATTACACGAAATGTTTATGATGAACGTCTCTTTGTTTTGGTTAATAATTTTGATGCTGAAGCTGATGTTTTAGTTTATCTCTGTAGCATCACTCACAATATTGAAGTATGAATTAATAATTCCCATGTCTTTTCATTATTTATTTTTCATTTAGTTTTTTAGTATCTTTCAATTATGTTGTTAATTGATTGTTGGATGAAAATTGTGTTTGATTGAAAAATAAATGAACATTTATGATAATTAAATTCAATGATATTATCAAATGTGATATTATAATATCATGATATTTTTCTTTTGTGATGTAACCATTCGTGTTATCATTAACTATGATATTCTGATGTGATATCTTCAGGGTGTGATATTATGATAGGTAACCACTTTCTCGCATTCACGGAACTCAGAGAGTCGCTCAGACGAGAAGCGATAGATAATTCGATAAGATGATTAATTCAAGTAGAGACAAAGGCAAAGGATACTTTGATAATTATTTTGAAAATAAAAACAAAGCCATGGTTCTATGACTTCAAATTTCCAAGGAGGATCATCTCATGGGTTAACAGAGCTCGATCCAACCATTGTAGCCTTAATTCCTCCTTAGCGCGTAGAAATGTCATCAACTCTGCGGCCTGTGAATGTGGATACTCAGATGAGAATCTGGATCATGTTCTATGGCGATGCAGGAATTTTTCAGAAGAAAGAGGAAAGATGATGAACAAACTACGTTCAATTGGGTATGATCCTCCTTATATGAGTAAAACTTTCTTGAAAAATCTCAACAGTTCAGCTCTGACTATTATAAAGTGACTTTATCTTACACTGCAGGATCAAAATATAACACGGAATATTAGAAAATGAGATACTCTATATAATTATATTTTCTTGTTATATACTGGTATTATATATTAAGGATTAATTTTGCATAGACATGTCCATATACATGTATATACATATATATGTATATTTATATACTTTATTTTTTCTTCTCTTCTTTCTATATATGTATAATTATGAAAGTACATATATATTGTATGAGCGAAATGAGCAATGATGTTCAAAACGAATGGAAAATTTTTTAAAAAAGGACCGGAAAAGTGAGTGAAATTGCGTAGAATGCCTCATTTTTAAGGCTGTGAGAGTCATTGTGATGGGCCGTCTCGAGCCAATCTCGAATACTTTAATTCAGCATTCAAAATACGCATACGCTTATCTGTGCTCATCTCAAAGAATGTTAACAGCCAACGACAAAGAAAAAAAATCGATTGAGTAACGAAAACAATGACACTTGAGCCCTCCTTTGTATTCCTTCTTTTGTTATCTCTTTGCAGGATTCTAAGTTCTTGCAATCATCTATTCACCTTCCCGGAACTCTATGGATTTTGCGGATTGCAATGAATTTGTTCCATATCCCTAGTCGGGTAGGGAAAATTCATTGAGCCAATACTGGCCCAGTGCCGGAAGATTTCTTCAGGGTTAAATCTCAGGGTGGGAGGAGCACGATACTCCTTGCGTCCTGTACTGTAACTTATTTTATTCGTGACGCAGCAATAAACAACGCACTTTGAGATTGGTAATTACTGGAAATTTATTCATGATAGAAAGAACTTGACTCGATTTTACAACAATGATTCGTTAACGGGCCAGAAGGTCGATGAGAGCGGGCGGATCTGACCTTGGGGACGAACTTTATATTGACTCGAGACGTTACGTTGACTCAACGTTGGCAGGATTTCCTGTTGAACTCTCAACTGATATAATTGGACTCCCTGGAGATGTGACTGAACTCGAATAAACTACTCGACGACTTTACGTGACTGCACTTGACTTAACATCACTGCACTTGACTTCACCTTACTGCCCTTCACTTGATTGGCTTTAGTTTTGCTTGACTCGGTGAAGAGAATCAGCATCACCCTTTGTTCTCTTTCACAGCCTTCTTCACTCTCTCATTACGGTACTTGATCGTTCAGTAACTCCCATACGAGTGACGTTACAGTTACGTGTATCGCCCTACGCGAATTTTTGGCACTTTTCCCCACTTCTTTCATGTACTTTCAATCTATGATGAGGAGCCGATGTCCCCCTCTCAATTGCCGCGTTCCTCTAAACTCAAGTTGACGAGTGATTTCCCACTCGTCACATGGTTTAGGGTAAAATTATCCTATCTCCCTTAGTTTTCGGGATACGTCTGAAAAACTATTGACATAAAAGAAACTCATTAAATAATTGAAAATATTTTACTATCTTCTTTAGTTAGCAAATATTTTCTAGAGAGGATTGAGGCAGAAGATTCAACTTAATAGCAGAGAGATTATATTTTTCTTGTCCATTCTTTTCCAAAGAATATCTCAGAAACGAAAAGGAAAAGTGAAACTTTGTTCGGATTTCTTTTGTTGAGAATATTAAGAGCTACTAAGAAGATCTCCTTGGCAATTTCGCTATCTTCCATAGTTTGCGAGACATTCTCAAAAAACTAGAATATAGTCCCCTTATATCCTCCCCTTCTCCACCCCACTTTTGACTGCTAGAGTATACGTTAAAGTGGCATCGCCACTGACGCACTCTCCTCATCTCCTGGTTCTCCCATCATGTATCTCACTATAGCCCTGATCCCATGACGGCTTTCGTATCCATCGAAGATTGTCACCCCCTCAGCAACGAAGTTTTACTCCAAAAAGTCTCTTGATATTTTTTTTCGAGCCAAATATCTGCCAAAATATCAGTAGAATACGATCCACGAATTACTCGGAATTATTCGTCCAGTTTGGAGAGTATTATTCCAATTGAAAGTTAATGATTATGATCATCAAGTCAGAGTCTTTTGATATGATTCATTCTACCATCCGAAATCCTCATATATTTCTTTCTCTTCCATATGTGAAATAATCTTTGTTATATCAGTACGGAAAAACGTTAGTCCCGTCGACTTATCGTTGCACGATACGTCGGACACTGCAGCACTATAAAAGGAAGATACAAGTGGAATCCGAGTTACGTATACAGAACGAACTGAAACGCAGAGTACCTAGCAGGTAATTCCAAAAATATTATAATAATTCTGTTGCGATCAGGTGAAGTAGGAAAATCATGCAAATCACATATGCATTATTTTCAAAATAGTACAAGGAGGCTCCAGACATTTTATCACGAAATGTTTTTCGTAGAGCACCAAATTCTGCACAAAAAACGTCTTTAGATGAATTTTTTTTTTCAATTCAGTAGTTTCCAAGATATAATCGCTCCAAACCAAGACTAATATCATTTTTCAATTGGGGAAAATCATTGTGTGCTTGGTTGATATAATTTTCCGAACATCTTTGAGTAATTGGTGTAAGAAAAAATTGTAGATATTTTTTTGATTGAGAATTTTTTTTCCCACAAAAACGCGAATTCACTTTCCTCCATTACAGATCCCTTCAACTTTACAAAATTGTTTGATTTTCAAGTTCATTTCACAATATTTAGGTAGTGCTTATTACGACCAAAGTGGCTACCCAAGAAGAATGGTATGTGATTGGCCCAAATGGTAGTGTCAGTCCAGGTAATCTGAAACAAAAAAATTTGAATGGATTATTGTTCTGTAAGCTTGTCCTTTTTGCAGTCAGCAAATTTAGACATTCCTATTCACAGGAACGAAATGGCGAACTTGTGGAAAAAAAGTTCTTGAATTTTTTCTCATGAGTCAGCCGTTTTGTTCTTCAAATAGAACGGTCTAAACCTGCTATCTTCGATAACAACAAGCTCATGGAGCAATAATCCATTCAAATTTTTTCATTCAGATTACCTGAACCGACCCACCTGGGCGGTAAATATCAAGCAGATGCGATTATTTCCATTCTTTTTCGAAAAAACAAAATGCCTTATGTTTTTTTTGCTTCAATACGTTTCCCTTACCATTTTATGCGATAATGTTGGAAAAAAATATTCATAACATACAGGGTGACGTTTCCACTATTGTTACAAAATGAGTGGAAACGTAGAGTAAAAAATCCTGAACATGTCGCAAAAATTAATTTTTTCTGATGTTTAATTGTTAAATTATTAATGAAAGAATTTTGCTCTTTTCCGGCCAATAAAAGCGAACAGAATGGCCGCAATAAAGATGAAAGATCCGTGACATTAACAATCGTCTATCATGCCGGCGTTGAGAGTGAATGAGTGACATTTCTAGCTCCGTCAAGTTGACCCCCCCATATATGGATTTTTCGAATTTTTTTTAATTGCAACCGTTTGACGGACGATTGACGATGATCGAAAGATGATTATTAACGTTTGACAAATAGCAGTTTTTTTAAAATAAATTTTCCCAAAATTCGCCGAAAAAAAAATTTCAGTTGGCTCCCCCGTTTTGGAATTTTTATTTTTAGAAGTGGCTATCGAAAGAAAATCGTTTGACGGTTTTTGACAGACTATCAATAAATATGAAATATTACTATTTTTGCTTTGATTCCATAATTCTCTATTTCGGTTTTGAAAATTCATAGAGTTTTGATCCACAAGTTCCACACCAGAGCGGTACATTGAAAGGAGCGTATCACGAAGGGCCACTTGAAATTTTCGAAATTTGCGAATCAGAATTTTTTGGAATGAAAATTTGTTCGAATAAGATCATACTGATACTATTCACTTATTCCTGCTCGTGAAAAATAAACTTTTTCCTATTACACGAAGGGGATGATAGGATAATACTGACCCTTGAGGTAAAATAGACCAATAGTAATAATTTTTGAAAATTCTTAAACGATTTCATTTACGGAATATGTTCGCCTAAAAGTATAAAGTACGGAATTTTGCTGATTAAAAATAGGGAGAAATTGAAGGATTGAAACTTTAAGAAATTTTCTTGAGAATAATTAGAAACCCGTTGTTGCACGATTTCGGTTTGATTTCTTCTTTCGAGAGTTCTGAATTCACTTCTTCTCGAAAAGTTGAATTTCCTCTTTTTTAATAATTGAAAAAGTTCCAATTTTCCTAAAATTTCTAAATTATCAACTTTTTGAGACATTGAAAAATTTGAATTTTTCCAAATCTCGAAAGTTTCTTATTTTTTTTATGTAGAATTTTATTCCGAAATTTCCCTTAATAAGTGCATTCTGCCCAGCTCACTCATTTTTTTTCATAAAATTGCACATACTATACTTTTATTTTTTTTTGACAAACAAGCAGACATTTTAGGCAAACAAGAGGGAAATCGTCAAATAGAGGGAAAAAATTGGGAAAAAAATAATGACAGAGAATCCGGGCCTCTTCCACATTTTCAAATTTTTCTTTTTAACTGTTTCCTTGCCTTGACGCATTCCTCTCTCTCTCCAGCAATGATGAAAATCATTGCTGAGAAGAGGGGAACAGTCAAATTGAGGGAATAAATTGAAGAAAAAAATAATGGCAGAGAGTCTAAGCTTCTTCCACATTTTCAAATTTTTCTTTTCTGATGAAATTTTACAGTGACACTGCCTATGTCGTCCTAGAAGAGCCTGCAAAATTTCATAACAGTATCGCAAACGGTTCTGAGAATTCGATAGAGCAGAAATGATCATTTTTATAGATTAAAGGCCATTGCCTCTGGGTTTGGCCTGAAAATTCCGTGGATACTGAATATCCCGAATGGTTGTGGCTTTTGGCCCTTCAGGATCCCCCACCATCATCTTGTTTTCAATCAGCTCTTTGCGAAATTTCAAGGAAAACCCCGTATTCCCTCGGGAAATGGGTGGAAAATGAGGATAAAGTAATATTCGAAGGAAATCAGCCATCATGAAAATCCCGATTTTCAAATCTTCATAACTTTTTTTTCTGTGGCGTATTTTCTGATGAAATTTCACAGTGACACTGCCTATGTCGTCATAAAAGAGCCTGCAAAATTTCATAACAACATCCCAAACAGTTCTGAGAATATGAAGAGCAGAAATGGTCATTTCCATACAGCAAAGGCCATTGTCCCTGGGTTTGGCCTGAAAATTCCGCGGATACTGGATATCCCGAATCGTTGTGGCTTTTGGCCCTCTAGGATTCCCCATCATCTTGTTTTCAATCAACTCTTTGCGAAATTTCAAGGAAAACCCCGTATTCCCTCGGGAAATGGGTGAAAAATGAGGATAAAGCAATATTCGAAGGAAATCAGCCATCATGAAAATTCCGATTTTCAAATCTTCATAACTTTTTTTCTGTGGCGTATTTTCTGATGAAATTTTACAGTGACACTGCCTATATCGTCATAAAAGAGCCTGCAAAGTTTCATAACAACATCCCAAACGGTTCTGAGAATATGATAGAGCAGAAATGGTCATTTTCATAGAGCAAAGGCCATTACTCACTGTAACTAAATTTCTTTTATTTCAACTCTTTTCCTCAACTTGGCCGTACTCCTCTCTTCAGCAATAATTTCTATCATTGCTGAAGAGAGAAAAATACGTCAAGGCAAGGGAATAGTAGGAAAAAAATTGAGAATGTGGAAGAGGCCGGGACTTGTTGCCATTTTTTTCAAAATTTTTTTGCAACTCTTTCCCTCAATTTGACCGTTTCCCTCTCCTCGGCAATGATTTTCATTGTCTCTGAGGAGAGGGTTATGCCTCAAGGCAAGAAAATAATTGGAAAAAAACTAGAAAAGGCCGGACCTCTCTGCCATTCTTCGTTATCTTTTTATCCTATTTTTCCCTTCAATTTGGCCGTTCTCCTCTCCTCAGCAATAATTTTAATCATTGCTGGGGAGAGAGCAATGCGTCAAGGCAAGGAAACAGTTGAGAAAGAAAAATTCAAAAATGTGGAAGAGGCCTGGATTCTCTGTCATTATTTTGTTTCCAATTTTTTTTCCTCAATTTGACTGTTCCCCTCTCCTCAACAATGATTTTCATTGTTGCTGAAGAGATGGAAAGGCGTCAACGCTAGGGAATAGTTGAAATAAAAATTGAAAATGTGGAAGAGGCCTGGACTTTTTTCCATTTTTTGCAACTCTTCCAATCAGTCAGTTTGACCGTTTCCTTCTCTTCAGCAATGATTCTTCCATCGTCGCTGGAGAGAGGAGAATGCGTTAATGCCAGACAATAATTAGAAGAAAAAAAATTGGAAGAATAGTAGGAAAGGCCCGGATTCTCAGCCATTGTTTTTTTTTAATTTTCCCCCTCATTTTGATTGTTTCCCTTTTGTTTGCCTTGAATGCCTGCTTGTTTGTCAAAAATCAATATAAGTATAATATGTGCAATTTTATAAAAACGAAATGAGTCAGTTGGGGCAGAATGCACTTATCAAAGGAAATTTCGGAATTATATTTTACATAAAAGAAAGTAAGAAACATTCGAGATTTGGAAAAAGTTCAAATTTCCCAAGATTTCAAAAAGTTGATAGTTTCGAAAGTTAATGAAATCCTAATATCAAGCGGGCGTATGAGCTGAAGATACGTCTATTTGTTCCTAAGATTATTTCAGAGACTACGGCTATATGCTACTTTTTATTTCACCACTATTATATAAAATTCTCAAAAAGCCCGATTGGAACAAAAAATGAATGAGCCTCTTCGTTTTTTCAAAGAAAATGAAATGGAAACTGGTCGTTACGTTACTTTGTTTTTAAAGTAATAATATGTGTTTTGTCCCTCATTAATGAAAAAGTATGAGAAAGGATCGATGTCGAGGTGCTGAAAAATTTTATCCACACTACAGTGCTCCTGTAAGATATTGACGTGGTCCTGAATCGAAAGCGTCAATAGTACGTTTTTTGAAGATTAATTCCATATATTGTTTCATAGGAATTCCAAAATTGGTCGAATTGAAAGTGAGCAGAAAGGATGCTATTGAAGAAACAGTTTATGATATTATTTATCATATGTTTGTCACAATATTCCTCATGTTTTTTAGGAGTTCCTTTGGCTTTGAGTAAGAAAATGAATTAGTTACGACACATCAATGTGAAAATATTAATTTCTTCAATGAGAATTGATAAAATTTTTTTCAGTCCAAGGAGCATGGCAGTTCCCAAAATTCTTGAATGACGTTTGGTTTACTAAAGAGACTACAGAAAGTATCATTGATCTGATCGTCGGAAAAGAATCTGACACAACAATCAGAGATAAATTAGATTTAATTTATGAAAATGTAAAGGCTATTAAAATCTCCACGGATATGCAATTTCAGGACCTGCGAGAATTGATAAAAAAAGTATTTAAAAAGTATAAGGTGGAATCATCGCAGGCAGCTATAGGAGCATTTATGATAGAGGTTCAGGACCATTGGACGAGATTTTTTCAGCACAAGAACGCTTCAAGTAGTAACAAAACATTTGCTTTATTGGCCGAAGATATATTCGATAAAGTTCGAGATCGTTTGACTGACTTTCGAAGCAATATAGCTCCACCATACCACGTGGATGTCGGCCTTTTCACGGCAACCGCAGAATATATGAAAGTGAGTACTATTGATTGGTTCGATTTGGTTTCCGAAATGATCAAAAAAGTCGAATCGTTTGAACTTATAAGTTCAAACGATTCGACTTTTTTCGACTTTTCGTGTTATTATAATAACACAAAAAATTGATTCGTTCTGTTCTACCTCCTTACTACTGATTTTTCCAATTCCGAAATTTTTCTTTCTCAATTCCCCAATTTTTCTTAGAGCGACGAGAATATTGCGTGTAGTGATGATACAGTTCATCAAACTCTGAAGAATATACTAGGACTCGTACTCTTTTATGAGATGATGGCGCAAACTTTGATCTCGTTCGCTATTTCTTGTCGATACCGTGAACGAAAAGGTATGTGCTTTCTTTTCACTGTCTTCATAAGATGTATCTTGGTATTTGAGTTCATTTTGGGTATGTGTGTATTTCGGAGGTGGGGTATTCCACACTATGTCGATCACTTCTCGGGCGATGATTTTTAATTTTCTTCATTTTTTGATATGTTGTAGAAATGTTCAAGACAAGTCATTTTCCAGAAGGAAAAAAAAATATTTTTTTTTTTAAATTTTTCGACCATTTTCATTTTTGGAAAAACGCTCATATCTCTCAAGCTTTGGAGGCTCGTGTCTCGGTAACTATCGGTTATATAAAAAAAAAGAAAGAATACTTTTTTGTGGCAGAAGAGTACGGAAACTCAAAAAAAAATTTCCATCTGTCAAAATGTGCTATTTCTATTTATTATAGACAATTGAAATGGAAAAATATATGGCAACTAGAGAATGCGCGCTCCTAAAAATCTAGAAAACTAGGGGTGAGCAATTGCTCGCTCGCTACGCTCGCTCGCGAATAGAGGAGTGCGTGGTTGCTCGCTCGATATGCTCGCTCGCAAATAGAGGAGTGCGTAGCTGCTCGCTCGCTCGCGAATAGAGAAGTGCGTAGTTGCTCGCTCGCTCGCGAATGGAGGAGTGCGTTACTGCTGATTAGAAGGAATTAATGAGAATGTATTGTGATGAGGGTGACTTCAAGCCACGGTAAGGACTTCCCAATATTCCATATGGTCGTCTGAAGAGTGAATACGGCATTTAATGCTGTATTTGCCTTATGAATAATGTATAATGTCTTATGAATTGCGAATCCAAAAACCCAACGATCGAGTGTACTCAACTTACGCGACAGTGACCACGTGACTTGCAGCTAGAGCCGTTGTACGCATGCGCACGGCCTTTTAATAGCCAAAATTCCCAAGAAAATCAGAAATAAATCGGTCTCTAACATATTTTTTTTCTAGATTTTTAGGAGCGCGTATTCTCTAGTTGCCATATATTTTTTTATTTCAATTGTTAATAATAAATAGAAATATCACATTTTGACAAATGGAAATTCTTTTAATGAGATTCCGTACTCTTTTGCCGCGAAAAGGGATTCTTTTGTTTCTTTCATATAACCGATAGTTACCGAGATACGAGCCTCCAAAGCTGGAGAGAAATGGACACCAATAGCGTTTTTCCAAAAATGAAAATGGTCGTAAAATTTTCAGGAAAAAAATGACTTGTCTTGAGCATCACCACAACATATCAAAAAATGAAAAAAATTAAAAATCATCGCCCGAGAAGTGATCGAAATAGTGTGGAATGCTCCAGGTCCGAATTATAAGACTAATTTTATATTTTCGATGATCAACCCGCATGAAAAGGAATATATTGCTATGAATATATTTGATAATATCGGATTGATAACGGCCACTATAATGCAGCAAAAATCTGTGCGATGTTCGATATACAGTAGACTCTCGATAGTTGCGCGCGTACGGGACTGTGACGTCACCGGGTTCCGAGAAATACGCAACTTACGAGCGTCCCCACTCTGCGTCCGCCTCGTCCCTCGTTCCAAGAAATCTAAAGGGCCAGGTATGATAAAATGACTGAAAGACAAAAGGCGATCGCCAGCACGAGAGGAGAAAAGGGATATGGCGCGCAGTGGTGGGGGAAGCACTCGGACGATGGAAAAAGGGGAAATACGCGCAACTTTCGAACGTGCAACTATCGAGAGTCTACTGTATGATGTAATTATGTACATAATTAATCAGTTATTCAAAATTACATTGTAAACAATATATTTTTTTCCATGCGGGAACAGACCAATTCTGTAGCGAAGAAGTAAGGGGCAGTCCATGAATTACGTTACACGAATCTAAAGTTTTCTACACCTCCTCTCCCACTATGTTACGTTCTATCACATTTTCATTGCCCCCACCCCTTCCCCCCTAGCGTCACACTGCAACTTGTATATTCGATAATTTAATGATTGCATGTTGAAAATCAGGGCAAATTTCTTGACCTGACTTTTATTGAAGGAAACCCGAAGCAACTCGCCGTGATTCCCTTGACGATTTTCTCTAAGCGGACTGTACATTCTAAGGTGTTGATGAGTTTCTCCTTGAAACGGTCTCTGCAGCCGGCCCTCAGGAACGAAAACGAACTCAAACCTTAACGAACACAAGGACTTGATAAAGGATTCCCAAATAATAGTTGACATGATATATTCTATCAAAATATGTATAGCTCTTTAATTCCGTGACTCAATTATACTCGTGAATGAATTTCACTGACTCTAATAATTGTCTTTTATTGACAATTGTCTCTTTCTAGTTGACCTCATTTCTCACAATAATTTATATTGTGAGAAATGAGGTTGTAAATCGCAATTAATTAGATTAAAATGTCTCAATTAGTGCTCATTCTAAACCCGTAGAAACGACTCATTGTTTTACGCCACATGTCTATCGACTTCGTGTTAAAAAAGCAGCTGAATTACCGACTGATCTGAATTACCGCGGGATCAGGAGGTCAATCAAAATGAGATAATTATCAATATCGACACCCGGGGTAATTTGGGGGAACACACCGGCGTGTTCCCACAAATCCTTCTACTCGTCGCGTGGAACTCAGCGAGTGAAGTTCTACTACTACGGTGGCCGCCAACGGGGCAGAACCTTGGCATTTGAAACTCATCAAGAGAAGATCATCATGATCTTAACAACTATAAAGCAACTATCGCGGTATTATAATAGGAAAGGTTCGATAGAACCGGTCAGATCCGCTGAGTTGAGAATCGAGTGAGTGATCAGCATAACGGTTTCATAACGATTTGCGCCCGGTATTAAATGAAGTGTGGAGAGTTAAAATAATTATGAAAATTAGAGACAATCAAATCATAGAGACAATTGAATATCCTTCAACTATGACTGAAGAATATCCTTCATCCTATGAAAGAGTAGCGTATCGCAGATACAGTCCACTAAAAAGAGAAAATCAACAGGAAGACCACGGCGAGTTGCATCGGGTTTTCTTCCGCAGAAATCGACCAAAATTTAAGTTGATTTTCAACACTTGGCGTGGGTTTTCTCGCCCGCACTCGATGATTAACTTGGTGTTATATTTTGCACGTTTCTTGCTCCGACTTCGCGAGGTAAGTTTTCGCGAGGAAGAGCCCGCAAGGAAGAGTCCGATAATTCGTGAGACCACGCCGATGGTCCCCCAAATTACCCCTGGGGTCGATATTTGTAATTACCCCGCTTCGATTGACCTCCTGATCCGTGAGTAAATCAGGATCAGTCGGTAACTCCTTACTTTTTTAACATTGTAATGATATATTAATGGGAATGTATATATGAACATTGAGTATACATGAAGGAGGGGTATCAGGGCAAATAGTAAGCGGCAAAGCTATAAACAAATAGATTCTTGCCCATATATTCTAAGTGAAATAGTTCTTATTGAAAAAATGATAATCAACAACGAGATTGTTTATGGAAAAAAAATTTAATGTGTTTGCTTGCAATTTGTTTGTCCAGATTTTTCCCTGACCAGGATTTTTAAGCTCAAGTAATATTAGCATGAAATCTAATCACTATATTTCGATTCTTTTTTATTTTCAAGATTTTACTCTAGTGACATCACAAATTTTTAGACTCTCCTGACACCCCATTATGTCCCAAATCTGAGACTACCTCCCTCTCTTCACCCTTAGCATGTAACGTAATTTATGAATGGCCCCAAAATACGATAATTTTTTTCTGTTACTCATTCTTTTCAGTATTCCTCAAAACTGAAGTGAGATAGTGTGATTCTGTTCCAATTCTGTTCTATAGATTTTGAAATTCTCTACAGCAAAGAACTAGAACTAAATCGCTCCATCTATCTAGCTTGCTATTCAAAATATTCCACTGAGAGGAATCACAAAAATACAGTGAAACCTCCCAATATTTCCGCTCTCAATATTTCTATTTCCCCTCCAAGAGGAGAAATCGAGTTTCCCACTCCGCATTCTCTCTTTCTCTTCCTCACTCTATCTGTATTCATCCTTGTTTTCTTGCGCATGACCAAACATGCGCAAGGTGACAAAGATAGTCAGATGAGAAGAGAGAGACAGTCAGTCACGTGACAGCCCCCACCACCGATGTTAGAAAAGAGTGGCACTATCTGCCTCCTCTCTCACATTCGGGGAGAGTGGGGATTGCTCAAACCTCCCAATATTTCCGGTGGAGACCCCCGAGTGGGGAAATATTGGGACGTTTCATTGTAAGTGGATTCGTCCAGTTTCATCTTTTAATCATTGAAAGGCTTCCTCATGGTAAATTAGATCGAGAGATAGAACTTCAAAGTGCAGCAAACGCCTCCCAGGAACAATTACAGAGATACATTGCGGATTATAGAAAGGCTTTGAAAATTGGGGATACTTCATTTATTAGAGCTTGCGACCATGAAGATAATTTCTGGATAAAAAGTACGAGCCTATTATCGCCTTACAAGTATGAAGAAATTTTTGATTTACAAGTGATAACAATTATTCCAAATAATTATAGATGAAACTTTTTTTGAGTTTGAGGGATTCCTTCAGCAGACTATTTATCGTTACCATGATGGGTATGGGTGTAAATTGCATCCGGACGGAGATTACCGTCAGCGGATCGATGACCGTTTGCGTTGTCAACACGAGTTGCTTTGTGATGAACTTAGAACCAACGCACAATATTCATCTGCATGTATATATGTGAGAAAATTATTTTTTTTATTCGGAAGGAGAAATTTTCCGTTTTCATTCTACAATTCTACGCAAAGATCCCATTGGATATCAATCATTACTCTAAAACACCACTTTATAGAGGATTAAATATCAAGAGATGCGGTACACTGAGGGAAAAAAATATTTCCTAGGCATAGAAATAATTTTGAGACAAAACTTCTTTCTTATTTGCGATGAACTACACAAGGAAAGTAGAGGATTTGATTAAGAGAAATCAATACCTATTCCTCTCAATATTGAGTCCTTTCAGTTCGAAATAACATCAGATCTGTACTCATTTTTTGTCATAATATTTTGCTAATCGATAATGATAAATAAACAATTATTCGTCCGAATCTCCCTTGCAACGGTTGGCTCGACCGACCTTGAGCAAACTGTTAAAGGCCCTGAAAAATTCTCTAAAATTGACCCAAATTTATGCTCTGAAATTTTCCTCGATTTACTGCCAATTAATTTGCCTTATTTGACTTTGGCGCCAGTCGTTTTTAGCAAACTTCACAAACTTGGTGGAAAACGACAAATATATGACAAATAAATGACAGAAACCCAAAAAGACTCCAATTTTTACCCGCTTTCTTACGTGAAACCCTTATTTTATCTCAAGGGGGAGAGGGGAAGATACCCTCTATTTGAGTATCCGAGACAGACAAAAAATACACACAAAACTCCTGATAAATTTTAATTAAATTAATATAAGTTCAATATATTCAAAGAAAATAAAATATATACATGTAAATCAAAGAAATTATGGATTTTTTAAAGAAACATTTCGTGAATAATATTATTATTATTATTCCACCTTAATTATTACTTCAAGGCTTGACTCAGAACGACCAACAATAAATTTAACATTACCCGGGTGGACCCACCCGGAACAGACGCTAACTCGACGTTTACTCTAATTTTATTCTTCACTTAAAAATTATTGATTGTAACTCAAAATATTAATTGTGCGGGGATCGCGTACCTTACTTTATGTGCTTTCTTTCCTCCGTGAGTCCTACAATGTTGGCTGGAGTTGAATCAGCCACTTGGATGCTGCTTTTGTCCAGGCTCTTCCTGATCGTCCTTGATTCTGCTCATTTCATCTTTAGGACTGGGGAAATTCCTTCCCCGTCCTAACTCTCGAACTTTCCTCAATTTTTTCGGAGTTAATTTACGCATAAAGAAACAAAAATAATTAATGAGGTCACAAAATTAGGTTGGCCTCACTCTGGACATGTGCTGTTCTGACTCTAAGTAAGTCCTATCCTCACCGGGTACCGCGAATTGCGACCATTACCGTGATTTTATTGAAATTAATTCAATATTCTAATTTTTAACGATTCAGTGACGGTAAAAACCGTCACACCCTCCTGCATTGACTCAATCTCGATCGTATTTGCCATGAATATTTTCACGTGGAATTTCTATCAAATAATAATGTATTTGCACGAAATACGAAACATTAGTCCATACAGAGCTCAATTTGACTCAAAACCGGAATTATTTTTCGCCATCTATTCTCTAAAAAGATTTTCTTATTGATCGATGTAAATGTATGCAAATTCATCTCAAATATGTACGAGGATTCGTCCAGAACGTAAATTGTTTAAACAGAAAAATCCACTGGAAAACCATTTCCCGATTGACATGAACTATATAATATTCCTGGAAATTTTTTTTTCCTCTCAGTGTAGAATTTCTCGACAAGTACGAGCCCAACACTCTTTGTTCGGCAAACGCTACCACACTTCTATACGGCTGAAAAAGATTCGAAAAATTTTAATAATTTTTTGTATAGCCAAAATTCCATCTGATGAGACTACTTTTCGGTAACATATTCATATTACCGTTATCTTTGAATTTAACTACAGAAAAAAATTGATAAAACTATATTTTCTAAGTAATTAAAAACGTTCGCCAGAATTCTTCTTCGACATAAAAATTTTGTGGACATTTTAACTGTGGTAATGCCACGCCGACACTACGTAGAAGTATGCATCACACAAAGGCAAACAGTAAACATCAGGTGCGCTTGGCTTCGAATGGAAATATTTTGAATACTATTCAAATCTATCGAGATGTGTTGCGAATAAAGTTTAGGAGATGAATTAACGAATAGAGTAAGCAAAACCCAGTTCTTTTACGACTTGTAGTTTCCGAGATATTAATTTTTTACTGAAAAATTTAACAATGACGTGCGAGACCTAAATACAGGAAAGTAGAGCCTCGTGCGTCATTTTCGAATTTTCCCTAAAAAAATTTATATTTCAGAAACTTAGAGCTGTAGGGAAACAGGGTTTCGCTCATTCTGTTCCTTAATTTTTTTATCTGAATTTTCTTTGCATCATGTCTCGATAAATTTTCGATAGTTTTCGAGACATTTCACTTCAAAGTCAAGTCAATCACACACAGAAAAAATTGAGCATAGAATATGAAGTGAGCATTTCATACAATATGATTTGACCTTTGACATACAATATGCTCTAATTATACATGTTTGATGCAATCGAGTTTTCCATAAAATATGTATTATTGTACATAAAATATGTTCTACTAATAGGAACAAATTTATGTTGAAAAGACTGCATGATATCCGCGCTTAGGAGAGCATATTTGATGCTCTATGAATTTTTCTCTGTCACACACAGGAAAACTTGAGCGTAGACGACGCTCATAAGAACGTAGTCGCTGCTCATGCGGGGCTGATTTTCGCTAAGATCTCGGTAAATAAGTGAGATAGAGTGGAATAGACATCAGTTGGGATTAGGAGGGAGTTTTCTCAGTTTTTCGTGATTATCTCGGTGAATAAGTGAGATAGAGCGAAATGGACGTTAATTTAGGATCGGGAGGATATTAATTCATATAAAAACTCCCTCCTGATCCCAAATTAACGTCTATTCCGCTCTATCTCACTTATTCACCGGGATGGTTGCGAAAAACTGCAGAGACTCCCTCCGGATTCCATATTAATGTCTCTTTCACTCTATCTCGCTTATTCACCGAGATAATAACCAAAAAATAAAAAAACTCCCTACTGATCCCATATTAGTGTCTATCTCTCTCTATCTCGCTAATTTACCGTGTAAAATTCGTCAATTTGGAAATGCTGAGCGAATAATCAAATCATTGAGCGTATAATATGATTCATTTTTTAGCATACATTTTTTCCTGGGTTATAATTTTGTATTCTATGCATTTTCAGAACTCATAAAGTATGCGCATTATGAGCATATTTTCTGGGCTAATAGCGCATGTTTTATGCAAGAAACAATAGTTCATATTTCATGCACTGCATAGTGCATATAATATGAACAGAAAAATCATATTCTCTGCTCAGCTCTTTCTGTGTGCAGCACGCGTCTAAATTCGATTTAATCCAGCTTTATTACATTACCCATTCATAAATTAAAACAGGAAGTGAAATGGCTTGAAAGAAACGACAGTGCGTTTAAGAAAAAAAGTCGACAAGTACGCGCCCCGATTTTATTGGAAAAAAAATTACGAAATCAGAATAGTATAAGTTCGTTGATCTCCTAGCGCGCAAGCTGAAGTCCCATCGGATGACGAGTTCACATTACTTTTTCAAATTTATTCATCAACTTAGTATTAGGATAGTAGATGAAATTGGCATTGTGAAATGAATTGGAAAAATTGAATAGTAAAGAAATTAAACAAAAGAGATGTACTTGGTGTACCAAGTAAAAGCACAGATTAAAGGAACACCAAGTACGTTTCTTTTGCGTAATTTCTTAACTATTCAATTTTCCAAATTCATTTTACAATACCAATGTCATCTACTATCCTAATGATAAGATGATGAATTAGGAGGACATCTACGGACTTGTACTATTCTGATTTCGTTATTTTTTTTCGCAATAAATTCGGGGCGCGTGCTTGTCAGAAATTTTTTTCCAAACGCACGGGCATTCTTCTTCAGCGTATTCATTACATTTCAACATGTTCTAATAGAAACCATCACAAATGGTCAATTTTATTTGGAACAGAGGGAAGGGCCATATCGAATTCGCTGGTACATGCCGGATATGAAAGCGTTAAAAACTGAAGAGGACTGCCTTTCCTCCGAGGGCTGGTTCTTTTTTCGTGGGAACAAAATGTTTGTTTACAATGGGGGTATGTGCCACTGTCAGTGTCATTCTGAACACTGGAGGATTTCCACATTGATGACTCTTAGCAAACTGGAGGATAACTAGTAAGTTCCCGAAAATTTTTTCTTGAAATCATTTGATCCAATTACGTCTAATTCCATCTAATTAGATATAATTAGATCTGTAGTTATATTTCGGTGAATATGACGTCATATCCATGGAGATATAGGCAGATATGTTAGTACATCTCATAGAATCTAATAAGATCTGAGAACCCCACAATTGAACGACCCAGATCTGGATCAGACGTAATCATATAGGAGAGATTGGGGCATCGTAGTTCCCTCCAAAATTTGGCCAAAATTTTCTTTTCTCATTTTTCATTAAATCATGATAGCTTTGATGTATTGAGTGAATCCGAGGCCGATCCGAGAAACCCGGGAAATGATCGACCACCCTGAAAAATTAAGGCAATTTTTTTTTATTCTCTTTAAATAATGATGAAATTTATGTATGCATCTATCTACAGGCTGATGCATTATATTCGAAGGAGAAAAGAGCATCAAAAAAATTAGAAATTTTTTTTTTAATAAAGTTGAAAAATAAAAAAAAATTCTATTATTTAAAAAATTGTGAACAAAGCCTTTTCTTGGGTTAAGAAAGGTAATATTTTTTAGACTCTATCCAAGTCACTCGGAATAGGATTCACTACAATGAAAACAATGGCAATCGTTTAAAAATCAGTAAATACATCACAAGTATCATGATTTGACGAAGAACAATTTTTTTTTGAGGACAATATACAATGAAGTATCCACTTAAAGGAGAATAATTCGATTCTGTGATGATCTTTTTCCGAGAATGTCTTGCTATTACTGGAGATACGCCCTCTTTGCCTCCATTTACTTTTGCGGTTGATATTAAGAACTACGGAAAAGGATTGAGAGGGCGTATCTCCATTAGTGTTTGAAATATTCTCAGAAAATGATGGGAGAAACTGTAATTTTTTTGTATTTTCGGCATTTTTTGTGGATATTTTAGATTCTGCTGATCATACTGAGGTATAGTTAAGTGCCAATAGAAGATAGAATCATTTGAGCCCGATTTCTTGTATAATCGAATCGATTTTGGGTACAAACTGTCGATTGTTTCGAGATATTACAAGCAAATGATTGAAACAATTGTATTTTTTTTTAAATTTTTTCCGAGAATATCTGGGAAACTGAAGGAGATAGGGAAGTTCAGCCTGAATCTTTTTTGTAGATATTTTCAAGAGCTACACAAGGATTCGAAGTATAAATGGCGTATCTACATCAGTCACCGAGATATTTGAGAATAAATGATCGAAAAATCTTGTTAGTGGATGAAGAAAAACAGTTTATATCAGCTATGAACAAGCAAGCGTTCGTCGCTGCATTAGACGCTATTTCTTCGACGATATTCTTTAAATCGCTATTTCTTCTTCTCAATTTCTGTTAATAAATTAGCAGAATGCTTCCGAATGGTTCTCTCTGAATTTTCTCTGTCATCTCTTTTTTTTAATATAGAGAAAAAATACATTTTTTAATGTAATAAGCGGAGGACTTTATCTGAAAATTCCAAAAATTCATGGTTTGTTTCGTTCATGAGGACGAATCTTTTGAGCTTTACCCCGATGAAATCGCATGAGTAGTTTAGGAGATATAGCCTATTTTCGGAAAAACTTCAATTCAAAATATCTCGAGAACCGTTCAGCCGATATGCCTCAGGTCCACTCCGAACCATCTTTATCAGAAACTACATATTCAGAAAAAAATTGAAGTCTGTAAGTCAATTATTCATTGAGTTATTGTGGACAGACCGATTTTTTGAGAAAAAGCACAAAAAAATTAATAACTAATGGAATAATGGGCTTAAATTCTTAAAAATTCGCCACGAGTTAAATATTATGGTTCCGAATTTTGTGTAAAATTTTCAATGAAATTCGTCTGACATAATTTAAGAAATTTCGAAAAAAAAACTATTTTTACAAAATTGCTATATCTCAAAAATCATACAGCCGATCTTGCTGAAATTTCTATGGAACATACAGTTCAACAAAACTGATATTTTGCCAAAATTTCAGATTTTTATCTCTCACCGTTCTCGAGTAATAGTGAGTCGTCGAGTCGTACAGACAGACGCACACACATACATGTTTACTTTTTTTCTCATTATGATTTCTCAGGGTTTTGGATCATTTTGAGTCGTTTCCAATGAAAATTGGCATTGCGAAAAAAAATGGCAGAAACATAGCGTCCATTTGAAAGCAAAAAAGGAATTTTTGTGAAATTCGAGTAAGCGAGAACGATCGTGCCCCAGTCTAATGTTTAAGTAGAATAAGATTGAGATGTCATTCTGCAGATAAGTTTTTTTATACTTCCATTGGAGAATGCGAAAATTCGCAGTGAGGAAAAACGTGTGTCCTTTATTTTTTGTGGATTTTCGGGAAATTCTTGAATTTATAGATCCGGCTTTCTGTTTAGTTCGCAGCTGCTCTCGCCAGCACCTTTCATTTTCCGTTCCTTCTGTTTACTTTTCTTCATATTATTTGGGCTGCGATTATTCAAATTTGAATATTCACATTGTCGGAGTACGGCAATATCCAAATTACCGACGTTATACGATGAATGAAAAATTCACCATTTCATCTCTTTATATTTCAGTGTCGTAGTGGGTGTTCGATTCTTGAGACTAAACGAAACTATTTACATTCAAATAGCTGAAGGAAAACTGGAAGCAAATGGTTCCATTGCTGCTTATGAATGGGTATCACCGACACGAACCACTAAGGAAAACACAATAAAATTCGATAAATTCTCTCCATCAATAGCTCTGAGTTATGATGAGTTTGGGCGGTGGAGAAACGTTTTTCACTTCGATGATTTAAAACTAGCACCTGGATATGCAGTAACAGGTATAGAAACATTTTTTCTTCTTCCACAGTACAGTAGAGCTCCCCTTGTATCAACTTTTCGGGACCAAGCCACTTCTCTTGTATCAACTTCTCCTCCATCTCCCACCTCGGAGTCTCAAATGAAGTTATAAACACTGAAGTATCGTTGCGCAAAGAGTTGCGCACTAGTCCTTCGAGCTGGGAGTGGAGATGAAGAAAATGAGGAGAAGTTGACTCAAGGGAAACAACAAAGTTGACGCACGGAGTCATTTAACAAAAGGGGAGTTGGCATAAAGAGAGCTCTACTGTGAAAACTTTTCCATGCAAAATTGAATTTAATAGCGAACAGGTGAAATAGGATAAGACGATTTCCTTACAATGATTCTTTGAAAGTTCTCAAAAACCAAGCAAGATAAAGTAATTTTGTCCGCATTCTTTATAGCTTTTGAAATTTTCTACTGAAAAGAACCGCGGCAGAATCACGTCATTTCATTTGAATTCTGAGATTTATTGGGGGAAAATCAAATTAACCTGCTTCATGTCTTGACACTTCATCATATTGAATTGTGTAATAAATTTTAGGGATACAATTCATTTACCGTGACATCCGTAGCGATGCCTATGGATTTGCTATTAGAATAAGTGGAGTACGATTGGATTATGAAACTGGGAAATTAGATTTGTTTCATAAAGATCTGAAAGATGGCGCACTACGTTATCCATGGTATGTAAAAACAGAGTTGATGTATTATTCAAGAGAACACTTGATAAGGCAGAAAAAATGAGGATTTGTAGGTTAATATCCAATTAATTGCTAATTGGACTCGCTATTTATCGTTGGTGGCGCTGGCCTCAATGAAAAAAGGCCGTCCTAAGCCTCTCCGGTAGCGATTCAAAGGCCGCCCGATTTTTGGAGTAGAGTCAGGGGTTAATTTTCGGATCTGATTTCTTTTACAAAAACGATGTTGACATTAACTCTGGAAGAAGTTTTTGAATATGTCCATTCGACAGCAACGTCAAGAAATATAAAAAAGGGGCAATTGGTTTCAAATTGGAAGAATTTAGTACTCGGAGGAGTTATCACCAAAAACCAAAGCACGAATTAAACTGTTTTCTTTATGTCTTAAAACAAGTGCTTTGACTGAGGAACTATATAATAATAATACCGATGCACATATATAACAATTTCTGAGAATTCCTCTCTTTCAAAAAAAAAAAAAAGAGATAATTCGGAAGAGCCAAGAATTTGAATTATTCCGCGAAGGTTGACGAGAAAGAAAAGAAATGAATACGATTAGATGGGAGATTATTCGGTAGGAAAAATCAGAAACTTGGCCTTTTCGATTTTCATCATTGATTTTAATTCGAATTCGGATGCGAAAAGGCCAAGTTTCTGATTCTTCCTACCGAATAATCTCCCATCTAATCGTATTCATTTCTTTTCTTTCTCGTCAACCTTCGCGGAATAATTCAAATTCTTGGCTCTTCCGAATTATCTCTTTTTTTTCGAAAGAGAGGAATTCTCAGAAACATGTACTTGGCCACGTTTTTTACAGAAACATCAGTTTCTGTTTGTTCTCCCAGATTTCATGATTTTTTGAAATTTTTTGGAATCCATCTTCAATAAATTGCTGAAAGTCGATAATTACTTGCTAACAAATGGTAATTTTCTTCATCGACTTTCAGTTTTCACTCCGATTTCATCGATAGACTGACTGTCAACGTGAACGACAGTAATGCCAACCCTCTAAAAAAAAATCTCGCCAATTTATTGAGATGAAGGTTTTGGCGAAAAAGTGAATTCACGGGCGTTGCTAAGGAGGGTTCTTTTAAAATATTGCAGGTAGAAAATAGTATATTAGACAACGAGTGCGGGAAGCGCCGTATTACCCACGAGCACAGTTTGAGCGCGGTAATTTTTTTTTTTATTAATTTTTTTTTCCTCTAGAAGACTCCTAAAATTTTGGGGTTATGAATCAATTTCTACATTGCTCATTTAAGATTTTTTCGGATTCCAATAGATGAACAGAGTTTTTCAAATTTATTTAACGAATGGGTTTCGTGATGAGAGTTTATCATTCAAAAGGTGAAAGAGAAGGAAAATTCTTCGGTAGCACCGTAAAATTTCGTCACTGCCTCACATTAAGTACGAACTATGTATTATTTTTTTCCGAACCTCTCTTTAAAATTCAAGAAATCGAGGATTCTACGGTGCCATCCTGGAGAATCTCTCGTTCTTTAAAATGTAAATTAATAAACGTTTGTTAAATTTTCGCATACAAATGTCAACTTTTCCCATTTTCCTTCATAAAAAGACCGATGAGAAGTTTGCATCTCAGTTACAGTGATGAGCACCGTAATTTTTCTTAAACTTTTTTCTCCACGTACGTGGATAAAAATTATGATAAAACTCCGAGAAACGTTTTAAAAAAAATCTTCTTTGATGCGGCATTAAGAAAATAAGGGGTAAATCTGCTTGAGTTCGCTGAGATACTACCTCAATTGAATTTCATAGCGGCTCTTCGTTAAATAACCAGCGATGAATTCTATTCTTTTGAATTTACAGGCGTGAATTGACATTCAGGGCACAGAATTCCATCCTCATGAAACCATATGAACATCATCGTATAGATTCCGATGGATATACTCACATAAAAATTAATCAATCAGAGTGGGATTCTGACTATGGACAATCAAGTCTACCATTACTCGATATTTCTCCAGTTTTAACTAATCCGTTATCAGCGATCGGTGGAGTTGGATTATTTCATAAAGGTCTACCGAATTGGGCTGGATTCATAGCCCTTCGTTTGTGGCCAATTAATCATGAGTATTTTTGGAATAAATATGTAGAGATACATGGTTTGGATTCACTGCCAGCATCAGTTGCTCCTGCCACTTTTGGATAGAGCCAAAATTTCAACAAATCCATTGTCACCGATCGATAGCGTTGGATTATTTCATTGAAAGCTTCGAAAATTATGCTGAATCGATTATTTCAATTTATCTACTTAATTAAACTTCTTCCAAAAATACAGTGTCGCAATAAAGAAAAAAAAACGGAATAAGCTTTGTTTTCCTGCTATTCATTTTCTAAGAATATCTGTGACAGTGAGCGTAATAGCGCTATTTTTGCCAAGACAATTTTGTGCAGAAAATTCCAAGATCTTAAAAAAAACGTCTCTTGATGCATCCGTCTCAGTCCCATAGTATCCGAGATATCTTTGAAATAAACAGAATGTAATTTTTGGAATGAATAATAAAATATTTTCTTCTTCTTTACCACGCATAAATCTTTGTTTATCATTCCATTCACTTTCACACCTATAGACTCATTCAAAATTCCTATTTTTCTAATCTTGAAATTCATGGGAAATATTGATATAATTCTAGTAATAAACTCTATTCAAAGAAGCAGGCGTTAACTCCTTGTCCATTATTTGAATTCTTAGATCGAATATTTTGCCAATGTAATTGGCAGTGAGCTTCTGAATGGAATTTTCGATCTCTAATTCAATAATGACCATTCTGATTGACATGAATTACGTTAAATTACGTTAACATACGCATCAAATATTTTTCCAATCGTCACATCAGGATGAAAATGTGAATACTTTATTATGATAAAATGGAAGCTATATGTGTTCTCAGAAAAAAATGGAGGAAAAGGAGTCCATGAACTGTATAGAGTTATCAATTGCTTTTCCCTCCAGAATATAAACCATTACCTATCCCGAACTTTCGATACCTCAATTCTCTGAGAAAGAATCTAACTCTAAAATAATTTTGATGCGTCAAATCGAATATTTTCACCACGCTCATACATCTTCAAGTAGAAGATTATACACAGGAAGAAGCATTAACTTGGTTTTATCAGAATTGAAATCATGGACTGAAATCGAAACGGCCTAGTTTCAAGAATCACTGAAAAAATGTAAAAAAAATTAGCTCTTTCAATTTTTTGGTGAGTATGTATTCCAAAGCAATCGATTAATTGTAAGGGAAGTTTAGCTTCTGAAAAATGAACTCAATAAACGATATGTGTCGATCATTATCAAGATAACCTACTTTGAACATTGAAAAAGAATTCTTCGCGTGACTGCAGGTAGGTGTCCTTTACAGTAGTTCCGCATTAAGGATGTATGATCGAGGGAGTGGGGAAAGCGGTGGTGTAGGCCCACCGTAAGGCAAAAATTCCTAGGTTTGTTGGCAAGTCCCCAAAAGGATGGTGCTATTTCAATAATTTTTTTTTTTTAATGCTCAGAAAATTATCTAGAGAAAAGTTTAAAAAAAAATGGGCGAGGGTTTTCATTTGTTTGAAAAATAGCACTTTTTTAATGTCATTTACACGTAAATATCTCGAAAACTATTAACAATTAGTCGAGATATGCAGCGGGTGATTTTTAGAGAAAAGTTCAAGGAATAAAATGAGAGCATCCCCATGTCTCTACGACAAATAGTTTACGAGATATTAATTTTTTAATCAAGATTTCACTCATAGCGCGCGAAATCTTATAAACAAAAAATTCTAACTCGGCGAAAAACGGTCGAGTTTCAATATTTTTTTTTTTTAATTGAGGAAAAAAGTTGCTTCTATTGGGAAAAAAATCGGGGGAGCATAATAAATTTTTTTTAACTGTTGTTAAAAAAAATGAAAAAACGTTTTTTACCTTTAAGAAATAGTTAATATTGAAAAAAAAGACGAATGTCAAATCTTTGACTTCTTGTGCGTCGCGTGGGAAAAAAAATTCGGTGAAAGAAAATTATTTTATAAAAAAAAACAACCATTAAACAAATGGATTTTGGAGCATGGAATTTGAGTGCGACGCCCATGGTTTTTCGCACAAATTGTTTTAAAAAATCGACTCAGTACTGTACATACAGATCGACTGGAAATTTCTTGAAACGGATAAATAATTGATCGTGTCGGGAACGATTTTTTTTGCTTTTTTAAAATCTATTTGTATAATAAAAAAAAAAAAAAAAATCTATTTGTTATAAACAATGGGGCAATTTAAAAAAAAATCGACTCTATGAAATATATGAGGCATTCCACGCTATTTCACTCACTTTTCGGGTTTGATTTTCTAATTTTTTTCATTTTTTGGTATGTTGTGGGAATGTTCAAGACAAGTCATTCCCCACAAGAAAAAATAGAAGAAATTTTTTTTTTTGAAATTTTACGACGATTTTCATTCTTGGAAAAACGCTGTTATTTTCGGGAAAACTCAGATTCTCTCTAGCTTCAAATGCTCCTATCTCATTGAATATTAATTATATGGAAAAAGTGAAAGAAAACGTTTATGTGGGGAAAGATCATAGAATTGCATTTACATTTTTTCCAATGATCGAAACGTGATTATTCTATTTTTTATTAACTATTTAAAAAACAAATTGATGGCAATTATCGAAAACATGTTCGAAAAAATCTGAAAAAAATATATGTGCAAGATTGATTTACTTCCGATTTTCCTATGAAGTTTCGCGATACACTCTCCGAGCGTTCGCGAGAAATCGATTTTTTTATGTTTTTGCGACATCCGAGCCACTGCCCAAAAACCGTGCGCATGCGCACAGCATTTGAGTGACCAGTCACGTGATCGACTGGCGCGTAAGTTGAGTGCTCTCTACCGCTCTAACGTTGTGCGCATGCGCACGGTTCTTCGGCAGCGGCCTCGGATCACGCAAAAACATAACAAAATTGATTTTTCGCGAGCGCTCGGAGAGTAAATCGCGAAAATTTATAGGAAAATTAGAGATAAATCAATCTCGCACATATATTTTTTTCTTATTTTTTCGAACATGTATTCGATAATTGCCATCAATTTATTTTTTAAATACAGTGAAACCTCCATTATTTTCACCTCCAATATATTCCAACGCCCCTCAACGGAGGAGAAAGAGCGTCCCCCACTCTCGACCATTTTTCGTTGTCTTTCTTCCATCTATAGCTATCTCTGTGAACATGCGGAGACATGTGCGGAATGACAAAGACACATATAGACTAGAGAGAGTCAAGAATAATAACATTGCGGTTGAAGAGAGAGCGACGTATCGTCTTCTCTCACTCTCGCGCTGGTGGAGTGGGGGCCACAGAAACCGAGTCGGAACCTCTATTATTTTCCAAATTTGAGCCTCGCGCGTGGAAAATAATAGAGGTTTCACTGTAGTTAATAAAAAATAGAAAAATCGGGTTTCGATCATTGGAAAAAATGTAAATGCAATTCTATGATCTCTCCCCATATAAACGTCTTCTTTCATTTTTTCCATATAATTAATATTCAATGAGGTATCAGCATTTGAAGCTAGAGAGAATATGAGTTTTTTCGAAAATAACAGTGTTTTTCTAAGAATGAAAATCGTCGTAAAAATTCCAAATAATTTTTTTTTTTATTTTTTCTTGTGGGGAATGACTTGTCTTGAACATTCCCACAACATACCAAAAAATGGAAAAAATCAAACCCGAAAAGTGAGTGAAATGGCGTGGAATGCCTCATATTTTTCTTACACCACGGGAGTGAAAAACCCACTTGACTCCCTTGCTTTGCCCGGTCCCCCGGTAAACATAGTTCTTCACTTCCTTGGTACATAAAATAGCATACACACTCCGGATGGAGAACTGTCAAGCTCGACAAAAATTTGCCTCCCGAGCGAAGCGAGGTTAACTTCTTCCCTCCCTAGGTATGTAATACACTAATATCAGTATCACTAGGAATAAAAATGGATGAGCAACTTGATTTGTAGATTATAAATTACTGAAAAATTATTCTCCCTATGAAAAAGAAAAAGAAACATATCAAGCATTCCAAGCAGAAGAATTAGAGCGGAAAATTATCAACCTAAAATAGCGGAGTTTTGACAACACTCAATGGAAGCTATTGAAATCTAGAGAATGAGGAGGGCTAACTGAAAGTTTTCTTTATTCCAAAAATTGTAGAGAAGATTGCATAAATTTTATTGTATTTTTCATTACAATCTTAAATTTTTCTTTGAAATTCCTGGTTATCATTACAGATGGTTAATTCGATATCACCAATCATTGTACTTATTTCGTCTAGAACATTCTATTAATATTGTTGACTCATAGCGACGATTCATTATCAATTGTTACTCAATCAACATATATAGGTAGCTTTCAGTAGATTCACTGCCCTCAGAGCACATTCACTGAATGGTTCTGTTCTATATTTTGTAGGAATCCCAGATGGATCTGCAGTAAATCATGAAATATTTAAAAAAATCGTATTCGAGAAAAGTTATTAGCACTATATTTTTTTAAATATTTTGGTTCTTTACCTCTCAATTCACACTCTCCAATTGCTTTTGCATAAGTGATTAGGGCAGCAGTATTGTGTGTATGAGGCTTAATGAAGGAACCATCGTCGTTTACCTATTGTTAAAATGAGAAAAGAAACTGATTGTGACTCGAAAAAAGTAAGTGATTTATCTTCAAATAATATATATTCCATATCAATTCTCACCACTCCAAGCTTCTGGAAAGTACACAGATGAAATGCGTGAATGGCATTTCGTTTATAAATTTGATCTAAAATTTCAGAATAATTTATCAGTGGTTATTTCCATATTGCTTGTTGGAACAAAATGGATAAATGAAAATGATAATTTTTCTTTTTTATTATATTGCTTCCAGACCGATTTTGGTCCATTTGGCATAACAATGGTAATTGACGAGTGAATTTTTTAGATTTACTTACCCGGAAGCGGACAGTCTTCAACCGTAGCTTCGAATAAATCTTCTAAACATTTAACATCACGCGCGATTGCCACGTTGACAATTATTATCAGAACGAAGATACCGAAGAAATCAATGATTCGCAACATCTTGAAGCAGACTCACAGTTATTCTGGCAGGAACTACGATTTTATTACGATATGAACATTTCTGAATTTCCATTGGAATTTATACAGGTGCTATCGTTCGACATACCATAAACTTGAGCAAATATTGACTTTCCATCTTGCTTCAATTCTAAAATAGTTGAAATTATTCCAAAAATTTGTGTTATTCCGATAAAACTGTGGAGATTTCAAATATCTATCTCTACTTCATTACAGAAATTGGAAAAAATAATGGAAAATAAATGAGCCCCTAATTGGATTAAAAATGACTGAATTAATAGTACATTTCTTTAACAAGGAAGAGTTACTCGAGTTACCAATTACGAACTAACAGATTCACTTTGTGAAAATCATTGGTAACATGTATGGTATTGACTTACCTGTTGCCTGTACCATCAAAGAACTCTCCCCAGTCCTCACTTTGAATTACATAAAACCCAGTGGAGAAAGTGGCGTAACAAAGGCGTCTGCGTATCGTTAGAGGCTCCCTCTTTTGTGAAATTTGCCTGGTTTAATCCTGATACACTTTGTCAGTGCAGGTACACGTCTTTTACACGGGGAAAAACGAGTAAAAACTGAAGTAAATGTCAGGGCTGAGGATCCGAGGTTTGCCAATAAGCTGGCTTCACGTGAAAGGACGACCGGTGGTGTGTTTATCGTTTCATCCGTGCACGTGTACCCTCTGCTTCTTTGACCGTGGCTTCAAGATCATTTGGTTTATACTTGGAAAATTGTATCATTTTCAGTAATTCAACGGGAGGAATTACACAGAGAAAATTTTTTTCTTAATTTAAGAATGTGCAGTCACTTAATTTAAGAATGTCCAGGTCACTTAAATTAAGAAAGTAGAGTCACTCGATTTAAGTGAACAAATTCACTTGGTTTAAGTGAATTTTACTTTCTTAAATCAAGAAAGAACAAGTCACTCGATTTAAGTGAGAAAAGTCACTTAATTTAAGTGACTTTTACTTTCTTAAATTAAGAAAGAAAAAGGTACTTGATTTAAGTGAGAAAATTCACTTGATCTAAGTGAGAAAAGTCACTTAATTTAAGTGAGTTTTACTTTTTTAAATTAAGAAAGAAAAAGTCACTTGATTTAAGTGAGAAAAGTCACTTAATTTAAGTGACTTTTACTTTCTTAAATTAAGAAAGAAAAAGGTACTTGATTTAAGTGAGTTTTACTTTCTTAAATCAAGAAAGAAAAAGTCACTTGATTTAAGTGAGAAAAGTCACTTAATTTAAGTGGCTTTTACTTTCTTAAATTAAGAAAGAAAAAATTACTTGATTTAAGTGAGAAAAGTCACTTGATTTAAGTGAGAAAAGTCACTTAATTTGAGTGAATTTTACTTTCTTAAATCAAGAAAGAAAAAGTCACTTGATTCAAGTGAGAAAAGTCTTTCTTAAAAAGTTACTTGATTTAAGTGAGAAAATTCACTTGATCTAAGTGAGAAAAGTCACTTAATTTAAGTGAGTTTTACTTTCTTAAATCAAGAAAGAAAAAGTCACTTGATCCCTCGTGGAAATCGAGTCGTGAGATTCTGTAGAAAAATGACAGACGCTGCAGAATTCTGTAGAAATACATCAAAACTGGCTGACAATTTATGTCAGATTTTGTCAAAAGTCGGTCAGAATCGGACATATATCGATCATATTTGACACTTTCCATCAAAAATTGACAATTTCTATCCGTAAATTGGAACAAGCAGGTCAGATTTCGTCATATTTATTCAGAAAAAAAATGTCATAATTCGACAAATTATCGAAGAATCTGCCATGATCTGTCATAATTCGGGTGTAAATAGGGATGGCAAATTTGTCAAAAAATGTCATAATCTGAAATATTTTTACAGAATCTATCATAAAATATCATATTTTGATGTTTTTTTTTGTATATTAATTGATAAAATAATTTTACTGTGGTGTTTTGAGTTTTGTTGTCAAAATATGAAAATGTTTCACCATCAATCGGGACATCATCATATTTTATTAACCTTTCCCTTAGAAAATTGTATCATAATTTAACACTCCACTAGGGAGGCTATCAGCGGGTATTATTCTTCTAAGCCGTATGAGAAGCACCCACAAGAATAGTGTGAAAAATGCGGTGATTTAGTTGTCTAACACGATCCTTGCACGATCGAATTGTCACAGAAAACTTGCTCGCTGGTTTGAACTTATAACTTCTAAAATGATAGTGGACTTGCGGACTAGTTTTCTATGATGCGAGCTCTAGCGGCGCTTCCAGAACTACCAATTTCACTCATACACATAGCATTATATCACATATTATCATGCTTAGAAGATGACATAATCTGTCATAATTTGACATTATATATTCCATTCTATCACTTTTCATCATGATTCTACATTTTCCAACATGTCTCCAACAATTACTGTTTGTCCGAATATGAAATTATATGACATATTATGATAGAAAATATTTAACGAAATTTGAAATATGCTGACATTATTCCTAATTTTTTCTCATCAATCGTCCAATTCTAACAGTTTATGAAACACCATGAAGTGGTGAAAAATCACAGAGGAAAAAAGGTCATATTATGGCAAAGATTGTCATTTTTCGACATATTTGGACGTTACATGATATGGCAAAAAATGTCATAAAGCGACAATAAAAGTTTGTAATTTCATGTGAATAAATGACATTTTTGGCCATGATGATGACATAAAGAGTCAAATAATGACAATATATGTCATCCAATCGATTTCTCATAATACGACATTCTCCGTCAAAATACGTCATAAAAATTTTGACGAAACTTGAAGAATTATGTCGAATTGTATACTATTCTCTCATTATCTGTAATATTTCTCATTTTATGACATTTTTTGACATCATTTGTCAAAATCTGCCGAAGCGATTTCCACGAGGGATTCAAGTGAGAAAAGTCACTTAATTTAAGTGACCTGCCATTCTTAAATTAAGTAACTGCACATTCTTAAATTAAGAAAACATTTTTCTTTGTGTAATTCACCAGTAGAAGGAAGCATGAACCGAAGCAGTATTATTGAATAATGTTGGTTGCAAGTATTTTCTCGTGGAGAAAAGACAGAGAAATTCAGTAGCGAAACGGCTGAACATAAGTCGATTTTTATTGTCAATAATTTTTGGAAATATCTCAGAGACTCAGTGAGCCTGGAAAATTGTTATTGAAACTTTTTTTGTAGCGCTTAAAATTACGTACAAAAAGGTTTGTATAAAAATTATGTGATATTGCTTAGTTTCCTAGATATTGTTGGATAAAGAATGGCAAAAAAATAGAGTCATTATTTTGTATTTTTTCACTATTGAATTTTTAATGAGTTCCTAAAATGGTCTCCCTAAAAATATGATAATATGAAAATTTTCATTTCCATTATTCTGCGAATATCTTCGGAAAAAGCTTTCTGTGGATCTCATGTTTCTCTACAAAAAAACTTATTGCAAAATTAAAAAAAAAAAACAAAGAACTAATTCAAAATAGAACGATGATCGGTCTTTATAATAATTCAGGAATAAGATGAGTTACAAAACTCGAGAAATTTTCTGTACGATGATTTTTCACGAAATCAAAATTACCGTTCGATCATGCCTTTCACCTATTATTCATGCTTCTTTTTTCTGCTCAATGAAAAAAAATTGTGGTCGAAAGATTTGCGTGATTCAATGGATAAATGAAAGAGTTTAATTGATTAGTCTCTCAAAAATAAATTGAGTAAATTGTGTGCAGCACGTGGATAATGAATGAAATGTTCATGACCTCAGACATAGAATCGATTAATTGCATAAAATTAATGTGACTTTTCTTAACTAATTGTTATGCAATTTTTACGTTCAATCATTCAGAAAATGAAAAAATACATCGGTAATCTTGATGATGATGACTTTCACGAGGTCATCAAATATGACCTTGTGGATTCAATATTTTTTATTTCTTTCACTTCAAGTATAATTGAAAGTTACAAAGAGCAGAGGAAGAAAAAGAGTTCATGCATTTCTTTTCGGAGCAAACTCGATATCCTTGGGTGAACTTTTCACAAATTCTCCTTTGAATTCTCAATAATTTTGTAAAAGAAATAATTCAGGTCGATTATTATAGAGATTAAATTTTGAATAATAATGGAAATTATTGGTTTCAAGTGTGCGAATTTTTTTATTGCAGAAAAAAAGGCAATGAGCGATTTCACCTTGCCTATTATGTGAAAGGTCTTTGACAGAATTATTGGAATTGAATATGTACTTTCGGAGGAAATGTAGCGCGTAGAATTCAGAATAGTTTAACGGTTAATTCAGTTGCAAAGTAGTGAGACAAGATGAGTGAGTTCACGTGAAAATCCAGTTTGTGGAAATATCGTGGAATTTAAGGGAGATTAAGGATTTTTTGTCATTACCTTTTTTGTAGCTCTTATTTCTATTTACAAAAAAGGTAATTAAAAAAATTCCTCAATCCGCCATAGAGTTCGAGGTAATTTACAAAAATTGATCATACGATATTGAATTATTTGGTTTCCCCAAAGTTTTTTGAAAATATGGACCAGTCTGGAGGAGATAAAAATTTCTTCGTGATAACCTTTTTTAAGAAAAGCCCCAAGAAAACCCCATTAGAAATCTAATCGATATTTTCTCTCTCCTCAATCTAAAAAATTCCTCTTATCAAGTGTAAAAGTAAATTTGGGTATGAAAAAAAGCATGTGGTCAATAGGACAGTGTCGGTGCATGCAGGTTCCGCAACTTGCGACAAGGTGGCTTACACTAACAGACTCGAATAAATAGTGAAAGTCCCCCGAAGCCAGTAGATAGGGGATGCCAGCCAGGTGGGGAAGCAGGAGGGACGGGTCCAGTAAGGTATATGAGGGCCTCAGTTCGTGCCTCGAGTGGTACTCTAGCCTCGCTGCCCACTAACACAATTACAGACACACACAAATAAAGTTTAAGATATTATTTTTTATTCAAAAAAATCATCACAATGGGCGCCCTTGAGATGGTACGTATAGTGAATTGAAACAAAAAAAAATATATATTTAATTCTCAAGGTGAATAATAAATAAAAATGTGCGGTACTTCTTTGTACCATTGTGTATGTGTCTAAAGTGATAATCCTTTCTTCATTTGAGTCAATGAATTTAATTATCAAAAAGCGAATTTTATTCCTCGAAAAGTGTTGAGAAAATGTCAAGTGTTCACTTCGATAATTTCAATAAATTTTCACTCAATTTTCACTCGATTTATTGAATAATTATTGCGTAATAGTTAACAAGTAATAGTGAATGTTACAGGCAATTAAAAAGTCCAAAATAATCCGGTTCATGAATTATAATATCGCGTGCGACCCGTCACTTATCTCCACTACTTTCACGTTAAACCAGATTAAATTATTTTTCTCTATTTTGTAATTCAATTATGCATATATTCACTGCGTTGGCGTGGCCATTGACGCGTGATATGAGGAAGTTACTGGTTCAACAGAAAATTCTTTTCATAACGAATTATTAATTAAAGCTCATTTGATTCTGAGATCAGATGGAGAAATGAGATAAAGCAATTTCTGGTTAGTTTTATTCGGAATTTCTTTAAATTTATAGGAGATAGTGGAATTGTGGTGTAATATACTATATCGCACAGGAATTTGGATTAATTTTTCCGGAAGAGAAAATTTTTTTTATGTGAATTTTTTCCAAGCCTCTAATTTTTTTCAATAAAAAATTTAATTAGGAAAAATTTTATATTATATTCAATCCTCGAGATATACAATAAGAACTCATTTGTTGGAGATTTCCAGTTATACAGAACGCTCTCATTGAAATAGAGGGCTACGGGGCAAAATGGGATGAATTTTTTTGTGGGAGGGAGGGGGTGGGAGTATATCTCTACTGTTGCGGACTCCCCTCAAAGTTTTTCATGAAATCCTTCAATTAAAAAAAAAAATCCGGTTCATTTTACTTCGCCGTTTTCTTTTTTTCTTTTCAAAAAAGATTTAATATCAATTTCACTTAAATATTTGAAAAAAAATCAGCGAAAACCAATCCAAATTCAGTACTGATGAATTCGTTACAAAATGAAAGAATTCGATTTTTTTTTAGAAAAACGATTGAGGGCAATCATGCGAATGTTTTATCCTTCACGAATGGTTTTCTGTGACAAAATTATTTCGCAATAATGTCACGTTCAGTGGTTTAAATTTCACCTGCATTAATCCATACTTGCCGATTAAATTTAACAGCTTTTGAAAGTATTCGAATTCGTTCATTTTCATCTTTTATTTGGATTATTGAATTTATGATAGAGCCTGGAAATTCGTAAAACAATTGAAGTTTTAGAGTCAATAAAAATTCAAAATTAACGACGATGATTACCAGAATATGTTGTCCTGTAAAATCAACGCTAGCATCCTATGCTGTGGACATTATCTCCACTCCTTCGGCAGTCATAACGATAACTATTAAATTACTATTATTATACTTTTTGCTGAAGGCTATTCGTGACTTTTATTTCGAAGACTTCACTACACCAAAAATCATAACCACAAGTCCACGGATTACGAGTTTTACCGATGCTCCTCAGACTATTAACACTGGATTATCAACTCCCAGGACTCGTTAAATTATTTAGAAAATTCAATTAATAATATCAGGCAAGTCTCACTGGTATTAATTAAATTTGAAAGCAGAGATGAACAAATTTCAGTTATAACCTTTTCTGCGGAAACAATTAAACCTCGGAAGGAGTCACTGACATTTTAGTAGTGGGGAGCTAAAACGGGATGAATCGAATGCAATTATCTTTGCGATTATTCTCAGTGGAATATCTTGGAAACTAAAGGAGATAGGGTGATCTTGCACTTATCCTTCTCTCAGAAAATTTCAAGAGTTACAAAAAAAGAATTGGTGCAGAATCACACAATCTTGCTCAAATTTCGGGATATTTTCAAAAAAAATAAGCGACAAAAAATAAACTTATTCTCTTTGCTGCCTTATATGATTCAATTTTAATTTCGAGTTTGTGCGAAATCTGACATATTTTTCGTAAATTCAGATGATGACTTGAAGCAACAGATCATTAAAAATACTTCTCGAATAGTGAACATAGTTTTAAAAAATTAATAATGTTTCAGATGGTATTGGCATTGACCGTGACCCTAGCTCTCGGTCAATATCGTCAGGGTTACGAAGATTACGAGACGGAATACGACAACGGTCCACGACCAGCGCATCCAACACCACGTAGTTACGCAAGTGGGACACCCGCATCACAGCGACAGGAGCAGCCAGCAGCAGCAGGAGCGCCAGCTGCACCCAAGCCAACGCCAGTTGCGATATTGAAGCAGATTAATCGTCACAACGAGGATGGCTCTTACACATACGGTTTCGAAGGTGCTGATGGCTCATTCAAAATCGAGACTAAACTAGCTAACGGCGATGTCAAAGGAAAGTACGGATTTGTTGACGATGGTGGAAAAGTGAGGATCGTTGAGTACGGAGCGGATCAGTACGGTTTCCAACCTGCCGGTGAGGGAATAACTGTTGCTCCACCCACTCTGATTGACGAGACAACGAACATAGAGGGTGGACAGAATGGGGATTATCAGGAATACCAAAGTCCCGCACAGCAGCGACCAGCTCCACAGCAGGCACCGGCTCGGCAAGCTCACCGGCAACCTGCACAGCCAGCCCCACCACAGTACCACACAGAGGCCCTTTATCCCACTCAACAACAGGCCCAAGAGCCAGCGCCGTCACGCGGACAAGTTTTCCAACCAGCTCAACAGTCCCAACTGCTCCGGCAACACGCTAACTACGAACCAGCTCCCGCATCCCAGGCTTACAATCAGGGACCCGTTCAGTTCAATCCAGCACCAGTCAGAGAACCAGCAGCAGCGCCACAGGCACGAAGTGCTTCTCAACAAAGTGCCGGGGGCTCTGGCATTCTTGATCAACTCGCTAGGGACTATGCACTGCCTCAGGGCTCATCGCCACCACTTCACGACATCAGTTTTGGATATTATTAAGGATTTTGTAATTTTATTCATTGAGTAATTGTAATTAAATGTTTTCGGTAAATAGTCTTAGGCGGATTTTTTTTGCGGGTGATAATGAATTGTGTTTGTTTTTGCATTTCTTGGTTTCGGTGGGAAGGACGGGAAATAGACTGTATTGTAGCATTTATTAGATCTAATTTCCTGCTCTTTCTGATGAGATTAATGAAATTTTTGAAATCCATTGAATTCATTGTCATGTAGAAGGAAATTTTCCGTTTAAGATTGTAATTACGTGGAAGACAGTTCGTCAGGGTCAAAGTTGTTACTGAGTCAGGCCTCGGGGGCAAGGACGAGGTCAATGTGCATAAATAATAATTGCCTTGAGGGGTGGGTAAATCCTTTCTGGTTAAATTCATCAGTTTATTGAAGCTGTCAGGATCAATGACAGGATGATTTCTTTGTCTCTAAATTGTAATTTTTTTTTAATCAATAAAAAACAGAAATGAACGTGTATGATTGTTTGTATTGATTACTCTCTCATTGATTAACTATCATAAATTCCCATTTATTCATTATATTTTCTTGAAAGAATAATGAATTTATCCTACAATAGATGACGATTACTCAATCATTTATTACTGCATTTTCAATTTATTTCTTTATCCTCGTTTCATTATTTTTAATCCATTGAAATGCTGATCGAATCAACATGTTAGAGGAAAAAAAAACGTTCAAGTATCTACGATAAAAGTTGGGTGTGGTCATTTCCCGGTTTTGTGCTTCGTAACAAACTTTCTAATCGGAAGTGACTTTACGAACGAAAAAAATTATAAAAATAAGGGAAAAAACGGACAACACAGAATATCTGCATGTCTATCTGCACTTCTTATTTCATCGTGAATCACGCCCCGCGGTCGGCTCATATACTCCACCTTTCTGCTCTCCCCTCATGACAATTTGACGAGCCCATAATGTCCATGAATCGACTACTAGTTTTTCCCATGATCCAAATGAAATCACGATGACCTCTTTCATGAGATTTTTTTTATTCAAATGAATTTTTTTTTAGAGCAATTTATGAATTTATGTGACAACGATAAATCGATTCTTGTTCGTTTTATCTCAAAATTCTTTAGGGTAGTTCTGTCATTCCAATTTTTAATCTTTTGTCCATCGATGGGGGGTCCTGTGGAATGGACATGCAAACGGTTTAGCATAGATTTTTTTTTCAATTATTTCAGAAAAGAACTGAGGAAATTTCTAATGAAAAATATTTATAATAATTGATTTTTGAGATTTTTCAAAGAATATTGATGAACTTGCCGAATTTTTTATCAAAATGAGTAGGAGATTTCTTTTCAAAGTGTTCCTTCAAAAATTATGTATTTACTCTGGAACCAATTTAATCAGGAGAAACCGGGGAGAACGGACCTCCGGAGCGAAATGATCAGGAATTTTTTCGGAGCAAAGGACTTGGCAAAAAATCTGAAAAAAATTGGGGACATGCTTCAACATGTTCAAATTGTTGCATAATTTTTAAAAATCGTTTCGGAGAAGCTTTCACTCTGGAAGTTCTGATTTATTTTGGTCACAGGTCCATTTTGTCCTGGTTTTGCCTGGTGTTTCAAGCTCTTTTAATCTCAAAAACGCAATAAGAGCGAAATGAACCAAATTTTTTTTGGAGTAAACGCCTCTCCAAATACATTTCGAAAAAAAAATCTGAAAAAAGGCTCAAGCATGTCTATAGTATTGGGCAATTTTTTCAAATTTTTTCGCAAACACCTTCACTCCGAAAAAACCGGTTCATTTTGCTCTGTGAACGTGTTTGCCCTAGTCTTCCCATCTCAAAAAAACGGATTCTATCATGACAATTTTCAACGAAAATTTCCCGTTCTCTTCAATGCCATTCATATAATTCAAAAATTCCCCCAACTTCATTATCATCCGAATGAAAATTATTCTCACAATTAAAAATTTGCAATTATAATTATTCAATTGTTAATTTTGTTGTCAGTGATGGCATAAATGTATCTTATTGTGCTTTGTTTTTGGTAATTACGTAAGATTTTGATCCAGGCGTTGAAAAGAATGAATAAAAAAAAAAATTCTCATATTACAAATGTTCATTGCGTCACGAACTAGATGACCTCGATTTTATCTCACCTTTTATTTTTTTTTCTTCTCCTTTCGGCACCCAAAAAGACTATGAACCGCTTTACAAATTTAATAGTAGCTCAATTAAATCGCCACGTTAATAATCGTAACTAATTACAAAATAATGATGATTTAAAATGTAATTTGTCAATGTATAAAATTTAATTAAACTCACTCAAGTATTCCGTGAACGTTGAATTTCATCGGCCAGAGATGGCGTCACTATTCAAGTGACTTTTTTTTATATTTTTTTTTCATCCTCACTACGTTTAAAAATGCATCATTACGATGCAATGAAAATATTGCAATCGATGGTAGAATTATTCTGAACGGGTGGTTGGGCCCCAAGACACAGGCGTGTCATAATGGGCCTTTGGGTAACTGGGGAGAAATTACTTCATGCTTGACCTTGTTACATAATATGCAAAAAGGTGCCGGCTAAATTGTGCAGCACTTTCATTCTCGAAATTATGAAAACATGTAACTCTTCATAATTTTATCGAATTTACTTTCATCAAATTCAATGGAAAATAAATGTTTGTCACCAATCAATATGACTGAGAAAATTTCTCATGTTTCCATCGAACAGATCAGAAAAAATCTGCCCCGAAAATTTCAATAATATAATCACTTGTGATCCAGCCTCTTCAGAGTAATTGTATAATTGAGAAATCGTAAGTATCTTCTTGAATATTTCAAAAACTATTAGTTCAAAGTTTATTGCATTATAGTGTTTTCCGGGGTAAAATTTTCCGATCTATCCGAAGAGATTTTTTTCAAAGGCACATCATGTCAATTATCCTCTGAATAACAATTGAGAATAAAAGTGAATTAATTACAAGTTCTCACTCGGCTGAGGTTAATGGAGAATATAAATAATACTGACATGGGATAAAATTTCAAACACAATCAAAAGTCTACACAAGTGAAGTGCACTAGTTTACTTCCTATCAGTCGGAATTAATCAGAAATTCAATGAGTCGTAGGTATTTTAGAAGCGAGTTATTAACGAATAATTGCTCCTCGATGGACTGGAATGATTCTAAACGCACATGTAAGTGCCCTGTACATGATAAACTGAGTGTTTTTATTTTTCATCTTCTTGGCATTCATGGAAACCGCGTCTTAAGGAGCCACAAGAGTGGTTTAGTCATGACCGAGGAGTAATTACATGAAATAAAAACAGGAGCAAAAGGGAAAAAAATACATACACGAGAATTATTGAGCCAACGGATATATAACAAGTTCGAGGATAGGTTTCGTGAAAATAACTTTCCCCTTCGTGTGCATTTCATTGGGCCGTTGAGAGCGGCACGTTTGAATTGGGGAGTGGTACGTTAAATTTACCACGTTATTCACGGTTGAAAAATACTGATCTTGACTAAACTATAATGCTAATTATCAATGAAGAAAAAATAAATTATATGATTTTGTTTTTCCTTTGAAGAAGCATGAAAGTTCCGGTATTTCCGGATATACAGAGATAATTAATATTTTTTTAATTAATTGAAACATTGGAGAAGGCGTAAAAATTTTAATTAAAAATGTTAATCAAATAGCGATGAATGAATTGTAGAGATTTTAATTAAATCTAATAGTGAAATTCGTTGTAGTTATGATGTTCTTAACTAATCTATAGATTCTTTTTTCTATGTCAGAAAAAAAATTTGTGTAGGGTAATGAAATTAATGGATTTTTTTAGGAACTTTTATTCGAAAGTCCGAGGAATTTGAAGCTGAAATAGTATGATATAATTAGTCTTAGACAAAAACGTCTCGAGATAAAAAACGGGAAAAAGTTTTTTTTTATTTCGAAAAATACTGAACTCAAATTGATTGTATTATATAATTTTTCAGCTAAAATTTCGCAATTCGTCCGGTTGATTTTTTTCACAATTGATGAACTTTGTTAATTCAGAAAATTAAAAAAAAAACAGTCTGACCAGTCACGGGCTATTACTACGCATCACTGTATGATCGTATCATTCGACTGATCACTTGTGCGCATCTTCATCATGAATACGTATCTACACATACATTAGTCAGCTAAACTCGTAAAACACGTCTTTAACTTCACAATGAAAGTGACTCCTTCCAAAGATATCGTGATTTTCACTTACGATACAAGTAGTTGACGATCAGTCAAGTTTATGTTCATACTAGGTCAATGATGAATTTTAGTTATGAATAAAAAGTAAAAATTGAATTTTCTACTATAATCAATTACAAATGTAAAATTAGAAAATAAATGTATAATATTAAACAAGTAATACCACATGATTGCAATTGCCATACATTAGTGTTAGATGAATGACTAAAATTATAATTTTCAATGACTTTGTGGTTTTTAAAATTTCTCACTTGTAAAATTAGTTTGTACATTCCAAATGTTGAGTGAGGAAAATTTCACTCATACAAATTATTTTTTTCACCTCAATTTGCAATTAATGGATAAAATCTTGGGTACTGGGCAAAAAAAAAAAAGAACTTGTTCAGTTCATTTTGAGACATATTAGAATCATTTAAATTGAAATTGTTTCGAATCTGTTTTGTTAAGGGCGTTTTGTTTTTCGATCTTTGGGTTCATGAAAACGCCTACGTCTCATTCTCACGGTCCTAGTGGATTGACTTGTTGTTCTTTCTGCCCAACATCCGCCTTCGATATCATGTAAAATGAATGATTGAATACTCTATTCTTTCGATAAAGAAAAAAAGGGAAGAAAATCATGGAATTTCTTCACTGATTTTCAATATCTCTGGATCATTGGAAGTAGTGCAAATTTCTACCCCAAAAAATATTATAATACATTTTTGATTTTTCTCCGACCGTTATATTAATTTTCTCAAATAATTTCGGCTGTTTCGGTCATTGCACAAATGAATAAAAAAAAAAATTTTTCTTTGAAAACAAAATTTAAAAATTGTATGAAATACACCAACGTTTCGGCCAGCTATGTGCGGCCCTCATCAGGGTGTTTACTTTATTTTAAATTATCTGGAATGATTTTATAAACTTATTATTATAAAGATTTAAAATTTTTTCAATATATATTAATTATGTATTATAATACAATCGATTTTAGTCCGATTATTTCCATGATAAGTTTTTTTTTTAATTTATTCTCATTTTTACTTTTTTATCTCAAAAAGTATTGCTACAAAAACAATTATATTATAGTGCTTTCCTGCACAGAATTTCTCCCTTTTTTCAATAAAATTATTTTTTTTTCGGAAATTTCTCAATTCCATTATCCCAAATTCAATGTAAACAAAGATAATCCTGTTTCTCGATTAGTCAGCGTTATTTTTTTCACGAGATTATGCACAGAGATAATTAATATCTTTCAATCATTTTAATAATTGATTCACAGAGATAAAGCTACGAGGGGCCCATTTGGTAATTTTTCATTTTTTTTTTTGTTTTTTCGATTTGGTAATTGCTTGAGGGGCTTGTGTTCATTGCTCACTAACAATGCTCTCATTTTTTTTTCTCTCCTCTTTTATTTCTTGTTTTATCCCTCTTGAATAGTCGCTTGGGTTATAAACATAGACACGTACCACACGTAAACCGATGAATATATACAAGGAGGCCCCCGTCATCCCAGGTGGCTGTCTCTCTCCTTCCCCACTATTGTACCAAAAGTGTCCGGTGTAGGTTATAAAGCAACGTTGTGCCAAGTATCCCGCTGCACTCACTCAGTGAAACTCTACCAAGGAACTCTTTCTGCTACGTCATCTTTACTACCTTGTTATATTGCGTGCAACATGAGATTTATTATTTTGGTATGTTTTTTTTATTATTATTATTATATTTTGCAAGTGGTAAGATAAGTTCATTTCGTTACGTTGCCGGTTTTTTCGGGCATCATATCTCGAAAGCGAGAGGAAGTAAGGGAATTTTTGTTGAGACCTTTTGTATAGAGCAAAGTGAGAGCTACAAAAAAGGTTTCATGAAAAAATTTCCTATCTTTTTTCGTTTCCGAGATATTTGATTGAAACTGATGGTTCAATTCACTCTGGCTTATCGCTTCATTCCAGTTTTTTGGAGACATGCTAGAATCTAAGGGAATTATCTACAAATATTTTTGATGTAATGGTTCTATTTCATGGAAATTGATCTACTTTTTTTTTGCCTAATATCAATAGAAAGCTTTTACTAATTTTTTTTTGCTATTTTCAAAAAACATAATCAACAACAAATTTATTCAATTTTTTTTTTTGCACAATCTCCCCAAATTATTCATTCATAATTCATCAAAAAATTGTCCCACATCTGTCCGTAATAACATGCTTTGACAGCCGAATATGTATGAGTACCACGAAGGTGAAAGCAATAAAAGCAAAAACTGTTTTTGGTCATCAGTCATTAATATTTCGGTCGTCTGCTTGAAAAAAGAAAAACAATTTCGTAATATTTGCTCGTGTTTCAAAATAGATTGAGTTGGAAAAATTAAACAAAAAAATAAGATCAAGTACTAGAGATGGTAAAAGAAAGTGACGATAAATTTGGTAAGGTTTGAAGGAATAGAATATGTAACACACGTAGCGGTCAACTTGGATGCTAGAAACTTCCGAAGGAAAGTCACACGCGATTAGATTTCATTTGAAAACTATTAACAGACTTTTTTCCTCTTTCCTTTTTATTTCTTTCATGTGAAATCGTTTTTTTTTTTTTTTTTTTAATTTTTTTTTTACAATATCGTGACTTTTAATAATTTTCATAATTTATCAGTGACATGGAGACGTTTATTTTTCGTTTCTTCGGGTGATCAATGACGGTGAAATCTTGGGCACCAAACGCGAATTGCGAAAGCGAGCCTAATGGGAACGCATGACAAAGCTCGAGACAGAGGCTCCTTTTATGAATAGCTTTTTTTCTCTAATTTTTCCTGATTAAAGTGATTGACTTTTAGTATACAGAAATTTCTACTCTGTGAATTAATTAATTAATCATTGCAAATTTTTTAATGCTCACGATAAAACAAATTTTTTTTTTCTAAAAAAAAAGAAGATAATTCAGGAAATAAATGAAAAATTAAAATTCATGAATTATTTACGGTGACTCTACAATTAATTGCTCTCAATTTGTGCGGTAGTTATTCTACTTTCATTCCTGGACAAAGGAGGAAACTATTAAATTTCAAAAAAACTTGAAAAAAAAAGGAGGCAAAATGACGACTATTACATCGTCTAGGTTTACAGCTCTGCTGAAAATTACGAGAGAGTCATGGCTCATTTTCTCCCTAAATAGTCGTAAAAATATTACCATAAAATCTAACAAAAAATCTGTGCCAAAGACAAAAGGAGCATTCATCTCGTTCTTCAATTACCATAAACAATATTATTTTATTTTATGAAAATTTTTTATATTCAATTATTCATCACTTATTGAATAATTTAATGATTATAATTAACTGAGTATCATAAAAAAAAAATGTGAGGGTTACGTAAACTCATGTGATAGATACTTGAACCCCTTGGAACTTCGATACGGTATACCGCATGCTGGTTAATTGATACGTCTCTTCCTCTTTCTCATGTTCTTGGATTTTCAAAAGCGTCATCCTATCTTTCAATATCGATTTGTCACCTATTTTTCCTGTATCGGAAAAAAAACATTATTGCTAGAGTTATTTGATTGGACTCTTACAAATCGCCATCACAGATTTTTAACTTGGAAAATAAATCGTTTGTTTTTTATTTTTTCATGAATTTTTATTCGATTCATTTTAATGGTAAAGTGGAGAAATGAGATTTTTCCCTTTTTACGTATTTTGTTTTTCACTTTTTATGGAGAAATTTTTGTGAGCACTTTATTTTTGGAGGAGATACAACTGCGAAGGTCACAACAAAAATTTCACTATTTCAATTAGTAATTTCACTACTTTAATTTATCGATTGAAGGAATAAAAATTAGAAGAGAATGTTTTCCCTTGAATATCGAGATAATTTCAGTAGTAGAGAGGTAATACAGAATAGGTCTGTTTTTTTTTCAATACTTTTCTAAAAAAATTTTAAAACTTCTCCATTAGTTTTTGAGATATTTTTAAAAATTGTTGGAAGAAAAAAATGATTCATCTCGTGTTACCTCTTTACTACTGATTTGAATTTTATTCAATTTATTTCCGTTGTTCAGAGGGAAAATGGCACGAATCCCCAATTGCTATAGAATATTCCAGAATTCCCCGTCTTTTAAATTCAGCTTAAAATTCTGTCATTTTGTTTTTTTTTTTAACAATATTTTGAAAAATAGCAAGATAGTGAAACTTTCATAAACATCTTGTTTGTAGCTGTTCTAATTTCCCAAAGAAGGATTCAACAAGAATTGCATTATCTCGCTTAGTTTCCCTGATATTCGCTAATCAATTATCACTTAATTGAGTCGACTTGTCTTGCTATCTTTTTACTACTGAATTCTTGTCAAGACCTTTTTCGTAGTTCTGTCCTTTCCAAATGAAAAAAATACCACTAAAAAATTCCTTCTTCTCCAAGAAATCTTCTAGAGCCCCTGAAAAATCTAAATAACATAATCACAACCAACAATCTCTTGAATAATCATCATCAACCGGACATTTCACCTGAATTTTGTCATTGCCCCATGTCGCAACTGTGTAGAAAACCCCGGCTTGTACTCTGCGTACGCGCACGAGCCCTCGTCCGCACGTGAATGACAATGACTATTGCATTGTCCTCAAAACTGCGATCTTTTCCCCTGTGTCCAACAAAGAATCGCTCTTCCCACGATAATAACACACTCCAAAGGCTTTACATCTACATGTAAACATTCTACCAATAATCAATAATTATTGCAAAATGATAAAATCATTTTCATCAATGAAACAAGTTAGAAAATATTAGCAATTGATTCATCAAGATGTAACAGTAAGTCTCGCACATTCACTCATCCGGTTTCTTAACTTCTCTCTGAACCAAAGCCTTAATTACGTACTCTCACAGTTCAGATCGCATGCGGTAGTAAAAAAAAAACACGTGGCTTTCCGCATTTTTTTTACAGAAAAAAAAAATCCATTTCTAACTTTTATTTTTTTTTAATTCCACGATGTTTGTAACGTGGAAATATCAACGGTTCTAATGTTTGTCATCAACATTTTTTGTATGTAGAAAAACCGGTAGTGTTCGAAAGAATGCTTGAAATTAGATTGTATAATGAATTAAAATTGCATTAATGAGTGCTTTGAAAAATTCGATGAAGGCTAATTGAAAATTAAAAAATAGAGAAAAGTAAATAAACGTATGATTAAAGGTATATGGTTTTCGAGGCCATTGACCCTGGGGGAGGGGATTACATTCAATTGCGGTGGCACTTTGCTGTACTCGTGCCAGAAAGTTAAATTTCTATTCTTCCCACGCATCATAACTGGCGATATGTCGATAGAGAAAAAGCGCACGCGTCCAATTTACCTCTTTCTTTCTCTACATTTAGCTCTACTTGTGTATATATATATAATGATTTTTTATTTTGTGCTGGTTACTGTGGTACACTGTGATTCAAGATTGTAGTAGTTTTCACTTTCATTTTTGCCGTCCTTGGAATCGCGGAAGTGACCCATATAAAAAACGATATTAAATTTGAATGAGAAAATCCAAATTCCTTTTTTCATTGAAAAGACCTGGAAATTTGGGGAGAAGTGATATGTAACACAAGCCCTGAGGACTCAATGATTTTCGAGATAATGCGAAAATAAAAAATACAAAATTATTATTTTTTTCTTACAATATCTCAGAAAATATGGATTTCCTCCTTCCAGAAATTCATGGCCTTCGTGATCGTGCAAAACTGAAAAAAATAAAATCAATTGATAATTTTATACAAAAAAAATAGATAGTGACACGCGCAATTTACCATGAGTCTGTGTATCAAACGTAAAATCTACTTACCTTCCCTTTCTCTGGAAAGTCCGGAACGAGTTGAAAACTCGGCCACTAAAGGCGTGGTGTGTATCTGAACACAGTGTGCACTTCTATAGTTGTGGTAAAAAGTTCGTTATTTCTATTTTTTTTTCGCCTATAGAATTGAACACTGTATGAATACATATAGAGAACATATATCTGTACATATAGAAACAGCAGTACTCACTGTATTTGTGTGTATTTGTGTGACTGGCATGCCCGAACGCGAGTGATTACGGCTGCCTCGGTTTACCGTCACGATTTTCCCCCGGACCTCCTTGCCTCGAGAATGAAAAAAAGAGAGAAAAAATTGGAAACAAACTATATTCCAAGTTAGAGAGTCATTAGCTCCGTGCAAATCCTTTCTCAAAAATTTCCAACTTGCATTAATGCCTTGTATTTCCTCCTTTGTTATTTTCTTCTGAAACAATTTAGAAAAAAAATAATGAATTTAACAAGTGAAAGAGGAAAGAAAATAGAAAACGAAATGAGTGAAATTCACACCTTTTTTTTTTTTTTTAACTCTCAAACTTGACTCTGCTCATTGTTATCAATGACCTTGGGAATGTCTCATCATTGAAATAAAATTTGTTTCACCTCACAAGTTAATTATCCCACTTGGATTTAATTTAATGTGTCATTGCACTTCCGGTTTAGCTTTCACCACGTCTACACACTATCTAATTATCATTTTAAACAAAAGAACTTAATATATTATTCATTGCAAATTTTTTTCTATTTTCTTGAATTTTTCTTCTTTTTTTTTTTCGTCCTCTCAACATTTATTTCCACTCACAATCGATTATGTATTTTCATTCTGAATGTAAATTGAATGTGAGGGGGATTAAAAAAAAACCGGTTTAATTTGTTAAAAGGAAGGGCTACGGAAAGTATTGACGTAATTTATGGTCTCAAGGACGTCTTACATTCACAAATGGTAAAAATTAGAGAAGGTGGATCACGAAGGCGTAAATTGTGAAAAAAATTTACATTTTAGGGGATAATGAATTTGATGGATTTCCATTTTTGTTCAATTTCATTGATAAATTATTGGTTAAATTATGATGTAATACTCCTCTCAGAGCCATTAATTCACGAGATAATAAAAGAATTATTGAGTGATTTTTCAAATTTCCCGCTCTTTCCTATGCAGATGACATTCGAAAATTCCATCAACTTCATTGTCACTGAAAAGGATGAAATTTTCAGGAAAAAAAAGTAGCAAAACTTTCTTTCGCAAAGTACTCCAATTTAAAAGGGTCTTACGAAGTTTTTTAAGGGCGTGGTTTTTAAGCATTACTTTTGCCGTGAACGGTTCAAGGAGAGCGGGCACAAGTTACGACGGTCTCAATCTGAATCTCACGCTAGGTCGCACAACTCCAACACAGAAAGAAAGAGTAAGAGAGAGAATGAAAAACCTGGGCCTCGCCCCGGATTCGGGTCACATATATAAAATCACTGTTGTTACGTAATATTACACAAATGCCGAGCGTTCTCACCGGTATTGCTCCTTCATTTGGTTCGACTGAGACCTCGTCATTAGCCCGGAAGTTAAACATATCTATCAGAATATTCAAATTAGAGCAAAAAAATTCATTTGAATTATTAAAAAAAATAGGAAGAGAATATTTCGAGGAAAATCTCGTTATTTCCTCATTAATTTATTAAGAATTTATTAATATATGTTGATTGAATGATTTCAAGCGGAACCGACAGCTCTACATTCCACAATTTTTTTTTTTTCCTTTTTTTTCTAACTCTCTCGTGACGACTCTCATTTTCACTCGTGTAATGAAAATAAAATTACTTTCATCATCGTAGAACTTCCTTGTAGACCATATAAAATGCAGACACGTGGTCAACCGGTTATTGGTGACTGAAGAGTCGACGTTACATTTATTCAACTCATTGAATTACGCATTATTTATTTTACACTTGTTAATTTTTTTTTTCTTTTTTTATCTATACAAAGTCTATGTGGTTTTTCACGTTGATTGGTTACGGAGAAATGGAGAAATAAAGAGAATTAAAGAATGTAGAATAATAAAAATGTCTTCCACGCGCATCTGATGTAGTGGTTGCAATATCGGCTTTTGGTTCTCACGGTGTAAGGCGCCTTTGAGAGTAAATGTGTCATGTTTTTCTTTCTCTGGAGTATGTGTGTGTGTATAGTGCATTGGCAAACTGTGAAGTAACACCTTGTTAAAGATCACTTTTTCCATGCTTTCTTGGGTATTTTATTCTATGTTTTTTCCCTACTCAATTTGATTGTTTTGGTGATGAAGTAGAGCACTTAGAGAACTGTTTTACTGCAATATCTTGGGATCTAAAGGAGATGTGTGATTTTTTTCTGTAGTAATTTCAGTCGTTTTAATGTGTAAAATGATAGCTATGACGAAGGTTATAAAGGAAATCAGTAGCGAAGAAATAAAATAGTATAAGTCTATTTTTTCTTGCTGGTCATTCATGACGAATATCTTGGAAATCAAGCGAAATAGTGTAATTTCTGCTGATTTTATTATGGAGCATTGCAAAGAGCTATAAAGAAGGTCTATAAAAATTTCACCATCGCACTTTATTTCCAAGATATTTCCAAAAAGTTATTGAAAAAGATAGAAATTTATCAATTTTGCTTGGTCATTATTGAATTAATAAGTTCAAGTGAGAGAATTGTGTAAGAGAAATAAACAATCAGTGATCAATCTCTCTCTTCGAGTTTCCAGAACACGAAATCACAACGATTACGTGTAATATGTGTTCAAATAACTCTACTTTATTATGATAAAATTTCAAAAATACTCATCACAAGTGAAATTGAATCTCACTTTCCCCAATTTTCTGATAACTAAAATTCTCACCTGGTTTCTCTTTCAGGCATGCCTATTGGCATTGAGCACAGCGAGACGAGTCCAGATTCGTCCGCGCGTGACAGAGCCACAGGTCTACTACGAGGATGAGGATGGCCAGGCCGAGGATGAATATTCACCAGAGATTTACCAGCCACGTCCACGTGCTCTTCCTTCTCCCCGTTCCAAGGACACCCTTAATCCTTCAAAAGCCCCACCCGTCCAAACAATTCGTAATTACAACAAAGTCAATGACGATGGGTCATTTACATTTGGCTATGAAGCAGCTGATGGTTCATTCAAAGAGGAAACCCGAGGAACTGACTGTGTGGTGAGAGGAAAATACGGATACGTTGATCCTGACGGTAACAAGAGAGAATTCACTTACGTATCCGGCAATCCATGCGATCCAAATGCACCGAAGGAAGACGACGACGAGTTACCCACAAAAGAAGAAGAAGATCTTCCTGGTCCAGCAAATTATCCATCAGTTCGTCCACGACCAATCCAAAATTATCCACGAACAACGACTGCAAGACCACCAACAACCATATTCTCAACGGAATACGCCCTTCAAGACGACGAAGCGAGCCAAGAACTCGAGGAAGAAGAGCCAAAAGTTTTGATAAGACCAACGACCTATCGCACCCGACCACGTCCAAACTATCTGCAAGTCCAACCAATTCAAGGAGAATCCCTCTATTCCGCAACCCCAACCGCAGCAACAACCCCAGCTACTTCAGCATCTCCCTATCACCACTCGACTCAAGCACCGCGCTATCAGAGCTTGGCAAGTCCCCATCCACTTCGTCATAATCCAACTCCATCTTACCAAGCCCTCGAGAGTAGCAGTACTCCCCGTTCGATAACCCGCGAACGACCCCAATCCGTAGCCATAACCCCAAGACCTCATTTAGCCCAAGTAGCAGCACAATACGTATCCCCAACTAGCACTGAACGTCCTGGTGTTGTTTATGCAACACAACGAAGCACAACGGCAAGCCCACCTGCACCATCGCCCAATGATATTCATCTGAATTTTGCTGCTGAACTCGAGCGTTACGTTAACACAGTCCCAGTTACCAATCGTCCATCTCAGAAAGGACAAATCGTTAAGTCCGAGCCGATTTATCAATCCGAATTGGTTTACGATCCCTCAAGCGGTCAGTACAACACACAACTTTATCAAAGTTTACCTCAGACAATTGGTGATTTTCGTTTGAATCACAAACTTCAACCTTATGTAGCTCAGTCCCAATCACTCATAGGCCTCCAGCAGTTGCAGCCAGTACAGCAGGCGTCTAGGCCCGCACCCTCCAGGCAACAGCAGCCACAGGAAGCTATTTATCGTCAACAACAGTCAGAGCAGTTGCTGCAGTCACAGCAGCTCTATGCACAGCAACAGAGGCGCCAGCAGCAGCCACCAGCACAGCAGAAATATGCGCTTCTTCAGCCGCAGAGAGAACAGCAGTACTATTATGCCGTTGCTCCACCTTCAAGGGGCTCCAGTCAGTCATTATCAGTTGGACAAATTGATCAATTCTTACGCGGTAGTACTGCCGGTTTTTAATTGACTTTTTTCAGGTTTTTTTTACTTTTTGAAATTTTTTTTTTTTTGAATTTATTGTAAATTAAGACAGTGGTTGGGTAGAGGAAAATTCAGATTTTTTGGAATTATGGAGTTGGAGGATTTTTAAGAGTTTATTAGAGGAAATGGAAAATTTTCACGAAATTTTCAAAAGAAAATAATTCAGTTGGACTATGAATATTTCGAAAATTTTTCAAGAAAAATGAATTGGATTACGTTATTTTCTTTTTTTAATGAAATTAATGAAACTTCGGGAATCCAACTTTATTTGTTCCAAGAAAAGGGAATTTTTTTTTTTGAGTGAATTGTTTTTTCAAGTGTTGAATAATTTTTTTCCATGATGATACTCTATTTTAAAAAAGTTGCCAAAATATTCATATCGAGTAGATGTTTTTTTTTCATAATTGAATTGCAATTTAAAATGGCATCAATTGCTAGAGATTAATATTGTTAATCGACGGATTGTGATTACGTCGACGTATCCGTCCTACACATGAAAATGACAAATGTCGACACGTTGTATTTGTACATATTACATTTATTATTTTTATCTAGAATTTAATTATTGAAATATTATCATTTTATTTCACTCATTCAGAGTCAATTAATTACCGGTGATTCTTCACTTCCCTAATGAATTGTGAATTTTTTTTTTTTTTCACCCTTTGTATGTATGACCAATGAAGAAATAAAGTACTCTTTCATTCTCCTCAATTAATCCTTCTGCGAATAATTGAGTCGCTGATAACAGATATTGTAAAAGAATAAATAAACTGAGTTTTTTTGGGGGAGTTGATGAAGTTGATGGAATTTTCAATTTTCTTCAGCTTCAGCAAGACAAAAGGGGAATTTTTGCTAGCTAAAAACACAATTATTTTTTAATTAATCAGAGACTGGGGGTGAAACGAACCTGCAAGTAATTATGGACTAAAATTTTTTTCAAGATGAAGGTTTTTAAGAAAAAAATAGAAAAAAACGGTAGACATGCCCGAGCATTTCCAAAAATTTTCAGATTTTCTCATAAAGACATTCATTTTGAAAAAAAATCGAGTTCATTCTGTTTCTGTCTCTTCTACCGAAGAATTATCGCAGAATGTATATTCTAATAGAAGGGTTTGATGTGGAACTTCTCTAATAATTCTATTGAGAAGCTGAGGAAATTTTCGATTCATATAATACTATGTTGAAATTAACTCTTCAGTAGATTTTTTTTACATAGATTATTCATAATTCTACCGAAATACAATATGTTGTTTTTCTCTTAATGTCCATTTCAATCCCACTCTCCTAATTCTTCTCATTTTCTCAATATCTAGTTGAAATTTTGTCTTCGAAATCGTGTAAATTCTGATTTTTTTTTATGAATTGATTCCAAGCAAACAACACGAACAGAAGCCTATCAATTTTATTCAAACAAGACTTGTTGAATTTCGAAGAAAAAAACTACTGTCAGCATCGTAACAACTGTTCAAATATTCTATAAATACAAATTTATTCTGAAATTCCAAAATATTCTCGAATAATGAAAAATTCCAAGAACTTAGAATTTTTTCATAAATAATAGACTTTTCAAAAAAAACTTGAAAATTAATTTTTGTTCTGTCTTGTTCATTGAAAATGTTTTCAGCATCCGCATGAAATCCTTGGAAAAGCTTCATATTGGAGGGTAACGGAATTCTAGATAAAAGAAGTATTGCATCCTAGACACCTTGCACTAGTTCAAACTCTTTTATTATCAAAATGGGGTAAACTCGGGGAAATGGACCTATGGATCAAGATGATTCTGGATTTCCTTTTAGAGTGAAGGATTTTCCCTATTTTTCCGAAAAAATTCACCAACAATGTCCACATATTGGAGCATTTTCTCAAATTCCTTCAAATTCTTTCAAGGCCTTCACTTTGAAAAGATTCCAAGATCGGATTGCAACAAGAATCCATTTTGCCCCACTTTCATATATTAATGAGTATCTATTGAAAAATTGGAAATTAATTAGAAAAATTCAACACATACAAGGTCTTCCGTTAGCCCCGAAACCATTTCATTCGACTGTCCATTTCCCCTACTTTCTAAGATACTAATTACATTTGTTAATGATTGATGGCTCTATTCCTCACCTACACTGATAGAATTTTTCGAACTGTGGAACTAAAAATATATAGCAGGAAAGACCTTGACTATGAAATATATTAACAGCAAACAAATTTTTATCAAGTACAGCTATCAGATAGTACACATAACTATAATTTAGCTATTTTAGCTATAATTCTAGGTGCGATTATCGATTTGGAATAGTTAGTTTTCACTTTTGAGGAATAGTCATGCTAATAGGAAAAAATCCCCTCAGTGTAAATCAGTTTCTGCAAAGAAAATGACTACGAAAAAATCACCTCTGGTTCAGGACTTCTGAGATGTTATAAAAAAGGAGACGTGTCAAAGTACAATTTTTTCACTTTTCTCTTCTTCTATACTGTAATGTATATGAAACCTAATATTATACGTAGTCCAATATAAATCCAGCTTTAATCAGGAAGCTACGTTCCCCCATTCGTCTCTTCCCGATTGCCATTTTTCCTTCACGACTCACGGTGTTAACAAGTGGAAAAATCAAGATCCAATAAAGCATTAATTATATTAAAGAAACTTGGCCGTAATTATTATCAATCCATTCTTATTGGTACTCTAAATCTCAGATACAACATATACTTGCCAAATCTTTTTCCAACATTCCTCCAACGAAGATTAGTGAGTGGCGTCATCTATGCCGGCGTTTTTCCCTCGGGAACTAAGGTACTCGAATGATAAATCAAACGGGAAAGTCTTCCATTCATGAAGAGAAATAAAATCGAAATTCCAATTCATTCGCCTCCTATCTCTAACTTTATTTCAGAACTCTTTTATTTTTATGATAAACTGTAGATAAAAATTTATGAAAAAATAAAACGAAAGTATAAATTGTAATCACGAAAGTGTACTCAAAAAATATTGCGAAAATATCGAGTTCTGGTTAACGATTTTCGTGACAGCGAAGATTCTCGAAAGTTTGAAAATTACAAGAACTTGGGAAAATAATAATTTATCACTGAGTTACTAGTGCGAGTGAGAGTCAATGAAAGTAAAACACAGGTGCATATGTACCTTCAGATACTTCGTTTTGAATACTAATTGTTTGACTCAGTAGATGTTTCTTTCCTTCTCTTTTCATTTTAACAAAGTGAATGACAATGTTGATGCAATTGTAGCACATTTGAAAAACATGTGAATTCCTCAAACATATCCGGTGATTGAACTGAAATTTTTTTTTTCACATTTTAATGCCGCATAATCGAACTCATATTATAGACTTCCGTTCACTGACAGAAAGAACGTGAATTAAGTATTTAACTCCACAATGTTGAAGAGTGAAAGTGAAAAATGAATCACGTTCTGGATTGAAAATTTAATTGATTTAATTTCTTTTAGAAATCAACACTTTGTAGGAAAATATGTAATTCAGATGTGAACTAATGAAATGAGATGAATTAATTTCAACTCCTAAAGTTCCTTCAAAATATACCAATAATCGTGAGAAATCGATAAAATTTTGTGATTTTTTTTTTTTAAGGCCATTGAAATCAAAGAGAAGATTATTATAAAATTTAAGTTGCCCCATGCAGATTTTGAGTAACATACTTTTACTTGAAAAACATTTTGTGGTTGAGTGCACTTGGGGTTACAAAAAGGGCTATTATAAAGATTTCTCCATCACTTGTAGATTTCGAGATAAAACAAAAACACAATCAATTAAGTTTACATAAAAATGAATTATTTGATAATATCTTGACATCTGAGGGAGATAGAGATACACCGAAATGACTATTGCTATTACTATTGAAGAATATTCAGTGGGCGAGAGGATTTGTCAATGTCTTCTTCTAATGATGTTTTGAAATTATCTCGGAAACAAAGCGAAATAGCGCAGTTTTTGATATTATGCTTTTTTCAGAGAATTTCAAGAGCTACAAAAACGGATACAGTCAATGGCCCAATTAATGCCACTTTTCATACATTTTCGTGATTATTCAACTTATTCGAATTCTCAACTCTAAGTAATTGATTGTGGCTAGAAAAAAATTCTGAGGACACCGGACAATCAAAATATCCGATATTTCTCTACTAGATATATTTCTAAAATTAATTCGTTGAATGCGACCAGTGTGTTCAGCAAAATAAAGCCCTGAAGCTCTTCATGTGGAGTTAGAGTGCCTCATCAGTTCAATGTGTGATATTGGCAAAATTTAAGTATTTAATGAATCGAAAATTGTATTGATTGTTAGCAAAATCATTGAACTTTCATACAAATTTACGAATAATTTACAAATAACGACCAGTGATGGAAATTAATTGATGGCAATTATTGGGACTCTCTATGGCAGAAATCGGGCCATGGTGGCATGAATCGGGCCATACGCAAAATATTTTCAAAAATATAAATTAAATAATTTTTATCATTAATTCAAGAAAATAATTAATGTAAATGATAGTCCAGACCCTAAATACTTTCGAGGAAACATCGAATTTGAATTTATGATAAGATATAATTTTTCTATGAAAGATATGTGGCAGAATAGGTCTCTTGGTGGCATTAATTGGGTCATTGACGGTGATTCTTTCAATTTTGTAACGATTCACTACTCTCATAAATGATACCAACCATTTAAGACGATTGTAAAAGTGAAAAATAAAATACAAAGATTTGTTTTAAAACCTGAAAAATTGTGGAAAGAATGTTAGAAAAATTGACATTGGAAAAATTGTTCATGATCTTTATTATTATTTATTCAGACGGATAAATGAATATTAACGCTCTGAAGAAGTCTGTACAAAGCATACGAAATTTTGGTGCACTTTTAAGAAATTAAAAATTTTTGAATTAGAACATTTTTTTTAGAGTGACGATTAAAGCCTGTTTTTCCTTAATAATAAAGGAAGATTATGTTAAAATAATGTTATGTCTATGAATTTCCGAGCCATTCTCAAGAAATGATTGGAAGGAAAAATTAACTTTTCCTCAATCTCTTCGATGTCGACATAATTCGATTAACGGCGAACTAGATTTTGTTTTTCAGGGAAAAATTTGGCAAACTTCACGGAAAATTTGAAAAAATCACACATCAATATTTGTGTATTGAACCATTTTCCCAATTTTTTCAGATTTTTTCGTGTAAATCTCCACTCCGAGAACAATTCTAATTAATCCTTTCAATCTGTCATGAATTATTCGAAATTGTGAATATTTGTGCCACCTTGAAATGCAGAAAAATCTATACATTCCGAGATAATCTCCTAAAAGTTCATCTAAAAATAAAACAAATTCATCTTATTTCACCACTCTACTGTCTCAATCAAGCCACTGTCCCTGAAAAATGTGAGGGAAAAAAAATGTAATGAATTAATATTTAACTTCCTCAGATACCTGTGGTTCTTGCGGTGACAGTAATTCCACTTGTTAACAGTGAAAACTCAACTAAAATCGTCAACGTCTCCCTAACTCCACAAATTCTCTACAAACTATCCACCACTCACAGAAACTAATGCATCTCCCACTTCTATTCATTCTTTTCGGCACTTTGACAATTACTATATAACAAATCCATTACTGAATACATATTGCGCAATAAAAATTAAAGTGAGAAAGAAGAATAAACGAACGTGGAGAATTTCATTTTCGTTTCCGGAATGTCTTCATTAAAAGAAATTTCCCACATGACCATAATGGAGTTTTGACAATTGAAGAGAGTAAAGAAAAAAAAAAATTATGTCTACCCAATATTTAATTCCATGTCAACACACAAACGAGAGAACAGCCAATGCGAATTTCTTCAATTCCACCTTCTCTCTTTGAGCTAAAAATAAAAGGAGAAAATGAAATTTAAAAAAAAAAATACGTAATTAATCATGAAGAATTCTACAACAGATTGCGAATAGTGTTGTATATGCTGGCGACTGAAACAATGGGGCCATGTGAGTATTTGTTTGGATTTTTTTCTTTTTAGCTCAAGAACATCGAGAGCAAGTGATGATTGTGGCAGTGGGCGGTGGGGATAAGTAAATAGGAAACAATCGTTTGGTAGTTCTCATGGGAAGAATGTTGGTCATTTTCACGTGTATTATAGTAGGCGCGCCACGTTCATCTCGTCGTGTATGCTCTATTATTACAATTAAAGAGACTTGTACAGTCTGTGCAGGAGAATTTTTCATCTCAGATTCCGAGCAATTTTTTCTGGCGTTACAATGTAAAAACAAATTTTTTTAATTTTTTTAATTTTTTAAAATTTTTTTATACTTATTTAACGTCGTCATCTTTTCGCTAAGATTATGCCAATCAACGATGGAGGTTCATGTAAATAATTTTTACAGTGGTGCTTGTATCATTCGACAGAGACTAGGATTTGAACCCGGGTCTACGAGTTGGCAATCCGACACTCTACTGAACGAGCCACCGTTCACCTCTTTTTTTTTTTTTTTTAATTAAGATACTTCTGTAGACACTTCTAAAACACTTTGGCAACGATGCTGTGAGTGGAGGGCAGTTTTCAAGATGATTTCTTATTAAAAAAACTTTTTTTTCCAACTGATATCTTACACAGAGAAAAATGCTTTCTTAATTTAAGAATGTGCAGGTCACTTAAATTAAGAAAAAAAAGTGACTTGATTTAAGTGAGGACACTCACTTGATTTAAGTGAGTTTTACTTCTTTAAATTAAGAAAGAAAGTCACTTGATTTAAGTTAGAAAAGTTACTTAATTTAAGTGACTTGTACTTTCTTAAATTAAGAAAGAAAAAGTTACTTGATTTAAGTGAGAAAAGTCACTTGACTTAAGTGAGAAAAGTCACTTAATTTAAGTGAGTTTTACTTTCTTAAATTAAGAAAGAAAAAGTCACTTAATTTAAGTGAGAAAAGTCCCTTAATTTAAGTGACCTCCCATTCTTGAATTAAGTGACTGCACATTCTTAAATTAAGAAAAAAATTTTCTCTGTGTAGATAATAGTTGAATCAAATGGCTATTCTCGGTCTGATGCGATAATGAAATGAAGAAATGAAAAAACTCTATGAATATCTTGTCCCGACGTTTCGATTCCTGTCTGAAATCCTCTTCAGGGGATATCAATATATTTTATCTAGAAACTATTACAATTTACTATATGATTTACAAATTGATTTTATAACTGATATCTTAAATGAAGATACTTGTTTTTAAAATTTAGGAAATAATGAACAGTCTTGTATGCATTGACATTTCAAACCAATTGTTTGAAAATATTAATTAATATTTTTTTCATTAAAAAATGGAAACGATTGATGAAGAAAATTAGAAAATCGATGCTTCTGTTATTTCACGAAGAAAATCATAATTATTGTGAAACGATGAATTTGAAAATTTTTCATCTACTGGGTCTTTCTGTTATCCCTCAAGAAAGCTAAGTGAGTAGAGGAAAAATGATGGAAAATTGATGGAACTGAATAAAATGGACCGAGAAAAACATGAATCTCGAATAAATTTTTTGGGGGAAGAATTTACTTGAGATGTTTTCTACTGGTTTATGCTGATGCGATATGGATCTGGTGTTGAATTGGATATTAAATTCACATTTGAGGATTTGTTGTGACAGATGAATAACCACACGAGGAGCGAATTTAGAGAGATTCACGTGATGTAAGGAAAGAGAGATAGAATTAAATGAGAAAAGGATAATGCAAGTGATGTCATATTTCTCGGCTTTCTCGTGTCTCTGTTGCTTTCTGACGCTTAAATAATATTTAGTACTGGTGAGGTAAAACAGGATAAGCCGCTTTTTCGAGAATATCTCGGAATCCAAGCGGGATGGTGCGCTTTCCTCCCAATACTTTTTCATGGAGAATTTTGAGAGTAATAAATAAAAAATTAGGGCAGAATCGCGAAAGAAAACAATTTATCCAGTTTCGCCTCCTCGTTACTAAATTATTTAGAGTGGGATGAATTCTGGCCATTATGTCTATTCTTTGATTCAATTTTTTTTCCAATTTCGATGGAGTTGAGCTCAATTTTATGACTCACGTATAAATATACATTTCGAGATCATGTGTTTTGAAGCATCTCTAAATCTACACTGTTGAAAATTTCTGTCTGAATTTTCCGTGCAAAATCACTGAAATTTTAAACAAGTTATATCTCTACTGAAATTCCAGATAATTACGTCATTGAAAAATGGACAAATCATCGGTTTTCAAATAATTTCACGCCTGAATATCAATGAAATTTGTAAATTTCAGTTCAATTGTTCCTTGGAAATTTAGAAAAAATAGGAAAAATTCAAGAAAAAATGGAAAATTCAAGTCATTTTAATTCTGAATATTCATGTTCAGTTGAAAATTCAAGTGAGTTGTAGAATTTTCATCTCAATTCTACTTAAAACTCATAGATTCCTCTGAATTTTTTCGAAAGCTCATAGATTTCATAAGCATTGTCCCATTAAAAAACATTCAGTACCACGTTTATTAAAATTTTCAGCGAATTTCCTATGAAATTTCAATTTTTTTCTAACAGTGTAGGTGAGGATTTTTTTCGTTGATTACCTCTTTTTTTGAGAAAAGTTAGAGTTACATAGAAAGCTCCCCATCCTAAAAACTGATGATAAAGTGAAAAATTAATATCATCTTCAGATGATGTTTATCCAAATATTTTATGATTCAAAAGAGATAAAAAAAACCGTTTATATGTTTTCATCGCCGAAAAAACAGTCCTCATCTCCGGCAGATTCCAAGATATTGTGGAAAAACCCAACGTAAAACGAGTTAATTTCCTTTTAACGTATGAAAAAAGGAAAAAAAATTCAGATGAAAATATGCAATAGTTGATATTCGATAGATAAAAAAAGATCGATTTCCTTTTTTTATGCAACTTATTCTGTTGAATTTTTCCCTACAAAAATTCCTCAGAATGAATTTTTTCATTACTCCCTTCTTTTTTGTTTTGTCTATCCCTACGAAGTCTTAGGAAAACACTTGAAAAATTCATGCCCATCAATTTCCTTAAAATGCATCTCATTAATAGAAAAAATCGAATTGTTTTTTTTCCTTTAGTATATTATTCATGGAAAATATTTGAAAGACGCCCAAGGGGTTAATTCTTCCTAGAATCAAGAGGAACATCCAATAGGATTCCATACCGAATGCGTTGAGATTTTTTTTCCAATTTTTTCATCCATCCATCCACTTCACTACTGAATGCCATTGCAGTGACTGTACTCCCAAGATTCTCTCAATATCGCACATGAGCGAGGCGTGCTGAAGCCCAGATTCCAAAATGTCCCACAATTAGCCCGTAAATTTCCTCCTTTCGCGAAAAAATTCGAGTCCTCGCGTTTCAAAAGAAAAGAAAAAAACATTGAACGTTTGCATTGAAACGAGAAAAATTTAGTTTATCGATGCTGATGAATAATGTATTCGAAAGACAGAGGAAATTGCGTTATGTAATAATTGTCCTGAGTATAATGTGAGATTGTGGAGATCCTTTAGGGAGGTAATGTCTCTTACTCCTTTGTAAATCCACAATAACACTGTGTATTGCACACTATGGGAACTATTGTTACACATTTTACAGTACCTCCACTGTTTTTTTTCTCTTTTCTATGTTTCTACTTACATATTTTTTCGAGCGACGTTTTTCAAACTCCCACGTGACTTTCACTTGTCCCCCATAGCTCTTCTGATATCCTCGTCATTTTTCCATTTTTTTTCTGATTATAATTGAAGTCCAGTAAAAGAGGTGAGATAAGATGCACCGAGTCATCATTTTCCCTCTGACAAATCTTCCGGGGTGAAAAACACAGTGGAGGCATGAAATTCGACGAAATGTTGAAGAAAAAGAATCAAAATCCTCTTCAGTGATCATTAGGCATCTCATTAGTCCGCAATCTGGATCGGCGGGGTGTTTTTGAAGCGCACATCAAGGCTGTTCGTCATTTCATGCAAAAGAGCGGAATGGAAAAAAAAAAAATTAAATAAGTGATGGAAGGAGGGAGCTGAGTAGTGTAAAAAGAGAAGGGATGTGGGCTTGGAGGATTCTATTGTGTCACTCTATATATAACGGCGTGTTAACACCCCACGCGGTATTGTCAACATTCACCGCATGTGCGGGTAACATGGTTTCCAGTTGTAAGGTACACCTGAAGAGTACTCTTCTATTCTTTTTTCCCCGTTTTTCTCATTTTTTTTTTTTTTTGCATTTTGTTTCCTCCCTTTTTTTTACAACCCCCGGTGCTGTGACAGTGCATGTTGACCTGATTTCTCGTGCAAAAATGGATAATAGGAGAAAATCGTAATTAAATGATTTTTGTGGTTGATGAATTTGTTTTTTTTTTCTGTTTTGTTTGTTTCAAGATGACGCCATGGCTGATGGCAATCTTCTGCCTGGTTACAGCAGGCTGTCTCAATGTCACGGATCAACAAACATCAGAGTCCACGCAGACTGAGCAAGTTGCTATACTCAAACAGATACGGAAAGTTAATGATGATGGATCTTATACGTTTGGTTATGAGGCAGGGGATGGATCTTTCAAGGTGAGTAATCGATTGGGTGTAGTGGGGCAAAGTGGATGGTTATTTGAAATCAGAGGGAGATCATGACTTATCGGTGATAATTCAGTAGCGAAGGGGTGAAACAGGATAAGTCTATTTTTTTGTGATTTTTTTCTTGTGAGAATATTTCAGAAAATAAGCGAAATAAAATCATTTTGCATCAATCTTTTTCGGTAATTCTTGAAACTCTTTACCGAAAAAGATTCGGAAGATATAACGCTATCTCGCTTTGTTTTCGAGGTATAATCCATTGAGAGTGATCACAAAGATTAGTCAAGCTATCCTGTTTTACCTCTTCACTAATGAATTATTTTGTGGGGAAAAGTCAAAACTTTATTCGATTTTCTTTGTTACTGACGAGGGTTTGGTTTTGTGGCTCATGTCATTATCAGGAATAACATGAGGATTTTATCAAAGGTTTTGGCTTTTAACACATATCTCTGCTTCTAGAGCGTAGCATGTTAGCTCTCATTTGAAGTGAAAGGTGAGACCATCTGAAACTAATTTTCATTGAGAATGGAAATTGTCAAAAAAATCTGGCAGAATGATTTTTATAAAATCAGTTGCTTTTCCTACATTTTTCTTTCTAAAAGTCAGTATAATTCGAATAAAATGACTGGAGAATGATCTCATCTTTGGTTCAGAAGTGAAATTATAACTGTACAATATTAGAATCAGAGATATTTGCAAAAAACTGAAAATTGAAGAAATGAACGAAAAAATCGAGTGTCATCTACATAATTATCAATAGCAATTTTTCTTCTTCAATCGCACTATTTTCAAAATTACCTCCCAAAACGTTGTCGTTGAACTATCCATTTTGCCCTATGTTCTAATACGGGGTAGTTGTCTATAAAAAAAAAGCAAGAGTTTAGCTCTGTGATTAGAAAAAAATAGAAAAAATGTATTAGGTCGAGACCCGCGACGTACTTGGCAACGTCAAAGGTACATTTGGTTTTGTCGACGCTAATGGCGAAATAAAGAGGGTCACCTACTCATCGTCAAACGGGACGGGCTTTAAAGCAACAACGCTATCGCCATTGCAGGAACAATTGTCAGTCGTCCAGAGTATACCACGTGCAAACAGAAGCTCAAGTACACGTAAACCAACAGTTGTCTATGCAACATCAACCGAATCATCGTCATCAACATCAAAACCGTCTGTGGTCCAATCAATTCCAAGGACCCGAAAAACCACTACAACACCAAGTACAACAACGTCAAGCACAACTGAATCACCGAGACCAGTTTACGGACATTATGTGAAGACGATGAAAAATCGACAGAGATACTTCATTAACGGTCAGCAGCGGCCGTCTTCAATAGCAGTTGAGGAAGACACCAGTGACGAAGACTCTCAAATAAATCGTCCAAGTACCGACGAGAAAATCGCCAATTATCGTCGAATCCTCTTCGCCAAACGTCCAATTGATCACACGTTACGACCAATAACTGAGGAATTCGAGGAGAAAGAAGAAGAACCAAAAGCTAGCAGTGGAAATGCCCTCAGAAGACAACTGCATGAAGACACAACAAAAGCAGAGGTCCACGAAGTCCATGAAGCTACTGACGAGCATTCAGACGTCTATGGTGGAGCTCTATCCACAACGAGACCCTTGTTCACAACAAGCAGTCCTCCAAAAATCCTGCACCGTATCAGATCGGACAGACCAAAGATGCTCTATCAGGTGACTCCACCTCCACAGGAGGATGTCGGACCAGCTCGTTTCGACAACGTCAAGTACGAGACGACAAGAGCCTACGAGAGTGATACCAAGATAAATGAAGAGAGGGAAACAACTCCGCTCATCTTCCGACCAGCATCTTCAAGACTTCCGGAGAAGGATTACGCTAGACAGACAACCGAATCAGTCTACGTTCGTCAGCAACCCGAACAGATCCTGCGGGACATTTCATCAGGGCTCTTGGTCCAGCAGGAAGACGAAGCTTATCGTCCGTTGCCAATCGGCAGAATCCTCTACAGACCTCATCCAAGACCTCCAGTCTATCCAACGACGACTGATTCTAGTGTTCAGTTCCTAACGGAGAACCCAATGCCAGAACCTGAACATCCCCGAATCCTGAACCCAAATTACATCAGACCGAGACCATATGCCAGAGTTCCTTATGAGCCAGAACCAAGACCACGACCAGTCCTGCGACCAATGACACCAATGGACGACAGAGAATACAGTGACTATCCCTACAGAAACATAGCACTTCCTCCAGAGCCACCGAATCCCATTGCTCCTCCACTGAGCAGACGGGACTTCCAGATCCTCTTGCGACGATTATTGATAAGCCAGTATGGTCCACAGGCATTGACCTATCCAAGGACTTATTTGGAGGACGCTCTTTACGATCAGACTCCTTACCCGACGTACCAAACAGCATACCAAGTTCCTGCACGACAGTCCCTGATCTACGATGCTCCTAACAGATACGGCGATCGTGTACCTCTCCGTCCACTTTCTCGACCAACAGATCCTGGACTTTACCAAACTTCACGATATCCCGAAGACTATCAGGACTCACGGTACATGAAACGAGTATACCGACAGAAATTCTATAATCCCGAAATACCCGAGGAGCCGGAAAATGATGGCGATGAGATTCTCCCACCGCCAATCAGAGAAGCTCTTCTCCTTCGAATGCTCCAATTGGCGATTAACAATGAGCGGCCAATGACCGCAGCTTCCGGAATGTCAAGTACAACATCAGCGGCAAATTCAATCTACAGAAAAACCGGTCCAGTTAGGAGTGTACAAATAATTACAGATGATACGGATGAAAAAGAGATGCGGAAAAAAATGTAGATGAAGAATTTGGTTATCTGGTCTTCGTGATCAACAATGTATTTCGCGGAAATTTATAGTTTCGTACGATTAAATGGTGAAAATGTAAGGAATAAAAAAATGAAATCATTGTTTTCACATTGCTATGAGAAAAATTGTAGAATCCATATTATTTTGAATAATGCGTTCAGATAATTTCACTGTGTGGGAGAATAATTATTGGAATTCTCCTTGATCCAATCGTATTTATAGAATTATTCAGATTAATCATTCAAGGTTGGCTTTACTCACACCGATGACGCATTTACTCTACTTTTTTTTTCCTCTTTTATTAAATTATAATTAATAAATTATGCTCGAATCGTGGGAAATATTATTGACCTTGTCAAAAAAAAGAAACTGAGGAAAATGAGAATTTTAATAATGTATTGAAAATCAATTTTTCATTCTGTAAATATATTATTATGTAAAACTTAGTGTAATAATTAAATAAAAAAATAAAAGATGGAAAAAAGTAAATAATTTTTTTTTTTTTGTGATTCAATGAAATAGATAAGACGAGAAAATAAAACTGGAATTCTCACATTAATTTCATAAGACTTGACGTGAATAGAATTACAATGTCTCAGTTGGTTGTATGTAATTAGCAATTGCACGGTTGCAACACGCGCCAAGTGCGTTGTACTCTCGAGTGTCTCTACTTTGGCAGAGAGGGAATTGGGAGTAAAGAAGTAAAACGAAACGACACATCATGGGATCCTGGCGCACGTCATTTCCACGCATCGTTGAATCTCTGGTCTCAATTCCATAATTTTTCTTTCCTCTCTCTATTTATGTCTTTTTCATTTCGTTTTTCTCACTGTTCCCATGGGCACTCCACCCACAAATGTATAGTGCGAATTCTACGCAACTTGTCGCTTTTTTAATTGCTGCATCAAAGAATGAAAGTAACTTTCCATTAATAAATTTTGTCTTTTTGACATAAATTGCGAATAAAATGAGAGAAATTCACGAGTAATTTTTGTGGGATAGAAAAAGAGCTGTAGAAGATGTCTCTTTTATTCCGAGAAATCGATATTTTTCGTGTTCTTTCGTAGCTCTCCTTTTTTTTCTACAAAAATATCTATATTTCGTTCAAAACAATAAAAAAAAAAAAATTTCTTTATTATATATAATATATATATATATTTATATGATGCCAGTATAATTGTGGGAAAAATCGACTTTTATCGTATCGCCATTTTTTTGATTTCTCTTCCAAAAAAAAAGCTCAATGATACGTATCATGATAGTGACTGATTGCCTCCTGTAACATGCAAATTGTAGGACTTTTGTTTACAATATGAGGACACTTGTCACGATGCTGTTAATCCAACAACTTTCAACTACATTGTGATTACCTAATTGTAACTCGCAACAAAAGAGATACATGTGAATTTCTTTTTACACTTATTACAATGAGTATGAGGAAAAAGGAAATGCTTTGGAGGTAGAAAAAAAATTGCTGCCGGGTGATGGTACATATTAACTTTCGTTGACAGCGTTAATGGCTTTCGTGACTTTTTTTTCCTCTTTTTTTTGTCGTTACATGGAAAAATTTTCTCTCGAGCGATAATGAAGTTCTGATTTTTCACGAAATTTAGTAATGCCATCAAAGAGCCGAGAAACTGGATGGCAAACTCATATAATATCATTCGTTTTAGACTGAAAGTTTTGGAGATAATGATTAAATTTAATAACTCAAAAAAAATTTCTTCGATGTCTCGAAAGTTACATTTTTATAAAAATGATTTTGTAAAGTTTTCACTATAAAAAATTGGAAAGAACGTAAGAATTAATCATCAATATTTATTTCAATAGTTTCTTCATAGTCTTAACTTGGCAATAATACTAATAATAATAAAATATTTGATAATTAACGTACTTAAATAATTAAACTGTCTTATCAACTCAAGGTTCACTCGAATAAACGTATAAATTGGCGATAGTGTCTGAAACACTTTTATATACTCTTTCACGTTCATTTCCATTCAAGCCGTAAATTATATAATTTATTCTAAATATATGAATCATTTGTTTGATTCTTTAACCCATCAACACTCTCACCATGAGAATTTCTCTCACGCAACAATATTCAACTTATAGAATATCGCTGCAATGCAAGTGAGATACTAAAAAACACGAGAGTGCTGAAGGATTAATTGTTTCAATCAATAGAAAATGCGAAAATTCACACGGTTGTGTTCAGAAATGCAATTGATAAAATTGGAATATTTTACACTTGAATGCTTCCTGGCGTATTATTAAATAACAACATCAAGTGTTTATTTATCAATTATCTTCAAAATTGAACATATATTATAGAAACCGTTCTCTAATTATCCATGAATGAGAGAGGGAATACTTTTCCGTGAGGAATTATTGAAATTGTGCATAGAGCAGTGAATCGAGATAAGTCTATCTGATTTTAAATTTTTGCAGAGACCTTTAATGCTCAGAAAAAAAAGCGGTGGAAAAGGTGTATACGACAATTTCACTATCTCGTTTATTTTCCGAAATATTTCAGGAAATTAAATGACTCGCCTTATCATCAAATGGATTTTCACGAAATATTTTACAACCCAAGGGAATTGTCTGAAATTTCATAATTGCTTTTTTCGTTGAGAATAGAAAAAAAGTAGAGAAAAAAAATCGTTACAAAATTTTCTTCATCTCACTTGATTTCTGAAATATTACACAAAAACCAATGAAAAGGTGCAATTGCATTATCTCCTCCCACTACTAAACCGCTGAAATTGATGAATGATGGTTAATTGCCTGGTGAATTATTGACAGATACTGCTGAGAGTTTCGAATGAATTGATGATGAACGTGGTACATCTTTAATGCTCTCAACATCTTCAACATCATAAAGATTAAATGGCTCTGTTTGTACAGCAACATCCTCGTAATCCAGTTCAAGGGCGTCCTGCTCGTAAATAACATCATGACTACGTGGTCTTGCTACTGATGGTATCCATGGCTGTGGTACGCCTTTTCCTAGTGCAAGAAATACTGCCGCAGTTATTAGTAAAACCAGTGATGCGACACCAAATACTAAACGCCAAGAGCCAGCGATCTATGACGAGTGGAAGTACAAACAACGACATTATTTCTTTTCTTTATTATTTATCAAGGATAAAATTGATGGACTTTTCAATTTTCGATGATTTTATTGGAAAGACGGAAAATTTGAGTGGGCGAATTATTTAATCTGAGAACTATTGATCCAACGAAAATTCCGTTACATCATTTTCAACCCCAAATTTTTCGGTCTTTCCAACAAAATAGAAAATATTTAAGAAATCCTTCGATTTTTTTTCGAATTCAGTAGTAAGTGGGTAAAACAAGATAACTCTATTTCTTTGACATTAAGATTGCAAAAATGCTTTAAGGACATTTTCTATAGTCCTCTATAGTCCAGAAATAGTGGTAAAAACTGTAAAATATTGATATAAGTCTCAAGCAAATATTTTTTGAAATAATTCAAAAAAGTTGTCGAATTTACTGAATTTAATTAATTTAAACAGATTTTCTAGTTGAATTGATCAAATACCGTGAATTTAACCGCTTCTTAAATTATTTAAAAAAAATATTTTTGCTAAAGATCAACAGCATCAATATTTTAATAGTTTTTATCACTTTCTTTCCTCAGTGTATGGAAATAAGATGATTCCGTCTGAATTCCCAGATATTTGCAAAACGGATGCCAAAAAAATAAACTTATCTTGTTTCACCTCTCCACAACTGAACTGGGGATCTCAATTAGCGTTTCATCCTCACCGAACCATGAAGTGCCTGTGTGACGAAATAATTGGCAGCAAGAAGACCAGCCGCGCCCAGTGTTGAGCACAGTGCACATGCCGCTGCTGCACAAGAGGGTGACTCCTCTGGTGCAAGGTCAGCAATCGCGGCCAATGCACCGGCCGGTGCAGTGCCTGAGACTAATAGGGCGGCTATTCCCAGCCAGGCTGCACCCAGTGCCTGACAGCCTGCATAACCGGCGACAAATAGCAGTGCCGCTGGTATAAAGTGCGCTGGGAAATATGAATCAATGAATTAGTCATTGCTTCAATTATCTGATTGTAGAATTGCATCAGTTAATTTTACATTGTCATTGATTTTTTTAGAATATCTTGGCAATTATGGGAAAGCTTTTGTATGAAACACTTTTCTATTGTAAAAAATGAGAGCTAGGAGAAAGAGTCATTATAGGAATCGCTCTATGTCTCTCAGATTTAAAGATATTAACGAACGAAAAATTCGTTCAACTTAGTTGAGGAAAATAACATAAATCAGGCATTTTTAGAAGAGAGTTTGTGAGAATTTAAAATGAATGATGTAGAAATTAAGTTGATCGACTAAGGAAAGAGGAATTGATACGAAAATGAATAATCAGAAATCAAACTATTATTTGTATACTCTATGAGTCGATTATAAAAGGCAGTGAGACGCCCCACTCTTCCTCTTTCTCTCTTCGACCAGCAAAAAGATAAGTACACTGATTTCTATGGGTACCCAATTTTAAAATGGCATCTTGGACCCTTTTCCTATAAGATTAGCCAAAAATTAAAGAGTAAAATAACAGTGATACATAAATTTGAGAGAAAGTAGCTTATTTCTTTTATATTATTCGAATTTTTTCTTGTTGTAATTATCATTAAGTCAATCGCTATTTTTACGAGAGAAATATTTCCTTTATATTTCAAATACTATCTTTTCATTTGACGACAATTATGTATAAAATTGAACGAGCATTGAAAAATGTTATTATACTACTTGATTGAATTTTTAATTATTTTTTGTATTATTTTCTCACTCAATACTTTTATTGAAAATATTATATTTGACTCGAATACTTGGTGCAAAACGTTTATTTCTTTATTTATTTGCCTTTTAGTCATCAAATTTTATCAAATTATCATTAATGTTATTGACATAAAATATTTGGATATTTTGTTGGCTATAATGATTTGAGGAATTATTTTGCTAAACAACCATTCTCCTATAAATATAAAAAAAAATTTATTACAAGTTCCATCAATTTTTGAAATTAAAAACTTGGAAATTTTTGAAAAATTCAGAGATGGATCAGTTTTTTATCTTTGACCTTGGATAAGAATTTTCTCAAATTTAAAACATAATATCGGAGGAATTCAAGAAGATTCTGAGAAAAACTGTGGAATTTACACGCCTGAAGTGTCGAAATTCTAATTTAACATTTATGATAAATTCCCATATCAGAAGTTTCTTTAATTAATCATGAAAATTAAATGTGCTTAGTCACCTGTGTATACCACTAATTTTCTGGCAGTAGTTGTAGATACTATTTTCGCTTCTCTCACGTGGTCCACGAGCAGTCCGCACGTGAGGGCCGCCAGGAAGTGTCCGATATGTGGCAGAGTAGTGAGCACTGAGTCCTGTCAATACCAGAGAGCATATCTTATTTTTCTTGTATTAAAGCATTACAAAATAATAAAAATCTCATTTTTGCAAATTACTCTCGGTAATGGAATTTCGAGTTAATGTAGTTAATTTTTTTTGCTGATAAAAAAATTTATCTGAAAAAAAATCCAGGCAGAATAGAGTTTCGATATTGTAAAATACCAATGAATTTTTGAAATTCCATTTTCAATCGAAAACCAAAAAAAAAAAATTCATTTTCAATCTCTCGGAAAGTATCAGAAGTGAATTATTAATATTATAAAATTTTCAAACGAAATTTTCCGCTGTTTTTTATGATATAGACAAAATTCGTAAAATTCATTAACTTTGTTATCTAAAGAAAGTAATTTTCCAAAAAAATTAATCATGAGACTAGTGATATAAACCCTGTATTTTTGGAAACAATGAGAAATTGTGGCCAACTCACATTAGCAGTTGAGAAACCATAAATCAGCTTGAGATACTTCGTCATTCCTAGTGACAATGTTGCATCGCCCCACTGATTGCCCATTGTGGCAACTGCTGAAGCCCAAACTGGTACGGAACGTAACAATTTTCCCCACGGTATCACAGCAGCCTGAAAATCATTTCAATAAAAAATTTGATTTTTTTTATAGCTTCAATTGATGTCAATACTCCTGTAGACTCTTGCTATGTATTAGGATATTGAATTTTTCCGATAAAACCTAATTTTTTTGCATTCCAATCCGCATGCTAACGAAGAAAAGATGCGAATCAATCTGTCTGAGGATTTCGGGTGAATTCCATTGAAAACATTTACAAAGAGAATAGATTTAGAAAAATGGAAAAAAAATAATAGAATTATTTGATTCTGGAAAAAAAATAATTATTCAATCCTTACGTTTGTATCATGTTGATATGATTTCGGGGTATCTTTGACGAAATGTACGAATGTAAAGTACCAACAGAGTGCTATCAGGACGAGACCGTAGCAGAGAGAGTCTCTCCCAAAGGATCGAACCACTGCAGTGCCTATCCATCCAGTCAAACAGTACCCGACACTAACCGCTACGAAAAGAGAATTAGAAGATAATTAAGAAAGATTTTTTTTTGTAAGTTGGCTAAGTGAATTGCCTTCAATCATTAATTTTCCCAAAATATCCCCAAACGTATAGAATATAGAGAAACTTCCATTGAAATTTTTCTTATAGAAAAAAATGAGATCAGCGAAGAAAGTAAAGGAAAAAATTTCATAATTTTTTTAAGATTCTAAGACATTTCAGATAAATTGATTCTGTTGTAACATCACTCTTCTGGTTTGATAAAAATATCTTCTCCACCAAGAAGAATAAAGAGATTCTATAATAGCCATTATGGGGGCACTCTCCTTCCTCTCCAGATGAGTTTATCACAAAAAATTGCCTACTTCCATTACTTGCGGAGGTATTCCGTGAAAACTAATCAAAAAGGCAAATTCATTCAACTCCTTCTACTGCAGTACTGATAAAAATAATAGGGGAGGGTGGGGCAAAATGGACATCGGGGGTAAAATGGACACATCTAAATTTTTTGGCAAATATTATGGAAAACTCTTGAAATTAAGGGAAATATTGGCGGTAGATTGTTTTTGACGATTTCATTGGAAAGCTGAGGAAATTTTAGATGGGAAACAAGTGCCGGAATTAATTTTTTGGAGTTTTTGGCGATTTTGACTTTTTTGAGCTTTTTAGAGGGGTAAAAGCCTTGCTTTTTTGAAAATTTTCAGTTTTTTGAGAATATCTTTGGTTCTATCTGTCGTAGCGCAAAAATTCCGACGGGAGGTGAAAGGTGAGATCATTTGCCATCGATTTATAGGGTTTTAAATTCAAAAATATCGATTTTTAAGGTATTTATGGACATTTCTGTGAAGCAATTTTGTGAAACAGTTTTTGGCCTATAACTATTCCAAAAATTGACATTTTTGAATTCAAAACCCTATAATTCGATGGAAAATGAGCTCACCTTTCATTTGAGACCAACCCCAAATCGCTACGACCAATAGAACCACAGATATTTAAAAAAAACTGAACATTTGAAAAAAATGAAAGGCAGATCTACCCTTCAAAAACGCCAAAAAATATAGATTTTCAAAAAAATCGAAAAAAATACAAATGACACTGATTTTTCAGCTAAAATTTCCTCAGCTTTTCAATAGAATGATCAAAAAAAATCAATCTCTAACCATTTCATTATAGTGTCCATTTTGCCCCACTCTCCCCTATTTAAAAAAATTAATAATTAACTCTACCTGCATAACAACTGAAATACCAACTCCTATGATTACTCTTAAACCAAGTCATGGCGAACATGTGAGCAGCTGGCATTGTTGCGCCCTAAAATGTCAATGAGAACAATTTAGTAGTGAACTATCAAAAAATGATGATTCCGAGAATTTCGTGAAGTTTGTTCTTGCAATTATCACCAGAAACTTTGGGCTTAGTAGAAGTTTCCATGAAACTTTTTTTAATGGAAAATTTCATTGCTTACAAAAAAAGTTTTTTCATAAATTCTCCTAATGCCAATAGTTTCTACATATATAGCTAGACAAATACAGAAAAAACTACGTTTATGACTCACAGAATCATCCACAATTTCCACTTTTCCACTGAGCTCAAATTGAAAAAACGATTCTCAGTTGATTGATTAATTTGTTGGTTTATTTGACATTAACTCACAGTGCATAGTCCTTGAAATAGCCGCAGTGCGACATGAGACGGCCCTTTCCAGGCAGCTGGAACAAGAAGTGATGCTAAACAAGCACTCAGAACGGCCCTAGAGAAGACGACTGATGGTCCAGATCGTCCCCAAACAAGACTGCCTCCAAGAATCGGTCCAGCAACCTGTCCCCAGAGGAATGCCTCACGCATGTTCGATTCGGTACGTTCAGCTGGTAGCATCTAAAGACATTGGCAAATTATAGTCGAATTCCTCTATATTTGACTAGTCCATTCTAGAGCATTCTCTATATTTGACTTTTTTTTGGTTATCACCACATCACACTCATGTTTCATATTATATGCCGCGTAGGTCCACGCAACTCGATGTGCAATAAACATAGGTATACTTTGAAAATTTGAATAGAACCGCCTCAATGTTTTTTTTTAATTGGTCGTTTTGGTGGTCACAAAAAATAGTAGTGAGAGACGAGATAGTTGAAGATATAATATAAATGCGCCAAACATAGAAGAATATACTGATTTAGTAGCAAAAGGGTATAACAGGATAAATTTTTTATAAATATCTCGGATATTTAGCGAGATAGAACAATCTCACCCCAATCATTTTTTTTGTAGCTTTTGAAATTTTCTACAAAAAAACTCAGGATAAAAAAGGCATATCTGCATTAGTTTCCGAAATATTCTCAAAAAAACATGCGCGAAACGAAATGGACTTATTTTATTTTACTTCTTCACTGTTGAATTGATTAATTATCTAATTAATTAATTTAAGAGCGAAAAAAGGAAGATCATTTGATTTTCAACGAACAATTGTTATGAAATATCTCAAAATCTGATGAAGATAAGTAAACTTCTGTAGAACCCTTTTTTTGTGACATTTTTCCTTCTCTACATGAAAGGTCTTGACGAAAGAAATTCTCTATTTTCATTAGATTTCAAAATAATTCAAGAGAATGAGTGCATTTGCAAGATAATGTAAATGGACTGAATTTTCACATCAGTATTTTCGAAATTTCTCCAAATCTGTGGGGAATATAAGAATTTTCATGATGACTTTTTTTTAAGCTCTAATTTTTCTTGACAGGGGGATCTTCACAATAATTTCTCCAATCTCCAACAGGTCCTGAAACCACGAAACCTTCCTAAACCATGAAAACCTTTACGCAGAGAAAAATGCTTTCTTAATTTAAGTGAGAAAACTCACTTGATTCAAGTGAGTTTTACTTCCTTAAATTAAGTGAGAAAAAGTCACTTTATTTAAGTGAGAAAACTCACTTGATTTAAGTGAGTTTTACTTTCTTAAATTAAGAAAGAAAAAATCACTTGATTTAAGTGAAAACTCACTTTATTCAAGTAATTTTCGTTTTTTTTTATTTCAAAACTAAACTTCCTTAACTTAATACACAAAAGTGACTCCATTCAAATGAATCAACTGATTTTTTCTCACTCAATTTAAAAAAATAAAACTCACTTGAGTCAAGTGAGTTTTCTCACTTAATTTAAGAAAGTAAAACTCACTTGAATCAAGTGAGTTTTCTCACTTAAATTAAGAAAACACTTTTCTCTGTGTAGATATTCATCTTCTATTTACCTCAAATGATATGATTTGAACGTCCTCAGTGCGATTTCTCCTGCTGATATTGACCAGCATGTCACAGTGCCACGAAGTGTCAATGATAGCATGATTATCCACAAGATTAGCTAGTAATGCCACTGATGAACTGACTTCAACTGCACCACACAGAGCAAAACCAACTGCCACTAAACCAGCGACAATGTGACGTGCTCTGACTGCAGCTGTAAAATTAATTTTATCTCATGAATCCATTCAAAATGGATCAGTTTATCACGAGAATACCTTCGAAATTATTAAATTTACTGAAATTAATTAAAATACCATTTTTTTAGTTAATGAAATTTCTTGAAAAAATGTATCTTGATATTTTTTTATAAAATCCCTGTTTCCGGGAAATTTACAAAAAAAACTTCAAAAAAATCCAGTCATTCTCTCGCAATTTCACTACTGAAGTGTCAAAAAACAGGGATTTCACACAATTTTTTTGTATCATTGTGTAATACGGCATCGGGTACAACATCTACGCCTAACAATCTTTTTATTCAGTGAATATTCACGTTATCTCTTTCGAATACAAATAATGTTTGTCTGGGAAGATAATTGAAGTTTTTTTTTGTCTCAAGTTTATTCCCGGAACTAAATTAATAATATGGCATTTTCTTTGCTTTTAATTCATTGAAAAATGCAGATAAAATGTAAAATTCCTTCAAAATTTATTTATTTCTTCCGATTGAGAGACATTTCCACATCATTAATTCATCAATAGCTAGTGAAGTTTGTCTTGCTCCATTTCCCTAGAGTTAATCAATCAATTCCACTATTTCGTAAAATTCACTGTTTCTCTTTTTTCTCGTTAAATTTAGTTGAAACAAACCTCTCACTTCCTTCGCGGCTTGCTTTATTTGTTCACCACTCCGCTTAACGAGGTGTACACTACCTTTTCTGACGAAGTCTGCCATTTCACAAAGCTTGAAAACAACCAGTACGACAATGACATCCCTTTTTTTTTCTTTCCTTATCAAAAATTATAACCGTGAATATGGCTTTGATGGCTCTATTTGAATTACACTGATACATGTACACACGTACATTAGCATTTTTTTTTTCTTTACTTTCAAATATAAGAAGAGAAGCGATGAGTTAAGTACTTGGATGTCTCTAGTACGTTGAAGTTAGTGATGATGAAAAGCAAATAGTCGAACGATTTTTCTCAAAATTTGAGTGACTGCAGTAAATTGAAGTGAGAATTTTGAGCTTTTCAGATTGAGGTTTTCTGAAAAATTATTATGCAACGCAATTAATTGTAAACTAATAGTTTACACGATATTCTGACAGTCGTTTTTATTTTTGAAGAGTTGAAACGAGATAAGTTGATTTTTTTTTTTTTTTTTTTGAAGAATATCTCGAAAATTCAACAAGATTACGAAATTATTCTAGAAACTCCTTTTGTGGCTCTTGAAATACTCTACAAGAAGGGTATCATAAAAGTTGCGCTATCTCGTTAAGTTTCCGAAATTTGGAAAAAAAAATATATTTTTTTTATAATTCTTAATTTGTTTTTTATCGTAACTTTTTCTTTAACTTTTCATGAATTAGAAAATCTAATTTTTACCTTTAACTTCGAGTGCAGCAGCTCGTAGTTGTACACTACTACGTTTTAATCTAACGAGAGCTGCCATGTTATCAAGAAATCACAACGCAATGCTTTAACACTTCGTGACAATTGTGCCTGTACTTTCGGCGCATTTCGAATGAAATTTTTTTTCTTCTACATCGGTGATATGACCTTATTTGAAAAGTGTAGCATACACGTTCGGCCACTGGGGCCAATCGTAACCCAACTGGTTAAGTCTAATGCTCTAGTTAGTGTATTCCCCAACAGTCAGTCATAAACGTTGATCCGTCAGCCACAGAGGCAGAGGAGTGAATGAACAACGTTGGTTAACGAGTCTTAATACAATAAGTACTTGTGACACAGGTCAGCCTTGAGGGGTAAAGCTTTAACGCCTACCTTGACAGTTGTATTTTCATATCATTCATTGTTGGAGAAACATTTATTGTTCGTTTTAAACGATAATAATTCTGTTTTTTCTCTGTTTGGCTCAACAGACGTTACACAAGGATTTACAAATTGACGGAAATTCATTTTTTTGTAATCCCATAAAAATGAATGTTACACAGAGAAAAATGCTTTCTTAATTTAAGAATGTGCAGTCACTTAATTTAAGTGAGTTTTACTTTCTTAAATTAAGAAAGAAAAAGTCACTTGATTTAATTGAGAAAAGTCACTTAATTTAAGTGAGAAAAGTCACTTGATTTATGTGAGAATAGTCACTTAACTTAAGAAAGAAAAACTTACTTGATTTAAGTGAGAAAAGTCACTTGATTTAAGTGAGAAAAGTCACTTAATTTAAGAAAGAAAAAGTCACTTGATTTAATTGAGAAAAGTCACTTAATTTAAGTGAGAAAAGTCACTTGATTTATGTGAGAATAGTCACTTAACTTAAGAAAGAAAAACTTACTTGATTTAAGTGAGAAAAGTCACTTGATTTAAGTGAGAAAAGTCACTTAATTTAAGAAAGAAAAAGTCACTTGATTTAATTGAGAAAAGTCACTTAATTTAAGTGAGAAAAGTCACTTGATTTAAGTGAGAAAAGTCACTTGATTTAAGTGAGAAAAGTCACTTAATTTAAGAAAGAAAAACTTACTTGATTTAAGTGAGAAAAGTCACTTAATTTAAGAAAGAAAAAGTTACTTGATTTAAGTGAGAAAAGTCACTTAATTTAAGAAAGAAAAAGTTACTTGACTTAAGTGAGAAAAGTCACTTAATTTAAGTGAGTTTTACTTTCTTCAATTAAGAAAGAAAAATTCACTTGATTTAATTGAGAAAAGTCACTTAATTTAAGTGAGAAAAGTCACTTAATTTAAGTGACCTGCCATTCTTAAATTAAGTGACTGCACATTCTTAAATTAAGAAAAAAAATTTCTCTGTGTATTTATCGAATTAAGGAATGGGGCAGACCGGGGAAAAGCGAACTTACGGGACAGAATGGACTGATTTTTTCCGGCACGTGAAGACCTGTATAAAAAATGGGAAAAAATTGGAAAAATGCTATAGCATGATGATATTGTTGGGGAATTTATCCAATTATTTTCAAAAGGTCTTCACTGTGAAAAAATATCCCTTTTTTATCCTGCAGGTCTGTTTTACTTCAATCTCTCTGAAAGATAATATCTTCATCATATTTTTTTGTTTCACACTATCTTTATTCTTTCAATTTAGTAGTGAAGAAGTGAAATAGGATAAATCGACTTATCTTTGAGGTCATTTTAAAGGAAATATCTCGGAAATTAAGCGAGATAAGGTGATATTACTCATTTGTTTTCGTAGAGAATTTCAAGAGTTACAAAAGAGTTCTGGGGCAAAATCGCTCTTTCTCGGTTATTTTCTAAGGTATTTTCAAAAAACCCAATGAGAAAGAATACGACTTATCTTGTTTTACCTCTCCACTACTGAAATTCAAAGGTTTTTTCGACTATTTTATTGCAACAATTTTTTTTTAACAGCAGCGAAGACCAAAACGGACCTATGGGGTAAAATGAACCGAAATCTTTCTGAGAGTAGAGATTACCCAACAATTTGGAAAAGATGAAGCATCTCCTCTATTTTCCAGACTTCTTTATAAACTGCTCCATTCCGGAAAAAATCCCTGCACTGAGAGAGTTCTTCGAACTGTGGACCTGAGAATATAGCAGGAGAGACCTTGACAATGAACCATATTAATAGCAACCGAATTTTTTATCAAGTAAAGCTATCAGATAGTACACATGACTATAGTTTAGCTTTTTTAGTTATAATTATAGAGGCAATCATTGATCCAAAATAGTTCGTATTCACTTTTAAGGAATAGTCATGCTAGTAGGAATAAATCCCCTCAGTGTGATCCTTTCACTCCAAAAGTCCATTTTGCCCCTATTTCTCCTATCTCACAATTTCCATTTTATATTGCATTAAAAAATTAATTGGAGAGAAAAAAGAGACATCAAAATTTTATTTTTATTTTTTGTAATTCATCAAGATTCACCGAAATGTGTTGAAAAAAACATGTGGATGAATGCATGATTTTAAAAATTCATGGAATAATTTTGTAGTTCAAATATTGAAGATCATCATGTTGACGTTATGAAATATGATGTTAAAACTGTATGTTTTTATTTTTTGCGTATTTTTATGATGAAACCGTTGATATTGATATTGAAAAATTTGGTTCCAGACTAGAAAGATATTCATTGAACTTGGATCAGTAAAATTCCCGTTTTACCAGCATCAAAAAGTGAGTCGGTAATAGAGCGATCGTGCTGAAAAATTCGATCACGAAATAAGATTTTTCATTCGGAAGTGAGGAGTACATGAGAATCAATTTCCATCACTCCTGAAAAATTAGAATTTTTCTACAACATTTGTTTGTGATTCAAAAGCAAAAAGTAGACCAGAAATTTTGAGAAAAATGATCTCAATTTAAACTGTATTAAAATAATCATCAATGGAAAAAATTAATGTCCATGAATGAGTATATTGATCTCATTTACTGAATCATTGACTCCATTCAATTGCGCAAGATTTCCCACAAACTTGAATAATATTAGAGACTAAAAATTAAGAGAAAAAAATGTTTTTTTTTTTTCGATATTCTCGTGAACTAATAAGTGATAACGGTATCATTGTCCTATAAAAGCCTGGAATTCAATTGGCCAACATAGTAGTCTTCGTCTACAATTCGAATCGAAAAATGTTCAAAACCGTTGATTTTTTCATTATCTTGGTATTGATTGCAATTACCAATGCAGAGAAAGCAGAAGAACCAGCATGTCTTAAGAAATTACTTGAAGATGTTATAAGCAAATGTGACAGTAAGTAAATGAAAAATATTTATTGGTCAGTAATTGAGGTAACCGGGGCAAAATGGATTTGCATAGCAGAATGATTCATTTTTTTCTTGAAAATGAAGGTTCCTATGGAAAGATTTCGTCTTCGTAAAATGAAAAGGGTGTAACAACATAGGAAACGTGTAGAATTTTTTTTTTTTTTTTTTTTAATTTTTAATTTTTGGATATACGACCTTAGATAATTCAATTAATTTCATGGTAAGGTGGCTTTTCTGGTCTCTGCTGCATTTAAATGAATTAAATTACGAAGCTTCTAGATTTTTTGTATCGACGTTTCGGCTTCTATGCGAAGCCCTCTTCAGGATACACATTTATTATTTTTAATTAATGTATTAATTGATAAAACTCCATTATATACAATTGGTTTTAAGATTTCTCAAACTTAAGACAATAACTTCAAAACTTGTTATTGTTTGTAGTCAATAATTTGTTTCAATAAAACTTTGAATTGGGCTCTCTGAAGTATTCTTCAGTGTCATATCATGTCATTAAAAACTTAATGATACAGTTACATCGCCAAATTTTACATTATGTCATTTTAAATAATTATGAATTGATCTCTTTTTAACATTTACATTAACGATTATAACCGTTAATTACAATATTTTAATGATAATGACTGTGATAATGAGAGCCCAATTCAAAGTTTTATTGAAACAAATTATTGACTACAAATAATAACAAGTTTTAAAGTTATTGTCTTAAGTTTGAGACATCTTAAAACCAACTGTATATAATGGAGTTTTATCAATCAATACATTAATTAAGAATAAAAAATGTGTATCCTGAAGAGGGCTTCGCATAGAAGCGAAAACGTCGATACAAAAAATATAGAAGCTTCGTAATTTAATTCATTTAAATGCAGCAGAGACCAAAGAGGCCACCTTACCATAAAATTAAAGAATTATTATTATTTCACAGCAGCAGAAAATAGGAGTCAAGGTATCCGTTCCATAACTGGATGTTTTGGTATATATTTTGGAGTGGTAAGAATTGATCGAAATATTCACTACTACTTGTTCATGAACTTCCAATGAAGTTCTCATTTTGTTTTCTGCATGAAATTGCATGAAAAATTCAATTCTATTTTCATCCGCAGTCGAATGGCAATTTTGCAATTGGACATACTATGGATTTTCGACTATTTATCATTTTCTCAACAATATACTGCATTATTGGCAAAATTTTCGAATAACTCCTGAATCAAAAATTTTCCAGTGACTTCTCACTAATATAGTATTAATTTTCATAACAGATAAATGGGAATGCTGAAATTATTACTCCTCACAATACCAATGAAGAAGCTTTAATTGCCTTTCTCCGAGCACTAGAAGCATGCCCAACTAAAGGTAATGCATTTCCTTTTTTTTTTTCAACAACAAAAATTGCTCTAAATTAATCCATACTAGACTTTGGGTGCGCGTGCAGCGCGCACCTTTTTTGCATGGTGCTCTTGAAAAATTATATATATTTTTACACATATTTCTGAATTGACCGTCATTGAAATGAAGAAAAATGAATGTAAAGCGCGTTTTCACGTACAAAAATCAGTAATTTGTCCGTTTGAGGAAGAAATACGTTTTTTTTAAAAATTAATGCATTTTAGAGGCAATAAGGCGCAAGTCCTTTGCATTCATGCCCCTTTATTGCTAAAGTCCTTCATAATATAATGGAAAGATAATAATAATGATAATTTGAGGGTTTTTTTTACAATTTTTTTTGCAATAAAAGGCAAAAAAAAATCGTTGCATTTTAGAGTCAAAAAGGAGCAAGTCTCTGGACTTAAGCCCCTTCATTTCTGAGGTCCTAACATAGACTTTTTAGAGACAAAAATATATTATATACTATACTATATATATAGTATAGTATATCTATAATATATATTAGCATAAGTGATGACAGAAAATGTCCCATGCTTTTTTATTTAATCCATAATTTATTAATTAAATATTTATTTTAGGACTACTTCCACCTCCACGTACTCGTCCACCATCTGCCGTTGTACAAGCGTTTTCAGATTGTCACAATAGAGCACGTAATGTCTTGAACAATGCTTATGAATGTTCATCAGGCCGATTATACAATGCCAAGAAAATTTACACGGTAACATCTGTATAATAATAATTGAGAAATTCGAAGACTTTGTGCTCATATAAATTTTTGCCGTTGAGAGATAACGGGAGACTTGGGGGTGTGTATTGAATTTCGAACTATTCACTCGACGATATTCATCAATATTTTATAATAAAAGATTATCATTGTCTGAGGAATGAAATTAAGGAGTCAATTTTTTGTTATTTCATTGAACAATCATCATTGTTGCTAAAAAATGGGTATGAAAATTCTGAATTGAGGATGTATGGATGTATCAATAAGGATGTATTTTGGTGGGTGGGGATGGACTCGTTGCAGGGTGAATTGAAGGAAGTGACCACGTGATGTGTACTGTGAATCTGGCCAATCATGACGAGGAATCAATGATTAGATGAAGTAATTCAAATTTCAATTCTATTTTTCTCTTCAGGATGAACAGATGCATTGTATTTCCAAAACATTATACGGAGGCTTGAAAATTTTATATTCATTAATTTATAACTTAAATTTCTCCATAAGAATCCTCATATTTTAGGTCAATTTTCAATAATTTTTTTTTTTGCAGCTCAATTATTTGAGGAAGAATCTAACTATAAGTTTTGTTTTAAAACTAAAATCAGAAATTTTTACCCCGCTCATACATCTTCAACTTGTGAATTGAATTTGACTTTAAATTTATTTAACATGAATATGTGTGGTTACAGTGTTTATATACAGTTTCCAATTCTTTACGTTGTTGTACATAGCGTCAGCCCTCAGGCTCTTACTTATCTTTAAGTGTTTTTTATGGGAGATGCATCAGTATTTGGGGAGGTTGAAGAGAAGATCTGGGATAGGGAAAAGTTATAGGAAAAAACCCTATGATAACTTGTGAACCCTCCAACTTGTGATATCTTCGTGAGATATATAGTCATAAAAACTCAGCACATTCTAAGGCTTCCGTGACCCCTTCCTTCAGATTCATTATTTCAAATTTCCTTTTGCTCTCATTCATCATCAGCCGATGATAACCAAGATATCGACATTACCAATTCTCGATCTCGGTCGATGCTTGATCATGATCAAGAACCCGATGATCCAGAGACTCTCACTCCAGCCAAAGATCCCCCTCGAAGATCTGAACAATTAAATTCCTTAAACTCTCCCCAGAATCCCTGCAAAAAAGGTAAACGCCTGTGTGAAAGTTCATTTTTCCAAAGGTCACACACAGCGTGACCCCCAGAATGGGCCCCCCCAATGCGAAAAAATATGTGTCTAAGTCCTTGAAAGTGTCCTGCACATTATTTACCATTCGAGTTAACACATGTGGCATCATCTCTTCTTCGCGTATCATCGAAGAAGCCGACAGACAAGACCATTCCATTCTCAAGAGGAATACGTTTTTCCCAGGGACCAACAGGTCGCGCGGCAGGTGGTCCCCCGGTATGTCACTCTCCCCTCTCCTCCCCCCTCCACCAAGAAATGGACCCACACACGTACACTTCAACTCGCTGTGGACACAGTTCGAAATTCACCTGAAACGCTATTGGCCAGTTTTACTGGCAGGTCAAAACTTTGGTGAACACATCGGTTACGATTTTTCGGTGTGTCAGTTTTGTGTTAGTGGTGAAACTCAAACTGTCTCATTCCCTCAATAATCCAACAATTGACAATAAAAATGTGTAGACAATGAGATTAATTCCTCTGTTCTGTCATTAAATTCCTGTTTACCAATTTAATGTACAGTTTGTGTGCATGTGTGTGTGTGTGTATATATATGTGTGTGAGCCTTTGAGTTCAGTGACGCGTTGAATAGTTGTTTAGCACGCGTGTTTTTGCTCACACACAAACCTATGTATCATCTCAAAGTGTGTGAAAAACACAGTTAACTCAATAGTTGACTGATGTTTATTTTATAACAAGGAAAATTGAGGAATTTCATTAATCAATGAAAAGGTAAGATTTTTCAATTCATTGTTTGTTTGATATTGAATCAGTGGTTAATCCTTCAGAGGATCTTTGAGGTTAGGCTGAGGAATCCTCGGCTTGGGATAGTCTCGTACAATGCCGGGATGCGTCCTCCAGCGCCCCCCCCCCTCCCTCCGCCCTTTCGAGTTTGTACTCCCTCGCAGTTTTTTCATCCTTCTCTATCACTCCTTCTTTATCCATTGTATTTTTCCTCTCCTTTGCTCGTTGAATCCCTTTTTTTTGCTCTCCTCCTTTCCTGCGGGTCTTTTATACCTACCTGTCCTTGTTTTATTCATCCAGAGAGAATAGCACGACCTCTCTTTTCACATTGACGTGCAACAGGTCGTCTCTCCTCTTCCCCCCCCCCCCCCTTCATCCCGGTGAAACCTGAGACGCTCCAACAAATTCCAACAATTTTCAAACGCAATTTTTCCTCTAAATTCTCCCTTCAATCAATGGAAATCATCGCGGTGCAGAAAGTTTAAAATTGTTTACTTTCAGAATTTGTGGAGATTTTTTCTTTTTTATATTTTTATAAAAAAAATGTCGGAGGCCTCTTGACCTCTGCAGAAAGTTTCACGGTGAAATTCATTCGTGTTTTCTTTTACTTCTCACTGATTACCTCAATCAGCAATGCTTCTTTTTTTTTTTATCTTAATTATTCCGAATAAATATTTGTATTTTCACTCGTTTAATGAGGCACTTGTGGCAATTAGTGTGTGTCAAGTCACGTGCAAAAACTCCTGGCATTTTCAATGATATACAGCAGTATTTAAAAAAAAAAATATAAAACTTATGTGATAATGGAAATCATTAATTTTTTGAAATTATTGCAATTTTATTCAATATTTGGTCAAATTTGAGGTAAAAAAATATGCAATACAGTAAATTTTGACCCAAAAATTTCTAAGAAATTTGGAAAAAATTTTAAATAAAATATATGATAACATCTTTCATAAAAAATAAATCAACTTTATGAACCGCGAAAAATTAATTATTTCCAATGAATAAAGAGAATGCTGAGAAATGACAGAAACTTTTTTTTCTATCACTAATTAAAGAAATAGGAATTACTCGAAGGAAATTGTGACCCAGTATTTCTTTTTTATTCGACCATGAATTATTTTTATCTTCCTTCCTGTTCTTTATTCTTTCTTACTATTTTTATTATTTTCTTCAATGGCATTAATTCCAAATAGATAAATGGGAAGTACGTGTCTCAGTGCAATTTTTCTCAGTGTTAGTCCAGTTTTTTTTTTTTGAAATTAATGTGTTTTCGTTGTATTACATGGAGTATTATGTGGAGCAGACTGCCGCGTATCGGCAGATGTAACGGTGTCAAGTACGCCGGCGCAACAAGTTTTTGCATAACGAGGTGAACTCTATGTCTTTATGTTTAGTTATCGATTACTTGAATCAATAAATCAAAAGTACTGCGTATAGCATTTAAAAGCCACGTGTTAATAGGTGTTTGAACAGTTTTTTTATTTGTCACGAGGTGAGGCGAGATGTAATCTCATTAATAATGAGAAATTCCGTATCTTTGAGTTACTGATTCAGTAACAAAAAGGGGAAAAAGATGAGATAAGGTGAAATGGACAGATTAGATTTTATTTTGAATTTTAATATTCAATGTCATGTAAAATATTTGTAAAAAAGTGAGAGTACCATTAAGGCACCAGTTATCGGACAGTTAAGGAAATGGTACTAGTATCCGGACAGAGAGACTTAAATTATTGAAATGATAAAAAATTTCACTTGAGTAAATCAGACAATTCAGTTGATTTTTATTTTGACATTTTGCAAGTATTGAAAACTCTGGTCTTCTCACTTGAATATTAATTATTCGTATATCTTGCCGCTACGTTCGTAAATTGGGGTATGTTCGCTAATTGGGTCGACCACGATACATTTGAATTTGGTTTTGATGGAATATCTTGGAATTGATGAGTAATAGAGGAATTTTCATGAAAACCCTTCTAATTGGTCTTATTTCGCTTTACAAAGAGAATCCTGAAGTGTTGAATGATGGAAACTGACTAGGAGAACGTACATATTGGATTTTAATTGGATTTCGGATATCCTATGCGGAGAAAATTGTGTGAAAGGAGCGAAAGTATTTGAAATAGGATTTTTTTTTCGATGATTCAATTGAAAACCTGAGGGAATTCACTGGGGAGTGAAAAACATGGTTTTCTCTGTATTTCTTCCGGAAATTCAAAAAAATGATCTCAGAAGTACTGTGGTGGACCTGGTTTCTGCGCGTGCCTTAATAACTGACAATTTTCGCGAATTTCTCAGTTATATGTAAATGACAATATATTGTGTATTATTCGATTGCTGAGCTAATTTAGCGCAACAAATACGTATCAATATAATTGAATTATATTCAATAAGCGAATAGCTGTTGCCTTCATTTTATGCTGTCAGAAACTAGCTTCAAAGTGGCATCTGAATCGATGAATAACAATCTTAAATTCAACTCCGAAAATTACCGAGAATATGAACCAAAATTGAATTCTTCGGAATTAATGATATTTCCCTCTGTTTCCGTGAAAAACCGAGAGGAAATAATTTGCTTTCATTTTCGAATAATCTCTTCTTGTTACGACAATTATAACCCGAAAATTCTGAAAAAACGAAAATCCAAAATTATCCAAAATTGCTCTGTCTAAAAATGTCTTTAATGCACCAACTGGTCTTACTAAATTTACCTTGATTCAACCTTCAATAAATACGAGAATTGCTTCACGCTATAATGCTACAATAGAACACTGAAAATTTGCATTTTGCATTGACAATATGACTCATATTAGTTGTTTTTCTCGCTGTGTTGTCATCAAGGTTAATCCATTTTCGGGGTGGTGTGCACCCAAATCAAATTGAATATTCATTGCGCAACCGTTACTTCGACACTCGACTGGATGAATTGAAGGAGATGGGAGGGGGAATACTGGTAAATTGCCATTCGTTGTCCATTGATAAGAGACATTACCTTTTTTGATTTGAAAGAAATCAACGGACGTTTGGCGTCGATTACTTCCGCCGGATGTTTCCGTGACCCGATTGTATACTAGGATTGACATTTTCTGTTCATTTTTGCAACAGTTGCTCAGAGCTGAAATGAGATGATTTGAGTTGCTGATTTTTTCTGGAAATATTTCGGAATCTAAGAGAGATGGAGTGATTTTCTAAATGAGCTTTGTTAATGAGTCTTTTGCTCCTTCATGAAGAAGGTATATCTTCTTCATACAGGAGCAATGTCGATTTAGCGAGTTTCGTTCCTCGATTTAAGAAAACGAAAGTGACTCAGATTAAGCCACTTTTTTTTCTTCATTTAAGAAAGTGAAAGTGACTTGAATTAAGTCACTTTTATATCTTGAATTAAGTCACTTTCTCTTTCTTAATTCAAGTCACATGCATCTTCTTAAATTAACCCACTACACTATCTTAAATTGAGAATTCCTTTTTCCTTATAATTATAATTACAAACATTTCCTTATCAATCACGAAATGGAACCCACGAATTTTCAAATCTGAAATATCTCGAAGGTCAAGGGAGATAGAAAATTGATTGTAGAGAAATTTTTTGTAGCGTCGAATACTGAAACGGTAAATTAGGATAAGTCTATTTATCGGCATTTCTTTCTCGAAGAATATTTCGCAAATCAAGTGCAACTTCCATTGAAATCTTTTTTCAGAGGATCTCAAGAGTTTTAGAAAATATGGTTCCACGTTTTTCTCTCTCTACTGATTCCTAGAATTAGACCAAAAATAATGACGAAATTCAATTTTACATTATTATTTATTCAAATAATCATTTTTTTTTATCAAGGCCATTTCTTTGTTTCACTGCAGTCACCCTCATAATCTAAACTCATTGGACAATACTCCTCCTCCGTAACTCTATCAAGATTCCCAATATCTGCTTTTGGCTTGAAGCCCAATTTTTCAATTGGTATGCCCATTGGCGGTTCTTCCTCCCACTCAAACTCTGAAAAGTCATAGTCCTTGCTATTAATTTTGCCTTTGACCTCCTCAAAGTCCTCCTCCGTCAGCGTTATTGTTTTGACTTTTTTCTTTTTCCTCGGCGCTTCAACAGTCGAAATTTTTTTTTTCACCTTCGTTATTTTCCTCTGACGTTTGTCCGTTGCGAGTGGAGATGACGCAATGGAATCGATTTTCCCGCTTTTTTTAACGGTCTCTTCGATTACGTCAGCACTCGAGCCCACCGGATTTTCTTCCGCCCTCGCACTTGATCTTCTTTGATCTTGGGTATTATCATTACCGTCAAGCTGCGGAATTTCATTTGTCCCAAGCGAATCTGCGTTATCGACTGGGCACGTATCGAGTTCGCAGAATTCTGGAATCTTTCGAGTACTTACAAGATCAGAAAGTTGCACTTTGACCCGCGTATGTAATTCAACATCGGCCTTCATTCTTGGATTCTTTGCATATTCCTCTTTTAGGTATTTATCGAATCTGTCTTTGAAATAGCCGTCGATCATCTTCCATATGCTGGTACTGTACCAACCGAGCACAACAATTAGGACAACACCGCGCAGTGCAAATGCCAACATCTCCAATGAGTTTTTATTAAATTTCTTCTCAACTCCACTTCTAAAGCACTCAAATTACCAATAGAAGAAACTCCGGCTTTTATTAGGTCAGAAAATAACGCGATTACTTGAAGAAAAGTGCTTCTAAAATCGATAAGTTTCCACTCAACTCGAAGCTGAAGAGGGGAATTCAATAATTCAAGATAAACACTCTTTTAAAAAGTCTCACAAAAAAATTGTTCCAATTAGTTCTCTTCTCAGCACAAAATTTTATTTCGTAGTTAATTTAACACAATTATTATTGAGTGCTATTGTTCCTACTCCTCATCTTCCATTATGTATTCCTTTATTATTGTGTATGTCTGTTGAATATTTGGCCAGGCAATTGTTACGAAGACGAGAAGTGAATTGGCAATTACAAAGAGCCTCATCATTTCAACACCATCTACCGATCTCAGCCAATCACTGAAGCCCTGATTATGTCCCTCATCTTCGTCAATTTCGTTGTCTTCTTTCTTCTCCTTTGTCTCCAAATCTTGCTTATCTTGTCTTCCACGTTTCTTCATTTTCTCATGAATTTCATCTGAAAATGGAAAGCAGTCTTGTTATTCGAGGTCAATTGGTGGATTATTTCAGAAGAAGTTAAACAGGAGAAGACAATTTTTTTTTGGTAAAGGAAACCGAGGCAAATTAGACCTCTGCAGCAAAAAGGTTTAGGATTTTTCCGGATGTAAAGGGGTCTGCGAAGAAATCAGAAAAAATTCGAAAAACATGCTCCAGGATGTATCTATTGTAACCTCATTTTTTTAACATTTTTCGTGAAGGCCTTGTCTTAAAAAAAAAATCCTGTTCATTTTACTCCACAGGTCCATTTTACCTCGGTCTTCCCTATGAATTTTTAAAAAATATTATTGTATATGTGTGAAAGAGATACTCTTCCCAGAAATGGATGATGTTATTATTTATGAATGTGTCACTTTCATATTAGATCTTGAATAACATATAACTAAATAAAACCGCTCTATTCACAATTCATCTAATAGTGTGTGAATTCTTATGTGAACTCTATAATATCCTAGAAACTAAGCACTATAGCGCTATTTCTGTTGAATATTTTATTGTAAAGATTTGAGTGCTACAAAAAATGTTTAGGCAAAAATTGCGCTATCTCGCTTGTTTTTCTCAAAATATATTTTAAGAAAAATTAAGATATAGGAATTAGTGAATTGGATTTTCTTTGTGAAAACTTTTTTGTAGAAAATTATCCTTGTTCAAATTTAATCTCTCAAATTGATTTTTAAATCCACATTAGTCAAGTTCTTTGACCACTGTATGAAAGCAAAAATGAGTTGAAAAAGGTAAAAACTAAATTTTTGATGAAAGATTCACTCGCTCCAGAGAACTCATTTGGATATATGAAGCAACAAAGTGTTTGCCAGGAAGAAGATTCCAATTAAAAATAATTAAACGAAAAATTGAAGAAAAAAAAGCGAAAGACTAACACAAAATGTGCTGGAAGATGGCGCTCATGCAATTCACGGAATAAAAATCACTGATTTTATGACGTGATCATCCATTTTTGAGAGAGATTTTCATTCAATTTTCGTTAACTGCAGATCAACTACTCACGACTGAAAATGATTCAAGTTTCCTATTGAATGAATTTTCTCAACAAAATGGCAAATTGATAATCTCGTAGGATTTTAGTGCGGTACGATGGATGATGTGGGTGGGTTAAAAGGGTTTTGATGAAAACACGTTATCGCAAGAGAACAGACACTCCGTGATCTCTCTTTACCACTTCTCTATTCTCCAAGTTTGTTCTTCATCATTATTCCTATTTGAACTCGCGTGACGTACAAACTTGATTCAAACCGCGAAAAGTGGTATACCACTGTGCCATACCCCCTTGCACCTCCACCACCCACCTGTCTCAGTCAGTTTGAATTAGAACGTCCAACTCCATTCAATTCAATGTAAACATTAAGCAGAAAGTCCTAGCACTTGAATTTGACGCCGTAAAAAGAGTAAATTTTTGCAAAGAAAAAAAATATAAAAATAAAATAACTTACGTCGATGTTTCCTGTAAGAGCTTTGTAACTGCTGTGGAGCAATTTTGTAACTCCCAATGCTACCGTTGAGCTCTAGTGCCTCAAGGGGCTTCCGAACACGTAAGCTCATTATTGACTCCATAGCAGTGCAATGTCTTCCACGCAAATAGTAAGAAGAGCGACGCGGAAAAAATTCTTATTGAGAATAATGAAGTTATTGAGGAGATTATTAATTTTAATGATTTCGTTAATAATGATATGACACCAGTACTTATGGCTCAATAATTCTCGAGACAAGGAGGAAATGAAGAAATAATTTGTGTTATAGCTCTTTCTGAATGGTATTTCAAGAATGCGTTCAAACTCATTGGAATGTACAGAAATGATGATTCGTAAATAAATTACCGTCAATGGCCCAATTGATGTCATCGGCCCAATTAATGCCACTTTTCATACATTTTCGTGATTATTGAACTTATTCGAATTCTCAACTCTAAGTAATTGATAACAGTGGCTAGAAAAAAATTCTGAGGACACCGGACAATCAAAATATCCGATATTTCTCTACTAGATATATTTCTAAAATTAATCCGTTGAATGCGACCAGCGTGTTAAGCAAAATCAAGCCCTAAAGCTCTTCATGTAGAGTTAGAGTGCCTCATCAGTTCAATGTGTAATATTGAGAAAATTTAAGGATTTAATAGATCGAAAATTGTATTGATTGTTAGCAAAATCATTGGACTTTGATACAAATTGACGAATAATTTACAAATAACGACCAGTGATGGAAATTAATTGATGGCAATTATTGGGACCCTCTATGGCAGAAATCGGGCCATGATGGCATGAATCGGGCCATGGGCAAAATATTTTCAAAAATATAAATTAAATAATTTTTATCATTAATTCAAGAAAATAATTAATGTAAATGATAGTCCAGACCCAAAATTCTTTCGAGGAAAAATCGAATTTGAATTTATGATAAGATATAATTTTTCTATGAAAGATATGTGACAGAATAGGTCTCTTGGTGGCATTAATTGGGTCATTGACGGTATAGGTACTTCAAAAATTGGGTAAATAAAACTTCTTTGAAGGCCATGAAATTATTAATAGAAAAGATTTTTTTGAATTTTTCTTTAAAACCAACTGATTTTGAAGATATTTGTGAAGAAATCGGCAGCCAATTTTTTTAGGAGCTTTTTTTGTAGAGAATTTTATGAACTGCAGAAAAATCTCTTGACATTTCCTTCTATGGCTACCAGTTTCGATGATATTCATCAAATAATGATACAAGTGTCTTTTTTCATTCCTAAATCAAATTACGTTACAACGCAGACGCTCTGATGAGAATATGAATTCAAATTCTCCTCAGTTTAGAATACCTAACGACCATAATTCCAGAGCCGTGACTTTTTTAAATCATTCAATAGAATTGAATTAATAAAGTTCTCGAGTTTCTATTCGCTTCATCCATTTTTCAATGACGCAAGACATGTGTTTTCCTTATTTGAAAAATTCTGGAACGAAAAAATCAGATAAAGAATCTATATTTACTCATTTCACAACACCAGAATAGCTCGCTATAAAAGTCACGAAAACTCAACTCGTGGATGTAATAGTATTTCCCATTTGCTCAGCTCAACATCGAAAATGCTCAAAATCGTTGCTCTTATTAACCTCTTCATCGTAACAATAATTGCGGATGATTTTTCAATCGGCAATACATGTTTAGAGAAGCTCTTCGAATCTACTCTGATATGTCCACTCCCGGGTAAGTTTAAGATTCAAATTTACCTAAAAAAAATTGTTTCTAATTGATTGTTAAAATTTTCCATTATCCACTCTGCTCTTTCTCTTCTTCCTGTGTTTTATTCAAAATTCAATATTTCCATGAATAATATGGAAATACCAATTTAAAAGAATATTTAATTTCAGACTCTGCTTATGATCAATCTGCCACGTTAGCATTTCATAAGTGCTCTTTAAAAGCGATTGGAGCGGTAAGAATCAATATAAAAAATGTTATTTCGACGTATATCACAATTTATTTTCGATTAAACTATTTCTTGAATCTCATCAAAATTATATCGTAGATTCGGTTGCACAAGGGCGTACGAACTTTTTTTCGGACGGTTGATACGCCCTTTTGCCACGAAAGACATTTTATTCTTGCTATATTTTTATGAATTTTTATGAGTAAATTCCACAACTTAAGGGGTCATTCTTAATTTTTTTGATGACAATGTAAAATTTATTCAGGTCAACAAATACACTCTTGAATAACACAAAAAATATCTAATTTTCATCTAATTTGATAACGGCTCATCCAAAACACGAAAACTAAAATCAGTTACGTTTAATATCTGAGTAGTTAGTGCATGACGTACACGAAAAAAAAATTCTAGTTAAATTTACAATTCTAACATCGTAATTTGTCCTATTGATTATTGTAGTGGTGGACTAGACTTTTAACATCGTAATTTTTACGATGTAGCGTTGCGAATTTCATTTAAGAAATAATACTTTAGACAAATAATACCAAGTCTTAAGCTCTTTAATATAAATTACGATGTGAACATCGTAAAATTTGAAGAGAAATCTTAAATAACAGAATAAAATAATAATCGACTGGTGGTTGGATTCGAACCCGAGTCCTTTCGAGTGCGAAATGACCGACGCCTTGGACCACTCGGCCACCGAAGGGCTTACACTACAAGTTGTTTTTAAGATCTATATTAACGATTTCCATAAAAGGTCATAAGACACAAGAGCGCCTCTTGCGGAGGACGCAGTTACTATTTAAAAATTACGATGTAACATCGTACTTTTTATAGCTTCCATCGTATTATAACAGAGGCAGCACTAAAATATTTATTTTATTAAAAAGTAAATAGAATTATTAAATATACGAATTAATATAGTTTTTAAAGTGTAATTTTTATTTATTTTTTTTTTACGATGTTAAATTGTAATTTTTGAAGTAATTTTTAATCCTAAAAGTCTTTGTTAAAATTATGATGTTAAATAGTAAAAAATATAACCCACATAGTAAATTTTGAAATAAGATATTTCAAAATTAACGTTAATAAAAGTCTAGTCCAGGATTACGATGTTAACATCGTAAATTTTGATAGAATTTTCTTTCCGTGTACGGAGATTCATGTTCATTCATAAATAACAAAATGGCGGACATGCGAAAAAAAACAGAAAAATGAGGTTTTTTCCAGTTTTTAGTCCCAAAAAATAGTAAGAATCAAAATGTTCATTTGGTTGTACGTCATGCAGGAGCTACTACTATGTAGAATATGTGGTATGAATTTCATTAAGATCAATCAGTGGTTCCGGAGATATCATGTACGTCAACCAGTAAAACATAGTTTTGAGATAAACAAGTTGGACCTTTTTTATTAAATAAAAAAAGAAGCCTCCAACATTTTGGAAATTTTATTTTCTTCCACTGGAGATTCTTCATTATTAGTTCTGCCCTATTTGAAACACTCCGATCACTTAGAAATTACAACACAATTCTTCTAGATATATGTATTTTTGAGAAATGTAAAAGAAAATTCTGAAAGTTACAAACTAGAATGACCCCTTAATGAGTCAAATCAGTAGCGTTGCAATAAAACCGGATAAGTCGATTCTTTTGCCCAATATCTCGAAAACTAATGAAGGTAGGAATTTTTTAGCTGATCAATAAGTATAGAAATGAATTAACGGTGAAATTGATTTTCCATTCTGCCTGAACAGTTGGATGAAAATGATGCCTACATCATTCCTCATACACGAAATGAAGTTGCTTTAGTTGCTTATGCAGAAGGAATTGATGATTGTGCAGGTCTAGGTGAGGCAGAAAAATATTCAAAAAAATGTAGTGTTAATGATTCATCAATAACATATATTCTTTTGTGAACATTCTATTTCTCATCATCCATCATTTATTTGAGCAATGATTAGTTTCAGATGAACCTGGCACTTTAAGGGAGAATCCGAAAAGATCATTCAGTGCTTGTCATATGAGAAAAATGAACGAACTGAAGGCGATCTATGAATGTCCTGAAGAGTAAAAGTCATAAAATATGTATCAAATCGTGATAGAAGATGCACGAATAATAATTTTCAATGTAAAATTGCAAATTGTAATAAAAAAAATTATCTAACTAATGCAAGAATGGATTCTGTGAATAGCCCTGACCCCACTTTTCAATGGGAATTTCTGTTAGAAGAATTTTATGAATTCCTCAGAGAAATTACCTAAATAATTTGATAAATATTCTAACCATCAAAGTACACAGGGTTTAACTGGATCCCGAAAATTAGTTTTGTTTGAAATATGATTGAATGGCTGGCAATTCGAGATACCAAGTCTTGACGTTGATACATTTTTTTTAAGCACCTCATTTCAAGAGATTTGTGCACCTTTAAACAATTTTTTCGCCATTAAAAACTATTTAAGTCTAACCAACGATGATTGTCTTCTAAAGTCTATTGCTTCACCACAAAAGAACTCGTAACCTGGATTAAAAAAAAAATGCATAGTTTCCGACATATCACATTCACAAAATTGTGTGTGGTCAATTTGACCACGTGGGTACTTTGAAGTTCTGTCCACAGGTGTGTGCTACGACGGTTAATATCATTTGCCAACAAATGTGATCAGATTTCCAATTCATTTCCTCTCACGTTCCAGTTAAATTCCCAGCGTACAAAAGGTTATTTTTTAGCGTAAATTACAGTAATTCTCCAATGAAATTGACAAAATTTGAAGGATCCATCAGCTTCATTTGTTTCCTAAAAAAGAATTTTTCTCATTGAATATTAATTCTCGGCGAATATCCTGGAAATTGGTATTAAGCCTTGTCGAAACCTTTAACGATGCATTGACTAAATGATGAGTTGGGATGGAGCTTTTATGCTCACTTGCAGCGTAGTTCTCTCGCTTAACCGAATTTCACTCTATCAGTCAGACGAAGCAAGGTGGCTGTGGTTAGGTAGAAGATTGCACGCATCACTGTCTCATTCAGTAACATGGAAACAAGCTCTATTCCTGCTGCATTCACGATGCAGTTCAGCTACTAGAGTATTCACTGTATATTACGTGTGAACAGTATATAGAGGAGAAAGGAGAAAACCGGACCGGTGGGGCAAAATGGGTCAGAATTTTTTTTCGAAAAGAAAAAATCACGAAAAAATCTGGAAACGAATGTGAAGATGCTCCAGTATGTCCTTGTTGTTGGTTTATTTTTTTCAGTTCATTTCGTAGATGCCTCGGACCCGAGAAAAATTCCGGTTCATTTTATGGCCCCAGATCCATTAAGCTCCTGTCTTCCCTATATTCTGTTGAATCCTGAGTAAGCTGGATCACACACTAGCTTACCTGGTAATGTTATATCTGTTTTGGATGTCGGTAACCTTTAAGGGTCAGTGGTATATTATCCAGATAACCGATACAATGGGCTAGCTTCTGTGTTCCTAGGATAAGTTACTTGAATGCAAGGCACTTTGTGTTAATCGATTTCTATCAAAAGCACTGCAAAAAGCAGTTTTTCGAAGCTTATCTCAATTTGCATGGAGATGTTCCTGAGGGAGAGGGAATCTCATAAAAAGTCTAAAATTGGTGAATTTCTTCCGTTTTTATTGATTTGAACATCGCTTGGGCTTCAGAAATTAGGTTATGGAGTGTGAAAAATTTCCCATATTTTATGCAAAAATATTCTGTATCTCCTGGTTCATTCGCCTAGATCCTAACTTTAACTGTGGAGTTGTTCGTCAGGAGACATTTCCAAAGATGGAAAGTATTTGCAAGTAGTCGGATTCAGATTCTAAAATAGGTGACGATTTGATGAATACTCTCGTTGAGGATATGCAGATATTCAAAATTTTGAATAATTCATAATGAATTGGATGTGAAAAATTGAATTTGATAATGGACAGAAAATAATGATGGTATAGAACATCCATATTCCAAATATTCAACTTATTTTTCGATTGGATACTATTAGTTGAGTCAATTGAAATAGGGGAGACCGGGCAAAAATTACCTCCAGGGGAGAATGAAAGATGACTTTCTTCGAAGTGAAGACTTCTACGAAGGAATCTGAAGAAAAATTCGAAAAGATTCTACCATATTGCTTCCGAATGGAAGCATTGTGAACATCGGATTTTTCGATTCCGATTTTTCATCGGAATCTGACTCCAAATGATCTAAAACGTCGAAAAATCATATTTTTGAAGCATGTCTGTATGTGTGTGTGTATTTGGTTGTGTGTGCCTGAGTGTATTGACATGTATCGTTATTTCCTTTGGAACGGCTATACTTAGCGCTCTCAAAATTTAACAGTTTTTTTCGTCTGTGTGCAGAATGTTGTCAGCAAAATTTTAAGAGAATCGGTTGAATAGTTCCCGAAAAGAAATAGAATTCTCAAAAAGGCATTTTTTGAAATTTTTCTCGATGAAAAATTAATTCGCAGCCCCCAGTCTGGATTATGATATTCATTTCATTAAAACTCACAATTTTCACTCAGGGCAAATTTTTCCCTGATTTTTCATTCTGGAAATTATTTAAATTTTAGTGATTTTCAGTTCAGAGTTCAGCGGAACGATTACTCGACAAGTATTTGAGCTAGAGACTTCAAATTTTGTAAGTTTGTATATCTGATGAAGGTACAGTTTGGTATTGAATCTAGGCGAAATTCGTCCAGTCATTTCTGAAATATTTTGCGAAAAATGATTTTTTTTAAAGCGTATTTCTCAAAAACTGCTGAGCTAATTTACACCAATTTTTACTCGAAAAATTTGTTATAATGGAGTCAATGAACTCTTTAGATTTCCAATTTATCGGCCAAGTATTTCTTTTTGTTATGAAAAAAATTAACTTCCTTAGAAAAAATCGTAAATTTCAATTTTCCTTCATTTTTTTCCTGAGAACACATATAGTTTTTATTCCATCACACCAAAATATATACTTTTTCGCATAAAATCGGATCATTGTCTGAAAACGAGGGAAAAACGGCCATTCTGGTCACTCCAAAAAAAATTAAAAACTCAAATTTTCAAAATTTTTGCACCAACGTTTCGTTTGCTATATGCAGACCTCTTCAGGGCGCGTTTATTAATACTGGAAACATGAATTTACAATTATCTATTTATTATAAGCAGAACATATTTCTTATTTTTTACCTGTGTTTTTGTCACTAAAAAGTTTTTCTAAATTTTTTTTACATTTTCTTTAAAAATATTTTTCTATAAAATCTCTCAATTTTCAAGTCTTTTTTTAATTGCATTTTTTATTATATCACAGATGAATTCTAAATTAATTAGTCAGAGAATAAAAATGGAACATTAACAAATTGTCGGATCATTGTCACCCTGATTATGACAAGTGAAAAATATTTTATGCATATGTTAATGTTAGAGATTGATAAATCCATTCAGAGGCCTACTGCCAATTGTATTGGCAGAATATTAAATCTGAAAACTCAAATAACCCACAGGAAGTTAACGCCTGCTTGTCTCCATTTTTAACGCAATGAAAAAAAATCCGAACAGATTTCTATCGAGAAGAAAATGATCATACAGATTAAACGCAATCCTATCATTTCGTTTTCATAATGGAATTTTGTCTGGAATGTCACGTATAACGAAGAAGTATGCAAAAATCTCTCGAAGAATGCAGCAAACATGATAAAAATGGTGATTTATCTTGATAAATTTGTATCCAAGCATTTCATAATAAAAATCTCAAAGAAATATCTCGAATGAACAGAATTATGTAGATTGAATTTTTTTTCCACTTGAAAATCTCTAGTAAATTTTTATCGTAATATAAATCTTTGAATATTATAGAGTAGACACTTGTCATATGCAAGCAGTGAAAAAAAAAACGTTCCCTACCGTTGAATCTATAAATTGAACTCATCCATTCACTTCGATGTATACATCTGAAGGCTGAGAGCAGGATGCCAATACCTTTTCCCCACTAGTTTTGAATGTGAAACCTCCCTTTTTGCATGATGTGCATTATATTCAAACGCATTAGAGTCAAGTTCCTTAAGTGAACTCAGGTCCCGATTTTTTTCTCTATCTCTCTCCTTCTACGCCCATCTCGTTTCTCTGCCTCTAGCAGGCGTCCTCTGTACACGATGTTTAGGGAATATATCATCCAGCTTTGTGTATAGAATACTGAGAATGTAAAAATTCTAGTCTATGAAGAGATAAGCTTTTCACTCAGAATTCTTAACAAATTACTTACTCATCGTGACGGAAAAATAACTCATTCATCCCTCACTACTTATTGGAAATGCATTTACGTGGGAATTGAGTTTATATATAGGTCATGACGTTAAAGGTTACGTTGAATCTAAAAATGAAATGATTGAGCACCAATTTAGCGTTGAGAATTGTGAATTACGTGGTCTTCTTCATCATTTATTAATCTAATTATTTTAGGAGTGAAGTGGAATATCCAGGGATAAGTGGATTTATCGTTGATTCAATTTTGTGGAGTATCTGAAAATATAACGAACGTGAAAAAACTTTTGTCGCCCTTTTTTTGTAGAACAATTTATAGAAGTAAACCAGGATAAATCGACTTATCTTTGGAATCATTTCCAATCGGATATCTCGGAAATTAATGGCCTTTCTTATTCTAGCTTTTTTGTGGTAAATTCCAAGAGCTATAGAACAGATTATGGCAACATTGCTCCCTAACTTTCCGAAGTATTATTTCTGATAGCGTTAAGGCAGGTTTCGGTATGATAATTACTCGTGAAAATATGATATAGAGAGAATGGTTTTCACTGATACGTCTGTGCTCTTACAATATACAAAGTGGAATGATAAAAAATGAAGACACCGGAAATACGTCATACACACGCAACGCCGGTGGTGTGTAAGGGCCATGCTACATAAGACGCAGGCGCAGCGTAAGCGCAGCGTTGTGCGTTACCACGTGAATTCATACAATTTGAATACACAGAGAAAAATGTTTTCTTAATTTAAGAATGTGCAGTCACTTAATTTAAGTGACTTGCCATTCTTAAATTAAGTGACTTTTCTCACTTAAATCAAGTAACTATTTCTTTCTTAATTTAAGAAAGTAAGTCACTTAAATTAAGTGACTTTTCTCACTTAAATCAAGTGACTTTTCTCACTTAAATCAAGTAACTATTTCTTTCTTCATTTAAGAAAGTAAGTCACTTAAATTAAGTGACTTTTCTCACTTAAATCAAGTAACTATTTCTTTCTTAATTTAAGAAAGTATGTCACTTAAATTAAGTGACTTTTCTCACTTAAATCAAACAACTTTCTCTTTCTTAATTTAAGAAAGTAAAAATCACTTAAATTAAGTGACTTTTCTCACTTGAATCAAGTGACTTTTTCTTTCTTAATTTAAGAAAGTAAAACTCACTTAAATCAAGTGACTTTGCTCACTTAAATCAAGTGACTTTTTCTTTCTTAATTTAAGAAAGTAAAACTCACTTAAATTAAGTGACTTTTCTCACTTAGATCAAGTTAATTTTCTCACTTAAATCAAGCAACTTTCTCTTTCTTAGTTTAAGAAAGTAAAAATCACTTAAATTAAGTGACTTTTCTCACTTAAATCAAGTGACTTTTTCATTCTTAATTTAAGAAAGTAAAAATCACTTAAATTAAGTGACTTTTCTCACTTAAATCAAGTGACTTTTTCTTTCTTAATTTAAGAAAGTAAAACTCACTTAAATCAAGTGAGTTTTCTCACTTAAATCAAGTGACTTTACTTTCTCAATTTAAGTGACCTGCACATTCTTAAATTAAGTGACTGCACATTCTTAAATTAAAAAAACATTTTTCTCTGTATATTTTTAAAAATCCTCTGAAATACGTCATTTCAATGGTAATGGAGTTCTCACGCTGAATTTTTTAAATACCTGTAAGCGTAAATTAATTGAATCGTGTAAATGCTCTGAAATTAATTTAGATGTTTTGTTTCGTGAAATTAATGAGCAATGCCCTCGGGGCCCCAGTTGAATATTATTTCATATCGTGTGTTGAAAATGAAAGAACAAGAGTTATATATAAATGGTACAAATCGATAATTCATTTTCCCTGCTTAATTGAAACTTGATAATGACGTAGTCGATATTTGAAAAAAAAAAAAGGGAGAAATAGTTTGAGTAACCTTTCGCGTCAGTTTGCTTTTCATTAGATTTATTTCATTATAATTTCTCTTTCAAGGGGCATTGATGTGTTAGTAGATCAGGTTTAATCCGCAAAGAGCTCTGGGCTACATTCGATCAATGCTTCCATAACCCTCTATCGTGAATTTTTTTTTTTTCTTCCACATGATTTAGTTAAGCACTTGAATAAACATTTTTATCCAAAATTTATTGGATAAAATAATCTTGTGATAACAAACGTTCCGAGGAGGTGAATTGATGCGTGAAAAAATTCATTCATGAAATTTTTTTTTAAATATGATTGACGAGATTTTTTTCGATAATATTCGTGATATCAATTTTAAGAGAATTTAGTCACTCGTGAAAATCTATTTTTTTTTTCATTTTTCATTTTAAAAAATTGCTCACACAAGGAAGTGATGGCGAGCTAAACAATTCATCATCTCTCGCTTTTTTTTTCTTTGATATCTGTAAAATTGGGGAAACTGAAGCAAAGTAGATCTACCCTGCAAAATGGTTACGAAAAAATTGAAAAAAATTACTGATCAATGCAAAAATATCGAAGCATCCTCTCAATTTTTTTACACTTTTTCATAGAGTCCTTGAGTTGAAAAAAAAATTCTGAATCATTTCGCCCCGGAAGTCGACTTTCCTCTGGTCTGCGCTATTGAAAAAAAAATCTTTCGTCGGTGAAATTAATGATTTCCGCTCGTTGCATTTGTCTGACTCCAATTCCAACGCTCGAAGAACCCCGAAAACGTAACCCGTGAAATAATTCTCTCTGAATTACGAGTAGTTCTTGTGGCTCCCAAATAAATAGAAAAAAAAAACTTTCCGTGAATTCTTCTAGCACTTCTTTGATGAACTCTTACGTGACACTGAGAACGAAGAAGAACACCTACAAGCAGCTGTGTAACACGTCCGAGTTTTCTCAAAGTTGCGAGAAATAAAAAGAAGGAAAGTGTTGTAATAAAAAATATAAGTACAACGATGAAAAGGACAAGGAGAGAGTCACATAGTTCTTCAACCTGAAGAAAGTGTTGTACAACTTTTCTTTAGACGTTAAAAGTACTAAGTACGTAGTAAGTATGGGATATAAAAAGGAAGAAGTTTAATCGTGAACAATTTTTAAGTGATTTCAATCAAAATTTATTCCGGGCATTGATTACCTTTAATTGCCCGAAGTATTTCGATCGCTTTTTTCAAAATTCGATCGAAATCTTATCAATTTCAAGAGAATCCGGAGCAAAAAAGAGTCAATTTTTTTTCTGAGTGAAACCTTCGCGAAGAAGATCTGAAAAAATTACCTACACAGAGAAAAATGTTTTCTTAATTTAAGAATGTGCAGTCACTTAATTTAAGAATGTGCAGGTCACTTAAATTAAGAAAGAAAAAGTCACTTGATTTAAGTGAGAAAAGTCACTTAATTTAAGTGACTTTTACTTTCTTAAATTAAGAAAGGAAAATTCACTTGATTCAAGTGAGGAAAGTCACTTAATTTATGTGACTTTTACTTTCTTAAATTAAGAAAGAAAAAGTCACTTGATTCAAGTGAGAAAAGTCACTTAATTTAAGTGACTTTTACATTCTTAAATTAAGAAAGAAATAGTTACTTGATTTAAGTGAGAAAAGGCACTTGATTTAAGTGAGTTTTACTTTCTTAAATTAAGAAAGAAATAGTTACTTGATTTAAGTGAGAAAACGCACTTGATTTAAGTGAGTTTTACTTTCTCAAATTAAGAAAAAAAAAGTCACTTGATTTAAGTGAGAAAAGTCACTCAATTTAAGTGACTTTTACTTTCTTAAATTAAGAAAAAAAAAGTCACTTGATTCAAGTGAGAAAAGTCACTTAATTTAAGTGACTTTTACTTTCTTAAATTAAAAAAGAAATAGTTACTTGATTTAAGTGAGAAAAGTCACTTGATTTAAGTGAAAAAATTCACTTAATTTAAGTGAGTTTTACTTTCTTAAATTAAGAAAGAAAAAGTCACTTGATTTAAGTGAGAAAAGTCACTTAATTTAAGAATGGCAGGTCACTTAAATTAAGTGACTGCACATTCTTAAATTAAGAAAATATTTTTCTCTGTGTACCAATGTCGACATGTTGGAGCGTTTCACAATTTTTTCAGATTCATTCAAGTCGAAAACAGAAAAATTATCTTGAGTAGTCAATTTTCAAAAAATCAGGAGAAACTGGAGCAAAATGAATCCAATTTTTTTCCCAGAATGAAGAACATCCCGGAAAAATCTGAAAAAATTGGGGAGATGCTCCACCATGTCTCTATTGTCGAACAATTTTTTCAAACTTTTTCCTAAGCATCTTCACTCCGAAAAAAAATCGGTTCATTTTGCTCTGCAAGTCCGTTTTTTCCGAGATTTCCGTATAAACTTTTTCGGAACGTCCATTACCGATACTCATTAGAATTGATTCGCTCTTCTTCCTCCATTCTAGAAGAATGCGCTGACATGACCTCAATTGGAACCACCGAGATGCCTGAAATCGGTATTTATCTCAAACAATTTACGCCGAATTTCACAACGAATATTCGATGATTTGCCGAGAATTGAAAGGTTGTCATCTACAGTGTTTGAATATTTCCCAGGCTTGAAACACAATCACTGAATCACTATGGAAATGATCATAATAATTCACGACAAATTGTATCAGAAATTGCATACATTCACGGTAAATTAATCTACAAATTACTGTTTATTCCCTAATAAGGTGAAGCATAAATTCGGTAAACTCGACTCTCTCACTGAAGTGTGTTTCATGGGTGGGATATGTACGAGCTACTCGGATCTCGCATCTCATCGTACTCTATTAGTGGAGATTAAGCGGGCATGTACCACATTAAATTACACAGCTCTTCTCTCGTTTTACCATTGAAAATTGCAAGCCTAATATTTTTTCTTGACATTAAATTGCAGAGTAGCTCAAAGTTCGTTAATGAGAAGAGCTCATTGATGTATTTCACAATGAGATTTTTAATTAATTTTTTTCCACGCAGATGCACAATTGTTAATTGCTATTATTGTTGAATTTTTCTTCATCTCCTGGTTGGTTGAAGATTTTTTTCCTAGCAGTTGCGCCAGAAACTTGGATAAATTGTTTCTGGGCAAAAAAAATTAAAAAAGGATTTTTTTTATTAAAGGGAAAGTAAATGAGGTTAAAAATCAGTTAAAATTCTGATTATTTTGCAAAAAAATATCTTCTGAAATTTTCATTGAAATTCACTCATTTCAGAAATATTTGCAATATAATCTCTATAAAGTTGCTCAAATTTTGAAATTTACGAAAAAAATGAAAATTCAATGAAATAATTGGATCCCAGTTTTAATTTCCGAGTCCATTCACTCGGTTATGTAATATTTACTCAATTGTTGATACATTGCATTGGATTATCAACATGATAATGGATATACTATAAATTAATGTCAACAGAAACGAGCTAATATTATCACGTAGTAATCATTGTTGGAATTGATTTCAAACTCTGCATCAGCCCTTTGATACTTTGGATAATTTCAATGAAACAGTGATACGTGTAAACAGTAATTAACCGTAGATATACAGGAATAGTTTTCCCATGCCCATCAAAATAATAATGAAATAATTTATCCAGACATTTATTTTTATTTGGAAAAAAATGGAAAATTGAACAACCAAGTTGAATTTTTTTCGGCAACTATTTTTTTTTAGAATAATTCAAAATCTAGAGGTAATGGAAGAAATCTCATGAGAATCTCTCTTGTAGCTCTAATTCTTTGTCATGAAGAAATCCTCTATCTCACTTGAATTTAGACATACTCCATAAAGACCAAATTAATACAAAAATTCAATAGCAAAGAGGTAAAACAGGACAATTCGATTTTTCTCATCTATCCAGTTTCCTGAATATCTTGGGAACTAGGGGAAATAGGGCGATTTTGTCAAAATCCTCTTTCGTAAAGGATTCTTTGTAATAATTTTGCGAAAAACTGCAAAAAGAGAAGCAGGACTAAATCGTGCCATTTCACTCAATTCCTTGATAACAATCTTCAATATTCTTAAAGATCATTATCTTGTTTTACCTTTCAATTACTGAATTGATTTTTCCTTTTTTCCTAAATATCTAAAAATTTCAAAGATTATATTTTCTACACAGAAAAAAATGTTTTCTTAATTCAAGAATGTGCAGTCACTTAAATTAAGAATGGCAGGTCACTTAAATTAAGTGACTTTTCTCACTTAAATTAAGTGACTTTTCTCACTTAAATTAAGTGACTTTTCTCGCTTAAGTCAAGTGACTTTTCTCACTTAAATCAAGTAACTTTTTCTTTCTTAATTTAAGAAAGTAAAACTCACTTAAATTAAGTGACTTTTCTCACTTAAATCAAGTGACTTTTTCTTTCTTAATTTAAGAAAGTAAAAGTCACTTAAATTAAGTGACTTTTCTCACTTAAATCAAGTGACTTTTCTCACTTAAATCAAGTGAATTTCTCACTTAAATCAAGTGACTTTTCTCACTTAAATCAAGTAACTATTCCTTTCTCAATTTAAGAAAGTAAAAGTCACTTAAATTAAGTGACTTTTCTCACTTAAATCAAGTGACTTTTCTCACTTAAATCAAGTGAATTTCTCACTTAAATTAAGTGACTTTTCTCACTTAAATCAAGTGACTTTTTCTTTCTTAATTTAAGAAAGTAAAAGTCACTTAAATTAAGTGACTTTTCTAACTTAAATCAAGTGATCTTTTCTTTCTTAATTTAAGAAAGTAAAATCCACTTAAATCAAGTGAGTTTTTTCACTTAAATCAAGTGACTTTTCTTTCTTAATTTAAGTGACCTGCACATTCTTAAATTAAGTGACTGCACATTCTTAAATTAAGAAAACATTTTTCTCTGTGTATAGTCCCTCATCTTCTTTCCGCAAAAAAAAAGGATCTCACTAAAGATTTTCCCATTTTCACTCCTTTCACCACAAACATTTTATCAAATTTACTAGACTAAAATTACTCTCATAATTATTCACGAAATGTTGATCCAGTGGGGATTAGAATTTCATTTTCCACAATTTTTCTATTGTTTAATGCGCAGCAATGACCAGTATTAGTGTGGCTTTGCTATTTGGCATAACGCGCAAGTTAAATCCGCTCTTGGAACCACCCAGGCTGTGTGGCTCATCGCAGGCAACTGCGTAACTCCCGGATTCATTCAGAATACTCATGTAATGTATAATCCCTGTGTGCAAAGAAATGTATGAAAAACAATGCAATTCAAACTGTAGAAAAAACGAAGAATAGTGAAAAAAAAAGAGAGCAATTTTTAAAATGAAAATTCATGTACCACTGTCAACGCTGAGACTGATTGCAGTTCGATAGACTTCGTCCGTTGGATTAGAGACATCGATTGTTCGACGAAATACAGTTTCATATGAGCGTCGCTCACCAATCGTCAAATCTCCGATGAAACGCGTTGTTTTATCATCGGCAAGCTGTTTCGTCTGCAATAGAAATTGATGAAAAAATAAAATAAAAAAATTATCTACTATTAAAAAAAAATCGCAGGGTAATGGAGTGGATGCAAAATACTATAATGCGCTTAATTTTAATCCAATAGCTCCTGAGTTATTCAAAAAACACTTTAAAAAGAAAAATTAAGAAAAAAAAATTGAAGGACAAAAAATATGAAAAATAAATTTCTAAAATTTAATCTGAGAGAGTTTAGGGTTTAAAGAGTTTGTTAACATGAGCAGATACTATGTACAATTATTTACACGTTAAACATATTTTTTAATTACATAGCTTCTGCCCGTGGGCATTCACATGTATTCAAATGTGTGTATGGGTGTGGTAGAAATTATTGGAGCGAGGGGGTTGTGAAAGGCTTGGGATAGGGAAAATAGACGGGTAAAAGCTTTACATCAGTTAATCTGAAAGAAATTCAGAAGAAATTAATTTTTTCAGAATGTCTCGGAAACTAAACGAGATAAGGCGTTTTTGCCTCAAGCTTTTTTGTGAGACTTTAGCCTGTACAAAAAAAATTTGACAAAAATTTTGTCTTGCTCAGTTTTCGAAATATTCTTTAAAAATGAATGACAAAACTGTAGAACTATCTGATTTCACTTTTTCACTACTGAATTATTATTATTACATTTCCAGAGGAATAAAGAGAAATGTAATCACTGGAATTTTTCAATTTTGTAGTTGTGCGTAGCGTAAATATTGTGTTTTGAAAAAATGAATGCATAATTGATTATTTTTTCAGTTATTGTGTTGAATAAATTGATATTTGCATGTTTCCCATATGATTGTATTGTAGAAGCGAAAACACCGAAAAATAAATCTGTTCGGATATTATGTTTTCATAGAAGCCCTTCGAACAAAAATCATTTACAAAAAAAACAAGGTTTTTCAATAATACCATGGAAATTTCGGAAATCTTTCGAATCACTATCACCAAATTAGAAAAAAATATCGTATAAAAAAGTACCAAATCATCCAGGGTTATCGCATCAGATGCTCCGAATCGAAAATCCGCGTCACGCAGAACTCTAACATCAATGGCCAACGATAATAAAAGATAATTCATGAAGATGAAGATTGTCACTCGATTGTGCGCCATGACGATTCACTTATGACTGTACAATTTTACCAGCACTCTCTTTATATTGAAGAAGACTTGCACTTTATCAGTGACCAGCATGCTGTTTTTCCTTCGCTTTATCACCCCCATGGTGTCCGTTATTAACGCGGAACGAATACAAAATAAGTCAAATCGCGCAATTTTACTACTTCTTTCACTTCTTTTGGAAATAATAATAATAATAAAGAGAGGGACGAAAATGGGGGATAGGGAAAAGAGAACGAAGAAGAGAACAAGGAGGTAAGCTTCACGCTCTATTTCAATTTCACACTCTGCCCTGAATCACGTACACCAGACAAATGTAGGACAAACTGGGATATCATCTGTCATTTTCACAAAGTCATACACAGTCGAGTATTTTTAAAAGAAAAAGTTATTTAATTCTTTTTTTTTTATCCTTTCGTGTCAATTTATAGAATGAATTTTAGGTGAATATTTTTTTCTCTATTTTCTTTGGTAAATGTACTCTACACTGAGAGAAATCCTATATACTGGTATGACTAAAACCATATTAGTGAAGGTCAAAATCAACTATATGTGTATAGTGATCACAGCAATGGTTTTTAAGCTACACTTTCCTAAATAACTATATCCCATTAGCACGCACAACATAACAATGAGTGTACAGAATGTTATAAAATATAGTTATCTTAAAAGTGACTATATGTCGTGTAATCGTGACGATATTTATATTGTTACTGCATATGGCTCAGATAACTTACTCCATTTAGTATATAATACATACAATTTTATAGGCCGTCTTGAATTGTCTATTTCTTTTCATTATTTTTTTATTATTTTTGGCTAATATCTCGAATCAAGATAGAATGATTTTACCCTGATTTCCATTCGAGTGCCCATAAATACGAAAAAAAAAACGATATTTTTCAATTGAATCTTCCGCAAATTTATCGCAAATAATCTCATCTTTTATTTTTCTTTTATTTTACGGTATCACCCCTGAAGCCGGAGATATGTTGAGAAGGTGAAAAAAAAAAAAAAAAAGAATTCTCAAAAGTAAAAAAAAATCAATTAAACTAATTCATTATCTGTGTATTTTTGTGTCCACATTCTTGTAAATTTTAATTTGAGGTTATTTGGGATATTTGAACCAAATAAAATGAATTGTAAATGTAAAGATTGACATTTACAATTTATTTTATTTAGTCCAAATATCCTACATAACCTCAAATCATAATTTATTATAATTTTGCATTTATTGTGGATTATATTCATTATTATTTTTCATTTTTTTCAAAAAGCCTAAAAGGCGCAATCAGGATCGTTTCAGTCATGTGTTATAGATTAGCAGCAGACAACGAGAAATCTCCAAGCGGTCACCAAAGCTAAGCAGCATTGCATATGGTCAGTACTTGGATGGGTGACCGCTTGGACTATCTCGAGACTAAATCGAATTCTTTTTTTTCTTATTCGTGAGTTCTAAGTAAGTTGAAAAAACACACTGGCCCTATGCCGTTCAACTTCTATTGGCTTTCGTTCAATTCACAATTCTTGTAGATTGAAACAAAAATTAAAGCCACCTAAAAATTTCGACTCGGAATGTGACTGTATACAGTATTGTCATGTTTACTATAAAGTATAGAACATGCTCTAGTTGCAATAATATTTGTCAATAACACTATGTATTGTCCACTGACACTAGCTATATCTGAAATAGTTGCTGTTACTCAATTTATAGTCAAGGTCTTTTTCTACTAAATTTTTATAGCTCCACTGATCAGATTTTTCTCTCAGTGTAGGGTAGGTCAAAAACTTTGCAGCAGTGTGATATATGTTCAGTGGAAGACAAAAGGATGCTTGCAGAACTGAATAGTTTGTGCTTTGAATATTTTGATGGGTTAATCGAATCACGTTTTTTGCATTCAGACGAAACATCGTTGATTAAAGGATGCTTTGATGATTGGAGTCACCTCTGATTCTATGTGATTTTAAGATGATGAATGTGGTTTTTTTATTGTTGATCATCTACTCGGAGTCTGTTTGTTCGGTAAATCTCTTTGAGAGTAACTTGATAAAATTATCTGGAGTTTGATGGAAATGTGGATTATGTGAAGAATATCTCGGAAATTGTTGGGTTCATGGAATTCTAATGAGAGATTTTTTTTAATGAATCAATTTCGCTATAAAAAAAAGATTCTTGAAATTTTTGCCAAAAACTACTCGTTTTGAAGATATTTACAGAAGAATCTGCAGTTTTTTTTATTTTTTCTTTTGATTTCATTGAAATTACTTATGAATATGTGGGAACTCGTTAGGCTTAGAAGGATTTACCATGTGACTTTTTTTGTAATTAATGAAATTTCCGAACAAAAAAGTCTAAACCTAGTCAGAACCTGGAGAAATAGCTTCTTTACGAAGGAAATGAGGGCTTTCGTGCATAGCAATGAAGGGTTTTACCATCGTCATTTTAAAGTTTCCCATTGAACAACTGCGTACACATTCCAATAAAAAACAGATTACTCTCATATTACTGATTAAAATTCATTCAATGCGAGAGTTTCCACAATTTAATTCCTTTCAAACGGAATGAGTGAATTCAAATAATACATATTAAGCAAAAATATCCACGAACAATTATTATATTTTATGATTGAACAAATTTATTCAATTTTTCTTCCATTTATTCCCTCGTCAGCTGGAAAACGTAATCTTCTTTCTTTCATCGTTTGACAATAAAATGAGATAGTTACGTCACTAGAGGGGATGCAAATGGCTTGAAAGAAAGGGGTCTGCAACATTGTGTTTCACCGTATATATCGGAGTTTTGTTTCAAGAACTGCCTCAAGCGAAAACGGCAAGCGACCATTGAACACTATAGAAGTACCTGAGGGCATGTCTGGGTTTTTTCATCCCTTCTGTTCTCTTCAACTTCTCTCCAGCTCTTGTTATATTTTTCATTCAAATTTCTGGTTACTGCCAACTTTTCTTTCACATTATCCAGAAAACCGCGAAGAAGCTTTTGCGTTAATTCATTTTAGATATATTCCCTCCAAATTTGAACGGTTTATTGTGCCTTATGTAGTTCCCATTTCCCCACAAGAATGGCGTTGGTGGCTCATTCAAACGAGCATAGGGTCAAAAAATGGTCGATGAAACAGAAAGGTCCAAATCACGAAACAAAAAGAACAGAACTTCTTTTTGTTTTTGAATTTCACCAAGATTGATCCAAATCTGTTAGCTCATACTAACTTAAATTTACCAGTACTAAGTACCATTTAAGTATTATTCCTTCAGTCACTTAATTTAAGAATGGCAGGTCACTTGAATTAAGTGACTTTTCTCACTTACACAGAGAATAGTATATTACAACCCTAGGCCAGAAAGTTGGATTTCCTGGCCTACGCGATATAAAGGCCGAGGCGAAGCCGAGGCCTTATATCGCGTAGGCCAGGGCATCCAACTTTGTGGCCGTGGGTCGTATACTATTTTTCTTCGCTCCGGACCGAAAGCACGGTCAACCCGTTAGTGGGAGGGGGGGGGGGGGCGCCCGCCCGACTTTTGTAAAACCGAGGCGAAGCCGAGGTTTTACTGGTCGGGGCGGGCATCAAAAGTATGCAAAAAAAATGTAAAAAAAGTAATTAACTATGGATAAATAATACTTAGAAATGAAAAATTGTTTGAAATTCATACATAGAACTGAAACTTTATTAACTCAATCATCGCAAAATGCACAATAAATGATTTCAGTATTACATTTATTTTATCTTCGTCTCTTCACTTAGTTGACAAGGATTTTCACTGAGTTGGACAAGGATTTTTTATTTCTTTCTCACCATTTTTTGTATGTGTCATACACAAGTAAATACCGCTCGGACGATTTGTTTGGTAATCTTTCACATTGCCCGAAAATCAGTCATCGTTGAGGTTATGTGTCTCTCAATTCACCAGCGTTGTTTATATATATAATTATATACTAGGTATAAGGAGAAAAATCTCAGCTGTATAATGATGGCAACACGAGTAATACACTGTTAAAAATTTCTGTCTGAATTTTCCGTGCAAAATCATAGAAATTTTAAACAAGTTATATCTCTACTAAAATTTCAGATAATTACCTCATTGAAAAATGAACAAATCATCGATTTTCAAATAATTTCACGCCTGAATATGAATGAAATTTGTAAATTTCAGTTCAATTGTTTCTTGAAAATTTAGAAAAAATAGAAAAAATTCAACAAAAAATTGAAAATTCTAGTCATTGTAATTCTGAATATTCATGTTCAGTTGAAAATTCAAGTGAGTTGTAGAATTTTCGTCTCAATTCTACATAAAACTCATAAATTCCTCTGAATTTTTTCGGAAACTCACTGATTTCATAAGTATTTTCCCATTAAAAAACATTCAGTATCACGTTTATTAAAATTTTCATCGAATTTTCTATGAAATTTCATTTTTTTCCTAACAGTGTACTGTAGCGCTGCCGGGCTAGCGAGCCACAAAAGTTGCGCAACCCATCGGCGCGCGCATTCACTCGAGCAGGCCACAAAAACCACTCTTCCCGGAGTGAAATGCGGCCGGGAAGTCCGTGCTTTCGGGCCGGAGCGCAGAAAAAATGTTTTCTTAATTTAAGAATGTGCAGTCACTTAATTTAAGAATGTGCAAGTCACTTAAATTAAGAAAGAAAAGTCACTTGATTTAAGTGAGAAAACTCACTTGACTTAAGTGAGTTTTACTTTCTTAAATTAAGAAAGAAAAAGTTACTTGATTTAAGTGAGAAAAGGCACTTGACTTAAGTGAGAAAAGTCACTTAATTTAAGTGAGTTTTACTTTCTTAAATTAAGAAAGAAAAAGTTACTTGATTTAAGTGAGAAAAGTCACTTGACTTAAGTGAGAAAAGTCACTTAATTTAAGTGAGTTTTACTTTATTAAATTAAGAAAGAAAAAGTCACTTGATTTAAGTGAGAAAAGTCACTTAATTTAAGTGACCTGCCATTCTTAAATTAAGTGACTGCACATTCTTAAATTAAGAAAATATTTTTCTCTGTGTAAATCAAGTAACTTTTTCATTCTTAATTTAAGAAAGTAAAACTCACTTAAATTAAGTGACTTTTCTCACTTAAATCAAGTAACTTTTTCATTCTTAATTTAAGAAAGTAAAACTCACTTAAATTAAGTGACTTTTCTCACTTAAATCAAGTAACTTTTTCTTTCTTAATTTAAGAAAGTAAAACTCACTTAAATTAAGTGACTGCACATTCTTAAATTAAGAAAACCTTTTTCTCTGTGTAGCTATGTCACAACAGAGCTCTTCAGTTTCCGAGTTCCACTCAGACCAACATGAATTTGCTCAAATCCGGATTAATTTGATCATACCTAACGAAATCTCCTCGCATCCACAGTTAGTTTTCCTGTAGTAACCCAACGTTTTCACATCAGATTCTTTTAATCATTGATGCTCGCCCACATTCGCCAAATTTCCCTAAATCTGTACAAATCTGCTTGAATTTACAACGCTTTCAATTTCTCTGCATCATCTTTACAGCTTCATGAAAGATTCTTTTCATTGGATAAAATATTTGAGATTTAGTGGGACTGGTCGTAAATTTCACAATAGATTCTTGGAATATCTAAATTTTAGCAGGATTCATCTGCTGGACTCTGTGCAAGTCTAGTCAAATCTACGATTCTTTCTGTATTAGCTGAACGATTTTACCTCTGAAAATCTGCTCGAATCTGATGAAATCTAATTGAATCTACTGCTAAAGTCCTGCAGAAGCTTAATAATTTCAAAATTATATCCCACAATATTTAAGCTCTGCCCAAATTTCCTCAACTCTGTTCAAATCTATGACCGCTTCTCCTCCAGCCGTTTGAAATTTCGAAACACTTGGTTTAAGTATTGTTTCATGTAGATATAGATAATCCAGTCATCGTCGTTCTCAATAACCAAGATTTGTAATCGCGAGTTTTTATAATAAAATCATATCAACTAAGAAATTTAATCAGACAGTCAACAGTGCTCTCATTCCACGGAAAAATTGATGAATGTTGCTCAACAATTCGTTGAAAAATTCAATACACATTTCCGTCACTTATTAATCCTAAATTTAGATGTCTGTGTGTATAAATGAGTTTGACACGGCGGATTTGATACTTTCCAAGCCTTGGAAACTTTGTATTAACGGAATTAAATTTCACTTTGCGCGAAATGCTTCTAACGGAAACCCTGTCGCGGGGCTAATTTTGTCGCCGCTATATATTATCCAAGATATTGAGTCTAACTTAATGGAAATTGATTTTCTCCACTTTTCTTCTCGTATATCTCTTTTTTTTTATACAACGAAGTATTTTTAATTTCAATATCTTCCGATGGAAGAATATTCTGATGAAGTTCATTTGTATATTTTTCCATAATCGTGGGAAGTATCTGAAGCAAGTAATTTCCGGGCATTTTCATCTAACTGCCGAGGAAGGGCTTCAATAAGAACTGATTTTAATTTCGAAGTTGGTGCTTCGTTAAAAATAATGAAAAATCTGAAAATCTTTTCTTCCATTATAGAACAAAAAAAAAATAGCTGATAAAAGCCTTAATCGTAAAGTGGTAAAGGAGAAGAACTTCAAATACATTTTACCATTTCGTAAATGTCTTGTAGAAACTATTTAATTCACGAGAATTTATTAGAAGAACTTTTTTGTAACTTTAAAAATGCTCCACAAGAAAGATCTCTTGACATTTTTCGCTGAGTGCACTCGTTTCGAAGTTCGCTGCGGAAGAATATAGGTCGAATTTTTTGACTTCTCGTTCAAGAGGTAAAGGAAATCAATGACAAGCAATGGATCGATATTTTAAGGCTGATCATTGAGGTATCGGAGGCAGTTTCACAGATAGCTGCAATCATAGAAATCAATATCTAGTCGGATAGTAAATACTCCTACCAAATGGAAGGAAAACAATCAGGAAAGCTTACACACAGAAAATTTTTTTCTTAATTTAAGAATGTGCAGTCACTTAATTTAAGAAAGTAAAACTCACTTAAATTAAGTGACTTTTCTCACTTAAATCAAGTGACTTTTTCTTTCTTAATTTAAGAAAGTAAAACTCACTTAAATTAAGTGATTTCTCTCACTTAAGTCAAGTGACTTTTCTCACTTAAATCAAGTAACTTTTTTTCCCTTAATTTAAGAAAGTAAAACTCACTTAAATTAAGTGACTTCTCTCACTTAAGTCAAGTGACTTTTCTCACTTAAATCAAGTAACTTTTTCTTCCTTAATTTAAGAAAGTAAAAGTCACTTAAATTCAGTGACTTTTCTCACTTAAATCAAGTGACTTTCTTTCTTAATTTAAGAAAGTAAAACTCACTTAAATCAAGTGCGTTTTCTCACTTAAATCAAGTGACTTTTCTTTCTTAATTTAAGTGACCTGCACATTCTTAAATTGAGTGACAGCACATTCTTAAATTAAGAAAGCATTTTTCTCTGTGTATAATATCAGAAGTAGCTACAGGAGAGTGTGACAGTTGAAGCATCAAAAAATTCAAGAACCCTGCAGCTTTCATGCAAAAAGTTTAAGTTCATAGAATCATGTCATCACTCAAATTTTGTCGAAATTGCAATTTAGGAAACAAAAACAAATGCTAAACATCCATAACAGTCAGTACTCTTGAAATTAGTCACACAAAAATATGACAGTTGAGTTGCTGGAAAAGATCAACTCCTCTCGTGCTGAAATGAGAATTTTGATTCATCTCATGGTTTTCACATATTGCACGTATTATTCAGGGGACAAGAGGTAGTTATTGGGGATTAGAAGCGATAATCGCGAAGACAGTGGGAGATTGTATTACACGATGTTATGCATGATGTTAAAAATGCTGAGGAACGGATTTTGGGTATGGAAGAATCGGTTCATTTAGACTGTGAGAAGGAGAAACAAGCAGAAGTCTCATTCTCGGTGCGTTATTTGCAAACCCCACTCCTTGTGCGACATTTAATATTTCGCCAATTCGATTGGCAAAATGCTTCCGAATGGAGTTCATCTATGGTGAATCGAATCGCTATTCATGTATCTCATTGCTCAAAAAATAACATTATTCTCGCAACAAATACGCAATCATAAATTCCTACGAATATTGTTCCAGAAAATTTTCAGCTCACCAAGTATTACCGTTGCGGAGCAATGAGCTGATATCTGTCACACATACACACACACACACACACACACACACACACACACACATCATTCTGAGTCATATTCCGATGAAATCTCGAAATTTAAAAAAATCATGTTTACAATGCTTCCGTTCGGAAGCAAAAAGGGGCCCTCATTTCTTGGAAAAATTGTCATATATTTTAATATTAATTCCTTGAATTTAATCATTTCGCGAGTTTATTCGCAACACTATGCTCGATTGTTTTTTTCTCAAATCATAGCATTATCTATATTCATATTCTGAATTCGGTTAAAATTTCATGGAAATCTTAGTAAAGATCAGAGATTAATAACTTTTATGTGAAATGTAGTGCTGTCTCTTCCTTCATCCCTTGAAACTAAATTTTTACCTCATCGTCCATTTCGAGAACTGTTTGTTCATATCTACATATAGCATACAATCTCAAGTTTAAAACTCCTGCACATTGCAATGTCCCGGGTAGGAAAAATTCATTGGGCCAATATTGGCTCAATGCCGGAAGCCAATATGCCAATGCTGGCGCCCAATCCTCAGCCAAGGCTGGCCTAATATTGGTTGAGCATTGGATGATAACATTGTACCAATGCTGATTGCCGAAGCATGGCCAAGCCTCGATAACGAGCATTGGGTACTATACTGGTCCCAATGTTCAGCCAATGTTCATTTTATGGTAGATTTTATGTTAAATACGTAAATTAAAAGTAATCAAGTCTTCTAAAGTGCGTGAGAATGATCAAGATCCAATGTTATTTGAATAAAAAAAAAAAAAAATAAGCCACCACTTGGGATCGATCCCTGGACCTTCTGATTGCCAGTCTGTTATCTTACCGTACTAGCCATTAGGACATTTCATACATTAGTAACTAAATTTGATCCTCATCAATTTATCGCCGTCTACCTTATTCGGAGAAATGAAATTCGATCGTGATTGTTCAGAAAGTTATCTGATAATGTGAGATAATCTAATTATGTCAAAAGATAAAAAACAATTGAAGCCTTGGCAGCACATTATTGGCTCGACGAGTGGCCAATGATCAGAAGCCAAGCCTTGGGAGTTCAAGTTTCAAACAACGCCTGGCCAATTCTGGCAGGCCAAACTACGGCGCATAGTTGCTCAGCCAATTCTGGAGGCCCGAACAACGGTGTACCGATACTTGGCGAAGGTTTGGCCAAGCCATGGCTACCAGGCTTTGGTATGCGAATTCTTGGCCGTTGTTTGGCCAAGAGTTGAGCATTGGACGATTCCTACCCGGGGTATCCCGAAATCTATCAACTTGATTTTTACCAGTAATGAAGATTCATCATAACAGTTGCTGTCAGAATAGACAATACGAGATTTAAAAAAAAAAAAAATAGATATAAATTTCCCAGCCGGCAAATGTGTTGGTGTAAATGTTCCGTGTACTTTCTACCAGTGAAAAACAAAGTTTTATCGGTCTCAGCTTGTACTCGTGCCGAACTCCGAGGCTTCCTTTATACTCAGATATCTAGACTCTCGAATACAACATCAAAATCCCTTTTCTCTATCATTCTCTCTGTTTCTCTTTCTCCCATTTCTGTTATCTCAATGCATCGAAGTAAAACTTTTCCCAGCATTGCATTTAATGATGTCTTAAAATACATCTGGAATACTAGAGAATTCAAACTTTTGACAATAAATTTCATTGAAAAACCAACGAAAACGGAAAAGTAGAGTAACATTTTTTTTCTCAATGTTTCTATTTTTATGGCATGAATGAACAATGAGAGACGGTTTTCATTGTTGATTTATTCGTCTTCTGATTGGCTGAACAATTTTTCCTTCAATGAATTTAATGGTTTCCTAACGGAACCATCTTTATGTGAATTTATGTTATCCATAAGTTAAAAAGGTAAATATCTTAGAAGTCATTGGATTTATGACAATTCTTCGGGAAACCTTTGTTGCAGTTTATGGAATGCGCTACAAGGAAGCTCTTCTGACGAATCCTTTTAAATTCTTCACTTGGATGAAGAACAGATACAGAAGAACTACACCCAAAAAGTCGAATTATCTCATAACATCTTTATTCAGAGAATATCTCAGGAAACTATGAGATTTACGAGAATTTATCAAAAAATCTTCTCTGTGGCTCATGAAATTCTCTACCAAAAAATATCGCTTATCATTCATTTTTAGGCCTACTTCGGAGATATTCGCAAAGTAACCTGAATAAGACTTTCTTTACTTTTTTGACCATTGAGTCCAATTTTTTTACGAATATCTCACACATCTTCCTTTCAGAGTTATCTAGGTTCTCTCTGTTAACCCATAAAACTGTCTATAAAAGCCCTTTTTTTATAAATCTTCTTCAACCCACTAGTTGCTGAGATATTTGCAGAAGAACTTCAAGGAAAAAGTCATTTTTCCGTTGTTTCACCATTTCAGTGCGAATAATTTCTTTTCAACGTCATTATTTAGTGAATATTTTCAAAATTAATGGGTTTACCAAAATGGATCAAGGAACCATTTCTCTAGCCCATAAAATTTCCTACTAATAAAATTCTCAATTCATTGTTCCTTAAATCCACTAGTTCCGGATCTATTCGTACTATAATTCCCATAAAATTCTCAAATAATCTGTCCAAAAATTTCATCACATCCGCTTGCCAAAGAAAAAATCAACTTTTTCCAGTTGAACCGAATTTTTTAATCCGCTGCACTATACTGAGAGAACCTTGTGTACTGGATTCACAAAAACGCCTCTATCTGCTCTGGTGTTCGCCTAAGCCAATTTTGTTGGCTCTCCGAAAAAAAGAAAAAAAAAATTGCCAAAGAGAAGCGAGATTGGTAATAGATGCCGGGAGAGCAACAGTTGCGTGGGTGGATGCGCGTTTGATGAGAAATGCGGAGGCGAGTCAGTGAGAGAGAGATGGAGAAAGTTTCTCGTTGAAGAGCGGGTACAAAAGAGGGTTGAAGCGGGTGGGTGCATGGGTTTGACCGAGCGCGCACACCTCAACGTGACTCAGTACCACTCTGGCAGTGTAATCGCGCGCGTCTCTCCATCTCTTTTCTCTTCGACGTGGAAAAAAAAGGATTTCTCCATTTTTAAGAAAGAGAGAAAGAGAAAATTGACGAGAAAAAAAAAATTGTGAAATAATTTCTGGGTTGAGAAAAAAAAACATATTAAAATTACGGTAACAATGTGTTGTAATTGACAGAGAGAAACACAATTAATTGTTATTTTTTTTTAATGAGGCAAGAGATGCAATGTTTGGGGAAATAAATCACGTTTAATGAACCTGTCGGTATAATTAATTGGGGACCGGAAGAATTAGATAAATTGAAATTTTAATAGTTAATGAGGGATATTCTCATTTATTAAAAAAAATAGAGCATTTATTTGAATGTAATTTCTTCGGTTTTTTTAATGAGTTCTGTTGTGGAGTGACAGGTGAAATGAGTTGAGAAATCATTTGCTGATTATCTTAGAAATATCTTGGAATGGTCTACGAAGATTTGGCAAGAGACTTTTTCTTAGATGATCAAATTCTTTGAAAAAAAGACGTCTCTTGCTAATTTTCTCTCAATTCACTCATTACAGAGATACTTACAAACGAATATTTGAGACATATCTCTAATTATCTCCTAGTACTTTGCGATGGAATTATTTTCATTCACACGCTTTCAAACGAGAGGAAAACTTATGACGAGCAGCAAACCGCTGGGATCATGATTAATTCACGGAATTAGTTGCGGTTGTAAGGCGCGTGTTGCAAAAGCTGTTGGGCACTCTTTTTTAGGTGGAATTAGGAAGAAGTCAATTTTGAACTATTGAGGGAACTGCATACACTTTGGATATTCCAACGAATTCTAAATTTTGGAATGATAAAAAAAAATCGTACACAGAGAAAAATGTTTTCTTAATTTAAGAATGTGCAGTCACTTAATTTAAGAAAGTAAAACTCACTTAAATTAAGTGACTTTTCTCACTTTAATCGAGTGACTTTTCTCACTTAAATCAAGTAACTTTTTTTTACTTGATTTAAGAAAGTAAAAGTCACTTAAATTAAGTGACTTTTCTCACTTAAATCAAGTGACTTTTCTTTCTTAATTTAAGTGATCTGTGCTTTCTTAAATTAAGTGACTGCACATTCTTAAATTAAGAAAACATTCTTCTCTGTGTAATTATTCTGAATTTCGTGAATTTTTTCAGAAAGAGCGGGAAATAGGGTTCAGTTCAATTTTCTTTATCCTTAAAATTCTGGAGAATTTTTCGGAAATTAAAAGAGATAGGGCGATTGCGTTCTAATCTCCTTTTCCATCTCTTCAAATTCACTACAAAAAAGGAATTCAGACAAAATCGTGCTTGCACGCTTATTTTCCGAGAATTCTTGAAAAAAAATCGGTGAAAAAATCGACTCATCCCATTTTACCTCTTCACTACTGTTTTAATCTGTCATCTTTCAGTTTAAATTTCCCTTTGATTCAATTTCATTCCAATAAACCCTAAAGTTTTCCATGACTTGAAAAAAAAAAAATTCTTTGCACTTTGACTGAATGACATTCATCTTCCCCGGAGGTATAAAAGTTCTTCCAAAGAAATTCATACACCAAGTTTTCTGTATTAAAGTATAACTGAGCTTAATGGACTCACGCGGGCACTGCATATATAACTTATAAACCTCTTCATACACTCAAACGTAACTTCAAGTCTTCAGGACTCTAATGCTACTCGGGAATACTCCTGTGACACCCTTTTACGGATCGATGAGACACCACACAGTTTCTGTATGTCATAGCTGCGAATTTAATTTCTGATAGACTGAGACTTTTTTATCAATAAATCCACTGAGTTGTGAAAAATCTAGGTGAAGAGTCAGAAAATTTCCACTGAAAAACACTATCATGCAATCGATTGTGGTTCAACGATTTCCGAGATAACGTGAGAGAAAAAAACGTTCAAGGTACACAGAGAAAATTTTTTTCTTAATTTAAGAATGTGCAGTCACTTAATTTAAGAATGTGCAGGTCACTTAAATTAAGAAAGTAAAGTCACTCGATTTAAGTGAGAAAACTCACTTGATTTAAGTGAGTTTCACTTTCTTAAATCAAGAAAGGAAAAGTCACTTGATTTAAGTGAGGAAAGGCACTTAATTTAAGTGACTTTTACTTTCTTAAATTAAGAAAGAAAAAGTCACTTGATTTAAGTGAAAAAAGTCACTTAATTTAAGTGACTTTTACTTTCTTAAATTAAGAAAGAAAAAGTTACTTGATTTAAGTGAGAAAATTCACTTGATCTAAGTGAGAAAAGTCACTTAATTTAAGTGAGTTTTACTTTCTTAAGTTAAGAAAGAAAGTCACGTGATTCAAGTGAGAAAAGTCACTTAATTTAAGTGACTTTTACTTTCTTAAATTAAGAAAGAAAAAGTTACTTGATTTAAGTGAAAAAATTCACTTGATCTAAGTGAGAAAAGTCACTTAGTTTAAGTGAGTTTTACTTTCTTAAATTAAGAAAGAAAGTCACGTGATTCAAGTGAGAAAAGTCACTTAATTTAAGTGACTTGCCATTCTTAAATTAAGTAACTGCACATTCTTAAATTAAGAATACATTTTTCTCTATGTAACCCCGTATTTGTGGAATATTTCGGAAATCGATGGAGATGGAAAAATTTTGTTAGTTAATTTTTTTAACATTGGTTCGAATGAATTCAATAACGATTTTTTTCGTCCATTTCTTTTTTGAATATCGCAGAAACTAACTAACATACGCCCTTTTTCCTGGTTCTGTTTTGTAGGAAATATAAAGGGATGTTATCAAAAAATTGGGTTAAAAAGGCGTATCTCCATTATTTTCCGAGATATTCTTAAAAAATGATCTATAAATCTTCGAAAATTGAAAAATCACAAAATTTCTCCAACTCTAGAAAAAAAAAGAAGCTCATTATTTTTATTCACTCGTTGTCTTACACCACGAATGCACAATACTCAATGTTTTGAAACGTGATACAACTGAACATTGAGATATAATTCCAAAGCTACGAACAAAACTCTGTGATTTTGAATACAGGAGAAATGAACGTATATATATTTGCCAGTCTTTGAGCTATTAAATCATACTGAAAACTTGTCTATTAGTGCGAGCATCACGTAGTGTATACTACTGAAAAGGGAATACACAACTCCAGAGAATTCTTGTCTAGCAGTATAAACTTTTATCAATTGAGACTGAAACGAGCTGAAAAGAATGAATGAAAGGAAGACGAAAACGTTAATGAAATCATTGTATTTCTGTCTATTTAATTATTTATGATAATTAATATTCGAAATGCGCTTTTTTCACTCGCCATTCATGATTCCCTCCTTCTTTCGGATTATTATTTCATTTGCTCGCTTTTAAAGAAGTACTCTGAATCATTACTCTCGTGCAAAGTCGGTTGAACTTTATTTTTATAATTTTAAGGAAAAAAACAATTGAATTTAATAGAAAAAAAAACTTTTTTCTTTGTCATACGAATATATATTTTTAATCTTCACGGGTCTGTGTGACGAGCCCTGGACTGCTTCAGTGCAGCTTAACGAGCGCCTTTTTTACCCCCCCCCCCCCCCCCCCCCCCCCCCCCCCGTCACCACCCTCCTTTCCTGCGTCATTCTAAACTCGGGAATTTTTTTTAAATCGCCCACGCAAACTTGTGGAAAAAAATCATAACAAGAGAAATGCTTTTTCTTCTTAATTTTCGTGATAAATAAACGAAATGGAATTCTTTTATTTTTTCTATTCAATTTTCGTTTTTGTTAGTAAAAGTTTTTTTAAAAAGAAGCACTTTTGCAATGGCTCTTATCATTCGCTTTTTTTTTCTTGCCGTACATTTGGCTGTGACTGAATTATTCATTCGTCTGCGATTAATCGATTTTCATGGAATCGACATTTCTTGTGCGATTCAAATGAAACATTCGACTGCTAATAATTTTGAAGATACCTCAGAAACCGTTGGGCTTACAAGGGTTTATTAGGAGAGCTTTTTTCGCAGCTTACGAAATTCTCTGCTAAAAGAAAATCTTAATATTCTCCGGTAAATTCACTCATTCTCGAGATAATCCTTCCGAAAAACAAACACATGGCTAGATCTGATCGAACTGCGATAATCGATATCGAATACATATTGAAATCCCGTAACGCCTAACTTTTATTGGTTGACAAGTTGCGCGACATATTCAAAATACATATATTGACAAGAATAATCAGAGTTACTCTTTCGTGGCACATTTCAGGAATAGTACACAAATAAATAGAAAAAAAGTTTTTTATTGAAATATCGTGCATAATATGTTACAGTTCTCTTCATTAATTGAAATTAGCGTTAATAATGAAAAAAAATTCCTCTTTAGTTCTGAGAAATGATGACGGATGAAAACTTGCATGAATATTGGTTAGGTCAAAGTCAAAATTCACAAGATGCAAACGTCATAATCTAGTTGCATACACTGAGAGAAAAATTGACTTGTGCCTAAACCAAATAATTTGACCAGAAGAAAACTTAATAATCGTTAAAAAATCTGTTTACAGGAAATAAACTGGATTGGCAGGAACCTTCTCTATTTTTCGTCAGTACTACACAGAGAAAAATGTTTTCTTAATTTAAGAATGTGCAGTCACTTAATTTAAGTGACCTGCCATTCTTAAATTAAGTGACTTTTCTCACTTAAATCAAGTAACTATTTCTTTCTTAATGTAAGAAAGTAAAACTCACTTAAATTAAGTGACTTTTCTCACTTAAATCAAGTGACTTTTTCTTTCTTAATTTAAGAAAGTAAAACTCACTTAAATTAAGTGACTTTTCTCACTTAAATCAAGTGACTTTTTCTTTCTTAATTTAAGAAAGTAAAACTCACTTAAATCAAGTGACTTTTCTTCCTTAATTTAAGTGACCTGCACATTCTTAAATTAAGTGACTGCACATTCTTAAATTAAGAAAACATTTTTCTCTGTGTAAACGTATTATAGGAATTCATTGCATATTGTGGAACTATTTTAACATTATTCCATAAAACATAAATTATTTTAATAAGTGGAATTCCCATTGGCGTTTAATTCCGTCTTTTCTTTTGACAAGAATTTTTTTCTTAGGCACAAGTGAATTTTTTTCTCAGTATAATAATCTAGACTTAGCAGGAGTAATATAATAGACTCTGGCTACACGTACAATTCGTATAATGTAGAGTAAGTTTATTTATCGAGTGTTTGTAGCATGTTTACTGTGGTACCTTACATTCACGCTCTGTTTCGATTGTACGAACAACCAGGACCAACATAATAATGGAGAAAACTCAAAAATAACATGTAGTTTATACTGAATTATTTCAGACACCGTGAGTTTCATGAAAATTCATCACAAGACCTTTTTCGTAGTTCGTTAAAAATCTCCACCAAAGAGATCTCTTGATGTTTTTCTCTAAATCCGCTCATTTCCGAGATATTCACAGAAGAATCTTCCGGCTTCTTTCACCTTCTTATCCCTCACTATCTCCCCCATTCAAAGTTTTGTAAACATCTCAGAAAGCATCCGATCCATGAAAATTTCTAAAGAAACTTTCTTTGTAACTCACAAAATTTCATAGAAGAAAAGTCTCTTGCCACTCCTTCTAAAACCACTCGTTTCCGGAATATTTGCAATTTAATCTGCATGAAAATTTCCGAATTATTGCTTTTTTACCCCTGATAGCAACGCAGAGAGATGTAGAAGTACAATTTATGGTCACTCAACTTTTTTTAAACAATTTATATCCAAATTCCAATGGGGATCATTATAGAAATACAATAACATTATGAGTTATATTCGTATAATTATGAAGGTTTTGAGGATGTTCTACAGGTATTTTTGAGAGATTACAAAAAAATAAGAATGTTGGATTTTCTTTTGAGATTGCTCAAAGAATCAAAAACCTATATAAAAATCTTCAATTTTCTTTCATATCGCGTAAGGAAGTTATAATTTTCTAAAAACGTTAAAAAAACGTGATTAAACATTGTTCTTATGGGACATTTTTAATATCGAATGAAACTTTTTGAATAATTGTCGAAACTCAATCAAACTCCGGATATGGGTTGAAGATTACTCTACAGATAAACATTATCTTTTTGTCCGATGATTGAATCGATGACTGGCATTGGAATTAATAAAAATCAATGAAAAATCGTCACTGGTGCATAAATGCTATCAACTTGTGTCATCAGAATTTCTTAGAATTAGACGCTTCTTTACACAGAGAAAAATGTTTTCTTAATTTAAGAATGTGCAGTCACTTAATTTAAGAATGTGCAAGTCACTTAAATTAAGAAAGAAAAGTCACGCAATTTAAGTGAGAAAACTCAAGTGATTTAAGTGAGTTTTACTTTCTTAAATTAAGACAGAAGAAGTTACTTGATTTAAGTGAGAAAAGTCACTTGATTTAAGTGAGAAAACTCACTTAATTTAAGTGAGTTTTACTTTCTTAAATTAAGAAAGAAAAAGTTACTTGATTTAAGTGAGAAAAGTCACTTAATTTAAGTGAGAACAGTCATTTAATTTAAGTGACCTGCCATTCTTAAATTAAGTGACTGCACATTCTTAAATTAAGAAAACATTTTTCTCTGTGTAAAAATAATTCTCAAATTAATTAAATGAAGTATAAAAGAAATATATCTGTGAAATGAAATGACAATAATATAGTCTTTCAACACCCGCAGCGTATAATAATTCCGTGAAAATAATTTTAATGAGAAATTTAGAAACTTATTTTTTCATGTTCAGAGATCAGAATACTGATGAAATCACTGCCCTTCTCATGCCGCACAACCCCCGCTTACAATACCTGTAGAACATCCTCGAAATTCTATAAAAATGTTTTTCTAATTGAAATTTTTTTTTTTGTATCAACTTGAATTTGAAGTGGCCAAAAAAAGTGTAAAGGTAGCCAAAACTGGTATTTTTATTCTATATGCGTTTGGGATGGATTGGTATTACAATTCAGTAGTGAAGAGGTAAAACAAGCTAAGTGCCTTTTTTTTCATTCAGTTTTTTGAGAAATATCTCAGAAAATAACTGAGGAAGAGCAATTTTGCCCTATAGCTCTTTTGTAACTCTTGAAATTCTCTACAAAAATAGATGATTAATATCACCTTATCTCGCTTAATTTCCGAGATATTTCCTTCGAAATGCCCTCAAAGATAAGTCGATTTATCCTGTTTCACCTCTTCATTACTGAATTTATCATTGGATTCATTTCCATATGTTAATTAAATGCATTAATTGTTCATAGGGATTTTTGAAAAATAATTAACAAAATCAAATTATTGTCAAATTACGATGTTTCGCTGAACAATGCGAGCTTCCTCAGTCTCTGAAACCAAACGTCAAATATTCTTTTTTATTCATAAATTACAATTTTAACGTTCTTATCTCTTCATAACAAAAATATAAAAAATTTAACTCAATAATACATGAGAGCTCTACGGAGTAAAGCTTGAACAATTGATCTTAATATACAATTCATATAAAACTCATTTGAAAAATTTAATTATAGTCGAAATTACTAGAATAAACGTCGGATTATGTGAATAACCTCAAATTTCACATCTTTCCCCTTTACCTTCATTTTATTGATGTCTAGTCGATTCACAATAGGGATGTGACCAAAAAATCTGACATGTCAGTGACGCGTCATATGACACGTCAGTGACCGTCACATGACGGAGCTCAATTCTGACCGTTTTGTCATGTGACCAATTTCTGACAGAATTATCGGCTGACGGTCAGATTCCATCTAAGTAAATGATACGCCATCTCTGTTATACACTATTATGAAGAATATTGCAGGTGCAATTTCAGGGATATGTTATGCTACATAACTCATGTGATTATTAGACCATAATAGTTTATGATTAAGTTCTCCAAGAGAAAGATTTACTGAAAGTTGATGTGATTTTCATACGAGTTTATTAATAAATATATTGATGGAATTTGCATTTTCTCCTAATTCAGTAAACATTATGTCATATTATCCATTATATATGTCGAATTATCAATCATAATTGTGGATTATGACAAGACTGTGACAAAAAAAATACTGACTGTCATTTTACATCTAAGTAGATGATGGCTGACATCTTCGACCAATATTAAAATAACTATAATTAAATAACTCCCATTGAACATGACAAAATCGTGACGAAAAAAAAATATGACGGTCATTTTACATCTCATTAAATGATATGTGGCACATTTGACGGTCATGACAGAAATTATGACACGAAAAAGCCATGACGTCACATGACCGTCATCAATCCGTGACATGACAATTTTTTAAAATGACCGTCATTTCACATCCCTAATTCACAATTACTTTCCATAATATGGAGCAACAAGCAGTCTACCACTCTCTCTTTCATTGCAACCAATCATGTACAAGTTTTAACGTTTGGTGTCAGAAACTGGGGATAAATAGGAATTGAATCATTTGAATGATTATGACAGATAATGAATTTATTGGAAGGTCAATCTGCAGGGATCGTGATAAACCGAATATCATAAGATATGTGCCTGAAATAAGGAAGAAAAAATAAAGTTTGTCACAATCCTCGCAGATTAACCTTCCAATAAATGCGATGTCTTGACAAATCTGATAAATTGTCGAATTATTCGATACTAGATCAAACTTTAGATCAATGGGCGGTTTTGGAAAATCAAGTCTCCGGCCTTATTGATAAGGATTACGATTCGTATCTTCCTAAAAACTGAGGAAAAATTAATGATTTTCGAGAAAATAGTAACTCGGACGAAAGTTCCCAAAGAATATGAGAGAAATAATGAGTTGGTACTAAGAGATATCCAATGCTTTCGATGATACAGTGCAGACGGGTTTTCACTCTCCTTTGACGTTACGAAAGGAAAAATATATTATAAAAAACTTTAAAGTAAAAATAGGAACGAAGAAAGATAACAAAAATTGACATTTAATAACCCCCCGACAGAAAGATTGGAGTAAAAACTTTAGAGTAGAAAAAAGTAAATCTAAATTGGAATTAAATTTTTCAAATGAAAATCTAAAGTAATGAATAAAAAATATATTCGAGAGAAAAACGAAGCTGAAAAACATCCAGACTACTCCATAATTATCCTCTGGACCTCTCGCGACTCCAGTTTTTTTTCAAATATAATTCTTATTTCATCCTTTCAGATCTTTATCAAATTTTTTATTTCAAACTTTTTAGATTTATTCTCTCTTCTATATTAATGTTTTCATTTCAATCTGTTTGTCGGGAATTATTAAATGTTATTTTTCACATTTTCTCTGTTAAAATTTTTTTTTTATAATATTTTTATTCCAATCTTTTTTCACTGTTTGATCCATCATTCCTCGATTAAGACATGAAGATTCGAATTTTTTCGATGAAAATTAGTGTTCCAATACGTTACAACACTGGAGAATCTACTAGCGTGTATATCCTATCATGATATACACCCAAATAACCTAATCTTGACAGTTTTCATTAGCCTACTCTGCAAACTCGTACTCTATCTCCAAAGATTCGTTCTCTCTTTAACTGTACGTATAGTACACAGCCGCCAAGCAGAAAAGGGGGGGGGGCAGAGGTAGAAGAAAACTTATCGATAATTCGATAAGACAAACGGGTGGAACTATTATCTCAGTTTAGAGGAAACGTTTCTCATCTATTACGAATGACATAATTGGAATTTCGTTCCAAGTAACGTAAAAGCAATGAGAACTCTCGGACTATTCGAAATTCTCTTTGAAGGTGGTTATAAATTATTGGAAGAGCGCAGATGAGACGACAGAGGGCTATCGATATTCATCGTTAATTGCAGAATTTCATTTGCCAAATTGAATTTAACTGCTCATTAATTTTACGTAGAATTATTTTATCGTTGGGATTTCGATAATTGAAGTAATTTTAAATTTTTTAGGGAATATTCTGGTATCTTTGAAGAAGCGTAAGTGTGGTGATAATTCTTTTTTAACGGCAATATGAGCTGCAAAAAAAGGTTATTACAAAAATGACCCTATCTCGATTAGACTCAGAGATAATTTTCGAAAACTGAGGGATGAACTGAAAAATCCGACAATTCAAATTCTATTCCAAATCCATTTTGTTGAATATTTCAATAAATAAAGAATATACACTGAGGGAAAAAATATTTTTCTACCCATAGGGCTTGAAAAATAGATTTCTAACCTCACTTTGCTTGGTTTGAAACGCATTTTTCCAGCACCCTTGGGCAGAATAATGCTGTCCCGCATGTAAATTCATATATGTAGAATTTATATATGCCAAATATATATCACATATATGCGCATATATGCGATATATAAGTGACATATAAATAACATATATACATCGCAAAATATATGCCTGAACATATATGTTGAATATATGTCGATTATTATATTTTTTGCCGTACATACACAAATAAAAATGTTTTCTTAATTTAAGAGTGTGAAGTCACTTAATTTAAGAATGTGCAGGTCACTTAAATTAAGAAAGACAAGTCACTTGATTTAAGTGAGAAAACTCACTTGATTTAAGTGGGTTTTATTTTCTTAAATTAAGAAAGAAAAAGTCACTTGATTCAAGTGAGAAAAGTCACTTGACTTAAGTGAAAAAAGTCACTTAATTTAACCCTCCAGCGCTCGCGTGATTTTACCCGACTTCGTTGCTCGCACGGTGAGCGCGCCGCCGCCGTGTTAAATCTCGTGCGGTGTTGCCAAATATTCAAGGAGTAATTCTTGCCTGAACTCTCGAGCAAAAATGTATTTGAAAATTAGTTTTATTTTGAATGGAAAAGTTTTATTTTATCATCAATGTCAACTATCGTGAAAACATTGTTTGATGCTTCGCATAAATTAGTTCATGTTTTTCAATTTATACAATTAATTAATTTGATAAATTATTATTTTTACTAACCTGTCAATTATGCTTCGCACCTTTACCATTCTAATAAATAAACTTAATGAATAAACAATACTGATATTGGACGAAGTACACCGTGAGATGATTGAAGGTTATGTTGTCGTGTTTGGGACCAATGAGTAAGAGCGGGAGAACGACTTTGCAACAGCGCAACTTGAACGGGGATTTTACGAGTAGTCGCACCGGGCGGCGGAGCGCCGCCTTTCAGTCCGTGATCCACAAAATAATATTTACACTCAATTCACACGCGATTTTATACTGATCAATAGCATATATGCATTTTAGAAGGTTCAATGAGAGCATTAAAATTTTTTGAAATTTTTTCATTGGTAAAAATGAAAGTAAAACGAAAAAATGTAAAAAAGGCGGCGCCGCGCTCATTACGCGAGCAACGAAGGGTTAAGTGAGTTTTACTTTCTTAAATTAAGAAAGAAAAAGTCACTTGATTTAAGTGAGAAAAGTCACTTAATTTAAGTGACCTGCCGTTCTTAAATTAAGTGACTGCACATTCTTAAATTAAGAAAACATTTTTCTCTGTGTATTCCTCAAGTCTGATTAGAATGGACTAGAACATGTTCGTATCAATCAATAAGATGAGTTTTCCGGAGGAAAGTTTCTGGGAAATGCATTTCAGTTTTGATTCAAACTGAGTTATGTTTGGACCAACATTTATCCAACATATTTCGCGCAAATACATCATTATTTGATGAAGATTTCACATGAAAATATTAGTGGCAAATATGATCGAGATTGAATTGATGCAGAAGAGAGATTCGGACAAATAATTGTTTATTTATCGTTATTAGTTATCAAAAAATAATAACAAGAAACGAGTACTCATCTGGTGTTATTTCCAACTAAAATAAATTAATATTGAGAGAAATAGATATTAATTTTTCTCAATTAAATCCTCTAATTTTCTCATACAGTTCATCGCAAATGAGAAAGAATTTTTTTTCCCTCAGTGTAGGAAATTCCCTGTGATAACCTTTTTTGTTGAGGATAATTAAAGCTACAGCAAAGGTCATCACTCAAATTACACTATCTAATTCCCCGATATCCCCCCAAAAAAAAAAAAACAAATTTCAAGGTCAAATCATCGCTCAATTTCATCACAATATTTCTAAATTCAATACTTCAATTTCCACTTGATTTAAAAACAGAAAATGATTGATAAAATTAACTTGACTGACGGAGTTTGAAGAGATAACCAATGAATAGGTAATTCTGCGGAATTAAAAAGGATATAAATAGGTGAAAATGAAAGGAAAAGAGAACGATAAAGGCTGTATGATGAAAGAATTCTCTCCAAGGAATTCCATTGAAGCTCACTACAGTGCTGATCTCAATATAGTGTTCGATTCATCCTTGATGAAAAAGAGTAGCGAAGAAAAAAAAAGAAGGGAAAAACCTCGGATGTAATGGCAGAGAGGATTTAAGATATCGACTCACTCTCATCGCCTTCTCTACGAGCTGTATGTAGTTTAAACTGGACGAGAGTTTCATTTTCAATCGGTGAAAAAGCCATTGTCACAGACATTGAGCCGATTTCTACCGCAGTCAACACCACTCCACCTGCGTTTCACTTAAACTTCCCCCAAACGACTTCCATTCTCACTATATATCCGTTAGTTCTTACATCACACTACAAATATATGTGTACATATATGTGTGTGTATATATATATAGATATAAATTTATCTGGTGGAAATGTTGACGATAACAAAAGAATGGACTACCTGAAAAATAGCTAATCGTCGATCAATTGTGCCACGAGACACTTTCGACAGTTACATAGAACTTGGCGGTAGACGTGAATGTCCCTCTTATTTCTATCCAACTGTAAACCATTTTTCTCCTCTTTTTCCACTTAAATTACTTTTCTTCATTTCCCATGTTCTTTTTTACTTGCCTTATTCTCTTCAGAATTAATGATATTGTCCTGACTCGTGTGTAATTAAAGGGGACATGTGTATTTTCTACGCTCACATCACACAACTTAAATTAATCAATTTTTCGTAATTAATGCGCAAGTTTATTTCTCATTTTTTTTTTCTTTTTTTTTTTAATCTTTTTACGTTCAGAGGAATTTAAAATTACGTTATGGTTTAATTTATATGTAGATTGTGGGGGGGGGGGGGAGATGAATTATAAGAATTTGGTTAACATTTCATTATTGATTCGCTGATCACGAGAGGCAGAGAGAGATAGGGAGTCAGGATTTTAAAAAATGTAGAAATTGAAATTTTCCATTAATATTCTTCGGTTAAGAGATAATCCGATTTCTAGATAAATGGGAAAAAATTTATGAAATTTTTTCGGCTTAATTACCGTGCACGCATTTTAATTACAGCTCAATATAAAATGTTTTTTTTTTCTTTTATTCCCATTCTTATGCCACAATTGATGGAAAATAAATTTAATAAAAAATTGAAATGTGGAAAAAAAAAAATCGGAGGATCGATGAAATATTTCCAATGCTCAACTGTGTAAACGCGAGTGAGAACTGGTGAACATGAGTGGTTCATTCTCACTCGTTCCACCATATGCAAATGGATCAAGCATCGCTTACCATCAGATATCGTAGATTTACGCGTCAATAATTTTTTCAACTAGTTTTCCAATCTCTCTCACTCAGTATAAACAATATTGGCGAGAATTGAGAGTGGCCACTTGGGTGACGTTTTATTCGTGTATGAAAAATATCATAGGTGTGGGTTTTTCTATGCATCATTCGTGATGATATTAGCATTCACCGATGGCTTTTTTTTCCTTTTTTTTTATGGTGAGAGCTTTGACAATTGAGGGAAGTGGGTTGGAACAAAATTATTTAGCTCTGTAAGCACCTTTTTGGGACATTTCAGAATCTATTAGGAATAGTAAAATGTTTGTAATTATCTTTTTGATAACTTTGATCTTGTTCCACAAAGAAAGTTTTCATTAAAAATTTTCTGTTTCCTCGGTTTTCGGAATAATCCATGAAACTCTATAGGGTTTTGGTTTTGAATAATTTTCCCAATGGTAATTTTGTTCCTTTTTCACCGTCATGTGAACACAAACAACGTAATATTATGATAATTATGCGTTAACGTCCCCGGGCTGTTGCCATCGCTCTAGATTCTGATATCTCTTTGTAAATAAATGTACATAGATGCTGTATATATGTTGATAAAAACTTCTAAAATGTTAAATAATCCGTGGAAACTGATGAGATGCCATTTTAAAGTCAGTTTTTTGGAAATATTTCGGAAATAATGAGGAGTAGGAAATTTTCTGTGATAGCGTTTTCTGAAGTCATGATAATTTTCAATACACAGAGAAAAATGCTTTCTTAATTTAAGAATGTGCAGGTCACTTAAATTAAGAAAGAAAAGTCACTTGATTTAAGTGAGAAAATTTACTTGATTTAAGTGAATTTTACTTTCTTAAATTAAGAAAGAAAGTCACTTGATTTAAGTGAGAAAACTCACTTGATTTAAGTGAATTTTACTTTCTTAAATTAAGAAAGAAAGTCACTTGATTTAAGTGAAAAAAGTCACTTAATTTAAGTGCGAAAAGTCACTTAATTTAAGTGACTTTTACTTCTTTAAATTAAGAAAGAAAAAGTTACTTGATTTAAGGGAGAAAAGTCACTTGACTTAAGTGAGAAAAGTCACTTAATTTAAGTGAGTTTTACTTTCTTAAATTAAGAAAGAAAAATTCACTTGATTTAAGTGAGAAAAGTCACTTAATTTATGTGACCTGCCATTCTTAAATTAAGTGACTGCACATTGTTAATTAAGAAAAAAAAAATTTCTGTGTAAAAATAGGTAATCCTAACTTATGATTAAAAAATACTTATCATTCATAAGTATTCCTTTATTTTCCTTTTTTTTTGAGATATTTCAGGGAAATTGATGACCAATAATCGAGTTCAATCGGTAGTTTAATATCAATTCCTTTTTGACTTCAGTGTTTTGGAAAGATTTTGACAAATATGAAAAATAATGAAGTTTTTGGGATGACCTTTCTTGTAGTGCTGATTTTTCTATATGAAAAAAAATTTGCTTTATTTATTTTTAGAGAAATTCCATAAAAACTCATGAAAAGAAACGGGATTTTTCGATATTCTTCTGAAGTCAATTTTTTTGGAAACACATTGAAAATAATGAGAAACAGAAAATTTTCGATATTAGCCTTATTTGTAACTCTAATTCTCCTCCATGAAAAAAGTCATCAACAGAATTTCCCCATCTCTCTCATTTCTGGGAATATTTCATGATGATTGATGGCCGGAAAACAATTTCATTTTAACTTCTGTTTCTCCAAAATATTCCAGAAGCCATGATAGATAATGGAATTTTAGTAATCACATTTTTTTTGTAACCCTCGTTCTATTCTACGAGAAAGATTTTCATGAAAAGTCTTCTATTCCCCATAGATTCTGAGATATTCCAAGAAAACTGAGTAATTTAGAGGATAATTCAATTCCACTTCATCAGAAGTTCCCTGAGAACGTCTCAAAATTCAAGAGAAATAGGTTCATCTTCTTGATGACTTTTTTCTTCGCTCCACTCTGTCTCAACAAAAAAAAATAATTGAATAAAATTTTCAATCTCCCATAAACTCCAAAATATTCAATGTAAAAAAAAATTGAATTAAATAGATTTGACACTTTCAATTTTCCAGTCATCCTGATTTTCGACTTCGGAAAATAGCAAAAGTGTTACCGTAAAAAAATCTGTCAAGTCATGGAGGTACAGGCGGTGATTCTAGAAAAAGATTGAATTTTCATGTGGTATATTTAACCCCGAGATTTTTATCGTAATAGAAAATACGTGAATGATAAAATAAGAGACAAAGCTAGTAAAAAGAGAAATAAACAGTGAGAACGAAATAAAAAGGTGGACAAGTGCGGACTGATTGACAATGGGGTATTAACAAGGCGTTGAGAGGATTTGAAAGAAAAAAAAAATCAAAATCACACCAGGGTGAATGTGTGGAGGGTGGTGTTATGGTGAAAGAGGTTAAAAGCCCACAATGCAGTTAATGACACTGAATTCACTTTTGATGTTTGACCTAGTGTTTCTATTTTTTTTATTTCTCGTCGTTGTATCGTGCCTAGTGTATTATCTTCCAGCTGTACCGACAAGTCAAATTGCCGCACACGAAATTATAAATGCACGAGTACCACCGAAGTCTAATGCACCAGTCGACGATGTCTGAGGTTCGTATCCCCCTGACCTAAAACTGGTAAAATGGAACTATGTAATGACATGCGATATCTCGAATTTAATGCGAGATATTGAATCGATTAATCCATTTTTGAAAATAATCGATCGAAAGTTTATTCACGCAATTTCGAATTTAATGCAGGCTATGGATTTATTAATAAAAATTAATAAAAATTAATTAAGATTAAACAAATAAATTTATTAATAAATTAATTTTTATTAATAAATTTTTATGAGAATCAAATTCCGGAAAAAATATGTAATGCGCAAGCAGGATCCACCTCCCATCCACGAGGCAATGTCGCCATTAAACAAATAAATTTATTAATAAATTAATTTTTATTAATAATGGATTTATTAATAAAATTTATTAATTTTTATTAATCGATATTTGAAAATAATCGATCGGAAGTTGCTGTTTTTGCATGGAAAAAGTGATGCTAGTCCCCTTGAATTAAAAGTGGTGAAACAGAACTATCGAACGATCTGCGATATTCCGCATTCAATCATCGTATCGATTAATTGATACTTGAAATCGATCAATCGGAAGTTCTCCTCGAACGAAAATCGGTGTGACAGGATCGATCTCTTCAAATTCAAAATAGTTGAAACGAAAATATTAACTGTTAATCTTATGCGAGATATCGCATCGATTAATCGAATATTCACAATTGATCGATTTAAAGTCAATGTGATATTTTTTTCATGTTATTAGATTTAAAAAAAAAAAAAAGTATAAAAATTATAAAGGCGCGCGTAACGTGCTTTCAACTACTAGTTCTCTCATGAAATGAAAATAATGTGAAATTTCATCTGATAATAACGGAAGGAAGTCATTCAATTTTTTTCATTCACAAGTTTTCTTATCTCTGTAGCTAGAGGTTAAACTATTCTCTTTTATGGTGGAGAAACGGAAATTTTTCGAATAGCCTGAGGCAGGCAACCGCATGTCGTCCTTCACGTTGATGTTTATCACTTGGATACTACCACCGATATTGGCATGGTCAGCCACGGGAATTATTGGAAGTCAGACATTATTACTGAGCCGGGCTAACCTCTCACTGCACCAACATTGGCGATGGATCTGTCTACATGCGAACGCCTAATATCCGGTTAAATATTTACCGAAGTTACTGCCAATTATAAAATGATGAATAATGATATATCAGTAGCGAAGACGTCAAACAGAATGAACTCTTTTTTCGATTCTTTTAAAATTAAATCTCGGAAATAGTGCGAGATGGTGGGATTTTAACTGACTCTTTTTTTGTACACAGAGAAAAATGTTTTCTTAATTCAAGAATGTGCAGTTACTTAATTTAAGAATGTGCAGGTCACTTAAATTAAGAAAGTAAAGTCACTTGATTTAAGTGAGAAAACTCACTTGATTTAAGTGAATTTTACTTTCTTAAATTAAGAAAAAAAAAGTCACTTGATTTAAGTGACTTTTAGTTTCTTAAATTAAGAAAGAAAGAGTTACTTGATTTAAATGAGGAAAGTGACTTGATCTAAGTGAGAAAAGTCACTTAATTTAAGTGACCTGCCATTCTTAAATTAAGAAAACATTTTTCTCTGTGTAGATTTAGAATTTCTCTACGAAATAGAATTAGGGTAAATTGGGTGCATCTCAGTCAGTTAAAAAGATATTCTATTGAGAATGATCACAAAAATGAATTGATTTGTCTTTACTACTGATATTGCCTACGGAAACTTTGATTTTTTGGAATTTTTTTGATTGGCGAATTTCCGATGAATTCAATAGACTCCTTTGGGCTCTCAAGATCGTCACCGCAGAGTCAGAAAGGCACCTTTCTTCTATGCACCATTTAAAAAACAAAGTTTTATAGATAAAAATATTAAATTCTTGGCAATTGAATCATGGATCCATTTTAAATATTTTGGGACTCGCAGAAGTTACGCCCCTTTCATTTCATGATACTGAAATGACCAACCTCGTATACAAGTCTGCGGTTATTGAAATTTCTCCATCGGCGCGTTTTTCAATTGCAGAAATGAAAAACAATTTTTTCTAATTTTTACGTTTTTTAAGAATATCACCGATTTTAATAGTTGGCAGTGTAACAAATCCAGTCCCAAATTGGAGCTGGAATAATTTTCAATCATCTGCTTTTTTGCAAGGCAATTTTTATAATCAGAAATGTGCATTTCACGAAATTAACGGCACTTTTTTCGATTTCCATTGGGAGATGAATCACGAAAATGAAATTACAGAGAATAATGTCAGCTTCCATTCAGAGAGAATGGGACAATTCGTAAAAAATCCGAGTGTTGAAGGAAAAATTTTCAAAAAATTAAACAGTACTTTGTCATTTGCTAATCCAAAAACATCCCGATTCTCCTCTAGAAAGATTAAAAGTTTCGTTAATCCGTTTTCTACAGTCCCAACGAACCCCAAAACTCTGCAATCTCTTGATGTGTTTTCAAATATTAAAGTGCCTTTACCAGTGAACGTATTTCCCCCGACACTGCAATTCACGGAAATAAGAAATGTACTTTAGCAATAAAAACATTGGAATTTTTCAAATTGATCTGCCTTACTTTGCTCCAGAAATGTTTTTCTCTTGAAAAAAAAAAATGAAGTGAAATAAGGAAAAAGAAGAGGAAAAAAAAAATTCCGGATAAATCGAACAATTTGAACGAGGATGACAGGAAGGATGTTTGAAATTTAATGGCTGATGGAAGTCAATTCTAAAAATAGTATGAACGAGGCTGAATCCATCGAGGATAGGACATAGTGGGTGGGTGTTAGGGATTGAACCCAGAGGGTGATAACTCCATTAAGGGCGCAGTCAGAGGCATCACCAGTGGGACGCGTTCAATCGAGCCAAATCAAGTGCCTCATCCCCGTGATTTTCCTCCCCTTCTGCATGATAGAACAGAAACTGGCCAAATCGCCACGATCGCCAGATGCAATTCAATTTGAAATCAACGGAAAGTGATTCATCGTTGGTGACTTAATTCTCCAGCATGATGGTCTTTTACTAGGCCAATTGCATATTAATTAGTACCATGGGAATTGGTGTACGAATGGAAATAGAAGAGAGAATCGTTAATTGAACGTAATAAATGTTGAATCGTTGATTTTAATGATTTTTTTTTATTTATTTTTTTTCCAGGATGCCTACGGAGGTCAACGGCGCGCTTCCTGTGGTCGCCGGGGACGTCCTCGCATTGAGAGGCACTGGGTTAGCCGCTGCAGAAACCTGGGCGCTACTTTGTCAAGCTGCCCAGGCCCTCCAGGATCTGTTCCTCTCCAGTGAGTATCAATGTTTTTCTTTTTTGCAGTCCAACTGTGTGATAAATGTACTTTTCAATGGAAAAAGGTGCGCAAAAAGACTTTATTGCACGCCCTGCGGAAAGTCGCCACTTTTCACACGTTGCGCATGCGTTCAGTGGCACTTGCCGCACGCTGTACAATAAAACACGGTACCTTATACGTGCGGTAATTAATATTTTCCACCAGAAAATACGTTATCGCACCTCTTCGGTTTATTATGTATCCGTGCGCAAAAACGATTTTTACGCACACACTGAACACATCAAACTTTAACATTTTCTACTGATGTCTCAGTCATAAACGGACTCAGATTTTTTTTTTTTTGAGTGAACGTCATCACTAAAAAATCCAAAAAAATTAGTAGATGTGTTTTAACATGTCATTATTAATGGCTGATTTTTTTTTAATTTTTTCGCACACCCCAACGAAAATGGTTATCTGCTCAATTTTTCTAGGCCTCATCATTTTTGAACGGTTTCCGAAATAGTCCGCCTGTATTTTTTACATTGGAAGAACACCTTCACACATTTATAGCAAAAATACAATTTTGCGCATTCGTTCAGGAAAAAAACGAATTTTTCCCTCTTAATTATCCAACATCATTACGTTCATTGCTCGTGCGGCAAAGAGCATTTTATGCGGTCGTACCAAAACTTTCATCAAGGAATCAATATATTACGCAAGTTTCTCCATTGAAAGAGGAAATCATCACCCTTCATGTTCTTCCAACCCCTATCATTATCAGACAATGAATATAATACTTCCCACTACATACTTCATAACGATCGCTCATTATTTCGACATTCATCGCTCCAACAGAAGATCCATAATTTAAACTCAAGTATGTGTGATAAATTTGAGAGATGCAAAAAGCAAAGGATCGATTCACAATTCTTCCTCTACTTCCCCTCGCCCGTAAAATCATTAAGTTCTGAAAGAGACGACTCAGAGTAATTCCTCCATATTTTTTTACTCCAATAATGCTTGTCTCACTTTTTCATATTCCCCAGTATATAAAAGGTCTCAGTTCTGTGTTAGACGTGTTTGTTTACGTCCTCTGTAATCCCCCTATTGAAATACCGCAGCTCTTTAAATTCCTAGGAATTCTATCCAGGCGAGAGAAGTCAATAAAATTCTATTTTCACTGCACGAATGAAAAGAATCTCCCACATGTTTTTTTTTCTCCAGATACAAACATTTCAGTAGTGATAACTTGATTTTTTGCCCATATTTTTTATAGAATACCTCGGAAACTAAGTGAGATAGTGTCTATTCTGTAGAATCCTTTTTCGCAGAAAATTATCAAGAACTGCAAAAAAAATATTCGGACAATACTGCCCTATTTCCTTTAATTTCCGAGATATTCATCTGAAAGTATCGGCGAAAAAATCGATTTATCCAGTTTCATCTTGCTACTACTGATTCAAATAAAAAGAAAAGAAAAATCAACTAATGAGGTTTGATATTAAAATACTAATTAAATGTAAATGAGTCTCTCAATCATAAAATTGATTAGGGACGTTGAAGCGCAGTCGCAAGGAAATAAAATGTCAGCTCTGATTTGACTCTTCATTGACGTGAATCCCACGCATTTCTCCCACTCCATTTCTCCCCTGTGTGTCATACCTTTTATCTGCTCCATTACATTCGTCCAAAGAGATGTGCGATTTATACTTTCATGATACTCTATGCGCATATCTCTGTGGAGCTTTTTTTTTTTTTATATTCCTCCCACAATTTATATATTGTTACACTCGATATGTGAACTGCGTAAATTCTCTAACTATCGTGAAGAGCTGGACGAGAGTTGAAGTTATATGAATGTTCATCGAATAGGCTCTGCGGTTATTTGTGATCGATTATAATCCCCGAGGATAGCATACGAAACAGACGCGTAGACAATTTTAATGGAGGAACGTTTCAAAAAAAGTTTCATTTCACACACTAGAGGGTAAAAAAAAATTTTAATTCATTCCCCCGGTTCAGCTTTTTTTCTTTTTTATTTCATATGAAGAGTGAAAGAGAATGAAGTACTTGACCCAACCAGAGAGAGAGAGAGACTGTCAGTAATGGTGAACGGTAATTGAGAATAATTGATGACTGATGGATGGGTTAATATATTAATCGATTGATGCGTCATATTAATCTGTGAATTATTGAAGTGCATCGGTTATCAAAGGCAACAGTGTGCATCAATATAAATAATTGAAATTGATGGTGAAATTCTGGAATTAAATTGAACTGATGCAAATAATGAAAAAAGTAAAAGATTTTGGAGGAATTTTATGGGCAATTTGGGAGATAATTTTAGCTAACAATTTCAGGCTCGTATGGCGTTTTGATCTAGTGGAGGAGGAATAGCAAAAGGGGGTGATTGAAATCGTGACCGTCGAAAGGCACGTAACTTGGCTGGCATGTGCATATGACACGACTAGACACCAAAGGGATGGGGCACTATGCTACTGGCATAGTCTTCTCTTACCAGTGGGGCTACATGAGATTACGTACATTAGTCGCATACACACAGATTCATGTTGTACATTGTGAATACTTGTCAGTGACATGAAGAGCTAATCGCCATCCTATGTTTACAGAGTATTTGTGGTATTTCAATATATCAGGATTGGGCAAAAGTTTAATGGCATTTGGCTGTCTCATAAGTGTCAAAATAAATCAGTTATGATTTATGGAATTGGAAAAATATTGAAGTGCCTATTTTTGGGATATCTCGAGATTAATTTTTTTATAGAGAATTGGAGGGCCTCTAAAAAATTTTTAAGAAGAGATTTCTCTAAATTCGGAAATTTTTCATAGAATATCTAAAAATTTATTGTTCCAAAATTAAATTAGGAGCTGAATAGATGAAACAAAATAAGCGAATTCTTCTGTCATTCCTTTTTTGAGAATATGTCGGAAACTAAGCGAGATAAGAAAATTTTTGTAAGGATTTTTTCTTGTAGCTCAAGAATTCTCTCCAGAACAGAATCTAACAGAAATTGCGATATCTCGCTTAGTATTCTAGATGAATGCCAACAAATGAATGGTAAAAAAAATTTGAATGAGTCTATTGCACCTCTTTACTACTGAATTTTTTTTTTTCTTTTATATTACTACTGAATTCAGTTGAGAAAAGGTAATGCAGGACGAATCTATTTTTGAGTTATTCACTTTTTTGACGATATCTCGGAAATTAAGCGAGATAATGCAAATTTTGCTCAAATACTTTCAAGTAAAGCTACCCAGATGGCAAAAGCTAGAAAAAAGCCATGTATAGTATTCCTGCACTATTTCACTCACGCTCTGGATAATGTTTTTGATTTTATTCATTATTTAGCGATATATTGTGGAAATCCTTGAAAGAAGTCATTTCCCACAGCAAACGAAAAAAAAAGAGTTCTGAAAAATTTACGACCACTCGCAGCTTCAAAAAAACCGCTGTGGATGCTCATCTTTCTCCAACTTCAAATGCTCCAGTCTCATTGAATATCAGACATATGAAAAAGTGAAGGAATACTTTTTTGTGAGGAAAGAGCATTTAATAACATTAAAAAAATTTCCAATGGTTGAAACGCAATATTTCTTTTTTTTCTATTAACTGCTGAAATGAGAGACGTAAAGGCAATTATAAAATACACACTCTCGAAAATATGGAGTAAATATACGATAAAGTTCGATTCATCTTTGATTTTCTCATAAATTTCCGGGAAAATACGTTCTATTCTACCTCTCCACTACTAAAATGTATTATAATATTTTCAACCGTTAATATTCCATAAAATCCAATGAAACGACGGAAATTTCGAGAATTCATCAACTCAATTATCCTATAAAAGTAAGTTTTCCTCGGTCCTTTAGCACACTGTTAAATTAATGCTCGCAGAATTCAAATATTTAAATATAATCTTCAGTTTCAATGTTTAACATTTAAATAACTCAAAGTACTACTATGGTGACATTTCACGTAATGTTATTGACGTTTCAATCCTGGTAAATATGCACGTGAATACGAATATCATCTAGCGCACATCACTGCTGAAGCAGAATGTCCACTATGGGCTTGGTGGTATTTGAGTGAGTCACATTTTCTACTGTACTCAAGCCCTACTTCAATTGTAAATAGCCTGAAGGCCTTGATGTCTCCAGGCTAACTGCGAGAAGGGTGGTAATTCCAACATATGAGGTTTACCCTTGCTCTGTAGATGGCTAACACATTTCAAGTGACGCGGATGGCTTTTCTCAGCATCCGTTGAGGGAAATGATCCTTCCTTGGAATTCAAATTACGCGGGTGTAGCCTATAGCAACTATTCCATTCCCCCTTTTAGCTTATCGTCGCACTATGGTGTAATCCTCTCAGACAGCTACCAGAAGCATCATTATTGATGTTTTGGGAACATATTTTGCGAATGGAGAGGAAAAATAAATCAGAGAGATGAAGATAAATTGTGTCTTTTTTCGGTAAATGATGTTGAATGGGGTTGAGGATATGGAGGGGAAGATTCATTGAGGAATTGTTGAAGTGTGCGTTGATCCTAGCGTATCAGCCCAATTAAATAGCTGATTGTCCCATTCCTTTCTTATTGGTCAAATGTCATGTGGTTTTAGTGTCATGTGTGTCGTGATTGCATGGCGTAAGTCTTGAAGGAAAATGCTGCAAGTAGAGGAAGCAGAAGATAACACGAGTCCAAATACTCTCATTTCAAAGATAGAAGCCCTAGAAATAAAAAGATTTCAGGCTCGAAACGAAGATTCGAAACATTCTCATTTTTTTTCTTCACTGCATTTCAGAAACTGTTAATCTTTAATTGACTTTATTAAATTATTTTTTTTCTCAAAACCTTCTTGTTTTATTAAAACAAAAATTTTGCGAAAATACCGTCAACATCACAAAAAAAATTTTCAAATATCTGGTTCTATAATTTTCTGGAATTTCATTTGGATTCATGCGCGTATGATAGAAATTATGAATTCAATCGGAATGAGTGAACAAAAGTCACTAATATGTGAATAGAAAAGGAGACAAAATATGGCATGCTTATGATCTTGGCTCCTTCAGTGGGATTATCAATACCTCCAACCGTTCTTCCACTTGCGAGAGGATTCCGCCATCTGGTGATAACCAATGAAAGTAACGAAGAGAAGCCATCATAAAGTATAGCGGAACCGAAAATTAAAAGTTCTACTCGTATATTCTCTTTCATGAAAAGAACATGAACATCAGCTCACTTCAGACTGAAGACACTTTATTCTCGCTCCCATCAACAAATTCGTATTTTCATTCAGCCAATAAAAATCGTCGTGATCATAGGAAACGTCTGCAGCGCGTGACTTCTCGTTGAAAGAAAAACATAATTATTCCACGACCGAGACATTACCTTCAATGATATGCTCACCCCCACTTTATCGCATTTCAGAAACAATAGAAGTTGAAATGTGACTATTTTTGGGGAAAGTATATTTAGACATGCTCATAATTCTTCATTTATACCCTTCGAATCATTGGGCTCTCATTTGGAATTCTCAGGGAATTTCTTCCCCTTGCGGTAAGAGAAGTGATCAGTGAATTTGTAACTTGGATCAGTGTCGATAGATCCTCCACTTAGTAATTCTCTGAGTTAATCCCACACTCTCAGATGGGTTAAATGACTCTTAATCTTGGCAGTTTCGTAAACCCCACTTTGATAATATCCTCTCTCAAAAGTGGTCGAAAATGGCCGGCATCCTTACAGCCCATTTTAACTCACTTTATGGTACAAAGTAAAATTCATGAATGTTGTAATCGGATAAACTCAACCAGTAAATTACCACCAAAAGGGAAAATGCTGAGAGTCATAAAAGATAGCGAAATTCCTTTGATCCCTTTTAATGTAGGAGAACGTCAACATTGATTTTCGGTTTCTCACGGGGGGATAAATTTGTGAGATTTTTAAAGTCATCATAGGATTAATTAAAGGAGGAAATTTCTGCTAGAAAATGGTGGAATAGAGAAGACTCGGCAAAGTGGACTGGGATTCTTTTTGAGAGTGATATTCTCTTCGAAAAGATTCAAAAAAAATTATCCTACAATGGAGACAGGTTGAAATATTTTCCCAATTTTTCTTAGATTTTTTCACGAGGTTCTTCATTCCGAAAAAAATCCTAGATCATCTCAACTGGTGCCTAAATAGACTCTGTGATGATATTTGTTCAAAAATACCGCCAATAAAAATGATAACGACGGGGTGTGGCGCTACTGCCGTACAGTGGGTAAGACCAATAAGTCGTTTTGTTCTTTTCAATCTTTACGCATCGAGCAAACTTTTTTTTTTTTATTATTATTATTTCCATAATATTTGATTGAATTATTTATTTCGTGTAATTACATAAAGAGAGCTCATTCATTATTTATTGACGATAACTCAATTGAGGGTAATATTATATCTATCATTTAAAATATTTGAAGATGAACAGCTAGGATTGTATTTTTCATATATTATATTTTCATTTTATGTATCATCTTATTTTTTTATTTTGTCAATATAAACCGAACAATAAGTCCTAAAATCAATCAAAAATTATTCAAACACGTAAAGTATTGATAAATTTATATTAATTTTCATTGACAATTAAACAATAATTTTTTTTATAGTCAATTTTGTTGCATATTATTTCAATAATTTAATATTACTTCGAAATTACAATAATTGAAGGTAAAATTTGTTATAACTCTCACGAAAAGTTTGATGTCTCATTCAATTCTTTCAACATAATTTTCAACAATCAATAACAAAAAAAAAGATTTATGCTGTTTCACCTCTTCACCACTGAATTTTAAATCAAAAGTCTCTTTGAAAACTTTATTTTTCGTGATTTGTTGAAGAATTTTTTGAAAACTAAGCGAAATTTTCGCTAAAACTTTTTTTGTAGCTCTTGAAATTCTCAAAAATGTCGTTATCTCACTTAATTTCCAAAATATTATTTCAAAAAATGAATAACAAAAAAAGATACCCCGTTTTATCTCATCACGAATCAAACATTTCGAGAACCGGTTGAATAAAATGGATTGTACCATACAATTTTCCAACGGAAATCCCCTTCGTTTTTTTCATATCAGTGTCAAGAATTTAAAAATCCCTCAACTTCACGTTCACAATGTTGTATTCCTGATAAACTATCACTTTTTTCCTCTGTTGATATCTCCCTATGATCCGACAATTCGATAAAATGACTTACGAGTAACATTTTGAGGGGGTAACTTGAGCCCTGAATTATGATGGAGAAGTAGATATAGGTTGAATTGAGATGTGCTCGACAGCCCTGAGGCCATTCACTCTTAAAGGGAATAGTCCTCATCACTCTATCTTACACGGAAAAAAAATTCTAGTTAAATTTACAATGCTAACATCGTAATTTGTCCTATTGATCATTGTAGTGGTGGACTAGACTTTTAACATCGTAATTTTTACGATGTAGCGTTGGAAATTTCATTTAAAAAATAATACTTTAGACAAATAATACCAAGTCTTAAGCTCTTTAATATAAATTACGATGTGAACATCGTAAAATTTGAAGAGAAATCTTAAATAAAATAAAATAATAATCGACCGGTGGTTGGATTTGAACCCGAGTCCTTTCGAGTGCGAAATGACCGACGCCTTGGACCACTCGACCACCGAAGGGCTTACACTTTAACGTTGTTTTTGAGATCTATATTAACGATTTCAATAAAAGGTCATAAGACACGAGAGCGTCTCTTGCGGAGGACGCAGTTACTATTTAAAAATTGCGATGTAACATCGTACTTTTTATAGCTTCCATCGTATTATAACAGAGGCAGCATTAAAATATTTATTTTATTAAAAAGTAAATAGAATTATCAAATATACGAATAAATATAGTTTTTAAAGTGTAATTTTTATTTATTTTTTTTTTTACGATGTTAAATTGTAATTTTTGAAGTAATTTTTAATCCTAAAAGTCTTTGTTAAAATTCCGATGTTAAATAGTAAAAAATGTAACCCACATAGTAAATTTTGAAATAAGATATTTCAAAATTAACGTTTATAAAAGTCTAGTCCAGGACTACGATGTTAACATCGTAAATTTTGGTAGAATTTTCTTTCCGTGTATTCTCCGCAAAATCATGTCCAACAGAATTTTTTGATCAATGATGAAACTTGGCACGAATTCTTCTCACTCCAGTGATAATAATCCAATGTTAACGAGCCTGGTATTTGATTGAATTTATGGTAAAATATAAAAGTCAGAGATTAAGGAAAATGTAAGAAAAAAAAAGAAGAAAAAGTAGAAACTGCTGAATTTTTGCCAACGGCTATGTAGATGATGTCACATTCCGGAATTCTAGTCATTCTCACAGAAAGCGTTGAAGGAGAATAAAAAAAAACGAAGAAATTCCTGCCTAGAAAATACGACATGCTCAGCCTTTTCACGGCCTCTTCTATCTCCTCTGTGAATTGCAGAGGGCTGAAGTGCAAAAAAAAAGGAGGGAATGGAGAAAAGAAAAGTGGATATATAACTGAAGAGGTTACATTATATGCGGAGACATGATTTGTGGCTTGCATAAAGTGGGCATCTCGTGTTGGTTTCTTATTAACAGTCCTTCAGGCTTTGCAAGTTAAATCATCTCAGTCTAAAAGTGTTGATATAAACTAGATAATATATCTTTACCTACTTTTATAACATTGAATCTTTTCTTTCTCATTTAACTCGTTTCATTATCGTCTTTTTTTTATGTGGGATAGTAAAGTAACAACGTAGAATACGTTGATACACATCGGACAGGCAATAAAATTCGCAATGGTGATAAGAAAATGTACACCGACGATCCTACAATAGTGTAGGAAATTTTGCTGCAGGAAGAGGCAAAAATTGATGGATTTCTTGGGGTTTCATCAGTTTCAGCTGTAAAAACAGGAAATTTGAAGAGAAAATTTTTGTAATGTAATCGATTTTGATTCAATAATTTTGGAGATTTTTATTTGTTCTTCATAATTATTTAGCGAGGAAGTAATACAGGATAAATGTCTTTATTTTGTAATTTTTGGAAAATATTCCGCAGCAAAATCGCCTTATCTCACTATTTTTCCGAGATATTCCGTTGAGGATGATCACAAAGATGAGTCGATTTTTCTTCACTACTGAATTTGTTTCGTAAATTTTTTATTCATGATTTTTGTCATATTTTCAAACAGTTCGGTTAGCAGAATACTTAAATTTAAAGTGAAATATTTTAACGTATATATTATTCAAGTATTTTACAATTATTATGTTGGAATTCACATTGGCTTCATCTGTAATAGGAACTGCATTGGCTTCTAGTTTTCAATGGGTTTCCAAATCTGTTACCTGCAATTGAATGCAAAATATTTTTTAATTAATTCTGCTCTTTATTGTGATTTTTAGATATTTCTCAGAGATTATTACTCTAAAATCCATGACATTACATTGTTAACCTCTCTTGACAATGAAACAAAAAATTTGAAAATTCATCAACTCCAATTTCCCTGCAATGAACAATTTCAATAGATATTTGTCACGAAGATGAATACAAAGAGAACTTTATTTATTAACTTCAATGACAAAAAATTGATAAATTTTCGAAATTTTATCAACTTTATCGAAAAAAGCAGGAAATTGTAAATGGAAAATTGTATATAATGGACAATGTATTTTCATTTACTAGTTCCAGCGAGGTAGTATGATCGAACTGAATTCTTTGAAAGTTTATGATTTTTAACTTCTCGATAAGGAAAGTTTAGGTATTTGCAGTGAAAATGAAAAATCGATTTTTTGATTGATCTTCACGTTTGGAGACCTTCACAACATTCTCTGATAGTTTTTAGGACCATGTCTGTATGTGTGTGTGTGTGTGAGTATGTACACAGAAAAAAATGTTTTCTTAATTTAAGAATGGCAGGTCACTTAAATTGACTGACTTTCCTCACTTACGTCAAGTGACTTTTCTCACTTAAATCAAGTAACTTTTTCTTTCTTAATTTAAGAAAGTAAAACTCACTTAAATTAAATGACTTCTCTCACTTAAATTAAGTGACTTTTCTCATTTAAATCGAGTAACTTTTTCTTTCTTAAGTTAAGAAAGCAAAAGTCACTTAAATTAAGTAACTTTTCTCACTTAAATTAAGTGACTTTTTCTTTCTTAATTTAAGAAAGTAAAACTCACTTAAATCAAGTAAGTTTCACTTTCTTAAATCAAGTGACTTTTCTTTCTTAATTTAAGTGACCTGCACATTCTTAAATTACACAGAAATTACAGAGAAAAATGTTTTCTTAATTTAAGAACGTGCAGTCACTTAATTTAAGAATGTGCAGGTCACTTAAATTAAGAAAGAAAAGTCACTTGATTTAAGTGAAAAAACTCACTTGATTTAAGTGAGTTTTACTTTCTTAAATTAAGAAAAGAAAAGTCACTTGATTTAAGTGAGAAAAGTCACTTAATTTAAGAATGGCAGGTCACTTAAATTAAGTAACTGCACATTCTTAAATTAAGAAAACATTTTTCTCTGTGTATGTGACCACATTTTTCGTTCACGTTTCCTCATCAATCAATAATGCGATCGAGATGATCAATGTCGCAATTAGAGCATCTCGATATAGATTAGTGTTGATCAGATTTTAGTTGATAATCAATACAACGATTTCTTAGTTTTTCACGAGAACATCATGAAATTTTTTTCAAAATAGCTTGGATCTCCTTGGTCATAGTGCAAAAATTCCAAATGGAGGTAAAAGCTGAGATCATTGCCAGTGATCTATGTGGTTTTCAATTAAAAAATATCGATTATTAAGATATTTATAGGCACTTCCGTGAAAATCCATTATCGCTCTATAACTATTTTGAAAATCAATATTTTTCAATTGAAAATTCTATAAATTAATGGCAAATAATCTCATCTTTCACCTCTGTTCAAAATTTTTACACTTCAACCAATAGAACTGGACATATTTCCAAAAAAAATCAAATTTCCCTATAAATAAAAAACAGCACCCTTTCTGCTCTTAACCAAAAAGCGCGAATTTTGAGAAAATGCCAGAAAATCACCTTTGAGACACAACAAAAATCACAAAACATCAGGAAGTTTCTGCTACGGCCCCGAAGGGTCACACCCATTCCAATATATACCTATTTATGCACTGTAATTATGCACAACGTACTCATTGACTAGTGAGCGTAGCGAGGAAGCAACAACGCATCCCAATTCGTCACCGAGCAACTATATCCCGTTAGTTTATTGTTTGAATTTTCAGATGATGAAATAAATTAATCAAACAGAATCATCGTGTCCCCAAACTCCATCAAAATCCAATTTTTTGATTAATTTAATGTTATTGGATTATATATGGATTGTATATAATGCGATAATTTAATTCATTTTATTTCATCAAATACATCGACCGGAAATGAACAGTGACGAATTTGAAATTAATTAAAAAATATCTTATCAACTTATTTTTCCCTCAAAATAATCATTGTTAATTGAATTTTATTTGGTGAATAATCATGGTGAAATTTGAATTTCAAATGCTATTGTAAATTCTATTACAAAATATAGAGTAATTGAGTCATGATGTTTTGCACAAAATTTGAACGCATTCATTAGTGAATGAAGAGAATCCTCGGCAATTCATGGCAATTCAAATTTAGATCATCCAATTCTCTATTAGAATTCAAAAATCTGGAATTTTCTGTTCAAGTCTCAATATTCATTAAACTTGGAAAACCATATGCACCTTGAATTTTTTGTAGAACATAAAATCTCAAAAATGAACCAGAATTTTTAATGAAGATCTTCTCAAAAAAAAAAAAAATTAGGTCCATATTTTACCTCTGATATGGGGAAAACTGGTCAAAATGACTCGGAATTTTTTTTTTAACTGGAGGACTCCGTGAAAAAATCTGAAAAAAATTAGAAGATACTCTAACATGTTTCCATCATTGTATAATATCTCCAAATTATTTTATAGAAGCCTTCAATCTGAAAAAAATCCCAGTTTACTGCTCCCACAGATCCATTTTGCCCCTGGCTCCCCTACTAAATTAATATCGAAGTAATGAAGAAGAAAATCTCAAAAAACTGTTGCTCATAAACTAATTGTATCATAAATTTTCTCGCTCTATCCAATGGATGAAAAAAAATGGCAAAAATTCATCAACTTCATAGTCTCCTAAAATGAAAAATTTCCATGAATATTTGTTACGCAAATTAGTACAAAGAGGGCTTTATTAACGTCATTGAGGCACACCTCAATGGATAGTTGGATGCAATTTCACGGTGACAAGAGTACAGTAGTGGCTGAAAGTAACGACAATCAATCCATGTCCAATGTGGTATATCCCCATCTTTCTTCGTTACACTTCTGTGAGTCTCAGTTAACTCAGTATAACATTCACCTCTAAAACGAAAACCCTCTGTCGAGAGTACAATATTCAATTTTGTGTCGTCGTTTTACCACCCAACCAGAACAAAATTCCTTGATATTTATGACATAGTCCACCTAAAGTGACTCTGGAATAACCTTTCTACCCTTCGTTGGTAATACCGCAAGGTTTGCCTCTACGTTAACACGTAATTCCCTAGACCGTGAACCACAAACTCGTCTATACATGCTCCCTTCCCTGATACTGCCTTGAATGAGAATGTCCATGAGAGGCTGATACATTTTCGAGGGCTTTAGTTGACACTGTAGAGAGGATAGAATCATTTAGGAGGTTTACTTTGCTATCTTGCACATGCTCGGTTCCTCAAAAGCATACACTTAATTACTCTACAATTTACGGAAGTATCAGAACTGATGAAGAAGCGATAACACAAACGCTGATTCGGTAGTTGAGAGGTAAAATGGGATAATTCAATTTTTTTTTACAAACTTTTTTTGATGAATATCACGGAAACTAAGCGCTTTAGCGCAATTTCGTGGTAATCCTTTTTTGTGCTCTTAAAATCCTCTGATTGTAGGAGTTATAAAAAGAGGGTGAAGGCGAAATTACGCTTTTTCGTTGAGCTTTCGAGTTGGGGCGGTTGATAGGAGTCAATGGGAGGTGTTATTTAATTGGCTGTCAAATTTATAAGATGATCAATTTCGGTGAAGTTAACCTTATTGACCATGGTTTACACTCTCCATCACTAAATACTCTCCGGAGGCCGACGAATCGCGGGGGAACACTAGAGGTTCCTTCAGCAAAATTCAATGTTTACCAGAGATCCCAGAGATCCTTGTTAGTGTCTGAAACAAATTTCTGCAATCAATTTCAACCAGACATTACAACTGCTCATTTGCTTAAGTAGTTATGAAACTTTTTTATGTAAAGGATGAATATTCAAAAAAAAAACGAATTCTTACATGCTGTAGAACAGTATGATGCAGTATTCAAGAATTCGCTCTTCTTAAAATGTTCTTTCTACGCAGAGAAAAATTAGATTAAAATTCTCATTTTGATGATAAGTAACATAGCTACTTAAGGTAATATCCCAGCGAACTCGAGTACAGCAAACCCCTTATTTTTTTTTAGTGCATCAAGGATAACATATTTTTTCTCACTCATGCCCAAATTCCGGTCTTTTCCAATAATTCCTAATTTTTGAAAAGATTCAATTGAAAATAGCGAAAAATGTCTATCAGAATTGAACCGCGGAATAAATCCTCAAACAATATTGGAACGATTGATATAACATGAATAAAGTAAAAATGAATTCAAGTAGAATCCTTTTTCTTTTATTCCAAGAAATAAAAAATAATACTTTTTAATGGATACTAGGTCTCTCACCTCACTCTCACACATACATACAGATTTTTATTACAATTAATTGAATAAACCTCGTCACTTGTATTTTGGCACAGAATTGGCCTTATCAAATTGATATTATTGAAACGAATAAAAAAAAAATATAAAGGATAATTCTTGCAAATATTAATCGATAATCTCATCAGCGAGATATAGTGTCAGATACGTATCATGTAAAGAAGAATTGAATTGAAAAAAAAATGCAATTGCTTCGAATTTGACCGAACATGTTCAATCAACCGATCGGTTCGCTGACCCTAGCGCAAGAGAGAGTATTTCTCCAATTTAGAGCACAGGACCCTGGCTTCTCCTTCAGCGCTCCTATTGTCAATTGATGTATTTGATGGTACCAGCCTGGCACATTCAAGTTAATTCATTACAAGTTTTTCAGTTTTTCACTAAATTATTGCAATGGAGACAAAAAGATCTTAACCTTAAAATCTATATTTTAATAAAGCAAGAAAGAAAGACATTTTCTAAAAATTGCTGAGAGAAACGATACACAGAGAAAAATGTTTTCTTAATTTAAGAATGTGCAGTCACTTAATTTAAGTGACTTGCCATTCTTAAATTAAGTGACTTTTCTCACTTAAATCAAGTAACTATTTCTTCCTTAATTTAAGAAAGTAAAAGTCACTTAAATTAAGTGACTTTTCCCACTTAAACCAAGTGACTTTTTCATTTTTAATTTAAGAAAGTAAAACTCACTTAAATCAAGTAACTATTTCTTTCTTAATTTAAGAAAGTTAAAGTCACTTAAATTAAGTAACTTTTCCCACTTAAACCAAGTGACTTTTTCATTCTTAATTTAAGAAAGTAAAACTCACTTAAATCAAGTGACTTTTCTCACTTAAATCAAGTAACTATTTCTTCCTTAATTCAAGAAAGTTAAGTCACTTAAATTAAGTGACTTTTCCCACTTAAATCAAGTGAATTTTTCATTCTTAATTCAAGAAAGTAAAACTCACTTAAATCAAGTGAGTTTTCTCACTTAAATCAAGTGACTTTTCTTTCTTAATTTAAGTGACCTGCACATTCTTAAATTAAGTGACTTTTCTCACTTAAATCAAGTAACTATTTCTTCCTTAATTTAAGAAAGTAAAAGTCACTTAAATTAAGTGACTTTTCCCACTTAAACCAAGTGACTTTTTCATTCTTAATTTAAGAAAGTAAAACTCACTTAAATCAAGTGACTTTTCTCACTTAAACCAAGTGACTTTTTCATTCTTAATTTAAGAAAGTAAAACTCACTTAAATCAAGTGACTTTTCTCACTTAAATCAAGTAACTATTTCTTCCTTAATTTAAGAAAGTAAAAGTCACTTAAATTAAGTGACTTTTCCCACTTAAACCAAGTGACTTTTTCATTCTTAATTTAAGAAAGTAAAACTCACTTAAATCAAGTGACTTTTCTCACTTAAATCAAGTAACTATTTCTTCCTTAATTTAAGAAAGTTAAGTCACTTAAATTAAGTGACTTTTCCCACTTAAATCAAGTGAATTTTTCATTCTTAATTCAAGAAAGTAAAACTCACTTAAATCAAGTGAGTTTCCTCACTTAAATCAAGTGACTTTTCTTTCTTAATTTAAGTGATCTGCACATTCTTAAATTAAGTGACTGCACATTCTTAAATTGCGAAAACATTTTTCTCTGTGTAGACTTTTCTCGTTTTATCTCTTCCCTACGAAATTAAGAATAATTTTTCTTTGGCCAATAGTAGAAGCGAAAGTCTCTGTTTCTCTCTTCATTTCTCAATTTCAAATTCATTCAATAATAACTTTCGAATAACCACAGTTATAATTATGTTAACAGTCTCGAATTTACCCAAAATAGTATGAAATTCCCATGTCCTCTAAATTCTGATTTCACTCCAAACAAAAAGCAATTAGCAGCAAGCAAAAAATCCCGGAAAACATTTCCAAATAAATGAGCAATAAGCGTTTCGTAAAAAAAGGAGCATTTTCCTCGATTTTTCCCAATCATTGCCAATACATTTGACACATATGGTTTGAGGCTTGATTAAATCGTGTCCGATCTGAAAATATTTGATTTTCTCTTTTTTTTCCCTTCATTTTCTTTTTTTTTCCTCATTCACGCTCACATTGGACAGAAATTGTGGAAAATTGGAACACTGTAGAAGCACTTTGAATGTTGAAAGAGAGAGAATAGAATTTTTTTCACATAATCCTCTCATTCCTTTAAATGTAATTTTTTTTTCGGGCAATGGCTGACACTGGACTCTGACTAGACTGTTAATGTACGTAACCGTAACTTCAGCCTCGGGGCAATAAAATGAGAGAAAATTATACAGAATTCGGCTCTAAAAGTTTTCCACCCAGAAACTTCATAGTTGTTTCGTTTGTCTTTAATTTTCTACTTGTCTCGAAATTAAATGCTCTCGCGAAAACGATTTGAAACTGAAAGTCTCACTCTTTCTCACCCTTTTACTCTTTCATTAACTGATGTGTAATTTTCTTGAGAACTGAATCGTTCACTCTTTGTTTAGATGGAGGTGTAGTTGGTGGATCGCGTGCAGGACCAGTTGTGACACCTCACACACTGGAGCTGACGCCACGAGGTAGAGTAATGCTACAGCTGGCACCACCGGAAACAGCACGGGCATATTTACCACCCGAATACAGGCCTGGTCGCATCTACTCGGATACAGACTCAGAAAAGGTATTTAAATAATAGGAATAAGGTCATACAAAAAAAAAGGGAGAAAAATGGTCCAGTAGAAAAGTAGCGTTTGTTTCCTTTCCACTGAATTTCCGAATTTTTTTTCCAACTCGTTTGGCAAACGAGAGAAATCGGAGACTTCAACAATAAATCACAAAGGGACGTCAATCGTAATGGATCGAAAAATATATGTGCGTTGGAGCTACATCATTCTACTTGTGAAGGGGAGTACATGAGTATCATGAGAACAGAATATTTCTCGCTAAATTCTATCGACGATAGAGTTTATTTGATCCGCAAGCACTTTGATCTTTTATTCAGGGAAAAAAATATTCTGCACAATATTGATATCACGAGGTTTTTTGTACTCTTTTCATGAATTTATGGCCTTTTTTTGGAAAAAAACCTTTTGCAATTTTTCAGAGTAAAAAAAAAAAATAAATAATATTTTTTTATACTTAATACATTAAATGTATATTTACATAATGGATATAAATTTATTAATAAAAAATTAATTTATTAATAAATTTATTTGTTTAATACATTAAACAAATAAATTTATTAATAAATTAATTTTTATTAATAAATTTTTAAGAGAATCAAATTCCGGAAAAAATATGTAATGCGCAAGCAGGATTTATTATGAACTTCCAATATTCTTTCGTAAAGCTTTTTCGAGGAAATTTCGCGACCTGGTGACAATTTGTAGAATCATTCTAGAATTTCGGGAATGGATAGAGTGCCATTGAAATACAATCTCTTTCAGTACAATATTTCTCGAGAAGCTTCAACAAAATATTCAATATACTATCGATATCATGACGTTTTCTTGTCCGTCTGAATGTTCATGAAGTTACCATACTGAGGGAGTTCTCGATGGTCAATTCAACGAAATTATATAGTCGAGGTCGAATCGAGCTATTCTTTTTGCTATTTTTCACAGATTTTATTCTCATACACACACTGTTAAAAATTTCTGTCTGAATTTTCCATCCAAAATCACTGAAATTTTAAACAAGTTATATCTCTACTGAAATTCCAGATAATTCTGTCATTGAAAAATGAACAAATCATCGATTTTCAAATAATTTCAAGCCTGAATATCAATGAAATTTGTAGATTTCAGTTCAATTGTTTCATGAAAATTTAGAAAAAATAGGAAAAATTCAAGGAAAAATTGAAAATTCAAGTCATTTTAATTCTGAATATTCATGTTCAGTTCAAAATTCAAGTAAATTGTAGAATTTTCGTGTCAATTCTACTTAAAACTCATAGATCCGTCTGAATTTCTTCGGAAACTCACAGATTTCATAAGCATTTTCCCATTAAAAGACATTCAGTATCACGTTTGTTAAAATTTCCATCAAATTTCCTATGAAATTTCAATCTTTTTCTAACAGTGCACAATGATGAACAAGTATACTTAGTTGGGACGTGCAACATCAGTGTAATAGTAGAGTTACCCAAATCTACTATTACAAATTCTGTTTTACTAAATATTTTGCCATCGTTACCTTTCAACATTTGTCATTTTCCTATCACGCCCACTCACATTATACGGTACATCTGAATTTATTGCAGATGGATTCTTCATTCCTCAAGGTTATTATTATTACTTTTGTTGTTGATATTGTTACGTTCCTTGTTTGGATCAAGCTTTAGCCATATCTCATTATCGTTAGTGCCTCTGAATACTTTTTTACTTGGGGCCATCCATAAATTACGTCACACGAATTTCAAGACTTCTAGACTCCCCCCCCCCCCCCCCCATTTCATATTTTGTTAAAGTTTCATTGCCCCCCCCCTCCCTCGTGACATCGCACTATCACTTTTATAGCCCATAGTTTGACAATCGTTAATATATAGTAATAGGAATTTGAATATTAATCGTCAGTATAACATGGAGGAAAGATCTACAGATCAAAGAGTTTAACACAGTAAAGTTTGAGCAAATAAATTGCCAATAAATTCGGAACAAAATCGTTTTTATTCTTAAAAATCATTATAAAGAGCGGAATTATTTAGAGAAAAAAAAATTTTCGCCAAAAATTGTTTAATTGCAATTTTTTGGTCTACAATTTTGACCTACATTTTAGACTGAAATGATGATAGCGTGAAAGACAAACATTATATTTGACTTCTTTTAATTTTTTAAGTTCAACTTTTGTGACATCACTAATTTCAAAATCCCCGACCCCTCTTGTCACATTTTGTCACAAATATGCGATGATCCCCTTCCCCCTAACGTGTAACGTAATTTATGGACGGACCCTTATGATACGATCTCTTGCGGCGAAAATACCCCTCATAGTGCTCAAGAAAAATATTTTACAGATATAGATATCTCGAGGTTTTTCATTCCTCCGAAAATTCATGAATTCACCCCATTTTTTGCCGAAAAATATAGATATTGAGTGGTTTTTTCTACATTCGAATAGACAGCTTTTTTTAATCATCCAGGGTCATTCTTATTGCCTGTTACTGCTCTTTTTTCACCTGTGAGAGACTTTGGCCAGCTGATACCAGTTTTCCCAATCATTCCAGGAATTCTGAAAATTGATATAGGGGAGAGTGGGGCAAAATGGACCCTCATAGTAATATGATTAAGGATTTTTTTTCAGGATGAAGGACTCGTCAAAAAAATCTGAAAAAATTTGAGAGAATCCTCCAAAATATCTTTATTGTTTGTAAATTTTTTCAGATTTTTTGGAGCAACCGCTGCTTTTTTAAAAAATCTTGAGTCATCTCATCTTTTAGGGCCATTTTGCCCCACTCTCCCCTAGTATCATTATGATACAATCTCCTTCGGCTCAATATTTTCTGCAGTATCACGAGATGCTCACGTTCTTCTGAATTTTCATGAATTCACCGCATTTTTTTCTAAAAGAAAAGAATGGGTATAGAGTCTTTTCTCGACATTTCGCAAACTCTCGGGAGAAACATTCTTGCGTCCGGCTTTAGGGAAATTCTGTCCTTTCAACCACGGATTTTCTAAAGATACACAAAATCGTGGTGTGTGACAGGGTGAAAGGGCTGTGTCTGGGACGTAGTGGATTTTTTAAGCATAACAGTATACAGCCTCGAAATGCACTCGGAAAACGAGTATATATACGTATACTTTGATACTCACAGACTCATAAAGCGTTGAAATCCACCTCGTAGATTACACTGCCTCTCTCTCATTTTATTTTTGCCTCTACTGAAATAAGAAAAGTGAGTCTATGTAATGAAGGCAAGAATGGAGGATACCATGGAGTGTTTCGATTTGCTGCCAACTCGTTATCGAGAAGATAGAGCAGTAATACCTGGCATATCGCCTGCTTGACGAAGAGCTCCTGGGAAATCCCAGGCATTGGAATACCTCAGCTTTGTTGGCTTGCCACACTGCTGAACACTGATCCTTCATCCCTACTCAGATTCCTTACTGTCTGTACCCGAGGAATCTATTCAGTGGCTCTTGGATATTGAAAACTCGGAAAGAATGGAATGAAGTTGTGAATTAATCGAAGTTCAGGAGCGAAGCGGGCAGACCTCAGCCATCGATTCGAATTTCACTGTCAATTGAAGAAAAAATGATAGATTCTTCCCTTATTTTTTTGAGAAATATCTGGAAAAATCTTTTTTTTTTGGGGTGTCATGACGATTGATCACACCTTTGACGACATGAACGGAATATCAGTAAACAAACTGGATTGTAATAAAATATTATAAATTGACTTGAATACACAGAGAAAAATTTTATCTTAATTTAAGAATGTGCAGTTACTTAATTTAAGTGACATGCCATTTTCAAATTAAGTGACTTTTCTAACTTAAATCAAGTGACTTTCCTCACTTAAATCAAGTAACTATTTTTTTCTTAATTTAAGAAAGTAAAAGTCACTTAAATTAAGTGACTTTTCTCACTTAAATCAAGTGACTTTTTCGTTCTTAATTTAAGAAAGTAAAACTCACTTAAATCAAGTGACTTTCCTCACTTAAATTAAGTAACTATTTTTTTCTTAATTTAAGAAAGTAAAAGTCACTTAAATTAAGTGATTTTTCTCACTTAAATCAAGTGAATTTTTTCACTTAAATCAAGTGACTTTTCTTTCTCAATTTAAGTGAACTGCACATTCTTAAATTAAGTGACTGCACATTCTTAAATTAAGAAAACATTTTTCTCTGTGTATGATTCTATTTGGATATAGAAACAAAGTGACGTAAGTGCTATGCTTATTCATAGTACTTAAGCCACTTTGTTTCCTAGTGACGATATCATTTAATGTTAGTGAGGTGCCATTGTATTTTATCAGGAAATGGATACTGATCAATTCTGTTTGTTTTGATTCGAGTTTCATTATTCTCCGTTTATTTTTTGGCAATTAAATCTCAAAATTGACTGTTATTTCCCTGTACGGTTTGTTTCGATTGCCGTTTATTGAATGAATTCACCCGATGGCTACGGTCGAAGGTGCGAATTATTCTGACTGCCTTTATTCTGATAAAATTCTTTCTTTTTTCTCATTTCTCAATAAATTGACTATTTTAATCATATTTTGTCTGCTGATATTCTGTCCGAGGATATTATTTCTTATAGTATATTGCTTGTGATTTTTTGGGTAGTGACAAATTGTCATAATACTTCTTTTTTGGAGGAAAATCAGAGCTGAAGAAAGGTTCTCACCAAAATGTCCATATTTCGTGTAGTTTTAGAGATATTCGATTGAAAATGGTCATGAAAGTAATTTAAGTGTCTTGCTTCTTCTTTACACTACTAAAATATCTAAAAAACTAAATGGAATATTTTTTTTTTCAAAGTTTATTTTTCGGCGCATCAACTTCTGTAATTATTAGTAACGGCTCAGAAATTTTTTTCCTGAGGTCTCTAATTTTTTTTCTCAAAATTGACGCGTATTCGAAAAAATTTGGAAAAATTCATAAAAATGCTGCAGCAAGTCCACATGATTGTCTAATTTTTTCAGATTTTTCAGAACGGTCTTCATTCCAAAAAAAAAAATCTGGTTCATTTCGCCACGGATTTCCCTACTTTTCTCATGTCCCTATTTCCTCTTCTGCTGTTTTTATTCAAGTTATTTTTAAATTACAAGAAAGGTCACAACGAAAGCCATTCTATTTCGCTTAGATCACAAGACATTTTATAAAACTTGACGTCAGAAAAAATCAAAATAGTTTCTTTCTACATGAACTCTTCCATCTTCTGCATCATTCTAAAAGCATTTCGAGAACATGAGCTTTCACAATAAATGCTTTTTTATTCACAGATGTGGATGTATTCACTGGGAAGAGCATTAGTAGACACAACACCGAGGGTAGCAGCGTTGACAGGCTCTGTTTCCGTATCACCAACATCAGCTCTTCAATCAGTTCTAGCAGCAATGACTGAGCCAGATCCACGTAGACGTGCCTCTCTGATGAATCTCCTGGATGTAAGTTCACAATTTGATGAATTGCTTGTTATTCAAAACATTTACGTGAAGATTTCTGAAATATTCAGCATTGAAAAAAATATCTAGATGTTTCAGTAAAAATTACATCAATTATTCCATCACAATTTTGTCCTAATGCTTCTTCCCTAGAATATGTGGATATATGACCTTCAGTTTATAATCAGTATTTTTGGTGGCCTTTTAGGTCTCCGCAGAGGTTACTTTCAATTAAAAATTATAAAAGTTGTGATATTATGTATGAACGTTTCGGTTTCAATGTGAACCCCTCTTCAGGCTACTATTATTTATTTATCTATAAAAATACAAAAAAATAAATTACAAAATCGATGAATAGTAACTTCTATTGCAAATCCTATTTCTATACGTGGTCATTAATTAGTCAAAAATAATAAAGATTTTTTATCTTTGAGAATTAGTTAATATTATTGCTCATTATGTGATTTTTGCTGTCTTTTAATTTCTAGTTCAACCTTCAATAATGATGATCTCTTCTTCCGTAGAGAATGTCAAGAGCTACGAAAAAGGATTAGTACAAAAAAGACATATCTCCACTAATTTCTGAAATATTCTCAAAAAGTAATTGGAAGAGGACATCAACTTGTCCCTTTTTACCTCTTCACTACTGAAACTTTTACTTTTTTTCAATGATTAGTCGTGAAATTCACTATTCTTTATATGTATCCAAGTATAATACAAGAAATAATGGGCACTAGATACAAATAAATCAGGACAAATCTGTGGAGGTCAATATGATATTTTGGGTATCTCCGGAACTCGACCGAACTTTCGAACAATTGAACTCTCAAAGTTTTGAATGTTATTCTAACGACACAACTACCTTAAACTTGTACAATCGATCTCAATACACAGCACTAGTGACCTTCAGTAATAGCACTTTCTATATGGTGCCACATAATTAAGTAGATTCCTAAGTAAAGGGACAGATACCAAAGCAGGCGTCATCGATTGGCAAGGATCGTTGTGACGTTCGATGAGCCGTGTAATGGCTTGCACCCTTTGACCTCTCTGCTCTGTGCTCTAGGGGCTTGTTAATTGATTACCACGCTTCACTCATGCCCTATCGTATTTAAAGATTATCCGTTATTCCATCAACCATGAGTGAACTTTGATTTACGACAATTGATTGAGAATCATCGTTTCATTACGTTGCCTTAGAAACAAAATGATATTAGTGCCATTTGCTTTTTTTTACGAAAATGTCAAGGAATTATGAAATTAAAAGAGGCGCAAGTCCAAAACATGGGTTGGAAAGGAAAAAAAGCAAAAAGATGTAAATGCGGAGATACATTCTTTCCCCTTTAACATTACACAGAGAAAAATGTTTTCTTAATTTAAGAAAGTGCAGTCACTTAATTTAAGTGACCTGCCATTCTTAAATTAAGTGACTTTTCTCACTTAAATCAAGTGACTTTTTATTTCTCAATTTAAGAAAGTAAAAGTCACTTAAATTAAGTGATTTTTCTCACTTAAATCGAGTGACTTCTTCTTTCTTAATTTAAGAAAGTAAAACTCACTTAAATTCAGTGACTTTTCTCACTTAAATCAAGTAACTATTTCTTTCTTACTTTAAGAAAGTAAAAGTCCCTTAAATTAAGTGACTTTCTTCACTTAAATCAAGTGACTTTTTCTTTCTTAATTTAAGAAAGCAAAACTCACTTAAATTCAGTGACTTTTCTCACTTAATTCAAGTGACTTTTCTCACTTAAATCAAGTAACTATTTCTTTCTTACTTTAAGAAACTAAAAGTCCCTTAAATTAAGTGACTTTCCTCACTTAAATGAAGTGACTTTTCTCACTTAAATCAAGTGACTTTTTCTTTCTTAATTTAAGAAAGTAAAACTCACTTAAATTCAGTGACTTTTCTCACTTAAATCAAGTAACTATTTCTTTCTTAATTTAAGAAAGTAAAAGTCACTTGAATTAAGTGACTTTTCTTCCTTAATTTAAGCAACCTGCACATTCTTAAATTGAGTGACTGCACATTCTTAAATTAAGAAAACATTTTTCTCTGTGTAGCAATTCCATCAGTTTGTTATTCTTATTTGTCAACTATCCAAATAACGTCAAAGACATCATTAAAAAACCTTTTTGCATGATTTTGGAAGATAGACCTCTTTCACTCTAGAACCAACCGTTTCTGACACTCACGTCACTTGGTTTTTAAGACCACAATAATTCTCTGATTAAATAGAATTTTCTTTGACTCTTCACAGAACCAGAATATTCCCTGTAATTTAATGTTCAAGACAATGCTTGGGAGCATTTGCAGTTGTAATTAATTGGAGCAAACAACACTCGCAGGATAGGTGATTTAACATTACGAATGTAGTGGAGTATGTCTGCATCTGACTACAATTGCGTCCTAGAATATAACCCAACCTTCCTTGATACTCTACGGTCGTGTAGGATGGAGAGAAGAGATCCAGTGAATAATAAACCAATTGCTCTAGGGCAAATGCTATGGCATTCTGTATTGTTGAAGAGATAGGTGCCCATTTTGTGAAGTAGAAGCAACGAAATCATTTTCATTTGAATTATTGGTTATAACTTATTTTTAGAAGATCTCTGAAAACTGACCTTTCAATGCCATTTTCCAGTTAACCCTTCAGAATTGTTCAGAAATAAATGACTTATTGGTGTGAATTTAATAATATATGGAATGTGTTTGAGAAGAGGTAATTCAAATAGAATAGAAGCTGAGAGATAGAGTAATTGGATCAGTTGAGAATACACAAATGTTTTGAGGAAGTAATATTAGAACTGATTGTATTAATTCAATTCTGTACGTTATCATGTATTTTCACAAATGAACTAATGATGTTTATTAATTTAATTGTATATTTAATAATTGAACAGTTGCAGAATGATATCATTAATCTGGGTAAAAATGTATTTTTCATTAATCAATTTGATGATGATAAATGCTTCATATGGTGCAAACGAGTGCAATTGATATTAATAACTTGGGGGATAAAGTGAATCACAACATGTTATACATTCAAAATGACATGCAGCGACTGTTACCTGTTTCTACTAGTATCCGGTGCCGTCAATTAATATCACGTACGCAGTTCGCCGATGTGTGACGCATTAAAATACATGATGTGAATTATCAACATGGAGCATTGTTATTATGAAGACCTCATCATTATTTTTAATGTTTAAATATTAATGAATTTTGTGAATTAACAATGACTTGAAAATTGGGTTGAAATCAAATTATTAGTGCAGAGGTAAACTCATCAATTGATTTTTTTTTTTTTTTTTATAAATAATGCCAAAGAGCAAAATCGCTCTATCTCGATTAGTTTCCGAAATATGTCGTTGAGAATGATCACAAAGATAAATCGATTTGTTCCATTTTGACTCTTAGCTACCAAAATTAATGATTTATTGACTTCTCGATGCGTAATTATTAATAAGCGTAATTTAATAGAAAAGCAGTCATATTAATCACAAAGATGGGTGATTCATGTGAACGGGATGGCTTCAGAAATCGATTGTACTCCCACCCTTTTGGCTTCTTCACTGCCAAAGGAGGACACAAGCGCGAGGAGCTTTCAACTTGATTCTACCAACCCCTCTCTTTTCACTACGTAGTGTTATTTTCCCTCGTTCAGACTCTCTCAACTGTCGTGCGGTCGTGACCTGGAATTCTCAATTTACTCTAACTGAATTCCTAGTGTTCGGTAATAATAATAATTTATCTTTCAGGAGACTGAAAGATAGAGGAATTATTAACGTTTTCGAAGGAAGATTAAGGGAATATTTGAGAATTTCACATAAATCAAAAATAGCTGAAGTTTCCATTATTTTTTAATTCTTTTTATCTCTCTATTCACTCATCAGATTTTAATGTTTGAATCACTCTCAAATAATTAATCCGAATCACATATTAAATCAAATATATGCACAATAGAAATACTTATTATAAATTTCATTTCAACTCATGTAATTCAACAAATCAGTAATTCTTGCACGAAATATCCATAACCTTCATTCATATTATCTTATTCCCCACATTTTCAAGCAATATCAGCAATGAGAGGTTTTTTTCTACTGGCATGACTATTCATTAACAGCTAAAACGAACTATTTTTAATTAGTAATCGCAGAATTATAATATTAAGGTTACTATTAAAGATCGCTACATAGAATCAAGACGTGTAATCATATCCGTCACTATATTCTAATCCTGTTAGCAATATCCTGTACTATAATCTACACTTAACGAAGGATTATCCGGTAGATATAATAAAGAATTCATGACTTTATACTTGAAGTACTGATGATTGATTTAAACAAGAAATATGGAAATTCATTGAAGTAGTCATTTTGAATTTGTCTGACGACAAAATTATAACAAACTTTTGAAGATTAAAAAAATTATTAATTGTCCATCTAACCCGTCAGCAGGCGCGCTAGCTCGCCAACGCTTTCTAGGCGCTCGATGAGAGATTCTCTCACACCTGAGTATCTTGAGAACTAAGCGAGATGAAGTAATTCTGTCTTGGATCTTTTTTGTAGGACTTGAAATTTTCTACAAAAAAGGATTGAAGCAAAATTGCCGTATCTCTCTTAGTTTCCGAGAAAATAACAAAAAACTGATGGCAAAATTAAATGGATTTATCTGAAAATTTTTCGTATTTTTGATGGATTCAGTTCCGTTTACAAAGAAATATTTGAGAAAAAAGGCTTGGAATGAGAGGGGACTGTCACCAATGCTATCTACAGCGACTGAGCCATGCTCGAGCCAAGTCGAGATGGTTTTAACAGCCTTTCCATTTCAAATACATTCATTAATAAAAAAAAACAAGCGAAACCTCTGCAAACGAGAGGTAACATCAAATCAGTTACACATGACAACAAACAACACATAAACAAACAGCAATTGTCTTAGCATAGCACGTCGCAATTGCGACTTTTTTGCAAAATAGCAACAATAAGTTCACTTTCGTTTATTAAGGTAAATTGTAATATGGAAAATGTACTCTGGCTTCTCTTTAGATAAACATCTTTAAAAAAAAAAAATGAGAGAAAGTCTCACGTTGTCTGACGGCACGGAAAAAAAAATTATTTTTTCCCAAAGAAAAAATATTTTTGAAATTTTGTGATCACCATAATAAAGTAGAATAGTTTTTTGACAAATACAAAAAAAAATCGAGATTTTTCACTCATTTTTTAAGGTAGTTTCCTACACGGGAAGAAAATTCTACCAAAATTTACGATGTTAACATCGTAATCCTGGACTAGACTTCTATTAACGTTAATTTTGAAATATCTTATTTCAAAATTTACTATGTGGGTTATATTTTTTACTATCTAACATCGTAATTTTAACAAAGACTTTTAGGATTAAAAATTACTTCAAAAACTACAATTTAACATCGTAAAAAAAAAATAAATGAAAATTACACTTTAAAAACTATATTTATTCGTACATTCAATAATTCTATTTACTTTTTAATAAAATAAATATTCTAGTGCTGCCTCTGTTATAATACGATTGGAAGCTATAAAAAGTACGATGTTACATCGTAATTTTTAAATAGTAACTGCGTCCTCCGCAAGAGGCGCTCTCGTGTCTTATGACCGTTTATTGAAATTGTTAATATAGATCTTGAAAACAACTTAAACAGTAAGCCCTTCGGTGGCCGAGTGGTCCAAGGCGTCGGTCATTTCGCACTCGGAAGGAACTCGGGTTCGAAACCAACCACCGTCGATTATTATTTTATTTTATTTAAGATTTCTCTTCAAATTTTACGATGTTCACATCGTAATTTATATTAAAGAGCTTAAGACTTGGTATTATTTGTCTAAAGTATTATTTCTTAAATAAAATTTCCAACGCTACATCGTAAAAATTACGATGTTAAAAGTCTAGTCCACCACTACAATAACCAATAGGACAAATTACGATGTTAGCATTGTAAATTCAACTAGAATTTTTTTTCCGTGTATACCTTCAAAAAAAGTGCAAGAGTAAGTCTCATAGCACGACTGCTGAGCGGTTAAATTCGATAAGAATAAGTTATGTTCTAGTTAAAACCAACAGTTTATACTCATGTTCACGATCTGATAGTTATACTTGAAGCTGATAAAATTTATGATCAGAATCAATAATTCCGTTTCTCACCAAAATATTCACTAAGAATATATTTATAGTCAAGGCCTTTCTACCATATTTCTTTAGTTCCACATTTTGAAGAATTTTCTCAATGAAGTATATCAAAAATATCCCCTAAAAGTAGACCCAGCCCATAGCACAAAATTCGTACTAAAATCCACCAAAACACGAACAAATATGCACATATATAATGGCGACATAAGCTCCCTAATTGCAGTGGAATTTCAATCATTTTTCACCAAGGGTTTCAATACCCACATACCACATGGAACACTGCTTCTATATTCTGTAAAACATGAATACACGTACGAAGCAATAACTACTGAATCATGTGATTTAACTAATAGCCAATCTACCACAATAGTGGCTATTGCAAAACAATTCTGCAGGAAAATCAATTATTAGATATTTCAATCTAAAATTAAATGTAATTTAATTTAAAACAATTTGCATTTTAACAGGTTATTTCAGAATACTGTCGTACGCGCCTACCATCAAAGCCATTCTCTCACATAGTCATGGATATGTACAGAGAAGTTGTGAGATCACCACAATACGCAGCACGTAGACGTCTAGCAATGCAGTCTCGTATGAAAATAGTGAATTCCAACCATCGAAATCCCCACAATCCACAACCGCCACCACCAGCACCATCGCACTACTCAAAGCATCAAATCAAAGGAAATCTCTTCAAGTGTCAGTCACGTAATTCACGTTCTCATCCAAATCTTCAAAGTTTAACTGGCCATGAGCCAGCATTGAGTAGTCCAAAGCCACAATTTCAATCACAACTAGACATTAAATCAACAAATTCAAATACAATAAATAATGATATACATCATGGACGTACAAATTCACAGCCAGTTTATACAGAACGTACTAGTGTTATTAATCATCAATGTAGTAATAATAATTTACCAATGAATAATGGACAGTGTCAAACTAATAATAACGTATACAGTGATCCAATTTATGCACTACCAGTTAAACCATTTCTCAGCTCTCAGGATGTACGTGTGAATGGAATGTCAGCTAAATCCTCAGTTCAACGTACAGACATTTATGCACAACCAATTCGTGTACGTAGTATACGAAATAATGGCACATCACAACCAAATATTGCTCATTTAAGTAGAATAAATGGTGATGATATAGTTTATGGTGCTAACAGAAATCGTCAACAGCCTATACTTCATCGACAATACTCGAGTCCTCAATTACCAAATAGAAATCAAGCAGATATTGGTGGATTGAGAAGTCATTTATCAAATTCAGTAATACACAGTACTAGACTACAGGTATTTACTGGTAATCACGATGAAGTAGATAGGCTTAAGAATAGTTCTGAAATTATTGGTAAAAATGGACATGGACCAGTACCACCAAAGCCACCGAGAATCATAACAAGTCACAACAGACCAGTACCATCAATTGTTGATAATAATGGTGAACCACCACCTAAACCACCGAGGTACTAGTACAATTTAATACTATGAAAATTTATTTGTATTTGAAATGTCAATTTCATGGGATTTCAGGAATGTCATTCGTAATGGACCTAGAGCACGTCGTGGTAAACCTGTTCAGAGAGCTCCATCGAGATTGTATCGTGCTATTAGTGGACCAACTAGGTGTCTCAATAAAACACAGTGTGTTGGACCAGAGTTTGTAGTTCGTGCGAATCAACCACCAAAGCCACTTACTCTTGGTGATATCAAGGTTTGGAATGATTCTCTTTTATTATCATTTCCTGGTTTTTAAGTTTTCATTCAGCTAGATTATTAACAAATTGTGACTTTGATCTGACCAATATTTATGTATGTTTTCATGCGTCATCATTTCTTAAACTTAAACAGAAATTTCATCCCTCCCGAATCATAATGGTGGTTTCTATTAAAGATGTATGAGCGAGAACGTGGGGAACTGCAAATTTTGATGGCTGCAGATGGGCTCGAACGGTTGCGAGGTGAACTGAAGCGAATGACCACGTAACGTGTACTATGAATTTGGCGAATCATCGCGAGAAATGAATGATTAGATGAAATAGTTCGGATCTGTAATTCTATTCGGGATGAATGGATAAATAGTATTTCTCAAATATTCCCGAAATACTCCAATATCTTTTTTTCTTATGAATTTTTGTTCTTCGTATCACAGAAGCGTAAAAATTCGATATTTATCAATTTATGATCATAATCTTCATTTGTCCGTGAGAGCTCATGTATTTTATTTCAATTTTCAATCATTTTTCTCTCCAAAATATGAAGGATTACTTAATCTAGATTTTTTGCAGTTCAATTCTTTCAGGAAGAATTTGACTAGGGTCACACTACCAATGGACACTGACCAAAAGATGGACGGTTTCTATTATCGAGGATTTTCATAAATAAATGAATGATTCTTATACATTTCACGTCAATTCCTGATTATTACATTCATATAGATTTATAAACTATTTATTCCATACCGATTGATCGAAATTCAAAATCATACCACTGCAAATATGCAACTGTCCATCTACTGGAGGTTCACGTTATTTTCCAGTTTTTCCTTGATTTTCTATAATTATTTCGACATTATTCAAATTTAATTGATTTTTAGTCAATTCATTGTATATTTTTCTGTACATCATTCTTTTCTGCAAGTTTTTAACGTGATTTGCCTATTTCATATGAATTAATAAAGTCTAATGTTTCCTTAATCGTCCATCTATTGGTCATGTTACCCATAACGAAATTTTGGAACGAAGTTTTACCACGCTCATACATCTCTATAGGGAGTAATGTAACGTCTAATGCACGATATTTTTAATCCGAAACATTTATTTTTTGTTTGGCTGCTGTTGAGTTAGGTTCAGCTCGCGCAACTCGTGGTTTCGATCAACCAATGAAATGCGGGCGTGACAGGATTTCGACGAAATATCGCGAAGTTTGAGAAAATCTCTAAATGGACCGGGCGAAATTTTGATTCTTTTCCGGAGTGAAGGTCTCTAGAAAGGAATTTTAAAGAATCGGATAATGGTTAAGACTCTCCGGAACCTCTCCATTAATTTCTGCAGTTTTTTAGACGAAGTCTTTCTCGGTAAAAAAAATTAGACTCCATTTTTTGCATTTCTATTTCTCTCATCTCTATCTATTCATTGGTTTTTCATCGTTTTACGATGAAAATGTTGTGGAATACTTTTTATCATTCTTTAGCCGGACAATTATCCTCGCAATTGAATTCAATGATTCGCCTCGAAATTTCTTTCGATAACTGAGATAATCGAATTCTTAATATTTAATTCATTAGATGCAGTTTTCAAATAACTCTCAAAGAATATTTAGTCGTCCTCAGTTATTCATGGATTCATAATATTCATAAATCTCATGTCTCAAGACGTTTTGTACAGAATGCAAAAATCTAAACAAATTGAAGATTCTGAGCATCGATCTTGAGAATAGTTTCCTTCTCAGAAAAACACCTCCTTTTACTGACATCGATAGGTCCTTCTTGAAAATACTTATTCAGTTGATAAAAATAGAATTTCATGAAAAATTTTGAATTTTCTCTTCAGTGTTGTGGAATCAACAATAGTACCATTCGATATCATATGAAATCTTCGAAAAATATTTTCAACAGAAATGAATTTTTTTTTTTTTTTTTTCAAAGTTCAAGAATTTTTTTCATCGATGTCCTACATCCAGTTCGTTTCGTTGTCATTCGTTTGAAACGTGAAAAACGGGTGAAAAAAAAGACAGTTGGTAGGAAAAAATTTGATTGAGATAAAAATTCAGTTGAGAATCCAGAATATTCTGTGAAACGCCCGAATTGAAGCGCATTTTTAACAGAAATCTTTTTTTTTAATTCTTTAATTGGATTAGTTTATTCATATGATTTGACTGACCCATTAAACAATTTAATGGTAACGTTATCCACTACTTTATGTTTGTATTTACGAACGAAACGGTCGAGGGGGTTCGGTATCGATCGTCGAATTTCACTATTCATATTGATGCTGGCAATACGATATAGCAACTCATTGAGAAGTCAAGAGCACACAAGCATCACAATCCAGGCGAAATTAGATTTCTTTAACCTTTGAAAAATATCGGAAGAAAATTCGAAGAATTAACTTTTTAATAAAATAAAGGTCCTTAAACTTAGAAATGATGATTATGAAAAAGGAATGAATTGTAGGTCACTTTTTGTTGATCCTCTTATTCATTTCATGATCGAATCAGTATCGAAGAGGTACAACAAAATGAGTCAATTCTTTCTTTCAACAATTTTAAGAAAATATTTTTCAGAAAAAAAAATATTGTAGCTTTAAATTTTTTACAAAAATGATTCGGCTAAAATTGTGTTATCTCACTTAGTTTCCCAGATACTTGTGAGAAATTAGAGATAGAAAAAGTCGACTTATCACGTTCTACTTCTCCGCTACTGACATATTTTCTTAACCTTTTGAAAAAAAAAACAAAATGAATTGATTTCTTCAGATAAAGAATCTGATTATTTAGAGAAAAAATAAGTATCGATTACAAAAATGAATTTCGAATGATCAATACGAAATTATTCACTCCCTGCAACTATCTAAGAAATCTCAAGAAATTTTGTGACATCTTGGCATTTCAAAGTCGAGAAACGATGGATATATTCTGAACCCATTTCCATCGACATTGACCGATTTACGCGTTTCCGGCTCTCTGTTATGGAACCATCGAGGTGCAGCCGCCCTTGATCAATGCCCAGTGTGAAATACCTAGAATCAATCGCCGTGCATAGCATGAAAACCCGTCTCGCGTGGCTGCTCCAAATTCTGCTCCCAGCAAATTAGGTCCTCCATTTGTTTTCAAATTGTATCTAATTAACTCTTTTGATAATTGTTTTCTCTTTCCACAGAATGGCAATGGCGGACGAATAGTTGTGATACTCCTCAGTGGACAGCGAATAGATGTGACCTGTGATCCCCAGAAGATAACAGCAGGTGAACTCTTTCAGGTGAGCCAATTAAAAACTTTTTCTCCAATAAAAAAATAAAAGCATTTAAAAATCAATTCCAACTTGATGTCCACGTTGACCCAAGTGATGTGATTGATTAATTGCACTCATGCGAAAATGAATCACAGATGAAGAGGTGTCCATATGGTGTGTATAATCCAAAAGCCATCAATGGCACATGAATGATAAGTAAGAGAGCTTCATATATTCGGTCATTTATATGGAATAATAAAATTTAGCCATTCATACCACAATGTAAACTCAATTGTTTGAGAGTTATTCGTAATCAAAGCACTCGAAAACTCATCAGGATGAGTCAGTCGTGGATTAAACTGCTAAATTCCAGAACTATTCTCTCTCCATCATCACAAAAGCACAAACTGGGCAATTTGCCAAAAACCATTCACTATCCTGATGCATGTTACGGACCGATAATCTCAGGAATTCTCGGGTACTTGGAAAATTTCCTCAAATATAAATTCAAAGGAGCGAAAGTCATGGCTGAAATCGAGAAGTTGGTTCTTCGTTTCTTATCAGCACAGAGGTTAATGTATTGGGACACGTGTCCATAATTCAGAATGTCCCATTAACATCTAGATAAGATAAAGTGAACCAGAATTTTTTTTGGAAGGAAGACTTCTATGGAAAATATGAAAAAAATTAGATAATAATTCAACAATGCTACTCCGTCTCCAAAATTTTTTTAGAATTTTTTTGAAAACGTTTTCACTTTGAAAAAAATGATTTTGTACGGGTTTCTGCCTTATTTATTGCAAGTAATAATTTGATCTAAACATTTTCAATTCAATTTCAATTAATTTTTTCATTCAGAATAACCTTCAGAATTTCTGCAAAATTACGATACGCAAACGTCTTCTCTAAAATTAATTTTTGAAATGTCAATTTGATATTCAGAACTACTCCGGAATTTTCTTTCAGCAAACTCTCTTTTATCTCAGTGTGAATGAAATAATTTCTACTTCTTTCAGTACGAGAAGAGATGATCGTTGGAAATTTTAATGAGGCTAAATCTCACAGAAGTCTATATAACTAATCGAAAGAGCAAAGTTCAAAGTTTTTCATAAACTTTCAAATACGAACTTCTCTGCTTTCAGTTTTATTCGATAAAACAGTTCTCATTAAAAACTTTTCGGATATTCTTATATCCGTATCTTTTTTCCTTTATTTTCGAATCAATTCCATATCGTCGCCTTAGAGTGAAAGGGGCGTAAGTGCCATTTTTCCCGATTTTTTTTTTCAAAATAACAAAAAGGCGTATCTCCACCATTATTGCTCCAATAGGCTTTCCAATGCCTTTTACGCAATATTAGTGAAATAAAAAAAAATAATAACATAAAGGCGTAAGTACCACTGACTAATAACAAAGGGGCGTAAGTGCCGGAGATACGCCCCTTTGTTTTTAGTGTTTTCATTGAATTTTTTCGAATCATCGGAAAAAAACTAATAACAAAGGGGCGTAAGTGCCGGAGATACGCCCCTTTGTTTTTAGTATTTTCATTGAATTTTTTCGAATCATCGGAAAAAAACTACACACAGAAAACACTGAGCGGAGAACACGCACAGAAGTGCGTAATGTCTGCACATGTGGGCGTACTTCACGTTCTCACAATCGAACGTGATTTACGCACACTCGGTGCGTGATGTACGCACACGTGTGCGTGATGTACGCACACGAGTGCGTGATCTACGCACACGTGTGCGTGATGTCCACACACGGTAAATAAGCGAAATAGACGTTAATATGGGATCAAGAAGGAGTTTTTCGTGATTATCTTAGTGAATAAGTGAGATAGAGCGAAATAGGTATCAATATTGAATCAGGAGAGAGTTTTCTCAGTTTTTCGCTAACATCTCGGTAAATAAGCGAGATAGAGCGAAATGGACTTTAATATGGGATCATTGGGGAGTTTTTCCAGTTTTTCGTGATTATCTCGGTGAATAAACGAGATAGAGCGGAGTGGACGTTAATATGGGAGCAGGAGGGAGTTTTTCCAGTTTTTCGTGATTATCTTGGTGAATAAGCGAGATAGAGCGAAATAGATATCAATATTGAATCAGGAGAGAGTTTTTTCAAGTTTTTCGCTAAAATCTTGGTGAATAAGTGAGATAGAGCGAAATGGACATTAATATGGGATCATCGAGGAGTTTTTTCAGTTTTTCGCTATCATCTCGGTAAATAAGCGGGATAGAGCGAAATGGACATTAATATGGGATCACCGGGGAGATTTTATAGTTTTTCGTGATTATCTCGGTGAATAAGCGAGATGCGGCGAAATGGACGTTAATATGAGATCACCAGGGAGTTTCTCCAGTTTTTCGTGATTATCTTGGCGAATAAGCGAGATAGGGCGGAGTGGACGTTAATTTGGGATCAGGAGGATATTATTTCATCTGAAAACTTCCTCAAAATTCCATATGTGTACTTCGCTCTATATCGTTTATTCACCGATATAGTCGCGAAAAACTGAAAAAACTCCCTCCTGATACTAAATTAACGTTCATTTCACCTTCTCTCGCTTAATTACAGAGATGATTGTGAAAGTTGAGGAGACTACCTCCTGATCCCATATTAACGTCCATTTCGCTCCATCTCGCTTATTCACCGAGATAGTCATGAAAAACTGGAAAAACTCCCTCCTGCTCCCATAATAATGTCCATTCCGCTCTATCTCGCTTATTCGCCAAGATAATCACGAAGAACTGGAAAAGCTCCCTCCTTCTCTAGAATTAACGTCCATTTCGCTCTATCTCGCTTATTCACCGAGATAATCGTGATAAACTGGAGAAACTCCCTCCTGATCCCAAATTGACGCCCATTTCGCTCTATTTCGCTTATTTACCGAGATGATAGGGAAAAACTGAAAAAACTCCCCGGTGATCCCATATTATCGTCCATTTCGCTCTATCTCACTTATTCACCAAGATTTTGGCGAAAAACTTGAAAAAACTCTCTCCTGATTCAATATTAATACCTATTTCGCTCTATCTCACTTATTCACCAAGACAATCACGAAAAACTGGAAAAACTTTTTCTTGATCCCATATTAACGTCTATATCGCTTATTTACCGTGTGTGGACATCACTCACACGTGTACGTACATCACGCACTAGTGTGCGTAGATCACGCACTGGATGTGCGTAAATCACGTTCGATTGTGAGAACGTGAAGTACGCCCACATGTGCAGAGATTACGCACTTCTGTGTGTGTTCTACGCTCAGTGTTTTCTGTGTGTAAAAACAAAGAGGGGTAAGTGCCAAAATTGGAATAAAAAATCCTAAAAACAAAAGGGCGTAACTCCAAAAATTCTCCTGAGATAAAAAAATTTATAAAAACAAAGAGGCGTAAGTGCGGAGATACGTCTTTTTCACTATAACTTTAACAATTATATAGCGATTAAAAAGGAAATAACAAAGGGGCGTAAGTGTGGAGATACGTCTCTTTCATTTTAAAATTGGTAGTTACGCCACTTTGTTATTTTAATTTTCATTTATCCAAATAATGTTCCAGAGGCCATAAAAAACATTTTGGAGTGATAAGTGGACATACGCCCCTTTCACTCCAGAATTTCGTGTTTTTGGCACTTACGCCCCTTTCACTCTAAGGCGACGATATTGTTCGAAGATCTGTAAGAGTCGAGAATTCATTGCCATCTGGGATTGAGAACACTGGGATTCAGACTTCATGATGTAACAAGTACTCGATGTAATTCAAGTCGATATTGGTTCACGTTAACTTATGGATGAATGATTTGTCGATATTTGAGATGTTAAGGAAATGGGGTAAAATGGATGTGAAACTTGTTGAGATGGATTTTTTTCCGAAATTGTAGTATTGGAGAAGTAGGAAATTCTCGAGTGGAAATCATGTGGAAAAAGGCAGTATTTTTTTTATTGAGAATTCAATGGTCTTCAATAACTGAAGACATTGTTAGGGAATCAAGTCATCTGAAAAAATTCAAGAAATGAATTCGCAATGGATTTTTTTTCATTTTAATTAAATTTCACTAAAGAATTGGAATGTATATTCCATTGGCTTATATTGAATAGAGATATTCACCAGAAAATTTTTAATAACAGAAGACTAATAAATTTTTGATTTTTCTATATGAGGTATTTTATTTAATTCCCCATAGAATTTTTCAAATTCACGTAGCAAATGCTTTCTATTTGAAAAAATGGAAAGAAATCAATAGGATTATAATAGAACTCTCTAGCAAGTGGCTCGAGATTTTCTCTTCAATTTTTCATACTTGTGCAGGTAATTTCCGATCGATTTCCCTCATTACGAATCCATTCTCGACGGAACCTAAGAAAGACATCACTTTAAAATAAGTTTCTTATAAAATTTCCAATAATTCAGTTCATCTGTACCGATCCGAAGAAAATCGATTCACAGAAAAATACATCCAAGGAGAATCATTCCAGTTTCCGTTGGAAATGGGATTCGATGATTTTCAATACTTAGAACCAGACACATTAGCAAAAAAATGGAAAATATTTAACACTGACCTCATTTTTGTGCAACAAAAATATTAAATAATAATATTAAAAAAAATTCATTAACATAATTTCTTGCAACATTTCCATCGAAGACTTTCTTAGTTTTCTGATAAAGATATCGAAAAAAATTGAACTCCTTATTTCCAAAAAATATGATCGGCTTTTCTCCATCAAAGTTCTTTATGATCCCTTCTGGCACTCACCCCTAGGGGTCCATCTTGCCCCGACTTTACCGATCAATATTTCCCGAGAGAAAAAAATGGAAGAAATAATACATTAGCCATCATCAACTCTATATTGAATAAGAGATCAAGAACCGTAGACAAAATATATAAATTTTAACTTTACATTACAGGCAATAGTACAAGCAGAATCACTCGATGAAAACTTTACTCTCGGTTTGGCTGCATTATTGGCTGGGGACTTTGCAATGTTACCACCAGAGACTAAGCTAAATAAGGTAGCGCCTCCAGGCTGGTTAAACAGCAGTAAGAGTAAGGGTCCCTTGGGTCTACCGACGAGCTTTATGCTCTACCTCAGACTCCGATTCTTCCTACCTTCTTTACGTGGAATTAGGTAAATTCATTTTCTACTATTAACAAGCACGAACTTTCTCATCAATTAATACCAGAAGATTAATTTAAAAAAACTCATCTTTTATTGCCTCAACTTTTCTACAGAAGCTGGATCTCCAAGCATTTGCTTTATCTACAACTAAGAAGATGTATCTTAGAACAGCAATTAGTTTGTCCTTTAACTCAACTCATTAACCTAACGGGGCTTGCACTGCAAGCTGAGTTTGGTAACTACAGCGTGAATGTAAGTACTTTCAATTAAGTAATAAACGAGTTTGATTACACTTTTCACCCGTCTAAATACAATGAAATTCAATTAATGCATTATCTGGTGATTGATATTGGAAAACTTTGAAAATATCGCATTTCAATCTTGATGGTATCTGTTCAGAAGTGTCCTGTAAACAAATCTCGGTTGGATCAATAATAGAACATCTCTATTTGCATATTCTTGCCTCCTGGAATTTCTCGATTATAAAATAGATAAAGCGATTCCACAATGAATACAGATTTCTACGAATTATCTCGGAAATATTTTGAAAATTGCAGTTCTAAAAGAATCGAACAAGATTCCTTTTTTGTAACTCATGAAATTCAAGTCTAAGAAGATCTCTAGACATTTTCCTTTGAACCCATTAATTTCGTGGATATTCATCAAATAACGTACACAATTTTCATTGAAATTGAGTCAATATGTATATTGAGAGATGAAGAAAGTATGCAAATAGAAACGCAATCGGTAGATACACATTGAGCAACTGAAGAGATCCCCGACTGGAAATGGGTGTTCCAATCTATCACCTTTATTCACGTTCGGGCAGTGAAAAGTGACATCAAACGCTCCATTCGCACTTCTAAAAAACCCTTCAACATCCAATAAAATTTCATATCTTTTTCTTTCGTCATTGAAGGAACATGGCCGTGGTGATTACTTCCTCCTCGAGCATTACATCCCCGAGTCCCTGATACTAAACTCCGATCACCAACACTCGCAACTGACAACAGTTGAGGCCCTGAAATCGCGTCTGCACCAGGCACATAGGGATCGTCGTGGTCTAGACGCTAATAGTGCAGAAGAAATGTTCATAACTCATGCACAAGGGCTATCTGATTATGGCTCCCACTTTTACATCGCCACAGTTGATACCAAAGAGCTGGAAAGAATTGCCGAGAGAATCCGAAAATCCGAAGCTAATCGTCCACCTATGGCTAACGCTGATCGCGCCTTGTACAGTGACACTGAGAACATCTATCAGTTAGATGGTGCCAGTGACTATCCCCTGTACGGAAGAATCGAGTATTCAAGTCAGGCAACTTACGGAAACATCGAGAGTGTCGATCAGTATGGACAAAACGGCAGAGGTCCTAACGACAATATTTACGCGGTTCCGAAGGGTCCAACAAGTCAAAATGTCGTTGAGAAGAACAACAATAATCTCAGTCCCAACAGATCGCGTTCGAAAAAGTCAGAAACGAACGTTTGGCTTGCTGTTCACGGACAGGGTCTGAAGCTGTTCGAACGTGCTGGTAGACCCCGAGAACGGAACGAGTTGATCCGACTGCAGTGGAAGGACATTCAGACTCTGAGTTACAGCAAAAATTGTCTCGTGGTCTACACCAAGTTCAATGGTAAACGCGCGAAATTTAAGCTCCGAATGGATCATAAAAAGAGCTATTATGCATTCAAACTGACGTCTCTGCATCATCAGTTCTTCTTGAAACTGCGATCCGAGCTGACGTCGCTTCAAGGCTTGACGAAAGAGTTTGGCGTTCCTCTGACGGTTGAGGCAAATTCGCCTAAACAAAAGAGCTCAACGGGTAAGACGAAGATATCAATCGCTGATACTGTCAAGGACCAGAAACTGTCGATGCCATTGGAGGAATTCCAGAACAAGGAGAATGAGAATCCACAGAAGGATAATCTGCAGAAATGTGATGATGATGAGCCTGTCTGTTACACACCCGAGGAGGATGCACTTTATGCACAGGTTAATGCACGATTAGAGCCTGAGGGCGCGTCTAGGGATACTGAGGATGAGGCAGAGAGACCGCCAATTATTCATCCGAGGATTAATGAAGTGACTGACAAATCACAGAATCGAAAATCTATCGAGGATGAGCACTACAGTTACTCGAACATAGTCGCTACTTATGCAACACCTAAGCCAGCTTCAGCAAGTGACATTGACCGATTGAACGAAGTTCAGCATCCTGAGGAACTCTATGCTGCTATTAATAAGAGCCTCAATAAGAAGAATACATTTCCAACGCCTGAAGAAGTGTGGGACATCAAGTGCAAAGAGGCATCATCGAAGATTATTAATAAGGTATGTTCTGTAGGTTCTTTTCTTATTTTTCGGAATCTCTGGGATATGGACATGTGAAAATTCAAATTCAAACGATTTTTATAAATATATCGTCTCCTAGAGTGAAAAAGGCGTAAATGATATACGTTTCCTATCTAGGATTTATTAGTACTCATCCCTTTTACGGGTTTGAGGGTTCCGTTTCCTTTACAAAATATTTACATCTATATACATCCTTATCAACAACCTCATCCATCCATTCATCCATCCTTCCATACTTCCATACTTATACCCCTACCTTCCCCCCACACTCCACTCTCCTTCTTTCCAACTCTCTCAACCATATCTCTCCCTTTCCACTTTCGTCCAACAACTCCAACACTGTTTCCACAACGCCCTTTTCCCCCGTTATATCCCCTGTGCAACCCAACAACACATGCTCCCACGTTTCTTCTTCCCATCCACACACCCTGCATCTGGTGTCCTCCTTGCTCTCCCAGTACCGACACTCTAACATTCCTTCCCCTGATCTGAACTTTAACACCCTGTTCCATTTCTCCTCTTTTTTCAATTGCCCTAGATAATCCGGCATTCCCTCTTTCTTCACTATCATGCAATACCACTTGTTATATCTGGATTCTCTCATCTTCTCCCAATCTTCTTCCCATATACTCTCTTGTTCCACGCATTCTATGCCCTTCCAATCTGTCCTCCATCTTGCTGCTGCCCATTTTCTTCTCACCTCTAGCCTCCCTTCTTCCCACCTCGAGCCCTCACAGTTTCCTCTGTGCTCCTTTCCTCTTATTTCCTTCATACATCGTCTCGTCCATTCACTGCCCTTTCCACTCATTATTTTCTCCTCGAATCGCCAAGCCCTCTGCCTCTGTATTAGCACCCTCTTTTTCCTCCCCAACTCGTTTCTGATAATGTAACCAGGACAATTCCAACTCACTCCTGCCACCCACCTCAAAAACCTCTCGTGCATGCATTCAATCTTCTTCCACTCCTTCCATCCCCATACCTCAACCCCATAGCTCAAAGTTGACCACACCAGCGTCTCAAACAGCCATATCCTTCTATTCAGATCGTCTTTGAAAATCCTTTTGCCCAACCCCCAGACCGCACCCATCACTCTTCCAGCACACTCGCACCTCTTCCTGATCTGTAAATCTTGCTTTCCCTTCGCCTCAAACCAGTAGCCTAGGTAACAAAACTCCTCACATTCCTCTACCTCCTCTCCATACAGTTTCCAAATTCTCTTTTCCGATCTCCTGTCCTTTCTTCTGCTGAACACCATCATTTTCGTCTTTTTCACATTAATCTTCAGGTCCTTCTTCCTGACATATTCTTCCAATTCCTTCAACATAAACTCCATTCCTGTCTCGCTATCCGATAACACCGCCATATCATCAGCATATAGCAGCGTGTATAGCTTCCTGTGTCCAACTTCCGTACCTCCTTTCCCTCTTTTCTCCATTGCTTCTTCTACGTCAGCCAGCAGAATGCTGAATAGGATTGGACTCAGTGGACAGCCCTGTCTGACCCCTCTTCCCGTCCAAAATTCTTCCCCCAGTTCTTCCTTAATTCTCACTACGTTTCCTATCTTGTTATGCCCTTTTCCCTCTAGAACCAGGATATAACAAGATTGTAGAAACTGAATTAGTTACAGCTACAACTAATGACTCTATACATATAACTACAGCCTCCAGGCTTTTACTTATACTTGAGTGCTATTATGTGGCATTCCGTGAACCTTGTAAGTGAGATTATGTTCAGTTCAAATCGAGCCTAAGAAGAAGTTTAAAAGGGAAGAAAACACCCTTTTTTATATGAATAGATTTCCTTGCCAATTCGGGTTACCTTTCCCGGAATCTAGTGAAAATTTCGCAGTTCCTCTGAGCCTTTTTTGCAAAGAAAAGATATTTTATAGATGACAACATTCTGATTACTCCGAAAGAAATTCGTCAATTTTTCCCTTTAAGTACCAAAGTTTGCCATTCTCATGAATAAATGTAAGTCTGTTGATTTTTCATCTATCAAATGTGTCTACTTTGAGAACCGGCTAGAGTGCTGCTGAATTTTTAATTGAATCTGTGAAAAAGCCGCAGGAACACTGCATGACGTCAAAGCGGAGGAAAATTTGAATTCATGTGCTACGTTAGTCTCATCTCCTCAATGTATAGATTCCGAGTTGAGCGTCATCCAACGTCACGCAATGTTGCCATATACCCAATTAGTCTTAGCTTTTGATACTGCACATACATTGCACGAAGATAGATTTTCTGCAGAAATTGCTGGACCTTTTCAGTTACCACAAAACTTTTCTGATGATGAACAAAAAATACTAAAGTAAATTCCAAAAAAAATATTTTTTCAATAAGTGTCTTTGAAAGTTCTGGAAAGTATGGCTACTGAAAAATTCAGTAATTTGCCAGAAAAAAATTGATTGAAAAAAAAAAGTGCAGAACAAAAACTTCTATTACCTTGGACAGATCTGCACGTGCCCAGCATCCTCAGATCAACTCCTCTCGTTTTATCACTCGTTATCATAAGTTAAATCCATTTTACTCAATGCAGGTAAAAACGTCGAGCCTCCCTAACTACGGAACACCGAGACAGAGCACTGGTTTCCGCACTCCGAGTCTTCCTCGTCGGTTAGGTGTGAAAATGGGAACTCGCGCGATATACAGCAGTCTGGTCCAGCGGGATTCCAGCCTTGCCGACGATCTCGAGTCACTCTCCCTGAAATCAGAGACGGCCTCATCGATACAGTCGGCATCCGCACACTCCACAGAGTCACCAATGCCCGAGGCCTATGTACTTAGTGAGTATCTTTTTTAAAATAGAGGAGAGTGGGGTAAAATGGACCTCCGTAACAACATGATCTAGGATTTTTCTTTCGGAGTGAAGGACTTGATGCAAAAATCTGAAATAATTTGAGAAGATGCTCAAGCATGTGGACAGTGTTGGTGAATTTTTTCAAATTTTTTTGTAGTCCCCTTCATTCTAAAAAAAAATTCCGAATCATTTCAAATCGCGGATCCATTTTACCCCACTTTCCTCTGCCACTTTTTTTCCAACTCAAAAGCGATTTCTATACTCTAACGGTGAATCTTTTCTTCCAATTCAAAATAAACCTTCTCATTACTTTCTTTCTCAAAAGACATCAAAGACCAAATTATTATTTCCTTTTCACAGATGCTGATATCAGAATGAATGATGAGACATTTCGTATATCAAACGATGAAACTATGTCGGCATCGCTTGCGGCAAGGCTCGAGGAATTGTCTTTTGCTGAAGAGAGAATACTTCATACAATTAAATTGGAGAGAGGACACGGAGGTAGTATTGGTCTTCAAGTTACTGAGGGTAACGATGGCGGTGTTTATGTGCAAGCTGTTTCAGTTGGCGGCTCAGCCGATATGGCTGGTAATGTCAATAAAGGTGAGAGTTTATTGGTACTTCAGTAGGAAAGAGGCGAAACGAGATGGGGCTATTCTAGTTTGCAAACGGGTTTTCGGGAATATCTTGAAAACTAACGGAAATGGGGAAATTTTTATGACGGCCTTTTTTGTGGACTCTATTTTTCTCTATAAACGAGGTACTTAGAAAAATTCGTTCGTCTCGGACAGCTTTTGAGATGTTCTGAGAGAATGAAAAGGCAAATTTTTCATCACTTACTTTTTTGGAACATGTCTCAATGCCCTCCGCCAGGGAGGGCAGAATTTTTGAGGATTTTTTTTTGTAGAGGGAAGTCAGAACTATGAAAATAGGAATTGACAAATTTATTTCAAGAAATTGATTATTTTAACGTTTATTGTCGTTTTTTCATTTTAAATATTTTCGTTATGAGAGATTAGCATCGGAATCATTTTCACTAATTGGGATTTCATAATTGAGATATTTTTATCATGAGATTTTATTATTTGGCATTTTTTTTTACAATTTCCACTTTTTTTTGTTTTTTTCTACCAAGAGACTTTTTTTTGAGAAGTTTTAGTCGAGATATTAACGATCCAAGTAATTTCTCTATTTCAATACTTATAGTCACTTTTCTGTTTGAACTATTTTCGTCATTAGAGATATTATCTGAATTATTATTACGAATTGTGATTTAATAATTGATATATTCTTATGATAAAATTTTATTATTTGAGATATTTTTGTCCGAAATATTTTCACTCGAAACTTTCATAGCCAAGCTATTTTTTTGTTGACATATTCCAGTCGAGATATTAAAATTTCCGCTAAATTCTGAAGAATCAAATATATTAGAATAAAACTGATTTTTGAAATATATATGGGCAAAGGAAGGTTGCCGGAGTTTAATTTGAGAAATTATCAGAAAAAATTTTGGAAAAATTTTATAAAAATTTCATGAAAATTTCCGCAAAATTCTGAAAAATCTCAAATATATTAGAAAAAAACTGATTTTTTTTTTTTAAATTAATTAATTTTTTTAATATTAATGCCCCTTACCTAAGAAAATTTCTCTATCTCTATTAGTTTCTCGAATATTTGAAGCCAAAAGTGGATCCAATCGATCCATCTCATTTAATTCTCTTGCTACTCTAAATTCAGTCTCTACAAATATCTCAAAATCTACGAGAGATCCGTTATTTTTCCTAGAGACTCTCCTTGTACATCTCGTTCCGCTCTACAAAAAACATCCCTATAACAATTCTTGCATCTCCCTCAGAATCCAAGATATATCCCCGAAAAACGTACTTTGAAATAAACTTCATTTATCTCTACACTGAAACTTTTTGTTTTTTTTTTATATCTCTCAAGGGGATAGAATCGTTGCGATAAACGGCGCAAGTTTGCTGAATCTACGTTACGAGGATGCCCTAAAGATGCTCCAGAGTTCTTCCGAAACAGTTGAGCTTGTTTTATCTCAATTTACGAGTGCACAATCCACAAATAGTCAACCATATAATCGTGAAGAAATGGAGAATAATTATCTTCAGAATTTGAGATTTGATGTATCATCAGAAACTGAAATTCAGAGTATGACAAACAAATGGCTTTCACAGAAATCGAATGACGGTGCTTCCGTACAGAATACGTCCAGTGCATATAGTAGTGCTGCATCCAGTGCAATGGGCAATCACAATATCAATGTTTACCAGATTGATGAAGCTCATGGACTCAATTCAGCGAGTATGCTATTGAGCATTGAGGACTTTGACGTCAGCAGAACGAGTCGTCAGGTCTTCATTTAATTAACAGGTGAGAATTCTCAGAATTTTTATGCTGAAAATGATATTTGTAGGATAATTAATACGTGAAGTCGATTATAATAAAGGGATTGGGTCATTGAAACTTGATTTTAGATATTGTATGGACGTTTCAGAGAGAAAAGGGCATAAGTGCCACGGATTATCTGCTCTAAGGTATTAAGCAAAAGGGGAACGTGCACTGTTAAAAATTTCTGTCTGAATTTTCCGTGCAAAATCATAGGAATTTTAAACAAGTTATATCTCTACTGAAATTTTAGATAATCACGTCATTATAAAATAAACAAATCATCGATTTTCAAATAATTTAAGGCCTAAATATCAATGAAATTTGTAAATTTCAGTTCAATTATTTCTTGAAAAGTTAGAAAAAATAGGAAAAATTTTTTAAAAATTGAAAATTCAAGTTATTTTAATTCTGAATATTCATGTTCAGTTGAAAATTCAAGTGAGTTGTGGAGTTTTTGGCTCAATTCTACTTAAAACTCATCGATTCCTCTGAATATCTCCGGAAACTCACAGATTTCATAAGCATTTTCCCATTCAAAAACATTCAGTATCACGTTTATTAAAATTTTCATTGAATTCCCTATAAAATTTCAGTTTTTTTCTAACAGTGTATTTTCAACAATTACCAATTAATTTAAAACAAAAATAATTTTAGTTGCAGTCCATGGAAGAAGAGAAGAAAATTCAGTAGCGAAGAGGTAGAACAGAATAAAAACATTTTTTTAAAAGTATTTTGGAAACTAAGCGAGCTGAGACGATTGTTTCTGATTCCTTTCCTGTCGCTCTTGAAATTTTTCGCAACAAATGATAGAATCGCACTATCTCGCTTAACTTCTGAGATATTTCATTGACAATGATCAAAAAGATGAGTCGATTATAGAATTTAGTAGCGGCGAGGTGAAACGAGATAAGTCGGTTCTCTCGATCAACGGTTTTTTGAGATTACCTCGGAAACTAAATGAGATAGGATGATTTTACTCCAATACTTTTTTGTAGCTCTCGAAATTGGCTAAGGAGAGAATCAGGGAGAAGCAAACTATCTCGCTCAATTTCCAAGATAATTTAAAAAAACTGGTGCAAAAAAAATCGGACTATTTTATTTTACCTCTTCGCTACTGAATCAATTCCAAGTAACATCGGATTCATTGAAAGAGCGTTTTTGCGGAGTATTTCAGAAACTGATGGAAATAGAAGGATTTTCATAGAGATCCAATTTGTAGCCTTCATTTTGTACACAAATAAGGTCTTTATCAAAATAGTATCTATTTCCCTTAAATTTTAAGATATTCTGCTGAGAACTGACGTCACAATTGACTTAAACCGTTCCTAGTCACTTTGCTGATGAATTTTCTGAATAATTTATAAGGAAAAGAGAATCCAAAATGGTTGAAGGACCCTTCTCATATTCTGCGTTTTTCCATAGGTAAATGGCTTCTCTACGTGAGAAACCATGTTGAGGTATTACATGAGATTTCTCGTTTAAACTTCACTCATTTTTCGAAGCTCATCGTGAAGATAAAATTTTCTTCCCATTTTTCTAGATTTTTCCATTCATTTCTGAAGCATAGTGTTCGTGATATGAATAATCAGAGTAGAGAATTATGCTGTGAAAGTAGCAGAATTTTTGAATGCACGAGAAAATTACAGAATTCATGTATGAATCCAACGAAGAAGTAAAAAAAACGGATTAAGTGAATTTCTCTTGAAAATGACTTTTTTGAAATATCTTGAAATCAAAGAGAACTAAAGAAATTAATGTCAGGACTTTTTTCGTTGAGACAAATGAAAGCTAGAAAGAAAGAAGTTTCTCTCAATTTAGGAATACAACGACAAAATAGCCATCAGTTTTATGTTAAAATATTATTTTTTGAAAAAAAAAAGAATAACTATATCTTCGCAAATTTCGGGTTAATTCATGAAAAAAAGCATCAAAGTCTGATAGATTTATCTCGCTTGAGGAGTAACTGAAGCCTTCGTATGTATTCAATTTTCAAACCAATTGTTTGACGATATTAATGAATCGTTCTGTCATAAAAAAATAACGTCAATGAATGGCGAAGGAAATTAGAAAGCTGATGCTCCTGTTATTTTATACAAAAAATCGTAATTATTGCCAAAGAATGGATTCGAAATTTACCGAAACTTCAAAAATTTCAAATTTGCAAATCCATTGTTCAGTAATAATCATGATTTTTTGCATCAAATATCAGAAACATCGACTCTTTAATTTCCTTTCCCCAGTCGTTGCCACTTTTTTATGATAAAAATGTAGGATCGAATTCATTCAGGAACATCAAACATTTATATTATCTAATAAAGAAATTATATTTGAAATTATAAAAAATACGAATACATAAAAATACAAGTGAGGTCTTCTCTCGTCATCGGCTTAAGGGGAACTGATTCCAACTTCAATCTTTCGCCCAAAAGTAAACTCATTCTCTCTGTTTGTCTTAAAATATTTTTCTCAGTCACACGTGCATCCATTCGTCACACTCTTTGTCAATACAATGACCATTCTGTGACGTCACTCTTGGCCACCCGCACTCTTCCCACAGACCCTTAAATCTAAACAAGACCATAATAAAAACGTCAGAAAGAAAAAACACTTTTCACTTCACACTTTTCCGTAACGAATTTGAAACCTTAGAGTCTCTAATATTTAGTCTATTTCTTTTCGTAAAATCATTAAATTCACGCAACACAATGCCTACTCTATTCTCTTAAACTCTAATCCCACAAAAATATTAATAAATATCGTCAATCAATTGGTTTGAAAATTCAATAAATATGGGGCGTTCTGTTTCTCCTTAAGGATTCTGAGCAAGTATATCCTGTGTTGAATGTGCGTACCGATTGGTTATCGAGCAACGTCGCCGCGTCCCTTTCAGAAACTCTATCGATTCGAAAATTAGAGGATTCATTCATTCAAACGGAAGAATCCTGCTAGTTATAAAAAAAAACCTTAGGCTATAATAATCAAAAAATTACTGAATTTTCGAAATAATGTCATCAACAGAAGCTTTTTGGTTCCATCAATTTCTCATCATTTTTCCTCTATTCAATATTACGGCATCTATCTCCCTCCATCCCACCTAATTCGGCATTAAAGAGGCTCACGCGTATCTCATGTGAAAATTATTTTCAAACTTTATTACATACAATTCTGTGAGCACGAAGTTTAAAGCAATGTTCAACTTATAGAGTAATTCTACAACGATTTACTATGTTGAAATTGAGATATTTAATTTCAAAACAGTAATATTTTCATAGGTTAAACATCGTGTCTTATGGCATTAGGGATAAGTTTTGAAATTGAATATCTCAATTCCTAGAAGATAGAATCGCTATGAAATTTCTCCACAAGTTAAATATTGCTTCAAACTTCGTATTCACAAAATTGTATGTAGCAAAAAGAGAGGGAAGAAACTCAGCGAAATAGAGTGATTTTACTGAAATCCGTTTTTGTTGGAATTTCAATAGTCACAAGAGAAGAATCATGGCGAAATCGTCTCATCTCGCTTAGTTTCCAGAAAATATTCACCAAAAACCAACGAATTATTTAGGAGAAAGGATACAAATACGCGTGAATCTTCTTACACAGAGAAAAATGTTTTCTTAATTTAAGAATGTGCAGTCACTTAATTTAAGAATGTGCAGGTCACTTGAATTAAGAAAGAAAAATCACTTGATTTAAGTGAAAAAAATCACTTAATTCAAGAGAGTTTTACTTTCTTAAATTAAGAAAGAAAAAATCACTTGATTCAAGTGAGAAAAGTCACTCAATTTAAGTGACTTTTACTTTCTTAAATGAAGAAAGAAAAAGTTACTCGACTTAAGTGAGAAAAATCACTTGATTTAAGTGAAAAAAATCACTTAATTTAAGTGAGTTTTACTTTCTTAAATTAAGAAAGAAAAAATCACTTGATTTAAGTGAGAAAAGTCACTTAATTTAAGTGAGTTTTACTTTCTTAAATTAAGAAAGAAAAAAATCACTTGATTTAAGTGAGGAAAGTCACTTAATTTAAGTGACCTGCCATTCTTGAATTAATTGACTGCACATTCTTAAATTAAGAAAACATTTTTTTCTGTGTACGATACCGCCAGGCAATGAAAATTGAAAAAAACAGTGATTTTGAAAATTTTCCGCACGCCGTGCAGAAAGTAGCTATTTTTGGTACGCTACGCGTACGATCCGTGGCACTTTCCACGTAACGCGATTTTGCTCGTTTCGCAACCTCACGTTCGTCAGAATAAATACTTTACCGCCCTTGTTACTCAATGGATTATATAAGCAAATAGGAACGAGTTCTCCTCTATTTCCACAAATTCATCCAAAACTCGCCTAAGAACTCCATTTTTTTTATTTTTTTTTTTAATTAAGGAACTCAATTTCCTCCTTTTTTTTTATATGAACAGTTTTCATTGGCACTTAAAAAAAATATATATTTACATATGTACAGTATAAAACAGTGAAAAAAAACTATTGACATTAATTACATGTGTTATGATTATTGTAGTTCAATGTTTACATCTCTCGAACTTCTTCATTTTATCCACATGGAAACATAGTCCATGAAAAAACATAATTTATATAATTTTATTGTGCGTTCTGCTTGATTTTTGTATTATTATAATATATTGTTGGTTTTTAGCGACAGTAAAAAAATTGTACTCAATTTCCTCCCTGCATTACCCATCAAGCTCTTACATAATATCTCGAATAACCCTTGACTTTTTTGTTGTCTCTTCAGAGTTAGAAATCAATGAGCTCTCTGGTTCCAAGTTACTTGGCTAATTGAGTTACACTTCATCCATTTAACGAAGCCTTGGTAACGCCAGCTAGACGACTGCGCACACGTACCAACTTCTTCTCGAATATCGTCAATTATTTATCATCTATATAGAAAGCTCATTATCCGCAGATGATGAAGAGTATTTAATTAAAGTTTCAATAATATCAAGAGACCGATGCTCTGACGTAAAATCAATAATTACCGAAAATTCACATTAATTAATGATATGAATTAAATATTATTTCAATGGATTTCATCAATACGTCCAATTTACAACTTTCACATTTCGAATTATTACGCAGCCAAGTGTTTATCGCTGTTTTCAATAGCGCTTGTTCAATGGGCCAATTTAATTGAAAAGCTCAATTAATGTGAGTTTATTAAATCACCATCGAGTTCACATTGTATATTGACGTTTTTAGGTGACATTGGGGGATTTAGTAAACTTGAAAAGTGCTTCCGTCTATAGCATTGAGCTGACATTGTTATTGAACGGGAATTATGAAAAAAAAAAGAGGGAGAATTACGTGCGAAAAAATAAGAATTGTCAGTCGTAAGGAATCATTCACCAGTCGTTGCGGAACGGTCAAACCCACCTGGCTATTCACCGGGTTTTCGCGTTATTCCGGGACTTGGAGCAATTTTCAGACGATTTATAGACATGAATAAAAGTGAGATTTGGCAATTTTCAATTTTTCCGAAGAAAAATTTCACCCACGGGGATAACGAAGTTGATGGATTCACTGAATTTCGGTGGTTATAGTGGGAATAGCGGGAAATTTTAGGTGAAAAATGAGGTGATAAGATCGATTTTGGCTCAATAGCTTTCGTGCTATTTCGAGAGAGAATCTAAGTGGCCATTTTAGGGCACTACGTCTTGAGGATTATTGGAGCAAAATTGATTTTATTATGGTATTTTTCAGCGGATATTCCCCGAGCTTCTCGATGAATCTTGGGAAATTTTGTGGAGCTGATCAAGTTTGTTAACTTGCGGGTGGAAATTCAGTAATTAAGTGGAAATTTTAGAACATCAATTTATCTGGAGCTCAGTCTTTCTTGGGATATTTTAGGGGTTGGAGGGAAAGGATGATATTCTTGTATTTTTCTTCTTTAGGGGTTGAGAAAAGCTCAAAAAAAATTATTATAAGAATTTTTCTATTGCCTGCAGATTTCGAGAGGTTTTAAAATAATTCAGTAGTGTAGAGGTAAAACAGGATAAATCGACTTATCTTTGAGGTTATTTCGAAGGAAATATCTCGGAAACTAAGCGAGATAAGTTGATATTACTCATCTTTTTTTGTAGAGAATTTCAAGAGTTACAAAAGAGTTTTAGGGCAAAATTGCTCTTTCTCGGTTCCTTTCTGAGATATTTTCAAAAAACTTGATGAGAAAAAAAGAGACTTATCTTGTTTTACCTCTTCACTACTGAATTTTGTGATGAATAAAAATTGGAATCATATTGGGATCTGTTTTTCGAAAATGTCTCAAAATGAGAGGCAGGTGATGAAATTTTCTAAATTACCTTTTCTTGTAGAAGAAAAAAGCGACTCTACAAAAAAATTTCAACCAAAATTTCTCTATCTCTCATCGATTTCAAGATATTTTACAAGAACCTCCCAAACTCCAAAAAAAATATCCAATGCTCGAAAATATTTTGTTTAACTCCAATTGAGAAAAAATTTCAAGTCGAAAAAATTAGACGCCTTTGAGGAGAGGATGGCAAAATGGATCAGAAATTTTTTTCAGAGTGAACGCTTCTGCGGAAAAAATACTCAGCTTTGCATATATGATAAAGCATCTTCACAAGTTTCTTTCAAATTTTTTTTCACGGTTTTCATTCAAAAAGAAACTTCTGGTTCATTTTGCTCCAATTTTTTCTACCCTTTAATTTTACTTGAATATTCTAAATCAAAAATCTAACGTGACAATCTCTTCTTCCTTTTTGTTTCAGACGAAGTAGAAAATCCACCACCAGTGCCACCGCGTAGAAAAAAAAATCGTTCACTCATTGAAAAGCCTCTGAATTCAACCGACACTGAAATTCATCCGCATCATCAGAATTCAAACAAATATCCAACACCGGTGAGTTTGCTAAGCTCAACAAAATCACCTATATCACACGTACAACAAATGCCAAATGTGGAAGAATCAAAATCCGATAATACCACCCGAGTGAGCACACCAAAGTCACGTAGTAGTGCGACGATTCCCATGAATTTAAATTCACAATTGACATCCACTTGTGCCCAAGTGAACGATAATAACGACGAGTGTACTCCAAATAAATTAGATTCCAACTCCAATCAAATTTATCGAAAATCAGGAATTAATAAAGAGGACCTAAAAAAAAAGTATCCGCCATTATTTTTCACACTGCATGATTTTGAGAATGTAATGGCCGATTCAAATCTTCAAAAGAAGGAATCAATAACAGAATCTATAAATTCCTTTGTAAATTCCTTTGAAGAAGATGAAAATTCATTGTTTCGCGTGACAACAACAAATTCACCCTTTGAAAAATCAATGGAAAGCTGGAGTTTTTCAATTGGTTCAGGCTTTTCTAGTCTCGACTTACCCGATCAATTTGTCATCGACGATTACACAGACAGAAGCAAGCGATTTAATCGACAAAATGCCTCTTTTTCCATTGAAGAAGACGTGGATTCCTTAAAGACAGCATCAAAGGTTCGTTTTGTTATTGAATCACCGAGCGATTCAACGCCGGATTTGAGTTACTTAGATGAGGACCGTGAGATATTGAACATAGTAACAAATGCTGCATCGTCTTTAGACGTTGAAAACGAGGACTGGTGGATTTCAGGCAGACGTTCGCCTCTGAAGATTGAGGAGATCGTCGAGTCGAGTGCCGTACGTTTACCCGCAAATCCTACCGTTAATACGCTGGCCTCCCAAGCACTTGATGATGAGGTCGTTAAAGCAAATGCATCAATGGCCAATGAAGTAATGCACGAGAGTCCTTCAAATGACATCGTAAAGTCAGAATCAAAGCCACTGAAACGTTTAGACTCATCAGAAAACCTACCTACCAATGTGGATCAAGTGCTTCAGCAGCCATCGAGAAATTCATTTCTCGTGAATATGCTGAGTGAGAATGTGAATGAAGCAAAGACCTGTTCAATAATCGCTGCTCATCCAAAATTAAAAACCAGTGAATTTTCATCGATTCAAGCACAATTCACAACAAGTACACTTGAAAAAATCAATGAACCAATGACAGATGGAGTATGCGATAATACAACGTACTGTAAAATTGATAAAGCGCCAATTTTAAGGCCAAAAATTGCTCCAAAGCCATCAGCTAAGGTGAAATATTGCAATGTCGGGAAATCTCAAGTGCTGAATGAGCTCCTCTCCAATTTCGATGACATCAAGTTCAAAGCGATTGTGCCGAATACTTCGATGAACAGTTGCAGTATAATTGCGGAAACTGATGATGCAAATGTCGTTGGAAAATCACTGGTAAACAGTGCCTGTAGTGTAGATAAAAAGACTGATAATAGAATTATGTCTTACGATAAATGCGACGTTAGGGAAAAGTTATCTAAAAATGATGATGATGATAGAAAGAATGCTATGAATTATGAGAGAAATAATAAGTGTGCCATAGTTAGATGTAATAAACGTAATAATAATGACAATAATAATGCCATGACACCTGTAGCTGTAAGTTATGACCAAGCGTATCGAGATAAATTATCGATTGCCATAACCCCTGGTAGAGTTAGGAGCTTCGTAAAGAATTATGAAATTAAAGTTGATAATAATAAAAGTAAATATTCTAAAATTAATGGTAATAAAGTAGATAGTTGGAGTGTTAATAAAAATAATAATAATAAAACTTATTACTCTACTGGGAATGAGAAGAAGAGGAATAACGATTGTAGAACGAGTGAGGAGATGGGATATACGGTTATACTGCGGCAAAATCAACAGGAAAAATCAAATGAATTGCTTGATGTTGGGGATGATACAGCTTGTTTGAGGCCAGTAAGCCCGTGTTTAAAAACATCGGGAATTTCAAGTCCGCGAAGTGGGGAGAAGAAATCAGTCAAGTTTAACAGTGGTTATACGGTGATTCATGTGGATAATTCGGAGGGCGGGAGGGCTGGGGATAAGCCGAAGGTCAAGAGGAGAGCACCGGTCCAGCCGGTGAAGGGCGAGAGGGTTGATGATGGCGGTGGCTGTGGGGGAGTTGAGGGCGGAGGTGAAAGAGCACGGGAGGCAGCAAGTCGAGTCTCCGGGGAGGTTGGTATGAATTTTGAGGTATTATATGAGAATTCTTTGGTGTTAAGTGGTTATTTCGAGATGGGAAATTGACTTTATTAGGTCATGTATTGAGAGAATTCAGGAGATTTCGTCAATGCTTTTGCATTTTTTTTTTTTTCAAATAACAATGTTTAATAGGAGTAAAAAAAATGAAAAAAAAAATAAAAATTGGTTTCTGTTACAATTTTTTTTCGGATAATAGTCTTTCTGTAGAAATTCTCTGGCGTTAATTTTCTTGCATTTCGAACTGAAAAGAAAGATGTTCCAGGTAATTTCTTAAAGAAATACGTTGTGAATTTTTAGTAGATTGAACAGAAAATAATTTCTCAATATATGAGGCATTCCGCACTATTTCACTCGATTTCTGGGTCGTATTTTTTGATTTTGTTCATTTTTGAATATGTTGCTGAGATGGTTATCAGAAGTCATTTCCCGAAAAAAAAACGAAAAAAAAAATTTTTTTTGACGAAGTTATGACCATTTTTGATTTTGGAAAAATGGCATATGTGCTCATTTCTGTGTAGCTTCGAATACTCATATCTTCTTCAATATTAGTTTTATGGAAAAAAAGAAAGGAGACTTTTCTCTCGAAAAATAGTGATACTTTGCAATAAAATTTAGTCCGGAAGTTGAAAGTTAATATTTCTATTTTTTAACAACAAACTTAATAAACAAATAGCCGAAACACAACTTTGACAAATCTTTAAAAATCTGAAAAAAATATATGTTACGGATTGAATTATTTTTGATTTTTCTGTAAATTATCTTTTTCCGTCTCGGAATGGTTGACGAGATATTGTTTTTTTAATGTTTTCGCGTGGTCCGTGGCCGATGCTCCAGAGCCTTGCGCATGCGCAGAGCGCACTAGCAGCAGGTCACGTGAGAACCTCTGCGATGGAAAGTGCTCAACCTACGCGCCAATTCCCACGTGACCTGCTGCTAGTGCGCTGTGCGCATGCGCAAGGCTCTGGAGCATCGGCCACGGACCACGCGAAAACATTAAAAAAACAATATCTCGTCAACCATTCCGAGACGGAAAAAGATAATTTACAGAAAAATCAAAAATAATTCAATCCGTAACATATATTTTTTTCAGATTTTTAAAGATTTGGCAAAGTTGTGTTTCGGCTATTTGTTTATTAAGTTTGTTGTTAAAAAATAGAAATATTAACTTTCAACTTCCGGACTGAATTTTATTGCAAAGTATCACTATTTTTCGAGAGAAAAGTCTCCTTTCTTTTTTTCCATAAAACTAACATTGAAGAAGATATGAGTATTCAAAGCTACACAGAAATGAGCACATATGCCATTTTTCCAAAATTAAAAATGGTCATAATTTCGTCAAAAAAATTTTTTTTTTCGTTTTTTTTTCGGAAAATGACTTCTGATAACCATCTCAGCAACATATTCAAAAATGAACAAAATCAAAAAATACGACCCAGAAATCGAGTGAAATAGTGCGGAATGCCTCATATTGATAATAATCAAAAATAATCGGAAATTGGTTTCAATAGTCGTCGAAAAATGATTATTTCCAACAATTAATTTTTTCTTTTATTTCAACAAGGTTCACCGAATTCACCATTCGTTTCATTAGTTCCAAACAAATATTCGTTTTCAACAATCTAATAATTTGGTTCCAATAAATTCACTGAATTCTGTGAAGTATTAATCGTTTGAAAAAATTTTTTTAGTACTATTGAAACAATTTATTTCATTATATTCACCTAGGGTTTTTGCCAATGTTGAATTTTTTACTGGTTTATCGAATACACTACAATTTTCGGCCAAATATTTTTTTCATATGTTGAAAATATCGTGTAAAGGGGAAACAAAAAATCAGTTTCTACTCCTTCTACAGTTTGATTTTTTTGCCGAAAAGGCGAACGTGACTATAACTTTTTTATATTTCTCTCTCAGATTCCAAAGATAATAGAAAATGATGTTCATGTGAAATTATTTAACTAGTTCACTCTTGACTTCTTCGTGCATAGTTCACGAGATAGTAATGATTAAAGTTGTTGGAAACTGCGATGGTGGGAGTAAAATGCCTGGAATTTACCAGAAATGCGCTATGTGCAGAAGAGCTTCAAAGTTCATGTATGATTTCGACGAAGAATCGATGAGATGCGATGAGTCAATTGCACTTGGAAATTATTATTTTTTTAATTAAGCAGAGAGAGAGAGAGAGAGCCCTGGAAAAAAATTATTTCAGAAAATTTGATATTGCAGAATGATACGACTTATTTTTCCCCATTAAATGTCCCAAAAATTTATGGAAGATCAGAAGAAAAATTTTTGTTGGCCTCATTTATTGAGAAGAAAAAAATATCTAAAAAAAGATGCAATTGACTCATCTTGCTTTATAATTGAATGAGCTCTTATCAGTGATCGGCATCATCAATTTTTTTCGTCAACGTTTTCGGTTATATTACTGATTTTTCATAAAAATTAGTAATTAGCCAAGAAAAAATATTGATTTTCATAGAAAATTAATAATTAGTCGGTTAAAAATATTAATTTTCCTAAAGAATTAGTAATTAGCGAGGAAATATTACTAATTACTCTTAAAAATGAGTAATTAGTGAGGAAATATTACCAATTACTTTCGAAAATTAGTAATTGGTGAGAAAAATTACTTGTTGTTTTCAAAAATTCCTCGAAATTTGTAATTTAATAGATTAACAGACAAATTTTGAACGAGGAGTTGCGATGAAATGTAATACTAGTGTTGCAAAAAGTAGCAATTAATAAATGGAATAATAAATGATATTTGGAATAATAATATTTGGAATATATTTTGAGAGGAACTCGTAATTTTTGGCGGCTATTTATTAATTATTTCGAAAAATTAGTAATTAGCCGATAAGCATCATTCATTTTTCTGAAAAATCAGTAGTTTTTGTCAGTTAACTACTCATTTTTCAGAAGCATTACTGATTTTCCGAAATAAATTAAGGACTTTTTCCGGCTAATTACTAATTTTTCCGAAAAATTAGGAATTTTTCTCGACTAATTACTAATTTTTCAGAAAAATTAGGAATTTTTCTCGACTCATTACTAATTTTTCCAAAAAAATTAGGAATTTTTCCCGGTTAATTGCTAATTTTTCAGAAAAATTAGATAATGAAAATAGATAGGTTTTTTTTTGCCGATCACTGGTTCTTATATAATACCTTAAATTGCTTTAAAATAAAATAACTGCGTCTGTGCAAAATAAATTCAGCTGTTGACTATTTTTTGTTTAATTAAAAATATTTTTTTCTCTCTTTCTGTTTGTACAGACACCTCGAGTGCAGACCACTGGCAATGAAAATTCCACAGCATCAGGTACTTCTACACTGGCTAAAACCACTCAGCCCTACTTTCTTAAACCCCCCTATGTATTTTACCTTAAAGTGTAGTATTTATGAAGGTAAAAAAAAAAATGAGAAAAATACACTGGTAGACTCGTTTTTTGTAAAAGCCTACAACACAACCACAATTTTTTCTAGAATTTGTTAATTATTGAAGAAACAATAAGATGGAGAAAATGAAAAAAAACGCATAATAGATGAAAAAGTAATTGTTGAGTCTGCGTCATTTGTTATCAAGTAATCGGTGATTCTGAAGAAAAAGAATAATTAAAGGAAAAAAAAATATATCATTATCTACCTCTTGCAAAATGATAACTTTACGTTTCTCTCATGACGAAAATAAATTTGAAAAAGAAAATACTGCAAACGCGCTTTGAGTTGTGCTAAAAGGCAATTACTTTAGTTTAATGAATATGATAATTATTGATATTAGTATGTTTCCTGTATTATGAAAATTGTAATTAAAAGTAAATAGACTGGCGGTGCATATAGTAATTGAGGCAAAACGTATATTTGCGTTTTAAGTGGTAGCTAGTTTAATGCATGAACTGATTGCTAGCGCAGCGGTGGAACGAGATGCATTCATAAAAATCCACTTTACCAACACTTTTTGAGAAATATCGCAAAATCTGATGGAGATGAAGGAATTTTGCATATCAATCCTTTTAGCCGAGAGAATGAAAAAGCTACATAAGATGTCCATAAAAAAAAGTGTTCTATCTCGATAAGATTCCGACATATTTTTCAACAAAAAAATTTCAACCGCAGTCAATTTTTTCGAAATATCTCGAAATGTTTGTGGGAAATGAAGAAATTTTTCATGGAACTTTTTTTGTATGGAAAAATGAATATTTCGTCGATTTATAATCAAAGAGGCTTAAGTGCTGTCCTCAAATATTGCATTTACACCACTTTGTTTCTAAGGCAACGATGTAAAATGAGATGATCTCGTTTCTTCAAAATATCTGAGAATCTGACGACGATGGAACATTTTTTGTAATGAATCTTTTTTGAACTTGTCATTTTTCTCTACAAAAAGATTCCTACGAAAATGTCTGTATCTCCACTATCTCCCTAGACATTCCGCAAAAACTGATAAAAAAGTAATGATTATGAATTGCTCCTCACTGCTTCACTATCAAAATGTTTCTTCACTTACTTCCTCCTTCCGTTTCTTCCTGCAGTTGCAATTAATGCCTTTGAAGCAAAAGATGTGCAATTTTTGTATGACGTAAGAAAAAAAGTATGTTGTATCATTCCATATTCTATATATATATATATATTATTGTTTATGAAAAATTAGAATGTAATGATCGTTCTGTGTATGTTCTTAATATGAAATGATGGAAAATGTTTAAAATGATATAAGTATTATTACATGATAATGTGAGAGAAAAAATAATGGAATGGAATAATTAAAATTGAATGCAATTTTATATTAAAAATGAGAAATAATTTAGATAGGATAATATAAAATGACAGTGCTGAAACAATTAAAGACAACTGTGCTTCGCTACTTATTGATCAATTCTTTTTTTTTCTTTTTTTTTTTGCATGAAAGTCGAGCGTTAGGTAACTCATTGAAGCGAATTCATATGGAAACACAATGTTACAATAATTGGATATAAGTTACGTATATTGCTGGACAAAATAATTTGTTATTCACTGTTGTAAGAATTCTTTTTTTTTTCTTCACATTTGAACTCTATGAATTAATTGAATCATTGAAGTGAAGACACGAGCAATATTGCTGTACATTTATAAATTCAATTTGCTGAAAATAAATTATTGTTTTATATGCTACCACATAATTGGAAGGTGTTGAAGATGGTTTATTCAAAAAAATTTATTTCACCTCAAAATTGAAAATTGTTAGTTTTCTCCAACTATTTGGAGAAAACTAACATAAAATTCACGATTTCCCATAAGGTTCAATTTTAAACTCGTTAAACCTCCAAGTGTCAACGTTTCTACTCATTTTCTGTAGCCCTTCAAAAATTTAATTCGATCATTATGATAATTGCTTTTATGATAAGATAATGATCTTATCATAGTCTACAAATCCGCGAAATTTCAGGAAATTCTTAGAGCTAATTCGAGTACTGCCAGTACTACCTTAATTTCATTCCTAGTTTCTATAGAATATTCCGAAATCTATTGGAGATGGAAACAATTTGGTTGGGAACTTTTTCAGCAGCCCTCATTCTTCTCGATGAAAAAAGTCCCTTTAAAAATTTCCCTAACTCCATTATTTCCCGAGATATCCCACGAAAACTCACGTAGTTTCTATATTTATATCGATGTATATTTTACCCACTGAAATAACGCAAAAACTTCAGCACTCATTATTGAGTTTAATTAACTCAGTTCCAATCAACGGCTCAACCGCTGAAACCCCAGATGAGTACATATATCCGTTGAAACAGTATTCAATTCAATTTCTGCAATCAAATAAAATAATTACTTAATTGAGACGAAAAAAAAAAAAAATTGTTAATTCGCCTTGTATTTCTCAACATTATGACCTTGATCCAGACTATTTGAAATTTCAATGTTTTTACGTGTTTACTTGGCACAATGCCGTCTTCATACTGCATCCAAGAGTTAACCAGACGGTGATGCCACAAATGATGAATATACATATCCATGAGAATAAATACAACACCTGTTTACAATAGAAACTGAATAGACGATAGAAATTTACTAAATTTCGCCAAACAAACATAATTTTTTGAGCCAAAATAGTTAATGGATTTTGAGTATTTCATCTTTTCCATTAAGAAGAACGAAACTATTTTTGTTGAGAAATTATATCATGCAATCCATTTCGCCGTGATAATTTCGGATTTAGTGAAAAGAGAAAAAGTTCATTCATTTTTTCGCAGAACGATAACTCGATGATAATCAGCTCAAAATCAATTATTTTATGATTTTTATCATTTCAAAATTTGGACTCTTCTTAACAAAATGAAAAATTCCAAAATTAAATTTGTAAATTTTCGAAATGTTGTCGTCACTTCCGAAAAAACGGAAAATTTCCGGTGAAAATTGATATAATGCAGTCCATTTTGCCCCATTAGATCTCGAGTAATTAAAAAAAAAGAATAACCGTTTTTGCCGCAAATTCTACATGTTTCAAATTAGAGAAAAACAAATTCAAAAAAAAATTTAAGTATCACGATTGAAAAATTGCCGAAAAAAAATCCTAATTAATCAAAAATTTTCTCTCCAATTTCCCTTTGAGATATGGGACACTGTGATATTTGTGATACATCCTACGTGCCGAAATTCCTCACTGCGCCACCCTCCCGTGTTTTATTTTCGTCTCAACACTATGATGTCACACCACAGAAGCTCTAGCGTAGCCAAACTGACGCTCATATTGAACAAGCAATCGTGCTTATACACTACTGGATAGAGTGCAGAGACTGTCCAAGCCTCCTCATAGCCCCAACACCTCAAGTGCCAGTGCTATCGCGGAAGAAAACCCCCGCAAAACTTCGTTTCAATTGGAGAAAAAAAGAGCGCACATCCAACTTAGGCAACTCAATTTTTCCCTCAAATTTGTGTTTGCCCATTTCTCCATTTCCCTTTATCTGCAAAGGAGAAAGCTCTCGTGCATAGTGGCCTCTGCAACAATCCGGGTCTCGGATGCCACAAAAATTCTTCGGATTTCGTTTAACTTCAGTCTCGTGCCAGTGTTCAGTGATAGAGAAGGACAAAACGAAACATTCTCATGAAATCCTGCCAAGTTTACAATTCTTTGAGACGAGCTTTATGTAAACTTCAGAACTCAGTTTGCCCCGAGAGTGCTGTTATTCGTATTATCCAAGTGAAGTGTAGTGTATTCAAAATTTCATAGGACATAAAAACGAAAAAAAAAATTCCGCGATAATGAAGAATTTAGACAGGAATTATTGGTACTGCAGAGACGAGGAGTCACTTGGTAAAATAATGAGGCTAAAGGTTAGCGATCATTTTTACGAAGACGAGAATGTAATCGACACAGGAATAATTGCAAGTGCTTCAAAATCTCCGATAAACCCGTGGAATTTTGCGGAAAAATGTAGACAGCCAGAAATCGAAATGCTTCGAATTTCTGTAGATGAAATGAGCCAATCAAAAAGGCACAAATGGAAAATTCCAATGGATAAACGGCGTAGATACTCGAGCGGTGATTATCTACGTCAACAAATTCTAAACGATCTAAATTCTCCAGAAATTCTTGATAAGAGTGATGAAGCACTTGCGTTTGATCGTTATAATCGTGTGCGGAATTATTTGAACAGTGTTGAGGCTATTCGTTTGCATCCGAGTGATGACAATGATTCTGACATTCCGTGTGACAGGAGGAGATCGAGGAGAATCAGACGGAGATATTCTGATAACAGGAGTGATTGTGGTTATCACAGACAGCGGAGGGCTAGAGGCGATTTGGAACGAAGTTTTGACAAGTGCGATTGTGGGAGGCGTATCGATCGGAGAACGAGAAGCGATGTGACGCCAAGAAGACGGAATTTTACGGGGAAATCGAGGGGCAAATTCGGGGAAAATTTGGCAAGGAGTGCGTCATGTCCGGCGAGAGAATGGGCACGGAAACCGAGGATTTATCAGGGTTTTCTGGAGAGTGGAGAGAGCGATGACGATGAGGAAGCTGAGGATGACAGAGATAATGCGGAATTGTCAACTGAAACGGAAACGATTCTTCAGGAAAATTATTTAGTTGTGGAGCCCTTGATATCTCGGCTGCAGGGGAATCAGGTAAAAAGCTTTTTTTAATGAAACCCTTTAGGAAAAAGGTCTTTTAGAAAAACAAAACTATTTTATTAATGTTGCTATGAATGAAGAGAAGAAGAAATAAAAGTTATTGAAGTTTTTTCTTCGACCATTGTTTAAATTATTATTATTGGATATCTTATTGGCCATCATGGTCACTCCCGAGAAAAAATTTTAATTAATTTTTGAAATTAATTTGATTAATTTAAGCACCAACGTTTCGTCCACTCTGCGTGGACCTCTTCAGGGTGCATTGTTATATATTCTAAAAGTTATCAATAAGAACATTAGTCAATTTACATTATTTTAACAAAAACGGAAAAGTAAATGGTAATAAAAACGTCTCCTTACAATTTAACATTGGTTTTTTGAAAATACATATTTACTATCATTTTAATTTGTCAAAACAAAACAACACTGCACTATTTTTTGACATAATGTGTCATGTTCAGAGTACCCATCATTTTTAGGTTCTGAGAGTCGTTATATAATACAATTTTTCGGCGGCAATTTTGGTTTAGTTCAGAAATTATCTATTGTTCAGATCTCATCTAAGCATTTTTTAAGAGTCAATTCATAAAATGTCCAAAAAATTCTAAATTAATTAAAAGTTATTAAAAACTCTCTGAAAATCTTTAAAATTAAAAGTAAAGGAAATTACCAAAATGTCAAAATATTAAAGTTGATTAAATAATTTGTGAATATTGCACAAAAATTGATGACTAGAAATATTTATAAATTTTTTTTGAAATAAATTTTTTGGGAGTGACCATGATGGCCAATAAGATATCCAATAGAAATAAAAGTTCCTTTCTGAATGTTACATCAGTTTTTTGAGGGTATCTTGGAATCTAAGTGGAATCGAGCAATTTTAATCATCATGGACTTGTTCGAGAAAATTGAACTTTTTTGTTGTCAGAACTACAAAAAAATATGAAATTAAGTGAATTACTCTATCCCGCTTGAATTCCGAAATATTTCTAGAAACTGGTGACAGAATAAGATTGATGCATCCGTGAACTTCAGTCTCTTTTTTTGTCTTTATTCAGTTCTAAAGAATATGGAAAAGAAAGTAATTCAAAAATCGAAGAAATTAAGTGGGATAGCAAAATTTTTGCAAGTTTTTTTTTTTCGAAAAATGAGAGCTACAAAAACGATTTTCACAAAAATTTCAGTATCTCGCTTCAATCCAATTAACAGAGCATATTTGAGAAAAAAACATCTCCAGTTTGTACTGCAAAATTTGCAGAGCAAAAAAATTATCTAAACAATTGAAACATCTTTTCACAATTAAACAAATGAATTTATTAATAAATTAATTTTTATTAATAAATTTCTAAGAGAATCAAATTTCGGAAAAAATATGTAATGCGCAAGCAGGATTTGAACCCACGACCCTCTGATTACATGTCAGGTGCTCTACCGCTGAGCTATTGCGAGAGAATTGAAACAAATTTTCTAAAACTTTGTCTTCAGTATTTTTTTTTCAATCAAAATTACGCATTGTTTCATACAATGTTACAATAATTTCCAAAAAATCATTTACTCATGATGAAATTGTAAAAGGCTCCTTTTTCCCAAAAGTTTATTCCAGAAACTTTCTTTCTTCAAAAAAACTTAATGTCAGCTATCATTTGCAGGTGAATGCACATGTGCCAAATGAATTTGATTCAATGGACATTGGTTACGATTCAATAACCAAGGGACTAGCCAAGATATGGATGGAATTTCAGGAGAATTCGAGGGTTAAGAAGAGCAAGACGTTCAGAATAGTCAATGGTAGCAATGAGAATGCCACGTTTTATTGCTGTAATGGTGTAGATTGGACTGATGAAAATCATGTGAATGAATCCCTTGGCACAATGGACGGTAGCATCACTGGGGATTACTTCAGGCGTGTTTACGATCTACTGAAGCAACGTCAGGTGGATGGAGATAGACGTAGAAATGACAAAAGTTTTGATCCCTCGGGATACTATGACGACACCTCATCCTCAAACTTTTCACAGGAGAGTGAAAAAAAACGACGCAGGCGAAAGAAGAGAAACACTAGCAGAGGTAAGGAATGAGGTCGATGGGGTGCATAAGTTGGGAGGGGGGGGGGGGGGGGGGGGGATTGGGATTTTGAAGAAGTCAGTTTTTAAGAAGTGAGGAAGAGTTCTTTCCGCAGTGTTGATTAATCCTTTCTCTGAGAAATTTTATCTTCTAAAAACTCTTCAATTTTTATAGTTTTTCATGACATTTTTCTGTTAGAACTATTTTTCAACTTGAGATAGTGAAATTCATGGATTTTCAAAATGTCGTTCAACTTTTAATTAAAGAATAGAATTTTAAATAAATTAAAAAGTTAATTTCAAATGAGTTATTAATCTAAAAAATTCAATTTTCTTTCTACATTATACGCTGAACTCTTGCATAATATCTTGAAGATCCACCGAATAATTAGTATAAAATAGTTTCTCAACTTTTGAACTGCTGTTTAAAAGAAAAAAGGAATAGAAAACAAAAATTTGTCGATTGATTGAGATGATATTGGTTTGTGTTTGGTTGACATTACCTTAAAGTTAGTGAACTCATCAATCACCATCTTTTATCACTCTTTTTTTTTCTGAGGTTCTTCCTTTACAAACTATGAAACCCTCTAGCCTACATTAAAGTAATGAATATTCTAGCTACTTGCTTTAATACTAAACTTTTCGCACCCTTGACTTCAGTACTGGCTCTTGATATTTATGCGAAACATAAAACTTTTCGCCTGCATTTTAGGAATATTAAAAGCCCTTTTTTGCCAAAGAAAATTTCACGTTTCTTTTCTTATCAGGATAAAAAGACTTGTGTTATTACTTTGGATACAGGATAACGTTGGTGGTGGTTAGGTGGACAAAAGTTTTTCCAGTGAACGAATACAATGGATAAGAAAAGTTTGGTGGATTAATTTGATATTGAACGAATTATTTTCTCTTTTATATTGTAAATGATGAAAAATATGACAAAGTTTTATTTTTTCATGAATCATGAATACACGTGTTTACGTTATTATTTTTAATGAGAGATATTATTCAGGCATTGGGCCAAAAATACTAATGCCAATGGAAACGTAATAAGCAATTTACTATCACGCAATGGTGCCTAAATTGCGTGCCAAAATGTTTCGCTGTCAAACACATTTGACATTTTTTCTATTTATTCGTCAATAGAATAAGCGCTTCTTCCAACCGATCATTTGAGCTATTTTGGTAGCACTAATTGAGGTTATGTTTACGAATTTCTTTGCCAGTGAACAAAAATATACGCAGATTACGGAAGATAATGGTTCAATTATGGTAATTCATACGCACTACTTTTAATGACAAATAATAGTATTTAACGTTTGTTATGAGGATCGCTTTATCGGAAGTGGACTGTCGGCTGAGAGGGAGCGATAGTGCTAAAGGGGCGCATGCGCGAAAAGAGGGTAATTGTCGGATGAAGATTTTAAAACGATGATTGCGAATAATCTCGCTGATAAATTACCTCAATTTGTCATGACAATGCAATTTGTAGATTATTCTGTCGGATTATGAGTTTCTTTATGAATACCATTTAGGCCCTGTTTCGTGGCGAGATAGTGCCCGTTACTATAATGGCCATTAAGGAAAAATCAAGTTAAAGTCGAAAATTAACTTAATGCTCGATTATCTTAATTTAGGGGTGGGGGAGAATATGGCGGCGATGAATGTAGGGGAAGTGAATGTTGTGACAGGACTCATAACCTACGGAATTCATTTATCCAATGGAGTGCCTAATATTTTAAGAGGTTAAGTCGCCATATTGTGCCTCTATCACCGCCATTTCCCTTCCCCTCCGTCGAATGTAGATAATGGCCATTAACTAATCTGACTTTAACTTCGCTTGAAAATTAGCTAATGGCCATTATCTCGCCGTGAAACAGGGCCTTAATCAACTATCTCCTTCATGATTGGGGAGTATTGATGACGATAGCTTCGAGGTTATTTGTATACTAAATTGAGGTTATCTTTGTGCAATTTTTCGTGGATAGATGAAAACATGTGCAGATTGCGGATAGTAATGGTTCACTTCTTGTGACTCGCAGGCGCTAGTTGTAATGACAAATTATTGTGTTTAACGTTTATTATGAGCATCGCTTTGCCGGAGGTGGAATTGGGCTGTCGCACGGGAGGGAGCGAGAGCACTAGAGAGGCGCATGTGCGAGAAGAGGATAACCGTCAGATGACGATTTTCAAACAGTATTTGCGGATAATGGCCCTGATAAATTGCGTTAATTTTTCAGAATAATGCACTTTGTAGATTATTCTATCGGATTAAGAATTTCTTAATACCGTTCAGTCAATTAGGTTTTCTATGAAATACTCATTACTAGTGATAATCAAGACGTTTATCCCCACCACCGTACATTTATATATAGTTCAATGACATTTTCACTAATTAATATTTTCCAAACTGCGTGATAACAATTTATGAGGAAATTCGGAAACTATTGAAAAAATATGGTCCCCCAAAAATCGGGGAATCTCCAATTCCCATCTGCCTATATTTTCGTTAATAGGGAACTTGCACATTTTTTTTTATTTTTTTTTTCTTAAAGATTATCATATCGTGAAACGAAATCGAATGAAAAAAAAATTATTTGGTCATTAATTTGTTAATAATGGCCTGTTAAAAATTTGCATTTTCAAACGCTTCTAAATCGGCAATGACGCCAGAACACTATATTCAGCCTCAGAGACGCCTGGTGACCGTAACTCACACTTTCATTCAATACAATTTGAGCTCTATTATAACCTCCTCAACCAATCAAAACATCTCAACTGCTATTCCAGCGCTAGCTACCGTCATCGATAGAAAACAAATTTAGTGAAGTGACGTCACTACCGTTTAGAATCCGTTTAAAAATTATCAATTTTTAATGCATTAATTATCATCAATTAATGACTTTTTTTTCAAGTTTCATATTTTTTTATCATCTAACCCAGCCTAATTAATAGCTCCAAGGCAAAAAACAAATTAAAAAAAAAAAAATGCAAGTTCCCTATTATCGCGATACGTAAAAAACACATGGAACGGAATTTTTTGAATTTCAAAAGAGCAACCACTCCCATTTCAGATATTCCTTTTCTATCTTTAATAGTTTTCGTGTAATGGCCATTTAAACGTGGAAAATATTCAGAAAACATCATAAAATCTCGCTACAAAAATACCTGAATATTAAATTAGTCATAGAAAAACAATGTCACGGTTTTAACAAGCGGAATGCACAAAATGAATTTGAATGATGAAAGAAATGTTTTTGGCAGCGATTTAGATCATTGAACTAATTGCATAATTAATAATGTAATCTTGTATGTACGTATACGTGTCGTAATTACTTGTGTGAACTAAATACAAAAAAATTCTTTCCAACAACTAAATATAAACTCATCCAGGCAAAACACACAAACATGTTTCTTCTGGATCATGAGTGAAACGTGATTTCAGAGGAAAAAAGGAAAAAAAGGGGCGAGAGAAGTGCGTTACAACTCTCTCGCGGAGAATAAAGTTTCATGTGAGTCATGATTTATATTTTTTTCACGTTTTTTTTCTTCTTCTTCTTCTTCTTCTTCTCGAGAGAGTTAGGAAAAAACCTATACTTTCTTTGGATGCTTTTTTTTTTTATGTATCTTTCCTCCAGCGAATTTCACGGGATCGTTAATCTTCGGCTCGTGCATTTTCGCAGAATCATGATATGCTCTCTGTGAAAATATTTGTTCATTACATAATAATAATTTTTTGAGGCAAAAATAAGTCTGTAAAAAAGCGGAATTCGACGAAATTCAGTGGAATAAATATTTTGGTAAATTTAGAAAATGAGAAAGAGGGAGAGAGTGAGGAAAAACTGCAGAAAAGACAACAAAATAATGGAAACAGAGCTGAAATAAAATCGTTGAATATTTATAAAACGGTGACGTGGCACTTGTAATTTTTCTTTTTCATGTTTTTATATTCTGTCAGAATACATTGAATAATATTACGTAAACTGAGAATCTCTTTTTTTTTTTGTTATGAAGAAAGTCAATGAAATTCTCAAAAATGTAGTCAATAATTTTTTCCAGGCAAATATTTTCTCTATTATTTGCAGATTTTTTAAGAAAACCTTTCTCAAAAAAGTAAAAAAAGATGCAGGAATCAAAAAACTAAAAAATTCAATAATTGATTTTCTGAAAATCATTCATCCCCTCCAATTACCCCCTCTTTTCTCTAAAAATAAATGAAATCTAAAAGAAATTAATCATCTTCACTATCTCGAAAAAATTAAATTTACCTCAAATGTCATATGAATGTTCACAAATTTATTGAAATACTCAATGTATTCATGCATAACTTAATTGAAGAATGAAAAGTCACACGTTGAGACAGGTGAAACACGCCTGGCTAGTCAGACATTATTCCCTCACGCCCGTTAGACATTTCATAGAACAGAGAGATATTCATGGAAATGAGAGAAGTAGAAAACGGGAGATTTGCAAAATGCAGGTTGAAGTTTCAACTCCATATTTTCCCATTCTATGTTCCTCTCCTGCCAAAAAAAAAAAAAAAAAAAAAGAAAAAAAAAAAAAAACCCTCCAAGTATGAAAGAAATAAAAGAAAAATGTGGAAAATGAGAGAATTGGTATATGCGGCGTTAACTTGCATTTTCACACCACCTAACCCTTTGGTAGGAGTAACTAGGCTTGTATTTTCCTGGCAATGTCCCTCGAGCAGTGGATTAAATGCACCTCTGCATCGGACTACACGAGTGAAAATGTTTCGTGCGGGTTATTTCACCCAGAACTTCCTACTACCTTAACACTCTCTTCTTCTTCATTTCCCTCTATTCGTCTCTCTCACTCTTTCTACCTTGTGCGAAAAAACGAGCCATAATCGTAAAAACTCTGGAGACTTTTTTTTTTCATTCACAAAAGAAAAATCTCAACCCTGACACAAGAGTATTACGTGTTTCCCTCTATTAGAAGAATCTCTGGTGCAAATTTTCCTCTACTCTTCTTCTTCTTCATCCTCTTTCTTTTTATCGCTCCATCTCTCTCTTTCTTTTAAGTAGGTGTCCTGAATAAAGTATTTTCCAATAATTCACTTGGAATTTAGTAAATTTTTTTAATTGCAAAATTCCAAGCTACGAGCATGATGGTTCCGTTAAATTAAATAGATGAAAGTAGATAATCAACCTCTTGCCAAGTCTTTCTTGATCAATCTTGGATGTTAAGAAGTGGGTTGAGGTGAAATAGGTAGATGGAAGAAGAGAAGGTACTTAAGTGGAATCACTGAGAGACTACGACAGTAATGGAGAAAACGGTATCTATTCACTCCAAATTACCCATCAACTCGATCAAACTCAAGCCAGCGGTAATTAATTCATATACATTAACTAACTTGATGGAAAAATTAATGATTCTGAAATTTACCAGTGACTCGAAGTTGCTAAAGGTCAGAGGTCGTACTTCGTGGGTGTTATGTAGACAGGGTATGTACTTGGTATTGAAGAGCTCATGCGAAGAAATATTGGACATAGAATAGGAAACTTGGGGAGCAATTTGTTTAAATGATAATAACAGTATGTTTATAAAATTTCGTAGTTGTGAAAATACGTGATTGGTACTTTGGTATACTGCAGCATACTTGGACTTATTTTATTCAATATGTAGATGATTTTATTTGAGGGAATTAATTTAAGGGTATCTTTGAAGTACTTCAAAGTACTTCAGTATTCTAGTGCTCTAAGGTGTATATTCATGCATCTTTACACAGAGAAAAATATTTTCTTAATTTAAGAATGTGCAGTCACTTAAATTAAGAAAGAAAAGTCACTTGATTTAAGTGAGAAAAGTCGCTTAATTTAAGTGAGTTTTACTTTCTTAAATTAAGAAAGAAAAAGTCACTTGATCTAAGTGAGAAAAGTCACTTGATTTAAGTGAGAAAAGTCACTTAATTTAAGTGAGTTTTACTTTCTTGAATTAAAAAAGAAAAAGTCATTTGATTTAAGTGAGAAAAATTACTTAATTTACGTGAATTTTACTTTCTTAAATTAAGAAAGAAAAAGTCACTCAATTTAAGTGCGTTTTACTCTCTTGAATTAAGAAAGAAAAATTCATTTGATTTAAGTGAGAAAATTTACTTAATTTAAGTGACTTTTACTTTCTTAAATTAAGAAAGAAAAAGTCACTTGATTTAGGTGAGAAAAGTCGCTTAATTTAAGTGACTTTTACGTTCTTACACAGAGAAAAATGCTTTCTTAATTTAAGTGAGAAAACTCACTTGATTTAAGTGAGTTTTACTTTCTTAAATTAAGTGAGAAAAGTCACTTGATTTAAGTGAGTTTTACTTTCTTAAATTAAGTGAGAAAAAGTCACTTGATTTAAGTGAGAAAACTCACTTGATTTAAGTGAGTTTTCTCACTTGAATCAAGTGACTTTTTCTTTCTTAATTTAAGAAAGTAAAATTCACTTAAATCAAGTGAGTTTTCTCACTTAAATCAAGTGACTTTTTCTCACTTAATTTAAGAAAGTAAAACTCACTTAAATCAAGTGAGTTTTCTCACTTAAATTAAGAAAACATTTTTCTCTGTGTAAATTAAGAAAGAAAAAGTCACTTGATCTAAGTGAGAAAAGTCACTTGATTTAAGTGAGAAAAGTCACTTAATTTAAGTGAGTTTTACATTCTTGAATAAAGAAAGAAAAAGTCATTTGATTTAAGTGAGAAAATTCACTTGATCTAAGTGAGAAAAGTCACTTAATTTAAGTGAGTTTTACTTTCTCAAATTAAGAATGAAAAAGTTACTTGATTTGAGTGAAAAAAATCACTTAATTTAAGTGACCTGCCATTCTTAAATTAAGTGACTGCACATTCTTAAATTAAGAAAACATTTTTCTCTGTGAACTTTAGGTTCGCATGACTTTGTTCGATTGAACTAATTCAGTTACACCTTCCGAGTAGCCCAAAGTACTTGAAGAACTTCAGAGTACTTTGGAAGCACGTTTCAAAAACTTACACCCAAAAAACCCCGACCAAAAAACTTCGAACAAGAAAAACCTTAACAAAAAAACTCCGACAAAAAAACTTGTGTAATGAGTTTTTATTTTAATCTTTACGCTCATATTTGAAATTTAATAAATTGAGAGACACTGTTTACATTTGAAAAATTCTGTACGCTCCTTTTTCAATACATAGAGCGGAGCTGTTTATATTTTCAAATGGATTGTGTCAATTCAGATTTAGTGAGGAATTTTCGTTTTTATAAACTTTCAGTTCTCTTCGATTTCTTTGACTAATGTGATGATTATTCAAGTGACAAGTGTGAGAATTATTCCAATGTGATGTTTTGTAGACATTCATTCACGAGCAGTGGTCGTGTTTCTTGAATTATCTGGGGGCCTATTCTCGACTGCGGAGGATTTTTATTTCACGGGGAATTCCAATCGAAATCGGGAAGATTACACGGGAAAACTATCCGTTCACAATTGGAATTTCTCACATTGGAGGTGAGAAGCGAAATTAATTTCTAGTCAAAACTTATGGCACATAAATTCCATACGAATGACGTTCTATGACACATCCAATATTCAATATTTAATTTAATGAATGTATGGTGAATATTCATGAACAAAACCTTTGAAACTCTTTTTTGAATGGATTAAAATGCACGGTAGATCGTTCACAATGCAAATGGACTGCTCTCCACCGATTTCGGGTACGAATGAAATTCCGTGGAAGAAATTCCAATCATGAACGGATAGTTTTCCCGTGTAATCTTTCCGCTTACGATTGGAATTCCCCGTGGAATGAAAATCCTCCTCAGTCGAGAATAGGCCCTCTGTGCTGTGTTATTCTAGACAATGTATTGTAATTTCGTGTTGAGTCAAAAAAACAAAAAATTATTATCCTCGCATTGATTTTTATATTTTCATCTTAAGTGCGTTGCTATGATTATTGAATTATAAGTGGAAAATTGATACTTGTTGTTTCTTCATAGATAACTAAAGAATTTTGTCATGATTAGAGGAACAAATAAATAATAAATGAATAAAAGTTTGTAGTTTTTTTGTTAAATTTTTCGTTTGAAGTTTTTTTTTCGGGGTTTTTCTGACAGGGTTTTTTTGGCGTAAATTATTTAGAAATGTACCTAGTACTTTAGCTTCCTCTCATCTTATTCGATGCAGTTGTTCATATATCTGCATAATTCAACGAGTTTTCAGGTATTTTTAAAGATTCGGTGTACTTGGGAACGCTCAAAGTACTGCAGTAGAAACCAATGAGATCCTATGAGTGTATTCTAGTAACTCAATACAATTAAATGTATTTAGTTATATTGAAGACTTTCCTAAAGTATCTTAGTGAACTCACAGTACTTGAATGTACTTCATTGTACTCTGACGTACTTTAGTGAGGTCGAACACTCTTCGTTTAGTTCGATTGTATCCTATTCTACTTTTTGCGTATTGCTGCGTGATCAAGTACTTCTTCTAGTACTTCAACGTACTCAAGTACATTCGGCACAAATTCGAGCGTACTATTTTGAGATTGAGAGCGTTCTCAAGTACTCCCACGAACTTCACAGTACACAGAGAAAAATGTTCTCTTAATTTAAGAATGTGCAGTGACTTAATTTAAGTGACCTGCCATTCTTAAATTGAGTGACTTTTCTCACTTAAATCAACACAGAGAAAAATGCTTTCTTAATTTAAGTGAGAAAAGTCACTTGATTTAAGTGAGTTTTACTTTCTTAAATTAAGTGAGAAAAAGTCACTTGATTCAAGTGAGAAAACTCACTTGATTTAAGTGAGCTTTCTCACTTGAATCAAGTGACTTTTTCTTTCTTAATTTAAGAAAGTAAAACTCACTTGAATCAAGTGAGTTTTCTCACTTAAATCAAGTGAGTTTTCTCACTTAAATCAAGTGATTTTTCTTTCTTAAATTAAGTGACTGCACTTTCTTAAATTAAGTGACTGCACTTTCTTAAATTAAGAAAACATTTTTCTCTGTGTACTTTCATATTATTCCAATACGATCGTTCGCATCTCATTGAGCTCAAATATCTCACTATACTTTTGGATGTTTGCACAAACTTTAACGTGCTTTAAAATATATTGACATACTTCAACATACTTTACATGCTTAAAGATATTTCCGTAGGTTTATCGACTATTTAAATTTACCCGAGCGGACATTTAAGTAGCCCATTATATTTAAGTCTTTTCGAGTGTCCTCTTGGCTATTTCACTATACTTTAGTATCACTTCCTGCATGTGAATGTCTTTTGCTCTCCTTCGTTATACCTCACTGTTCTTCAATGAACTTTAGTTATTTTTACACCAGGCACCGCGGATTTTGCGTACGCACTCCTTTAAAAATTAGTAGAATAAAAGAGAGAAAAAATAAATAAAAGTCATAAGACAGCCTTTTGGCTAAAATTGTTCAAATCCTTTAGACTGACTGAAAGAACATTTTCTTTTTTTTTCTTCTGTTGTTACCAACGAGTCCAACGAGTACTCTTGTTTCAATTTAAGAGGAAAATCAGAAAAAAGCAAAATATTATCCAAGACAATGTCTGCAATAAAAGAAAGTTTGCAGACCGTGTCTGAGAATGATAAAAAAGAATAAAAAATGTAGAAAAAAAAGAGAGAAAAATACGAGGGAAAAGAGAGCGAAAAAAAAACGTGGAAATAAACAGGAAGGGAGTAAGTATTTGGAGTATGTCTCTTGGAGGGCTGCAATCACTGTCGTTGTGCATCTAACACAACAACAAAACGCAATGTAAAAGCGAAATTTAATCGTCTCTGAGGCACGATAAACACCTGCGACTTCTATCCTATTTCCATTCTGAATAAACAAGAGTCTTGAATTCGTTTCAATAGCGAAACTGTTCTCTTTTCTGTAGACACTTTGAAGCCAAAACACAACGCCCTGTGAATGATTAATCAACTGATACTTCCGTTATTGTTTCAATTCGTTCGAATAAAAGAAAAGGAGTAAAGTTCTGCAAAAGTGACAGGACATTTAAACTTTTTTTTTTTTCGTTGAGTTCAATCAAAGTTTTTTCGCGTTAACTTCTTCTCTTCATTTTTAGTCAGAGAATTTTTGATGAAATGATTGAATAAAATTAGGCTGATTCTGAGAGTTTTAACGTCAATTTTTCTTGAAGACTTTATTAGTAGTGATTTATCCTCGGGTTTTTGTGATTGTCAGGGCCAAGAATTTGGTATGGAAGGGGGAATACTAAGGCATGTAAAGGAAAAGAGTAATGTGGGTAATTGGCAGTATTCGATAATCGGTCTTGTCTTATGTTGTTTCTTGTCTAGAATTTTGTCTTATTATTTTTTTCTTGTGTTTTATCTCAAATTTAATTTAGTTTTATATTTTCAATTTTGGCTTAAAAAGGGAAGGCAAAAGAATTAACCTGATGCAAAATGTATATCTATATATATTCATTCACTCTAAACTTTACACGTATTAAACCGAATGAGCCACACTATTAGAGAAAAACGAAAATTTTATAGGGAATTCGATGAAAATTTTGATAAACGAATGTTTTTTTAATGGGGAAATGCTTATGAAATCTGTGAGTTTCCGGAGATATTCAGAGAAATCTATGAGTTTTAAGTAGAATTGAGACGAAAATTCTACAACTCACTTGAATTTTCAACTGAACATGAATATTCAGAATTGAAATAACTTGAATTTTCAATTTTTTCTCGAATTTTTCCTATTTTTTTCTAACTTTTCAAGAAATAATTGAACTGAAATTGACAAATTCCATTGATATTTAGGCCTGCAATTATTTGAAAATCGATGATTTGTTCATTTTTCAATGACGTGATTATCTGGAATTTCAGTAGAGATATAACTTGTTTAAAATTTCTATGATTCTGCATGGAAAATTCTGACAGGAATTTTTAGCAGTGCAGAGTAGAATTGAGAGTGATAACAATCACATTAACAAGCAAGTGGTAGAGTCGTTGTCAGTGAGATTAGAAAATTACAAAAAAGTCTTGGTAAATGTGGAGATTGACACACCTATTCTATATCTCATTCAGTCTGTCCAATAAATGAATTAAATTTAATTTAAAATTGCTATATAAAGGAAAAGCGGAGTGGGGATAAGACTGAGTGAGTGATATTTCAAGGCAATTCGAATGGAAATTTGGTATAGAACTGGATAGCTCAATCGGTAGAGATCGGTAGCTTCACACAACCATTCCGAGATTCACTCTGGGGGTGATGATTTCTCATTTTGGTCATTTTTGGATATGGCAGTGCTCAATATCTCTGCACAATTCAATGAGTTTTTATAGACTGTTGAGGATTCAATGCACTTGCCCGGGATCAAATTTTTGAGTCTTTGGAGAGTCTTTTACGGTCTTCAAAGACTCCCAGAAGGACTTTTCGGTCTCTAGAGTGTCCCGCAAGTCCCGCAACTGTCTCTACAGTGTCTCTCGTGTCTCTCCCGTAAAGACTTTTATCTTTGCTGGTCTCTCCCGTAAGGACTTCTGTCTTCACGTATCTCTCCTGCAAGGACTTCTATCTTTACTGGGCTCTCAGTAGATTTATAAAAATTTGCAAAGACATAAGTCCTCATGAGAGAGACCAAGGAATGAATCATTTTTTAAATTTTAAGTTTTCAATTTTTGCAAACCGTGGAATTATTATTTTTTTCATATTTGACTTTAATTAAAATTCTCAATATTAGCGGAAAGTGGAGTGAATCGGATATAGGGGTAAAATGGATATATTTGAGTTTTGATGTTTATATTATCAAATTTTTTTTTAATCAATCAAAATATTGGACATTTGGAGAGAAGACACACATATTTTATTATGAAAAATAGAAAGACTGATGGCTCTCGAAGAGAGACTGGAGAAGTCCTTATTTGAGAGACTGATGGCTTTCGAAGAAAGACCGGAGGAGTCCTTATTTGAGACTGTGAGTCTCTCATGTAAGGACTCTGGTTCGTTGAGCAGGGACTGGGTCCCTGTAGGAGAGACACGTGTCCCGTTAGGAGAGACAGCAAGGTGTCTCTAGAAAGTCCCTGCCATGGCGCAAATAGGGACTCTGTCAGAGACCGGGACAGAAGTCTTTCGACCACCGAAAGACTCAAATTTTTCCATCCCGGGTGGGCACACTCAAAGTACCTAAGTAGACTTGAATTGATTCATATGAGTGTATTTTCAGAATTTAGTACCATTTAATGAACTTGGTCGTATTTTGGCATACTTGTAGGACTTGAATGTACGTCATTGTACTTCAAAGTCCTCTAGTGGGATCGAACAGACTTCATTCAGCTCGGTTTTCGACACTTCTCGTTCACTTCTTCTCTTTCCTCTTAGTTGAGGAATTTTTCATTAACTGATTGAATTAAATTAAACCTAGTCTGGAGGTTTTAACGTCAATTTTTTTGAAGACTTCATTGGTAGTGATTTACCCTAGGGATTTTGTGATCGTAAAAGACCATTTTGAGATTGTTAAATTCGTTGATGGAATACTGTAGTAGAGGAAACAGTCGACTGTAATCTGAAAGGTGGAGAGTGACGCTCGTACATTGCTACTCAAGACAACCTGTCATGGTATTTTAAGCGTTTTTCCCTCAGACAAGAATATGTATGGGATGCCACAGACATAAGGAAGGGAGGGGGAGGGGAGAATAGAGGCAACCTGACGGGCCCCAGTACCATCCATTCGACACGCATATATTGGAGAAAAGATAAAATCCTTTATATTTTTTTTTCTCCCTTTTCTTTACCTTCTTTCATTCTTCGAAAGACCTGCTGTAGGATTCCTCAACCCCTCGTTCCACTTAAATTTCTCAATGTCGTGTCGAATCGACACATTCTGTTATCCTGTGGTATGAACATTCTTGGATTTTTATTCGAAATATCATTTTTATGATAAATATTGGAGGAGGTGGATTAAGGAAATGACAGTGTCAATCATTTGTGATTTTTTTTTAATGTAAATTTTGGGGGAAAGAGGCGAAATTGGATGAGTTGAGATTCTGGTGTGAGGGGAAATTTTCGGAGGGAGTTTTTTTTGTGGAGCGGAATAGGTCTGGGGAAAATGTTTTGATGGAGAATTTTGTGGGTCATTTGAGCTTCGCTTGATTCTTTTTGCTTCTGTATTTTTTGTTATTGGTAATTTTTTGATAAAAGAAATAGGGGTTCACTCAAAGCTATTTTTTAAATAAATATCTCAATAATCTATAAATGATAGAGAAATTTTTGGAATAATCTTTATTGTAGTCCTGAATTTTCTCTATAAAAAAGGTGTCAATAAAAAAATCAATTATCATCATTAGATTCCGAGAAACGAACGCTTATGGTACAGTAGTGCCTGAAAAACCAGACTCCGTTTCACTTGCGTTCACTTTTTTCCAAATAAGACAGACCGGAGCGAAATGATTCAGGATTTTTTCTCGAAGTGAAGGACTTTATTAAAGAATCTGAAAAAATTGAAAAAATGCTTCAACATGTCTACATTGTTGAGTGATTTTTTTTTAAATTTTTCATAGAGGTTTTCACTCCAAAAAAAAATTCCTGAATAATTTTTCTCCAGTTTTCCCAACATAATTCTATACAAAATTTCATTTAAATTGTAAAATGCACTAAGATAAGAAAATTTTGGTTACAACCCCTCAAAAACATTTTTCAAGCAAAATTATTATTTTTCACACTTCATTGCCCGTTAAATCGCACATCTCCAATACTGCCCCTGTTTGAAAAAAAAAATCATCGATCCAAAAGACGATTTAATTCTCCTCGTAAAATAAATACGTTGACCGCCATTGATTTTATCAAAATTCGTTGAAATTATTCCCAATAACATAAAACAGCACTGCACGCCTGCCGATAAGCCCAAAGGGTAGAAACTAAAGCCAACCGTTAAAAAAGAACGAAGAATAACAAAAAGGATTTTGAAAAAAAAAAAAAAAAAAAATTGGGTTACAAGTGACGCATACAAACGTAGGCTATCGAGAAGTTGCCAGGGGTTTTGACGTTAGATAGGTGGCCAATACACACAAACACATGGTATAAACACGAATACACAGGTGCTTTACGGGGGTTGGCTGTTGCGTCGTTTGGTCGTCCAGGGGCTTTGGAACAAGAGGGTAACGCAAGTGAGTAAGCAAGAGAAACAGAGAGAGAGAGGGGGATGCTCAAAAGCGAAGGGAGTAGAAAAGGAGTTGCGATATATAGGTGTGAGGGTGATACTCGCGCCAGGACGAGGGAAGGTCGCAGTACTGCGAGAGGAAGAAGTAGTCAGTGAAGGAAGAGCGAGAGGGCGAGTAAGTGGGTAAAGAGGAGGGGTAACGGTCGTGGCGCCACCGTGCCGGTGGAAAGGGGGGGGGGTGAGAAGCGGGAGAGACGTCACGATGAGACTCCGTGACGGCGCGGGCCTTCAGTTCCTCGCGGGCCGCGTGCTATGACGCATCAGGCGTCATCTTAACGCATCATTAATCGTCAGTATTAATTTTCATAATTTCTTACGTACTTAATTGTTCAATAATCCTTCGCTCAACGATAAACAATGAATTTTAGTCAATAACAAACAAAGCTAAAATTTGAACTCATTCAATTAATTATGAAGTGTTGACATTAATTTTGTCATCGACAAATTTACGGTAAATTCGGGTAATTTAAATGCTGTAAATAATGTGTGTCAGTGCGAATGAGATAAAAACAATTGTTCTCATATTCATTTACGTGCTTTAATTTAAACACGGTTTTTGCTGTATTGTGTGCTGTAAATATACACACACACACATACATATGTGCCGAGTGTTTTGCGTGTGTGTTAGTGGAGACGACCTTGGCTGGTTTAACCCAGTGGGGGCGAAAACCACCCGATTCACTCCATGATTATATCTCGTGCGAATTCGTGTGTGTCTTTTATTATTATTATTATTTCATATTTTTTTTTTCTGTCATATTCATTTTGTTGTTTCGTGGAGAGCAAAGAAGAGCTTTTTGGAGCAATGAAAAATGAAAACAGCGCCACGTGCAGAGAGTGAGACAACGTTGCGAAATATTGTGTGAGTAATAGGACAGACACAAATTGTTACTTATTTTCCCCTTTTTTTTTATTTCGTACTTGTGAGGGATGAAATGAGTGAATGAAGGGGTTGGGATCAAGTTTTTTTATCTTTGGCTTTCTTTTGGCTTACAAATACGTCGCCGATGCGTCTCGACGCTTTTGCCATATCTTTATCCTTCTCTCTCGCTCCTTTTAGCCCCTGCAGTCCATTCGACGTGCTCTGCTTTAGAATTGGGTCAGTCCTAACGTCAAGAGAAGGAGGAGAGGGGAAGAGTGAGGATTTGAGGCAGTGAATAGAGAGACAGAGAGCGAATTTCTGTCGGATTTTCAGCGTAAACTCAGTTTTAAGCACACACAAACCACACCAAAATGTATTGAATTGTCATTTTGAAGAGGAGAAATGAATTATCATGTGGAATATAATTCAGCGTCTCTTTCTCATTAATCGTTTCTCATATTTTATTCGTTTGATGACGAAAAAAAAGAAGAGAGGAGCTTTTTTTTCCACATTAAAACCCATTCGTGCTCATCCACTGGGAAAATTCTCGGTGACTCCTCCCACTATTTTCTCTCTTCCCTAAATTCATTTGAATTTTACACGAACGAATGAAAAAAAAGGGGGGGGAGGGGAAACGTTCAAACGTTAATTCTGCGGGGAAACGATGAAAATTTTCGAGTGTGCGCCACTTGCACACACACACACATATATATATGTATACTCGTGGCTCTCTTTCTATCTCTCTCCCTCTCTCTCTTTTTGTCTCTTTCTCTGTCTCTCTTTCGAGCGCCCGTTGAGGCCCTGAGAAATATGAATGGCTCTGACGTTCGCAGTCGGAGAGAACGAGAACACAAAAGACAAAGATGGATGCAAACACAAAACTGGGAGGAAAAAAAAAGGCACATTGCAGTGTGCCTTTTAAAGTATCTGAAAATACAATCTCTTTAATACGTCAGTTACAAATATTTCTACCTCTCATCACAATCATTTAAATGTACTCGTGAAACATTTGTTATTATTTCGTTTGTGTTTTAATTGAATTTAGGACAGGAAGAGAGAATTTGGAGCAGTCGAGGTCACTCGATTTTTCTGAAAAATGAGAGGAGATAGGGAAACTTTTTGAGGACATTATTTTTTGCGTCTATTTCTTCTGTGGAAAAAATAGGTTTTTATGATGATTTTTGAGAGTTTGTGGATTTGGAGGGTTTCTGAAATTTTCAAGATTTTACAGAGGGACGAAAAATTTGAGTTAGAATGCAGTGAAATGCAAGCAATTTTGAACTCATAACTTTTGCGTTATTTGAAAAATAGATTTTCAACGAAAATCTAGTTTTTGGAGTTGAATTAATGGAACTGAGATGAATTATGAATTTAAACTGCGGACTAACTTTATATGATGCTAAAAAATTACAGATATTCGATCATTTTTAGTTTTAAAAAAAGAATAATTATTTTTAAAAAATGTGCACATGTGGGTGATTCCAAAATTTTCACTGAAAATTTTTTAATTTTATAATAATTGATCTTTTTCAGAAAATTCAAAAAATTGTCAGATGTTTAATTTCCTTATTTTATCACTTCATCATCTTTGAAAAGTATTTTTTTCTCATCAATTTTTTCTCATTCCAACTTATTAACGAATGATGAAAAATTCAACGGATCAAGTGACCCATATTTTTAATAAAATGCAATAAAATTTCAACCCATAGTTTTTTTAGTTATTTAAAGGAATAGAAATTCGAGTAATTTCCAACAGAAATCTCATTTTTTTTGCAATGCAATTAATAAAACTGAAATCTATGAACTTTATTGTCATTAAAAAGTTTTCTAATTTTTTTCATGTTGTTTTTATTCTGGATTATTAACGAATGCGATGATATTCGAATCAAGTGACCTATATTTTTCCGATTCTTTAACTTTTAATTCTCTTTCCGTGATATTCAAAACCCCAGTGCGAATTCCACCCTCCACACTGAGTAAAATGTTCCGATCAATTATTGAACAATTAACGCATTCACTGATTCAAAATTAATGTTCCTGGATTTGATAAATTAGGGGTATTGTTCAATCCTTGTATTCCACATCTCTCACCATCACATTGAGATCGTTCGCTTCATGTTTTCAGGAGCCGGAGAACCAAATTATTTTTTCCCAAACGCTGTGCCAAAAAAAAAAGATATTAAAAATTCGTTTTTCAAATTGCCTTTACACGAAAATGGTGAAAGAAAGGAAAAAAATAGTTGAAATGGAGGTGGTTTCTCTTTTGAGACTCAAAATATTCCATTCCATGTATTTTTTACGTACCGCGATAAGTATCGAAGATATAGGCAGTTGAAAATTGGCGATTCCCCGATTTTTGAGGGACAATATTTTTCTTAAAGCTTCCGAATTTTTTCACAATTTCTCATTAAGCAGTTTGGAAAATATTAATTAGTAAAAATGTCATTGAACCATAGATAAATGTACGGTAGTGGGGATAAACGTTTCCCATTATCACTAGTAATGAGTATTTCATAAAAAACCTAATCGACTGAACGGTATTAATAAATTCTTAATCCGATAGAATAATCATTAAAGTTTTCCATCCCACCATTCTTATTAATATTTGAGGATGAAAAATCGGCCATCATGATCACTCAAAGAAAATTTAAAAATTCGAAAATAATTTTTAAAAAAGCGCTAAAAATTCGGTGCTTTTTTAAAGATTATTTTTGAATTTTTAAATTTTATTCGCGAATTTTTAATAATTATTCGCCAATACCATTTGAAAATCTTCATCTGACGGTTATCTTCTTCTCGCGCATGCGCCTCTCTAGTGCTCTCGCTCCTTCCCGTGCGACAGCCCAATTCCACCTCAGGCAAAGCGATACTCATAATAAACGTTAAACACAATAATTTGTCATTACAATTAGCGCCTGCGAATCGCAAGAACTGAACCATTACTATCCACAATCTGCGCATATTTTCGTTTATCCGCGAAAAAATGCACAAACATAACCTCAATTCAGTATACAAAAATCCTCCTCGAAACTATCTCCATCAATACTCTCACATTTCTCCAATCTAATCATTAATAACTCTCATTACCACCAATTAACCCTAACAATCCTTTTAGCCTCAAAATTTCATTAATAAACACCATGAAAACATAGACAACCTAACCGTGCCCCTAAAAACAGCCATTGGGGCTTACTAACGACTCCATTCCCTCAAAGTACCTCTTGCAGCCACGAAACTAAATAAATAGAGGGTTAAACGACAAAATGTAAATATTTATTGACTGATTTTAAATGAAAATTCCACAGCAATTCTCATTAAATCGCCGTGAGTTTCCACACCAGTAAAATGCGGGAGAATGGATTGAAGAGGGGGGGGGGGGGGGGAGGGGTCTATACCAACTTGTTATTCCTAATTACACGTACATATTATTTATCCATAATTACATTTTGAGAATGTGTAATTATCACGAATTCGTACGAAATTTAAACATAACTCAATTTAAAATCACGATATGGATATCATTGAACATTTTAACGTAAATTAAAATTCAATTCTGCAACTTTTATTAATTATTTTCTCTCTTGCTCACTTTTTTTTAGCTATTTTCCTCTCAAGTAGCGTATTCGCCGGGAAATATTGGTAAATTAAATGAGGGTGGAGGGGGGTTGGAAGCTATTTCGTATCAATTATGCTTCGGGTGATACAGATCGGACGCGTGAGTGCTACTAATTCCCCACTATCATTGCTATTCCCAACAGATTCGTGGATATATATAGATATACATGGCTGTGTATGAACTCGTGATATAAACGAGCCAATTGAAATGGATTCAACGACGAAGCACTGGGACCATGTGAAACCTTCAATTTTCAAAGTTTGTAGGTATAAATGGAAATATTTATTAATGCAGAGGAGAGTGAAAAATGTGAAGATGAAATACACTTGAATAATTCACTTCTTATCGCTCGTGATGAAGGCAAATATCTCGAAAGCTTATTTATTTTTTAGTGAAAAAATTTATATTCAGTTGGAATAGTTGTTTTTCAGAGTTCTTATAAAAATTTTCATGAATAATGGAAAAATAATTTATTTTGAAAATTCATGATTTTTTCCTTCTGAAAATTTTCTATCTTATGAAATATCGCATTTCTCGTTGTAACAAATGTGTTTGCTGAATTTTTTATATTTCTATTATCTTGTGAGATATTCCATAAATAAAATTTAAAACTAAATTATCTTGGTTTTCAGAAATATTTTGGAAATTATGAGTTCTACGAGAATTGATCACGTGACTTTTTTTTGTAGCTCTTTGAGCACGATTGGAAGGTACAATCGGGAAAGAGTTAAATTTTTGGATCAAATTGTTAATAACAATTCGTACGAGATAAAATTCAGTAGTGAAGAGGTAAAACATGATAAGTCTCTTTCTTTCTCATCAGGTTTTTTGAAAATACCTTAGAAAATAACCGGGAAAGAGTAATTTTGTCCTAAAACTTTTTTGTAACTCTTGAAATTCTCTATAAAAACAGATGAATAATATCACCTTATCTCGCTTAGTTTCCGAGATATTTCCTTCGAAATGACCTCAAAATTAAGTCGATTTATCCTGTTTTACCTCTTCACTACTAAATTCTCAAACCTGATTCAACAAATTGGTAAAGAATGTAATGAGGAATAAAATAAGCCCTAGAAACAGAGAATTAATTGAAAATCTGTAAATTTTCATTATTTTTCACATTCTTTAAATCTTGAAAAATTTTAAGAAATGTTAAAAAATCAATGAAAATTTTCCGGATTTCAAATTATTTTTTGTTTTTAAGACTTATTCTATTCCTTATTACATTCTTTACAGACTCACTGAATCAAATTTGAGAATTTCAGAATCTTGTATGAATTGTTATTGACCATTTTATACGAAAATGTTATTTTGACTGCAACGTTGCCAAATTTCCTCTATACTGCCTGAGCGCATTTAGCAATTTTTCGACAACGTCGCTCACTGAACAATTTCTTCAGCATTGGAAAAATTTCACCAGCTTCTAGAATCTATTTCATTTCTCGATTATTTTTTTTTTTATTACGGCTTCGAAACCCTATTTGCGTCTATTCAGTCTATTTCTCCATTAAATTTGCAGAATATACAATTTAAAAAATTTAATAGTATTTTAAATATTTCAATGAATGAATTCAATTTTTTCCATAATTTTTTGCTCAGCCAAACGATTATGAAAAAATAAAAATGACGGAGCCCGGCAAATCTCTCATAAGGGGACTAGTTTGTTAGAATTGAAATTTAAAATGTACCACCAAAAATTGAAAGAAAGAGAGAAAATGATTTTATCGATAAAATAAAATAAAAATAATATTGACATTCTCTAAATTTAGGTAAACACAGGACAATGGGCTACGAGCCCTGAAATTTCACACTGCTCGCTCTCTCGCTCCTAATCCTCTGCAGAAGAAACATCGCTATTGTCAATTATAATTTTCCTCATTTTCTAATTCCATGGAATCGTTCATTTTTTTTTGTATTTTTTGATTATCGACTTATAATCTATTGCATTGAAGCGAGGCAATTTTTATTTTTCCTGAAATTAAAAGATAAGTAACTTGTTTATTAAGAAACTATTGTTTGTGACCGAAATTTAAGGTATTATAATTTTCTATTGCGTTTATAAAAAAAGAAGTCAAATTTCATGTTTTATATTTTCTTATGTACAATTTGAAACGAAAGACTATGATTGAGAATTTCCCAGTTTCATTAATTAAAAAATTACTTCTCACTATCTTATTTTTTCAGTAATATTCATCCTTGAAAAAATTGAGTTTAGTTTCAATATTATTCTCAAAATTTACGTTAAAAAAAAAATAATTACAACATTATAAGTTTCTAGGGTTAAATTCTCGATAAAAAATGTCTTCTGACAAATTTTTCTAAATTCACTAGCTTCAGAGATATTCACAGAATAATTGAAAATATTTTGTCATTTTTACTCTCCGAGTGATCTCGAAAACTATCAATTCAAATCTGATTGAATCATATTTTCCAGCGGAAATTACCTCGACTATTCACTCAAATTATCGGAATTGAGAAAAAATTCATCAATTTCATCGTCAATTTTTCTCAGTTTATCAGACAATTTTTTCTCTTTTGCTTATTTCTATACCAATTTCCAGACTTTTTTTTCGGGTTCCCTTGCAATTTGTGAATTTGGGGGTAAAATCAGGGGTATGATTCAGTTATAGTACACGAGCGGTTTTCGTCGTGAGCCTTGATCGAATTTATTATACTGGCCCCTGGTTTGGCGCTAGACAGACGATTGAACGCGTTTTTCTTTTCTTCAATATAGATTTTTTTCTCCCTTCTTTCTCTTCTCATTCACTCTACTTTATTTCTTTCATTTACTTTTCTTTTCTCATTCATTTCTCAGAATGAAAAGGGACAGGGGTGAATGCGCCAAGAATTCACAACTGGATTTTTTATTATACCGCGTGTGTATGTAGAGACTCTCAATTTCTTTAGCCCCTGATTGTATATTGGAAGACGCCGGAAGATCGTAAATACTGAGGGTAAATAAAGTATTCTTGATTCGAGATTTTTTTTTACTATCGAAATTTTCTTTATCGAGAATTCTTGGATGAGAGAGTGGTAAAATCAACCCCTGGGGCAATATGGGTTATATCGAACGTGGTGAGTAAAGGAGTCTGTTGAAGTCTTTTTTTCTCATAAATAGCAAAAAAATCATTAATTTTGAGGATTCTTCAACTTTTATTTCTTTGAATTTGTTTTTTTTCTAGTAAACAAATAAATGATGAAAATATTCTTCATCAATTTATTTTTCCTATGGGTTGATGTTGACTGATCGAAGCGAAAAACTGTATTTTATTTTTTCCAACAATTTCGGTAATTTTTATTGAAAATTGTCTCTTAGTTGGTCTCAATCAACTGCAAGGTGCTGACAATCGTAAAATCGATAATATTTATGAAACAATGAGGATTTTGAGACGCACGATGTAGAAATTTTTCCATTTTTCCCCCAGGGGAATTGAATTTTGGGAAGAAAAATCGAAAATAGATTTCTTCCACATGACTTGCATCGGAAATTTACTTTTCCCTCGTAAAAAGCATCCCTCGAAGCATTTTCGTTGAAATAACCATTTGACCCAATTTTCATCAAAATTTTGAAAAAAAAGAATCATAAAAAAACGCTACAACAGACACGCGCAGTTCTGACACATACTACTATCCTTTTAGCACGTTGCACCTCTAGAAGACATTAATTCCAATTAGAAAAAGTTTCAAATGCTTTGAAGTTATGAAAAAAGATAATTTACGAAATTTCTTTTTTCGAAGCTTTTTCCTTCTTTTTTTTCATGCAACTTCTATTGCGAATATCTTCAAAAGAAGTGGATTTAGAGAAAAATGTGAAGAAACATTTTTTGTAGAAAATTCTGCGGCCTTCAAGAAGAGTATGGATAATTTTCCGTAAATCAACTAGTTTCCGAGATATCCACAAAATAATAAATATTTAATTTTTAAACATTTTCACGAAACTTTCACCAGAGAAATGTCTCATATGAATTACATTATAGAAATGGATTCATAATTCTGGCGTTAAAATGGAATGTATGAAACGACACTCTAGCATCGTTATGTGAGGCCCATACACGTAATGGCACAATAAACGTTCACCCAACGGTAATACCTAATAATCGTCATGAACTGGCAATTAGCCGACATTCCATTAACATTTTGCGATCAACTAGACTTTCATACGAATAGCCACTGTCACAATGTGAATTAAAATGGACAATTCTTACTCACTCTCTCTCCCCCTTCTTCTCGAATATTATTTAAGCACTCGTAAATTTTACCTACTTCCGTAATACCTATTTATCCTAATGACCCTCGTATTACCAAGGACCTTGGCAGTTTATGTTATGAATTTTTTTTTTCCCCCAAATAAAGTTGTAGTTAGCTCCACGGTTTTTACGTTCTCTTTTTCTCGGTTTTGTCGAGGTTTTTCTTCTACCTCCGGCGACAAATGTCTCGATTTCAGTTTTATGAAGAATGATAAAAAAAAAAAATTAAGATTTTTATGAAACGGAGATTTATCAGATTTAAAAGAAAATTCAAATTTAAAAATCATCCAAAAAATTAAATTTCAAAAGGAAAAAAATTCTCCTAATTTCGGATAAAAGTATAATTTTTTTCCTTTTCCTGAAATTTTTACAAATTTTGAGTTTTTCCCAATTTTGAACGTTTTTTCCAAATTCCATTGTTCGTTTTTTTTTGAAATTGTCATTAATATTTGATAATAATAACAATAATATTTTTTATTTAATTTTCTGCAAAAATGTGATAAGAACATAATTTTTTTCGGATTCTTCAAAATTTTTTTTTTTTTTAATTTTACTCGTTTGAAATTATTCTATTGAAAAAGCAATTTAAATATTCGTTTTAATTTTCACAGTATCCTGTAAACTATTGACTTGAAATTGATGGTATTATAGCAATTTCCAGGGCAAATTTCCCTAGGCCTCTGATGGAACAGCTGAAATTTGATAAATCCATCAACTTGATTATCACTGAAAAATAATTTTTTCTCACGGTGGATATTAGTTATCGTCTTTCATGCTCATGAAAATTTTGTCCATCAATCATTATTTGACCCGGAATATTTTCATCCAATTCCGATGTAATTGTGCTCAATTGGTTCGTTAAAAAATTATCCAGCAAATTACCCGGTAATTTTTTTTGATTAAAAATTATCATCATTTATTTGAAACTGAAATTAGCAATTGCGAATGAACAAATTTTTATTAATTGGAAATTACGGACATTATTGAAAATTCGTTTGAAACAGTTAGCGGAAAATCTACTGGAGTGCATGGAGAAATTGATAAAATTTCGAGTTGAAATTAAAACTTTAGCAACAAAAAAGTGAAACGAAATGAATAAATTTGCATTTCTTTTCAAGTTGAATATCTCGGAAAGTGAGAAAAAAGTGAAAATTTCGTGAATATCTTTATAGTTTTCATTTGTCTTCAGAAGGGAGATTGTCAATGAGACAACGATTTCTCTATCTCTCATGCACTCTCAGATATTTTTGATAAATCTTTGATTTTTCACAAAACTTTTCGAAAAATGGACTCATTTTTGTCATCATTTGAGATTGAAGGTCTCGCAAAGATAAAAATTTTGGAAGAAAAAAACTTTTTTCGTAAAGAAAAAAAAATCAGTTGTATTTCTCAATTTGGTATTTTTCTTTAATTTTCTGATGTTTCTCAAATATTCTGAAGAATCAGTTTATATTCTTTTTTTTTTTTTTATTTAATTATATTCTTCATTTTGGTACAAATTGATTTGGCCCGCCCAATGGGTGAAATTTCGGCATCTTCTTTTTATTACGAAAAAAACTCGACAAAATCGAGATTAATTTTTACATAGGGAAGAGTGGGGCAAAATGGACCCTCATTGTAACATGATTAAGGAATTTTTTTTGGAATGAAGGACTCGACGAAAAAATCTGAAAAAATTTGAGAAAATCCTCCAAGATATGGATATTGTTTGTAATTTTTTTCAGATTTTTTGAAGCAACCGCTGCTTTTTAAAAAAATCTCGAGTCATTTCATCTTTTAGGTCCATTTTGCCCCACTCTCCCCTATTACTAAAGAGAAAATTTAATGAAGCAGAAGAGAGACATTCATAGAGACCTCTTTAACAGTCTTACATTTTAATTAGGGTTCTAAAAGATGCATATATGACATTATGCTTGAGAGTATGCGTAGCATGAAAAATATTAAGATTTCTGAAAAATCCGAAAGAATTGAGATTGAATTGTCTTTTTTTTAAGCTTCCCAGAAAGGAAAAATAAGAAAAAAATCAACTGATTGAATCATTTTCTTTGAAACCTCTCAAAAACTGGAAGAAGTTGTGGAATCTTCATGAGGATCTCTTCTGTAAAGAAAAATGAGAGCTCTCAAAATGATTCTAATCAGAATCTTCCCATCTCTTCTTGATTTCGAGTTATTCTGTAAAATTTGTTGCAAAAATTAGATCAACTCATCTCGATCTTCTTTTGTTTCCACAAAATACGTATCCCGATAAATTATAGAGATAGATGAAAATTTGTAGCAGACTTTTTGTGTCCTGAAATGAGAGCGACAATAAAGCTTTCTATAAAAATTCTTCCATCTCCCTCAGTTTGCCAAATATTTCAAAAAAAATTGACTGAAAAATAGAGTAAAATTTATCTATATATGAAAAATAAATAAATCAATAGCGATAAAATAACCCATGATATCTCGAGAATTACACAGAGAAAAATGTTTTCTTAAGTTAAGAATGTGCAGTCACTTAATTTAAGTGACCTGCCATTCTTAAATTAAGTGACTTTTCTCACTTAAATCAAGTGACTTTTTCTTTCTTAATTTAAGAAAGTAAAACTCACTTAAATTAAGTGACTTTTCTCACTTAAATCAAGTGATTTTTCTCACTTAAATCAAGGGAATTTTTCTTTCTTAATTTAAGAAAGTAAAACTCACTTAAATTAAGTGACTTTTCTCACTTAAATCAAGTGACTTTTTCTTTCTTAATTTAAGAAAGTAAAACTCACTTAAATTAAGTGACTTTTCTCACTTAAATCAAGTGATTTTTCTCACTTAAATCAAGTGAATTTTTCTTTCTTAATTTAAGAAAGTAAAACTCACTTAAATTAAGTGACTTTTCTCACTTAAATCAAGTGACTTTTTCTTTCTTAATTTAAGAAAGTAAAACTCACTTAAATTAAGTGACTTTTCTCACTTAAATCAAGTGATTTTTCTCACTTAAATCAAGTGAATTTTTCTTTCTTAATTTAAGAAAGTAAAACTCACTTAAATTAAGTGACTTTTCTCACTTAAATCAAGTGACTTTTCTTTCTTAATTTAAGTGACCTGCACATTCTTAAATTAAGTGACTGCACATTCTTAAATTAAGAAAACATTTTTCTCTGTTTAATGGAGATTCGAAATAGCCCATGATAGCCATTTTCATCCCTCGTTATCCTCTACAAAAAAGCTTCTCTTCAAAATTCCCCTATCTCAATAATTTCCCGAGATGTTCCCCCAAAACCGCCAAAATGCACCTTTGCCACTCAAAAAAAATTAAATTGCCCCAATATCACCCCAACTATTCAACCCCCCCCCCCCCCCAAGAATTTCATTACACCACTTTCAATTAATTTTCTAGCCTCAAGATTTTCACAAAGCCATCTTACTTAACACCGAAACTCCAAATTAAATTTTATTTACAAATTTCTCTCACTCCTCGTTCTCCATTTGAATTCCCCCCCCCCCCCCCTCCTCAACAATCTCCACAGATTAATTCCCCAAGTATTCATGGGCACATCCTCAAAGGAAAATTCTCCTCTTTCCACGAAAAAAAAAAGGAAAGGACAAAACGTTCCTTCCGGCTGAGTGTTAAATTCCATGAATTTTTATGAGTTTGAGAGAAGGAAAAAATGTTGAATAACATAAATATTAAAACTAAATATTTTTCGTTTTTTTTTTTTCCTTCTTCTCACTCGAAGACAGGTAGAAAAGAAAAGCCGCTGGAATTTTCGGGATTTCCCCCAATTTTAAAGTGGTCAGGTAGACACATTTTCATTTGGGATCCTTTTAAAAGGCACGAACAAGGAGCAAGATGTGCCTGGTCAAAAATACGGAATTACAAATTGTCTGAGGCAAAGCAACAATGTTTCGTATCTATCTATCTTTATCTCTCTCTCTCTCTCTCTCTTTCTCTCTGGATTCTCAAGAAGCGAATGCCGGAGGAAAAGCCGATTAGGATGGACCACCGCAGGAATGCATTGTCTAACCATCAAAGCGCGCGCATTATTTGATTTCCTCACTTTCCATCAAAGGATTATAAATTATTAGCATCAAAATGATCCTCGTGTATTCATGAGAGGAAGAGAGGGAGAGAAAATATTAGCGTAATTTTTAATTAACGTTGCCTGATTGTTGATGCATCAAACAATCATGTGAGGCAAAAAAAAATAAAATAAATAGAGAAAAAATAAAATTTTTATACAGTCCAAAGTTTTATTATTCGCCTCTGTGACTCGTTTAATTATTGCATTAATTTATGTGCATATAAATTGTGTATAGAGTTGCCTATGATTTTTCATTTTTTTTTTCATTGTCCGCTCGGTGCTGCCACATAAGTTCTTTTTTTCTTTGTGAAAAAGGGGGGGAGGGGAAGTATATTTCTCATTAAAAATGGATTCAGAGAGAGTTGATTGTCGTTTTTAATTCTACTAGAGGAGGATATAGTCACTGAGGATGCAGTTGGTACGTACGTTGAATTCTCAACGAGTTGAAAATTGTGAATTAAATTAAAAGGAAACGAATTGCTTTTAATCATTGAGTTTCATGAGTATGATAATCGCATTTGGATTATTTTGATAATATCTTGGAAACTGTTGAGTTTACGGAAATTCGTCAGGGGACTTTTTTTTATACTCTGTGCATTTATTTTTGAAAATTTTCCTTCATATTTTTCTTCGAATGCACTTGTTGACGAGATCTTTGCAATAAAATTTAGTCGTTTTTTTTTGTCAATCAATTTTTTGGGAATATCTTGGAGGAGTAGAGTGCCCAAATATCTTGGGAAATTCCCAATAGGAATATTGCGATATAGGACGAATAGCCCAAGCGATATAGGACGAATTTAACCAGAGCCTAATTGTAGCTCTCGAAATACTCTCTACAACAAAAATTTGGACAAAATTCCCGCAATCGCACTTATTTTTCGGATTATTTTCAAAAAATAATCAGAAAAAAACACATTTTTTCTGTTTATTTCTTCATTATCGAACGAGTAATTAAGAGTGTGCTACGCGCTCCCTCATTAATATCTCTTTTTCTCGAAAACAACTTCCGATCGATCATTTCCGAACATCGATTAATCGATGCGTTATCTCGCATTCAATTCGAGATATCGCATTCCATTCGAAAGTTCCATTTCACCAGTCTTAATTTGAGGAAAATTTTTTGTTTTAATTACATCAATTTCCCATCGATTTTATTTTTAATATCGATTAATCGATGGCATATCTCGCAAGAAATTCAAGCTATTGCATACTCTTCGATACTTCCGCTTCACCTATTTTAGTTTAAGAGGATTGACTTCTAATCGATTAGTTTCAAAATACCGATTAATCGAATTTCTAATCGATCAATAATTCGATTCTGTTTGACCTTTTTTTACTTCGAGAGTATCATCTGTTTTACTGTGAGAAAATTCGAAATTTGGATTAATCGATGCAATATCTCGCATATCATTCGATATTTCCGCTCCATCAATTTCCCCCCAAAATGATTTGCATGAGATTTTTCGAAATAATCGAAAAACTCCATTTCTTTTTCCCAAAAAATGTTTAATTTAAATTATTAGATGAATTATTCTGGAATATCTCAAACCTTGTGAAGGACAGAAATTTTTGTTGGTTTTTTTTAACTGACATTTTTTTTTGCAAAAATCTCATTATAAAAATTTTTCCAATTCCCTCAGACCATGAGATACTTCAAAAGAGCTCATTTCGCAGGGACATGAATTACTCTCCATTTTCAACTTCATTACAAACTCAATTTTTCAAAATTGTCAAAGGTCGATTAAAAAGCATGAGAAATTCCCGCTGGAAAACGCTGTGACACTATCAGTTCTGATAATGAACATAAACGAAAAAAAAAAAAAAACTAAATGACCAAGTAAATTGTTTTTTAAATATCTCAAAAAATATCCCATTACACTATTTTCCGCTTCAAATTTCCCGCTCATCTCAATGGCACTGATAGAATCTCCCGATCCCACGATCTTCATTATCTCGAAAAAAAAAAAAAAACTAAGAATGTCTTTCGCTCTGAAAATTTCATATCTGATCGAATAAAGAAATAACGTAGAAAAAAAAACTTTAACTAGAAGGTTATAATGTTGATCCGGGAGGAGACACGATTGGCCGGGTTTCACCTCACTATCTGATATTATCGCCTGGGGTGGGGGGATAGGGGAGCGAAGGGATTTAATACGCCAGATAGTAATCGTAGAACTCACTTCTCCTATGTGCATTCACTGCAGCCTGACTTCGATCAAGTTTGAGAGACTCGCCTTATAAAATTGAGAGGAGAAATAAATTGAATTCATTTTCATTATTTAGATGAACAATGAGTAGTTTCTTTTATTATTGACATTTGTTCGTATTCTGATTGGTTCAGGAATTTTTTCTTCCATTAGTCTAATATCAAAGATGAAATCATTTTTAGATTGAGTTTGAGAATTAAATTAAGATGATCTTAAGAATATCTCAGAATATTGAGTTCACGGGAAAACTATCAAATATTGATTACAATGCTTAATAAATATTTTTTTTAGAATAATTAAAAATTTTTTTGAATGTACAGAATTTCGTTTATACAAATATATTAATTGTTGGATTAAACGAAATTCAGTAATGTGATATCTGGTAGAATTTTCAAAAATTACTACTATATGAGTATGGTAGTGTGAGTGGTAGTGACGACACCTATAGGTGATAAGCCATGGAAAAGACAATTCGACGAGCGCTGTTGTGAAAATCACACGGCTTAATGTATTTTGCAAAACGATATTAATTTATTAAAATAACTATTTTCTATAACTCGGTTTTATTTCAATTTCATATATATCCAGTTTTTAAAATTCCTGACTCCTTGCAGTAAGTTCAACATTTTTTTGAATAATTCTTAAAAAATATTTAGTGAGGATCATCGGAATCAATATTCGATAGTTTTTACCTCTCCTTTGCTTCCGAATGGAAGCTTTGGAATCGTAATTTTTTTTGAGTTTTATATTTCATCATAATATGACTGCAAATGACCCAAAACGTCAAGAGCCGCCGTTCTTAAAAAATGTCTGTTTCTATGTGTGTGGGTGTGTGTGCGTGATGACCCATTTTCCGCTTTCCTCTGAAGTGGGGCCACCAAGCAATCTGAAAATTTTACTATGGCTCGGCCATGTGTGCCCCAAGCTCTCACAAAAATTTCAGCTAAATCGACCGGATAGTTCTCGAGAAAAATGAAAATGTCGAAATATCGTCTTTTCTACTTCTCTCGATGAAAAATGGAATCACCGAGTCCACTCTCAGCGAGAAGATGCGCGTCCGAAAGCTGCATCTTTGACCCCCGGGGGTGGTGGAAGCTCAGATTTTTAGTTTACACAATATAAAACTTTTGAGAAATCTTTCGTTAAAAATCTTGATTCCACGATAACTTAATAAATAATTGAACTAGAGACCTCAAATTTTGTGAGGTTATACATCTGATAAGCACAAAGGTTGGTATTGAAACTAAGCGGAATCGGTGCGGTAGTTTCTGAGATATTAGCATAGAAACATTCGAAAAAGCAAGCTACCGCCAATGACCCAATAAATGCTACCAAAAGACCACATATCTTTCATAGAAAAATTGTATCCTATCATAAAGCCAAATTTGATTCTTCCTCAGAAGCATTAAGGGTCTGGACTATCATTTACATCAATTATTCTCCTCAATTAATGATAAAAATGATTTAATTCATATTTTTGAAAATATTTTGCCCATGGTCCAATTCATGCCACCATGGCCCGATTTCTGCCGATTTTTTCTCTTGAAATGAAAAAAACCATTTGGAAGCTTTCTGCCAATTGCATTGGTAGAATATAAAATGTACGATGTTTAAATTTCGCATAAGGGCTCCTGCTTGTTTTCAGTATGTGTTATGAAATTTTCTGCAAAAAAGCTCTCTTTGTAGCAACTGCTACATACACACACACATACAAGCAGACAGGAAGCCAAACAATTGAGACGCAAACACGCGTTGTCTCTTTCTTATCTTATTCTTCCACTCTTTCCTATTGTCACGCATATCTTCCTCTAATACGAATTTCATATTCATTTCCGAGGAAGACGTGACACGCGTCACATCACGATCTCACTCTGTACATAGGCTTTTATTTTCTACACCACTTTTTTTACATATTTCTTCCAATAAGAGGCGAAAGGTTCAGAGAAAGATCAGGAAATTTCAAGAGCTACGAGAAAAAATTAAGATGAAAACGTGCATTCTCTCTTAGTTTCCGAGATATTCCATGATAGATGATCCAGAAGAAATGAATCTTAAATTAATGGAATGATCGATGAAGACGCGACTATAAAAAATTGCACTCAATATATTAATTGCATTTGTTAGTGATTGTTAATGATTTCCGGAATACCTGAATCACTACATCTTGACATTTTCCTTTGAATTCACTCGTTTCAGAGATATTCGAAAAATAATCTGTGTTTATTTCTTCTTTTTGATAGTTCAGTGATGGAAAAGTATAGATTTAATATTTAGAGGGCCGGGAAATTCGCAGCTGGAAAGTATAGTCAGATGTGCGTGATTTTAGAACGAAGGGGGGGGGGATTAAAATCGCGTAGGGGGTTGAATTTACACTTAAATATATGAATCTCAGATTATATCGATGCATTTCACGCGGATATAACAAATACTTTAATACAACCTTTATAGTGACGTTGCGGCTCTATAAATGTAAGGGGTAACGAAAGGACTCGTATTGTTTGGATTTTCATAACAATTGTTTGAAGATATTTATTAATTCTCTTTCCTTAATAAAAAAGTGTCATCCATTGACGAAAGACATTGAAGAGTCGATGCTTCTGTTATTTCATCAGAAAAATCATAATTATTGCTGATCAATGGATTTGCATATTTCAATTTTAGAGGGTCTCCCATTAACCATTGAAGAGTAAGAAAAAACTGATTTATTTATCAAATTTGAGTTATAGTTGCAATTATGCACCACATTTACAATGTTTAACATAAAGATAAAGACACTGTGTCAGCTCGGGGCCTTGCACATGTATGTTATGTCATTGGTCTTAGACTCCTCCCCCTTAAAAAATGAGGGAACGCCTTAGAAATAATCCAGAGGACTAGAGAACTGTCTAGTTTTTAGTTAGTTACGTTTGAGCTCCGAAACCGTCAAGTTCAATTATGTTGAAAGTGTCAACCGGTTTAGTCTACAAAATGAGAAGAACGAAGAAAGAAATCACTGAGTGAAATAAGGAAATTTGAACACCATTCTAGAAGTTAGTTATCGAATAAATAATTACAAATATTTTTCAAGTTCAATTGAAATAAAAATATTTAAAATAAATTACAAGCGTAATTTTCCATCAAGTTTCAATCAGAATAACTAGAAGTAATGAATCGACAAAAGAGTTTTATGTTTTTGTAAAATCGCGGAAATAGGTGGAATATAAATGAAATTGTTGTTTATTAAACAATAAACGTGTTTTTCTTTTGACTCCCTTATCCCAGTCGATTGGTCGGAAGACTAGGACTAAAATAGGGAAAATATAGTTGATGGGATTTTGTTTAGTTTGGGATTCATAGAAATACTTCTCTATATCTCGATAAAATGAAGAATCTTGTCATTCGGACATAACATGTATATCGCAGTGGATTTTAGTGTTTTACATTCAGTAACTGGGATAGTGATTGCGGTTATTATAATTGTAGTAGATTTAATAGATTTAATTATATAAATGTAAGTATAATTGTAAAGTCACAGGTAGCTTATCTCGGAAATTATGAGGTTCAAGACAATTTGTTATTCAAATTTTTTGTAGCTTATGGAATTTCCTACAAAAAACGTTTCTTGACCGATTCTCCTAAATTTAATCGCTTCAGAGAGATATTCGGAGAGAATTACAAGAACAATTCTTGTTTCATCACTTCAACATTAAATTCTCGTTCTATTACTATGATTCAGGAAATATCGCAGGAAATATTGGATTTACGAAAATTTATCTTAGTATTTTTTTTTTCAAATAATGAAATTCTTGATAAAAAGGTCCCTTAATATTTCTCTCTAAATTCACTGATTTCAGATAAATTTGCAGAATAATGTGCGAACAATCCTCAAAATTCTGCGATAAATTGGTGAAGAATGAATTGAAAATCACTTACATTTTGAAAATAACAAGAATTTTAAAAAATTCGTTATGATACCTTTTTTTTGGCTTACAAAATTATTCACAAACAAAGTTACTCACCGAATTCTCACAAATTTCCTCGTTCCAAAGACATTCCCAAAGAAAATCAAAAGAAGAATTTGTCTTGTCTCACTACTTTCGTACAAAATTACCTCATTCAGCAAAAATCCCAGAAACTATTAGACTCCCGGAAATTTACCCCTTTTTTCTTCTTGATCTACAAAATTCTCAGCCGAAAAAAGAGTTCTATCACCTTTTTCTCCAGCAAAAAAGCTCCAATTAAAAATTAAAAACTCTCCCCAAAACTTTTCATTGTATCCTCATTTTTCCAGCTGCCAACCAAACCCTATATAATTTTATAATATCTACCAAATGAGACAAGCTAAAAGAAAATGTCGTTGAAACAATTTATCCGCAACTCACGAAGTCGTAAAAGCCCCAGTGCCGCGGCATTGAAAACAACATGGGATTTTACGGACTTGGCTGAGTCACGATCTTTCCTGTCCTAAACTCTGTAATTTTTGCACGTGTGTATGTGGGTGTGTGTGTGTAGAGGGATAGAAAACACCGGAGTGAGGATCACGGGAGGACCTTGATTTGGGTCTCGAATAGGTCGCGTCCATGTAGGTGCAAATGTGTGTGCGCCAGAGAGGAAGAGGGGCGAAAGGGGGGGGGGGGGGGTCGAGGAGTGGGGGTATCGTGTCCCCAATGCGGAGTTTGCAGAGACTTTGTACTTCTCCAAATTCTCATTCTCTCTCTCTCTCTCTTGCGACAATACATTTTCGGGATTTCGTGATGAATATATGGATGTTGAGAATCCGAAGGATACATCTTGGTTATTCTGTACACGGTTTATACAATACACAAACACACACACATACAGTAGTGGTACAGGCTAACTTCTCCGTAAAATAGTTGGTTTATAACGCGGGATTTATTAATCTATTTGGTTCAAGGTTTTTGTTTGAAGAGACGTGAAAAAAATTGGGGAATTGAATTCACTCGGGTTTCTTTCGAAGAAGGAGAAAAGAGTTTCACGGCCAGGCGCTTTTTTATTTCTTTCGTTGGCTTGAAGCCACTGAGGACGTTTTTTTCGTGTCCTTGTTTTTTTTTGGGAGGTACTTTTCGTCTCTGGTATCGCTCACTCAATTCGTATCACGTACTTCGTGTTCCTCGTAATTCAAATCCCTTAACGGCTAGCTGTAATATCTGATTTATTGGAGTAATGATAATAATCTGGGGAACAATCGATGATGATACCCTCAGCCTCTTTATCACACTATGGGAATGGTGAAAGTGTTGGAGGATTGTTCAGAGGGGGGGGGGGGGGGGGGGAAATTGATATTTCAGGGATAATGAGGGTTGGGGATTTTGGAAATTTGAGTGATGCTGGAGGGCAGAATGTTTTCACTGGACCAATGGGCTCTGAGATAAGATGAAAAATTGAAATAATCTGGGAGTGAGGGGAAAAATGATGAAAAAGTGATGAAATTAGATAGATTGTGTTTATGATATCAGGAAAAATGGAATTGATACTTTTTTTTGGGAATGTGGAAAGCTTTTAAGGAGGATCAATACCTGAGGTGAAGACGATATGACTTTGATGGAAGAATCATCGTTTGGAAAAACGGCTGTTATAGTCACTCCAATAAACAGTGCAAGAGACAATACTCAAGGTTTATGAAGACAATTAACTTCAAATCACTTGTCATCTTTATAACCTCTTTCTCTCGTGATAATTGATACCAGAATGGTTGATGACTTGTATTTATTTTGTCTTCCTACCCTTACGGGTTCAAGGGGCGTCCTTTTTTTTTTACAGTTTTTAAACTATTTTCTGCGCATTTTTCTGCACTTTCCCTCTTCGTTTCTGGTTAATTATTTTTATTTGATTATAATTATTATTAAATACGGAGAGAAAATTAAAGTTGCAGCTGAAAGTTTATGCAGGAATAATTTTCTTGCAATATTTACATGAAGGTAAAATTTGTATTATTCATTCATAGTGAGATAGCTTTGTTAAAGATAAAATTAATTACAGAAAATAAGAAAAATATCCTGAGGAGGTCCGCACATTGCAGACGAAACGTCATTGCTATTTCTTAAAATGAAATTTGAGTTGATTATTTTTTGTAGGAGTGATTATAACCGCCGTTTTTCCAAACAATGATAAATTTTGATGGTTAGAGATAAAATATGGAAAATTCGAGAAATTCCTGAAAATTCTTAAATAAATTCTAGAGTAAAATGCAACTTTTTAAGCAAATGAATTCTGTCAATTTTGTGCAATTAATTGAAAAAGCTCATTCTTCAATGTGTGCTTCTCATGTTAACCACTCAAATCTTCAAAACAATATAATTGGGAATAATAAATAATGTTTGTGTTACTTATTCAACATAAATCCATGTATCAAATTTGATTGAATTCGATTCTGCCGTTCGTTACTGATTAAAATGGAAATGAAAAGAAAAAGTAACTATCGCAGTCTCACACATGCAATAATTGAGATTATTTCACTCGCACACTTGACTTGTGCTTTATCCTTGTACTCTACTGCCCCTTTTCATCATCCCCCTCTCGTGGAGGCATCGATACTTCTCACCAGAAAAAAAATTAATAAATAAAATTATTTATGATTTAATTATGTGAAAATCCTCAAATTCTTTGAGGATATAGAGTAATCCTGAGTACAAATTTAACTGCGGACTTCATAATCATTAGGAAAATCCTTCTGTTTGAATAAGTAAATCTTCCCTTTATTATTTTTCATTGAATTGTGTTGAGAATTACTCTGTTTTCTCGAAGAATTTCAGGATTTTCACATAATTAAATTACATCACTTTATTCATGAATTTTATCTTAATTCGTTGAAAGCTTCCTGGATCCCCTAAAACTTTTCTGGATTTTTTAAAATGATATAAACATAATTTATTCTATATTTTTAAAAAATAAATTCAGTTCTTTGCTATAGGGACGAGATAACATAAGTCAATTCAATGTTTTTCTTTCAAAACGTTTTTAAGAATATTTCGGAAATTAAGTGAGATAGCGCGATTTTTCAGCTGAATTTTTTTTTGTACAGAATTTTATGAGCTATAGAAACGATTTGACTGAAATCGCCTCATCTCGCTCAGTCTCCGAGATATTCTAAAAAAAAAAAACTATTTGCATGAAAAAATCGACTCATTCTGTTTTACCTCTTCACTCCTGAATTTTCCATAACTTTTTCTCAACTCGACTGCGATTCGCAAATGTATTGAGGCAATTTCTTGCTCTTTCCAATCGCTTCAACCAATTTCCCCCGGTCCCATCAACTCCATTGACTGCCAAAACAAAAATTTTCTTTCAGCAAAGTGCCAGTAACTGAAAGAGTCGACTGAGGTTGCGTCCTTTCACGATTTCAAGTCGCAACTTTTAACAAACTCCCATTATTTTCCACATTTCTGTCTCTCTCTCTCTCTTTCTCACACAACTTGCCTCAAAACAATTTAAAACATCTGCGCATTCACTGATACGCAAGTTTAATTAAAAGTATTCCATTTGGTTGGTAATTATTCAGTGAAAAAAGTACACAAAACGTTGGAAATAAAAATGAATTTTCGTTAACACTGTATCGCACACAAATTGGCCTCGTCGTTACATTGTACTATCAGTCAGGCGTAAGTATTAAAAGTTTCAACATTAAGAGCCATTCAATCGAAATATTATATCCCATGAGTTTTGAAATAAAAAAATAATAATAATAAAGAAAAATGAAATTACCGCTCAGTTGATCGTGTAATTCCCTCATTTTTGAAATTGCATACAATCAGCTTTGAAAATTGTGTCAGGTGTGCAATGTTACAGGTGAATACGTGTTTTATCGATCCAATGAATGACTCACTCAGTCTATCAGTTTCATTCAAAACAGAAAAATAAATAAAATTCAGTTTTTATCATTTGTTCAAATATTTGAGTAGTGGAAGGGGAAGCTAGAAATGAGTTTATTCTATTTTTCAGCGTTTTTTTTTAATTATCTTGGAATTTAAGAGAGATAGTAATTTTTTTTTCCTTTAGTGTAGCTCTGATTTTTTTTCTCAAAAATGTAATCCTCACCACAATTTCCTTATCTCTTACAGATTCTGAGATAACTTAAAAAAGTGGAAGTAATTAATGCAACAGTGATTTGATAAAATCAGATAAACCAAAAAGTTCGTTATGAATTTTTTCATAAAAATCTTTAAAATGAGTCTATTTGGAAAGAATGCGAGGAGACCTCTTTTGTAGACCATTTTGCGGACTACAAAAAAGATCTGATGAGCTCCCATGAATCTGAAATTCAAAAAAAAATGATGTTATTCTAAAGTGTTAAAATAAAATAAAATAATTTTTTTCCAAATTTATTTTTGCAAATATCTTTGAAGGGTAGTGAGCTTAGGAGGATTCGTCAGGAGACCTTTTTTGTAGAAAATTTAATGAGGCACAAAAAAGGTTCAATGACAATCTTTCCTGCACCTCAAAATTTGTGAGACTTTTTTAAATTCTTTTAATATCATTTATTAAATAAAGCCAGAGTACAGTTAAAAGATACAATATCCACAATAAACAACGGATTTTCAAGAGGAATGAATTAAAAAAAAAAGTCGTTTCACGACATGCTTTGTTAAAACTATCGAGTTGTTATCTGTATTGATTTTTGATCGTCGCTTGCATCCGTTCATGATCGACCGTATGCCTGCTTTTTTGCGTCATTAAACAAATAAATTTATTAATAAATTAATTTTTATTGATAAATTTTTAAGAGAATCAAATTCCGGAAAAAATATGTAATGCGCAAGCAGGATTTGAACTCACGACCCTCTGATTACATGTCAGGTTAATACATATACTAATTAACTAGAGAGTATGTTCCGAAATGGGAAAGCTTTCTGAAAAACCATCTCATCACTTGAAAATCCATTTCGTCACTTATAATTTCTGAGACATTCTCAAAATAACATACAGAACATTTTTTAGGTTAGTTCTTTTTCCTCCGTATCAAATTTCACTGTTACAAGTTTTGCCGGAAAACTCTTGAGATATTTGGGATGTCAAAATTGCCGTGATGACCATTTTCGTTGAGAAAAATGAGACCAACCGAAAATGATCTTATAAAGAACTAAAGCAGTTCTTGTAAAGCAGCTGCCCGGAAAGTAGAAGGTTGTGAGCTTCGATACCCACCCGAGATCGAATCCGTGAACCTCCAATTTTTGTTGGAAACTTGCGCATTTCAATCAATTCAATTGATTCAATTCTTTACTTCAATTGATTCATTCTATAATTTAGTTTCCATTTTTACGCGATAATATGATATTTCAACTACTATACCCTGAATAGGTTACACAGAGAAAAATTTTTTCTTAATTTAAGAATGTGCAGTCACTTAATTTAAGTGACCTGCCATTCTTAAATTAAGTGACTTTTCTCACTTAAATCAAGTAACTATTTCTTTCTTAATTTAAGAAAGTAAAAGTCACTTAAATTAAGTGACCTTTCTCACTTAAATCAAGTGAGTTTTCTCACTTAAATCAAGTACCTTTTCTTTCTTAAATTAAGTGACTGCACATTCTTAAATTAAGAAAACATTTTTCTCTGTGTAGAATTTTAAATACTCTAGTACTTTGGGCCTTTCCTCTATTTAAGTTCAGATGAAAATTCTCATGAATAAACTCCTATATATGACCGAAATCGCGGTTAGAATAATGCCCCGAAAATAATAATAATAAATACATGGTCGATCAAATCAAATGCTGTTCATATTGAGAATATTGACCAAAATCATTACAAATTTGCGTGGACTTGGCTTCTTCACCTTTTCGCCACTGCTGACGAGAGGATAAAAATGCAGTAAGAACAATAATAAACAGTAGTGAAAGCAGCCTATGATGATAGCAACAGAGTGTATTATATACACACATGAAAATAATCGAAAAATGTGTGTGAATGTGTTGCTACGTTACCACTGAAATCCAAACAAATTTTATCGATCAAGTTAGTCTATGGAACACACTCTTGCCCCGGCTGTTTTACTACAGTAGTAAATGTATATCACGTGATGTTTCTAGTAACTTTTCATCATTGATCAAACTACGAGTGCAATGTACTCAGGCTTACATCACACTGGCTCAATGATTCAGTAGTGAATCGGTTTAACATTTTTTTTTATCGCATTGAGCTGAAACTGGTGAAATGGAACTATCAAATGGAAAGCGCTCTCTGGAATTGAATGCGAGATATCGAATCGATCAATCGAAATTTTGAATGCCCTTGAAATAAATTAGATGATCCCTTCAAAGTAAAACAGGTAGAACGGAATCGAATTATCGATCGATTCGAAATTCGATTAATCGAATTTTAAGATCGATTAATCGAAACTTGATAATTGATTGATTGGAAGTTAATTCCTTTAAAATAGAACGGGTGAAACAGAAATATTGAATAGAGAATGCGATATCTCGAATTAAATGCGAGATATCGCTTCGATTAATCGATAATTCAAAATTGATCGATTGTCTCCCCGAACTGAAACAGATGAAACGGAACTATCGTATTACACTCGAGTGGAATGCGATATCTCGAATTTGATGCGAGATACTACATCGTCGATTCTCAATAATTGATGTTTTTTGAGAGAAAAATCAATCCTCGAGTAGAATCGGAATCAATTTTACCAACTCTAGTTTAAACTTTCAAGGTCATGCTTGTAATAGTCATGCTAGTAGGAAAGAATCCTCTTGGTGTAAGAAAAAATTTAAAAAAAAAAGGACATAGTGGATTTATCTCGAATTGAACCATAATCGAACTCGAATTAACAACAGCGAATCTTGGTAAACATTTCGAAAACGAATTTTCTTGAAATAATTCGCAAGAAGAAAAAAGTAAATGAAAGTAAAATTGTTTCCGGGGAAAAAAAAAATTTTCCTTTATTATACATTAAATGTACACATTTATATGATAAATATCATCTCAACAATTGAAAAATAGTTTTACCAATTTTTTTTTAAACACACGGAATGAGAGAAAGACATTATCATCTCCCAAATAACAAAAATTGATAACGAAGATTAAAGAATAATTTTTTCAATAACGAAAAACAAAAAGACATATGTTGATATCAACGACGTTGCCCAAGGCGAAGGCGGAGCTAATAGTGTAGATTTCATAAGTATATATTTCATGAATGGTCTTGTATTTAGACTAGTTATTATTTCCCCTCCAGTTCTCTCTTCGCTTGTCACCAAGAGGGAAGTACAAGAAAATTAGCAAAAAAATTTCTCTTGTGAATTCTTTTGCGAATATCTTTGTAAACGAGTGTATTTAAATGAAATGATCGGAGAACATTTTTTATGGATCATAAAATTCTTTACAAAAAAATTTTTTGCATAAATTCTCGTGAAGCTAATAATTCTTGGGATATTCAAGAAATTATCGACATTCTGGAACGCAATTCTTCGCCAAAATTTTCGTTTGTTCCATTCTCATCGTTAAATCATTAATACGTGCGTGCCTATTCCTTCCACTTCCCCCGGTACTCCTTCCCTCTCTCTTTCTCTCGCATACTCCAATTCATCTCGTGACAGGTAACATGTGAAAATATATAGATATATGTAATGCAAAACTATCATCCGCGAATATATGCGAAACATGCGGATCGACGCATTCATCGGCATGGTAACTTCGTGTTAAACCGGAATTCCGTGGTTGTCACAATTTTTATTTTTATTTCTATACCATTTAAAATTTTCATTCGTATTTTTGTTGCAAAACAAACTGACACACATTTTTTTTTTCCACAGTTATTTTTGCCGCTGTAGTATGGTTTTTGTAAAAAGTTTCTTGTGTCCTGTGTAAATGTTTTTTTGAGGATTATTTGAAGGTTTTTCGAAATTTCCATAGTTCCAGTGAAAAGTGCGGGGGAATTTGAGGTGGAAAATGGTATCAAACAATTCTCGCACTTGAGATAGAATTTGAATTTGATGGTAAGAGTGTGCCTCGACATCTTGCGGAAGGTAGGTCAAACGTTAGATCAATTGATTGTAGGGCGCATGTGCCCAATTATTGATCGCTAGGCCCGTCGGCGAGGTCAGGGAGCAACAAGTGACGCGAAGCCACTCGTTGTTTGTACGGCATATTGTGAATGCGTAAGCCGCCATTTTGCGTTTAAGAAACTTCCACTCAACTTTATAAATTTTCACATTTAACTTGGATCAATAAATAACTTTCATATCTTAATTAAGATCAATTTGTTATCGATCAATTATTATTATTCTCTATTTATTTGGATCAAGTGTTATTTCTATTGTTTCCATTTTCGTGGATCAACGGGCACGAGACACTGTAAGTAAAACTGCAATCATCGCTTTCCTCTTGATTCTGCAATTTCTCTTCTATTGGGTCACCCAAATCGAACCTAATTTCCTCTTCAAATTGTTCTTGATCTTTTCTTTTCGATCGACGCTCTTTGGACAAGATCTTATGGTTTATTGGTTTTCCCATAAAACCAATTGGCGCTCAACAATTTAATTATTTTTATTAACTTTTGCCAATAGAGCCCGAGCAGCCACTGACCCCGGCCGCGCTCGGTGAAGGTTTCTTTACTTTATTTTGATCCAGTATTTATTATTAAAATAATTAAAATGAAACTTATTCAATTTTTTAGAAATTTCCAATAGATAAAAAGAAACCTGTCTCATTTGGCGCCCAACGTGGGGCAAGTTTGGGAATTTTGAAAATTAAGATAAAAGAGAGAATTTTAAAATCAATATAATTAAAATAAAATTGAGAAAATTATTTCGAATGTAATTGTCCAACGTTCGTCGGTCAAATCTTCTTAGCAACGGCCTTAGCAACGGCACTTAAGCCTGTGCTAGCCGCTGAACGTAAACACATTGATTGTACAGTCACAAACAAAACTTTTGATCAAAATATTCTGTACAATTGAATCAAAAATTAAAATTAAATCAAAGCGAATTTAAATTGAAATAAATTGGAAAATTATTGGATATAATTAATTAAATAAAGAAAGTTATAAATTCAAATTAATTAATTGAAATTAAATTTTTACAATTATTAAATCTACTGAAGACCTAATTTAAAGCCAAACAGTTAGATAATTTGAAATTTGAGAAAGCATAAAATTAATTCAATTGATTTATTTTGAATATTGTTTCATCAATAAATCAAAAATAATACGTTTAAGTGGAAACAAATTATTATTAGTTACAAACAACGAGTCTATGTGTTACTTTTCTGTCTTCTTTTCTATTAATGCTTTTCTTGTATTCTAAATTAATTATTCAATTGATCATTGATTTATTGTGATAATTACTGTTAATTTATATCATTGGTCCTATTTTATGGAATAATTATTTTGAAGTATTATTGAAATTAATTGTTGATCAGATCAATCGATATTGCTCTTGGTTTGATCGATTAAAATTGATGAATTAAAATACTTATTAAAATATTAATTGAATTTGGGATATTATTTAAGATCAAGTGATTGGAATATTGCTTCTGACACTTGACCCACTAGTTGAATGATTGATTGATCTAGTCAATGAATATTACGTTAATTAATGGTGCTGAAAACTGAATTGAATTAGTTTTCAAATTAAGTGAAGTGAAATTAATTCACAGTCAATTATTGTCATTGTCTGAATTATTTATTATTTATTTATTATTTTGTTTATTTGTCGGAATCATTTCGGTATTCGTGTAAATTACTATATTAATTTCTGTTATTGTGAAAGGTCAAATATTGTGGGTAATCGGGGAATAAACCGAAGCCTTCGCGTTTAAATAAATTATTAAACTTAATAAAATTGCAACATAGTTGAAGAATTAGATCGAATTACAAATTGATATTGGACTAAAAACTGAAATTGTCGCGAAAGCTTTGGCAAAAAGATAAAATGAATTTGTTAAGATCGCCAGTAAATACAGCCTTATCAGGCAACGGTAGCCAGCGAAATACCCAGAGAGAGGCTACAGCAAATGATCGAAGTCTTGAAGACCCTCTGCTCGATTCAAACCAATCGGTAGGACGAGGTCGTGGTAGAAATGGTAGATCGAGCCAATCACCCTTACGGGCTATTAGAACTCCCACATTTGAACAATTAGAGATGACAACGCGGAGGATCGATTCGCTCGAAGATACGTTACGCGAAATGCAGGACAGTCTTCGTGAAATTATTGGTCGTATGGCTGATCCTGTCCCAGTTAACCAAATAAATCCAACGAATACTCAGTCAAGTAATCCTGGTCTACCGTCACGAAGAACCGAAGCGAGAGACGGGACGGATAGCTCTTCCGAGAGTGAATATAACGGTGACTTTAGCGATGCCGATGAATCAATCAATATTATTAATCGCCATCGTCAACAAACCGGACAAACAAACAAAAAATCACCAAGTCAAGGAGCTGATGCTCAGCCTCCCGGTAGTTTTGTTCGTTATAACTCAGGTCAAAGCTCACAACCACCTGGTCAATCCGAGCCTGATAATCGACACGCTCAATTCGATCAAAATCAAAATAATCCTGGCGGCGTGCCACTTAACCGACCTTCAGTCAACCCTAGTATGAATACAGGGGAACCGACGCGACAAAACCGAAATCCAAATCCAGACTTACTGAGACCAAACGCGAACGTTAATATTCCGTGTCTAATTAAAGTGCTTTTGGGCCAACAGTTACCCAATGGTCAACTTGAAATGAATGAAGTGTTCTTAACCGTTCATCAATATAACGAGATGAAGAGAACGGGAGAAAACGCGTTTAATCGAACAGGACCTTCAACGGATTATGATCGAACGCGAAGAAGCATGAGTCGTGGATCAGCTTGTCCGTTACAACGAGAAAATGTACGATCATCCTCTCGATACTCGACCGGTAGGGAAAGAGATACGCTAAGACGACGAGGAAACTTGTCGTGGAGATCAAGTGATTCCGAAGATGATGAAGATCGTGCCCGTTCAGTGAGTCAAGGTCGAGCAGGTGTACAAAGGAACACCCCAGTAAATTACACGGTCAATAACCACCTTCCAACTCGATTAAAAATTGGTCAAGTAGTTAACTCATGGAACATTTCGTTCCCGCGAACTGAAAAAGATCCGGAGCAGTTTTTGTTGATTTTGAAAGATTTGCTAATGTCGAGCGGTATTAATAAAGACCTATTTGTACCATATTTATCCAAGATCTTTGAGGGCCCATATAGGTCATGGTATTTAGTTAACAAACAGTCTTGGCAAACGTGGAAACAATTCACTCGGGCTTTTCGTTATGAATGGGGGGTGCGAAAATCGGATTATCAGTTGCTCCAAGAGATTAACGAATTACAGGTCGAGAAAAACGAGAAATTAGCTGAATTCGCGTGTCGAGTACGAGTCGTGTTCGAAAGAATGTTGATACCGCCGGAATTTGAAGACCAATTAAAATTAATATTGAATAAATTCAATCCTCGATTAATTCCAGAGATTTTGAATCTTCATATGTATGATTATACCGATTTCTTACATTATGCAAATGAAAGAGGTTACACGAAACCCAATGCCATCAATTTCCAAAAGTCGAGACCAAATGTTACATTTGGAACGACTAAAACGGTCAAATATCATTGTATTCAAGAAGAATCGGGTGAAGCAAGTAATTTCGATGATGAAAATCAACAATCAGAAGTAGAACTAGCGGAAGAAGACCATGACGAGTCGGTCGTTGATTTGAAAGCCGTGCAAAACGTGAATCCAAATTATGAACAAAAAAATAATAAACATTCAAAGCCATTGGTTAAACAACGGCTAGAGCAAAACCTAGATCGATTCCGAAGCACGGTAAATGCTACGAAAGTAGATAAACAGCCTAAGACTGTAAAAGCTGGTCAAAGTCATAATTATGATCAAAGTAAGATGTTCTGTTATAATTGTGGTCAAATGGGACACGCTACGCGCTATTGCTCAAACGACCGACAAATCGTTTGCGTGTCATGCCGAAAGGTAGGACACTTGAACAAAACTTGCCCAACAAAGTCGGGAAACGCGTAGAGCCTTCAACTACTCAGCCTCAGAGTGTTGAACTAAAGGGCAACGATGAGGGAAAGGTACTAAGTGACGAAATTCCAAGCTCAAGTAAAGAGGAACAAAAGTTTAATGTAGATCAAATGAAAAATTTGGATAAACCAACAAACTTGGAGTCTCGTCACGAAAATGAACTAATACCGAATTTTAAACTTGATCTTATTGCTGAACAATCGGAAGAATCAGGAATTTCCGATAATGATGACATACAAATGATCAATACGATAAACGTTTTGAAAATGGCACCGGTTATGTTATTTACCTCAGCGGATGATCAAGCTAAAATTAACACAGACGAAACACACAAATCAATCGACATTAAGATATTAAAACCGTGGCGTCCATTATATGTCTTGTCGTACGTGGCTCGCGAATCCATAGAACGGCAGGAGCCCTTCCGAAGTATACAGGAGTTGGTTAAGGCGACTCCACTTATGGCAAAGATTGTAACGCGTGACAAGCAAATTCTTGCAAAAATTGAGAATAGACAAAATTTCATTTTTGACCCTGGTGGCCAGTGATTGGTAATACGGGAAGGGTCGATACAATTTAGCAAAATGTAGACTTAAGAAATACTCTGCACAAAAGCTTGCCAAGGCTAACGCGAACCGTACAGTTTCGGTTGAGGTCAATTTGGGTGCTGAAGTTTATTATCCAAATAGAAATTGAGTAATAAGGCTGAAGGGTATTCCTCGAAATTCGCTCATAAATATGTAGGTCCAGCTTTCGTTAAGAGAAAATAGGACCAATGATCGTAGAGTAAGTGAATAAGTCCGATAAAATTGTCGGGGAATATCATGTAACTCACTTAAAGATACCAAGAAGAAGTCTACGATTTATAGGTCAACAGGATGGATCCATCGACCAGCCAGCCCACGAAGGAAGAGCTGGAAGCCAAGCTCAAGATATTGATAGAGGAGAAGCTCCAGCTGACCGAGAAGGTCCAACAGTTGGAGACCACGATCAAACTTCAAGGTAGCCAATTGAGCACTAATGTCGGTTTGGCTGACACTCCACCAAATGACCAACGCACTGATGACTTGGAATCAAGTTCCAGCAGCGAAAGAAGTCTCATTGATTTATTTACAAAGCCGATTGAAGAGCTTGTGAGCACGAATGAACATCAACCGTGCCAAGCAGCTTTGGATCTAGTTAAAAGGATCCAGGAAACAGAGCCACCAAGGCTTTAAATAAAACCAATCCAAGTCATGACACCGACATAACTCGAAGTGGAAAACCTCAAGCGTAAACGCATTCCTGAGGCAAATCATCCATTGGTCAAAGATCCAGATACTGGTGAGGAACAAACATCGATCACCTTGCCGGACGCCAAGCTAGCACCATCACATAAGATAGTACCTTTCGAAGCGCCAGTACTCCCTTCCTGGGAATCAGCACTTATATCGCTCAAGATTCTGCCATGCTTGTGGAGCGGAGAACATGGACAAGGTTGACTGTTTCTATCCTCACGGGATCGAACATGAGCTTGCACTAGGAAAGTGCACTGGCTGTGCTCGAGATTTGATCCTCTACTGCCCAGAGTGCCCAGATCGTAATATTCGTTGGGGAGGTTACCCTGATTATCTGCGCTTAAACTACGTGACATGGCCAACCTGGATGATACCAGAAGATCATCAATACCTGGTGGGAGAAGGTGAAGAACTGCTCAGAAGAAAATCCAAGAAGCGTTTTGACAATCCCCGTGATAGACCAAATCAAGTTCGAGAGTTTCTCATCAGAGAAAATGCGTTGATCAAAGAGTTACCCAAAATGAAGGGGTGAAAAATCTGGTCAAGAAACTATCAGAGGAAAAAGACGTCAAGCCGTACAGGTCTTGGAATCCCCGACAGTTAAGGGATCACTTTCCGAGGGTTTTGAGCTTAGGCCAGAACTTAATGAGGGTCAAGAGGTTAAGATCGTGGTTCCAACCAAATATAAGAACATCCAGGCATCACCATCATCATAGCCGCACTTGACTGACCATAAGCCATCAATATTATTAGTTAATTAAGAAAACACTGTACCAATATTAAAATAAAACAAAGTTCAATTTCTAAATTACGTCTCGAGACTTTGCAGAGTCAACTTGGGTCATTGGTCAATGACTGGGGATGGTTGTGATTGTTGTTTTACAGGTCCGGAGATCCAGATAAGCTTCCCCAAGAAGTCAAGGTCTGAAGGGGGAGGATTGAGATAGAATTTGAATTTGATGGTAAGAGTGTGCCTCGACATCTTGCGGAAGGTAGGTCAAACGTTAGATCAATTGATTGTAGGGCGCATGTGCCCAATTATTGATCGCTAGGCCCGTCGGCGAGGTCAGGGAGCAACAAGTGACGCGAAGCCACTCGTTGTTTGTACGGCATATTGTGAATGCGTAAGCCGCCATTTTGCGTTTAAGAAACTTCCACTCAACTTTATAAATTTTCACATTTAACTTGGATCAATAAATAACTTTCATATCTTAATTAAGATCAATTTGTTATCGATCAATTATTATTATTCTCTATTTATTTGGATCAAGTGTTATTTCTATTGTTTCCATTTTCGTGGATCAACGGGCACGAGACACTGTAAGTAAAACTGCAATCATCGCTTTCCTCTTGATTCTGCAATTTCTCTTCTATTGGGTCACCCAAATCGAACCTAATTTCCTCTTCAAATTGTTCTTGATCTTTTCTTTTCGATCGACGCTCTTTGGACAAGATCTTATGGTTTATTGGTTTTCCCATAAAACCAATTGGCGCTCAACAATTTAATTATTTTTATTAACTTTTGCCAATAGAGCCCGAGCAGCCACTGACCCCGGCCGCGCTCGGTGAAGGTTTCTTTACTTTATTTTGATCCAGTATTTATTATTAAAATAATTAAAATGAAACTTATTCAATTTTTTAGAAATTTCCAATAGATAAAAAGAAACCTGTCTCACACTATTATCCCTTTTTACTGGTTCGAATTGGATGAAAAAAGAGTTGCGATTATTCTTGAAATCCATCAACTTCATCACCACCGAAACCAATTATTTTCTCAATTTCTCAATTTTTCCACTAATCCTAATTTCTCTTTTTTTCGTTAAATGGAAAGTAATGACGGGCACTTTGTTCGGGCAAGAAAAAAAATAAAAAAAATAAAAAGTGCGTGACCCATACATTTACCCTTGTATTTGTACATATATACAATCCGGACATTATGTATTACCCCATTCCAAGGTTCAACCGTCCATAGATCCGTGCATTGTGTGTGATGCTCATCCCCCCACCCCTTGCCGCCCCCTCACTCAGAGTTAATCGACGCATTCGTACTGGCCATTTTGCCGTGTACACATGTGTCAGGAGAATAATCGGTTAGTGCCGAATGAAAGAAAAAAAAAGAAAAAAAAATCCTACAAAATGAGTGAGATTTTTTTTTCTCACTTTTTATACTGATTCCCATGGAGTGAATAAAATAGAAATAAAATGGTAGAAAAAGAAAAAATAAACATGAAGCAATTCACCTCATCGATGTGTGAATGAAAGCGCACGATGCATGCACGTATTGTATACGTAAAATGCGGAAAAAGGCGAGCTCGCAAGAGCCACGACCCCCTTTACCAAATGAGCCTTAACGCCAACTACTGACAACACGGTTATTATCATGAGACTTGTTGTTCTGTATTTTTTATTTATTTTCTTTCCTCTCGCTCTCTCACCTCGTTGTCTTTTTATTTATCTTTTTTAATCCACTAGCCTCGCGCTTTATTTTTCCCACACAACGGGGAGGCGTGCTGTGTATATAAACCTGGTGAGATTCTTTTTTTTTTTTCACTAGGGCCTATTCTTCCATACACCGTGTGACTCGCTGGATTAATCTCTTACCCTATGTCGCATGCGAATGAATTTTTACAGTTAAGATTTTTCTAATTTTTTTCTTGCCCTAGTGTTTTCACTACTGATGACAAGTCAAAGGGATTAGTCATGCGGGGCTCCTTTTGTTTGCCGAAAATGAGGGAAAAAAAGGAGACGATAACAACGAAAACATGAAAAATGTACAAGCTTTTGGGATTCAAACGCACGTGATTTGCAACCGAGTGAGTTTCAGCTGAGTGAGAAAATTAGAGGGGCTCAATTTTGATTGCTTCTTGATGTGCGAGAGATCGGCAATTCCCGTGTTATAATTAATTGAGTATTTTATTGGAATTGCAATCAAATTCTCACTTCAAAAGTCATTTTGACGATCAACTAACCATTTTCTTTCCCAAAGTGAATAGGATGTAAGTGCCTAAAAACACTCTCCCATAAGAAAAGGGCATATGTCCGAAATGCAATCTTAAAATATTTTTCAGGACATATCTAGAAATGTGAAAAGGTAACGATATCAGTAATTTTACGGTTTCAATACCGTAATTTACCGAACGTCAGTAAATAACAATAATTGTAAAAACACTGATTTTCAAAGTAAATTACCGTAATTATCATTTTTAGAGACATAACGGTAAATTTACATCTATATAGATGAATTACGGAATTAATTTTTTAAATCAATTCGCAGCCTTTCTGATCATCATTTGTCTTACTTTTTTTTATAGTCAGTGACAGCCAATGAAAAATTATAAAATTGTTGTTATTATCATTAATGTTCCTAACATATTATTCTATATATTTATGTATGAAAATATGATTATCCTGAGGAGGCAAAAATGAATAAATCGGGTAACTGTTCTCATTGAATGATTAACAAAATTAAATAATTGTCTTTTTAAAAAATTTAATTAAAAAAAAAACCATTTCAATACTAACTCTCATATAATTGACTACTTGAAAAGTAATTCTTTGAGTATGGAAATTTTTTTTTGAATCATCTATATAGATGGAAATTACAGTAAATTACGGTATCGTTACATCATAAAATTTTGACGGTAATTTTACATCAAAACCAGTAGTTTTTTCCAATTACGTCACAATACGGTAATATTACGGTATTTTTTACCGTAATTTTACTGCAACAAGAATTACTGGTAATTTTACATTTCTAGACATATCTAACAAAAATAAGTCCCCAAAATTCAATGATCAAAAGGGTGGATACTCTGCATTTACGCCCTCCTATTATTAGTAATCGGTTTCAATATTTTTGCATTATTAAAACATGTATAATAAACAAAAAGGCTCATCTCGAGTCTATCGATTTCATACCGATTACAAATTGAAGGATTATCAAAAATTAGGATACAACGAAAAATTTTATAATTGTCACCAAATTAGCTCTACAAAGAAGGTGATTCTGAAATTTTTTTTCAATTCATCAAGATTTTGAGATATTCCAAGAAAAAATCACATCTCTCCTTGAATCAAATTCATTTATCTCCTTTCACGACTTCACTATTGTCTCATTCCATGAAAATTCAATTCACGTCACGATTCAATACGACAGTCTTAAGGTTCGGGGGGGCTTTAAAATAAATAAAAGAAAAGACTGCCAGTGAAGAATGCACGCGAAGTTATTTTAAGAAGAACTGGTTTGGTCAGGACGCTATATTTACTTTATCCCGGTGGTGTACAGAGTCATTGACAGTATATATTCGATTTCGTGACTCAAAATTAATACTGAAATACTATTTAAACCGTGAAATTGATGGACAGTAACCAACGATGAATGACTATATTCATACTGCAATGAATCATTGAATAAATTTTTACATGCTTATTCTGAATTAACAATATGAAATAGCTACGAGTGTTAAACAAAAAGCGCAGAGCACCGCAAATTACGTCATTTGATCCCCTTTGTAGTGGTATTCAAAGCGCTTGGAACCGCAACGTTGCTTTAGCCACAGTGCCCATTGAATTTCGCTGATGCCAAGCATTTACATACGCTTATCACAGCAGTTGACCATTTTACTGCAAAATAAAACTCATCAAAAGATTATTCTACGAATGATTCTCTATTTCTTTGGTCGTTCAAACTCGAGGTATATGGGTTCTCTCCATTGCTTATCTGATATTGTCATAGTGAGAGAATCAAGAGAATCGAAAGAGGAGCACGAATACCATTAAAATCAATGGCATTCCGATGCTATGTCGAAGTAAACTTGGTGCGGATATAACAGAGAAGCATCTCCGAACTCTCCTCTGGTTTTCACGATAAGGACGATGACTGCTCCATGAATTTGAGGATAAAAATTTACTGCCTCTTTTAGATCTATACAATGATACCTAAATCACTAGACGGATCTTGTAATTCCACTGGTTACTAAAAAAATTCATATACAGAAATACGAAAATGTGAGAATTTTTGATTCATCAGAACGCTTATAATCATCCGAAAAGCCTTTTTCAATTGCGAGAAATCGTTGCCATCTATCGGCAACTCTTAAAACTATTCAGAAAGCGTTGTTTCTATCTTCAATAACCAGAACACCAAAGTGGAAATATCTTTTCACTACTCAGTGAGAATCGTAAACGAGATTAAGCCATTTGTTGCTTCGAAATGACCCATGGAACGTTTCCAGATTTGCAGCGTTATTCCGACTGGAACGAGCCAAAGAGGCGTGTGGTACCTATCTAACTTGGTAACTGAGTGCTTGGCAGGGTTTTCCCATGCCTTTTTCTCGGAAACTTTTCCACGAAAAAAAAAAAAAAAATCGAAGAGAAAGCAAACACAAGAGAAAGGGAATAGTTGAAAAAATAAAGTATGTGCCAAATGTAACGAATGATTTCACAGAAAAAAAAAAAAAAAAGATTTGCGACTCCTAATAAACTGTCAAATGTCCTTAAACTTTGGAGGTCAGTTTTATTTGTGCGACAATGAAAAGAAATAAAAGGAAACTACTGAAAAGTAATGTATATCCGAACTGGATTCGGATTTTTTTTTTGTTCCAAACGATTGGATTCCGCGAGCGGATTCCACCACGGATAAAGTTGAATTTTTCTCTTTCTCCTATCTCTCTGAGTTTCTGAATTTAACGAGCTGCTGATGCTGGACAAAGTCCAGACTGAGCTATCCCAGTGAAACGAGAGAAGAGTTTCATGGGTGGAGGCAAACGATTTTGTAGTTCAATAGGAATGGGAATGTATTTGATCTTGGTAAATCAAACTGTCCGTTGCAGGATATAGGAAATCATGTATTTAGACTACTCGAATAATATATAATCCTCATGTACACTGGCTTCTCATAAAGACTAAAGAGATGTAAAGTAAGAGAGAGAAGGAGAGAGAGAAAACAAGTAGATGTAAATGGAAAAAAAAAGTATCTGTTTCAGTTGCATGAATTTATTGCGGTCTGCTTACGTCAAAGCCAATCCCTGGAATTACAGCTTGGTCATAAATACAGGATGTCACTGGTCGATGAATACCAGCTTCTCTGCTGTTACATACCTTCATCAAAGTAAATCCATCATCATCAAAGCAGCACAGCAGTTACATGCTACCTTTTCTCTCAATTTTCCTGGACTCTCCCTCGAGCATAGTTGTGTAGAGTTTCAGATTAGCCGAAGTTTAAACGATAGGCCAACTCACTGACGACCTCAAGTGGCCCTAACAAAAGCCAACCAAGCTTGCGTCTTATGATGCATTTAGCTCCAACAGCAGTCTACCTCTATTGTACTAAATTTCATGGTTAAATTACATTTCACACTTTCCACCTGTATTCCACTAACAATATATATATATCCATAGTCCAAGTCGCTTAACGATCGATTTTACCCTCAGGCTGGACTGTATTAATCCAACGTTAAACTCCTGTAACATTGGTAACAATCGCAAAATCCCCATCGTCCGAAAACTCGAAAATGTCTCCCAGTAGAATTGGATACCAGAATTCCATACTCCTTGGGCATTATTTCCTTCTTGTCCTCGAGGAATACCATTTACAGTGCTTACCAAAGGCACTTTGAGGCCAGCCATTTCCCCTCACCTCACCCACTTCCTCCCTATCCATCTGTCTTCCTTACTCGTTTCGAAACTCCTAACAAAACGAATAGAAACGACTAAGCTTCCTGAATTTACGGTCGTCGAAGCACTACAGTATCCGTAATCCTCTTTTGCATGTATACCTTTCAACAGTTCTCTGTTATGATTCAATATGCCTCATGGCCTCTCGCTACTGTGTTCCACATAGTAGCCATCACACCATTCTCTTCTCTTCCTTTTCACCGAAAAATACATACCTAAAATGCTTCATCCTTCATGGATGTTGATACTACACCATCAACATCCTTGGAGTAGTTCATCCACACGTACACACAGACATTACTGGCATGTTCACCATGAATATTATCCTCACTTGGTAGCACCGTGACGCGATGAAACGTCACGCATACCGGAGGAAATACCCTTGGCTCTATAATACCAGAAATGAAGACGAGGGAATTGAGGAGAACAGAAGGGGAACACACACGCTTGTATTGCCCCTTCTCTTCGGCAGATCCGACGGTTTTTTTTTTTTTCAAATGAAACAAGCCACAGCACACAGTATACACATTGGAGGCTGTTTCTACTGTGCCCACTATCACAACGATACCAATATACACATACAAACACACGATTCATCTACCGTTTGGTTTTAGGACTGGGTATTCCACTGGCTGGTTTTCGCCTTCTCCTGCTCTTGCCAGTCTCTTCAGTACAGCGTGGTTCAGCGTGCCTGCAGGAGCTCTGCAGTGAATTCTCCATGTTTTTTTTTTGCTCTCTTTTTTGTTGCAATTCTTTGTCGCTTTGCTGTTGTTGTGGTGTGTCTTTTCGTTTATTTTGTAATCGGCGTCAGTGAACTGTTGGAGCCTTTTTTTTTTTTTTCGTCAGTCAACGCATTCCTGTGGGTCTTTTCGTTTTGCGGATTCCAAAATAGAACGAGTTGCATGCTAATGCACTAGTTATTCAGTGGTTATTACTGCTTGTGCTGATGAGTTGAGTGAAAAATGTGCTTTTTTCATTGACATTAGTTATCGTCACTGGGATCAACGGAATTACATACTCAAGATGCAAAATGTCGTTTTGCACGAGGAATCTGGGGATCAGAACACAGGGTCATGCTCTATGGCGTCGAATTACTTCACCTGAATGCAGTCGAGTAGAAATATAGCCCTCTGATACGAAAACAGTGTAGACCAAACAAAATTCTCTCGGAATTTGGCAGTTGGCCCACAATTAGTCTGCAAGAACTTGGATCAAATGGAGTTCTTTCTTGTTTTTCCACTGCAATTGTGTGTCCTTTGTACCTGAAAATTCTTGGACCACGTTTATTGCCACTAGCATCGGAATCTAAGGATTACACTGAGGGCATTTTGATCATTCCCCCCTTTTTTCCACACAATTCTCACGGATTTTTCTTGGGATAACACTGTTGTACAATTGAAACACCTTGTACTTGGGCTGAAATACTTCTGGCTGTATTTGCACTCGGGCTTAAGGGAGTCCCTTTCAACCTGCCTGCCCGTGTGTCCTTCAGGATGACCCCGAAGCATTGACCCGTAGAGCTCAGCTTCACTCAATATGCGTGAGTAAAGAAAATATTGTTCCGGTTTATTTACTTGGGAGGACGGAAAGTGGTGGTTGAATTGATGGTTTTCTCAGAGATAACAATTGTATTGAGGAGAGTGAAAAATTTAAAATAACATCGATTTATGGATTCTATGTCAAAATATCTGAGGCTAATTCATCTCATATCAGCATTCTCAAATTAATCTCCGGCAACCTTCCTTTGCCCATATATATTTCAAAAATCAGTTTTATTCTAATATATTTGAGATTTTTCAGAATTTTGCAGAATTTTTTTGAAATTTTCATGAAATTAAAAAAAAAATTTCCGAAATTTTTTCTGATAATTTCTCAGCAGCCGAAATATCTCAAGTGATTCGATCTTAATACAGTTCGATCGGCAGAAAACAAAATTTGATTCCGCTTATAATACGAAAATGCTTAGGATCTAATATGCTTATGATTTTTTATATAAGATCATAATACAATTTTCATCACATCTTTGACTATTTTCGGTCGCTGCAAGTCCAAAAATAATTATGAAAGAATTAATCGGTCCCAGAACTAATTAAGTGTTTTTTGATTATTTTTCAAAATTGCATGGACCTTTTCGGTCCAAAGATTCGATGAAAATTAATTATACGATCAGAAAAATGAAATTAAATGATCATAATACAATGGAATTGAATGGTAATAGAATCAAATGCTTTGGTAGATTTGGGCCTAATACCAAGAATGTTGAGGAAGTTTAGCGAGATAGGACTACTCTATCCTAATCCTTCTTTTTAGCTCCTGAATTTTTTATACAAGGCCAGCAAGGCACATTTCTAATAATTTTAAAGATAATCGCAATTTTTATAAAATTAATTTTAAAAATGCTCGGAAAAAATCAGCCCATCTCTTTTTATCTTTTCGCTACTGAATTGATGAAGCTTAATCAATTATGCGTTTAATATGATGAATAAAATAAAACGTAATTCAATTATGTAAAATTTGTGAATTATTTGATAATACAAAATAATCCTGAAAGGAAGGATTTTCCCTAATTATTATGAAATTTTCGGGTAACAATTATTTTCAGGATTATTTTATATGTTCAAATGGAAATAATACTTTCCATATTTTCAAAAGAGAATTTGATTGAATTTTTCTCATCATATTATAAATATAATTCATTTGGGTTTTTTTTATGAAGCTTTCATCGTTTGTTTTCGCATTAATCGCATTATCTCGAAGAGTATTGAACCAAAATTAATCGTATTATATCATTTCTCACCTCAAATTTTCCATTCTCCTCCCACTAGTGTCATCAGATCCTCATAATCTATCAACTTTATCCTCACGAAAAATTCTAATTTTATTAAATTCAATTTTTCCATCCACTTCCATTCAATTTCCCCTTTTTTTTCTCTTCCTCTCTATCATTATCTTCATTTGAATTTTTTTTTCTTCTCATTTTTATTACATTTTGGTAACTGGTTGCGTGTAGACCAGTACGGAATTCCGAACGGTCGACTATGGTAAATAACCTGCATGGCCAGTATGAAAATATGCAAAGCAAGTTTCGCCCACGCCGCATACAGCAGCTCGTCCACAACACTACGTGGTTGATTCTCGTGTCGCATGGATTACTCCAATGTGGACAAAGTGCCCCAGTGTCATTTATTGAAAATAGTGAATAAAGAAATTTAAAAAAAAATTACATTTAAAAGAGCAAAAAAGAATCAGAATAATAAATGAACACAAGCACAAAATAGTACTGCTGAGTGGCCATTTATTTATCAATATTTTCCCCAAGCTCGAGGGCAATTCTGTTTGGCATTATTATTCAAATAACCAATCGTATATTGAACGTGGACTTTGTCATTTATGGACATGTCCAGGATTATCTCAAACTAATGATTAAAATCTATGCTCTCACTTGAATTGCACTGTATCAGCTGACGTATCGAGTTGAATGAGCTATCGTGTTGCATCTGTGTTGGATTTAAATTGAAAAAAATAAAAAAAATTACTTGTAAAATTATACTGTGAAAGTGCAAATTGGAAAAGTGGATATCGCTGTCCTGCGAGAGCTGTGAATCACGCTTTTTATCATTATTACCACACTGAGGAGAAAAAATAGTAAAAATCATCAAAGATTTTCTTCATTGGTTCTTAGCAAATATTTATTTAGAATACTTGAAAAAATTGTTGAATTTACTGATAGTTATTATTACTTTTTCCTCTCAGGGTAGCAATTAAAAGCGCATTACGCACGCCTACATCAATCTCTGCGAGAAATGATGCTTAACATAATTTGATGGATCGATCATTTTCAAATATCGATTAATCGATACGATATCTCGCATTAAATTCGAAATATTGCTTCAAATGTGATGATTTCGTTTTTCACTGTTTCAGTTTGAGGGGATTTTAAAAGAAGTATTTGGATTTCACATAATTTGATGAATTAGTTTCAAATATCGATTAACCCATTCGATATCTCGAATCGAATTTAAGATATCGCGTATCATTTAATCATTCCATTTCACCAGTTTTAGTATAAAGGGAACATCAACTTTCGATCGATCATCATAAAATATCGATTAGTCGATGCATAAAATTCGAGATATCGAATCGACTAATCGATTATTCGTTAATTTGAGGGGGAAAATGAGCGTTGAAAAAAATTACATCCACTTCCAATCAATAATTTCGAAAATTTACACAGAGAAAAATGTTTTCTTAATTTAAGAATGTGCAGTCACTTAATTTAAGAATGGCAGGTCACTTGAATTAAGTGACTTTTCTCACTTAAATCAAGTGACTTTTCCTTTCTTAATTTAAGAAACTAAAAGTCACTTAAATTAAGTGACTTTGCTCACTCGATTCAAGTGACTTTTCTCACTTAAATCAAGTAACTTGTTCTTTCTTAATTTAAGAAAGTAAAATTCACTTAAATTAAGTGACTTTTCTCACTTAAATCAAGTGACTTTTTCTTTCTTAATTTAAGAAAGTAAAAGTCACTTAAATTAAGTGACTTTTCTCACTTAAATTAAGCGACTTTTCTCACTTAAATCAAGTGACTTTTCTCACTTAAATCAAGTGACTTTTCCTTTCTTAATTTAAGAAAGTGAAAGTCACTTAAATTAAGTGACTTTTCTCACTTAAATCAAGTGACTTTTTCTTTCTTAATTTAAGAAAGTAAAAGTCACTTAAATTAAGTGACTTTTCTTACTTAAATCAAGTGACTTTTCTCACTTAAATCAAGTAACTTTTTTTTTCTTAATTTAAGAAAGTAAAACTCACTTAAATCAAGTGAGTTTTCTCACTTAAATCAAGTGATTTTTTTTTCTTAATTTAAGTGATCTGCACATTCTTAAATGAAGAAAACATTTTTCTCTGTGTATGAATCGATTCGATATCTCGCTTCAAATTCGAAATATCGAATGACACTCGAAAGTTCCATTTCACCAGTTTTAATTTATGGGAATAATTGATTTTTTTTTTCACTTCCTCCAAACTCATGTTTTCAAACTCAGAGCCACGTGCTCAAGGAAAAAGAGGTACATCGATGACCAGCTGCTATGGTATTCTAGTTTGCGACGGATATCCAACTGAAAATAGAGCAGAATTAAAATGAAAAAAAAATAATAATAATATGCGCCATATGTGTTACTGGATCATGGGCTACGTATATGATACATGAAAAGCTTTTAATATATATTCACATACATATGGGGGAAAATACTGGGGCAATGGTAGATAATACGCAATATCCCTGGAGAATCGACTCTCGTGAGCTACGTGATATCGCATGGATATTTCATACTTGGCAATGCACTTTTTTTTTTGCTATTCGTTTTCATCTAGTACTCATCCACCTACGGAATACTTGGTAACTATATATATATGTGTGTATGAGTGTGAATGAAATGAAATGAGAGGAGAGAAGAAGGTGAAAAAAAGTACGTTAATGCGGAAGTGAAAGAAAATGAAATGAAATGAGAAAAAGGAAAATGTTAAGGTTCAGCTTTAAATTTCCCATTTTTTTCGCACAATCGGCAATTACCTTTTTTTTCCCTCATTTACCTTTGTGTTACATCTATGGAGAGGAGCAATTAATTATACCGTCACGCTATTCCACTTCTATACTCCGTTGTTTTATTCTTGTTCTTGCACATCTTCACTTATCCACAAGGGAGAGAATAAAGAAACACTCAATTCACGTGAAATTGGAGATAAGAAAAAGAGAAAAGAAAATTCTTTCTCGAGCTTTTAGGGAAACTCTTGGCTGTTTTATCACTTCGATGGGACAAAAGTACTTTTTCCAACTTTTGTACTTTCTTTAGGTTTCTTCTGGAGTTTTTTTTTTTTTTTTTTCTTTCTAATCATTAGTTCAACTGAAAAGTTCATAATTGCAATCAAAAATTAGTTGTTTCCTGGGAAATAGTTGTGTAATCTATACTTTTCGAGTAACGAACAAAATTTTTATTTTAACGAGTCGAGTGCTGGGGATTTCTCGATGGAATTTCCAGTGATGCAATTTTCTGGGGACTATGAATATTCATGGAGAATTGGCTAGAAAAATTGGAGCTCTTTGCGGTTTTTTTGTAATTAGATTGGGATTTTTCGGGCGGTATTGAATGCTTGTATTATTGTTGGGAGATATTATTAATTCGAGATATTGCAGACACATGGGATGAATATTCCGTGATTGCTTCTTTTTTTTTTGGTAGAAAATCCACAAAAAAATGAGAACACTTTCGGGGAAAGATTTTAACATTTATGTCTGAAGAAAGAATATTTTAAGTCGAGTGTATTTCTTTTTATTGAAATGAGTTATATTTATTCAGAAAATTATATTAATTAAATTTTTTTATTAACCACAATATTTTTTATGCATTCTATAATTTTTTTTTTAAATTTTGTTATTTTAAATTACTAAAATCTCTTTTTATCATATTTATTTTGAAAATTATCGGATTTTTCCTTTCAGTGAGCGGGGCAATATGAATCATAATTTTTTTCCAGGGTGAAGATTTCCGCGAAAAAATCTGAAAAAATTCATAAAAATGCCCTAGTATATCTATATAATTGTCTAATTTTTTCATATTTTTTTGTAAAGTCTGTCACTCCGAAAAAAATTAGTTTGACAATATATTTCGGAAATGATCATTAATCAGTCTCCAAAAGAATTCTTTGAATATTGAAAAAACTCCTGATTTCAAAAAACACAAAGAAACTTTGAATATTTCTCCTTAATGTCACGCAATGGCAGTGAGATTCTTTCATCCGCATTTTTCCACAAATATTCAGTAGAAATCTGAAAATTCAAATACTTCTTGGATTTCCAGAATATTTCATCAGAACTTTTATCCAGAAATTCTTAACATTGTGGTGTATAATATGGAGTTGAGTTGAATTTTTGCTTATTGTCCAGTCTTTCGGTTTTTTTACAGACCTTTCTTTCACATTCTTCCAAGCTACCTCATCCTCTTTATACATTCAGTTCTTTGCCAGCATTTTTGCCTTCTTTCTTTACCGCGTGCAGTTCGCACTAATTTTTTCTGTAGCGATCACCCATCTATTTAGTAACCACAATGCGGCTCAGTTCAAAATACCGGCGAACACTTGCCATACAAGCGCAATGAGCCGCGGTGCCACATGCACAATATGTTATATATCGATAGCTCCATAAAAAAAGAAGAGCGTGAGGATAATTCCGAAATTTCGAATGAGCTGTTTCAGAATCACTCGGATTTTATTACTCTAGCGATATTTGGAAATTTTGATGATTCGACCTTTGAAATGAAATTTAAATTTGCATTTTGAATTCACGTCGTATTGAAATTAAAATGGGTTGAATCTACAAAAACAAGTGGAATAACAGGACGAACAATTGGAAATTAATGGGATTTGATGTATATATTGACATATGAAATTTTCAGAATAATAACAACAATATCAGATAAAAAATAGTATTCGTGACACGTTCGTCAAATAAAGTTATATAAAAATAAATTATGTATTGTTGCAATTCTCTTTCGACATGAATTTCGAGAATATTGAATGTTGAACTATACATTTTATTAATTTAATGATACTAGTTCTCTGAATTATCTTCTAAAATAGAGTTTTTGGGCATTAAGACATTTTGAGATTTTTTTTTTTCATGTTGTTGATAAAATATCTCGAAAAAAATTAAATAACGAAATTTTGAAATGATCCAAATTCGGGGAGAAAATTGATGAATTCTATTTCAGAGAATAGGTTTTTATGTATTGGGTCATGAAAATCCATGATATTTCTTGAAATCTATGAAAATTTATCAGATTTCAGAGGATTTCTAAGATAATTCGAGAGATTTCAGAGAGAGCTAACATATTTCAGAAATTCATTCGTTCGTCGATTTCGTTTATATCAGAAATAACGATGTAGAAAAGATAAAATAATAAAAATTTGTTTAAAATAATGTCAAACATAATTCTTTTGCTCTTTCCTGTAACCGTGTGAATATCTCAAAATCTTCTATGACTGTTTTCAAACTCTTGAATCGATTTCTCACACATTATCACTATTTATTTTAAATGAAGTTCCAATGACTCTACAGATTTCAAAAATTTCATGGAATTTCCGTTGAATTTCTTTAATTTGTGAGTGATTCCAGGACTTCTCAAATTTTATCAAATTTTAAAAATCCAAGAATTCCAGGAATCTCCAAAAAAAAAATCGTAAATTTTCTGATTTTCATAAATTTTTTGAAAATTATTTCTTTTTAAAAATTTTTCATTTAATTTTTTTCACGTAATATACATCAAAAATTGACTCTGTCTTCCCACTACACAGAGAAAAATGTTTTCTTAATTTAAGAATGTGCAGTCACTTAATTCAAGAATGCCAGGTCACTTAAATTAAGTGCCTTTTCCCACTTAAATCAAGTGACTTTTTCTTTCTTAATTTAAGAAAGTAAAACTCACTTGAATTAAGTGCCTTTTCTCACTTAAATCAAGTGACTTTTTCTTTCTTAATTTAAGAAAGTAAAACTCACTTAAATTAAGTGACTTTTTTCACTTAAGTCAAGTGACTTTTCTCACTTAAATCAAGTGACTTTTTTCACTTAAGTCAAGTGACTTTTCTCACTTAAATCAAGTAACTTTCTCTTTCTTAATTTAAGAAAGTAAAAGTCACTTAAATTAAGTGACATTCTCACTTAAATCAAGTGACTTTTTCTTTTTTTAATTTAAGAAAGTAAAACTCACTTAAATTAAGTGACTTTTTTCACTTAAATCAAGTAACTTTCTCTTTCTTAATTTAAGAAAGTAAAAGTCACTTAAATTAAGTGACATTCTCACTTAAATCAAGTGACTTTTTCTTTCTTAATTTAAGAAAGGTAAAACTCACTTAAATCAAGTGACTTTTTTCACTTAGGTCAAGTGACTTTTCTTTCTTAATTTAAATAACCTGCACATTCTTAAATTAAGAAACCATTTTTCTCTGTGTAGTATTATTCAAAGAATTTTATCTCAAAACTCTCCTCAAAAGGTCCATTCTTCTCATCTCTACATTATAATGCATAATACATATTACCCAGCTATCTTCCATTAATTCCGGATCGATATATCCGTATCCATGGACCTGTCGCTTCGTCCTATGCATAAGCGTGCCTCGGACCTATCTCAAGGAAAGAAAAATAGAATTAAGCACAAAGGCAAACGACGGATGAAATTTCCTTTCTGGACGTAGTCTAGAAAAAAAAGCATCTATTGATAAAGCCTGTCACTAACAGAACAGCACAACTATTTCCGTAGTCTCACAAAGGAAAATAAAAAACAAGGAAACTTTATTGCTCTGTGTCAAGGACTAGCTCGAAAGATAAACGATCATCTTTTCCTACTGATTCTGAGTGAAGCGAGAAAGAGATCCTCGTTTAAGCACCTTCTCTTTTTTTTTATCTTATTTTTTTTCCTACTCGCTTCCGTCTTTTACGTAGCAGAACACATTCTGAACTTATCAGTCACTCTGGAGAAAACAGAGCCAACATTATAAGTCACATGCCAGTGCAATGAGTCTAGTCTCTTTTATAACTGCTTTAATCTGCCTTCAACGATGTAAATTGTTGAATAAAAGAAAGTCAATCTATTTTGACTTCTTTACATTCATTCGTATATTTTTTTTTTGTCATTTTCCAACTACGAGTTTCACTGTTTAATGATAACACAACTGTCACTTATTATTCTTGAAAAATATTTCGTCGACTTTTCATTCTGACACAGCATGTTTACCTGTCACGGCAGCTGTTCATCCAGTGAGTGAATTTATTGTCCAGAATATAACACGGTGGTATTCATCTTGATGAACACGATGATATTGAGGGAAGGCTGCTTCTATTGAGAAAATAGTAGAGGAGGTCAGGACAAAACAGACCTGTATAGTGCTATATATATTTTGTTTGAGTGAAGTTTTAAACAAAAAAAAGTTAGAAAAATTAAGGAACAATGTGGATATGCTAGACCATATTCACAGATTTTTTTGCAGATTTTTTTCACAAAGTCCTTTGCTCCAAAAAAAAATTTCCCTAGCTTTTAAAGATTTTAAAAAATTCATGGACCCTTTGATAAAGATTTACTGTCCCGGGAAAAGCGAAAAATTTAAACTGAAAAATGTGCGAATGCGGAAAAAATCTCACTCTTTAGAATTAAAAGTGCATATGTCTAAAAAATTCATCTCAATATATTTTTCACGAACTATCAACTAAAGATTGAAATAATAAAAGCGTATGATCCATATACGCCTTTTTCATTTTAATAAAATGGATAAACACCAATTCCCTGTTAACTTTTCAAATGCTAAAAATATCAGAAAAAAGATGGAAAAATTAATCAAGAATGAAAAATTTGCATCCTTTTAATTGTTGCTGCTTATGAAGAAAGAAAAATCTCAAAAATAGGCACTTGCGCCCTTTTTATTCTAGAGCATCGAAACAATTCATTCTAGTCCGACAGTTTCCGTTTGAAACGGAAAAAAATTCTTCCAAATTCAATTGTACTGTAAGAATTTCCATTTCAAATTTCTCGTTCTTTTGAATAAAATGATGTTTTCCTTTTGAAAATTCATTAAATTTTTTATCAGTTAAAATAGAATTTTTCCAGTTTCTTATCAGATGACCCAGTAATGCCTGACTCAGTGATTACAACTGAGCGATATGAATTAAACTCACCAATCAGATAATTTACCTCAAACCAACTATTCCGTCAATCAACATGAACTAAATTTTCCCTCTATTTATTCACTTCTGCCCTCAATTATTATGAAACGTCAAATATTCCATCTAAAGTCATTTTCAAAAGCACAAGCAGAATAATTGAAAATAATTTCCCGTGGGAATCCGAGTATCGAATAAAAAATAAAATCAAAGTAAAATAAAAAAATGATTGAATTGGATTCATTCGTGCATTGCAAAAGAGATGAAGTGAATTTTTCAATGCAAATAAGGAGAAGTTGGAAAAAAAAGAAGAATCTGAACAACTTTTCAACGAAGCTCAGCATGAAAACCATTTAATTTTGATACTTTTTAAATGAGTGAGAACCTTGCTTTTTTTTTTTTTTAAACTCAAGTACACTAGGAAGCACTTGTTAGTGAAGTGTTGTGCACTATGAATGTGAGATGATGAATGCAAAGCAGAGGACGATAAAGCTTTCTCACATCATAAGCATTATCCCGTAGCGTAGATGCATATATGTGTTCGAGAAATGAAAGAAAAAAATTAGAGAAAGTTTAAAGATAAAAGAGCGAGGAATTTTTTTCAGCTATTTCGAGATGTTCTTTTCATACTTTTTATGGTGTAGATGAGTAATGAGTGATTGTTCTTACTGTTGACTTTCATTTGCGAGGTGGATCAGGTTTTAATAATAATGTGATAAAAATTAATTTATTATGCAAATAAGCAGTATTTTTCATGTCTTTGATCTAATATTTGAAAAAATCCTTTAAAAAAAAAATCAAAATAATTTCGAAAATTCTGAAAAATATTAAATGGGAAAATCTAATTAATTTCTATGAAAATGTGGGGGCGGAAGAAGGTTGCTGGAGAAAATTTGAGGGAAATTTGAAGAAAAAATCAAACAAAAAAATCAAAATTATTTAGCAATATCTGAAAAAATTTCGAAAAAAAAATTCAAAATAATTTTTCAATTGTTTTTGAAAATTCTGAAGAATCTCAAATAGAGAAAGATAAATGATTTTTTGTTCTCTCGTCAAAAGTGCGTGAAGAACTGACTCAGTCGCCAATAAATTCCAAATTACAGTCTTTTATGAGGGCAAAAGTCTACTGAAGTCTATTGATATCACTACACAGAAAAAAATGTTTTCTTAATTTAAGAATGTGCAGTCACTTAATTTAAGAATGGCAGGTCACTTAAATTAAGTGACTTTTCTCACTTAAATTAAGTGACTTTCCTCATTTAAATCAAGTGACTTTTCTCACTTAAATCAAGTGACTTTTCTCACTTAAATCAAGTAACTTTTTCTTTCTTAATTTAAGAAAGTAAAAGTCACTTAAATTAAGTGACTTTTCTCACTTAAATTAAGTGACTTTTCTCACTTAAATTAAGTGACTTTCCTCAGTTAAATCAGGTGACTTTTCTCACTTAAATCAAGTGACTTCTCTCACTTAAATCAAGTGACTTCTCTCACTTAAATCAAGTAACTTTTTCTTCCTTAATTTAAGAAAGTAAAAGTCACTTAAATTAAGTGACTTTTCTCACTTAAATCAAGTGACTTTTCTCACTTAAATCAAGTGACTTTTCTCACTTAAATCAAGTAACTTTTTCTTTCTTAATTTAAGAAAGTAAAAGTCACTTAAATTAAGTGACTTTTCTCACTTAAATTAAGTGACTTTCCTCAGTTAAATCAGGTGACTTTTCTCACTTAAATCAAGTGACTTTTCTCACTTAAATCAAGTGACTTCTCTCACTTAAATCAAGTAACTTTTTCTTTCTTAATTTAAGAAAGTAAAAGTCACTTAAATTAAGTGGCTTTTCTCACTTAAATCAAGTGACTTTTCTTTCTTAATTTAAGTGACCTGCACATTCTTAAATTAAGAAAACATTTTTCTCTGTGTATGCCAACACAAAGCGACACTAGTACAGTCGCACTCAGTCATTTTTCGTATTATCTTTTCCATTATTTCCCACATTAGTATCCTGATTATTCGGAGTGTTTTCCCCTCAATGGCCTTTGAATTGAATTCAGAATTGAATGTCCACTATTATAAAACATACCTCAGAAACTATTGGGTTGACAGTAATTTATCAAGAGACCTTTTTTCTAGCTTATGAAATTCTCCACAAAACAAGGTCTCTCGCCATTTTTTCCTAAACCCAACCAGACCACAGATATCTTCAGTATAATCAACCAAAGTTTTTGTCCCCGAGAAAAATGATTATTTTGCCAGATGAAAAATTCTCACAGCCACTCGTGTCTTGATTTATAATCCCTATGGTGCTTTTGACTTTATTTACCCCTTTACTTTTCAGGTGAAGAGGTTGTCGTGTCGTCCGTGCTGGGTGGACAGGAGGCCGGCTGGCATCACCAAATAAACAACAACAACAACAACAACGACGAAGTTGAGGAGGAGGTTGACCGTAGCAATTACCTAAGTTTTTGCCGTCCCCAGCTTCGTGATCTGTCGGATAACAAGCGTCGTCCACCACCGCCGCCGATACCAGCAAAATACAAGATAAATCCACGGGACATAAGCAAATACTTTAATTATCCGAACAAAGAGAACAGCCCCGATTATGTCGTTAATAATGAAAATAAAATATTGACGAATGAAGAAAAAGAAATGGGCTCTAATCTCAGTAGGCACAGTGGCAAAGGCCTTAACGGACGTAGAACTCAGTCATCTGGTAATTTATGTGATCCAAAGGGAAAGCTCAATCATGTTGGAAAGATACTTGTACCATGCTCCAGTGGTCCGCAAGAGAGGTAAGCTTGAATCATGATTCATCATATACTTTTACCGTTTTTTTTGCAGCTTTTCTCGAGTATAGGGAACTTGTATATTTTCATTTATTCTTTCTCAATATTTACAGTCAACGATGAATAGAAAATGCAAAAAAAATGGTCAATATGTAGAATAAAGACCTAAAAAAATGATGATAGGCACAAGTTTCCGAAATTTGAGGGTGTAACGTTTCTCGGTAACTTAATGGTAAAGGGCCTGCCCGGAAAGTTGAAAGTTGTGAGCTTCGATAGTCACCCGAGATCGAATCTGAGCACCTCTAATTTCTTTTCGGAAACTCATTAATTGATTCATTTAATAATTTAATTTCTAACTTCACGCGATAATATGAGATTTCAACTACTATAACCTGAATAGGTTAGAAGTTTAAATAGTCAAGCACTCTGGGTCTACTCTCCATTTAAGTTCAGATGAAAATTCTCATGAACCGCCAATTTATGACCGAAATTGCCGTTACAGTGATGTCACGAAAATAATAATAATAAATACACGGTCGATAAAATCGAATACTGTAAAATTGATTTAAATTTGCCTCAGAAAGGGAGTTGGAGAAAATAAGGTAATATATCGGAATCAAAAATTGGAAGGCAAATTTTGGAACTCGCAATAGTTCAATTGGTAGAGCATCAGACTGGTAATTTGAAGGATGTGAATGAAAACCTCGCTTGTACATTCCATATTTTTTCCGAAGATTTGATTCTGGTAATTATTAAACTTTATGGTAGGCCTCTTTTCTGCATATTTATCAGAAAAAAATCGGTTAATCCGAACAAGCTGATGAACATTAATTGAAAAATAATCTTTTCCGCACGCCGTGCTGAAAATAGCCACTTTTCGCACGCTACGCGTGCGGTCAGTGGCACTTTCCACACGTTGTGCGCAAAAAAGCAGTACCTTACACGTGCGGTAAAGACTTTCAGACTCGTGCAATTACAAAACTCGCCTCCTGCTCGTTTTGCAACCTCACACTCGTCAGAAAAGTACTTTTTCTGCACGGTGCGACGAAAGTGAGACTTTCGGCCCTCGCTGCGCTCGGGCGGAAGCTCCCTTCCGTCCCAGTGGGCAGAAAAATAGGATACACACCTTGGGCAGTAAGTAAGAAAGCCTCAGAGCACATGTTTGTTGACCTCGGCTTCACCTCGGCCAACAATTATTGCTTAATTATTACGATTAGGCCATTAAACAAATAAATTTATTAATAAATTAATTTTTATTAATAAATTTTTAAGAGAATCAAATTCCGGAAAAAATATGTAATGCGCAAGCAGGATTTGAACCCACGACCCTCTGATTACATGTCAGGTGCTCTACCGCTGAGCTATTGCGAGTTACTATATTTACCATGGAATTTTTGATTCTCACATCTTTTCTCCACCTCCCATCCACGAGGTAATGTCGCCATTAAACAAATAAATTTATTAATAAATTAATTTTTATTGCTTCGGCAAATTATTACATGTGCTCTGAGACATTTCTTACATTACTGCCCTAGGCATGTAATATACTGTACCGCACTTGTTAGGTGATGTACTATTTCCAATGTCTTAAAATCGGACATGAAGTCATAATATCACAATCTTTGTAGAAGACATCTGTTTGTCTATTCTCTATCGATATGGAAAAGTTATCCTGAACAAAAATGGCCCTGTCCACGAAAAGCGCTAAAAAGATCGAAAGGATTCGTATGCGGATAGTGCTTCCGTATAGGATTTCTCTTTTTTAACGAATAAAGAAGTAAATTTACAGGCTAAAATATTGTGAACGGGGATTTTACTTGTTTGTGAATGGAATAGTTTCAGGAGTATTGACAGATGACTGATAAAAAATTGCATTATCATATTCTCGGCACTTTGTTGTGCGAGTAAATATTCGGTTCGTTAACGGAAAAAGATCGCATATGGAAGCACTATTCGTTAACGAATCTTTCCGATCCGTTGAGCTCTTAGTTTCGTTCATAATAACTTTTACGTATCGACAGAGAATGCCCCATGACGTCATCTTTCAATTGCCGTCACATGATCAAAAAATGACCGTCACGATAACATGATCTCACAAAATTTTGAATTGAAAATGATGAAAATGACTGAATTTACGACTGTCAGGAAATGAAAAAATTTCGTGATCGCGAAATACATCTATAGCTGTAAAATGATCGTCATTAAATTTCTATCCTTCGTGACGATTTTTTTTTCTTTCATGATCATCATTCACTGACATTTCATGAACGAATTTTGCGATGGTCACTATTAATCGATGACGGGACGTCACATGACCGTCATACGATCGTTTTGTGATGCATAATGTGATACTCACCTATCTCGTTACGCACGTATCAACCGTAAAGAGGTTATTTTATATTGATCGTGAATGGAATCACTGTGATAGTAAGCATTTGAGGATATTTATTATTTTCACTTAGAAAATGTTTCGAAAATTGAGCGGCTTATCAATCACCGCGATTTATAAACATAATCTTCTTATCATAAGTAGCGCGCTCTTCAAAAATTCAAATGTACTCCGGCAATGTCTTCATCGACCCCAAGTTAAATTTTGCATTTGGTATTATGACGTCAGATCGAAATTAGAGTGATATGAAATTTGTTAACTTTCAGTTCTGAAATTTCTCGATTTTCTAATTTTTTTTTCTTCTGATCTTGAAAAAACACAGTAGAATGCATAGAAGTGAAATACACAGAGAAAAATGTTTTTTTAATTCAAGAATGTGCAGTCACTTAATTTAAGAATGTAAAGTCACTTGATTTAAGTGACAAAACTCACTTGATTTAAGTGAGTTTCACTTTCTTAAATTAAGAAAGAAAAAGCCACTTGATTTAAGTGAGAAAAGTCACTTAATTTAAGTGACTTTTACTTTCTTAAATTAAAAAAGAAAAAGTCACTTGATTTAAGTGAGAAAAGTCACTTAATTTAAGTGACTTTTACTTTCTTAAATTAAAAAAGAAAAAGTCACTTGATTTAAGTGAGAAAAGTCACTTAATTTAAGTGACTCTTACTTTCTTAAATTAAGAAAGAAAAAATCACTTGATTTAAGTGAGTTTTACTTTCTTAAATTAAGAAAGAGAAAGTCACTTGATTTAAGTGAGAAAAGTCACTTAATTTAAGTGACTTTTACTTTCTTAAATTAAGAAAGAAAAAGTTACTTGATTTAAGTGAGAAAAGTCACTCGATCTAAGTGAGAAAAGTTACTTGATTTAAGTGAGTTTTACTTTCTTAAATTAAAGAAGAAAAAGTCCCTTGATTTAAGTGAGAAAAGTCACTTAATTTAAGTGACTTTTACTTTCTTAAATTAAGAAAGAAAAAGTTACTTGATTTAAGTGAGAAAAGTCACTCGATCTAAGTGAGAAAAGTCACTTAATTTAAGTGACCTGCCATTCTTAAATTAAGTGACTGCACATTCTTAAATTAAGAAAACATTTTTCTCTGTGTAAAAATCGAAAATTTCAATACACAAGTTCCCTATATTCTATTTCCCGTTAAGAAAAGAAGGATAATATTGAAAAAAATTGTCGTTAATTCTAGGTACAAAATTTCTGGATCACTGCCGAATAATCTGGATGACAAGGATTCCCTTGGGGATGATCCAATTGACAATAATAATGTGATATCGGACACGATAAGCGGTAATTTGGGGGGTACACTGCCGCACAAGAAGAGATCACATGGTGTACACTTTTCGGACAGTCCAGTAGGTGCACTGGATCTTGTCAGATATCGCTCCCAGGACTCTCTGGAGGGTAATCCTTGGAGGTAATTTAATATTTTATGAGGCAAAGTGATAAAGAAGGATGAGTTGGAGAATCATATGGAGTTTCTTATGCGAATATCTTTGAATTGAGTAGGTTTAAGAGACAATGCTGAAGATCTTTTTTTTAGAGAATATCGAAGCTACAAAAAAAAAGGTCTGCAGATAAATTCCCTTGAACTTTGTGATTTAGGAGGTATTTCGGAGATAACCTACTTTACCACTTTGCTACTGTGTTGATTTAAGGTCTTGGGGAGTCATCGGAATTTAGAGGCTTTTATGACCGAGTTTGAGGAATTTCTTGAGATGATGTGGATGAATAATGTGCGATTTTTCTTATTGTGACTTTTTGGTCATTCTATGATTGATTGAACTGTTTTTTCATAAATACATCTGCACATTTAGTTTGGAGATGTGGTATATATTTTTTGTGAACATGCTGGAAACTGTTGGAATAATGGGAAATTTTTCAAGAGATTTTTCCTTTAATTTATTAAATTCTTTTTTAAAAAATATTTCGAAATTTTCCTTTGAATCCTCTGATTTTTAAGACATTCGCAGTTTAACTAATCCAACGTGACTTTAATTATATATCTCAACAATTTCCTCTTCTCGTCCTGAGGTGAAGCATTAAAAGTATTCGTTGCGGCAGAACCTGCTGTGTTAATAACACGAAACAAGCTCAAAGTGTCCAATACAGTACTTGAAATTATTCATGTTACTTATTTATATGCACAAAGGATTTCAGTTGGTGAAAACGATAATTATTTCTTTTATAATTAACAATTAAAGATTTAACATTTTCCAATAGCTAACGAACGTTTGCAACGTTGATATGCGGAAGCTACTGTTCCAATAGTTATTGTATTTATATCGTACACTGAGAGGAAAATTTACTTCTGTCAAATAAATTTATTTGGCAAAACTCAATTTTTCCTAAATGAACATACTAATATTGCTATCAGTACTTTTCACTGTTAAAAAATTCAAATGAAAAATAATGAAAAAATCCAATTGTTTGCATTTGACAGAGAGTTTATAAAAACGATTATGAGGCCGAGTGACGTCACAATCGATTATAAGGTGTTAAAAAATTGCAATCTTGAGCGTGATTTTATTCAAAAGCTGTTTAGAAAAGATAATTCACCAATTTGTCATTCCTTGTAAGACTACATTCAGAAAAAAATGAAAAAAAAAAAATCCAATTATTCCCCAAGACATTTGTCAAGAAGACAGAGGACAAAAAGATAAGCATTAATTAACGATAAAAATAATTTCAGATATCAAACGGACAACGACCTGGATCTTGTCCGTTGTAAACACGGTAATTTCGACCTGGTACGTAAAAATCAGAGCGTAGATACCGTAGACACTGGTGTTAAATACTCACGTGTCTACGATGACAAGTATCAGCAGAATCATCTTGATCTTGTTGGTACATTACCAAAAAGAAGAATTGATCCAAAATGGTGTGATCCATCAAGTATTCAGGCATTTCAACAACAGAGTGCCATTGATACAGTTGATGGTGATTTGTTGATGAAAGTTGTACACAAACCAGAGTGTGAGTTAATGAAACATCGAAAATACGAGCGTTTGTCTGATGCTAAAACGAGTAGAATTGAACATCAGGATCAGGGCTATGCATCAGAACGTTCGCCCGAGGATGAGCACCCACCATCGCTGCCTGGGAAACATCTGCTGCACATAAATCCTGGTGAGTGCATTGGAAAAGGCATCCAAACAATTTTGCAGTGAATCTGCGAAAGATTGAAGAAAAGTTTGGGAATTCTTTTCGTTAATATCTTTGGAACTAATGGGTTTTAAAAAAAGCCGTCAAAAAACATTTTTTTTTTATCTGAAAGTTTCTTGAACTACAAAAAAGTTTTTTTGATAAATTTTCGTAAATTTAATGATTCCTGAGATATTTGCGGAAAAAAACTGCATGTGATTTTGGAATTCCCCTGATTTTGTGAATATTTCTGGAACTGATGGATTTAGAGAAAAATCTCAGGAGACTTTTTCTGTGAAAGATTTCGAAAGCTCCAAAAAAGGTATCTTGATGAATCTTCGTAATCCTCATAGGTTTCCGAGATTTTTGCTAAGCAGTCTACAAGAAATTTTTAATTTTATTACTTTACTATTAAATTCATTCTTCCTCTCGAATGAATGAGAAACGGTAAATCCTCTTCGGTATTAAACTAACCGCAAATTATTATGAAATGAAAATAATCACGTTAATTACTGTTATTCACAGAAAAAACATAGCATCCATTAATTAAGTTTTCGAATTTTGCCATTTTTGGCTTTTAAAAACATTCTGAGGTTACGATGAACAATACCTGGAGGAAATACGTGACATTAGAGTGAAATGTGTCTTTTCCCTGTGGACTAATCGTCAACGTCTTTATGTGTCGCATGAGTAATCTGTGGAGACTGAACTGCGCGTTCTCTAAAACAGCCAAATGGCCTCGAGACGCTGCCAGCCCTTTTTTCACTCGTTATCATCGAAAGACGGTGAATGAAAGACCGCTTTGTCTCTTCATCACTCAGCCATTTCCTCTCGAGGAAAGAGGAAGATATACAGGGGCTTTCATGAGAACTGACCTGACATGACAAACCTAAAACTTGGGGAAAAGTTAAGCAATGCATTGATGCAATTCAGAAAAATATGAATTTACGAATAAAATATGTATTCATTAAGAGACCTTTTGTGCAGTCATAGATTAATGTAAAAGTCAACTCAATTGTAATTTGTAATTTATTTGCATTGTGGCTCCAGGCAGATGTCCATCAGAGCCAAGTTGAATGCATGCTGTATTCACATTTTGTAGGATATGTTAATGGTAGAGTAGAATGTATATTGAATATTCACAAAAGCTGAAGATAAAATTTATGAAGATAAAGTAGAAGAAAAGCAGAATATAACAGGAAACACTACAATGTTAACTAGTCAACAGGTCTTATAAATCACATCAATTGTCAGAACTCATAAATCTCAATATCTTTGAAAATTCCCACCTTCACTTCGAGTACAATTGAAAGATGAAAATGATCAATTAATTGTTATTAACGTGTGTATGAAGCTATGTAGACATTTACAGGCTTATAACTAATCATTCACAATGGTTTGAGTCCGTAGGCTTTTACACATATTTTTTTTTAAGATTCTTGTTTTTATAACTTGATTTTGAAGTGGGGGAAATACAATTAGTGATAGGGAAAATTTTAGATTGCCAAAAACCCTATTACCCTGTGAGAAAAAATATATTTTATTGAGAAATAAAAAGATTGGAAATTTTCAATATCACGTGAACTTTAGATTGAATATAAAAATCATTACACTGAGGGAAAAATGCTTTTTCCCAACAATTGAGTTTCTTGAAACTGAGAAGAGTCAATAATTATTAATTTTTAGAAAATCAGTAGATTGGAATTAATTCATTGTTATTAGTTATTTAGAACGAATTTAAGATTTTTCAAATTGATCATTTTATTGCTTGTTCCAACAATAAATATACTCTTTTCAAAGGAAAATTTTCACGTCAATCAATTAATTGATCAAAAAATTCGTTTTTTTTTCTTCATTTCAAAGACAAATTTTCTCAATAAAATCATTTTTTTCTCTCAGTGTACACTAGGAGTAGAAGTATATCAAGCACTCCAATTGAATTGTCCAAGTTAATGGTTAATAGTTGATCACAATTAAATACATGCGCTGAGGATCTTGGAAAGCCTTGAAGCAATTTACTGATTCAGTAGGTGATGGGAACAGAGTAGATTAAAAGTCACATGGGTCTTTGCTGTCCTGATCACCTTAGGCAAAGAGTTCCAGAAAGCAATTGCTGTTGCAAGAAAAGAGCAAATATCTCAAATATGAAGACATTCAGGAGAATGTATCATGAAACCATTTTTAGCTCATGAAATTCTCTACGAAAAGCTCATTTTCAGTATTTCTTTAAAGCCATCAGTTTCAGAGACATTCGCAGTAAAATCTAAAATCATCAGAATAATCGTGAATGACCATTAAAAAGGACGAATCCTCTGCCCCAAAAGGGCAAAGAATACAAAAGCCGAATAGAATGGAACCTTCCTTAGAAAGCACAACTAGAGCCACAAAGTGAAATACTAGAGTCATGTTGTTACATTCATCGTTTACCATTTTAAACGAATCAAAAACAATCGAATTAAACATCAAACGTTATCCTGAATAAATTCAACTCTAAGTTGTAACAATTACTATGCAAATTCAAGAAACAAGGACTGAACAAACGTGCAACATACTGACCTCTCTCAAGTCCCTTTCAACTCTTCCCTCTTTGCCCTCCCAACCCCCCCCCCCCCTCTTCCTCTCTCTCTATTCAATGTGTGGTCGTCAAGTGCAAAAGTGCCTGTATGCAAATTCAACCAACAGTTGAGGCACGCGTGTTTGCACGATAATAACCCTAGACCCCGTTTTGGTAACTGCGTTTAGGGGGTAGTGAGGATGGATATGGACCAATTGTGAACCCAGGGCTTTGTTACTATGTGCGACACATCGGATATTGTAGACAGGCCACTGGTGTATTGCGTGCTAAGTGGCCTATCGCAATTTCCTCTGATAATTTTCGTACCCAAACTCAAAGACATTAGATGTGCTTAACATGTGTTTACCATGTTCAAAAGATTTGGGGAATTCGTGATCTAGTGATTATGAAGTTGATCAAATTTTTAGAGGAATTTTGAATCGCATGTACAGCTCGAAATCATTTTCGTTACAGGGAAAAGATGGGGAAACAAGGGTAGAACGAACACATTTTAGTTTTGATGTTGTATATTGTGAAAATCGAGGGAAATCAGTGAAAATATTTAATATTTAGGTTTTCTTCTGATGATTCAATTGAAAAGTTGCGAAAATTTTCATTGGAAAATTAAAAAAAAAAAAAAAAAAAATATTTTGCCTCCCAATTTGTGCCGAAAGTAGAAAAGTAGAATATTCAAAAAATTAAAAAAAAACAATTCTGACACATGTTTTCAATCTGTTCAAAAAATACATTTCATTTCATTTCATTGGGATATGCATTTCAGCCCCTATCATTACTCTCCTCAAATTTCCACCCCTTTTCAACGAAATTTTTTCTTTTTTCTCTTCATCAACTCAATTCTCCTAGCATCAAATATTCGATTTCATGATAATCAAGTTCACAGGATTTACAAAAAATGAGAATTTAATTGAAAATCCCAGGGAATTTCTGATGGAAACTATTATAATGTGATAAAGAACCAAAACCACCCATCAAATTATTTCTCAAATATCCCATAATTCATTGATTTAGACAAGATTGTATATCATAATGATCCAAAATAATTATAATAATCGAAATAATGATCGAATTCTTCAAAAATCCTGCAGACTTCCCAACCCCATAAAATCCGAATTCCTTCATCCCTTATAATCACAGCAATTAGCATTTTCAGATAGCGAAGAAGCCAACAAAAAACAACCAAAAGAAAAAAAAACAACTGTTTCGTTTACCCTATCCAGTTACTAATTATCAATTAGCATTAAAAAGTCTTGAGAGAATTGTTTCTACATTTGGTGTAGTTGACCCCGAACGCAATTTTATAACTGGGGCGTCGCGTGCCGCTGCATTACCGCTGCATTATTTCATTTATATATATTTTATGCCTCATAATTATTTTCCACAAAATCTGAAAATCTGCAGAGAAGCTAAATCAACTGCATTGTTATTAAGTAAAAGGAGAATTCTCTCTTCATCTCTTCCTCTATCTATTTTTAAACAGTTGAATTTATTTGTGTGATGAGGGAAATTATGTGAAAACGAGAGAGAGAGAGAGAGAGAGAGAGAGAGAGAAAGCTCAGGGTCGTTTTAACGAGCATTGAAAAATTATGAGAATTGTGAGATTATGAAAGTATCTCATCCTGTGTTTAAAAGGCTTCCTGGCCTTCATTGAGACAGAAACAAATCAGTTTGTTATATAAATTTCGCCGAATTAATTAAAGAAAGAGAGAGAGAGAGGGAAAATGAGACATTTTAAATTTGCGTGGGCGAATGAGAGAAAGAAAATGAATTAAAATGAGTAAAATTTTCAATCAAGAGAGTCACAAACTTTTTTACTAAGTAAAAAAAAAAAAACTACTTTAAAAGACTCTCCAAAGACTCTCTGGATATATAATTGTCGTTGAAATTACGTAGATTATTACTTTGACGACAGTTTAGACAACTCTCTTGACATAAAACGGAGAATTTAATAAAATACACACACACACACAATGGAAAACTTTTTCGAGTATCACAATTTAAACTTGTAAACATGAGAATAGATGCAAATTTATTCTGTCGAATAAAAGAAAAAAAAAAAACAGTCACGAAATAATCAAAATTGAATTAATCATCAGCTAGACAGTAAGCCAAAACTTCTAACTCGTGTGAGTCAAGAATGCACATATTGATCGTTGAGTCCGCGCGCAGTGTGCTCTCCTTATTCTCTCTTGTCTCTCCTCCTAAAACTAGGCCATCATCCTATATAGTGGCACAGTGCGTCGAGATGCGTCTGGCTTATTCGTTCTTATGAATTCAATCCTTGTGAATCAAAAGGAAAAGTTGTGAAAAAAAAAAAAAAAATTGGATGATAGAAGAGACGTGGAAAAAAAGGAAGTAATCTCAACAACTTTTTTCCACTCTCCCCCTCCCCCCCCCCCCCCCTATTTCTTCCTTTTTCTTTTGAGAGACCAACAGAGAACGAGGGATGACGTCGGTTAAGTGGCCCTGGGGAGTTCCTTTCATGCTAGTGGAAAAGAAGCTCTCGTGGACTAACCGCACTAACTTCTCAAGTATCTTTTCCACGATGATTAAGCTTTACCGAACATATCTAAACGAACTGAAACTTAGAAAGAGAGAGAGAAGGAGAGAAACAGAGGGATAGAGTCACTTGGCATCCTCGACGAGCTCATTAGCGGGGTTACCATCTTCCTCTCCACCTCCTCCCTTTCCAGATGTGTCACTGGGTGTATACCCACTTACGTGTGACCTCATTGCGCATTCTCTTTGCATTTCACGTCAACCAAATGTAAGCAAGCAAAACTCTCCAGCTTCCTTGTACGTAACTCCGCACTCAGCCGGGCTTGCGTTTCCCTCTCATTCACGAAACTGTACAGAAACCTCTTATCGTTTCTGACACACGCTCTATGCATTACACAAATTTTCCCTCCTTCTCTTGTTCACTATCGTCTCAATTGTAGTGATAAACTTGTTCGAGTGGATGCACCATTTCCTAGTGATGTAATTGTGTCGTTTTTCGATAGTATTTTTAGGATAGTTGGTGAAAGGGGGAATTCATTGTTGAAGGTATTACTTGGCTTTTGGAGGTATTATGGGATTTGGGGAGAAATTCATTCGACTATATTAATGATTGAAAAAATGTTTAAATATGAATTTTTTTTCACTTTTTATTATGAATATGAATTTTCACATAGAATTTTTCATCATTTTGATCATTAAGAATCTTTTCGTTAATTTCATGATTTTATATGGATGGTAATAAGCATTAATGTCTTAACCAACATTTATTTTTTATTTTTTATTATTATTAGTTAATTATTTTAATAAACATTTGTTTCGAAATTTTGTAGATGGCATATTTAGGTTCAGAAATGCTTGTTTACTGAAAATACACTGCCAAGATTTTTTTTTTAATGTTGGTTAAGACGTTATTGCTTATTACTGTTCATATATTATTTTATGATACCTGAATAGGAGAAAATGGGGATTGACTAAGGCTAGCCTATTCAGGTACAGGCTGGGTAAAATTGTGGAAACCTGTTCAAGCAGGAAAGTGAGATTGATCAGATCAATGGAAGAGAATTAACAGGTTCGATATGATCAAGAATGTGCATGCCTGATCAGGTTGAGGTTGAGTATTTTCTGAGGGTCTCACTGATGCTACTCGGTTCATTTCCTGTTTTTAATATTTGATTCCTATGAAATTTGAAATTGATGGGATGAACCTAAATGAGCGCCTGTTAGATTGTGATCGGGTGTTCCTAATTCAGGTACAATCTCGGTCTAAATGAAGCGATTTCAAATTCCGATCAATGAGAATGATTTCGGCTTGAAAAACTCAGTTGGGTGATTATAAGGAAAATAAAAAATTTCAGGTATACGTACCTGATTAGGCAAGAATGTGTGCCTGATTAAGCAAGAATGTTCTAAGGTGCAATTGCCAGTTGTTGGGGTAAACCTAAACAGGCGCGAATTAATTACATTCAGGTGGTCTCAATTCAGGCACAATCTAGGTCAAAATAAAGTAATTCCAATTTCGATCGATCTGAACAAACTCACAATGAGAACCTCAATAGGATCAATTATCAAGAAACTGAAGATTTCAGGTGTGCGTACCTGATCAAGCCAGGAAAAAATCTGCACATATTTCATGCGTTTCTATCAATTTTAATACGAAGCTATTCGAAAATTGCCACGAATGGAAATAGCTCGTTGTAGGTCTTTTCAGGTTTCGAGCTGGATGAAAATCAGGTCGACCTAATTCATAAAATTCTGATTACCTAAACAAACGAGAATGCATAGGTGTAATATCATTGAAAAAACTAAGAAGTTCAGTATTCTGTACCTGATCAGGTACAACTCCTGATCGTCCCGTACCTTTATTATTCTCTGTATATCATTATCGAAAGAAGTGATGGATTTGCACTTCATCTTGAACCAAAACTTCTCGATACATTTAAAAAACGATTTACCCAGTAATTTTCCTTCCCGGCATTATCGTAAAAATCCATTCAAGCAAGATCGATTCTATCATCCAATTTTCCATGAAAAAGAAATCCCCCCAGTAATCCATTTGAATTGCTACAACTTTAAAAAATCCATCAACTTCATTATCGCTTGAAAGTAAAATTTCCTCCGCCCAAGTCGTCATAATGTGCTTCAACAATTTTTGATGTACTTTTAATCCTTTCGAGCAATTTTATTTCGTAGCCCCCTTTTTCTTTTTTTTTCTGTCCCCCCCCCCCCCCCCCCCCATTGTAAAAAAGTAGAATGGACTTTAGAGTAGGAGAGGCTCAAGATTCAAAAGTTCCATTAGTGCGAATGCTTTGTAATGCACAAAAACTCTGTTTAATATGAGTTCTATAATTGGTTCTTGAGAGTAATGAAAGAACGAAGCAACAAAAAAAAAAAAAAGAAGAAAAAAAAAAGAAGGCAGCAATGAATGAAATGAGAAGAGAAAAAAATCGTTTCGCGAAATTGAGATTTATTAAAGTACCGCTGAGTTAAATTACATTATTGGAATGATGCGATTCAGTTGAGAAAAGAACGCTTCATGAATAATTTTCCAACGTTGCCTGCGTACAACCAATTTACGTTTTCAGATCGATTCAACTTCATGATAAAGCGATGGCGCCTCAAGATAATATTCTTATACCTCTGCACGAATTGTTGAACTTGTGTGTATTAGTGCACGTGGTAGAAACGATTAATAAGATGGAAAGGGGAGCGAATAAGGGGAGAATATATACACGAAGAGGAAGTCATTTCAACCTTTAGTTAGGGCCTTTAAATTTAGTGTATAGTGAAGAGTACTGGGTGCATCCATGTGCCAACAGTAGAAGCTACCAAAGAAGCGGACATCCGGGGGATCCTTGCCGCATTGCCTTCCGGGTATACTACCAGGTGAAAATCCAGCTTGAATCAACAATCTCGATGGGGATTAATTTCTTCTCTCTCATTCTGTACAATTCTAGTTACTTGAATCTTGTCTTCAATGCTTAACTAAGAAAGCAATCGGGATTTTCAAACACCATTCAACTTAGTTGTTCGTGCAACAATCTGTGAATGAATAAATTTTGATAGTACTCAGGCGAATTGTGGATATTACAGGTGTGGGGGAGGATTTAGGGGAAAATGATAAAAAAAAGGTACAAAAAAAGTTCAAAGATAAATTCCCGCAAATCTCATTATTTTTGAGAATTTCACAAAATAAATTCCATGTAATTTTGCACTCATTTTTCGCCAATCCGAATTTGTAGAAATATATGAATTCACCAAATCGTTAGTGAATTTACGAAATTTTATGAAATATTGAATTTTCACAATCGAAATAATTTTTTTTTGCAATTTCACACTTTTTCGCTATTTCGCTATGAAAAAAATATTCTCTCATTTTTTTCATAGAACTGATATTTATTCAACAAGATACGAACGTTCACAGGTGGAGAGAAGTGAGCACTTTCAACGTTTTTTCCGAACTGAAAATGGTCGTAATTTTTTTTCCCCATGGGAAATGTTTTTTTTTAAGCTATTTCAACAACATATCCAGAAATGAACAGAATCGAAAATAAAAAATCGAAAAGTGAGGGAAATTGGGGGAAATGTCTCGAATGCAGATTATTCTGTGAATATCTCTGAAATGTTTGACTTTAGGGGAAAGCGGGCATGAAGAAAGTTATGGAACTTTTTTTAAGGGAATTTTATGAACCACAAAAAAAAAGTTTTCTGATAAATTTCCGTAAAGTCGATCGTTTTTCAGAAATTCTCGGAATGAATTTGATTCTCAAACTCATTTTCGTCTGTCATTTCATCAATGAATATCAAATATTAATGAAGTAAAATTCATTCATTTTTTTTATTTTATTCATTCAACTGAAAAGTAATCAAAGTTTTGCTGAACTGTTATTTAACTTCTCTACTCACTATTTGATGGGAATCGAAATTCATACGTCATTCAATCAAATATTTTTTATTAATATTTAGAGAGGTGGAAAAAAAAACGTGAAATGGTGGAATAAATTCAGTTGAATAAATTTATTCAAGCGAACAAAGAATTTATTGGTGTCAATAAATATTTCCTTTTCATCCTTTTCAAAGATTTATTCGGCGGAATTTATTTCTATAGGAAAAATCTTCACTTTGCAAGATGCAAATAAAATTTAAAAAAAAAGGACTTTTCGAGATGGATACACGAAATTTTTACGGTTCCATTGGCAAGTGAAAAGGATATCTGCGCTGGAGAAGCCCTATGAAATCATTGAATTCAATCAAATTCTCATCGAGATAACGAAGCCAAGAAAATTGACAAAATGAATCATTTCTCAAATAATGGAAACAGAATTGCGCTGGCGAATTGCTTTTATTACACAATTTTCATCTCAAATTTCCCACTCATACCAATGAAACCCCAAAAGTCCAACCATTCATCAAATACTTCCATTTTTCAAATTATTTCCGAAAGATTCCTTGGATTCTTTCTTTTATTTCAAAATCTATAATCTTTTCATATAGAATTTTCCATATTCAAGATTTGATTTTTTTTTTAATTTGAAAATTAGAAATTTTTCAATTTAAGAAAATTAGAACTTTTTCGAATGTAACTGAAAATAGCAAACATCTGACAATTTTCAGATTTTTTTTATTAAAGAATAAATTATTTTCAAAAATGAAATCTATGTACATATAGAAAACTCAAAAACTATATTCGAATTTTTTCAGGTTTTTATTCTATAATAATTCATTTGCTTAAAAATACTTGCACGTATTACACAATTTCCATCTCAAATTGCCCAAAAATCCAATCACTCACCGAATTTTCTCAATTTTCCCAAACAACTCAAGATTCTCGAAGATTCCTTCTACAAAGACAAATCTTCAATTTCAAAATTCATAAATTTTTCCTATAAAAATTTAAGAAAAATTAATTTTCACAATTTGAGTTTTTCTTTATTAACGAATAATTCATTACGAGAAATGAAAAAAGTGCACATAGAAAAAAATTCAAAACCGAAAAATGCCAATTTTTTAAATATTTCTTTTCACAATAATTTATATATTAACAAAAAAATAAAAAAAAATGGTTACATGTGTGCCAATCTCATTATCATGTTTTTCCCCTAAAATGTTGCCATTATCCAATTTTCCCCCTGTAATATTCCATCCCACGGGGCAACCCCAAACCATTTCCTCAAAAAATTCTCCACCATAGCCACACGAATCCCCTAATGTTTACCCCTTTATCCTCAAACCCGGAAGTCATTCGCGGCTAGAGAGCGAGTGCATTTATCGTAGCCAAAAATGAACTAACCGATAAAACATTGGCAAACGTGTAGTACGTTCGAGGAGAGGAACTCAGGAAATCCGGTGAGAGGTCATTCTCCAGGTATTTCTCTCTCTCCCTCCCCTCCCCCTATCCTCTTTCGGCAAAACCCGGTAATTCATAGTTGTCAGCGCGTCCGGCGTTCGGTACTGCTATCGTGGCTTAACACCCTCTCGATTTTCACTGGCACCCGTGTGCCACTTTGCGGGACTCCAAACTCGTTCATCTTATAACGTTTTATATCGCCCCCCCCCCCTCCACCCCTCCCTCTTCAACCAAGGATAAAGCAAGATAAGCGAAAAAATACTGTACACTATTTACCTCTTCCTTTTTTTCCCCATTTTTTTTTCTCTTCCTTCCGAGCTTTAATAACCATTTCTTGTGTTACGTTACGTATCGAACGATTCATGCTTCGTTGAGCAGTTTCGTATTTCGATTAAAACCCATCGGCAGAAGTGTCAAATAAAATTGACGAAATGGGTGGTATTAATTGCGGTTTTTTTTTGCCAATCGTTTTTCCTTGCGCTCAGAATGAAAAAGATGCGGTCAATAAAATATTGCGCTACCACGTGCGTCATTGATCTCGCAGCCACCTTTCACACGGATATATAGAGAGAGAAAGAGAGAGAGAGAGAGAAATGGCCGGGTTACTAGGCCCCACGGGGTCATATACACGACTAGCTGCGGGTGATCCGATAGGCTTCGAAGCATCACACACAGCTGGCCGAATGAAAGGACATTGGTGACGTCATTTCACCGCCTTTTGACGATTCAATAATTTTTGTTATCGTCTTTTTTTTTTATTGGCATTTTCAACATTAGGATAGAGATGAAAGAGCATATATGCTGAAAAAGCTGAGCATAGAATATAAACGGAGCATTTAATACCATATGGTTTGGCCTCTGACATACAATATGCTCCAATTATGCATGTTTTATGCATTCCACTTTTGCATAGAATATGTATTATTATCCATAAAATATGTACTAATAGGGGTAAAATATGTACTCATATGTTCGTCTTGAATATTTTTTACATTATTTATCATTTCGTATTCTATGCATTCACAGAAAACATAAAATATGCGCATTATCACCATAATTTATGTGCTAAAAATTTAACATGAAATATGCTTAATTAGTGCATATTTTATGCACTAAATAGTACATATAATATGAACAGCAAGTTCATATTCTATACACAGAAAAAGCTGAGCAGAGAATATGAACTGAGCATATCATAAAATTTGATTTGGCTTTTCGCATAAAATATGCTCTAATTATCCATGTTTTATGCGCACAACCTTTAACATAAAGTATGTACAAATGTAAATGAAATATGTACTAATGTACATGAAATATGTACTAATGTACATGAAATATGTCCTAATGTACATAAAATATGTACTAATGTACATAAAATATGTACAGATAGCACATATTTTATGTGAAATTCGTGTGCCTGAAATATGCATAGTCGAAGCATATTTCATGCCTCATGTATTTTTTTTCATTCCGTTTATCAAAAAAATTACAGATGAATTTTGAATTTAAAGTATTTTGCAACTCCACCACTGAATCAATCATGGTATAGGAGACTTTTGGAACAATGCATATTACGATGATATTTCTAGGAATACATTCACGGGATCTCTTCATTCTAGGAATACAAGATGAGGTGATATTTGGGAATTTTCTATCTATTGTTATTATCGACGAGAAAATTTTCTCCTTAGAAGAATAATTTCATTTTATTTTCTCAAATCATTATTATGCTCATAAATTGATTGAAACCGCAGAATGGTTTTTCCTGTCTCATGAAAAACTTATTTAACTAGTGTCAGCTCATATCCGTGTGGCCGGGGATGGTCAATTGTATGCAGCTCTCTGGCATCATTTTTAATATTAATTATGAGATTTATGGGAACACTATTTAACTTGTAAATTTGTTAATAAAACGCTAACAGATCAATTAAATCATTGAGCGTATAATATGATTCATTTTCCATCATATTTTATGTTTACCTTGAACATATTTTATGATACTTCTAATTTCATATTCTATTCATTTCCAGAACGCATAAAATGTGCGCATTATGAACATATTTTATGTGCTAAAAATCTAACGTAAAATATGCTCAATTAGTGCACATTTTCTGTACTAATAGCGCATGTTTTATGCAAGAAACGATAGTTCATATTTTATGCACTGCATAGTGCATATAATATGAACAGAAAAATCATATTCTCTGCTCAGCTTTTTCTGTGTGGAAGGCACGAGTCAGTACCTCGGTCGCATCGAGTGTCAAAGTTTTTTTTTTTACTGTTTTTTTATCTTTTGGAACGATAAAAGTGAGGCTGGGTTTTAGGGAAATTGCACATTGTGCGGATTTCAACGTTTTACTATCGTGTTTTTATCACCCTCGGTTATGGTGCGTTATAAACATGAAAATTTATCAATTAATGGGATAATGGAGTTGATGGATTCTTTTTGTGGCATTGGAATTCAATGGCTGTTGAGAATTCATATTTGACAATAATTAAATTTTTTTATTTTTGGAGATTTTTTGTTTTCATTATCGAGGGAAGTATTGGAGGGAAATTGATTCTATCATAGCTTTTTTGATGGATTAACGATTTCATTTGTTTCGTGAAGGCTAATTTGCCGATTCTGACGTCCTCAATATTTTGATATTGAAATTTGAAACTTTTCCATTTTTTAATTCTAAAATTTTGAGAAATTTTAGAAATTATTCACTTTTTACGTCATTGCAGAGAGAGACAGGGAAATTTGAATAGAAAAAATTTATTATTCCATTTTCCAAAGAAAATGGAATAATAAATTGAATATAATTTTTACACCGTAATTTTTGTAATTCGAAAAAATTCATAAATTCAATTTTTTTCGTTTCAACTCTGAAATTCAAAAAAATTCCAATTAACCGATTACTGCGTTAATTTTTCATCCAACTACCACTTATTTTTTTTTTTTCAAATTAATGAGAAAAAGACAATAAGTCAATAAATCCTCCAGAGTTCCTGTATTTCACCTAAAAATCCCTCTAAAATCTTTATCCTCCTAAAACCCCTCAAAACTACCGGAAAAACCGCAAAATCATCTAAAAAAAAATAATAACCCCATTATCCCAAAGCAATTTGCCCGGAATAGATTCCATTTCAGCCTTTTCCACCTCAAATTTCCCTTTCAACTCGAATTTCCCAAGAAAGCCCAACGAAATCCATCACCTCAATTATCCCGACAAATCAAAAAAAAAGTGCTTATTCTACCCTCGGCAGTTGTGTGTGTTCACTCTTATCAGGGCAACGGGTTGAATTGGTTTGAAATTGTGTTCCTACTGATAACTGCAAAACAAGCTTCGAAATGCAGAAAGAAGAATGAAAGAAAGAACTGCAACAAAAAAAAACGAATAAAAAAAAATAATAAGTGAGGTAAAGACCCACATGCAATGGCAATTTGGTGATCGATATTGGCATTGCGCGTTCATTATTTTGCCTATTTGGCCAAGCGTGAATACGACAAAACCACCCTTCCCCCCTCTCCCCCCTTTTTCTCCTCCACTCCACCTCTTTCCACCCTCATGATCATACCAATTCATTGCATCGACTTGCGCCAATTTATATCGTTATTTTGTGCGTGTTGCAGTGCTTTTCGATTCAAATAGAACGAAGCGAAATAATAAAAGCAAAATAACGAAATGATAATAATAATAGTAGTGATAACAGAGCGAAATAGAAAGCAATAAGATATCGATGAGAATCAAAGCGAGTCTATTATTGTTTCATACAAATGGATGAAAAAAAAGTGTCAAAATGAAAATGAGAAAAAGGAGAAAAACAGAATAGAAATGAAAATTCGATCGCTGTATAAACAGACGTGGCAATTTGCGTTGTATTTCGCTGAAATTTTCGTACTCTGTCGCTTCTGACGCTATTTCGTTTTTTTTTACGCTATTCTCTTTTTTTTCGCTTAAAGCAGAAATCCACTCGTCAGCAGCTGACTTCCGGTGTGAACGTGTTATTTCCCTTCCTCTTCTGCTTCTGTCTTTCTCTTTATGTTTAGAAGGGGAAAAATAGATTGAAATGCATCGTTTTACGTAGGTTTTTGAGAACAATCGTTTTTTTTTAGGAGGAGAGAGTAATTTTTTTTTTTTGAAATATTCTCGGCAGTTTTAGATGGAAATCGAGGGAATTTTTTTATGGTGATTGAATTTTTTCTAGTTTTTCGCGGATATTTCTGGGGCTAATTGCCGCAGCAGGTCAGGGTCAATGGGGAACGGATGCTCCGATAATTTCTCAGCAATTGATTTTTTTTGGAATTCAATTTTTGATGAGAATTAGCTGAGTTATGGGCAATTTTGTGAGAAAAATCAGTTTTTGATCGTTTTTCTGTCAATTTCGGAGTAGAAATTGGATTTTTCTATGGAATACTTTGAAAATTGTGTCGAGCAGTGATGCAGGAGTAAGATTAGAGAAGTTTGTGTTAAAAATCACGAGAAAAAGTATATTTCTCAAATTTTCAGTCGGAAATCTTCATGTTTAGCTCAAAATCAAGGAAATCCTTCACTTTCGCTCATTGAAATTTTCGATTTTCCGTGAATATTTTCAGACCCCATTGACGCAGTGTGTCAAGGTCACTGGTAATCAAAAACTTTAATAATTTTTTCATTAAAAAAAATATATATTAGCAAAATAATAAAAATAAACATAGCAAAAATAAAATGATGTATCTTTTATTTATTCATTCATTTACGCTATCTTCATTACCCAATGTATTATTAATATGTTACATCTATTTTGGAAATATGTTTGGTTTCTCTAGTTAATCTCATCCTTAATAACAATATTCAATATGAATCATGCACTGATTATCATGATTACCTTCCAATCACATTCTACCAAATTACAAGCTGCAAAGTTACACTCGCCCATTCATTCATTACGTTGCATCAATACAGTCAACAGACCTCCAATATCACTGGTCTCTTACTCTCATTCAATAGAGCGTTCATTATTCAATTCTTCATTCTCACTACACCATTTGCATTACGCTTGAACTCTGTTTTGTATATTTTATCTACAAAAAAATGGAATTTGATTGCAGAATTTTTGGCCGGTATAAATACATGTTTTATATATATGAAATTTACGAGTGCTCGGATATCGAATTTTATTAAATATTATTAATTTTACATGGTAAAAATTGGAGGAAACGGGCATAAGTACTGTGCTTACACAGAGAAAAATGTTTTGTTAATTTAAGAATGTGCAGTCACTTAATTTAAGAAAGTAAAACTCACTTAAATTAAGTGACTTTTCTCACTTAAATCAAGTGACTTTTCTCACTTAAATCGAGTGATCTTTTCTTTCTTAATTTAAGAAAGTAAAACTCACTTAAATCAAGTGTTTTTTCTCACTTAAATCAAGTGATCTTTTCTTTCTTAATTTAAGAAAGTAAAACTCACTTAAATTAAGTGACTTTTCTCACTTGAATTAAGTAACTTTTTCATTCTTAATTTAAGAAAGTAAAAGTCACTCCAATTAAGTGACTTTTCTCACTTAAATCAAGTGATCTTTTCTTTCTTAATTTAAGAAAGTAAAACTCACTTAAATCAAGTGACTTTTCTCACTTAAATCAAGTGATCTTTTCTTTCTTAATTTAAGAAAGTAAAACTCACTTAAATTAAGTGACTTTTCTCACTTAAGTCAAGTGACTTTTCTCACTTGAATTAAGTAACTTTTTCATTCTTAATTTAAGAAAGTAAAAGTCACTTAAATTAAGTGACTTTTCTCACTTAAATCAAGTGATCTTTACTTTCTTAATTTAAGAAAGTAAAACTCACTTAAATCAAGTGACTTTTCTCACTTAAATCAAGTGACTTTTCTTTCTTAATTTAAGTGACCTGCACATTCTTAAATTAAGTGACTGCACATTCTTAGATCAAGAAAACACTTTCCTCTGTGTATACATAGCATTTACGCCACATTGTTTCTAAGTCGAATATATCGTCACCTGAAAATGAAAATAAAATCCATAGTAAATTCTCTCAATTCCACTCTTTCCTCAGTCGTGACGTGTTGAAAATATTCCATAGAATCCAAACCCCTCAAATAAAACACGAAAATCCTCTCTCAAAAAACCCCCAAAAAATGTAATGAAGTTCTAGAACCGAAATTTCCATTGAAAAAAAAAATTCCTTCTTCCTCTAAAAACACCTTGAGTACTCTCTCTCTCTCTCTCTCATCCTCTGCTTCCCTGATTCCCCTTTGAATCATCTTGAAATAAGTCTCGAAATAAAATTTGTCAATTCTCTTATCCAAGTCCCCCGAGATCTTCTCTATAATTTCCCCTCTGCCCGGGAAAATGAGAGGAGAAAAAGGCAAAAGAAAAAAAAAAAAGAAGCGCGCACAAATGTAAATCAGCGTAAAGAAAAGGCAGCCTGTCATCACTTCTTGTGCCCTGGGAAATTGTCTGCGACAAGTCAAACGTAAATTACCTTTTGTCTGTTTGCGGGGAAAAACCAAAAATGAAAAAAATAAAGAAATATATACGAAATTCACCGTGCAGACAGAAAGAGAGTATTGACAATGCTGAACAATATGTTTGAACGATATGTCAGTAGTTTTGTTCGACCCAATATCCGGCTTTACTCCGGAAAGTCCTCAATGACCTACCCTGCAGGGTGTACCTACAACTCTGCCATTCAAAGAGTCAAACAACGTGAGTGGATAGAGAAAAAAAAATGAAAAAAAAAAGTAGTTATGTGAAAATAAAGAGCAGAAGAGGCATTTCTGTAAAAATCGTTGCTTCCGTTGTGAATTGGAATGTTGAAAAAAAAGGCGGAAATCAAAAGTTTTTGGAGGATGGGAAAAAGAGAAAAGAGCAAATGTCGATGGTATTTGATTGGATTTTTTTCTTCTTTTTTTTTTTAATTCTTTACCTTTTTTTTTCATTTCAGAGAACACGTTTCGGGTGACCCTGCAGAAATGTAGCCGTGGGCTTGGATTAAGTGTATCTGGCGGTGGTAACGCTGGTCCAGTTAGAGTTAAAAGGCTCTTTCCACAACAGCCAGCGGCACTGTCAAACAAACTTCAATCCGGTGACATTCTTCTTGCTGCTAACGGCATACCACTCACTGGTCTTACCAATTACGTGAGTTTCAATTGATTTTATTGGAAAATTTAATTTCAGAGAATTGTTGAGCTCATGGATCCTTTTATTCTCTCGAGGGTCAATGGAAACAGTCGGAATTTTCATCATTTTAGGTGGAAAATTGGATAATACGATCTATTTTGGATCAATATGCTCCGCGATATTTAGACAGTTGCTTTTTTTTTAGAAAATACGAAAATTTGGATGAGATGTAATGCTTTTTTGGAGATTTCATTCTACTTATGAAGAGAAGTCTATGAAAGCTTGTATCTGCCTTGAATTCTCAGATTCTTTTTTTGCTGCAAAAAACAGAAAATTTTATTTTAATAAACGTCAGTATACACTGAGAAAAAAAAAGTTACACAGAGAAATTTTTTTTCTTAATTTAAGAATGTACAGTCACTTAATTTAAGAATGGCAGGTCACTTAAATTAAGTGATTTTTCTCACTTAAATCAAGTGACTTTTTCTTTCTTAATTTAAGAAAGTAAAACTCACTTAAATTAAGTGACTTTTCTCACTTAAATCAAGTAACTTTTTCTTTCTTAATTTAAGAAAGTAAGTCACTTAAATTAAGTGACTTTTCTCACTTAAATTAAGTGATTTTTCTCACTTAAATCAAGTGAGTTTTCTCACTTAAATCAAGTAACTTTTTCTTTCTTAATTTAAGAAAGTAAGTCACTTAAATTAAGTGACTTTTCTCACTTAAATTAAGTGACGTTTCTCACTTAAATCAAGTAACTTTTTCTTTCTTAATTTAAGAAAGTAAGTCACTTAAATTAAGTGACTTTTCTCACTTAAATTAAGTGACTTTTCTCACTTGAATCAAGTGAGTTTTCTCACTTAAATCAAGTAACTTTTTCTTTCTTAATTTAAGAAAGTAAGTCACTTAAATTAAGTGACTTTTCTCACTTAAATTAAGTGATTTTTCTCACTTAAATCAAGTGAGTTTTCTCACTTAAATCAAGTGAGTTTTCTCACTTAAATCAAGTGACTTTTCTTTCTTAATTTAAGTGACCTGCACATTCTTAAATTAAGTGACTGCACATTCTTAAATTAAGAAAGCATTTTTTTCTGTGTAAAAGCATGAAATATTTGTTCCAATAATCCTTTGAAAATTCATTTTTTCCAAACAATTCCTTTTTTTCGCTTTTAACAAAGTTTACCGATTTCCCAATTTTTTCCATCAGTTTCAAAACAATATTGGCTTTCCCACAAATTGAAAATTCGTGAATTTCAATGGATTTCCCAAATTTTCAATCTCTCGAAAACAAAAAAAATTCGGACCATTGGAATAATAATTTTCTCTTTTTCATTAATTTTATTTTCTCGATGAACAATCAATTTCGATTTAAATCTTTCGAAATATTTCAAAACATCTTTTCTGCAAAATCTTCTGAAAGTTTCAGACCAAAAAAAAAATTAATCGTAGCAATTTCCTGGATTCTCGACGAAGCTTGAAATTTCGCGAAAATCCATAAATTTTACTACGACTTAAAAGAACGTTTTTCAAACCTCATGTACATTTTTCATTTAATGGAAAATTCACTTCATCCTTATTCATGTATATTCCCTTTTTCACTATTCAGGAGGCTTTAGAAGTCCTTCGAACTACATGGAATACAGTGGAGCTCTTAGTGTGTCGTCTCCCAGGGGAAGAGCAAAATATTTCACCTCCCGGTGTACCACCACCGCCTCCAGCACGTAGAGAATTACCACCAGCTCTAAGATTACTCAATCCACTTCCACCACTTCAAATTGAACCTTGTGGGGTATGTTATTTCCGATTGAATTATTTCATTGTATTGAATATCGAGAAAAGTCGGAAAATTCAGTGACGAAGAGGTAAAACAGGATAAGTCGATTTTTGTTTTTGCTGATCTTTTTTCTCCAATTGGAAACTAATGGAGAAATGCCTTTTTTTACTCTAATAATAAATACTCTCTTGTTTGGAATTTCGAGAGTTGCAGAAATGAATTGGGAAAAGAAGGGCGTATCTCCCTCAATTTTCAAGATATTCAAGAAAAAATTATAGAAAATAGGTAAGACCGGGGCAAAATGGACTTCTGGATCAAAAAATGATTTAGAATTTTTTTAAAAAGTGAAAATTTCAATAAAAAAATTGAGAAAAATCACTAAAAGTATTCATAAATTGAAGCGACTTCTCAAAATTGTTTTCAAGAAGTTCTTCACTTTGAAAAAAATTTCTAGATCATGTTATCTTGGAAGTCCATTTTGCCCCACTCTCCCCTATCTCGAAACTGAGTGGAGATACGCCCTTTTCGCTCCAATTTTTTTTTTGTAAATTTTGAGTCTCTACAAAAACGCTTTACAGCAGAAAAAATCATATCTTCATTAGTTCGCGAAATGTTAAAAAAAAATTTCGAAATAGACAAATCGACTTATCCCGTTTCACCTCTTCGCTACTGAACTATGTAAAATTATTCATGTATTGTTGGGAGAAGAGAATGAGTCAATTTTTTTCGTTGAATGAAATGAATTTATTCAGGTGAACATTTATTGCGGAAAAGTCCGACATTTGATGTCTTGGACGTGCGAAGAAATGCGAAAGAACGTACGAGCTTTTGCCGCAACGGAAAGAGTAGTGACGTAGGTTCTGTCCCGTGATGTGCGCATGCGCTCTTTTGAATAGTCTAAATTCAGTGGGGAAATGATGAAAGAAGATGAATCGCAGAATTGTTTTTTCTTTTCGTGAATAATTTTGAGGCAAGTAGGTTTAGAGGAAAATGTTAAGAGACCTTTTTTGTAGAGAATTTTTGAGGCTACAAAAAAGGTCTCTTCATAAATTTCCATAAACCTGATAGTTTCTGAGATATTTTCAAGAATCTAGGATTTTTTCCTGACAGTATTCTTTTCTTCTCACAATGATGAATAGAAAAAACATCTCTACAAAAATAGAGGTGAAAACACAGAAAAATAATATTATTTGAGTTCTTAAACTCTGCGTTTTATCCCAGAAAAATTTATACTGGAACAATCATTGATTTCATTGGAAATCCAATGAAAATACTGATTTGTATTTTTCGAGAAAGTAAACAGACTTTGTGAAAAGTAAATAGACATTTCCAACTGCAAAGCTCATATGAATATTTCAATTGACATGAAGAATTCTAAATGAATTATTAAAAATTCAATAAGATAAATTGATAATCTGGATAAAAATTTGAGTTTCAATTAATTCACTCGATAGGAAAATTCGTAAATTGGAGTTAATCGTATCAAGATAAATATTGTAGTTTAAAAATTTCATTAATTTAATATCAGGTGAATATCCGAAAAATCCAAATGAACTCTCCAATATTATATAAAGGATTGGATTTTTTTTTTCTCAATTATAATGGAATAAGCAGAGATCTGACAATTTTGGGCATTTAAAAACCAAAATTGTTATTAAAACAATATTTAACAAATTCGCACCTACAGATGTTTAAATACTCTCCATATGCATATTTTGCATTTTTTCAAAATAATTTATAAATTAGATGGAACTGAAAATTTTTAGATTTCTGCTATTTACAGTATCATTTTTTTTCACTGTAAATGGAGATAAAGAAACTAATTATATTTTATCGTGTGAACATCTTTGAAACTAATGAGTTTTTTAAAGAAAAAATCAAGTATTTTTCCCTGCAGAGAACTTTGTGGACTTCTGAAAAAGGTCTTCTGATGAATTCTCGTTAATCCACTAGTTTTCCGGATATTTTCTAAAAAAAAAAAAAAGGAAAAGATAATGAAATTTCTAAAAATTCCCCATTTCGATCGAAAACAAAAATTTACGTAAATACCTCAGAATCCAAGAAAAATACCGAATTTTTCATAAGAACCATTGTTTTACCTCCCACGTATTTCTAAAAGTTGTTAAAAAAAAACCGGAAAACCCCATAAAATCGCAATTTTCTGATGAATCCTTAACTTGTCGGATTTCTAGAGAAAAGCAGGAGCAAGAATCTCCCAAAAAGGCAATTTCACTTGTGATTTCAAAAACTCTAAAAAAAAATAACAATAAAAGAAACCTTTTATTTTCCAGGAATTTGACATCGAGATGACCAAAGTGGCCGGAAGTTTGGGCTTTACTCTACGTAAGGTGGACAGTAGTGCATTGGGGCATTACGTTAGAGCACTGGTCCGTGAACCAGCATTGAGCGATGGTCGTATTCAGCCAGGCGACAAGATTGTTGCGGTAGATGGTGCACCCTTGTCACCAATGAGCCACGAGGAGGCAGTTGCATTGCTCAGGCAGTGTGGTCCAAGAGTAAAACTACGTCTATACAGAGACTTGGCACAGACCCCAGTATCGGCATTGTCACCAACTGAGCCAGATCATCCACTCCGTCCACCCCGAACTAGTCTGCGGTAAGATTTTCATTCACCCACCCTCTCTTCGTCTCTCATTGATCAATTTAAGTCCTTGGGAAGCATTTCTATGGCACTTGTGGCCCATCATTTCGCCCAATGTAATCGTTCGCTTCAGAGAAAATGAATAAAATGAGCGAGATGAATAAAATGTGAAGGGAATAATGGGAAGAGTTTTTCTTTTTCTCATTTTTCAATGGACAATTAATTTTTTTTTCTTTTTGCAGACAAGAGGCGATGGATATGCTCTGCGATCTGGCGGTTCGCAAGCTCTCGCCAGGTACATCGAATGGCTCGAGTCAGAATACTTCGGGGACCTCTGCCAATTCACCGAGGAGACTGAGGAGACCGGCCTCGAGAACACCCACTGGTGAACGAGAGAACGGTAATATTTTTTTTTTCCATAAATTAGTTTAATTACTATTGAAGAGTTTTTTAATTTCTTTGAGAATATCTTGAAGTTTGGGGGAGATAGAGAAATTTTTGTGCAAATACATTTTGCAATTTTTATTTGTTCGTAAAAATCAATTTAATTGAAAATTTCGGCTGTATTGGTCATTACAGAAATGGGAATTTTTTTTGGTAGCTCTCGTCATTTTTCACAATAAAGATTTTTATTCAATTCTTTTCATTTCTCTTCAATTCAGATATATTTTTGGAAGACGAAGTTTGAATCATTTCTATTTGTAAGTTAATGATTGACAGGAAAGAACAAAACTATGACTTTTTCGATGAATTTCATAGAAGGTTTATTAATGAGGTGTAATTGAGACCCGTTCTGCCCCAATGTCTTGTAAATTCCTTGTTTCTATTCAATTTATTTTTAAAAAATGATGAATCAATTTTTTGAAACAATTGTTTATTGTAAAAGTTGATGAACTTTACGATTTTATGAAATAGTAATCTCTCTTCATCCATCAAGTCCTTGTAATACGTCAGTGAAATTCTATTTACTACAGAAATGACATTCCCCAATAGCATTGAAACGAATTCATTCAAGGGAAATTTTTTTTCATTTCAATGTTTTAAATCGCAAATTCCTTTCAGCCATTTCAAACGTAGTAAATCGAATTCGTTTCTCTTATTCCTTTGAATTTAAAATTGAGATATCCAAAGTAATAATTCAATTGGATTATCTGACATTATTATTATGATTTTATTATGTGTTGAGAGAGAAAAATGTTTTTGAGAGTTGAAGTTAATGGATTTGTTGATAGTAATTTTATTTGAACTCTGTTCTCTTGGAATTCAAGGGAAATAAAAAAATATTTATATAAAGAGTTTTCTCCAGGTCATTCTGGACTTAAAAGAAATATCTCTTGATAAATTTCCATGAATCTGATAATTTCTAGAATATTTTTTAAAAAATCGAAATTGCAGGAAAAAATGAAAAAAAATTACCTGTTTATGATTTTGCAAATATTTCAAAAACGAATAACTTTAGAGAAAAATGTCAGGGAACCTTTTTTGTAGAAAAATTTATAAACTACGAAAAAGGTTTCTTGATTAATTCCTTTAAACCTGATAGTTTTCGAGATCCTATCAAGTTTACAAGAACGCCTGATAAAAATGAATTTTCAAAAAATAGTAATTATATAATTTTTTTTTTTCTAATTTCCAGAACCAATTTACTCAACGAATCAAGTATCAACGGCCAGTCAAGTTGACACATCAGACAGTGATCAGTGTTCGATAAAAACACAAATAACAAATTCAGCTGCAGCAACACCAGATGATATAATCGATCCACCAGCTCTCTATGATATTGATTCAATAGATCCAAATAAACCATCACGTCCTAGTTTTTTAAATTTAATTGGACCAATTGAAAAGCCAAACTATCAATTTAGCCTTGAATCAGAGTGTGAAGAGACAATTATAATACCAGAAAACGATAAAAAATCAATCGATTACATCGAAAATTTAAACAGAGATTTAGCTAATGAATTGCAGGACAATACATTGCCATCAGAGCCAGCATCCATGCCACCATTGATTTCAGTAATTAGAACGAATAGTGGGGCATTTAGCTACAAAAATCCAGCCTATCAGAGTGCTAATCCAACATGTGGTAGCGGTGAAAATGAAAGTGGGAAAAATAAAAATTCTCACTCAAGCGACCAGGACATTCCAGGTAAATCGAATACAATAGTTTTTTCAAATTCATTTTTTTTCAATCTTTGAAAAATTAATGGAGATACAGGATTTTTTGATGATAATAAATTTAACATGCATCCGACATTTGTTTGGATTTTTTAAACAAATAAATGATTGTGAAAAAAGTATTAACAAAATCGCACTTGTATTTTTTTTTATTTTCATGTCCATATTTTTCATTTTTTTGAATAATTCATTTGTTTAAAAAAAAGAAAAGTCTCATTCTGCTCTACAAATGAGTTCTCCATGAAAAATTCGCTATCTCCCTTTCATTCCGAGGTATTCCATGAAAAAGTAAAACTGAATAAGTCGGAAAAATTGAACATCATTGGGCTTAGGAGAATTGATGAAAAGAGCTTTCTTTATAGGGAATTAAATTCTGCACGAGAAAGCTCCGGAGGTGCATCTCCCCTCCACTCCATCCATTTAACAGCCATAAAAATAGCAGACATCTGATAAGTCCTAGATTCTTATTTCCTATAACGAATAAATGATTTCGAAAATCGAAAAATATGCATATATAGAAAATCCAAAAAACTATCCTTTCAGTATTCAAATATTTTTTTACAATAATAATTTAATTGTTAAAAAAAATCCTAAAAATTGTCAGATGTTTGCTAATTTTATTATCCTCTCATTGAAAGAGATATCAAAGATTAAAGCTGAATTATTCAACTCAATTTTCATTCAATTCCCTCAATAAACAAATGAATTAAATAATTAATTAGTCGAAATAAATGAAATTGCTATAATACCTTCGTGTGACCCAAATTCGTCAACTATCTACGTCATTCACGTAACAGCGATAATAAGCTCCTTATCAGGGGCGGATATAGTAGCGTTAACATGGCGGATTATCTCAACTAAACTTGAAAATGTCAAAAATTTATAATTACAGGAAAAGTGTTGAGTGTTGATGATCCAGGTGGTACTAAGGGCTTGTTGAAGTGGAAAGGCGTTATGTTTGCACCAGATGATGAGGAGGGAAAAGATATGCCAGAGGCAGATGCAAGAGCAAAGCAGCGAGAGGAGAGTTTGCAAAGAGAAGGATACGACGTGAGTTTCAAAGACAAATACAGTAACTAAATTATCTAAGAACAATGATAAACTTTGATACACGTAAAGCATCACTTGATTGTTCCTTTAACAGCACAATGAAGCACTAGATATTACGCGGATTGATTATTAGATGAATACATTCAACTTTGTCATTGGTTTTGAAGAAAATAACATATTTTTTGAGAATCGATTTTTTTTCGTTGAAAAAGATAAGATTTTCAAGATAGAATAGTTGGTTGATCTTCCTTAGAATCGGAAATATTTGATGATGGTAAAATTAGCATACATATGAAAGTTTTTCGATTTTTTTTGAAAAAAACAATTAATTAAAAATTTTTTTTATGAAATTCAAAGTCGCAGGTTTTTTTAAATTTTCTACATGTACATATTTTTAATTTTTTTTAAATAATTTATATTCATCAGGAAACCGAAGAATTGGAAATTGCCAAATGTCTGCTATGTTCGCATGATGCTCAAAGTAGCAGACAACTGGTATATCTTCCATTTTTCTGCTCATTAACAAATAAATCAAAGAAAAAACGAAAAATATGCACACGTTAAAAATTTCAAAAACTACAAGTACAAATTTTTTGAAATATTTTTTTCAATGATAATTTATTTTTGAAAAAGAATTTAAAAAATTGTCAAATGTGTGCTAATTTAATTATCATGCTATTTTTAATAATCATAATATTTCAAAAAAAAAAAGACTGAACATTCCCTTTAAAAAACACTCTCATAGTTTCAAATTCTTTCTACAAAAAATGCCTCCATCTAAACTCTTTCCAAAGATATTCAATGACCCTCATGCCTCGAATTTTTCTTCTCGATTCACTTTTTTTTAAGATTAAAAAAACACGAATTCCTCTAAAAAAATAATTTTTCTCATGATATTTTCCTCTTCAAATATCCGCTACCTCTCGTATTCTGCAAAAAAATCAATGAATCCTCTAACTTCTTTCCATCAGTACTTCAAATATCTCGAATAATCACTTGAGAGTGGAAATTACAGCGAAAATTGAACAAACCATGATTAAGTACACTCATTTACGCTAATGAATCTAATTAGCAAAAGATCCTTCATTTTAAACTCTCATATACAATTATGCTAATTAAGTTTAATTAATGAATTCGTGAATTTCAATTTCGATGTTTATCAATGACACAGGTATTCATGGTAGAATTGACAAGGGGATGGAATAGCCGACTGGGATTCAGTTTACGGCCGGATGGTAATGATACTGTTATATCAATGGTACATTCAGACAGTGTTGCTGCTAAAGACGGTAGACTGAAACAGGGAGACGTATTAATAATGGTAAGTCCATTTGGTTGTTCAATGGGATTACACAGTGTACATAGAATTCCATGAATCAGTATATTGTTCAGACAATTTTGATTGATTGTAGACTGTTTAATTGTGCATTTGATTATTCACCACAGGTTAATGATGAGAATGTGGAGATTATGCCAACTGAAGAAATCATTGATCTGTTGAGGAAAATACGGGGATCCATTGGGATTACTGTTGCAAGGAAGAAGAGTGATGAAACGTGATAGAGCGTTTGAGGTACGAGTTTAAAGAATTAATTGTTTTTTTTTGGTGCACGATAAGTCGATTTGGAGTGGAAATACGGGAGAATTTGTAGGAATTTCTTTTTGTGAAGGAAAATGCGGGCTACAAGTAAAGTAATCAAAAATTTCTATATTTCGTTTAAATTCCGAGATATTTGTAAAGAAAATTGAAATTGTGGAGTTGCTTTCAATTGAAGTGATTTCATTTAAAAATAATTTCGAATTCGCAAATAAGAAAATATAACTGATTTTTGAGCAACTTTCGAAAATTGCTGGAGTTCAATTTGAGAAAATTTCGAAAGGAAAAAAAATCGAAAATATTTTCAGAATATGTTTTAAAACATTCCGAAAATAATTTGAAAGTCATTTCGAAAATTCTAGAAAATTGAAAATAGGGAAATATAACTGATTTCTTTAAGAGCGCTAATTTTTCTATGCAAAAACAATCCTTGCAGAAATTTCCTGCGTAAAACCTGAATTTTCTCTCGAAATTGACTCATCTCGCTTCGCCATTTCAATTTTATGTTTCTGTTATTGAATGAAAAAGTAATTCGGGCTTAACATTATAAATCAATGATTTACAATGATGTGCCTGACTGTAGTGAACTGAAAAAGCAAAAAAATTTCTGCTACAGCAGATTTAGAGAGTAATACTAACGTTATTTTTCTGTAAAAATTTCAATTGACAGTACTGCACGTGAATTTTGTACGTCATCAATTGGTATAAAGGATAGAAAAAAAACCGGATATTTTCCATCATCCGGACGTTTTCCCATCGCTCACAACAATTTAAACTTCTGTCAATTCCACCAAAGTAACTTTCAATCCTATTTTCCGGAATTTTAATGGGAAAAATCTGGCAAATTGACTCTTGAAATTCAAAATCAATTGGGTATTTCCATCAGTTCACATTGCAATGATCGGGAATAAATTGGGCAGAATAAAAAACCCAAGCACAAATCTCCAATAACAACAATCATAATAATTTTATCAATAGAGACTCGAAAACGAGATGTTTTGATTTTATCCCGACTTTTCCTTTTTTAATATCTCCTAATCAGTGCGAAACGTAGGAATTTCAATGAATGCCTTTTCTTATCATCAAAATGAAAATTAAGAAAAAAGTAATTTCAATTTTCTTGGAATATTTTAAAATTCAACAAGATTCGAAGGTCTCGTAAAAAAAAAAGAAATTATATATTAACAAAAATAAATTCATTTCAATTTTTGAATTCGCTTCAAACTGATTAATTCATTGGAATTTCCTGGAAATACCCGATATTTTTGATTTTCTTGAGGCATGGCGCTTCGTCGTTCTTGATATAAAAGAGACGTAACTGCCAGAAATATTATTTTTCAATGTAAAAAAGGCGTATCTCCTTCAATTTCCCTGTGTCGCCAGTAATAGTTAATTAAACAAATCAGATCGAACATACGCCTCTCTTTGACTGCAGAAGAGTGAATGAGGGAAAAGGATTATTCGTCTTTTTTTTTAATCAAACAGTAAAACTTTACGAAAAAATAATGTAAAAAAAGAATGGTACTTATGCCCTTTTGATACTGAGGCGATTAAATTGTACTAAATAATAGATGAATTCCGTTGAAACAACGGTTAAATTGTTTTTTCACGTAGATGAAAATTGTTAGATTCTCTCTCTCTCTCTCCGTATTAATTAATTGTTACTGTAATTGAATCGAATCAAAAAATTTTAAAAGAAAAATAAAATGAAAAAATTCTATATTTATTTGCTGATAAATTGTAAGTTAGATGAATAATCGCAAATTTATCATTTGAAATTATGTCCATTAAAAAAAGTAATGAAGAAAAATAATTCAGTGATGGAAAAAACGAAAAATCAATTCACGTGGTAAAAAAAATTGAAAATATAACTTTTGCATGATTTTGTGAATATCTTAGAAACTATTGAGTTTCCAGGAATTTATCAGGAGACCTTTATTGTAGCTCGCGAAATTCTTCACAAAAAAGGTCTCTGAATTTCTAGCTAAACTCACTCGTTTCAACGATAATCTGAAGAATTCACAAAAAATGAAGAACTCTAGTTATTTCGCTTCATTACTGAATGAATCGTTCTGTATAAATGAATTAATGAAGAGATTATTTATATCGCCCGTTGAAGTGTAAAAAAACAATGAATATTTTTAAAATTAGAAAAATGAATAATGGAGATGAGGGAATTTTTAAATGTGGTGCAATAAAAATTAGTAGCGAAGAGCTAAAATGCGATGAGTCTTTTCCTCTTTCCGATCAGTTTCTCCGAATTATCTGGAAAACTGTGAAAAATAGAGAAATTTCCGTTAAGACCTTTTTTTTAAATGAAACGAAAAATCGCAGCCATTTTAACATTTTTAATTTATATTTTTTCGTTAACAAATTAATTTATTGTGAATATATGAAAATTATGCACATGTGAAAAATTAAAAAAACTCTAAATGTCAATTTTTTCACTTTTTTTTTATGATAATAATTTATTTGTTTTAACAAAATCGAAAAAATTGTCAAAAATGTGCTAATTTAATTATTATATTTTCAAGCAGGAATGGAGGACCACAAAAGACTTTTCTATCAAAATTTCTCTATTTTCTTCAGTTCAAAAGATATTTAATGAAAAGTAACTGCAAAGACAAGTTGACTCAACTCTTTACCCCTTCACTGCTCAAATAATAGGAGAGATATAATAAAAGGCAGCGTGTTGCTAATCGTGTAATGAAAATCAAAGAGTCAATCAAAAAGAGAAAAATCTAAATAGAATACTTTGGCAATATATCACCGTAGAGTATTAAAACTTTTTGTTACTTATTACCTATTTTGTAGTAGTAATTAATGAATTTCGAGATATCATCCCGTAAATGTGCTTAAAAGAAGAAAGGAGAAGAAGAAAATAAAATCTAGTTATAAAAATTTATCATGAGTCACTACGATATTCTAACGAGTTTCAATCAACAGGTTCGATGTCTGTGTATAAATGAATATTCAAATATCTTTGAAACTTTAATCTATCTAGAATTTTATTCGAATTTAAGATTAAAATAAATATGAAATTATGTAAATATAAATGAGAAAACTCAAAGTGTTCAATCTCCACGCTACTATTTAGAGGCTCTGTATTTTTATTTAAAGATGCCTGTAGAATAATGATAATTATTATAATTATAACTGTAAGAGTGAAATAAAAATCGCGTGGAACGTGAATTAATTACATATTCTGCCTCAAACGATTCCACACTGTGAATAATTTTTTTTCGTGATAGTAAAGTTGATTTTTTTTTTATTATTTAAATTATTTAATTATGAGATCAAGAAGGAGAAAATTAATAAGATACAATCGATTTTTATGCAATAGTTTTTGAAATATGGAGAAATAGGAATACGTAAATATTTTTGAAAATATCACTGAAACGAGAGCTCTCTGAAATAAAATGCCACGAGACTTTTTTTGTAGAGAATTTTATGAGCTATGAAAAATGTCTGATGATAAGTTCACCTCGACCTCATTGTTTCCGAGACATTTTCAAAATAAGCGTATTTATCCGCTTTTATCACTTGACTTCTGAATTTAAAAAATTGCATGTAGATTATTTTGCAAATATCTCTAAAATGATCGGATTTAATGCAAAAAAGTCGAGAGATCTTTTCTGTAGAAAATTTCGTCATCTACAAAAACGGTTTTCTATTGAATGTTCGTAATCCGAATAGTTCCGGGGATATTCACAAAAAAACTTGTCATTATTTTAGAATTCCTCTTACTTTAATAAAATTACTTAATCTCATAATCAATTCAGCTTTATTTATCACTTGGAAAAAATTTTCACGGTGCATGTACTTATAATAAACGAAAAAAAATATGTTTTACGATGAAGAGAGGAGATTTTGAGTGACCTTAGTGAATCAAAATAGATGAGAAAAATGAAAACATTCTAATTGGCGAAAATTAAATGTGATAGGTAGTTCTATTAGATCATTAGAACTGTCAAATGAACATAATGAAAAAAAAATTAAATAAAAATTTAAATATTAAATTTACAATCATTTGAGAATAATTAAATGAAAAATTGGAGCAATAATACCAAAGTAAGTTTGTTGATTATGTAAGAGGTAGCTCTTCTGAAAAAAAAAACGTTATTTGGAGCTTATTGTGATTAATTGTTAATGCCTCTGCAGAATCATGAGAATGATTTTTTTTTAAATAAAAAAATTATGGAAATGTCACATCAATTCAATGGAAAATTCCTTCACCAACTGCAATGTTGAAAAATATACTCAATAAAATTCAATGTCTTTGATAAATATTCAACACAATCCTTTTTCCAAATACTTCTAATTTATTATTTCAAATAAAGAAAAAAAATGAACAATTTTCTCTCGTTAATAATTTGCTCTTTTAACATCATAATCAGTAGAATAGAAAACATTGTAGGAACACTGGCAAGTTTCGTTTGTAATAGAGCAGTGGAATGACAATTCAAGTGTAAATTGCAACAGTTTTTTCTAAAATATCTCAAAATCCATGGAAAATATCAAAAGTTGTGTCGAAACCTTTTTCTGTAGCCTTCTAATGCTTCTCTACTAAAAAAGGTATCGTGATCATTCCAACTTAACCAGTAAATTCCGAGATATTCCAGGAAAATTCATGCAAAATTCAATTTTTTGTTTGAAAAAAGTTTCTACTAAACATCTCGGAAGCCAAGGAAAAAGAAGCAAAACTTGTTACTTTTTTTGTAGTACTAATTCTGTACGAAAAAAGTTGTTCACAAGAATTCTCCCATCTCCCACGGATTTCGAGATACCTCCTAAAAACCATTCCCATTTTCCTCCTCCACTCCAACCCTCGATTCTCGAAAAAAAAAAAAAAATCAGTCAATATTAATAGATTCATTAGTACTATCTTGCATTAAATTACTATCTCTCCTCCGAACCGGTCGTCTGGGTGGAATTTGCTCCTCGGACGGCGATAGACACTTACGCCTGCGTCTTCTCTTCATTGCGCCATCTTTAGGCGACAATGTCCCTTTATTCGCCTTAATTTCCTCCTTCAGTGTATCGATACTTCCCAATCTAGTTGGCTGTGATGCTCTTCCCTCGCTTCCCTCCTGTTCACCGAAACGCGATGGATGATTACGTTTCCTAACCGGTCGCCTAGCAATATTATCATTCACCGTTTCATTTTCCTTGTCAACAGAGATTCTCGAAGAATCTCTATTCCTCTCGCACTTAGAATCACCGCTATCATTGCTGCAATCATCGCAAAAGTCTCGCGCTATCGCTTGCGCAAGATTCTTGGCCTCAGTTTCCGCATCACTCCTCTTTCCATTGAACTTCTCTGCATGATTCATTTTCGTGCGCTTCATGTCGACCTTAACGACCCCTTCGTCGCCTGCAAAATCCGAATCCGTTTCAGATTCTGTAGTAAGATCAAAAACACTCGAACTCTTCGGTACTCCTGCCGATTCCATCTTCTTTGGACTGACGCTATCATCGCTGATCCTCAACGGTAAGAAGCTATTCGGATGTTCGCTAGTGTACGTCTGTAACAGACATCCGTCATTAGAATCGTCATCCTGAAAAGCTGATTCGAACATGGGCCGTGGATTCCAGTCGTCCTTTGAGCTTTCTTCGGAATCCTCGGCCAAAAGCGAACGCCGAACCGAAGGTTTTCTGCTCTTGATCTGCTCTATTAAGCTATCGAACTTGTCCTTGTTCGACTCCAGGTACTGCTTCTGCGCACTATCAATGACATTTTGACTAGCACTTCTAGAAACCATGAGTTTAAGACCATTCTGTTTGGCTTCCTGAACAGATCTCTCCTGTTCCTCTTCGTCCTCGCACTGTTTAAGGACCTCTTCGACACTCCTTGGTGAAAGCTTGTCGCATTCTGCGTTGTAGAGCGTGCAGTACCGGTAGTACCTGTTCTCCAGTGTCTTGCGGTCTCCTCGGATGGAGAGATTGAGAGCTTTCATTTTTTTTTTCAGCTCTAGATCCTTCATGAGGCAGAGGACCAGTTTTGGCAGTGGTTTCCGTTTGTTGGTAACGCGCACTGGTGCTTGCGGCATCGATTCTCGCTTAAGGCAGTCGTCGAGGTGCTTGTTGATGTGCACCTCGGATATCTCGACTCGGCAAACTGGACAAGGTACTTGAGGTGCTCTGGAATCAGTCTTACGGGATTTTGGGGTGAAGATTGTCGCTACTTTGGATGATCCACTTGTGCTTGGGCTTGATAGTGACCGGGCTGGGGAAAGTGGTGGTGGTTTCGTTGAGGGGGTTCGCGGCTTTGAGAGGTCCGGAGATTTTAGGTGGTGATTTGAGCGTGCTGGTCGCACTGGCGGTGTCGTTTGCTCATGCTTTGGTTCGGCTGATGATAATTGCGCTCCTGTAATGCAGGTTACTAATTTATCGCGGACTTTTGAGAAGTAGAGAATTATTTCGTCGATCAGGCGATTTGTGTGGAGGTCTTTCTCGAAAGTGTCTTGGAAACATGCTGGACACTGGTTCTTGTAGTGGAGGAACTTGCGGATGCACAGGGAGCAGTCTGTTGGCAAAGAATTTAGCGATTGAGTTGGGATTTATGAGATTTTGTCGAATAGTCGTTTAATTTCCGATGGAGAATGACTTAGTATGATTATTTTTTGATTAATAAAACTTCTTCTCGTTGGATACGATGTGAAGATTAACAGAATTTGTGATATTATATCAACATTCATTGAATTCATTCGGAAAGAATCAAGCTTTTAATATTTTCATGATTTTCCTTAATTTGCATTGTTTTCTTTTTCTCTTAAGAGATTTTATCTAAAATTCTTCAATAATCTGTTGTTTTTTCTTACAAATTAATTTGATATTGCGAATGATATTTTTTTAACGATATCGTTTTCTACTCAGAAAATATAAATTCACAACAATAAGTTGCAAATGCTAAATTGAAAGGCGGAAAGAATTCTTTTTCCATCTAACCTTTATCATTTCAATAAACACATCACATCGTGTCTGATTCTAAAAACAAATACTTGAAGAACAATACGTCAGGCATTGTTTTTTTATTCCCGCATTCTTTTTGGGAATGAGGACCTGATCTGACTATGTTATAGTATTTTCCAATGGAAATTTCCTTAATTTTTTGACTAAAATGAAATTTAGAAAAATCCATAAAAACCATTATCGAAGAAAAATGCAGTTTATTTTGTAAACATTTTGGGAACAAGCTGATTTATGGGATTTCATCAAGAATCCTTTTTTGCTAGCGTGTGAAATTCTTGTAATTGAATTGAATTTTTTTTTTTTCATAGAAATATAGATTTGTTTTTTATAGAAAATTTTTATTTCGACATTTTCCTTTCAATCGAATGATTTCGAAGATACTAATGAAATAAACGAATATCTTATTCTTTACATTATTTTAATTTGCTTTTGACAATTTTTCATTGGGGTTTTTATGCAATATTTCAAAATTCGACCGAAATAGAGAATTTTTCCAAGAGACCGACTTCGTAACTCTAAATTTTTCGAACAAAAGAAATCACTATAAAATCTTCTCTATCTCCTTTCAATCCCGAGATATTCTGCGAAAGTTGGCGTCAAAATGACGAAATTTTCTCAACATTACTAATTACTAATAAACTGATTTCTCAATGAAAAATGCTTACAATTGTGAGAACACGGTGTCATCACAGATGTTTCCATGTAGTTGTAACATATTCCACAGACAAGAAGCTCTTCGATTCGCTGAAATTTAAAAATAAAACTTCAAATAAAGCAATAATATTTTTAGGGTGAAACAAAAGAGAGAGGTCATTGCTATTCGTGTATTTACTTCATAATAAAATTCTGTAAAAATAAAAATGAAACTTGGCTTTACCTTCAATTCAGAGTATTCTGATGGCCACACGATCTCCGAGAATTTCGACATTTTTATGTATAATTTATAATCTATCACTTTCAACACGAAAAGAAAAACTGTGTCACAAGAGAGGTTAAGATACGTTGACATGCACAATAATGACAATAAATCATTGAAGAATTACGTGCAAACTGTTTTTTGATGATTGTATAATAGTGATGGAGGAGGATGAACAATTAGATTCTGCAGACGATGGTTTATATTGACGAGTGAAAAAAAAATTGAGGTACTCGTGTGGCTTGTCAACTACTCCGCGCCATTTTCCCTCCATTTTTTTTTCGGCGTGACTATTCGTAGAGGGAGTGCTTTTGATAAAGTCACTCCCCCAACACTGTTTTGCTCATATTTGATTGTTTAACAACTATTTAGAAAAAAAAAACACTATTGAACCCCAAAAAATTGAATTTTGGAGAGTGACAATAAGAAATTCCCTATATTGAGTGAGTGATTTTAAGGCCATGGCTCGGGGTGTGTTCGAGCAGCGCATTTCGCCGTCGGGTAATAGTTACTTTTGAATTTAGTAACTAGCAGTTGGTAATATCGCCGGAGAATCGTCCACAACTAGTGACGGCCACAATCACTAGCAGCTGGTCATCGCTTTGTCTAAGTCGGCTCATCGTAATTTGTCCGAATTATTAAAAAAAAAAACAAATGGAGCGATTAACAGTCACTAATCCTGTTACAGGAGGGAAAGCAATTATATTAGTGAAACCAGATACTGCTGCGAGAGCCAAATCAGGTAATATAATATTATAAAAATTAGTTAGCGTTGGATTAGGTTATGTAGTCTTATCTATTGATGCAAAAATTTGAAAAATATAACTGTATAAATTTTTTTTAACGCAAAGAAATTGATTGTTATACTAATTGAGAAAATAATTTCCAGATTCAAATCCCAACAGAAACCTTAATCCATTTTTTTCGAATTTCCATTGTGTCCGTCTTTTGCATATGAGCTAAAGCTATTTTTTTTTGAATAGACGCTGTTTATATGAATAAAATAGCACAGGCTGTCTTCAAACTGGGAGAACCAACGTCGTTGAAGGCTCAGCTACTAGTACCATTAACTTTAACAGAAGGATCAGAAACATATAATCTATATGTATCTCCATCAGACTTCGATCGTGTTCACAGAGGTAAATAAACATTGCAATAAATAGTGGTATAATCGTCTTGTTGATGCTCTAATGAAAGGACGTTTATTTTCTTTAATTTCTCTATTCTAATTCTCATTAACTTCCAAGTAGACTCGAATTGATAAGGAAAATAATTTGAATAAATCATTTACTTCTTACGAATAGCAGTATTGGATTTATTCAGATTCTTTTTATTATTGAAAACAAATGTTTCATTATTATGATTTGAACAAATATTTGAGGTATACTATCCAATTCGTCTCGTACTGTTGATGAACTATGTTTTAATTTTGTAGGAGAGTTATTATATTATCACCAATTAATTTTATCCATTTCTGATGTAGATATATACTTTGCTGATGAACTGTTGCAAAAACATAAAAATGTGATTAATGAACAAGCATTACATTCGTTATCAACAAGTTCAACTATGAATTCCAATTCAATGCTTGATGGAAGCAAATCTATGACATTGGAAGTAGAGGACGAGGAAACTGGTCGATTTCATACTGTGAATGTATCTCCTGCTGAATATATTGAAGCAAGAAGAGGTATTTTTAATAGAATTGAGCTTTATTTATCATTTTTGTTTTCCAATAGGAGCTAAGTGATAGCACAATAAGCCCACAATGTAATTAATCAATTATGGATTTTGATCGAGTTTTATAAAATTGTTCTATAGAAAAGTTCAAATTATCAATACGATTTTTGGATGTTATAATTCTATAATTGCCAACGAAATTCATTTTATTGAAAGTTTAAATTTAAAGGACAGGGGAAGGTGGGCTAGAATGGACAATTTAATTGAACGATTCGAGATTGAAATTTGCTAATGATTCCATCGAGGAATTGGCAAAATGTTAGGTGGAAAACACGTGTCAAATTTTTTTTTTCAATTTTTCTAAAAATTTACCTGTTCGGCCACGTTTTCAAGGGGGTTTCCTTTTAAAAAGCGAAAAATTTTCTTTTTTCGGCAATATTCCAGGTCCTGTTGATCGTAGAGATCTTGCGTTGATCTCGAACGATAGGTAAGCTCAATTCCCATCGATTTATGTGGTTCAAAATTTTTTTAAGTCAATTTTTCAAATACTTGTAGGTCATTCTCTGAAACTCAGTTTTTGCCCTACAAGTAGTCGAAAAATTGATATTTTTTTCTTGAAAAGCCTATAATTCGATGAGAAATGAGCTTACCTCTCATTTAAAATCAACCCCAAGTCGCTAAGATCAATAGGAGCAGACATTTTCCCGAAAAACTGAATTTTTTTCAAAAACAGAAGGCCTTCAAATTTCACCTTCAAATCTCGCATGAAAAAAGAAAGTTTTTGAAAATTTCAAAAAATAACTTCCGACATATGATTTTTATGGGAAATTTCCTCATATTTCCGATGGAATTATCAAAAAAAAAAAACTATCTTTAATATTTCTATCTATTTCGAGTAAATTTCATAGTATATAAAACACTTGGACTCTTGTGTCCATTTTCTCCTATCTTCCCCCGACATAAAGAATCGAAATTCTTTGAATACATCAGAAGAAAGAAAATCGATCTTAAAAAGAACATCATATTATTTCATAAATTCATTTTTACAGATCCTAAATTTGGCAGATGCCTGTTGGCTACACAGAAACTGAATACAATGAAGGCTACAACTTCCAAAACTATGACACCACTAAAGGAGTCAATTGGTAATCTCTATAACGATGATGATTTTGATGACATTGAGAACCCATGTGCATCCAAATCACAGAAAAAAACAAGTATGTATTTTTTGGAGTTTCATTTGTATTTTTTATATTATAGGGGAAGCTGAGGTAAAGTAGACACTGCAATTGAACGGGTTGATATTGAAGTTTTCTGACGATTCCATTGAAGAGCTGAGGGAATTCGAGGCCAAAAACATGTGTCTATATGTTTTTTTTCCGACAGATTTAATTTTTCCCCAGGTTTGGGAAGGGTTTCCCTTTTGATAATCGAAAAAATTCACTTTTCAGCAATATCTTCGATTATGTTGGTTTTAGCGACTTGGGGTTGATTTAAATGTAATGTGAGCTCATTCCCCATCGATTTATGTGGTTCAATTTTTTTTTTAATCAATTTTTTAAATACTTAGAAGCCACTTTCTGAAAATCATATTTTGTTCATAAGTGCTTGTACATTAGATAATTTTCATTTTCAATCCCATAAATCGATGGGAAATGACCTCACCTTCCATTTAAGATCAACCCCAGGTCGTTACGACCAATAGAACCAGAGATTTCTTGAAAACCTGAAATTTTTCGAAAACAGAAGCGTTTTACCTTCAAATTTTCACCAAAAACTAGAATTTTTGAAAAATTCAGAAAAAAAACTTTAGACATATAATTTTCATGTAAAACTTTCTCAGTTTTTCAATAGATTACTCAGAAAAAATCTATCTCCAATATTTCCGTTCATTTCGAGTGAATTTCATAGGATAAAATACCAGAACTAATCCATGTTCGTTTTACCCCTTTTGTGCATTCTACCACACCTGCTTCTACTAATAAAATTGATTGTTTGCCAATTCATGTGAATTGTTGGATTTGCCATGTATTAATAAAAAAAATAAAAAAAAAATTCGAGTAAATCCAACTTTTCTACTAAAATGCTAGCTTTTCTGCCTACACCGACCTTCCTTCGGCTTTTTCTGCTAAAATAATATTTTCCGAGTGAATAATCTGTGTGAATAAAAGAAACAGAAATGTATGGAATATTGATTTGATGACTATGTAAATGTGATTTCTACTCCATCCAGGTACTACTGCCTGTCATTGGAATGACAACCAGACACGATTATTACTGTCTTTGTATAAAGTACATAGCAGTGAACTGGACGAAGGCTTGATGCTTAGCAGAAAATTCTGGGCCTTCATAGTTGAAGGACTGAAAGAGAAGGGATATTCATTCACTCTGACACAATGCAAAAACAAAATGGATTCTTTGAAAAAAGCATATAAAAATGTCAAAGATCACAATGCTACCAGTGGAAATGATAAGAAAACCTGTGATTATTATGAGGTAAGACGTGATAATTTTATTGGGTATTCACAATTCATCTGTTCATGATTAATTGTAGGAATAACCGTATAAAGAATGTTGATTTTCTTCATTAATTTGGGTATAATTTCATTTAATCTAGTTGCTAGATGAGCTCTTCCACAAAAAACCATGGATAAAACCCCTATCAACGGCAGGATCCAACATTCCAATGGAAGACATGGATCAGTTTGAGGAAACACAAAAAAAGAGTGAGTATCAGGAGTCGTTCAGTTGAACCTTATTCACAATTGATTAAAAATTTGGCCTTTTAACTATGTGTACTCCTATGATTGTAATTTTCATCAATTGAATCTTGTAATTCAAAAAATTCTTTTTCATTTTTTCTCGGCGACATTACTAATTATATTGTTTTTGTTCAATAGAGCGACGCAGAGTTTCGATGACTAGATACGAATACATGAGCCTAAACTTGGATAATGAACGTCAGCGCCGGGAAGACACAGCAGCATATAGGGCAGATGCAGTTGCTTACAGGGCAAATAAATTAGAATTTTTAAGAGATATTAGAGATATTATGAGGAATAGGAAATGATACATTTAAGTTCTTGATAACTTTTACAGTTGTTACTTCAAAAAAAGTATTCTCGACATGCGTACAGAATTTTCCTCAAGATGTTCATTGAGTTAATCTGTGCAATAGATTTTATATTTAATGTTTTGCCTTACGTCCCTCCACTGTACTTGAGACAGTTGTGTTCCTAACTCTTAATTGAGTGATAATTAATGGTAAAAAGGATATATTTCTTAATTATTAATTTTAAAGATTCATCAAAGGATAGTTCAAATCTCCCCAGTTTATCATAAGCATTTTTCGATTCATGATTCTGATGTCTTCCTTCATACTGCAACTCAATGTGATTAAGAAAAGAGTTGAATTTGCTATTTTTACGATATAAATGGAATATTTTATTTATAACAGTTCGTATATTTAATAACTATTATATATCGTTACGATATAAGTGTTTTTTTTTATCAGTAATTTCATTTTGTGTGTTCATGATTTAATTCCAAAGAATAAAAAAAATTCACAAGTTTTCTTATGAAACTCATGTACTATTGTTTATATTGATATTCTCCTCAAATTAGGTTCAAATTAGACTATAGATTAGAGTAAATAAAATAATTTTTTTTTCATTTTTCTTGAATGAAAAAGTGATCTCAATGGAATTCAAGGGGGTAATGCCCCATATATTCTATATATTTTATATTTATTTGAGCACCTCTGAGTACTCCAATTAATTTCAGAAGAAAGGAGAGATTGAAAACTTATTCCTCGAGATTTATTTATAAGCAGACAAAAAACAAGACGCATAAATACACAATATATATACACTACAGCTTTGTGGTATGAAATAAAGATCAGTCAATGTCAATTTATCATTTTTTTTTATTTATATTCGACGATATAAACATTCGTCAAATTCAATTCATATAAACTCATATAGAAAACTGTATTTATTTTACAATTAATTTTTTTTTTTTGAAATTTAAAGAAAAATCTTTCATTCAACGTCTCGGTTTACAAAATTAGTTAAGCGTTCTCTTTTGAGTAATCCTGCATTTTGTAAAACATCATTAATCGGCTGTGGTTCAGCGTTAATATCTAAATTGTCTGGAATGATAATGGGATACTCGAAGGTATCTTCACTTTTCAGACAAATGTTGTGTAGGATACATATGCACAAAATATAATATGGAATCAAATCGGTTCGTCTCATCGGAAGTTTGTCTAAAAAATATCTCCATCGACCCTTCAGTCGTCCAATAGCACGTTCAACCATCATACGACTCGAGGATAATGTCCTGTTGAAATATATTTGCTCAACTGTTAAATGTCCATCATTCCGATATGGCACCATGACATTCTTTTGCAAAGTGTAAGCAGAATCACCTAAGAGATGAGTATCTTCTGGAAAATACTCTTCAGTGCATCTTCGTTGCAGACCAGAATATCTGAATACACGCATGTCGTGTACTGAACCCGGAAGTCCAGCGTAGCAGTGGATAAATTCTAATTTATCATTACACACTACCTATAATACGAATAGAATTTGATTATAGCAATATTAGTATTTATATGACACTGAAAATAGCAGATATCTGACAATTTTTACATTTTCCTTTCTTCCAGCAAATGAATAATTTAAAAAAAATGCAAAATATGCACATGTAGTAAACTGAAAAAGCCTACGAAGGCGAATTTTTTGAATATTTTTTTTTTAACATCGTCTATTTGTCAAAAACAATCTCCAAAAATTGTCAGATGTCTCTCACTTTCATGATAATGTATTTATTCGATATTTCTTCAAATCATTTTCGTTATATATATTATTATAGTACCTGTAGCTGTAAAGAATGGACTCCTTTACGATTGATGTAAGATTGCGCATCTACTTCTGGAGCTGAAATTCTTATATGAGTCCCATCTACTGCTCCAATAACCCCCGGAAATTTATGTCTCCTTTCAATCCGCATAGCTGTTTCCAAAGCCTCTTGATGGGATGGCCAGCGAATGAAATAATTTCTCAATTTACATATAGCCTTAACTACTCTCTTGACAGCATGCCAAGCAGTTCCTCTGGCGACATCAAATTTTGTAGTGACAGATCTGAGCAGAACATAAGATTTCTATTAGTATAATATCAAACAATATTCACTGAAATATTAATTTCAATTTTTGTATGAACATACCTGTAAGAATCTGGAGTTCCCAGTACATATAGAGTAATGTACAATTGTTTGGCAGGATTGATTGGTAATCCTCCAAATGCCCGTAATTCCCCTTCCAAATCTGGTCTTATCAAAAAGAGTAAATACTCGAAAGTAATGCGACTCAGGCTAGAAAAAAAAACCATTGATTATTTTACGTAACAGTAATACATTTATAATATACCTGGTCTACGTACCGGAAGTGCTCTTGAAATTGTTCATTGTTATATCTTACAACAACATTTTCAATGAAATTTTGTACTCGAGGTATCCTTTGAATACCTTCGTTACCAAAAAAAAAAAAGTCATCATGATCATCATAAATATAATCACTATCATCACTACTGTCAGATGAAGAAAATAAAATATCCAATAGGATTAAATCGATGTCATCATCCATTTTACTTAATTATCCTTAATTATCAAATTTAAATTTAATCCGATTTTACGATATTTTGATATGGAGCACTAATGAAGAATAGGGTTATGTTTTCAACGTAGAAAATGCGTTTTAAATCCTTCATCAATTGTTTTAAAAACTCTGTTGAAATAAAGACTCAACAATTATCACACACATGTTATCACTTATAAAAATAATGATAATTAATGATTTTAATTAAAGTACAATCAATTACAATCAATCCAGTTTTTTGAGTCAAAGTTGTGTCAAGAAATTATTAGCGTCGCTGGTGATTTTGGCCGTCACTATCTGTGGACGATTCTCCGGCGATATTGCCAACTGCTAGTTACTAAATTCAAAAGTAACTATTATCCGACGGCGAAATGCGCTGCTCGAACACACCCTCGACTGAGAGTGACAATAAAAATTCCCTAGATTGGGGAGTGACTTTAAGAATGCATTTGAGAGGCAAAATTCGATGTGGCTTCTGCGATATGCAATTGTTTCATTGACTCTTTATTGGTGGGAGTGACTTCTATATAATTTTTAATTTTTATATTCTTTTTTCTCTCATTGATTTTATGAAGAATTTATGAGCATTAAATGTTTTTTTGAGTTCTGTAACTTGAGAAGACAATTTCAAATTTTTTAGCCGTTTGAGAAAATTACAATATGCGTTTATGAAATGTACCAGCGATCAGCTGAACATATGGTCGACTGTCGGTCGATCCCAAGTGGAAACCTCGACTCGACTAACGATCGACCATGAACATTTTTCGAGCACTTTTCGATCATGTATGATGAAGAGCTCCATCGATCCGCGGCTGACTATGTATGGAGTCGATTGTTAGTCGATCCATAACCCAATCGACGACTGATCGAATGATGAAATTTTCTGGAGTGCGTGTCGATTGTAGGTGATGAAGTGGCCTATCGACCAGCAATCGACTATGAGTTCCTGAGTATGCAATAAAAAATCCACACAAAAGTCCCTCCCGCCAATAAAGAGTCAATGAAACAATTGCATATCGCAGAAGCCACATCAAATTTTGCCTCTCAAATGCATTTTTAAAGTCACTTCCCAGTCTAGGGAATTTTTATTGTCACTCCCTGTCATAAATATTTGATGAAAATGCCCCTGAAACTCCAGTCGAGCCATGGCCTTGAAATCACTCTCTCAATATAGGGAATTTCTTATTGTCACTCTCCAAAATTCAATTTTTTGGGGTTAAATATTGTTTTTTTTTTCTAAATAATTGTTATACGATCAAATATGAGCAAAACAGTGTTGGGGGGGAGTTCGCCGGGAGCCGTCGAGCGGAGCAGTCGTTCGACTGTTCCGTCTAAAAGGTATCTATCGAAACACCTGGACATACCTCGTTCTACATCTATACTATTTCTCTCTTTTCTATATTTCTTTTCTCTAGTTAAAAATTTTTCATTTTCTAAGACGGCTCCGATAATTAATAGTAGTTTTAAATACTACCGGTGAACTCCCAAGTGAATTGTGTAAATCGAGCACCGGATTTTGTGAAAAATAAAAGAGAAAACATTAAGAACTAGAAGTCTGACAATTTGACGAGATTCCGTATTAGAATTTGCAAAGAATTAATCTCTTCCAGCCGGATATTAAGTTTTTTTGTGATTCTTAAAAAAGAAATTGAGTTGAATTGGAAAAAAAAAATCTATAATTCACATGGTTTCTACAAGGTTTTGTGTTTTTGCAACTTGATAGATATCTTTAAGGCTGAGGTCATCGGTTGAGTTCTGAAAAACAAATTCTTGAGAACAATAGGGATTAAGATTGGTAAACAGACAAGAAGGTCAGAAACAAAACACTAAGCTGAAAATCGATAAGTTTTCTCTGGGAAATTACAAAGATTCACGAATAAATATATAAAAGCAAGAGAAAAGAAATAGAGACAGTAAAATTTGTGAAACGAAGAAGAATACAGATGAAGAAAGAAGAAGGAAGAGAGAAGAAAGAAGAAAAAGAAAAAATATAAACAGAGAAGAAGGAAATGCAAATTTGCTGGAGAATTGGAAGTGTGATGGAGAAACATCGAAGATAGAGAAACATAGGATCAAAACATATTTAAATATTGGCGGCTAGAAAAAGATTACAACTTTGAAGAAGAAAATTTGGTAGTCTCCCGACAGGGGGCATAACCAGTTCAAAACACATACCAGAAAAACATTTAATTGAGAAGTTATGGCACTTGCCCCTCCATGGGGATATAGCCAAAAGGAATAAGAAGAAGAAGACAGTGTTGGGGGAGTAACTTTATGAAAAGTCCTCCCTGTACGAATAGCCACGTTGTTTTCACAAAGGGGCAAAGGGGTATAAAAGGACAAAGAGACAAATAGAAATAAGTTTTTGAGAACATCTACAGAGAATTGTAGAGCTTTTTTCAATTCTTCATGGTGCTTGACGTTGAACGACTCAGAATAAGTGGAATTTCTTTAATGTCCATAACTCCAGGTACTTCACTCCTCTTCTACTCTCCGTATTGTTGCACTTTGTTGACGTTTGTTGTCATGAAGCACTCAAGCGATTTTTTTGTTTCCATTGTTTGATACAATTGAAATTTTGAGAATTATTGCGAGGGTTCTAATGACTAAATTAATTCCCATTTTGTTGCCACAAAATTGAAATTAAGTGATTGATGATGAATTTTTTGCATGATTATCTTGCATGATTAGTGATTGAGGTTAAAGAATATTGGGAAATGATATTTTTTTTTCTTTTTTGGAGTGAAACTCCAATTTTCAGAGATATTGCATGTTAGTTGGAATATTTCATGCTGTATTTGACAAAAATTTTTTGTGGTCAGCCAAAGTATTTGGGATTATTTAAAAAATATTTCGTTGTTATCAATGTTGACACATGTTCTTTATCGGAAATTTCCTCTGTTCTCCATCGGTTATTATCCGTAAAATTCTCCTTTTGAGAGTTTCATTGCAATTTGTCTTTTACTCAATTTTCTCCCAAATTAATTTCGTTCATTATCATTTCTTATTGACAATCCTATGATCATTTTTTTTTTAATATCTCGGAATCTAAGCGAGATAGAGCCGTTTTGACATAGTTCTTCGTTTGTAGCCCTTTGAAATTTTCTACAAAAAAGGATTGAAGCAAAATCACCTTATCTCGCTTACTTTCCGAGATATTTAAAGAAAACTCGTGAAATAAATTGAGAATTTCTAGAGGAAAAAAATAAAATAAAAATATTCTGTCTTAAAACTTTATACTCTTTTTTTGTGGAATCGAGGAGACCACCATTAGAATCACTCTGAAAATTCAAAAAATTAAATTATTCAAATTTTTGTACCAACATTTTGTCTGCTAAATGCAGATCTCTTAGGGACGCGCTCATTAACACTAGCAATATCATAAATTAACAAAGTTATAGTTATAATGAGCAGATATTGAATATTTATCGAGATTTACCAGTTTTTTTACAAAATTACAATTTATTTTTCATTTTCCACATTTTTTTTTTTTTTTAGTTAGACCGGTAATTTCATATTGATATTCATATATCTATCTTCGCTCATAATAACTGTATAATTTTCTTAATTAATGATGTTTCCAGTATTAATAAGCGCGTCCTGAAGAAGTTTGCATATAGCAGATCGAACATTGGCGCAAAATTTTTGAAAACTTAAGGTGTTCATTTTTTGGAATGACTATAATGGCTGTTCCTCTTGTTTCTCAATTATCTAAAAATGATCAGAGAGAAGAATTTGAAAGAGTTTCCACTCTTCGAAAAAATTTAGGGCACATAGGAAAATTTTTCTGATGACCTTTTTTGTAGAGGAAAATTCGAGTTACAAAAAGGTCATTACAAATACTTCGCTATTTGCTTTAGATTTCGAGATATTCCAAAAAAAAAAAAAAAAAGGAACAGAGCCAAGTTGACTTAATTGCGATTGTTGACGATTTTTCTGCAAATTTCATTGACAAATAATATTTTTTGATTACAGCACAATTATGAATGGACTACACACACACCTGAAGAAACAATATTTTCAATAAAATTATTGAATAATCGAATCAACGTATATTTCCAATACTGAATAAATGCTGGACAAAACTATAAACATGAGTGGAATAATTCCAGAGATGGAGCAAATAATTAGTCAATTAGAACGTGGCACTGTTGTCACGAAATTTTTTCAACGAAAGAGACCAGAGAAGAAGACTTTGATGATACGTAGAGAGACTAGACAAATTGTTTGGGCAAGAAGCCCAACGTATCGTCCATTTGATGGTTCCATTGAAATTCGTGAAATTAAAGAAATTGTTGTTGGTAAAAATTCAAAAGAATTCGATAAGTGGCCTGAGGATTCTAAAAAAATCGAGAATTTAAGATGTTTTGTTATTTATTATGGATCTGAATTTCGGTTGAAGACCCTCTCAGCTTCAGGTAATCAATTTAAATATTTTCCCAATGAATTTCTAATTTTGATAACGGAGTAAAAAAATCACTGATCATTTTTTCTCCAAATATTTTGATAACTACGATTGAATTTTTTTGTGGAAATTTATTTTCTACCCTTTTTCTCTTTATGCTCTTGTGTTCAAATTGCTCTATCTCGCTTATTTTCTCAGTAATTCACTCTCCAACTATCCCAAAGAACAAAATACGAAATTTGCAGACAAATCGATTTCCTTTTGTTGCCACTTTTTTGAAAATATTTATTAATTTAAGTGAGATAGAGCAGTTTTCATAGTTACGTTCTTCAGACCTCCGGAAATTCTTTTTCCCAAAGAGCCCATGAAAATACCTCTATTTGACTTAGATTCCGAAATATTTCCAGAAAAATGGAGACTAAATAAAATTTATTTCCCTGAAACGTCCACAAGTGTAAAAAAAAATTAATTTTCAAGCTTTCAGTGAAAAGGAGTGCGAGCTATGGTTGAAAGGTCTCCGCTACCTCGTCAAAGACACAATAAACGCTCCCTACCCTCTGCAAGTAGAGCGTTGGTTGCGCAAGGAGTTTTACTTCATGGAGAACAGCCGCGAAATGGTGAGCCTAAAAGACATCAAGAGTTTCATGCCTCGCGCCAGCTGCAAGATCTCCACCAACAAGCTCCGGGAGGTCTTCCAGCAGCTAGACACCCGTGATCGTACCGAGCTGGGCTTCGACGACTTCGTGATACTTTACCACAAACTGATGGTGGACATCAACACCTTCACCGACTGGGAAACCCTAAGACTGAAATATTCCAAGACAGGAGAAACCGTGACACTCCAAGAATTCCAAGCTTTCCTGACGAATGAGCAGGACGATCCACTGGGCACGAATCCAATCGCCGTATCAAAATTCATCCGTGACTACCTGCAAGATCCACAGCGTGACGTGCAGGATCCGTACTTCACACTCCACGAGTTCCTGGACTTCCTGTACTCGAAGCAGAACGACATTTGGAACGACAAGTACAACAGAATAACCCAGGACATGAGACGTCCATTGTCCCACTACTGGATCTCTTCCTCCCACAACACGTACCTGATGGGCGACCAGATTAGCAGTGAGAGCAGCTGCCAAGCTTACGTAAGAGCCCTGCGTTCCGGCTGTCGCTGCATAGAGCTCGACTGTTGGGACGGCCCTGACGGAATGCCCTTCATATTTCATGGTCACACGCTCACAACAAAAATCAAGTTCTTCGACGTAATCAAGACAATAAAAGAACACGCATTCGCAACGTCCGAATACCCGGTGATAATATCAATAGAGGACAACTGTACGTTGCCGCAACAGCGCAAAATGGCGGCGACAATGCAGGAGGTCTTCGGGGACATGCTTCTGACGGCCCCAGTAGACAAGAACGAGACGTGCCTGCCGTCACCTCACGCACTGAGAGGTAAAATCATCTTGAAGCACAAAAAGCTTCCGGAGGGGGTCGACGAGACGACATTCATCGCCCGGAACAACGAGAACCTACCGCACGAAATGGACCTGAGGAACACTGTCAAGAACGGAATTCTCTATCTGGAAGACATGACAGAGGGCGAGTGGTATCCGCACTTTTTTATCTTGACTAAACAGCACCTGTACTATACAGATACGTTCTCGCAGAGCCAAGAAGTTGAAGATGTTGAGGACGATGACACCGACACTGATGACGGGAGGGACGAAGCAAGGGCGTCGAATTTTGGATCGAACGTCATGAGAATAAGGAAGTTCAATGGACATTCGGTGCCGAATGACGAACTGCACTACGGCGAGAAGTGGTTCCACGGGAAACTTGCGAAGGGCAGAGAAGAGGCAGAGGAACTGCTTCGGCGGTACTCTTACCTCGGTGATGGAACGTTTCTGGTCAGACAGTGTGTGACGTTCGTAGGAGATTACTGTCTCTCGTTCTGGCGAAAGGGAAAGGTCAATCACTGCAGGATAAAGCTGAAACAGAGCATGGGACAGACGCAGTATTACCTCATCGACGCCATGTGCTTCGACAGTTTGTACAGTCTCATCACTCATTACCGAAATCATTCATTGCGTAGTCAGGAGTTCTTGATCACACTGAGAGAACCGGTGCCGCAGCCGTGCAAGCACGAAGAGAAAGAGTGGTGGCACGGCCAGTGCACACGGACCCTTGCCGAGGACATATTGAAGAGGATCCCGAAGAACGGCGCATTCCTGGTTCGCCCCAGTGAGAAAGAGAACAACAATCACTCGACCTACGCCATCTCTTTCCGTGCAGAAAACAAGATCAAGCACTGCAGGATCAAATTCGAGGGTCGATTGTATACAGTCGGTTCGATACAATTCGAGAGTCTTGTTGAATTGGTGGGGTACTATGAGCGACATCCTCTGTACAAGAAGATCCGTTTGTGCTACCCGATCAGCAACGAGATTCGGAACGAGCTGAATGCAACAGAAGTCGGGCGGTTGTCTGACGAAGAAGAGAATGTCTATGGAATCCCTGGTTATATGGACCCAGCTGCCTTTCTCTCGAAGATAACGGTCAAAGCCAAGTACGACTACAAAGCGACACGAGAGGATGAGCTGACGCTCGTGAAGCATGCGATCATCACGAATGTTCATCGACACGAGGACGGCTGGTGGCGGGGCGATTACGGTGGAAAGAAGCAGCACTGGTTCCCTGCAAATTACGTGGAGGAGATAGACGCCATCGACGGCCTAGACGGTGCAGCAGCGGCTACTGCAGATCAACTGCAGTTGGACGCCGCCGAGTCCATGATGCTGGGGAACCTCCAGAAAGGAGCACTCGATATAACAGGAGCTGTTGTCGAGATCGCCGTTGCGGATAGGCCGGGACTGGAATGGAGCATCAAGATTCAGAATCCGAATATGTGCTCTGTTTTCGAGGCGTCCACATCGTCCAAGGACATTGCGCTCGAGTGGATGGCGGCGATCAAGGAGACTGCACAGCATGCCAATGTCCGGGAGAATCAGAACAAAGAGATTGAACGTGCGTGGAGGATAGCAAAGGAAATGTCTAATCTTATTATCTACTGTCGGTCAATTGCGTTCGACATGGAACGGATCAGCTCCAAGAATTTTGTTTTCACAGAGATGAGCAGCTTCCCGGAGACTAAAGCCGAGAAGCTTATCTGCAATCAGGAGCATGCGTTTTTTTTGAAGTATCATCAGATTCAGTTTAGCAGGGTTTATCCGAAGGGGCAGAGAATCGATTCGTCTAATTATAATCCCATGCCTTTTTGGAATGCTGGATGTCAAATGGTCGCACTGAACTATCAGACTGGGGACAAGGCCATGCAGCTCAATCAGGCCAAGTTTCGGGAGAATGGAAACTGCGGATATGTTCTTAAACCCGATTTCATGATGAATGATAACTATAATACTTATGATAAGAGGACGTTGAGGGGGGTAGATACGATGAGGTTCAAATTGAGGGTCATTGGGGCAAGGCATCTTCACAAGCAGGGAAGGGGCACTGCCAGTCCGTATGTAGAGGTGGAGGTTGTTGGGGCTGATTATGATGGTGGGGTCAAGCTGACTACTAAGACTATTTCGGATAATGGGTTCAATCCGATTTGGGGAGAGACCTGTGAGTTCGATGTTGTTAATCCAAATTTTGCGCTGCTGAGGTTCCTTGTGCAGGACGAGGATGTCTTTGGGGACTGCAACTTTCTTGGACAAGCTACGTATCCTGTGAGTGTGATTCTTGAGTCTACTTGCTGAGGGTGTTGTTGTGTATTATACAGAACACAACGCTGTATACAGCATTGCCAGATCTACTGTTTTAGAAGATTATCAGTTTACTGCTAACAATAGACGATCTTCTGCTTTTCCTCAACATCGGAAGTAACTGATGCTAGGGAAAGGCGCCGATCTTTGGTATTAGTGATAGGACAAGGGGCTGTTTTCGAAAGTTGAACACTTCCTGCTAAAATAGTAGATGTGGCAACACTGTTTATATATGAGCCATTCCAAGTTATTTTACTCATTTTCTGCATGATGATTTGAATCAATAATTTTCTGATTTTAGGTGCAATGTTTACGGACTGGATACAGAAGCGTTCCATTGAAGAATCAGTACAGCGAGGATCTTGAGCTTGCAACACTACTAGTTCACATATCAATTACAAAAATTCCCTCATCATCAAAGTGATCAAAATTGATTTTATAAAGAAGAAATTTATCATTTATAGATATGTATATTTGATTTTATATTCATGAAAAATTGTTAATAGATTATATTTGAAAAATGAATTTTTTTAATTAAAGAGAAGAAGCAGAAAAATTTATGCTCGGATAATTCGATTAGTAGTTTTATTTACCAATGATACAGTTTGAAAATTTCCTTTTTTTTTCGGTGTGTGAATTTATTTAATAATGCAATTTCGAATTTTTGAGTAATAAAATATACAAAAATCTTTAAGCCGTTTTTGCACGAATAGCCGCACGCTTGCCAGTGACAGCCTGAAAAAAAAATTAGAATAAATTAATTATTTTTTATATTAAAATCTGTTTTCTGTGAAATATCTCCGAAATGAAGTGAGATAGAGGAATTCTCGAGGAGACCTTTTTGTAACCCTTGAAAATCGGCACAAAAAGGCTTTCACTTCCCATGAAATTCGTCTCTATCTCCCATAGATTTAGATATATTCAACAGAAATCTTCTACGATGATTTAATCAATAATTACCTGGAAACCAGATTTAATGCTAGCTACTGAACACCTTGATCCACATGTTTCACATTGAAGGAAAAAGAGTCTAGTATCTTTCTGTAGAATAGTATCGGGTGATCGACAAGTATGACACGTGACATATTCTTTGATATAACGTCTCAAAACATTTTCTATTTGTTTCTGTTGGAATCTTCCTTTAATAATAAGCTGACTATTGCCATCAACAGATCCACTTGTACCCAATTCAGCGAGTAAAAAATCTAGCAAGTGTTTTGGTTGTCTGTGGAGAGTCTTGCAGATCTGTAATTCAATTTTACAATTAATTAATTAATTAAATTGAATCGAATAATTCTTTTATTCTCATAAATTTGAAAGTCATGTTCTTCATTTTGGATATATTTCGAAAACTAAAGGGTTTTAGAGGAAATTGAGACCTTTTTCATAGTTCCTGAAAAAGTTCTCTTGACATTTTCAACTAAACCCATCAGTTTCAGAGATTTTTACCTCCGTAAAATTGGCGAATGATGTCTTCTTGGTTCCAATACGAACGACCTGGGGCGGACGCATAACAAACTTTTGTTTCTTACCAGCAACCATGTCTGGATTTTTTTCTCTCATTATATTGAATACTCGCAATAACAATTCATCGTACGTATAGTCTCTGTCTGATCCTATCCAGAGACTAGTATCCTCCACTAAAAATTGAATACAGAAATTAGAAAATTTGATTTTATTGAGTAATTAAAATTAAAATTAAAAATTGATGAATCTCTCAGGTTTTTTTGAGATCTTTTTTTGTATAATTATGAAAGGCTCTGACAACGAGGGGGTAATCACTCCCAAAATCTGGATGCACTAAACTTGAAATTTAAAAAATTCAAAGATTTTCGAATTCTCAGCAGAATTGAAAATTAATGAGTTTTCTTGAAATCTATGAAAATTAAACAGATTTCTGAAGATTTCATAGATTCTCATGGGGATCCAATAAATTGGAAGATCCCATGGCAAGAACTAGAATGTCTAAAAAATAAAAATTTGATTAAAATAATGTTCAACAAAATCCAAATTTCTCTGTGACTTTTCCCGAGTTCACAAATTGATTTTGCAGATATTGGCACTATTTATTTTAGAAGGGATTTCGAATATTTCACAGATTTCCTGGAATTTCCATCGAATTTCTCTAGTTTTGTTGGCAATTTCAAGCCTTTTTTCCAAATTTCTGGAAATTTTGAAAGAATTTTGGAATTTTTTTGAAATTTTTGATTTGAATATACACCAGATTTAACAAGTGATTGTCCTCTTGCTCTACAACCAGTACATCTACAAATCTTACCGTATTCTGCACTTCGCTCAGTATTAGTGCAGCATGTTGACAAACAATACGCCACGTAAAAATCTATTATTTAAAATTAATTTATAAAAATATATAAAAATTTAGGGAAATACCATTTTCCTTGTCTTCACTGTCTTTTCTTTCTTCTTCAGCAACAAGTTCATCGAGATCCTTCTTTTTCTTCTTTTTCTTTTTTGTTTTCGAAAAGTCCATATCAAGATCCAAATTATCATCTACAGTTATTTCTTCTGTTCTTGATTCTGCTACATCCTATAATTAATTTGAAATATTCATCAAAAAACATTCATAAAATAAGAAAAATACCGTTGGTTTTCATGAAATAATTCAAAAGGATAATCACTTGTGAAATCTAGTATACATTCAAATCAGAAATAATATCAAAATTTCAAAATTCCTCAAAAGATTTTTTAAATATTCGAATTCTAGAAATCTTATAAAAATCTGCAAGAGAAATGCAATAGAAATTTCATAAAATCTTTGAAATTTGTGAAGTCTTTAAAAAAAAAGTTTTTTCATCTAAAATAAATAGTGACAATGTATGATGAATCGGTTTGAGGATTTGAGAAAAGTCATTAAAAAAATTTTGAGATATTTACATGGCGATATGGAAGTATAGACCTCAAAGGTACGATTAGATATAACATGAATTAAGTTGAGCATTATTTTAATAAAATTTTTATCTAATTTTTTTTCAAATTTTTTTTTTTGCTGTAAAACCTAGAAATCTCTCAGCATTTCCTAAAATCTTATAAATTCTCATGAAAATGTACAAAATCTTCAAGAATCCGTTCAATTTTCCCAGATTTCGAAAAATTTCATGAATCTTCATAAAGTTTGCAGAGAATTCGAGAATCTCCGAAATTTTTGCAATTTGAAATTTAGTGTGCACAGATTTTAGAAGTGATTATCATCTCGAGATAATTATTTCCATAAAATGATAATCGTTCATTCATTGGCTGATTCAATTCCCTGATAATCACCTCTTTTTTATTGTCAGGAAGTGCAGTCTCCAATTCATCTAAATTGAACGCCTTCTTTTTCTTTTTTTTCTTTTTTCCAAAATTCTCCAAATCAAGTGCTTCATCATCGTCTGGGAGTGGTTGTTCTGGCTCCTGATTCTCCTTATCACCTGTGCCCTCAGTAGCCTCATTGCCACTGCCCCCCTCATTCATTGCAGCATCCAGATCGAAAGCAGTCTTCTTCTTCTTCTTCTTTTTTTTCAAAGTTGGATCAAACACCTGAAAAATTAAATCAATTAATTCCTACTAAAAAGAAAAGGGAATCCTAATTACTGATGAAGTAAATAATTAGAGGAGCCAGAGCAGCCAGTGGTGACCTTAAATCATTGAATTGATTGAGTCATAAATCAATTTTTAAATGCATAAATTACTGCAGAAAAATAAGAATTCAGTGACATCTATAAATGATTCAATTTCATCATAAACAGTTTTTCATGAGTATCTCGGAAACTAAAAGAGATAGAGCAATTTTTGTAGTGTCCTTTTTTGTCGCAGACATTAAGACCTATAAAAAAGGTCTCTTCAAAAATTGCTGTATCTCATTTAGTTTCCGAGACATTAAAAAAAAAAAAAATTTGTGTGTCAAATTCAAAAAAATTGTGAATGCAGTTTTTTTTTAATATCTCGGAAAGTAAGAGAGATAGAGAGATTTTTGTGATGACCTTTTTTTTGTAGCCTCTACTCTTCTCTTCAAAAAAGGTATATGCACAAAAATTACTCTATCTCTCTAAGTTTCCGAAATTTACAGAAAAAATTGGAGTAAAGTCGAATTCTGAAGTTTCACAATTTCACAAAATTCCACTTTTAATTGTTTTTTTGAGCTCAAAAAAAAAGGATAAATTTTTAGCAAAAGCCATAACCCTGATTGGAAGGACATGTCCTGTGGGTCACCGTGTGACAATTACCCAAATGCCATCTACTCGAACTCAACTCGATAAATTGTACTCATTAAAATCCACAAATTCATACAATTTTAATATAAAAAACTTACGTTATCTTCTTCAGACATCTTGAGTGTCCAATAATTCAATTAATATAAGTATTTTAATTAATAACGCCCGTACTTCACGATCTGTTATAGGTTTGGAGTGCCAAAGAGGTACATGGGAAAGCACGATGTGAATTGCATCAGACTTTTAACATTTTCTCTGGGTGAATTTTCATGCAGGCGATTATTCCGGTTCACTTCGAGGACTTAAGGCGCCTCGAGGGTATATATATAGATATACAAATGTATGGGAAACTTTGCGCCATTCCCATGTCGTAACAAATTATTGAAAAAATATAAAACTTACATGGCAATTATTCTTATGTTTTTCTGAACCGGCTAATACACATTTCTCGCGAAAAAACGTCCGTAGTCGAAAGTAATGATAATTTTAACTTATGAGGCGCGGTGACAGCTGGCGGCCATGATGTTTTTCTTTTTTTTTTCTAAAGATTTTGTATGCAGATCAATCGATAAATGAGACATCGTCAGTTCATATTCGTGCAAGAAAGCGCAAAAGTTCGAAAAACAGGTAGGTCAATTTATGAAATAAAATAAAAAATTTCCTCATATCTTTCATTCATAATTTCATCCATTTATTACATGAGTGAATGAAATGTTTTCATTTCAGATGAATCATTTTTGAAAAATTCAATGGTGGAGCCAACAGAAACTGAATGGGAGCATTTTTTTAAATTAATAATCTAGGATTTGGACGGAATATTTTTTCAAATAAGGATGAACGGCAGAGTAGCCCAGTCTTTTCCACTATTTTCTTCATTTTTTTTTCAATTTTTTCCTTGCCTTGGCGCATTCCCCTCTCATCAGCAATGATTTCCATCGTTGCCTGAGAGAGGAGAAGGCAAGGGAACAGTTGAAAATTATTTCTTGGAAATGGGAAAGAGGACTGGACTCTCTGCCATTCTTTTCAAAAAAAATTTTCAACTCATTCCCTCAACCTTACCGCTTCCCGCTCTTCAGCAATGATTTCCATCGTTGCCGGAAGGAAGGAAATGCGTCGAGGCAAGGAAATGATTGATAAAAAAAAAAACAAAATTGAAAAAGCCGGGCCCCTCTGCTGTTCTCCCTTATCTTTTTATATAATTTTTCCCCTTAATTTAGCCGTTCCCTTCTCCTCAGTAATGATTTTCATCATTGCTGAAAAGAGGAGAATGCGTCGAAGCAAGGAAATAATTGAAAAACAAAATGAAGAAAATAGTAAAAAAAGGCCGGGCTATTCTGCCGTTCTTCCTTATTTGAGAAAATTATCAGTCCAAATCTTAGATTATCAATTTTAAAAAATACTCCCATTCAGTTTCTGTTGGCTCCACCATGGAATTTTTCAAAAATGATTCATCTAAAATGAAAAAATTTCATTCTCTCAGATAATAAATAGATGAGATTATGAATGGAAGATATGAGGAAAGTTTTCATTTTATTTCATACATTTACCTACCTGTTTTTTTAACTTTTGCGCTTCTTTGTACGAATATGAACTGACGATGTCTCATTTATCGATTGTTCTGCATACAGAATCATCAAAAAAAAATGAAAAACATCATGGCTGCCAGCTGTCACCACGCTTCAAAAGTTCAAATTATTATTACTTTCGACTATGGACGTTTTTTCGCGAGAAATGTGTATTAGCCGGTTCAGAAAAAAGTAAGAATAATTTCCATGTAAGTTTTATATTCTTTCAATAATTTGTTACGACATGGGAATGGCGCAAAGTTTCCCACGCATTTGTATATCTATATATATACCCTCGAGGCGCCTTAAGGGCAGCTTTCGCATGTGAACTTCGAGCGCGGGAAATTTGAAATGAGGGACTTGAAATTTTTCGATTATTGAGTAAATGACCTTGATGACACATTCAAATTAATCGATGGATAATGATTTTTGTTACGTCACGTAGAAACAAAATCGATTCCACATTCCAATTCGTTTTTTCAAAATATCGTGGAAAATAAGCGAGATAGCGCAATTTTCATTGAAACCTTTTTTTGTGGACAAGAATTAGAACTACAAAAATTGTTTTTACTAGAATTTGTGTAGTTCTCTTAATTTTCAAGTAAAAAAAAAAATAAAAATTATTTTTTGAAATAATTTTTTGGAAATTTCCTAGAATTTTGAATTTTCAAAAAAATTGATCTCATTTTGTCGCCATTTTTTTTTTTGAAATAACTCGAAATCTAAGCGCGATAGGGTGATTTTGCCTGAATTCTTTTTTGTAAAGAATTTCAAGAGCTACAGAAATGAAGCGAAGCAATATTGCTCTATCTTGCTTAGTTTCCGAGATATTCTGAAAAAACTCATTTTTAATTCAATTTTTATTACAATTTTAAAAATAGTAATTTTTCAAAAAAATTAATTTTAGTTTTTCAACACTTTCTTTAAAATATCTCGGAATCTAAGCGAGATAGAGTGATTTCCCTAGAAACCTTTTTTGTAGAGAATTTCATGAACTACAAAAAAAAATCAGACGAAATCGCTCTATCTCGCTTAGTCTCTGAAATATTCTCAAAAACCTAATGATGGAATAAAATCGTAATTTTTTCTAAAAAAAAAGATTCAATTTCTTGTTCCTTCGTCATTCTTGAGATTTAAGGATCATTTTATATTAATAATACACTTTCAAAATTTATTATCCCAAAAAAATAATAGGGAAAAAATCTATATTATTATGTCAAACAATTCTTCATTTTTATTAAAGAAAAAGTTCTCCTTACAATTGAAGCGAACAAAAATTATAATCAGTTATCTTTTATTGTTGATGTAGATATCCCTTATTTGGTCAGTTAGCCATTCAATGGCTGGCTGCAGTCCTTCCCCAGTTACTGCATTTGTTGCACGAATATGCCAGGGTTTATTGTGAATTCTGTCGAGTCCCAATCCAGCAACAAGTTTAACCGTTGTTAATGAATCTGGTAAGTCCATTTTATTTGCTAAAAAAAGAATGGGAATCTTTCTGCCTGTGAAGAAAAATAATTTCATAATTAATAATTAATAATTAATAATAATTAATAATAATTAATAATAATTAATAATAATTAATAATAATTAATAATAATTAATAATAATTAATAATAATTAATAATAATTAATAATAATTAATAATAATTAATAATAATTAATAATAATTAATAATAATTAATAATAATAATTAATTAATAATTAATGAATAAATAATTAATAAATGATTAATAATTTAATAATTAATTGATTAATTTATGCAGTTGAATCATAAAACGAAAAGAAAAAAATGAAATTTTCAGAAAAATTCGTTTCTTTTTGTCTTCAGTTTTATTTAACTATCTTCTTGGATTCTGAGCGAGATGAGCAATTCTACTTGAATTCTTTTTTATGGAGAATGTCAAAAGCTTCAAGAAATAATTGGGATAAAATCGCTCTATCTCCCTTAGTTTCCGAGATATTCCAAAGCAACTGATGAAAAAATAAAATAACTTTGTCTGAAAAATTTCAATTGTTAAAATTCATAAACCCAGTTTTTCGTTGTTTTTCTCTTTCAAAATCAATTACTTGCAACATCTGGATGCTGCAGGAGCATGTCCAATTCTTCTTTGGCCACGACGAGTCTCAATTTGTCACTACTATCAATTATAAAAATAATTCCTTGACAATCCTTGTAGTAGTGCTCCCAAAGAGATCTATATCTGTCGTGTCCAGACATGTCGAACGCTGTAAAATGGACATTTTTAACTGAAAAAATACAAAAAAAAAAACGATTTCTGCAGTTTATCGGCATTCAAAACAGGGGGATGTGTGACTCTTGAGTATGCTCGATGCTGATTGGTTGATGGGGGCACTCGGAGAGGGGGAGAGAACCTGACAGATAAATTGGCGGGAAGACGCGAGTTTTTTTCACGATTATAAACATTTTTAATGTTAATCAGTATTAGTAGGAGTTAGTGATAATAGTCGTCATGAAAAAAAGCAATCGAACAATGAGGAAAAACGATGGGAGGGCAGATAACGACGAGGATGATGAGGGTAAGTTGAATTTCCTCAAACATAACCTTGAATTTTCCGAAATTTTATGTAAACAATTTTTTTTTTTTGGTTGATGAAATTTATAAATTTTGGATTTTTTTTTTACAATTTTATTGCAAAAGTGAATAATTTTTTCTTATGAATTGATGTCAAACGTATTATCGAAAGGATGAATTGAATTAATTTCACTTGGAATTTGGTGAAAATTGTTGATGAAATTGTAGATGATGCTTTTGTAAATAATTTGGAAACCGTTCATTTTAGGAAAAATTCTCATCAGACCTTTTTTGAAGAAAATTTCACAGAGTCTCTTGACGAATTGTCCTAAACTTGACGGATTTCGAGATTTCTTCGGAATAAAGACAACTTATAAATTAACTATTACTTAAGATAAAAATGAAAGTTAAAATCATAATATGTGAATTTATTTTGAATTTTTATAGAAGAAATTTGTTGATGCAACTTCCAATATATGCATATAAAATTCACTGATGTTTCAGTTTTTTTTTTTTTTTTTCGATTTTTTTCTTTCGAAGTTCTAAGAATTTTCATAAAAAAGTGCGGAAAATGCAGAAAAATGAGTGTACGGTAATGAGACATTTCGAGTTAATAAATAATTGATGCCACTGAAAAATTTTATATTTTCACGTATCGATCACATCAATGTTTTGTAAGAAATCTCTAAAAAATTATGAAAAATTACTGAAATCGGTAGAATATCCTCAAATAAAGAAGAGAAAAATGTGTTTTTTCCTACTGAATCCCATTTAACTAAATAACAAAAACACTTTAAGAAATTGTTGAAATTTTTTGCAGATCCTCTGAAGAAAGAGAAGAGCATCGTGCGCAAGAAGATATCCCAACTGAACGATCTAATCTCCGAGATCGAGTTCTCCTTAAATCTAAAAAGATTCGGGAACATCCAACCCCCGAGCAAGTCTCGTCCTCAAAGAGACCAGAAACGCCCAAACGTACAAAAATTCAAGAACCTGGACTACATCCTCCAGCATGAGCTCTGCAAGCTCTCGGGCCTCTACTGCACCAAGTGCACCAAGCACGAGTTCATCTTCAACTTCTCCCCATTCTCAACAACAAAGAGTACCGAGATTTACGGTGTCCAATTCTTCACAAACGACCAGAGAGGAACGATGGGAAAGTACATAATGCCAACGAGTGGAATAATGGAGAATATTCTTGCAGAGACGCCAATTGACCAGTTGACAGGTTTGATTCCTTTCTTCAGGAACTGCAGAAGGCACCTGGACTGTTTCGTGGATAGAAAGGAGCAATTTGAGAGTCTGAGATCATCAATGGAGAACGTCAAAAATTTGTACTTGGACGCTGACGTCGGTTTTGTCTTTATTACTTGCATTTTTCGGCAGTGCTACAGAAAAGATGCGGATAAATTTGTAGATCTCACTGTGCACTTATCGTATGATTATGGAAAGGCGAGACCTAGTACGATCAACGTGGACTGGAATGGAAGCCAACCGAGAGAAGAGGAGACGAAAGCGATGAGATCGTTTGTAAAAGCTTTCAAGTCTTTGGAGTTGAGGGAAGCAGTTGAGGAGATTAAAGGGGCGAAGCACAAAATATTCACGTGGCGAGCAGAGGAGAGAGAGGATGGAGCAAGGGATGCTAGTTTGAGGAGAAGAGGCAGAGAAGAAGAGGCAGAAGATGAGGAGGAGGAAGAAGTGGAAGTGGAAGCTGAAGCGAGGGTGAAGGGTGCGCGAAGTCGTCCAAAAAAGCAGAAACAATCTGCGGAGGTGGGCAAGCGGCAGAAAAAGGCGGCGGACGTGGTTGAGGAGGAGGGGGAGGTGGTGGGGATGGAGGAGGAAGAGGAAGTGGAGGAGAGGCCGAAGAGGAAGCGAGGCCGTCCAAAAGAGCGACAAAAATCCGCAGATACGGGCAAGCAGCAAAAAAAGACGGTGGAAGTGGTGGAGGAGGTGGGGAGGGAAGAACCAGCGAAGAAGAAGAGGGCGGGAGGGGAAGAGGCGAAAAGCACTTTCGTGCGGCCAAAAACGAGGCAGAGTCTTCTGAATTTCAAGAAAATTGATGAAACAATTGCGTCATCGGAGGGAAAGACGGCAACGACGAGTACACCTATGCGGAGGGATATTCAGGGTGGGGGGAAGAATAAGCTGAAGGTCTTGGAGATCAGCCCAATTGTCAAGGATGTGACGGGAGCGACGAAGGGGAGGAAACCAGGGAAAAAAAAGTAATTGCGGTGGGTTTCATGGGTTTCTTGGAATATCTCGGAAACTAAGTGAGATAAAGCAATTTTTTTTTAAGGTGATGTCCTTTTTTATAGTTCCATTTGTCCTCTACAGAAAAGGTCTCTGCGTAAATTTTCCTATCTCCCAAAGATTCTGAGATATTCCCGGAAAACCAATTTGACAAAAAAAAATTTAATTAATTTCATAAAAAAAATAATTTGAATTAAACGAGTGATTAATTCAGACTTGCATTACCAAAAAATTTCCATGAAAAACTCCAATCTGAATTAATTGTCATAATAATACTTAAATTCCTTTAATTCAAACTATTAATTCACAAAATCAATTCATTAATTTGTTAAAATCCTTCATTTTCTACCCCAAAAAAAAAAGAAAAAAAAATGAAATTGTGGGATTGACAATTAACTCGTTAATGCAACTTACATGCAAACTTTTCAACATTAAACCCAACAGTAGGTACAATGTCAATGCAACGGTCATCCTCGCGTTTGAAATGATTTATGACCGTTGACTTACCACTGTTATTAAGTCCAACAACTAAAACATTAACTTCTTTTTTCTTTAATCCTAATAAATTTGCTAAACGTTCAAACAGCCTCATTGTTAAATATATATTAATCACAAAAAGAAAAAAAAACAAATTTACACTGAATATTAGCTAATTTATTAATAAAGTTACTGATTCATTATTTAATTTTTTTCTTGTTTTTTAAATAATTTTTTTTTCCTTCAATAAATAACCTCAAGTTATTAACATTTTTGTTTCTACGTTAATTTCAACGATTATTATTACACTGTTACGAAATTGTGAGAAAGCTTTTATTCATGCTGTTAAATCAATAGAAAAATACTATAGTACTTCGTTTTCCCCCGTTCGAAGGTAACAATAGTTTGTGTGTTGTACATAAATTAGTCAATTTGAGATTCTATTCGTTTATTTAAGCGGAAAAGATTCAAATTATTTGGATTGTTCTTTTTTTTTCTTAAGATAAAGATTAATTTAGACACATGAAGATTAATTCAATGATGAGATAGAGATTCGCTTCAGTAATGAAGTGGCAAGTTTAAAAATTCGGCGAAAAAGAAGAAAACGAGTTCATTCGATTCTGATGTTACGAACATTTTCTGTAAATATTCTCAGAAAATCATGGAAATATGGGATTTTATATATAAACCTCTTTTGTAGAGCAGAATGTGTTTTACGACAAAGGTCTCGAAAAAATTTCCGCATCTCGCTTAATTTTTGAGATCTTTTTGAAAAATTAACAACAAAAGCGACTTATCTCGTTTTTTTTCTCGTCTTCGCATGGAAATTGTTGTGTAAATATCTCGGAATCTATGAAGATGAGGAGAAAATGTCAAGAAACGTTTTTTAATGGAGAATTCGATGCTCTACAAAAGAAAAAAAATCCTTGATATTTCTCTCCAAACTTGCAAATTTCGGAGATATCTGCAGAAAAAGGTAAAAAAAAAAGGTTGAACCTGTCTCGGTTGAAGGATTCATTACTGTTTCTTTTTAGTACCGTTCTCATTTAATTAAAAGCTGACTTTTCCACGAACTTTGAAGAATCCGAGGGAATTTCTGTTGTGTATCAATGCACCTAGGCCCAAATAATTCTCAACAATCAAAGGCTGTTTTATGAAACTCGTTGATTCGGAGAGAATTGTCGAAAGCGCTGAGTGAAGTGCGTCGACGTCGAATCGTGATGTCTCTTCGTTGGAGCCTGGAAATATGAGAATTCAATTGATTAATTATTCTGTTTCTTTTCATTATTTCATGAAAAGAAATAAATTATTGGACAAATTATTAAATGGGAGACACCGGAGCAAAATGGTTTGAGGAAGAAAATGATCCGGGATTTTTTTTCAGAGTGAAGGGCTCTACGAAAAAGATTTTTAAAAAATCCCTCAACAATGGAGACATGTTGGAGCATCTTCCCAATTTTTTTCAAATTTCTCCACAATGTCCTTTATTGGAAGAAAAAATCCTGGATCATCATGCCCCAGCCTCTCCTACATGAATAAGGGGAAATTGGGGCAGAATGGACTCCAAAGTCGAAATGATTTACGATTTTTTTCGGAGTAACGAAGTTAGCTAAAAAATCTGAAAAAATTCGAGAAGATGCTCCAACATGTCTACTTTGTAGGCGAATTCTTTCAAATATTTCTGCAGAAACTTCTCCTAAAAAACTTGTAAATCTTATGGACTGGGGGGTTCTTTTTGCCCCGGTTTTCCCTATATATATGAATGTATTTTGTTTTCTTGTTATTGAAAAAAATCTTGCCTTTATGCCAATATAGCGGATGATTAGCGAATGTTACCCAGGGAATGTGCTTTACGAAGGGATTCCATTTCTTATCGAATGACAGGGGCTTCCCCTTGTTCCACATTATTCTCACTCCAGTCATATTACGTCTCCTACGAATAGAGAAAAAAAAATCAATTATTCTTCCATTTTCGTTTCTCAGCAATTTTCTAATATTATACCTGGGTTCAAAGTGAATATCAGTGCGACCAGCAATTGATGACCACTGCTGACGTAATGCGCACTGAATAACTGAGGATAATCCATCAGCAAATCCGTTTAAACGTCTGAAAATAATTTTTCATTAATTCAGGGATTTAATGAATTCATGTTATTTTTTTTGGAATATTTCGAAAACTTTGGGAGATAAGGGAATTTTGGTGAAGAACTTTGTTCGTAGCTCTGGTTTCCATCTACAAAAAGAGGTGATCATAAAAATTTTCACTATCTTCATTAGTTTGCAAGGTATCCCCTAAAAACTAACGATTATCTTGATTTTTACGCTCAACTTTTACTATTAAGAACTTACGGAGCTACTGAAGTCGTTGGATACTCCAGCTCACCATAGGCCACAGTGTCCACCTCTGTCAACGGTACTCGATTGAACTCAATTATTTTTAATGATATGAAGTCATATTTAATAGTAAAAATTGCATTTCTCGTTAGCATAATAACGCGTTCCTTCTCAGTATCCCAGAGACTTATTCTGGAATTAAAATGATCAATTATTAATTGAATTTACAACTATAAAGTTTTCAGGCATAAAGATAGATTTTATTTATGATGTTAAAAACAGCAAATATCTGATTTTTTTTGCTGTTTTTCAACAAATAAAATAAAAAATATGATGATAAAAAAATTAGCACACATCTCATAATTTTCTGCTTGTTCTTACAAACAAATAAATTCCTATAAAAAACATATTAAAAAAATGTACACTTGTATACAAAGTTTTTTAAATTTATCTTCATGTGTATTTCTTCTTGTTTTGAATAATTTATTTCTTTAAAAAATGATGAGAATTGTCAGATGTCTGCTATTTTCAGTATCATAAAATATAGGGGAGAGTGGGGCAAAATGGACACTATAATGAAACGGTTAAAGATGTATTTTTTCTGATGATTCTATTGAAAAGCTGAGAAAATTTTAGCTGGAAAACGCGTGTCAAAAGTATTTTCTTTGATTTTTTTGAAAATTCGATATTTTTGGGCATTTTTGAGGGGTAAATGTCCTTTCTTCTCTTAAAATTTTCAGTCTTTTGCAAATATCTCTGGTTCTATTGGTCGTAGCAATTCGGAGTTGATCTCAAATGAAAGGTGAGCTCTTTTCCCATCGATTCATGGGGTTTTGAATTTAAAAATATTAATTTTTGGGAATGTCATAGGCCAAAAACTGTTTCACAAAATTGTTTCCCGAAAATGCCCATAAATACCTCAAAAATCGATATTTTTAAATTGAAAACCATATGAATCCATGGCAAATGATCTCACCTTTCACCTTCCCTCAGAATTTTTACGCTACGACAAATAGAACCGAAGATATTTCCTAAAAACTGAAAATTTTCAAAAAAAGAAGTGTTTTACCACTCTAAAATGCTAAAAAACATCAAAATCGCCAGAAATTCAAAAAAATTAATTTCGGCACTTGCCTCCCGCCTAAAATTTTCCCAGCTTTCCAATAAAATTATCAAAAAAAAATCTACTGCCAATATTTCCATTAATTTCGAGACTTTTCCATAAGATTTGCCTCGAAATTTAGATGTGTCCATTTTACCCCTGATGTCCATTTTGCCCCACCTTCCCCTACACATATAGGAAACTCCAAAAACTATAGGGGAGACGGGGGCAAAATGCACTTGTTGGACAATGTTATCCAGATTTTTTCGAGAGTAAAGGCCTGTACGAAAAAAATTGAAAAAATTCACCAATAATTTTAACATCTTCGTAATTTTTCTAAGATTTTTCCGCGAACTCCTTCACTTCGAAAAAAATCCTGGATCATTTTGCAAGGTTCTTAGATATTTTTCAATGATAATTTATTTGTTTAGATTAAAAAAATTCAAGAAAATAGTCAGATGTGCCAGTTTCTTCCAAGATATCTCGGGAACTAAGCGAGATAGAGCGATTTTGTCCGAATTCTCTTTTTAGCCCTTCAAAATCTCATCAAAGGAGAATTGGAGCAAAGTCATCCTGTCGCCCTGACGTTTCGAGATATTAGAAAAAATCATTACAAAATAAAATGAACGTGATTTGTCAACTTTCGTGCGATTTTGATTGAGTCATCCTCAAATATCTCGGTAACGAAGCCAGATAAAGCGATTTTGCCTCAATCATTTTTTTAAGCTCTTCAAAATCACTATACTAAAGAATGGAGGAAGAAACGCCCCATTTTGCTTGAATTCCAACATATTAAAAAAAAGACAAAAAACTGGGGAAAAAAATGAAATCAGTTTGTCTGCAAGAATTCATATTCTCTTAAATTTCCATTTCAGGATCCAATGACATTGAGAAAACGTACTCAGTCAATAGCCAGGTGCCAACTATCTCATCATTCTGATCAGTGAATAATGTCTCTTGGCATTCTTTGATTGCCCTTTCTACAACCTCATTCCTATGAGAAAAGAACTCGTGCACATCAATGTGACGGAATGGAATACTCGCTACATTTGTGATCGATGCTTTGGGAATGTCTTTCGATGTGTCACTTGCATTTGCCTCTTTGGTTTCTGGATTTAATAGGATAAAAGAGTATTAAAATCGATTTACAAGAATTAAGTGAAAAAAAAATGAAATGAGTTAATATTATTTGTCTTCAGTTTTTCTCGAATATCTTGGAAAATAATTGAGATAGTGAAATTTTCATCGAAATATTTTTTGTACCTCTGTTTCTCATCTACAAAAAAGGATTCTATGAGAATTTTCCTATCTCCTCTATTTTCCGAGATATTTAAAAAAAACTGAAGACAAAAAAAATTAACTCACTTTTTTCTACTTTATTATATTATCAGTTTTTTGAAAATATCTCGAAATTCGTAAGAGATAGAGAATTTTTCATGAACACCTTATTTGAAGAGCATAGTCAGAGCTATCAAAAAGGTGTTCACAAAAATTTTCTTATCACCCTTACTTTTCGAAATATTCTCCAAAAACAGTTGAAAATATGCCGTCATTTTAAATTGATGAAAAAAAAAAAAAATTACCAGAATCATCTGTTTCTTTGGCAATTCTCAACGTAGCGGTGTCGAAGCTCACCGTCTGGCCATCGTCATTGTCCAACTGATTATTCATCATTCTCATGCGTTTATTTTAACCAACAATTCCACAGGACAATACCACGATTTGACGGTTTTTCTCTTCCAGCACAAAAAACTTTTAGTGTCAACGATTTTACGTTATCATTTTCTATCCAATTGTCACACACACACACACATACAGTCAAATAGCTCACCTTTGCACAGGTATATGTCAGCTGAATGTGAGGTAGAGATGGGGGTGATATCAATCGATGTGTCAAAAACTCACTGATAGTTTTTCTTTACCTGTTACAGATAAGCTATCTATTGAGACACTTCATTCTGTCGATAGTTTGCCATCACACGGAAAACGAACATCATTGGAAACTACTGTACCTTCTCAGCAATTCATGGATAAAGGAAGAAACTGCAAAAGATTAGTAGGGGAGAGTGGGGCAAAATGGACCCTGATAGGGTGCATTCGTCTTGGACGCTCACACGCTCTCAGCGCTTACGCTTATAAGCGCCAATTATGAGTGTTCGTTTTGCGTTATAAGCGCTCAGAAAATATTGTCGAACTAGCCAAAGAGGTAACCTCCGAACTCGACCCGAAGCTGAAATTTACATGTTGTAGCACAAGAGCCGAATATTTCCGAGGTTACTTCATTGACCAGTACGACTTTACTGTTCATCTTGGACAGCGTTAGCACTTGTGAGCGTCAATATAGCGGATATTTTGAAAGTTTTTCAAGCGATAGATATTCTGTTTAATTTAACTAACGATGATATTGATGATGGACTAGATGAATTTGAGATGACTTTTGGTACCTGTATTGCCATGTTTTTTGTTGATGTTTATCACCCGTCATTAATTGATGAAAAGTTTGGTTAGTTTACGCTTCCGCAATGTGTTTATTTTGGAAGTTAGTCTGATTTGGCGCTCAGGCTCACAAACGCTTTTGCTGCCCTACCTCGATGGAGAAAGCGTTTGTGAGCGCGTAGAACCGTTTACAAACGCCGCCATAAACTGCAACTTTCAGCGCTTACAGTGTCAAGTCGAACACTCAAGACCGCGCTCATGAGCGCTTCTTCAAGCGTGTGAGCGTCCAAGACGAATGCACCCATAGTAACATGATTGAGGAATTTTTTTCAAAATGAAGAACTTGCCGAAAAAATCTGAAAAAATTTGAGATAATCCTCCAAAATATTTATATTGTTTGTAAATTTTTTCCGATTTTTTGAAGCAACCGCTGCTTTTTGAAAAAATCTCGAGTCATCTCATCTTCTAGGTCCATTTTGCCCCACTCTCCCCTGTATCTACAAGTTTAAAAATTACTGTGCCACTTTGCAAAAATTGATGAGGTCCTGCACTTTCTGGAGTGGATTTCATTAATTTCAATTGTGGGGTGTACAGTAATTTTTATTTTGCAGGTATCCTTAGTGGAACGTGCAGCCGGGCAATCAATTTTTTCACGAAATGAACCCCGATAGAATTTGGCACATACTCCAAATGGACTCCCATTTTAGTCCAATAAAGAGACGTTTGAATTCTTCACTCGCCTATCAGCTGATATGTTTATATTTACAAGAAATGGCTGTGAAACACTCCTTCATAACTAAATAACTCAATCATACAGATGTTAAAAAATAATTCATACCCAGGAAACTTTTTTTTTTTATATACTTTAATTCAATTATGTCTAATTGGATAGAATTGAATATAATCAGATGTGCAGTAATATCTTGGTGGATATGACGTCATATCTGTGGAGATATAGGCAAATATGTTAGTAGATCTGACCAGATCAGACAGGATCTGAGAGCCGCACAACCCAACTGTCCAGATCGGCAGATCTGTGATTTGATAGAATTGGATCTGATCAGAAATGAGGTTTAAATTTTTTTTGGCACTCTTCGAGGTCCAAATACATCCGTTTACATACAATTATATCAGAATTTTTTTTTCCAGGTATTTTCATTCGTCTTGCCTCTGGAAAGTGAATGGAAGATACGAATTTCATTGCATATCAAGAAGATCCATTGATACAGATGGACGAATGCGAAGGAAGATTATTAGTGGAGTTTCGAACTCCAAAGTAATTGAATAAGTTTTGATCATAATACCCAACGGATGACCTCTGCATATAATAGGATTGCCAATATTAGTCTGAAAAAATGATTAAACAATTAACTCCAATGTAGGAATAACTGAAGAATATGTTGCAATTCATCTCACAAGCTCTGGACTGTTCATAGTGTAAAGTTCCTGCGCAGCAATCTGGAATCCTGTGAGTAGCTCGGGCGCTTGTTCGGAGTCAGCTAAAGCAGCAGTAGTTTTAGTTAATTTCCTGTAGTTGCCTCTCTTTGTCCGTTTTCGGGTCCAGTGAAGTATCTGACATAATTGCTTAGTTGAAGAATCATCTGCATCTGCGAGTCGAAATCTCTGGATTGTTGGATTCCATGAAAATGGTGTGGATACCTGATCGTAGAACAAAATACACGTCATCATTGAGAGTCTTAGAGAATTCAATGAATTTGTGATTAGGAAAATGCTGACCGTTATGAGACCAATACTCTGCTCTACCCACCCACTCGAATCATTGACATAGTGACTCGATAGATAGTATGAATGAATTTTGATATGCCTGACTAGATACCATTGTACGTTCTCGTTCTGTAGCGATACTTCATTGCTTCCAGCAGCTATTTTGAATACTTTGGTGGAGTCAAAACGATGATAACTCCAAATACATTGTGCAGCAGTGATAACTTGTTTATTATTCACGATAATTCCCCCACATACATGATCGTTTCCATACCAAATAGATACCATGTACGGAAAGTCTTCTAACTGAACATCCATCTCACCCCCTGAAAATTGAAGAGGTGCTAAGGTCAAGTTCAATAGTGCCTTTCTTTAAGATTCAGCCTCACCGTTAATTATTTCAGAAATGAATTCAGTATAATTCCACGTGGACAGAAAAGTTGCGGGGCTTGTTGCATCTCCCTGGCGTGCCTCTTTGACAATCAATCCAATCATGGAGCTTTCACAAATGATCGGACTGCCAAGATCTTCCTGCAATTAATCAGACTAGGAATAACTGAGTATTTTCTTTTTGCAAATATGAGGATTAATCTGCTTACGGTACTTATGAAAGCCGTTTCAAACAAATCAATGAAACATCGTTGATTCGCTAGAACTTGTATGCCCCAGTGTTCACATTTATTATTCTCCACCATAATTACAATATCCCACATTAGGACCACCATTTCCAGATTACTTGCATCGATATAATTCCAGGATGGCATTGTGCAATCGAAACAACGATACGACTCTGGATTTGTGGTACTTAGTGAAATCACTCCAATGAAAGAATTCAACGGAAGAGGATCGGCGAGCTGATTATGTGAATAAAACAGTTGTAAAAAAATTTTAAATCAAAGAAAATGTTGAGTAGAATGAACAACTTGCCCGTAGAATTGCTATATCGTTCTCCCAGTACCAGTCGCTTTGGTTGAATAGAGATAGTGTTAATTCTTGGTAATTAGGATGCGGGTAAATATTCTTCACTGTAAACGCTGTAGGATAAGGCCACTTCACCGTCGACTTTCCAGGCACGACTAGCAGCCCAGAAGCCGGATGAGGAACAACCACGTGTGCAACTGTTAGAATATGATACTTATCAATGATAGTTCCACTGCACAAATGATACAACTGGTGCTGAATAGAAACAAGGAACGGAAATTCAGTGATACCCGCCGGATGTCCATTCTTCATACTTTGTACCCCTTGAAAAGATGGTTGACATGAATTTTATTAATAGTTCTGACTGATGTTCAGTAATGAATGGTTTAATCTATAATGAAAAGTACCACAGAATGTTAGAATCGTAATCAATGGCAGATAAATCATTCTTATATTCCCCAAGAACTTTGGTCGAAATGCCTTATGAAATTTAACTGAGCGCTTATCGCTTACCTGGCTTGGTTTTATATCTGAAATAGTTATGTGGATACAGGAATTTTGTGATCAGATAAGCAATTGGAGCTATGTTCTAGTAAAATGTGAAGAACATACGGAATTATTGACTTTAAGCAAATCATTATGGATTCAAATAGAATTTTTAGTTGAAAAATCGCACTATTTTTTTGTTACATTTCATTGATCGAAAAAATCATGAATGTGGCACATTCATTAAAAATTGCTTACTGATTGATAGGTGACAGAAATTGACCGATTGAGAAGTATCATGATAGTAAGCCTCATTTAAATCATCTCTCATTTCTATATTCATTGAAAAAATTACTTTCCTCTATTGTTGAGGAAAAATCGGCTTCAATTTACAGGCACAATTTACAGCACCGAGGATCTATTCCTCAATAATGATAATTCCACTGCACGAATAAACTAACCGTTGCTGTATAGAAAAAAATGAATGGAGATTTACCCATGTTAGCTAGAAGCCCGCCTCATCATGCCATATACTCCTTAGATATATTTTCAACATTAATCGTCTCAATAATTTTCGTAAGTACTTGACCGTGAACATTCCATCCGATGGGTCTTATCACAGAGTGTCAGAATAGTAATTAATAAGCAATTGATCATCATGGAATTTTTGAAGAATTATTCACAAAACATCGTTTTTATTTCACTGGGTTATTTCTAAGTAGCTGATGTGGTTGTAGAATTAATATATTCATGTGAACACAGAATTCTCACGGATAAGAAAAGACATCATATGCGATAAAAATCTACCAAACATCATATTGAATTACAGCACAAGATTAAACAATCATGAATAAACGTGAAATACTTCCATTAAAATTATACATTCTTATTTTATTCTTGTTACTCAGCGTTTTTCAGTCAAACAAATAGTCGTCTATTAGATGCGTCATTCTCCATTTCTTTTTTTCGATTCTCGCCAATGTATGAGCAGTGTACTTCCGAATGATTTTTCCTAAATTTCATGCCAATTATTTTTGGATCGTCCTGAGTTCAAAAAAATAGATTTTCGTAGTATCATAACTGATTGTCTTACGAAGAAAAGTATGGGCTTTTCCCAAAGAGAGAAATGTGTTTTTTTAAATAATCAAATAAAGCCACACAGATATTATCGGAGGAAGGACGAAGAGGAAGTATGAAATAATTTTGAACTTTCTTGTTGTCCTGTTTCTGGAAAGTGAATGGAAGATATAAATGTCATTGAACACTAAAAAAATGCATCGAGGCATATGGTCGAATGCGAAGGAAGATTATTAGTGGAGTTTGTGACTCCACATCAATTGAATCACTATTGACTAGAATACCAAACGGATGACCTCTGCATATGATAGGGTTGCCAATATCAGTCTGAGAAGAAATGATTTAAAAAATAAGTCCAATATATTTATAAATGAAGAATATATGAAAATTCATCTTACAGGGTCTGGACTGTTCACAGAATACAATTGCTCCGCAGCAATCTGGAATTTTCTGAGCCGCACTACCGGTTGTTTGTCATCAACTAATACTGCAGTAGTCTTCATCAATCTTCTGTATTCTTTTCCATTATTTGACATTTTTCGTGTCCAGTGAAGTACATGACATAATTGTTGAGTGGAAAAAGCATCCGCATCTGCGAGTTGGATTCTCTGGACTGCTGAACTCCATGAAAATGGTGTGGATACCTGATAGTAGAATAGAATACGCGTGATTATTAGGAGTCCCAAAGAATTTAATTAATTTGGAATCAGAAAAATACTTACAGTTATGAGACCGATATCGTGCTCTATCCACCCACTCGAATCATTGCTATTTTGACTCGTTAGATAGTGAGGATGAGCTTTGAAATGCTTGACTAAATACCATTGAACGCTGTCGTCGAGTAGCGACACTTCATTGCTGCCTACAGCTATTCTGAATGCTCCGCTATAGTAATGGCGAAAGATGCTCCGAATACATTGTGCAGCAGTGATAACTTGTTCAGTATTCACAATAATTCCGCCACATACATGTTCGTTGTTATGCCAAATAGATACCATGTACGGGAATTCTCCGGCTTCAACATTCATTATGTCACCTGAAAATTAAAGAGGTACCTGTGTAGTGAGCTGTACTTACTTCTGTGACTGAGCCTCACCATGAGTTATCTCAGAAATAAATTCAGCATAGCTCGATGTGGACAGAAAAATTGCGGGACTCGTTGCTTCATTCTGCCGTGCCTCTTTGACAATCAATCCAATCATGGAATCCCCGCAAATAATCGGACTGCCAAGATCTTCCTGCAATTAATGGAAGTGTACATGACTGAAGATTCTCTTCCTGCAAATATCAAGGCTATTCTACTTACTGAACTTATAAAAGCCGTTTCGAACAAATCAATGAAACATTGTTGATTCGCTAGAACTTCTATGCCCCAGTGTTCACATCTATTATTATCCACCACAGATACAACATCCCACATTAAGACCACCGTTTCAAGATTACTCTCATCGATATAATTCCAGGATATCATTGCACACTCGAAACAAAGATACGACTCGAAGTTTATGGTGCTGAGTGAGATGAGTCCGATCCAGGAATCCATCCGAAGAGGATTGGTAAGCTGATTGTGTGAATAGAACAATCTTATTCATTTTTTCATAGTAAAAAAAAAAAGTGCAGAAGAGTGAATAACTTGCCCGTAAGATTGCGATATCGTTCGCCCAGTATAGATCCACCTGACCAGATGAAAATATTGTCAATTCTTGGTAATAGGGATGAGGGTAAATATTATTCACTGTGAATGCTGTATCGTAGGGCCACCTTATCACAGATCTTCTTGGCACGACTAGAAGACGGGAAGCGAGATGAGGAATAACCACGTGCGCAACTGTTAGAATATGATACTCATCAATGATAGTTCCACTGCACAAATGAAACAACTGGTACTGAATAGAAACAAAGAACGGAAATTCAGTATCACTCGCCTGAAGTCCATTTTTCATACTCTGTACCCCTTGAAAAAATTGTTAATAGTAATTTTATTAATATTTCTGATTGATGTTTAATGGTAAATAGTTTATTCAATAAAGACTACCACAGAGTGTTAAAATTGTAATCAATGGAAGGTAAATCATCATTAGGTTTCCCAAGAACTGTGTTTCAAATGTCTTATTTAATTTAACTGAACTTTTATCGCGTATCTGACGTGGTTTTATATTCAGGATAGTTATGTAGACACAGAAGTCTTCAGATCAGATAAGAAAGTGAGGTAACATTCTAGTAAAAAATGGAAAAAAAACTCTGAATTATTGATTTTGATTACATCGAAAAAAATTGCGACAAATGCTCTTTTGCGGCACACTCATCAAAAATTGCTTGCTGATTAATAGATGGCAGGAATTGATCGACCCTTAGGTATTATGGTATTCAAATATCATTTAAATCATCTTCTTCGATATTCAATTAAAAAATTACTTTTTTCTATTTTTGTGAAAAAACCAGCCTTAATTCAACTTTCTCTACACGTCCAAGATTTTTTTTTTGAAAAAACTTTAATCTTTGTAAATGATCATCTTCTGTTATTTTAACTCATACATACAAATCATGTCTAAATAATCTATGTAAGCTCCTTGTAGAGTCCTTCCCTTCAAAAAATATTCTGATTTACCCAGCCACAGTCGTCCCTACGTATCAGCTTCAAAATTTATTTCCAAGAATCGCAATGTTTTATATGGATCTATGAGGAAGAAGATCATGTATGGATCTCCCGTTGTGCATTTTGGGGCTGTGTATTAATTAATCAAACTATAAATAAAATACCAAGTGAATGGCCTCCACTCATTATGGGATTGCCAGGGTATAACTAGGAAATTCATCAGTTTTCTTCTTCTTCTTTTTGGCTCTGTCTATATTAGATCATCCGGCCGTAGATTCATCAGTGAATGAGTAAGATGATCCCTGGAGTAATGGGGAGTCATAGCAAGAGGATACATGGACTCAAATACATTCATAGCAACGTTTTTTCTGGCTCCCGTCAGCCGACGTTTTAGATCTTTATAAGTAATTCCTGATGAAACTTAGAATTTCGAGAAAAATTACAAGATTAAAGCTTCCATTTGGAAGAAAACATGACGGAAAGGCTTATGAACCAATGGATAAGAAAGGAAAATGAATAAATCAATATGAAGGATATGTTAATATTTTCCGGAAATGGCTGTGGAACATTTTTTCATTATTAATTACGCGCTTACACAGATGTTAACAAAGGAAGGACGAAAAAGAAGTATGAATTAATACATATTTTTTTCTCGTCCTCCCTCTGGAAAATGAATGAGAGATATGAATTTCATTCAACACTGAAAAAATTGATCAAGGAATATGGGCGACTGCGAAGGAAGATTATTAGTGAAGTTTGTGACTCCACATCAATAATATCAGTTTCGACCATAATACGGAACGGATGACCTCCGCATATAAGAGGATTGCCAATATCAGTCTGAAAAAATGATTAAACAAATAAATTCGATATATTCATAAATGAAGAATATATGAAGGTACATCTTACAAGTTCTGGGCTGTTCACAGAGTATAGTTCCTTCGCAGCAATCTGGATTCTTGTTTATAGCGCGGGCGATTGTTCGTAACCATCTAAAGCTGCAGTACTTTTAGTCAATATCCTGTACTTCCTTCTTTTTGTCTGTTTTTGGGTCCAGTGAAGTACCTAACACAATTGTTCAGTGGGAAAATCATCTGCATCTGCGAGTCTAAGTCTCTGGACTGTTGGACTCCATGAAAATGATGTGGATATCTGAGAGTAGAATACAATACTATGTATTCTAATAAATGGGTCTGCCAAGATCTTCCTGCATTTAAGCAAAATATTAATGACTGAAGATTCTTTCCTTGCAAATATCAGAGTTATTTTACTTACGGTACTTATGAAACCGTTTCGAACAAGTCAATGAAACATTGTTGATTCGCTAGAACTTGTAGGCCCCAGTGTTCACATTTGTTATTCTCCACCATAGATACAACATCCCACGTTAGGACCACCGTCTCCGGATTACTCTCGTCGATTTAAATTCAGGATATCATTGCACATGCAAAACAATGATACGGCTCAAAGTTTATGGTACTGAGTAAAATTACTCCGATCGAGGTATTCAAAGGAAGAGGCTGGGTGAGCTGATCATGTGGAAGACAAATTTTAATAGTTTCTCAAACTCAAAGAATGTGCAGAGTAGAATGAATAACTTGCCCGGAAGATTGCGATATCGTTCTCTCAGTACAGGTCGATCTGACCAAATGAAAGTAGTGTGAATTCTTTGTAATCACGATTAGGGTAAATATTGTTCACTGCGGATGCTGTATGATAGGGCCACCTTACTACGGACCTTCCAGGCACAACTAGAAGACCAGAAGCCGAAAGAGGAGCAACCACGGGTTCAATTGTTGGAATATGATACTTATCAATGATAGTTCCACTGCACACATGAAACAACTCCTTGAACACATTGTTGGCATTGATTTTATGAATAGTTCTCATTGATATTCAATGATAAAAGATTTATCCAATAAGGATTACCACAGAGTGTCAGAATTGTAATGAATGAACGATAAATCATCCTTATTTTACCAACAACTGTGATCACAATTTCGGATCTAGTTTAACTGAGCTCTTGTCGAGGAGCTGATGTGGTTTCATTAGATAAGAGTTGTTGGGGCTGTTTATTCAAAACGTGAGAAATATAATTGAATTAAGCAGTTTCATTTTATTCGTTATCATTTTGGGTTCAATGAGACGGCTGCGAAATACATACAGGACGTTCTCAATGTTATGCTCATTATGTACTCTTGTATCCCAAATTTTTATCTTATCGGGTTTCAAGTAGTTAATGATCAAAATTGCGTCTTATACATTGGCTCTAATGCATTAAACACCTGTCTAAGCATGAGACCTTTATCGCCACCTGATTTGCTAACCATTTATTCTATTCTTCATCTAGAATGTAGACTATTCAACTCAAACCGAACAATCTGAAAAACCGCACTCGAGGGATGGGCCGAACAGCCCAACTGTCGGTCTCAATCGAAGAATTACATTTCTTTACATTTTCGAAACGATATCAAACCTATTTCAGCGAAACCAGCGTGATCTCAACCTGAGTGTAACAAGCGGAGTGTGCACATATGTGGAGCGATTCTAGGCCGGATTTTTCGAATAAATTCAGAGAGAGCAAAATTGGAAGGAATGAAATTCATTGATTTTTTCAATAGAAATAATGCAAGAATACTTATCATCTCAGATTTATTAATCAAAACTGAAAAATAAATACGTACATATGTACAAACTTTAAGCAAAAACACGAAAAAAAAGCAACCTATCATTTTTAACATAAGAAAATGTTCAAAATGATGCTAACGTGTACTCCATTATTACTAACTGAAAGCGAAATAAGCAGAACAGTTAATCGCCGTTTTATTTTAAACATTATACGTATTTTCAGTCTTTTTTACACATCATCTATCCACAAACCCTTCTTATAGTACATTATTATTATCATTATTCGTTTAAATGAAAATACAAATCTAAGATGTTCACAGCCTGATTCTCTACGTAACATTAGTTAGATTATTTTGTGACATTTTTAAATCAACAGAAAATTACTTTCATTTCTCAACTACTCTAAATGATTTTTGAACAAAAAACATTTTTAAGTTCCCTATAATCAACTACAAATTCTCAACAATTAAATAGCTTGAATTCAATGAAAATCAAGAATCTGAAGATTTCAGACAAATAAATTTCATTTTTTCGTTTCTCTTATAAAGGAATCTCCCGGAATCTAAGCAAGATAGAGCCATTTTCATAATGATCTTTCTTGTAGCTCTTAGAATCCTCTACAAAAAAAATCATCATAAAAAGTGCTTCATCCCGTTCAGATTCTTAGATATTTCCAGAGAACTGATAACGAAACAAATTCAATTTTTCTGATAACTTCAGTCACTAAAAATCAGGTGAATCTATTTTATCTTGAGATGATTTTTTCCAGAATATCTTTTGAAATAATGGAGAAATTATGGTAATGACTTTTTTTGTAGTCTTAAATTATTTCCACAATAAAAAAATTTATCTCCCTTATTTCCCAAGATCTCGTAAAAAAACAAAATCTCCCTACTTGTAGCAATGAATATCATCAATCATATTATCAGAAGACATCAACGTAAGCCTCCTCTCCTCATGCATGCCTTTGGCGTAATTGATTTGCTGTGACACCCACTTGGCAGTATCCTCCGTGTCGCACAAAACTTTGGGTCTTCGCACCTGTTCAGACCCATCAAAATTGCCGCCGATCGAATCCACGCGGGATGTGAGCTCAATATAATGAAGCGTACTACTGCCCTCGTTCTTGTGCGTCGGCTGGCACTGCAGCAGATCAGCGAGACTGACCTCAGTAACGACTGTCTTGGTACTCCCAGAGATGACGCGAACGGTCTCATTCGACACGAGTACACTCAGGTTCTCGATTCCGCTGCAAAGACTCTCGTAGGCTACAAAAAGTTCCGAGTAATCGCGCTGATTGATGTTGTAGAGGAACTCCTGTCCCTCGGCGTGGTGACAGTTGTAAGGTGGGAGTAGCCCAGCAGGCCCACTGGCGACGCGCGGAAGTCTGTCTCTTTTAGGGATCGTGCGATGCGCACTTCTGCTAGATTCTCGAAGAGCCGTTGCTGCCTCTGTCGCTAGATCGAGTACTCCGACAACGGGTTTCGTCACTGTCCCAACGACGCCTTTACTGAAGCCCGCAACGAACCCAGAGAAGCCTTCGTTCGCTGCTCCTACATAAGTCTGGGTGAAGATGCTCGTCATACCACCCAAAATCCCAAACCCGAATCCTTTCAGTCCCGCGACTAGATGATCGCTGCTGCCGGCTGTGTTCGCGCGGATCCTCTGCCTCGCCTCCTCGTGACTCTCGTCCATGATGACTCTGCCAAGACCGTCAGAGAGAGATTCCGTCAGCTTTGCCGCCGAGTTCGATAACCCGTGGGTTACGTTCTTTACGAGCGTTTTGACGCTCTTGTCATGGATGAGACTGGATACACCTTCGGAAACGTCGTTGATAAAGCCTAAGGGATTTCCGAGAAAGTCAACTGAGCCGAGGATCACTGCTGCCTGCCACTTCAGTTCGTCCTTGTAATGCTTAATTATGGAGTGGATTAGAAACTGGCTGGACTCGAATGGGTGCTTTTTGACGAACGGCTCCAGCTCGATCGAAGCGTCCTCGAACTTTATCAGGGTCAGGCCTAGTTTCCGCTTTATTGATTGTAAGTGTCGGGGGAGTTTAGTGGTCGTTAAAACACTCAGCTTTACCTGACTTGGGACCAGCTTGAGGATTCCAAAGTAGTAGCGTTTGGCATGAGCTGCTGAGACCTGAGAGATGAAGCGCTGAGCCTTGAAGTCATTCTCGTCAACAGGTACGTCGAAATCTGAACGTCCGGTGCCAACGAACGCAGCGAGTTTTAGGATCAAACGTTCCTCTAGGTGGACGCAGAGAGGTTTGATGCTGACGATGAGGTGCTTGAAGATTTCCGCGTTTTGGTTCTTTGAGGGGAGTTTCTCTGTCGCTACGTCGATTGCCGGGCGGTCGTCGCTCTCTGCTCGAGACGGACGGGTTATATAGAGGACTGAGGTACACTGGGCCTCGAAGAGCTGATTGTCGATCTGCACGTCGTCGATGCTGAGGTTCAGGGTTCTGTTCAGGGGAGTCTGGATTGTTTCAAAGGCGATTCCAGCGAAACGGGCGAAGAGGAGCTCTTCGACGGGACGTCGGGATACTACGGACAGGCCGAGGCCTGAGGGGAGACTGATGGTGAGTTGCAGCTCTGATGGAGATGATGAGGAGGGATCTGTGATTGGGTCCACTTGGGTTGGACGCTGGGCGACGGCGATGTGGGACCAGTCACGTTCTTCGAGAAGAGCAAATGTCTTTTTCTGGAAACAAAAGAAGAGGCTGAAGTTTGTCCACAATTTATAGTCTTTGTTATCTATTATATGAGCTTTCGGCCTTTCATGATTTATTCAATCCTTTTCATTGTAACCCCCTTACATCTTGCGCTCCATGGGAGGACTTTGCAGCTATTACACCACATGTGTCTAGAATCAGGGGGAACCATGGAAAACTGTAATCGGTACACGCAGTCAATTATGCAGGGCCCAACTATTTGGTCACACTAGCAAAAAAAGCACTCTAGCTCCCTTTCATGCGCACCTCCCGCTCAATTTGTTATTCGTGTCCACAAGTGAGACGGTCACCCATCCAAGTAGCAGTCAATCTTTTTGCTTAGATTGGTAGATCCCCGAGCTCACAGGCAGCCGAACAGCAAAATTGTCGGACTAATGATGAAGTTATTCTTCTAGATTTGAGGGAATTTATTTCTAAAAAATGAATTTCTTACCCTTTCTTTAATATCTAAGATCTGGAGTACTCTCGTGGGTCCATCGGTGGTGACTCGAACGGACAAAAATCCCGATCCTGGTCTCAGCCGCTGTCTTCCAACTCTCTGTTCAATCGGCGGTGGATCAGTGTGCGTCTGGGGTCCCAGGACTGCTTCACTCCCTAATAACACATCATTCTAATGAATTTGCCATGACAATGATCCTTCACGAGATGAGATTAATTATTCATGTACGTATGTTGGAAAGGTGTGTAGGTCAAGCAATTAAAATTAACATCAACAAATAAGGTCAGAAGTGAAGCAGTATGACGTGATATAGTAGAAAGAAAAGCACTTGTAATAAATAAAATGTATATATATTAAGTAACGCCAACAGCGTATTGTCTTATCTATACGTACACATTTGCCAACGGGCGACACTGCCGCCTGGAACATTTTTTTACTTTATCAATTAATATAAATCAAATCTCTCACTAAAATGGTAGAAGAGGGCTTCAAATATCCCGTGCAGCCTCTCCCAAAAATATCTCGGAAACGACGAAAAACTCGAAATTTTATCAAGAAACCCTCTTTGGAGTTCTTTAAATTTCCTTTAAAAAGAAGGTCTTTTGACATTTTCTCCGAAAACATTCATTCCCGAGTTTTCCGGAGGAGAAACAACCGCAAAATTTTCAGCTCATCTTCTACCATTTCGCGAAATCATTCCTAGCATGTCATCATGTTTGTTGAACCGGAAAAATCACAATAAATAAACAAAATAAATGATTCATGAATTAATTGCCAAAGCAATTGAAGATTTTCCACGAAGCAACATTAATGAGAATCCAAAAAAAGCAACAAACCTTCATGTAGTCCCATGAATCCGTCCTTTGATTGAACGCACATGTTCTTATGAGCGCAGCAGAGTCTTCCATCATCAGTAAATCTCCACGTTTGCGTCGACCTCCTCCGCTGATCAGGTCTCCTCAGAGCAAGTGCGCAATAGGTAAAAGGCTGAGGTGCAGTTCCCGCGATATCGAGAACTAGAACAGAGTCCGGAGTTCTCGAGTGTTTGTCTCTCGGGGGGCTCGATCCCTCATGCTGGAGCTGTCCATCCCCGGTCATCCTCCACAGTTGCGATCGGGCGCCGTTTTGTTTTCGCCTCAAAGCGACCCAGCCTCCGGGACCGGCCTCTAATACTAGCCTCTGCGTCTCTACATCAAGGGGATCTAAACCCCCTTCTCCAGTCCCCAAATCTCCATCGATCTTGAAGGTGCCCGTGAACGCTATATATATAAAATTCTCGTACGTAAGTCCCCGGTTCTCTCCAAGAACATTGAGATCATAGGATCCAGTGACTCCACCCGGCGCTGTGACTGTCAAATTAGCAGTCTGCGTTGGTTCATCAAGGGCATAAGGCACTGAAGAGTGCGGCCTCACTGTCCACTGGAGACTGTCAAGAACTCCGGCTTGGTTGATAGTCAGTGGAACTTCAGAGAAATTGTCGACTCTAATAGGCGGCGGCATTGTGTTTGCGTCAGTGAAGACGATGAAGTAGGTGCTTTCTTGAAGAACTACGTCAACTCGCAAGAAGTGCATCTTCCCTGAAGAATCCCTAATATTGATCGTGAGAGAGTGGTTGCCATCAAGGATGATGCCACCGGACCACATGCAGCTGGAAACGTCGATGATTCTGACGCACAGCAGCTGATCCTTGTCAAGCCGCGGCCAGTGGAAAGGCATGTGACAATCAGGCATTGCTGTGATATAAGTCGCTTGAGCGTCTGGATGACTGACGGTTGTTGTGAAGCACCTCTGCGCTAGTTCCAACGTGCAAGAGGATCTGTTGTGCAGTTGGTACCTCGGGGAGAGTGTCACAACAGTTGTAGCCTGGTATCTCCCTCTTGCAGTTCTCGTGGAAACGCCGATTAGATAAACGATGTCAGGTCTTCCGTCCCGAAGGCTTATTCGTAGTCGCTGAACCTGGATTCCCGGTTGGAGGTGGAAGTGCTGGGACCACTGGGATACTCCATTTGAGTGAACTGCCATCCCCACTCTGACTGCGAGAGTCCTGCTCGCTTCCTCATCGCTGAATGAGAAGAGAAGTGGAGCCACCATCCGCGCTTTTTCGTGCTCCTCAAACTGTCCTGCTGCCTCTGTTCCAACACCCTCTTGTCGGAAGACTAGAGGCAGTCCCGTTTTGTTTATGATCCAGTAAGGAGCCGTGATATTGATTTTTACTGCGGATCCCTTCTCCACGATCACTGCAGCATTCAAGAATAAAATCCTTCCAGCAGAATCAGTCAGCTTCATTCGTCCAACAAAGGAACCGGATATTTGGGACAACAGGAGAACTCCACTTCCAGGATAACCATCGAGCTGAATGATTATCTCCAGCTGCTCCTCAACGTTAATACTGTGGAGATCCGCACTCTGACCAGGACCGATTCTCCCGTTCTCTGTTGGTGACACTTGATAGCTCAATTCATGAGGTAATAGGTTCGTCAGGGTTACAGGCGAAAGCAGGGAGATCGTGTGAGCAGGTAAGATGTTTGGTCCAACGTCAGCAGGATAGTTGTCTCTTCGTAGAGCTACACACATGTTAAACAAATTATTCTGATTCGTTCGACAAGTTGTGAGGACTTCGATTATCTCCATTGGTTTCTTTACGATCGCCCACTCAATTGGCTCCATACAGTATTGAAAGGCATATTTTGGGTGCTGGGGCTTCAGGTACATCTTCACGCTGGTGTGAGTCAGTGGCACTGATATGACAGAATGCTCCGGCACGTGGAGGGTCTTTATGCCTGAAGCTCCAATGTTTGCTGGTAGTCCCAGATACGCGAATTGGCTGACCTTCTCGAGTTTGATGTCGACGGGGTAAGCGAGTTTGTTGGCTATTTGCAGCGCTGATCTGACAGTCACCAGCTTCCTTGCCGATCCCTCCAACTCAACTGCAAAGACGATTCGCGCTTTCGTTGCTGCCCCGTACTTTAAATCCGCACTGGCGTGACGGAAGTAGACTCCAGCTCGGTCAACAGTAACGGGATCAACTGGCTTCCATCCTTCGACAACAACCGCTACCTGATGTCTCCTGACCTGATGAGTCATCTGATGCCGGAGCTTCCCGCGCTCCTCGAAAGTGAAGGGTACAGTGTCCTCTGGAGACACTTCGCACCAGGTCTTGTCTCGGATCAGGTTATTATCGTTAGTCAGCTTCTGATTGATCTGACAGACATCATCAGCCACGGCTATGAAGGTCTTGAACCAGAGGGTCGAACCAGTCTCATTCTTCAGCGCGAAAGGGACAAACGGCGAACGTCTCCTGTAGTACCCCTGAAGACTGCTTAACGAGGATGATGAGGATTTCGCCAGAGGATCCGGTTTGTTGGACAGGTAGTAGTCCTGCGTCCAATTGTCTTTGACTAGCTTCACTAGTTCAACTAAAGTTGACGTGATGTTGACGTTGACAGAGTCCTCTGATTGCACCCCGATCTGGAGTCTTTTGGTGTTCAGAGAGTTGCCAACAGTGTGCTCCCACTGGACACTGGTCTTCCAGGACTCAATGAACGGTTCCCATCCGCTTAAGACACGATTGTAGTAGTCGACTCCGAAGCTAGCTCTCAGAAACCCCGGGCCGTCCAACACCTGCCTCAAAGAGAAGTCCAAAAGAACCAGTTCTGCAAGAGGAACGTCCGCATCCCTGCAGTCATCAATGATGCAAATTCTCAGACACGCTGTTTCAATGTCCACGACGTGGAATCCGCTTTTCGCTCTGTGCTCTTCAGCGTTGGGAACTGCATTCTGTGTTAGCCAGAGAGCTGCATCATCCAATTGTCCGTTGCAAACGTCTAATGCCTCCTCACAATCAGTCTCCGTAAATCCGAGAGCAGATAGTTTCATTATGTGGCTCTTGGCATTGGCAGGAGGTCCAGACATCGAACGCTGTTTAGCCAATAGCGTCTGTTTCGGCAAAGAATTCAACATTCTTCCGAACATCGTTACGTCGTGATAACTCAGTTTGACGTTGAGCGGCTGCAGTTGAATTTCTAGGGATTTTTCTTTGGTCAATTCAACACTAGCACCAACGGGATCGATAATTGAGAGCGCTGTTTCTTCTTCCATTCCTAGGATGCAAGAGTAGAGTTCGCAGTGAGATAAATTGCAAGATAGTGGCTTCTCACCCTCGATCGGATGAGATCTGTAAGCGAGAACTGCTGTGCACTTCAGAATGACTGCATTCGTATCCCATAGCGATGTGTCTTCAACGATTACCAACTCAGAGTCAGTTATGTTCAGCTTCAACTCGAATGGAGATAAGTTCGTTGTTGTATCAGCTTCCTGAGAGATGACGGGAGCTCGTGCGGCAGTGGAAATTGGTTCTGGAGCAGAAGCATTGAGCACCAGAAAATCCCTGACTGCCTCCCACCAGTCTAAAATGGCGGTTAGCCTCATGCTATGCAAGAGAATCGTTGTTGCTGTGTTGTTCTTCCTCTTCCTGTGATGAATCTCTGCTTGGACTCGGTCCTCGATGTTGCCGAAGTGCTTCAGCGGCTGCAGAATACTGATGAACACGTTAGAACGTTTATTGACCGGTTCATCCTGGAATCTCGTGTCGATAACAAGAATTTCTTGCGACACTAAATCAATGTCTTGCGATCCATCGCTCAAAGAATCTAGAGTTAATCTCGATTTTATGAAATTGACACAGGCAAGGGCTGCGATTCCGTGATTTGGGTGAAGCTTTACGGCGACGTTGACGATGTCCAGGATTATGCAGGATTTGGTCCAGACTTTTCCTCCACATCCACTTGTCTCTTCTGTTAAGAAGTATTCACTTGAGTCGCTGAGATCCTCTAGGAAGGAGCGAATGTCTTCAAGGTTCTCACCGATATTATAGGATAGTAGACCACGGATGAGCATGTACTGGGCTGGATCTAACGCGCAATTCATCGTCGACAATGTGCCTTTGATGCTGAGATCAGGAATGTCCCGACTGATGTATGTATCGAGATTCCTTTCAATTCGCAAGCTCAGGTGGCACTTTTCCGTCAGCAGAGACGGTCCCAATTTTTTCAGGTAGAACCCGCCAATCATAAGGTAATCACTGCTGTCGCTGCTGCCGTCGTAGTCGTTCCTTTCAGGACTCTGCCTGATCCTTTGAGCTGCATAGACATCCATGTTCACTAATTCTAGAAGCATGACATCCAGAAGACACTGGTCAACAGTCTTGGAGTGATGAAATGAATTGTGTGCTGTTAGTTCACCGAGATCGAGAACAGCTAGTTGATCTGACTGTGAACTGACGGGAATAAGGATGACTGGAGCGCCTGCATGTAGCTCCAGTGACAGCCTTGTTCCTCGGGTGCCCATGTTCAAAACGGGAGCGTCTCCAGCTCTTAGAGTCTGCATAACTGCTCTGAGCTGGGAGAAGTGGCGGAAGAATGCCTGAAGTTCAGCCACGAATCTCTGGGTATGGACGTAATGAACTGCCGACATGTGGAGCTTCAGTTTTGCGTCGTAAGGCAACTTTCGGGAGTCCTCGTAGCTAGAGTACTGGAAGTTCAGAGCTTTGCGTCCAGATGAGAGAAACCGCTCTCGGTAGAATCGCCCGTGAGGAGTCAGATCCAGAAGCGACATGGAGCCCAATGATCCAGAGACTTTCGATTTCCCTGAAGCTTTAACTATTCTCATACTGGCATTTGAAATATTTGCTTTAGCTATTTCCCTGTCAGTTCGAGTCAGAACGAGGGTCAACGATCGAATCTCTATGTCAGTGTCTGACTGCAGATCTTTTTCGAGTTCGGATGAATCGACGTAATCGGTTGTGGCCCCTGTTGCTGCGGTTGAAGTTGACGCGGTTGCGATCGAAGTGGTAGAAGTCGCCAGGTCTCTGTTGCTTGTTGAAATTTGAGGATTCCCTTGACTGGTACCGATCCCGAAGAAATCTAGGACAATCATCCAGGACTCAACGCTGACGACGAGGTCGAGGCAGTTAAAGTCGATGCAGACTGACTTGTGGAGTGTCGGACGAAGTGGTAGGGAAGAATCACCACTATGGATTGAATCACTCTTTGGGATTGTCTCATTCATGGTGATGCTGATCAGAACAAGGTTCTCCTCGCAGGTGATCGCACCAGGCGATGGTGGAGGTGTATTTGGTGTTCCAATGAGTGAAGATGCCTTCTTCCAATGCGCGGGTACGGTGCCGTAGAGGGTATCCGTTTCCAATCGATCTGGAAGACTACCTCTGCCATACTCACTCCTCCACTTCTTGTTAAACGCTAAGTCTGGACAGGACTTTGAGACTCCCAGCGGAACCTTTACCCGGGTGGGTGCCGTCGACTGCATCATCGATCGATGTCGTGATCCAACCGGACAAAGGAGATCCTCCATCAGCAATGATCTCAGAGAGAGTTGAGTGGTTGATTCATTCATCGACAGCTTCTCGTACTTCACAACGAACTCCTGCATTGAGAGTTCAACCAATGGCTGTTCCGAATGATCCTGTTTGAGCTGAATACTTAGCGTTGGCAATTCGAAGAGAACTTTGATTGCAACTTGGAACGACTTCTGGGAGTAGGACTTTGAGGTCGACATGATTTCTGTTGGTGGAAGGTTTGCAGTTGTCGTCTGCGGAGCTGAAAATATCACGTGGATTGTGTCCAGCAGCTGTTCGTACTGACTCCGGGAGAGAGAGACTTTTAGTGGTGTAATAATGACTCCATGCACCTGGACAATCGGCTGCTGAGTGCTTGTTTGAAAGTCCTGATCAAGCAGGAAGCCGGAGCTGTGCAGAGACGCAATGAAGCTTTTCTCAACCAATATCTTTAAGGATGTGTCGTGAAGGATCGGTCTTCCGGAATCTTTGCAGCTGTACGTGTCGTCAGCCCGCAATGGTAGATTCGTTCCAATGATGTGGGAGAGCTTTGAGCTGACGTCCAAGGAATAAAGATTCATGTCGCGGACTTCTAAACTAACTGTGTGCTTCGAATCGTCAGAAGGCTCATGTTGGAGAGACATTGTTCCTAAGTGAGCAACGAACACTTGCGGACTGTGCGAGGATCTTGGAATTACCAGGACTGGACTGTCTAATACGACATCAAGCTTAATCTTGAGGATCCCAGTATTGACTTCAGCGTCAACGGAGGAGAAACTCGGTAGACGCTTCCGCTGCGGCACACTCCAGTCCTCGTGAACAAGCCCCATTGCCATGTCAGTAGCAGCTGCACCAATGTGCCGCGCCAAGTTACTCAGGTACTGTTTAAACTCATCAGCACATGATCGCAGTTCGGAGATCAAATGCGGCGCATGTGTATACCAAACACTGCCAACTCTGACGGCGATATCAACGCTGTCGTTTGAATTCCTGTGAGCGGAAAAGCTGAAAGCTTCTGGTTGGTTCGATAAACTCGCAAAGTGTTCCAGAGGTGCATGAAGAGGATCAACGAGTGGATCCCGTCCTACACTTATGATCCGCTGATGAGTCTTGCCAATCAGCGTTTGATCCAAAACCTGAAGACCACCCAAAGATCCTGCTATCGAGGTATTCGTCGCCAGCGTCGCTTGGATCCTCGCGTCCGACATAGTTGCAGTTGCTATTTTTTGACCAATCAGATGGCTGTCCTGCATGACTGCTCTCAGAAGCAAAACGTTCAGTCTATGAAAGTCGAAAGTAATCTCGGTCCTCGTCGGCTTTCCCTCTACATTGTGGCTTACTACAGAATCCTGTCTGTCAATCTTCTTTCGTCTCCCTCCTTTCGACGGCAGCAGTCTCCTAACGAACCCAATCAGCTCCACAATCGTCTCCTGATTCGCAATTATATCGAGATTATTGAACTGAATGTTAGCCACCTGCAGCTTCTCCAGCGAATCCTCAATGAGCATCAGCTCAACGACAATCAGAGCCTCATTGTCTAGTTGATCGAGACCAATCAGCGAGTTATTTCTCGGCGAGAACAGGTTTTTCGTGTCTTGTGCTAGACTAGAAAGTGCTCGTGTCAGGGCGATTGGTGACGTCAATCTCCTCTGAGCTCCTGGATCAGGAGATCCTGGTGACACCGGCGACACTGGAGACGTTGGTTCTGAATCACGCAGGCTACCCGAGACACTATCCATCCCCACGTGCTTGTGACTAGCTACCAGCAGCTCAAAGTCTGGGCCAAATTCCTGCATCGCATCAACCAGAAGGAGCCCATGAACCGACAGCGATACGCTAACATCCGCTGGTCTCTTACTCAGTGCTGCTTTAACCCCTGAAACCTGGAGCTCTGCTACACTCCGGCCTCTCGATTGCAGCTCAAATGTCATTTGATCAATCATGAATTGAATCATCATCGCGTGATTCAAGGTCTTGTCCAAGGATTCTTCCTTCTTCGGGCTCTCCGGCTCTCCAATGTAGGGCGATTGTCCAGAGCTCTCACCGTTAGCCGATAAGCTGGTGAAGAGCTGATTCGACATCGACCTTATCGCTTCCACCTTCTGTTCATTCACATGAACGACTAGTCTTGGTAAGTTCCCGGAAATTGTCAAAGACGGGAATTGAGGATCTACCGTTGAAACGACTCTCCTCTCGACCTGGAGTGATATGTTGAAGCGCTCCAACACGTGAAGCGTCGACATTCCTCTAGTTCTAGCGTGTTTCCAGTTGTCTTTGACCTTCCCAACGAGCACTTGGAGATCGGACAAATAAATACTGTATTGGTCGTATAATTTGTGGAGGAGAGCCGATTCTGAGAACCCTTGATAATCCGCTATCGATCCGTTCTCTTGACTTCCTGGAGGAGTTGAGCACGGGGTTTGGAATCTCTCGTCTTCGTCATCATCAGCTTCGTCTTTGGCACCGTTTTCTGGTTTTTTCACGTCCTTCGCGTGGCTACTATCATTCGCCTCTTCATCACTGCCTGGCGAGCCTGGCCTTAACACAACTTTTTTGCAGCCGAAATTATTAGTCAGATGCAACCGGCCGAAGTCAACAACTACGACCGCAGCTGTAGACTCCCGGAAATTCTCAACCAACAGAATTTGTGGTGCGGAAATATTGAATTTCAGATCCCACGAAGATCGGTAGACAAAGTCACCCTCCAATATCTGTTCCCAATTTTTCATTAACTGTCTCCTAGTTCTTCTCTTCATTGCTTGTAGCCTCTGACCTGATGAATTCTTGTGGGGCTTACTCACAAAGTCCATGAGCCACCTGATCGCCGTTGGGTTGTAAACGACATCCAGCGATCGAGTGTTCAAATGAAGCGAGTGATCTGTGGTAATGTGAAACGGTTTTTTCTCGTAGATCAACTCGAACAGCGGCGCTTGAGGTGTCTGATGGGTCACGAGCTTCTCAGACGATGACCTGAGTCGAGATGTCGAAACTGCTAGTGTTTGCGGTTGAATAAGGATCGGAAACATTGTATTGGCAGTTAAGAAATCGTGCAAATAAAGTGCACCGAGGCTGATAGAGAACTTGTGAGATCCGGACCTTGGTCGAGACTCGTAACTCAAGACAACCCTCTCAAACTGGAGTTCCATGACTTTTTCTTCAGAATTATTTTCACCGCTTTTGCACAATGAGATCGCGCCCTTTGAGAGAGTAAAATTGAACTGTCCAAAGACGGCGTCACGTCGGAGGAGTGTGTTATCATCAATGGTATCAGCAAGAACATCTAAAAGTTCTCCATCAAACGTCGACGATCCAGTTTGAGACGAGGCGCAAGAACTCTGTGGAGCTTTAGAATACCACCCCCACCACTGCGGGAACCACTGTACCAACATTCCTCGGGCCGCAGGAGAAGCATCACTATCCGTCTCCTGAAGTGTTTGCTTCGGAGGAGGCGGTCTGACTTTAGCCATCGCCAATTCCCTCAGAATCCTCAGCTCATCGTAACTCAACTCCCACTCGATTCGGTCCTTCGCCGTTTTCTCGTCTGGTGGCAGCACAACCGTTGGCGTCGCCAGAACCTTTCGGTAAGTCTTCACATAGAATACGTTGTCCCTGCCTCGTTCCAAGATGTCCTCCCACGTCGGCCGTTTCCGCAGAGTCTGCTTCCCAAGGTGACATCGTGTAGCGTACTTCCACCATTCTGTTGGAGTCTCCGAGATTGACGTATTTGGGCGACACCTCCGCCTTCTCCTCCGGCGCTCGATATCCTCCAGCTCCTTGATGCACTCGACGATCTGACCATACTGTTCGTCCGTCATCAGCAGTGGCACCTCGTCCAACTGAAGATCAACCACTATCCTTGGTCGTGTCAGTGATCGCAGCGGTTTCTCCGACCGGTCCCTCTTTATCCTGGCGCACGCAGTCACTGGCGAGAGAATGTACCGCCACTTTGTGTTTCTCGACTCATTCATGGCCACCGCCAAATCGCCCAAATTCAACTTTCCAAACATCTCGGACGGGTCCAAGTGATTCCAGTAGATCGAGAGACCATCCAGCTCCATCAGTTTGAACGAGGCGTCCTCGAAGTTCCAAGAGGTCGAACCCGGCGTCCAACTCGCGTCGCAGCTCTGGGCGGAAAGCGCCTTTATCGTCACGCCCAGAGCCACTCCGGTGTTCTTCAGCGTGACATTGTCCTCGTAACGCAGATGAACGTCCTTGATATTCAGCTGGAGATTCTCGATTATGTTCGTGACTAGGGAAGCTCCATAACTCAACCATGAGCTGTAGCTTGAAGCGTAATAACCCGGATCTCGCTCTGTACTCGCACGCCATCTGGCTTCTAATGAATCTAACTTACTGTGCTTATACTCTTGTAGTATCTGTTCCTCCACTTCGCTGTCGTAGTCGTCGAGGTTTATGGGCCCGGCCACTAGATACAGCTGCTCGATTGCTATGACCCATGACGCTGTTCTGATTTGGCGAACTGGGACCTGAACTCTGACTTTTCCAATGAAACCTGCTTTTATCTCGATGGGCAGGCCAATGTGTCTGAGGGCTTCTTTCTTGAGGGGTAAATTCTCGAGCTCTACCTCACCTGATTGATAGAAATTGCGGTTAATAATGGAGTGTGGGAATGGAGAATGTCTTGGAGATGATGAGTGATAGAGGAAGTTTTGAAGAAAATCCCAGGGTTATAAGAAACAATAGGGAAAGATGGGGTAAGAAGTCGTATGTGACGAAGCGAACGGATTTTAGATTTGCTGTTCTATCTTTCGAAAAATCGGTAGAAATCGGTGAACACGTTGGAGATACATTTTCTCTCAGGATTCCATTGAAGAGCTGACGAAATTTCGGTTAGAAAACATATCTCAAAATTCATTTTTTTTTTCACAATTTTGTCTATTTCCACAAAAAATTCGAGATTTAAGGTAGGACCTAACAGCTGCTCAGGCACTAGTAACTGCTCACTCACGTATTTTTATAACTATATTTATAAATAATTTATACATGTAGATATACAAATGCGTAGAGTGAGCAGGTATAGTCCGATTTTTGAAAGGATTACTTTTCCGAGAGCCCCAAACCGTATCTAAACTTACTTAAAAAAAGTGAACCTTTCCGTAATCGGACTCTACTAGTTCCTGAGCAACTACCTTACCCCTTTAGAAATCCAAAATTTTCATTTCTTTGGAGATATCGCAGGTTTTATCTATCATAGCGACTTGAGGCTGAGCTTAAATAAAAAGTTAGATCATTTGGCATCGATTTATGTGGGTTTGGGAGAAAATGACTGATATCTGAGTTATTTATTAGACAGAAGGTAATTTTCTCAGAAGTGCTCATAATCACTTCAAAAATTGATAATTCTTTCTTTCCTGGATACGAATAAATTGCAAATGATCTCAAATTTCATTTAAGACTAGCCCCGAGTTGCTACGAGAAATAGAACTAAAGAGATCCTTAAAAAAGGGAAAAGAATATGAAGTTCTCAAACAAATGAACATTATTTCTTCACATTTTTTCAGAAACATCTTGGAATGTAGGCGAGATAGGAAAATATTCATGATGATCTTTTTTATAGTTCTCAAAATTCTCAATAAGAAAAAAGTTATTGTACAAATTGCTCTATCTCGCTCAGATTTCTAAGAAAAGCTGTTGACCGAATAAAATTGATTCGTGCAAAAATTTCATGGCCATTATGGAAAAGGCTCTCTACCTTCTGTTTATACCTAGGGGAAAAATTACAGAAAATTGAAAACAAAGTCTTCTAACACATGTTTTCCATCGAAAATTTTCTCAGCTTCTTAATGCAATTGTAGAAAAAACTAGCTCGAAGCATTTTATTAGAATGTCTATTATTCCTAACTTTCCCTTATAATTGAAGAATATGAAGTTTTCAGAAAAATTGATTTCTTTTTGGCTCCATTCTGCTTCTAAATTCCTCGGAATTCAAATGAGATGAGGCGATTCCGTCAGATCTCTTCTTGTAGCTCTTGAAATGCTCTAATTTCAAGAGCTCCAAAAAAAGCCCTGAGGCAAAAAAGAGATAATCGAATAGAGTCAATTCGTCTGAAAACTTCATAGTCGTTAATTTAAGAATATGAAGTTTTCAGACAATTTGTTTTTGTCTCCTCTTTTCTCCTAAATATCACAGAATCTTAGGGCCATTTTGTCCTATCCCTTTTAGTACAAAATTTCAAGAGCTAAAAAAAAAAGATTCAGGCAAAATCGCTCTATCTCCCTTAGTTTCCGAAACACTCTCAAAAAATTGACAATGAAATAAACTCGATTTATCTGAAAACTTACGACAACATGATTAATCATATAGTCAGAGCCAAAAAATAAAATAAAAAAAAAATCTGAAAACTTCATAGTCGTTATTATAATTAATTATTTCCATGTTTGAAAAAGAAATTTTTAATTGGACTATAACCTCACCTGATAGGAGGGCAATGCTCAACTGATCGGTGTTCAAATTTTCAACGTACTTGCCCAAATAATTGTTCAATACCCATGCAACTAGTCCCTCAAGCATTTTTGTAAATGCGTATCAACTTTTGTTATTATTGATGCAATCATCAGGTGAAAAAATATATAATTAATTATTTATTACTTTGTTTTTTTTTTTTTTTTTTTGGTTATGATAACACAAAATTTAACTGCACAATTTTGAATGAGTTTTTCCAATATAAATTAACTTGTCAACTATATTTTATTGAAGTTCACATTCCAACAAATTTTGCAAATTATTCTATTCTTTGTTGTTTTAATTATTGAATAATGTATCCTCGAAATAAACATTGCGCGATGTTGAAGAATAATTTAGTCGTTTGTTAGCGGTCTCGTGTACCAACTGAGTCATGCACACATTCATCATGTACACACGTACGTACAGTGAAGTACTGAGTCGGCGCGGGATGATGAATTTTTGAATTGACCAAAGTTCGAGAAATTTAGAATTCTATGAATGAGAGAAAGTTTGAAATTTTTCAAAAGTTTTTACAGTCATTAGAATTTTAGATGAAATCGCTTCTATTTGCATCCGTCTTTTTTCTATATATATTGGAGACTAAGCGAGTAGAGCGATTTTAACGGAATCCTTGTTCTTAGCTATTAAAATTTTGTACAAAAAAGGTTTAGGGCGAAATCGCTCTATCTCGCTTGGTTTCCGAGATATAGGGGAGTGTGGGGCAAAATGGACACCATTATGAAGTGGTTAGAGATGGATTTTTTTTGATGATTCTATTGAAAAGCTGAGGAAATTTAAGCTGAGAAACGAGTCTCAGATGTATTTTTTTGAAAAATCGACATTTTTCGGCATTTTTGAGGGGTGGAAGCCTTCTCTTTTTTGGAAATTTTCAGTTTTTTGCAAATATCTCTGGTTCTATTGGTCGTAGCAATTCGGGAATGGTCTCAAATGAAAGGTGAGCTCATTTTTCATCGATTTATGGCGTTTTGAATTCAAAAATATGAATTTTTCGGATGGTTATAGGCCAAAACTTGTTTCATAAAACTGTTTCACAAAAGTGCCTATAAATACCTCAAAAATCGATATTTTTGAATTAAAAACCCTATGAATCGATGGCAAATGATCTCACCTTTCACCTCCCATTGAAATTTTCACGCTACGACAGATAGAACCGAAGATATTCTCAAAAAACTGAAAATTTTCAGAAAAAGGCAGGGTCTTACCGCTCTAAAATGCTCAAAAAAGTCAAAATCGCAAAAAAATTCAGAAAAATCAATGCCGGCACTTGTTTCCCGCCCAAAATTTCTTCAGCTATTCAATGGAATCATCAAAAACAATCTTCAGCCAATATTTCTATTGATTTCAAAAGTTTTTCATAATGCTTGCCTGAAAATTTAGATGTGTCCATTTTATCCCTGATGTCCATTTTGCCCCACCTTGCCCTATATATAAAAAAATGATGGAATAAAATAAATTTGTCTGAAAACTTTGTAATTTCACGTTTTCAGACAAATCCATTCTATTTCATACGTTTTTTAGGGATATTTCGGAAACTAAGTGAGCGATTTTGCCCAAATCCTTTTTTGAAGCTCTTGAAATTCTCTAGAAAAAAGGCTCAAGACAAAATTGCTCTATCCCACTAAGTTTCCGAGATATTTCAAAAAAAAATACTGGTGAGAAAATGAAGTCAATTTATCTTAATAATTCTTATTTTTAGTATTCAGATAAATCGATTTGCGTTTTTCATCTTTTTTTGGAAATATCTTGGAATCTAAGCGAAATACAGAATTTTCTCTAACGACCTTTGTTGTAGCTCCGATTTTTCACTTCGGAGTCATCATCATGAAAATTGCTCCAACTTTCTTAAATGCCGAAATGTGCGTCTAAGAAAACTGGTGATGGAATAAATTTTGCCTGCAAACTTCATAATCGTAAATTTTTAGAATTTCTTGGGAGAAATGGATTCTTAGTTGGAATTTCATTGAAATCGCTTGAAATTATTGAAAGTACTTGAGACAGGATATGTTTGATGATTTCATCGGAAAGCTGCGAGACTTTCTAGTGGAAAACCTGTGTCAAAATAGATTTTTATGAATTTTTTTTAGGACATTCTGTTTTTCACATTTTTCAATTTATTAAGAATATCTACGATTCTCACTGCCGTACACAGAGAAAAAATTTTTCTTAATTTAAGAATGTGCAGTCACTTAATTCAAGAACGTGCAGGTCACTTAAATTAAGAAAGTAAAACTCACTTAAATCAAGTGAGTTTTCTCACTTGAATCAAGTGATTTTTTCTTTCTTAATTTAAGTGACCTGCACGTTCTTGGATGAAGTGACTGCACATTCTTAAATTAAGAAAACATTTTTCTCTGTGTAAGGCAAAAATTCGATGACCAACCAAAAGTTAAGGTCATTTTTATCGATTTATGTAGTTTTCATTGCATTTTCATCGATTTCTTGAGAGGATGACGAGTAAAAACTAATTTTCGTAAAACAAAAATTGTAAATAACTAAAAGATTCTTAAAAATCAATTTAAAAAAAACTTTTTCCTCTCTTTCTTCAAGGGATTTTTGAAGAAAATCAAGACTGTTGTAGCATGAATAGATTTATCTCTGATGAAGAAAAAGCTTCAAGCTCTTTTCCCCAATTGTACTTATTTACATCAATAAAAATAAGATAATTTCTTTCATATCGTTGATTCATATAAAATGCGTTTCACTCGGTTTCTTCGAGGGATAAATGACGAACAATGATAATTGGAATGCTGATAAAATACATCCCATAAAATTTGGTATTTCAATGAACGGATCCTCCAACAGTGTTCCATAAACGAACCATTGACACGATACGACTAGGGAAGATACTATCACAGGAAATGGCAGAGTATCTGTATTTTTCTCTCTGATTACGTGAACCTGAAATCAGAAGTTTGTAATTATGAAATTTCCAGAAAACACAATTTTATTCCATCAGTCTTTTCAAGATATCTTGGAAACTAAGCAAGATAGGGCGATTTTGCCCTAATCCTTTTTTTGTAGCTCTTTAATTGAAATTTCCTACAAAGTAAAACCATCCTGGCTCGCTTAGATTCCAAGATATTGAAGCAAAAATTGAAGAATATGATGAAAATAAAAGTTTATAGATTTTTGAAAATACAAAATTTTCAGAACTGAAAATTTCAGACAAATTCCATTATCATGTTTATTCTAATCATCAATTTTTTAAGATATCTCGGAAACTAAGCGAGATAGAGCAATTTCGTCTCAATCCTTTTTTGTAGCTCTTGAAATTTCTTACGATAAAAAAAAGATTAGAGCCAAATCGTCCTATCTCGCTCAGTTTTCGAGATATATCCGAGAAAATTGTTGACAAAATAGAATAAATTTGTCTGGAAGTTTAATATTCATCATCAGTTTTTTGAAATTAATATTTTGAAATCCAAGCGAGATAGAGCAATTTTCGCAATTATTCAGATATTTATATTTCGAGACATTCTCAAAAAAAAGATGATGAAATAAACCGAATTTGCCTGAAAACTCCATATTTTTGATTTTTGAATATTCTAGTCAACTACTCAACTACTGACTGAGCAAAAATTACCAGCATAGTTAATGGTGCTGCAAAAAACATAATAGTCAGGCTACAGCTCAAGAAGCCAACGTATTTAGTAGCTTCTGCTCTGTCTGAATAAACAATACTGTACAAGTAAACAGCGAGAATGAATAGAATGGCTCCAACAAATTGTCTAAGTACTAATGTCCTCTTAACACTGTATAATGCATAAATGGCAACATATGATAATTGCAGAACTGCCCCAAATAAATTCACCATCACCACGTATGAGTCTCCAATCATCTGTCCATATCTCAGCCAGAAACTACATCTGCAAATAAATAAATCAGAATTTACGTGATTTTTTGAGAAAATAAGGAATTTTCAGGCAAGTCGATTTTATTTCGTTGTCAGTTTTCCAAAGATATCTCAGAATCTAAACGAGATAGAGCAATTTTCATGGAACCCTTCTTTGTAGCTCTAATTTTCCTCTTCAAAAAAGGTTACCTTACAAATTGCTCTATCTCGCTTGGATTCCATGATATCTTGAGAAAACTTATGATAAATCACAAGTGATTTTTCTCAAGTTTCGATTGAATAATTTGTGGATTTTGTAAGAAATTTTGAACTCACGACATCAAACAAGTGATGAATGCGAAGGCCGAGGCTTCTCCTGTCGTTCCATTCTTAATAAATTTCCTGCACACCAATCTGCAATAAAGATAAACTTTATTATTTGATTTAAAAAAAATGAGGAAGTGTAACTCCAACTTAGTTTTTTCAAAATATCTCAAGATCTATTAGAGATAGGGAAATTTCCATAATCATCTTTTTTGTAGCTCTCGTTCTCCTCTTCAAAAAAGGTATTCCCAAAGATTACCCTATCTCGCATACTTTCCAAGATATTTTCAAAAAAATATAAAAAAATCGAGCAAAATCGAAATTTTTAGTTTTTTTCACGTTACACATCATTTTTAGAAGGATTAAATTATTTTTAAAATCTATTCACACTTACGTGCCAGCAAGAAACTGAATAATCGTACAAATTGATGCTGACGTTGCTAAAAGATTCTTAGCTGCATTTGACACCATCGCACGTCCTCATAACTATTCTTTAAATTGAATAAAAATTATTAAAATTTGATGGAATTATTTGGTTTCAAGGTTTTTCAAGTGCACTTGTCACTTGTATTTGTCAACAAATAAAATGCACGTATATCCGCACATTTATTCATAATCATAACAATAATAATAATAATAATAATGTGCAGGTGAGACTAAAGAAGTCCGCTAGGTTCGCTGATGTTCACCATTTAAAAAAAAATTCATCTCACGTTGAATTTCTCAATGAATTCATGTTGTTAATGCCCGACTATGCCTATTTGGCTCACAACTTTGACATTTGTGTCATCATAAAATAAAAACTTTCACGTAATTGTAAATTTTTATAAATTTATTATTGTACATTTAAGCTGATGTTAAATTAATAGTGAACACATGGCAATTAATAAATACAATGCTTTCAAATACTTTTTACGTCAACGTCAAACAGTTGTGAGTATATTTTCATTATTTTTTTTTTCACTTTTTCAGTATATTCAGATGGATCATATGTATATATATATGTAGTGTCGATAAATCCGGTTGTACAATGATCAACCGGTTTGAAGCGGTTTTATTTGAATTTGAATTGTATTTTAGGAGAAAGTGGAATTATTCAATTTTCAAGTTGGATTGTGGATATCTTGGAAATTAAACGAGATATGGAAATTTCTGTGGAGACCTTCTCTGTAGAAAATTGTACAAGCTACAAAAAAGGTCTCTACAAAAATATCGTTATCTCGCTAACTTTCCAAGATATTCTACAAATACAAAAAAAGTATTTCAAACTGAAATCCACGTCCCAAAAATTCACATTACTAGGGAATTTTTTGTGAAAACCTTTTCATTAGACGATTTTAAGTGCTAAAATGAAATCAATTGTGTTTCTCATTTCCATGTTTAATCATTATTATGTTGGGATCATGGAACGTTAGAAAAAATTAATTTAACAACACTAAATAATTGACAAATGAATGATTTTTCGCCTGCTCTATTGTAACAAGTAGACTTACTGTTGAGAATAAGACTGCAATGTCAAGGAAAACACTTTGGCATGGATTGAATTTCCGATTGGATGTAATTAATTTTATGGTGACTATATGCTAATAATGTCAAGAACCTAAGGAAGTCTCAATAAAGCAGGCAAAACGTCGTTCATTTGACAATTATTTAGTATTGTTAAATTAATTTCTTCCAAAGTCCCATGATCCCAACATGATAATTGCTAAAATAAAGATCTCTACAAAAATGTCGTTATCTCGCTTACTTTCCGAGGAATTCCACAAAAAAGCAATTTTAAAATAAAAATCCCATCTTGAAAATTCAAAATTTTCCTTTTCTTCTTGTTTATTCATTGTTTTGACATGTAGCCTTGTACAACGGAGAGTCAAGTCGGTGTTATGTTTTATAATTTTACTTAATAGCATATTCTGTGGAGTTTGCTGTTTACATAGGTTCACATTTGTTTAAGGAGTTCGGGGAGTTATCTCCAAAATATGGAATCATTCTAAGAATCATACAGGACGTTCCTAATGTCATCATTATTATGTAGTATTTTTTTCAAAATTTTCATGTATTTTGTTTCAGACTAATTAACAGTAAAAAGTGCATCTTTCACAATTCGTTGAGAAGTTCGGGGAGTTATCTCCAAAATATGGAATCATTTTGAGAATCATACAGGGAGTTCCTAATGTCATCATTAGTAGGTAGTATTTTTTTTTTTCAAAATTTTCATGTATTTTGTTTCAGACTAATTAACAGTCAAAATTGCATTTTATACATGGGCTCTTATGCATAAAATCAGCCAAACCAGGTTTTGATGCCTAAGAGCCCATGTATAAAATGCAATTTTGATTGTTAATTAGTCTGAAACGAAATACATGAAAATTTTGAAAAAAATACTATATAATAATGATGACATTAGGAACGTCCTGTATGATTTTCAGAATGATTCCATATTTTGGAGATAACTGCCCAAACTCCCTAATACAACCATGTGACAATATTCATGCTTATGTAGGAGATTTGGATTGTACGATTTTTTGATCTAAATTTTTTTCTTCTTTTTCTCATCCCATCTTATCTTCTTCAAAAATTTTCTCTAATATCTCGGAAAGTAATCGAGATAACGGAATTTTCGTAGTTAACTCTTTTATAATTCTCATTTTCCTCTACAAAGAAGGTTTCTACAAAAATCGCCCCCTCATAGATTCCAAGATATATTTAAAAAAATAATAATAATAATAATTTTCTGCAAATTTCCGTTAAAATTTTAGGTGGCGCTGATAGCGCGAAATTCGAGTGACTCATCGAGTAACAAAGTGAAAGATCCTTTTCACCCAGACACAATTCTAAGTCCAGAGAGCCGTGCTAATTGCATAGCAAGACTACAAAAATGCCCTGCAGCAATACATTCAGGTGAAACACCACGTAGTGCAGCTGTATTGGTGCCACTTTGTATTAACAATAATGAAATGGGCTTATTGTATACACTCAGATCAACAAAATTATCATCAAACAAAGGACAAGTATCATTTCCCGGTGGAATGAGAGACAGTAGTGACAGTAGCTTTGAAGAGACTGCATTAAGAGAAACATGGGAGGAGCTAAATATTCCAAAGGAAAATGTTAATGTATGGTCTAGAGCTAATATCATTGGCCGGAAACATGTACATGTAATGCCTGTATTTGGATACATTGGTAATATCAATCCAAATGAACTGAAATTCAATCCAAATGAAGTAGAAGAAGCATTTGTCGTAACACTCAGGGAATTATGCGATAATAATAATTGGGGTTTTACGCAATTTCGTAATAATTATACATTACCAACTTATTTTTGTGGTAAATACAGAATTTGGGGATTGACAGCACTTATTACCCATATCATTATGAAGTCTCTTGTACCTGATGTTTATCATCATAAATTACAATTTTTACAACCAATAGAACACTATGTTAATAAAAATGTTTGAATAAAAAATTGAAAAATGATGAAAAAAAAAAAGCGCGTAAAAAGACGCGAATTCTTAAAATTATTTTATTCTTAAGAATAGTAATTTTTTCCAATAAATAAATTATTTTTGAAAAAAAAACGAAAAATATGCAAATTTTTCAAATATTTCTTTTTTATAATAATTCACTAGCGTTAAAAAAAAAATCAAAAAAATTCTCACATTTGTGCTAATTTCATTATCATTCTCCTAAAAATATCTCCTAAACCACTACACATATCAAAAAATCCCAAGAATCCTTTTTCATAGAAAATTCAATTTTCTCCAAAAAAGGTTTCTTCAAATTTCCCCTCAAACTCCTTAATTCCCGAGTTCTCATTAAAAATCCATTCCTCCGATTTTTCTCCTTATTCTCAACTAAATCCCTCCCCTCAATCATTAAACCCAATAAACTCGCATTAAAAAAAATAAAAATCCTTTCCATTTTGTCTGCCCAATTGACTCAACTTATTAAATCACATTACCTTCAATGAGTCCCTAATAAAATGTAATTAAGCCATTGAAATAATATCAAAGTGAATCATCAGTATCAAAGTCTCACCGGACAGAATAAAAAAATGAATTTCCAAGTAACTCAACTGCCGTTTTCTCGTCTCTCTCCGTCAATCTTCGGCCATTTCCGCAACTGATGACCCCATTGCGCATGCGCACTAGCCAAAATGACAGAATAGCAGGGTGTGGAGAGAGGGGAAGACCTCACAGTTTGCCAGTGTCGTTTCATATCACTTGGCAGTCTCTCAAATTTCGCATTAAAAAAAACAGAGAAACAATTATTTTTAAATAACCCAAGTTAATCAATAAATCAAATGAATACGACAGAACAATTTAAATGTTTAATCATTAGTGTATTAAATAGTTTGTGAGTTTTTTTAATATTAAATATTTAATTGTCATTGCATCGTAGCGAGAGTCAACAGTTTTTTAACTGTGACTTGTAGTCTCTGGAATGTCATCGATAAAAGCGTCATTATTGTTTCTTCTACTATCCGTTGTATCGTTCACGGTGAGTAAATATATATTTCTTTCTCTTTCTCATTTGGCGTCTTTAGCCAAAAAGAAACAAAAAAGAAGACAAAAAAATAAAAAATTTACCACACCCAATTTTCACGAAAATTTAATAACAAAATTTATACGTCACGAAGACGTCTTTTTCTTCAACTATTCAAGACACTTTATTTTCATTTAATTTAATTATTTTAGTGTCCTTGATGTTCAATCGGGCCTCTTCATGGCTTCTGCAGAAACGCCTTGACTAATCTTCCGGTTTCAATGCTAAATTCCTACATTCCGTCTTTTTTTTTTTTTTTTCTTTCGATCCATAGCTCAGGTACGTGCGAGGGCCATCGCCGAAAAGATTCATGGTTTTTTGTACACACACACACAGAGGAAAGACAGACACACGCATTCGAATAATGGCCTTGGACGTCTGTGTGCATAGTTTATACAGAAATGTATCTGTAATGTAATCTAGGGGGTTCAATCGATTCAGTTTGAGACGAATGAAAAAGATTGCAGTTTTTTTTTTTTTTTTTTTTTTTTTCTTAAACTCTGATTATAGGGAATTATTTTGAATTTATGCGGAGAGGAATTTATTGTTTTTTTTTTTATCAATGATTTGTCACTCATTTCCTGCTTGAATTAATCATCAGATTGTTATGGTACTTGTGATTGAAGTTCACGTAATTATCGGTGGCAATGGTCTCTTTAATTCTTTATCAATTCGCGATGAATCAGAGGGGGGGGGGGGAGGGGAGGGGAAAATCGACGACTCAAGTCTTCAGGCGAATCGATTCTATTCTATCGTTTCTTTTTTCTAATATTTCGGAAATGAAGGGAAATCAGACGATTTATATTGTTGCCTCAGAATCAAAGGGGCGTAAGTGTCTATGTTTATACGTATTATTCATGCCTTTTTGTTTCTAAAGTAACGATTTAGTGAAAGTTTTTTGTAGAAAATTTCAAGAGATAACAAAAAAAAATTCGTGGAAATGAGTCTATCTCGCTTAAATTCCGAAATATTTCTTGAAAAACTGAAAACAAAGTGAAATGAATTTGTCTTGACTTGGAGATTAAGCGAGATAGGGCGATTTCGCTCGAATTCATTTTGTAGCTCTTGGAATTCTCTGCAACTAAGGATTCTGGCAAAATTGCTCCATCTCGCTTAGATTCCGAGATACTTCTCAATTGGTGATGAAATAAAATGAATTTAATTTTTAAATGTTTTATGCGTTTTTTAGATTTTGTAGAATATCTTGTAGGAATCTTAATGCTGATTATCTCGGAATTGTAGCGAGATAGGGTGATTTTGCCAAAATCCTTTTCTGTAGCTTTTGAAATTCTCTACAAAAAAGGTTGAGGCGAAATGACGCTGTCTCACTTAGTTCTGAAGATATTATAAAAAAATAGTGACTAAATGGAATCGATTTTTCTGGAAATTTCACATTGTGGAAACTCGATTTTGAAGAAATAGTTTTTGTGATAATCGAGAAATGATAAAGTCATCGATTAAATCATTTTTTTAAATATCTTGGAAACTGTCGGGGTCTAATAGATTATAGTGTAGCATATTTCATATGAAATTTTCCACGTTTTGCAGTGGAAAATTCCGAGATCTTTCGTGATATCCATTGAATAAAACAAGATTAAAAATTATATTTAGAGTATTTTGAGAAAATCTCCAAAGATATAAGTTTTAGCAAAATTTGTCAAGAAACCTTTTCTTTAGAGATGATTTAAAGCCTCAAAAAATTCAGCCATCTCGCTTAGTCTCTGAAATTCTCTACAAAATATTCAATCTCCGCCCCTTTACTCCCACTTCTGTTTTCATTCTTTTCAAAATACCTCGAAATCCAAAAAAAATAGCGCAATTATCCTGAGGACCTTCTTTGTAGCTCTCACTCTCCTCTACGAAAAAGGTATCTACCAAAATTTTGCTACCACCGTTAGATCTTGAAATATTCCATAAAAATCGAATAAGGAAAACGTAGATATCTCGTATTACTGCTGAATCATCATCACAAATCAGAACTTTCAATCTCGAAAATTCCTCAAATTTTTTTTCCTCTCTCATCAGCACCTTTTTTTCCCTCAATAACATTGATGATAAAAACGCAATGAATAAATTAAAAAAAAGATCACAAAATAACTATTAATTAATTATTTTTTTTTCAATTTTTTCTCTATTTAAAGGTCATAAATGGCGATGATGGACACTGCATTTGGTATGGAGAGTGCTATTTTGATGGTCTCCATCAAAAAAATTGTCCATACACAGGACCAGCAAAGGCATTGGACAGTGAGGGACAAAAACTCCTCTACAAGCATTGTCCACACATGATGAATGATCAAGGAAAAGGCATCCAGACATGCTGCGATACAAATCAACTAGTTACACTCGATAATAACATTAAATTAGCTGCTAATTTTCTCTCACGTTGTCCAAGTTGTCTCGATAATTTGGTCAAACATTTTTGTGAATTCACGTGCAGTCCACAACAGAGTAGTTTCATTAATGTAACAAAAGTTGAAACAAAAAATAATTCAACTTACATCAATGAAATTGATGTTTACATTACAAATAAATATCTCGAGGGTACTTATACTTCTTGCAACAAGGTTTCAGTACCAAGTACTGGACAATTAGCACTTGATATTATGTGCGGTCCCTGGGGTGCGAGTCGTTGTACAGCAGTAAAATGGTTTCATTATATGGGCGATGCCAGTGATAATTTGTATGTACCATTTCAAATCAATTATATACCAACTGACAATAATGTTGGGAATTTTACACCAATGGATCCAGTCGTAACACCATGCAGCAAACCATTGAACGTAAGTTTACTGGGTTTTAATGTTTTTTCTTCTGAATAATATGAAATTTTTAGAGAAATCGACTCAATTTTTTCAGTAGTTTTCTATAAATATCTTGAGAAACAAAGGGAGATACGTTCTCTGTGCTCTGATTTTCATGCAGATAATTTTCAAGAGTCATAAGAAAAGATAAGGACGAAACCACTCTATCTCTCTTAATTTCTGAGATGTTCTTGAAAAACTAAAAATGGAATAGAGTCGATTTTTCCAGAAAATTCGTGGTTTCATTCATTTGTGATTTTCGCTGAATATCTTAGAATCTAGAGATAATAGGAAAATTTTGGTAGTGGCTTTTTTTGTAGAAGAGGTTGAAAGTTATAAAAAAAAGTCATTAACACAATTACACTATCTTACCAGGATTCCGAGATATTCTTGGAAAACTGGAAGCTCATTTTAGCAAAAAAGTGGAGAAAGGGCATTAGTTGATTTTACTTGCCCAAATACCTAGAAGTCTAGGGGGAGAGTGTAATTTTTTTAATGACCCCTTCGTGAGCTCTTAGTCGGCTCAATAAAAGGGATCATTAAGAGAATTCCTCTATCTCCTTCAGATTCCAAGATATTTTTTACAGTAAAAGGGACTAATGTCGAATTTCTTTTTTATTTGCAAATTTTTGAACCACTTTTTTTTTAGTATCTCGTAAACTAAAGAATTGAAAGAAAAATATCGAGAAATTTTTTTTCCTAGAAAACTAAGCTCTATACAAAAAAGCTCTCTTGATATTTTTCCCCGATCTCACTCATTTCAGAGATATTTTCAAAAAAATCTACATAAATCTTGGAACTCATTATTGAAATGTTATTTTACAGTCAAAATCACCAGCATGCAGTTGTGTTGACTGCGAGGAGAGTTGTCCAGTACCGCCACCAGCACCATCACCACCTCAGCCCTTTACTCTTCTCGGTTACGATGGTTACGCAGTTGTCATGACAATTGTATTTGTCACTGGATCGACTCTCTTCATTCTCTCTATATTGTGCTTCAATAATCGCAAAGAAATAGGTAAGCTAGAAAAAATTGAAAAAAAAGAAAGAATATCTTCCCTTTTTGAGTGATACAAAAAATCCTTACTCACTGCCGTTTTTTAAAATTGAATTTCCTCTATGTATCCAGTTAGGATTTAATACTCATGGCATTGGTACACTGAAATTCTTATTTATATTATCAATTTCTAAAGTTGAATGCCTTGAATAAAATAAAATTAATACGGTTTATGGTACAGCAGCAATCTTGCTAATACTAAGTCTCGAATATTGTCTTCACGTTTCATATACTTACGAAATGCTAATTCAAAACTACTTGGAGCAGACCTCCAATGTTTATTAATATAAAAAACTAAGAAAAACCCAACAATAAACAGTTGCGGTCAACATGCGGTCATATACATTATTTATATGTGCATTTCAATATCACTGAACGGCCAAAATCTAATCCAAATCACGATCAGAATAATCCAGAGATCATTAAAACGCAGGATAACGTAAAAAATTGAAGACAATAGCAAAAAAAGCTTGAGTTTATTCTAGTTTTTTGAAGAACATCTTGGAATCTAAAAGAGATAGCTAAATTTCCATGGAGACCTTCTCTTTGAGGGAAATTAGACCCAATGAAAAGGTCTCTAAGAAAATTCCTTCATCTCCCTTAGTTTTCGAGATAATCAATAAAAACTGATGGAAACTCTTTAAAAAAAAGTAAATACGATGCGTGTGTATAGTTGCACGAGGAGAGGAAGTAGGGCGACAGGTTGGTAGACGACTGGCTGCTGGTTTACATCACCCTGGAGATGGTGCACGTATTGCTCTAGCTGCTGATCAAGAAGACAGCCCACTACAGTCTAAAAGATCCAGTATGTTTTTCTTCGATGGTTCTTTCCATTTTTCGTTTTTTTTTTGTTCTGTCATTTAATGCTTTTTTGTTTGTATGTTTTTCCACTGTGCTTTTGTGCTAGTTTTTAATGCCTTTGTTTTTTTACTTTCCTAGTATATTTTCATAATTAATAATGTTTTCTTTGTATTTTATGATCATTCTTTGAATATAATTTTTTTTTACTTATTTTCAGCAACGTGTAGAGTTGACTTCATTTTTTTATTCGCTCAACAGGAGGTCCAAGTTTTTTTTTCACTTTAACCGTAATTCTTGGAATATCTTGAAATTTAAAGCAGACAGGCGAATTTTTGCCCTATTCGCTTCAGATTCCAAGATATTATCTAAGGAATTGAATAAAAGAATTCTTTCACTTGATACTCGGATCTCCTGAATCATAAAAAAATTGAATAACCAAGCAGTCAAGTGGAACGCATTGTGTTCATCGAAGAATTCATCGTCTCAAATGATAAAAAGACAATGAACACCTTCAACTTACAATGCTGTCATTGATTGAATTCCACTTAACTGCAGTAGCTTCGCGATTGTTAATGTTCATTTCGCTTGGCATACTTGTCCCCACTGATCGATAATCTCTCATTAATAATTCACGAAAAATCTCTAGGTGTCGTGTCAGCAGAGGATTTACCAGGTGGCCTTGACGAGGAGCCGTCAACAGCTATTGAAAAATTAGGCGCCAACACGGACAAGTTCCTCCAGGAATTTTTCTGTGCCTGGGGAATATTCTGCGCCAAACGGCCCTGGGAGATACTTCTAATTGGTGCCTTCTTGATCATAGCCTTTGGTCAAGGGATCAGATACGTCCATGTAACAACGGATCCAGTTGAGCTGTGGGCATCACCAACATCACGATCACGTGTGGAAAGGGATTACTTCGACAAGCACTTTGAGCCTTTCTACAGGAACGAGCAGATCATTATTTCCTCGATTGGCTTGCCGCAGATAGTCCACGAGACGTCAAACGGCCCAATAACCTTTGGCCCAGTCTTCAACGCAACGTTCCTGAAGGTGATTCTCGAGCTGCAGGAAGGCATCAAGGCCATCAAAACCCATAATAACTACACGCTAGCAGACATCTGCTTTGCGCCACTGACCAATGCCTTTACTGGAGTTCCAACTGTCGATAAATGCACGATCCAGAGTGTCTGGGGCTTCTGGAGCAACGACGTCACACGGTTTGACGAGACTGAGGAAGAAGGCAACTTTACCGTCAACTATCTGGACCATTTCAAAGCATGCACCAGCAATCCCTTCAATCCCGAGTGCCTTGCACCTTATGGAGGACCAATTGAGCCTGCAATTTCAGTCGGCGGCTTCGTTAAACCCGGACAATCCCTCCGTGACCCACCTTACGAAAAGGCAACGGCTATTGTCCTGTCGTTCTTAGTCAACAACTATCACAACAAGACGAAACTGCAGCCAGCAATGGAGTGGGAGCAAAAGTTCATTCAGTTCATGAAGAACTGGACAGCCACGAGAAAGCCAGAGTTCATGGATGTTGCGTTCACTTCGGAGAGATCTATCGAGGACGAGCTGAATCGAGAGTCTCAGTCTGATATCCTGACAATTCTCGTCTCGTATATCATCATGTTTGCGTACATCACGATCTCTCTCGGGCAGATGCGCTCGTGCAGTCGTTTGCTCATTGATTCCAAGGTGACACTGGGTCTCGGGGGAGTTGTCATAGTTCTTGCTTCAGTTGCAGCTTCTGTTGGGATCTTTGGGTACATCGGAGTCCCGGCGACACTGATCATCATCGAGGTGATTCCGTTCTTGGTTCTCGCTGTGGGCGTTGACAATGTCTTTATCCTCGTGCAGACGCATCAGAGAGAGGGAAGAAGGCCCAATGAGTCCATACCCGAGCACATCGGAAGGACTTTAGGACAGGTAGGGCCAAGTATGCTCTTAACTAGTGTATCAGAGAGTTGCTGCTTCTTCCTCGGTGGACTCTCCGACATGCCAGCGGTAAAAGCCTTCGCTCTCTACGCTGGTATGGCTCTACTCATCGACTTCATCCTTCAAATCACCTGCTTCGTCAGTCTCTTGACCCTAGACACTCTCCGACAATCCGGCAATCGTTTGGATATTTGCTGCTGGATCCGTGGATCCAAGAAGGACAGTGGCGGTGAAGTTGTCGATGGTATTCTCTACAAGATCTTCAAGAACGCGTATGTTCCCATACTTCTTCACAAGTGGGTTCGTGCAGCTGTCATGGTGATATTCTTTGGTTGGCTTTGCACGAGTATTGCGGTTGTTCCGCACATTGAAATCGGCCTAGACCAGGAGCTCTCGATGCCAGAGGACAGTTTTGTTCTCAAGTACTTCAAGTCACTCAATCAGTATCTGTCCATAGGACCACCCATGTACTTTGTTGTTAAAGGTGGCCTGAACTACTCCGACACGCAAACGCAGAATCTCATCTGCGGTGGTCAGTACTGCAATTCGGATTCTGTGTCGACGCAACTGTTCATAGCAGCGCAACAGCCCAATGTAACGTACGTTGCTAAACCAGCCTCTTCCTGGTTGGACGACTACATCGACTGGACTCAGTCAGAAAGCTGCTGCAAATATTTCCCCTCTAATGACTCCTTCTGTCCGCACTATATGGGCAGTTGCAGATCCTGTGACATGAGCAAAAATCAATTTGGACGACCCAACAGAACAGACTTTGAGAAGTACATTCCGTTCTTCCTGCAGGACAATCCAGATGATCAGTGTGCTAAAGCTGGTCATGCTGCTTATGGACAGGGAGTCAATTACAGGGTAAATGCTACCAATCATCTGGCAACTGTTGGCGCCTCGTACTTCATGGCTTATCACTCTATTTTAAAGTCCTCTGCGGATTATTATGAATCAATGAGAGCAGCACGCGTTATTTCAGCAAACTTGACGAATATGATTAACGATAAGCTGAGGCAGTCTAATCGAACTGAGAGGACCGAGGTCTTTCCCTATAGTGTCTTTTACGTTTTTTATGAACAGTACTTGACCATGTGGCCGGATACACTTAAGAGCGTTGGAATCTCACTACTTGCTATTTTTGTTGTTACCTTCTTCTTGATGGGACTTGATATTTTCTCGTCTATTGTCGTTGTCATCACAATCACCATGATACTTGTTAATATTGGAGGACTCATGTACTGGTGGCACATTACACTGAATGCTGTCTCACTTGTCAATCTCGTTATGGTAAGTAGAGAATTGTTTTTTTGGAGATAACTGAAGGAGAAAGTTTTGGTTACTACTTTTATTTTGTAGAGGAAAGTTTTTTCTTTTAAAAGTTAATTATATTTTTCAAGTTACATAGCTTGATCTAGTTAGTATTATTAAATTTTTGCGAAAAATGACAAAATAATTTAAATTTTTCTCGTGAAAAAATTGAGCGGTATTTCCTCGGACTCATTTTTCATAAATATCCAATCTGATTTTCTTAAAATTATTCAAGTTTTCTATTATTCATCATTAATCCTATTATGCAGAGGAGATACCGAGTATATATTCGTCCGATATATTCTGTAGAGAATAATTAGAGCTACAAGAAAAGGATATTATAAAAACTTTAATATTTCTATTAGTTTTTGCGATTTTTGATGAAAAGTAGATGTATCAGTTTTTGTTGTTAATCAGTATTAATTATTTTCAGGCTATCGGTATTTCCGTCGAATTCTGCAGTCATCTCGTTCATACGTTCTCGATGTCGGTTCAAGAAACGCGAATCGATAGAGTTGCTGATGCTGTTACGAACATGGGAAGCTCAGTTTTCAGTGGAATTACACTCACGAAATTCGGTGGAATCATCGTCTTGGGCTTTGCTAAGAGTCAAATCTTCAAAGTAAGTTCAATCTGACTCTTTTGAAATTCATTTTAAAACTACGCAATTTGTCGATGAAAATAGAGTTCCACCAGGTGAATAATATTTGCCTGTTGAAAACATCAAAACAACCGTTAGAGTTCCATTTCATTGGCTCATCCATATGCTATTTAGAATCCATGCTAAAAATATTCATTAATGCGTCTTCTTTATTCCAGGTATTTTACTTCAGAATGTATTTGGGTATCGTGTTATTTGGTGCCGCCCATGGTTTAATATTCCTTCCAGTACTTCTGAGTTATATAGGTGAGAATAAATTTATTTTTCGCCAAAAAAAAAAAACGCGTTAATAGTCCACGGATTGTTTAAACGCAGTTGCTCAACGTAAATAGACTCTATAAATGTTTGCATTTCAATGTATCTGTGAATGATGAAACACGCACATGACATTGTTGATTATGTTTTCGCACAGGTGTGAATGTTAATTTTTTTTTTTTTTTGAAGAATTAATTGAGTCAGCCGTACTATAATAATCTATTTTTCATAATGTTGCGATGAATAATTAATTATTATTGCGAATGATATACGTGTTCTGATTGGTCAAAGACGTTTGCGTCAATTGTAACTGCTAATGATTAAGATTAATGTTATTAAACGTAATTAACTAATGTAATCAATGTAATTGAATATTGTGAACAAAAAATGATTTTTCTCGGGTTTGATAAAATTATCTGAATATGAGACGAAGAGAGATTCAGAAATTTTCATAGTTACTTTTTTTTGTGAATGGCAAAATTATCCGCACAAAAGAGGATCTTGACATTTTTCTGTGAATCCACTTGTTTCAGAGATATTCATGATTTTATACAGATAAATTAGATGAGTGGTTTTACTACTTCACTATTTTTTTTTATCCGGTATAAATTCAGGTCAATCATCAGCAAATAAATATTTTTATCATTCTAAAAGAGATGAATAATCCGTTTCCAGGCTCACCCATGAATCGAGAGAAGCTGGCCAATCACAGAAGGGCATTGCGAGGAAATCTGGAGAATGTTCAAGAAACCTCGTTAAATCGTCGAGTAAGCAATACCAATTCACCCACTACACCCATCACAAGTACATTTCGAGCCCTCGATTGCGACAGATAGGTATGCAACCTATCTCTTTTTGTTCAATTATTTTTTTTTAAATTTTTTTATTACAATTATTTTTTTTTCTTCACTTTAATTTTTACATTTCATTTGTTTTGGAAAGGAGGAAAACGGCCATAGAATGTCTGTGCGGAAATTTTTTTGTAAATTATTTTTTACTCATTTTAATTAACGCTAGTTTAGCGTTTCGGCAATCTGTGGAAATACTAACACATATTTGTGATAAGTAAAGATTTATTTTCTTTTGGAAATTGATGATGTTGATGGATTTTTTTTTTGAGACTATCTCGGGAACTAAGTGAGATAGAGCAATTTTTTGTAGAGAAAATCGAGAACTAAATTTCTTGTGAAGAGCTAATCGGCTTTTACAAAAATTTCCCTATCTTCAACGGATTTTTAGATATTCTTAAAAACCAAAGAGAAATCGCAACTTCATCAATTTTTCTGAAAGAAAATATTTCTTCACGATAAAAGAAAGAATTCATTAATTTATATTTATTTTTTTTGATCAGGCGTGATGTCCGGCCGTAGAAGAAGAAATGCCCAACTCCACTCCAATAGATTTATCAATGAGATCGCGGATAATCAACACATTGACTCCACGACTCCTCTTGTCCAGAATAATTCACACCCAACAACTTCCTACGCCAGTGTGAGCAACGACACTAGGCACTGAGTCTTACTCATTTGGTAGGTAATAAAAAGGGAATAATTAAAAACAAACAAAAAAACAAATTTATATATATATTTTGTCTGTAATTTATTACAATTAATCAACAGTTGATCAAACTGTGTTCACGATAATGGCATATTAAGAACAAATTTCTATAAAAATTTGTACATTGAACTAAATGAAAATACAAAATTCATAGCATTTTTTTTTTTTTCATTTCATTCGAATGAATGTTTGTAATCGCAATTTTTATACAATAATGCCAGCAATATATTTATTATCATTTTTAATTGATCAAAATCCAAGAGAATAAATCAGTGATGTTGAAGAATATCTCTGAAATTGAATTTTTCGTGATGTGCTGATATCTTGTAAGTGCGTGAAGTTTAAAAAATTTCGGGGAAGACACTTTTTGTGAAGAATTAAATTCTCTACGAAAATTATGTTTTGTTACATTATCCTATCTTCGGAGGTTTTTCAAGATATTCGTGAAATTTTGAACTATCACCGATTAAAATAACTCAAAATTAATTAATTTCTCTCATTATTTAATTAAAAATCGTAATGTATATGTGTAATGTTACACGTTCAAGGCTGCCTTAAACGAAATTATAGAGGAAAAAAAATTATATACGAGTTGTTTAGGCTAAAATTGGATATATGAGTGTTTAGAAAAAAGTTGCTCAGTATTACTAAGTGTTACGATTATCGAAAGAAGAAAAAGAAATTAAGGAATTGCGGTCAAATTATTATGCGTTTTATTTTTTCTGTGTTTCTCCGATGGTATATATACTCTGCATTAAATGTTGCAGCCTTTGGCGTATTACTTACACATTAATGCGGTTGTATCATGAATAATTGAAACAATACGTGCATCATTTGTGTGTGTCTGCTTGAGCCTTATTTCAATTGAATGAATGAATAAATGAAGAAAATCAAGGAAATAAGGGGATAATTCATAAATTATCATAAACAAAAACAATTTCTCAATGAAATTGTCTACACTGCTGCAACATTATCACGCATCTCCTTATTTCAGTGAAGAAGAAAAATAGGCAATGGTAATGAAATTTTCAAAATCCATCGATTATTATGTAAATTTTAATTCAAAAAATTATCGCAGTTAACGATGGAAATAAAAATCACATCCCCATTATCGTGACAAATACACGGTGGTACTGGTTCATTTCATTATATGAAATTCGCAAAGTAAAAAAAAAGTAAAGAATTTTGTACTATGAAAAAAAAAAAAAAAAACAATACTTTTTATACGAAACAATCTCACGTGAATATTAAACGAATGGGAGAAACTACGCAATTTACTGTTAGTGAAAGGGAATTATTTCTGAAAAATATGGGCAAACTCGGGTTTATACTAGAGAAACTAGTAGAAATATTTGTGGCGTAGAAATCAGTGAAGTGGAAAAATGTATTGTTTTTTTTTGGGGATATCTCGGAATTTGTAGAAGATCGAGGAATTTTCATGAGAACGTTATTTGTGAAAAAAATAGGAGCTGCAAAAAAAATCTTTATGAAAATTTTCTCTGTCTCCATTGCTTTCCAAGATATTCCAGGAAAATTGATCAACTTCATTTTTTTCACTTCATCGCTGAATTATAATTTGATTAATGTATACTGTATCAGCATATTTTTTTTAAATTTCTGTTTACACGTTTCAGATAGCCTAATTGCCACATTGTAATTTGTCCAATTTTTATTTTTGTTTCTTTTTTTTTTTAATGAATAATCTGATGAACGAAGAAATAAAAGTCTGTAAAACTGTAATGTCAAGAATTGTAATCTTGTATATATAGTGATTGTGAAGAAATAAATAATTCTAAAAAATATTGCATATCAAATTTGTGACATTCATAATTAATAATCATTTTTAGTCATGATAATGCATTTATTACAAGGATTGAAGGGCAATGAGAGCAAAAAAATTCATGTTCATCAGTATCTATTTATTGAATAATATCAATAATTCATAAGGAATAAATTCATATGATAATGATAATAATAACAAGATGTAATTTAGTTCCATGGAAATAATCAGGTCATTGAAGAATTGCCTGAAACTGAAAAATGGAATGATTAATCTATTTTTCCTCAGACTGATGGGCAATAAATGAATAGAATCAAGTAAAATAACAATCAAGAAGAAGAAAACATTGTAATAAAGTTACAAAATAGAAATTCTTACTTCATTCCGGGAAAGCTTACAATTTTTGAAGTGAAAGAGGAAATCATGAGATTTCGAAAATCTCCACTCGGGAATTTTCTCAAAACTAAAAAATATTTTTACCACGTGTTTAATTCGCTTCATTTCATTTAAAACTTGAAAAAAATGAGTCAACATTGAAGACGTATTGAAACATCTTCACACCTTTTTTCTCCACACTAGGCTGTTCCGCGCACTCCGCGAGCGTATAACTTTGCTTGGTATGAATTAAGGAATACATCTTAATGAAAAAATTCCCCATTGATAGGATTTCTCAAATTTAGCAAAATCCTATTCAGAGAAATTCAGCGTACGAAAATTGGTGAAGAAATTCGATATTTTCAGGAAACACTCGCTGAGCGTTCTTGACATTTTTCTTCCACTACGAACGATTCAGTTCAATTGATATGTCGTCAACATGCAAGATCGAGATCCAGAGATGGCATATTGAATGATTTTCAGGGAGGAAATCAACCGTACAGAGAGAGAATGCTTCATATCCAAAATAATAACGTCTTACGGCTGGAAAACGTCACCTACAATGATCCAAGCTCACTAACCATTGGACGTTCTATGAGAAATCATCCCGAATCATAATTTACACTCCCTCCATGCAACTTCAGACTCCATGGAAGGCATTCTGAGGGATTGGGAGGAAGAAAGAAGGGAGGAAGAAAAATACAGTGAAACCTCCATTATTTTCACCTCCAATATATTCCACCGCCCCTCAACGGAGGAGAAAGAGCGTCCCCCACTCTCAACCATTTTTCGTTGTCTTTCTTCCATCTATAGCTATCTCTATTCTTCTGCGCATGCGGAGACATGGGTGGAATGACAAAGACACATACAGACTAAAGAGAGTCAACAATAATAATATTGCGGTTGAAGAGAGAGCGACGTATCGTCTTCTCTCACTCTCGCGCTGGCGGAGTGGGGGCCACAGAAACCGAGTCGGAACCTCTATTATTTTCCAAATTTGAGCCTCGCGCGTGGAAAATAATAGAGGTTTCACTGTACATGGATAATTGATAATCAGACCGAACCGAGACAACGGATAAAAACCCATTAGCCGTTAATTCACACGCGTTTACATCTTGATTTTCCGTAAGAGAGTACCGAATGCGTCTCCGTAGCACTGCCGGATTGGGCCTGTGGCCCACACGAGATTGGCGTCTCATGACCAAATCTCAGATTTTTCCATAAAAGTCTGAACATTCATTTTTTTGTGCAAGATTTGAAGGTGGAACTCTTCTGTTTTTGAAACATCCTCATGGTTGTCTTCATAGAACAATCAGTTATTATTCAAAACAAATTTATTTTTCTGACGCAAGACAGTACAAAAATAAGTGAGATAAAATTCAGGAACAATCATCCAGAAGCATACTGCTAATATATTCGCAGAAATTGAAAGGAAGAAATGGTGAATAACGCATCTAATGTGGGACGACTACTTGTTTCTTTTATCATCGGTGAGCAGTTTTGATAAGTTTTAGCATGCCTGGTCTGAAAAATCAACGCTGTAGACTGGTATACGTGATATGCAGTTGTAGTGAAAATTTTTGGATGCTATCACGCCAGCTTCTGAAATTTTTCAAGGAATTCGTGTTAATTGATAATTAGAAACTAAATTCAAAAAGTAAAATGATTCATTTTCATGGACATTTTGGCATGAACAATATGCAAAAAAATAAGTACAAAAGAATGAAAAATGGAATGAACATTAAAAATTTGTTGACGAATGAAACCAAATCTCTCGATCCAGAAGTTTTCACTCCTGGATAAAAAAAATTGAAATAAATTCGAAAAATCAACTTTTTTGATCTATCATAAGTCAGGAGAGTGAAAATTGCGACTTAAGAAGTTTCTCAAAATGGAAGAAAAATTCTTACCACATGTTCAATTTACTAATTTTCTTTGCGTTTGAAGCACCATGTACCCCCTCCTGGAAACAACTCTTCGCATTCCAATTCTCCATTCTTCATCATTTCCATCGTTCTATTGGCCATGGCCTGGCATCCCTCTTTTCCACAGAGTAGTTCTGAAAATATTGAATTATGGGAGACTGAAGTTGTAATTGAATAGTAAAGAGGTAAAACTGGGTGAGTCTATTGCTTGCTATTCATTTATTTCTAATATCTCTGAAACTAAGCGAGATAGTGGAATTTTTCCCAATTCTTTTCTCAGAAAATTTCGAAGGCTAAAAAGAATGTACAGAAATTTTGTCAAAACCTTTATTTCGAAAAAAATCCTGGCTTATTTTCATTCTCAAATCCGTTATGCCCCAATCTTTCTTTTAATTCGATGATACTCGTGAAAAAAAGATTTTCTCGTCATAAAAAGTATGAGGAAATTGATATAATGCTAAGAATTTACTTACCCTCCAATGATGTGGGATTGGCGAATGCCATAAGAGCAAGAAGTAAGAAGAATGTAATTCGTAGAGCGATCATGATGATAGAACACTCGAAAGGTCTCTGAAATTTAATTTGAATAATTGAATATTCTTTCAAGCATTTATATAGGTACCATATCCTTCCTTTAGTCATGTGTATTTTCCGAATATTTATTTTACTTATGTTGTTTTTCAGTTCTAGAATTTCTTTAGCCAATCCCATGACGGCAGCTCATTTCCACTTGATAACAAATCTACATAAGCCTTAATTAAATCTTCTATACGAAGATAAGTTATCCAAATTTTCGTCACTACCGAATTATTTAGATTTGAGGCATTCCACGCTATTTCACTCGTTTTTTGGGTTTGATTTTTTGATTTTTTTCATTTTTTGATATGTTGTGGAAATGCTCAAGACAAGTCATTTCCCACAAAAAAAACCCAAAAAAAATTTTTTTGAAAATTTTACGACCTTTTTCATTTTTGGAAAAACGCTGTTTTTTTGGGAAAAACTCATATTTTCTCTAGCTTCAAATGCTCATATCTCATTAAATATTAATTATATGGAAAAAGTGAAAGAGAACGTTTATGTGGGGGAAGATCATAGAATTGCATCCACATTTTTTCCAATGATCGAAACGCGATTTTTCTATTTTTTATTAACTATTTAAATAAACAAATTGACTGAAATTATCGAATACATGCTTTTAAAAATCTGAAAAAAATTTATGTGCATGATTGATTTATTTCTGATTTTTCTATAAATTTTCGCGATACACTCTCCAACCGTTCGCGAGAAAATCATTTTTTTATGTTTTTCGGGGATCCGAGGCCACTGTCCAAGAACCGTGCGCATGCGCCCAACGTTAGAGTGGTAGGGAGCACTCAACTTACGCGCCAGTCGATCACGTGACTAGCCACTGAAACGTTGTGCGCATGCGCACGGTCCTTCGGCGCCGGCCTTGGATCGCCTAAAATCATAAAAAAATCAATTTCTCGCGAATGGTTGGAGAGTGTATCGCGAAAATTTATAGAAAAATCAGAAATAAATCAATCATGCACATAAATTTTTTTCAGATTTTTAAAAGCATGTATTCGATAATTTCAGTCAATTTGTTTATTTAAATAGTTAATAAAAAATAGAAAAATCGCGTTTCGATCATTGGAAAAAATGTGGATGCAATTCTATGATCTTCCCCCACATAAACGTTCTCTTTCACTTTTTCCATATAATTAATATTTAATGAGATATGAGCATTTGAAGCTAGAGAAAATATGAGTTTTTCCCAAAAAAACAGCGTTTTTCCAAAAATGAAAAGGGTCGTAAAATTTTCAAAAAAATTTTTTTTGGGTTTTTTTTTGTGGGAAATGACTTGTCTTGAGCATTTCCACAACATATCAAAAAATGGAAAAAATCAAAAAATCAAACCCAAAAAACTAGTGAAATAGCGTGGAATGCCTCATTTACATGATTCAGAAATAGAACAAGAAATGAATTAATTTATCATTAACTTCACGATAAGAGAAGTTTATGTAATGGCCCCGAAAATGGAAAATCTATTTTTTTATTGATCTCCATGTTTTAAGACCTCCCCAACATTTTTTGATAGTTTTTACAATCATGTCTGCTTTATTTATAAATTTTCAAAGAAAGTTCCCTCAGTTATTCAATGAAATCATCAAAAAAAATGTGCGTCAAACCGTTTCTTCAAAATGTTTATTTTGCCCCACTCTTTCCTATATTCCGAGATAATTTGAGGAAAACTTAAATCGAAATTTTTCCTTGTTCTTCATGCTCCTACTGAATATAAATTCAGTCAATCCGATACAAAAAAATCATCAATCTCCATCAACATATTGATATATATATTTTATTAATTCAATTCTTATGTGAAATAATTTTTTTCACCATAAAATTATCTGTCTTTTGTACATAATGGTATTTTTCACTGTTAATAAGACATAATTTTGGGGATTGAAACAATATCAAATGAATGTACAGCTGAACTACCTTATCTGGATTACCCTAGAATTAGGCATATCATTTTTAACAAGTTGTTAGTACTAGACCATTTCTTGTTCGATCATAACAAAGGGAAAAGAATTCGTAGAACAGTTATATTAAGAATTGTAATCTTACATACAATTGTTTCTTTTCGATGAAGAAATAATCTTATTTTTTCATCAAGAAATAAATAATTGTAAAAAAAAAATCCATATCAAATTTGTAACACTAATGATAATTATCAGCGATATTTGATCATAATCATGCATCTATTAGATTCTGTTTTTTAAGTATCTATAAGATATCGATGAATAAATAACAGAAAAACGTATTATCTATGCTTACACATAGCTGTTGAGTGATTTTTCCATTCAGATTTAGCCATAGAAATGATTATTGTTTTAATAGTAATAAGAGATTTGGAGAATGAAAAATTTATTTCTATCGATATCTATTTATTGAGGAAATTTATTGATTTATGAGGAAAATACATTCATATAATAATAATAATGATGATAAAGTAGACATATTTCTTTTCAATGGAAATTACTGGCTCAGGGACGAATTGCCTGAAATTAAAAGATGTAATCATTAATATATTTGAATGTACATGTATGTCGGACTATATGTATATATTTATACTAATGTAACATTTAAAAACAGAAACAATATATATGCATGTGTAAAAATACAACATTTTTATCATGTTAGTTAGCTTGTAGGGAAGCTGCGATAGCTTAATAAAAAAAAATCATAAATATATTTCTATCAATTCTGCCTTTCAGGCAGAAATACACAGTTAGAAAAAGATTGAAATTTCATAGGAAATTCGATGAAAATTTTAACAAACGTGATACTGAATGTCTTTTAATGGGAAAATGCTTATGAGATCTGTGAGTTTCCGAAGAAATTCAGACGGATCTATGAGTTTTAAGTAGAATTGACACGAAAATTCTACAATTTACTTGAATTTTGAACTGAACATGAATATTCAGAATTAAAATGACTTGAATTTTCAATTTTTTCTTGAATTTCTCCTATTTTTTCTAAATTTTCAAGAAACAATTGAACTGAAATCTACAAATTTCATTGATATTCAGGCTTGAAATTATTTGAAAATCGATGATTTGTTCATTTTTCAATGACATAATTATCTGGAATTTCAGTAGAGATATAACTTGTTTAAAATTTCAGTGATTTTGCATGGAAAATTCAGACAGAAATTTTTAACAGTGTAGTTTTGGAGGCAATATAATTAAAAAAATTCTGCCTCCCCTGGTGGTCCCGTTGTTGAGCTTTCGATTGTTGTTCGTGTACGCATATTAAGATGTTCATTCAGTCGATCTTTCATCGATCAAGAGTCGATAAGAATTTCGAAATCTTTGAACTAAACTGTCTTTTCTTATCCTGATGGAGAATACATCAATCGCATGAAGTATAATGATAATAATGGAAACAAAAAATATTTCAATAAAGTGACGAAATTAAGATTTTCATGCTATTTAAGAAAATCAACTTGCAACTCTTGATATGTAAAAGTAAATTGAGAGACTTTACGTATATTATCCGGGAAAGTTTTTCAAAATCAACATTTTTTTCTTACCACATATTTAGGAATTCAAACTAGGTGGATGGTTGAAACGCAATAGGGGAGGGCGAAAATAGGTTTCTCGCATCTTGAATACCTCCCGAATACAGATGTACAATCTTTGTCTGTGCTACAGATGACAACTGAAAATATTTAATGATATGAGATTCAACATATAATTTTTATCGACGCAAAATTTTCTGTGCTGATAAAAAAAAACAGCATTTTTCATTATAAGAACTTAAAAAGTGGAGTTTTAGTGGAAAAAGGAGCAACACTCAAGAAGACATATTACAGCATTTCCACAATTCTTTTTCAGATTTTTTTTTCTTGTGAAACTCGTTAGTCCAAAGAAGATCATGATAAGAAAATAGGCAGACATCAAACAATTTTTTTTTTAAGAATAAAATTATCATTAAATTTTTTTTTCAAATTTATGCTTGTAAGTTTTGGGTTTTTCTACATGCGTATATCTACATTTTTATTTTCATTAACTTGCGGATTACAGAAGTTTATGTATTCACCCCGAAAATGAAAAATCGATTTTTTGATTGATCTTTACGTTTTGAAACCTCCACAACATTTTCTGATAGTTTTCAGGAACATGTCTGTATGTGTCTGTGTATGTGACCAATTTTTTCATTCACGTTTTCTCTTTAATCAATAATCAGCAATAATGCACACCTCCATTCGCGAGCGAGCAACTGCACACCTCTAGTTTTGTTTATAATTGACTTTTGAAAAAATCAAAATTGTCCGATGTTGACAATTTTCCATTATCTAATATTAACATTAAAAACAGCAAAGATCTGATAATTTTTTTTCTCCAATTAAATTATTTTCAAAAAATGAAAAATACTTGTAAGAAGAAAATTTTTAAAACTACAAGTGCAAGTTTTGCAGATATTTTTTAAATAATAATTTACTTGTTAAAAAAAATTGCTGAAAATTGGAAGATATATGTAAATTTTATTATCATTGTTTTTAGTATCATGAAAAATTCTAGTTCTCTCCAATAATTCAATGATGCCCTTCAAAAAACAATATTCTCTTCAAAAAATATCACAACGTTAATAGAATCTTAGGGATTAACTTACTTGGTGCTGCTTCAATATTGCTGAATACCATGAGGGCAAAAAATAAGAAGAATATACTTCGCAGAGCAATCATGGTGATGGAACACTTGAAGAGTTTATGAAATTCGACTGTAGTAATTGGAAACTTCTTTTATCATTTTCTGCATCGCGAGTATCCTTATATACCTTTTCATCATATCCAAACATCAAGTAGTTCCACAATATTCCTCCAATCATGTTCTTTTGTACTATTTACTTTGCCCACCACGTTCTTCCATTGATGACTCTTCTCCTAATTAGCGTCACCCACGTAGGCAGCTTAGGCTTAATTCAAAAACACGTGCATGGCAAGATCCATTAAGACTCACTCAAATTATCCAAATTTCCAAAACAACTGAATTATTCAAATTTCTAAAATTTCAGTATTCACGAATAATTTTTTGTATTAAAAATTACAGGAAAAAATCGAGCATATCTGCATAGTGAAATACAGAAAAAAAATGATAAATCTCGATTAACGTATAGATAAAGATTTTATTAATTTAATTCTTATTTGAAACAATGTTTTGATCCATGAAATTATCTGTCTTTTATACATAATGTGATTTTTCACAATTAGTAACGCATAATTTTTTGGAGATTCAAACAATATTAACATAATTCACGTAAAGGTCCAAACAAATGTACAGCTGGACAATTTTCATCTGGATTACCCAAAAATTGGGCATATAATTCTTGATAACGTGATAGTGTTAATCCACCTCTTTTTCTGTCGTCATCTGTAAGCAAATTTTGATAAGCCTCGTCTAATACATCAACACTGTCAACTGGAATACGTGATACGCAGTTGTAACGAAATTCCTCAGCTGCAATCACACCGTCATCTGAAATTTTTTGGGGAATTAATGATTAGTCAATCAATGATTAGAAATTTAATTCAGCAGCTAAATGAGAAGCGAACATGAATCAGAGAATTTCGTGTTGAATCTTTTTTTAATAACTTTGGAACGAGTTGGTTCGGAGGAAAATGTCAAGAGACCTTTTTTGTAGGAAATTTCACGAACTACAAAAAAAAAGTGCTTGACATTTTCCGATAGACTGATTCATTTCAGAGATATTCTCAGAATGATTGAAACAACGTATCACTTTTCTATTCTAGGGGTAGGTGGGGTAAAATGGGCACTCCACTTGAATGGTTCGAGATTGAAATTTCCTAATGATCCTATTGAGAAGCTAAGGAAATTTTAGACGATAAACATGTTTCAAAAAAATTTTTCTCGATTTTTTGAAAAATCTACTTTTTTGACCAAGTTTTGAGAGGTTTCCCCTTTAAAAATCGGAAAAATCCAAATTTTGAGTAATATCTCTGGTTCTGTTGCTCGTAGCGATCTCAAGTTGATTTCAAATGAAAAATGAGTTTCATGGGAAATTTCCTCATCTTTCCAAAGGTTTCATCGAAAAAGAACCTATTTCCAATATTTTCATCCATTTCGAGTAAATTTTATAGTATAAAATATCAAAACCAACCCGTGCCCGTTTTACCCCTTGTGTAAATTTCACCCCATCTTCCCCTAGACGTCTCTCAACTTCTCAATTTTCAATATCTGGAAGTTTTTTAAAGTTGTTTTAACTCGCAGTGAAATGTATTGAATAATTTTATAATTTCATAAGAAATATGCCGAATTTTTTGGAATTTTTATAGAAAAACGTTGCTAATGCGACTTCCATCATATGTGTATAAAATTTACTGTATTAGCCTGGAGTTTTCAAGAATAAACATTCAACGTGAACAAAATATGGAACATTAAGCTAAATAAATTGATCTGTGCATAGTATTGGGCCTAGACGCGCCCGGTGCAATAGAATTAGGGATGAACCTAGCATAAATGCTATTTATAATAAAAAGAAGACTTTCGGCAAAACACATATATAGATATATAGACATGTGTTTATAATTAATGCAAATATGTTAAGTAAGTTAAGTAAAAAGATGTGCTTGGAAGAGGCACTACAAACTGATGTAAAACAGAAGTTGTAACGTCGAAGAAATAAATTCTTATTTTATTCATTGGAGAATCAATTCACTTTTTTGAAAAAAAACTCACCATTTATGTCCATCAATTTGAAATGAGTATCTATAAACATTTTCATGGCTTGTGGAAAGTCACGATATGATCTGCCAACACAACTCTTCTGTACTGCTTTTTTGAATTCCTCCGCTGAGACAAATCCATCCTTTCAGAAAATAGAAATTAACAGTGAAGTTAATGAAAATTCGACAGTTTCAGTTCTTTTGAAATATCTGGAAAACTATTGAAGATAGAGAAATTTTCGTGGAGACCTTTCTTGTAGTTCTGCAATCTTCTCTGCAGAAAAGTCTCTACAAAAAACCCGCTAACTCAATCAATTTTCGCAATATTCGAAGGAGAAACTTCTGGCACGAATATTGATCTTAAGGTAATCCTAGTGGTTCGGGCAATCTATTTTCCCTTTTCGATTTTGGTCACTTTTGATGGAATAGCATGAGGAGATTTTAAAAAAATTCAGTTTACCCCATGTTACCGGACAAATAAGGCCAAAATTAATTTTTGAAAATAATTGAATTAACATTGAAACTTCATAAGCGAGGTTCTGTTTCAGTTTCACTGCGAAAATTCATGATCACAGACCTATTTTTTCCTAATACAACCTTATATGTTTTTTGTTCGTCAGAATGTCTATTAATGATGGTAATGTTGCAACTTAAAATATAAGGAAATATTGAATATTAGATACTATAGAATTAATAAGATATACCTGCAATTTTCGGGAGATAGCAAATTAGAAGATGAATCGTCACCTTAGAGTTACAGGGGCGTAAGTACCATTTTTCTCGATTTTTTCTTCAAAATAACGAAGAAGCGTATCTCTACTCTTATTGCTGCAATAGGCTTTCCGAGGCCTTTGACGCAATATTAGTAAAAAAATAAAATTTATAAACTATTCATTACATACCGATTGATCGAAATTTAAAATCATACCACTGTAAATATGCAAATGTCCATCTACTGGGGGTTTACGTTCCTTTCCAGTTTTTCCTTGATTTTATTTAATTATTTCCATATTATTAAAGTTTAAGTGATTTTTAGTCGATTCACTGTATATTTTTCTGTCCATTATTCTTTTCTGCAACTTTTTAACGGGATTTACCTATTTCATATGAATTAATGAAGTCTAATATATCCTAAACCGTCCATCTATTGGGCATGTTACTCTATGTTCCTTTTATTTTAAAATTGATAGTTATACCACTTTGTTATTTTAATTTTCAATTATCCAAATGATGTTCGAAAGGCCATAAAAAGCATTTTGGAGTGATAAGTGAACATACGCCCCTCTTACACCAGAATTTCGTGTCTTTGGCACTTACGCCCCTTTAACTCCAAGGCGACGAAATGATGTGTAATAACATGATTAATTAATGAGAAAATGTTGCCCGTCCGACATTCTAAAATGTAATAAACATATATGCATTTGCGCCTATAGGTTCATTAGCCTGGAGTTTTTCTAAAATTAAAGAGAAATTAAAGAGAGAGGCACCTTGTTGAAATCTGCAAGTTCTGCAATTTCTTCCCAAAGTGATAACATGGTGTGCAGATTCTCTTGATATCTGTTGTAATTGAATTCGCCTTTTCCCTCAACGAGCGTCATCCTCAGAGCCATGCATTCAAAATCGTGCTGGTCGAGGACTCCATTGTTGTCGATATCTAATAATTAATCGAATGATTTTCCATCGAAATGAAACGAGAACAAAATTGTCCACAGTAGTTTGCGTATAACTCGAAAATGAGTGGGTTCATGAGAATTTATGCTGAATTCTTTTTTGTGGGAAACTCAATTTCCTAGAAAAAAAGTCTCCTCATAAAATTCCCTCAATCCATTAGTTTCAGAGATATTCCCAAAAAACTGCGGACAACATCGAGTTCTGGAATTTTACAAAAAATAAGTCCGAGAATTCCATGCAGTGGATTTTTTTAAATATCTTGGAAATTAAGAGGTTCACGATAATTTACCAGGAGACCTTTTTTGTAGCCTGCAAAATCTGCTACAAAAAAAGTCTCATGCTCATTTTCCCTAAACCCATTGGCTTCAGGGATCTCTTTATTCGAAACTGCATGAAATATTTAGATTTCTTCCATCACTCGACTAATCAAGGTTTTAATGATGTTTGAGAGATACAATCGAAATAAAATAAATTTTTTTTATGAAATCGTTAATAATAACTTAGTTGAAGATGGAGTAAAATGGACACTCTAATTGATAGTTCGAGATTGAAATTAGCTAATGATTTCATTGAAAAACTGAGGAAATTTTAGACGGAAAAGATGTGTCGAAATGGTTGTTTTTGATTTTTTGAAAAATTTACTGATTTCGCTAAATTTTGAAAGGGGTTTCCCTTTCGAAAATCGAAAAAAAAAACATTTTTCCGGCGATATCTCCGGTTTCAGTGATCGTAGCGATCTGAGGTTGATCTGAAATGAAACGTGAGCTCATTTTCCATCGATTCATGTAGTTCAAATTGTTTTTAAATCAATTTTTCAAATATTTATAAAAATAGTCAATTTTTGAAACTCTTCTCTTGTCCTATAAGTTCTTGAAGAATTGATATTTTTTTTTAATCCCATGAATCGATGGGAAATGGGCTCACCTTTCATTTAAGATCAATGGCAGGCTGCTATGATCAATAGAACCAGAGATATTCCCGAAAAACTGAAATTTTTCCGAAAACAGAAGGCTTTCATCTTCAAATCTTGCGCGAGGGATGAAATTTTTAAAAAAATTCAAAAAAATAACTTCTGACATATGATTTTCAAGGGAAATTTCCTCATTTATTCAATGGAATCACCAGAAAAAACCTATCTCTAATATTTCCATCCATTTCGAGTGAATTTCATAGTATAAAATACGAAAATCAACTCATGGCCATTTCATCCCTTGTGTCCATTTTACCCCACCTTCCCCCATACAAGATGAAATTTCCCAATCTAATTCAGTCAGTGTATAAAGAATGTAATCAAGAATGAGAGAAGCCTTAGAAACAAAAAATTAATCTAAAATTGAAGAATTGGTATTATTTTTTACATTTTTTAAAAGTTTTTCAATATTTAAAAAAATGTAAATAATAGTAACAATCTTCAATTTTTCAATTAATTTTCTGTTTCTATGGCTTATTTTGTTCCTTGTTACATCCTTCAAATACTTACTAAATCACTTTTGAAAAATTTATACTTGTATACATTGTTATTTACAATTTCATACAAAAAATTAACTTTTTCCTTTCCAATTATATCTCCAATCATTCTTAGTAATTATTTTCTCATAATAAGCCACTGAGTACTGACCATACAAGAATTTGACAATGAAATTAACACGATTATCCCAGCTGTATGCCATTCTGCTAAACTATCAGCACCACCACTTGTTGAATTTCAATAAATGTAAATTGAAAGAAAAAGAAACAAAACTGTTTTAAGACTAAAAAAATTTTTTTTTTTTAAGAAGAAAAATAATGGAAATTTCGTTTTCCAAAAAAAAAAAAAAGTAATAAAATGAGTAGAAAATTAAGTACGATGTTAACTCAACGTCGGAAGTTTTGGTAGTGATCTAAGTTTAGAATTGAAGATCTAGAGAGACCGGTGTTCTGTATTGCATATATTTATTACAAGAAAAGCACACACTGACTTAATCGAATGTTAGTGACTTTGACTGTCACACAAATTCTATATCGTTTTTCTTCCTAAAATTATTTACGCCTTTTTAACGGAAAGTAAAAAAAAAAAATAAAAAATAAAAAAAAATGCTATAGGAAAATTTCACAGCAGTAGTAGACACCCGGCAAAAATACTTGGCCAATATTCTACCAATTATTTAAGCATGTGACCTCGACGTCTTGTGTCTTAGTTTCTTCGTTTGTTTCTAATTTCAACGGAGGTCGAGAGAAGTGAATTTGCATGATCACGGTCGTCTTTTACAATGAAATAAAGCAAAGTATTTGTCTATTTTTCTCTTCCTTCCTCGAAGCATTAACACAGCCTTTGACACAATTTTCTGTTGCCGGAGCAATGTATTTTTAATAATGTCATTGGGTACAATGAACATTTTCGTAACCGGAATTCTCGTATTTTCTTTTTCTTCTTAATTTTCATGAAACTAGTCGTTATTTTTTTTTATTTGCTTATTTAAATATCGGTATTTGTACATGAATAAATTAATAGTGGAATAGGGTAATAAAAAAATATTAATGGTAACTTCACAATTTTTTGAGGTAACTGTCAGCAAATTTCTTGATTTCCTCGGCATCTGAAAATTTTTAAGATTTTCTAGATTATTTTCGATAATATGTAATAAGCCAGTAGGTTTAGAGCGAAAAGACAGGAAACCTTTTTTCGGAATCTTGAAATTTTCTTGAGAAAAGGTCTCTTGACTTTTTTCTCTAAATCAACTGGCTTCGACAATATTCACGAGAGAAAAAAGAATTAAAAATTTAAGGAAAAAACTGAGATCATCATCCGATTTACGTTATTTTAAAAATATCTCGAAAACCACGAGTTCTAGGAGGATTTAGCAAGAGATCTTTTTTGCGCGTCACAAAATTCTCTACAAAAAAGGTATCGATACATTTTTTATTAAGTCCTCTAGTTTTCGAGATACTTCTCATTTTATCAATAACTATGAATTTTCGATGGAAAAATAAATTTTATTCTATCATCAGTGTTTTTCGAATATCTTGGAAACTAAGGAAGATAGTACAATATTGAAGAAATCTTTTTTTTGTAGCTCGTAAAATCCTCTAAAGAAGCAGAATCTTAAAGCAGAATCGCTTTATTTTGCTAAATTTCCGGGATATTAAAAAAAAAAATGACAAATTTTTTTTTTTTTTTTATCATTAAACTTACCAACAATCTGTTTATCCATGATAAGTTCATGAATTTTCTTACAATTCTTCCTGAAACTGTCTTTATCTGGCATTGTCTCAGTTTTGTAATACTTCATAAGATGATCTCTCAATACTTCAGCAGTGCCAAATTTCACAGCCTTCTCCAATTTCATTCTACCAATTTTCGAATTATCTTCATTAATTTGTTTTTTTCCACTTAAATTATCAGACGTTGAATTTGATTTAAATTTTTTACGTGACATATCATCACTAGAACTATGGAAACTCTTGGCAAATGTACGTTTTTCCTTTGTTTTAATTTTATTCTTATCTGATGACTGTTGTGTAGAGCTTGTTGGTAAATTTAATTTATTGTCGCATTCTTTGTCATTTTTAATTAAATATTGTAGAATTGAATTTTTTCCTTTATCATTTGTTGCTGATTTTTTGTCATTTCTCCTCTTATTTTCACTGGAAATTTTTCCCTCAATTTTATCATTTTTCCTTTCAAAATCTACTTTTTTCCTCTCAATATCTACTTTTTTCCTCTCAAAATCATCTTTTTTCCTCTCAAAATCGCCTTTTTTCTCATTTTTAACTCTCGTTTCAGCTTCATCAATTCTAACAGCATGAGAAATTCTCTCTTTTTTGCTAATTAAATCAGACGCCTTTGTAAATCCACAATTAATAATTTCATCGTCTCGATGATTCGAGCTCGATTGAATTTCCGATGCCTTCTTGAATCCAGAATAAACCATTTCCGATGCTTTTTTAAATCCGCAATTACCTCCTTTATCATCAATATTCAAAGACTCATTCGTTCTGAATTCATCATCATTTTTCTCATCTCTCCCCTCATGATCCTGGAAATGCTCGCACATGAGACATTGATCGGTTGCTTTTTTAATAGCTGAAATAACTTGCGAGACATCTAATCTGTATTTATTTGCCAATTTCGTGCCACAAAGCGTTTTGTACTCCAGATTTCTCGCGATTTCCTCAATTTGCAAATGAGAAATAGTATCGGCCAATGAATTCTGAAAGAGCTGGTAGTTGTCGTTGAGTGAATTATTCAAGCCATCGAGAAAGTGCTCACGTGTTGACACGGTGAGACCTTTGACCTTGCGATCAGTCGCTTCTGCTGCATGAACTCGTGCTTTTTTAGCGTGTTCGATATTCTGCTTGCGAATTTTTTCATCATTTGCTGCTGAAGTACCTCGACGAAGGGCAAATTGCTTCTCAAGAAATTCCTTGAGCTCCTTTTTTTCCTGTGCCGCAATCTGCTCCTTCGAGGGACCCGAATACTCTTCCTCGTTGTAATCGTATTTTGGCAGTGCTACGTCACTCAATGCAGCTTTTTCTCGTCGTGGTTTTCGCGACTGCGTTGATTCAAACTCCGCAATACGTGACTCGACGAGCTTCTTGTTTCTGCAAACGTCACAGCGATTTCTGCATTGCGGTGGATCGTCACCGAAGTACTTGGAGAATATACTGTGACGGCACTTTGGGTGAAGACAGTACGACACCATTTTCTCGAAGTTCTTGTAACGGAGTTTGGTGATTTCTTGGGACTCGGATTCTGATTCGAGTTTTGTCAGAAATGAAATTGCGTTGTATTCTTCGCTGCTGAAGTAAATCCTGCAGGATGCTGGGTTACCGTCTCGACCTGCTCGTCCAGATTCTTGGTAGTAGGCTGCGATACTCTGGGGGACGGTCCAGTGCACGACGAATCTGGAGGGAGAAGGTGGAATTCTCATTTATTTGGTTTTATTTAATTTGATGAATTTTAGGGAAAATATCATATGTTATATTCTGATTTCGAATTGAGAGAAAATTTGGATTTTTCGAAAATTATGGGCACAGGATAATCGCACAGGAAAATCGCTGGAGTTCAATTTGGGAGATTTCGGAGAATTTATTTAACGAAAAATCTGAGAGATTTTCGAAAATTGGGGAAAAAATTGCAAGCTTCGAAGAGAAAAAACGGAAAATCTTAAATTTCGAAAAAATGCTGATTCTTCAACAGCCAAGGAGAGACAGAGGAAGGTTGCTGGAGTTCAATTACGAAAAATTTTGGAAATTTCTAAAGAGTTCTGGAATTTTTCCGAAAATTTTCAAAAAAAAAAAAAAAAAAAACTAACGAAGATTCTGGTAAGTTCTGAAAGATCCCAGAAAATCTCAAATTAGGAAAAAAATACTAAATTTTCAAAAACCATGTTGGCAAAAGAAGGATGTAGGAGTTCAATTTGGAAAAATTCTGGAAATTTCTAACAAATTTCAATTTCTGAAAAAAAATCTGCTTTTTTTCTGGATGGAGCTTATTTTAACAATGTCTCGTGTATTATGGCCCTTAGAAGAATTCGTCGAGGGGCCTTTTTTTGTAGAGAACTTCATGAGAACAATGAGAAAATTCAACGAGAAGGCTGTCTGACTTTTTCTTTTATAAATCCACTAAATTCAGAGATCTTCCAGTGAGAAGATATGTGGAATTTGTTCGAATCATTCGAGTTTACCAGTTTCTTTTGATAATATCTCAGAATCTATGTGAAATAGCAAGATGCCAATAGAAACCTTTTTTGGAGCTCTCGATTTCCTCTAAAAAAAAAGGTTATTATGAAAATTCCCTTATCTCTCTCGGATTTCGAGAAATTTTCTTCAAAAAATAGAATCCAATCAATGAATTTACACTCTGACGACAATTTTCATAGAATAACTCCTGAAATAATTGAGGTAGACAAATTTCCATAGAAACGTTTCTTGTAGAGAAAGTTGAGCCCTACAAAAAGGGCCTGATCAAAATTTTCCTCTCTCAATTATTCAATCAGATATTCCATTGAATACGATTGTATCTCCTCAATTGACTTAAAACTATTATTATTTAATCGCCTGATTTAATTTGAGGAATCATTGGTGGCACAGAATTCCACATTAATTCGAACCTAACCGATCCCTTGTCCACCCCCATTCCGAAGCTGCATGTTGCTGCAATAACTGGCACCTCGCCCGATGTCCACCTATCTTGAGCATCAGTTCGGCTTTTACCATTGAGACCTAGGAAGTAACAGATAAAAAAAATAAAATTGAAGTGTCATGTTTATTTCAGTTTGTTTATATTTTATTTATGGGTCATTGACATGAATGTATACGTACTGCCGTGATAGGCCAATGTTGGTATACCAGCTTCTGTCAATTTAGCAGCTAAAAATTCAGTTGTCTCTTTTTTTCTGCAGTAAATAATACCACAGTTGTTTTTTACATCACACGAGCTCAATGATTCAATTATAAATTTTTTCAAATGATCGAGTGAATTTGGCAAAGCATCTTCAAACCATACGTCGTAATACAAATTCTCACGAAATACAGGCGATGAAAATATCAGGGGATTCATTTTGAGACAGTCAAAAATGTCGTCTCTTACCTGAAATTTGATTTTTTCGTTATTTATGGTAAATATCTCGGTAATCACTAGGTTGAGAAGAATTTGTCAAGAGACCTTTTCACTGCAGAATCAACTTCTCTACAAAAAAGATCTCCTGGTCAATTCTCTTAAATCTAATAGTTTTCGAGATATCAATAAAAAATGAGGGATCAATTTTTTACAATTGGAATTTTTAAGCAAATTGATTTTTTTCTGTTATGAGTTCTCTGAGAATATCATGGAAACTAAGCGAGATAAAGCGATTTTGCTTGAATCATTTTTTGTAGCTCTTGAAATTTTCTATAAAAAAAGATTCGAGCAAAATCACGCTACCTCGCTTAAATTCCAAGATATTAAAAAAAATCTAATGAGAAAAGGAAATCAATTTGTTTAAGAACTTCATATTCTCATTTTTTTTTACCTCTTTTGCTGCAGTCGCTGTCAATGCAATGACAGGTACTCCCGGCAATATTTGCCTTAATTCACCAAGTTTTCTGTAACTAGGCCTAAAATCATGTCCCCATTGGCTCAAGCAATGCGCTTCATCTACAACGATGTAGGAAATTGATTGTGTTTTGTGCATTTTTCTGAGCAAATTCTGGAAAAATTTAATGCACGTTAGAATTCCAAACTTCTGGACAATTTTTTTTGATGCATGATGCTGAAAGATTACCTGGAAATACGGCTGTGCACACATTTCCGGTGTGATGTACAACATTTTCGTTGACGGTTTCTTGAACGTTAAATCCTTGAGAATTGCATTTTTCTCTTTTACAAGTGTTTTTGAATTCAGAGCGTGAGCCTTAATTCCTTTGGATGTGAGGAAGTCGACTTGATTCTGTAATTAAGAAAATCGTAATCGTAATCATTTTCTATTTTTTTTCAAATGAAATTCGTTGGGCGAGTGGCCAAATCAGTGGCGAAGAGGCAAAATCGGATGAATTTATTTTTTTGTCGTTCAATTTTTCTTAAATATCTCGGAAACTAATGGAGATACGCCTTTTTTGCTAGAGTCCATTTCTGTAGCTCTTGAAATTCTCTGCAAAAAAGAATTGTAGTGAAAGAAGGGTATCTATATTCGTTTGTGGCCAAAGGAAAGTTGCTGGAATTTCAATGCGAGAAATTTCTAGATATTCCTGAAAAATTGTGAAAAATCACCAAAAATCTCAGGTCGCGAAAAATATCGATTTTCAAAAAACATGAGCAAAGGAAGATCGCGAAAGTTCAATTTTTGAAAATTCTGAAAAAAAAAAGAAAATGCTAAAAAAAATTGAAAAATTCTGAAGAAGTTTCAGAAATTCTGGAATTTTTCTAAATCGCCAATAGAATCTCAGAGTGGGAAAAAATACGTTTTTTTTTTTGATTGAGATAATTTTGAAAATATTTTGGGTATTATGGGATTTTGAGAAATATATCAAAAGACCTTTTTTGTTAAATCTCTGAGAATCGCATTTTCCTCTTTTGCAAGAATTTTTGAGTTTGAAGTGCGAGGATAAATTCCTTTGGATGTAAGAAAGTCGACTTGATACTGTGATTGACGAAATTGTGATCATAATCCTTTTTTTTCAAAGGAAATTCATTAGGCGAGTGGACAAATCAGTAACGAAAAGGTAAAATCAGAGGAATTTAGTTTTTCATCGTTCACATTTTCTCAGTTATCTCTAAAAATAATGGAGATATGCCTTTTTCCCATAATCTACTACTGAAGCTCTTCAAATCCTCTACAAAAATAGTCTGGAGACATCGCGCTATCCCGTTTAGTTTTCAAGATATAAAAAACGATGAGGCTGGAGGTACAGAATTGCTTTTTGAGTGTATTTAACATTCTCTTTGTCTAGGGGGAAAGTGGGGCAAAATGGACATTCAAATGAAACAGTCGAAGTTACATTTTTTTTAATGATTCCATTGGAAAGCTGAGGGAATTTTAGGGGGAAAACATGTGTCGGAATCAATTTTTTCGAATTTTTGAAAATTTTCATTTTTTTTTGCGCCAAAATTGGAGAGTATCCCATTTGAGTTTTTTCGAAAAATGGTTTTTTGATGATATCTCCGGTTCTATTCGTCATAGCGATTCGCGGGTGGTCTCAAATTGAAGGGGAGCTCATTCCTCATATTTTCGTTAAAGTCCCATTGATTTTTATCAAAAATTGACGAAATTACAGGGCAATTTGTGGAAATCAGTTTTTGGGCTGTAACTTCCGTAATTTTCGATAAAAATTAATGAGACTTTAACGAAAATGTGAGAAATGAGCTCCCCTTCAATTTGAGACTACCCGCGAATCGCTACGACGAATAGAACCGGAGATATTATTGAAAAACCATTTCTCGAAAAAATCGAAAGGGGGTACCTTTCAAGATTGAGTGAATTTTTTTTTTTCCAAAATGCGAAAAAAAAATTTTCACCCATATTTCCCTCCTAAAATTTCCTCAGCTTTTCAATGAAATCATTGAAAAAAATCTACCTCCATTATTTTTATCAATTTGGAGCGTTTTTCAGGATAAAACCATGAAAATTTAGATGTGTTCATTTTACCCCTTATGTCTATTTTGCCCCACCTTCCCCTATGTTAAATTACTTACACTTTACGTGCACCTAAATGACACTTAAAGACAGTAAAATTATATACAGAATTCAATGCATTTATTAGAGGCACTTCTGTACCTCTAGCCTTGTTGTAAAAAAAACAGATGACAAAATTTCATGACTTTTTCTGAAAATTTCATAATTCTTCATCTTTCTCCAATTGATTAATTAATTAGTTGGAATAATTTTCGTAAACCTACTTTGACGAGTGCCAAAAGTGGTGAGATAACAAGTGCAACTGCATTATCTTTGAGAATCGCTGGTAATTGAAAGCACAACGATTTTCCACCACCAGTTGGCATGCAAACATAAACATCTTGTTTTCCTAAAAAAAAAAAAGGAGAAAAATAAGAAAAAAATATTAGTCATCAATTGAATGTTCGAAAATTTAAATTTAAACGAAATGCAAATTCAAAGAATCTCTGTCACAAGATTGTTGTCTTACCATTGTTAATTGCTGCAACTGCTCTTGCCTGAATGTCACTTTTAAAATCATCGTAGCCAAATTTTTTTTTCAATGCCTGTCTCAGCATTATTTATATTAAATCTTTCTTTTTATTCAGATTAAATTAATCAATTTCAAATGGACACAGGTTAACTCGAACAATTTTCATGTATTAATCGTCCGTAACAATGATTTATTGTTAATTAAAAATATGTAGACAAATAAATTATTGTTAAATTATGTCAACACAAACACCAAATAATTGTGAATTGTTTTGGTTTATTCATTTATTTAAATTATAATATGCGAGAAATCATTTTGTTACGGAATTTCTCACGTGTATCAAAACAATGGAATTTCATTGGCTCTCCTGAAGATGGCGGAACACTGGGAAAAAACCGGGAATTTTCGAAAATTGTTTTTTTTTTCTTGTTCTGGACTGAAACTGTTTTTTGGGAATATCTTGGAAAGTAAGGGAAATAGAAAAATTTTTGAAGATAGCTTTTTTGTAGCTCTTGAAATTCTCTACAAAAAAGGTATGCATGAAAATTCCTCTATCTCCAACGGCTTCTAAGATAACTCTATTGTAATGTAGTGGGAAAAAAAAGAGAAATTTAAATGAATTTTTTTTTTATTGCTTACATTACTTTTACATTATAGAAGTTTAATAATTTTATTTAAACGTACGGTTAAATGACGGTACTCAAATTTCATTACGACCTTCTACCTGTCTGGGACACACTCGAGATAAATTACAATTCATTGTTGTTACGCTTTTCTTTCAATCGAGATGCACATTAGTTTTTTTTTCATTTTTTTTTTCACAAAGAAAAATGTTGTTTTTTTTTTCTTGAATGTATGTACAAATGAGATCGGAAAAATAGATTCTAGATGATTCACACTATTTCTTTTCTATGATCTGCAGAATGCAGTCAGTAGAGTCACAAATTTTGCAGCATTATTATTCGAAGGTACGTGAGAATAAATCAATAGTGAAGAGAAAGAATCGTTGAAATTCCACTTGTCATTGATAATTTTTTTTAATTTCTCAGAAACTAAGAGAGATGGAGAAATTTTCGTCAAAGAAGAGTCAATAATTATTGAAGTCGAGTTAAGTAAATAATCAAATTTCAGTAAATCAATAAATTGCGTCAAACGTCACAACCATTTTTATAAAAAAAAAAAAATGACTGCTCCAAATTATGTCTCTGCCGAAATTCCTCTATTTCTCATAGTTTCTGAGATATTTTTGAAAAACTGGAAATCACATTCTTTATTTCACTCAAAATTTAATTAATCAATTGAAAAATGCAATTACCAATTCATTTTTGTTTTTCACATTATCGACACTGAGAGCACAAACATTTACCAGCTCTCCTCTCATCCTGAGGATTAAATTTTTAATGATTAAAAAAAGAAAATATGTTTTCAGAAATGTAAAAATGATAGATTGAATATTTTTTTTCAGTTAAATTCAATTGGGAATGCTAAAGTATCATGAGTAATTTTTAATTTGATTTTTTTTTACTAAAGTTTATCAAAGAACACTGTTACAAAGGACTATGACAATGTCATAGTATCATAACGATGTCCCATTGATGATCACATGTCAAGAAATGCCGGTAATTTTGATAATATACCGCGAAAATTTGTCCTATCATTAATTATTATTACTTTTTTTTCATATAATTTTTTTTTCTCAGTTGTGCATGGCACTGATTTTACCATTTGATCCGATTCTTCATTCATACGATGGTTAGTTGAATTTACAGTTAAATTTACACCACATTCACATGAAATATCCCAAAAATTCCCCCCGAAAACAAAAAAAAATGAATTAAATTAATAATCGGATTCATTTCCATGTTAATAATTATTGGTTTAAAATATCATGGGAAATTGAAAGGTTTTTTTCTTCTTAAAACAATACTACAACATTTTCGATTCGTAAATCGACATTGAAAAAAGTATTGCAAGAATATAGCAAAATGTAAAAACATGAGTGACAACTGATATCATTATAATTTAAATGCGAATTTTTTGATGGAGCCAAGGAATTTTCCTTAAAAAAATGTACAGAACTTTCAGAAATTTCGGTTAGATACAACATCAATCAATTCATTCTAAATAAATGAACAAACGCATACATAAAACACACATTGATGAATTTATATTTATATTATATTCCACAACCTCTGAGTTTGATAATTGCAATGGTCCCAGTGGCACAGTGGTCCATCCTCATGGACGTCTCTCCCGTGATGCAGCATGTCCCGTCTACGGGCAAATTGCCTCGCACATTCGGGACCGTAAAACAGAAGGTATTGGAACATTATCAATATCTGCAGATTTCTCAGTCTGTGCATCTAGAGGTTGCTGTGCTCCAGCAGCAGCTCCTGCTCCTGCTGGAGGAGCAATATCCTCCTCTGCTTCTTCATTCCTTAGGATCTCGAACAACCGAAGCGCCAGCGTCCGCATTTCATGGATCACTTACACTATTTCCAAGTCTCTTCATCATTTTCGATAGCACCGGTTCCTATCAATAAGATTTTTTTAATTTGTAATAAAAAAAAATATATGATTCGTCGACGTGATTCTCTCCGAATCCTCACTAAAATCCTTCCTTTCTCTCTGAATAAAATCCATCCTTCCTGACATTAAACAGAGAATATTTCAGGCGATTGTGCTTAAAAATATTTCCAGTGTCTCATATTAGGAAGGACTTCAACGAGGATCCGGAGAAAAACACATCAACGAATCGAATATTTTTTATTTCACAAATAAAAAAAATGATTATGGATAGAAACCGGCGCTATCGAAGACGATGAAGAGAACTAGAGATTGTGGAGGTGATGCACAAAATGCGAGCGCCAGCGCTTCGATTGTTGGAGATCATAAGGATTGAAGGAGTAGAGGAGAACATTGCTCCTTCAACAGAAGCAGCCATATGCACAGGCTAAAGAACCTGTAGATATTAATGATGTTCCAATAGCTCCTGCTGTATGTCCCGAATGTGGGAGGAGATTCGCCCGTAGATGGACCACTCTTCCATTTCGGCCACTGCGATTATAAGAATCAGAGGTTGTGGAATCTGTAAAGACACTTGGAAACTGTGTGCCCTAATCTAAATCCATGAGTTTACGATTTTTTGTTCCATTTATTCGTTAGTTTATTGATTTATAATGAATTAATTGATGTTTCATTTAATGTGAATTTCTGAAAGTTCTGTACTTTTTTCACAGAAAATTCCTTGGCTCCGTTGAAAATCCGCAGAGTACCTCCCCGGGTAAAATTCACCAATGAATTAGAGTATTGTATAAATAGAGAAAAAAAAACCTTCCAATTTCGCATGATATCTTAAACCAATAATTAAATTAAAATTAAGGAAAAAATAAGTTTAAACGAAAAAGAAAAAAAATTGTTTCTCTATTCAATTAGATTGTTATTTGTTAAATGTTAATGAAATGACGCCGATGAATCATCTAATGATAGGCAGCAAAGTACGCGCGTATTTACAGACTAAATTCAATGATTGTTGTATTCTCCCTTAATCCTTTTTTTTTAATTTTCTTTTTTTTTCGTTATTTTTTTTGAAAAATGATTATTGGCAGTTACCTAGCTGCAGTCTGTGTCCATTTTAAATTCTTATTGTACAAAAAAACTGAAAATTTTATTGAGCGCAACAGTTGCACACTTGCGAGATCAATTGCACTGATTTTCATTTCTTCAATTTCATTCATTGTTTTTACCTTTTTTTTCCTTTTCTTCTTTGTTTTTTTTCCTTTTTTTCTTGTAATCAATCGTTTACTGATGTGCAATAACGAAACGATGGACCTTTTTAAGTTCAATTAATTACGAACGAGTGCTACTTTACCACTTAAAAATTAGAAAGTTCTTCTTCTCTCTTGTTTCCACGCTGAAATTCTCTCTTTTAAGTCAAGTACTGAAAGAAAAGAAAACTGATGTTAGAAAGAATTTCATTTGGCAATTTGTTTTTTGGAAATATCTCGGAATCCAAGCGGGATAGAGAAATTTTCGTAGAGACTCCTTTGTCAGCTCTGATTCCCCTCTACTAATAATGTCTCTACAAAAATTTCTCTATCTCCTTCGAGGTTTAAGTTATTTCAAAAAAACGATACTAAAAGTAAAAGACCTCACAATTTTTTTCTTTTTTAATAAATAAATTATTTAAAAAATTGAAAAAATACACATGTGGTAAGTTAAAAGAACTATTAATGCAATTTTTCCAATATTTTCTGATTCACAATAATTTATTCATTCGAAAAAATTCAAAAAAGTGTCAGATGTCTACTACCTTCATTGTTATAACACAAAAATGATCCCAAAACTCTACTAACCGGGCGTAAGCATGTCTTCACTAAGCGGCTGCCGACTGAACGGATCGGTTGAGCTGTTGAGTAAGTGCCTGATGATAACAGCCTTATCCATAACAATTCCGGACGGTAATCTAACTGGATCCTCCATCAAAGTATCCATCAATGGATCTCTGAATTCTTCTGGTGCATCGCCATAATCCTCGTCTCGTGCACGATTGTCACGTGCAATAACAGCAGCACGTTCAGCAAGTGCCATGAATCTTTCAATCTCAGTCGTAGTTCTGATTGCCGATCTGCCAAGGCGATTGGCTGCATCAGTGAAGAGTTCTTTGCCAAATGATCTCTGTAAATTAGTCATATCACAAATTAGTTTAAATTGTGATATACTTAGAAATTGGAGGATATGAAGAATTTTTCGTAGAAACTCTGTTTGTAGCTATCATCCTCTCCAAAAAAAATCTCAACGAAAATTTCTGTCTCGCTTAGATCCCGGAATGTTTCAGGATAAAGTCCTTCTGAATGATAATAAAATTAACACACATTTGACAAAAAATATTTAAAAAATTTGCACTTATAATTTTTGGAATTTTTCACATGTGCATTTTTTTAATTTTTTAAAAATAATTAATCAATTGTTTTGAAAATTGAAGAATTGTCAGATGTTTGCTATTTTTAGGATTATCTTTCTGCAAGAGTTTTCTCTGCATTATCTCGGAATCAAAGCGAGATAAAGAATTTTTTATTTTTTTCCATTTCCAATATAATTCGATAAAATAAAAAAATGAGCTCAGGATAATTCGCAAAAAAATATTTACCTCATCACTGGCCAATGCAGCAGCAAAATTATCACAGTCAAGATGCAGATAAATATCAACCAATTGTCCCAATAAAATTCTCGGTTCCCATCCATACTTCTGTGGTTTTCTAACTTTCAAATTCTTACACTTTGGTCCACACAATTGTTTCAAATTAAAATTCAACATAGCACTGAGTCGTCCAACCAATTCAGGCCGTAGGAATGGTTCTTTAATATCAACAGTCAAATAATGAAACATGGCAACAGTTTCTTTGGCAAGTGTCAAATAAGATCTTGCCTGTCGTTCATCAGCTGTCAATTGTCTTGATCTAGATTGTTGTTGTTCCTGTGCCAGTGCAGACCATGCTGCAGTATCGGACATGAGTTCCTGTACCTCGTGTATTCTCTTGAGAGACTCCAGACTCTCATCAAGTAAAAATGTCGTATCATTCATTAACATATTGATAAATTTAACAAATTGTTTACCATTATTACTTTCATTGACAATTGATGCACGATGTATAGGTGTATCCCACATGGACTTAAGTATCAAACTGATGTGATAGCGTATTGAGAATTTGTCGTAAAATTCAGAGCTCGAGCCAGTTGTTTCAACGTCAGTATAAAATTTCATCAAATAAGATGCCAAATAAGTCTTTGATATTGGATGTGACATAACTTGATCATGAAGTGTTTCAGTTCTGCCCTGGACACTCGGATTAATCACAAATAATACTTCAATTATCTTAGCAATCAAATAAGGATTTCTGATGCAGTGTGGAGTACAAATGACAACTAACAGCCAAGTTATCAGTGAGTTGTCCATATTGTTGGCGACAATTCCGGGACTGAATTGAAGAGCAAAGAGAAGAAACTCGGCTATGTCTTCAACGTACCATTCGGGAAGTGCGGTGAACCTCTGTGGCATTTCCTGGGGTAGTGGTAGTGCTGGCAGAGCTGCACCTGGTTGGGTACCGGTCAAAAGACCAAGTAGAACTTCGGCAACGGACGTGTAGAAGTGGAGAGACCGCCTGAGAAGAACGGGATCGATGAGTCCAGCATCGGCGCAGGATTTTGATTTGCCTAATCGTTTGAGCTGCTGCTTCCAGCGCTTGATGAGCTCTTTGTTGTGGGCTGCGAAGGGCGTGTCCTTCCACTGCGACTCTGTTGCCTGGAGCTCGTCCAGCATTTTCTGGAGATCACGGAGAGCCCGGAGCTTGCGTTGGTACTTCTGGAGCGCAGGGAGCAGTGCCACGTGGTGACAGTGGAGCGTCAGGAACCAGCACTGTGTCGGGAACTTGGGCTCCGTCCACTTGTGGGACTCACCCAAGTCCTTCAGCCAATCGGCGACTTCTTGAGACGTCAGCTTCAGTCGCGTGTCGTTCTTGATGTCCACGAAGCTCGATGGGTGGAAGGGGTAAAGGGGGTCGACAGTGTCTAGTTTGATCTTTACAGACAGCATCTGCAGGACCGAGAGGAGATTGAGCATGAAACCGTCACCGGCAAGGGCAAATTCCTCTGTTTGAATCTGTGCTCTTTTCTCGTTGTGCTTTATCAGTGCAGCGAGATAAGCCAGTGCTGCCTCACGACACGCCGATGTTGCGAGAATCGAGTGAAGAATCTTGTGGAAGGATGTACGGACATTCTCGAGCTCCTGTTGGAGAGTCACGTTTATTGATTTGTCGTTCGATGGATTACCACTGAAGAATTTCTCCGCGACTTTAGGCTGATCTTCTGCGAAAACTGATATTGATAAGAAAGGCCCGAGGAATGAGGTCCTCGCTAGTTCTCTGCCAACTGCGGTTGTCATGAAGTCAGGAAGGAACTGAACTTGATGAACTATCAATTTGCAGATTGGTCGGATGTTGTTGTTTGGACCACAGCGGATCTCGATCAGCTCTTCTAGTGCTTGAATTGGTCGACGGTGCGTATTGCCGACTAGACTTGCCTGCTGCATGGACAAATAGAGGCCCTGGAGGAGAGGCGTGAAGATCTTGTTGAATGCTGAAATCGCATGCGTTCGGGAAATGAGCTTGTGGAGGAATCCACGTGGCAGCGTTTGAAGGAGAAGTGGAATGAGCAGAGGACTTGTTGATGATGGCGCCTGATTTGGAGGAATCCCTAGGATACCCTGAAGAACTAGACTCGCGTATTGAACACACTGGTTTCTCAAACAGGCGAGAACCTCAGAGACTGGTGGTACTGATGAGCGTTTCGGCTGATTCCGTACTTCAACGGCTACACGAGTGTAGCAGTCCAGGAGGTAGAGGAGACTTCTTGATTGCGAGGATTTCTCGAGTTTCTCGCACTTCTCACCAGGTGGAAGGGGAAGTGTTGCTAGTGAATAAGAGGGCAGAGGATCGGCAGGACTCAGGAGAGGACTTGCTTGACTGTTTGGACTGTCTTCACGATCTGAGGAAATCTCCATTGAGATCTCTTTTGATGGATCTTCACCTCTCGTAAACATCTGCAGGACCTCCATGAGGCCCTGATTGATAATCTCCGTATAATCGAGTCTCTGGTCGTTCGATGTCATTGTTGATGACAATTCTGGGAGGTGTATCCTTGGCTCTTGGGACTCGCGCCACGAAATACAAAGAACACGCTGGATCACCGTGTGCAATTGATCTTGGGTGACTTCTATGCTAGAACTCGTTGTACGTGAACGAGGCGCTGTATTTCTGTCTGACTCCTCTACTTCCATGTTCTCGATGCCAGAATCAACGTCTATGCCAGAATTATTGCACTGCTTTTCACTAGTCTCTTCTGTTTCCATTGGTATGTCGTTCTGGTTTGACTGGCTCTGGAGCTGCGGCATTTGCGGCGATGGATGGATTTGTGTAGGTGATAGATTTGGTAGACCTGATGACTTTGATGGACCTGGTGTGCTTGGTGATGTTGGACAATTAGCACCATTTGTTGATGGAGGTGAATTCGTTTCTAGTCCAGCCAAACGCGCCAGTCGACGTTTCCGCATCTGTGGGAATTATTTTTTGTTCAATATCGAATGGAAATTGTTTGTGAGTTGGAGAGGGGGGGAGCAGGGGGAGAAGCGTGTTGAAGTGGGGGGTGTTATGTATTCTATAAAAGCTCTTTATGCTGATGAATTAGAGTTATTGATTTGGTGGGGGAAAATGGTGAAGGACAATGCGGCAGAGATTTCTCGTTAGTTTTTAGGGAATATTTCAGAAATGAAGGAAAATAAGCAAATTTTTGATGGAAACCTTTTTCTGTAGAGGAGAATGGAGGTTCACAAAAGGGTCTCCCAAAAATTTAGCTATCTCGCTTAAATTCCGAGGTATTGCGAGGAAAAGAGTTCGATCTCTTTGCTTGTCTCCGGTCTACTCATTGAATATTTCGGAAATTAAGGGAGATAGTATTGGGATTACCAATAATACCAAGTTGATGAGAACAACACACATACCGTCACACTAACACACACATTCATTGTATGCATTTGACCACAGGTATTGCCCAAATATCGTCAGCTTTTAATAGAAATATCGTAAGATTTAATAAATCGTACTCGACAAACGTGCCTTGCACGTAGATATTCTGTGTATTCTTCATTCAACCCAATATATCCAACAGCTTATGAAAAAAGAATTGAAGTGAGTGAGGAATGATTATTGGAGGGATTTTTGGCAAAGGCCTCGTTTTTGTTTTCGTTGGTAACAGCAGAACAATGGATTTTTGTATTCGGAGAAAAAGAGAGTGACGCAGGAGGACAGAAGACAGTACATTGTCAAATTGCAAAGTAAAAGAAGGATGAAGATCATAATCCAGAGAGAGACACACAGATATGGTTATATTTTGTTGAAGTATAGTGAACAAAGACCAGTATCTTGAGGACAATTCACAATAAATTTTGAACGGTGTTTCAATGTAAAGTGAAATATTCAGAGAAATTTGATTTGCGAATTCTATAAGGTGAAGAATAAAGAGCAACGAATGAAGGGAAGATTAACTGAGGGGAGGAGCAGCTTTTGAGGGTAAACAGTCCCAATTTCTAAGAAATCGAGAAAACTACTTGTTTGTAATGGAAAAACTCGAGTTAGGGTAACATGACCAATAGATGGACGATTAAGGAAATATTAGACTTTATTAATTGATATGAAATAGACAAATCACGTTAAAAAGCTGCAGAAAATAATGATGTACAGGGAAATATACACTGAATCGACTAAAAATCAATTAAACTTGGATAATGTAAAAATAATTGAAGAAAATCAAGGAAAAACTGGAAAATAACTCAAACTCCCAATAGATGGACAGTTATTTGCAGTGGTATGATCTCAAATTTCAATCAATCGGTACGTAATAAATATTTTATAAATCTATATGAATGTAATTATGAGGAATTGACGTGAAAAGTATAAGAATCATTCATTTATTTATGAAAATCCTCGATAATAGAAATCGTTCAACTTTTGGTCAGTGTCCATCTATTGGTCGTGTGACTCTATATGAAGAAAATGAATTGTATCTTTGTATCAGGTGAAGAAAATGAAGAATTTAATAAACCGAAGATATTTTATATATTCTCATTCAACCCAATATATTCAACAGATATCGAAATTTTTGTAGAAACCTTTCTTGCAGCTTTAATTTTCCTCTACAACAAAGGTTTTCATGAAAATTTCTCTATCTCTCTTTGCTTCTTAGCTATTCCTCAAAAACCAGAAAATAAACAAAATTGTTCCTATACCATTCTAATTTATGAAGAATTTTCATTTCCTAAAACGTAATTGCATTAATAATTGTCTTCTGCATTCAGCCTCGAGTGATTCTGCATGCAAAACTAGTAAACAAAGAGGATAGTGGACTTCTAAATTTAACCAAGATTCACGTGAACTCCAAAGTTTTCTGTATTTCCTACAAACAAAGAGCACTGACCACGTTTTTTTTCCCCCAAAACAAGGAAATACCTAGAATCTCTCTCCATCAAATTATTCACTCGTGACAAAGGAAAACAAAGGCACAAGACATTAATAAAATCCGGAAAAATTCAACTTTTTTCTTTTATTTTTTTGTTATATAATGAAGAAAAAAAAAATCGTGTCAAATCAGTCGTCATTACGATGTAATTAATTCTGCACTTGAAATCTGGATAATGAGGTTATCAATGAAAATCTGAATGGATTAAAAAGCCATTAATATTAATTCAATAATTCAATGTTAATGGAAATAAACACTCACCTCTTCTTGACTCAATTCACTCATTTTTCCAACCTTTTTAATTCTCTTCTCCAAAAAAAAAAAATAATGGAATTATTGAATCTCTCAATCAATTAATTCACGTCTCGATGAATGAGCTCAATTAAACACTTAAAAATTATATTAAAAAAAAAAAAAACTTAATATTATTTATTAAAAATGACTGTAAATTAATACGATATGTCAGAAAATTTGGACAGTCACTCTACATCTGTTTGAGTTTAGGCGTGAAATGAGCGATCTCATATCGAGTCACGGCCAATCACTAATGATAAACTCAAAAAAAAAGTACATTTATGAAAATTGAAAATAAAAGAAAAAAAAGAGGCAATCTCTGATTAAAAATGCTAAACTGTCACTTTCAAGTAGGGACAATGAGGTTTAATCGATAATTCACTTTTTACAGATTTTAATAAGAGTTTAATGACAAAAATTGAATTGAAAATTCCGAGTTTACGTGGATTTTTTTTTCAGCTCTTCTTGAAGAGACTGTGTGTGTGCGAGTGATTGGGAAGAGAGCACACTAGTCACTGACCTCTGGCGGCAAGAGATGGCCCTTTTAAAGGGCACTGACAACGCTGGTGGTGGATAAAGCTTTGTGGATTTTCAAATGTTTTCATTGTATTTTCGGGCTGAGACCGCGGTTGTGCCTAGAGATGGGCGGCCGTCACATGACGCGTCACAAAACGGTCATATGACGGTCATGTCATGTCACGTCACGGAGTAGTTGTGACCGTGACAGAATTTGGTCACAAAATTTCACTGAATGACGGTCATAAAAGGAAAATAAATTATGACCGTCATTTTCCAACTATATTGATGATTTTTTTTTCCTTTTCGAAATTATCAAATTTTGAGAAAATAGAATTCCGCACTCTGGTGAATTTTGAAAGAAAGTTTCCTATAATAGAGTTTCATTGTTTCTGCGCTATCACAACGTAGCGCAGAAACAAATGACCGTCACAAATTGAAGAAATCTGATGACGGTCATTTTACATCTATATAGATGTTTTACCATCAATCATTTTTCATTCCTTGACAAAAGTAAATAAATTCAGAAATGAAAGACTCAATTGAAACCTGTTTGAATTAGAGGATAAAAAATTCATATTGCAATCAAATATATTGAATAGTTACTGATTTTCAAAATTGACTGAAAAAAATTACCGTCACAAATTGAAGAAATTTAATGACGATCATTTTACATCTATATAGATGTATTTTACCATCTCATTCATTTTCCATTCCTTAACAAGCATAAATTTAATTGTGACCGTCATTTTCCATTTAAAATTTTGTGACGTCATGTGACCGTCACCAGACGGTCATTTTTGGTCATATGACGTCGGTGAAAAAATGACCGTCATTGCCCATCTCTAGTTGTGCCACTCTATGTATTTGAGCAAGTAATACAACGAAACTAAAATCCCTAGAAACTGCAACAGTTCAAATGACGGAAGTAAATATTCAATTACTCATCAGTTGAGCAAGAAAACTTTTTTAATATGTATAGATACCCAGGAAAAAATGTTCAGATCTGATCAGATCAAATTAGATCTGATCAGATCTAATTAGATCTGAGTTCCTTAGATCTGATCAGATCTGAAAATTGGCACGCTCTGACCAGATCTAATTTGATCCAATTAGATCTGAGTTCCTTAGATCTGATCAGATCCAATTAGATCTGAGTTCCTTAGATCTGATCAGATCCAATTGGATCTGCACAAAATCCAAAATTAAAAATTTCAAATTTTTAGAGAATATGAAAAATAAATCAAAATCTGAATTATTTGCTAAACAAATGAATGAAAATTAAAATTTTTAAAGAAAAAAAAATCGAAAAAAAAAATGGACCTCGGCGGGATCGAACCCGGGACCATAGGATTACCAGTCTCCTACTCTAGCCACTCAGCTATCACACGATTTCTTGATACCAAGTAGAATTCGAATCGTGATAAATGAAGAAGATTAGAAAAATTTGAGGAAATAACTTCGGCGAAAAGTTGAGACTGTCTAAATGGAATGCAGAATCATGCATGAAAATAAATATGACATTCTATGATAATGAAGTGAGCACAGATTTGACATATTGCCAATTTTTTTTAACAGACAAATTTTTATTTGAAAAAAATTTTAAAAGAAACCATATTTATAGTTCTATGACTGCCCTTTTTAATAATATGAAAATCCAATTCTGCCTGATCATGTTTGTCTATTCACCTAATTTTGATTTCCATATCTGATCAGATCTAGTTAGATCTGATCAGATCTAATTAGATCTGATCAGATCCAGCCAGATCTGATCAGATCTGATAACCCAATATACATATTAGGTCATCAGATCTGATCAGATCTAGTTGGATCTGATCAGATCTAGTTGGATCTAATCAGATCTAGTTAGATCTGACCAGATCTAGTTGGATCTAATCAGATCTAGTTAGATCTGAACAGATCTAATCAGACTTAGATCTGATTGTATCTAACCAGATCTAATCAGATCTAATTAGATCTAATCAGATCCAATTAGATCTGATCAGATCTATTCATGTTAAAAATTTTCATTTTGTCAGATCTGATTGGATCTAATTAGATCTAATTAGATCTGATCAGATCTAATTTGATCTGATCAGATCTGAACATTTTTTCCTGGGTAGTCAAAAATTTATGGCACACTGTTTTGCTATTTAATATAGTCATAAAAATTGAACATCAGAAAAATTATCTTTATGGAAATACATTTCTATTATTTCTAGAGATAATTGTAATTCATTGAATTATCATGAAGCTGGAGTATGAGTGACAGGTGGAATTTAAATTATCTCTAGATATAAAATAAATTCTCCATTCAATTTATCTTATGGCATTAAAATGAATCCCAAATTTACATTATGCCCATGATTTTTATTCCCGAATTCGCATTATCTACATAATTTTAATTCCTGAATTGAAATTATCTACATAATTTCTATTGCCAAATCAAAATTATCTACATAATTTCAATTCTTGATTTTTGTTTTTTCTCCAACCATCAGTATTCAAATTATTCAGTTGGTAATCGGAGACCTCATTAGGGTGCATATTTTTATTCTAAAGAAACAAAATCATTCAAAATATCCATTATACAATATTTAGCGGATTTTTCTATGAAACAGAGTATATAATAATTAATACATTTTTACTTACAATTTATAAGATTACATTAGTCATTGTTAATAAAATTCCCTGACCGTCCGATCTACGGTTCGTAATTTTTGGAATATTGAATAATTTAGTAATTGAATGAGCTGGTAATGTTCGCCAAATTCAATTTTTCTAATAATGACAACAATAATGATCGTTTCGTCACTATTTTACCTTTGTACATTATGAAATATTTGAAATTCATCAATAAGGCGCCAATTCTTTCTGAGTTGAAAATCAACTTGTGGATTTGTGACTTGTGCACAACTTGCAAATGAACTAGTGTGTTATAGTTGTACTGGCCAAAAGGGGAACCTCAGCTCCTATGCTACAGCGTGTAAATTTCAGCTTCAGAGGTTCCCTTTTTGGCTAGTCCTACTATACGTACCGAGCGGGTTATCCAGGGAATCCAGATGGCTGGTTCGTTGCCCATGGAGTGCTAAACCACTCTGCTTCACAAATGCGGGAATATTTGGAAGGTTGTATTAAAATAAATATGTGGAACATAGCTTTTTAGGTGCACTATTATTGATTATATATTCTTTGAATAATTGTCGAATGACACAACAGTTTTGTACACTCTTAAAAATTAACTTCTTCAATTTTAGTCCACGACGTGAGATCAAGATTATCTTGATCTTCTTAGTCTTATTGTCGGGAAGAGTCTGCCTTTTCAAACTTAAGGGGTAACGGATCCCTTTGTATATATTGAATTTTTGAACTAATTTTTTGACGATATTTATTCATATTTTTATGATAGAAGAGTGGCAACGACTGGGGAAGGACATTAGAAAGTCAATGCTTCTGATATTTAATGCCGAAAAACATAATTATTCCTAAACATTGGGTTTGAAAATTTGAAATTGATTGGGTCTTCCGTTACCCCTTAAAACGAATTTACGAAAACTGAGTTGAAAGTGTCGCGCGCATCTATTGCCAAGGGTAGGGGACTGACCCAGCCAATTGTAGAGATTATCTGAGTCGAAGGGGTTGACTTTCCACCCCCACAAGGTCCAGCATTCCTCCGGCCCCAACTCTCGGGCCCACGTGTTTCCAAACAAAGAGACCTCACATGTGCAAAGAGAGAGATAGAGGAGACACTTGAAAAACCCTTGGAGGAACTTGATGAAGGACTTTCACGACTTTTATGACTCTAGACGTACGGCCTCATGCAGCCTTTTTGACGCTAGCAGCAGCGTCAAATCGGGTCTCGTGACACTATTTTGAATTTCCCGCCATTTATGAGAAATTTAGCGACAAGTAGTAAAAAGATCAACAATCTGAGCTTCATCGCTGGAGAAGGAACGTCAATATTGTCGGCATAAATTATTAAAAATAACCAGTTCAAATGAGATGAATACTGAAAATTTTTTTATTAAATGATAAAAGTATAGATTCAAACAGTAATTGCTATTTTTTATCAGCCTATTAACGCTTAACTTCTGTGAAAAGCTATGTTGATGTTGCTGTTTGACGCGGAGACTTATCGTTAAACTTTTTTAAGCAGCGGAAAATTCAAAATCATGTCACGTGACTCAATTTGACACTGACACTAGCGTCAAAAACGCCTGCATGAGGCCGTACCTTAGGACAGGTTTTGGATTACTCTCGAAAATGCATCGAAAAATTGAAAGGAAAATACAAATACATAATGAGCTCTATTTTCGGATGGTCCTATTACATTGGAATGTTGGGATTTGAATTTTATGGCTCTTTTCTGTTTACTCAAAATCCATGACTTTCTCTCCGAGTGTTGTGCACGTGTCTCTTCTTCTTTTTATTCCTTAGAATTAAGGAGGAACTGCAGCAAGTGACCCAAAACAAAGGAAATATGTCAAAGTCTTGACAATTTCTAAATAAGTTCATTGGGTGATTAAAAATATGTCCTAATTTTTTGGAATTGAGTGACCGTAGAATAAGGGAGAAAATAAATATCAAAGTTGAACTTTTTACATAGCGTTATATAGGCGGTCGGTCAATTTCATGAAAATTCTACATACCCGATCAGTCGGTAATAACGTAATTGTGCTACAATTACCCATCACCCATATAACCTCATGTAAAAAGTTCAACTTTGATATTTATTTTCTCCCTTATTCTACGGTCATTCGATTCCAAAAAATTAGTAAATATTTTTAATCACCCAGTGAACTTATTTAGAAATTTTCAGGACTCTGACACATTTCCTTTGTTTTGGGTCACTTGCTGCAGTTCCTCCTTAACAGATTTATTATTCGGTTTTATTTAATTTTCATTTTCAATTCTCGCGGTATGTTTCTAGTAAAAATGGAGGTATCTAGTGGCACTAAATGATAACTAGCGGGCTACGCGACAAGTGGACGAGTGCTGCGCCATTTTTTCACAAGTGGACGGTGAGCCAACCACGCTTCCGTAGTCACTAGCCAGCGCGCTTGAACCACACTCACTTCAGAGAAGAAGACTATCTCATCCGTAGTACTCAATAAAAATTTCTTCGAAAAAAGAAAAACGAAGAGTTGTGTGTGTGTGTCTGAGAGAAAGAGGTGAATAAGTGAGTGCGAATGAAAAGAAAAAAACGCCTGCAACGGGCGTAGTGGAAGGATTGGCACACACACACACACACATTACTATTATTATTATCATTATTATTATTATTATTATCATTCTAATGGTAATAATTCAGTGAACAACTGGTCTAACAGACAAATCCATTATTTTTTTTTTTTTCTGGGGGAAATAATGTTTTTACGGATAATTGTGACACGTTGGTTGGCCAAACTCGAGTGTTTCTGTGATGATAAAAAAAGGAAAAATTGAAAATAATAAAAAAACGTTAACATACACGTGAATTGAGAAAAAATAATAAGAGCTTGATTTTTGAGTATTTGTGGAAATTTGTTTTTTTTTTTCTGTCATTGAAGAAAAAAAAAGATTTTTTTGGGGGAAAAAAATGTGGCACAAAGCTGCTTTTACCCACTTGCAGACGAGCTGAGATATATCACCCAATGGACGCGGCCATGTTTTCTGGTAGCAGAAATTTTCCTCATTAGTATTTATTTTTCCTTTATTTTTATTTTTTCTTTATTTTTCTAGATTTTTTTTTTCTTCATTCAAATTTTTTTTTTTTCAAGAAGGGGGGTGATAACAAAAAAAAAATAGGGGTTTTTTTCTCATTCTCTGTGTCCAGTGGCTTAGTTGTCAGTGAAGTGTAAACATAATGCCGGTATGCAACGTGAAGACGAAATGTCTGCCAGCCACATTTGCCTGGAGCCTTTTGCTAATAACTACAACACTTTATTTCTATTATCCGTAAGTTTTGATTGATGGCTTTTATTTAATTAATTGGAGGAAAATTCAATGGGAAATTGGGGGAAAATGGACCTGTGATGCACCAGAGTTGTTTGGTGATTTTTTTTAGAGAGAAGGGGTATTCAGAAAAATTTGAAAAAATTCACCAACAATGTGAACATGTTGAAGCATGTTCTCAAATTTTTTCAGATTTTTTTGACAACTCCTTGGCTACGAAAAAAAAATCCTAGATACTCTTGTTTTAAGAGGTCCATTTTGCATCGATTGTCAACTTTAATTTTTTGGATGAGGCTAGAACTACAGAAGAAGTGCCTTTTTCGTGTCTTTAATGTGCTCTTTGAGTATATGTTGAATTATTTACACTTTATGTACACTTTAATGACACTTAAAGGCATTAAACATCATATACAGAATTTAATGCATTTATTAAAGGCACTTCTGTACCTCGAGTCGTGTCATTTTTTAATTTAGGAAAAATGAAAGGACAATGAGCCTTTGATGCAACAGAGTGATTTGGTGATTTTTTTGAGAGTGAAGGAGTCTTCAAAAAAATTTTAAAAAATTCAGTAACAATGTAAACATGTTGAAGCATTTTCTCAAATTTTTTCAGATTTTTTGAACGACTCCTTGACTTCTGAAAATAAAAAATCCTAGATAAATTCTCAGATTTTTGCATTAAATGTCCATTTTGCCTGGGTTGTGTCTACTTTAATTGTTTTGGGAAAAGAAAGGTTGGATAATGAGAATTATTTTTTGCAGGTGCAAGTACTACATGTTCCAGTATCCATGGGTTCCAGCACTTCAGGGAGTAATTACTTTCCTTGTACTAACAAATTTTGGTCTCGCTACATTCATGGATCCTGGGGTTATTCCAAAAGGTAATGTTAATTATTCTGGGGAATGGGTATTTTTTTATTTTTATGTCTGTTGAGAGCGGAAATTTCCGGCTCCAAGTGCTCCAAGATGATCTATTTTTGTCTACAGCTTCTTGAGATAACAGGGAAGAATAAAGGGAATGAGTGATGAAACTGTAAAATGAGATATGGATATTATGTTAAGAGTAAATGGTTGATATCTTTGCGGCGAGTGAGTTTAGAAGAAATTATCAGGAGATCTTTTTTGTGGGGAATTTAATTGTCTACAAAAAAGGTATCTTGGGATTTTTCACTAACTCCACTCGTTTCGGAGTGCCTTTTGAAAATCGATTCAAATTTTTTTTTTGAAACCTAAGATAGCAGACAGCTGACAATTTTTCGGATTATTTTTAACAAATAAATTGTTATAATAGAAATATTCAATAAATTTGCATTTGTAGTTCTTCAAATTTACTACATATGCATATTTTCCAGTTTTTTTAAAATAATTTATTAGTTAAACTTAAAAAAAATGTGAAAATTCTCAGATTTCCGCTATTTTTAGTGTCAAAATTTGTTGTTTTTAGAGAAAATTAATTAGTTTAATTTCTAAATTAATTTTAGCACCCCCAGATGAAGACAGAGAGGACGAATTTCGTGCTCCACTATTCAAGAATGTTGAAATCAATGGTATAACTGTTCGTATGAAGTGGTGTGTCACGTGTAAATTCTACAGGCCACCAAGATGTTCACACTGCAGTGCTTGTGATCACTGTATTGAGGTAAAGAAAAAGAGGAAAAAAAAAACAAGAGAATTCAAAGTATCTCTACAATCTTTATATTCTTCACTCTCTCTTCATTTTTTATTCATGAATTTTTTTTTCTTTTTTTTTTTCTATCATTCACAGACTTTTGATCATCATTGCCCATGGGTAAACAACTGCGTTGGCAGAAGAAACTACAGATATTTCTTCTACTTTCTTTTATCACTGAGCTGCCACATGCTCAGTATATTTGGTCTATGTCTATATTTTGTTTTACAACATAAACAAAAGTTGGGAGAAGTTGATACTACAGTGGCGTATCCTTTTTGATTAATTGATTATGTTTTTTTTTCTTTCATTGACGTAAAGTGAATTAATTAATCAATTCGATTCACTTCACATTATGGAGACAGTTTTTATTGACGATACTGAGAGTAACAGACATCTGACAATTTTCCTCCTTTTTTTCTTGTTCATGAATAAATCATCTTTGAAAAATAGCAAAAAATGCACTTGTAGAAAATTCATAGAACTGTGAGTGCAAATTTTTTAAAATATTTTTTCTATAATAATTTATTTGCTTAAAAAAATCCTAAACATTGTCAGATGTGTACTAATTTCATTATTATTTTCATTGAATATCTTGAAAATTAGGGAAAATAGGAAAATTGATGACTTTTTTTTCTGAACAAATTATGAAAAAAAATATGCACATGTGAAAAATCCAGAAAATTGTCAATTCAAATTTTTTTTTTCAAATTTTTTTTTGTTGCGATATTTCTTTTTTTTTTAATTCAAAAAATTGGGCCATATGCTAATTTAATTATTATGGACCTTTAAGTTTTAACCTTTTTTGTAGCTCTCAATTTCTTCTACCAAAGAAGTTTCAACAATTTTTCTTCCATCTCTCTTATTTTCCAAGATATTCCATGAAAAATACTGTCCCAGTAAGAGTAATTGCAAAGAATTTCTAAAAGAAGCTATGATGAATCCTTAATAAAAAATTAATTACAACAGAATGGTGCTAATGGGTGTCGTAACACTTCTATTCTTTCCAATTTGTGGATTAACTGGTTTTCATGTGGTGCTTATATTCAGAGGTAGAACAACGAACGAACAAGTAACTGGAAAATTCAATGGCGGTTACAATCCATTCTCACGTGGCTGTGTACGTAATTGCTGTTACACACACTTCGGACCACGATATCCTAGGTGAATATTATGAAGAGGGAAAATTATTTTTAATTATGGAATAATTGATGTTATAGTAAAGAACTAATAAATGTGAATGATTTGAAGATTTTTACATTTTTATTGAATTTGATGAAATGTAATAGAGTATTCTGGAACATTTTCGCTTCAACTCAAAGCTTAAATAATTTTTGAAAATAATTTAAACTAGGTTTTTAACTAGTTTTTAACATTTTTCAAAATGTGAACTCGATTTTTCATGGAATTTCTAGAAAATTCATCAACAATATCCACATAATGGAGCATTTTCTCAATTTTTTAAAGATTTTCTTATGGAATCCTTTACTCCGAAAAAAATCCTGAAATAATTGAGATTTATGGTAAAAAAAAGTAGTAAATGTAAAGATTTAGAGACTTTCGTAGTCGATCAATTTTTTTGATAAAATGTAATACAGTATTCTGGAACATTTTTTCGTCAACTCGAAGTTTTCCACAGATTAAATCAGTTTTTTCCAATCCATTAATGTCTTTTTCCTCGTTTTTAAATAATTAAAAATGTTGACTTGATGTTCAATAATTTATTTTTCGTATTTTACAGTTTAATCAAGCCAGAAAAATATTTAGGAAAACGTCGTGGAGCATGTGCATCAGAGATTTCACCAACTGACAGCGAGAACCAGGTAAAAACCTACATGGATAGCAGCAATGGTGTTAGAAATGCCAGTTCAAATGCTTACAATAAGGTAAGAACGCTAGCAAAAGCTCGATATACATGAACAAAAAATTAAAAAATAATATATTTTTTTATTTATTGATTTTTTTTTTTCAAATTCTCTTCACAAAACTTATTTTATCTCTTTTTTATTTTCACAAAAAAAACTAACAAAAATGCCAAAACGTGGACGACAACAAGAAAATGTGTAAAAACAATTGCAGAGAGATGCACAGACGTAGATTAGGCTGCTTTGTGTGCTTAGTGGGCCATGTTTGATAGAAAAGTAGTTTAATTATTGTTTTGATACTCAATATTCTTAGAATCCAAGTGAGAAGATGAAAACATAGTCAAATAGTAAATGAATTATAAAAATATCTCTCAAATTACGAGATTTACAAAAAAATGTCAGGAAAGCTTTTTTGTAGCTCTCGAAATTTCCTACAAAAAAGGTTTCTTCCATCTTTTCGGTAAATTCATTCGCTTCAGCGAAATCTCATCTTCTCACTTCGATAAATTAATTTGAAGTAAAAAAATCATGAAAAAAACACAATTTGGCTTTGTATGCAGATCACAACGACATCCAGTGACGATAGTTCCTCCTCGTGAGTCACGATTGACGCATTTTAGATGATTCCATCAAGTGAATTGAATAGAAAAAAGATACTCATTGTGTGTTCCCTGCATAGAAATCACTGATGAAAAAGAAAAAAAAAAGTAACCATTGAATTCCCTTCATTCTTCACATTTTTTTTTCTTTCCAATGAAAAAAAAAAACTCTCTCATCTTCGTAATAAAGTCGTTGCAATCAAAAGAAAGATGGCTAATGACACATTTTCTTTTCTTTTTTCTCGACAGTTGTCACCCAGGAGAGATGGCTCGGACACTGACATGGAGCCAACGGCCTCACAATCAGCTGATTGTGAGCCAACTCCACCATTACAGAGACACGGATCAAAGAGTAATTTCTTTCTTCCACCAGTTGAAACTAGTGATTCACCAAGGCATCCATTACCACAGAATCATCATCCCATTCATTATCCTAGGGGTAGTCCACATCCTAGGCCACGGTAATTTTATTCTTGATGATTTTTTATAAAAAAAAGAAAATGATCTTTCATTTCATTATTATGAAGATAAAGATATCTCGTAAATGATGAGATTTGGGAGAATTTGTCATGGAACCTTTTTTGAGGAGCATAAATTTCTCCACAAAAAAGGTCTCCCGCTAATTTCTTCTAAATCCACTCGTTTTGGAGATTTCTTCAATAGAAGATTCAGAAAAAATAATCGATTCATCTTATTTATTTTATTTCATAGGAAAAATAGAGGCAAAATGGACCTGTTCGTCAGAATGATTTGAGACTTTTTTTTTTCAAGGGCTTTACTGAAAAATTTGAAAAAATTAAACAACAATGTTCACATATTGGAGCATTTTTGGAATTTTCTTCAGATTTTTTCATGAAGTCCTTCGTTCCGAAAAAAAAATCCTAAATGGTGTTGAACCAGAAGTCCATACTGCTCCATACTTCTCTATATATATATTTTTTTTTCTGATGAAGAAAAAATATCTCAAACATTTTCGAATGTTCAAAATAATTTATTGAATATTTATGAAAAAAAATAGAAGAACAATCCTATTTTTAAAAATTTGAGCTATTATTTTTTCATTTCTTCGATAAATAAAAAATAATAAAAATTAATTCTAAAAATATAAGAAAGGTCAAATATCTATATTCAGGGGTATGAACGGATCAAGAAGCCATACACCTGACGTCCTTTCACCGGAGGGCGCAGGATCATCCACATGTGGTCTTCAACGGGGTCAGGGACAAGTTGGTGGTGGTGCTAGTCCAACGATGCAGCAACGGATAAAAGCTATTGGTGTACCAACACCACTTGCCATTTCCAGTACGATTCGCAGGTAGAAAATTATTATTATCTTATCATCTTCCTACTTGATTTTATTTTTTATTTTTCTTTATAAAAATTTCATGTCACTCTTTATTCAACGTCGTGAAGGAAAAGGTCGAGGAGCAATTATCGACATGCACATCATTTTTTTTTATCTTTTTTTATCTTTATTTAAATTATTATTATTCTTATAGAATAGCATCCTTTTGTTTTATTATCAGTGGCATGAGTGGTTAATATATCTGAGGATGATTGAGCTGTAAATTTTTGGATAATTTTCGGAGTCGAATGGAATTTATGAGCCAAACAGTGCAAAAATAAGAAAATTGGATAATGATTCGTTTTTTTTAAATTTTTTAAGAATGTCTCGGAATTTGAAAGGAATAATTTTGTTTCTTTGTTAATTCCTTTTTATTGTTTGGAAGAAAAAAAGAGCGAAAAAAGAGTTCATTATCAAAATTGTTCTATTTCCTTCAAATACCGAAAAATTCTAGAAATAATTTTATTATTCCCTAAAATATTGAAAATAAAAAGGTTTTCATTAAAAATCTCGTTACTTCAAATTTCACAGAAAATTGAGTAAAATTCCTCTAATATTCACCGGAAATTAAAAATCACTCCTCAATCAATTCCCCCCCCCCCCCCTTTATTGCTAAAATGTCGAGAATGATTTGAAAAAAAAAATCCATTCAACCGAAAATTATCACATAATTTAATCCAGCTAAATAAAGCACTGAAAATCCAATATATCCATTCCATCATTATCATCATCATCATCATCGTCATTATCGTTACCATTATCATTATTTCACCTAATAATAGACATAATGTATAATCAGAGAGTGTGAAAAAAACGTCATAGTGATATCACTAGTTGTGTGCACGTGAAGATAAATATATAATTTTTTTCCTTTTTTTTTTATGAGAGAAAAAAAAATTTACAAAAAAAAAAAAATCCGAGATATATATGGTATATATCGATAAGTTTGTGTCCCACTGCAGGGGGTGGTAACTGACAAGGAGCTGCTCTCTGCCAACATGTTGCGACCAACTGCAGGTAAAACACGAACTTCATCCTACGAAAAAAAGGACAGTAAAACGTAGTCAATTTGTTTATTAATTCAAAAAAATTCTGCTTTGTTGCATTGAGATGAGAAAAAAAAATGTTAACAATGAGGAGAAAAAAAAAGAGTTAATTAAAAAGAATTTTTTGAAACATAATTTTATTCTAGGTTTTTTGCTAAAATTTTTTTTTGTATTTTATTTATACAAATCATTAGATGGCTAATGTTATTTTTTTCTTTTTCTTTTAATGTCAATTAATTATTGAGATAAACTGTTTTTTTCATAGGAATGAACAAGTTATTTGAGAAATACGCGCTGCCTCTGTTCCTGCATATGTTCTCGCAAGTTTTTTTTAGCCGTATTATGAACATTGTATGGCTATAAATTTTGAAATGCTCAATTTTATCGCATTTTATTATGAATTTATCGTTAATTATTATATATTTATTATTTTTTTTTCTATATTTTGCCTGGTGTTATTATAGTAGGTGAAATGTGAAATTTTTTTTAAAGTAGAGAATTTGGAGTAATTTATTTGAAATTAATCGTAATTTGGAAGAAGAAAACATTATTCCCGCCTCTTTTTGAATGATTTTTTGAATATTTTGTTTAGAGCTCCAAAATTGAAATTTAATTTTCATCGTTTTATTCAATTCTTGACGTTTATTTCTACAGGAACTTTAAAAAAAAAAAAAAAAAAAAAGAAGAATTAGAAAATTCCTCCGACAAATTCACAGAAAATAATTTATGGAAATTATTGAAAATTGTGATAAACAGTGGAGAATTGGTGTGTTAATAACAAAAAAAAATGAAAAACTTCAAATTCTCTTCAAATAATTGATTTATTTTAAAAATTAAGAAATTTTGATTTTCGGAGATTATGAAAATCCCTGGATTTTCGAAATTCTAAGGATTTCACTAGATAACCCGGGAAATTTGACCTAAAAAATGCTATAATAAACTCAATTTTGGATCAATATCTCCCGCGATACTCAGGGTGGCGATTGACCTGGAGAACCTGGAAAAGTCAGGGAATTTAAAATTTCTGGAATAGTCTGAGAATTTCAGTGTCAATCAGGGAAATTTGTACTTTAATCTTAATATTTCTGGATATACAACTTTAGTAATTGATTCAATTGTTAAAGGTGGCTTTTTAGATCTCTGCGGATACCTAATAAACCACCTTTAACAATAAAAAGTAATTTATTTTTTATTATTCCCATATTTTTAAAAGTTACAGATAGTTAATCGAAAAAAATTGAACTTTTCGATTTGTCGGAAATCTGCAACAAAACTTTAAAAGAATCACAATCCTGAAAATTGAACCTAGTTTCGGGTATTATTGTTAAATCCTAATTTTAAAAATTGTTTTCAGGAATAACTATGAATTTCAACGTATATTCAAATAATTCTTTTTTCTTTGTAAATTCTGGAACTTTATTTTTAGTCAGGGAATTTTGAAATTAGTTTTCAGTCGCCACCCTGAATACTTCAAAAACCGCTTATCTTCAAAATTTCCTCCAATTACTCTAAAATAGCTTTTATTATATCGTTTTCCGCCTCAAATTTCCCTGGCAATCCACGAGAATCCTCAGAACTTCAAAAATCCCTCATTTTCACATCCCCAAAACTCGAAAAAAAAACAAAAAACCTCAAAAAAAGCCCCAAAAAAATTTAAAACTCGCTAAATGTATTTCGTAAATTGTGTTTAAAAAATATATCCACTCCCCTGAATGACCAAAAAAAACCTAAAAAAAAAATTTCTCTGCTTTCAGATCAAATCCAGGTACACCGACGCAGGTACGTCGGCCTGATTACATTGGTGTCAATGAAACACCAACTTACTACGATGTACAGCATCACAATAACATAACAGTTGGTACAAATGGTGGTGGTGGTGTAGGTGTAAGTGGTTACAGTCCACAACGTCGTTTTTTATCAGAAAGTGAATTAATAAGAAGCAATGATCATCCATATTCACGTACAAACAATACAGTTGACAATATACGTGAATTAGCTGGTTCACCACAGCGTGGTGTTTACATGTGGAAAGATCATTCACCAAGTGCATATCCAGTTGGTACTGGTATACAAATTAATCATCCAACATTTCAAACAATTCAACGACCACCACCGTATGATTATTACTGTTCAAATCCAACTAGTCCAACGCAACAGCCGTACAATTCAGTTGGACAACATCAGCAACAACAACAACAGCAACAGCAACAACGTGCACCATATCATCCAGCAACACGTGGTGGTGTTGCTGTATTTCCACCTCATCAATCACCTCAAGTCAAGAGAAAAACCATGGCAACACCAACAACACCAACATCAAATGACAATAGACGTAGGCCAATGTCATTTGTTAGAGCACTTGAAATGACAGATTCCATGGAAATGGTAACAGTACCTGGTGACAATAGAACAGGACAACAAAGGCCAACTACACCAACACCAGACAGAGCTAGTGTTTATGATATGAATTATGAAATTTCGGTATAGCGGAACTGGGGCAGATGGATTCACGGAGGACTGGGAGAGGGAGAAGTTGCTGTGTGATGATTTTTTTGTTCTTTTTTGGAGGATATCTTGGGGGATGGAGGGGTGGTAGGAAAATTGTTGGATGGGGTTTTTTTTTTTATTTTGAAAAAGGGGTGGAGAAGGGGAAAGGACGAAAACGATTTAGTTGGGAGATTTCTCTGACGCCTTTGCTGACTTTCTGAGGCATTTTTCATGAAAAAATTGGAATATTTTAGTTTATCAATGTTCTGGAAACGGAAAAATAGTTGTGTTGACGTTGAGCTGAGGATCAGAATTATTTGGGAGGGAAATAATTTTTTTCTTGATTTTTTGTGAATTTTTTAGAGTAATTTAAAAAAATTGAAAATTAAAAAAAAAGTGAATTGTGACGATTTTTTTTTTGATTTTTCTTTTTCATATTCTTTCACTGAAAATCAAAAGGCTTAGGATTAAAATTGAAAATTAGATTGTTGAACACACACATACAAACAGTTCTTCATCTCCCAGAATATTCTGTGTATAAAGGAGAAAAATGTCTGGAGGGAGGTTTCCATATAGAAGGATAAAAAAAGTGACGAACTCAAAGTGATTGTTCAAAGTGTCTTGATATATTATTTTTTTTTTCTCATTTAGATGGAAAAAAAAACTTTCAAAGATTCCTTAAATTCATTGAAGATGTGAAATTTTTTTTAATGAATTTATCAGACACAATTCCAGTCCTCAATATCTTCCTCTCGAGAAAATCATGAATTTACGAATTTAAAAAAAAGAAATATGGGACCTCTTTTTAATTGCCCAGTAGACGATACGTGACAATTGACAATGACACATTGTCATGTCTGTAGTTAGCAATATTTTTAATTTAGTTATCGTTATTAAAAAAAAATAAAAGGAAAAAAAATATATATGAAATAATGAAAGAAAAAAGATGAAAAAAAAAATGATTAAAAAAAATAAATAAACTCTTGCTACTGTGGCAGCCGAACAATTAAAAAATTTCCTCGTAAATTTTACGATGAAAAAATAAGTTGAAAAAATGTCCAAATACGTTAATCGTAGAAGATGAAGGGAGAAAAAAAATGGAGGTGAAAAGAAAAATTAAAAAAATTAAAAATAACGTAATCTACTAGCATCACCCGTTTTTTAGTACACGTTAAGGTCAGTTTAGATTTTTATATAGTATCACGTGACTTGATTGTTCACGCTGCTTACATCGACATATTTTTTTTTTTTGTTTCTTTTTTTGTTTCTGTGAAGGTGTGGAGAAGAAAGAAAACAATGAGCAGTTGAGTTTGAAAATTTGTTGTGAATTATACCTCAATAGTGGAGAAGGTGGGGTAAAATGGATACTCCAATTAAACGGCTCAAGATTGAAATTTTCTAATGATTCCATTGAAAAGCTGAGGAAATTTTAGGTGAAAGACATGTGTCAAAAAAATTTTTTTCTCAATTTTTTGAAAAATTTACTTTTTTGGTCAAGTTTTAAAGAGTTTTTCCTCTTGAAAATCGTAAAAATTCACGTTTTCGACGATATCTCCGGTTCTGTTGGTCGTAGCTACCTGAGGTTGATCTCAAATGAAAGGGGAGCTCATTTCTCATTGATTTATAACGTTCATATTTTTTTGAAATCAATTTCCCTAAAAATAACAAAAAAAAAAAAAAATTTCCCTAAAATTCATAAGTCATTCTCTAGAAATCAGTTTTTGCCCCATGAGTACTTGTAGAATTGATATTAGATTTAAAAACCCCATTAATCAATGGGGAATGAGCTCACCTTTCATTTAAGATCAACTCCAGGTCGCTATGACCAATAGAACCAGAGATATTCTCGAAAACCTGAATTCTTTCAAAAACAGAAGAGTTTCACCTTCAAATCTCGCGCAAAAAATGAAATTTTTGAGAAATTCCAAATATAACTTCTGACATATGATTTTTATGGAAAATTTCCTCATCTTTCCAATGAAATCAGCAAAAAAAAACTTTTTTCCAATATTACCATTCATTTCGAGTAATTTTCAAAGTATGAAATGCAAAAATCAACCCGTGTCCGTTTTACCCCTCGTGTTCATTTTATCCCACTTTCTCCAATATTACTTAACAAGTGCGGTAAAGTACTTTTCTGACGAGTATGAGGTTGCAAAACGAGACAAAGGCGAGTTTCATTTATCACGTGTCTGAAAATCTTTACTGCACATGTAAACCACAGTTTTTTCATGTACAACGTGTAGAAAGTGGCTACTTTTCGCACGGCGTGCTGAAAAGATATCTTTGAAAGGAGTGGATTGAGAGATAAATGCGAAGAGATCTTTTTTGTAGAAAATTTTGTGAGCTAAAAAAAAGGTTTCTTGTGATTTTTCTCTAAATCCACTTGCATCAAAGATATTCGCAGAAGAAATCGACTCATCCACTACTGTATAATTTTCGTTTATTTTATTATTTGCAAATTCAAATGATAAAATAAACGAAAAGGAAAAGGAAATTGCTTTTCTTTCCTCATCTCATTATGTCACAATTTTTTGTTTTCGTTAACAATTTCATTTTGTTAAATTTTTACTGATAAAAAGAAAACACAACAAAATGAAAGAGAATAATTTTCTTATTTATTATTATTTTTTTATATAAAAGAAGATGCGAATAATGGGTGTAATGATTTGATGACTAAGTGGATGATATTTAATCAAAGAATTTTAAGATATAATGAAAAAAAAAAAAAACAGAGTTGAACATTTTTGTGTGCGGGAAGGAGGGAAGAAAGTCCATTAAAAAAAAAGGTAAATATTAAAATGAGTTACTTAATCAACTCGAGTCATTGTCAAGGATAGAATTAATGAGAAAAAGAGGAAAAAAAACGAATTTTCTGTGTATAAATAATTGTCAAACGTGTAGCAAACAAATTTCTAATATACATATTTAATAACAATATTTAAACGTGAAAAAAAAATGATGAAATTTAATAAGAAAAAAAGCGTTATTATAATAAATTTATAATTATTTTCTTTGAAATGTTATTGGAATGAATAATGAGACTAATTTAATGTTAATTTTGTGTCCAATTTAACATTAATGAGGTGTGAATAATTTGATTTAATTTTTTCCAAGTCATTTTCGATGAGGAAAAAAAGAGTAATTGATGAAAAAAAATTTTCATTAATATTGAAAAAAAAAGATACTATTTTGTGAATATTTCGAAATCTCGTGAAGATACGACTTTTTTTCATGGAATCTTCTACTGTAATTCTCATTTTGCCCTGCAAAGAAGGTTTTCATGAAAATCTTCATTAATTTCTTTCTTTTTCGAATTTAGGAGAAAAAAAAAATTGAAAATATTCTTGAATTTTTTATTAATTATTATTTTTCAAAGTTCGAATGAATGCAAAGTGAGTATGTCTGTACACCAGTAGGAATGAAAAATCCTTCAATCATGTGAAAGTATAAAAACAAAACAAAAGTAGTTGAAAAAGAAGTGAATTTCCTTGTGAATGAAGTTTTTTTTTGTTAATAAATGAATTTGAATGAAAAATAAACAGAATAAAAGAGTAATGAATGGAGAAGAGAGAATGAAGAACAATTGTAATATATCGATTTAATTGATACTAATGAAGTCCACCGTTGAAAAAGCATAATTATTTTCTTCCCTCAGCACTCTGAAAGCAAAGAATCATTGTAAAAAAAAAAAAAAAAGGAAAATCACAAAAAATTGTACCAAATTTGTGTTCTGTATCGCTAAAAAATACTGTCAATAAGGTTAAAGAAAAATCATTAAACCCATTTTTGAAGAGAAATTTTCTTTACAAAAGAAGAAGAAAAAAGAAGAAAAAAAAAAATTAGTTAGAAATTAAGTATAAATTCCTGAAGAACACTTGCCCAGTGCCAAAAGCAAATGAAACATTTTTGAACATAATCCGATGAAAAATTAATTGTAAAACATTAAAAAAAAAGAAACAATTAAGTGTTAAATCGTTTTATTTTTTATTTTCATTAAAATTTTTCATTTACTTCATTAGAGAATCATCCGAGCGTTTGAATTGTAAATAACTAATGATTGTCATTGTGAATGTAGATAAACATTATTTATCTTTTTTTTTTTTTTGTTTTCTGGAATTATGGAGAATATGATTTTTGAGTACCTCAAGCATCGAGGCTGCCGTCACACAATAATAACACACAAATAAATATTTCAGTCAATAAAACCAATTTAAAAAATGTGATTCCTTCCTTCTGTGGAAAATCGAGGAAACTCTCTTTATCGGCCTTCAATTCTTGGCTAAAATAATCAAATTTTCGAGAAATGCACAAGTAGGGGAGAGATGCTGCAATTGTAATGAAAAAATTTCCTTTTACCATTACTTATTTGTTTTTCGAAGTTTTGAATTCTAATTCTATCAGGAAGTTGCTATAAAGTGTCCTTTATAATACTGATTTTGTTAAATAATTTGAAATTAACATTAACTTATTGGAAAATGGATTTATTTGGCGGAAAACAGACATCAAGATGACGGCGTGTAAGGGGTACAATTGCAACATAATGTCCTTTGATCAATTGATAATAGAAATCGATTTACGACGAAAGAATAAAGAAAATTAATATAGAATACTATGATATAGGGGAGAATGGGGCAAAATGGACACTGCAATGAAACGGTTAGAAATGGATTTTTTTCCATGATCCTATTTAAAGGCTGAGAAAATTTCAGCCGGATAACAAGTGTTAAATGTATTTTTTTCGATTTCTTCGAAAATTCGATATTTTTCGGCATTTTTGAGGGGTGAAGGCTTTCCTTCTGAGAAATTTTCAGTTTTTCGTAAATAATTTGTAAATATCCCTGGTTCTATTGGTCGTAGCAATTCGGGATTGGTTTGAAATGAAAGGTGAGCTCATTTCCCATCGATTTATGGGGTTTTAAATTCAAAAATATTAATTTTTGGGATGGTTATAGGCCAAAAACTGTTTCACAAAACTGTTCCACAGATATGGCCATAAATACCTCAGAAATCGATATTTTTCAATTAAAAACCATATGAATCGATGGCAAATGATCTCACCTTTCACCTCCCATCGGGATTTTCATGCTACGACAAATAGAACCGAAGATATTCTCAAAAAACTAAAAAATTTCAAAAAAAGGGAGGGTCTTACCGCTCTACAAGGCTCAAAAAAGTAAAAATCACTAAAAATTCACAAAAATTGATTCCGGCACTCGTTTCCTGCCCAAAATTTCCTCAGCATTCCAATGGAATCATCAAAAACCATCCTCCGCCAATATTTCTATTAATTTCAAGAGTTTTCCATAATACTTGCCTAAGAATTTAGATGTGTCCATTTTACCCCTGATGTCCATTTCGCCCCACCTTCCCCTACATTATTCGTAATATGTCTATTGAAGTATTCATACAAGCCCTGCATAATAATATTAAAAACCAAAATTGTTGCTGAAAAAGTTGTGAGTTGTGAAAAGAGATATTTTCACTTATAATACCACAAGAGCTTCAAAATTATTGGGTATTTCCCGATAGGTTCGTTGCAAACAAATGAAGGAGTCAAGTTTTTCAGGTTAAAAAATCACGAGCGCGAAGCGCGAGTGATTTTTCCTGAAAAACTTGACGACTTTATTTGTTTGCAGGGAACCTTGAGGGAAATGCCAGATAATTTTGAAGCTCGTGTGGTATTCGGGGGATTATTTTTCCGTCCCAAATGTCGGCCAATAGAATTGCACCATGAGACGAAATGTACAGTTAACAAATAATTAATTTGACTGGATCATGTTTTGTTCTTTATATATAGCAACTACCAGAGAAAATTTTCAAAAAATTATCAGTATAATACCATGTAGGTTGTACCACGTGACGTCGAATGGTGCAATTCTATTGGTCGATATTTGGGTCGGAAAAATAATCACTCATATTTTAAAGAACCGTAAATATTCAAATATCGAAACATTATCAAAAGCTGAAAATTTTGTACACCTTGTAATTATTATTTCAAATAAGTTTCAAAATGGAAAGTAATGATTTTTAATGGCATTGTTAGTGATTTGATGAATGTTACAATTGCCGCACCTCTTCCCTAATTGAGTTCAAACGACAGTGAATTCTCTCATTTATTCCATTTTCATACATGGGCTCCTGATAGAATTAATCATTCGATTTTAGAGAATTAGGGAAGAAAAAAAAATCGTATGTGGAATGATTGAATAGGTGAATTGAAATTTTTCAGAATTTCTGGTGTAAAATTGAAGAGGTAGTTTTTTATTCATCACAATAATTTTTATCAGTAACATCAAACATTGAAACATGTGTCGTGCTTATCAATGGCTCAACATAGAAATGCCTTGTTAAGCAATTGGAATATCTACAATTCATTCATAAAGAGATAACGTCAAACTCGTGTAAGCCACACTTATGTAAGTACTACACAGTATTATTCGTTAAGACAATTCTTATCTGAATTTAGAGAAGCGACATTGAAGAATTGTATCAATGATAGGGGAGAGTGGGGCAAAATGGACACTGTAATGAAACGGTTACAGATGGGATTCTTTCGATTATTTTATTGGAAAGCTGAGGAAATTTTAGCTGGAAAACAAGTGTCAAATGTATTCTTTCAGATTTTTTGGAAAATTCGATATTTTTGGGCATTTTTGAAGGGTAGCGCCTTTCTTTTTTCTAAATTTTTCAGTTTTCTGCGAATATCTCTGGTTCTATTGGTCGTAGCATTTCGGGGCTGGTCTCAAATGAAAGGTGAGCTCATTTCTCATCGATTTATGGGGTTTTGAATTGAAAAATATCAATTTTTGCGATATTTACAGGCCAGAAACTGTTTCCCAAAACTGTTTCACAAAAATGCCCATAAATACCTTAAAAATCGATATTTTTAAATTGAAAACCCTATGAATTGGTGGCAAATGATCTGACTTTTCACCTCTTATGGGAATTTTTACGCTACGACAAATAGAACCGAAGATATCCTCAAAAAACTGAAAATTTTCAAAAAAAAGAAGATTTTACCCCTCTAAAATGCTCAAAAAAGTCAAAATCGCCGAAAATTCAAAAAAATTAATTCCGGCACTTGTTTCCCTCCCAAAATTGACTCAGCTTTCCAATTAAATCATCAAAAACAATCAACCGCCAATATTTCTATTAATTTCAAGAGTTTTCCATAATATTTTCCTAAAAATTTAGATGTGTCCATTTTGCCCCTGATGTCCATTTTGCCCCACCTTCCCCTATGTATTTTTCTTTCGTTTCACACATCATCGAATGAACCACCTTGAATGATCTTGATTGTTCCTCCAATGTAGACCTCAACATCTTTCTCTTTTGATAATCCATACAGAGCACCATTCTCAAGGACTTCTATCGAGTTTTCTGATAAATCAAGGCTCGTTAAATCTCCCATATGTTTAGCAGCACCTTTCTTGATGTTTTTTATACGATTTCGTGCCAACTCAAGATTCTGTATCTTTAAAATGCCTTTGAACCATTCACTATTGATTTCAGTTATCAAATTATCACTCAAAAGGAGATTAAAAAACGTAGAATTTTTGAATGCTCCCTCCTCAATAGCTTTTTCAGTAATATTGGTAAGACGCAAGTCGAGAGTTCGGATGTTTAAATTAGAAAAGCTTCCTTCTTCGATGATATGGATGTTGTTACCACTTAAATAAACGGAGATTTCATTTGATGCTCCTATTTCTGAAAATACCCCTCGGGGAATTTTCTTAATTTGATTTCTACGCAGATCAATCAACACCTCTGTCAAGCCCTTGAATTGTTCAGAATATAATTCACTAATTCTATTGCCTTCTAAATTAAGAAATTTGAGCTTTTCTTGACCCAAAAATGTCCCAGATTCGATTCTCTTGATTCGATTGTTCAATAGATAGATAATTCTCAATTTCTTGAGGTTTCGAAATATATTAATTGGTATTTCTTCGATTCTATTGAAACTCACATCAAGTACTTCCAAAGTTGGTGGTAAAGTTGAAACGAAAGTTAAATCTTTCAAATTATTGTATGCAATACAAAGATAGATCAAGTTGGTTTTTTCAAAAGCACCAGCGTCAATTGTTAGAATATCGTTGTCGTCCAATACTAGTAATTTGATGTGTCTATTTACAATCACGTCTTTTTTTATTGTCTGAATGAAATTACGCTTGATTTTGACAGTGGACACACCCGAGGGTAAATCATTGAGTAACTCTGGTTCAATATGAGATATACGATTATTGGACAAGTTAATTTCCTTGATGCTATTATTTGTTAGTTTATACCAGCCTTGTTGAAATGTTTCTATTTTAAATTTCGACAAATCCAGGATAATACCACGATTTAATTGAGGAAAACGACTTAATGGAGCTTTATTGTAGTTATCAAGTGGCTCATTCTGTTGTAATTCTTCAACTGACGTCATAATTCCATAATTCAAATCCATTTTAACTGCTCCAAAATTTTTGGCAATGCGTTTTTTAAAACTAGAAATATTTAAATACATTCTAAGTGACGAGATGGACGGAGCTTGTTTCATTCTTACTGCAGAATCAGGAGATAGTCGTTTTGCGAAAGCCCGCGGTGAAATCCAGCTAATGGGATTTCCCTCAATTATTAGCTCCGTTGAATTTGTTAGGCCAGATAAATCTTCATCGAATATAGATCTCAACAAATTGTTTGAGATATTAACACGTTTTAGATTTCTCAATTGGCGAAAAGTACCACTGATAAGAGTCAGTTGATTATTGGCCAATGATAATTCTTCTAGATTATGTAATTGTGGATATTTACTTAATCGTGGGGCCCTCCTGAGTTCATTATTTGACAAATCCAAACTTCTTACGTTCGTTAGGTTGATGAGGGCAGCCTCTGCAACGTATTCAATCTGCAGACCAGACAGATTTATATAGCTGGAGTTTGTCGTTGGTATCACACTCTTCAGAATGCCCTTATCCAGATTCAGGAGCAAGTCTCCATATTTGAATTCATTTGCTGCTGTCCAATGAAGACAACAGACACCAAACAGTAGAATGATAGGTAGTTTCATCGTTTTTTTCCACTGGGCAAATCTGAAAGGACATTAATTTGATTGATACTTAAATAGTTATTACTAATGGACAAACAATTGGTGTAGCATTCGAGAAAATTTAGGGTAAAATGGACATCAAACGGTTCCTTGGCAAGAAAGAATTATGAAATTTTACCTTACTTAATACTGGAGCCTGCGAACAGGTGAGAGACGAAGATTCTCAATTAATGATGTTGAGGCAAATTTTGAGAATAAATACCCATGGTCTCATCCACGGAAAATACCCATTTATCATCGTTCAAACACACGTGTAACGAGTTCATTGAATTATTATTGAGATTAATGTATGTTGTAGGCGATAACAACTGTGCTCCGAGGCAGATACAGTGCTGAAGAGTTATTATCAAAATTTAATACAGAAATTAATATGGATTTTACAACTGTTCTCTCAATGGTGAAGAGTATTCATTCTTAATCGTTTTTAAAAAATTTTCTACCTCTATTATCAATTACAGAACTGTTTTTTCAACGAACAATGCTCGTGACCAAACAGTGAACACTTTGGAAAATGAAGGATCATCTTCAGTGGCGACGAAAAATGTAGAAAAGGGAGGAAATTTTGGCAGATTTTATCATGATATCGGGAATTACTCTGAAGAATGGGTGGTAAATCTCTATTTTTTGTTGAATTGTCAAACAACCCTCGTGGAAATCGAGTCGTCAGATTCTGTAGAAATACATCAAAACTGGCTGAAAATTTATGTCAGATTTCGTCAAAATTCGGTCGGAATCGGACAAATATTAATCATATTTGACACTTTCGATCAAAAATTGACGATTTTTATCCGTAAATTGGAACAAGCAGGTCAGATATCGTCATATTTATTCAGAGGAAAAATGTCATAATTCGACAAATTATCGAAGAATCTGCCATAATCTGTCATAACTCGACTGTGAATAGACATGGCAAATTTGTCAAAAAATGTGAAATATTCTTACAGAATCTATCATAGAATGTCATATTTTGATGTTTTTTTTGTATATTAACTAGTAAAATAATTTCACTGTAATGTATTAATTTTTGTTGTCAAAATATGAAAGAAATATCAATTGGGACATCATCATATTTTATCAAATTTTCCTACAGAAAATTGTATCATAATTTAACACTCCACTAGGAAGGCTATCAAAGTTCGACAAAGTGAGTTATTTTGTCGAAAATTATCTTTTATGAATACTGAGTAAATGTATAATACGAATCAAGAGGATTAGGAACAAGGAAAAAAGCATTTTTCAAATGATTGAACAGGTGATTTTATATTCTTCAGCATTTCTGATATCACATTAAATACGTAGTTTTTCATTCATCACAATAATCTTTATCAATATCATCAAACATCGAAACATGTGCTGTTCTTATCACTAGCTAATTATAGAAATAACATGTGGAAAAATTCAAAAATTCATTCATAACGAGAAAAAGTAAAACGCGTTTAACTCGCTATTACGCAATTGCTTCACAGTATTATTTGTTGAAACAATTGTCATCTCAATTTAGAGGAGTGGCATTGGTGAATCGTAGTCAATGATTAATGGAATGATAATTGTATACGATTGATTCATGTATGTTTCTTCCACTTTACACAGCATTGAACGAGCCTCCTTGGATGATTTTAATTGCTCCTTCAATGTAGACATAAACATCTTTCTTTTTTGACAATCCATACAGAGCACCGTTCTGAAGAACTTCTATTGGATTCCATGATAAATCAAGACTATCCAAATCTTTCATATATTTAGCAGTACCTTGCCTGATGTTTTTTATACCGTTTCGTGCCAACTCAAGATTCTGTATTTTTGAAATACCTTTGAACCATTCACTATTGATTTCTGTTATCGAATTACGATTCAAGATGAGATTAAAAAAGGTAGAATTTTCGAATGCTCCCTCCTCAATAGCTTCTTTGGTGATGTTGTTACGACTAAGGTCAAGAATTGCGATGTTCAAATCAGAAAAGCTTCCTTTTTCGATGAAATCGATGTTGTTACCAGTAAAATAAGCAGAGATTTTATTCAATACACCTATTTCCGAAAATACCCCTCGAGGGATTTTCTTAATCTGATTTCTACCCAAATCAATCGTAACATCCGTCAAGCCCTTGAATTGTCCAGAATTTAATTCGCTGATTCCATTGTTTGCTAAATCAAGAATTCCGAGATTTTTCTGGTTCAAAAAAGTGCCGGATTCTATTCTCTTTACCTGATTATGCATCAATTTTATGATTCTCAGTTGATCAACATTTCGGAATATATCAACGGGTATTACTTCAATTTCGTTGAAACTGAGATCAAGTGCCTTGAAATTTGCAGGCAAAGTTCGAACGAAAGCCAGATCCTTCAAATTATTGTGTACAGCAGAAAGAATAGTTAGATTGGTTTTGTTAAAAGCACCAACTTCAATCATTGAAATATTGTTGAAGTCCAAGAACAGGGCTTCAAGGTATCTATTTATAATCACGTCTTTCTTTATCATCTGAATGGAATTGCGATTGAGTCTGACACTGGACACACCCGAGGGTAAATCATTGAGTAACTCTGGTGTAATATGAGATATCTTATTATTGGAGAAGTCAATTTTATTGATGACATCAACTGGTAATTTGTACCAGCCACGTTGAAATTTATATATTTTCAATTGAGAGAAATCTAGGACTCGAAACCTCTGATTTAATCGAGCTTCATTGCAGTTAACAAGTGGCTCATTCTTTTGTAATTCTTCAACTGACGTCACCGATCCTCGATACAGACATATTTTTGCCGTTCCATAATTCGTGGGAGTAGGCTCCTTAGGTAGTGGATTTTTCAAATGATTCTCGAGTGGCAAGATGGGCGCTGCTCGTCTTACCCTTACCGCAGAAGAAGAGGAAGAAGGACGCTCCACAAATGCTCGAGGTGAAATCCAGCGAATGGGATTCCCTTCAATTATTATGTCCGTTGAATTCGTTAGACCGGATAATTCTTCTTCCATTATAGATGTCAGCAAATTATTCGAGATATCCACAAGTTTTAGATTTCTCAATTGGTCAAAAGTACCACTGAGAAGAGTCAGTTGATTATTGGCCAATGATAATTCTTCTAAATTATGTAATTGTGGATATTTACTTAATCGTGGAGCACTCCTGAGTTTATTATTTGACAAATCCAAACTTTTCACGTTCGTTAGGTTGATGAGGGCATCCTCTGCAACGTATACAATCTGTAGACCAGACAGATTTATATCGCTGGAGTTTGTTGTTGGTATGACACTCTTCAGAATCCTCTTATTCAGATTCAGGAGCAAGTCTCCATGTTTAAATTCAGCTACTGCTGTCCAATGAAGACAACAGACACCAAACAATAGAATGATAGGTAGTTTCATCGTTTTTTTCCACTGGGCAAATCTGAAAGGACATTAATTTGATTGATACTTAAATAGTTATTACTAATAGACAAACAATTGGTGTAGCACTCGAGAAAATTTAGGGTAAAATGGACATCAAACGGTTCCTTGGCAAGAAAGAATTATGAAATTTTACCTTACTTAATACTGGAGCCTGCGAACAGGTGAGAGACGAAGATTCTCAATTAATGATGTTGAGCCAAATTCTGTGAATAAATACCCATGGTCTCATCCACGAAAAATACTCATTTATCATCGTTCAAACACAAGTGTAACGAGTTCATTGAATTATTATTGAAATCAATGTATGTTGTAGGCGATAACAACTGTGCTCCGAGGCAGATACAGTGCTGAAGAGTTGTTATCCAAATTTAATACAGAAATTAATGTGGATTTTACAACTGTTCTCTCAACGGTGAAGAGAATTCATTCCTAATGGTTTAAAAAAAAATTTCTACCTCTATTATCAATTACAGAACTGTTTTTTGAACGAACAATGTTCGTGACCAAACAGTGAACACTTTGGAAAATGAAGGATCATCTTCAGTGGCGACGAAAAATGTAGAAAAGGGAGGAAATTTTGGCAGATTTTATCATGATATCGGGAATTACTTTGAAGAATGCGTGGTAAATCTCTATTTTTTGTTGAATTGTCAAACAACCCTCGTGGAAATCGAGTCGTCAGATTCTGTAGAAATACATCAAAACTGGCTGACAATTTATGTCAGATTTCGTCAAAATTCGGTCGGAATCGGACAAATATTAATCATATTTGACACTTTCGATCAAAAATTGACGATTTTTATCCGTAAATTGGAACAAGCAGGTCGGATATCGTCATATTTATTCAGAGGAAAAATGTCATAATTCGACAAATTATCGAAGAATCTGCCATGATCTGTCATAACTCGACTGTGAATAGGCATGGCAAATTTGTCAAAAAATGTCATGATGTGAAATATTCTTACAGAATCTATCATAGAATGTCATACTCTGATGTTTTTTTGTATATTAACTAGTAAAATAATTTCACTGTAGTGTATCAATTTTTGTTGTCAAAATATGAAAGAAATATCAATTGGGACATCATCATATTTTATGAAATTTTCCTACAGAAAATTGTATCATAATTTAACACTCCACTAGGGAGGCTATCAAAGTTTAACAAAGTGAGTTATTTCGTCGAAATTATCTTTTATAAATACTGAGTCAATGTATAATTCGAATCGAGAGGATTAGGAACAAGGAAAAAAGCATTTTTTTAAATTATTGAACAGTTGATTTCATATTCTTCAGCATTTCTGATATCACATTAAATACGTAGTTTTTATTCATCACAATAATCTTTATCAATATCATCAAACATCGAAACATGTGCTGTTCTTATCACTAGCTAATTATAGAAATAACATGTGGAAAAATTCAAAAATTCATTCATAACGAGAAAAAGTAAAACGCGTATAACTCGCTATTACGCAATTGCTTCACAGTATTATTTGTTGAAACAATTGTTATCTCAATTTAGAGGAGTGGCATTGGTGAATCGTAGTCAATGATTAATGGAATGATAATTGTATACGATTGATTCATGTATGTTTCTTCCACTTTACACAGCATTGAACGAGCCACCTTGGATGATTTTAATTGCTCCTTCAATGTAGACATAAACATCTTTCTTTTTTGACAATCCATACAGAGCACCATTCTGAAGAACTTCTAATGGCTTCCATGATAAATCAAGACTATCCAAATCTTTCATATATTTAGCAGTATCTTGCCTGATGTTTTTTAAACTGTTTCGTGCCAATTCAAGGTTCTGTATCTTTGAAATACCTTTGAACCATTCACTATTGATTTCTGTTATCGAATTACGATTCAAGATGAGATTAAAAAGGTAGAATTTTCAAATGCTCCCTCCTCAATAGCTTCTTTGGTGATGTTGTTACGACTAAGGTCAAGAATTGCGATGTTCAAATCAGAAAAGCTTCCTTTTTCAATGACATCGATGTTGTTACCAGTAAAATAAGCAGAGATTTTATTCAATACACCTATTTCCGAAAATACCCCTCGAGGGATTTTCTTAATCTGATTTCTACTCAGATTAATCGTAACATTCGTCAAGCCCTTGAATTGTCCAGAATTTAATTCGCTGATTCCATTGTTTGCTAAATCAAGAATTCCGAGATTTTTTTGGTTCAAAAAAGTGCCGGATTCGATTCTTTTTACCTGATTATGCATCAATTTTATGATTCTCAGTTGATCAACATTTCGGAATATATCAACGGGTATTACTTCAATTTCGTTGAAACTGAGATCAAGTGGCTTGAAATTTGCGAGCGGGAGTCTCGCAAGGGACGACTGTATCTGGGCAGGTTTTCCTCAAAAATGAGGTTTTCCCTTGTCCTTCGGCGAATGCGATACAGCGCGGGGCAAACAAATGTAAAAGGCCGAGAGGCCATGCATATGAAATAAATAAAAATAAAATAGTTATTACTAATGGATGAACAATTGGTACAGCAATCGAGAAAATGTGGGGTAGAATGGACATCGAATGGTCCCTTGGCAGGAACGACTTATGAAATTTTACCTTAATCGACACTAGAGCCGAATTTTTACTGGAAGATGAGAATTAACGATTCTCAATTGATCACGTTCGACGAAATCTCGGAAATAAATACCGACGATTTTTTCTTCGGTAAATACTTATTTATCATCGCTTAAACACACATTTAACGGATTCATTGAATTTTTCGGGAATTAATTGATGTAATGGGTGCTAACAACCGAGCTATAAGACGTCAGTACTGAGAAATTATTATTAGATTCCAATATGAATGCTGAGTTAAAGTCGAGAACGATTCTTTTTTTATTCAATTTTTCCTTATCATGGATTCATAGAAAAATTTTGACATCTATTATTAGACACGGAAATATTTTCTGTTCAAACAATTCTTGTTATCCGATCCACGCAGCATTTAATTTTTTTTGAAAATTACTGAATGTCTTTAGTAGTAACGAGAAATGTACACTGAGAGATAAAATATAGTAATATTAAATAAATCGGTATAATTGGCACAAAAATAGTTGACAGTACAGAATTCACATTTAGAACAAATCATAATCGATGAGAGAGGACTAAATCTTTCTTTAATGGAAAATTTAGTCACTTCCAATCTGTTTCCCACCTTTCCCTATTTCATGAAACGATCTTCAAATAAATGAAGTTATTGAAGATAGATTTTTTTTGATGATTCCTTTGGAAAGGTTGATATAGTGATCAATGTCTTTCGGACTTAGAAAAAGTGAATTCAATTGAATCATTTCAATCATTGTAAATCATTTAGTGATACCGAAAAAACTGATTTTCGAATGCTGGCAGAATTTTAAATTCTCAAAGTAAGCGGTAAACAACTAAAAGAACGTGCATTTACCATTAATTATTCAAATTTAACATTTTCACGTTCTTATATGGATTGAGTGAGCATTTTTTCATATGTTTCATATATGTCCCATATATATACATATATGTCACATTTATGTTCATATATGTCCCATATATGTTCATATATGACGATTTTTTCCCGGGAATATATTATTTTGATAGAAATTCAATCCAAAAAGTACTTGCTATGATGCTCTAATACTTGAGCTGAGTTAATTATAAAATTTACTGATATTTTCATAGGGATTTTGGAAAATTAATTAACAACATCAAATTATTGTCAAATGGCGATTTGACAATAATTTGATGTTGTTAATTAATTTCTCAAAATCCCTATGAAAATATCAGTAAATTGAATCAAAAAATGGAAATGAATCTAATTATTAATTAATTGTAAAATCTTACCTCGTTTGATGGACTCATAGATTTTTTTTGTGAGTCGATGAAATATGTCAGTTCTGAACTGCGAAATTTTACCAAAATTTGAAAAATTTATATGTTTCTCCATCGCTCAATACTTATTTACCATTGTTCAAACATTTATATTCTAAACAAATTTTTTATTTTTTTCCTTAAAAATATATTTTCATGATTCATAAGTCAGCCAGACATCTCTTACTTACAAATATCTATGAAAATGAGTTTTAAAAAAAAGTTCAAAGCGATAAGCATTTATTATTACACTTATCATTTTTTGTTCTTCACATTTATCAGATAAAATCGTAATTTAATTGAGAATAGAAAAATAATTCATTTGATTAAAAAACAATGATTATTCAAAGATGAAAACTCAATTACTCGAGAATTTCAAATTTAGCCCATCAACAGTTGAGGCTCCAATGAATAAATAATTTGCTGAGAAACCCTGCATGACAACACTGTGATCCGACCAAAATTCCACCACTAATCTATTCCCATATGTAACCATAGAAGGAGGAATTGAGGATCCATTGTATGTTGCTAATTCTGTATAAACTCCATTTCGATTATTCCCTTTGATGATAACTCTATCACGATTATTCCCCTCTATTTTGAATGACGACCAAGTTAGCAAGATAACTTGACCCGGGGGTGCCTTAATAACCCACAAACATCTTTCATTATTTCCATAATTATCTGGATAATTCGGACTCGTGATTGTGCCCTTCGGCTCAGTCCGAAGACCACCGCATCTTCTATCAAACGTTTTATAAACTGCATTGAAACCTTTGCAGTCTCTTGTCTGTTCATCAGTACGGAATGTCATGGTTAAAAAATTTGTCGATGAATTCAATGAGTATGGAAAATATTTGTGAGAATTATACCACATGTCAGAGAAGATGATACTCTCATCATCAGCATCCCAGATAGAAATTTTGTTAGCAGTTGTAGTTGAAAAATGGATGTTCGTAATATTTAACATGATGATGGTACCTGGTGGCTGAATGATTTTGTAAACACATTTAATGGAAGCTGGACACTTGTGTGGATAGCCAGGTGATGTGATGATGCCAGTTGATTCACGAAATTCTTTGTCACATGAGCCCCTATCAAACGACCACTCTTCAACTGCTGAATAAGTCAAGAGAAATCCAGAGTTTTCATCATCGTTATTCGAATGAAAGATGACTTTAGCCACTGAGCTTGACGTCACAATTGGCAATGGGTTGGAATAATTGCAGAAGATTCCTAAATTCTTCTCTGTTCCATTGATAATCTCATTAATTGATAAATGACCTTCACTGCACGCAGGACTATTCTCAATCATAACTCGGAAGAACTGAAATTTAATTCTTTTTCCTGGCGATAGCTGAATTTTCCATTCACAATTTTGATTTGATGGACAGTCATCCGGGAAGTTTGGTGAACTGATGACTCCATTATCTGAAGTGAGAATTCCCCCGCAATTAATTAAGCAAGGCTCATCAATTGTCGTAAAATTCAAAACAAATCCTCTGAAATGTCCAATATTGTGATAATCACTGCGGAATTTGATTGTAGCTTTGTTGCATGATGTTTTTATACTCTTCTGTTTATTAAAACCACAGAAAGTACCGAAAATTCTTTCTGTACCATTTTCCGGTGATGCTTCACTTATTCTGAGATAATTCCTCAGTTCACAGTTCAAAGAATCGGATAGATGTAGATCATGAAAATTGATTACTATTCGCTTTCTACTAGGAGCGATTATCTTCCAGGTGCAAATTTTATTGGGCGAATTGAATGGATAATTCGGCGATACTATTGTACCACTATCAGCTCTCAGTATTCCCCCACATCTATTTTTAACGGCAGCGATATCAGCGCGGAAGAAAATTGATGGCTCTTCATAAGTCGAATGATACTTAATGTAGAGTAAATTATCAGTGGTAATTATTTTTTCTTCGCTGTTTGAGTAAGCTTGGGAGATAAGCGGCGATACACTGGTGCCACCATTCCTAAACTCGACGTATTCATTCTCGCAGTTGGTTGCTGGTGAGGAATTGAAGAGAGTAAAGTTCATTGACAATACATAATTGACTGGAGCAATAAATATCCAAACGCAGTCTAATGATGACGATGAATTTGAAAAATTCGGAGACTCAATTGTTTTTATCAATGTATCTGGTGTTAATTCGACTATTCCTCCGCATGATAGGGTACTTTGTTCGTATTTCAATGTGTAATGTGCACCAAGGCCCAATTCAATGGCTATGCGAATATTCAATTGATTACCAGAAGTTATGAGTGGTAGTGCCTCATTAATACCGCAGTATTTACCAGAACCCAGTAGTGGTGAGGATTGATCGAAGCCATTTTTCAGCATTATGTAGGAATCACCACAGGTATTAACTGCTGAATTCATTGATGATGATATTTTCACGAGGATATTATTCGATTCGTTGACAGTTACATTATATTCACAGAAAAATGTCCAGGACTTCAGCTCTTTGTAGGGATCTTGAAATTGGAGAACACCGATGGGACCAGTGAGTTCTTCGTCGCACTCTCTGTAAGCATGATCTATTTTTAGTTTCTCCAAGTTTCTATATTCTTCGTTAAATATTATCAATTTACAATAGAATAAACTTTAATAGAGAAATTTTCACTAAAAAAATACCTTGCGGTCATCCATGAAGCATCTATTGACATAGACAAGAGTAGAGTCCATAATACGAATCCCCACATTTTCAACAACGCTCCAAGAAGTTTTGTAGCACTGTTCACTTCAATTTCTCTTCAAAGACTAACGACGTGCTGTGACTGCAAATACCAAATGGAAATATGAGATGAAAGACTATCTTTTCTCAGAAGCGATAAAAACTCGATAGCCTCAGTCCAAAATAAACACTTCGTTTTCCGTGACAGAATACTTCTTGTTGTAAGGTTCAATTACTGATGAATTCACAGGAGAAAACACGCATTGAGTAAGCTTTTATTGATTTATTATTTTCACAGATCTCGACATGGTTCGCTCCATTGTTGAGTGAAACGCTGGCACTGACGGTGACATGGTGAATATTAGTATGACTCAGGTCAAGGATTTTGATGTTCAAGTCGAAAAAGCTTCTTTTTCCGATAACATCTGAAGTGGAGTTTTTTCGAGATAGGCAGTTTCGTCTCTTTCGTATGGCAGGGTCATATAACCATACTCTAGTGGCCACGGTTTGCGTCACATTAGTCACGGTGTTCCGGGAAAAACTGCATTGCGGGCGTCGTCATTGTTTATGTATCCCAATAAACAATTGGGATACACACTTGGACAAAGAGGGCTCTATGTTGGTAGAGAACTGGCCCAGCAACAGGGAAATTGGAGGGCAGTCTTCCTCGACACTTGGACCCGGAAGGATCTCAATACTTATTCTATTTTTACTTGTCTTTTACCTTTGAGAATTAAACTTGAGTTTTGTTTGATCATTATTAGAATTTTAGTCTAAACTGTGTGAATAAATCTTAATGATTTTAATTTGATAAATACTGTTTTAAAAATATTTACTACATATCGATGGTGTAACCACCGAAATAAATGGAAATTTGGCTTTATGTTCAAACTTCTTCCGATTTTCTTCAATTTCCAAAAATACCCCACGGGGAATTTTTATCTTAATTTGATTTTCACTCAGAACAATTCTTACTGCCGCCAAGTCCTTGAATTGTCCACAATTCAATTTGCTGATTTATTGCCCGCTAAATTGAAAAACTGAAGATTTTCTTCATTCAGATGTAAAGGAATTTTCTGGGAGAAGTATTTTTTTTGAGATACTTTCGTTTGGGGTATGACGATTCTCAAGTGGTCAGCGTCACATTAGTCATGGACTTCCAGGAAAACTGCGTCGCGATTGTTTATGTATCCCGATAAGCACTTGGGATACACTCGGACAAAGGAGCGACTATGATCGTGGTGGACTGGCCCGGCAACAGGGAAAATTGAGAGCAATCCCCTTGGATGCTTGGACCCGGAAAGACCTCGCTGGTCTTATTATATCTCGATAATACATTTTTAATCTTTGTTAAAAGAAGTTATGGAGTTTATCCGATTTTTCTTATTTGAATCACTGAAAATATTGTTAATAAATCATTTATAGTTATAATTTAATATTTAGTAAAATCCATTTACTACACAGAAACGTCCCGGATTCGATTCTCGTCACCCAATTATTCACTAAATAGACGATTGTCAATTTCGTGAGGTTTCGGAATATATCAACAGGTATTTCTTCAATTCCATTGAAACTAATATCAGGTACTTCTAAATTTGGATGTGAATTTCGAACGAAAGTTAAATCCTTCAAATTATTGTGTGCAACAAAGATAATAATTAAGCTGGTTCCCCCAAAAGCATCAGCTTTAATCGTTACAAAATCTTCGTCGTTTCAAGATGACCACATCGAAATATCGCCGTCTTAGAGTCAAAAGGGCGTAAGTTCTGTGTATACCCTCGCGGTTTCGAAAAGACCCTATAAACACCCGATAAATACTGTATAAGCATATATGCCGTATTTACTCGATAAATCTCGTATAAACGTTGGACGAATGTCGTATAAATGCTGGATAAATCGAGATAAATACTACGCTGATACCGAACACATGTTACATTCAAACGGTCGGTGAAAAACAATTCTCTATTCATCAAATACAAAGAGTGATAAATGAGTGAATACAAACGGTATAAATACCATATAAAAACTGCACGGATAAACGGTATAAATACGGAATACAGACTGAACTCTGACCGTATTAATTTCGAATTTATCAGGAGATGCGGTAGCATCTCTCGCCAAGTACACGTTCTCACCTCTTTGTCTCTCCCATGTCATCACGGGCGAGAGGCTACCGCATACCTATACTGAGAACAGAGCCCGTTGAAATTTTAGCATTGGATTATATATCTTATTTTTGGAGATTTATTCTCCATTTTTTTTCATATATCTATTTTGAAAGAATGTTCAAAATAGTAAATGAATATTTACAAAATATGTCGTATTTTAAATTAAAAAAAATGATGCCCCAAAAGTTTCATCAATCGACCTTCTTGGGTACTTTGTAGTTGTGTGCAATCACACAGATAGGACAGCGGCGACTGGCATCTGTGTGCGTGCTCACAGTCACAGTATACTTGAGGGCAGTGTCGACTGGCATCTGTGTGCGTGCTCACACGCGTTCGTAGTCACAGTATACCGAGTTGAACTGTGTTACGGTGTGGAGTCACATAGATAGGACAGTGACGACTGGCATCTGTGTGCGTGTACACAGACACGGGTTTGTATTTGCCCTTAGTACAGCATACGTTTATTACGTATACATGGTGGACCCCGTTTACGGACATAACGGCAAGATATACAAATAATTAATATTTGAGTGAGAAGACAATTTTTTTCAATACTTGCAACGCGTCAAAATAAAAATCAACTGAATTGTTTAATTCACTTGAATAAAATGTGCGAATTCTTTCAATAATTCAATCCTCACTGTCCGGATACTAGTGTCATTCCCTCAACTGGTACCTTCATAGTAACAGTGCCGTTGTTAACCATATCGGTGTGGGAACGGAATTTTCCTACTCTTTCGTTGAAAATATCTCGAAAATGATGAGTTTTGGGAGAATATATCTAGAGACATTTCCTATAATACTTGAAATTCTCTACAGAAAAGCTTTCTTGGAATATTCTTCTAAATCTATTCATTTGTGAGAGAACGTCAGTCGTTCGCGGGGTGCAAGGACTAGGTATCACGAAGTGTATGAGAGAATCAACCTCTACGATCGTTTATGTTAGTACTTCTCTTTCGTCGATCGTTTGTGCTTTTCTTTTCAATTATTGAAAGTTCGCTAAATAAAACTTTATCGAATTTTATATATCGATCGCCTCGGAATCAAGTACAAAATATTGAAAATTTGCTGCGAGTTTTGCATTTTGAAGATTTGAGGGATAAACACGTGAGTGGTGATAAATAATTTTTCCAATTAATCACTCGCAATTGGTAGGATGTATTCCCTTTGAATTTAGCAGCTAGCTCTCGAATTAATGCAACAATATCTGCGAATGTTTTTATGATTAATTCGGCACTTCGATTCCCACTGACATTCTTTTCAAAAAGATTCCAGTTTGAATGAGAACCGTACGAGTACAAAAGTATTGAAATGGGGGGAAAAAAAAGAAAAATGCATAGCATTTTTCTTTATAAAAAACGCGCCAAGTACACGTTCTAGAGTGTACTGAAAATGAGCTCCAAAAAAGTTGCGAAATCCAATGCAGCCCCAAGTATTTGAGTAGGGCTATTCATTGAATCCTTTTCACCTAATAATTGGTCTAGAGTCATCCAATGAACAGCCATTCTCGTCACTCAGCACAGGGAAAAAATATATAAATGCCAAATCCAGAAGAAAATAATAATAAAATTAGCAGAAGCCAAAACAAAAATTCAAAAAACGTACTTGGCTGTGCGATGAATAATTAAACTATATCAGCCATGTATCAGCACAGCCAAGCTCGTTTTTTGAATTTTTGTTTTGGCTTCTGCTAATTTTATTATTATTTTCTTCTGGATTTGGCATTTATATATTTTTTCCCTGTGCTGAGTGACGAGAATGGCTGTTCATTGGATGACTCTAGACCAATTATTAGGTGAAAAGGATTCAATGAATAGCCCTACTCAAATACTTGGGGCTGCATTGGATTTCGCAACTTTTTTGGAGCTCATTTTCAGTACACTCTAGAACGTGTACTTGGCGCGTTTTTTATAAAGAAAAATGCTATGCATTTTTCTTTTTTTTCCCCCCTATAGTTTTTCCGGAACCGCGAGAATAAGCATAGCACTTACGCCTCTTTGTTTCTGAGCCAACGATATATATTCATGATTACGAGAATTATAAAAATGAGATTGGGGATTTTTTTGCAGTAGTAATGACAAATAAAGAGAATTCTTCATATTCAATTACAATTTTATTTCGGCAACGGACGGTGAAATTTGATTCTGCCACATGTAGGAAGGTTCTGGATTATTCCGAGCAATTCTCATGTAAGAAAAATGGTTTCAAATAGACAAATGAATACGAGTGGGCAGAACGAGATTTTTTTTTTTAGAAAATTGTTCTATTCTGAATGACGATGTGAATAATGATATATGAGCATGAGCGTAATATCATGGCAATAAAAACAGCATTAAGATTTCACTAATCTTTTTATCTGCATACATCATGTTTAGAGAGATTCAATTTAACGAGTACTTGCGCTGCGTTAGTACTTGAGCTAAGTTCATTGTGAAATCTTATTTTGTCTGATGAACTCGTAGAGTCTTCTGTAAGTCGATAGAAATAGTCAATCCTGATTTTGCTAAAAAATTATTAAACTGTAAATTTTTAGCAAAATTTGGATAAACTATCCCTTCCACTGCTCACTTCTTATTTACCATCATTCAAAAATTTATATTTCGAAGAACTTTTTTATTTTTTTTGGTAAAAAATACATTTTTATGATTTTTAAGCTACATGTTTTTTGCTTACAAATGTGGGTATACATAAGCTGAAAAAAAATATTCAGGGCGATAAGCATTCATTGATTCTTATTCATTTTTCATACTTCAAATTTATCAGCAAAATTCGTAATTTGATTAAAAATAGGAGGTATTCTATTTGATAAAAATTATAATTACTTGAAAATGAAAACTCAATTACTCGAAAACTTCGAATTTAGTCCATCGACCATGGGAGCTTCAATGAATACATAATTTGCTGAGAAACCCTGAAAAACAGTACGAGGATCTGACCAAAATGTCACAACTAGTCTATTCCCGTAAGTGACAATAGGAGGAGGAATAGTAGACCCGGAGTATATTCCTAATCTTGTGAGAACTCCATTTCGATTCTTTCCTTTAATTTCAACTCCATCCTGGTTATCCCTTTCCGTTTCGAATGATGACCACATCAGCATGATACCTTGACCCGGTGGTGCACTAATAACCCACAGACATTCTTCAAGATTCCCATAATTAGCTGGATAATTCGGGCTCGTAATCGTGCCGTTCGGCTCAGTCAAAAAACCACCGCATTTTTTTTTATTAAACGTTGTATACACTGCATTGAAACCTTTGCAGTCCTGTGCATTATTGGCAGTGTGAAACATTATGTTTAAAAAATTTGTTGATGAATTCAATGAGTATGGAAAGCGATTGTGAGGATTATACCACGTGTTAGAGACAATTGGACTCTCGTATGCAGGGTCCCAGATGGAAATATAGTTCGCAGTTGTTGGTGAAAAATGCAGGTTAGTAACATCCAGCATGATGATGGTACCTGGCGGCTGAATGATCGTGTAAACACATTCAATGGGTGCTGGACATCTGTGAGGATAGCCAGGTGATGTAATGATGCCAGTTGGTTCACGAAATTCTTTGTCACAGGAGCCGCTATCTAACGACCGATCTTCAACTGCTGAATAAGTCAACAGAAATCCAGAGTTTCTATCATTGTTATTGGAACGAAAGATGACTTTAGCCATTGAACTTGAGGTCGTAATTGGCATTGGGGTAGAATAATTACAGAAGATTCCCAAATCCTTTTCTGTTCCATTGATAATCTCCTGAATTGATAAATCACCTTCGCTACACGCAGGACTACTCTCAATCATAATTCGGAAGAACTGGAATATAATTCTTTTCCCTGACGACAACAGAATTTTCCATTCACGATGTTGATTGAATGGACAGTCTGCCGGGAAATTTGGTGAACTGATAACCCCATTATCCGACGTGAGAATTCCCCCGCAATTGATTACGCAAGGCTCATCGATTGTCATAAAATTCAAAACAAATCCTCTAAAGTGTCCAATGTTGTGATAATCACTGCGGAATTTGATCGTAGCTTTGTTGCATGATGTTTTTATGCTATTCTGTTTATTGAAACCACAGAATGTACCAAGAATTCTTTCTGTACCATTTTCTGGTGATGTTTCACTTATTCTGAGTTGAGATCCCAGCTCGCAGTTCAAAGAATCAGACAAATGTAGATCATGAAAATTGATTATTATCCGTTTTCTACTAGGAGCTATTATCTTCCAGGTACAAATTTTATTGGGTGAGTCAAATGGATAATTCGGTGAGACTATCGTACCATTGTCAGCTCCCAGTACGCCTCCGCATTTATTTTCAACGGCAGCGATATCAGCGTAGAACCAAATTGATGGATCTTCATAAGTCGAATGATACTTAATGTAGAGTAAATTATCAGTGGTAATAATTTCTTCTTCGTTGTTACAGCAAGCTTGGAAGATAAGTGGCGATACACTGGTGCCACCATTTCTAAACTCGACGTATTCATCCTCATAGCTGGTTGTTAGTGATGAATTGAGGAGGGTAAAGTTTATCGATAATATATAATTAGCTGGAGCAATGAATATCCAAACACAGTCTGATGATGACGATGAATTTGAAAAATTAGGAGATTCGATTGATTTTTTGAATCCATCTGGTGATAATTCGATTATTCCTCCGCATGTTAGGGTATTTTCTTGGTATTTCAAAGTGTAATGTGCACCGAGGCCCAATTCAATGGCTGTGCGAATATTCAATTTATTACCAGAAGTTATGAGTGGTAGTGCATCATTACTACCGCAGTATTTACCGGAACCCAATAGCGGTGAAGATTGATCGAAGCCATCCTTCAGCATTATGTAAGAATTTCCACAGGCATTAACTGGTGAATTCATTGATGAATTCATTGGTGAATTCATTGATGATGATATTTTTACGAGAATATTCTTCGATTCCTTGACAGTTACATTATATTCACAGGAAAATGTCCAGGACTTCAGCTCTTTGTAGGGATCTTGAAATTGGAGAACACCGATGGGACCAGTGAGTTCTTCGTCGCACTCTCTGTAAGCATGATCTATTTTTAGTTTCTCCAAGTTTTTACATTCTTCATTAAATATTATCAATTCACAATAAAATAGACTGTAATAGAGAAATTATCTGAAAAAATACCTTGTGGTCATCCATGAAGCATCTATTGTCACAGAAAAGAGTAGAATCCATAATACAGCTTCCCACATTTTCAACAACGCTCCAAGAAGTTTTGTAGCACTGTTCACTTCAATTTCTTTGTGAAGACTAACGGCGAGCTGTGACTGCGAATACTAAATGGAAATATGAGATGAAAGACTATCTCTTCGCAGAAGCGATAAAAACTTGATAGCATTAGACCAAAACAAACACTTCCTTTTTCGTGACAGAAAATTCCCAGTAAGATTTAACTACAGTCGAGTCGCATTATGGACCCGCATACGGGGGTGTAGGGGAATATAATTCTAAGAATCCTTTCAGCACAGGCAACGTTCGTAAGTTGAACTTCCCCTATTTTTTAAGCGTGTAAGTGTGTACGTGATTTTTTCCAGTATCGCGTTATGAGTCCGGTTGACTACAGTGGTTATTTATTACAGTATACAGCCTGTATGATGAAAACTAATTGATTATTGTATTGCTTATCATCATCACTATTACTATTATTTCAATAGTACGGATCACCTTTGATTATGAATGTTATTTTCGTACCTTAATTTGAGAATAAATAGCATTTATATGATAAATGAACGTTGAATTTATTCTACTATCAATGCGGTCTCATAGCGAGAGACTGAACTTAATTCTTTTTTCACCTTATGAAGGGGGAAGGTCTTCCGGATAATTCCTAGTTGACGGACTCATAACGCGACTCGACTGTATCGATAAATTAACGGAAAAAAATATGCATTGATTAAATTTTCATTGATTTATTTTCACTGATATCGACATGGTTCGCTCAACCATTGAGTAGACAGTGGCACTGACATGGTGAATAAACTTAAACTTATCGAAATAAATATCAAAATAATTTTCTGTCTGAAAATACAAATACAGCAGACTTCTAATAAAGTTATATCCATTAGAGTAACACACTCTTTAAAGTTTCCAGCTTCTCAAATATACTTTTTTGGACATATTCTAACATTCTGCACATAGAACTGCGCAGAAAGTAATGCCCTTTGTAAGAATTAGGGACAAGGACGAAATGGTAACTTCACAGGGAAGACCTGAATGGAAGTGTAAACTTTATTGAAAGCCTATTCTAAATCTCATCTCTCCCCAGGCTCTAAATAGTTCTTCTCTACGTGTCTGCAGCGCGAAATAATAGTCGTTCGCTTCAACCCAAAAGTTTTGGTGCTTAAGTGAAGAAATACTTTGCTGAAAAGCCACCGAGATTGACAGTACTGTCTGAATGAAACATGACTATCAGTACATTTGAACGAGTAATAATGGTAGGTGGCAAGTTATGCCCACAGAATCTTCCTATATTTACAGAGAGACCATTGTTGTCCTCTTCTTCGATCATAACATAATCATTCTGCGCTTCTGTCTTGAAAAATGACCACGTGAGCTTCACACTATGCCCCGGTGGTGCTTTGACAGTCCACAAACACCTCTCATTACCAGCATAATGAGCTGGATAATGTGGACTCTGGATGATGCCCTTGTCATGTGTTTGAAGACCACCGCATCTTCTGCTGTGATTTCCATTTCCTCGATCCAGAGGAGAGAGGAACTTATTTGAATGAGAGTAATCATCACCCAACGATGATTCTTCAACTGCAGAATAAGCCAATTGAAATCCAGAATCTTCATGCTGGTAATCGGAATGAAAAATGACTTTAGCCTCAGAACTTGACGTCACAATTGGTGCAGGATCAGAATCATTGCAATAGACTGCCAAGTTTCGCTCTCTTCCATTGATAACCTCTTTGATTTGTAAATAATCTTCGCGACACGAAGGACTGTTGTCAATCATAACTCCAAAAAATTGGAACTTTATTCTCTTAAATGATGATAAATTAATTGTCCATTCACAATGCTGATTACTATCATAGTCCTTTGGAAAATTTGGTGAACTCATCATACCACTGTCTGATGTAAAAGTACCACCGCACTCAATTGAACAAGGTGAATTAATTGTTGTGAAATTTAACACGAATCCTCTGAAATGTCCAATATTGTGATAATCACTGTGGAATTGGATTGTAGCCTTATTGCATGAGGTTATTATCTTACTCGGCTTATCAGATCCGCAGAAAGTACCGAGAATTCTACTGTTGCCAATGCCTGGAACTCTCTCACTTATCCTGACGTAATCCTTTTTTCCACAATCCAGAGAATCTGGCAGATGTATATCATGAAATTGAAATGCTATTCGCTTCTCGTCAGGGGCTATTATCTTCCAATTGCATATTTTATTTCCTGAATTGAATGTATAATCTGGTGATGCTATAACACCATTTCGCAGTCTCAGGGTTCCTCCACATGGCCTGTCGACAACTTCAATATGAGCAACGAATTCGATGCGCGAGATCATTGGATGTAATTTCATATAGAGCAGATTACCAGTAGTGGATATTTTTTGGCCGGGAATAGGGCAGCTTTGTGAAATCAGTGGAGATAGTTCTGTGCCACCGTCTCTAATTTCAAGGTGTTCGTTGTCACAATATTGTGTTTCCATTGTTAATAATCTATCACTTGCAGCAATGAATACCCAGATGCAATCGGATGCAGAATTACGAGCTTGTACTGTTTGACGCAATGGCATTGGTGTCAATAAGAATACATCACCACATGTTAGAGGAAGCTCATGATATTTCAACAGGTAATGTGCACCACGTCCCAGCTGGATAGCAGAGCGAATGCCCAGTTCGTTTCCAGTTGTTCGAAGTGATCCAGCATGTTTCTGATTGCAGTATTTATATTTATCGCCTAGTGGTGATGAGGATCCAGTGAGGCCATCTATTAGGGTAATGTAGGAATCTTCGCAGTCAACAGATGGGTGCATTGATAATGATAATGTTGTTACGAGAATCTTCTTCGATTCCGCTAAAGTAATGTTATATTCGCAGTAAAGACTCCATGATTTCAAGTCTCTATATGTATCGGTGAATTGGATAACTCCGACGGGGCTAGTGAGTGCTTCGTTGCATCCTCTGGAATCAGTTTGAGCAATTATTAAGTGGTCAATATCATATTTTGTAGGGGATGCAGAATAATAATATCAGTAGGGGAAGGTGGGGCAAAATGGACATCAGGGGTAAAATGGACACATCTACATTTTTTGGGCAAATATTATGGAAAACTCTCGAAATTAATAGAAATATTGGCGGTAGATTTTTTTCGATGATTTTATTGGAAAGCTGAGGAAATTTTAGGCAGAAAACCAGTGCCGGAAATTAATTTCTTTGAACTTTTGACGATTTTGACTTTTTTGAGCATTTTAGAGGGGTAAAAGCCTTGCTTTTTTTGAAAACTTTCAGTTTTTTGAGAATATCTTCGGTTCTATTTGCCGTAGCGTAAAAATTCCAAATGGAGGTGAAAGGTGAGATCATTTTCCATCGATTCATAGGGTTTTCAATCGAAAAATATCGATTTCCAAGGTATTTATGAACATTTTAGTGTAACAGTTTTGTGAAACAGTTTTTGGCTTATAACTATTCTAAAGATTGATATTTTTGAAATCAAAACCCCATGAATCGATGCGAAATGAGCTCACCTTTCATTCGAGACCAGCCCCGAATCGCTGCGACTAATAGAACCAGAAATATTTGCAAAAAACTGAAATTTTTTTAAAAAGCAAAGGCTTTTTACCGCTCAAAAATGCCGAAAAAATCGAATTTTCAAAAAAATCTAAAAAAATACATCTGACACACGTTTTCCGGCTAAAATTTCCTCAGCTTTTCAATAGAATCATCAAAAAAAAACCATCTCCAACCGTTTCATTACAGCGTCCGTTTTGCCCCATTCTCCCCTATATTATTTTTCAATTATTAAAGAACAGATCTAATGAAATCGCATCATGTCTCATTCGATCGAAGCAGATCTGACGGATTGCAATTTTCAATAAGATTTATTTTTCTCACTGAAATAATATTCATTTATGTTTTATCAAATTTTTATGAGATTATTAATAAAAAATCATAGATGTAGGGTTCGTTATTCATATCTGCTGAATACACCCTTGAAATTAATTTTCCATGAAAATTCCATGTATTTCATGCACTTCTCATAGACAGAAACATTCAAATTCGATGCTTCGATTAGTTAATGGATCTGCGCTGGTGTAAAAATCTTGAAAATAGGCCATTTGCAATAGAAAAATTTAAAAGTTGTAGGTTCAATAAAACATTAGCAACTGACTGAACTAGAATTTTTCACACTATCAATTGATCATAGAAATATAAAAATAGAAATGAGTAAATTCAATCAGACCCAATTAACTGCAACTTAATCTTATCACATTTAATTGAAGTTGAAGAGATGTGAATATTTTTTCACGAGTTGAGATTTATTGGTAAATTACCTGTTAATCATCCATGAAGCCTCTATCGTGATTGAAAAAAATATGAACCACAGGATAATCAATAACATTGTTAATTATGTTAGAATAAATGTGACACCTCATCAGCTTATGTGAATAAAATAGAAGAACACAGAGTCCACTGACTATGCTCAGAGTGATGTATGAAGACTGACAATAAATTTCATCATCTAAAAATTACCATAAGGGTCAATAAACCATAACTTATCAGAGTAAATAATGATGTTTAACATTATCGGTTTATAAAAGAAATATACCTTCTAAGGAAAATATTGAATGTACATATTCTCGTTCTTTTTTACTGAACCACAGGTGCTGAGAGTTTACTCAATAATCATGAAAATTCGAGGTTTTTCTTGGAAAAAACGCTTCTTTCATTGAATTTTTAATACAAATCATAAATGATCATAGATGATACGAACTACACTTTACGAAGGTGAATGAACACTGATTAGATAACATGGATTTCAAAAAGATTTGTAATTTTTTCTGATGATATTCAGAGGTGCTCTACTTTTTAATTTCGTTTTGCGTCGCGTTCGTTGGCTCCCAGCTTCAAGGTCGTCTAATAAAATTTCTACTGAACTAGTTACGACAGGCGACTCTTCAATAGACAGAATTAATTGTTATGTTGTATTATGAAAATTAGAGGTAATTTAGGGATTTTTATGATAAGCTTTCATTATTGTGAATCACTAATATAATCAACGCTAACATCATAAAAACTGAACACGTTCACAGAATTCCACAACATGAGAATCATGAGAGAAAAACGTGTTACTTGAAACTAATAGAATTATTCGAATAAAACACCACATTTCGAGTTGAATGATAGTGGAATTCATTGTCTTTGAATTGCTTAAAGTTTCGAATGATTGTTGATCCACGAAACTTCCGCGTGAAACCGAGGACAAATTTCGTCGGTTTCAAATACCAACGGTTCTAATTTTTGCCGTTTCGTTAGCTTTGACGTTGAATAATGAATTATGTAAATAATTACATAACGTATTTTTTTTTGCTTGTTTCAAGAGAAAGAATATCTTGAGGATTAAGAATTATGAGAGAATGGATATAATCATCATTTCTAGATGATTTTTTATAGATACCAGGCTGATGCACGCGCTTCGCGCGTGTACACTGAGGGGAAAAAATATTTACTAGACATATTATATAGTTTAGGTCAGTCAAGAATTTATTTGCCAGTGAATTTTCTTCGTTTTAACAATTTAAATTTTGGACGAATTCTTGTACCTATTTAGGATGAGTTTGAATACTTTTACAACAATCAATGAGGTAAACTTTTTAGTGAATAGTTGGCGAAAAATACATTGCAGTTTGAGCCAAACTGGGCGATGTTTGGACTAAGATTCCATATTTCGTGCAAATACATTATTACTTGATACAAATTTCATGTGAAAATATTGATGGCAAATATAATCAAGATTGAATCAATATAGGAGGGTGATTTGGGCAAATAATTGTTTATTTATCATCATCAGTTTGTAAAATTTAATGACAAAAAACGAGCAATGATCTTGTATAATTGCGAATTGAAAGACATTAATATTGAGAGAAATAGGTATTCATTTCTCCCAATCAAATTCAAACCTGATAAAAAAGAAGTTTTGTCTCAAAATTATTTTTATTCCTAGAAAATATTTTTTTCCCTCAGTGTATGGCTTCGCACAGTGTGCTAAATGAGCATACACGTACTTTTTTTTCTTTCATTGGAAAAAATTACAATAATGAAAATTGGACGAAATTCTCCGAACCTGTTGAGAGCAATGACAATATGTAACAGTATTCTCATGAAACTAATATATATCTTCATCATCTGGGGCTCGTAATCCATATTCCTTTCAAAAACCCAGATAGAATAATTTACAAGAATATGTGATATGTGTATAGAACGCCGATGGGTATGGTATATAATAAGGCCTTCCGGTTGAAAAACGTCGCCTATAGTGATTCAGTCTTCATACCCATCGGATGCGCTGATTCAAATTTGGAACAGATGAACACTTTTCAAGATATCGACATGAAGTATGATACATAATGATTTGGAAAAAACTTGATTAGGATTTTTAAAATACTGAGATGATTCTCTCTACAGCCACGTGTTGAAACTTGACTTTGGGCTGAAAGTTGAAGTAGGGCCTTGTATCTGGATCTCTGGGAATATTCATCTGGGCATAATTTGAACCATCGCGTTCGATGGGTATGGAGACTAGACTGCTGTAGGTGAGGTTTCTCAACTGAAGGGCCTTATTATATCGGATATGGAGCATTCCTGCTCTATGCTTTCGACTTACTTCCTTAAAATTACTTAATTTGCCTTCTTTAGACTCCGGATATATGTAAATATATATATTTTCTTTATGCATATATTTATTTCGTGAAGCAATTTCACCGCTTCACAAAAATAGATCATGCTTTTTTTTTTATTTAGGACTGATATTAATTGATTATGAAAAATTAGTTTTTACAATAAAAGCTTTATTCTCACAATTGTATTATCAACTTTTTTGTGATTTTTATTCAAAATTATAAATAATATAATCGACACTACACTCAACGCTGATTAGAATTTTCAAAAATACGGAAATTCTAACTGAATTATTAATTATCTGTAATAATCTCCAGACTTTTCTTCCTCTTGTCTTATTTTCATCAATTATTGTCCATCTTCTATGAAGAGATGCGAGATCGCAGATACGACAGGATTTCCTCGGTTCCCTTCATCAATGTCGCGTGACGAGGCTGTTTGAAATAATTTCCAGACAGCAGTAAAGTTCTGCAAAATTCAATTTCTTCGTGAAAATTCAAAAATTATTTTAATCATCATTGATAAATTTGAGAAAAAAAAACATCTTACGAACATAGACATGACAACATTTTGACTGCAATATCACGGTGATAATATGAGCATGGTTATAATCATTTTTTTTTTTGTTGCGATAATCATGCAAATGCAATGGCTTTGGGAATTCCAATAGGTTACTGAAAATGCTAAATTTTAAATCTATGGAGATTTAATTTTTAAAAATTGATATTAATGTGATTACAAGGAAATCCTAGTACAGTGGAACCTCTATCATTTTCACCTCTGAGCTATTACACTGCCCCTCAAAGGAGGAGAAAGAGTTTCCCCCACTCTCAATCATTTTTCATTGTCTCCCCGGGAAAAACAGATTTAGATCTACGTAGATCTAAATTTTGGGATAGATCTATGGAGATATAAGGAGATATAGATAGATCAATCTAGATCAGCGGAGATCCATTTTTGTCACGCTGAGTTGCGTCTTCATGGATCTATGGAGATCTAAAGAGATATAACGAGTTAGATCAACTTAGATCTCCGTAGATCTCAGTAGATCTGCTAGGAGAAATCCCTTTTTACCTATTTAGATCTACGTAGACCTACGTGAATCTACGTAGATCTAGATAGATCTCCATTTCCTTAAATTCTACTAGATCTAAGTAGATCAATAGAGGTCTGAGTAGATCTAAGTAGATCCATGTCGATCTCCGTTGATATCCGTAGATCTATTGGAATTCACTTATCCCGTTTTGTCACGCTGAGTTGCTTCTATATGGATCTATGGAGATCTAAAGAGATATAACAAGTTAGATCAACTTAGATCTCCGTAGATCTCAGTAGATCTCAATAGATCTCATAGACGAGATCTCCATTGATCTGTTTAGATCTCTAGTGATCTAGGTAGATCTAATTCCGCTTTTCACGGGTCTCTTTCATCTATCGCTAGTCGTGTTCTTCGCACTCAGTACTTGTGATGAGTGATAGAACGCATGCGCATTAAGCGTTAGTTGCATGATTCGAAATTGAAAAAATAACCTGGAACATTAGCGAACTCACAGAAAACGTGAATCGGTTTTGCCATTTTTTCGAGTTTATGTTTCAACGCTCTGTTAAAACATGAATTCAAGAGGAGATTCGACGAATAGACGTTTTTTCATGACTTCGCTATCATTTAAGGTTACATGTTTGAATTTGGCAAGACGCAACTAGTGCTCACGCATTCTCATCACTGATAAGTGCAAAGAACACGACTGCTATCTCTGTACCTTCGCGTATGCGGAGACGTGCGCGGAATGACAAAGACGCACATAGACGAAAGAGAGTCAACAATAATAATATTACCGTTGTAGAGAGAGTGATGTATCGTCTTCTTTCATTCTCACGCTGACAGAGTGGAGACGCAGAAACTGGGTAGGAACCTCCATCACTTTCCGAATCTGAGCCTCGTGCGAGGAAAATGATGAAGGTTTCACTGTATTAGGAACTTCGAAATACATGAGCAGTGTAAAAAAGATTCGGCAACGGCGCAGCTGAAATAAGATGCCGAGGAATCCTGGATCACTCAAAGTCCCTAGATCGCTCATGGTGACCAGTCTAGGATTGAATACCAGGATATCCTCGAGGGATAACAAAACATGGAAACTATGCAAATTACCTGGAATATCAAGCTTCCTACATGATTTCATAGTAAAATTAAACATTTAACAATCATGCATTGTAAACATTAGAAGTTAATAAGCCATTGTTCTCGATCGTCACCTAAGATTCGTCTGGTTACCCAGTTCAGGTGGTACAAATCCAATGTCATTATTCGACAAATCGAGTGTCGCTAAACGACGTAATTTCGATAATGACATTACATCAATATCGGTTATGTGATTGTCATTGAGGATGAGTATCTCCAAGTTTTCAATGTTGCTGAGGCATTTAGGAATTCCGTTGAGTCTTGAACAGACATGAAACACGTTATTATCACGTGTAGATTATTTTAAAAATATTTCGAGAATGATGGGTTAAAGAAAATTCATCGGGAGACGTTTTTGTAGTTCCTAAAATTCTCTACAAAAATCTTTTGATAATTCTTCCTAAATCCTGTCGTTTCGTGGGTTCAAGGAAGAGTAGGGCAAAATAGATTTTGAGAATTTTTTTTCGCCATGAAGGACTTCATGTAAGAATCTGAAAAAATTTGTGTAAATGCTCTAATATGTAGAGATTGATGCTGAATTTTTTCAAATATTTTTATGAACTTCTTCACTCTAAAAAAAAATCCTAGATCATTTTTACTCACACGTCCATTTCGCCCCACTTTCCTCTATATTGTTCCGTGTTTTTTAATTATTTACCTATTAAATGACAGATTGATTTCTCTCAATCGTTCCAGCAATCCCACACTCTCCGGTAAATTTGACAGTTGATTTTGACAGAGATCGAGGTACCTCAAGTGACAGAAACACTCTCCAATCCACTCAGGCAAATACGTCAATTGATTAAACGACAACTTAAGATCTTCAATAGAATCAATGAGTGAAAGTTTCTCAGGTACTTGTGACAATTTATTTTTACTAAGATCTACACATGTAACTCCAGCTGTTTTGGCATCCTCGAGAACATCATCAGGTACTTGGTGCAATTGCTGATTCGTTAGGCTCAATAATTTCGTGCTTTTCATTGTATATCTAGAATAATTTTCCGAAAATTACAATGAAAACATTGAATGATATAAAGTCAATAAATTAGTTAATATGAATTAATTTAATTTTGCAGCAGAAATCCATTCATTAGACCATTAAAATGATTTTAGATTCATGTAAAAATTCAAATATTCAATTTTTTAAAAGTATAACTGAAAAAAGAAAAGTTTTTCATTCAATTAATAATTCAGTAGTGAAGAGATAAAACGAGATGATCTACAGAAACTTCGTTATCTCCCTTAAATTCCGAAATATCGATTAAAAATCGAAATCAGAAGTCGAATAAAATTGGAAATAAAACAAAAATGTAGTTCATTTCGTTTTGCCTTTTCTCTATTCTGATTAATTATTTTTTTAAAGCTAATACTCACTTGTCAGGTGCTAGTACAGCACTCGGTGATGATGATTGATCGACATCCAAGCTCTCTGAATCAAAACCTTGACGCAAGTGTTTCAAAATTCTCGGTGTTCCACACTGAATAATATCTCTCCTCACATTTTTCAATTTATCATTTCCATTTATAATCAAGTGCCTCAAGTTCGGCATTATGCAGATAAAATTAGGTATTCTGCAAGTAAACATTGATAATTGTTAGGTGTGGCTTGTTTGATCAGTCTTTTTTTTTTATTACATACAGTGTTAGTTTGTTTGAGGACAAATCAAGGCGTTCCAAATTCAGAAGTTTTATGATGTCATCTGGTATTACTTTTATCTTATTATTAGCCAATAAGAGCGATCTTAATTGGCCTATACCATCCAAATATTCCATATCAATCACCTAAAGAAGAAAATATCATAGGAGAATTTGTCATGCGTGAAATTATCTACTCATGCGGATTTTAGTTCTAGGAGAGTGAGAAAGAAGATAAATTTATGCTGTCTTATCATTTTTTTTTTTCAAATATTCTAGAAAATAATGACGATAAAAAAATTTTTGTCAAGACTTTTCTTCGTAGAGGAGAGCTGCAGAAAAGATCTTAACAAAAATGATTTATCTCTTTCATATTACAAGATATTTCATAAAAAATAATGACAAAGTCAAGTACGTGGATTTTTCTACAGTTTTTAATTTAATTAGACAGAAAATACATACTTCGATAGAATTGTTAGAAAGATGAAGTTCTCGTAAAGCAATACATCCAGTTGTGTTAGGACATTCTTTCAAATTATTTGTATGAAGAATCAGAGATTCCAGTTTTCTCATTTCACCAAACGGAGGAATTATCTCTAGATGATTTGAACTGGCATCTAATTTTTTCAACACTGATGAGAAAATAAGTGGATTTAATTGATATTTCTATTGCTTCTCTTTAAAAGGAAAAGTGGAATATTGTCATGCATATAATTGTGCGAATTAAATTTTCTACAAAAGAAAGTTGTTTAATATTTTCCTCAAAATTCAATAGTTTCGGAGGTATTTTTGAAATGAGCCACTCCTAATTTTTTTGACTTATGCAACAAATTTGACAAAAATTCTCATCATTGTTATGTGAATAGGACCCACCTCTCATGCTCGTTACGTCCGGTGGCAACTCAACCAAGAGATTATGACTCACGTCGAATGTGTTTAAACGCACAAGGTATCCAAGACCAATGGGCAAGGCTGTTAGATTATTGAACGACAAATTCTACCCCAACGAAACAGAACATTTTTTATCGAGGGGAATATTACTCCTAAAATCTGTGTACATCAAATTTAAAGTTGCAAAAATTCAAATATTCTTGAATTTTTCTCAAGCTTATGAAGATTCATGAAATTTCTTGAAATCTGTGAAAATTGAGAGAATTTTTCAAGATTTCATGGAAAAAACAAAGATATATGAGAAATCAAATGATAAAAATTTGATTGAAATAATGTTCAACAAAATTTGAGAGAAAAACCAAAGGCTGATGGAAAAGAGTTTAAGAATCCACTCAGGCAAAGTGGGTGGAGATATAATGTATGAATGAAATAGAGAAATATTTGGAAAAAGAATGAAAAAAAGGGATAAAAGGTAGTAAAAAGCGAAACATATGTAACAAACCAAATATTAAGATTAAGATATTAAGTTGGAAATATAAGAGTACAATGTGTGGGCACCACAAAGAACTCGATAACAGAATGGTCATTTGTATATTTGAATAGTTTAACTAAAAAAATGTGCACCGCATACAAAATGGATAAACATCTGCAAAAAGTGTGAAACTACAACAGAGGAAATAAAGTCTATTCTGTTCAACAAAATAGCTTTTATATCCACTAACATCCTCAAGGTGTATTCTTCCATATCACCATGTAAATATCTCAAAATTTTTTATGACTTCTCTCAAATCCTCAAATCGATTATTCATATATTCGCAATTTATTTCAGATAGAATTTCCAAAATTCCACAGATTTCATGAAATCTTCATGGGATTTCTTTAGTTTGTGAGTGATTTCAAGGCTGCTTTCCAAATTTTATAAATTTTAGAACTTCAAAACTTTCAAGAATCTCTTAGAGAATTCTAAAATTTTACTAAATTCACTATTTCTGATTTGAATGTACACCAGATTTCACAAGTGATGACCCCCTCAATTATTACTTTAATTTGCATTACTCCATACAATTAAGGCTGATTGAGAGGTGCAATCGGAAAGAAAGTTAAATTTTTGTATCAAATCGTTAATAACAACTCATACAAGATGAAATTCTCAAATCTGATTCAGTGAATCTGCAAAAAAATCTAATGAAAAATAAAATAAGCCCTAAAAACGAGAAATTAATTGAAAATGAAAATTTTTCCATTTTTTTTTTCGAAACCTTTAAATCTTGAAAAATGTGGAAAAATTTGAAAAATAAGAAAAAAAAATCAATTTCCAATTAATTTTTTGTTTCTAGGGCTTATTTTATTTCTCGTTAGATTCTTGGAAGATTCATTGAATCAGATTTGAGAATTTTATCTAGTAGAGATGGTTATTAACGATTTTATACAAGGATTTAACTTTTCATATTCCGATCATACTTTCCAATCATCCTCAATTACTGCTAATTATTAGATAATATTCTTACCAGTGTCTCCAACATTACCAGGTCACCAACAGCTGCATCAAGTTCAGACAAATTATTGTGTGATAGATCCAAGTGCTTTAAATTCTCCAACGTGAACAAATTCCTGTGAATTTTCACAATATTGTTGTGGGAAATATTGAGTTTTCTCAGTTTTATCAACCTTCCAATCTCCTTCGGTATCTCCTCCAGCAAATTATCGTGAAACTAATTAACATGAAGTTATAATGAGCAATTAGTCTTCTGAACTCCAGATAATGTCAATTATTTTTTATGATGAAGTACTTACATCCAAGTCAATCAACTCCGATAAAAATTCAATTTCTTTATCAACACTTGTGATACTATTTACACTCAAGTTGAGCCTCTTGAGTGGCTCTTGCTCCCACCATCTCTCTTGGTCATCATCAAAGTCAAGATTTCTTCCCAGTTCTTCGATTTCATCTTTCGATAATTCATTTATTGTCCATACTCTCTGAGGAACTGCGGAAATTTTTTTTTTTAATTATTTTTACGCAAATTGATGTTATTTTGCCATCAGTTGTCTCTTGTGATAATGAAATTAGCACATATCCGACAGTTTTTTTTTTGAATTTTTCTCAATAATGGAAATATTGTAAAAAAAAAAATTAGAAAAATTTGCACTAAGAGTTTTTTTTATTTTCTGCAGATGCATATTTTTTATTATTGAGAATGATTTATTCACTAGATGGAAAAAAATTAAAAATTGTCAAATATATGCTATTTTCAGCGATGACAAACTTTTTTATTCCAATTGATTTTCTTAATTTTTACGATGATTATGCTTCGAGTTAAATTGGAAGCTCTTTCGAATGATCGTTAATTACTTTGAGAAATTATTGTATTCTTCATTTCTATTGTTCTTGGAATCAAGTGCGCAATTTTGGTCAACCAATGAGAAATGAGGAATAAATGTGCCAGTTTCAGCGTTACATTCAACGTGTATGAACTTTTTAGAATAGGATTCTTTTTCTGAGATATCTTGGAATCTAAGCGAGATAGGGCGTTTCTGCCCAAATCCTATTTTGTACAGAGAATTCCAAAAGCTACGAAATAAAATATCAGGGGAATGAGAAGATATTCGAGCAGAACTGATGACAAATAAATGGAGTCATTTTATTATGAAAATAATGAAATTAGCACACATCTGATAACTTTTTGGATTGTTTCAAATATCACTGATTACAAAATGTAGTATCATACTAGAATCAATCTTGTGATTATTGCATTGTGTACAAGTCTGATACTTTAAGAGCTATCAAGTGCCTATCGTTATTACTATTATGATTATTTCGATGAAAAATCAAATCTATATTTCTCTTGCAATTCTGTGATTGGCCTCCACTATTGGAGTGGCTGATGATAAATAAATAAATAAATAAATAAAAAGGTAAAATATTATTTAAAAAATATTTGAAAAATTTACATTTATAGGTTTTGTGAATTCTCTTCATGCATATATGTACATGAAGAAAATTTGAAAATTTGATTGATATTTTGCATTTTTTTGAATCATTTAGGGGAGAGTGGGGCAAAATAGACCTAGAAGATGAGATGACTCAGGATTTTTTTAAAAAGCAGCGGTTGCTTTAAAAAATCTGAAAAAATTTCTAAACAATGTAGATATGCTGGAGGATTTTTTCAAATTTTTTCAGATTTTTTCGTCGAGTCCTTCATTCCGAAAAAATTCCTTAATCATATCACTATGAGGGCCTATTTTGCCCCACTCTCCCCTATTTGTTAAAAATGAAAAAAAAAATAGATGTCGATTTTTCGTCATTCGTTCTTTAAAAAAATATCGGAAACTAAGCGAGATAGAGCGATTTCGTTAGAAACCTTCTTTGTAGAGAAATTCAAGAGGTACAAAAAGGATTCAGGCAAAATCGCTCCATCTCGCTTAGTTTCCGAAATATTTTGATCAATACTTATGATGGAATAAAAGGAAATTTGATTTAGTTTATAGATTTTTTTTTAAAATCTAGGAATCTATTACAGATACAGTAATTTTTATAATAACCTTCTTTGTAGCTCTATATTTTCGCTATAAAAATAGTTCTCACAAATTTTCCTTCATCCCCAGATATTTTCGATATTCGAGGAAATGTTTGAAAATTGAGGGAAAAATGGAGTGAAACCATGGATTTAATTGACGACCACAATGAAAAAGAGGAAATACTCTGTTTCAAAGGAAAAAAAAAAATCCTCAACTTTTGTAAGTAGAAAATAATGTACCTGTGGCCAATCCTTTAGATGATAAATCAAGTTCACCTGATTTACGTGCATCAATAATAATTCTCTCTGACAATTCATCATTGTCATCTTTTTTACTTCTCTGTTTGAATAATGCACGATGGTTAACCTTCATTTTCCTCTCAACACTCATGCTAATGTATAATTCTTTTTTACTTTTTTTCTTTAATTTTATATTCTTTGTACTTTTTTCACCAACTTTTTCACTGTCAACTGTAACGTATTACAACTGTCACTGGTATTATTAGCTCTTCGATCAGCGTCAGTAACCAACGAACCATGCAAACTACTGTCCATGACAATTGTCGATACGATAAAGAACTTACACAGTCCATGAACTTGCACGGATGAATAAATAAAAACATGCAGAGTATGTTTTGGAGGAAAGAGAAGGGAAGGGGAACGAAAAAACTGAGTGTTACGTGCTTATCGCTCGCGTTTTACTACGAATATTACAACGTAAAATGTGAGAAAATGTCAATAAAGGACGTGAGAAGAGGGCAAAGAAGAGTTCTCACTATTTGAGTGTCGGCAATTTCGCGCCAAATGGTTACGCGCTTGTTGATACATGAAATGGCCGCTAGGGAGCGTGAAGTGGCGGAAATCGGAGACTTATCCTCGATTTGGGAGTGACATGGAGATTATTCTGAAAAGGATCTCGGCGAAGACCGCCTATTACCCGCCAAGTGAATTGAAAAAAAATAATAATTTTTAAATCATGAATCGATGATTTCAGAATTAGATGTCATTAAACTAAAGATATAATCAACTCAAGTATATTTCAAAGCGTGATAAAGAGTTATTTCATCTTTTTTCCTTTCAGTTGAATTATCACACTAGATGAAATTAAACGTGTATGGGTACAGATTCACCTTGTTCAGCAGCAAGTACTGATGCTCCAAATATCTCAAATACCTTCAAGAGGTATCAGGTGATCAGGTTCGGAATCGTTCAGTGTTTCCTCTGCATATATATAGTTTTATTAAGACGAGAAAGCATATCTTTTGTTGGTTCATATGCCGGATAGCATTTAGTAAGTATTTGTCATTATGCTGAAAACTATTTTTTTTTTTTGATAACAACAGTTTTTATTGGCATTGAAAAAAATTATTTACATATGTACAGTATAAAACAGTGTAAAAAAAACTATAATCATTATTGTTATAAATTATAACTGATGAAGTTCATGGATGTAAACATCTCTCGAACTTCTACATTTTAGTAATATGAAGTGTTGATGTAAGAAAAGTAATTTGTTTTCTCACATCATTCATAATAACAATATATATAACTTTTTATGTGTTATATAATTTGTTTTTTTAATGACTAAGATTATCTATACTCAGCGAACAGTAAAAAAAGATCAAAAAAACTACGCTTTCATTAATTTTGCTGAAAACTCTTTCTACTTCAGCGTTGCTAATAGAAAGTGACAGAACTCAAAAAACGAACTCAAACGAATGAAGTATTGTGAAAAAAGATGGCATGCCACAAATTGTGGTTCTATTATGATCAGTTCAACCATCTTCAAATTTATTTTCTTAATCGATAATAAAAATGAACTGTAGATAATATATAGCCTAAATGGCAGGTAGTAGCCGTTACCGAAAATCAACGGATATTCATCCCGGATAGCCTAATTGGCTATTTTGTTTTATAGTGTTTATTCTTAGAAGCCATGTACACGATATTCATGAATTTGAGTTACAACAATGAACATTTGTAGAATGATTCTTTGGAGCAAATGTTTTGCGAAAAAAAGGCAGTGCTTGACGTACTTTGCTGAGGCAACTGCGGAAGTTTGGAGTTGGGTGTTTATGCTATTGTCACATTTTGTTTTTATTTCCGATTATCTTATTTTTCCTTTGGGATATTGTATCCGAAATGGAAGGCTTCTTGGAAATCATTTCTTTATTGGCCTGATTGGTTATCACTCGCCCAATCTCGTCATCCTGAAATTTTCTACAAAAGAGGTCCCTTCACATTAATTTCGGAGATATTTGTAAATTAATCTATACTTGGCAGTGCAAAATTTCTGAAAAATAAAATATCACTCGAAATTTTTCTCTCCTTACTTTTAAAATACCGGAGAAAATGAAAATAACAGAAAATCGGATGTTTTTCCACAATTTTCAAAAGTATTGAACTAGATTTAATCCAATAAAGCCCATAAATTCCCCAAAACCCATTAATTCCACTCGGATTTCTCTTTTTTTTTAAATTCAAAAATAAAAGCACATTTAACTGCAATTTGTTAATTCCTCTATTTTCCATGAAATCTCTCTCCCCATTTACTTTCTCTACTCGTATTTTTATCCCCGAAAAATTGCATCGATTTACCCCTCACTTTTTTATAACTCGCAATAAAAATAGAATTTATCCATCCGTAAAGTAATACGTGACAATTCACAACAAGTTTTATTTCTTTTTCTCGTAATGTACAAGAAATTTTCACGTCGACACATTGTCCACTCGAATTTCCTGACATGAATTCCCTTCAATCTCCGGCGGCATTCAGGCGTTCTTCATAGAGTTTTCTGAGATTTCTTTTTGCCAAAAAAAAAAAAAAAATGAGATAAAGAGAAAGAGATAAAAAAAAAGAAGTAGACAAAGAGTTGAAACGATTTTTGTATCACCGAGAAATTCGCATTAGTGTTGAGCGTGACGCGAATATAATTCGTTTCTAGTCTAAAAAAAGAGGGTAGAAGGGGGAAAATGATATTTTCAGTCATATCGGCACAATTTTATGGAACACACGAGAGCCTTCAACGATAAATTGGTCTGTGTTAGGTAACTGCTTACAGAAGACCAGTAGAAAGGCTTCATTGTCTCTGGACTGTGTCTGTGAGAGCTATTGGAGAGGAGAAAACGGAGGCTTTACTTGGAAAATCGAACGTTAGAATTGGAAGATTAACCCAAACCTCTATCGGTTATCCTTACTCTAACTCTGCAGTATCTTATGGGCTAATAAAGTGTCTTTATACTGCATGGAATGTAAATTTTCCAGACGAGTCGTTGCACGAGTAAATCAAAAAGTTTTATCATAACTGGAGAAAGAGAATAGCGTGTCTCGAGTGTGCATTAAGATTCTCAAAACGAGAGAGAATCTCAATGACTTTGGAGGTAATTGTCATTTCTCGATTTCATTATTTTTATGAGCAGTGACTAGAGACTCAAAGTACGCGGTTAAGCTAATTTTCTTGTCATTCGGGCCACAGATTGAAGTAATCGAGGTTTTCCATCTCACGATTTTTGCTTCCGAATGGAAGCATTGTAATTCACTACGCGAACGCAATGTTCCTAGCGAAATTGCAGCTAAATCGGTTCAATGGTTTACGAAAAAATGCGAATTGTCAGAAAACAGTTTTTCGAATTTTCTCAGCGTAAAATCAATTTGCAAGATCTATCTTTCGCGAGAAGATGCGCCCTGATAGAGCGCACATTAAAACCCGAGGTAACCAGTGCTTTAATTTTTTGTTTCCATTATATTGTTCTTTACTGTGATTTTTGGAAAACTACGTTATTAGGATAACTTAAGAAATGTTTGACTTTGAGACTTCCAATGTGGAGACTTTGTACATCTTACGAGTGCCAACTCCGGGATTGAATTTTTGAATTAATTCTCAGCTATGTCATACGACATCAGCTGTGGAATATCACTGATTTTCCATTGACTAATCACCGAAGGAATCAAATAGTACGGGTCTGATTTCACTCAAGCTCATCTACTTTATTATACGAGACCAATGGCGCGCTACAGCGCGCCCGTTAAGTATCTTTAGTGTAGTATATTACATGTACTATACTACTCACAATTTAACTGACCAATGAGGAAGAGGACTTCACTTTAATCGTGACAACTTTTGATATATCGATTGTTTGCGTTCTTGTTCCTTTTTATAAAGGATAATCGCGAAAAACTGAGAAAACTTTTTCCTGACTCCATATTAATGTCTATTTCGCTCTATCTCGCTTATTTACCGAGATAATCGAGAAAAACTGAAAAAATTCCACGGATACAGGATATCCCGAATCGTTGCGGCTTTTGGCCCTTCAGGATTCCCCATCATCTTGTTTTCAATCAACTCTTTGCGAAATTTCAAGGAAAACCCCGTATTCCTCCAGGAAATGGGTGAAAAATGAGGATAAAGGAATATTCGAAGAAAATCAGCCATCATGAAAATCCCGATTTTCAAATCTTCATAACTTTTTTTCTGTGGCGTATTTTCTGATGAAATTTTACAGTGATTACTGCCCATGTTGTCAGGAAAGAGCCTGCAAAATTTCATAACAGTATCGCAAACGGTTCTGAGAATTCGATAGAGCAGAAATGGTCATTTTCATGGAGCAAAGGCCATTGCCTCTGGATTTGGCGTGAAAATTCCGCGGATACTGGATATCTCGAATCGTTGCGGCTTTTGGCCCTTCAGGATCCCCCATCATCTTGTTTTCAATCAACTCTTTGCGAAATTTCACGAAAAACCTCGTATTCCCTCGGGAAATGGCTGAAAAATGAGGATGAAAGAATATTCGAAGGAAATTAGCCATCATGAAAATCCCGATTTCCAAATCTTCATAACTTTTTTTCTCTGGCGTATTTTCTGACGAAATTTCACAGTGATACTGCCTATGTCATCAGGAAGTAACCTGCAAAATTCCCCAACAGTATCGCGAATGGTTCTGAGAATTTGATAGAGCAGACATCGTCATTTTTACTGATCCCATATTGACGTTCATTTCGCTCTATCTCGCTTATTTACCGAGATAATCGCGAAAAACCGTGCAAACTCCTCCCTGATTCCATATTACCGTCCATTTCGCTGTATCTCGCTTATTTACCGAGATAATCGCGAAAAACTGAAGCAGCACCTTTTCCTGATTCCATATTAATGTCTATTTCGCTCTATCTTGCTTATTCACCGAGATAATCGTGAAAAACTGAAAAAACTTTTTCCTGACTCCATATTAATGTCTATTTCGCTCTATCTCGCTTATTTACCGAGATCATCGCGGAAAACTGGAAAAAAAATTTCCTGATACCATATTCCAGCGCGCCCGTTATGTATTTTTAGTATAGTATATCACGCGTACTATACTACTCACAATTTAACTGACCAATGAGGAAAAGGACTTCACTTTAATCGTGACAACTTTCGATATATCGATTGTTTGCGTTCTTGCTCCTTTTTATAAAGGATAGGGAGGATCAAAAGCGCCTCTATGAACTTCTTCAAAGAATAATTTGAAATAATTTGATGATATAAAAAAAAATATCACATCAACTATCGATCGATCATTTTTGAGTATCGATTAATCGACACAATATGTCGCCTCAAAATTGAGATTTGATATCTCATGACGTCTTCATCGATAGTTTCTTGTTCCAAAAACAACAACTTCGATCGATTAGTTCCAGATATCGATTAATTGATGCGATATCTCGTGTTGAATTTGAAATATCACATATCATACAAGAATTCCGTTTAGTTTAAAGGTTCACTCTCGCATTTATGCGATATTATGCATTAAATTTGATAGTTTGCACCTGTTTTACTTTGAGTAGAAATTTAAAAGCTCCATAAGAGCAAATCAGAAGAAATCACGTGAGTAGAGAAATCCAGCTTATAAATCGACTAGTAAAATGACGAAGTATTGAAGCAAAATGTCAGCTATGATCACAGCCCAAGAAGGCTTTTATCTTCCAGCTACTCCTTTTTTTTCTCTCTCTTTCTCTTGGCCATCTCGAAGCACTCAATACCCATATAGACGCATATATATACTACTGGAGTATACGCAGGACAGTGTCACACAACTGCCTCTGGCATATACCAGAAGCTTCACTCTATCTATTTCCCCTCTTTTTCCCTCCTCTTCCTCCAGTAGTGGAGAGTGAGTGTGTCCGTATTTCATGTTACCTCGTCATCGGTGGTTTTCCTATCCCGTGAGCACCACTTCAATATTTTGCCATTTGTCGAAGTTTGACATTTTATCCACCTGGCCAAAACGCCCATTGCCATTCGACGCTAACACGTCTAGACATATTTCTCTTCCTCTTCTCTCTCTCTTTTTCTCTTCCAGTAACAAAAATAAATGGAAAAAGAGAGAGAGAGAGGGAGAGAAAAATGTGCTTCATGTAAAAATGAGAATACATAGAAAGTGGTTTTTATTTTTTTTTAATAAAAAATAAAACACTTTATTTGAATTTGTTTTTACCTGTGTATATTTTTATTTTTTTTCAAGTTTTTCTCATTTCTCGGTTTGCTTTTACCGGGTACTCGTTCATTTGTTTGGCTCTGTAATTACTGCTGAAAATAAAATTGAAGAAAAAAATAAAAAGGAAAACTCGACACTCGTCGTACACACTCAACTCAATGTCAGTTTAGAGGATTGCGTTACACTGGTAAAAGAGAGAATGAGCAAACTAGTGGCTGGTTTTTGTCACCACAATAAACAGACTCTTACTGAAAAAGTAATGTGTTAAAAAAAAAAAAATCATATTTTTGCGGAATTGAGAGGAGAGGTATTGCTGTGGTGTTTTTCGAGGATAATTGAGGAAAAATGAGAATTTTGACATTTTGTTAAAGACTGAAATTTCGTGAAAAAACGGATTTTTTTATAGTTTCTGGAGTAGAGGCCCTCTTATTATCATTTTTACGTAATTTTCAGAGATTCTTAGACGAAAGCTCACACCAGTCGGTTACTCGCTCATGCAGGTACACGAAATGGCCGCTGGGGTGACGCGAAATGGGGCCAGTTCATAATTTTGGAAGTTTCTTAAAAACTAGTGGGTTTAGGAGAATTTATCAAGAGACCTTTTTTGTAGAGAATTTAATTCTCTACAATAAAGGTTGTAGTAACTGCTACAATGCACAACACGGACAAAGAGCAGAATCATCATTTCCCTCTTTTTTCAATATATCTTTTCTTCCTCTTTGCACAGAGAAAAATGTTTTCTTAATTTAAGAATGTGCAGTCACTTAATTCAAGAACGTGCAGGTCACTTAAATTAAGAAAGAAAAATCACTTGATTTAAGTGAGAAAACTCACTTGATTTAAGTGAGTTTTACTTTCTTATATTAAGAAAGTAAAACTCACTTAAATCACTCACGTCATCACATTTTTTCTAAAATCCAATAACTTCAAAGATCCGTTGTATTTTCGATAATAATTGACATTAAACTCGAACTTATCTGGATAAATTAATAATTTTTGAAGGAGAAAAACTCACAATTTTCAAATTTTCATAGTTTTTATATTAACAATTCTCTATCACTGCAGACTATCACTATAGTATAATTTTCAGAGGTAATCAGACAGAAAAAATTAATTTTCCAACTGAAAAAATTGATGCAATGTTTCATAGAACAAAAAACTCAGTTATCCACCAAAATAATGTAGTGTTACAGTTTAAAACAAAGAACTGTACTCACTGCTAGGAGCTTATCCTTTCTCTTACTCTGGAAATACCCAATTTTTTAAGTCTATCTCTTTCAACGTTTCGTTTTTTTTTTCCCCATTTAACGTGTAGAGAAACACTTGGAATGCATTTATTTTGAAGCACACAGAATGAACTCAATATCCTACGACAATGATGGTAATTTTTTTCATTCCCTTATTTCTACATTTTCACTCTTCATTCTCCACTTTTCACGGAAGGAGAATTTCTCTTTTTCCCTCCGCTTTTTTTTTTACAAGAAAAAAGAAAGAGATTTTACTTTTAAAGGATTTGCACGAAGATTTCCGAGGCTCGGAGTTTCGCAAATCATTCGAACGATTCATCAAGATAAATGGCAACGTCCATGCGATATCGCCACGTCGATAAATAATCGAGTGAGAGAGAATAGATGTGTATATGTATATGTGTGTGTGTAGTTTTTGGTATACAGCTGTCGCGTTTCTGCTCCAACCGCATCGATCTTTGTGCCTGAATTGCTGGGGCCAGTTTTGCTCGGGCAAGATCGATGTTTACGTTGCTGGAGAGTCATTTTCATGGACACTCAGATGCGTGAGAAAAGAGACACATTGGGGAGCTGGGGGGTATGTGGGGCAAAATGGAGACTATTCGATTTTATGGGAAATTTGATGATCTGGCGGATAAAAATTGAGGGGATTAGTGGAAGTACTTGAAATAGGATATTTTTTATGATTTCGCGGTAAAATATGGGCCAGGATTTTTTTCCAATTTTTTTTTCGGCATTGGATGAATTCTGGTGGAAATTGAAGGAATGACCCTTTTTATTTTTTCTAAGAATTTCTCGTGTTTTGGGGATTTTTCTGGTTCTAGTGGCTCTAGGGGAGAATTCGGTGCATTCTTCTGACTTTCAATCAATTAGTCCAATTTTTTTTCTTGGAGTGGAAAACTCCGGAGAATGAGAAAAAATGACCCCAATATGCCAATACTGTTGTGTGTTTTTTTTTCACATTTCTTTAGAAAGGCTTTCACCCTCAAAAAATCGCTACAATCCAAATTTTATTGGAAATTTTCCAGCTAATTTCCTTATTCTCTTTTTTTTTGAGTAAAAGATTTTTAAAAAAATCTGAAAAAATTTACCGAATTCTACAATATATTTACATTATTGTTGAATTTTTTAAAATTTTTTTGTGAAAGTCTTTACCCTCAAAAAAAATCGCAAAAAGTCCATTTTTATTAGAAACTCTTTCCAGCTGATTTTCTCATTTCTCTAATTTTATTTTCTGAAATCATTAATTCAACGATAAAAAAAATGCTTAAGCATTTCAATGGCAATCCATCTTTCTCCACCTTTCGCAATGTGTTTCATGAATTTTTTATTAAGAAATTATACATTCAACAAACTTTAAATTCCCACACTTTATGAAAACGCAAACTCAGTAAGGCGGACATCGTACTCCACGACTTTTCTGTCTAATCGATTGACTATTCCGCGGTAGTCACGAGTTTTCCCTCCGAATGCGTACACCCAAGAGTACTTTCGGGAATTGAATGTGGATTTGTTGATCTCTTTTCGTAGAATTATTGTTATTCGCATTCAGTAAAATTTCGTAATTTCCATTGAATAATTTTTCAGCCTTTTAAATTTTTTACTTTGAACTCCTAAATAATTCGAGAATTTGGACGATTGCGCGTGACTATGGTCCTGCAATGAGGGAAAATACTGAATAATTAATCAGCGGCGAAAAAATCGTTAATTTTTAATGTTTAAGCCTATGAATCACGAGCAACGAAAAAAAAAAAGATACAGAAATTCATCCCGATTATTAAAAATATCTCCGAAACCACTGGACTCAGAGAAAAAAGTCAAGGTGTAGCAACCGCTACAGTACGCGTGTACTTGAAGAGCACAAATAATATCTTCTATCGCATATTATTTATACCTGTCTCGCTCTTGACCATTGTAACGCGTATTCTTTTCAATTTCCTTTTGTGTGGATATTCCGAGTTTCGGGTATCCTTATATGGTGATTATTAAATCACACTCGCGTATCGGCAGTTCACGAGAACGCATCTCAATCACCACACTATTGACTTGTATTATATCACGTAATTAAATAAACGCAATTTTATATATTTTAATTGCAGTGTTAGTGATGCATTCATTTAATTAACCACATCACTACAAAGGAACGTTTTTGTAGAAAATTAAATTCTTTATAAGAAAGCTCTCTTGACATTTTTCGAAAAAACCCAATATTTTTCGAGATACTCTTGAAAAGATGATGCTATTCTCAAAAATTTGTTCAGAATTCTCATCGATTAACCTTTAACTGGCACAACTCCTCCATATGACATTACTGGCACAAGGGGTATTTATGACTCCATGCATTCAAACGTATTTTGCGCAGCCACTATTGAATATTTTTGCATGAAAATTCAATCCGATATAGTTTCAACTATGTTCTTCAAAGTGGAATCAGTTTCGTAGTGATTTGTTTAATTTAAGTTAGTGTAAAAAGAAATTCGAAAAGAAAAAACCTAAAAAATGAGTTTTTTCACATGAGTATTCATTATTTTTTCAATTTTTAATATTTTGAGTTGAAAATTTACAGTTATAAATATATATATGTCTTAAGATAGTACACTTCGAGGGAAAAGTTAATCAGATATTGATGCTTTCAAAGAAGGTATTATGACAGGATGAGAATTCGCCTAACGTCACACGAATAATTATTCAGTCGATTTTAAAATATTGCGCCAAAACAGTAACGGCTAGTTATGGAATGGCTAACCGAATCTTGAAAAATAATGACTGACCCATTTTAACCAATAAGAAAAACGATATTGCGTATCAGAAGAGGGATAAAACGGGGGAGACGAGCAACGGGCGTACGTTACGCACTTCGCTTTAAAATGTAGTCGAATTAACAGCGTGTAAAACTATTGTAAAATTTTTTGTGTATTTTGTCGACAGAAAGAGACACCCAAAAAGATTATAAGAATTGTTAATAAAATATCATTTGAATTAGAAGTGGTATAATTATCAATTTATTTAATTGTCAAATAAGAATAGCTGAATTATAATTAACGTGGATTTGACTGGTAAATAATCTGAAGATTTCACTCTACTTGACTTATTTGCTTACTCAGTCTGTTTTCCGTTTGGGTCACCCGATCGAACCCCCTCTTCGTTTAGTCAAAATAAATCAGTCGAATTATTAATGAATATTTTGTTAATTTTATATAAATTAACTGGCGCTCAATAAAATAAAATCGTCAATTCTTGAGCCCCGGTAGCCTTCGACCCAGGCCGCGCCGGGTGAAGTTTCTTTATTTCGTCCATTCAAATTAAAGTCATACATTCTGTCAATTATTCAACAAAATAAAAAAGAAGCTGTCTCAGTATTTATTTTGTAAAATGAAGAGTATTTGACCAATAAGAAAACGGATAAATCGTCAGCAACAAATCTATTCAATCACTATTCATCTGCATAAAGAGAATAGAATTACGCCGGTAAAATTCACCTCATTTCGTTTGCCCTACGTTTATTGTACATCGAAAGATAAATTGAATGACGAGATCGGTCACACTGACGACAGTAGCATCCTCTCATTCTGTTCAACTAACGACATTGAATCAGGCATACTGTTCGACAAGACGAGAGACGGGTTTGCGTATCGAAGCGGACCGTATTCCCTTTCTCATCTGAGACGGTTGAACGGTGCGCTAGTCCATGTTGAGATTTCCGGATGCTACGTGATCGGCTTGCTGAGGCTTTACTACTCTTGGAAGAGGCGGACAGGATGGAATTGGGAAAAAGGGGGGAGGGGATTGCTGAGAAGAGGTTGAGATTCTGGTGCTCCTAACCGGGACGAAACTGCTCGTAGTTGCTCTTCTGGGTGTTGTGTGCCGCACGGACGCACGTATATGCCTTCAAATGGTATAAGATACGGTACGTTGCTCTTGTCAATAGTGTCCTACGATATGTCAGAAATAATCCAACAGAGTGCAATTGTGAGATAACTAGAATTTCCAATTTTCATTCACTTAATTAGCATTTAAAAGCGGAAAATACCGCAATTTCTTCAAAGAAATATTAGCGTTCTGAGATAATTTGATGAAATAGAACAATATCGTAGGGAAGAACCGTTCAGATCGATCATTTTCAAATATCGATCATGTAATTGATGCAATATTGAGAATTGAATTCGATACAGCACATTCCACTCGATAGTTTCGTCTCACCTGTTTTAGTTTAATTAAGGGGGAAAACAGTTTTTAATTGATGAATTACAAGTATCGATTCATTGATGTGATATCTCATATTGAATTCGAGATATCACATATACCATTTAATAGTTCTGTTGGACCAGTTTGAGGTCAGAGAGAAAAGTTTTCACCCTTTTAGGGGATAGGTCATTTCCTGAAAATCAGTTTTTGCCCTATAAGCACTTGGAAAAATTGATATTTTCCTTTTCAAACCCCATAAATCGATGGGAATTGAGCTAGTCGTTCATTTAAGATCAGCTCCAGGTCACTACGATCAATAGAACCAGAGATATTCTCGAAAACCTGAAATTTTTCGAAAAACAGAAGAGTTTCACCTTCAAATCTTGCGTAAAAATTGAAATGTTTGGAAAATTCAAAAAAAGATTTTGACATATGATTTTGACGGGAAATTTCCTCATCTTTCCAATGGAATCATTAGAAAGAACCTATCTCCAATATTTCTATTCATTTTGAGTCATTTTCATAGCATAAAATACAAAAATTAAACCATATCCGTTTTACCCCTTGCGTCCGTTTCATCCCATCTTCCCCTATCTGAAATAACTCGAAAAAAGTGGATTTATCAAAAAATGTCGGCAAACCTCTTCTGTGAAAAAATGAATTCTCTATAAAAAAAATCTCCTGACATTTTTCTTCTCAACTCATCCATCTCCTTTCAGGAATATTTCTAAAATAATTTCAGGAGCCGCCAGAGCGAAATTTCCGCAGGGAAATCAATATATATAATAAAAAAAAGTGTGTTATTATGTGAATGCCGCTAAAGCTCAGAAACCAACCCTCATAGCCCCATGGGGGTTACATGGTGTGGTAGCCCTCCACCCCCCATCCATGAAGAAGTTTTCCGTTTTCGGCTAGGGGGGTTGGTTCCAGAGATATGGGGATGAAAGAGAGTATTTTACTTATTTGCTCCTCATGGGTAATATACAACAATGCTCTAGATCGTTCTAAAATTTACTAGAACAATCTAGAATATTTGAGAGTATTCTGGAATGTCCGAGAAGGTTCTAAATAGTTCGAAAATGCTCTAGAATGTTCCAGAAGATCTGGGAATGTTCTAGATTGTTCTAGAATGCTCTAGATTGTTCTAGAATGCTCTAGATTGTTCTAGAATGCTCTAGATTGTTCTAGAATGTTCTAGATTGTTTTAGAATGTTCCAAATTGTTCTAGAATGTTCTGAATTGATTTAGGACGTTTCAAATTGTTCTAGAATGTTCTAGATTTTTCTAGAATGTTCTAAATTGATGTAGGAAGTTTTAAATGGTTCTAGACTGTTCTAGATTGTTCCCGAATGTTTCAAATTGTTCTAGAATGTTCTAGACTGCTCTAGAATGTTCTAGAATGTTCTAGAATATTCTAGATTGTTCTAGACTATTCTAGATTGTTCTAGAATGTTCCGGGAAGTCCAGAAACATTCTACAATGCCCCCCAAGGTGCGAGAATATTCAAAAATGTTCCAAGATATTTCTAAATCTTTTTTAGTACCAAAAGATTTGGAAATATTTTGGAATGTTCCAGAAGGTTCGGAAACTTTCTGGAGTGTTCTTGAAGATTCGAGAATGTTGCAAAAGACTGGGAGATATTTTCCAATGTTTCAGAAAGTTCGAAAAAATTCTAGAATTTCTTTGAAGGTTCGAGAATATTCTAGAAAGCTCAAGAACATTGGGAGTTAGAAAAAAACCGATACTGACATATGTTTTCTACCTAAGAAAATTTCAATTTTTCAATAAATTGGTTATAAAAGCTCCATTGTGAACCGTTCAAATGGATTGCCCGATTCATTCCACTCTCGGTTTGATCAATTAATCAATATCGATGAAAATATTGGAGATAGATCCTTTCTGAAAATACAATTGGAAAGCTGAGAAAACTTCTCATGGGAATCATATCAATGATAAATTGAAACTAGGGGTGAGCAATTGCTCGCTCGCTACGCTCGCTCGCGAATAGAGGAGTGCGTAGTTGCTCGCTCGCTCGCGAATGGAGGAGTGCGTTACTGCTGATTAGAAGGAATTAGTGAGAATGTATTGCGATGAGTGTGACTTCAAGCCGTAAGAACTCCTCGATAATCCTCCTCCTCTCACTTACTATTAGAAAAAATGATGAATGATAAAAACGATAAATAACAACAGACATAATCGTGGAAACTATCAAAAAATGTTGGGGAGATCTAAAAATCTGGAGATCAATAAAAAAATCAATTTTTCCTTTTCGGGGGTAATGCATAGACTCCACTTTTTGGGAAGAAGAACTTGATAATGCTTTTCTTAAAAAACTAAGAGAGTACTGGATCGATTCCGATGAAAATCTAATGACCGCGAATTTATGTCAAGATGCTTCGATTACCACATCGATCACCTCGATCACATTATTGATTTATGAGAAAACGTGAACGAAAAAATTGATCATCGGACATACACACAAACACACACACACAGACATGATCGTGAAAACTATCAAGAAAAATTTGGGGAGGTCTTAAAACATGAAGATCGATCGAAAAATCGATTTTTCATTTTCGGGGCCATTACATAAATTTCCCTTATCGGGAAGTTAAAAAGATGATAGTAATACATATTGTTGACCTAAGATTTCTACAGCTTTCCAATAGAATTCTGGTGAAATTTCTATCTCGAACCGTTTAATTGGAATGTATACGTTACCCCAACTTCTTCTGATAAATCAATCAATATTGATGAGAATATTGAAGGAAGGTTCTTTCTTAAGTTTTTGAATTTTTCGAATTTCTCAAAAATTCCATTTTTTAAAAGTTCGAATATAAAAGACTTCTATTTTTGAAGAATTTCCGTTTTTTGGAATTTTTTTGTACTATCGGGTGTTGGGATTTCCGGTTATTCCTCAATGAAAGATGAGCTCATTCCTTATCAATTCATGTAGTATAAAGGAAGCAATTATCTATTCGAAGACTTACAGGGAAAATGCTGATTCTCAGAGAATGGCCTATAAGTATTTGAAGAATTGATTAAGAACAATATGGATAACATGAATCGATGGAAAATGAGCTCACCTTCCATTCGAGATCAATCCCAGGTCGCTACGATGAATAGAATCGGAGATACTGCCGAAATAGTAATTTTGTCTGATTTTCGAAATGGGGACTCCTTTCAAATTTGGCCCAAGAAATGAAACTTTAGGAAAACTGGAACAGATCGATACTAACATACGTTCTCTCCCTAAATTTTTCTCAGCTTTACAATGGTATTCTTGAAAAATCTCGATCTCGAACCGTTCAATTGGCATACCTATTTTACACCAGCTTCCCCCAATAAAACAATCGATATTGATGAAAATAATTAGAGATAGATTTTTTCTGATGATACTATTAGAAAGCTGAAAAAACTTCCTATAGAATCATAAATCAGAACTGTTTTTAGAAAATTTTAGTTTTTCGAGAATATCTCTCCTTCTACTGGTTGTAGCAATCTGGGATTGATCTCGGATGGAAGTTGAGCTCATGTTCCATCGATTTCGCAGTTCGAAACAAGAAATTATTCATCTATCAAGTACTCATAATGTGGAAACTAATCTTCAGAAAATGGCCTGAAAGTTTTTGAGAAATTGACTTGAAAAAATTCGACCCCACTGGATTAAAGAGAAATGAGCTCACCTTTAATTTGAAATCAGCCCCAGGCTGCTATGACTAATAGAACCGGAGATATCACCAAAAAAATTAATTTTGTAGATTTTCAAAGGGGCAATCCTTCCAAAACTTGGCGAAAAGAGAAATTTTCTCAAAATTGGAAAAAATTAATCCTGACACATCGTTTCTGCCTGCAATTTCCTGGAATTTTCTCAATTAGAATATCCATTTTACTAATCTTCCCTCGATGAATTATATATAATTATAAGTCAGTATAGGAGCTGCTAAAAAATCTGACCCGAGCGAAGCGAGGGTAGGACCGCTAGTTTACGTAATAAAACCATAATTTCCATTGAATCAGTAATGCATAACATTTTTCGAAGCCTGAATGAATCAACGAATAAAAATAGGCACAATTAATACCATAATTATGCTTTCAACGATAAAATCAAAAAATCTTTCTCAAGCCTCATAAATTTCGAAATTCCCTCAAATATTTAATTAACTCGTTCGTTAACCAAATTTGATCGCGTAAAAGTATTTCCTCAAAAAAACCCTTTTTCTCTCGCAAATATTCGTCATATTTATTATCGTCGATTCTTTTTAATCCTCTGTAAACTTGAGTATTTCGTTGACTAAAAGCGTAAATGGTAATGAAAAATATTCATATATCCGTACATCAATGCGGATATATTGAAACGAGGCTTGTTTACACTATTTGGAAAAGCTGAAACGTATGTAGTACAACAAAAATGTCAAATCCTTGTTATATATATACATATATATATATATATATATATATATATATATATCCATACACATATATTGGTTTATACACGCAAATCAATTGTGCACTCTACTCGATGAATTTGTCATCGTTCGAATCACGCGTTTGCCCGTATAAACTATCCACCGAGTAACCAACGAAACTGTATCCAATAAATATTTAGTTTTACCATTACAACAGGACTGTACTGTCAACAATTCGTTATGTATAAATATTTCTAACAAACTGATAAATTAAAGCATTCGATGCACAAGTAACTCGAATAAAAAACTAACGAAATGAAATTCTTGTTTTTTTTTTTCTTGTTTTTATAATTCTCTGTACCTTTAAAATTCATCCCCAGGGAGTCTTACATGTTTTCCGAAAGTTTCCAGGCATTGTGGCTCAATAAATTCGCATTTCTTGCGTCTTATTCTTGCTTTGCACTCTATTATACTCGTTGCACTGAAACAATAACGTGTCTGTAAATTTTAACTGCTAAAGTTTTTTTTTGCTCATGAATATTTTTATGTGAACTATTAAAATGGATTTAACTATAGATCATTATTTTCTGCTAATACCTCAGAGAGTGTCGGGCTTATGAGAATGTATGACGAAATCATTTTCGCAGAGAATTTCATGAGCTTTAGAAAACAGGCCTTCTGAAATTTTCCTCTAAATTCGCTTGTTCCGGAAATATTCGCAGATTTAATCTCTGCATGATTTTTATGATCATTGCAGTATTAATTGGAATCGTTGATGATCTGAAATGCAGCCACTCACATTAGTTCAAGAACAGATAGTTAATTGATCAGGAAGTTAAGAAAATTCAGATATCAAATGGCATCAGCGAATCCCAACATACTTTAAATAATCTATTGATTCATCACAGTGAGCAATATTAAAAGTCAAGAAGTCACTGGTTCATTTGTCATTCATCATATTGATGTAAATACTATCAGAGGATAAGAGAAGTTAATTATGTTCATTGATCAAATTTTTGGTAAAGTAAGACCCTGGCGACGCTATTCAAATCTTTGTTGTTTTTGCTTTTTTCAGCTGTAATATATAAAGACGTTACGTAATCTATTGTCTGAATTGGTCGCTGGTATAAATAAAAATCAAAAAATAGAAATGCGTTTGGTCGAGATGTATGGATTGAGTCAAAATAAACTCAATCTCATACGTTATCTGAAGACCTTGAATGTCATTAGAGCGCGCAATTTTTGTCAAATATGCGGTGAGCTAATGGTGTTCAATGAAAAAGAACTAATGCATCGATGTTATAACAGCATTGAGACCAAAAATTCACACAAAAAGTGTGTAAGGAAAAAATGTAACACCAAGACTGGTATGTTCACGGGATCATGGTTTATGGGCACCAATTTAGACATTAGAATTTTATTTCAATTAATTTCATTGTATTTAATTCATGATAAAATTTCTCTCAAAAATTTAGCTTCAGAAACACTTTTATCCATAAAAACAATTCGCTTTTGGCTTGGTAGGATTAACTCTGTTTTGGTTGAGTGGGTAGGGGGTGACCTCGCACTGAAGATGGGTGGGAAGGGGAAGATTGTCGAAATTGACGAATCGAAGATAGGTGGGAGAAAGTATAATAGAGGGAGAAAGAGCAAGGGACAATGGATTGTTGGCATTTTCGAGAGAGAAACAAAAAGAGTTTTCTTTTGGCCAGTCCGTGACCGCTCCTCTAGAACTCTCCATAATATCATAATCAGTGCAGTTAAGCCAGGTACTTCAGTGTATACAGACGGTTGGAAGGGTTACAGTGGCCTGATCTTGAGGGGATTTAACCACCTTCGGGTCAACCACTCCTACCAATTCGTAAATTCACACGACAAGAACGTGCACACACAGAACATCGAGCGTGTGTGGAGGGACTTGAAGTCCACTATTCCAAAGTACGGCGTGGGTGGGAAGAAACTTGACGCAAAAATGTGTAAGTTTATTTTCAACCGCACTTTTAAGTATGGTGAACGTATTGAAGCTTTCTTCGAAATTTTGGCAAGATTCCACAATCCACATTAATGTATGTAATTTTGATTCATTTTGAACGGTAGAGTCAGTATGTACTGTTGATTCTGGTTGTTGGTCACACGCGAAGTCGTACAGTATTGTGGATTATTGATTATTTGAGTACTCAGTGTGTTAAATTCACACATAAACTCAAATAATTATTTTGAATTTTGAAAATGCTGATAGAAGGTGCAGCGGTGGTTGTTTATTCACAATTTTTTCATCTAAATTCCAAGAGTCAATTAATAGGTTGTTGTGTTAGGTTATTCTGCGAGGCCTATACACCACTACCTCCACGAGGTGGCCTTGGGTTACGCTAAACGTGGTGGTCCACCAATCAGTTGGTTGTTCCCTTTTCTTTTGATAATTCCACTTTAATTTTCGGAAAAAATTTTTTCACTTGGTTTCAAGTAAATTTCCAGTAGTTGTTATACATTAATTGGGATCCCCACTCTTCTTCCCTGTGAGTCATCACTTGTTGGCTTGACCAATGGAGTATTAACATTATTTCAGAATTAATCAATAATTTCTAGCAAACTGAACAAATTGTTGTTTGTCGTCGACAGAGTAGTACATTACCAATTTTTTTATTGCTCTTGTATTCTGACCTCTATTTTCAGGGAGGAATTTCTAACCCAGCTGCATATGCAGTCATTAAATTTCACAATCATTTGTTAGTGACTGGTTGGTATTCCATACGGAGAGGAAGGAAACGGTCATCATTGTTATGTTACAGCAATGGTTATTATGTTACATAGTACTGAGTGTTGTATCATCATAGTATGCACTATATAGCAATGGACCTTATTGCCATAGTAATGATTGCTATGTTGAACATAGTAATCATTACTACGTTGGATAGAGTAATCATTGATATTGCAATAAAATAGATAATTTGAACCTTTTAATATTAATCGGGGTTTATTTATCTTGAGATGTTTATCTCATTCAGTCACACACCAAACTGAGCTATTTTTTTTTTTTTTTTTTTTAATTTTATTTATTATATATACATCAACATGCCTCGTGTTTTTTATGTTATTTAACATTTTTTTTTATTACAATCATTATTTGATGTTTCGTATTTATCTGTTTAGGACAGGTTTAAGCTGTTTATCGGGATATCTGTGTGAAATATGGTGAAAATTAAGTATAATAGAAGGAAAAATACCATGGCAGTATATAATGAGAAAAAGGAGGGTTCAATAATTTACTATTAATTATTGTGTTTTTTTTGTGAATTGGCTATGCTTTATTTGCCAATCTTTTTTTAATTCTTTTATATGCGCAGCCGTATCGTCGAGCCACCAATACTTTTTTGATAAACGAGATTCATCAAAAATCAGGGATAACTTTGGAGTATTTCATCTCTACTGTTTGTTCGAGTATTTCTGTAATTAGGATTTTTTTGTTATACATATGTCTTTTTATATGGTATAGTGTGGGGATATTGTTCACGTCTTGTATGATTCCCAATCTATCATAGTGCGTAAAAAACTGAACTCTCTTCATTCCTCCTAACATATCATATTAGGAGGCGTACCGTAGAACACTCATTTCATGTAGTAGAGGGGAAAGGGATTGTTTCATTCATTACACTATATTGAATATAGTAATCATTGCTATATTGGACATAGTAAGCATTGCCATGTTGGACATAGCAATGATTGTCATGTTGACATAGTAGTTACCACTATGTCGTTCGACCCGAAAAAACCATTACTACGTTAAATACAGTCATAGTTACTGGTTTTTTTCTGTTCGTGTACCTGCTGATTCGATTCCGATTCCTAATTCGTCATCGTCCTGGCATCTAACAATTTGATTGTTTTAAATTTTGATTCTGATTTATTCCTCAATAGCACAGAGCTTTCAATTTCAAATCTAAAAATATATAAAAACTTTTAGACTGAGATATTTATGATGTTTCCATAATTCCCCTGATCGCTGCCGCTTGATTCGTGCAGAAAAAATCAATTTCCCTCAAAAATTGACGCCCCACCTTCTTCCTAAATCCAATCAACCCCAGAATCTCTAACATCGTATTAACCTCAAAAAAACCACGAGACTCTTGTGAGAGAAAGATATTGTTCTGGCAATATTATTAAGCATTAAAACAGGTAAAACAGTAGGTGCCTAATTAAATTGCTTGGGGCGTGAAGCCGCGTAGTCGCTCTACCGGCGTATAATCCAGTAATTAATTCAAGGATACATATATACAGAAATGTGAAATGAGAGGCAAGGTGCATAGGGCCACCCGTTCCCCTCTCATTCTGTGGTGCCCTCTGTGAATCAGCAAAGGTAGCGCAACCGGGGAACGACACTGAGTCCCGTGTAACACACGAAATCACTTGAGGCGAAAAAAAAGCGGATAAATGAGAAAAATGCAGAAGAGAGAGATGAATAAATCAAGGGAAAGATGAAAATAGGCATAAAAAAATATTAAACACTCTCGTAACGCACATTACTCTCTTTCAGTATACCTTTGTCTTCTCCTTTGATGTCTCTTCCAAGTTTCTAACCTCATTCTACCCCTCTCTCGTCCTTTTTTTAACGTTGAGATAACGAAACAAGCTATCTGGCTACCCGTGAAACTATTTAGCACGTTGAAATCTGTAAAGCCGGTACTCGACACTCTCTTTCTTCAAAGCAATGTAGATTTCTGCATTTTTATATTTTTTTCATTTTTTTTTCGGTTCGCTGCTAATTCTCCTCCTCTCTTTCTCGTTGTGTCGAGCTCATGGTTGATGCGGATAAAAGAAGAGATTGATGATGATATTTAGTAGTGAGAGCTTTTTTTTTTATTATATCTTTGGTCATTTGTGAATGAAGATGATTGGTCTTTTGAGTTGAGTATTTATCTGGCAGATAAAGAGAAGCTTTACGGATAAAAATGCGTGGACAATACGCGTGTGAGGATATTCGAGGGGGAATTCAGGAGGATTTTATTGGACATTCTATTTGTTTTTTGGCAGATTCTGTTGAGATTTTTTTCATGAAAATCCCTCAGAATAATTTTTTTGAGCCTTTTCATATCAAAATCTGTTTTTTTTTTATTGAATATTTTTCAGTGAACACTTTTATTCTTCAGTATTTCAATAGAATTCTTTTCACGCGTTTATGAATCAGTGGAAAAACCAGTAATTGGTCAGACGTCTCGTTATTTTTAAAAAATTCATCTCAAAGGAAAAAAAATTATTTTCAAATTCTTCATTAATAAATCTTAAGAAAAAAATCTTCCCTATAGTTTTTGCAATTGTTTTCTTCGTGACTACCTCCAAAACGAATGAGCGGGGAGAAAATCATCAAGAAAATCCTTTGAGAGTTATTGGAATTCAGTTCTGTACAAAAAAGGTCTCTTGCCAAATTTTCCTAAATCCTGTAATTTTTTTTTTATTATTATAAACCCTGTAATTATGGAGATATTTTTAAAAATAATCTAGAATTTACGAAAAACCTCGAAAACTCGACTTCTTCAATAATTGCTGCAGCACGTTTTCCCGCCATCCATCACGCTTTCATCCCAAAATATTGACTGATACGAGCGAGCGTATACCCTTCAAGTATCGATATCTGAAACGGAAGTAATGCTTTCAGTGAGGAAACGAGCAGCCAATAAATTCACGTCAGTATATTTCCTCGTCGCGTTTCATCGGTGTCAGTCGGCCCTCCTCCCCCCTCCCTCATATCATTTATCGTGTTAAATCATTTTCGAAACCGCATGAATTCACTATCACCTGATTTCCATGGTAGCCAACAGCCCCGATTCTACCAGTGCCATCAGTTGAAATCAATTTAATGACAAAATTGCAATTCCTTTGATGTACTATTTGCCGATAAAAGGGCATTAGCAATATTTAACAGACAATTAATTGATTTCAGATGCCTCAATGATTAGGAGACAAAGGAGTGAGGCGAAAATGGTAAATACATGTATTTATATTGAAATTTTTGAATTAAAGTAGTAAATTAATTGAAAATTAAATCATCTTTCTTATTTTCTACCTTTCTTCAAATTTTTCAAGATCCAAAGGAATTTAAAAAATAATGAAAATTTCTCAATTTCCAATTAATTTTTCGTTCCTGGGGCTTATTCTATTCCTTATTACATTCTTCACAGAGATTCACTGAATCAGATTCAAGAATTTCATCTTTTATAAATTATTATTAACGATTTTATGAATAAATTTAATTTTTTTTTCGATTGTATCTTCCAATCATGCTTGTTATGGTCCAGCCGTTCAATTCACGAAATTATATAACGAGATGTTCTTTCATAAATTAACGGATCGTGAATGCATCAGTTGATTGTATTGTAATATACATACGAACAATGGCCTAGGGAGTACAGCTGAGATCCAGAGAAATTATTAATTGTAGGAAAATCTGAGTCATATGGGTAATAATCAGACAATGCTCTAACCACGCACTCATCAGTGAGCCATATAATCCCGAGGCACATGTATTCGTGGAATAAAATCACGAGTCAACAGGGGAGAGAAATCTCGATAAGCCTCTAAAAGCTAGAAGTTTAGCTTTGGCCCGCAGAGGAATTTTAATGACCGTCTCATCAAATGATAAAGAGATGAGAGGCTGGGTGGCAAACTGAACGCCCCGAGTATTGACACAGTGTGACTGAAGCAGGTGACCGGGTTTGCTTAAGTTACCAAACAACTACTGTGATTAAGGGCCTTAAGAACTTTCCAGAAATCACTAAACAAAAACTTGCCAGAAAGTACTGGGTATAGGGAAATTTTGGGCGTGGATAGAAACCGTGGATAATACCCGGGCTATTCAACTATAAAAAGGGGTAGGCTCATTACCCAACACCTTTATTACTTCTACAAGCTCAAGCTCAATAATTTAGAAATCTTGCAAAATGTTTGTAAAAAAACGAATAACGTATGGGGTAAATACAAACTCCCGCATCAAATAGTACTAGAAAACGAAAGAAATCATGAGGCGGGACTTCAGTCAAAAACTAATTAGTATAAGTTAGGTTAAGCATAAAACAAAATATGTAATCAGGTTTTTGAATAAATTTTTCCTGAAATTCCAATCATTATATCAATATTAAACCAAACGATGACTGAAATGAGTAAAATAAAAAATAAATAGAGTAAGCTGACATAGGTAGGAATCTAAGAAATACCAAATGTTATTTTCTAATTATTGTAAACAACTCGGTACAAAACAAAATGATATCAATAAATACTTTTGAATTTGAACTTGAACTTGACCCAACACCTTCAGTACCAAGTCTCATCTACAACGTTACTTTGCTCATTAGTTCTTCAGTAGCAAGCATGCAGTCAGTAATGTTGCTCTGTGCGAATTAACATCTTTAATAACTAGTCCTTTATCTAGAATGTTACTCTGCTCAAATTCTGATCAATTAACTAAAAGTATTCAAACTTTTGGCGAAAAGTCCAAGTTTTTAGTTCAAAGTAAAGTAGAAGCATTTTAAAATAAACTGTTCAATATATTCTACGATGAACCAACAGCCATCGTTTGGGCATCTTCAATTATTTCTACTGGAATTCAACATCCTGCATCAGGCCAACTGTCCAACCGAAGAGTCATCTAAATCGCCAGCAAAATTTACCAGCATTTCAACATCTGAACTTCAACTAAAAACCGTTGTTAGTCTCTTCCAATTCCAACTGTGAGTTCAATTATACGGTGAAGTGATTACAAAAAAAACGCTTTTTTGGCTCTCCTGACTGCGCATAACCCTTCAAAAAAGCCAGAAGTGAATTTTTTTGTTGTTTCCATGAGTTTTCAAGATGGCGCCATGTGTTCATACGAAACTGACATGTACCTGGTAGTGTAATCCAATCGCTCATACCATCAGGCACTTCTCCACTGACCCACTATCACTACTCCTCTATTCCCCATCACTCTACTACTCTCTGTTTTTTTTTGTTTCCAAATAAAAACGCTTCTGTTAGAACGTTTAACAATACCTGTTAACTGTTACGACAATTCAGCGAGTAGAAAACAATTGTGACGAATAAAAAAAAATTGAAAATAAAGTTTCCATGGATTTTTTCAATATCAGTGGTGTCGACGATTTTTTTTCCCATCGCTGAATAAAAACAAATTTTTAATCAATTTCCGAATAAAAGGGAATATTTCCGATTTTTTCAAAATAGTGAGTTTAAACGTATTTGCTGGGATTTTAAAGGGTCAAAACATTGTTTACTGAGTATTAATCATTGGAGCGAGTAATTTTTTTCATTCGTTAAAAGGATTAATGTTAGTTACAAATATAGTAAAATCTCTTTTTAAGGGGGAAGGGGGGGGGGGGGGTTCTGTTGTGCTGGAGAGATTTGAATGTATAAAACATGAGGTCTTTTTTCGAAATTTTCGATCTTTTTTATCGTGAATATTTTATCGACAATTTACGGGGATAAAAATATAGGGATATTAGTGAAGCTTCTAGATAACAGCGATTACACGAGAATATTGGGGATATCCATTCAACGCAGGATAATAAAGATTTATATTGCTAAAGATTTTTTTAAAAATTTTATTCTTCATTCTATTATTCTCTTTTTTTTGCAACAATTTTATGCATCGATACGTGACCCTGTAAATACGCGAATACAATGGTAAATTCTGTTGTTTTTCCGCCACTGACAGATGAAATGTGTGGGTGCGTGTTGAACTGAAGTGATATTCCTTTAAACAGAAAAGAGCAAACGTCTCGCGCTTCTTCCGCTCATACTTACGTGCACGTTGAATAAAAATAATAGAAATAAAAAAATAAAATAAAGTAACAAAAGCCATAAACTTTATCTCAGTCCGTTCCGACAGGTCTTCTCTATCCTTTGTGATTTGTTATCTCAGTACTTTTGCTGTAAAATACTTTCTAAAGCTACTTTACGAATGAAATTTTCAACATTATAAATTATCTGAAAGGAACTGATGAAGTCAATGAATGGATTTTTTCAAAATTGCATCAGTTTCTGCTCGTTTGACGAATTCAAATGTATCAAGGAATGAAGGATTATTCAAAAATCGTACTTACAATTTATCATTTCAGAGGCATTCACTCGTGGACCAAGAGCACATGACTACCTATGAATTTTTAAAAATTACTCATAAGTAACGAGGCTAATGACTTACCAATAAAACACAGCGGTTGACGCTACCAGTCTCGCTCCGAAAACAGCCGTAGCCCCCAAAAAAGAAGCAAAACGTCAGTTCCCCCTGAAAAAAAGAAAGAAGTCCATTCACACAAATCGCCAAAGAGTGAAAGAGAGAGAGAGAGAGAGAAAGGAAAAAAAGGAGCAAAAGCCATATCAATTCAGAGGAAAAAATTCCACTTCGATAAATCGATTACCAATCTTCCCGTATACACTAGTACTGTAACTACCATTATATACGGCCCTTGGAAAATCCGAAACCCCACTCCGTCTCCAAATTCAACACGATAGAGATAGATAAAAGTGGAGAAGGGGAAATGTGGAATGAACGAAAGTTCCTTTGTAAAGTAACGTTGGACATTTCTCTCTTACTCACGTTATCTGCAAAGGAACACTTGCGGATCAGAAACAGGAGCTCACTTCTGTAGTTCCTCTTTCGGTTACGATACCACAAGCCTTCCAATCTTTCCGAAAACTCTATAGAGAGTCCGTACGTCTCTCTCTCTCTCTCTCTCTCTCTTCATCACCCCGGGGCTCTACGATAAACCAACAAAAGAGCGTACCGGGTCTGCTCAAAAGGTACGAACGTTTTCGAACAGAGAAAATAGGTTTGGTTAGAGAAATTTTAGTCTCTCTCTCGCTCCCACTCTCTCACTCTCACGTAAGTAGCCGCTTGACGTGTTTTGGTGTGCTCTTAAAAAACTGCTTTGCTGCATTATTTTCGCCCTCGGGCGGCTTTTTTGTTGCAGTTTATTGCATGTGTATTGTTGCAATCATCGTCTGGAACAATAAATCCGGCCGGTTGGTTGCATCTGTGGCTAATTAAAGTCTTTTTCTTCTTCAACGTGGTGAGTACATAACCTCTCATTTTGGTTGGCTATCTCACTCTTGGTGCACCTGTCATTGTCGTGGAGAGTGTTGCTCTAACACCTCAGAGCCATCTGCATGGGACGGTATCAAACTTTTGGATCCCTGACTTACCTACGGCTGGAGTGTTACCTTCATTGGATGGACTATTGATCTGGCTTATTGACCTGACTATTGATCTGGCTTATATACTGAAGTAGTGTTACCTGCATTGAGAGGATTTCTACTATTGCCACTGCCTTCTCTTATACTTTCTTTTGATAATACTTTGGAGACTCGATTAACTGATAATTCTTCTAAATATTTAGTTAATTTAAATAATTGGACAATTGATCTACGCTACTTAATATTCATCTCTAGTTTTATATTAGTTTTAACATAGTTCTATACGTTTAATTCAACGTCGTGGTTTACAAGTTGTTCTCAATTGGGTGATTCACGCATTTTTTTCTCTCTCATTGTTTTATTCGGCTTTTTCCTGCTTTATTGCTGTGATGAGTGACAAAAGCAAGAGTCAGGCTTCCTGCAATTTGTGTCGAAAGGATACTGGCGCTAAGACTCAACAATGTGGGAGATGTAAGAAGGTTTTCCACTTAAATTGCACGAAGTTCAATACTGTGTTTACTGATGCTGGAAGTACTAGGTTGTGTCGTGTATGCATTGCCCTAGCCAATTCACCTCGAATAACTAGAGCTCGGACTGCATCGGATAGTGGCGTATTGTCGAGTGGGGCTGCTGCTTCCTTGAGTGATTTGCTGGATGCTGAGGTTGATGTGCCGGTGACAGGGGATCTGGCGATGGTGATGCCGATGTTACGTGAGATCTCGGGGCAGCTAACTGGTCTGACTGAGAGGTCACGTGCACAGGGTGAGGAAATGGAGTCGCGTTTGACGGCTTTTCGAGCTGAAATTAGCTCTCGTCTGGCTGTGCTTGACAAGATCCCGTCACTTGTGCAGAAAGTGGACCAGGTTGTCTCTGATGTGGCAGCTATTAATGGACGTGTCGAGTTGGTTGAGGCGGAACAGCGTGACCTGCGTCAGACAATGGAGAGTACTGTGGTGTCAGCAGGTTCTGCTACGGGGCTACCGGATAATCTAGAAGAGAGGATTGGAGCAATGTCGGTGTCGGTCAGGGACTTGTCGGAGTCGATGGCGCGGATTAATGCTGAGAGAGCGCGACTGGCACCGGACATTCTCATCTCAGGTCTGCGACTGCCTTCCAAGGCTGATCTCACACGCATGGCTTTCGCTGTGATCCACGGAGTGTGTCAGTCGTGTGTTATTGGGGACATTGTTAAAGTTCGCCCGCTGCCCTCCAAACGTCGTGTAGGACAGCAGCAAAGTCCGCTTCAGAATGCAGGGGAGACTTCGGTGTCTTCGATGTCGTCTTCGCAGCAGCCTACTGGGTCTGGTCGTGAGGATGCTCATGGTGGACCTTTCTCGCTTCTTGTTACCATGTCATCTGGGGCTGTTGCTCATAATGTGGTAACTGGGAAAGCTCGTCTTGGGAAGCTGCATTCTGCTCAGCTGGATATTGGGCTGGTTTCGGCTGCAGGTGTGGATGTTCCATTGGAGCCGTCACTCATTAACATTAATGAGTTCCTACCATCAGATCTCCATGAACTTCGTCGCGCGGTCAGGGAGGAGGCTAGGAAGAAGGGCTTCATCACATTTGTTCGTGATGGCGAGGTGTTTGTTCGGCGTAAAAAGGAGGGTGTGGCTTCGCGTATCTCCTCGCTCGAGGACTTAAAAAACTTCCTGAAGGGCTCCACCTAAGCACTACTATCTCGACCACTGTCTCCACTATCTCTTTTCTTAACTCTGCTCTTAACTCTACTCTTAACTCTACTCTTAACTCTACTCTTAACTCTACTCTCAATTCTACTTCTATTTCTAGCTCTTCTGTCATCGGGGAAGCGTCTCTCGGTTCTATCACTCCTGTTGCTTCTCCAGGCGCTGCGACTGCTGCTCTGTCCACTGCTTCGTCTTCCTTCACCTGTCCCACTAACATCTCTGGCTTGAGTGACATTGGTGCCTCGGCGGCATCGGGTGTTTCGGGGGGTTTGCGTGTCTGCCATTTAAATGTTAATTCAGTCAGGGCTCATCTTGAGAGGGTTAGGTTTTTTCTTGCTTCTCGTCCTCCATTTCATGTCATTGCTATGTCAGAGACTAAGCTTGGCCCCCTGATTGATGATGACATTGTTGCGCTTGAGGGATACACGCTTTTCCGGGTGGACCGCAACACGAGGGGTGGCGGGGTGGCCCTATACATCAACAAGTGCTTTAAGGTTAAGGTGCTGGCGATGTCCACTCACATCTGGACTGGGAAGCCCGGGCTGCCCGAGTACTTGCTCTGCGAAATTTCGTGTGCTCGGGTGTTTCCGATTCTTGTGGGGGTGGTTTATCGCCCTAATCATGCGCCTTTTCTGCAGGGTACTGATTTTGTACCGACGTTAGAGGGCTTTCTGCAGGAGTACAGCTCCAAGGTTATCCTGGGGGATTTCAATGCGGATCAGTTATCGTCTAGTAGTGATGATGCGGCCTTTGTCCGGTCTCTTTGCAGTGATAATGGCCTGCAAATGGTGCCGTACGGTGCGACGCATCATACTGGTACGTCTGATACGCTGTTGGATCTATGTCTAATAGACACGGAGGATGTTCTTCTGTCGTACTGGCAAACGGAAGTGCCGTTCGTGGATGGGCATGACCTAATAACAGCCACGTTGATGATCAGCGTGCCTGAGTCGGGGGCAGCTAGGGAGATACGCTACAGGGACTTCAAGTCCCTGGATGTAGATTGTCTTAATGCGGCATTGTCTAGTTATGATTGGTCGGTATTTGGTGGCGACTCATCAGTGGACCTGATGGTTAGTAGTCTTTGTGAAAACCTGAGCAGGGCTATTGATCTGTCGGTGCCCTGGAAGATCGTGGGCAAAAAGTCGAAACATCCGCCGTGGTTTACTGGGCATTTAACTGAGCTTGTCGCTGTGAGGGATCGTAAATATCGCGTCTATCGGAGGGTGAGATCGCGAGTGGCGCTGCTTGAGTATCGTCTTGCTCGTGATCGAGCCCACACTGAGGTGGAGGGTGCACGGCAGTGTTTCTTTCAGCGGAGGCTCGGGGCGCTCAGTGATCCGGCGGCCATTTGGAAGGAGCTCCGGCACTTGGGTGTGGTGCGTGCTGAGGGGAAAATGGATGATTACGGCCATGATGAGCTGAATGAGCACTTTGCTGGGATTGCTTTTGATCCCTCTGATCTCTCTACGGACGATTTCATTAACTCGCTCTCTGCTTCAGGTGATGTCGGAGCTTCAGGTGATGAGGGCTTCTCCTTCCGGTCCGTGACGGCCAAAGAGGTCGCTGATGCGATTGGGCATTTTGCCTCTGAGGCCAAGGGGTCGGATGGGGTACCCAGGTCACTAGTTCTTGCGTCCCTGTCGTCTCTACTACCTTTTCTCCTCAAAATTTTCAACACATCTTTTGCTAGTGCTTCTTTCCCTTCTGAGTGGAAAAAATCCTTGATAGTGGCGCTCAGTAAGGTAAAGAACCCATCATCACCGAACGACTATAGACCCATTGCATTGCTATGTTTCTTATCCAAGGTCTTGGAGAGACTAGCCTCCTTACAGATACATGGATTCCTTGCTGAGCGAGCTATTCTTGATCCACTCCAAACTGGTTTCCGCCCTCACAATAGTACTCAGACTGCGCTACTCAAACTCACTGACGACATACGTACAGCTATTGACCAGCGACAGATGACTATGCTCCTTCTCTTCGATTTCAGCAAGGCGTTCGATTCGGTGAGTCATGTGCTGTTGCTCGAAAAGCTCAGGAGGTATGGGTTCTCGGTTTCTGCAATCAGGTGGGTGGCATCGTATCTTGGGGGGCGCTCGCAGGCAACGCTGGGGAGTGCGGGTAGACAGTCGGAATACCTGCCCTTGAGCAGGGGCGTTCCTCAGGGCTCTGTCCTGGGTCCTTTACTGTTCCTCTTGTTCGTGAATGACCTGGGCCAGTGTCTTCCACAGGGTATACGTCATCTGGCATATGCGGACGATCTGCAAATCTACTTGCACTTCCCTAGGGATGAGTTGGGGCGGGCGTCTGCGAGAATGGGTGAGGCTGGGGACTGTGTTTCGTCTTGGGCCTTGAGAAATAATCTGAGGCTCAATGTCGGTAAGACCAAGGCGATTGCGTTTGGTTCACAGTTCTTTGTGAATGATGTCTACTCGCTGGATGTGGGTGTGATCATCGGGGACACCAGGATACCGTTGCAGTCGTCGGTGCGCAGTTTGGGAGTGGTGTTGGACAGCAAGCTGTTGTGGAAGGAACATGTCAAGAGTGTCTCTCAGAGAGTGCACTCAGTCATGTATCGCCTACGCTTCTTTCGGTCCAGTACTACTCTTCAGCTGCGGAAGCATTTGATAGAGGCCTTGGTGTTTCCGGTGATTGATTACTGCTGCTTGGTGATTGACGGTTGCTCGGCGGAGCTGTCACTTAGGCTGCAGCGCTTGATCAATGTGGGGGTTAGATACATCTTTGGGGCTAGGAGAGACGAGCGTGTCTCCCCTTATCGTGAGCGGCTGGGCTGGATGACGTGTCGGGTGCGTAGGAAATATTTTCTGGCATGTCTGGTGTTCAGACTACTCCGGGCAGGTGAACCGGAGTATTTGGCGAATCTCTTGCTCGTCAATCGGAACAGTCGCCCGGTAAGGGGGGGGACGAATCCTCTTGTGGTGAGGCCTTTCAGGACTGAGGTTATGCGCCGCTCCTTCCAGGTGTCGTCGGCGTACCTCTGGAACTCGCTGCCTGAGATGATCCGTAACCTTCCGTCCCTCCCTTCCTTTAAGTCAGCGCTTCGTTCTTTCCTGCTGGCGAGCGACGGGGAGGGGACGAGTTTCTGATTCCCTGGTGATCAACCCTGCTTTGCTTTGCTTTACTTCCAGCTTCTACGCTATCTTGCCTTTCTCTCTCGACTTTCTGTCTTTTCTGTCTTTTGCCTTTTTCTTCTATCCTCTCATCTCTATGCTTCCTGTTTTCTGTCGTTTCTGCTACGGATATGGTGCTGGTTGGAGTCCACCTAAATTAAATTTAATTAAACTGGAACATTTCATTTCTTTTGTTTTGTTATTATTATTATTTTTTCTTTTTGGCAGCAATATTATTATTATTATTATGATTTTATTATTATTATGGCTACTTACATTTCCATGCTATTATTCTTCTTATTTTCTGCTGTACACTATCATTGTTATTTTTATAAATGGCATAAGTTGCACAACATAATGTGCACTAATAAAAATTAATCAATCAATCAATCAATCTCTCTTAGATACTGTGTGACAAACTATCCTGATAATGGATAGGTGGTCAATGGTACGCTGCACAGAACAGTGAATTTGTGTCAAAGGAGCGTGTGGCAGTGGTTGGGCGTTTGGTGGTAGGAGGGGAAGGGGACAAGAGCGCTGTGAGTGAGGGAAGCGGGAGTGGAGTGGGGGAGGACTGTGCGGTAGTATGACGCACGTCACCTTACGGTCAGGTTCTCTCTTGGGAACGATGCAGAGTAGATGTAGGGATATGCCACAGAGATTTTGGGGTTATCGTTGATGTCTCGATAGTGTCAGTTTGATGAGGCGTTTCCAAACACTAGGGCACTTGGGTTTACGTAATGTACGTGATATTACCTTGGGTTTAATCAGGGTAATTACTTTGGTAATGATTATTTGATGATATGAGGAATAATCTAGGGACAAAGGGTTTTTTTTTCTCCATGGCCTTTTTCAAATAGTTGAAATGAATTTTTTTTTTGCAATTATTCTTTATATATCTACGTGTTTTACTTTCAACTTATTTTACTTTCTGTCTCTTAACATGAAGGGATTGGAGTTCAAAAGACAGTCCATCCACCAGGGGTTTAACTTTGCACGAAAGGATCTTCAGAGGTGAAGTAATGGCTTGGTACTGGGGTATGGTTAGGTGAAGAGAGGGAAGAAGAAGGGTAGTAGTATATACTACCTTAGTCGGCGCCGTGATCGAACGTGAATCCAACGTCAGAACTAAAGTACCCGGGGGTATCAACCTGCCACAGTAGATAATGTCTCTCCTCCATCTTCCTGACCCTGCTGCAACCGGCATTTATTTCAAGCGTGACCAAAACGTGGATAACCTGGCTGTTAGTTACAGGTGAATTGGATGATTTTTAAGGATTTTTAGGAAGTAATTGAAATCATTAGAGCTTGATGTTTTCATTCAATATCTCAATAAGAGATGATTTTCAGAATATCTTGGAAACTGTTTAGTTTAGAGAAAAAGGATGAAAAGTTTTTTTCTTTAGCTTATAAAATTCTCTACAGAATAATATTTCTTGATATTTTCTTGTAAGATTCATCGTTACGGAAATATTTGCGGTTTACTTAGGATGTCACCCATTTATTTCTCTTCTGTCATCATTTCTCTCTTAAATGATTGATGAAAACGTGAAGAAATTGGAATTTCATTGTCAGAAATTCACGTCTCGTTGCATCATACTTTGGAGACTGTCGCATTCTCTTTTCTCGATTGAATTGGAGAAATTAAGGAAATTGAATAAGCTTCTTTTCAGTAGGATACTCTGATACTCGAATTCAGGTTTCCAATTTTATTTCAAGAGCTCCTTTTCATCCCATTCTTTTGCCATTGCTCTATTGATTGATCTACCTTTTTCGCTAGTTCTTTGACCAAGACCCAGTTTTATTTTTGAAGCTGTGGAAACTCTTGGAGACCGATTCTCGTTTGTTTACAGCCCTTCTAATCCCTGCATTGTGGCTCGCCGGTGGTTAGCTAAGTTTCTAGTAAATTCTCCAATGGAGGGAAATCGATAAGCTCCTGTTATTTATCCGCATTTCAAGCTTCCTTCTGACTGACAATTGAGGAAAAAAAGATCGTGAGTGAATTGAAAGGCGGCAACAATAGATTTGTTCAGGGATTAAAAATCCGGTTTTGGGGGATGATGAAGTCAATTATTGAAATTCTGATAATTCATTTGGTGGGAAGATAAGAAAATTTCTTATGGAAAGCATTTGTATAAATCAATATCTCTAAATTTTTCAAAAATTCGACTTTTCATTTTTTTTTTTTAGTTTCTTGAAAATATTTTTGGGTCTTATGGCCGTAGAGCAAAAACTCGATTGCCAATGGGAAGGTGAGCTCATTTCCCATCAATTCAAGCTGTTTAGAAATGATTTTTATCGATTTCTGAAAGTTTTATAGGTACATTTTTGAAACTTCTGTTTTTCAGTGAGTTTTCCAAGAAGAAATTGATAAAATCAATTCAAAAGAGTTAATTTTTCCACTGGTCATCAAGTTTTTGGTTGTGATTTCTTAGAAGCAGAGCTATCTTGGAAAAATCAAAATTTTCAAAAACTAAAATTTTTGACAAAAAAAATTGAATTTTCGAAAAAATCGTAAAAATCGACTGATATATGATTTTCATGGTAAATTTTACCAGCTTTCCAATGGAATCATCGTTAAAACCCTACGTTAAGTATTTTCATACTTTTTTAGGTGAAGTCAATGAAATGTCAAAAAAATTCCTGAATTTTCAAATAAATTTTTTCAATTAATTCCGATAAAATAGAACTTTCAAATGATTTTCAAAGCTCATCAAACACTTTAATTCCCTTTCCGTTAATATTACAAAGTTTACTCAATCCTTGTTTACTTACCAAGCAAAATCGATTCATTTGACACTGAAATGTTCTAGTGGTATACGCTCAACCGGCTTACGATTCATTATTGACCCTTTAACCGTCGAAGCGTGGTACGTTCAATGGCAGAGTGAGGTTGGACTTGGCCGTCTGCTTGATGTAAGTTATTTCCCAATTATCAGGTATACCTACCGCTTTACCTACAGATTTTCATGCACTTCGCTTTTGCACAAGAAGGCAAAAAAAATGGAAATAATTAAAATGAAAACTTTTGAATCAAGGTCTTCAAGACTTTTTTGATGAAAAATTATTTTTCTGAAAAAAAAAAAAAAATCTTTATTTTTACAGCATCTGAGAAACAAATTGAATACGAAGAAAAGTGGATTTTAAGGATTCTTCGTGGAGGGAAATTGAGAGAAGTCACGGAACAAAAGTTTTGCGAGGAAAGAGGAAAATTAAAAAATTGGCCAATTCTCTCGGAATTTTCATCCACTTCTGTGTTTTTTTTTTTTTTTTTTATAAATTTTATTTCACTTCTTTTATATTCAACTCTGGGTAATGGCTTAACGGCACGGTAATTTCGCAGTGGAATCGACGTATCCGAGAAGAGGTATGATTTTAACGAGCTCTTCACGCTCGTTATATACATCAAGAAAAAAAAATCCTCTCTTTTTCCAAAAAAAAAAAGTAGTATTTTTATTTGAATTAAATTGAAAACTCTCAAAAAATGAAATTTCCATCGTTCGCACTATCTTATAGATATCTTAAAGGCCATTGAATTTAGGGAAAAATGTCAGGAGACCTTTTTTGTAGCGAATTCAATTTTCTACAAAAAAGATCTCCTGACTTTTCTCGTGAAACCGAAAAGTTTCAGAGATATTTGAAAAAATAGTATTCCTCTGATTTTACATTCTCAACGAAAAATATCAATAATCCTCAAATGAACTTCATACGTAGACACAAAAAAAAATCCAGTAAAAATTTTAACGAGCACATATCACAAGTTTTCTTCCAGTTCCAAAAGTATCTTGGCTCTATCGCCAGATACTATCCAGCTTTTCCGTATCAACGGATAAACGAGCACGAATCGTCGGGGCAATATTTCACCGTACGAATAAGAATTTCCAGCCGTTTCCATTTTCATCTACTATCACAAGTGTATGTCTCATACAATTTATACACTACTACAGTGTTAAAAATCCACGGGATACTCTACCACTCCTTTTTCCAGGCTCACTCCTACCTCTTTTCCTTTTTTTTTTTTTCTTTGCTTCTCCTCTCTTTTTCCTTTGTGAACATACTGAGATACGCATCAGTATGAAGTCCACCTTTTGAAGGACCCCAGGTTAAATTGATAATTCCTTTTTTTTTTCTTGTTATCCTGTATGAAAAGAGTCTCGGATAAATGAAAGACAAATGGAGTTCGTCCATTCTTTTGTAGCCAAAAAATGAGAAAATTCATCTCTTTTGTATTTTCTCAAAATCATATTTGCATAATAGTATTTTTTTCCCCAGCTGCTTCTATGCTTTTCATTCGCATTTTCTCGATGAGAAAATATTTGAGAATAATGCAGCATGTTGAGACTTTGTATTCTTTGAATCCAATACATTCACATGATTTTTATGAGGAGTGGAAGACGCTGCGAAAAATTCTTTGACAAATTGAGAAGGTGTTCTAACATATCTACACTATTGTTGGATTTTTTTGAAATTTTTTTTCAAAAGACTTGACTCAAAAAAAAAAAAGATTATTCTCACCTACAGGTCCATTTCGCAAGTTTAAAAAAGAAACACTCCTTCAATTTTATTTGAGTGAAGGACTTCGTATTAAAATTCAAGAAAAATTGAGATGATGCTTCGGTACGTCTACATTTTCATTGGATTTTTTAAAATTTTTCTCAAAAGTCTTGACTTTAACGAAAAATTCCAGGTCATTTTTGCTTGCAAGTTCATTTTGCATGTTTGAAGAATGAAAAACTCTTTTAATTTCTCATTTGAGTGAAGGACTTTTCGGAAAAATTTGAAAAGAAAAATGAGAAGATCCTTTAACACGTCTATATTTTTGTTGAATTTTTCCAAAAATTGACGTAAAGGCCTTCATTTCCCAAAAAAATAAGGTTTTATTTTGCCCTGAAGGTCCATTTTATATGTTCAAAGAATAAATAATTTTTTTAATTCCCTTTTTTTCGTTCTGTTTAGATTTCTCTCGCCGTTTGTTTTCATGCAAAGTAGGAAATTTTAGGGAACCCACATGATTTTTCCTTTTTTTTCCACTGGTATTTGTTTCGACGTGGAGATTGTTGACACTCGAGTTTATTACAAACGCACTTTAACCATTCGTGGACATTTATGTGCGTATGAAATTTTATTGTACCAGAGTGTGTTTCTCCAAATGTCACGGACGTCAGAGAAAATTCGTGTAGTTAAATACGAATTGCGTTGAATTCATCAAAAAACTTTAATTTAAAGTAGTATTCCAGAATACGGTCAATAAAACAGAGAAAAATGAGGATTTACAGGCTAATTTGCAATTAATTGCTGATAACTACACTTTTAACAAAAAAACTGAAATTTCATAGGAAATTCGATGAAAATTTTAGTAAACGTGATACTGAATGTTTTTTAATGGGAAAATGCTTATGAAATCTGTGAGCTTCCGAAGAAATTCTGAGGAATCTATGAGTTTTAAGTAGAATTGAGACGAAAATTCTACAACTCACTTGAATTTTCAACTGAACATGAATATTTAGAATGAAAATGACTCGAATTTTCAATTTTTTCTTGAATTTTTCCTATTTTTTCTAAATTTCCAAGAAACAATTGAACTAAAATTTACAAATTTTATTGATATTCAGACGTGAAATTATTTGAAAATTGATGATTTGTTCATTTTTCAATGACGTAATTATTTGGAATTTCAGTAGAGATATAACTTGTTTAAAATTTCAGTGATTTTGCACGGAAAATTCAGACAGAAATTTTTAACAGTGTACGGAAAACGTGCTTCAATTTACCTGAACAAATGATTAAACTACACAGAGAAAAATTTTTTCTTAATTTAAGAATATGCAGTCACTTAAATTAAGAAAGAAAAGTCACTTGATTTAAGTGAGAAAACTCACTTGATTTAAGTGAGTTTTACTTTCTTAAATTAAGAAAGAAGAAGTCACTTGATTTAAGTGAGAAAAGTCACTTAATTTAAGTGACTTTTACTTTCTTAAATTAAGAAAGAAGAAGTCACTTGATTTAAGTGAGAAAAGTCACTTAATTTAAGTGACTTTTACTTTCTTAAATTAAGAAAGAAATAGTTACTTAAATCAAGTGAGAAAAGTCACTTGATTTAAGTGAAAAAATTCACTTAATTTAAGTGAGTTTTACTTTCTTAAATTAAGAAAGAAAAAGTGACTTGATTTAAGTGAGAAAAGTCACTTAATTTAAGAATAGCAGGTCACTTAAATTAAGTGACTGCACATTCTTAAATTAAGAAAACATTTTTCTCTGTGTATTCAGAAGTCATATCTTCAACTTGTGAATGTAATTTTTCTTTGTTTTTCCAATTTTTTTTACATTACTAATCTCCTATCACATGCTTGAGATAGAGAGAGAGAGGCAAATAATTACGACTACCTTCTAATTAAAATTTCTCAATAACTATACGGTGAACTGAATATTTTTCTCTTCTATTATTTAGTTAAAATGCTGTTCTCTTCGCCACTAGTTTTTAAATAATGGGTCAACTGTGTGGTTCTTTAGTAATTTCGTTATTTCTGTCTGATTTAAGGCGTTTCATCCCCTCCACCGCTATTTTCAGTAATTTTGATAATTCATATCTCATAAACTGCACGGACGAAAATTCCGGAAAAATTCAGAAAAACGTAAGAAAATATCATCTTTGATACCACATCAAAAAAATAAGGATTTAACTATACTCGAGTTCACTAGAATACTACCTTAATAAATTGTTTCAGTTGAATTATTCTCAATCCTTTTTCTTCAAATTACAGATGAAAGTGCGATTATTCCCAATAGCTTTTTGCCTTGTTACGTGCTTGTGTAGAAACGTTTTGAAAAAGCTCAGTGGTACCCATAGACGTGTAATCATGTGCTCGTTACATATTTCCGAGAATGAGCCAATTTCGTTCCGGCATATATATATATAAGTTGGAAGAAAATATAATAAAAGCATTCGTACTTTACTATTACAATCTTTTTAGTCTCTCGTCACGCATGCTCGTGACCCTTTCAAATCGTTGGCTCGCGTGCTCTTGATTTTATCCTATATATATTTTCCATCATTTCGTTTTTTTCTCCTTCAAAAATTGCTTGCAGTAGGAAATTGAGGTTGAGGGGAAAAAAATTAGTTGGAGAAAAAAGAGGTACTATTTTGTTTTTCTTTCATTTCAATGAAATGTAATTTGTTGCAAATCAATTCTCAATAAATAACACGAAATGTAAGAATAAAATTCATTTATTCACGAATTTTAGCACAAATTAATTTTAATTAAGGAAAACAATTAAATTAGATGAAAGTAGTTTTTTTTATTCTTTGGTTAGAAAAGAATTCCTCTTCTCTGCTTACTTTTTTTTTTATTAGTTCAGTAATTTGAACTTTTTGAAGTAGTTTTTCATCAACTGCTTCAACCCACTGCCCCCATCGCACTTCTGCAAACTTACAACTTGCTTGAACACTGGACTACAGCCCTCTGGGCATTTACCGGTCAAATTACATGGTTAAAAAAATCTTAATTTAGAAAAACTTTGTGTTTTCACATTAATCATCAAAAATACCTCGTCTTCTTCATTGTTTAAATGATGAAAAATAGTTCTAATTAAAAAATTAATAATTAATGAATATTCTCTCCAACAAAAAAAAGTCTTTAAAAAATTATCAAATATAGGTTGAATGATTCTGGATTTTTTTTAGAATGAAAACCTCCACGAAAAACATTGAAAAAATTCATCATTAATATATATATGTAATACCATATTCACAATTTTTTTCATAATTTTCCATCAACTCCTTCACCCCGAAAAAAAATCTTGAATCATTTTTCTCTAAATTTCCATTTTGCTCCGAATCTTGCTCAACAAATTATCGCGGATTAATCCAATTTTACCCTCAAAATCACCTCCAATCAGACGTAATTACCTGATTAAATGCCTTCCGTTACAAATATTTTTATCATTATCACTGTACCAATGTAAATTTCCTTGGATGTTTAGTGTCATCAAATAATTCGATTCACGTTGCTTCCATCAGACTAATTATGAGTTACTTCACAGTTGAGTAATATTCCCAACGGCAATTAGCCATTGTTGACAAACCCAATTTGGGAGATGTAACTTTGTGGCATGTACGTTAGTGCACAGAGTGAATGGGTGCCAGGGATAGGAATGTTCCATACATAGTTCATTGAATAGATGAGAGCACAAACTCACCTGAAAGGAGGGCAGGAAGAGGGAGGGGGGAAGGATGCCTAAGTGCAGGGCCTATAATTTTGGTGCACAAGTCCGGAGGCTCTTGAGATAGACGACTGAATCGATGTATCGTTTCTAAATTGTCGAGTAAGAGTATTTCCTCCGAAGATTGCCCCTGAGTTACTCTCCGCCTCTTGTATGCTCTGTTTGTTTATAATATTCTCGTATAGTGAATAGAAATAACATAATTAACCCGGGGATATGTGCAGAGTACACACAATGGAATGAAAACATTTTTTTGAAGATTTTCTTGTTTGTCGCTTTTCATTTTTCGACGACATTTCTTCTTTTTCTATTTTTAGTTGAAAATAAACATACAGATGGAATATTTTTGTTTGATAATTATTTCATTGTAGAATTTTAGAATTGGGATTTTTATGGAATTATCAGAAGTTTTAATGAGGTTTCAGTTCAAATGAAAAATATCATAATTGAGGAAAGCCGTTTTTATCTCGGGACAGAAGGAACTGGAATTTTTTCAAAAATAAATTTATTCGTAAAAAAAATTAGACAATAGTGTAGGTATGTTGGAGCATTTTCTTGATTTTTTTCATATTTTTTGGTGAATTCTTTCATTTTGAAACAACGTGGATGAAAAAAACAATAATGCAGGGACAGTGGTAATTGCGTCAAGTGATTATTATTATGTATCCAAACACCACCAATTATTCACTTATAATATTCTGTCTTAGTGTCAGACATTAGTTTTTGCAGTGTAAACTTGGAGGAAATATCCAATTAATTTTCAAGCACGAGGGGTATTGGGGGGATAATTCTTAAAATTCTAATTTTGGCAAAAGGGTGCATGGATTTGAAATTTCTGTGGGATAAAGTGGGTTGGAAATTATTGAAAAAACTTATGTTCATTGCTTAGCGATAGTCGTGGTATTACCAAAAATTACTGAAATCATATACACCACGTAATGGCAAATCCCTTGCTCCTATTGGTCGAAATTGTGCTGGAATAAAATAATCTCTGATATTCCTGAAAAATAATCAGACCTCTCATCCTCTTTAATACCACTACCTCCGTAACAACAATGATCTCAGTATAATGCTCCACAAATTCATAGACTTCCTATTCTGACAATTGAGCGTTAGTACAGTTGGAAGTTAAACGCTGTAAACTCGTGACCGGCGATTGTAATTCAGCCAAGATGAGGAAAATCGTTGACGTTGCGCGTGTCAGCTAACGTTGATGTGGGACTACAGCTTGTAGAAACGAGCTGAGAGCGACAGAACAAATAGAGTGAGAACTTTCTCAGTATTATTGAGGATAAGAGAAGTAGTGAGTTAGAGTAGGATAGATAAATTGAAAGATGATAGGAGATGAGAGAGAGAGAGGAACGAAAGAGATGGCAAATCTACAAGGATTGAATTCTCGAAACGCACCGACTCGTACACGCGATTTTGCGGTTAAGTTGAGAGGGTTGACGTAACGAGGTTACCAAGAAATCCAAGTGCCAGCTTTCACTGAAGTCTTGTTGCCTAAGCCCGATCTCCCCGTGGTTCATTCAACCATCTGTCTCTCGCTACTTCATTGCTCGTAATCTTCAATTTACCTTCATTTCTCCTCCAACCTCCCTCCCTCCCCTCCTTATCGCCCAAATCCTTTCTATATTCTCGCTTTGTTCTTCTCTGTCTTTTGAAATGGGAGAGAAGGAGAAAATAGTTGCGTATATGCTTGGACTGTTTTAGTACAATCACAAGGTACTACCTCTTCTCTATACGCTTGATGCTGCCGATATTACTCTTGGCAAATGCCTTTGTGGTGCGGTGACCCGACCTACGACACTGGATCCATTCTCTTACACTGCCATTTGATCCCCACATTTTCTCATAGGGAAAATGGAATGGAGTAGAGAGAGAGAGAGGAAGATGTATATATACATATACATATGTAAACACCCAAGAGGTTTAGGCATTTTGTAAATTTATTCATCTATTTTTATTTTTGAGAGTTTTGGGAGGTAGAAAATATTGTGATTCTTGTTTTTTTGGTGGAATTTTCAACATCACATTGAAGGATTAGACGAGATTTATTGGCGGATTAATGGTTTAAATTCTCCACCTGACTCTCGATCTCGGCGTTCCCCTCTCACGCTGCCCCCACTCTACGGCAATGCTGCGCAGATGGGATGCGCAGGCAATTTAATGAACTCCTTCTTTTCAGAGAAATAGTGAAATTGAGTTTTTCGCATAATTCTAAATGAATTATGAAAGTTTGAGAGAGTATTGATACTCCTTGATTGACTCGATGAATGTTATCAGTCACAAAGTGAATTTCCAACGCATGATCACAACCACCTGGAGGTAACTGTGACGCACATATAGATTTCACACAGGCTTCAAACGTTATATGGTTTACCTAAACTGTGGGTGAGGGGCTTAGCGAGGTCTTTGTATGAAACATAGTGGCATGTTCAGCGTCACTTGAAAATCTATTTCCGTGTAGAGATCTATCTATCTATATCGTTGTGCTTCCAGTATACCTGGCCTTTTCAAACGTAATTCGTAATTGAGTATCCTCAACATTTGCATTCGTGCATGAGCATTAATTCATCTGTTTAATCGATTACACGTGCGTTTCACTTTGCGCATTTATTAGAAATTAGAAGAGGGGTTTGGGGTAGGATTCGTTTGATGGAAGGCTCACAGAATTTTTGAATGAGGATATATAATTAATGTGAGCGTGGTATGTCTCTGCGTGCCACTATAACTCTACAAGCTACCGCTGCATCCTCATGGGGATTATATGGTAGGATGACTCTCTATCTTCTATTTAGGAAGAACGTTGCGGTTTGCAATTGCGAAGGTTGGAATGGGTTTGGAGATATGGGTGTGAAAAGAGGAAATCGCATTAATGGACTCCTCATGGGTCTAGAGTGTTCTAGAATATTGGAGAGTGTTTTTAGAATATTATAGAAGGTTCCAAAAGATTCAAAGATATTCGAGAATGTTCCAGAATGTTTTGACATGTGCAGATGGTTCAGGATGTTCGGGGATGTCCTGGCATTCCCCAGGAAGTTCTGAATCATTAAAGGGACTTCTGGTATGGGAATGCTCGAGGAAGTTCTTAAGCGTTCCAGAATGTTCAGATATTCCAGGAGGTTCGGGAATGCTCTAGAATGGCCCACGAAGTTTTGGATCATTGAAGGAACTGTTGGTTTCAGAATGTTTGAGGAAGTTCCAAAAGGTTTCAGAATGTTCAAATGTCCCAGGATATTCGGGAATGTTTTAGAATTTCCAAGAAATTTTTGGATCGTTGAAGAGACTATTAGTTCCGGAGTGTTTGTGAATATTCTAAAATGTTTAAGAATGCTCAAATGTTGAAGAATGTTCAAGGATATTCTATTGGAAATGGGTGTGATAAATAAGTTCTCAACACAATTTATTCACTTTAATATTCAAGACTTTATTTTAATGCACGAGGATGGACCGTCAGTGCAATACATCGGTGAACTCTCTACGAGAGACTAACTACTTGTCATCAAGGCCCGAAAAGTATCGGTACCTAAAGACAAAGAACCCTCAGTTCTTTCTCCCTATGGAATCATTGTTTATGTTTATGTTAGTCGCCGACTCACTGGCTCTTGCTACGTCGATTCGTTTTTGAAACTCATAATCTCGATTTAAATAAATGATTCTCAGTGAAGATATAAAGTAATAATCCAATATATTCACTTAGTCAAGAATTTTCAAATGTTGCAGAAAGTTCAAATATTCCAGAATGTTCAGGAATGTTCTAGAACATTCCAAGAGGTTCTAGACCTTCGGAAAAGCTGCCGATTTCAGATTGTTTGTTCTGCCGTGGAAGTGATACGTCTCAGCTAAAGAGGGTATACACAGGCGATGACGAGACTATTGAAAACATGATTTACTTTAGCTTGACAATTTCAGTATTTCAAAGTTCATTTTTCAAAATTCATATTTGATAGAAGCTGGCCAACTTTATCGGAGCTCGGACAACTCTGGCTGACTAAAAATGAAAATTAATTTGCTAATCCCCTCGCTTCTTACCCTCCTTATAAATAATAAAGAGAATCTGCGAACATCAGGCCATGATCGCTGTTATCTCACTAGTTAGATGGCCAATGTCATTTCCGTACTTGCCTTTCAAGAGACCTCGGTACACATCTAGATGGTGAAACGCTGTCACGCTTCATTGTCAACGTTAGGTGGATCGTTAAGTGACTTTTCCACGCCCTGGGTATACTTCTGCCTCGTTATTATGCAAATGGCTGGTGAAGATAGGACTAGAAAATATCCCAGGGAGTGAAATAAAAAATTGTCCAAGTCTTTTTTTCTGTCATTTCTTCAACGATGATCACTTGCACTCTATTTCAGGCGGGTGTCTCATTGCACAATTTCATCACGATTTTTCCAGTTTCAATTATAAATTTTTTTCTTTTTTTTTTTGTTTAACTTATCGAAACTGTTCTGACCTAAAAACTAGACAAAGTGGCGGAGAGAGATAATTAGCCGAATATTCCAGAAACCATTGGATTTTGGGGAAAATGTCAAGATTCTTTTGTTGTAGAGAATTTAAATTTGTCCAAAATAAGTTTCATTCACATTTTCCTCTGAATCTACTCACTTCGACAATAATTGCCACTTAATCCAACTTCATTAATACAATTTTATTTATTTTTTTTCAAATGATTTTTTCGATACTGAAAGAAAAGATAAACGTGACAATTCTGAAACAGTTTAGTTCACAAATGAGACAATCATTTTGGATGTCTCACGAGGGTTCATTTTCCAAGGATACACTGAAAATTTTTTAAACGTCCTTCTAACAGAAGGAGAGAGAAGGACAGCAGTAAAAGTAAGTGAGGAAAGTCATTGCTTTGTTGAGGTCACGTTTCTCATTCTCTTCAGTGGCAAACTCTTCGTCCTTCTCTCTCTCTCTCTCTTTCACTGTCTTTCTTTATTCTCTCATTTTTCGTATTTTCCTCTTTCTCCATTTCTACCAACCAGTCACATTCTTTCCTCTCTTTCTGGTTTTCTCCGGAAATTCGTTTACCCATTTACTGTGCGAGACCGCTAAAGAAAAGTTGAATGTCCCATTATCGTGTGAAATTCACTGGGTCAACGACACAAAATATTGTATTGTACATTCATATTATTTATTTGAAAAGAAATTTTTCTTTTCATCGTAAATTTTTATTTTCTATACATTTTATTGAATGAGTGAAGCACGCGGAAATTGGTGGAGAATAATCATTTATTTGGTATTATCGTTCATAAGTTCTGAAGAAATTGGATTTTTTTAAATTTAATAGTTCCATTTGAAGGGGTGGAAAATTCTACCCCGGAAAACCCTATAATGCAAGTAATTTAATCTCAATACTGTCTGAGATAAAAAAAAATTGTAAAAATAATCCAAAATCTTCAGGTTTGAATGAGATCATAGGGTTTTTTTCTTTTTTGAACTCTTCCCTATTCCAAATTTTCCTGCACTGAGAGAAAAATATGATCACTGGAGCTATAAGAATTTAGTAGAAAAAGACCTTGACTATAAATTAAGTAACAGCAACTATTTAAGATATAGCTAGTTTCAGTGGGCAATATATAGTGTTATTGACGAATATTATTGCAATCAGAGCATTATATTGATGGTTACCTACCATTGGGCATTGTGTTCTATACTTTACAGTAAACATGACAATACAGTATAGAGTCACATCCCGCGTCGAAATTTTTAGGTGATTTTAACTTCTGTTTTAATCTACAAAAATTGTAGATTGAACGAAAGCCAAAAGAAGTTAAACGGCATAAGGCCAGCGAGTTTTTTTTAACTTACTGATAACTCGTATGTATTATATACTATATAGAGTGAGTCATCCGAGCCATATGGAATAACAATATAGATATCGACACGATGACACGACGTACAGCCATTTTCAAGATTACTATATTTTATAGCATTCTGCACACTCATTGCTATGTTGTGCGTGCTAATGGGATATAGTTATTTAGGAAAGTGTAGATTAAAGACCGTTGCTGTGATCACTATACACATATAGTTGATTCTGACCTTCACTAATATGCTTTTTATCATACCAGTATATACAGTAGACTCTCAAATAAGTTCCCCTGTCCGTTCCAAACCACTCGTTAAAGTTCCGTTCCTCACTTCCACATAGATTAGTCTCCTCTGCGCAGTTGATTGCGCCGTGGCACACTCTCCTATGCGCAGCTAGATGCGCAAAATGTATAATTCTAGACTACATCTTGTGCATGTAACCTCATTCAAAATGCCGCGCATTTAACCTCAATTTGATTGGTCCTCCAAAGAAGCAGAGTGGGGGAGCCAACGAGAAACTTTAATGGAAAAATCTGCGGATCTTTAATGAGAGCGGAACTTTATTGGGCGAAACTTATTTGAGAGTCCACTGTAGGATTGCTCTCAGTGCAGGTTTGAATAACTTTCGTTTTGAGAAATTTTCCCTATTGTAATCTTGTTTCTATTCTACCATTATGTAAACACAAACAATGTTACATTACGATGATTATGCGTTGAAGGCCTCGGGCTGTTGCCATTGATTTAGATTCTGATATCGGTAAATATGCAGAATATGGTCCGAAAAATAGAATTAATTTGAAATTAATTTAATTTACCTCAGGAAGGGAGCGGTTTTTTCTGTGTACATACAAGTGATTTTTATTTTGCGATTTCAATGGAGGAGTATGGGTGATTTATTGACATTAGCGGCGAGGAGAAGTATTTGTTAAAAAAAAACCATATTAAATGATATCTTTGATAGGGTTTTTTTTGTTTTTTGAGGTTTGAATAACTAAAGAACTATTGGTCTAAAATCACTTGCATTATATCAGTTCCTGCGCTAGAATTTTCCAATTTTCCTAATGAATTCAGAAAAGATCACGAAATACGCCATTTTTCCAATCTCAATTTGATTTAATCGATAAAAAAATCAATTTATTCATTCAATTTTAATTCTGAAGTCATATGAGAATACACGATGCACACGTGTTAGTCAGTTATAATCCCAGAACTTGACAAGTATTCTCCCTCGCAAGCCTGGCCTAGAACCTCTGGGGGGTATAATTCGTATGCATTTCCACTGGGTAAGCTTGTAGATTCAGTTGGACAGTTATGATCAATTGTATCGTTCACTCTCAGCCTCTGGATCTATCTCTTTTGCACTACAGAGTTGAATTGGCTATTCTACTGTATGTTGAGGGATATTGTAGGTAACGCATATCAGTGGATTGTGTTTCCTGTGACTTCAAATGCGCTCATCACAGCTGAATATATCTGTCTAATTCAAATTGACAATACACACATAATCATTGTTGACAAAGTTTGTTATAGAAATTTATTTGATCATGTGTTATTTCAGTTCTTAGGGTTTAATTGAAAAAGGCCATTAGGCAGACCCTTTGACAAGCTTCTGATTATGAATGTTCAGGTAGAGGCTTTTTTTTCAGCAGGTTTTGAAATAATCTACAGAAAAGCTACTTTCACATTTTTCGAATTCACCATAATCTACTGTTTTTTAAATATAGGAAAAATTTTAATTAATATTTTTTGTGACAGAGCACATGAAATGGAATGTTCAAATTTATGTTAGGTAAAAAACCGATTATTCTTTAACATTTTGATGTTGACACAAAATTAACCAAAAAATTGAAAATTTATATTGGAATCTTTTTATTTTTATTTCTATTTTTATTATCCGGAAATCATGCAATATGTTGTAAATTAATTGTAAATAATTTGTTAACATTTTATGGAATATTGTTACAGACTCTTTGTAGCCCCTGAAGATGGTCTCTGATTGGAGACAGGAGTTGGGCGAAATTCTTCTTTTTTATTAAATAAATATCCTTTTTGGAAAACTCATGCTCGACCGATTAAGCCATTTTATTGACAAAAAAAAAAATTAACTATTATTTTCAGAAATCCCGCACGGAAAAAATATGACATACATTCGACATCTATGTGCAGCAAAAATGTGATAATTGACATATATTCAACATAATTATATAAAAAATAACATTTTCAAAGTATAAAACACATATATATCATTTACATATCACATATATGCGCATATATGTTTGTATGTATTTGGCATATTTTTTTTTTATTATTTGACATATTTATTCTTTAGATTCATATATATATATATATGCCTGTACATATATAAATTTTTGATGTGAGATATTCGCAGTATATAATGTAAATGTTTATATATAATGTTCCCATAATGTAAAAGTTCACACTGAAAAATTGTGGCATCGGTTTTTCACGTAAGAATCAACTAAAAAATTGGGGAAATTCTTAATAACATACTTCCGCAAAAAACAAGGGGATGAACAATGAATGATTTTTTCGATTGAATTTTGAAGAAAATAGGAGGATGAACCAGATGACGTGCAGCCAGCATGTTCCCCTAAATTCTTCAAAAACCGAATAAATTTAATTAAACTCGCCCCCCCCCCCTTCTCCTCTTTTTTTTGTCCCCCAGCATTCAGCTGTCCTCCGCAGTCTCTAATTTCAAAGTTTAATTCTGATTTTATTCAGCAAATTGAACTCGCGGTTTTTTCCCACGGTAAAAAAAAAAAATTGGAAGAAACGTTATACTGAGGGAAGAATTGAATTGGATATTTTCAATTTTCGGGCAAAGGTGGGAGGCAAACCAAAAAGTGATCTAGTCAAATGTAATTGAGCACTCGTTTCTCCATTCACTAACTAGGAGATGCAGTAAACGCTCTGGTCAGCCATAGTTTTCTGACCACCTGTGACCACATCTGTAAATCGCTTTCGTATCCGTTGCTCCATTTACGTAGAAAAACAAATGAAGTTTTAAAAAAAAAATATAGAGAGTAAGGAGAAAAAAAAATAAAAATATAACGAGTATGTCAGCTTTATACGGTCGTCATGGTTTTTTTCCCCTGGAGTGGAAAATATTTTTGAGCTCCATGCCTTTTTTTTTTCCTTTTTTCTATAGTTTTTTTCAGTTGCAGCTGGCTTTCAGTGATATCCATATCCATGTGTTTCATGTTCGAATAAATTTTTCAGGTGACTGCCTTGAAAAAATGGGGAAAAAAAAATCTTGGGGATTTTTTTATTGGGGAGAATTTCCCAAATTGTTTTGCAGTATTAATGCAGCCGTTGAAATTGAGTTTTGTTGGAAAAATCCATAATTTTCACGTCATTACAGTTTTATTTTAATTGTTAACTTGAAAATAATCTTTTTCCAGAAAAAAATTGAATTTTTCATGAATTTCAATTTTTTTTAATTATTTCGGAAAGTAAAAAAGATGGCGCAATTTTCATGGAAATATTGTTTGTGGCTCTAAAAATTTTCTACAAAAATTTTACTATCTCCCTTAGTTTCCAAAAAATTAAAAATATTGCTAATTTTAAAAATTCAAATTTTTTCTACATAAAATTCGGATTTTTGTGTAGAAAAAATTCAAATTTTTCTCTAAAAAATCGAATTTTTGTCAGTTTTTTAAAAGATTATTTAAGAATCTAAAAAAAAACCTTGAAACCTTCTTTGTAGTGACTTAAAATTTACCAGAAAAAAGGTTCCTACAAAAAAAAATCTCTACACCTCTCAATTTTCGAGATAATCCAAGAAATCTACTGGATCCACGCTAAAAAAAGAGATAAACAGAAAAAAAAACGAACTCATTTAATTTTCATACTCCCCTGTAATGTGTTGCATTCAAAGATAAGAAGCTTTATAAATTCCCTGGGTTTCAACATTTTTTTCCCATTCCTCGCAAAAGATAAAAATAGAGACAAAAAAAAACACCTGGCAAATCCAAGCCAAGCTCTGATTCTTTGAAGCTTCTGATCGCTCCTTTGTTCATCATGAACTCAATGGGCATTTGGAGAATGCGAACAGATAGATAGCTTCATGCCCCCATGAAGCTTCACGCCATAGCACATCTATCCAATCCAATTATAAGTCAAAACGTGTTCACTCGTTTTTTTCCCTTTTATTATTCATTTTCGCAAAAAAAAAAAAAAACAATTCACTAAAATCCTGGGCTTTCAGCATTGTTTCATGTTTGCCTCTTCATTCACGAGATTGACAAGAAAAAATGAGAATAAAAATCCTGTGCAAATTCACCAGATGCGCAAAACTTGATAACCAATTTTTTTTTTATTATTATTTTCCAACGAGAAATCATTGGATTTTTTTTCCCATTTTTTATTTCATCATTTTTTTTTTTTTGAGTTTCTGGCAGAATAATTACGTTCTACATTCACATCAGTTTCAGGATTTCTATTGAAATTGAAAAAAAAAAAATTCTATCAATGTTTTTTTTCTCAATGTTTTGTCGAAAATTGGAAATTTTTCAAAGAAATTCCGAAAATCGATAGCTGTCAAGTACAAAAACATATCAATTTTCATGTCAATTAAATTATTAACTTCTGATTATAATATCACATTCAATATTACCATCAACTCCACACAATTATAACAAATAAAATTATCACGAGCCACTTGATTGTTGTACTGTGAAATAATCTATCCATAGAAATTTCAAGAATTGAAACAATCACATTTCCACACACAAACAGAATACAATGGATTTACACGTGTCTCGTTGAATGCAAAATTGCTATAACGATTTACACACTGGTAGACTGCTGATTAGTTGTTTTCCATATCCGTTTAATGCATTTGGTCGTTGCAATGAGGCAAAATGTTTTAGTATGACAACCATGTGTAGGGGAAAATGTTCGAATGAGAAAAAAATATTTTTTTTTCCTAAATTTATGAGGAGGCATTGAGTGATTATGATGATTAAAGTGGAAATTTCATAATTTTTTGGTTTATTCAAACTAAAAAAATTATTGATAAGTTAATGCATAAATTTCTTCTATTAGTGCTAATTTTCTCAATTTTATAGCGTTAATTCGAAAATTAGAATTGATTTTTCAAAAAAAAAACTCATATTTTTTAGATTTTTATGATTTTTTTACATTCATAATTAAAAAAATTCCTTTTCTCAAAGAAATAGAGTTTTTCCTGTTTCTTGTTTAGTCATCTTGGAAGTTAAGAGAGATAGAGCAGTTTTTATACGAACCATCTCGGTTGTTTTTGAAATATTGAACAAAAAATGTCTCTTTAAAATTTTCTTTCTTTGTTTTCGAGATAATCCAAGAAATCTAGTGGATTTCAAATTCAAAAAGGGATAAACGGAGAAAAAACGATCCTAAAGTCTCGAAATTATTCGATTAAATTGAAATGTTTCATTAGGACACCGATGTGAAGCAGACATTATTCGAATGAACAATCCTCATTTTATTCTTACATTTATGATAAGGAATTGAGTGATTATGATTATTGAAATAGGAAATTGTTGAGTTGATGAATTTTGCTTCCGAATGGAAGCATTGTAAACGTTGGATTTTTCAATTTCGAGTTTTCATCGAAATATGACCACCGAATGATCCAAAACGTCGAAAAATCATACTTTTGAAGCATGTCTGTATGTGTGTGTGTGATTTTGTGTTTCTGAATATATATTGACATGTATCATCATTTGCTCTGGAACGACTATACTTAGCGCTCTCAAAATTTCACAGTATTTTTCCTCTGTGTGCAAAATTTTGTTAGCGAAATTTCAGCGGAATGAGTTGAATAGTTTCCGAGAAAAATAGAATTTTCAAAAAAGCGTTTTTGAATTTTCTCTGTGAGAAATCAATTCATAGCGTCCAGTCTGGGCTATGATATTCATCTTATTAAAACTCACTTTTTTCACTCGGAGTAAATTTTTCTCTGATTTTTCGTTTTGGAAATTATTTTAATTTTAGTGATTTTCAGTTCAGAATTTAGCGGAATCATAAGTTTTTGAGCTAGATTCTTCAAATTTCGTCAGTTTGTATGTCTGATGAATAGGTTGGGTATCTAGGTGAAATTCGTCCAGTCGTTTCTGAGATATTTGCAAAAAATGTTTTTTCTTAAAGGTGTATTTTTCAAAAACTACTGGGCTAATTTGCACCAATTTGTACTCGAAAAATTTGTCATAATGAAAGCAATGAAGTCTCTAGATTTCCAATTTACACAGAGAAAAATGTTTTCTTAATTTAAGAATGGCAAGTCACTTAAATTAAGTGACTTTTTTCACTTAAATCAAGTAACTTTTTCTTTCTTAATTTAAGAAAGTAAAACTCACTTAAATTAAGTGACTTTTCTCACTTAGATCAAGTGACTTTTTTCACTTAAATCAAGTAAATTTTTCTTTCTTAATTCAAGAAAGTAAAAGTCACTTAAATTAAGTGACTTTTTTCACTTAAATCAAGAAAATCAAAATCACTTAAATCAAGTGAGTTTTCTCACTTAAATCAAGTGAGTTTTCTCACTTAAATCAAGTGAGTTTTCTCACTTAAATCAAGTGACTTTACTTTCTTAATTTAAGTGACCTGCACATTCTTAAATTAAGTGACTGCACATTCTTAAATTAAGAAAACATTTTTCTCTGTGTATTGGTCAAGTATGTCTTTTTGTTATAAAAAAATTGTTTTTTTTTTTTAAATCAGACATTAAAATTTTTCTATTTTTTTTTGCTGAGAACACACATAGTTTTTATTTCATGATGGAATATAGACTCTTCCGCTTAAAATGAGATCATTTTCATCCTGATATGACGATTGAAAAACATTTTATGTTCTTGTTAACGTTGGTTAACGTAATTCATGCTAATTAAAATGGTTATTATTGAATTAGAGATCGTAAATTCCATTCGGAAGCCAATTGTATTGGCAAAATATTAAATCTAAGAATTTAAATAGCCCACAAGAAGTTAACGCCTGCTTGTTTTTTTTAAATATGATTTTTCCTTCTTTCATTCAATTTTTTCTTTCATTAAAAAAAATTGAAAAAAAAAATTATTACCTATAATCAGTTAATGGAAGCTTTTACTTTGGAGTGATGTGCTTCGTGATTGAACGTGAAAAGGAAAGGAGATGTATTAATGAAGGGGGAATAAGTGATTTTTCCATTACTTTCAAGAATTAAAAAAAAATTCCGATTTTTTTTATCCATAATTTTTTTTTCTTTTTAAATTATTGGACTCTCCATTTATTCTGAAAAAATGAATTTTCAGTTAAAATTGTCTTCTGAAGACATATTTTTCATGATTTTCATTGTTCTCAAAATTCAAACACCACAATAATTCAATTTCGTCGGTAAAAAACAGTGTTTCCCGAGGCATGATCCATAAACAAGCATCCATAAACAAAAGAGAACAGTTTACGATCTATTTCAACAAAATACAATAACTCACAACTGTTGTTTCCCAATCTACATTTCACATTTCTTTTACACATTCAATGTTTTCTAAAAACAAAAAAAAAATCTCCTGCAATCCCATTATTATTATCGTCATAAAAAAAAAATCGGTTTACAGCAAGTAAAATATTGTGGGAAATTTAGGATACCGTGAATTACGAGATTTCTCGTATTTGCAATTTCAACAATAGCTGAAATGTAAGAGAGACTGGGGCAGAATGGACTATTTGGAAAAAAATGATTGAGGAATTTTTTTTTGTGTGAAAAACTCTTTGAAAAAATCTGAAAAAATTTGAGAAGATGGCGCCATATATCTATATTGTTGGTGAATTTTTTCAAATTTTTTCGTAGACTCCTTCACTTTCAAAAAAAAATTCTGAATCTTGAAGTTCTTTGGAAATCGAAAAAAAAAATTAATTTAATTTTTTCAGTTATGAATTTTTTTCAATGTTGAGAGGCGAAAATTCGTGAAATTGCGACTGATGAAAATTCAAGTATTTTCTTCACGAAAATGAAGAGCACATGACTGACGCAATTGTTTTCATCGTCGTCAATTAAAACAGCATGACGATGTGTTGTGCCTTGTTGCTGTAGTAAAATAGGAAAATTTTGCATACGGAATGAATTGAATTTGTAGACTCAAACACCGCAGTTGTATCATGCAACGTTGAAATTCCGGCGGTTCATTGTAATTCTAACTAGAATTATATGCTAGGTTAATTATAATGGTTAACAAGGATATCACGGTACATGGCATTTTCAATTGTACGAGAGATTTTCGTGTTTTACAATGTTTCAGACGGATAACTAGATAAATGGAATGATGTATTAAAATTCGGGTTGTACTTTATGGGAAATGGAAATATTCTGAATAATGGGAATTGCTGAGAATTGGGGGGACGAGTTGAGAGCGAATTTTCTCGATAATTTTTTAAAAAAGGTGAGAAAATTTCAAGTGGTAAACATGTGTCACAATAAAGTTTAAATTTTTTTTGAAAATTGAGGGTTTTTTTCGCTGGAATGTTCAGGTATTTTGGGTACATTTCAGGTTTTCGGGGATATTGCTGATTTTGAGAGTTGTAATACAGAAATTCGATAATCATGGGATAGGTGAGATCATTTCCCATTAATTTATGTGATTTCCACGCAGTTTTTGCCAGTTTTTTAAAAAATTGGAAAAGGAGAATTGATTTTAATCACTGGAAGCTGGAGAAAAGAGTTGAAATACAATCTCTTCGATAGTTTCATTGGAAAGCTCAGAAATTTTCCGATGAAAAACATGTATCACGATAAATTTTAGAATTTTCTGAAAATTTGGATTTTTTTTTTCAAAAAATTTCATTTTTTTTTCCAAAAATTTCATTTTTTTTCAAAAAATTTCATTTTTTTTTCTAAAAAAATCGTTTTTTAGATGAATTGATGTCGAATGAGCTTATCAAAAGCTTGCAAAAAAATTGCAAAATTAAAAAAAAACAAAAAGGATAGAGTTTCAATTTTCCTTCAAAAAAACCGAATTTTCGGAAAAATTGTGAAAAATAAAGTGCGACCCATGTTTTCTCCCTCAAATTTCCTCAGCTTTCCAACGGAATTATCGAAAAATTTCTATCTCTACTCCTTCCCCCAAAACCCTTCAAATAATTCCATAATTATCGACAAATTTTCCACCAATATCAACCTGACTAAAGAATCTTCAAAGAGAAATGAACTCATTCATCCCCCTAATGACATTTTAATTTCTTCACTCTCATGATTTTTTTCCCTCCATTTTACAACTTTTAATAATTAGAAAACTGAAAGAACTAACATGAAACATGAAGATGTCGGTTTAAAAAAAAAAAGACAAGTCGTAACATTTTTTTTTTCTCGCAACCAGGTGAATCAGTCTACGTGAAGAAAATGGATACGACTGTGCACTAATTGCGACTCAAGGACTCACGGGAGCAAAAATTGTGTAATGATACTCGACGCTGTTTCTCATTTCCTCGCTTTTCATCATTCCACATTTTTGTGTCCCCCCCCCCCTCCTCCTCCCACCACCACCACCACTTCTTCATCTTGCTCGTATTATTTTTTAGAGATAGTACACTCTGTAGATAGAGTCTTGTCCACTCTAGGCTTTTTGGATAGCTGGATAAATTTAACTAGATCAAATTTGCACGTTGCATTAAAGTGTCTACAGTTGTGTGGTTAACTGAGATCTCGTTACTGCAATTGGCACTCTGTTATTTTCTTTAATTATGAAAAAATTTTTTTGTAAAATTTTTACTATTTCTTCGTAGAATTAATGCATTTTAATTTTTAATAACATGAAAATTCGGAAGTACCTCCTTTTTTAATATTTTAATAATTAATTAAATACATTTGAGAAATCAAAGAATTGTTTTCAGTAGTTTTCTTTTTTTTTTAGAATATTTCGAAAATTAATGGAGAAACGCCCTTTTTACACTGAGTCTCTTTCGTAACACTGAAAATTTTGTACAAGAGATTATTGCAAAAAAGGCGGATCTCCATTAATTTTCAAAATTTTCAAAAATAATGGAATGAATTTTCTAATTTTCTGAATTTATTTAAATTAATTATGAAGATAGAAATTATTTTTGAATTTTCAGGAAGTCACTAATTGAAGTACATTAATTATAAAGAGAAATAGCAACATTTACCAAGGAAATCTTCATAATTGTAAAAAATGCCCTTTTTGCCTTAATCTTCTCAGTAGCTCTTGAAATTATCTGTAATGAAGGATTTTGCCGAAAAGGGCGTGTGTCCGTAAGTTTCCGAAATATTCAATTGATACATAGAAAAAAATGTTTTCTTAATTTGAGAATGTGCAGTCACTTACCTTAAGTGACCTGCCATTCTTAAATTAAGTGACTTTTCTCACTTAAATCAAGTAACTTTTCTCACTTAAATCAAGTAACTATTTCTTTCTTAATTTAAGAAAGTAAAAGTCACTTAAATTAAGTGACTGTTCTCACTTAAATCAAGTGACTTTTTCTTTCTTAATTTAAGAAAGTAAAACTCACTTAAATCAAGTGAGTTTTCTCACTTAAATCAAGTGACTTTTCTTTCTTAATTTAAGTGACCTGCACATTCTCAAATTAAGTGACTGCACATTCTTAAATTAAGAAAACATTTTTCTCTGTGTAACGTTCAGAATTTACTAGTGAAATCAGTCAACGGAATTGTCGCATTAAAAACAAAATGACAGAAGTGATATGCTTGTACATAGCACTTACGCCACTCTGATCCTAAGAAAACGAAATCATTCAATATGTTCACATTAATTCGGGAATATTTAAAAAATTATTGAATTTAGAGGAAAATGTTACGAAATTTTTTTTTTTCACAGAAAATCGAATTATTATTTTTTTTTTTTAATTTTATTTATAATTCAATAGTGGAACATCAATTTCCCGAAATTTTACTCACATTCCTTTTTAAATTGATTGATTGATTTTTAAAAAATTGCCTCTCTCGTCAAAATATATACCATTCTCCTCGCCACATTATTACACAGTATTGTCGCCAAAAAAATTGACAAAATCGAAAAACAATCTCAGTCTTCGTCGACAATTGCACTGATCACAAGAAATGAAGTGCATATCCTCGCCCATTTTCTTGTCGAATCGATTTGACGTAGCTCCAATGAAGCAATAAATAAAATTCACGCATGAAGAGCAACATCCTGACGCATTGAAACTGGCGACACGTGTCAACCGTACAGGAACAGGAAGTACTGCTCCCACAGGATTTATTCCAGCTCTTGTGCTTGTGTAAGTGTATGTGTGTATATGTGTGCATGTATGTCTATTCATCTATCGACGCGAGATAGGTAACTGCACAGAAAAATCCTTGTATTTTTTATTCAATTTTTTTTGCTGCGGGGGAAAAGTCACATCGCTTGGTATTAGCTTTTTTTGAGCTCCTTCCGAGCAATTTCGTACGTTTCAAACTTTTGCGCTTGTTGCAGTGGAGAAAATTATTGTCGAAAATTTGTGGAGATTATTTTCCCCCCTCCCCCCTTTTTTTTTGCTTTATTGTCTCCGGAGAGTTCAGTCAATTTTAAACTTTGACGCATTGTTTTAGGGGAGATGAAGAACTTCATCTTCTGAATGACGTCAGTTCTGCAATGAAATCCCCTTTTTTTTAAAACCTAACCCGCTTTTTTTTCTTTTTTTGTTTTGGAACAATGGGTCGAGGGAAAAATTCAAAAAAAATTAAACGTTATTCATTGGAGCGTTTAATAAAACATATCACCGTGCTAGAAATGAAGGGGCGTAAGTGCTGTGTATAAGCATAGCACTTACGCCACTTTGTTTCCAAGACGACGATTTTTTTTAGCCCCTCAAGTACGGAATCCATACGTCGTATCGACTCTCTCCGTGAATATCAAAAAATCATTTTCGGAAAAAAAACTATCATAGATATAGAAATTGAAAGAACTGATCTGAATAGATAGTGGAACTATCTTCGGAGTGGCGGATTGTTTTTTGCAATATTTTTACCACTTTTTTTTATGTGAACACCAGTTGCAGGCTGAAATTCCACGCTTGATATATGTACACAGAAAAAAATGTTTTCTTAATTTAAGAATGTGCAGTCACTTAATTTAAGCATGGCAGGTCACTTAAATTAAGTGACTTTTCTCACTTAAATCAAGTGACTTTGTCTTTCTTCATTTAAAAAAGTAAAAGTCACTTGAATTAAGTGACTTTTCTCACTTAAATTAAGTGACTTTTCTCACTTAAATCAAGTAACTTTTTCTTTCTTAATTTACGAAAGTAAAAGTCACTTGAATTAAGTGACTTTTCTCACTTGAATTAAGTGACTTTTCTCACTTAAATTAAGTGACTTTTCTCACTTAAATCAAGTGGCTTTTCTCATTTAAATCAAGTAACTTTTTCTTTCTTAATTTAAGAAAGTAAAAGTCACTTGAATTAAGTGACTTTTCTCACTTAAATTAAGTGACTTTTTCTTTCTTAATTTAAGAAAGTGAAACTCACTTAAATCAAGTGAGTTTTCTCACTTAAATCAAGTGACTTTTCTTTCTTAATTTAAGTAACCTGCACATTCTTAAATTAAGAAGACATTTTTCTCTGTGTAGCGACACCCGCGCTACATGTAGAATAAAATAACAGGCAAAATGTAAGCTGGACGGGATGTGCAGTTAGCTAAGGCCAACTCTTTTCACCCGGAGGCATACGACACGCGTGGGTTCGAATCCCCGGCGATGAAACAATTGTTTAATCGTCGGGGATTCGAACCCCGCGCGGGTACCGCTACATATACTCAATCGTCTCGTTTATCAGAAAAATTTCCTTTAAAAATTCTGAAATTTTTACTCAAATTACTCTGAAGATTCTTGTATCAAATAGCTCAATGCAAATTTCAAACGGATTGATAATTTGTTTGTTATAAATAAATTCAGCGTGTAAGATCAGTTCAGCAATCAATCATCTGATAGGATTAAAATTAGGCTTCAAAATTCACTAAATATTTCTATAACGCAAAACCTGAGAAAAATTGATATTTCTGTAGTATTTTTATGCAATGCAAATGCAATTAATGAATGTTTTTCCATAATTTTTGGATGAACCGCTCAGGAAACGTTGCGCATTGAGCAACGTAGTCTGATGAAGAGTTAATGACTTCCTGCAAAATTGATGGAAAAATGAAATAAATTTTAGGAGCGAGCAATTTTTCTTGATGTTAATGTTAAATGTTCCATAAGCAACGTTGCTGAAAATGGGTGAAACGCTTTCTGGTGGTAAAGAATGAATCAGGCAACGTCGCAGTTACAATAATGCGCCTAAAACTAAACTAGTCTTAATCGTTTCAAACTAAAAGCCTTTTTCTGTCATTTCTTTCAGTGAAATAGGGTAGTAGTACTATTTGTGGCCACTGTACCTTTTTTGGCCACTTTCTATCCAAATTTGAATATGAGTCATTTTATAAGTACAATAACATCACAAGTGAGATCCGTATAATTATGAAGCTTTCAAAATTCCATAGAAATATTATGCTGATTTGAGAATTTAAAAAAAAAAAACTTAAATTAGAAGTGGCCAAAAAAGATGCAAAAGATGGCCTAAAATGGTACTTCTACCCTAGCCGAAAATCAAGCGAAATAGCGAATTTCTAGGAGAAGACCGTCTTTAGAGGATGGGAAAAAGCTGCAAAAGAGCTGCAAAGGTCCTTATCAAAAGAAAGCGTATCTCCACTAGACTGCAACATATTCTTAATAGTATAATTCCGCTAGAAATCGAGTTTTTTGACAATTATCCCTTCAAATCGAGGAATCTCGATGATTTAAAGGGGAAAAACCCACCGGAAAAGTGAGCACTTGCTCTCCAAATGCTTTTGAAACAACAGTCAAATGCCCTTTAATCCTGCCTTTTTTCTCAATTCAAGTGTCTCAAAAAGTTTAAAAAAAATTCTAAAAATACCCGATGAAGCTATGTATTTGCTATTGAAAAATGTCATCCCACCCTCATTCAAACAGAGCCTCCAGCCTGACAATTCAACCTATTTCATCACGATTTTTCATTTTCACATACGCATTCATCCCTTTGATCTTTAATCCGCAGTATTGAATTGAAAAAATAATTATTTTTCCAATAAATAATTTCCCATGTTTTTTTTATTAGCTTTTGGAATCAATTGACAGTCATCCAATATCGCAGAAAAAAAAATCCATTTTTTTTTCTGTCGCCTGAATAAAATAAAAAAACATAAAGATAATAAAAACGGGGAAATCATCTTCCCACTTTTTAATTAAAATGCAGCATTTTATTTCTGTCATGTGGCGTGTGTGTGTGTATGTGTGCGTGAGCGAGAGGAGGGAATAAAAAAGAGAGAGGACAGATATAGCAATTGAAATTGGATGCGAGTTATAGTGGGTATTGTCTTGCCAGTGTATAGCGTAAATGCGTCGACTCCAGTTGCACCGATAGGTCTTCTGGGGGGGGGGGGGGGCAGTGGCTATCCCTTTGGAAAGAGAGAGGAACAAGAAGGGGAAGTGGCCCTCTGTTGCCCAGTAAATGGGTTCACCTCCTCATACAAACGCCAGATGTGCTTTTCTTTATGTTATATCGATATGGCTGACTGCCGAGTATGTTTTATTTTCCATTTTAACGATTTTCATATTTTTTTTTTTTCTATTTTTATTATTTATACTCTGCATCTCTGGTTTTAAAAAGCCGAGGATTCTCACTATATTCACTGGCAGTCGTATAATCTTTACCAAGGCGTCTTCCACAGCCTCAAGCAATGTGCCAATTGCATTGCCGTTTATTTCAACATTACCATTTGATAAATTGGTGAGCATAAAAAATTGGGTAAATTTCTCTGGATTCGCGAGGAAATTATATTAATTTTTTTTTTTAAGGGGATTTTGTTAGGCAGATGAAAACTAGTGGGTTTATGAGAATTTTGCAGGAGATCTTTCTTGTAGGAAATTCGATTTTCTGCAGAAAAGGTTTCTTGGTATTTTTAGATTAACGCATTATTTTTGGAGATATTCTTAATTAATCTTTAAATAATTTTAAAGAATTTTTTAAAATTATTTTTCACTTCTTCGAAATGGAAAGAAATGATTTTATTGAGGAATTGATCATTAAACACACAAATTCTCTCAATGATTTTTCAGATTTTTCATCATTGAATTCATCTGGTGCCATCATTTTAATTTATTTTAATTAAAAAATACGTTTGTAAGGAGCTGGAGAGAAAATTACAGAATAATGTCAAATTTTGATGAATTTATGGGCGAAAAAAAATACAGAAAAATGAGTGTAAATTTCTGTACTTGCTCGGGAATTATTCTAATATCATGTGCAATGGATTTTTCATGTAGGTGTTGATTTCTTCGGTTGGAGAGGATTTTTTGACGATTTAGAAAAAAGTCATGAAAGAGGAAATTATTCTGGAAATATCTCGAAAATGATTAATTTTGAAAAAATTTATGAAGAGAGCTTTTTTGCAAAGAATCAAATTTTCTACCGAAAAAGATCTTTTGCTATTTTCCACTGAGCCAATTCTTTTGGGTAATATTGACAAACGAATGATTCCAACAATTTTTCCCTTTTTTTAAATAAAAAAAAGTGATTTTATTAAAGAATCAATTAGTTAATTTTCAAGCATGAAAGCTCTCTCAACGATTTTCCAGAGGATCAATCATTGAATTTGCATTGTTGACTGTTATATTCTTCTCTTCACATTTAAATTTATTTAAATGGAAAAATTTACGTTATAGAGGCAATAGATAATGAATTAATAAATAATGTGAAATGTTAATACCAATATTATTTAACTGTAAAACAATATGTCAAAACGTCTAGTTACTTCTGTCACAGTGAAAATAATATTTCAAGTGTCTTGTTAACTAATTGGATGAAGTCGTCACAGAAAGTTAATTTACGTACGAGTTTTCAGTGAGTGTTTCATGAATAAAAGCGTTTTATCAATTCATAAGTATAATGGTAAAGTCTGTTACTCCAGTTGAATTCAATAAATGCTGAATAACTGAAAGCCTTTCTATTTTCGAGTTAACAAGAATTTCAAATGAATTTTCATCTTATGAAGTAACCGTATGAATGGCACTCGTGTATGAAGTAGTCTCTCGTCTCTCGGATTTAATTAAATTTCGTTGAAGATAGTATTTTAAGCTGAACTCTTTTTTCTCCAATCAACGAATTGAAAAATTGTTATTTCAAACTCAATAAAATCATTTTTTTTTCAGGTAAATTGAGCGATGATGATTTTTTTTCTTCTTTTTTTTCGTGATTATCTTGGAAAGGATTGGATTCACCAGAAAATGTGAGGAAATTTTCTTTGTAGCACTTGAAATTTCCCACAAAAAAAGTCTCTTGACATTTTTTCTCAAATCTACTCGCTTTAAAGATATTTACAAAGTAATCAAGAAAAAAAGGACAATTTTATTACCAGATTCTGAATTTCTCAAAAAAATTAAATTTTTTCATGAGAAGAAAAAATATCTCGGAAACGAGTGGGTTTATCAAAAAAAATCACGAAATCTTTTTCATAGCTCTTAAAATTTTCTACAAAAAAGGTCTCTTGATGTTTTCCCCTGAATCCACTCGCTTCAAAGATATTCAAAAAATAATTGACAGAAAAAGAAAAAATTTTATCAACTCCTGAATTTACCAAAAATAATCAAATAGTCTCATGAAAAAAAAAAAAATTGATGATCCACTCACGACAAATGATTTTCAATCCTATGAAATTACAGTCTCAGATGAAATATACACAGCTCCAATAATTTAAAATTACGAAAGAAATTTCCAACGATTTTCATTCACTTTTTGCCACTTTGTTCACTTATTCCATGAATATCTTGGAAACGAGTGGTTTTTTTTCAATGTCAAGAAATCTTCTTTGCAACTCTTCAAATTCTCTACAAAAGAAATTTCATCACATTTCCCTTCAAATCCCCTACTTTCAAAGATATCCAAAAAATAATCAACCAAAAATTGAAAAATTTCCAAATTTTATAATTCCTAAATTTAAGAAAAAATCAAACTTTATCATGAACAAAAAAAAATTGACGATCCTTCAATTGACTTTTTTCTACTTAGCTCACTTATTCCATGAATATCTTGAAAACGAGGGTTTTTTTGTAATGTCAAGGAACCTTCTCTGTAGCTTTTGAAGTTCTCTACAAAAGAGGTTTCATCACATTTTCCCCTAAATCAACTCGCGTCAAAGATATCCAAAAAAAAAGAACCAAAAAACTGCAAAATTTTCCACAAATTCTTAAATTTAAGGAAAAATCAATTTTTTTCATGAACAAAAAAAATTGACGATTTTCCCACGACAAATAATTCCCAATCCCGTGAAATTACAGTCTCAAGTACAATGTAAACAGTTCCAATAATTTAAAATTACAAAAAATTTCTCGACAATTTTCATCCACCTGCTTTTCACATAATCCGTTCTATATTGAAATATAATTCTCCCGAAGAAAAACCCGGGGCTCTTCCCCCTCCCCTCCGCCCCTCTATCCGCCTGTTTTTTTTCCCCTCGATTTCGTGCAGAGTGAGGTAATATCAGGGATTACTAGTGATATTATTTACCCGCTGTTAAAAGTGCGATTGCAGTTGGGAAAAGTGGCAATTGTCACGACCGAAAATTGCAGTGACAATGCAGAACAAAGGGGGGAAAAAGGGGGGGGGGGTTGGGATAGGGAAAAACTCGAGAAAAAAAAATACATATAATTGTAATAAAAGAGAGTACGATACATATTGTATAATGAAAAATGAAGAATACAACAGCAGCAGACAGTAATAATAAATGAATTGGATTTTCCAAGTAAATTGCAGTTGCATTGTATGTGTATTTTTGTTATATATATTTTTCATTCGATTTTTTTTTTGTTACATACATTTTTTTATTTTTTATTTTTCTTTTCAGGAGTAAGAGAGGTGAAATAAAACGTGACAAGTTAATTGGTACGTGACTAGCAGTGAGAGGAAAGGCATGTGGCAGGATTTCACGTTTTCTACTGTGTTTTCTACCCAACACCCACCTACCTACCTTTCCAATATCTGTCATAGTCCCTGTGTACTATTCCATGGATCTACTGAGTGGTGCTTCATATCACGTGTCACTGGGTTTTGGTACTTTAATGCTTTTAACGTTGTAGATACTTGAAGGACTTGGGAGGGGAAGAGGAAAAATTGTTACATTGTATGAGATCAATTAAAATTGTCAATATAACCGACACTAGAGATAAAATATGTCAATTTGAATTACACTTTTTTTCTTTTTTTTTTAATGTGAGAAAACATGGAAGTGACGGATTTTTCAAGGATTTCAAAGATTTTTTTAAAAATAAATCTAGGAGATTGGAAATAATTTTTTTTCTTCCAAAGCAGAATTTTTCTAGCGATTTTTTCTTAAATATCTTGGAAAATAAGCGAGATAAAGCACTTTCGCTCTAAACTTGTTTTGTCGAAAATTTGAAGAGCTGCAGAAAAATATGAGGATGAAAAAGGCGTATGTCCATCGATTTTTGGGATATTTGAGAGAAAAAATAGCACAAGAAAAATTAACTCATTCTATTTTGCTTTTTCACTACTGAATGTTGTTATTTTCAAAAATTTAATTTAATTTTGAGTAAAAAGCACCAAGTCACTAATTTTTGAAGCATTTTCTTTAAAAGCGAACGGTTCAAAATTGTTTTAAAAAAAAAAATAGATTTTTTCTGATGATTATTTTGTGGAAATATTTTCGACAGTAATGGAGATACGCCCTTTTTGGACTCTACTGATTTTTACGATAATTTTGAGAGCTACAAAAAGAGATTGAGGTAAGAAAGGCGTATCTCCATTATGTTTCGAGATATTTGGAAGAAACTCAACAACTTTTCACTACTGAATTTGATCTTTTCCAATAAATTCCGTTGAATTTTGAGTAGAAAAAAGGCAAGTCATTAATTTTACAAGAAAATCGATGACAATTGTTCTCTGATCATTACGATGATGTCTATTGTTCTCTGAATTCTCCTCTTCCACGTGGAGAGAAGTGCCTTTTTTCTAAAACCAGAGGAATGGAAATTGTTTTTAAAAATTTGATTTTTTTTGAATAATTTTTTTTTTTATCTTGAAGACTAAGCGTGATAAAGCGATTCTGTCAAAATCTTTTTTTATAGAGAACTTCATTTTTCTTTTAATTTAATGCATTTGAACTGTATTGTTCATTTTGCTAAATATGTACATTTATACATGTTATGTACATTTTATGTTTATAATATAATATAATATATTTTTCTGGAAAATATTTAACAATATAATACATAGATATCTGCATATGACTATTGTTATTTTTTCATATTTTTATTTCACATTTTTTCAAGATTTCCGTTATTCTATTGAGTATACGAGGTTTTAATATATATAGGATCTCTTCAATAATTTAATCAATTCAATCTATTAATTGATTTAATAAATTTATTCAATTCTTTAATTTAATTGATTTATTTAATAATTTTAGTTCCATCTTCACGCGATAATATGAGATTTCAACTACTATAACCTGAATAGGTGAGAAATTTAAATACTCAGGCATTCTGGGCCTTCTCTCCATTTAAGTTCAGATGAATTTCTGATGATTTTCTTTATATGACCGAAATTGTCGCAAGAAGTGATGTCACGAAAAATTAAAAAAAAGGATCTCTTCAACATTATATGGGGAATACTTTTGGTTGTCTATAAGATCTAAAATGGAGAGGAGGGAGGAGGGGAGGCTGTATCTCCATTATTGTCCGAGATATTTGTAAATGAAACAAAACATCAATTCACTACTAAATTTCATCATTTCCAATAAATTCCATTGAATTTCTAATGAAAAAAAGGCGAGTCATTAATTTTGAGAGAAAATCGATGACAATTGTTTTCCAATCATTCCAATTACGTCTGTCCTTTTCTCAATGTACCTATCCTATGTAGAGAAGAGTGCCTTTTTTCTAAAACCAGAAGATTTTTTCCGCCTTTTTTTTTTAATTTCAGAAGCTAAGCGAGATACAGCGATTCTGTCATAATTTGTTTTTTTTACAGATACTTTCAATAGGAAAATCAATAAATTCGGATGAAAAGGGCGTATCTCCATCATTTTCCGTGATATTTGTGAAAAACAAAACGTCCTTTCACCTCCAAATTTCATAATTTCCAATAATTCCATTGAATTTCGAGGAAAAAAAAGGCGAGTCATTAATTTTGAGGGGAAATCGATGACAATTGTTCTCCGATCACTGTGATGACGTCTGTGGTTCTCTCAATTCTCTTCTCCTTCATGGGGGGAAGGAATATCTTTTTTTCTCAGAGGTGAGAGCACAGCGAAAAATCGACATACAGTCAATTTACTCAAGGCGTTTTCATAGCCTTCAACACTTCTATGTTCTCTCCTCTGTGTCTCAAGCATTTTCACATCAAACCAACTGAGGATTTAACGGCATTGTTTTTCCTTCAGCCAACGTTTTCACTGAGCCACGAATAAAAGTAGACAATGGCCCCAAGGACGATTAAATCCAGTCACCTCTGGTCAATACAAGTCTATTTCACTTGCCATAGGATAAAACTCACTTACTCCCTTGAGCTTTATTTTCATTTCTTCTTTTATTTTTTTTTTCTAATGGATTTTCAAAGGAAAATTCACTGGGTTTAAATTCGTTAGACATAATTGGGAGTAAATTTTCATAATGACAAAGTTAAAATTAGTGATGAGAATTTAAAAAAAAAAGGGGGAAAATGATAAAGCAACTCTATGTTGAGGGTCCCTCACTGCTAATGAGTAACTGATATTGTTATATATTTTTTAGAATAAAAAAAAAAGAGGGATGAGAAGTCTGAAAAGTTTACGGTAGAAATAATGTCAGAAAGTTGGTCCTGATGTTTGCAGGAAAACAGGAAGTTTTAAATTTTAAATTAAACTTCACAAGATAATTCAATTATTTAGTTTTTTAATTATTTAAGAATGTTCAATCGTTTCTCATGTTGAATGATAAATAGAGAAAAAGATTCTCTATCTCGATTAATTTTTGAAATATTTTGGACTCTATTGTTTATCTTGTTTCTATGGAGAATTTTTATGGCCTTTTCAATTTTTTTTTTGCCTGATTTTTTCAATTGGTTCTATTGATGAGAGTGATTGTATTACAAAGACTGAGAAATAAAAATTTTGGTTTTGGAGAGATGAATTTTGCTCAAGTAAATATACTAATTTTTTATAGATATAGATATAGATGATCAATGCCTTTTTTTTGAGACAAACTTTTCATATCAGTAGTGAAGAGGTAAAACAAGATAAGTCTTTTTTTTCTCATTGAGTTTTTCAAAAATACCTCGAAAAATAACCGAGAAAGTGCAATTTTGCCCTCGAACTCTTTTGTAACTCTTGAAATTCCCTATAAAAACAGCTGAGTAATATCACCTTATCTCGCTTAGTTTCCTAGATATTTCCTTCGAAATGGCCTCAAAAATAAGTCGATTTATCCTGTTTTACCTCTTCACTACTGATATTTTCTTGTTTGAAATACGTCGTTTCGATAGCAAAATTTCTTTTTTTCAGTGCATGAGATATAATGAAGGACTGATTATCATTGTTTTTTTTGTACTGTAATAGCAAAAGTAAAAATGGTGAAATGGCATCATTCAAGGAAGCTTCGATGAGTTTTTAAGCCTGAAGTTTACATATTAACAAAGAAAAAAAGAAAGAAAGGTATTTGGAGAAAATTAAACCTTTAAAATTGAATTAGGGGAAGGTGGGGTAAAACGGACATTCTAATTGAACTGTTAGAGATAGAGATTTTCCAATGATTTCATTGAAAAGCTGAGAAAATTTTAGGTGGAAAACATGTGTTAGAATGTTTTTCTTTATTTCATTCAGAATTTTGCTTTTTTGAGCAAGTTTTGAAGGGACTTCGCTTTGGAAAATCGAAAAAATTCACTTTTTTGGCGAAATCTCCGGTTCTGCTGGTCATAATGACCAGGGGTCAATCTCAAATGAAAAGTTAGCTCATTTCTCATCGATTTCGGTAGTTCAACTTTTTTTAAATCAATTTTTCAAATACTTACAAGCCATTTTCTAAAAATCAGTTTTTGCCCTATAAGTACATAAAAAATTGATTTTTTTCGTTTCGAACCACATGAATCGATGGGAAATGAGTTCACCTTTCATTTAAGATCAACCCCAAGTCGCTGTGACCAATGGAACCGAAGATATTCCCGAAAACCTGAAATTCATCAAAAACAGAAGGCTTGCACCCTCAAATCTTGACCAAAAAATCGCTGTTTGGGTTTTGATGATTTACCTTAGATGTTGTAGCCGAAAATTGATGTTTTAAGTGGACTGTATTTTTTAATAGATAAAATGCCCCCAAAATAGCACCGACGCTGGTCTGAAATTGGGACAGGTATCGATAGAAAAGAGAAGCCGGATTTTATATAAAAATAGATATAATTTGCACTGTTGTTATTTGGATAAAATACATATAATAATTAATACTGATATGAACCGTGCCGTTAATTTATGGATAAAGTAACCGATTGATAATAGACCGAACCGAGACCATAGATAAAAAGCCGTTGATTCACACGCGTTTACATCGTGATTAGCCGTAAGATAGTGCCCATGCACACCGTTTGATGGATGAAAACCGAGTCTCTCTGGTGAGAAGTGAGCCCTCACAGTACAGCCAAATAGCACTGCTGGCCCACGCGAAGATTGACGAGTTGACCCGATGTCACTCGATCCATCTGATAGCAAACCCTCAGACTTTTATGCAAAAGTCTGAACAATCGCATTTTTGAGAAATTCAAGAAAAAAACTCCCAACATATGATTTTTATGGAAAATTTTCTCAGCTTTCCAATGAAACCATCAGAAAAAACCTATCTCCAATATTTACATGACCAATTAAAACTCAAGAAAAATCCGCATTCCCTGATAAATCCTTAAAAATATTTTTTTTTTCAATTACATTGACACATAATTACGTATTAAAACATGATTAAATTAATTAATCACGCTGTGTCTACTTTAACCGCTATTGGACAAGCGACACAAAATAACATCGAAACATTCACACAGACAGACAAAACACGCCAACTCCAAAATGTTTCCCGATTAAAGGGTCGAAATGCTGGACGCAAGAGAATAGAGAGATGGGGCAAGTGGAATGAGGGAAGAAGGAGAGGGGGAGGGGGGAGGATGGGATGAATATGGGATGGTAAATAAACGTGTATTTCGTTTGCGCGTGTCGTTCCCCCCTCTTCGCCCCCTCAAGGCGTGAATTACAATTTCCACTTGAATGTTGTAGCATATGGTGGTAAACCACTGAACATAGTGTTGAATATAGGTTCTTGTTTGGTTACACTAGAACGTCTTGGTGGAGGCGTGTCTGGGAGACTCAGAGGCGCCACAAGACGCACTGCTATTGTAGTCATCCAAGTTATACTGTAAAAGGAGGGAATTTCTCTCTCCTTTGGCTTATGCCCACTATGCATCTGCCCTTGTGAACTATTCTATTTTTCTTTCTGGCTTTTATTACGGATGTGTTTCATTCTCTTTAATAAATTTTACGTTCATTTTAATCGAATAGTGGATTGAGAATTAACGATTTTTTAAGTTTAATTCAGAATAAATTTTTGAATTTTTTTTTTTACAAATCTCAAAAATATTTTGGAATTAAAGGGAGATACACAAGATTTTGGGGAATCCTTTTTCTAGATTTTTTCCTGAGCTACAAAAAAAGTTTTTCCAAAATTTGAGTACCGTCAATGGCCCAATTAATGCCATCGGCCCAATTAATGCCACTTTTCATACATTTTCGTGATTATTGAACTTATTCGAATTCTCAACCCTAAGTAATTGATAACAGTGGCTAGAAAAAAATTCTAAGGACACCGGACAGTCAAAATATTCGATATTTCTCTACTAGATATATTTCTAAAATTAATCTGTTAAATGCGACCAGCGTGCTCAGCAAAATTAAGCCCTAAAGCTCTTCATGTGGGGTTAGACTACCTCATCAGTTCAATGTGTGATATTGAGAAAATTTAAGTATTTAATAAATCGAAAATTGTATTGATTGTTAGCAAAATCATTGGACTTTCATATAAATTGACGAATAATTCAAAAATAACGACCAGTAATGGAAATTAATTGATGGCAATTATTGGGACCTTCTATGGCAGAAATCGGGCCATGGTCGCATGAATCGGGCCATGGGCAAAATATTTCCAAAAATATAAATTAAATAATTTCTATCATTAATTCAGGAAAATAATTAATGTAAATGATAGTCCAGACCCTAAATTTTTTCGAGGAAAAATCAAATTTGAATTTATGATAAGATATAATTTTTCTATGAAAGATATGCAGCAGAATAGGCCTCTTGGTGGCATTAATTGGGTCATTGGCAGTATTTTGCTTCAATTCCGAGAGATTCTTGAGGAATGGGGAAGAGGTGCTGCAATTGTAACAAGAGGCAATTGTAACATTCATCAAATCACCAACAATGCCATTAAAAATCATTATTTTTCATTTTGTAACTTATTTGAAATAGTAATTTATGCGGTGGACAAAAGTTTCAGCTTTTAATAATGTTTCGATATTTTAATATTTACAGTTCTTTGAAATACACGTGAAAACATTTTTTTCACACCTCACAACTTTTTCAGCAACAATTTTGCTTTTTTCTATATTATTATATGGGGCTTGGATGAACACTTTAATAGACATATTGCGAATGATATATATCATAGTATTTTATATTAATTTTTCAATTGTTTTATCATAATTCGATTTCTATTATCAATTGATCAAACGGCATTATGTTACATTTGTACCCTTCACCCTTCACCATCTTGATGTCTGTTTTCGGCCAAATAAAGTCATCGGTTCCACTAAAAAATAGCCCATGGAAAAAACAGACCAGAAAAAATAGACCACGCAATACATCACCCACGCACATTTGGCGGTGTAACTACCCACTTGAATGGGGCTATTTTTTCCGCCAACCGAATGCATCTTCCAATAAGTTAAAGTCGATTTTTAATTATTTAACTAAATCGGTATTATAAAGCACACAATGACCTGCAAGATCCTAGGAACACTGGAAATTCTGCAAGAAAAGGGATGTAACCATTAATTTTTTTAACAAATAATCATTTTTTTCATGAAAAATGAAGAAAAAAATCAAAAATGCTGTATTCTTATAGGAAAAGTCACTTCAATTATGTTCTCGGAACATATAGAGTAACTCCTTGATAGAATGAGAATTCAAAATTTCGAAAAACAAAAAAGTAACAGTAAAAAGAAAGTTTTTTGTTACCTAAAAAAAGGCGAAAATTGTAAAAATGATGAGAATAATTTTCCTGATAGTGAATAAATAAAAGGAAAAAATTGTTGCCATAAACTGCAATATAAATTGGAGTTTCCTGAATTTTTTTTCAGAATTTTTGAATGCTCCGCGGTTGTTTGAAAAAATATCCGATATTGATTCGTGAATTTTGATGAAGCGACAAAGAAAATTCGCAGTGAACGAGCGAGAGGAGAGGGCTCGCCATAATTCAATCATGCGGCAATCACTCGAATTGCTCCTCTACCCCCCCCCCCCCCCTCTCATCGCTTATATACACACACACACACACAAATGCAGAACGAACAACCATCAGTCCACATATTCGCCCCAGAGGCATCAATCATATTTAGAATGATTCATTATCCTCTGCTGTTGTTTTCCAGCCTTCTATACTTTCCTATCCTAAATAAACAATTACGGTTCATTTAGTGTCTTGCCACTTCGAATGGGCCACAATTGTAAATCATATTTCATCCCAAAATTCTCAACAGTTGATATTGTGTACCATCACAGAGGACGTTTATTAATCACAAGCGGCTCCATAATCGACATATTTCCTTGATTGATATATGATTTGATTAATTATGCATTCGCAGTGGGGATGTGGTGGGGAATGGGGCAGAATGGGCGTCTTGGGGATATTATTTTTTTTATGATTTTTGTGGGGAGAATATTGAGAGAATTCGGATGGTAAATTGAATTTTCTACTTTTGAAGGCAAAATCTATTTTTTGTCGGATTTCCTGCAAATTTCGGTTAGAATGAACTAGCGAAAAAAGGGAATAGGAGGAAAATCAACTCACCTTCCATTTGCGATGAACTGCAACATCCTGGGATTATTAGGAACGGAGATATTCTAGGAACACTGGAAATTCTGCAAAAAAAGGTATATAACCACTAATTTTTCAGACAAATACTCATTTTTTTAATGAAAAATGAAGAAAAAAATTAAAATGCTGTATTCTTATGGGAAAAGTCACTTTAATTATGTTATCGGAGCATATATTTTATTCGGACGGAGTAAAACAGAATAAGTTGATTTTTTTTATAAGAATATTTTGGAAACTAATCGAGATAGCGCAATTTTGCAGGAATTTTTTTCGTTACTATTAAAATTCTCTCTACAAGAGAAGATTTAAACGAAAACACTCTATTCCGCTCAATTTCCCAGATGTTCAGAATTTCAAAAAAATGAAGAGATTTCTTTGGTTTTACCTCTTCACTACTGATTTTTTTTGACACAAATATTAATTTTTTTTCCAATAAAAATAATTAAAAAGGTGGCATTTTCCCCGAAAAATTACTTCAATCATTTCCATGATAGTCAATCTCCATTCAGAAAATAATTAATTCAACTCAAAGACATTTCAATCCTTTTTTTTTATTATTATTATTTTTAAAGAAAATCTTAGAAACGAAGCCAGATAGCACGACTTTGCAAAAATCTTTTCTTATAGCTCTTGATATTTTCTATTCAAAAAATTAAAAAAATCGCTCTATCTCGCTTATCGTTTCAGAGATATTCAGAATAATTTTTGAAAAAAGTAGGTTTGTTCTGTTTTACCCCTTCACAACACTGAGAGAAAAAATTCTTGCAGCAAGAAAATGGCCTCCTAACAAAATTTTTCTTCACAATTTCTATATCTATATATATTGAAATTTTCTGGGGTGAAGTAGATTTTCTTCGACTAAGTAAATTTTTTCACAACAAATTGTTTTTTCAGTGTTCCTATATCTTGTTTTTTGCCATTTTCAATTTCTCCGGTCTTTTCCGGTTTCCGATAAACCGACACAGATCATCATGTGATATTCACACATTACCTATCTCAATAGTGACCCCAGCACTCACATGATTGCCATACCATTGAATCTTCCCCCTTTTTTTTTTCATCTTTCTCCGTCTTTGCTTTTTTTTTCTTATAATTTTTTCTACTGGCTCCACCTTTTTAATGTTGACCTCGCTCCCCTCTCTCTCTCTCTCTCTTTCATCCTGCGAAAAGATTTATACGCGAATTTCTCTCTTACCTACACTCTACGTATCTCTCCGTTCGTCTGACCAGTGAGTTAGTTTATTCACTTCGGGAAGAGAGAGAAAGAGAAAGAAGTGGGAGTTTATATGCGAGACAGCCATAGCACGAATCACCAATATTTTTTTAAATTGGCGATTCTAGATACTGGCGAGAGATGAAAAATGTTATGAATTCCCGGTACTGGAAATTAAATATACTCCGAGAGAGGGAGAGTAAATGTACGTCACTTGCTTCCGCCATATTGATTATTAATTACTTGAATTTTTTTTTTAACGAAATTTTCTCCTCTTCTTTTTCTTTTTTTTTCCAATTCAACGATAAATTGACGTGAAAGAAGAAAAATTTGTTCGCTATATTTCTTTCATTTTTATAATGAAATTTTTTGTTTTAAACCAATTGTGGAAAATAATTTATTGTATTGGCTTTTGTATTTTCGTGGGAAAATTTTTGAATTATTTATTTTCACAGTGTATTTAACATTTAATTTATGCCTCATGAAAATTTTTGAATTCTCTATTTTTTTTTGCGGATGTAAAAAGTAGAGGGTGAATAAACATGAAAACGTCTTTGGTGGAAGTGGAAAAAGAAAAAAAAATTGGACGTTGAGGTGAAGTATAAATTTCGAGGGACGAGAGCTTTATCACCTTGAAAGTTTCAGTCCATTTTATCACACTACCAACTGTCGCACATCAGTGAACGGTCCATGAGTGAAGTGGGGAGGGAAGGGGGGGTTGGAGAGTGAATTGGAGTGGAGTACGTTGAGCTTCGTGGAATATTTTGAGGTGAATTTTGAATTGAGAGAAGATTAATCGGAATTTCAAATTTTTTTAAACTTGTAATTGAATATTTAGGTTGAGTAGGAAAATGTTAATTTATTATTTTTGAGGGAAAATTGATGAGAAACGAGTTCTTTCTGTTGATTTTTCATTCATGAAAATCATATTTATGTGATGTCTGTTCTATTACAGAAAACTGGGTAAAATAATCCAGGAATTTTTTTCAGGATGAAGTACTTTGCGAAAAAACCTGAAAAAATTGGAGAAAATGTGCTAATATATGTATATTGGTAGTGAATTTTTTCAAATTTTTTTTAAGTGTCCTTCATTCTTTAAAAAATCCCCGATTACTTTGTTTCAGTCCCTCCTATTATTTAATCACTCTGGCATAAAATGATTCAGGAATTTTTTTTTCAATGAAGGATTCCGCAAAAAAATCTAAAAAAAATTGAGAAGATTCTCCACTATGTCTCCATTACTGTGTAATTTTTTCAACTTTTTTCTTTGAGTTCTTCACTTTTAAAAAAATTCTAGATGATTTCGCTCCAGTCTCTCCTCGTATTCAATCATTTGAAAACAAAGTGATTCGAGAATTTTTTTTTTAACAAAGGACTCTCAAAAAAATATGAAAAAATTAGGGAAAGTGTTCCAGTATATCTCCATCATCGTGTAATTTTTTCAGATTTTTTCATATAGTCGTTTCTCCTAAAAAAAAATTTTTTTGAATTATTTCGCCCTAATCGCTCTAAAAACTCCAGAAATTTCTGTAATTCTTGGGGTTTTCCACTGGAATTAAGAGAATCCCCTCTCACCCCATTTAATCAAAACACTCACTCAGCCCCCCCCCCTCCTTCTCCCACTCTCCAAAGAAAAAGGAAACTACTTAACGAAGAAAAATCGTAACTCATCGTCCGAAAAATCCCGTAGGATAAATTGTTTCAATATAATATATCGATAGTATGGAATTATTTATCATTAAGAATCTCGAAGGAAGAATCATTGGGTAACCGTTGGATCGCGTGAGACAGGTAGAATGCGGAAAATGATAATTAATCACGCCTATTGACGAGAGATAAGTGAGAGGGATTAGTGTGGGAATATCTACGGACGTGGAAATTCCGAAAGTGAAGAGGAGCAAGAAAGAAAAAAGAAGAAAAAGACAAAAAAAAATGAGCGAGACCTAGAGAACGAGGGAAAACTAGGATTGTTTGAGTTTGCGCACGAATTCACCATCAGCAAGGCGTTTGAGTGCTGCATGGGGGATGGGGGAGGTGTGGGGGCAGGAGTGAGGAGGCATTTGCGAGAAAAGAGGGGGAAACTGAAAGAAGAGGAGGAACGGTTTGGGGGATATACTTGCCTATACCCTGTCCTGTTACATCTGGCCTCAGTCGGGATGCCGGTCGTGCACCCTCGTGACGTTCAGTACCACCTGGATGATCGGTGAATTAAGTGTTACGGATATGAAGTCCGCGTGGATCATTATTGCTCTCACTTTTGTCGGATGTGTATTAACTGACGTACTGCCAACAGCCGGTGAGTGATTAAAAAAAAAAAAAAAAAAGTCCTGATTTTTTTTATTGAAAAGAAATTTTTTTAATTAAAAAACTGCAAACTCTCGAATTTAATTAAAATCAGTGAATTCGAGATGAAAAAAGGGGGGGGGGGGGAGGGCATTTGTGAGCTTGATAAAAAATTCCGTTTAACTTGTAAACTTGCGGCAATCGAAATGCTCAATTTCTCCCTTTTTTTTTCTATCAAATTTATTTACTTCGATTTTTTTTTTATTGAAATCTTTTAATCAAAATCCCTGGGTATGCACAGGATTTACCGTTTGATTGTCGAAGATCGATGAATCGTATGCGTTTTGTGTGCCCAATCTCTCCATGTGTGTGAGTGTGTATATGTGTATGTGTGGGGGGGGGTATGGTGAAATCAAAGCCCAGTGGGTTCCCGTACGGTCCCATGTAAATTATACTCACGGGACACGCAATTAAGCTTCGGGATTACCGTGCGTGACGTTCCGCCCCACTCCACCCGGTCATCTCTACTCTGTCGATTTTTTTTTCATTGGTTGAAAAGAGTGGGGGAAGGAGAGGAAAAAAAAAGGGAGATTCGCAAAACTCAGCGAGTTTCGAAAAAGTTTGTTGCATTTTGTTTCGAAACGTGTACCTGCGCTTTTTTGCAGCTTCTGTTCTACGAGGATTTGTGCTGGAGTTTATTCTTTTTTTTTTTTTTGGTGCTCCTCGAGGGAGGACAGAGAATTACTGCCAGTGGGGGGAGGGGAAGAGGGGAGACATTGGTTTGGACTGTGTCCACTGGACTTTACACGCATTTATAGCCATTGCCAAAGAGAGCCTAACGAGTTTGGCCTTGTTGCATAGGATATTTTGCAAAATCACAACCCCCCCCCCCCCCCTCTTCATCCCTCTCCCTCTCTCTGCTTTCTATTCTTTCGAAATTCAAACGATTGTGCAAACTTTCGGGCTACAATTAATTCTATTTGCGTTAGAATTGTTTTCTTTTTTTGGTTGTGATCAGAATTTTTTAAATACTTTATTTTTGGTGAGTGAATTTAAATCCCGGTGAATTTTTTTGGAAAAGGAGAAAAATAGATTTTTTTTTTTAAATTTAATTTTAATTGGATTTTATAGATTTCGTTGGTTAATGGATCAAGTTATGGGAATTATTTCTGGACAATATCTCAATAATTATACAAAATTTTGGAGATTTTGGTGAAAATCCTTCTTTCAAAAAATTTTATGAGCAATAAAAAAACAGCTTTTTTGAAAGTATCTTTCAATTAATTTTCTTGCGTTGAAATCGTTGATTTTTGTCTGCTTGTGATCAGGATGTTTTTATTCCTTGATTTTCTGTGAGTGAATTGAAATTCTGGTGAATTTTTTTGAATTTTGGAAATAAAAAGAAAAACAATTTTTTAAAATTAAATTTAATTTTTATTGAATTTAATTGATTTCTCGGGTTTATGATTGAAGTTTTGAGAATTACTTTCAGATAAATATCTCGGTAATAAAACGAAATACGTAAATTATGAGTGCAAATTTTTTCTTCTAGAAAATATCACGAGCTACAAAAAAGTTCTTTTTCAAAAGTCAATTAATTTATTTGCATTGGAATTGTGTTATTTTTTTACTTAAGATCAGAATATTTCTTTTATTCTATTTTTGGCCAATGAATTTGGATTCTGGTGAATTTTTCTGAAAATTTGGGAATGAATTCCATCACGAAATCTTCCAACACATTATCTCCGACAAAATCACCCCCAACACAATCTCCCCATGACAAAATCAACTACAAACAGAACCAATGATTACATAAAGAAGATAATCAATTTATTTTATCCCTATAATCCAAAGAAATTAGTGAATAATTGATAAAAAAAATTTACGAGGGTGATATTTATCGTGGGCAGATTGTGTTGGGGGTGATTTGTGATATATATGTATATATTTTGTCCAGGGAGAATAAGTCGTTTCACCCAGAAAGAAATTCTTTTTCGAAAACTGAATTTTATTAATTTATTCGATTCATGATTGACGTTTTGGGAATTGTTTTTGGATAGTATCTCGGTAATTAAGCGAGATACGAAGAGCTTTGAAGGAACATTTTTTATAAAGAATTTTATGAGCTACAAAAAAGGTTTCTTCACAAAGTCTTCTAAGCCCATTAGTTTCCAATATACCTTTCAATTTCTCTCCATGGGATGATCACAATAATTCTAAACCTCTTTGAAAATTTTTCACATTCAATTAATAAAAATTCTCGAGTTCTCCAATCATCAAAGAAACGAAAACATCTATTAAAAACCAATTAACTTCACTCCTCCCATTTCTCTCGATCGCTTCAATTTCTCTCGAATATTCTGCACATGAAGTGGAAGTAAAAGAGAAGCTTAATGAAAAATTCAAAAGAATTTACCGTGAAAACTTTATTGAGAAATGTTGAATTAACAAGTGCCGATTAATTCCAAATATCGCTTTTGATTAAAAACACTCGTCTCCCAATTTTATATTTTTCTCATTTTATTGAATTAACTCGTTTTTTTTTTGCTCTCCTTCATCCTTTAACTCAATGAAACTCGAGAGAAGACAATCATTGAAATCGGAAATGCACTCAGCTTTTCGATCAGCTGAAGATGACGAGGAGAAGGAGAATGTACAAAATAAGGTTAAAATGAGGCAAAGGGGGGGGGGGGGGGAGGGGGAGGGGGAAAAAAGAAGAGGCGAATAAAAGTGAGGTCTTGGGAAGGGAAAAAGCTTTCAGTTTTTTTTACAGTCGCAATAGTTGCTTACCTCTGCTACTGGAGGGGCAGAAAGGGGGAGGGGAGGGGGGGGGGAGTATTCTCAATGTGCTTATGCTCGACACTTCTTTCTCTCGAATTATTCCAACGAATACTCTCTCCCCCCCCTCTTCTTTCACCTTCCTGAAGACGTCTCTCCGGTAATGGTAAAAGCATTTTCAATCGAACTTGAAAAAATAAAACAAAACGAATAATCAAAGCACGAAAGGGCGAGTCTATATCCAGTATTTTATTATCTCTCTCTCTCTCTTTCTCTTTTGCTTTCTCTTTATCTTGGCTTCTCGTCAGTTGCCGGATGAAGCGTGAATAATTGCGAGTAACGTGGATTATAAAAATGCAGGAGTTGATGGCTCTCTTTTTTTTTTTTTTCATTAATTTTCTCTCTTTTTAACTTTGTGCAGGAACTTTTACATCGAATTATTGATGGAGAATATCTGTACTTCTTTTTTTTTTTAAAGGGGGATTGAGGTAGTTCCCTCGCAACACGAATTTTCTTGGGAATTTTGTGAAATTGAGGGATGAGATCGAAAAAAATGTCTTACGTTTAATTTTAAGGAATTAGTTTTTTTTTTTTTTGATTGTCAAGCAAGACATCAGCCAATGAAAATAAGAGAATTAACTAATTTGAAAATTAATTTGAAAAGGCCTCCACGTGTTGGAGTTGTGGAATTTCATATTGACAATTCCGCAGTCATTAGAACGATTATTATTCATTATATTTTCAAGAAAAAAGTTTCTTTGCATTCACATTCCCCCAATTTTTTTTCCTACAATCAGAAAAAACGTTTGTTGCGAGAAAAATTAACTCAGTTAAAGAAAATTTACTTTTTTTCCAAAATTTTCCATATAGGATAGAATTACCATTTGTTGTTAGCACACATTTCTCGGCCACTTCATATAAAAATTTGAATTTCAATCATTTTACAAATACAGTAACATCACAAGTTAGATTTATATAAATATTAATATTTCAAAATTTTATAAAAATATTATTCTGATTTAAGAATTTTTTTTTTCATAAAAAAAAACATTTTCTCCATTAACCTGAATTTGAAAGCGCCCAAAAAAGGTGTAAAGGTTGCCAAAATTGGTACTTTTATGCATAGAAGGTATCTGGAAGGACTCGTACCCTACATATATATAAAACTCGTGAGGAAAATTTTTTTAATAAAAAATTTTCGTACCAAAATAATATTTTTTGTCAGTGCAGCTTGTATAATTCGAAAATCCGTCGACCACTACACATAACAGGGCTATACTTTTGGATATGACTGTCGCCAGTGAATTACGTAAAATAAAACAGTTTCAATTAAATTAGTAATATTTTGGAGTCTTAGAAAAAGAGATTTATCATGCAGAACCCAGGGAAAACGGTTGTATTTATTTACCAACGAATTTATGATTTTTATTTTAATTGAAAATCGGGAAATTAATAAATTAATGGAGAGGGAATTGATGAGTGGGGGGAATTGAGTGTAGAGAGGGAATATTTGGGGTTAAGAGGAATTCAGTGATAAAAACACATTTTGGTCAGACATGAGGATAAAATTATTTTTTAAATATCTCGCAAATCGTTGGATTTAAGGAGATTCTACAATGACCGCAACGCAATGAATTCCGTACGACATCGTTGCGAGTGGCTTATTTTTGCGAAAAAGTGTCGTATGGCAATGGACGCTTTCCCTTATTCCACAATCTAGGATTTTTACCTTAACAAATCTGATGAGTTCTCTTTTCTGCTTAGCATCCAATTTCAAATTCTTCCCCATTTACATTCGAAAAATGCACAGGATTGTCGAAAAAATTAATTGCGATTACTAATATTTAGATTAATCGAGGTTATTGTTTGACAGGGAGTGCGTTCGTTGCCGTTCGACACTTTTCCGCAAACATAAACCAACCGTTACGATTCCGTACGGAATTCATTGCGTTGCGGCCATTGTAGAATCTCCTTTAGGGAAAAATGTGAAGAAACATTTTTTTCTAGAAAACTGAATTCTCTGCAAAGGAAATGCATTGACAGTTATTTTTCCAAACTAATTCATTCTAGAAATATTCGTGATATAATCTGATTTGTTCTGAATTTTTTCCATGAAAATTAAAAAATGATGGATTAAATAAAAGACTCGTTAAAAAGGCAGTGAATTTTTCTTGCTCTCAGTACTGTCAAGTGAGCTGTGTATAATTGCGAGTAAGCTGGCTTATAAAAATGCAAAAGTTGAAAATTCCTCTTTTTCCTCTATTATTTTCTCTATTCTACTCTCTCCCGTTATTTTCAACTTTTTACTTAATCAGCTTATTGCTGAGGAATCGCTCTTTTTTCTCCCTTTCCCACACCCCCCCCCCCCTCTTCTTCAATGTTTTTTTTTACTGAGAAAATTCAATAATTCCGCAAAAAACTTTCCCAACTTCACCTTTTTCCAATACATAATACGACGCTTGGGAGTCCGCAGATGCAGCGGACGTTCATTCATATTACGAACTGATGGAATTTTTGAGTCACATTATTATTGACCCTTTTTCCCCCATTTTTTTTTTAGAGTCGATATGGAGGGGTAGAATGAATGAAATTTATAGGATTTTTTTTTTTTTTATAATTCTGTGGCACATGCACGTCTCAATAGGTTCACTTTGATCAGCGTTCTTTTGAGTGCTGTGCGAAGTAAATGGAAATTTTAATGCAATTGAAGGCTCCGGTCGAAAGGCTACGTACTGTAAAATCGATTCTTCAATAGAAATTTTTTTAGCTGCGTTCTTCTGAATTTTTTGAATTTTTATTAATATTTTAGGGGAATTTTTCAATTTTTTTTATCATAAAAATCAGGAGAAATCAGGCGAAATATTTGAGATGAGCTTTTTCTGGTGGTCTCATTGAACAGCTGAGAAAATTTTCATTGGAAAATATTTTTTTAATTGTGTTTTTAGGAATTTTTCAAAATTTCCACTTTTTTAGGGAAAATTTGGGGTTCTGACTCTTCACGAAATTGAGAAATTCCACTTTTCAGGGACTATCTCAAGTTTTATCGGTCGTAGCGACTCGGGGTTGGTCTTAAATGAGAGATGAGATCATTTCCCATCTATTTATGGGGTTTTAAAAGAAAAAATGATCGATTTTTGAGGTCATTATAGTTCAAAAACTGATTTTCACAGAAGTTTCTATAATTACCACGAAAATCAATATTTTTTCTCCCAAAACCACATAAATCGATGGCAAATGATCTCATCTTTCATTCAGGACCAATCCTGACTCTCTACGATGAACAAAACCGGAGATATTCTGAAAAAAGTGAAAAAAATGAAAAAAAAAAATTTATGACCCAAAAAAAATCAAATTAAAAGAAAAATTAATTCTGACACATGCTTTCCACCTAAAATTTCCTCAGTTTTTCAATGGCACCGTTAAAAAAATTCCATCTCAAGCCATTTCATCAAAACCTTCATTTTCATCTACAATTTCTTTTTTTTTTCTTCAAAACCAACCAAATTAACATTTGATTTCCGAATTTTGTCCGAAGAATCCAAACCCTCACGATGATCAGTATCAGATGTTCTCATCCCCATTCTCTTCCCTATTCTTGTATCAAAAGAATACGTAAATTCTTCATGCCAGAAGATTGAAAAAAAAAAAACAGGCAACATATTGATAAAGAAGAAAAAAATTCAATTTCACTTTTCAAGCTGAGAATCCCCGACTCATCATTTTTATATCGCCCTAAAGAAATCTCATAAAAATTGATTCACATTGTCGAAGAACATTTCAAAAAGTAAACTATGGATAAAAAAAAGAAAAAAAAATTCTAAGCCCGAAATGATGCTGAGGGAGACATGGAAAGCCGCTGCTGGCATATATCCCCATGATTCGATACTTTAGAAGAGGGTAAACAACTTGTAAGTATCCCATAACCACGGTTATTGCAATATGTTCCCTTCTCCCTGGAGTCCTTATTCGTTTTTTCTTTCCTTCTCCCCTCCCCATCCCCATCAATTTCTCAATACATATCTCAGACATTTGACTTATCATTTACGCTCTCAATTAATCGAGAGTCATCGCAAAGCTTCGAGTCATTCTCTTCGATTTTTTTGCTTAACAAAAAAAAATGTGAAAATTTTTTCAATTCCCTGATCCACTTATTCTCTGAATTTTATAAGAATCTCGGAAACCGTTAGATTTACGAGAATTCATCAAGAGACCTTTTTTTTAGGAAATTAAATTCTCTACAAAAACGATTTCTTGACATTTTTCCCTAAACTCACCCCTTTACGAGATCTCTTTAGTATAAACTAGAAAAATTTGCATTTAGGCGACAAAAATAGAATTTTTTCGCCTAAAAATAAATAATTCAATGGGTCACATGATTGCTCGACTTTCGCACATAAGCACACATGTGTGTTCCACTTTTTTCGATTCAAACAATGAAAAACTCTGTTTCTATACCTTAGAAAAAAAACATCATTATTTTTCTACTGCAGTAAAGCCTTTTTTCAATTTTTTTCTTAAAAAAAAGGGATTCTCGTGGATCATTGTGTCTCGGGGATGATCCACAATGCTGACGAAATGCGCTGGAAAATTAATCTCATCTCACTTTATTTCCTTCACATGAGATATGATCTGGCGCGTTATTCATGATTTTTCATTTTCCTATTTCACTGCATTCGTTAAAAAATATATCCTTTTCAGTTTTTCAATTGAATTGAAATTCCAGGTATTCATTCAATTTGAAATAAATAAAAATCTCTTTTCAATCAATTAATTCATCCCCAGTGATTAACAATTTGTTGATGAATCTCGTGCACCTCTTGCAGCCATTTTTATTTCTCATTTCGTTTATTTTTTAACTCGTGGAAGAAAAACACGGTGGTAACGGACATAACTTACATGTGAATTCGGGGGAGAGGTGTATGGTGAGAGAATTTACTGACTGATTTAGTAGAGGGCATTCAGTCTCAGCTGTAGCGTCTTGTATACCCGTTTGCACATAAATTTACGGTGATCTTGTGCATCTATTTTCTCCTCATTTTGAGGATACCAGAGTATGCACTTTTTCATTGTTGTTGAAAGGGCTTTAGTTTCTTCGTTAATTATCAAGGGAGGATTAACTAATTAATTGCACGAAAATTTGGATAATTTATTTGGGAAGAGTGAACCATATTTTTAATGAAAAATAAAAAAATTCTCCGTAATTTCTCAAATTAATTAAATTTTTTCTGTCAATTTTTTAGAAATATCTCACAAATTAATAGAGATAGGCTCTTTCTATCTTCAAGTTCTCTCCAAAAATTGGCTGCAGGTGAAAACGGCGTAACTCTATTTTTTTTGAAGATATTCTTGAAAAAAAATAAAAATGCATCCACTTTCCCCCCAAAAAAAAAATCCTCAGCAATTTCTCAAACTGAGTTAATTTTTTAAATTCGATTTTTCTTAAATATCTCAGAACCTAACGGAGGTATATGTCGTTTCTGCTTTCATTTTTTTCTATAGCTCTTTAAACTTTCTACACAAATGCACTGGGGCAGAAAGGACATATTTCCACTATTCTTGAAGATATCCTCAAGAAATGATTGAAATAATCAAAAAACACCTGCTTTCTCCAAAAAACAATTCTCACCAATTTCTTAAATTAATTCGATTTTTATATTAAAATTTTTCCCAAATACCTTAAAAAATAATGGATATACGCCCTTTGCAGCCTCAACCTTTTTTTAAGACGCTTCAAACTCTAAAGAAATAAATGAGAGTAAAAAAGGTGTTTCTCCATTAGTTTTCACGATATTCTCGAAGAAAAAAATTAGAATTCATTCGCTTTTCCCCATGAAATCTCAGAAAATTCATTAAATTCTCGCACCCCTAATTACAATTCTCAGAAACTGCCTCAATTGATGATCCATGAAGTCCAGAAATCACTTGCTTTCAACACCCAAAACCACCTGACAAACGTAAAAATTCTCACCAGTAAATTTATAGCTCCCACACTCACCCCTTCAAGGAAAATAGTGATAAAAAATGCGCGAAATTTCCCACCGTTATTATTGCAGGCATTAAAATTTATGCCCTACCCCAACGGTGTATCTACGTCTGCGTGAGAGAATACGCACAACCCTCCCCCCTTTTCCCCCTCCCCTTTCCTCGGTGGATATAACGGTTTTGCCGGTGAGTTTTGATCGTTAGTTCGCTACCCATGAGCCCATTGTTCCTTCCCAATGGCCACCGTCCACCGAAGATGACTCTCACATTTGTCGCCCCCTCCCCCTTCCCCCCCCCCCCATCCCATCAACTGTTGATATACACCACTGTCCATGTGCTGGTTATCCATGAATAGACACAACAAAACACCCATTTTCCTCCACCCCCACTCTCTTGTGTCATCACAAAGGGATGAAATATATATTGCGATGAAATTCAGTGGCAATTTTCATAGCTTCCCACGAACGTAATACTATCTACAGGCTTTTGCCTATTTCCATCTACACACCTACTTCAGCGCTTAACCCGAAATTATTGAATTTTCAAGAGATTCTATGTAGTGAAATGACAAAATAGGATAATTCAATTTTTTTTTGACAATATCTTGGAGAATAGATAGAGATACACTCTTTTTGCCTTCATTTTATTTTTCTAGAGAGTTTGAAGAACTGTAAAATGAGACGAGAATTAAAATGGCATTTCTCCATTAGTTTCAAAGACATTTTCGAGAAAAAAAAACTGAGTTTTCCTGAGTAAATGGGATAAGTCGATTTTTTCTTGCTAATTTTCTTTCAAAAATATGTTAAAAACTAGTTGAGATACCCACTTCTTGCCCTCATCCACTTTCGCAGACTATTTAAAGAGCTGCAAGGTGAACTTAGAGTAAAAAAAGCGTATTTTCATTAAAATTTTCGAGATATTCTCAAAAAAAGATCGTATTTAAGAAAAATTACAAAACGAGATAAGGATGAAAATCGCGTATCTCCATTAATTTTAAAAATTATCTAAAAAGACATGGAAAAAATCGAGTTTCCCTGTTTTGCCTCTTTACTACTGAACTCATCCAATTTCTCAACAAAAATGAAATTTCTCACATGAAATCTGTACTGCGATGAAATGAGTAGCTCATTCTTATAATTTCCTGCTATAGTAAAAGCCCTCGGGTAGTGTTGCACTATAGTGTAACACCATTCGAGGGTTTTTGTCTATTTTCACTCACTTCAGCCCTTAAATCAAATAAATTCAATAATTTTATTGAATTTCTTTAGATTTCAGGGGAAAACAAGATTTCCCCTAAGTTCAGTAGTAGATGAGTAAAATAGGCGGACTTGATTTTTTTTGTACAATGTTCTCTTCAACTTAAGCTACTTTTTTAGGGAATTGAAGGAGCTACAAAACTAGTTTCGGCTAAAAATTGCGTATCTCCATTATTTTTCAATGATATTGACAAAAAATGAAAAAAATCGAGTTTCCCTGTTTTGCCACTTCACTACTGAACTCATTCGATTTTTCAATAAAAAAACATCTGGTCTCATCTCATCCGTATCATCACAAAAGGGATGAAATCTCTACTGTGATAAAATTCAGTGGCAATTTTGATAGCTCTCAACTAGTGTTACACCATCAAATAGACTTTTGCCTATTCTCACTCACTTCAGCTGTCACTTTGAATTTATTGAATTTTACCAATTTTATAGGTTCAGTATCAGCAGTGAAAAGGTAAAAATGGGATGAGGTGACTTTTTTCGCCAATCTTCTTTCAAAAATATCTTGAAAACTACTGGAGATACGCCCTTTTTGCCCTGATTTACTTTCGCAGATAATTTAAAGAGTTACTAAGTGAACTTAGAGTAAAAAAAGCGTATCTCCATTAAAATTTTCAAGATATTTTCAAAAAAAGATCGACTTTAAGAAGAATTACTATTACGAAACGAGATCAGAATAAGAATGTCGCATCTCCATTAATTATTAAAATATTCTCTGAAAAATATGGGAAAAATCGAGTTTCCCTGTTTTGCCTCTTTACTACTGAACTCATCCTATTTCTCAACAGAACACTCATTTCTCCTCCCTCGTGTCATCAAAAAGGGATGAAATTCATTGGCAATTTTCATAGCTCCCCACGAGTGTAACACCATCAGGGAGCTTTTGCCTCCCCCTCTCCTACTTTTATCCAACCCTTAACTTGTCGCTTCGACAAGACCCAAACTGCAATCGAAACATTTTCCCATTTAATCCGCTTACACTTCTGACCTCGGAGGGATTAAAAGCGTGAATCTACGTTTTGTGCGGGCGATTGGTTATTTAAATCGTAAAATTTTCGCAAATGAGGGGAGAAAAGGTTTAATTTGCGGAGCTTTATATGGGAAAAGTGAATGTGTCAGGTGCATGGGGTTATTAGGTTCATTTTGAAGGGTTTTCGGTGTCTGGGAAAATGAGGAAAACGTGGGAAATTAAATTTTTCTGGGAATGATTGAGTTTCTTTTGAAACTTTTATGAATAATATTTTTAATGCGATAAATAGAACCGGAGACATTCAAGAAAAACTGGGGATTTCAGAGAATAAAAAGGGGCAGACCTTTAATTTTGGGTTAGAACAGAATTTCTTTGGAAAATCTCAAGAATCCATTTTAATACATTGTTTTTTTTTTGTCAAATTCATTTTACTTCACTATTTTTTTCTGAAGAAAATTACACATTCAGAAAATATCAAAATGATTATTTATTTAAAAAATCATTTCATTCGTCCAAATTTTCCGAAATTGAGATTAATTCACGAATATTAATTTACAAAGAACTAATCATATTTTTAATGGGCAGAAAGGAATTCTGAACAATTTCCCGAATTAAATCAGTAGAAGAGGTAAAAGAAAAGTCATCCATTTTTTCTCTCAATTTCTCTGAAATATCTCGGAGATTAATCGAGATACGCTTTTTTGCCACCAATTCTCTCAAATAACTTTTGAAATTCTGAATAAAAATGGATGAGATCGAAAAAGGCATATCTTCATCAATTTCCTATTTTTCATCCTGAAACCATAGAATTTTTGTAAAAAACACTTCTGACACATATTTTCCCTAGAAATTTCCCCATTTTACTTTCCTTTTTTTTTCTCCGAGATGAAAAGTCACATTTTTGTGCCATTAATGCACTGAATAAACGTGCCGAATAAAAATGAAAAAAAAAAAAAAACGTATTTAAAATGTATGAAAAATCCGAGAATATAATTATTCTCTCAGAATTTATTTTATTCGTTCCCATTTCTCACCCTGTTGGAATTAAAACAGTAACTCTAACCTTTGAAGAAAAAAAAAGGACTTTCTCATATTCTTAACTTCGTACATCATCCCAAACTCCAGAAAGAGTAAAAAAAAAGAGAAAAAAAAATTAGTTGAAAATAATAAAAATGAGGGGGACCAAAAAAAAGGAGTGTATAGAGAGACAGGCAGTGAATGCAGTATTTGAGTGCATGGTGGAAATTTCAAAGGCTGAAAAAAAAGGAGAGAGAGGCAAGTTGTGGTAACGGTGGTAGCAGCCCGTTACCACGAGATTTAATGGAGAGTGAGACACGATGGCAGCACAAGAATAGCTCCAGAAAAAAAGAAAAGAAAATACATATATACATATATATATATATATGAAGTAACGTATGTTATAGTGCTTGGCTTGTGGATAGTGGCTACAGTGTCATGACAGGTAGTGCAGGGTTATATATATACGTTGAGGCAATAACCGGGCGTTAGGACACACGCTTCAGGAACGACCAGATTTCCTTTTTGTCGTTTTTCCCCACTCTTTTTTATATATATTTTTATTTTAGTTTCTCTTCAACATTCTCGTTTACCTTTTACTCCTGTCACTCGACACTTTCCTCGGGAAGTTACGGAAATTTTCCGCATTAGGTGCAATGAAACGCAGGGAGCAGGATTAAGGTAGTGCACTTTGCTCTGTTGATAAAACAGAAAAGAATTTTTTATTAATCATTGGGTGGATTAATGTGGAGACATGTGGGTTCAAAGGAAAATGTTAGGAGATGTTTCTTGTAGAAAATTTCAAGAGCTACAAAAAAAAGCTTCCTACACTGATAGAAAATAAAAGTTAAGGATGTTCTACCGGTGTTTTATTAAAATTAAAAAATGTGAGAATTCAATGAAGAATTCTTCCAACGTTCTCCAATTCATAAAGAAACCGTACGCAAAATTTTGGATTTTTTTCCTACCTGGCTTGAAAGTTAAAATTTTTTGAAAAATCATCGTTTAACATGAGTTCTTATTGGAAATTCACAAAAGCTCAAGAAAGTTTTCGACGAATTCTTCAAACTCGATGGAATTTCGGATTGTAGATGAGAAATTACCCCCTGCACAAACGTTAAATTTTTATACGACGATTGGGTCAATAATTGGCATTAAAATTAATGAAAATGATTGAAAAATTGTCACTGGGGCGTAAGTACTGCCAACTTGTGTCGCCAGAATTTCCTAGAATGCATTGCCTTTTCCAAAATAATTCTCAGAATAGTTAAATAAAGAATAAAAAAAGTATCTGTGAAATGTAATAATAATAATATAATATTTTAACACTCGCAGCGTTCCATAATTTTTGAAATTAATTTTGATGAGGAATTTAAAAACTCACTTTTTCATGTTCAGGGATTGGAACACTGACGTAAAACATGCTTAAAGACACCAAACTATTGATACCTTTGATTCTCAATTTTTACTTATTTCTAAAATAATTAGAGAAGTTATTAGGCAAATTATCGGACATTATGATTATGGTCACTCCCAAATAAATAAATAAAAATTGAATTTAATTTTCAAAGACACCAAAGTTTTGTCCACTCTGCGTGAATCTCTTCAGGGTGCATTATTATGTTTATTGTAAAAATTGTCAATAATGTCATCAGTCAATTTACATTATTTTAACAAAAACGGAAAATTGAATGGTAATACAAACGTCTTCTTACAATTTCACATTTGATTTTTTGAAAAGAAATATTTTCTATCATTCCAATTTGTCAAAAACAAAACAAAGCACAATTGCACTATAATTTCTGCTATAATGAGAAAAATTGTTGAATTTAGGGGGGACCGGGGCAAAATGGGGTACTTTAAAGCACAGGATCCTGGACCCCATTTTGCCCCGGTCTTCCCTACTGAATTTACATTAATTCGAACTGATTAAATGTTTGAATCTTTTAGAATCATCTGCACCTGATTTTTGAGACAAACATTAACCAAAATTGAAACTAAATGAAATTAAATGAATTGGTTAATTGTTATTAATTGTTATTAATTTATCGAATTATTCCGAGTCAATGAATTATTGCTATTCATTAATTCGAAATTATTGAATAATTATTTGGATTTAATGATTTCGAAGTGCATTCTCTCTTCATTTTTTTTTTTAAATTAAAAAGCATATTTCTTCCTGGCGCTATATAATAGAGAGGGGGAGACATTTGATGAAGCGAGAGGAATGTAGAAGAATGGAGGGGGAACAACGGTGACGCGAAGCGTGCTTAATAACACTAATTGCTGATATCCACTCGCTTCCTACCCACTAACTCTTATAATTTCGTTTTCACCTTGTTCATGGTCCACTTCTACTTTTAATTTTTTTTTTTTATCCAATGAAGAGGTTACATATGCAGCTGCTGAGAGGCTGCTTTAATTTGAGGATTAAAGAGAGGTGATTGCATCAGTAAAAATTTTTAATGAGAAAATTTTCGAGACTTTTCTTCAATTAATTTTTTTATAGATAAAAATAATTAATAAAGTAGAAGTGAAAAAAATCAATTTTTTAAATACATATTTTTTGAGTTTCATTAAAGGAAAAATGAGGAATTTTCAATTTATTCAATTAAATTCTCAATTTTAAATGAAATCCGGATTTTTCCATTGATTTGGAAAAAAATTGGGGAAAAATTGAGAAACGAAATGGGGAAAAAAATGATTTTGGCTGTTAAGCAAACCGAATAGAGAGAGATCCCGGAAGAAGTTGAGTCCTTGAAGGACCTCCATTGTCTGCACTCTGCCTTTTCTTCACCCGTTGGCATTATCAACATTTCTCTCTGTTCATCATCCTCGTATTTTTTCCCCTTTCATTCTCATCCTCATTGTACGCTTTTATTTTCCTTCTTCATTCAACGTCGAAAAGGATTCGCATGGATGGACACGGTGTTTTATCGTTTATAGAGTTCACTAGATATTGAATAGGTTGAGAGACATAAGCTTTGTATTTACTCTTGCCCGGTTCTCATCGTAGACTTGAACTTTTTTGAAAAATAGAAAAAATTGTTGAAAAAAAAAACATTACTCGATGTTTACGTTTGTTCATTTTATTGGCAATGAAATACTGGAATTTAATGAAGAATCCCATTTTATAATGAAAGATTAACAGTGAGGGACTGCTCGTATTGTTGAAAATACGATTTTTCTTATTGGTCGCAGCTTTTTTTGGTCGAAACTATTAGGTTGACGATAATTTACCAAAAAGCCTAAGTGTTTTCAAAATATTCGCAGGACAAATAATTTCTTTTTTTTATCATCTTTCAATTTAATTCAAATCAAGATTTCTCAAGAATTTCGAAATTTGAGATTAAATAGTCATTTTGAAATATTGCTAGTAGGAAGGTGTAGCGGTGAGAGAGAAAGATAGAGAGAGACTACGAAAAATCTTTAACAGAATTATGAAATAAAGATGTTTCTTGATGAATATGAGTTAATATGTATATAATACGATATATCGCATAGAAAAAATCAAGATTTCTCAAGAATTTCAAAATTTGAGGTTAAAAAGTCATTTTTTTAGTAATGAGAAGAATTATTTAAGATGATTTCATAGAGTAGGTCGATGAACCAGAAAAAAATAAGGATTTGTAAGTTAGCTTCCGATTAATTAATTAATAAATTAATTTCCAACTCATAATTAATTTACTATTAATTAATTAGTTTTTAGCGATACACAGGGAAAAATGGTTTCTTAATTTAAGAATGTGCAGTCACTTAAATTAAGTGACTTTTCTCACTTAAATCAAGTGACTTTTTCTTTCTTAATTTAAGAAAGTAAAACTCACTTAAATTAAGTGACTTTTCACACTTAAATCAAGTGACTTTTCTCACTTAAATCGAGTAACTTTTTCTTTCTTAATTTAAGAAAGTAAAAGTCACTTAAATTAAGTGAGTTTTCTCTCTTAAATCAATTAACTTTTTCTTTCTTAATTTAAGAAAGTAAAAGTCACTTAAATTAAGTGACTTTTCTCACTTAAATCAATTAACTTTTTCTTTCTTAATTTAAGAAAGTAAAAGTCACTTGAATTAAGTGACTTTTCTCACTTAAATCAAGTGATTTTTTCTTTCTTAATTTAAGAAAGTAAAACTCACTTAAATTAAGTGACTTTTCACACTTAAATCAAGTGACTTTTTTCACTTAAATCAAGTAACTTTTTCTTTCTTAATTTAAGAAAGTAAAAGTCACTTAAATTAAGTGACTTTTCTCACTTAAATTAAGTGACTTTTCTCACTTAAATCAAGTGACTTTACTTTCTTAATTTAAGTGACCTGCACATTCTTAAATTAAATGACTGCACATTCTTAAATTAAGAAAACATTTTTCTCTGTGTAGCTAAAAATTCGGAGAAACGCGCTTTAATTCACCCGAACAAGTGATTAAACTATTCGAAATTCCTATCCTCAGCTTGTGAATATAATTTTTTTCAGTTTCTCGAATTTTTTTTGCATTACTAATCTCCTGTCCCATGCATGAGATAGAGAGAGAGGCGAACAGTTACGACTACCTTCTAATTAAAATTTCTCAATAACCATACGGTGAATTGAATATTTTTTTCTTCTATTATTTAGTTAGAATGCTGTTCTCTTCGCCAATAGTTTTTAAATAATGGATCAACTGTGTGGTTTTTCAGTAATTTCGTTATTTGTGTCTGATTTAGGGCATTCCATCCCCATCACCGCTATTTTTAGTAACTTTGATAATTCATATCTCACGAACAACACGTACAAAAATTATGAAAAAATTCAGAAAAATGTGAAAAAATATCACCTTTAATGCGGCATTAAAAAAATAAGAGGTTAAATGTACTCGAGTATGCTAGGATACTACTTTAATAATTCTACCCAAATAATAATCTCACATTAAAATCATGTCCTCGAATTTACCTGAAACAGTAACTGCAGAAGTGAAATTTTAATTAAGCAATTCTTAATCTCGCGATAAGCCCAAAGGCAAAATAATCCAGAGAAAGAAAGAAAAAAAAAACATTTTTTAAATTGAAATCATAAATTACCCCAAGCGATATAATCGTGCTAAAAAAAGATTCACCTAACAAAAAAAAATGACGAGGGAAAAAAAAAATAGATTCTCCGAGAAAATAGGACAGACATTCTGTGTGATATACTTTCAGAAGACTTCTCCCGTTTGTGAAAAGTAAAATGCCACAATTTATACGATGCCTAGGCGTGTTCAGTAACAATGAATGCTATTTCGAAGTTAAATTAAATATTTGAGCGGCCGAGAGTGAAGTTTTCGTTGCGCACAGTTTGAGGACGCGGAGATAGGAACGAAGAGATAGCTAGAGAGAAAAAGAGAAGGGGGAGTTTAGAAGCTTGAGAGGGATTCAACACTGTGTTCATATCGTTGGCACTGGGTAGAAGTGAAGAAACGAAAAGCGCAAGTTTGGAGAGGAAGAGAGGAAGGACGAGAGTGGAAACAAGTGGAAAATGAAAAGACAGTTATATGAGGGTAAAGATGCGGTAGGGGAAAAGGTACGGTTGGGGTGAGACGAACTTTGGCCAAACAATGCAGGCTTGCTTGTCACAACCGCAACGCCTGGAGTGACACTGCCGCGAGGGGTGGAGGGGGGGGGGGGTAAGGTGTGGATGAAGGCAGGGGAAAGAGGGGAGAAGGAATGAGAGAATTATTTTTAAAAGATTGAATTTTTTTTTAATTCAACGTAAATTTTTGGTTTTTGGAGAATTTTTCGGAATTAGAGCGAGATAGAGCAATTTTCGCTGGTACCTTTTTTTAGAGCTTCCGAGTTCCTCCATGAAGAGGTTATGACCGAAAAAATTCATATCTCTCCTAAATTCTGAACTTTTTTGGAAAAATAAGTAGAGAAAACGATGGGGTTTTTTTTCGGATGAAGACCTTTACGAAAAAAAATTAAAAAATTCAGCAACTATGGAGACTTATTGGAGCATCATCTCAAATTTTTTCAGATTTTTCTACAAAGTCCTTGACGCCGAAAACAATTTTTGGATGATTCCGTTATTCTTATCGAGAATTTTTCTTCTTTTTTTTCTTCTGATAATAGAAATATCGTTAAAAATAGTGTCTTGATAAATTGATGGCAATTAACAATTTCACGGGGCATAAAAAAGTTGTTTGGACTTCGTTAACTCCGGAGATGTTTGGAAATATTCAATGAACCAAAAAGAAAAAAAAAACGACAGTTTTTAATTAACTCTAGAGTTAATTAAGAGAGAATTTTTTTTTCTCTCTTTCTCATGTTATCGGGAATTGCACTGGCTTGCTATTGACACATGAAAATCATTGTATACTTCTTTAATTTCTCCAGTGATGCCTGTCAATGAGAAAAAACAAATAACTCGAATAATTTCCCCAAGTAAATTCACTTTATCGATGCAATAAAAGAAGACCTCAAAGAGAACTTTTTGGAGTTTAGAAAGGTAATTTATAAGTGTCAGAGTTCTTTTTCATTTCCCGAAAATCGTGCGTAAGAATCTTTTAAAAATATCCATAAACTTTTGTGCTTTCTTCCGCCTTCAAACACAGAAGTTTACGGTTACAACTGTTTCACAGTAGATACGTACAGAGTACCTCTAATACAACTTTTCCGTACTTTTTCGAGTTTTTTTTCCACGTTTTTTTTTTCTCCTGAACTCGATTAAAAGGTCAGCGACTTTATTGTTCATTGTTCGATCGTAACGAAACAAGTGGAAAACTTGGCGGTTTCGTGTTCTTCAAGAAACTGAGATAGAGTATTATTCTTTTTTTGTTCTTAATTTCTTTGGAAATTAGATAGAAAAAAAGAGGATTTTTTTGATTATAGCTTTTGGGAGAAATTCGGGTGATTTTTTACATGAAAATTTTCATGAGATGTATCAATGATGTAGGGGAGATTGGGTTATCCCCTTTAAGGTAGTATCGCAGCGAACTCGAGAACAGTTGACCCCTTATTTTTCCGATGCCGGATCAAAGACGATATTTTTTTTATATTTTTCTGAATTTTTTCGTCATTTTCGTTCGTGTAGTTTGTGAGATATGAATTATCAAAGTTATTGAAAATAGCAGTGGTGAGGATGAAACGCCTTAAGTCGGACAGAAATAACGAAAATATCAGAAAACCATACAGTTGACTAATTATTTAAAGACTATTGGCGAAGAAAACAGCATTTCAACTGAATAATAGAAGAAAAAAATATGCGATTCTCCGGATAGTTATTGAGAAATTTCAATTAGAAGGTAGTCGTAACTATTTGCCTCTCTCTCTATCTCATGCATGTGATAGATAATTAGGGGATCCGGTCTAATTAACATTTGTAAATGTAGGAATCATAAAATGTGTGAGTGTTAGTATGAATGAGTAACGCGTAGTTGAGTGGGGAAAAATCGGGGGAAACTAAGAAATAATTAAGTAGCGTCAGGTATAGTGAGGGAAAAACCCAATAATTGAGGGAAAGGCCCAGCAACGAGGGGAAAGTCCCAGAGTAATAAAACAAGGGACAGCTTGGGCCTGGCAGGTTAGGAATTGGCAAACACGCGTGGGGAACATTAGAGAGAGAAAATGGGGAGAAAGGACGCCAGGAAGAGACGCGAAGGAAAGAAAAGAGAGAAAGGGGAATTTACCTTGAGGGATATTTAAGGGCGATCAGGTATGAATGAAAAGTTAGTAGTTACTCTGAGGGAGTACGTTTAGTTTTAAACAAGTATGACAATAGAAACATTATAACCTTGTACATAATTAATAAAAAAACATCACTAATAATCTGACTGGTCATTTCGATCCCTATATAAATGTTAACATTCGATCATTTCAACATGTAACTCACTTTTTTTTTCAACATCATTTGAATATGTGTGTGTTGAATTTGTCTGTGTTAAATTTATATGTTGAATTTGTCTGTTTTGAATTTGTTTTGTGTTGAATAGACATGTACCCAAGATGAGTAATGTAAAAAAAAATTATATTCACAAGCTAAAGATATGACTTTTGAATAGCTTAATCACTTTTTCGAGTGAATCAAATTCTTAATCGTAAAGCAGTCGCCCGGAAAGTGGATAGATGTGAGCCTCTCCAAATTTTTCAAACGTGTGCATTATGATTAATTCAATTCATTTATTTGCTTCGATAAAATCTATTCATTTAAAGTAATCTTAGTGGCAGGTTCAAATGATCGATTTTTTTTTCCTTTTAGTTATTATAATTACTATAACTATTTCGATTTTTCATTATTTTATCGATACTAGAACGATGTCCAAGATGATAAATTGTTATTAGATGATGTTATGAATATTCAATATTGTTCCGCATTTGACTGACGTTGTCCCAGTAACTAGGACTGGGATTGGAGGTTCTTCGGATTTTAAATACCAATATGACCGCCATTGACTTTTTCTGTCATTAATTGCATTGATCGTCGTTATATGTCCAGTAACATGCATTTTTCATTATTTTAAAAATTAATTTTGGTCTTATTTGTTCGGTAACATGGGGGAAACTAAATTTTTAAAAATTCTCCTCATGCTATTCTATCGAAAGTAACCAAAATCGAAAAGGGAAAATAGATAGCCCGAATCGCTAGGATTACCTTAATTCTTTGATCTTCTATCAATTTACACCACAATATGAGTTTCAATGAATTCTGAATGAGATTAGAAGGATAAGACTCAAGGAAATTGAGACTTCTCTCTATTAACTCGGTTAGGTTCATGAATGAACGCTTCTATGACTAATATACCATAAAAAGTGATGTCACAAAATGATAATAATTTCATGATTTAAAAATATCCACCGAAAAATACTGTTTTTAACATGAACTACCTTTGATAAATATCAAAGTCCTGAATTTTTCAATCATCCAGAATGTCCCAGATCTCTTTCCTGAGAAATAAAAAAAAAATTGAACCAAGTACCTCGAAACGTTCACAAGAAAGCCAAAGAACTTGGCATAAAACCTTGTGATTCATGTGAAAAAAAATAAAATATAAGATTGTAACATGTGAGTTGAATATTTTCCAACGTTTAAACTTGAATTCAACGATGATCCCTTATCATGGTAAATCCTCTTTTCCACTTGGTTTGATAACGACTGCCGCAGTTGAAACTATTCCGAAAGCACAATCATCCCCCCCAAATGCAACTATCGTAATTTTGTGAATGTCTAACCGGATAGAGCGAATTAGTCTGTTTACGAGGGTCATCCGGTACCTTAATCGTAGATGCGATTAAGGTACTGCTAATGTGCCGAAACCATCCCCAAGGATGTTCCTTGGTGAATACCTTTTGTGGGTTTGGCTTTTCAAATTGCAGCTGCCTGGCTTATATTATGTGTATGTCTTTGGTCTACGGTATTATTTAGCATGGAACAAGCCTTATCGCCCGGTAGCAGTACCCCTGGCGATGAATGAGGCCTAAGCCTTAATCGTGATTGATGAAAATCGTGGAGGTGGTCATTTCATTATGAGGATCTCCGAAACGAGTGGGTTTAGGAAAAAAAGCCAAGAGACCTTTTTTATAAAGAATTTAATTTTTTACAAATAAGGTTTCCAGGTGAAATCCCGTAAACCTAACGGCCTGTAAGATACAGGGGTAATAATGACTGGTCGATCGTTTACATCGAAAAAACGGATTTTTCAGTCAAAATGAAGAAAAGTGGAATAAATCAGGTGAATTCATTAGTTTCACAACTTTTTGAATTTTCTTAATTTTCCCAACGACCAAATCGAGACGATTCTCTTGAGAAATTGTTGTTCATAGCAATGCAAATTATTCCTAAGATGACATTTAATTTAGAAGTCAAATTTACGTGAATGAGAGGAAGACCAGGAGTCTCGTACTATTCCTCAGTGTACAAAGTTGTACGTTAGTTCACGTAAATGCAATTACATACCTTTAATAATTATAGTTTAGAGAACTTCAGTTACTCCACGGCAGTTGTTAGATCCAATCCGATGATATCTCATTGTTGTAATATTTTTTCTCATTTCACTGCATTAAATAATCTTCTTAGAATCTTCGAGAGGTTTATTTTGGTGTTGGAGCTGAAATGAATTAAACCCACGCGAAACTTGATGAAAAAACATCAAGTGAATAGAATATTTAGCAGGAAATGTCTCTGAAACTTTCCAATTATTTATTAAACTGATTTACCTGCCAGATCGCATTCTGAAGAAATGTTAATGCACATATTTCGTTATTTGTGATCAAAAGAAGTGGCACGTCTCTCTGAAAATTGACAATGCTTCCCCTTAAGTTCTGAAATGACAATATTTAATTTTTTGGAGTACTTATAATCATCTCAAAGTAGGTTTTCACTTGCGAGAATATTTCGCCATCTAGTGATGAATTTTGAAACTATCCATTTAGATCTAATCCAATGGTTTCTTATTGTTGTAATATTTTTTGTGCCACTGCATCAAATAATTCCTCTAAAACTTTTGACAGTTTCATTTTGGCTATTAAAACACATAAATTAAACTACCGTATTTCGATGGAAAAGAATCAAGTGAATAGGCTATTCAACACGAAACAATTCTGATTCTTTTGAATCATTCATTAAACTGATTCATTTGGAAGGATTTGAGGTTCCAACTGAATGATATTTTCAACATTTTTCGTGATTTGCAGATATTTTCAGTTGTGCGGTTAGAAAAAAGTAAATTCTCTAACTATTCATTCAATTCAATCCTTCGCAGCTTTTAGATCCAACCTAATGATTGCTCATTAATAAAATATGTTCAATCCCTCTAGAATCTTTGAGTGTTCCATTTTGTTATTAAAATGGATAAATCGAACCCCCGCATTTTCATAAAAAGAAATATCAAGTGAATAGACTATTCAATATGAAATAATTCTGATACTTTTGAATGATTCATTGAACTGATTCATTTGAAAGGATTTGAGGTTTCAACTGAATGACATTTTCAACATTTTCCGTGATTTCGATTTGCAGATATTTTCAGTTTTGCGGTTAGAAAAAAAGCGATTTCTAGAACTATACATTCAATTCAATTTCTCGCAGTTTTTAGATCCAATCTGATGATTGCTCATTAATGCAATATGTTTAATTCCTCTAAAACCTTTGAAAGTTAAATTTCAGAACTTAAATGAATGAATTAAACTCCCGCATTTTCATGCAAAAAAAATATCAAGCAAATGAACGATTCAACATGAAATAATTCTGAAACGAATCATTTATTGAACTGATAATGTGGCCTGATAAAAACCGATGCATAATGTTATAAAGGACAGGTACATACTGGTACACACACTCGCGGCTTCATCAGTCCATCCAACCAAAAAGGGGAGGAGAATGCCGAGGGAAAAAAGATGAGAGGGGGGGGATTGTACTTTTCCTCACTGTAGAATAAATGACATATTTCCTGTTTTGACATATCGACATGGCCCGGATATAATCCGTGCAATAAATTAGAGAATAATCATGTGATTATATCGATGTTATTGAACGTAACTGGTGCAGCAAACTGTACAGAGGCTTAAATCATTTCAGCACATAAATGTGTGTATGTGTTTCAAAAATTTATTGAATTTTGCGGATATTGGAGCAAGCGTTACCAGGTTTTTTTCATCAACGAGACAAAAAAAAAAAATTGTAATAAATGAGCAGTACATTATAATTCTTCTTTTTTTCCCCCCAACATAAATTATGGTTCGATGATAATCGAGGATAAATAGAATTTTCATCGAAAAAAAATTAATAGAAATATTACAATATTATTTAATAAAAATTCGAATCGATGATACTAACCGATTTTCCAATATCCATTCGATCGCAAGCATCTCGCTCGACTGAAAATAAATAAATAAATAAATGAAAATAAAAGAACCGGGGATATGAAACTGGGTTTTTTTTTTTTTTGTTGCTTTCATTTTATTAACGTTTTCAAGCACGATGCCACATAGGTAGACGTGATAAACGAGCAAAATGATCGCCGAAGCGTGCTTCCGATCGGCAGTTGCAAGTGTTCGTTCAATTCCTGTCCTTTTATACTGTCCTCTACCTCCCCTTTAACCCCCTCCTACAAACACTCGAAATTTCAATCGTTTCGTCATATATACGAGCGATTTCACAGATGAGTCGTCTTTCCATCGAAATTCTCCTATTTTCTAGTGTCATAGTAGAAAATAAATTTAATGTGTTCAGATCAACCAATACAGTGTCGAAAATCTCCTTCTGCCTCTCTCCTATTCTTTTTTTTTTTTTTTTTTTTCATTGGTTCTGTTTATTGCGAGAACTAGTAGAGAAGTGACTGAATCCATACCAATATCCAAAAAATTCTTCTATTATGTTGTACAAAAATCACTCGAGTGTAAATTGACAATTCTGCGTATTTTCACTGGTTGGCTCGCGTCAAATTCACTTTGTGTGAAAAACTCCGTCCTTTCAATTCCATCGGTTTAGAAAATATTGAAATTTTTCCTTTTTTTTTTCTTCATCATTTTATACTTTTATCAAAGAATTCCAGTGAAAATGAAAAAATTCACGAAATTCATGTGATGCTTGAGTTGAAAATTTTCCTGAAAAATGATTTATAATAATAAGCATTTTTATCAGTTATTGCATAATTTCATTATCTTTGAAGAGCACGAAAAATTGTTATTTCTTTTTTGCTAAAAAAAAAATTTCACTGAAAAATTATCCGAATAATCCTCAAAGCAATCATCATAAATTAACTTAGATCTTTGAAGCATCGAATGTAAAAAAAAAAAAAGAAAAAGGGGACAGCTCAAGTTTATCCATTTGCACGTGTTTGAGTTTTATAAGTAGATAAGAAAACGCAGAGAAGATATATACGTACCATAGATTTTTTTCCCTCTCTTTCTTTTTATTTTTTTTCATCTGAAAATAGGAAAAAAAGTGGAGGGAGAGAAAGGAAATAAAACAAATTTCTCTGTACGAGAATTTCTCTTTTACGAATCTCTTTGAATAAACGTACTGGCTTCGTTCATTTCATGAAAAAGAGGCGAGCGCGTGGTTGGAGATCCTCCCCTCTTTTTTAACCCCCCACTGAGGGGGATGACGAGGCAAAAAGAATAACAAGAAGAATCGGAGGAAAAAAAAAGAAAGGGACTGCCTTCTTTTTTTTTAAAGATCTTTTTAAGTTAAAATATTTTCGGCTGAGGGCGTTACCAAGGCTATGCATCTAGATGAAGAAAGAGAGAAAGAAATAGGAGAGCAAATAGCATACTGCAAATCTTTGGATGTTTGTAAGAATGTTTGAGAGTTAATCGTAGATCGTTTGATGTGCAAGATGTCTCTTGCATTTTTCTCCTTTGACTTATCATCTCGGGTACCAAAGGGATTTGAGGTTCTGACTTAATGCCATTTTTAACATGCTTCATAATTTTCATGTGCAGATATTTTTTATTCAAGCGAATTCTCCGCGGGAATTGACAATGCTTTGTTCTAAAGATCTGAAGTGACAGTTGTAATTTTTTCAGAGTGCTTATGATCATGTCGGATTATAGTTTCACTGGCGAGAAAATTGCGCCTCTTACACTGAAAAAAAAAAAATTATAAAAACAATCAAACATTGATGTCGTTGGTCCTCAGCAAATATCTTTCTGAAATAATTTAGAATAGCTGTTGAATTTATTAAATTTAATTGTGTTTTTCATCTCCATGTTTGTGAATTATTATTTAGGAATCATGGGACGTTGGAAAAAATGAATCTAACAATATTAGTTAATTGTCAAATGAACGACGTTTCACCTGCTCTATTGATGCAAAAGATCAGTTCTTCAAATTGTCCTCGCGAAACATAGTATTTTCTCGAATTTTCCCCAAATTCCGCCAGTGAAATACAGTATTCTTCTTACCTTGAGCTTTCTCACAAATATTTTACCGTATTATTATTATTATTATTATTTAATTTTCTCTCAAATTCTTTTCATTTATAAGCTGTCAGTTTGATAGTTTAACGGAAATGAATAAATTACAAAATTTTGACTCAGCCTTTATATTCACGTTGGTCAGAATTTTAAAGGAACGTCCGGGCCCTAATCGTAATAGTACAAAAATCGAGAATTAAAAATTTACGTTAACATTGATAGTAACAATTAAAATGCTGGTAAATATGCACGTTATTCAATGAAACGTTCGTAACAACTGTTCTTGCCTATGTCTCCCTTCTTGTTCTTTTTATTTGCATTTTTTTTCTCTCATAACCTCGAACTTCAATAATATACTAATGTTCCGGACAAAATAATACAATAATTTGCACAACTAACTAAATTACATTACACAGAAAAAAATGTTTTCTTAATTTAAGAATGTGCAGTCACTTAATTTAAGAATGGCAGGTCACTTAAATTAAGTGACTTTACTCACTTAAATCAAGTGACTTTTTCTTTCTTAATTTAAGAAAGTAAAACTCACTTAAATTAAGTGACTTTTTTCACTTAAATCGAGTGACTTTTCTCACTTAAATGAAGCAACTTTTTCTTTCTTAATTTAAGAAAGTAAAATTCACTTAAATTAAGTGACTTTTCTCACTTAAATCAAGTGACTTTTTCTTTCTTAATTTAAGAAAGTAAAACTCACTTGAATCAAGTGAGTTTTCTCACTGAAATCAAGTAACTTCTCTTTCTTAATTTAACTGACCTGCGCATTCTTAAATTAAGTGACTGCACATTCTTAATTTAAGAAAACATTTTTCTCTGTGTTCAAATACCAAACGATATTACCTTGACATCATCAGTATATAGTCAACATAAACTTAATCATCTCCAATGGAAAATTCAATCTGAAATTACTGAATTCAGTCAATTCAACTGGTTAATCTGTTTGAATGAACTGAATTCAGTGAATTACAACAACTTTTTTAATTATTTCAAAAAAACATTTAATTGTTTTTACCACTGTTTCTTTTCAGTGTCTTGACGATTATTGGAACTATTCATTAATAAAGCGGTGATGGGAGAAAAATTGTTAATTACTTCATGAACATCTTTAAAACAAGTGAATTTAGAAGAAATTGTGAAGAGATATTTTTAATGAGTATTTTGTGGACTTCAAAAAAGAATAATTTTCATGCACACATATTCGCTACTCTGCGAATTATCTTTGGGAATTGACGTTTTCCTCTGAAGATTTTTCTTTTGAGTTCATTTATCTACGAAAATATCAGTACATGTAAATTATTTACAGGCTTACGTATAAACTCATTTGAGGAAAAGAAAAAGCATAGAACTAGAGGGCTATTAGAATGAGCTTTTATGAGGGCAGCCTTTATGCTGCGCATAAACTCGTGTCTCGTACATTTTCATGTCATCGTTACAATTTTTCTTTTAAAGATCTGAAATGACAATTTTTGATTTCTAGATGTGGATATAATCACTTAGAAACATATTTCCATTTGCGAGAAATTTCCACCGCCTAGTGGCGACTTTTGAAACCACTCACCAATGAAGTGGTAATGGGAGAAAATTTGGTAATTTTGTCAAGGTATATCTTTGGATCAACTAGGTTTAGAAGAAATTTTCAAGAAATTTTTTGCAGAGAATTCCATAGATTTTGAAGAACAATGATTTCCATGTGCATATGCTTATTGATAATGCTTTCTCTGAAGATCTGAAGTGACAATCTTCAATTTCTATGAAAGTGCTTATGATCACCTTGGAATACGTTTCCACTTGCCAGAAAATTTCGCCACTTAGTGACTCCACGACTTTTGAAACCGTTCGTTGATAATAGGGGAATGGGCAAAAAAATTGTTAATTCATTCGTAAATATCTTTGAAGCAAGTGGATTTAGTAGACATTGTCGAGAACCCTTTCTTGCCGAGAATTTCGTGTACTTGCAAGAAAATTGTCACAAATTCCCCTATCTAATAAGATTTACGAGAAGACCTTCTTCATAGGCAATTAAATCCCCTCCCAATAAAAAAAAAAGCCGAACGATCCAACCCCCAAAGATATTTACAAACAACTGCAGATGTAATTTTCCGACTTATCTAAAATTGAAATTTCTTTTATTTTCTCCCATTCAAGTTATTCAATTGTATTATCAGATTTATAATAATCCATTAAGTGCCATAGCCCACAAATCAAACTGAATTTTCCGTAAATTTCATTTTCCTTCCGCGTCATTAACAGAAAATTGGTTTGTTCCATCGTAATGTACCACTTGAGAATAGAATTCAAGATAATATATACTTATAACCCCAGGAGTAATTCCAAAGTGACATCTACAACCACCAGGGAGTGAAGTTATTCATTTTTTTTGTTCCTCTCCATTCCATGAATTTCATTCCTTCAACTTCCATCATTTCACTATGCAAGTATTTTATGGTTAGAAGGAAAAAAAAAAATGAAGGGAATTATGCAGAGGAAAGCCACACTGAAAACGTTTGATGGTCTTCATTTTACGATATTTCGTAATTGTATGATTTTATCGTTCTTGTTCGGGACTTATGTGCGGCTTCATACCACACAGCCCACTTATAACCCATCTACTATGTACTTTGTTCAACCAAAACTTCCACAGACTCGGCATTCAACTATCCATTTACCAATTAAGTTTAACTGTGCAAACTTTATTACATTTATTCTCTCAATTTGCCTCTTTTTTTTTTTTTTCGTTCGTCCCCATCTTTTGTAATTCCGTTGACTCCCTCGCTCGATCGAGAAAAAAAAATGTGACGAAATGAATTTGTTGATGAATAAAGAAAATAGAGTTATGTAAATAGGAGAATTTGATGGAATATTTTGTGAAATTTGATTGTGAAGAATATTCGGAATTTTATTGGTGATTTCAATGAGATTGAACGTGAAAATTGACTCATTCCAATTTTCCGGTGAATAATATAATAAAATGTAATCCTGGTACATTATTTGAAGAAATAAATATTTTTGGTCTCTCATTCTGTTGTCTCTGTTGGGGTTAATGAGGATTTGCATTTCAGAGGAAAATTTATTCACTAAAAATCTGATTGGCTATTTGGGCATCAAAGTAGTTTTAATAAAACAATTTTAGGGAAATTTTGAATTATGATAATATGCATTATGATTCAGGTATTTTTTTCAAAATGAAGGACTCTGTTGAAAAATCTGTAAAAATTTGAGAATATGCTTCAGCATGTTTATATTATTGTTGAATTTTTCCAAATTTTTTTGTAGAGTTTGTCACTCTAGAAAAAATAACGAATTGAAGAGAATTTGTTTTTTTCTTTCTTCGACTGGTTTTCGTTGAGAATTTCCACTTTTCAACAAAACCATCTACCGTCACCCACTTCTTCTTCTTGCCAAAGATATTCTCGGAGAATGGGACTAAAAAACATTTCAAGAGTACACAATTTTTAGAATATCCTGAGAAATGCGAATTGCTGGGGTAAAAGTACGAAGAAAAGTGGAGGAGTGAGAGCTGGGGATGATTGCACACGTTGGAAATAGCTGAAAGGTTATATATAACTTTGGACCACCTGACGTGACACCAAGACGTATTAACCAAACCAAAATGCATCTGGATACCATTTTTTCCCCTCTTGTTATACTGTTGTCACAGAATGTGGACTGATGTAAACGGATTTGTTGGCTCAAGCAAAATGAAATGTGAATACACAACGATGACGGGATTCTCCCCCTTTATTTGGGGGAAACGAACTGTGGATATAAAATGATGGGATACATTGAGAATGACAAATATTTTTGTGCTGGATGCTGAAGAATAGATTGGCAAATAAAAGTTTAACTTTCATTCAATTTTTCCGCTTATTGTCAGAATAGGTTCAAAATGGGTCTACAAAGCAAGAAGATTCAAAATTTTTTTGTGAATGGGCAACTCTTTGAAAAAATTTGAAAAAATTCAACAATAATGTAAACATGCTGAACCATTTTCTCAATTTTTTTCAGAATTTTTCATCAAGTCCTTCCCTCAAAAAAAAATTCGAATCATTTTCCCCTGGACCGAATGACAATCAGCGATCATCAGTCCTTCGATAATTTGAAAAGTAAAGAAAGAAATTTTTCCTGCCTTCGAAATGCCACAATTCTCATGACCCAATTCCCCATTCCTCAGATAATTGAATTTTTCTGTCGACAAAAAAAAGTAGGAAGGAAGAACCCTTCATTTAAAAAGATCAATTCAACGAAATTAAATTGGAGATTGAATGGAATACTTCGTAATGGTTTATCGTGTGGTCCTCTCAATGATCCTCAGAAATTCATTTGTGACCCGAACGAATCTGTTTACCTTCGCCTTCGAGTTAGTGAACAAGGGAATACCCTTAGGGGTCATAGCTGAAGCCCTTGATATCCTATGGCATCCAGGTATACCATAAAATCTGGGTAAATCCATCGATCCACGTCTTCTCTCCATTATCAGGAATCTTGTTATGGGCTTGAACCACATCAAGACTGATTGTTGACAGGCTAACAAACCCTCTGTGATCAACGGAATAGCCCTCAGGGGCCGTGTAAATTTACAACGTGGTTGATAGTTGCATTAGCAGGACCATTATAAAGTTTGTGAAATTTTGTGGAAATGTGAAAATTTATATCAGTAATACAGAATCTCTTGTTTTTGATGAATACATTCATTTAATGATGTTCCTTTGTTGGAACTGAGTTATTTGCTTCAGATAAATAACAATGTATCTTGCCTCCAAGCCATGTGACCTTTCTCTCTCCTTGGAGTTGAAAATTATTTTCCGTTGTGAACCACTCAAACTTCCCTATTTTCTGACTAGAGATTATTAAGTGGGAAGAGAGTTGTACTGGAAGAATTTTCAGTGGTTAATTCTACGGGAGAATGAGAATTTATGGAGATATGATAAATTTACTAGGGCTTCATGATTAGAGGCGGAAACTTTTAGGTTATTTCATCCGGTATAGTTGCTACGGTACGAATTTTTCCAATGCTTTCGATACATGTTATTAATTGAAATCAATAATTCAGTAGTGAAGTGGTAAAACGGGCTAAGTCGATTTTATCTGCTCATCTTTTTTGAGAATATTTCGGAAGCTAATGGACATACGCGCCTTTTAGTGTCAGTTCTTTTTTTGGAGCTCTTGAAATTATGTGCAGAACAGACTCGAGGCAAAAAAGCGTATCTCTATTACTTTCTCAAGTTATTCCGTTGATAATCATGATGAAGATGAGTTCACTTGACCTATTTTACCACTTCATTACTGAATTGGTCATCGTAAATAGCAAAAATATCGAATTCGGGTTTTAATTGGAAATTTTGGGGGGTTTAGCGAATTCCCCTTACAGTTCTCCCCCACGAAAAAAGTTATAATCTAAAATGTGAGCAGATATAATTTCTTATAATCACTTATATTCCTATGATATGTCCAGTTATATCTTCCAAATTATATTTTTCTTTAAATATATCCAGTTATAATAAAAATTATATTATGATATAATTAGAATTATAACAACAAGATATATCCTCAGATGTGTCTTTGATAATATATCTCAGAATATATAAAGATATAAGATGAAATATATCTGCTCAAGATAATCAAATTATAATCGAGGTTAGATCCTGTGATTATAAAAGAAACTATGAAAATATATATACTAAGATATATATATTATTCATGATTGAAATGTAACCACAGATAGATCTACAGAATATAACGGAAGTTATAAAAATATATATGCTGCTATATATTTGTGAGTTAAAATTAAATTCTAAGCACAGATAGATCTTCAGGATATATCAAAAATCCAATATCCCTTTCTAAACTTATTCGATTTTTCTGCGATTCACAATCACTAATTAATTAATTGATTATTATTTCTGATCAATAACGGCTGTCAAAAGCATTGGAAAGATTCCGAAGGCTTAGGAACTATATCGCATTCAATAATGAATAAAGGATCTAGTTATGATCATTTCTCAGTACGCTTCCACAAGCGAGAAGATGTCGCCGCCTAGCGGCAGCTTAGTGAATTATTCATTGATAAAGTGGTAGAAGACAGGGAAATTTTGTGGGACATCAGCCGCAAATATCTCTGAAACGAGTGGATTTAGAGAAAAATATCAAGAGATCCTTTTTGTAGCAAATTTCGTGATCTAAAAAAATATTTTCCAACAAATTTCCCTAAATCTCACGGTTTTCGAGATTTTCTAGGAACAATCTAAAAACTCATCAACCTCATCAACTATTCGTTCACTCCCCTTTTGTTTAATTCAAATCGCATTATCCCTGAATTTACCAGATTAATCCCATCCCTTATCTCTTCAATCATTTAATTTTCCTCGTAATTAAAGAGCGGATCTCGTTGAGGGATCTCCACAAATTCTCATGTTTTTGAGGCGACAAACTCGAATCTCATTAATTCTTTTTGAAATTCAAAAACGTAGATGAGTTAGATTATACATATATCCCTAGACAATTTATTCGAGGAAAATGAATTGCTACGCTCTAAATTCACTTATCTTCGTTCTTTCAACTCCAGTGACTTCTACGATTCCATTACGAATTCCAATGGGAGCATTGCCTGTCCTTCCATACCAGTGATTTTTTTTCTCTTTCTTCAATTCATTCTTTTTTTTTTTTTTCTTCAATACTCGCTTCCTCTTGCTCTCATTCGCTGGGGGAAAATAGATACAATTAAATAATTTCATGGGCAGCTCCCTTTGATCATGATTGAAAGAAGAATTGCGATGAAAGAAATTGACAGAGAAATTGAGAATTAATCATTGACATTTGCTTTGAAAGAAATTCCCAATTGCAGAATTAACTCTTTTTGTTGAGAAACGATTTTTTTGGGAGCGAAAGCGTTTAGGAACATTTTTGAAAAAATTCCCCAATATTGTAGACGTGTCCGACCATCTTCTCAATTTTTTTCGTATTTTTTCACAGACTCGTTCACTCTGAAAAAAATTCCTGGATCATTTTAAATAATCTAAAAAAATTCAATGAAGCAAAAAGAAAAAAAGATAAAACTGATAACATTTGTACACTTATTGTAATCGTTTGTGAAAAATATTTTTTACCACCAGTAGAGTACACTACAAGTTGAGATAGCATTGTACTGGCTAGCATGAGTTCTCTCAAGCATGCGGTAGAATAGATAGAGATAGAGAGAGGCCAGTGGGTAGCATCAGACATGGTTTCAGGTCGTTAAAGTGCTCCTGGGTCCTCTTCACTCACTCGTACCCGCAAGATGTCTCATGGCTTTTCACAATAGGCAAGAAAGAGAGAGAGAGAGAGAGAGAAAAAGAGAGCAGTTTGTACATGGCATGATATAAAACTTGGTGAACAGTAAAACAAGTCAGCGTGAAAACGAATAGATCGTAAATGTTGAAACACAATTTGAATCGATAACAACGCTGTTGGCTGTATTGAAAAGTTTTACGTAAAAGTAAATTTTCTTTTTTTTTTTTTACGATTCTTATTATTATTTGGCTACTGTGTAAATTTTCAATGGATCATAAAGTATAAAGAGCAACGATGCCAGATAAATTAATCGAGAATTTTTTTATCTCTCCATTTTGCTGAACAAACGGATTGGAACTTCAAAGGTTTTCTTTTTTTTGGTCGAAATTTGAATGAACCCGCAAGGTAAAGTGAAGTTGGATTTTTTTTTAGAGTGGAGGGCTTTATTGAAAAAATAGAAAAAATTCATCAAAAATGTAGACATGTCGGAGTATTTTTTCAAATTTTTTCGTTTTTTTTTTTGCAATGTCGTTCGCTTTGAAATAAAATCGATTGATTTGAAATTCCCTTCTAAAAGATTTAAAGCATTCAATTACCCAAATAGCCTCGACTAAAATTACTATCCACAAAACTTTTCTCCAATCTCTCATTATCTAAATGATGCAGCCCCTGAATTACCGATCAGCTCCATCGACAGCCATTACCTCAGGCTCATTAAACAGTCCCGAGGAACTGAGTATCTATACGTATCTATAATTATCTCACGAATGAATCAAACGACGTTGAGAAATTGATGTGAACTATTTTAACATTCTCAAAGAGATATTTATTCAAGATACATTACCGAAAATTTCACCACAAACGTTTCAAACGGATAAATTCCTTTGTGGTTAAAGATTTTAGTATGAACTATCAAGCATAAAGTTGTCCACCAGAGTGGAAGATTTCAATTACAAAACTATTTTGAATGAATTGAATTCCTACAGCAGTTTCATAGATATCTTTTGACGGATTAAAATAACCTAAACTATTAATGGATTTCATTGTTGCGAAAATTGATGCAATTGAATTTCATGAATTCCTCTAGTGCCTGACATTATTGAATGATCATGCTTGTTGGATGAATTCGAGACAAATCCATTAACTCGTCAGCAGGCGCGCTAGCTTACCAACTGTATCTAGGCGCTTGATGATGGATTCTTTCACACCTGACTATCTCGAGAACTAAGCGAGATAGAGTAATTCTGCCTTAATCCTTTTTGTGTAGAGTTTGAAATCCTCTACAAGAAAGGATCAAAGAAAAATTGCCGTATCTCGCTTAGTTTCCGTGAAATTGACAAAAAACTAATGGCAAAATTAAATGGATTTATCTGAAAATTTATCGTATTTTTGATAAATTCAGTTCTATTGGATTATTACTTTATATCTCTACTGAGAATCATTTATTTAAATCGAGATTATGAGTTTCAAAAACGAATCGACGTAGCAAGAGCCGGCGAGTCGGCGACTAACATAAACATAAATAATGATTCCATAGGGAGAAAGAATTCAGGGTTCTTTCTCTTTGGGTACCGATACTTTTCGGGCCTTGGTGACAAGTAGTTAGTCTCTCGTAGAGAGTTCACCGATGCATTGCACTGACGGTCCATCCTCGTGCATTAAAATAAAGTCTTGAATATTAAAAAGAATGAATTGTGTTGAGAACTTATTTATCACACCCATTTCCAGTAAGTTCCGTTTACAAAGGAATTTTTCAGAAAAAAGGAAAACTTCACCCGTTTGTACCAAAATCGCATTTTATTAGATTCATCGAATATTATGTGTCCTTAAATACAGGAGCTGGTTGACCCAACAGCGCATTAGTTAACTATTAACTAATACGCAGTTGAGACGTCATTTGCCACCTAACCTATTTTTTTCCTGAGATTTGATCTTGACAATTTTTGTTAAATAATATCAATTTTGAATGACGATATAATTAATTTAAAAAATATTGACACATAAATATATTAATATAAATAATATTGTCGCCTTAGACTCAGAGGAGCGTAAGTCCTGTTTATGAGCATAGCCCTTGAGCCCTTTTGTTTCTAAGGCGACGATATATTTTCTACTAATATTAATTTCTCTCAGTCGATAGCTCTGTTAATTGTAAATAAATATAAATTTCAGTCAACTGAGCCTTGTTTTGAGGCAACACATTATTCGTTAACTATTAACCAATGGTCCATTTGTCTCAACAGAAACGCCCTGAACTAGCCATTCGTTAAATATTAACAAATATTAGTTTGGTTACCAGCCCAACTAATATTTGTTAATAGTTAACGAGGCTCGTTCCAGCCAAACGGATCGTTTTCACAGTGTACCCGGTCACGTCAGGCGCGCGATGAGAGAGTCTCATACTGTTCGACGGCACGGAAAAAAAATTACTTTTTCCAAACGAAAAAATTGTTTTTAAAATTTTGCGATCAGCATAATAAAGGAGACTAGTTTGTTGACAAATACAAAAAAATCGAGATGTTTTTGTAATATTTTCATAGCACATTAGTATAAGATTAATTTTTGAGGTTAAAGAGACAAGAATGTCAATAATGGGGGAAAAAAAAACATAAAGAAAAGAAGATGTGATTATGAATGTTTTTTCTATTGAATATATTGAATATATATGGGCAAAGGAAGGTTGCCGGAGTTTAATTTGAGAAACTATCAGAAAAAATTTCCGAAAAATTTTATGAAACGTTTCATAAAAGTTTCATGAAAATTTCAGAAAAATTCCAAAAAATTCTGAAAAATCTCATATATATTAGAATAAAACTGATTTTTTTAAATGTATTGCCAGTTTCATTAATGTTTTGTTTCAATTTAATTTTTTGTTCGTATTTAGGAATTAACTTTCAAGTTTTGTATCATGGTTTCCAGAACTTGAGGGAGCCTCAATTAAGGAAGCGAAACGTCCTTCATTTGCCAATTATTTAGTATTGTTAAATTAATTTTTTCCAACATTCCATGATCCCAAAGATAATAAAATCGAGACTTTCCACTCAGTTTCAAAGGCAGTTTCCTATGCCTTTAAAGAAAGTTTGAGAGAAAGTCTCATCGCGCGATCGCTGACGGGCTAAACCTAGACTGGTCACCGTATGAGAGATTCCCCGCATTCCGCTGTCTTCATTTCTCTATAATCAATGGGTTGAGCAGAAAATTCTGAAAAAGTCGACTTTATTAATTAAAGATGATGCTTTTTTTGATACCATATCAAAGATGATATTTTTCACTGGGAGGTAGTCGTTACTATTTGCCTCTCTTCATCTCATGCATGTAATCAGAGATTAGTAATGTGAAAAAAATTCAAAAATTAAAAAAAAACACATTCACAAGCTGGAGACATAACTTTTGAATAGTTTATCCACTTTTTTGGGTAAATTGAAACAAGTTTTTCCCGAATTCTCAGCAATTAATTTGGAAATAACCTACAAATCCTCATTTTTCTCTGTTTTACACCGTACTCTGGACTACTATCTTCAATGACATATGCTGCAAAATTGATGCAAAACATAAAATAAATTCTAGGAGTTAGCAAAAGTTTTCATACGCTAAATAAAGTAGTCCAGTGAACCACGTTGCCACAAACTCGGTAAACGTACTCGGACACTGTAGAGAGGACTCGGCAACGTCGCAGCCGAAATAAAACGACGGGGAATCCCTCATGACTCGACCAAAGTCGTTAAGTCACTCAGGATGACCAGTTTAGAGCTATTAATAAATATTTTAGTGAGATTTTCCGTAATGGCTTCGAAAAATGGATTACTCGTAGCTCCTCAATGCTCCTGAATTTTGAATATACTTGCGGATGATTTTAGGATAATAATAATCCCGTTCGCAATTCATGCAGTATCCTCTTTTGGTAATTCTCTGCTCTCAGAAAGAGCATTACCGTGTTTAATGCAGTGGATTAAAGACTGGCAATAGAGGAACGTCTCGCCGCAGTTTCGCAGACTTACATTCTCCTCTTTTCCTTTCGAATTCATCCTTCCCTCCTCCGGGTCAATATCAGGATTCAAGAATTTTTATCAGAGTGAAAGACTTCCCGAAAAAATCCGAAAAAAATTGAGAACATCCTTCAACATAGCTACATTATCGGTGAATTTTCTCAATTTTTTCCGTAAAGCCTTTTGCGCAAAAAAAAAATCTTCCATCCAAATTGAATTAAATTTCCTGATAATCGCTGAAAATTCGTGTCTCACTTATCTCTTGCATTACTTTACCAGGATAATGCAAATAAAATGAGAATAAAAATTAGATAGTGAATAGATTTCACGAAGGTGTAGAATTCCTATTCTTTCCTCCCTTGAACTCATCCCCTATTTTCAACTTTCTTAAACGATGCTACTTAGACGATAAATTGAGCGGCAAACTTTTTTATTCCGCTAGAATTGTTTGTACGTTGTTCCATGTCTTCCTGTCCCCTCTATCTCTCCCATCATTCCCATCTCCTCTTTATTCAACGTTTCTATCTTTCTCACTTTGTACGAAGACTCAACGACTCTTACAGCAGTACTCCAGTGAAAAAAACTACGCCGAGAAGAACCTCTATTATTGTCTTTTATTTTTTTTTCTCCTTGTTTCTCAAATTTTTTTTTCTCCTTTCCCCATTTTATTTCTACACTTCTCATCTTCCTCCTTTGTTCTTCAAAGTATTCAGCCATATAAAATGCTCAAGTCATAATTATAGAAATGCAAGTGTGTAATGGAGAATTACTCAATTATTTTGTGCCTCGGAGGATATTCATCACGAGTACCTCAATTTCAGAAACAATCTTCTCGAGTTCCTACGGATGCACGAAGACAGGACGGGATGGGGGGTGGATAATTTATCTTAATTATGTAATTAACGTGGCGTTGAGATGGATGAAGAAGGCTTTGCCTGTATGTTACGAGTAATTTATGATTATTAATCATTTATCAACTGATGAAATTCCACAGAGAAAATCAGAGCAAAATGGACCTCTTAGCTGAAATGATTCAGGATTTTTTTTAAGGATGAAGCCTTCCACAAAAAAATCCGAAAAAATTCACCAACAATATAGACATATCCTGCCATCTTCTCGAATTTTTTCAGATTTTTTCACAAAGTCCTTAACCCCAATAAAAAATCCTGAATCAATCTGCTCTTGTCACTTCTAATTAAATTCGAAATCTACTAAATTTGTAAAAATGAATTAACCCTTTTTATGAGCCAAGGGTCATGATTCATGGTAAGAACATTAGCTCTCGTGCATCTGTGCGTAAATCTTTTGGTCCATTAATTAAGACATCTACGTACCATCGGGCGCTTGTAATTAGATGCAGTTAATAGTTACTAAGGGAAATAGGTGTGAGCGAGAGAATGAACTGAGTTACGCAGTTAAATGAAGAGGGACAGAGAGAAGCTAGTAATGTCAAGGGTGAGAGAGAAAGGAAATAGAGGGTGAATAGAGAAAGGGGTGTGCGCGTTTTGGCTAGGAAGTGAAACTCGGTAATCCCTTGGAAGCGCTTGACAATATATGCAAGGGGGATTGGTCCCGGGGCTCAACTGGAGTTACCTGTCTTCGGTAGCCCTGATTTGCTTTGCAGACTACTATCCACCTTAACTGTATAATTAAGCTTCTATTTAACAAAAGGAAAACCACAATTCATTCTTTGGTGCAGTTAATGTAGACAGTTGAATTGGTTAGTACTGATTAAAGTATTTCAAAAAAATTATCACAATTTCAGTTCACTAATGGAGAGTGTAGATGACTTTTTTCATAATATCTTGAAAATTAAAGACGATAGGACCTTTTTCCTCTCATCTATTTTTGTGGATCGTGAAATTCTCTACAAAAAAAAATATTTGGGTAAAATCGCTCGATTTCGCTCAGTTTTCAGGATATCTTACGAAAATATGCATTATAATTGATTTAATGGATTTCACATTTCGAATAAAATTAATTCATTCGATTCTTCATTTTTTCATCATCATTTACGTGGTGATATATACACTGTCGATAAAATCGATTTCTCTATTTGCTAATTCTTCCATTAATTGATTAAACTTTTAATGAAATTGTGGAGAAGCTGATATGCATCAATGCATAGCATTTTCAGATTGAATAAAAAGTCTGAATATTTTTATTTTCTCACCTGTTTGTCCTTGAAGTCATCTTGGCATTACAGTGAGCACTGACGATGATCCCTCAATTTGAAAAATTTGCACTTATAGTTTCGCAAATTCTCTACGTGTCCATATTTTTCATTTTTCTTCACATAATTCATTTTTTAAAAGAACAAGACTAAAAATCCTGACGGCAGTGGCTGTGTGGTTAGAGCGGGGGGCTTGGCACACAGAAGTCCTGGGTTCGAATCCCGGCGAGGGGAAGCCAAAAAATTTGAAAAAGCTATAATTTCACAGTTTCACTTAACCGAGCGGGAGTCTCGCAAGGGACGACTGTATCTGGGCAGGCTTTACTCAAAAATGAGGTTTTCCCTCATCCTTCGGCGGAGGGCAAACAAATGTAAAAGGCCGAGAGGCCATGCACATGGAGTAAATAAAAATAACAAGACTAAAAATTGTCAGATGTCAGCTATTTTCAGTATCATGAATGAAATGATTGTGGAATCACTACGATGAATTATAAAAATCAACGTCTATTTCGATTGTTCAAATAGAGAACGAATCGAGAGCTTCTAGGTGAATTTGAGAAATATCGAAAGAATTATTGTCTCTAGAAAAAGAAAAATTGTAAGGAATTGTGTGAAAAAGCTTCTTTTCTTTTTCATGAGAACTCGGAGGTGTGACGAATGAAAATATGAAATACTCACGACATCACTTTTCTCTCATATATCTGTACATATACCGTAAATATAAAGATATAAAAACAACGAGAATCTCAAGGGTCTGCTCATTATCACAGTGAGCATAACGAGACGTAGTTTTTGTTTGGAATCTAGAGTTTCTCCATAGTCGACACTGAATCAACGTTGGGGGATTTTAAAACATGCAATTACTTTGCTGAGCTCGACTGAGTCCATAGTATTCCGTGGGTGCTTTTTGGGATTATAATACACAACGTACTAACCCACAATGTGCTTTAGCATTATTATTTTTTTTTTTCCCCCAGTGTCTGTGTATGGAGATGTTTGTAGATGTTGGATGATGTCAAACAATTCTTTAATGCTGAGAGTCATACAGCGTGTCACCATTAAGCTGTATTATAACCCACTTCGACAAATCCCCTCAAGCAAACACTAATTAAATGAGGAGAATGTAGAAAATATGTTTTGTTAGATATTATTGTGCTTCTTTGATTGTTGGGATGACAAAATTCATGAAATAACAGAGAACTCGAAGTTTTTTTTTCGGTTACAATTGAATAAAATTTTACTAATGACTTTTTTTTCGTACTCTGGAGACTTTTTGTTCGACGAATATACAAAAGCTCAGGAATTATTCAATTTATTCATCATCGCAATAGAAAAGTCATTTCCTTTTCCATCAATTCAATGATTTTTCTTCATTAAAATTTACAGAAATTGATGAAATGAAAAAGCTAACATATTCATGCATCAACTTAATTAAATTTCAGACAGTCTGAAGCTTCTAAATGAAAATAAAATAATTCCGCAAATGTTAAATCCCGAAGTTTTGTCCATCAGATAAAGCCTATTTTTAATTGCTGAAAGGATTAAATTCATGAAATGTCACGAACTTCGAATTTTTTTTAGGTTTACAGTTGGATAAAAATTTTCTAATGAGTTTTTTCGTGCTCTGTGGAAACCGTGCCTTCCGTTCAAGGAATATATAAAAGCTTCGAATTTTTCTCGTTTATTTATTTCTTCCAATGAAAAGTCTTCTTCTACTCCATCAATTCAATGATTTCTCTTCATTCAAATTTCCAGAAATCGATGGAACGAACAAACTAATATATTCAGTCATTCACCTGGTTAAAAGTGTGAAGGTTGACGGTTTTACAAGGGTAATAAAACAATTCTCCACATTTAACTGCGAAGTTTTATCAATCAAGTAAAGCATACAATAAGACTAGTGCTTTTACTCTCCTCATTCTTATGAGCGATAAGAGCACATGCGCATTAAGCCTTAGTTGCTAGTTTTCAAATTTAAAAACGCAACCTCAAATGATATCAACTTTATATAAAAAAAAACACCTGACATGTAATCAGAGGGTCGTGGGTTCAAATCCTGCTTGCGCATTCCATATTTTTTTCCGAAGATTTGATTTTGATAATTATTTTCAGTTTGTGGGCGCTATTCTGCACATTTAATGAGAGAGTGGTAAATGTGCATAAGAACGCTCAGAATAATAAATAAATTATTATTATTATTTTTTTTTTTGATTGAATTCATGCTTCAATAAAGCGTTAAAACATAGAATCACCACAATTCGAGGTTATGTTTATCGATTTCAAATCATACAAGTGATGATTCATGCGTATGTGCTCCCATCACTTATCAAAGTGCTGAGAGTGAGGCTGAGTTCTTCATTCGATGATTAACTCAATCCAGGATTAACTTACGCCAGGAATAGTTTTTCTTATGGATTTTGACTACTTGCAGCACCCTCGCAGGCAAGATCTCAATTATTTTATAGTAATCACAGTCGTATTCCTCTTCCTGAGGACTTTCATTTTCAAGATTGATGTGTATTTTCACTCTCGAAGAACAGGCGACGCAGGCAGTGAAAATCCATAGGAAGGACTATTCCTGACGTAAGTTAATCCCGGATTAAGTTAATCATCGAATGAAAAACTCAGCTTAAAGAACTCGACTTGTTTCTCAACACAATTCCCACTTCAAAATATCATATCAGTGCATGATAATAACCGCCAGATGGCGCTCTCGTCGAGCCTCGTGCATCTCCAGGTGTCTGCATAGGCGGATCGTTTGGGAAACAGCGGAAAGAGACACACAAGGTCGTTTCACATTAGCCTAGTCCAGTTGCTCCTATTGTCTGGACAAAAGTACATTTTCAAACAGGAAAAAAAATGGCCAGCCTGGGACAGTTATTACACAATTTGCAAGATAAGAGGCCTTCACCCATCTCTTTCCATTCCCCTCCATTCTTTCGTACCCCCCCCCCCTCTTTTCTCTCATTGTGCATAATCCCGAGTGTGCAGTTTAGTATTACTGCAGAAAAATATACGAAAACAAACTGGTGAGAATAATGTGCATTAATTTATAGATGCAATGCCGTCTGGCGTAAAGTTTATCGCATTGGTACATTCATTTCTTCACTTGTCGTATTATGAAGAAAAATACCGCAGAAAAAAGTGGGCGCTAGTGGGGCAATAGATGAAAGGTCAAATGAAGTGAACCAGGGAAGTGAAGGCATGAGGAATGAGAGGAGGAAGGGGAATGGGGAGATGGCTGGTTCGAGAGCTTTTCGGGTTCAGGAGCATTTTCCGGTATTCACGACAATGGGAAAAAGGCATTTATTCTCACGTCGTATTTTTATTGTTCCATTGGGAAGGGTGGCAACGCCAATGGCACTTGCATTCTGGAACTATCGTGAGTTTTGCCACCCGTTGAGTGAAACTTTGATAATATCCCGAGGAAAAGGCACTGCACTTTCTATCCATACCACATGCTTTAAACTCAACTGTGTGAAAGTTCGACGGGAGAAAAGGTTACGACCAGGTGGTGATGTCTTAATTAAGTACTGGGTTGAACAATGACGATATTCACGAGTGGCTTTTTTAGTTTAAGATATGTTTTAGAGAAGTGGATTATTAAAGCAGTTCTGGGTAATGGTCTTGTTGCATTATTTATGGGGGTTGGGGTGGGTTACAGTTTGGGATTTACTTGGTTTTTGGGGTGAGCTCATTAGGAGTGCGTGATTGAAGGTATTGATTGGATTTCATTGCAGTGGAGATGGGGCAAAATGAGGGTTTCAATAAAATAGTTCGGAATTGATTTTTTTTCGATGATCTTGTTGGAATGCTGAAGAAGTTTTAGATGGATTGCGTATATTAGAATTGATTTTTGGGGATTTTCTTGAAAATTTAAGGCTCGCAGTTGAAAATTGAAGAAAGCCTTCATTTTTGAAAGATTTCATGTTTTTTTGGGAATATCTTTGGTTTTAATGGTCTCAGCCCAAACTGATGTGATTTATAATTCATATCTATCGTCTTTTTGATGAATTGTAGGTCATTTTATGAAAAATAAGTTTTTTTTTCTGCATGTCATAGAGAAATTGATAAAAATTAATTCGAAACCACATAAATCGATGGAAAATGAGCTTATCTCTTCAGTAGTTATCGAGTTTTTCTGCAACGACCATTAGAACCAGAGATAATTCTGAAAAACTCAAAATTTTCGTAAAAGCAAAAGTTTATTTCTCCAATTTTCCCCCGATTCCCTCAAATCAAAGGAGAATCCTGAATTAAATGAGCTCACTTTTCCACTAATTAATGAAGTTTCCCCCTCTGATAATCAAAACCAGCGATAATCCCGAAAAACTCAAAATTTCCATAAAAGCAAAAGTTTACACCTCCAATTTTCCCCCCAAATCCCTCGAATCATCAGAAACAAAACTCCTCGATGAAATGAGCTCACCTTTCCACTAATTATCGAAATTTTCCGCTCTAACTATCAAAACCAGAGTTAATCCCAAAAAACTCAAAATTCCCGTAAAAGCAAAAGTTCTCCCCTTTAATTCTCCCCCAAATTCCTCTAATTTTCAAAAACAAACCCGAAAACTAGATTCCAACAAATTCTATCTAAATTACTTCCTCTCAATTCCCACGATTTCCATAATAATCATCCAATTTAATTCACCACTCATCAAATCCCAATTTTTTCCTCTAGATTTCACAATAATTCTCATCAGAATAACTCTCCCCTCTTTTTAATCACTTCACCACCATAATCTCCTGCAGAAAATATCCCCACCAATAAACTCATCTAATTCTCTTCTTCCCGAGATCAAACCCCCTCCACCCCCCCTCCCCTTTCAAACAAATTGACGCCAGAACCTTGACCCTTTATCCCCGACAACGTCCAGCAGAATGGCAAATTATCCTTGAGGGCGTTAACGCATGATGCCGAGGATACATCAAATTTTTATCCGCCACGCGACCAACATACGTTACGTCTCATATATTGTCCCAGTAGGTTCATCGTTCACTTAATCCGCTTAATCAACGTTTCTCCTCGTAGTTCTTCGTTCTACCCCGAATTATTATTTTTTTTTTATCCGAGAGATTACCACTAGCTTCGTTGTACTCTCTCAGGAGCCATTTTCCTCCCCTTTTTTCTTTGCAGCTTCTTTCGAACTTTTTTCGCACTCATTGAGAACTACTTTCTATTCATTAAAACGTAAATAAGTTTTTTTTTTTTTTTTTTTTGAAAGTTTGGAGCATGAGAGCAGAGAGATGACGATTTGATGCTGTTGAAGAGCTTTAGGGTCTTAATTGCAGTCATTAGAGGATCAAAATTTGATGAGCAAAGACTGATAAAATTGCAGAAAGCTTCTCTCATATGGTAGCTTTAATTCATCACTTTTTTCATGTAATTCCACATTTCCACTTTTATCTCGTAAATTTAACGAATTTCTGGCGACACTTTTGGGTTAAATTTACGAATTTTGTAGGGCAAAATGGAACTAGATTTTTTTTGACTGTGAAGATCATTCCCGAAAAATTTGAAAAAATTCATGAATAATGCAGACATGCTGGAACATATTCGAGAATTTTTTCAGATTTTTTTGTTGAGTACTTCCCTTGAAAAAAAATTCGTTAATCATTTTGACGCGATCTCTCTCATACATTTTCATGGATTAAAATCTCTGTTATAGCCAATTTTTTTTTTCACTCAATTTTCATTATATTTTATTGATGATATTATGAAAATAGATTAATAAAGCTGGAAATCACCAATTATGCAGTATAATAAATAAAGGATTTTTAATTAAATATTAAATTAGAATTTAATTTCTTTCCAGATAAAGTGAATATTAAGAATTTCATGAAAATGACTTGGATAAAATGAGATTTTTTTCTCTTTTAATTCATGAAGTGAAGGAAAATTCTCACGTCAGTAGAATAACATGAAAATTCACAATTTTTCCATTTTCTACGTTCATTCAAGAAAATTAATCTGTAATTTATTCACTATTGAATTTCGGTGCTTCTCTCATTTTTCTTAAATACTCGTTTTATTTTTCTCTCTCTCTCTCTCTCTATCAGTCGACGTTTAAGGATTACTTTTATCATCAGCTTTCAGTAGACGATCCTCGGAGAATCGATTCGTTTGAAACGACTCCACTAATACGTGCCTCCTGACACTTTATAGCCATTGCTTCGTGGAGAATTTAAATTTTTTTTTCTACTCCTCTCTCGCGAAGTATAAAGAAACGTTAAAATTGTTTGAGTACACTTTAAAAATGTCAAGTCTTTATGATTTTCTAATAAAAAAAAAAAAAAGGAGAACAGGGGAAATGAAAGAAGAAGAAGAAAAAAACAATTTTGTTAACCATAATATATCTTTCTACTTTATTGACAGACGGCCTGGAGGAGATAATATTGAATTATGTGAAGAAGCCTCAGGGACATAACATATTTTACAAACGTCTGTTTCCATTGAATTTTTTATTTCTCAATGAAATTTTTCCTCCTCTCTTCTTCTATTCCAATATATGAACACTACTTTTTTTTTTTTTCTCATTGAACGTGAGAGAAAGGAGATAAATTCTTTGATGCTGGGATATATTAAATTGAATATAGCGCCATCAGCGCGGGAAAATTTGAAATTGAGAAAAAAAAGTGATAAAATGAAGTTCATCACTATTTGATGGTGCATTAAAGCGCAACTGGCTGGAAAATTCTGAAAAAATTTGACAACACTGCAGACATGTAGCGCCATCTTCTCAAATTTTTTCAGATTTTTCTGGGGATTTTTTTCATACTGAAAAAAAAATTACTGGATCACTTCTTCCATTTTTCAGAGAAATCAAATTTATTACGGAGTCTTATGGGGTTAATGGGGACAGATTTAACACGAGGATTTCGTTATCGAGGTCAAAACGTGTCTGACTTTGGTAAAACTTAATAAAAGTCTCGTGGCATCAGCTGAGAAATAATCCTCCGTGTCTTACGGGTACCCTACGCTTCATAAATCTAATTATCTTAGGACCAGTTGATGACACATGGATTAAGCGTTTCTGTACTGGGTGAAATAACCAAGTAAACTGTAATCTTAGTTGTGGAGCACTGATTTATGTGACGTTGTACTAACCTCGTTCGTAACACTTCAACGTTGCCTGGAATATTGTATTTTGAGGCATTTTCAGAATGGAGAAGAATGAGTTGAATTTTTTTTTGAGATTTCTATTGTGAATAATTCATGTGCGAGTGGTTTCATCGAAAAACATTAAGAGACCTTTTCTGTAGATAAAAAAATTTTCTACAAAAAAGATCTCTTGATTTTTTCCGCTAAATGTGATGGTTCCTGAGATATTTGCAAAATTTTCGATGTTGAAAGGCTTCAAAAGATTTTTTCTTCGCTTTTCTTTATGAAAAATCGATAGAATCATTCCAACAAATCTACAATTTCATTTCCTCTCGATTTCCAAGATTTTCCAATTGTTAAAAAAGAAGACAAAAGGTAAATCAATAATTACCCTTATCCCATTTTCATTTTATTCCTCTTCTTTTTCGCTCGAATCCTTTCGTTCTGCCATTATTTAAAAATTATCTACACTCCCCTATAATTGTAGGAATAGCACTTGGCAAAGAATCAAATTCACGTGAATTAACAAAAGGCGTTAACATATTTAATGAGTTGTACATAATGAAATTATCCAATCGAATTCATTTAACATAAACAGAATTTTTTTAGGGTGTAAAAATGGTTGAAAAAAAAAATTGCTACTAAATTTATCCTTTCTCGTTGAAAGAAACAGTAATCGATGGGTGGAAAATTATCAAGAATAATTACAATCAAGAGAATTTTTTCCTTCATTAATAAATCACAAGTGCAGTGATAAAGAAAAATAAGTAATGGAATTTTCATTGAATTATCATGCAAATATTTCGTAAGTGAATAGTTTTATCAGAAAATGCCAGAGGACCTTTTTTATAGAAAATTTTAGAAGCTAGGAAAAAGGTTTCTTGATGAATTCTCCTCAATATCTCGATTTCCAAGATATTCCCAAAAAAATGCAGATGTCAAGTAATAAAGGAGAATACGGAATTAAATTTTTATTGCATTGTCCTTTTACTATCTCCTAAAATATTAGTCTTATCAAGAAAAGGCGAGAGCTCTTGTTCAAAGAAAATTTCATGGACCAAAAAAAGTGGTTTACAATTTTTTAAGCTTGTGGATTATAACTTATTAATTTATTCGATTTAATCCGATCATTATTATGATTTATTTGCATATGTATGCCTTTTCAGCCTTCTACATTCATCCCCCCCCCCCTTTTTTTTGCATGTACAATGTTCTCTAGTACACAGACTTTGGCTTATATTATCATTCAATATTGCAAAGGAATTCATCTTAACTTAACTCAACTTAATGTGATATCTGATAGAATTTTCAAAATTACCGCTGTATGTGTATGAGAGTGTGAGTGGTGGTGACGACACCTATAGGTGATAAGCCATGAGGAGGGCAGTTCGACGAGCGCCGTTGTGAAAATCACACGGCTTAATGTATTTTGCAAGACGACATTAATTTATTAAAATAACTATTTTCAATAACTCGGTTTTATTTCAATTTTACATATCCAGTTTTCAAAATTCCTGACTCCTTACAGTTTCAGAAGTGGGATAAAGTATCCAAAGCCCTAGTATAAAGAAATTTTCGGTCGGACTCAAAAGAAATTTGTTGGCGTCGGTTTGTGGCATCGAAAGGCAAAGTGTCGTTTAAAATCACGCACCGTTGTTTTTCATTTGGTTCGCAACGATTCACAACGGAAACTTGCCAACGGTCCCGTTTTTCGTTTGTGATAATTGTTCGGACGTTTTGGTGATTTGTAGACGATCACATTTGGTTTTTGTATCTACAAAAACGAGTTCAAATTTGTGCTGGTGAAACAACGTCGTGCGTTTCATCAGTTGGATTTTGAGTGGAATACCCCCACTGAATAATTTTGATGTGCTTAGTGGCTTGTAGTGTTTCGAATCGAGAATTGAAATTTGAAGCTACGTGAATCAATAGAAAAGAAGACCGTAATTGCAAAATTTCAACCCTGGAAAAGAACTTTATCATTTGTGGAATAAATTGATAATTTCGAGTGAAATGAAGGAATTTTGTAGCTGCCATATTTGACGAGATCAAAAGGACGTAGTCATCTTCACCGTTTACCTTATCACGTGATCTGTAGCGTAATCTGCTACAGTAGCGCTGTTTACGTGATTTGGTCATCACTGACGAGTCCCTACGATCGATAAGAAAATTTGACAAAAGGATAAAATCAATGTCCTGCAGCCGATAACTATTTTCTGGCATATTAAATCAAATTTATTCCTGAGACGGCGCTACGAGTGATTGTGTTTCTTGAATTAACTGTTGACTGTTTACATTCCAGTGGTGACACTCGCCGGGCTGAGATTGTGTATGTGACTGTCTGTTCCTTTTGTATTTTTATTATTTTGAGTTGACTGTGCCATGGCATACAAAGAGACTCACCAATTTACTGTCGCGGAATTGAAAGTTAAATTACAGGCCCTTGAATTACCAAGTAATGGAACCAAGGCGGAATTAATTAATCGATTAATGGAAGCTGATCCAACTGGAGAATGGAGGAGAGAACCAGAGGATCCAAATGATCGACTGGACGCACTAGAAGTGGCACAAGAACAACAACGTGTTCAAGAAAATCTCCAACGAGAAATTGATCTATTGAACAGAGAACGTGAGGTGATGCGAAGAGAGTTAGAACTCGCACAACGTGAGCTTGCGTTGTTGCGAAATAATAACGGTGATAACCCAGCGGCAACTGCACGACAACCTCAACCAAATCTGCGCATCTTATCAGAAATGTTACCCGAGTTTAATGGATCTCAGGATGTTTTTTGGAGATGGGAGAAGCAACTGGAACTTCTCAGGACCACGTATAATCTCGATGAATACTCCACTCGTCTTCTCTTTGGTTTAAGATTAAGAGGTGGAGCATTGGAGTGGTTTCACTCCAAGCCTGAACATTTGGGAATGACCTTGGAGGAGTTATTGGCGGACATGCGAGCGATGTTCGATCATCGTCCAGCAAAATTGGAGTTGAGACGTCAGTTCGAGAGTCGCCAGTGGAAGACAAGTGAAACATTCTGCGAATATTATAAAGAAAAGCTCACTCTGGCGAATCGAATCACTGTACCAGAGGATGAAATCATCGACTATTTGATCGAGGGTATACCAGACTCGACGCTGCAAAATCAGGCTCGCATGCAGAATTTTCCAACAAAAGCTGCACTACTGAAGGGATTTGAAAAAATAGCATTGAGGAAGGAGAAAAGGGATGAAGCTAAAGGTCGTTTCCCTTTCCAGAAGAAAGACCCTCCAAGATTGAATGCAACCAACGATTTGAGTCATCAGCAGCAGCAGACACCATTAAATGGAAAATCTCACAGTGATGGCGGTACATCATCAGTGCATCGAGAGGTGAAAACATGTAATTATTGTAAACAAGAAGGCCACACAAAATATACTTGTCCAGCACTACCAGCAGAGAAGAAGTCATGCTTCAGGTGTGGTACTCCAGGCCACATGGCTAACCGTTGCCCAGGAAAGCCACCCCAAGTGAACAACGTGGACGACAATGCGTCAGCGGACGAAGATGAGTATTTTAGAAAGATTTTGTATACAATGACGGGTGAGAACGGGAGTGAAAAAGTTGTAAAATTAGAATCATTGTTGGACTCGGGAAGCCCGGTCAGTTTTATCAAACTTCAGTATGTACCGAGTGAGTTTATTGAACCTGCGGATGAATTGAGAGATAAATATTGCGGATTGAATAAAAGTAGTTTAGTTGTTTTAGGTGTAGTGCATGCGCAAATTGGACTCGAGAATAAATCTTCCAGAGGGTCAAATTTGTTTGTTGTACCAGATGATACAATGAGGTCACCAGTAGTATTGGGTAGGGATAATTTGAAGAAGCTTGGCTTTGGTTTGAGAGAGATATCGGTTGTGCAGGATAGTCACATTTCTGACATTATGAATATCGACGTTGCATCGACTGAGGACGAAGCGGACTCGTTAATAATAAATACCGCGATTCCATTTGATACTCAAAAACGAATGAGAGAATTATTTCGTGAGAAGTACTTGCAGCCTGAACGTCCCGTGAATCCCGATATTAGTGCCGAGATACAGTTAACTTTAACAGATGAAAAACCATTTCATTTCCAGCCGAGAAGATTGTCGTACGTAGAGAAAAATCAAGTTCGAGAAATAGTTGATCAATTAGTAAAAAAGGGTATTATTAGACCTAGCCAATCAGAATATGCCTCACCGATTGTCCTTGTTAGAAAGAAAAACGGTGAAATACGCATGTGCGTTGATTATCGATCTTTAAACAAATTGACCCTTCGAGATAATTTTCCATTGCCTCTGATCGAGGATCAATTAGACGTTTTGAATGGAAAAAAATACTTCAGTGCGTTGGATTTGAAGGACGGCTTTCACCATGTGCAAGTGGCGGAAAACTCTATCAAGTATACCGCATTCGTTACGCCCATGGGGCAATACGAATATGTCAAAATGCCTTTTGGGCTCAAAGGTGCACCATCCGCATTTCAGCGGTGGATAAATAAAGTATTACAAGAATTTATCGATAGAGGCGATGTAGTTGTGTATCTCGATGATATACTGATCGCAACAGAAACGTACGACGATCACTTTAGAATATTAGAGGCAGTACTAAACACTCTGGTTCGCAATAAGCTTCAGCTTCGACTTGACAAGTGTAAGTTTCTCTTCACAGAAATCGAGTATTTGGGGTATAGAGTCAGTCAAGAGGGTATCCGCCCTACAGAAAGCGGAATTGAGGCAATACTCAGATTCCCAGTACCACGAGACGTTCGGGGTGTCAGGCGTTTTCTCGGGATGTGCTCTTATTTTAGAAAATTCATTGAGGGTTTTTCTGTTTTGGCGAAGCCTTTATCAGATCTTACGAGGAAGAATGTTTCGTTTCATCTGGGAGAAAAGGAACTAGAAGCTTTCGAAAAACTCAAGTTGAAATTAACTGATTCACCAATTTTGTGTATCTATAGCCCTCATGATGAAACGGAACTTCACTGTGACGCTAGCTCGAAGGGGTTTGGCGCTGTGTTAATGCAGAAGAAATCAGATCACAAATTCCATCCAGTGTTTTATTTCTCTAAGCGCGCATCTGATGTTGAGAGCAGACGCCACAGCTTCGAGCTAGAGACACTGTCAATTATTTATGCTTTGCGCAGATTCAGAGTCTATCTTCAGGGGATTAAGTTCAAGCTCGTGACGGACTGTAATTCTCTGAAGATGACGTTGAACAAGGGAGAAGTTAACCCGAAAATTGCACGATGGGTACTTGAATTACAGAATTTTGATTACGAAGTTGAACACAGATCAGGCAATCGTATGCAACATGTCGATGCATTAAGTCGTGCAGATGATATCCTGGTGGTTGAAGACAATCCATTCGAGCTTAATCTCTCTCTCAGCCAAGGCCGAGATGCAACAATTAAAGAACTCCGCGAGACACTTGAAAAATCAGAACAGCGTTTGTTTGAAATGAGGAATGGTCTCGTGTATCGGAAAGAAAAAGAAAAATTATTGTTTGTTGTTCCGCAGAACATGATCGCACACGTGATACGAAAATGCCATGACGAGATGGGGCATCTCTCGGTTGAAAAAACGTGTGGTGCAATTAAGAATACGTATTGGTTTCCAAAGATGAAAGAAACAGTAAAAAGTTATATCGATGATTGTTTAAAATGTATTGCATATAATCCAGTGTCGGGAAAATCCGAGGGGTATTTACACAGCATTCCTAAAGGCAATGTACCGTTCTCCACGATTCACATCGATCATTATGGCGAAATTGAAAAAGCACGCCTCGTGAAGAAGCACATTCTCGTCGTGGTAGATTCGTTCACTAAGTTCACAAAATTGTATGCTGTTAAAACAACTTCCTCAGAAGAAGCTATTCAGTGCCTCCAGAGATTTTTTGTGGATTATAGTCGTCCCAAGTGCATTGTGTCTGACCGCGGGTCTTGTTTTACCTCTGGAGCTTTTCATGATTTTCTGGAAGAGAACAATGTTAAACATGTACTGATTGCGACAGGTTCTCCGAAGGCTAACGGTCAGGTCGAGCGGATTAACAGGGTTCTTGGCCCAATGCTGGGAAAATTAATTGAAAATGTTTCCGGCAAGTATTGGTACAAGGTTCTTGGAGATGCCGAATACGCTCTCAATAATTCGGTTCACAAATCAACTGGTGAAACGCCAGCAAAGCTCTTATTCGGAATAAATCAGCGAGGTAAAATTCCTGATGAAATTAAAGATTTCCTCGAGGAAAATGTCGCCATCAGTACACGTGATCTCGAGTCAACTCGCGAAAAAGCTGTGAAAAATATCGGGAAAGCTCAAGAGTACAATCAAAAGTATTTTGATAAAAAGAGGAAAGAATCGCATAAATACGAAGTGGACGACTACGTAATGATCAAAAATTTCGAGAGCACTCCAGGGGCCCCTCTAAAGTTGATTCCGCGATTCAAAGGCCCGTACCGAGTAATTCGCGTACTCAGGAATGATCGATATGTCGTTGGAGATGTGGAAAATCATCAAGTCACTCAGAGACCGTATTGTGGTGTCTGGGAAGCCCAGAACATGAGACCCTGGTGTGCTGCCGAAAAAGAAAATGTATTGGTGAGAGATGGAAAAACGAATGAGAATATTGATAAGGAAAAATGAGTGAAGGTCAAGACTGAGAGAGAATGAGGTGTATGTGTGTGATTTGTAAAGTCCGAGGACGGACTAGCGGTCAGGAAGGCCGAACTGTGATATCTGATAGAATTTTCAAAATTACCGCTGTATGTGTATGAGAGTGTGAGTGGTGGTGACGACACCTATAGGTGATAAGCCATGAGGAGGGCAGTTCGACGAGCGCCGTTGTGAAAATCACACGGCTTAATGTATTTTGCAAGACGACATTAATTTATTAAAATAACTATTTTCAATAACTCGGTTTTATTTCAATTTTACATATCCAGTTTTCAAAATTCCTGACTCCTTACATTAACTTAACTCGACAAAATAATTAAACTCTTGTGGGATACGAACGAATTTCTTAAGTTCATTCTATAATTTAGTTAACATTATATTACTAAATCAGTCTTTGCATCATCATCATCACTGCTTACGAATATTTCCTCCCTCTTTGGCCGTTTTCATTTGATTGAATTCTTTATTTTAATTGATTCAATTAATTCGATTTTTTAAATCCCCATGATTACGCGATCATATGAGTTCCAACTAGGGATGTGACCAAAAAATCTGACATGTCAGTGAAGCGTCATGACACGTCAGTGACCGTCACATGATGGAGCTCAATTCTGACCGTTTTGTCATGTGACCGATTTCTGACAAAATTATCGGCTGACGGTCAGATTCCATCTAAGTAAATGATACGCCATCTCTGTTATACACTATTATGAAGAATATTGCAGGTGCAATTTCAGGGATATGTTATGCTACATATCTCATGTGATTATTAGACCCTAATAGTTTATGATTAAGTTCTCCAAGAGAAAGATTTACTGAAAGTTGATGTAATTTTCATACGAGTTTATTAATAAATATATTGATGGAATTTGCATTTTCTCCTAATTCAGTAAACATTATGTCATATTATCCATTATATATGTCGAATTATCAATCATAATTGTGGATTATGACAAGACTGTGACAAAAAAAAACACTGACTGTCATTTCACATCTAAGTAGATGATGGCTGACATCTTCGACCAATATTAAAATAACTATAATTGAATAACTCTCATTGAACATGACAAAATCGTGACGAAAAAAAAGTATGACGGTCATTCTACATCTAATTAAATGATATGCGGCACATTTGACGGTCATGACTGAAATTATGACACGAAAAAGCCATGACGTCACATGACTGTCACATGACCGTCATAAATCCGTGACATGACAATTTTTTGAAGTGACCGTCATTTCACATCCCTAGTTCCAACTGATAAAACCCTGAATAATTTGGAAGTTTGATTCAAGCAAATTTGAGACTTTTCTCCATTTAAGTTCAGTTAACTGATAGTTGCGGTAAGAATAGTTTCAGAAGAAACATAAACAAAATGATTTTTCATATTTTGCAAGAAAAATGCAGAAATATTCATAAAATGTGACTTTCATTAATTCTGCTCTGAGAAAAAAAAAATCTTTGTAGCAAGAAAATTCACTTAGTTGAAGAAAATCTACTTCACTCAAGAAAATTTCAATATATAAAGATATAGAAATTTTGAAGAAAAATTTTGAATATTTCATGCTAAAAATTTTTGTTTCTCTGTGTAAAATGCCTGAAAAAAAATTTTTATTTCTCATAATTTCCCCACAAATAACTGTCTAATTTCTCGCCAAATTACCCGAGTGAATCGAGCAGAGAATTAAATAATATCACAGAGGCAGAGGAAGAGGGCAGAAATGCAGGAGGTAGGGTGATAAAGGGGTTACACTGTGAGGATGTATTTACAATCATTATTCGAAACACGTAGAGCATTGGTGGGATTGAGATAGGCCGCTTATACAACGTATATCTCGACGTGACAGGCCTGAGAGGAGACCTTCGTAGTACAGTTTGGCCGGTGTACAAGCGATTGCATAATCTAACGCGTTTGGACTAAGTTTCCGTGAACGGGACTGGTAGAGCAGGTATTATCATTCCTAACAGCTGGCCATATGAAACTGGGCGTTTGGCAAAACCGAGATTAGACCACTTGCTGGCCATTCAATTATCATTTCGAAGAATTGGCTGGAAGCAATGAATTTTTCGGAGAATTAAGAGCTTAATTAATGGAAAAAGCAATGAAATTCCACGATTCATTTGAGCGCTCAACAGTTCAATTTGTTCTTGAATTTCCCTAAAATAAAAAAAAAACAAAAATTTTCTCTCAATCCGGGAATTTCTGGGATTTTACGAAATTTTGCATAATTTTGCCAAATTGACCTCTCACTATTTTCCTTTGGCCACATGGTTTTTGAAAAATTAGGTTTTTTCTCAATTTGGGATTTTCCGGGTTACTCCAGGATTTTCCAGATTTTTTTTTGATTTTACGGAATTTTCTAGAACTTTCTAGGATTTCTTCAATTAAGCTCCGTTAACCTTTCTTTACCCACATGGATTTTTGGAAAAAATCTGTTTTTCATCCAAATTTCAGATTTCCTGGAATTTTCTAGAATTTTCCCTCACTGAAACGAACGATCTTCCCATGTAAACCTTCGTGAACATAATTCTCGAAAAATCTGTATGTTTCGACTCTCAATTCGCCATAGAACCAGACTTATAACATTAATCCTTCACAGTCTCTCCAGTACGTTAATCTAGAATTCACAAAAACATCGATTTTTTTGTCAGCCAATCTTGTTTTTCCTATCTTCTCAAATCTCTTCGAATAAAAACGGAGATGAACGATTCTTATTACCAGAAATACCCTTAAATCAGTGAAAATGCGTAATGATTCACCATTCGAAGAGGAACCACAAAACGTCTCCCCACTTGCGAGACAACTGAAAAGGTGGGAAACATCAGGTGACCAATTTCGGAGCACGAAGAAAACGGAATCCCACGATTCGCTCTCTTGCCCTTCGACAATTAAGCTATTAACTTGAAAAATAATTTGTATTCTAACGAGCAAGTGCTATCTTTTATATTTTATTTTATATTTATATAAATGAAACGAGAGAAATTACTTTTTTTTTTTTTTAATAATATTATTCTTGTAATTTTTGAGAAGACACTTGATGTACTTGCATTTTTTTCTGACTGATTTCAATTTTACTATTGCTATTGAAATTTAATATGACTTAATTATTGAAATTTCCAAATTACTCTGGTTTGTATATGTGTTTGTGTGATTGACTGGGTACGTACCACATTATTAATACCACATTTATAATAATTTTTAATTTTGTAAAGAAATTAAACAAAAGAAAAAACGAAAAAGATTATCAATTTTATATTTAATTGAACTAGCAAATGGGTGAAAGATTATGCCATAAATTCCAAAATACAAAATAAAATAAATTCTGGATTATAATTTAAATAATTTGAGATTGCATTTTTGTTTATTTAATTTTTTATATTCACGGAATCCTTAATGTATAGATTCGCATGTAGAATTATCTGTACGACGTTATATTTGATGGTTTTGATATTTTCCTATTCACCTTTCGTTTCCTTCATCCTACTTATTCAATTGAAGCTCGCTAATATTTTAAAGTTCCTATAAATGAATAACTGTTACGAATGAGTAAATGCTGTGGGTCTCATCATTAACATGAGGCCCAAAACGAGCGGAAAAACCTACGGATATTTTCACAGCTATCTTCAGCAATATGCAATCATCAGCTCAGCCTCAATTTTTTTTTTTTAAATACCAATTTCCCCGGTAAACGCTGACAAACTTTGTAAATCACAAGCGTATAGAATAAATTACCACGAGAATATCCTCCCATAAACTCATTGAATAATTTAGTTCTGATGGTATGAGTGTCGTTCAGTAATGCCAGTTGGTATCCAAGAGGTGGACGGCAACAGTAGCACAGTGGAAAGCACACACCACCAGGCTTGATTTGTTGTGAACAACTGGCATTAGAGCCCTGGGTATCTACGTGTCTAGGTGTGAGTGGTATGCTCATTGGGTCAAAAGTGGCAAATGCTAGTACAGAGATATTGCACGTCAACGAATGCGACAATTGGCCAACGTGCACACTGTGTAGATTGTTACATGAACGTTCTGTGAAGGGAGGAGGGGGGGGGGTGGTCGTTGGGGTTTGGGGAACTCACCCAATTCCTTTGTATATATATAGTAACATACACAGTACCAGTACAAAATTTTCCATCCATTTCCACATCTCTCTTTCTCTGTGCGGTTGCAGTTCAGAGGGCAGTTTGGTGCACGGTTTATATTTCTGTGGTTGCTAACAGGCTGAAGGCTACTGGAGCTTCTAATTTTCCCAAAAACCCCCCCAACTGGACTCCTTGTTACCCAGCCTTCAACAACACTGCCACTGGCTAGTTTTCATTCGTGTTAATGTTTTCATGCAGAGAAAACTGTGTTCGGTTTTAATAACTCACATGTTACAATTTTAGAAACAATGAAAATGGGAAATTGTTTAGTTCATTTAGAGTATTAAGGGGTTACACTACTGTAAAAGGATAAAGAAGTTTTTTTTTTACCCATGGGGCTGGAAAAATGGGTTTTTAACCTCACTTTGCTTGGTTTGAAACGCATTTTTCCAGCATCCTTGGGCAAAAAAATACTATACGCACCATAGGTGGATAATAGTTAATTTCGCTCGGGAGGAAAATTTTGTCGAAATTAACTTTTTCCATCCTAGGTGCGTAATGTACTATTCTTCATTTATTTTCTATGGAAAAGAAGGCAATAAAATAATGATATTTGAGGAAGTGACTGAGCATATTTTTGAGTCTTAAAAAAAAATCATCGAAAAATATCAAAAAATGACGACACAAGAGCCATTCTCACGAGGCTTCTCGAATTTGAAACACTGCGACATGCAGTGTAACTGGTGCAAATTTCAATTGAAAAAAAAATCGGCTCAGTCTAGATACACATCGCTACAGAAATACGTAGGGGATTTCAAAAATATTGTTTTTTGTGTGATTGGTGACTATTCGAATAAAAAAATGCAAATTTCGGCCGAAAAACCGGCAATTTTTTATTGATAAAAAATGTGCAAATCAATTTTTTGAAAATCCCCTACGTATTCCCGTTCGAAATATTGTTTTCAAGATGCTGTGGGACATCCAAATGAAAATAATGAAAATTATCGGAGTTATGCTGCATGCCAATTTGAAAAATCATGTTTCGAGAAAAACACAATTGAAGTTTTGACTTAGGCTATGAATATGGAGAAATGCCTCGGGAAAAATTCAAAATTTCATGAGAAAAAGTGGGTTTCAGGTGATAACTTTTCTTGCCCGTATTCTAGAGAGCCTGACGTAATTTTTAAAGCAAAAAGAAAATCTATCTTTTTTAAATTCTGCAGTGGTGTAACCCCTTAAGCAAAATAATTTTTTTTTGATGTCTTAATTGATTAGTGGATTGAACAATAGCGATTTTCAGGAGTGAGTTTTTAGTTTAAGATTTGTTTTAGAAAAGTGCATTACTAAAGCAGGTCTAGATGATGTTCTTAGTTGTATTACTCATGGGATTTGGGGTGGGTTGAAGCTTGGGTTTCACTTGTTTTTTGGGGTAAACTCATTATTTGTGGCACTTGCCCCTCTAGGGGATATAGCCAATAAGGAGTAAGAAACTCATTATTAGGGCGTGATTGGATTAAGGGGTTACGCCACTGTGACTAGCTGAGCAAGATACCTCTTCTTAAATTTTTTTATTCAAAATATGTTCGAATATATATATCGTTTTGGGTATCGATATTATAGACAACATATATTGAGCTATGCGTATGATTTTTTTTATTAAAAATATTCATAACTTACAAAGTTATAACCTATTGAGTTGAAGGTCCCCTTAGGGCTAGTGGCTTAGAAATTGTTGGTTTGGTTGATCTGAAAAATAAAAATAATACATTTCCATATATTACAGGAGTGAAGCTCAATTTAAGCATGTGGATTTCGAAAAAAAAAATTTTTGTTGACGATATTTGTGACTTGTGTGGCTGAATCGAGCCACACTTTAAACAATTGCAATATCTCCAACAAAAATGTTTTTTTTTTTCCGAAATCCACATGCTTAAACTTAGCTTTACTCTTGTAATACATGGTAATGTATTATTTTCATTTTTCAGATCAACCAAACCCGCGATTTCGAAGCCGCCAGCCGTAAGGACACTTTCAACTTAATATGTTATAACTTTGTCAGTTATGAATATTTTTCAATAAAAAAAATCATACGCATAGTTCAATATATATTGTCTATAATATTGATCCCCAAAACGATATATATTTGAAGATATCTCGAATGAAAAAATTTAAAAAGAGGTATCTTGTTCAGCCAGTCACAGTGGCAAGACCCCTAGGATCGCAACGGAGATGGGGCAAAATGGGTAGTTCTATAGATCGGTTTAAGATTGTATTTTTCAATGATTTTGTAGAACAGCTGAGGAAATTTTATGTGAAATGCGTCTGTCAGAATTGATTTTTGTACATTTTGTCGAGGTTCTGATGTTTTTAGCCAGGAATTAAGGATGTCTTCGATTTTCGAGGATTTTCCGTTTTTTTTAGAAAGGATGTCTTGGGTTCTAATCGTCTCAGCTCAAAATTTCGGTGGTTTTCTATCCATTTTGAGCGTTTCTCGGAAGAATTACAAGTTGGAGTTGAGTTATCTTGAAATATTCCGGAAAGTACTAGATTCAGATGAATTTATCAGGGAATTTTTTTAAGCATTCAAAATTTCGCTTCAAAACGAGATCACTTGAAATTTTTCAATCAATTAACTCGTTTCAGAGATATTCACAAAAGAATCTGCAGTGAACTTTGTTGAATATCCACATTAAATCAAATTAATCAAAATCTCATAGGTTTGTAAGCAATAAAAAACTAATAAGCACAAGTTTCCACTGTTTCTTGAACAAATTCTTGAATCTTTCGAAGAATAACAGGCATGAAAAACAGGATGTAATGACAATTTCACTTCATATCCAGTGAAATTTCCTGATTTTGTCAACATTCACTGTTCCATTTGATAATGGGTAGTTTTCACAAACTGTAGTACCACTTGAAAATGTTAATGGTTACTTCCACGTTGAAGAATACCAGTCGAGGACTTTTGCCCTCTGCCTCTCTCTATCCCTCACTCTCTTAGTTCACAACTCTTACCATTTTGCTTTCCACCAGTTTCTCCCTTTATTCCTAAGAAAATAATACCTTTTCTAAAAATTTTCAAGTGGACTTCCTACAAACTGTACTGAAAAAGTAGAAAAAGATATTCCAAGTTAGTTTTTCCGTCGTGGTTAAGACGAGAAAAAGGTGAAACTTCTTGGGTTTATCTTTTCTGATTCAAAAGAAATGAAGTATGCGGCAAAAGTTAAGTGCTTGCTCGGAATTTAAGTTTTTTTAAGATGAAAAACGAGAGAAAAGAGATGAATCGTTGAGAAAAATCAGCTTTTTCAATCCACCAATTTTTTTTTACCCTATCCCCTAGAATATTCCTAAATACTCTGAGAATTCTGAATGATGAGCACTTCAGTCATTGTTTGGCAAAAACGGGTGAAACTTCTGCGAGAAAAGACAGCCTAACGAATTTACTTTGAAACTTCTGAAGTTACAAAGAGAAATTGTTTTCCAGTGAAACTGTTCCACTGAATATTTTCCAGAGTGTTGAAGCAAAACGAGGCTTTCTCAAATGTTTTCAAGCGTGAGCTTTCTGGAATTTTCAAAGAAACAGTATCAGATACTTCCTTTACAAATGAGCCTAATTATGGACAACATTTCTAGAGTAAAAAAAAAAAAAATTTAAAAATTCATGCGAGATGAGGTAACATGACCAATAGATGGACGGTTAAAGAAATATTAGTGTTGAGGTATTGTCTCGTTATTAATTTTGATTGTTGTGTCAGGATCTACTGCTTTTACTTGGAATACAGGAGTAATGGATTTGTTGAACGGATTGAAGCGTGGCAATTAAATGAACACGAGGATTTAGTTAATTTTGATTTAATAATGAAATAAACGAAATAATACACTGTGCGATTCGGGTTGAAGGTTACCCACTTCGATTTACACTTTTAGAAGACGTAATGAAAGAAAAAAAACGTATATTGAAATGAATAAAGAAAATAGATAAAGAAACAAAAATAACGTCGGTATTGTGTACATCACGATCTCCTGATCGTGAGTACCGGAGCCATGCAACTAAAAATCACAGCGATACATATCATAATTTTTTTGTTCCAAACATGTTTATTTCAAATAAAAACCCTGTGTATACTTGTAAATATTGTAACCTATAAAAAAATGAGCTTTGTTAAAAAAATCGTGAGCGCCGGGTCGTGAAAAACCCCTCTCCCTCCTCAGCAGTATTACCGATAATAGCTAGGTGACGCTAACATTAGACTGTATTAATTCATATGAAATAGGCAAATCACGTTAAAAAGTTGCAGAAAAATATGATGTAAAGGAAAATATGCAGTGAATCGACTAAAAATCAATTAAATTTAAATAATGTAAAAATAATGAAGGAAAATCAGAGAAAAACAGGAAAATAACTTGAACCTTCAATAGATGGACAGTTGCATATTTGCAATGGTTTTTTTTTTTTTTTTTATTGTCAAGTATCAACCTTAATTGGTTATTTACATTCGTCTGTACATTGGCATATTGTAATTTTACATAGGTTTATATTCTAATGTTACTTAATTTAATGAACTTATGGATTATTCTTAAAGCAGCAGGGCTTGCCGAGGCCAAGAATACGTCTGCGGAGTAAGGTGACTGGTATTCACTATGCCTTAGTTCTTCTATATTTGCAATGGTATGATTTCAAATTTCGATCAATCGATATCTAATAAATAGTTTATAAATCCATATGGATGTAATAATCAGGAATTGACGTGAAAAGTATAAGAATCATTCATTTATTTATGAAAATCCTCGATAATAGAAACCGTCCATCTTTTGGTCGCGTGACCCTACACAAATTTTTGTGGATCAGTCCGAAACTTGCCAAAAAAAAAGAGGCAGTCCCTAGAGTTTCGTATTTCCTTTATTTTCCGAGATATGCCCAGAAAAAAAAACCGAATTCTCATAAAATATTCATCAAACTTTTTAATGACTTATTTATCATTGAAAGCCCCGAAGCACATTTCACTCCAACCTTTTTCATCAAAATTATTCCCCCATAAATTTACAGCGAGAGGTGAAATGAAGAATTTTCTTTATCCCAGGTTGTTTTCTTGCTTCTAAAGATTATGATGTGAAAGCACCTTCGTTAGTTATCCCTCTGTGCACCTTTTTAGAGGCAACGAGAGAGGATCGTACATAAAGGAGTACACTGAGGCCACTCACATCTCACTCCTGGTGTTTGTAATCAGTCTTGCAGTTTGCTTCGTAAAAGTACATAGAAATTCAACGGAATTTCGAGGGCAAAAAGGAGGAAGATACAGTTGGAGTTGAAGTGTTAGAGGGGGAGGGAGGGGGGGGGGGGGGAGAAAGGAGAAGGATGGTGGTGGGACGATACTGCCTGTAGATTTCAAGATTTCCACTGGTTGAAAATGCCAACTATCTAATTAGCTGCGTTTTCTCCCCACCTCCTCCCCCCCCCCCCTCCCAATCCTCTTCTTCTCCTCTCATCTAATTAACACACTTCAGTCTTTTAGCTCGAGTTACTCGGCTTCATCTATTTTCTTTTTATGTTAATTGAGACTTTTTTTTTCCTGTCTCCATGTACTCGTGCAGAAACCCTGGCAATCGGTCTCTTTCACGGTTATTAGGAGTAATTATAATACGTAATTTAATTTGGATGATTAAATCTTGATTTAGTGGTGGAGTGGTTAAATAAGATAAGTCAAGGGCTTTTTGGAGAGATTTTATGAGAATGAGATTTTGGAGAATATTTTTCATCGAATATTGGAAAAGGAAATTGAGTGAATTTCTCGCTTGTTCTTGGAATTGATGCAGCTGGTGGGATTTGTGGAGCAGATGATGCAGCTGGAGATATATGTTTTAGTTTTGAGGGTTTGGACTGTGGAAATTGAGAGAAATCAATGTAAATATTTGAGGGATGTTTTTTGAGATGATTCTATTGAAAAGATGAGAAAAATTTTCCATTGGAAGAAATATGAAATTTTTTTATTTTTATTTTTGGAATAATACTACTTTTTTAGGAGAAAATTTTGTGAAATTTGAGAAATTTCAGTTTTTTGGGGATATCTCCGATTCTATTGGTCGTAGCGATCGAAGGTCGGTCTTGAATAAAAGGTGAGGTCATTTACCCTTAATTCATGTCGTTTTGAAAAAGGAATTATCGATTTTTGAGAGACTTCTAAGGCAGAAAATTATTTTCACAAAAATTTCCAACTATTTCAAAAAACGATAATTAGTTTTCAAAATCAATACGTCGCTACAATTGATGCAATTGGACATATCCTCAGAAAAATGAAAAAAAAATGAAAACTGAAAAGATTTAATCTCTCATTCACACCCAAAAAATAGAATTTTCAAAGAAAAAAAAAATTGACATGTTTTCCACCGGAAATTTCTTTAGCTTTTCACTGCAATTATTTTTTAAAAAATCAATTTGAAACCATTCCATCAAAATCCTCATCCCACCCCCTTTCCACCCATCATAATTTTCCTTTCAAGAATCACATTCATCATATTTCTTTACAAATCATATTTTTTAATCCCCACGTATTTCCCTATTGACCCTGCAAAATCCTCCATTCAACAAGAAACCCCAAAACAAAATTGATACTGTAATTTCTGTGAAAATGCCTCGAACTGTGCAGTAAAATGTCGAAAGAACGAAAGAGCTCAAAAAGAGAGGAAAAAAAGAAAAACGAAGAAATAGAAGTGGAATTCCGTGCCAAGCACGAGGATATCGAGTGACCTGATCGAGACATTGATATCAGATCCCCTCGGCAAAGTGATCGCCTTATCTCCTCCTCTCGTGCCTTCCACATCCTCTCCTCTCTATTCCTCAATAAAAAAAAGAAGGGGGGAGAAAATATAAAGGAAAAAAGGAAAGAGGGAAGAAATGTAAAAAGTGGAAGTTCGCGGCGGGCCAAAAAGGAAACAGCCACTGCCGCCACCATAAAATACGTTATCCCCCACTCCTCCCCCTCCCCCCCAAAAAAAGGAATTCCTCTTTTTCTCTCTTTCTTACCACTGGTCTCAACAGCTTCGAGGCCTCTGCAGCAAACGTGTGTGTGTGTGTGTGTGTTTCTGTGCGATTCCTTTCACCAGTTCTCAATCGTGCTTTTCTCCATTTCTCTCTTTCTCTTTGTATGTGCCCAACGCATTCACAGTGGATTCCTCTTCACGAGACCCTCCACAGGGATGAGAGACAGGAGGAAAAGAAAAAAAAACACAGTGAGTAGTGAATATACAGTTGTATAAGATCGTAACAGCAACGGGCTTTGGAGCAACCAACTGAAAATAACGGATTCTTCGTTGAATACGATTTATTGCCAATATTTGCATCGAGGGTTTTGAACAACCGAGGCAAATAATGCAGCCGCTCATGAAAATGTCTCGTACTCACTACCACGCACCAACGCCTTTCTCAAATAATTTCGATTCTTATATTTTTCCATGTGTTCTCTATCTTTTTCCTTTTTTTTTTGCCTTCATTGTTTCTAGGGAAATGACAGGTTGAAGGAATTTTTCATGAAATATTTTTATTGTTCCGGAGTTTGTGGCTTTTTTTTTGCTTTTTTTCCTCCTTTTTTCGCTTCTTTTCTTTGGCTTGAGAGGAGAATGCTGGAATTGAATTCTTTACAGGGATTTAAGAGTAGTGAAATATAATCCAGATTTATTTCTATTTTTATACGAACTGGGACATACACGGGTTACCGGCTTCTCAGAAACGCATCGGGATATGAGCTTTCAGCGGAAGAGCTTTAATTTTTTTTTTTAAGGTTGAAAAAAAGGTAGAGTTTTTTTAGAATATCTCGAAAACTAGTGGGTTTCTTTGCTTTTTTTTAGAAAATTTCAAAAGCTAAAAAATAAGGTTTCTCGATAAAGTCTCCTGAAATCAATAGTTTTTGAGATATTCGCGAATTAAATACGAAAATAATTTTTAAAAAAAGTGGAAAAATTTTCTTTAATTTTTTTCTTCTTTTTTAGCAATAAAAATATATATAAATTCCCATGAAAATACATCTAAACACTTGAAAGACCAAGTATCCCTGACGTACCACTCATTCCGGTGGGTGAATGTCTCTCTTTTTCCGTAAACATCCACCACAGCTCCCGTCTACATACGTGCAAAACTTATAGCACTGAATTTTTGAGTTTTTATTTAGTGAGAAACTTTTCGCTGCATGCACAGACACCTACACACACTGAAAAATATATCCAGCCATATACCCGCCAAACCTCCGCATCTATCCCCTCTCTCGTTACATTACATCTTCTTTTTCACACATTTTCCATCGTGCTTTCTCCACTGAATATATACTTGACTCCCTGGGGCGAGAAATATTCGTTCGTCTGTAACAAACCGACGACATCGTTGACTCTTCCCCCTGTCTCTGTACTCCCATGTATTTTTCTAAGCCCTCTCCCTCCCCCCCCCCCAACTTCTCCATCACTGCAGCTCTTAAAAAGTCCAGTGACCCGACATTCCTATGCAATACTCATTCAGTGTTGTATCATTGAATCCCAAAAGAATAATTTTATTCTCTGGAAATGTCGAGGGACTAGAGGAGAAAAAAAAGGATAACAAATTGATAAAATAAGAGGAAACAAAACATTATTTAATAGAATTCAATAAAGAATTTTACCGACTATTTGGAATTAGTTCTGATTTTTTTTGGAATGAGTTCTAATTGTTACCACCGAAAAGAGGAAGTATTAAGAAGGTTCTCTCGTACTCAACGTTAATCGTATTTTTTGATATTTTAACTTGAAATTTTGCAATGCTACAGACAAATATAGATTCCACACTTTTTTTTTGAATGATTAATGCATTGACCGTCTAGTTATTGAGAAAAAATTGTAATCATCCGTAATTTCAAATGCTTATACACAGCCCTTATGGCAGAACCACTTTATTGGCGATGTTTTGTATTTTTTTTAATAGACCTAACAGATTTTTTTCCACTAAAAATTAATATGATGAGATTGAATACGTATAGAAATGAATGATATTCTTTTGAACCCACCTCATCGGCCAAATAAGGTCAATGAACGCAATACAAAAAAATTTATTTGTAGTAAACACGTCATGGTGGCGGAAATGATAGAGGGCCTGGTTACACAGAGAAAAATTTTATCTTAATTTAAGAATGTCCAGCCACTTAATTTAAGTGACATGCCATTCTTAAATTAAGTGACTTTTCTAACTTAAATCAAGTGACTTTTCTCACTTAAATCAAGTAACTATTTTTTTCTTAATTTAAGAAAGTAAAAGTCACTTAAATTAAGTGACTTTTCTCACTTAAATCAAGTGACTTTTTCTTTCTTAATTTAAGAACGTAAAACTCACTTAAATCAAGTGAATTTTTTCACTTAAATCAAGTGACTTTTATTTCTTAATTTAAGTGAACTGCACATTCTCAAATTAAGTGACTGCACATTCTTAAATTAAGAAAACATTTTTCTCTGTGTACGCTGCATGCATCAGCTGATCGAATATACATCAATATATACCGATATGTTTCTATTCCATAATTTTTTTTTTGTAAATGCAATTATTTGTTGCTAGCAGATTCTTAACATTGGTAGAAGAATTTATTCATATTTCTAAGGAACAAAATACAATAATCAAAAATTAAAATCCAAGCATTTGAATTTTACAGACAGCCGCCATTCTACTACTGCAATATTTTTAATACTTTCATCATTGTAAAAAACAATTGATAAAAAAAGCGAAATAACATGTTTTTTATAATTAAAGTAGTTAATTTTCATCGGGTTTTTTTTTGAAGGAAAAAGAGGATTATTACCATTTATTACAGATTATTGAAATTTCTTAAAAAAAACTCAGACCTCCAAAAAATCATGAATTTTCAAAATATTTACTTAAAAAAAATCATTAATTTATTTTTTTCAACGTCAGAAAATATTGAATTATATAATGCGTTTAATTCTGCTCTGTCGCTATATATCCGTATTAACCTACTGAATGTGCCCTGAGCCACCGGATATGGCTTAAAATTCACCACTGAAGCAGAGAGAAAATATCCAAGACATAGAAATATTCTTTTTATTCATTATTCTTCTACCTAAAAATTTTTACCACTTGCCCCTTGATATTTCATCTCCTAATGGAATGTGTCTTCCGGTGAGATTTTTGTCTGCGTGTAATTTTTTACTGCACGAGAATGAAGGAATAAATGTTTTTGTTTTTAGAGCAGTAGAGAGTTGAGGAAGTAAATGGTAGAAATGTTGAGAGTAAACGTTTATCTGGATGTAGACTGATGGTACGACGTATAAAAGAGCGAATGCTCCATTGTAATCTGACTTGGAGTTAAAGAAGAAAAAAAGAGAAGCATTCACTTCCAACAGATCAGACAGTTTTTATGAACTTTTATTTATTCCATCAAAGATCATTCACTAGAATAACGTCAGTTGATGGGAGTTTTACAGATTCATAACGTTTATCAAAACTTCCTGGAAGACCTGACAGAAGAGAGGAAAAAAAGAACCAATGAAATTTGTCACTGAAGAGAAGAAACTAGAGTTCACATTTGAGTAGAAACTAATTTCACCTGAAATTGATACATTCCGAACTTTTTTGGAGGAAAAAAAAAAGGTCAGGAAAAGTTTCTCTGACTTATTTTATTACCATTTAATCACGTTCGTGAAAAGCACCTGACATTCTACGTGCCAATTCTTTTTCTCCACTTCCACTCAATTCTCTTCATTCATTTATATCGAAAACTTCTGATACAAGCTCGAGAAGCAAAAAGATAAAAATATCTCTGGAAAGCCGCCACTTCTTGCTCATCTCAACCTAAACAGCTATTTCAGTATCAACTGCTATAATTCCAATTCTTTTTGTTCATCTGAAGCAATTCTCTCTCTCTCATTTTCCGCAATTCCAATTTTAACGTTCACTGAGTATTGTGAAATAAGAAACTCTACTATTACATTGTGTACACCAAAGTTTGTGGAGACTAAGTCTTCTGCATTATGAAGAGACGGTTGGAAACTCGAGGATCCTCACAGAGTATCCCAGCATACAATGGCATAACCAATTATACGGAATTTCATGAGCATGATATTGTTATTGTTCTTGATACTCCAAGATTGTGGAGAATATATTTATTTTATTGGAAAATTTTAATCAGTATTATGAACAAGTATTTTCAGCAATTCACGAGGATAAAAATTAATTCAGTCAATTGTTTTAATTTCATGAGCAGGAAACAATCAAAAAAGTTCCAAAAACCTTAACAAATAAAATGGGTGAATTCCAGTGTTACAAGACGTCACATAATTGAAGTTTACATAACATAATTCTTGAATTTTGCACATCCGAAAGTAATTATGTGATAAAATTGTACTATATTTTTCAATTTTATTTATATATCGTGGACTTATAAACAAAAGAGCGTAACTGTTATGTATAAGCATAGCCTTTGCTTCTAAGACAATGATATGTATACATATATATGTATATAAATATAAATATATCATATATGTTCATTTTTATTTTTATTGAAAAAAATTTCGTCTTCATTGCAAAATTTAAAAATTTTTTTTTTTCTTTTTGATTAAATTCAAATTTGTTTCATTTCTGAAAGTTCCTATAGTTAAAGAATTGTTCACTTTAGAATTAACTTCAAATTTTTTATCACCAAAAGAACTGTTATTATTAATTTTTTTGTAGTCTACTCGAATTTTTAGGCTTAAGCTATAATTTTATGGCCCCAATCACATAATTTCATTCCTAAAATCTGGTAACACTGTTGAATCCAATGTAATCATGCAGTAATATCAAAGAATTGGATAGCTCTCATGAAATTCAATTTTCCACGTGAATTTTTTTTCTCTTTTCTCTTACCTCAGAACGAACAATCGAAAACTCATCTCTAAATCCAATTTTTCCTCAACTTCCATCACCAACATTCTTCCTTTCTTTTTTTTCTCCCATTCTTCAGCAATCGTTCAAATTACCAATGTCTTCTCACTGATATCATCATCTCACTAGGATCACCTTTTTCCATATCGTGAAGCTTGTGAAGACGCTTGGTTAGCGTATGTGAGAGGAAAATCGATACCAACAGACTGCATCTCTCTCTGAATTTTTCCACCGAGAAATGGTACAGTGATCCAGTGCATGAAGAAAGCTTCAGATTTCTTCTTTATTCCTTTTTTTTTCCTCCGTTCATTCTCAATACTTCCAGGATCGAGAAGGGCTTTTTCTACTCTCTCTCTCTCTCTAGCAAAAGCTCGAGGTGAAGCGGAAGGAAAGAAGATGAAGAGAGCCAGAATAGAAAAAGAAAAAAAAAATAAGAGATGAAGAAAATCCTGGAAACTCGTGATGCCTTATCTCGACGGATAAGTGGAGGCATTCTGAATGGAGTGGAGTCTGCTAGGTTGGAGGCTTGTGGTGAAATTCTCTTGGGGAATAAGAAGAGACCTAATAGGCGCACCAATTCGATGCCACATACACACATGTGTATCTGTGTGTGTGTGTGTTGCTGAAGGTTGGCAAAAATGGAGAATAACGAAGAAGCTGCACAGAAAAATGGAAGAAAATGAATAAAAAACCAGAGAAGATAAATAAATAATAAAGAAATTCTAACTGAAGATTCAAAATATTTTTGGGTTGGAATCTCAAGCTGCATGCGAGACGAATAAACCAGAGTGTGTTAGATTGTTTCCGTTAGTGTCTCCTGGGCAACATATTCTATGGTATTACGTTCTGGCAATCTTCTTTTCTTGGCTCGGATTTTCTCCTTGCAACTGTTTTTGATATTTTAACTGGTTCATAATGTGATTATTGTTATTTATTTCTAGCGATAATCAAGTTGATGAATATACCAAATTATCGGTATTCGGGTGGATATTGTTGCGGATATTTTTGGATTGAGTGGGTTTATCGAAAAATTGAAAGATACCTTTTTTTTAGAGAATTGCAAGAACTACACAGAGAAAAATGCTTTCTTAATTTAAGAATGTGCAGTCACTTAATTTAAGAATGTGCAGGTCACTTAAATTAAGAAAGAAAAGTCACTTGATTTAAGTGAGAAAAGTCACTTAATTTAAGTGAGAAAAGTCACTTAATTTAAGTGACTTTTACTTTCTTAAATTAAGAAAGAAAAAGTTACTTGATTTAAGTGAAAAAAAGTCACTTGACTTAAGTGAGAAAAATCACTTGATTTAAGTGAGTTTTACTTTCTTAAATTAAGAAAGAAAAAATCACTTGATTTAAGTGAGAGAAGTCACTTAATTTAAGTGACCTGCCATTCTTAAATTAAGTGACTGCACATTCTTAAATTAAGGAAAAAATTTTCTCTGTGTAGAAAAATGAGGTTTTTTGATTAATTCTTCTAAACTTCTAGGGTTTGATTTTAGTGAGCGTGTCTATAGTACTCATCATTTCGTAACATCACTCTGACGACAATTATCGGTTATAAAAGCGTACTTTCATGAGATTTCAGTTGAAATCAAATAGAGAAGTCTCAAATTTCTTCAGAAACTTGTGGATTTCAATTAATTCAATTAATTTGATTTTCTAGTTTAATTGATTTCTCCAATATTTCAATTTGATTAATTTCTTTAATTCGTCAATTGAATACTTTGATTGACTTCTGTAATTCTTTAATTGAATTGATTCGTTTAATTCTTTAATTCGATTGATTTCTTGAATTCTTCAATTAAATTTATTCGTCTGATTCTTCAATTTAACTGATTTCTTTAATTCTTTAATGTATTTGATTCCTCCAATCTTCAATTTAATTAATTCATTTTATTCTCAAATTTACATCATTCCTTAATAATATAACTTTGAGTTATATTAGTTTCAACCAATGTAACTCGAATAGTTCAGAACTTAGACTCAAGCAAATTTGAGACTTCGCTTCATTTAACTTCAGCTGAAATCTCACGAACGAACGCTTCTATGACCGATAATTGCCTCTAAAGTGTTCTCACGAAATAATATCTCCTAAAAATTTCCAATTTTTTGGAATATGCCAACAATTAAGATGGATCTTGCTTCATTTTGCTGTCAGCAAAACTCCAAATAGAATAATTGATGACACCTCCATTTGTCACTCACCTAGAAATTGCAATGTTCCCTCTTAATAATCTCACGAAGGAAAAAAAAAAGAAACATAAAGCTCTACACGTGATATTCACAATTTTACGTATCCTTGATTAATGATGCATCCGTGATGAAGACATGCAGTGGAGAATAGTGGTGCATATATATCGTGGAAGACAGAGCGATGGAATATTGCATATGACAGTGAATCGTTATTCTTTCTCTCTCTCTTCCCAACTGGGTACTTGTGTTTGTTCAATCATTCACGATTTTCCTGTGGAAAAGTCTCGTCTCACTCGAGAGTCTACTAGACTTGTTTCACTGGCGTATTTCTGTCCCAGTGGATTTTCCAACTCCATGGTGTGGTAGTACTGGTCTATTTTGTGCAGTCAGGGTTATATATATATGCCCCTTCTCTCTTCTGTGTTACCAAAACACATTTCCCGGGTCAACGATCCTGGACATGTACGACTGGTTGTACAAGGTCGTTGGAGGGCCATTACGTAAAGTAAGGAGGATACTTGCATCATGAAAAAAATAGAGTGAAACTTGTGCCACTTGTCTTCCAGCTTTTTTTTTCTTTCTTCTTTGCCTTTAAATTCTTTATCTCTCGGAGATAAAGATTTTGTAATTGAATGCGATGAGTCTGATTTCAAGGAGAATACCTTTATCTTTGGCTGTAAAAAATAGTGCATTATTTCTTGAGTATCAGTGCGTCGTAAAAATTTTAATGGGAGACACTTTATTTGTCGATTAAAGGTAGCATCTCGAGGAATTCGAGTACAGTTAGCCCCTCATTTTTTTGATGCTTTATACAGAGAATATCTTTTTCTCAATTTAAGAATGTGTCACTTAATTTAAGAACGTGCTGGTCACTTAAATTGACAAAATAAAACTCACTTGATTTAAGTGAGAAAAGTCACTTAATTTGAGTGACTTTCACTTTCTTAAATTAAGAAAGGAAAAGTCACTCGATTTAAGTGAGAAAAGTCACTTAATTTAAGTAACTTTCACTTTCTTAAATTAAGAAAGGAAGAGTCACTCGATTTAAGTGAGACAGTTCACTTAATTTAAGTGATTTTTACACTCTTAAATTTAAAGAGGAAAAGTTACTTGATTTAAGTGAGTAAAATCACTTAATTTGAGTGAGAAAAATCACTTAATTTGAGTGACTTTCACTTTCTTAAATTAAGAAAGGAGAAGTCACTCGATTTAAGTGAGACAGTTCACTTAATTTAAGTGATTTTTACACTCTTAAATTTAAAGAGGAAAAGTTACTTGATATAAGTGAGTAAAATCACTTAATTTGAGTGAGAAAAGTCACTTAATTTAAGTGACTTTCACTTTCTTAAATTAAGAAAGGAAGAGTCACTTGATTTAAGTGAGAAAAGTCACTTAATTTGAGTAACTTTCACGTTCTCAAATTAAGAAAGGAGAAGTCACTTGATTTAAGTGAGACAGTTCACTTAATTTAAGTGATTCTTACACTCTTAAATTTAAAGAGGAAAAGTTACTTGATTTAAGTGAGTAAAATCACTTAATTTGAGTGAGAAAAGTCACTTGATTGAAATGACTCTTTTCACCTAAATCAAGTAACTTTTTCTTTCTTAATTTGAGAAAGTAAAAGTCACTTAAATTAAGTGACTTTTTCCACGTAAATCAAGTGACTTTCTCTTTTTCGATTTAAGTGACTGCACACTCTTAAATTAAGAAAACATTTTTCTCTGTGTGTCGAAGATGATATTTTTTTTACATTCCGCTGAATTTTTTCATAATTTTTGTCAATGCAGTTTATGAGATATCAATTATCAAAGTTACTGAAAAAAGCGGTGGTGGAGATGGAACTAAATCGGACAGAAAAAACGAAATTACTAAAAAAACCACACAATTGACCCATTATTTAAAAACTATTGGCAAAGAGAACAATATTTTAACTAAATAATAGAAGAAAAAAATATGCAATCCAGCTCATAGTTAATGAGACATTTCAATTAGAAGATAGTCGTAACTATTTGCTTTTCTCTCAATCTCATGCATGTGATAGGACATTAGTAATGTAAAAAAAATTCGAGAAAAAAAAATTATATTTACAAGTTGAAGATACGACTTTCGAACGGTTTAATCACTTTTTCGGGTGAATTAAAACACTTTTTCCCGAATTATCGGCTATCAATCGGAAACTAACCAACGAATGCTCATTTTCTCTGTTCTATTAACTGTACTCTAGACTTCTACCTTAAAATTCATCGAATGTCACTTCGATTAAATAAAAAAATTGACTTTCATCTGCAGAAGAATCTGTTGGTTATAAAAGAAAATGGGTTAAAATGGGCCTCCATAGTAACATAATTCGGGATTTTTTTCAGAGTGAAGTACTTCATAAAAAAATCTGTAAAAAATTGGGAAGATGCTCCAATATGTGAAAATTTCTGTTGAATTTTCTCAATTTTTTTTTGCAGACGCCTTCACTTAAAAAAAAATCTCCAATAACTTTGAACTGCAAGTCCATTTTACCCCATTTTTCCCCCTACTTCAGTTTATTCATACAGTTGAAACTAGGAAATAATGTCATGTGTCTGTTATCTGGAAATGTCGTTTCATGTAATTTTCAACGTCGTGGGATATTTGAAATTTGAAAAATAAAAAAAAGGTATATGGACAGATGTAATGCATCATCCAGTGTCAAATTATGAAATATGTTACCATGCGGTTTCACTGTATATTCGTGACTCCCAGTGGTTTTATAACAAACTCATGATACTCTTCTCCCTTGGCAACGATGTTTACGAGCTGATAAACACATTTGGGGATCGGGTATATAACTGTCAAATTAAGCTGATTTCTAAACTGTTTTTTCTCAACAAATTGCCAATTATTCTGTTTTGTTTTCTCTCTTGAAAAATAAAAAAAAAATACGATGATAGCCTCTCTCGCTAATTCTAGAGGAAATAATAAAAGTAATTAGAAGACAAAATAATGGGGGGAGAATTTAAATTTTCCCAATTTGTTTCTCGCAGTAGCTTTTGTGGCTTCATGTATATTCATTAAATTCCACTTGAATGTCCCAGGCAATTTTGTGATTTCAAATAACACTATTTTTTTTTTTTTATTAAATTCAATATTGTTCAAAGTAAAACCTCGAAACTCCAAGAATTTTCATATTCTGAAGATTTATTAAATCCTTGAAGTTTCCATAATAACTTTTCCAAAAGTTTTTTTCTTCAAACGGTTTGTAACTTCCCAAAAAAAGAAAAAAAAATCAAATTATTAAATATTAATAAATTGTGAATTTATTCATTCACTCGGAAAAAAAAAACGCAAAATTTCCTTGCAGGCGAATCAATAAAAAAATAACTTGAGAATCAATTTACATGCTCTCAATCCTATTCAAATATTGACACTTAGCACACACACTGAATAACCAATGGAATATTATAAAAATGAATTACTCTTCCCTCATATATTTGCACAAATTTACGTAATAAAATTTCAAGATGAGAGATATGTGTATATACGTGTGGATGTAAGTGTGTTATATATATATACATAGACATATATAAATGTATATGTGTGGAGAAAAGATGTGGAAGAGAAGTGGGGTCTATCCTAGCAGAAGAAACCGTGTAGGAGCCATTTATTATTGCCGGGCGATTAAATTGCCCGATAAATGCGCCAAAGATTTACCACGTAACACACCGGAAGGCGCACCATGATTATACCACGAGAGAAGGAGAATTTCTACTCCTCTTTACCTGCTCTCTCCTTCTCCACACTTCTTCTTCTTCTTCTCTTCCCTATTTCACTCGTTCTCTCTTCCATCCACATTTTCTCTTCTGCATTTACGTATTCTCGTCCACAGAGTCCAGGGGTCTTTGTGGATTAATGGTAATGGTAGCTAATTGTTAGTCGATGCAGAACCCTCGTGGAGGTATATAGTTCTACCACCTTGGAGATCCTATTACAAGAGTCACGTGAAATTACTGTCACTAGGGGATGTTTGCAACGTTAAACTAGTTGGTTTTTTTTCCCTTGGTGAGACATTTGTGCAGAAAGGATATTCCATTTGTATTATATTTGAATATTTTCGAATGCTTTTGGAGAGAGGGTCATCATGGTTTTATTTATTTTAGGAATATCTTGGAAATTAAGAGAGATAAAAAGATTTTAAGGATTTTTTTTTGTAGAGAATTACGAAAAAAACGAATTATTCTCGATTTGTTCGGGAATTTTGATTTTTTGTATGTTATACGTATTCATTATTGTGAACTCAATGCCTCAAGAGCTATCTCGCTTAGTTTCCAAGATATTTTTAAAAAATTATTGCAACAAATTTAACTGTTCCATTTACCTGTCTATTCACTACTGATTTTTCTTTAAATATTCGGACGAACTCGAAAATTTCGAAGAATGTCGTAGAAAAATTCAAAATATCAGAGATTATCGAAGTAATTCAACAAATAATTTTTTTCCGAGTTATCCATTCTTAAGGTAATTTTAATAGCAGGTTCAAATGAACGATTTTCATTTTTTTTTTCCTTTTAGTTATGATAATTATTATAACTATTTCGATTTTTCAACATTTTACCAATACTGGGACGATATCCAAGATGATAAATTGTTATTAGATAATGATTATCAATATTCAATATTGTTCCACATTTGACTGACGCTGCCCCACTATCTAGGACTGGGATTGGAGGATCTCCGGATTTTAAATACCAATATGGTCGCCATCGATTTTTTCATGTAATCAATTGCATTAATCGTCGTTATATGTCCGGTAACATGCATTTTTCATGATTTCAAAAATTAATAGACATTCTGACGAACAGAAAACATGTACACAGAGAAAAATGTTTTCTTAATCTAAGAATGTGCAGTCACTTAATTTAAGAATGTGCAGTCACTTAATTTAAGAATGTGCAGGTCACTTAAATTAAGAAAGAAAAGTCACTTGATTTAAGTGAGAAAACTCACTTGATTTAAGTGAGTTTTACTTTCTTGAATTAAGAAAGAAAAGATCACTTGATTTAAGTGAGAAAAGTCACTTAATTTAAGTGACTTTTACTTTCTTAAATTAAGAAAGAAAAAGTTACTTAATTCAAGTGAGAAAAGTCACTTGACTTAAGTGAGAAAAGTCACTTAATTTAAGTGAGCTTTACTTTCTTAAATTAAGTGACTGCACATTCTTAAATTAAGAAAACATTTTTCTCTGTGTAAGTGAGAAAAATCACTTAATTTAAGTGAGTTTTATTTTCTTAAATTAAGAAAGAAAAAATCACTTGATTCAAGTGAGAGAAGTCACTTAATTTAAGTGACCTGCCATTCTTAAATTAGGTGACTGCACATTTTTAAATTAAGAAAACATTTTTCTCTGTGTAACGTTGTATAAGGAAAAAATAGGTCTGTGATCATGAATTTTCTCAGTGAAACTGAAACTGAACCTCGCTTATGGAGTTCCAAAGTTAATTCAATTATTTTCATAAATTAATTTTGGCCTTATTTGTCCGGTAACATGGGATAAACTAAATTTCAAGAAAATCTCATGCTATTCTATCGAGAGTGACCAAAATCGAAAAGGGAAAATAGATTTCCCGAACCACTAAGATACCTCAAGAGAAATTTTGTAGAATATTTATATAATTTTCATCATATAAATAGCAGAATCGTATGAAAAAAATGACTTTCTATTTAATTAAATCGCCATCTTTCATTTTCACTCATGCATGTTGTTTCAAGTGACTCAAGAGAATTGACACACAATACCCATATCCTCACAGAGTGGCTTATTGCTACGTTCTCATCCTGTTTCAGTATATGCTCAGTGGGCGTTGTGTCTCAATGGAATTCCTTTGTCTACGGGAAAATCCAATGTATATATACAAACTGAGGTAGCATTGGCAATTGCCCAGTTGTCTTGCATCAGCTGTTGAAAAATCCGTGAGAGTTTCATCCCATTTTTATTTCTTTTCTATTCTCCTTTTATTTTATTTTTTCTCCATTGCCCTCACAAGAGTGCAGAAAGAAGAAAGGCTATACCTTCATCCAGTATATTCTGAGCTCACGTGGAATCCTCACGGCAAATACAGAGTTTAGATTGAACGTAGATGCCCACGAGCTTTTCCTATCTTCAATGTTGAGAGAGCTTTGAAAAATAACATTCAGGCTGATGTTGTGAGCAGAGTATACTTAGGAGTCATCTGAGGAAAATCGATACAGTGGAGTTTAAAATGTTGAATGAAAAAATGAAAAAGAATTTCTACTAAAGAGAAAAAAAATATACTTCACCTTTTTTTTTCTTCATTTCTCATTTTTCATTTCTGTAACTATTCGGAGTAAATTCATTTCAATCAAAAAGTTCATTAAGGAAGAGTTTTCAAAGGCTTTCAGATAAATCCAGAGAATGAGCATGTTGACAGCATCACAAGCATAATAGTCGAGGGAATTTCACCTGAAAAATACGACAAAGCAGTCATTGAAATATTAATAGGAATTTTTCAGTTAATTAAAATTTGTTGGAAATTCAATGGTATTTTGCCAGTTAAAGAAAATACAGCGGAGACTGGGGCAAAATAGGCATGTTAGGTGAAATGACCCGGATTTTTTTGAGATTGGAGAGGTTTATAGAATTTTTTTTTAATTCTACAATAATTTAGACATGTTGGAGCATCACATCAATTTTTTTCACATTTTTCTGTCAAGTTCTTCATTTTGAACGAAAATCCCACATTATTCGCATTAGGCTCTTCTAATTATTTCATTAATTTTCTTTGAAGAATCGTCTCTCCTCTTTTCAACTGGATTTTGAATTCTGATGCTACTTTAATAAATTCCAATGATTCTTTGGAACCATCCACCCATAATGACTTCAGTTTTCCCGGAATTTCCTGTTTGATGCCACCGTTTTGGCAAAAAAGTAACTAAACTTGTCGTTAATATAACTGATGTAGTTCTGGTCAATAAACATAATTATCGAATAATTGGTGAACTAGCTTCATTTGAATATCACAGAATACTTGACATATAACATGACTTTAATGAACATACCCCAATGTGTTCATAAAACTTGTCTTCAAAGAATTCCGTTCATTATACTACTATATCTTTTTCAATGGGGAATAATTCTTGTTGATGGACATGCATGAAACATGGAACATGGCATGTGAAACTTTTGATTATGCGTTTGGAAAATTAGGGATGATTGAGCGATTGGAATTAGAATTTAATCAGGCTGCTGATGACAGGATGATTTTCAGCATCAGAGTCACGATTCGGGATGAAGAAGTTGAATTTATTAAATTCTCCAATATATTGAGTATTGATAACAATTTTAGGGTGCATCAGAAGACTCCAATGAATTTTTACATTCGAAGTCGTGAAAATTACATTTCATAAATTACAATTATATTAATTATTAAGACAATATCCCAGAGTGCGGTCTAGTGATCGGCATTATAAAAATCGTAGATTTTTAATTATCCATTGTATAGAAAATTAATACTTCTATTTGTGACAGTGTTAAGTATGCCAATAATCAGTGATTCAAATATGAAAATTATTCATTAATCATATACTGATTAGTTTTATTGTTTTAATTTTTGATCATCCGGATAATAAGCAATTTAAATTTTCAAATAACTTGTTTCAAAATAATTAGTGAATTAATTATTCATATTACTAATTACTAGAACAATTAATGCATTAACAATTTTAATTACTAAATATAATTAGTTACTAAATATAGTAATAACAAAAGGAACAAGATATAAAAGTGAAAAAAAAAAATCTGGTTATTTTTCATTTTTCATTGTTTTTTTGCAATGATTGCATTACATTTCACAATAACCCTCGATTCAAAATTTTCATCAGTAAGTTCATTATATTTGGGTAGATCAAACATGGTCGCCTAACTGAAGAGCCTCTCGACAGATGCGGAAGATGGTAAAATGGTATTTGTCTTCAAGATAATTCAATTTTTTTACCATCTGATTATTCAGAAGAAATGATTACCTAATCATTTAGACCAAATAATTATCCAAGTATTCAGAACAAGTAATGATCTCATTATTAGAAAAGTCATTAATTATGAAAATGAATAATGAAAATTTTTAAGGAATTAACCATTTTGAACAGTATCCTCCACATTACTGAGTCATTTAGGAATGAATCGAACCAAATCATGAATTTTTGCCCTTATTGAACAGTTATTAATTTTGAGTTATGAAATTCATGAATATTATTAAAACTTCGTAATGTAGTTACTGAATATCGCGATACTCAACAATATGCTCATGAAAATTCCTGAATTTTTCAGTACAGACTAATTGTAAAGTGAAGTAGCACTTTAATGGATGAAAATATAATTTTTGCTGATTACTGGTACAGTTGATAGAACTAAAAATGAGGTTTTGTAGATTAGTTTCCAATTATTTACTGATAATTCGAAAAAACTTGCTTTAATTTATCCGAAAAAATGATTAAACTATAAGAAAGTCATGTCTTCAGGTTGTGAATATAATTTTTTTTGTTCCTCGAATTTTTTTCACATTGCTAATCTCCTATCACATTTATGAGATAGAGAGAGAGGCAAATAGTTACGACTACCTTCTAATTAAAATTTCTCAATAACTATGCGGAGAATTGAATATTTTTTTCTTCCCCTATTTAGCCAAAATGCAGTTCTCTTCGTCAATAATTTTTAAATAATGGGTGGACTGCGTGGTTTTTTAGTAATTACTTTTTTTTGGTCCAATTTAGAGCATTTTATCTCCAACATCGCTTTTTTCAGTAACTTTGATGATTCATATCTCATAAACTGCACGTACAAAAATTATGAAAAAATTCAAAAAAATGTAAAAAAATATCATCTCTGATACGGCTTCAAAAAAAATGAGAGATTAAATGTACTCGCGTTCGCTGGCATAATACTTCAAATAGCAAGTACTGGTTAAATTTCTGAAAACCCCAGGAATTCAACTTTTTCCCACAAAAACTACACTACCAAAAACTTTTCATAATTCCCCATCCCATCATGAAAAGATCTCCACAAAAATCCATTCGAATTACCGTCAACACTAAAATAATTGCACTTTCTCATAACACAATGAAAAATTTCTCGGAAATTCTAATGTTTTTCTTCCACAAACTGAAAAATAACAATTTCAATGAAACTGAAATAAAGAAGAAAGTGAAATGAAAGTTTGCAAAAAAAAAAGGCAAAAGGTTGAAATGAAAGAAATGACCACGAGGTAACGAACACAGTGCAGTCTGCAAGAGCTGTATTACGTGAGTAATTAACTAAGTTGAATGAGTTACCCATCGAGCCCAGAGAAAATAAACTTTCTTCTCCACTTTTCCGGACATTAGCAATAACAAAAGTTACATCTACCGTATAAATTCTTTTCTCTTCATATGTATTTTCATTTCATCAAATTTTTTTTGTTTCTACTGAAAAAACTAGTCTGGAGATTTCATTGAACTTCGCGCATTTGGAGGAGAATGGAAAAGTAATTTGATAGGAAAGTGGATGAGTTGAAATATGATATTTTGATGAGACCTAACAAAGAACTATTCTTATAATGAGCAGCATATTGTAATTAATAGGATGAAACCGTGAAGCTATTTCAATTATTAATACTGGTAATATTCTGTAATACATTTAAAGGAAAAATTGTCATGATGTAAGGTAGTATCCCAAAATATGATTGATTAAACAGAAAAAAATGAGAATTTGTCGGCTAGTTTCCGATTAATTACTGATAATTCGGGAAAAAGTGCTTCAATTTACCCGAAAAAGTGATTGAACTATCCAAAAGTCATATCTTCAGCTTGTGAATATAAGTTTATTTGTTTCTCGAATTTTTTTTACATTACTGATCTCCTGTCACATGCATGAGATAGAGAGAGAGGCAAATAGTTATGATCACCTTCTAATTGAAATTTCTCAATAGCTTGAAATTTAAAATGTACCACCAAAAATAGGAAGAAAGAGAGAAAATGATTTTATCGATAAAGTAAAATAAAAGTAATATTGGCATTCTATAAATTTAGGTGTACACAGGACAATGGGCTACGAGCCCTGAAATTTCACACTGCTCGCTCTCTCGCTTCTAATCCTCTGCAGAGGAAACATCTTTATTGTCGATTATAATTTTTATCATTTTCTAATTCCATGGAATCCTTCATTTTTTTGTTGTATTCTTTTATTGTCGACTTATTATCTATTGCATTCAAGCGAGGCAATTTTTATTTTTCCTGAAATTAGAAGATAAGTAACGTATTTTTTAAGAAATTATTTTTTGTGACTGAAATTTAAGGTATTATCATTTTCTATTGCGTTTATAAAGAAGAAGTAAAATTTTATGTTTTATATTTTCTTATGTAAAATTTGAAACGAAAGACTATGATTGAGAATTTGCCAGTTTCGTTAATTAGAAAATTATTTCTCACTATCTTTTTTTTTATTAACATTCATCCTTCCAAAATTTAAGTTGAGCTTCGATATTATTCTCAAAATTTACGTTTAAAAAAAAATAATAATTAAATCATTACAAGCTATACGAAGCATTGAACATTTTTTTCTTCTATTATTTAGTTAAAATGCTGTTTTCTTCGCCAATAGTTTCTGAATAATGGGTCAACTATGTGTTTTTTTTAGTAATTTCGTTATTTCTGTCCGATTCAGGGCGTTTCATTCACACTATCGCTATTTTCAGTTACTTTGATAATACATATCTTATAAATTAAATGGACAAACATCATGAAAAAATTCAGAAAGATGTAAAAAAATATCATCCTTGATATGGCATCAAAAAAGGACGGGGACGACCTTAATGTCTGATTTAATGGTCAATCCAAAAAAAAAAATTAAGAAAGTTCAGGGGCTTTACGAAGAGGTCGAAACGTCGATACTGAATCTTGAAATTTCATCTCATTTTTACATCAACTCAGCAGAAACCGAAAAAAAACCACCTCTAACCATTGAATCAACTTCAAGGTCTATATCTATATCCATAAATTCATTCTTTGATTATTTTTAGAAAATCCTCCAAAAAACAATTTATCCACAAAAATCGAAAAAAGTGAATACACAGTTCTCGACAGTTTGTTTGAGTCTCCATTCACCTGTTCTCTTTTTTTTTTTCATATTCTTTACACTATAAATTTCTTTACCAAGTATTGTACAAAATACAAGATTTATCGTGTGTCAACGTGCAAACTTACTTTACCTCACTCAGCACATTTTCACGTTGAAAAATCTCTGTGTTATTTTCTATTTTTTACTTCTACTTTATGAATACAAAATATTCAGAGAGAGAGAGAGAGAGGAAGACCAACAAATATTTGAATAGCTGCTGTAACAAGATGCTTTCTTATATTTTCTTACATTTATTGCATTTTAAAATGAAGAAATGAAAGAAATATGTCAGAGTCATTGCTACAATTAAAAAATACCAAATTAGACTTTATAAAAAAAATCCAATTTCCAACAATGTCAATAATTTTTTCTCAATTCATCTCCATTTCTCTGCATTGATTCGTCACGATATTTAATTGAACTCTCGCAGGTGTCTTCAAATGCGAGAATAAAACGAAAAAAAAAAACGGACGGTTCAATTCAATTGAAACACGATGAGAGATGAAAATCGTACACCACGAGAATTTCAAAAAAAAAAAAATAGAAAAAATTGTAGCAATGGTGGGAAAGAATAGTGCATATTAACTACGGCAGCTTTATGAATTCAATTTTGTTGGAGATTACCAAACGGAGAAAAATCTATAGATAGTCGACGGCGAGGGGGAGAAGTAATAAAATCGATCGTTCAGAAATGTATATAGTCCTTTTAGTGGAAGAGGAATAGAGAGAAAAAGAGAGAGAGAAGGAAAGTACTGTGGGATTGCAGTAGTAATTGCAATACGTAGAAAATATACGGCACTACCTATGATTTGTAAGCAGTAGTCAGCAAACGAATTCAATCGGAGTCATCGTAATTCATTTATTCACAATATTCCGTCAGAATTATTCAAATTTGACGGCGTGTGAGCGTGTGCTGAAGGATGTTTTCGTTAATTATCGACAAATATTGAATGAGGTTAACGGTGAAACAATACATGGAAGACGCGGCAAAAACAGGAAAATTTTAGTTTACTGAGGCGCCGCTAGGCGCTGGGAGTGGCGCTTCGCTCTCCTATGTACTTTGTCATATTCAAGAGTATAAGTCTCTTTCAAATTTTGTTGAAAACTCGGAAAATCAGATAAATGAATGAAATTGAATAAACAAATTGGAATTTCTTACTCGCAATCGTCTGCACTGATCAATTTGATGCTTGGAAAATTTATTTTTCCAATTTTTTTCATTGTGCTCATCAATAATAAAAAAATTCAATTTTTTGTATTAAAATATTGTGCATAAAATGTTACATTTCTCCCCATCAATAGAAACAATCATTTACAATTTAAGAGAAGAAAAATTTTCTCGCTTAAGTTTGAAAAATGATGAAGCATGAAAATATACATAAATATTACTTAGGATAAAGTCACAGTTCGTAATTCAATTATTCGAAAATTTGCGATGTTTTTACTTCTATAATCTCAAAAATTATAATAAATTAAAGTTGCATCGTTCGAAATATATATAATTCATTTGATCCGATATTCCGACCAACCTAGAAATTTGCCATTTAATTTTGAATCACCGCTTACGGCAACCGCACCGAAAAAACAGCGAAATTTTCAAAGTTCAGTAACACAATAGAGCGTATAAATATTATCGTGTAAAAAATTCATCTATCGAGGTCACAGACCAGTGTGCTTTGTATTCCTGAGTGGTGTCAGCTCAACCAGTCACGTTTTTAGTGTCAGGATATGTTGCGACAGTTTTCAAAAAGCATCAGACAATAGTTTTCCGCAGGATGAATAGTACAAATCGATGCAGAACACACGAATAAAAAAAATGAAAAAAAAAAGAAGAATAATACATGAAACTCAAAATACATTGGAGAAGTGAAATAAAAATATCTACAAATAGAAAAATAGTGGTGAAAATTTTTTGGCTGAATCGTTGGTTTTTTTTTCCACAATAGCATTGAATTTCACTGAAATTTCAATGATAATTCATTGCAGTGGGCTTCATAACAATTCACAATAGATAATGAATAGTCTTATTCCCATGATAAATTAATTTATCCCCATTTTGTGATGGTTGAATGGGTAAATTGAGAGGTGAGTTCATGTAGACCAATATCGTCATTGTGGGGATTTGCTTTTGGTATATTGAGGATGGGACAACAGTTCCGTAGGCGGACTGGTCATCAGGGGTAATTGAAATTTGTACACTATGGAGCTTTGACTATGCCCAAACTGATCTAATGCTTGTTGCCTTAATACACTGTCGCGTAGAATGAAAACATTATTGTCAATTCAAAATTTCCTGAAGCTCTGTATCTCTATTCGGTGAACTGGAATATATATGTTGGAAGGAATGTCGAAAAACAGGATTTAGGACGAGAATGTTTATATTGAGAATAACAATGCTGATAATCCGGGAAAATACACAGATAAAAATGTTTTCTTAATTTAAGAATGTGCTGTCACTTAATTTAAGAATATACAGGTCACTTAAATTAAGAAAGAAAAGTCACTTGATTTAAGTGAGAAAACTCACTTGATTTGAGTGACTTTTACTTTCTTAAATTAAGAAAGAAAAAGTCACTTGATTTAAGTGAGAAAAGTCACTTGACTTAAGTGAGAAAAGGCACTTAATTTGAGTGAGTTTTACTTTCTTGAATTATGAAAGAAAAAGTCACTTGATTTCAGTGAGTTTTATCTTCTTAAATTAAGAAAGAAAAAATCACTTGATTTAAGTGAGGTAACTCACTTAATTTAAGTGACTTTTACTTTCTTAAATTAAGAAAGAAAAAGTCACTTGATTTAAGTGAGAAAACTCACTTGATTTAAGTGAGTTTTATCTTCTTAAAGTAAGAAAGAAAAAATCACTTGATTTAAGTGAGGTAACTCACTTAATTTAAGTGACTTTTACTTTCTTAAATTAAGAAAGAAAAAATCACTTGACTTAAGTGAGAAAAGGCACTTAATTTAAGTGAGTTTTATTTTCTTAAATTATGAAAGGAAAAGTCACTTGATTTAAGTGAGAAAACTCACTTGTTTAAGTGAGTTTTATCTTCTTAAATTAAAAAAGAAAAAATCACTTGATTTAAGTGAGGAAACTCACTTAATTTAAGTGACTCTTACTTTCTTAAATTAAGAACGAAAAAGACACTTGATTTAAGTGAGAAAAGTCACTTGACTTAAGTGAGAAAAGGCACTTAATTTAAGTGAGTTTTACTTTCTTAAATTATGAAAGAAAAAGTCACTTGATTTAAGTGAAAAAAGTCACTTAATTTAAGTGACCTGCCGTTCTTAAATTAAGTGACTGCACATTCTTAAATTAAGAAACCATTTTTCTCTGTGTATCCGGATATCAAATTACGCGAAAGGAGATGCTTGAAATTTCCAAAAAGCTTGTTTTTCTTTGACTATCGATTTTTTTTAGAGTGTAACCATTCATCGAAAAATTTGAAAAAAAATATCCAACAATAGACATGTTTGCGAGCATGTTTGACCATCTTTTCAATTTTTTTGTAAAGTCCTGGACTCTAAAAAAAATTATTGGATCATTCGAATTTCTCTTTTATTTTAAATTAATGTATGGAAATATCGAATTTCCCCATTGACTCGTGAAATATATTACCCCACAAAATCAACTGAATATTCATACAATCAATATATAATCGACTTGACCTCAAACACACTGTTTCTATAAACGTTTAACAATTTTGAAGTGTTCTACATCGCAGAGATACTCATGAATATGATAATCGGCTTGTCGAGTTCTCTTCAATTACGATAGCTACAGTTTAACACTTGATTGGACAATTGTTAATCCATTCGTCTTCGTGGCATTTAAGGCTTCAATTAATATCTCAATTAATCACGTGCATAATTCAAAAATAACCGAAAAAAAAAAACAAAAACTAATTTCTTTATAATTTCTTTGGTTTATTCGATGCTTAATGGTGCGTTAATATCGATGAAAATAAGTCACTCTATTATTATACAGAGGCAAATATAATTGTGGTGAAAAGCTCATTTTCTGCCACTGACGTAAGATTATTCAGAGGGTGATAAAGCCGTTGATTACATAATCTAAATCCTTTCATGTGGCAAACTTCGATGGTCCTTCTATTTATTTGGCTTTCAGAGACTATAGAAATTACGTTGAGCTCATGCAGAATCAACGTCAATATCATTATTCGATATTTTCAACGTCGAGCAATTGTGTAAACGACACCTAGATAATGATCAAAGACCGGTAATTGAGGGATGGGGGTTGTGCAGCGATTGAGTTGTTAATGACAGTATGGTTTCAAAGCATTTCATTGAGGGTAAACTGATCAATGGCTAGTGCTGGTGCGATACAGTATTGTTTCTGAAATTGAAGTTCATTGATTAACGCTCAAAATGATTGATGAAAATTTTAGTTTTTCAGTTTGAAAAAAAAAAGAAATACCTTCATTCTGGTATTGTGATTGAGATGAATGTGGTTTGTCTTTGACTGTGACTTTAGTCTCGTTATGCTGATTTTGGTCGTGTGGTTTGATTGATGAAAGCTGGTTTATGAATTGTAAAATGGGTCATGTTTGAGGGTTCATTTGGAAGAAACGGTTTTACATAGGATTCTCTTAATGTTTTTGCTAGACAGCTGAGAGATTTCACGTGGAAAATATATTTCTGAATTGGTTTTTTGGGATTTTTGATCGAGACTATCAAAATTGGAGATTCTCTAATGAAAAAATAGAATCCAAAAATCGAAATCAGCGGAATCTTCAAAAAAAATTGTAAAAATGGATTCTAACATGAATTTTGGAAAGTTCCGATTTTTTTAAAAATAAAACTCCATTTCATGGGCATATATTGAAGAATGTTTCCGTAATTATCAACAATGAATGCTTTATGATTGGATTTTTTTATAAAAAATCGGAAAAATGTTAAGAGAAGTGATAATTACATATTTTTATGAAATTGTCTTAAAAAAAGAAAAAAACTATTGATCGATCAATTGATTTCTAAAGTTAGTCGTCTAAAAATGTATGTTAAGGAAGTTTATGGATTGGACTACTGTCATTTTGTAAATCAAATATTTATTGTACAATTAATAAACGATCAATTACTCATCAACGAGAATTGAATATTCAACAATATTATAAAACAGTAGAACGACAAATGAAGAAATCGGCAAAAATTCACACATTTTAGTTTCATAAGGCGCCGCTAGGCGCTTGGGATGGCGCTCTGCGCTCCCCAGTGCTTTCTCATATCCGAAGCGATAAGTCTCATTAGAATTTCGTTAAGAAGTTGAACATAAGTCTAATAAAACCCAAATGTAATGAGTTTTTTGAAAATCTTCTATTCCAATGTATTTATATTGGAATATAGCACAATTAATATGGATACACAAAAATATAGCCGGAATCTCCTTGCACAATTGATTTAAACCAGATGCCAGGTACCGTCAATGACCCAATTAATGCCACCAAGAGACCTATTCTGCCACATATCTTTCATAGAAAAATTATATCTCATCATAAATTCAAAATCGATTTTTCCTCGAAAGAATTTAGGGTCTGGACTATCATTTACATTAATCATTTTCCTGAATTAATGATAAAAATTATTTAATTTATATTTTTGAAAATATTTTGCCCATGGCCCGATTCATGCCACCATGGCCCGATTTCTGCCATAGAGGGTCCCAATAATTGCCATCAATTAATTTCCATCACTGGTCGTTATTTTTAAATTATTCGTCAATTTGTATCAAAGTCCAATGATTTTGCTAACAATCAATACAATTTTCGATTTATTAAATACTTAAATTTTCTCAATATCACACATTTAACTGATGAGGCACTCTAACCCCACATGAAAAGCTTTAGGGCTTTATTTTGCTGAGCACGCTGGTTGCATTTAACGAATTAATTTTAGAAATATATCTAGTAGAGAAATATCGGATATTCTGATTGTCCGGTGTCCTCAGAATTTTTTTCTAGCCACTGTTATCAATTAATTAGAGTTGAGAATTCGAATAAGTTCAATAATCACGAAAATGTATGAAAAGTGGCATTAATCGGGCCGATGGCGTAAATTGGTCCATTGACGGTATCAAATTCCTATTCAACAAAATTAATCAAATTTTGATATACATATCGAAAGGAATGCAATAAACTTCAAGAATTAAATGAATACTTCTGAATTCTCAACACTTGAAAAATCGAAGGAAAATAAGGGATAAATGAATGAATTTTCATGAAAAACAAAGGTCTGCATTGATTAATCTGATATTCAAAGGAATTCTCCATTTAATTTGCAATTGCCGTTTACGTCGGATTTTTTTCATAATCTCTCGTTTCAACAATTATCCTAAAAACAAAGAAAATAGACGAATAAAATACATTCTATTGCATCCATGATTTATTACGATATTCTGAAATAAAAGCTGACTACAAGTAATATCACAATCGATTTACGTATACGAATGTGTGGTGCTGGTACGATAGAACAGAAGCTTTTGAGCAAACATAGTACTTTGGCTATTTGAAATTTATGAGACTCCATCTGCAAATACTCTCCCTCTCTCTCTCTCTCTGTCTCTCTTCTTTCCCTTCAATACCTATTGACTCATATGGAAATGAGCAGAGATTGGAGTGCACCCGTGACAATAATTTCGTAATACCGTAATTGATTCATTGATGTATTATTGTTTTCATATATAAAATTGAATATAAATTTTGGATTAAAATAGTTATAATTACTTAAAGCACATTCGTTTCTCCATAATAACAATTTATTGTTTATTTATCATACAAATTAGTATTTATTCAGTCAATGAATTTTGATGTATTTTGTTAACTCTGGATTCATTCAGAATTTTAATTATTTCATCCTCATTCAATAATTATTGATAATTTTTTTTAATAATCTACTTCATTCCACTAGTTCTGCACATTTTGGCGATTGCTATAATGGAAAATATAACAATGAATAATTAATTCATTGTTCACTAATTTTCATGCAAATGAGGACTATTTAATTTTATAATTATATGCAATCTGTTTTTCGTAATTTTCATACTATTGGTAAGTCAAATTTCATTATAATGAGGATTTTAATATTCTATGAAAGTTGAATTATTTCAATGATAATTTCGAAAAATTCCAAAAAATTTGAACTTTTAATGATTTTTTTTTCACTTTCAATTATAAAAATCATCGGAATTCCGTGGAAACATTTGGGATTCATTTTTTCTGATGATTTTATTGGAAAACTGAGAAAATTCTCCGTAGAAACGATATGTCGAAATTTTTTTTTTGACATTTTTCTGAAAATTCTATTTTCTCTACTGAAATTATATTGAATTTTCGAAAAATTCAGAAAATTCAATTTTGAAGGATAATTTGATCTTAGAGTTAAAGTGGCACAAGTGTTATCTTCATACACGGCACTTACACAGAGAAAAATGTTTTCTTAATTTAAGAATGTGCAGTCACTTAATTTAAGAATGTGTAGTTCACTTAAATTAAGAAAGAAAAATCACTTGATTTAAGTGAAAAAACTCACTTGATTTAAGTGAGGAAAGTCACTTAATTTAAGTGAAAAAAGTCACTTAATTTAAGTGAAAAAACTCACTTGATTTAAGTGACTTTTACTTTCTTAAATTAAGAAAAAAATAGTCACTTGATTTAAGTGAGAAAAGTCACTTAATTTAAGTGAAAAAAGTCACTTAATTCAAGTAAGTTTCACTTTCTTAAATTAAGAAAGAAAAAGCCATTTGATTTAAGTGAGAAAAGTCACTCAATTTAAGTGACTTTCACTTTCTTAAATTAAGAAAAAAATAGTTACTTGATTTAAGTGAGAAAACTCACTTGATTTAAGTTAGAAAAGTCACTCAATTTAAGAATGGCATGTCACTTAAATTAAGTGACTGCTCACTCTTAAATTAAGATAGAATTTTTCCCTGTGTATGCCACCGGATAATTTCCCTCCGCAAATTTTGTAATTTTCCCAATTTTTTAAAAAAATTATTCAAAAACAGTTAAAAATTCCCTTTTTACCCCACATTTCTGATATATTCATTCAATCATAAAATCGCCGTCATTCTCATCCCAGCTTCAATCACAATTCCTATGAATTCTCCAAAAGCTCCAATAAGACTTCATGTCTAGGATTCCACTAATTGATTAATACAATAAAAACTCCTGCTGAATTTTCAAGTGATCAGGCTTCACTTGATCCATCGAGTGGCTGCATTTTTTGAAATGGTAATGAATGGTAATATTTATCTCATTTAACTATCCTCGAGAATTCTGATTGCCAAAGTTTTCATCTGAAATTCGTCGTTTCCTTTTTTTTTTTTCCTGTTAAACTCGTAATACAAGTTTCATTTCTTCCATTAAATGTCGACGTGACTCGAGTTTAACGTGAAATTAGTAGAAAAGATGATGAAGTCAAGAAGACCGGATGGGTAAGCAGTGCTAAATCGTTAATAATTGCCAATTCAGTTTGGAATAGAAACTTTGTGAATCAGTTATAATTCAGTGAATCGATACTTTGTTTCAAAGTTTTAAGAAAGTTTTTGGGGGGGGAGGTTTGGGTGAAGAGAGAAGATGGTAATCAAGGATTCATTACAATTCAACGCTGTTTGAATTGTTTGAATTAAATGGAATAAATTTTTTTTTTGACTGGCTGATAGGTAGATTTGTTAATTCTCTGCTTTGTCAGATAAATCATCCAATGAATTATGCAATAATTCAACTATTTTGAGATTTAACACACAAATATTGAAATGCCACTTAATCCAACAATTACGTAATTGCAACGTGGCAATTAGTTACGATATCGGAGCTGACAAATTTTGATTGAATAATTACCCTCGGAGTTGAGCGTAGGCCATTTGTGGAGATTCAGAGCTAGAGTGATATCCCAAATTAATCAATTAAGATGAATGTCTATTAATTGGTGATATATTTGGAATGTAATTTATTGAAATATTGATTTCAGATTGTGTTTCCAATTTCATTGGAAGAAAGTGGGTTTAGAGGAAAATGTTAGAAAAGCATTTTCATTTGTTGAATTTTCGTAAATCCAATAGTTTTTGAGATATTACAAGTGTTTACTCAGCTTCTGTCTTCCGTAAGCTCTGTTTCGATCATTTACTGGCTGAAGAGATGAAGGAATCTGTTGCGTAGTGTATTCATTTTTTTTTTTTATTAAGTGTTTATTTAAAAAGGCCAGTGTTCAGTTATGAGATACAATATCCACAATAACTAAAAGATTTTATAACAGTTGCAATTTTACAAAAAAGTCGCTTCCCGACATGCATTATTAAGACTCTAGCATTGATGTTTTTACACTGCTATTGTTTGGGGTTGCTAACGATTGACTATCTGGCTTTTTTGGGAGATAGTGGTTCGAAATGGAAAGGCCCTCTAAAAACCATTTCTTCGATGTAGTGTATTAATGTATTAACAATGATGGACTTTTTCTCTGACTCTAATTATATAATCTGTTTTTTGTGAAGGTTTCTGGTTCTATTTCAAGTTCATTATTCATTAAATTAATCAGGATACATTCGATGTTCTTGTTACAATGCAATGGCAATTTGTAAAATTATCGTTTTCCCTGAAAAGGCTTTGATAGGTTTTTAAGCCTGAAGTGTACGTTTTAATAAAGAATAAAGATATTTTACAGAATCATCTTCATTCAGGAAATTAATGGAGTGATGCATAACTAAATTAATAAGTTATTTATGATGCAATTAATTGTATGAGTTTTTAAAGATTGTTTGTATATGCTAATACAATAGCATGCGGTAATTCTACTGACAAGAGCAGAATTCTTTTCTGTGATACCATATTGTCTTATGATGTCGATTGTGAGAGAAATGATTATGGATTTTTCATTTTTGGACACTTACCAAAATAATTGGAATATTGTTTGTGAAAATGATTCTAATGCGATTCTGATTCACGATTGAATTTCATGCAGTATTGATTCCAATGGGCAGATTAGCCTGGGATATTAACCCTTTGCTTCGCAAATACACCAATCATAGGAAAGTAGGGCATACACAGAGAAAAATGTTTTCTTAATTTAAGAATGTGCAGTTCACTTAAATTGAGAAAGAAAAGTCACTTGATTTGAGTGAAAAAACTCACTTGATTTAAGTGAGTTTTACTTTCTTAAATTGAGAAAGAAAAAGTCACTTGATTTAAGTGAGAAAAGTCACTTAATTTAAGTGAGAAAATTCACTTAATTCAAGTGAGTTTCAGTTTCTTAAATTAAGAAAGAAAAAGTCACTTGATTTAAGTGAGAAAAGTCACTTAATTTAAGTGACTTTTACTTTCTGAAATGAAGAAAAAAATAGTTACTTGATTTAAGTGAGAGAAGTCACTTGATTTAAGTTAGAAAAGTCACTTAATTTAAGAATGGCATGTCACTTAAATTAAGTGACTGCACATTCTTAAATTAAGATAAAATTTTTCTCTGTGTATGAGGGCAGCCGTGCCGAGCAAAGAGTTAAACAAATAAACTGCCAACATTTAATTCTAAAATTTTGAATATTGATGACAAGTTCACTTTTCATGATCATTCTCCATCGAATATCTCGGAAACTAAGAGAGATAGCGAAATTTTGGTGATGTTTTCCAGGTAACTCTAATTTCCTAATTTTACTAAGAGGTCCTTATGCAAATGACCCTATCTCGTTTATTTCCCGAGACATTTTCAAAACAACAATCAAAGATAAAATCTCTAATTGAGGAACTGGTAATTCACGAATTAAATTCATGAAGCTTACACGAAGCACAAAATTACTCTAATTGTAATTAATTAGCGAAAATGTTCACAATGATCGGATTGAGAAACAGTACAATATCCACAAGCGGTGTACCATTGTGTGATGCCAGTGGTGATATCGGATATTCCATGACATTCAAGCAAGTGCTCATGATGTACATATGCAGTTGGCCCGCGTGACTCGATAATTCAGCGTGACGTTACTCCAGTACGATACCACCAGGATCGATGATGGGACAAGCGAGTAGAGCGATCATTTCTACTCCCCCTTCCACTTTCCTCCCACATCAGAGTTCATCGTTTATGGCCCACACCCAACTGTGCTACTCAATGATTATCATGTTCCAACAACAAGCACTGATAAGTTTTGACATTAATGCGTATTTGGATTATGTGAAAACAAGAAACATCTGGGCCTAGACTGGATGCCCTATGAAGGATTCTCCGGGTTACATTTTTTTTTTTCTGATGCTTGCACAGAGAAAAATGTGTTCTTCATTTAAGAATGTGCAGTCACTTAATTGAAGAAAGTGCAGGTCACTTGAATTGAGAAAGGGAAAGTCACTTAATTCAAGATAGAAATTTCACTTAATTTAAATGACTTTTACTTTCTTAAATTGAGTAAGTAAGAGTCACTTGATTTAAGTGAGAAGATGCACTTAATTTAAGTGACTTTTACTTTCTCAAATTAAGAAAAAAAAGGTACTTAATTTAAGTAAGAAAAGTCATTTAATTTAAATGACTTTCACTTTCTCAAATTAAGAAAGAAAAAGTGACTTAATTTAAGTGAGAAAAGTTAAATCAAATTAAATCAAGTAACTTTTTTTTCTTAATTTAAGAATGTGAAAGTCACTTAAATTAAGTGAATTTTCTCACTTAAATCAAGTGACTTTTCCTTTCTTAATTTAAGAAAGTGAAAGTCACTTAAATGAAGTGAAATTTCTATCTTGAATTAAGTCATTTCTCTTTTTTGATTCAAGTGACCTGCACGTTCTTAAATTAAGTGACTGCACATTTTTGAATTAAGTGACTGCACATTCTTAAATTAAGTGACTGCACATTCTTAAATTAAGAAAACAGTTTTCTCTGTGTGATTGGTTGACTGTCAAATTCTGAAAAAAAAAAAAATTTTATTAAAGTATTCAATTATCTATATTCTTCAGATAATATATATCCCAAAAAATTAATGAAAGAATTCAGATATATTCTAGTCACTAGTCTCTTTTCTTCAATCCTCAATGGAAATCACTATTTTCGCCACAAATAACATGGGGGAGGGGGGGGGGGATCCCACATTGCTTGACCAGAAAATTTGAAGTTAAAGTAGTTGGGTCATGAATTGAATTCAAAGATTAAAATATGGAATGAATTTGAAATGGAAGTTTATGGGAATACGATCAATCTTGTGCACTTTCGGGAGAATTGACGGTTTTGTATGGTCTATAATAATAAATAAAGACGTAATGGTATGGCAATAACGTGGCGTCTTATCGTCCGATGTGAAATTTTCCGCTTTTAAGTTCGACACAAGATCGGAATCTGGGGACTGTCTCCAAATAAAGGAGAAAGAGAACAAAAATGTATGATTCATCATGGAAATTATTGACTGTTAAATAACTTTTTAAGAAATGATTGTTGTTGCTGCATTCTCAAAGACGTGAATACGTTTCGATACACGAATCAAATGCATACTATTTGTTGAGAAATGAATGACAAATACCTTATATCATTTACTCATTCTTCCAATTCGCTTTCAATATCAGGAAGGAGATTTTCAATCATAAATCATCAATTTGCGTGTTTTTTTAGATTTTTTGTCTCTAGATCCTCAGCTGATTTTTGACCAAATGACTTCAATTTCTGATAAACAATCTTTCCTTATGCCCGTACACAGAGAAAAAAGTTTTCTTAATTTAAGAATGTGCAGTCACTTAATTTGAGAATGTGCAGGTCACTTAAATTAAGAAAGAAAAGTCACTTGATTTAAGTGAGAACACTCACTTGATTTAAGTGCGTTTTACTTTCTTAAATTAAGAAAGAAATAGTCACTTGATTTAAGTGAGAAAAGTCACTTAATTTAAGTGACTTTTACTTTCTTAAATTAAGAAAGAAATAGTCACTTGATTTAAGTGAGAAAAGTCACTTAATTTAAGTGACTTTTACTTTCTTAAATTAAGGAGAAATAGTCACTTGATTTAAGTGAGAAAAGTCACTTAATTTAAGTGACTTTTACTTTCTTAAATTAAGAAAGAAAGAGTCACTTGATTTAAGTGAGAAAAGTAACTTGATTTAAGTGAAAAAAGTCACTTAATTTAAGAATGGCAGGTCACTTAAATTAAGTGACTGCACATTCTTAAATTCAGAAAACATTTTTCTCTGTGTAACTCCTTCCACTTCATAAAAACCCATACTTTAGTCATCCAGACAAAAGTAACTAAATTCAAGCAGCTTCTCCATTCTTAAATCAAATTAAAATTTATCTGGAATGTTTAATCTCAAATTCCTCACAATATCCAAACAAAGCCTTGTTCACTCGCTTTGTATGAGACTCAAACCTATTCAATATTTCACGAAAATCTGAAAATGAAAGCAAATACAACGTCAGTGTAAAAGAGAGAAAGAGAGAGAGAAAAAAAAAGGATAAACAGATGTAGGTACCTGATAAGAAGCTTACTGTCTTTATAAATGTTTGATCAAGACGGAGTTGTTTGGTAGACCAAAGGGCTCAACGCGTACACACGTCAAAGCAAATCCAGTCAGTTCGATAAATCCCAAGCTCGAAGCTTCTTCTTCTCCTGTGCATCGGGGAGCAAAAAAATTAGTGAAGCAAAGTAAAATAAAAGGAGAAAAAAAAACAAAAGATAAATGGAAAACTACTCCAAGAACTTTTCTCTTGAAGGGGGAAAGAGTTTCTTCTTTTTGTGTATATATACCTAATCAGGTACTATGCACGTTAAGCAGGACATCGAGGTACAGAAGATGAGAGGAAAGTGGAGCGGAGGCTCTCGTGAAACGTCTCTCGAGGGTGTGCACCACAGATAAGCACTGAGCCCAATTACATGTTGGAGAGAGAGAGAGAGGAGAGACTTTTCTGAGCGGATCATGGATTATTGACTTCAATTCGATTACCTGCGCTTTGCACAACAGTCCAAAAACCTCGATACACTTTCGAGAAAACTTCAGATTATTTATTGCTATTAAAAAATTGAAACATTATATTTTTTAAATCGCAGATTCCATGAGGAAGTTATTGAATTTGCCCCGAAAATAGAAAATTAATTTTTTTTTATCAAATCTCGATATTGCAAGCTGCTGAAATGAATTTCTGTTCATTTTTATGAAGTTTTGTATATGAAGAGATTCTGTGCAACGTTTGCGCAGCTATTAATGATGTTGTCAAAAGAAATTTCATGCAATCGAATTATCTTTATGTAGCTAAGTTCTGATAAGTTCTCAAGATCCAACAATGCAGTATTTTTCTAATTTTTTAAAGAAACATGATCAAAAAACTAGGAAAATCATGGAGAGTTCGAAAATTCTGACCGAAAATGTGTAATGACCATAGAGGATACCAGGGCAAAATGGAGCAGGATTTTTTTTTAAGTGGAAACCTCTCCGAAAAGAATTAAAAAAATCACTCAATAATTTAGGTACATTGAAGCATTTTCTAATAATTTTCCAGACTTTTTCATAGAGTACTTCACTTTAAAAAAAATCCTAGATCATTTTTACACTGAGACAGCTTCTTTTTTATTTTGTTAAATAATTGACAGAATATATTACTTTAATTTGAATGGACGAAATAAAGAAGCTCCACCCGGCGCGGCCTGGGTCGAAGGCTGCCGGGGCTAAAGAATTGACGATTTTATTTTGTTGAGCGCCAGTTAATTTATATAAAATTAACAAAATATTCATTAATAATTTGACTGATTTATCTTGACTAAACGAAGAGGGGGTTCGATCGGGTGACCCAAACGGAAAACAGACTGAGTAAGCAATTAAGTCAAGTAGAGTGAAATCTTCAGATTACTTACCAGTCAAATTCACGTTAATTATAACTCAGCTATTCTTATTTGACAATTAAATAAATTGATAATTATACCACTTCTAATTCAAATGATATTTTATTAATAATTCTTATAATCTTTTTGGGCGTCTTTTTCTGTCGACAAAATACACAAGAAATTTTACAATAATTTTACACGCTGTTAATTCGACTACATTTTAAAGCGAAGTGCGTAACGTACGCCCGTTGCTCGTCTCCCCCCTTTTATCCCTCTTCCGATACGCGATGTCCTTTTTCCGATTGGTTAAAATGGGTCAGTCGTTATTTGTCAAGATTCAGTTACCCATTCCATAACTAGCAGTTACTGTTTTGGCGCAATATTTTAAAATCGACTGAATAATTATTCGTGTGACGTTAGGCGAATTCTCATCCTGTCACAACACGAAGATCCATTTTGCCCCGTCTCCACTATACACTCATATATCTTTGCCCTAAAAACCAAGTTAACTTGAGTGTTACATGTTCATTTTGTAAATTTACCCCTAAAATTGAAATCAACCTGAGTATAATTCGACAAACGCAAATTGCTTATTTTCATTGTCATGGGCACTTCCAGATGTATCAAGTTCCACGCTCTGATAATTACTGAAATTAGTGAATTTGTGTTGCAGAAGGACCAACATTTGTTCTACCTATATCAAACGTGACTGTCCCGGTGGGAAGAGAAGCAATGCTTGCCTGTGTAGTCGAGGATCTATCCACCTACAAGGTAATATATATATATATGTAGTTAGATAGTACAATAACTCTCTACATACGAATGTGAATTATTCCATTTCAAGTTTGTAATGCGACTGTCAGCTCTGTCTTAGTCTGAAAGTCATTGAGTGGCTTTTGGTCACTGAATTCTATTCTTGGAGAATGATTTTACGCTTCTGGAATTACGGTCTTCTGATGAAACATGTTAATTTAATGAATTATGAGGAAAGGATGAGGAGAAATTAGTGAGAGAGAATATTTTGGATGGTTTCATTGAAGAACTGAGGGAATTTTAGATGAAATACGTGTGGTGGAAGTGATTCTGGTAGCTTTTCTGGAAATTCTATTGTTCTTCATTAAAATTCGTGGGTTTTGATCAATTTTCATGAATTTTTCGAGAAATAATGGGAAAAAGAGAAAAAAGAAAGAAAATAAATGAAAAAGTCCACAATTTCCAGTTAAAATAAGACTAAATTGAAAGGAAAAAATAAAAGCAGAATACCTCATCCGATTTATTTGATGACAACAAATATTTTAATGGACTTCCTTTGATTTTTCAATGTTATTTCTTATGCTACTCTTTTCCTCTATTTATTATTCATGAAAGCTTGTTATCTCAGTGACCTCTGAAGCTGACTCTGCTCTCAAGAACTCTCGTGAAACGTTTACAAGAGACTTGATATTTTTTTGTTCTTTAAATTATAAGATCCAAGAGTCACTGGTAGAAGTGTTTTTATATACTTCTAGAGAGAATAAGTATCTGGTTTCTTGTTATCACAAGTGCTTATTATAAGCGAGCCAAAACAAAGGTGAATTGAATACTGTAGTTTGGAGTACGAGAGAAATTGAAGAGTTTAGAGGACTTTGAGGAGCAGCTTTGAACATCAATGAATGCAAACGAAAGCACATTTTTAGAACGACAATATAGAAGTTAATTTAAAAAATCAACATAATTCTCAGTTTTTTACACTCAACTTATTCGGAAGCAGGTCTAAAAAACTTTTACTGAAAAAATCTCGTCGAAAAAGCTCCGACAAAAAAACTTCAAAGAGAACAACCTAAACAAAAAAAAAAACCTCGTCAAAAAAAACTCCGACAATAAAACTTTTGCAGTTTTAATTTTTTTTTAATTTGTAAAGTAATGTATTGCATTTTCGTGTTGAGTCAAAAAAAAAAAAGAAATTATCATCCTCATATGGATTTTTATACTTGAATCGTTCAGAAAGTTCATCGAAAGCTGTGTGGAGATGTGTAAATCATGTTGAGAATTTGTGTCCTGATCAAAATCTGATAATAATAATGGTTTTATTTTCTTCCTTCATCGGAGTTTCTTTGTGAAAGTTTTTTTTGTTGAAGGTTGTCGGGGTTTTTTTTGACGTTTTTTTTTGGTCTGAGTTTTTTTGGACATGTAACCATTTATTCAATTACAGATGGAGACTCTCCACGAGATATGGCATTTAATTTCAGATCATATTTCCTCCTTAAATTCTCATAGATTCTCCAATTCCCAGAAAATTTCTCATTACTGTCTATCTTTTGTTGATGAATTTTCCAATGAAAAATAGCAATCACATCATAAATTCCGTGAAAATCACTTTTTCAATCACATGTTCCCCAATTTTCATCAAAAATTAGTTTATAAAAAATGAAATTGATGTGAAATTAGCCCAGTTTCCATGGACTCATAATTTTTCGTCAATTCAGGTCACTGCTAATTGGCTTTTAATTAACCATAATCAACAAAAAAAAATGGAAAATAGCAGCAAAGATAAAGTTTGATGAAAATCATCAGACATTCCCTCATAATCTGTTCATGCAAAACATGTGAAGCATTTTCACGTGAAATTTTTACTTGACATAACACAATCCTATTCTCTCTGCCTTTTCCCAAGGGATTAAAATTCTCATAATAATATCTGACTTGAACGACACGATAACATCTTTAATTTTAGCATGTCTCTTAATTATACCGATAATATTATCCACATTGTTGGAAGCTTGTGAAGAAAATCCAAGTGACATGATAATGCATCTTTTCCATATTCCTTAATGCTGTTATATCTCATATCATGTGCATGAAGAACAGAAGAGGGTTAAATGTTTGTCAAGTGTTTGTGATTGTCCTCAGAGGATTTTAATGTGAATGGCTCTATTCTACGTGAATGCTGAGGGTCTGAAGCAGACGAGGACATCTCAACTCAAGTGCGTGAATTTGAGCTTGAAACTGTCGTATAATGTTACCAGGCTTCCAGTAAGTTATTCTCGTTAGCTTCAGAACTTTTGGAATTTTCGAAATTCCATTTAGCTTGAATAGCTATTGTCTCGTCAATAACTTGTTAACGTTCTTCTTATTGTGGAAATTTATTACTTGCGATGGAAATTTTATGAGAATCCTTTGAATACTCGGCAAAGGAAATTGATCAATTTGCCGGAGAATTCTTCAAGTTTATTTATTAAGGTAGTAACCGAGAGAATGGTCGATAAAACAGGAAAAATGAGGATTTGTAGGTTATTTTTCAATTAATTGCTGATAATTTGGGGGAATGTGCTTTGATTTAGCTGAAGAAGTGATTAAACTATTCGAATGTCATATCTTCAGCTTGTCTCCCATGGAAATAAAATATAAATAAAATATATATTGGGATATAAAAAATATATATAAAAAATATAGTCTCAATATACAACTTTTGGCCGATTTTCGTATATATTTTATGTATTTAGAATAGATATAAAATATATCAAAAATATATCTCAGAATATATAGAAAACATATTGAAAATGGCAATGTGTAAATATAAAAAAAATATATATTTTTTATGTATTAAGTCAAATTATGAGAATTAGGCCCAGTTCTCATAATTTGACTTGATATATAAAAAATATATTTTTTTTTATATTTACACACTGTCATTTTCAATATGTTTTCTATATATTCTGAGATATATTTTTAATATATAATATATTTTCAATATATTTTTTATATATTCTGGGATTTATTTTATATTTATTCTAAATATATAAAATATATACGAAAATCTTTATATATATTTGTTACATCCCAATATGTATTTTATTTATATTATATTTTCATGGGGGGTGAATATAATTTTTTTGTTTCTCGAATTTTTTTTACATTACTAATCTCCTATCACATGCATGAGTTAGAGAGAGAGGCAAATAGTTACGAGTACCTTCTGATTAAAATTTCTCAGTAACTATACGGTGAATTGGATATTTTTTCCTTCTATTATTTAGTTAAAATGCTGTTCTCTTCGCCAGTAGTTTTTAAATAATGGGTCGAATGTGTGGTTTTTGAGTAATTTCGTTATTTCTGTTCGATTTAAGGCGTTTCATCCCCACCACCGCTATTTTCAGTAACTTTGATAATTCATATCTCATAAACTGCACGGTCAAAAATTATGAAAAAATTCAGAAAAATGTACAAATATATCATCTTCGATACAGAATCAAAAAAATGAGGGGTTGACTATACTCAAGTTGGTTGGAATACTACCTTAATCTGCATTACAATGGAGATGAAACGTTTAGCAACATTGCATTTAATTGTTTTTTGAAAATAATATTTTCTATTTCAATGATAAATGCCTTGTAAACTATTTCATTTTTATTATTTACATTATTTTTCTTCGATATTTTAATTTAATTCATTAAATTTTGGGTACTAAACATCATTTGACTGATGTGCAGCGATTGAACCATCTTAATTCAGCATTTTACATCTCGTATTTTTTCAGCTGATTATTCAAATGAATTCAACTGAAATTTATTCACATAAATTTTTTAATTCACAGAATATTTAATAATAAAATCTCCACAATTTTCTATTCGACTGAATTCACTTTTCTGAAAATTTCAGATCAGTGAAGAACTGTATAAATATTTGTTGAAAAGTTGCATTCGACTAGCACACAAAGCTTTTCCTTCACTTACTTTTGTGGTTCTTCTACTTGTAGCAAGTGTTTGTGGAGGATCGAAGTAACTGGCTTGGATTGTGAATGACAACGGTGAAGAAAAGTAGTAGGACAGAGAGAGTGAGAAATACAAATGCCTCACACATTCTACATTTTTCACACTAGATTCTTTGGGAAAACAAAGTTTAGCATAGCTTTATCGTGGCAATAACGGGTGACTGAGAGACGAGTGCGAAGGAGAGAATGGAATGTCCTAGACTTGATGTATTTCATTGGAAGTTTAGCGTTCATGTTGTTGCTTGGATTAAATCTTGATATTTGAACTTTTTAAATAATACAAATTCCACAGTGAAAAGTTGAAAACGTCACATTTTTCTTGATCCTCATTTTTCACAAATATCTCAGAAAGTAATGGAGATACGCCTTTCTTGTCCTAATCTTTTTTTTGTAGTTCCAAAAAATTTCTACAAAGCGGATCCTCACAAAAAGGCCGAATTTTCATTATTTTCCAGAATATTCTAGAAAAACCAATTTTTTCGAAATTAAGGATTTCACCAAAAAAATTGAAAAAATTGGGAATGGCATAGATTTTTGGAAAATGCCGGACTTCAACTTTAGAGAATTCTGGAAAGTTTTCGAAAAAAAAAGTAAGATTCTGGAAAATGCCAGAAAATCTTCAATCAAGAAAAAATACAAATTTTCAAATTTTCAAAAACAAATTTGAAAAAAAATGAAAATCTGTAAAAAATTCCAAATCGAGACGAACTACTGATTTTCATTCATCCAATCTATTTTAGATATATATCTCCTTAATATTTTTTCAATTTTTCCAAAAAGTCCTTGAGTCTTAAAAACCTTCCAAACATTCTCAATAAAATAATCCATCAAAAAATAGCCCCAAATTCTCCCAAATCTTATTCTCCACGAATATTCATTGATTCCGTTAGATTTCTTAAAATTCAAAAATATCCAAAATTTCATTAAACTCCACGTGAAAGTGTAATTGAAGATAGACGATAATAATAATAATCCATGGAAAATCCTTCGCTTACAACTGAAATAGCATCGTCAAAAGTAATATTACATTCCAATTAATTCGATTTTCCATTATGCACATGTAACATATATATACGTAAACGTAATGTGGTTATTCTACGTACGTATTTCCCTTTTACCCCCTCCCCTCCCCTTTTCCACCCGGTTGGAACTGTAGCAGTTAGAGGGATGCTAGCTCAGATAAACTAGTGTCATTGATATTGGCTAAGGGCCTTCCATATGTGTAATGCAAGTGAGTGAGAGAGAGACAAAGACAGAGAGAGAGAGAGAGAGAAATTGTGGAATTTCATCCGGAATATGTGGATGTTAATCAGAATTGGGATTTACATATGTGGCTCATATTACTTGGAGAACAGGCAAATGTGTGCATATATATGTGTATGTGTGTGTGTGTGTGTGCATGTTTAGATGTGCAAGTTATCCCGTGAGTAGAAGATAACGTTCCCATGGGAATATCATCCACAACTACAATCAAAATCAAGCATTGTCCTCATGATATTGATGGCATGTAGTATTAACACGTAGGTGTTACGAATTGATATTATATGTTGGCAATGAGGACTCAATTTCAGCGGTTAATGCGAAATCGTTTAATCGGCTGGAGAGAGAGAAAAAGAACAAAGGCATCTCGATTTGAAAGAGAATTTTTTTTTTTTTAGATTCCAATCAATGCCTCATCCAGGGACTCTTTGCATTGGTTCAGAATGATGAAAAAGGGGAGGGGGGAGGGAGGAATGAACAGAGAGGTGTAGAGAATTAATTTTGCAACCACTCGTTCATGGGTGAAAAAAAAGGAATCAGTGGAAAATTAAGTGAGCATGTAATTGCTTTTTCCAACGGTTATTCTCGGCAATTGTACGGCTTTTTTTTCCTCTTTGATATGAGAATTGGGGGAAAAAGAGGAGATGAGGCTGATTTTCCATCGCTTGATTTGGATTTTTTTTCGAAATTTAGTGAACTTTTAATGGATTCTGTTTCATTCAGATTTTTAGATACTTTTATTTGATAATTTATTTCATATTTTCAGAGTTAAATTGTAATGATGAAACTACGTTATGGGTGATTGGGAGGTTTGGTGGAAAAAAAGTTCATTTTTGGTATAAAATCATTAATAATAATTTATAAAAGATGAAATTCTCAAATGTGATTTAGTGAATCTGTAAAAAATGTAATGAGGAATTAAATGAGCTATGAAAATAAAAAATTAATTTAAAATTGGAAAAATTTTCATTGTTTTTTACATTTTTTCAAATTTTTCAAGATTCAAAGGAATTTAAAAAATAATGAAAATTTTTCGATTTTCAATTGATTTTTCATTTATAAGGCTTATTCTAATCATCATTACATTCTTTACACATTTACTGGATCAGATTTAAGAATTTTATCCCTTATGAATTGTTATTAACCATTTCATTAAAAAATTTAACTTTTTTTCCTATTTTACTTGCCAATTATCCTCAATACATCCAAAAACAGGATTTTGTCAAGCCACTTGTAATGCACTTGAAATAAATTATTTTCATGAGAAAGAAGGGATTTTAATTTTGTCGGTAATCAGAAGTAGAATCCTCAAAAGATGAAGAAGAAATGAAATATTGAAGTAGAATAAAGTTTTTCCTCTTAATTTCAAAGTTCTTCACGACTACATAAGTCTTCATTTCACTTGTGCACTGAGGTTGGAATGTCCCCTGGGGCACAACAGTCAACTTCTTTGGACTTCTGTTCACCCTGAGTCTTCCAATTTATTAATTTTTTTTTTTTAACTTTTTTTTTTCTATTAATTTTGAGCAAAAAGTTGGAAATTATTTCTGTCGATGACTTTATCTAATCGCTATCTCCGAAGCCATTGGGTTTACGGAAATTTATGAAGAGACCTTTTTTTTAGGAAATTTAATTCTCTACAAAAAAGATATGATGACTTTTTCCTCTAAATCCATCCCTTTCAGAGATATTCTCAGTATAATCCCAACAAAACATATTAAAATCATCTCTTTTTCATAATTTCACGTTTTTTTCCACTTTTTTCATAAAAAAAAAGTAAATAATTGAAGTACTGTTGGTAAAAATGCCTCAGGCCAGTTGCACACACGTGTGTCCGACTGTTTAATTAAAGAATAATTAATTCTCCATTTAATTACTTGTTTCAAATCGAAATTACATGTTCTATGTCAAACGAAATTCTTTAATTTGCACTTAATGACATATACACTCTTTATTTCTCTTTTTTTCACATGATAATTTCAATCTAAATAAACATGAAACAACTTTTTATCATGCTATGTATTAAATTTGATTCAAATTAGATTTTACGTTATTTTCGTGGTATAAAGGAAGAAGAAGAAAAAAAGGAAAAATTTGCACACTCCAGTGACTACAGAAATAAACTTATTACAAATTCTCATCGTATCTACATTCACGTAGCAATTTCTCAAACGAGATGGGGGAAGAAAGAGACAAAGCAGGCTGGCTGAAGAAAAAGGCAAAGAAATAAAAAAGGAAAAAAAGAAATACTAGAGGGAAACAAAAATAGAGAAGAAACAATTCGACAAAAGGTGAAATTCTATGGTGTTATTTTGTTAGATTCCAGTTCACGTATCCTTGGTTTGTTTTCTAATATCCCGGTTGAATTGGCATTTAGTCTGTTCACTGTCGTGGGGAGGACAATATAGAATAGAAAAATTGAGTTGGATTTTACTCGAGAAAAATGGAAAAAAAAGAGGGATCATAGGATATCATGTGAGATGAGTCAATTGATGGAAATTACTGGATAAAGTTTTTTTTTAAACTTTATTGCTCTGAAGAAAAAATTGAAAATTTTTAAAATTGAATGAATTTGACATCATAGATAAAACAAGAAGTGAATTCGTAATTTTATGTATTTTTTTGAATCATGTGTGATAGAATAGAATATTTATTCCGAGCCTTATAGGCCTTCAGTTTTATCACAGGAACAAATCATTGCCCATTCTCTTCATACAACCATTTAAATATTAATATAGAAATTCAATTTTGCACTTTCATTTATTGAAACAATAATTTGTCAGTCAAAACTTATTTGTGCCCTTTCTGGGATAGAGAATTTCCTAATAAGTTAATCTTTTTTCACAAATACACTTTTTTACGTTTTTTTATGTTTTTTTTTACATTTTTTATGTTTTTTTTTCTGTTTTTTTTTTTGGTGACCAGACATTTTTCTTGTCGTTAAGGGCATCAAAAAATGGTCGGAAAGAAAATTTTGGGAAAAATCTTCATCAACTAATTGATTAATTCATTAATGAACTCATTATTGACAATTAATTTCTTTTTAAATCAGTATTTTCCTTTTCAGTTCGAGATTCTCTGGAATTTTTCTGAATTTTTTTTTTCCCAATTTTTCCAATTTTTTTTTTTTTAAATTTTCCCAAATTGACCTCTAAAAACCTTCTTTAGCCCACATATTTTCTCAAAAATCAGTATTTTTTACATAATTGGAGATTTCCTGTAATTATCCATAATTTTCTTTTTTTCCACGAAATTAATTCATAATTCATCAATCAATTTTCGATAATGAACCATAGTTTAATTGGAATATTTAATTCCTCTTTTTTTTATCAAACATAAAATTACACTTAATGAGTAATAATTTACATAATTTATACTCGCTAATGCACTGATTTATTCCCCACACAGATTTTCATGTGAAATCTGTTTGGTGCATTGATCAAATAATCGACGAGCTAAATTACAATGTGTAAATAAATTTATACCGTTGATTCGTGTAATTCTCAATGATTTAAAAATTACTGCACGACTTTACGCAATTTCCAATTTATTGAATTATTTTGAGTGTTAACGCCACTTGAATTGTCGTTATACAGTACTGTACGACACTGAACAAATTGAATGTGTGAGAATAATACGATTTAGCTTGAATCTATTTTTTTTTCATTTATGAACAATTGATGGGGCTTACGTTGAAAGTGGATCGTTTTTCATTGAGAGACAATTTGAATGAGTGTTTTTAATTAAAGTGCGATTGAAATGATGTTAAATTCGAGAGTTTTTCATCACAAAATTACTCAAATTTCTAAAATCTCTAATTTTCATGATTGTTTAACTGAAAAAAAAAATCTTCAACAAATCTGAAAAATGATTATTCAAAAATCGATTTAATTCCACCTAATCAGTTCTCTGCACTCGTCATTTCAATGGCTTACACTCGATTGAAGATAATGGATTACAGACGTCATTGAATCATCGAATGATTAATAATCCATTGGCCATCACAATAATTGATCAGTTGAATTTTAAATCGCTTGGATAATTATCCGTTCCTCTATACAGCTTGGTAAATCAGTTTTAGCCTCATTCACTTCAGTCTGTCACGAAAATTAGGCGCCAGCAGCTTTTAATGGAGTCGATAGCACATGGTGGTCTCTGATAATATCCACTCATTCGCTTACGTATATGCAGAAGATTGATAAAAAAATTTGAAATAAAACAGATTAATTAATGACGAATAAACTCTTTAAACTGATGAAGAGAAGATTTTTTTTTGTATTTTCCTCGCTGCTATTTTTTATTCTATTATTCTGCGAGAGTCACTCGTTATTGGAAAAATATTATTTTTTTAGTAATTGAAACAGTGAGAATATTGTCAATTAATTGAATGAACTCTTCGATAAAGATAAAGGTTTAATTTTTCATGATTTGATTGAAAAACTCATAAATAATTACACGGTTTTAATTGCTTCGGATTCCATTCGTAATTTATAATGCAGGTTGAATGTCTAAATACCATTAAAAAACTATGTTGAACATAGTAATGGTTACTATTCTATTTCTATGCGTGTAAAAATATTTTCAATTTCCCTGTAGTAGAAAACTCTAAAATGATTCATTCAAAATTCAATATATATCAGAGAATCACGAATAATTAATCATGAATATTTATTCATATACCTATTGTTAGACTCAATAGATTCAACTATCTAAAACAATCGTCAATCTGCATGCATCGTTCATACTTTGACCTCGTGTGATTATCAACTTCAATTTAACTTCAGAGCACAGTATTCATAGCTTCTGAATTTCGTGAATACTCGAATGAATTTAATCAACCGAATTATTCATTTTTCACGAATCAGTTGTTCCTAAATTTAAACTTTGGGAGTCATTAGATGCCCCCCAAAAAACTACAAAATTCAGCTCATTCAGTGAGGGAAAGAAATATTTACTAGGCATATTATAGTTTAGGTTAATCAAGAATTTATTTGCCAGTGGATTTTCTTCGCTTCAACAAATTAAATTTTGGACGAATCCTTGCACCTATTTAGGATGAGTTTGAATACTTTTACAACAATCAATGAGATTCTATATTTCGTGCAAATACATTATTACTTGATACAAATTTCGTGTGAAAATATTGATGGTACACAGAGAAAAATGTTTTCTTAATTTAAGAATGTGCAGTCACTTAATTGAAGTGACCTGCCATTCTTAAATTAAGTGACTTTTCTCACTTAAATCAAGTAACTATTTCTTTCTTAATTTAAGAAAGTAAAACTCACTTAAATCAAGTGAGTTTTCTCACTTAAATTAAGTGACTTTTCTTACTTAAATCAAGTAACTATTTCTTTTTTAATTTAAGAAAGTAAAAGTCACTTAAATTAAGTGACTTTTTCTTTCTTAATTTAAGAAAGTCAAACTCACTTAAATCAAGTGAGTTTTCTCACTTAAATTAAGTGACTTTCCTCACTTAAATTAAGTAACTATTTCTTTCTTAATTTAAGAAAGTAAAACTCACTTAAATCAAGTGAGTTTTCTCACTTAAATTAAGTGACTTGTCTCACTTAAATCAAGTGACTTTTTCTTTCTTAATTTAAGAAAGTAGAACTCACTTAAATCAAGTGAGTTTTCTCACTTAAATTAAGTGACTTTCCTCATTTAAATCAAGTAACTATTTCTTTCTTAATTCAAAAATGTAAAACTCACTTAAATCAAGTGAGTTTTCTCACTTAAATTAAATGACTTGTCTCACTTAAATTAAGTGACTTTTCTCACTTAAATCAAGTAACTATTTCTTTCTTAATTTAAGAAAGTAAAAGTCACTTAAATTAAGTGACTCTTCTCACTTAAATCAACTGACTTTTTCTTTCTTAATTTAAGGTAGTAAAACTCACTTAAATCAGGTGAGTTTTCTCACTTAAATCAAGTGACTTTTCTTTCTTAATTTAAGTGACCTGCACATTCTTAAATTAAGTGACTGCACATTCTTAAATTAAGAAAACATTTTTCTCTGTGCAAATATAATCAAGATTGAATCAATGCAGAAGGATGATTTGGGCAAATAATTGTTTATTTATCATCATCAGTTCGTAAAATTTAATGACAATAAACGAGTAATGATCTTGTATAATTGCGAATTGAAAGACATTAATATTGAGAGAAATAGGTATTAATTTCTCCCAATTAAATTCAAACCTAATAAAAAAGAAGTTTTATCTCAAAATTATATTTATTCCTAGAAAATATTTTTTTCCCTCAGTGTTTCATCTGCATCATGCAAAGACATCAACATAAAGCAACATCTGCATTAAGCAAATATCTCAAACACCCATGGAATCATCAAATAACCCGAATACCAATTGATTGACATTCATCCCGATGTTTGTCCATGATTGAAAATTTCATCACTCAAAATATCTTAGTTTATGCAACGTCAATCAATCCACAATTGCAAGACTGTCACATTGTCCATAGGCTATTCTCTCTCGTGTGCACTGGGGTTCTAGGTTCGTACTTGCTGGTTTATTTCTAGCGCCAATCGTGACCCACATGATGGTTCACTCGTAACAGTAGGACATGATGGCATGAAGCACGTTCAACCAAACGATTCTCATCATTCCCCCTTTCCTCGGTACATCGAACGAGAGTTCCGGTTTTATTATATATAGCAGTGCTTCCACAGTATATAGACACTATACATCACTATTGAAGTATTGACATGAAGAAAAAGTTGAAGGTATCGGGTTTTATAAATTTTTTTATTCCAAATCCGTTTTTTGCGATTAATTGGCTGATTCTATTGATGCTGGTAATTCTTCTGGAAACTTTGAGCTTTTTTTTGCTTCATTTGGAGCTGATACTGGTTCTGAAAATATCTCTGGAATGAATGGATTTAAAAAGGATATGTCAAAGTGCAAGGATTGAGATGAGCAGGAAGTGTTCATCAAACACTAACAATCGTAACTAGAGTTTTGGTTATATTTATTGTAAACGTATCGTCATTGGAGTAAAACTATATACAGTAACAGTGATATCTGAACAATTGATGTTGTCTCTTCAACTATTGAGACACGATATTGAATTGCAAATTCATAACTTATGGATATCGGGTAATTCGAATGTCTGCACAAATGGAAATAGAAAAGAATACGGGTTACAATTATAAAGAGGAAGGAAAGATATCTTGGGAAAAGAGGGAAATAATGATGCGGCTCTTCGTCCACGTTGTGTATTTTGGCAGTTTTTACAAAAGGATCTATTTTGTAGAGGTTTTCAAGAATTAGAATATGATTTCTTGACATTTTCCCTCAAATCCACTCGTTTCTGAGATGTTTTCAAATTTAGCTCAGAAAAATTTGCTGGATAAAAAAGGAAAATCTCTGATATTCAACTGAATTAACGTCATTCAATTGAATAATTAGAAAAGTAAATAAAAAAATATGACTTGAGAAAGTTAGAAATATTGAGTTTTGTCATGTTTTCAATTCAATCTGTATTTGCAATTGATTGGCTGGTTTTATTGATGCTGGCAATTTTTCTGGAAACTACAAGTTAAGAAAATATTTCCGAAATTGGTGGATTCAAAGGGAAATGTCCGAAAATAAATTATTTAGACAATTTTAAAAGCTAAAATATGACTTTTCGACATTCTGTCCTGGATTCATTCATTCCTGAGATGTTCCCAAAATAAGCTCATGGGAGTCTTCTAATTGAAAAGGAAGAAAATCTCTGATATTAAATTGAAGCTCAAATAATTCAATTGAATAATAAACTAGAAAAAGTTGGAAATATCGAGTTTTATCATTCTTTTTCTCCAAATTTTTTTTTGCAACGAATTGATTGATTCTATTGATGCTGACGAGTATTCCAGGAATTTTTGGTTTTTATTTGTTTTATTGAGAGCTGATGGTAGTTCTGGAAATACCTTCGAAATGAGTGGCTTCAAAGGGAAATGTCAAGAGTTGTTTTTTGTAGAGAATATTAAGAGCTAATTTGAACGATTCTTTGATATTTTCTTCTGAATCCACTCATTTCTGACGCATTCCGGAAATATGCTCATGGACATTCTCCATAATGAAATGAAAAAAATTCTGATATTGAACTGCAATTCAAATAATTCAATTGAATAATTAGAAAAATTTTGAAATATTGGGTTTTATTAATTATTTATCCTAAATTCGTTTTTGCGATTGATTGATGGTTCTGGCTATTCTTCTGGAAATTTGCAGGTTTTATTTGCTTCATTCAATGCTGATGCTGATTCACTAGACTTTTTTCTGATTCTGGAATCTATGTAATCATCAGAATTTTCGATTGTAATTTTTTCAATAGAAGATTCTTTAAATGATCATAATAGAGAGAAAAAGACATGTCTGTGTGTGTATGTTTGTATGTGCATGAAAGTCTCAATTGCAGCAAAACGGTTTTAAAGAAGAATTTCATATATTGCGAAAAACTTCTTCTCGACGAACTCTATTTTTTGAGCTTTATTTGAAGTGAATGCGATCGGTACTTTTTGAGATATGTCCATTTTTAGAAGATCAGTTTCTAATGGAATTTCTGGAAACTATTCAACTGATATTATTCATACGCATAAATTATCTCGAGAGTTAAAGCAGTTAGATGCCTGTCAATTTTGAGCCTATTTGCATGATTAGTTCTCTTATTGCCATTTTAATGAATTTTTCATAATTTGATATTTTGATGATGGTTTGAAAAAAATTGTATCACTTCCATTTGAAAGCAAATTGCCAACACTGTTAGAAAAAAATTGAAATTTCATAGGAAATTCGCTGAAAATTTTAATAAACGTGATACTGAATGTTTTTTAATGGGATAATGCTTATGAAATCTATGAGCTTCCGAAGAAATTCCGAGAAATCTATGAGTTTTAAGTAGAATTGAGATGAAAATTCTACAACTCACTTGAATTTTCAACTGAACATGAATATTCAGAATTAAAATGACTTGAATTATCAATTTTTTCTTGAATTTTTCCTATTTTTTTTTAAATTTCCAAGAAACAATTGAACTGAAATTTACAAATTTTATTGATATTCAGGCGTGAAATTATTTGAAAATCGATGATTTGTCCATTTTTCAATGACGTAATTATCTGGAATTTCAGTAGAGATATAACTTGTTTAAAATTGCAGTGATTTTGCATGGAAAATTCAGACAGAAATTTTTAACAGTGAAAGTATTAACAGAAAAGGCTATATCAGTTGGAAAGCAATACTATTATCCACTTGTTTCAGTCTAATTATCACCTTCAGTATTGGACATGTTGGATTTCCGGTCGAATCGGAGAATTTTGTGGTGAAAATCTGGCGAAATGAGAGAAAGTAATTGGTACAGAACTTTTTTTCGGAATCACTGAAAAAATCCTGGAATTATTCCATCGAAACTTCCATATTAATAAATAATCATAAAACCAGATTTTTTCAAATATTCCGGAAACTAAACGAGATCGAATGAATTTGCTCAAAAAACCTTTTCTACTAGCTCTTGAAATTCTCTACAAAACCAGATTCAGCTATAATCGAACTATCTCGCTTAGTTTCCAAGATATTCCCGATAAAATATCGCCGAAAAAAAAATAATAAGTTATCGTATTTTTACCTTTTCACCACTGAATTCTGTGAAGTAAATTCAATCGAAAATCCATTAAATCCTGGAGATTAAAATAAGCTTTTCAATTTTCCTTTCATTGAATCCCAATTAATGATTATTGAACATTCATGAAAAAAACATTCCATTAAAAATACCTAAAAAATAAAAGAAATTGAATATTAAAAATTTAATTATCCCTTTTTATAAATATAATGAAGAATAATGATTTGGATACTCCAGAAAATTACTCTCAACAAATGAAATTAATAAGTGCCAGTGTATTTGCTGAAATTAACATACTCATAATAATTCAATGTGTATGAGAGAGATTCACTGAGATTTTTCAAATATTCATTTTATGCGTTTTTCATAGTAGAAAAATTTCGCACGCATTTGCATGCAGCGTGTGTCTACAGCGTGCCAATATCGAATGAAAGAAACGATGCTAAAAAAAAACAACAAAAAGGGATTGAAAAAAAAAAGAGAGAAAAAATTATTGGAAACGTGTAAAAAGATGAAAAAAGAAATATATCAAGCTGGAGTAAAAAAAAAATTCTGAAATATTCACTAGGTGGCCAATTATTGTGGCATTGTTAACGTGGAAAAACCGCAAGCACTTGGTTGGCAATTTTGCTTCGTGCTTTGGCTCTCGCGATAGAGGCACTACTATCAGGCTATGTATACACAATGAAAGTAGATGGGCTAGGGAAGGTGGCATTGTAGAGATGGAGAGGAGAAATGCAGATTGAGGCTTGGGATGCTTTTATCGATGAATAAATTGTGCCTCTGAGGATTTTAGTTATGGAACGCGTATGCCTCGTGGCATTATGCAATTCCTCTGAGATTGCACAAATAATTGTTTTGGAATGAATGATAGGCGAGTGTTGATGGAGAATTTGAGATTATGCATTATTACAGGGAAGATTGATAATTATAGTGTTTGATTGAAATTCATTGGAACATTAATTATTTGAGTTTTCAATTAATTGAGGTGGTATCTCAGTGTACGGTCGATAGAATAGGAAAAGATGAGGAAGTGTCGATTTTTTTTCAATCAATTGCTGATAATTCGGGAATATGTGCTTTAATTCACTCGAAAAAGGGATTAAACTATTCGAAAGTCATAGCTTCAGCTTGTGAATATAATTTTTTTTTCTTGAAATTTTTTTGCATTAATCTCCTATCACCTGCATGAGATAGAGAGAGAGGCAAATAGTTACGACTAGCTTCTAATTGAAATTTCTCAATAACTATACGGTGAATTGAATATTTTTTTCTTCTATTATTTAGTTAAAATGCTGTTCTCTTCGCCAACAGTTTTTGAATAATGGGTCAACTGTGTGGTTTTTTAGTAATTTCGTTTTTTCTGTCCGATTTAGTTTCATCCCCACCACCGCTTTTTTCAGTAACTTTGATAATTCATATCTCATAAACTACAAAAGCAAAAATTATGAAAAAATTCAGAAAAATGTAAAAAAACATCATCTTTGATGCGGCATTAAAAAAAAGGGGGTTAGCAGTACTCGAGTTCTTTGAGGGGATTTATAAGCAAATTTTCATGGGGTTAAAGAAGTGGACTCTTTCTATTGATGGAATATCTCGGAAAATAATGGAAATACGTCCTTTCCATCCTGATCTTTTTTAATATTGGATTTCAAGAGATGAAAACAGGGTGAGGCTAAAAAGGGCCTATCTCCAATACTTTTTGAGATATTTTGAAGAAAATGAATTCATCACCAGTTTTTAGAGGATATCTCGAGAACAAATGGAGATACGTCCTTTTCACCATATTAAACAATTAAATTTATTAATAAATTAATTTTTATTAATAAATTTTTTAGGAGAATCAAATTCCGGAAAAAATATGTAATGCGCAAGCAGGATTTGAACCCACGACCCTCTGATTACATGTCAGGTGCTCTACCGCTGAGCTATCCACCTCCTATCTAGCTTGGATCTCCGGATATTTCATATTCTCCTCTTTTTTCCCTCTTCGGTATCAAAAATTAAAGAATCTCTTCAGTTTTTTATTTTACCTGAGATAATGTTTTTTTCCACAAAAAAGTAAGGAGACCAGATCGAAACGTGCTTTATGAATCACCTCAGAACTTATCATTCCAAGACTCAAATCTCACTCTCCAAGAGCCCATTGGAATCTATCTATATATATATACATATACATAGACATAAAAGAACAGTGATTGAACGTGAATCAGTCAGTGTCTTTTTCCGGTGAGTGCCTCAAGACGCTCGTCTCACTCTGTATACAAAAGGATCCAAGAAAGTAGCAGCTGAGTGAACGACTGTGCAAACTTAGCTTGTAATTCGAAGAGCAAAGGCGTCAAGCTTCCAAAGAATCTCTCACGGAATTGGGTGGAGATGGAAGAAATGGCAAAGGAGAGAGCACTGAGAGTTAAAGATTAAAGATGAAATGAGAATTACTATGAGAGAAAAACTTGAAAAAGAAAAGAAAGGAAGAAGAATTCTTTGTCAACTTCTTTTGTTGTCAAGCTGGCAGAGTGTAGTAATGACACTTGTGTAAACGATGTGACCGGAAATTTGGTGGATAATAATCAATTGTTTTTGAAATTCATTCTTCTTCTTTTTGAGTTTTCTTGGAATTTTCATTGAAATTTGCATTATCTTGGGAATATCTGCGAAACGAGTGGATTTGAGGGAAAATGTCAGGAGACCTTTTTTGTAGAAAATTTTGAGAGCAAAAAAAGATGTCTCCTGAAAAATTCACCTAAACTCATTAGTTTTCGAGTGCAGTTATGAAACATGAAAATAAAATTTTATTAATTCAACCACGAATAATTATTCGCTTCTATTTACGTTAAATTGAAACTCATCTTGTGAATGAGACCAGCATGTGCCTCGTACTCTTTAGCTGATTAATCCCATGAAAACCCCATAAGTACAAAATTCCACATGAGGTATTTCCTTCGGTACTTCAAATATTTATTTAAATTATTATTATTATTCTAGAAATATCTCTTGAACGAATAGTTAAAAAAAAATGCCAACAAAACTTTTTTGTGGAAAATTTCAAAACCTAAAAAAAAAAAGATTTCTTGATATTTTCCCTTCAGCCCACTCACCTCTGAACAAAGTAATAGAAATCCTCTAAATAAGAAAAAAAAACCTTTGATATTAAATTAAAATGGAAATAATTCAATTAAATAATCAAAAATTATTGAAAAATTGAGAAAAGCAATAATAAACATCCAATAAAATAAATTGTCATGAATTAAAGATGGACTATTTTAAATTAAGTTGAAAAAAAAATAAACTTTCATGAATTAAAGGAATTTCATTAATCAATTCGCGAATAATCATATGCTCCTATTCACATTGAATTGATGCGAGAATTATGAATCCCTTTAAAAACTCATAAATACAATATTCTCTAGGTATTTGCTCTTCGCTGCTCGAAATATTAATTAAAATAGTTCTTTATCCTGCTAATATCTCGAAAACAAGTGGATTTTAGGGTAAAAAAGAACAAGAAATCTTTTTTGTAGTGAATTTTGAGAGCTAAAAACACGTTTCCTTGTCATTTTCCCCTCAATCTCGTAGTTTCAGAAATCCTCTTGAGATAAACTTATAAAAATCCTCTAAATTTATTTAGAAGAGAAAAAAAATCTCTTCTATGGAGGATGAATTGGAGGGACAATGGGGAAAAAATTTGAGTTTTCGTTAGAAATCGTTAATAACAATTAATAAAAGATGAAATGATTCAAATCGGATCGAGTAAATCTGTCAAGAATGTAATGAGGAATAAAATAAGCCGCAGAAACAAAAAGTTGATTGAAAATTTAAAAATTCTCTTTGATTTTGAATTTCTTCAAATCTGGAAAAATTTGAAGAAGTATAAAATTAAAGAAAATTCACAAATTTTCAATTAAATTTTTGTTTTTACGAATTATTTTATCCCTCATTACATTCTTCACAGATTCACTTGATACGATCTAAAAATTCCATCTTGTATAAATCGTTATTAACGATTATAAACAAAAATTGAACTTTTTCACTGACTTTACCTCCATTTCATCCTCAAGAGGTTTACGGATCTATCTCCAAAACATGGGATCATTTTGAGAATCATAAAGGACGTTCCTAATGTCATAATTATTATGTAGTATTTTTCCGAAATTTTCATGTATTTTATTACAGACTAATTAACAGTAAAAATTTCATTCTATACATGGGCTCTTATGCATAAAATCTGTCATATCAGGAGACGTTTGTTGCCACCTGAGTTGACAGCGCAGCTCGATGCTAAACCAATTTTGACTGTTAAATGGTCTAAAACGAAATACATGAAAATTTTGAAAAAAATACTACATAATGATGATGACACTAGTGTTATCGAACTTATTACTGAACTATGATTTTCGTGAGTTTTGGATTTAATGGAATTTACTGGAATTTGTCAGGATATCGTAAATGAATAAACGTGGTTTTGAATAAAGGTAATTTAATTAAACTGAAACTGAATGATGCACTGTAGTTACTCTTGGGTCAACGTTGCCTCAAACTATCGGTGATCGTACAAAACGTAATTAATTAATCGTGAATCTCGTTAATAACCGTTTTCGTAGCGTTACTTTTATTTCAACCGTACTCTCTGAATTCGTCATCGCGACTCTCTTGACTATCGTACAAAAACTGCCCGCGCGAGATTCAGCCAATCTCGGTATTCTTCGCGACACTACCATTATTATTATTATTTTGAATCGGTTGCTAACACTAGGAACTTCCTGTATGATTCTCGAAATGATTCCATATTTTGAAGATAACTCCAAACCCCTTAAATTAAAATGAAAATAATTCATTTGAATAATAATAAAAACTCTTGAGCAATTACAAAAGACAAAATTAAGCTGTCTGTATCAAAGGAATCTAATTAATCAATCTAAACGTGAATAATTATTCGCCTCTGTGCGCATTAAATTGAAATTCGTCTTTTCAATGATACCAGCATCTGTCTAACTGATTAATTTCCCGAAAAAAAAAAACCCATAAATACAAAATTCCACATGAGGTATTTCCTTTGATGATGCTTCTAGTAAAATCGTTTGCCCTCGTGAAATTGAAAGTTCACTTGAGTGTAGAACAAACGTGGTACTCATCATTGTGGACAATTAATTCGTTCATGTATACAATATAAACCGGTGTATGTTACGAATGAGGCTGGGGAACTAAAGGGAACGTAGAGTCACTCACTATCTGGATGAACGACTACGATGGTGCTACAGTTGAGTGTTGTGACGATGAACCTACTAACAGGTGCATTGTATCTGTACGCAATGCTTTGTGTATTTAACTGGCAAAACCATTTCAATGACGAGAGATACTGCGAATGCTCGTATTTTGTTACGGCTTTTGATACCTTGGAGATTCAAATTTCGTAAATTCAATATGATTCTCTCGTTTTTTATGGGCAAATCGTTTTATGGTACAGGGGAGAGTGGGGTGAAATGGGGACTCTGATAGAATTTTTTTTTTTAACGATTCTATTGAAAAGCTGAGGAAATTGCAGGTAAACAACATGAGTTTGAATTAATTTTTTTGAATTTTTAGACAATTTTATTTCTTTTATTTTCAATTTTTTTCCATTTTTTTTTTGGCAATAATTTTGATTGGATTGGATTGGAACGTGAGATCATTCGCTCCTCGTTTATGTGGCTAAAATAAAAAAATGATCAATTTTCGAGGTAATTATAGGCTCTTTTGTGAAAATGAGTTTTCGCACTATAAATACCTCGATTTTTTTTCTGAAATTGCATAAATTTATGGGAAATGATTTTATCTTTCGTTCAAGATCAGTCCCAAATTGTTAAGACTTGCAGAAGCTGAAATATCCCCGGAATAGTGAAAAAATCGAAAATGACAAGTGTTTGACCTCGTATTCGTGCCCAGAAGAATAGAATTTTCCAAAAAAAATTCAAAAAATATCAATTTTGACACTTTTTCCACCGAAAATTTTCTCACTTTCCAATAGCATCGTTAAAATAAAAACATCTCAAGCCCTTTTATTATGAGCATTTCCGCCATTTTCTCCTACAATTTCGTTGTTTTCTTCAAAACGAAAAAATTAAAATTTGATTTAGAACTTTCCTAATAAAATCTAACACTCACTATGATGAGTATCAGGTGCTCTCATTTCCGATCTCTTCCCAATTTCTGTATATTTTCAATTCCATGAAAGATCGAACCCCAAATTCTGCCCTGAAAAGAGACGAATTTTCAAAAAAATTTCAAAAAAAAATTTAAACACATCATCGCCTTAGAAGCAAAGTGGTGTAAGTGCTATACTCATACATAGCACTTACGCCCCTTTGTTTCTAAACTAATCATATATATCTTACGAAAAATTCGCTCAGTTTCTCAATGAAATCATCAGGAAAACTCTATCCCAAATATTTTCACTAATTTCTTCCGATTTTTGTACTATAAAACATCAAACACTAAAATGTTTCTTCACCCCTCACCCCCCCCCCCCACTCCTATAATAAAATCCAATTGAGCTATTTATTCTATGATTTTATAAAAAAAAAAATTTTAATCAAAGAATTAAAAAAAATAATTGAATTAATAATAAAAATAGTCGATGCAAGTTCGATAAAATCAAAAACTGTGGAAAAAATCCCAATTTTTCCAAAAAATCAAAAAGTAATAGAGTTATATTTACCCACCCCTGAACATTTCAACAACAGGCCTTTGTAATATCCACTAAAGGCCCAACAAGCACAACATTGTGATATCGACCTAAAACTGTCTGGTAAGCACGTAGCCTGTATCCCAAGTCTCAGTGGGATTCAATAGTATCCAAGCCCAGTAACAGTTTACCAATGTCCCACCGATTCCAACAATGACTCTCTAAACCCATTCCAATTTCTAAATCGCTTGTATTGTAACAATATAACCAGCCAAATGTAAGCAGCCTCACTTCTGCAAATAGCGTTTGCACCCCTTTGGGAAGGAGGAAAGTTCGAGTCAACTGTGTTAAGCTAAACTCGTCATGTAACTCACTTTGGTATTGATGGGTGAATAAACAAATCTGTCAATTCACTGATTAGAGCGTTTTATCGATGGGTCATGGAAAATTTGATGGATTTTTCACTAGAGATCAGCATCATGATCATAATTACTTTTACATAATTACTTTTACATTAATTTACTGATAGAGCGTTTCCCGGAGTGTGACGTCTTTAACGACTCTGTGGAGTCACTGATGGTGAAGTGTAATACTCTAATGAGGTCAATTATGTGATCACTGCTATGTGAACAAAGCTGTAAATAACTCCTTTGCATTTAGCCACTACATTCATTTATTTAAGTCCTTATGATTATTTCTACGATTATAAAGATGTATAGAATATGTATTATACTCTTGCAATCCTTTGATTGGCTTCGGCTGTTGGATTGGCGAATAAATAAATAAATAAATAAATAAATTATGTTGATTAGAAGAATTTCAAGTCAAGCGTTAATTTTAGGGGATTTTTTTCTCCTTTCTTCTGATGATTTAGTCATTCATGTTGAAATTGTTTCAGGTCGCCTGGCTCCAGGTCAACACTCAGACTATTCTGACAATAGCAATTCACGTAATTACGAAGAACCACAGGATAGCAGTCACACACAGTGATCATAGAATCTGGTATTTGCACATTAAGGATGTTAAGGAGAGTGATCAGGGTGATTACATGTGCCAGATTAACACAGATCCAATGATAAGTCAAGTTGGACATTTAAAAGTTGTTGGTAAGTTCAAGAAAATTAATAATTTTTGAAGATTTTATTCTAATAGTTTTTGAGGAATTGGCTATTTTTTCATTTTTAGTTGAAAATTGGTAATTTGTTAGGAGAAAATGATTCATTTTACACTGAGAAAAGAAAAGGTTGGTGTGAAAAAATTTAGTTGAAGAAAATCTACTTCACTCCAGAAAACTTCAATGTAGAAATTGTGAAGGGAAATTTTGTTATAGGGCAATTTTCTTGCTACAAGAATTTTTTTCCTCAGTGTATCAGTGTAAAGGAAGTAGAATATGTAAAGAGTCGTCAGGCTATACATAATAAAATAAATGAATTTTAAAAAATAAAACAATCAGGATTTTTCTGAAATATTTATTGGAAAAATTATAACTCACTTTTTGGTGAATATCTCGGAAATTAAGCGAGATAGTGCCATCTTGCTGGAATCCTTTCTCGTAGCTTCTGAAATTCTCTACAAAAAAGGATTCAACTGGAAAATCTACTATCTCGCTCAGTTTTCAAAATATTCTCAAAAATATGCAAAATAAATAAGAATAGTACACTTTTGGTAAAAAATCCTCTTTCTCGAAGAAAAGCCAAAAAAATTCGAGTCAACCCTCACCTCAATAGTTTGTTCCGCATATCCATAAAATTATCGACTACAGATCCTAATCATCCCCATTATTAAACTCTTATCATAAAAAATTGATCCATTTTCACTGCTTCCCTCTCAGTAAAAAAAAATTGCGAATTTTTCCTAAAATACCCATTAAATATCATTGAATTAAAAAGATAGTAGAATAAATCGATTTTTCCATCAATCAGTTTATTAATTAATGTCTCGGAAATTAAGCGAGATAGTATAATGTTGCTCTAATCCTTTCCTGCACTTCTCGAAATTCTCCATAAAAGTATTGAAAAAAAATCGTCATATCTCGTTTAGTTTCCGAGATTTTTCCAAAACAACTAAATAGCAAGAAAAATAGAATTATCTTGTTTTACCTTTTCGCTATTAAACTATCAATGAAAAAAGAATTCAAGCATACAAAAATGATGAGTCATCCTCTTATCTTTGAAGAAATCCTTTTTCATCAAGTATGCAAGAATTAATCCTTTGTTCTCTTCATATCCATAAAATTATTCACAACAGATAATAATTATCTTCATTATTAAATTCATGATAAAACATTTACAAACTTTCATCTCCTTCCTCTCATTAAATTTCAGTGCCTCCCGATATTCTCGATTATCCAACAAGCACTGATATGGTTGTACGAGAGGGAAGTAACGTAACACTACGTTGTGCAGCAACTGGATCACCAGCACCCAATATCACTTGGAAACGTGAATCCGGTGAAAAGATAGCACTTGGTACTGGTGAGGAAGGTAAACTATTGAATTAATATCTAGTTTCGTACTTCTTTCTTCTCGATAAATAGTACAGCATTGAAGCAGGATGTTGAACTAAACAATTCTATCAAACTTGTTAAAATGAGTTTTCAGATATGGAATTTCGTGAAATTGTTACTCAACACATTTGAAACAATTGTGATTGAAGTTTGTTGGCTAAAATTTTCATAATTCACTAGTTGTTGTGTTTGGTAGACTTTTCACATCCAATTATGCTAATTCGCAGTGTCTCTTATTATTTGAGTCATTTTGAATTTCAGTGGGAAATGATGGACAATCGGTGGGAAAAAGTTATGAGTTCAGTTTTGAGAGGATTTAGGGAAAATTTTGGAGCATTTGTGCAGTTTACACCAACATCCTCAATGTAAAACAACATATATTAACAATATAAAAGGAATATAATAAAATATAGAGAATTTCATGAGAAACATATATGTCAAATATGTTGGATGTTAAATAATATACGTTTGGTACATTTCATTTAGAAAAAAATACTCATCCATCATCTACGCGATAATATGAGTTTCAAATAATAAAAATTGGATAGATTTATAGTGGTTATAGTGTCTCATTTTATCCATATAGTGTTTACACACTAGACAGCGTCCCGAATGAGTTACAAAAAGAAAGAAAATATGAAAAGTATAGTTTTCATAGTTATTCGCTAATTACTACTTTTACGTGCTCTGAAGCTGCATTTCCGAAGGTTTAAAATGTTCTATAGATAATTTTCTATCATTTCCCTTTTTATTTCATCCAAATTGGAACAGTTAATTTCGTGAAATATGATAAAATGTGCGATTTCCCATAAGGCTCGAGGTTAAAGTCGTAAAACTTTAAATGTCTACATCTTTTGACTCGTTTTCTGCAGCCCTTCAAAAATTGAACTGAATCATTATCTTATCATAATCTGCGAATGTACCAAATTTCAGAATTTTCGGAACGATCAATAGAGTACCAGCGGTACAACCTTAAAGACTCAAGAAAATTTGGGCTTCTGTCTTTTTTAAATTCGACCGAAATCTCACGAACGAACCCTTCTATGACCGAAAATGCCCTCAAAAAGTGATTTTACGAAAGTAATAATAAAACATATAGATACGGTCGGTAAAATTAAATCCTAAGAAAATACCAATTCAATTACAGAACTTTTCGCCGAAATTAATGAATATTTTACACACGAAATTTACAATTCTTCCATGATTTATTGTTCATATTGAATTCAAACAATTTGAGAAGTCTAGGAAACTTCCATATCTCTTTTATTCGCCTATTCAAATATAGTGCTCAATAATACCCTATTGTAATAAATCAATGAGGAAATTCAGGAGAAGGGTATTCACCCTTCAATCAATACAGCTGACATGTTCATCTCAGTTCTCATATTCTGATAATATAAGATCAATAGTTTTTAGTAACAAAAACATACGCACTTATCTATGTTAGATCGATAGGTAGATAGGTATATATATTAATGTTCATTTGATTTCGAACTACACTGAGACAAAAAATAGGGGTAAAAACAATCAAATATAGTGGCAAATGGTCCTTAACAAATCTTTTTTTGAAATAATTCAAGAAATTGTTGAATTTACTGAATTTAGTTAATTCAAATAAATGAACTAGTTGAATTTATTGAATTTAGTTGATTCAAACAGATTAACTAGTTGAATTGACTAAATTCAGTAAATTCAACGACTTTTTTCAATTGATTCAATAAAATATTTTCTAAGGACCAATTACATCAATATTTGATTGTTTTTACTATTATTTTTTTCTCAGTGTAAAGAGTCCATCAGGTCATCAAAGTTACATTTGCGTTAAATTGGTCACTACTGTCCATTTTAATTAGAGTAATAATAGCTTTCTCGTGAATATGAAAACAGTGTAATAGCATTTTTGAATTACAATATTTGAAGAATAATTATAAAAAGAAAAGAAAATGAGAAAAAGAATGAAAGGGAAACAGCAATCAAATGGAGTAGTAAAAATGGATTCAGAAATAACAATTTTCCGGATTCACATAAATATTTTACTCATTAATTGCAAAATTAGAAAGAAGGAAGAGGATAGATAGTTCAAACATTGGATTCCGTTACACTATTAATATCTAAATCACCTTTCTAAGCATGCGTAATTAAACTTGCTGTATATATACAATTTATCCTGTTTTCTAAGCAGAACACTCGCATTTTTGAATATTGTATTTGCATATGCTAAATAAATTCCATTACATAAAATTTAGAAGTAAATTTTATATAATTATAATTATATATTCAACGTACATAAATATTTCTGTCTCTACATGTAGGGGAAGGTGGGGTAAAATGGACATCAGGGGTAAAATGGACCCATCTAAATTTTTGGGCAAATGTTCTGGAAAATTATTGAAACTAATACACAGAGAAAAATGTTGTCTTAATTCAAGAATGGGCAGTCACTTAATTTAAGAATGTGCAGATCACTTAAATTAAGAAAGAAAAGTCACTTAATTTAAGTGAGAAAACTCACTTGATTTCAGTGAGTTTTACTTTCTTAAATTAAGAAAGAAAAAGTCACTTAATTTAAGCGAGAGAAGTCACTTAATTTAAGTGAGTTTTACTTTCTTACATTAAGAAAGAAAAAGTCACTTGATTTAAGTGTGAAAAGTCACTTAATTTAAGTGAGTTTTACTTTCTTAAATTAAGAAAGAAAAAGTCACTTGATTTAAGTGAGAAAAGTCACTTAATTTAAGAATGGCAGGTCACTTAAATTAAGTGACTGCACATTCTTAAATTAAGAAAACATTTTTCTTTGTGTAGAAATATTGGCGGTAGATTGTTTTTGATGATTTTATTGAGAAGCTGAGGGAATTTTAGGCGGGTATCAAGTGCCGGAATTATTATTCTTTGAATTTTTTGCGATTTTGACTTGTCTGAGTATTTTAGAGGGGTAAAATCCCTTCCTTTTCATGAAAATTTTCAGTTTTTTGAGAATATTTTCGGTTCTATTTGTCGTAGTTCTAAAATTCTAACGAGAGGTGAAAGGTGAGATCATTTGCCATCGATTCATAGAGTTTTCGATTCAAAAATATCGATTTTTTAGGTATTTATGGGCATTTCTATGAAACAGTTGCGTGAAACTGTTTTTGGCCTATAACTATCCCAAAAATTGATATTTTCGAATTCGAAACCCCGTAAATCGATGAGAAATGAGCTCATCTTTCATTTGAGACTAGCCCCGAATTGTTACGACCAATAGAACCAGAGATATGTGCAAAAAACTGGAAATATTCAAAAAAAGAAAAGCTACCCCTCAAAAATGCCGGAAAATATCAAATTTAAAAAAAAACGAAAAAATACATCTGACACTCATTTTCCGGCTAAAATTCCGTCAGTTTTTCAATAGAATTATCAAAAAAAATCTATCTCTAAGCATTTCATTACAGTGTCCATTTTGCCCCACTCTCCCCTAAATTTAATGCATGAAATATGTATTAATTTTGGCCAAGAGTTGTATAATCGAATTATATATAAATAGTTTCTTTTTTGATAAAATAAACAAAAAATTATATTTTACTCTATATTCAGCTGAATATATTCTTTTCTAGTATATTGTCAATTTATATTTTTCTTGTTTCATGAAACCAATTTATTTCAGTGAAAAAAAAAATCCACAACAATCAATTCTGATAAAAAAAAGTCGTTATTTTCTTCTATAAATTCTCTCTATTTTATATTCAGTCAATAAATTTATATTCAGATTTTATATCACGAAAGGATGAGGCAAAGTCTGCAGCCTCTTATCCCTTGAAAGTTTTACGAACTCTTGAGGCCTATCAGCCACTCCAAAAGGCTTGGTAAACACAATACACCTGCACGACTTGTTGCTTGTAACACTCGAGTCATTGAACCAACTACGTAATTGGTATAGCCAACGTCTCGTTAAACAAAAGGGCCTCCCTGAGGGACTCTAATGATCCTTGGGGTAGCGTGATACATTGCCAATTGGCTTGTTACTCTGTACAACTTTGATAGAAGTGGATTGGTGGTAATTGATGGGAGAAAAAGGTAGTATTGTATTATTTAGAACTTTTTTGTTGCTGTATTTTTGGTGGTAGAAAGTGTTGGGCAATTGGTTCTAGTGACGAAATTCTAAGAGGAGATGGAAAGTGACATTTTATTTTCAATTTTTGGTGAATATCTCGGAATTTAAGGGAGATAGAGAATTTTTTATGAAATTTTTTCATTTATATGGAAATGATGGCTATAGAAAACCATTTTTATAAAAATTGTCAATTTCATGAAATTTTTCAATGTTATCAAACTTATCAATTGCATAAAAATTGTCAATTTCATTAAAATTTTCCATTACATCAAAATTGTCAATTTCATAAAAATAGTCAATTTCATCAAAATTGCCAGTTTCATTAAGATTATCATTTCCATAAAAATTATCATGCTCATCAAAATTGTCAATTTCTCAAAAACTATCATTTTGATCAAAATTGTCAATTTAATTAAAATTTTTCATTACATCAAAATTGTCAATTTCATAAAAATAATTAATTTCATCAAAATTGCCAGTTTCATTAAGATTATCATTTCCATAAAACTTATCATGCTCATCAAAATTGTCAATTTCTCAAAAATTATCATTTTGATCAAAATTGTCAATTTCATCAAAATTGTTAATTTCATGAAAATTGTCAATTTCATCAAAATTGTTAATTTCATGAAAATTGTCAATTTCATCAAAATTGTTAATTTCATGAAAATGGTCAATTTCATGAAAATAGTCAATTTCATAAAAACAGTCAATTTCATGAAAATTGTCAATTTCATAAAAACTCTGTATTTTTTGAACTATTTGATGAAAATTGGTGGATCAAACTGAATTATTTAAGCTCATGTTTTACAGTCTCAATTATTTGTACCTCGAAAGAAAGGCAAATGGTGGTGGTTAATCTAAAATTTGGGAATGAAAGAGTCCGAGTGACAAATCCGTGATATTTTTGTCGAATAAGAGGAGTCAAAGGATACTGGTCAGCATCCGCTGATTCAGCGGAATGAAAATACTTCAGGTATAATACCGTGAATACTTGTTTGACCACCAACTGTGCTCTTTCGAGCATGAAAAGACCACAGCCCTTGTCTGCGGTTTCACCCCCCCGAACCATCCCTCAGAATCATTGAAATATTCCCCAACGGCATTAGCATCGCAAATTCATGTCAAAGATCAGAGGAATAAAAAAGTGATAACCCCATTAGATCCACAAAACAAAAAAAAAAAAAACATCATAATGACAATTGCCATTTTCTATTATATCAATTTTTTTAAAAATAAATCATTTTAAAAAAAATAAACAATATGACCATTTAGAAAATTCAAAACCCTATAAATCCAAATTTTTGAAAATCTATTTCACAATAATTTGCTAGTTAAAGAAAAATCCAAAAAAAAATTCGGATGTGTGCTAATTTCTCTCTTAATTTCTTCATTATTCCCAAAAACCTTAAAAAAATCCAATATTTACAATTCTCCATTTAATCTCAGGAAAATAGAAGCAGATATCAAGTGCTCTTTTCACGGTAGTTAACCACGATATTGTGATAAGTTCTGCTCAATTATTTAGCCCCAGGGCTAACTGATAAGCTGCCCCGAGTGTACCCCTCCCCTCCTCCCAAACAGGATCAGTGATTCATCGCAATAATTACAGGCTCACGCAACAATGTACTTCGACTAGAAAAAAAAGGAAAATCCCTCACGTGTCTTACAAAAAAAAAAAAAAAAAGCCCCAAGAGAAAAAAAACGAGCTGATTATTTCCCTCTATTTTTTTCCACGTTTCCTTTAAGTCCAATTCAATTTATCATTATCACAGTTATCCCATTATCATTGTGTCTACAGAGTGATTAATGGTTTATCCAGTAATGCTATTTTTTTTACCACCCCCCTCTCCACTTCCCCTCAGGCACCAGTGGTCCCAGTGGATGACCACACGAATATCCCCACCCACTGATTTATCGTTATGATCAAATCCACGATTGTGTGATATTATTGCATTGTATTTATCAATGGCTGATGCTATTGAATGCTTTTTGTCTCTTCCCACTTTATACTCAGCCTACAAACATTGCATAGGTGAGAGATAATGGTGGTGTAGTGTACATTCAGATGGGAATAATTTAACAAGCAAGAAACACGAAAGCAGAAACCAAAGTTTACATCCCACCATTTCGGGGAGAAAGGGGGGAGGGGGAATTTTGCAGCTATGATTTAGGGATGTTTAATTATTTGTTGCTCTGCGGATTAATCTGGGAGTTTGGTACTACGTAATATTTTTTAATGTAATATCATTATCATTATTGTTTGTTGAATTTTATGATGTGGGGAGGAAGTGTGAAGTGGTGGAGGACAAGTGGTGAAATCTCTGGTGGGATTCTGTTGAGGATATTTTGGGGAGGAGAGGGAGGGGGGTAGGGGAAATTCCCTGGGGATCTTTTTTGTAGAGCGTGGAATTTCGTACGGAAAAGGTTTCTTGATGTTTTTTTTTCGGGGGACAGTGGTTTTAGGGATATCTTTAGGATAATGCACATTTATTTGATTATCTGTTTTGAGGGGAAGAGTTTTTTTTAGTTTTTTTTTCAAGGCAGTATTTGAAAATGAGGATTTGTAGGTGAGTTCCCAATTAATTGCGGATAATTCGGGCAAAAGTGATTTAATTCAAAGGAAGAGTCTGATTGAGCTATTCGAAAGTCATATTTTCAGCTTGTGAATATAAATTTTTTTTGTTTCGCGAATTTTTTGAAGTGAAACTCTTTTACATTACTAATCTCCTATCACATGCATGAGATAGAGAGAGAGGCAAATAGTTACGACTACCTTCTAATTGAAGTTCCTCAACAACTATACGGAGAATTGAATATTTTTTTCTTCTATTATTTAGTTAAAATGCTGTTCTCTTCGCCAATAGTTTTCAAATAATGGGTCAACTATGTGGTTTTTTGGTAAATTAATTATATCTGTCCGATTTAGGGTGTTGCATCCCCACTACCGCTATTTTTAGTAACTTCGATAATTCATATCTCATCAACTATAGAGACAAAAATCATGAAAAAATTCAGAAAAATTTAAAAACTATCATCTTTGATACGGTATAAAAAAAGGTCAATCGTAGTCGAGCTGGCTGAAATACTACCTTAATCCGCATTTATTTGATTATGAGCCTTTTTATACACATTTTTAAGGGAAATTCTTTCCGGAATACCTTCAAAATTAATGGATTTAGGAGAATTCATTGAGAGACCTTTTTTTTCTAGAAAATTTCACTAGCTATAACTGAGGCCACAAACTTTACTTATTATTGTAACCGTTCGCACAATTCCAAATGTGAACACTCAAATTTGTCACATTGTTGAAAATCTTAGGGGGAAGTGCCCGCATGGAAGAGGAATATATTGCTATGGATATATTTAATAATAACGGATTGATAACGGGTGATATAATTCCGTAAAAATATTTGTGGTGTTCAATATATTATGTCAATATATACATAATTATACTATTCCAATTATATAGATTTTGATATTTTATCATGTAATTTTCTACATAAAAAAAAATATAAAAAAAATAAATAAAAAAAATAAAATGAATTTTCTATATCTGAGACATTTGATATTGGGATATATATTCTTTCATTTTCAATTCATCATATAATAATGACAGTATACTTTACACTGTTTTCCTGTTTTGTATGGGAATCATTATAATTTTTATTTTATATTTCATCATATATTTTATTGAAAATAAAATATATTATATTCCATTTTATACAGCTGCACTTTATGATAATTAGATAGTTTGTATCGTTACCCTAATGTGAATTCCGTGTGATGTACATCTTCAATAATTTCAAATGTTCGCATGATCCATTTAGATATTGTGGAGAGTATGTTACTCAGAGAGCCTCCTCTATAGAATATATTAAATATTTTTTTTTGTCTCAAAATTTAAAAATTACATTTTTTCTTGGACTTTTATGATTCTTACAAACTATTTTTAACTGATATTTTTTACTATATCTTTGGAGTATTAATTTCATTATATGCCAATATTATATATTTCATTAAAAAAATAATTTATGGATTTTTCCAATTTTTTTTCCCCGGATGAGAACTCTGCAGAAAAATTTGGAAAAATTAGGTGTCATCATCAAAAAAATATATATATTTCATTATATTCTGATTAAATATTAATATTATAAATAGTATAATATATGCTGGAACATATTCCAAATTTATAGTTGCTATAATTATATGGTCCAATAGAAGAGAATTATAATGAACCATTATATCTTTCTCATTATCGAATTATGTAATATTCCGTAAAAAATATGCCTATTGATTCTTATATTGAATTTACAATATTATATAATTCATCAGTTACTCAAAATTATATTTTTAACAATATATATCTTTTCCATGCAGGTGGAGGGGGATCTCAGGGGAAATTCTCATTTTAATTACTTGACTGCGTGAAACAGTCTGACAACTTAACATTGAACACATTTGGAATCCAAACGGTTTTCTAGCAATTAAATCGGACGAAATAATAACCAAAGTCTGAGGTCCCAGCTAAACAAAAGATCCTTTCCAAAATTCTTCTAAGCTCACCGGCTTCTAAAATACATTTGTGAAAGAGTAAAAAAAAATGTTTAATGAAAATAAATTTTTTTCAGTGACCAGTGTGAATGGAACGACTCTAAATCTCACCAAGGTAAACCGTTTAGACATGGGTGCTTACCTCTGCATCGCATCAAATGGTGTTCCTCCAACAGTCAGCAAGAGAATATCTCTCATCGTTCACTGTGAGTATTTTCATCCCCCAAAAAACTCCATCGATACCTTTAATTGTCGAAATGGCTATTGTCAGCAGAAAATCTTTCGCATCTTCGTGGAGAAAAGGGGGAGAAAAAAGAATAGGTTACTGTAGAAAAGGGGGAGGAGGGGAAAAACATATAGGAACATAAAAAGAGACGTGATTGGCCATCTTTGGATGCCTCGTTGACCATAGTACTGCCAAGAAAACTCGTAACGACCCCCCTGGGTTTCTCAACATAGGGAGGAAAAACTCACTCTACTATTTGTATTTATAGATCGTTTTCTTATCCTTTGCCAAACGTCAACGCTTTTTCTCTTTCTCCATGTATTCTCATTTCTTTTTTCGTTTTTTTCTTCATTCTATATTTCCAAATGTCTCTGGAGATGTGGATTTCATTTTTATATTTAAAAAAAATTGGAAAATTATTGTTCAATATGTTCTTCTGAAGGCGAAAAAAAAAACACTCAGAGTCTTTCGACCCTATTCACTCGAGTTCAGCACTTTTTTTTTTCTCTCTTCTCCTTATAGCATGAGATTATTTTTCATTGGCACAAAATCGAGTGGAAGAAATGGGATAACTTATTTTCACTTTGAAATGACGTTGGAGATTGTAAAATTTTGGTGGGCACTTTTTTTTACACTTCTTTTTTCTGATTTTTTTTCTCTACAAACAAGAAAATTACGAAAATTTCACCAATTTCTTCAGAAAATAATTTTTTTTTGTGTGAAGAACTCGATCGAAAAATCTGAAAAAATTTGAGAAGATGGTCCGACATGTCTCCATTGTTGCTGAATTTTTTCAGATTTTCGCAAAGAGGCCTTCACTGTTGAAAAAAATCCTGAATCATTTTTCTCCCTCAAAATCTCCCTTTTTGATCGAATAATCAATTAATTTCAATTACTTCCAGTTCCACCGGAGTTAACGATACCAAATCAGCTTGTAGGTGTTCTGATGGGGCATGAGGCAACACTTGAATGTCATTTTGAGGCATTTCCCAAGTCTATTAGCTATTGGGCACGAGAGAACAATACTATTATATCAACCGGTGAGTTTTCATTGTTAAATTATGAGAAAAAAAAAGGAAAAAAATTATTAAATCCACCCGTATCACTCATCTTTCCCGTGCAGAGTTATGGGGATTGAATGAAAAATGAAAGGAGAAAAAAAAAATTGAAACTTTTGTACAGGAGTGACAGCTCGAGAGGGATTGTACGTGACACGTGAAGGATATAGGTTGAAATCCTTGTTCAGCATTATTCTATCTCTTTTTTTTCTTTTTACTGAAAAAAAAATCAATGAATGTATGGATGGATTATGTTTCAATTATGAAATTCAGAAGATCGATGGATTAATTGAATTCGTTGGTAGACAGATGACTGGAAAAATAATAAAATATTGAAGCATTGAAAGAATTATATTTTAAAGGATGATGGAGTTGATGGATTTTTTAAAATTCATTGGTTTTAGTGAAAAGTGATGTAATGCGATTAATTTTGGACCAATGGGTTTAAAATTTTTTAAAAAATAATTTAATTTGTTATTTTTTATTTTTCTGGAATATTCTGGACAGTTATCTATCGATTTTCCATACATATCAGAATTTTCCAGTTCATAATTTTTGAAATATTTCGAAAACTGATAGAGATCGAGAAATTTTTTGTGAAAAACTTTTTTGTAGAAAATTCAATTCCCACAAAAAAAGTTTTTTTTTAAAGAAATTCTCCTAAACCTTAAAATTTCGCAGATATTCTACGAAGAATTTTCATGTGATTTTAGATTTTTATTGGATTTTCCAAAAAAAACAATAGAAAAATCCCTAGAATCAATTCTCAAAGCAGAATTTACAAGAAAATCGAAAAATTACCGGATTTTAGTTGAAATATCTAAAAATCCAGATTTAATAGAAATGTAATTTCTATTAAATCCTTTTCATTAATCAATCAATTCTCTTTTTATATTGAATATAAAAAGAAAATATTATTTTCACAAATTAATCCAATAGGGAAATTTGGTGGCTCAATATGCATTCAATGCATGAAATGTTGAAAAAAATGTTCTTTTCTCTTTAATTTAAATTTTTGGAATCGATATTCAATAAAAAATGTCCAATGAAATTTTCAAAATTCCCTAAATGCATTTATTTCATAACTGTCATCCACTCTTCTTGGCATATCTCAAAAACTAGGGAAGATAGAGAAATTATTGCATACTGAGAAAAAAAAAAGTGGTAAAAACAATCAAATATTGAGGCAAATAGTCCTTAGCAAATATTTTTTGAAATAATCGAAAAAGTTGTTGAATTTAGTTAATTCAAACAGTCTAACTAGTTAAATTGACTAAATTCAGTAAATTCAACAGCTGTTTCTAATTATTAAAAAAAAATGCTAAGTACCAATGCCATCAATATTCGATGGTTTTCACCATTATTTTTTCCTCAATGTAGCAACTTTATTTTTCAGAAAAATAATTTTCATTCAGCAAAAATTCGAGAAGATTGAAAAATTACTGTAAAATTCGATCCCCACCAAAAAAAACGTCTCTCCATGAATTACTTCTCCAAAAAAAATTTCAACATCTCGGAGATATTTTACGAATGAAACCTCATGTGATTTTCGATCTTTGATGGATGGTCCAGAAAAAAATTGAATGGAATAATCCGCTGAATCAATCCTCAAACCAGAATTCACAATGAAATCCAGGAATCATCGGATTTTAGTTGAATATCTAGGAGAATCGAGATTTAATCGTGATTAACCAAAGATGTACTGGTACAATCCGTACAATCCATACGGACAATTAGGCCTTGTACAGTTTCCAAGTTCAGTACAGTGTACAGGTGCAGATTAATAAATCACTGTTGCCATCGTTAATACCCCTGACTTCTCTGGGGGGCATTTGGTACATCCAACCTAAACGTACAAATTCCGTCTCTCTCTATCTCTCTCTCTCTCTGTGTTCGCCTATCTCCACGGTTTTACGCCCTTCACTGACTGTGCAGATGCAACAAGAACACCAGCATCCAGCCTCGTATTATGCAGATGCTGATACGGTTGGTTAATTAGACAGACTCTGGAAACTCTATCTCTCTCTCTCCCTCTCTTTCTCTCTCTCTCTCTCTCTTTCTATGTATATGGGCGAATGTGGCTGCAGCTGTGGGGCTTTTTCTATGAAAATCAATTGAAACATTCTGAACTTGGGAGATAAAATTAATGAATTAAAGATCAAAGTGAATAAAATTTTGTCAATTAAATTCTTTCGATACTTCATTAATTTCATCGCACTTTTTTTTTCTGAATCGAAATAATATTTCAATTCAAAATGATTTTTTTTTGTAGGAAAAAGCAGTTGGATGCAGATAAAGTATTTCTTTTCTCTAGATTTTTTGGAAATATCTCGGAAAATATGGAAATTTTTGTTGAATTTTTTTCTCTTAGCTCTTATTTTGTTTTTACAAAAAATGGTTTCATGAAAATTTTGCTATTTCAATTATTTTCCAAGAGATCCCAGGAAAACTTGGAGTAAAGTGGAGTTTGAGATTCACTGAATGGAAATTAAATCAAATTAAATCGCAGATCTTTAAATGAATTTGCAAAAAAAAAACCGCCAGATCTTTTCAACAAATTTTTTTTTACGTTCTACCTCTGGAGTTTCGTGATTGCCGATGAATTAATTGGAATTTGAAGTAATTAGTCGTGTCAAAGGGATGCTAATGAAGTTGGTAGATGATTCGCAGTGGTAAATTAATTTTGTGGCTTCACATCCGATTTTTCCAGTATTCGCTAATTTAACGAGTCATTATAATTCCTTTTTTTTTTAATCAAAAAAATTGAATTTAAAAACATTGCAATAGTCCAAAAAATCGAATTGATTTTCTGGGCTTTTTCAAAGTTTTTTCATTATTTTTAAAAGATCAATTAAAAATAATATTTATATTCGAAATTTGTTTTATTGATTGATGGCTGAATTTTTCCATTCGAAAAATTTTCACGGTTCTCGTTTTCCTATTAAATTTTTTATTGTTCGTGAAAAAACAGAGGAATAACTAGAAAATTTTTTAATTGCCCTTTTTACTCAGCCATTTAATTCTGAAAAATAATAAAAAGCAGGAAAAGATCCCAGAAATGAACAGTTACGTAATAATCCAGCTATATGATGTATATTTATATATATATAGTTTTTTTTCGCAATTTAACACCCTTCGTTAACTGTCACGCTCACGTGTCAAGCAATTAGGCCGTTTTAAATCGTGTCATAGCAATTAAACGAGTTAAAATCACGTGTACAACTCGATTATAGTTTATTAATTCAATTATTTCTGAGAAATACAGGATTCAACGATACGGCAGGCTATTTCAACTGAAATTCAGCTCAATTATCCCTTAATTTTTCCCAATTATTTTTTTGCGCATCAAATCATCGATGATTACCAAAAAAAAAATTGAATTTTTTTTACGTTTTCGAATGAGGAGAAATAATCGAAATAATGTCTCGCAACTTTAATCTTAAATATTCCCGAAACGAGTGGAATTAGAGGAAAACTTTAGGACACCTTTTTTGTAGAGAATTTGATTTCCTACAAAAAAGGTCTCCTGAAATTTTTTTCTAAATCCAACGGCTTCTGAGATAATCTTAAAATTATCCTCGTCCGATTAATAAACTCTAATTTTTTACGTTTTCGAATGAAAAAACATAATCGAAATAATATCTCGCAATTTCGATTGTTAATATCTTCGAAATAAATGGATTTAGGGGAAAATATCAAGGAACCTATTTTGTAGAAAATCGAATTTTCTACAAAAACAGTCTCTTGATATTTTTTTCTCAACCCAACGGTTTCCAAGATATTTTCAATATTATCTTCATCCGATGGTTAAACTCCCAAAAATCTCCAATCAAGCATCTCAAAAAATTAGAAAAAAATTACTTAATTAAATAATTTTCATCATGCACAAAAAATATGTGATAATAAGTTGAGATTATATGTCCAGGAAAGGTGCCAGACTGGAAGTAATATGGTGCGAAATGCTAATTTTGTTTTGGATGTAAAAAAAAAAATATGAGCATAAACATAGTTTAAAATAAACTTAAGAGAGAGAAAAATAATAATAATAATAGGAGAGAGAAAGAGTGAAGAAATGAATAAATAAAAATGAGAGAATGGGTGAGATTTTTATTTTTTTTGTCTTCGTGACGCCTGTCGTCCGCATGTGACCCTTTTCTACTGGAATATCGTGGGTCGCCTGTGCTGGAGCATAAATGCGAGTATAACCCAAGAATTACGGGTCAAGTTTTTGCACGGAAAAAGCTCACAACTATAACCTAAACCGTTTCTTTTTTCAACCATTATAATTTTTTTTTAATTCTCTTTTCTCGGTATTGTATTACTCTTTTTATTTTTGTTTCTCTTTTATCCAATAAAGTATTTTTCATAACAGCATGGATTATAATAACGAAATTGCTAAGTATTATTGCATTAGCACCGATTGGTGACGATTACGTCAACAATTCTCTTATTATTATTAAAAAAAAAAAATTGTAATTGAATAATTCAGCAAAAAATGGAATTAGTGTCTTTCACTCAAAATATCTCGGAAACTAAGAGAGATAGAGGTATTTTCACAGGAACCTTTTCTGTAGCTCTGATTTTTCTCTAAAATAAAGGTCTCTTATAAAAATTTCCTATCTCGTTTAGTTTCCGACGTATTTAAAAAAATACATTTTTCGAGTTAAAAAATTTTATTAAAAAATTTTTTTTTCTTCACTTTGAAGCAGTGAAAAATGTTGAAAAAAATCAGACACTCAGTCCAGACTTAACACATAATTATCATAATTTTTTTAACAATGAATTTCAACATTTACGCAGGAATAAAAAATGTAAGAAGGATTTTGCAATATCTATCCAACTTTTAGTTGACTTTTTCGTGAAAGGTCATCTCATTCTCACTGAAATTTCACGTTAAAAAAGGGGCAAAGAGTGACGGAGAAGAGTTGGGAAAAAGCTCCCACCCCCATCCCCCCTCCCTTCTACCCCGTTCTATGTGAGAATGAGGAGCAAGAGAGGACAACTCCCTGTGTGCTTAGATCGTAGTTCAACGTCGTTAAACTTTTTCATCTCCTTTTCAAACTCTAAGCCGATGAAAGTTTTTCATTCGTTTGCTGGGTAAGTTCCATGCTCACTGGGTATACCAGTGAATCGGGCCCAACCACTGATAGCCCTCTCTCTCTCTCTCTCTCTTTCTTCCACTTTCCTATTACCTTCTACCCACAATCCATAAATGCATTCAGAGCCCTCAGTTATTTCAAGGAAAACTTTTGTCTCATTCTTCTCGGTAAAATACTCTTCTCACTGCATTTCCAGTGGATCATTATCTGGCTTCGTGCGTGCATTTATCGTCTCAAAGTTCTGAAACTATTATTTGATTTTCTAGATTTATTTCTGAATTTTTTGAAGAATTTAATAGAATTAAATCAAGCATGAAGCTTGGATTCTTCCAAATTAAACGATGGCAAACTTCTTTTTGCAAAGTTGTTTTTTCGAAAATCATGATTTTTTTTCCAATTTTCAATTTTTTTGAATTTCCCACGATTTTCCAGAATTTTCCGAAATTTTCCGGCATTCTCCAAGATTTACTGTTGGCAAACTTTTTTTGAGATTCTTCTGTATCTATAGGAAATTGGGATTCCTTGAATTTTTCCAGATTTTTCAGATTTTCCTTGAATTTTCCCAAATTGAACTCCGGCAAATTTTCCTTTGGCCACTTGATTTTGTAAAATCAGGATCTTTTCCCTCATTTTGGATTCTCCAGAATTTCCCAAAATTTTCCTGAATTTTTCAAATTTGACTCTTGCCCACTCGATTTCTGAAAATCAGGATTTTTCCCCGAAATTTTGGATTTTCCTGAATTTTTTCCAATTTTCCTGAATTTTTCCAACTTTAAATCTGGCAATTATCTTGGAAAAACAGTAGATTTGCCCCAATTTTAGATTTTCCTAAATTTTCCAAATTCAACTTCATTTTTCCCACTTGATTTCTGAAAAATCCCCATTTTTCACTTAATTTGGAATTTCCCTGAATTTTCCATCTTCTATTTTCCTCAAACATTTCAAAAATTCACTCATATCGTAATTTTCCTGGAAATCCTTTCCTCAGCTCTTAAAATCCTTTTCAGCAAAGGGTTTGAGTGAAAAGGGCGTATCTCCATGACTTTCCACCATAAAATTCCATTTCCATTTCTCAATAATTGAAAAAATGCTCGATAAAATTTAATTTTCATACCTTCATTACATTTTCTGTTTTTTCCACATAAATTTGAAATGTACAGAATACACAGGATACAACGAGGATTCGACAGTAATACAGTATCACAAAAGTGGTAAAAGACCACGTTCTAAACGTTTTCAGTAATAACACAGTTACGAGTAACTCCTCGTGTATTTCATGCACGTACTTGAACCAGGCATACTTTTCTTATTCGCTCTTATTTTTTTCAATTTTTTGTTTTTTTTTCTAGAATCCTCAGTGTGTTTCTTCCTCTTCACCGTGAAATTCTCTTTCTTTGTGATGAAAAAAAAAGGAGAGTGAGAGAGAGCGAGAGAGAAGAGTAAGAGAAGAAAAATAATAAAAAAAATTCCGATATACTCCACTCGATACCCTCGCAACACATTCTACGTGGTACGAGAGCGTGATTCAGAGGAAAAAGCTTCTCCCCCTCCTCCTCTTGAATACACTCTTCGCTTTTTTCCCCATGTACCAACGAGATACCCATATTTTTATCCCACCTCTTTGCCTTCTCAATGAGATCCCTCGATTTCACATTTTTCTCGTCGATTTTTTCCGATTTAAATCCGTCTAAATACACATATATATATAGATATATATACATATATATGCATTAAGAGATAAAAATCATTTATTCATTGAGAAAGAATTTCATGAGTACTTTATGGCACTCATTCGATGGAAAAATTTGCGATTCAATATAATATCATGAAAATTCATTATTTTTTATTTTTTTTTCGTTTCATTTCACATTCAAAACTTAATTTTTTCACTTCGTAAAGAAAAAAAATATATGAATAAATATATGTCTCATTTTATGACTTAATAAAATTATGATGGCAATTTTATTTTTTTTTATGGGATTTTTTTTTTTACTTCATCCCACTGAAGATGAAGGAAGAAAATTCAATGAATTTTTTAAAACGACTTTTATGGATTTCAGGAGAGAAATACGTAGCATCAACGTCAGACAATCTTCACGTAGACGCATACAAAGTGCACATGAACCTCACGATAAGAAGAATTGGGCCAGAGGATTATGGCTCTTACAAATGTATCTCCAACAATTCACTTGGGAGTACTGGTGGAACTATAAGGCTATATCGTGAGTATTAGAGTGAATAATATTTTTAAATATTATGGAAGTATTCGACAGGAGAAGGAATTTTTCAACTTTAATATTTTTATGAATTGGATTTTTTTTATAAAGTGAAAATCTCTATAAAAAAAAATTGAAGGAAAATTCACCAACAATATAGGTATACTGGACTATTCTTCCAATTTTTTTAAATTTTTTTGGAAATATTCTCGATTTAAAAAAACAATATAGATATACTGGACTATTTTCCCAATTTTTTTCAAATTTTTTTCTTTGAAAAATTCTCAATTAGAAAAAAATGGTCCATTTTGCCTCCTAGGTCCATTTTTTCCTAATTCAAACCTTCAACAGAAAATTACAGTGGAACTCTCCCAGTCTTTACTCAGTAGTGCAAAAAATCCGCCCAAAAAAAAACTGAGAAATATGATGTTCACCATGAAATTGACAAAAAAATAAAGGAATTAACGTTGAAAGAGAAGTCTCATTTAATATATAACAAGAAACTAATAATTAATCATCGTTAAATTTTCTCATTCCTCTGAATTTTCGTTGCATCATTCTCAAATAATAATTCACATATTTACCCCGTAGTAAACATGACTCTCAGAAGTTCATGAGAAAAAGGTGATGAGAGGAAGCGGTAGAACCTCAGAAAAGACCGGAAATTAGAGCGAGTCTGATTAAAACTAGAAATTTCTACTTAAAACACCAGCAAAAAAACTCGCTGCTCAAGTATCTCCATAACTGCTCATCCAAAATAGGTCACTGGGGTGTGTTTTTTTTTTCACCGGAAATTTTCCTACTTTCCTCACCTAAATCATTGGCATTTTTCCATCGTTCCAACTATTTTTCAAGATCCTGGAAAAAAAAAATTCTCACCTTATCAACTTCTCAAAATTCATCTCTTCACTCTAGACATCACCAAAGATGTCTTTTTTATAGTTTAAAAAAAGCCAGAAAAAAAAACGAATAAAAAAAAAAGAAAATCTCTCTTTCACACTCAATTCCCTTTGAGCTTGCCTCAAAAACTCAATGAAATCTTCTTTTATACCTTTTCACAACCCTAAAACTACATTTTCACCAGATCTAGTGATCAAGTTTACCGCAGAATTCAACGATCCTGATGAAATCGACAGAAATAAAACTAAATTTTCTACCTTTTCTTTCTTTCCAATTTCTCTATTTTCTCTTCCTTCTCTTTTCTCTAAGTATCAATAGAGATAAAAATAATGTTCTCTGAGCCATGAAGATGTGAGTGCTCCTTGTTCCGTCATCTCTTCCTCAGGAACAATAACAACAGCACGATATCCTCCCCTCTTGGCTTAAAAAAAAAAAAAAAAAAAAGATAGAAGAGGCAGGAAAGAAAAGAAAAAGAAGGAAAAAATAATAATAAAAATATTGCATTGGAATAAAGCCAGGAAAAAAAAGCTCTATTCTTTTATTTCTGCTATTGTCGGATGAATGCATTTCGTAAAAATCGTTGGTAAAGATTTATACTTCAAGAGTAAAAGCATAAATCCTAACTAATTTGGTAAAGTTTAGTACCTCTAGCTAATTCTGAGGATAGCAACAGCTGGTTTGTCTTTAATATTATGGTTTTGGTATTATTACACCACTACACTATTGCATATACCTAGTCTTTTGCAACGATCCAGACGCTTTTATACTCACCTTCTCTTCTTCTCTCATTTTCTCCTTTTATATTTTCATTTACTTCTCAAATGAAATTCTCGTTCGAGTTTCTTCTCTACGTTGGCAAATTTTACCAACTTCAAAGAACGATATATATATATATATATATATATATATATATACATATATATATACATGAAATTACATGGGTCGCCCATGATTGTCGTTGATTATTTTCGTGCAATTAAGAAGTTTATGACTTGGGAAATTTATTCGCATGAGGAAATGAATGTTTGGGGGCTTCCTGGTTTCAATAATATTTTTAATGGAATTTCTGAGGATTTTATAGTGTCTTTTATGCTCGAGAAGTTTCTTTCAATTTATATTCAATCAATATTTGAGCTCAACTTCGGATAAATTATCTTGTAGATGCTGTTTAAATTTCTGGAGAAACTTGTCAAACTTGGGTGAAATCTTTGACATTTACATTGGTGTCATCTTCATTATTTCCTTTATATTTGTGAATAAATGTTTGGAGAGTTGAAGAATTTTCTGAACAGATCATGCCAGATTCTTCAACAATTTGTCGAATTATGGGATTTTTTTTTTCTGAATAAATATGACGATATCTGACCTACTTGTACCAATTTACGAATAGAAATCGTTAATTTTTGATGAATTTCTACAGAATTCGGCAGCATTTGTCATTTCTCTGCAGAATCTGACCATTCGATTTCCACGAAGGAATCAGATCAGAAATTGAAAAAAAAAAAAAAATTTTCTTACCAACATCCTATTATTATTATTATTTGATAATATTCATGCATTAACTAATCGTTCATCCAGAAACATGGTCTGAGAAACGAAAGAGTGATAATTTCAAAGTTCTGATTAGATTCAATTAGATCTGATGAGTCAATAGGAATGATTCGATTGAATCTAATCAAATCTAATTGAATTCAATTGATTTAACAGATCCAATTGAAATCTGCTTTATTAGAATCGAAGCATTATTAGAAAATCTGAAAATAAAATAGAAATGGAAAAAAAGGAAAAATAAAAATTGACATTTAATAACCCCCGACAAAAAGATTAAAATAAGAAATTTGAATGAAAATCTGAAATAATTAATAAAATTGATATTTGTGGAGAAAGGGAAGTCGGCGGACGTCCAGATTTCACCATAAAATATGCTCTGGATGTCCCCCGACTTCCCTTTCTTCCCAAATATCACTTTTTTTTTAACTATTTCAGATTTTTGTACCTTAATTTATTATTTACACTCCAAGTAGAGTTGGTGGTGATGGAAATGTGTAATGTTTGACCTTACTTTTTTTATTATCATTCGAAATTTTCTGAACTCAATAATCTCTTAATGAATAATATGCTATATGTATGTATGTATCGTTTATTGCTTATAAGTAGGGCCGGAAACTTCATTTAAATTCGAGTCTCACTAAGTTGCTAAGCAACTAAGATACTCGAATCAATAAATAAATTTGATAATTGAATCATATTCTAAATGTCAAAGTGACATTTGTGAGAGTTTTTGAGCGTTTGAATTTTGAGGTGACCTCTGAAAGGAGCTCTGAGGGAACCTCTAAGCGGAATTCTGAGGGGAACTTCGAGGGGACTTCTGAGCGTAACTCTGAGGAGACCTCTGAGGGGACCTCTGAGCGGAACTCGCGGCAAACTTTCAAATGCCTGAAAACTCGCAAATGTCATTTTGACATTCCAAACTTTATTGAATCATCAAATTTATTTATTGATTTAAGTATCTTGTTGCTTAGCAACTTAGTGAGACTCAAATTTAAATGAAGTCTCCGGCCCTACTTATAAGGGGTTCCCTCTTAGCAAGGGGGGATTACATGATTTTACAGTGACTTTTGTTTCTTTGACCTTAATATAAATTTCCAAAGTTTCAATTTTCAATTTTTCCGATATAAATTCAGCATCACTTGGGTAATTTCTTCTGCAGCTTTTTACATTTAAACCTTATCCTCATTGTTAATTACTATGACTTTGCCAGTTGGCACATTAGCTCAGGTGGAATTATAATTTACATAATTTACAAAGTTTACAAAAGAGGATGAACAAAAAGAAGGTGAGATGGACTTCGAGTGAATGATCATTTGATTCAACATAAGTTCATGATTTCTTCTCGCGTGTTAAGAGCTTCCTCAATGAAAAAAAATAGCTATAAAATAATATGCTATATTGAATTTCTGTATTAAAATCATACTCGAGAACTAATTTTTTTTTTTACGCAAAACTTGGTCCGATCTGATCAAATTAAATTGAATCTGCACGATCCAATCATCTGCAAAGATTCAACTAGTTGAGCAAATCCAATTGGAATCTGAACAGATCCAACTCACCAAAAAAGAATTCATATCTGCTCAGATCTCAATACTTTTACCCAAGTAATATCAATTTTTCACAAAAAGCCTACCAACTGGTAGAGAACGAGAATAAAGGCGTTGAAACGGATATACGATGGGTGGCTATTTGATAACCCCATGGTTCCGTTTGAAATCGATGCTTGGACACTCCTCGATCACGTCTTTCAACTTCACTCCTAGTCAATTTATCTTAGAAAACGCTTTACTCTCACTCACTCTCTTCTCCACTACCCTACATCCATCTATATATAGAGGCAAGTTAGCGACAAACGTCGTCCTGAAGCTCCTTATCATGGATAGAAAAAGAGCACGAGATGGTCGCTTGATTTCGCATTTGATGCATTTCTCAAATCGTTCATCCCAGGTAATTTTTTATATGTAAGTCCTCAAAGATAAAAATCGTTCCTCGTACTTTGACAAAACTGGAAAAAATTCGAGTCGATTGTCGTTTTTTCTTCTGCACTTCTTTGGTGATATCTTTGAATTGAGTGGATTTAGGGGAAAATGTTGATATACCTTTTTTTGTAGAGAATTTTGAGATCTACGAGAGAGGGATCTAGATATTTTTCCTCAAACCTCGTTGCTCATGAAATATTTGGCTTCGAAAAACTTCAATTTGGATAAATTGAAGAGATTATTTAGTGATAATTAATGAGAATTATAAACAGTATTTCACGAGTTTTTTCAACGTTATTTTTAAACACTCTGAGTGGTTAATCGTAGTACATATTTTCCACTGCACATTTTGTGCATTGTATCATTCAATTATAAATGTTTTATTAAAATGTTTAATTTTAGTTAAAATGGGTCATTTTATTTCCATCACTAGCAGCCCATTCAACTTTTTTTCAATAATTAATCTCTCCTGGGCTACGATAATACCCAAAAATTCTATTTATTTATGTGGAGTAACAGACAAAAAAAGAGTATTTCAACTTCAATTTCAATTTACATTTTATAAATTGGAATGATTTTCAATTTTCCTCCAATTTTTAGGGATGAAAAAAAAACGAATAATCTTCGCAATTCGTTAATTTTTTTTTTTTTATTATTAAATCTTCCAAACCCATTTTCGGTTTATTCAGAACTCCATAAATTGAGAGATTCTCTGAAATACACAATATTAGTTTACTTTTATGATAATCAAACAGTAATTGCTACATTTTTTTACAAATTTATGAACAACTGGAAGAGCTTGTAACTGTGGTTCTCGTAAATAGATAAAAAAATTGTGCAAACTATCAAATGTTGATGCTATTGGTCTTTAGCAAATGTTTTTTTTTAATGATAGTTAAAAAAGTAATTGAATTTACTGACTTTCGTTAACTCAAACAGATGAATTGATTGAATCAACTAAATTCAATAAATTTAGATGCAGCAAAATTTATTTATTTATATATTTATTTATTTAATCATTTTGTTTATCAAGACCCAACAGCTGAAGCCAATAACAGGGTCAAAGTACAAAACAGAATATGAATGTACATTAAAATTCAATATTTTTTTGTACAATCAGAAGAGAAAAGGAGGAAAAAAAACAGAATTACAAGTAACAATAACTCAATCAATCGGCATTGCTATTTTACATTTTTTTACTAATTGATTGCCGCTTCAGTAATATAATGCAAAGATGAGGACATTAAGTTAACAGTGCCACTACAACGTAGGTACATTTCATTGAGTGTATTACATGTGCGTTAGAGGGGAGGCCAAGAAGGTAGAATATCGCTACGAGATGAACGATACTTGCTGCTTGAAACAGTAGTAATTTGAAAAAAATCGGACCAGGGTGGCGACTGAAAACTAATTTCAATATACCCCGACTTTTACCTCACTAAAAATAAAATTCCAGCACTTATAAGAAAGAAATGTTGCTTGAATATATGTTAAAATTCTTAGTTATTCCTAGAAATAATTTTTTCTCATCAGAATTAAGTAAAAAAAAAAAAAAAAGAATTTAGTAAACAATATATCTAAAACGGCATTAAATTTTTAGAACTTTGATTTTTTGTTAACCTTTTTGCAGTTTTCTGACGAATTGAAAAGTTTAATACTGTCCATTAAATGCCTATAACTTTGAAAGAAATGGAGATATTGAAAAATAAACTACAAATTTCTTCAAGATTGAAATTTCCTGACTTTTCTAGGACGATTGCCACCCTGCGGACAGTCCGCATTGCCTCTAATCAACTTAAGGGCTAACACCACTGTAGAATTTTCAAAGAATCCATTTTTTTCTTGCTTTAAAGATTACTTTGAGTTTCCTAGAATACGGGCAAGAAAAGTTCTCACATGAAACTCATTTTTTCTCATGAAATTTTGAATTTTTCCCGAGGCATTTCTTCATCTTGTAGCCTAAGTCAAAACTTCAATGATATTTTTCTCGAAACATGATTTTTCAAATTGGCACGCAGTATAACTCCAATTTTCATGATTTCCATTTCATTTTCCCACAGCATCTTAAAAGCAATATTTCAAACAGAAATACATAAGAGATTTTCAAAAAATTGATTTGTACATTTTTTGTTGATAAAAAAATTGCCGGTTTTTTGGCTGAAATTTGAATTTTTCCATTCAAATGGTCACCAATCCCACAAAAAACAGTATTTTTTGAATTCCCTACGTTACGTATTTCTGTAGCTATGTCTATCTAGCCTGAGCCAATTTTTTTTTTCGATTAAATTTGCACCAGTTACACCGAGCTATTTTTTGACGACTTTTTCAGTGCCATTAAACAAACAAGCCATTAAACAAATAAATTTATTAATAAATTAATTTTTATTAAATTTTTAAGAGAATCAAATTCCGGAAAAAATATGTAATGCGCAAGCAGGATTTGAACCCACGACCCTCTGATTACATGTCAGGTGCTCTACCGCTGAGCTATTATATATGAGCTGTATATCCAAAATGATGGAACTGCTTTCGCGCCACTATAGTGGCTTCCAGTCCTGAAGAAGTTAAATTCGAGGGGCCTCACAAGAATGGCTCTTGCGTCGTCCTTTTCTGATATTTTTTGATGAATTTTTTCTTTTGAAGACTCAAATATAGGCTCAATGACTTCCTCAAATATTATTATTTCATTGCCACTTCTTGTATAGAAAAAAAATAGCTGAAAAAAGCCTTTTTTAGACTTTCACAGTGGTGTTACCCCTTAATTAGAAGAATTATCGCCATTACCTCTCGTCTCTCCCAAAAACTAAGCACACTGAATCAGCCATACAAAGTATAGTTATCAAAATTCCAATTTTCTCTGAATTTAGAGTACAAATTTCACATAAAAATCACTTGAATGATTGAAGATCTTCTGTAATTCCATTTAATACATCTAACATTTCACTTCAACAGCAAGATAAGCATTTGAGTTTCATAGTTTGATTCGAAATTTTCGAAGTAAGCAACACTGTTCGTCACATGGAATTTTGCCTTTACCAAAATACACAAGAACGAGTAACAAGTTTCAGTTGTCTATCGAATTCACAGGCATGTTTGCCATCTCTTATGGGATGAGGAAGTTTCAAGTGAATCTACGGTTTGAATTCTGTGAATCAATCTGACGTAATTTCACCATTAAATGTTTAATGTAGTAACGGGAAATTTCCCAACAGTACAATTACCATTTAGTCCAGAAATGTTGTATGAACATGTGGCTAGCATAAAACTTTTGGGCAATAGATTAATTTGAGTTGAGAAGTGGTGAAACTCGATGAGTGATTAAATTTAATGATTGAATTGAATTCTTCTGTGGTTTTTTGGGGATTTTTTAAGGGATTCTTTTTTTTCAGAAATTGCAACGCCCACAACAACCACAACCACGACAACAACAACGACCAGGCCACCGTTGACAGTGAAAGGTAAAATTTGAAATGGATTTATTAATTTAGGAGGGAAGAGATAAAACTGAAGAAATGAACTTATTCAATGAAAGTGGGGTAAAATGGGGATTTTTATGAAATGGTTTGAGATTGAATTTTCTTCATGATTCTATTGCGATTTTGAGAAAATTTCGTGTTTTTGTGGGAAAAAAATTTTAGAATTGATTTTTTTTGATAATTTGAATTTTTATTTTAAACTTTTTGAGAGAGAGGAAAAAAATTCAATTTCTTTAATCTCAAATTAAATTAATTTGAGATTCAATCAGAAATCTCGCAATGGGGAGATTTCGAGACATTTCAAGATTTTTTTCGAGATTTTATACTTTTCCAAATTTTCCTCTAAATTTCTCTCAAATATCACTATTTTATCTCTTTATTATCCCCAAATTTTTATCAATTTTTCTGATTTTCAATTGCTAATTTAAATTCCTCATTTCAGTAGAAAGAAGACCGAAACCCAAGTTGAGACCATCACCAACGATTACTTCAAATGTTAACGAGATCATTGACACATCAAAATCAACGGCAAATGAAAAACGAGGCAAGTATTCATGCTGTAGCAAAAAAAAAAAAATCCCAAATTATTAAAAGAAAAATCCAGTCCACTCCAATCCATCGGTCTATCCATTATTTCAAGTGCTCTTCTCACTCTCATTCATCATCAAAAGTTCAACAGTTTTCCAATTCCAAAATCGATGAATCAAAATTATTGACTTCATTAAAATTCCAATCAAAAACAATTACATTCATCGTAAACAATTTGTAAATCAATTCACGAATCCACTCTAACCGCATAATCCCTCCCCCCCCCTCTCCCTTTCCCTTTCAAATTTCATAATCAACAATTCCTTCAATAACAAAACAAAATACCAAAACTAGACCATTGAATTTTCAATTAGTAAACTCAACTCTCAATTAACAAAGTTAACCATGCAATATTGAAATTTTACCAACACATTCAAAAATTTCAATTACTCACATAACGATGAGAACTGGAGGTGTGCGTCTATAAGCCTGTGAATTTCATCCACAAATTTTGGGTGGGTGGATAAAAGCTCGTAGCAAAAGGGCACGAGAAATGAGAATGAGGAGAAGTGTAAGGTGTTTCCAGGAAAATCTAAATTCGTAGCACAGAATGAAAGTTTTGAGAGACCAAACTTCACGTATACTCGGTCGTATAACAGTGAAAACTTTTGTTCGTAAAGTCAGTGGAGAATGATTTAAAGAGCTTTAATATATTTTTAAAGGATGAAAAATAAAAAATGTGTTATAAATTCAATTTATTTTGTTGAATTTCACGTTTTTTGCTTTCAAATGGAAGCTTTATAAACGTAATTTTTTTTTCGAGTTTGAGATTTCATCATAGTATGACTGCAAATGACCCAAAACGTCAAGAACCACCGCTTTTAAAAAATACCTGTGCGTATGTGGGTGTGTGTTTGTGTGTGTGTGTGATGACGCTTTTTCCGCTTTACTCTGAAACGTTCTTGAGGAAAAATAAAAACGTCAAAATATGGTTTTTTCGAATTTTCTCGATGAAAAATGTAATCACAGCGTCCCCTCTTAGCGAGGAGATGCGCGTCCAAGAACTGCATTTCTGACCCCCCGGGGGTGGTGGGAGCTCAGATTTTTAGTTTATCCAGTATAAAACTTTTGAGAAATTTTTCGTAAAAATCTTGATTCCTCTATACCGTCAATGGCCCAATTAATGCCATCGACCCAATTAATGCCACTTTTCATACGTTTTCGTGATTATTGAACTTATTCGAATTCTCAACTCTAAGTAATTGATAACATTTGCTAGAAAAAAATTCTGAGGACACTGGACAATCAAAATATCCGATATTTCTCTACTAGATATATTTCTAAAATTAATCCGTTAAATACGACCAGCGTGTTCAGCAAGATAAAGCCCTAAAGCTCTTCATGTGGGTTTAGAGTGCCTCATCAGTTCAATGTGTGATATTGAGAAAATTTAAGTTTTTAATAAATCGAAAATTGTATTGATTTTTAACAAAATCATTGGACTTTCATATAAATTAACGAATAATTAAAAAATAACGACCAGTGATGGAAATTAATTGATGGCAATTATTGGGACTCTCTATGGCAGAAATCGGGCCATGGTGGCATGAATCGGGCCATTGGCAAGATATTTTCAAAAATATAAATTAAATAATTTTTATTATTAATTCAGGAAAATAATTAATGTAAACGATAGTCCAGACTCTAAATTCTTTCGAGGAAAAATCAAATTTGAATTTATGATAAGATATAATTTTTCTATGAAAGATATGTGGCAGAATAGGTCTCTTGGTGGCATTAATTGGGTCATTGACGGTAACTTGATAAATAATTGAGCTAGAGACCTCAAATTTTTATGATGTCATACATCTGATGAGCACAAAGTTTGGTATTGAAACTGAGCGGAATTGGTCAAGTAGTTTCTTAGAGCCAATCAGGAGTTTTTAATTGATCAGCTGGTCAATTGAAGAGCGAGCTCACCTTTCATTTCAGATCAACTCCAGATCACTACGAACAATAGAACCCGAGATATTCCCGAGAAACTGAAATTTTTCAGAAACAGAAGGCTTTCACCTCCAAATTTCGAGCGAGAAAATAGGATTTTTGAAGAAATTCAAAAAAAATAACTTATCACTTATGATTTTCGTGGTAAATTTCCTCAGCTTTCCAATGGAATCATCAGAAAAAATCTATCACCATTATTTTCATCGATTTCAAGCAATTCTCATAGTAGAAAATATCCCTTGTGTCCATTTACTCCCATTTTCCCCTAAATAATTCATTTTATTCACTTGCAGGTGCACAATTGAGGGAGAGACCTAATACAGACGCTAAAACAGGAAGAAAACGTGGAAATGATGACAGAATGCAGCCAGACAAAACAGCACAATCAATGTCCTCAAAAAATACAGCAATTCTGTCATTCACAAGCTCAAATGCAGCACTTTTTGCAATAATTACAACTGGTATTCTCTGGTGATTGCTGAAGTTCGAGAATCACTGGTTTTTCAACGTAATTCTGGAATTAATGAGAAATAGAGGATAAATTCAGTCAAATTCTTCTGCGAATCTCTTCGAAAAAAAAGAAATTTATCGAGAAATTCTGGGAGATTTTTTTCATTGAAGAATTTGATTCTCTGTGAGAAAAAAGACTCTTGGTAAACTCATTGAAGATTAAGAAATTTCTATGAAATTCAATGAATTACTCTATTCTAACGTCAATTTGAGGATTACGAAGAGAAACACTAACGGAATAAATTGAAAGATAAATTGAAGCCCTGATAATTAAATAGTTGATGTGAAAAGTCCATTTTTTAATGAAATTTAGAAGATTAAGTTTTTTTTTTAATTACACAGAGAAAAATGTTTTCTTAATTTAAGAATGTGCAGTCACTTGATTTAAGTGAACTGCCATTCTTAAATTAAGTGACTTTTTTCACTTAAATCAAGTAACTATCTCTTTCTTAATTTAAGAAAATAAAAGTCACTTAAATTAAGTGACTTTTCTCACTTAAATCAAGTGATTTTTCTTTCTTAATTTAAGTGACCTGCACATTCTTAAATTAAGTGACTGCATTTTCTTAAATTAAGAAAATATTTTTCTCTGTTTAATCAAAGTTCTATTGAATTGTTGAGTTTATTGGGGGGGGGGGGGGGGGGGGAAGATGTTTTGTAAAGAGTATCATCAATTAATTCACGAAATTTCAATGAAATGAGAATATCTTTAGAAGGAAAAAACAAATTTCATTAAATTTAACTATGAAATAATAATAATTATTTTTTAGGATGTTTTTAATTTAAAAAATACGAAAGTAGCCTGTACATTCATCACAATCAATCTGCTAATTGAATTAATTCTTTGTAAATATTATGAAAATAATGAGACAACAAAAAAAAAGGAATTATTAACAAAATTGGAGAATTAATTATAGGATAGATGATATTTTGTAAATAATAAAATAATTTTTAAGACAAATATTATTATAATAATATTTAAGGATTCATATTATAATTATAAAGTAATCTGTAAATATAAATGGTATGTTTTGTTTTTTAATTGTTAAAATGAATAATAAAAATTAGCGATTTATTGTGAAATAATTTTGTTGCTAATGGAAGAAAATAATGAAAATTTTCTCTTTTATTTTCCCCATTAGTTGGAAATTATGAGAGTATCGATTTTGTATATAAAATTGAAATAAAATTAATGTTAAGAGATTAATTTTGAATAATTGATAATAAAGAGAAATGGAAAAAAAATACTATTTTCATTTATCAACACTTTATGAAGCTCTAAATTTTGATGAAAAAAAAAACAAAAAATTGGAAAAATTATAAAAAGGAAGAAAAAATATATTGTGAGTGCATATGAATACTTAATACTTTTGTTTTATAATTCATAGCGTAAATTTAATTAATTAACTCGTGGCTTTCAATGTCGAGTAAAATCCATCGTATTGTAAATAATTATTAATATTAAAATGTAATGCACTCAGTTGTCGTGATTAATTGAAATTTAAGTGAGTGAAGAGAAGAAATAATTCATTTTTTTTTAAATTCCTCAATTACGGAATTTTTAATTATTCAGGAAAATGAATTTCTTGAATTAAAATTTCAAGAATAACTTGAAAAAAAGCTGAAGTAAAGTGGAATTAATTAAAATGGCAAAAAAAAAGAATAAATGTCAAATATTAATGATTACACAATCATTTTCCCATCTCTTCACTTAGCTTAATTAATGAAACGAGAGAGCAAATGACTCTGAAATTAACGAATATCTGAAAATCAGTTTTTTTTGTTATTTTTCGAACGAATAAATTATTTTCAAAAAAATGAAAAATATGTACATGTAGAAAATTTCAAAAACTACAAGTGCAATTTTTTTAAAAATATTTTTCAAAAATAATTTAGCTGTTCAAAAGAAAATGCGGAAAATTTGGAGATGTGTGCTAATTTCATTATTATGAGAATAAAAAGTATACATGTGTCATGCGGAGGGGTAGTCTCTGATAGAAAATTTCTTCGGGATTTTCCCACGTACTATTGTAGAATAATTAAAAGAAAAAAGAAGGAAACTACATAATAAAAGCTGTTATCTTCATTTTAAACCTGCGAGTGATTGTGTGAGTTAATTGAAAATAAATGAGAATTTTACCAAATTTGTAAAATAATGGGAGGGATTCATTGTATTGATAATTAATGCAGAACTGTGTTGTAAATAAAAATTATAAATACACGTTTATTGATTGTAATGTATAAAATAATAATGACTTTATGTACGAAATAATTTAGCTATTAATTATTTATTCAAAATAATTTTAAAAATTTTGGAAATTTTTGAATACCGTAGTAGTCCCACTTTCTGACACTTTAGAGTTAGTTTCTGATACCATAAATTGAAAGCAATGATTATTTGTGGATTACATGTGATTTAATTATATTAAGGTAGTATCATCGAGGATGGTCGATAAAACAGAAGAAAATGAGGATTTTTACATTATTTTCCAATTAATTGCTGATAATTCGGGAAAAAGTGCCTTAATTCACCCGAAAAAGTGACTAAACTATTCGAAAGTCATATCTTCAGCTTGTGAATATAATTTTTTTTTGGTTTCTCGAATTTTTTTTACATTACTAATCTCCTATCACAAGTATGAGATAGAGAGAGAGGCAAATAGTTACGACTACGTTCTAATTAAAATTTCTCAATAACTATACGGTGAATTGAATATTTTTTTCTTCTATCATTTAGTTAAAATGTTGTTCTCTTCGCCAACATTTTTAAAATAATGGGTCAACTGTATGGTTTTTTAGTAATTTCATTATTTCTGTTCGATTTAGGGCGTTTCATCCCCGACACCGCTATTTTCAGTAAATTTGATAATTCATATCTCATGAACTGCATGGGAAGAAATTATGAAACAATTCAGAAAAAGGATATCATCTTTGATGCGGCATTAAAAAAATAAGGGATTAACTGTACTCGGGTTTGTTGGGATACTACCTTAAGGATGTTCTATATAAACCGTAAGCGGTTTTTTAAAATGTTTATTTGTTTGATAAAGCCTGAGTACAGTATTGGGTATTACATTTCATCAATAAACGAACGATAACATTAGAAAGTTGCGGTTTTACAAAAAAAGTCGCATGTACGACATGCATTGTTAAGACAGTTATGGTTTCTTTTTCCAAATAATTAACTGAGTATTGATCGGGTGTTTTTATTTTCATCTTCTCTTTTGTACGATTTGAAATGGAAAGGCTCCAGAAAACCATTTCTTCAGTTTTGAGTGATTCCGTCAATGTTCCAATCCCTGAACACGAAAAAATGAGTTTTTCAATTCCTCATTAAAATGATTTTTAGGTAATTATGGAGCGCTGCGGGTATTCAAATCGAGGGGCTGCTCACTCGGGGAATCAGTGAACCATTTCATCCGAAATCAGACTAGGAATCACTAGAAATCACTGGAAATCGCTGGAAATCGAAAGATTCCTGATTTCCTCGTGATTCCTCCTAATGTATAGGAAATCATTGGGAATCACAAAGAAATCGCGTGATTTCGGGAATCACTGGAAATCACTCATCCCTTCTCCATCGAGCAAGCATTCTTCCAACGTATTCATCCAATATATATATATACGTTGGATAGATGTACATGGTTATATTAATATTAAACAATATAATTCAACTATGTCATCTCCTATTATAAGTGAAAAAAGTTTAAGTATTCATGAAAATATTCATAAGAGTATTAAAAAATTATTCTAATTTCTTTAATAATTGCTTTTATTGATCAGGCATACCCCTAACCATGAATAAATTATTGTTAATCTGCAATGATTAACTACTAAGGTTTTCCAATTGACAGTTTGGAAATCACTGATTTCTGAAATTTAGGAATCACTGCAAATCATTGGAATCACGGGAAATCGCAGATTACCTTATTGATTCGGAAATCATGGGAATCACAGTGGAAATCACAAGGAATCGATTCCTTTTGGAAATCACTGTGCCACCGAATCCCCAAGTGAGCAGCCCCTTGATTCAAATCTTATATTATTATCATTACATTTCACATATCTTTTTTTTTTCTTTAATTAGTTTGAGAATTATTTTGAAAAAAGCGTTGTACTCTAGGAATTTCTAGCGACACAAGTCAGCAGCACTTGCGCCCCAGTGACAATTTTTGAATCATTTTTATCAATTTTAATGCCAATTATTGACCCAATCATCCAATCAACTCACCTTTATCCGAAATTTCATCGAATTTTGAGATTTTTTCGAAAAGTTTCTTAAGCTTTTGTGAATTCTCCATAAGAACACATGTTAAACGATGGTTTTTGAAAAATTCATAACTTTTAAATGAAATATGAAAAAAAATCAAAAATTTTGCATATGGGTTCTTTATGAATTGGAGAACTTTGGAAAATAATTCATTGAATTCTTACATTTTTAAATTTTGATAAAATACCTGTAGAACATCCTTAATACATATTTGTTACGCTAAACAAGTTCGACAATTACCTATCAAACAATATATTGCACATTTGTATATACGAAAGAGCGGGGCAGAACGGACCTGTGGGGAGAATAATCCAGGATTTTTTTTGGAGTGCAGGACTTTACGGAAAAATCTGAGAAATAAAGACAACAATGCGGACACGTTGAAGCATCTTGTAAATTTTTTTCAGATTTTTTTTTTTGCAAAATCGTTCACTCTGAAAAAAATCCAGAATCATTTCGACACAAAGGTCCATTTTGCCCCGTTTTTTCCGAACTGAAAAATTTGGAGAAATTGATAATATATAACGTTTTTTTCTTCAAGAACCTTTAGAATCGAATGAAATGAAAAAAAAATCAATTAATTTATTTTTTATCCGAAATATCTATTTTTTTTACTGCGATATTATAATTTCACACTTTTTCAAAGATCAAAAAAGCGATCAGCATAATTGCAACGTTTCAGGATAAAAAAAATTACTTAATTGTATACCATCATCTATATTTAGTCGGGCCAATTTCAATTTTAAATTATTGAAGCAAATTAAAATTCAATAGACACATAATTGACAATGTACCTACCAATTTTCTCTTGAGATATGTAAATTGATTTTAGCCGTGTTGTATATCGTTGAATATTTAATTTTGACACCTTTCGGTAGAATTCATAGAGTGGGCGTAGAGGAGAAATGTTTCGAAATTACTAGCCTGCAGGAATACAGGCACCGGATAATGCGGTAATGAAAAAATCATTAATTATCGTGATAACGATCTGGTCATGAATAATTCGCAAATAATTATGATGATTATTCGGGGTCTAATGTATACTGTTCACATAAAAGACATGGCTGGTAAATTTCAGAATGAACATTGGCATCTTGAAGATTTATCGCTCATATCATTTCTTGTAAATGCTGGAATCATTGGTAAAGTATTGACACCGTCAGTAAGACAACTTCCTGAATTCATTGGACTGAATTAATTGATATTAATATCATCTGGCACGAATAAATATATTATTTGAGGAGAATAATGCCTATTTGCTGATCTAATCTTCTTTGCTACCGACTGGAAGCTTAACAGACGTAAAAATTTTCGATTTGCATTTTTTTAAATTGAAAATCACTCAAAATGATGTGGAGAGTCTAAAAAGGATATTTAGAAGAAAAAAAGTCTGGGTGTGTATGTATGTGTGTGTGTCTGTGTGGATTTTTTTTTTATTTAAAAACGGTAGAACTTCAACCGAAAAATCTCATATTTTTCAATGAAAAGAGAAACTAGGTATTATTATTATTAGGTAAATATCCAAAATAAAATGTTCACTCTTAAAAAGGGGAATCACTCGGAAGCGACTTGCTTATGAATTAGCAGATAAAACTGTAATGATAACTATAATGATAGCAAGTTTCCACTTGTTTTCGGTCCATTAGGCTGATGCACGCGCTTTGCGCTTGTATGGCTTTGCTTAGTGGGCTAAATAAGCATAAGGGAGAGTGGGGCAAAATGGACACTATAATGAAATGGTTAGAGATTGATTTTTTTTGATCATTCTATTGAAAAGCTGAGGAAATTTTAGCCGGAAAACCAGTGTCATTTGTATTTTTTTTCGATTTTTTTGAAAATCTATATTTTTTTGCATTTTTGAGGGGTAGAAGCCTTTCATTTTTTTCAAATGTTCAGTTTTTTCCAAATATCTTTGGTTCTATTGGTCGTAGCGATTCGGGGTTGGTCTCAAATGAAAGGTGAGCTCATTTCCCATCGAATAATGGGGTTTTGAATTCAAAAATGTCAATTTTTGGAATAGTTATAGGCCAAAAACTGTTTCACAAAATTGTTTCACAGAAATGTCCATAAATACCTTAAAAATTGATATTTTGGAATTTAAAACCCTATAAATCGATGGCAAATTATCTCAGCTTTCATCTCCCGTCGGAATTTTTGCGCTACGACAAATAGAACCAAAGATTATCTCAAAAAACTGAAAATTTTCAAAAAAAACAAGGCTTTTACCCCTCTAAAAAGCTCAAAAAATTCAAAATCACGAAAAACTCCAAAAAATTAATTTCAGCACTTGTTTCACATCTAAAATTTCCTCAGCTTTCCAATGAAATCATCAAAAACAATCTACCGCCAATATTTCCCTTACTTTCAAGAGTTTTCCATAATATTTGCCAAAAAATTTAGATGTGTCCATTTTACCCCTGATGTCCATTTTGCCCTACCTTCCCCTACATGTATTTTTCATTTCTCTCAATGGAAAAAAATTTACAATAATGAAAATTGGATAGAATTCTTCAAACCTGTTGAGAGCAATGAAACTATGTATAAAAGAGTATAAATAAATACGAAAAATTCATAATCTTTTCCAATCAGCAAATATTTATTGGTTTCTTTTATATAAAAGAATCACTATGCCATTGAAAAGTGATTTTCTCAATTATTTCCAGCTCAAATCGCTTATCCAAAAACATCTGAAATAAAAATTAGAGATGTTCTAGAGTCAGTCCCCTAGGCTACTGAATTTTTTTCCTTGTTCATTATCAAAGATAACAAACAGAAGAACATTAAAGACAAATTTTCTCTTCAAATGCATGTTTAAAAATAGCCGAAAAAATTTCTCATTCCAACTGATAACAATCTTCCCTGCAGAAAATATTGGTGTCTCTTTTATCGTCACTACCCCCTATTTCCTAAATTATCGTCCGGGAACACTAGATTTCCCACTGCAACTGATAAAACAGTTCCGGATTCTTCGGACTAACTGTAAAAATCCCTTACCGACAGTCATCAAAGAGGGTTTTTGAGGAAAGATTCAGGGGATTCCCCCAATTCTTGAAAGGTAACAGACGACCTCGTATGTTAAAAACCTCCAAATCAATGGTTTAATGATCATTATTAATCTTTTTGTCTTAAAAAAGTGTCTATAACTGATGGAGGAAATCAGAAATTCAATGCTTCTCTCATTTCATGAAGAAAATCATAATTATTGCTAGAAAATGACCTTAAAAATTTGAAATTTACCGGGTTTTTCATATTACCCCTAGTAAAGAGCACGACCCTTGAAGAAAAAATCCTTTTTTTCATTTCTCCTCAATATATCAATTCTTCCTCATACTAAAAACAGCAGACATGTGACAATTTCCTAGATTTCTTATTTTTTAAAAAATAAATTGTATTAAAAAATACAAAATATGTACATATAGCATATTCAAAGAACTTCAAGTGCTTTTTTAAAAAATTTTTTTTATAATAATTTATCTGTTGAAAGAAAAATCTAAAAAATTTGTTAAATGTGTGCTAAGTTCACTATTCTATCATCATTTTTTGGATTCCATTTTTATCTGCATTTTCCTGAATTAGTCTCGAGTAATTTATTGAAATGTTCATTGCTTCAATCACTCATCGGATTGTCTCAAACTCGTCGAGACGACAGGCATCAATGAATCAAACACTGCCTTTTAATTAATCATGATTCTCTCGAAAATAGCAGCGAAAGTACTAATTGCTTTTAAAAAATAAAAAAGAATCAGATATGAAATATAGAACATCAACAAATTGACGGATCAAACCAGACTGAATAAATCAGTCTATTAAATATTCATGGAAATGAAAATGACTGAACAATATTTTTGGCTCCAATATACATATTTTTTATTTACACCTTAACATCTAATTGTTGTACAAATATAATAGTGTATTCGTATAATTTTTTTTTTAATTAATATAATTATCGATGATCTTTACAGAAGCAAAAACAGTGGTCGTGTTTATTATTCACACGATTGAACATTACTGATCGAGTAAAACTCTCCAATATTAATTTCCACAGGAAATTTTATCAATTTCGTTTTTATATTATTTAATGAGAAAAAGAAAATTAATAATAAATTTCAAGCATTTTTCGTTGATAGAACTCTACTGCACATTGAAAATTAATGATTTAATTTATTTTTCCCTTATTTATTAACGAACAAAAGCGAATAAATCGAGCTTCATAGCACAGTAGACGGTTTCTATAACCGGTGACACATGAAATCATGATTTTTTTTTATCAATAATTCAGCAAATTATCAAATTATTATCGTAATTTTCAATTCATCATTGAGTAGATTGAAGTGCTTGAAATAAAAAATGTTCCTCAGAGGATTTTTTTTAATGAGAAATTCTACGAACAGAACGAGGGGTAATCACTTCTAAAATCAGTGTACACTAAATTTCGAATTAAAATAATTGAAAGATTCTCGAATTTTGAGCAGATTCCATAAAGATTTGTGAAATTTCTTAAAATCTGCGAAAATTGAGTGAATTTCGGAGAATTTCATAGATTTCTATTGAAATTCAAGAGATTTCTGGAAGTACTAAGGAATTTTGATATTTCATGGCAGGAACATGACTTCCCATGACTTTTTTTCGAATTTTCAAATACACTTTTCATTCATTAAATATGGTTCATCATATAAATATACATTATAATGTATCGAATATAGGAATACATCATTTTCACGAATTAAGGCAAAAGGATGGTTTGCTGACGAAATTGATATGATATTCATCATATAAATATAGGGCAGAGTGGGGCAAAATGGACACTGTAATGAAGCGGTTAGAGATGGATTTTTTTTGATGATTCTATTGAAAAGCTGAGGAAATTTTAGCTGGAAAATGAGTGTCAGATGTATTTTTTACGATTATTTGGAAAATTCGATATTTTTTGGCATTTTTGAGGGGTAAAAGCCTTGACTTTTTGAAAATTTGCATTTTTTTGCAAATATCTCTGGTTCTAATGGTTGTAGCAATTCGTGGTTGGTCTCAAATGAAAGGTGAGCTCATTTCCCATCGATTTATGGGGTTTTGAATCCCAAAATATCAATTTTTCGGATAATTATGGGCCAAAAACTGTTTCCCAAAACTGTTTCACAAAAATGCCCATAAATACCTTAAAAATCGATATTTTCAAATTGAAAACCCCATGAATCGATGGCAAATGATCTCACCTTTCACTTCCCATCAGAATTTTCACGCTACGACAAATAAAACCGAAGATATTCTCAAAAAACTGAAAATTTCCAAAAAAAGAAAGGGTTTCACCCCTCTAAAATCCTCAAAAAAGTCAAAATCGCCGAAAATTCAAAAAAATTGATTCTGGCACTCGTTTCCCGCCTAAAATTTCCTCAGCTTTCCAATGAAATCATCAAAAACAATCTACCACCAATATTTCTATGAATTTCAAGACTTTTCCATAATATTTGCCTAAAAATTTCAATGTGTCCATTTTGCCCCTGCTGTCCATTTTGCCCCATCTTCCCCTACATTTAATGTATTGAATCTAAGAAAATGCCATTTTTTTCTTTCATTGTCACTATTCATTTCAGAATCTAAAATTTAAAGAAAATTGCAAAGACTTCACAAATTTCGAAGATTTTACGAAATTTCCATGGAATTTCTCTAGCTTGTGACTGATTCCAAGACTCTTTACAGATTCTACAAGATTTAAAAAATCCCAAAATTTTAGGAACCTCATAAAGAATTTAGAAATTTTTGTAAGGTTTCTCTGATGTACACTAAATTTCGCAAGTAATTATCCGCTCGTAAATAGTATAGTATATTACAGGGTGGCGCTTGAAAACTAATTTCAAAATTCCTTGACTTTTCCCTGACTAAAAATAAAATTCCAAGACCTGCAAAGAAAAAATTTATTCAAATATACGTTGAAATTCTTACTGATCCCTGAAATCAATTTTTTAAATCAGAATTTAACAATAATACCCGAAACTGCGTTAAATTTTTAGAATTGTGATTTTTTCTTAATTTTTTTTGCAAATTTCCGGCTAATCGAAAAGTTCAATTTTTTCGATTAACTGCCTGTAACTTTTGGAAATATACAAATAAAAAATAAACTATTTTTGATTGTTAAAGGTGGTTTTTTAGGTATCCACAGAGATCGAAAAGACCACATTTAACGATTAAATGAATTACTAAAGTCGTATGTCGAAAAAATTGAGAATAAACTACAAATTTGCCTGACTAACACTGAAATTCCGTGATTTTTCCCTGATTATTCCAGAAATTAAAAATTCCCTGACTTTTCCAGGTTCTCCAGGCCAATCGCCACCCTGTATTAGTTACAAGTCGTGGAAGGGCTATTTTCTCGGCTTTACATCGTGATTTAAGCCTCACAGTGGTCAAAAATGTCTTCCCCAAAGTGGAACGTTTATATTTTTCCTTGATTTTGTGTAGAAATGTAGTTTTTCCGAGTGCGAAGCGCTCGGTAAAGGCTCATTTCCGCACATGATCAAGTAAAAGTACTTTCCGTACATTTTCAATTTTCGAAAATTCTCTAGTCATCCGATAATTCGTTCTCCAGCCCTCCAGCCTCATTTCTCCCATCCAGAACATTAAAATTAATCACTCCCATCTACTCGCAAAAGTATTGAAAATTCATTTTTTTCTGTTTCGTTTGAAGAATTTTCAGCATGGAATGTATTAACGAATCTACATTTTTACAAAGCGTATTTCAAATTCATTCTATCCCTTCATTCATCCCTACAATTCACTGACTAAGTATAAAAAGAGGGGTGTAAAATAAATGTTCGTATTCAAAAAAAAAATAGAAATAAAAAAACCAGAACTGATTTGCTTTATGAATTCGCAAGGGAGCTAAACGCAATTCAATACTGTATCTTTTTTTTTCTTATTTCTTCTTCTCCTCTTTACCTTGTGCATTTTTTTTTTCATAATGTATCCGGAGCAGATGCACTGGCACGTGAATACACCCCGGACCCGTCCAAAAAATTCTCTTAATCTGACCAATCCCTCTTCCCCCTTTCAAAATTCATTGGTTTCTCGGTTTCTCCCCCTTGTACTGGGGGATTTTCTAATGATTTTTACATGAGTATACACTTTATCCTGAATTTATCTACGGCAGTGGTCTATAACGATTTTTTTAACGTATTTGATCTTTATGGATTTTTAGCGACTCAAGTATTTATCAATTTAAAGATAAAAAGAAATAAATAAAGGAGTTAGGAGGTGAAATGGACCTGTGGTGCAGAATTATTCGGGATTTTTTTTTTTTTCAAAGAAAGCCTCTGCTGAAAAATGCAGAAATTGCATTGCAATGCAAATATGTTGAAGCATCTTCTAAATTTTTTATTTATTTTTTCGTAAAGTTCTCAATTCAAAAAAAAAACCAAATCATTTTACAATTAAGGTCCATTTTGCCCCAGTCTCCCCTACTCAATTCTTTATAATTCATTTTAAATAAAATAATTTCAATGAATCGAAGATACATTAGGCAGAATCCTCCCATCATTGATTTTTTGCAGCGATTTTGCCCTAATCCTTGTTTGTAGCTATTGAAACTTTCTTTCAAAAATGACGAAATTCTTTGTTTTTTAGATTTTAAAATTTTCTACAAAAAATGACTAAAACGAAATCGCCCTATCTCGTTTGAACTCCAAGATAAGGAAAATTGCAGCAACACTGACCTCCGAGACAATATGATTCATGAATTTTTTCGGGAGCGAAGGACTTTACGAAAAAATCTGAAAAAAATTGAGAAGATGCTCCAATATGTCAAAACTGTTGGTGAATTTTTCCAAATTTTTTTGAAGAGGCCTTGACCCTCAAAAAAAATCCCAAATCATTTTGACCAACAGGTCTATTTCAATCGCAAAAAAATAATTTCTCCTAAAAAATAATTTCGTGACAAAATAAAATCAATTCCTCTCAAAATTTTACGTTCTTGCACAATATTAATAATAATGACAATAATATACTCTTTGATGTACCTCCTTCAGAAGAGGAAGTCTCCTCATCGTTTTCCCTCAATTTAATCCCTACTTGACATTTAGTTATCATTAAAGACGATTGTAGCTTGCTTCTTGTAGTTAAAGAAATCCCACAAATTCAGTTAAATTCGTCTTCAGTCGAAAAGGATTTGTTGAGGAAACAGGTCGGTGGTTTTCAACTGGTATTATTCAAAATCTGTTTTCGGGGGTTGCGAAAACGGTAGGTGAAGCATTTACGAATTGCTGACAATTGTTGGCAGCGATAGAAACAAGGCATGTGTGCAATTCAATGGCCCTCCATGTAGGACCATTGCGGAAATTAGTAAATTTATAGAAAATTTGAGAGCATGAAAATAACAGACATTTGACAATTTTTAAAATTGTTTTTTCTTCCAAAAAAATAAATTATATAAAAAAAAAAAAAAATGCACTTGTAGAAAATTTAAGAGTGTAAGAGTGCGAATTTTCCAAGTAGGGGAAATCGGGGCAAAATGGACCCTCAAGTTTGAATCATTCATGATTTTTTTTCAAAATGAAGGACTTTGTAAAAAAATCTGAAAAAATTTGAGAAAATGCTGCAACATGTCTACTTTATGGGTGAATTTTTTCAAATCTTTTTGTAAAAGCCTTCACTCTGAAAAAAAAAATTGAGAATCATATCGACTCGAGGGTCCATTTTGCCCCAATTCCCACTTCTTTTCTTCATAATACTTTTTTTTTTAATGCATAACATTGTCAGATATTTGCTAAATTCACCTTCTGAATTATGCGAATTCATCGTTTTTCGACCTTTGGTCGCTTAAAAAAGAAATTCAATATTAATAAAATTAATTGGAATACTTGAGTCTGTTTAAAAAAAAAGCTACAAAATAATTCACGTTCACGTTGTGATTTAGATAATAAATTATAAAATTAATGACATCTAGTTACTCTCACACGCACAAACACATGAATCTTTATAATTTAATTTCCTTTTTTTTCTTCTTTTCTTCTTCATTTTTAATATGTAATTCTACTGTACATTACTAAATATTTTAAGCACACTTGCACGTGTGTTCTCTTGAATAATTACGTTTATTAAAATTTATAAATAATGTTAATAAATAATGTTTTTATGGTGAATTTTTAAATCCATTTTTAATGGGATTCTTTTTTATTTTTCGGGTAAATTGTGATTTTTTTTTTTTTTAGAATAGTTTTGATTATTTTATATCCATTAATTCATTTAACAATCTTTCCTTTTTTTTTATCCCCAAAATTTTTTTGACGTCTTGGGCTTGAGCTATCGTCACGCAAGCTGTTCAAATAAGTGTAAGGCACCAATTAACATATATATACCCGAGAAAAATTCATTACTGCAAAAAAAATCAAGAGAACACCCGCACAAATTCACGTCCCCTATTTAACTTCAAATATTCCTTCTTTTTTTTTTTATTTACTAAAATTTGTTCTTTTTCTTCTTCTTGCTTTACTCCCTCATTTTTTATATATCGATTTCACATCTTTGCGCGCACCAAATTTTTCATATATTTTTTTTTTTTTTTATGTACACAGTTCATTTTTCATTTTTTTTCCTTCATCATAGCACATTTTAAAGCTTTCATAAAACATTATTTATAAAACACAAAAGAAAATTTCCCACTGCCAGTCAGTCTTTATTATCATTTTTCTTTTAATGATAATGGAATTATCAAATATCCAACAATTTTTTAGATTTTTTTAAGCGAATAAATCTTTCAACAAAAAATATTCAAAAAAATTGCAGTTGTAGTTTTTCGAATTCTTTATTTTTGCAAGTTTTTTCAATTTTTTTCGAAAATAATTTATTTACTAAAAAAAATAAAAATCATAGAAATTGTCAGATTTCTGCAATTTTCAGTATCATTTTTTTTTAAATGAATTTATTTTAATTCACATTTTTTTTAAATTATGTTGATCTTCATTTTTGTTTTATTTTATTAACTATGAAATTACTGTATCAATGTATTTGTGACTCGATGAGATAGAACTGACTCTGACTGGAGTTTTTTTCCTCTTTTTTGTTAATTGCCTGATGATAGAAATGAGATGAATGTTTTTTTTATCAATGCTCCACAAATTGAGAAAGTTTCGAGTGACGAAATTTAAAATGTTGAAAATTATGTTTTTTTAAAAACTTCTTCTTTTGAACTGAAAAAGATCTGAGATGACATTAAAGGGGTTTTTTTTCTCTTTTTTTCATTTTTTTCATTTAAAAAGAAGGAAAAATTGTGGAATGGGACGATGGGAGTTTATCCTCTCAGGCAGGATGGAGTGCCTGAAGCTGAAGATGGTGATGAAAGCAAAGTACCAATGCAACTGCCACGATTGCCAAGCCAGCAGAGCACTTTGCCGCTGACGTACCAGAATCGTCGTAATCTTCATCCTCGTCATTGCTGTTATCCTTTCGACCTCGCAGTTTCAAGTCTTGAAAAACAAAGTTTTATAGTATTTTATGTATTCTTCAACGTTTTATTTACAGTTATGTTTACTCTAAAGATCATGTTATCAACCAATTTCATGATGGAATTGCTTCATTATTTTGTAAAGAATTTTTTAGATTTTTTTAGAATGGAAAATATGAAATTCCCTCATCTCGAGGTGGATCTCGAGATGAAAATTGCTCGAAATCAGTGGAAATTTTAGAAATTTGATTTTTCTGATGTTTCCAGTGAATTCCTGAGGAAATTTGCGTTCGAATATATGTGTTAAAAATTTTTTTTCAATTTTTTTTGCAAAATTCTATTTTTTTAAAGAAATAAGACTTTAACAAAATTGAAAAGTTTCACTTTTTTTGGCATATTTCCAGTTCTATTGGTTGGAGCAATTTGCGGTTGGTTTTGAATGCAAGGTGAGATCATTTACCATCGATTTATGTCCTTTTAAAATGAAAATGATGGATTTTTGAGGTAATTATCGGACGAGAGCTGATTTTAGCTGAAGTGCCCATGATTACCTTAAAATTCGAAATTTTCTTTCTTTTGACCATAAAAAAAATGCACACAAGACCCAATGAACCCAGGATATCCTCGAAAAAAGTGGAAAAAATCGAAAATTGAGAAATTCGCATTCAAGCCCCAAAAATGTGACTTTTCAAAAAATTATAAAAAAATGCAAAAAGTCTAACACATGTTTTTTACCGAAAATCTCCTCACTTTTCCAATGAAATCATTAAAAAAATACCATCTCAACTCATTTCACCCGAATTCACATAGTTTCCAAGAAAATTTCACACTTTGAAGATAATTGATCAAAAAAAATTGTAAAGAGCAAAATATATACTACAGTGAAAATACTACAGTGAAAAAAAAAATTTATTTCAAGAAAATTTACTCAGTTGAACAAAAATACCTCACTCCAGAAAATTTCTATATATATATAGATATAAAAACTGTGGAGGAAAATTTTAGTTAAAAGGCAATTTTCTTACTACAAGAATTTTTTTTCTCAGTGTAATTCAATAAATTATGAATAATTAATAATTAACAGAAATCTCTCGTTAGAATTCACAAGTCAACTCCGAAAGAAGCTAATTCCAGAATAATTCAAATCATTCCGATTCCCTAAATCGCCACAAATATTTCCCTCAATGATTAACTCGTCTTGAATTTCTCTGAAATGTAAGATGCTGCCCAACCTGCATTCAATGGAGCAGTTCCTTGTGGGTCACCTCCACAGAATTCCCTTCAACATTTCAAATTACCAATTTTCTCGTTCTATCCAAAGAAGTTATTTCATCAAACATAAAGCAATCCAATTAATTTCTGAAAAAACCGATTTTTCAGAGTGAATTTTACAAAATAAAATTAAATATATATTTTCTCCTTTGAATTATTAGCTCTTACATTTCATTTAATTCATGAGAACATTGAGCAGTGTTCATTAAAGGTCTCTCTCTCTCTCGATAATTGAGAAAACATATTAATTCATGAAGAAAAGGTGCATTATTAAATGAGACCTTTTATGAACCTCTAAAATCATATTTCCAATACTTCAAACGACATTCTCTCTTTCACCTAATAAAAACTGAATTAAGGTCGGAAAAAAAAAATCTAAATTAATGAAAAAAAAACATGAATTGCCATAATAATGATTAACATTCTTGAGACATAAAAATCTACTTGCAACGTAAAATTTGTTTATGCAAATGAATTCTAACGAAGAGATCAAGTTGGATTTTAATGTTAAGTTAATACTCTATTATAATACAACTGAATAATTTTCAAATATCATACCTTGCTCTTTTAGCATATTCTGATTACCCTCGACTAAGTTGTTACCCGAGTTCTTCTTCAGTTTACCTGAAACATTAAAAGGAAAAATTCATGTCTCGTTGATTTTTTTATTCATGAAAAAAAACATTTTTTCTTTTTGGTGACGAAATGATTTTCAAAAAAAAATATTTAAAAATTAAAGGGAATAGTTCCACTAATAAATGTTCATTATTCATAATTTTTTTTTCAGTAGAAAATCCTCTAGGGAGATTATTCATACGAAAATTAACAAAATGACAGGTTTAGTGGTTTCACTGTAGTATGACACAAGCTAAACTCGTTATGGAAGTATCTACAACGTGAGCCCAATGGAAAAAAGTTTCTGGATTGACCCATGAACGATAAATCCGAGTATCGTAAATTTCGTGTATTAAATGGCCCATTAGAGCCTCTGACATATTTCTGATTTTTTTTTCTTCTTTTTTCTTGTGACATTAATCGTTACTTGTATGTAATTTATGGTGAGTTTAATCAATAAATTTGCAAGAAAAATACATTTTTTCTTACAGAATTTGCGATTTAAAAAAAAAAATGATTTTTAATTACACAGAGAAAAAAGTTTTACTAATTTAAGAATGTGCAATCACTTAATTTAAGAACGTGCAAGTCACTTAAATTGAGAAAGTAAAAGTCACTTGATTTAAGTGGGAAAAGTCACTTAATTTAAGTGACTTTCACATTCTTAAATTGAGAAAAAAAAAGTTACTTGATTTAATTGATAAAAGTCACTTGATTGAAGTGACTTTTCGCACTTAAATTAAGTAATTTTTTCTTTCTTAATTTGAAAAAGTAAAAGTCACTTAAATTAAGTGACTTTTCCCACTTAAATCCAGTGACTTTTACTTTCTCAATTTAAGAGAGTGAAAGTCACTTAAATTAAGTGAATTTTCTATCTTGAATTAAGTGACTTTCTCTCTCTTAATTTAAGTGACCTGCACGTTCTTAAATTAAGTGACTGCACATTCTTAAATTAAGAAAACATTTTTCTCTGTGTATAAAAATAAAAAATGAATACTCGCTATTTTATTTCTTTCTTTAAACTAAAACTGACGAATGGAACTATCGAATGGTATACCGATATATCGAATTTGGTACGAAATATTGCGATAATATCGACTAATCGATATTCGAAAATCCCTCAAACTAAAACGGGCGGAACGGAACTATCGAGTGGTGTGCGATATATCGAATTGTAATTCGAGATATCGTTTCGATTAATCGATAGTTGAAAATGATCGATCAAAAGTTCTCCTTGAATTGAAGCAAGGATACCGGAACTATCGAATGTAATGTGATATCTCGAATTCAATACGAGATATCGAATCGATTAATCGATATTTGGAAATAATCGATCGAAAGCTGATGTGGTTTTATTTTTTCTCCTTAGATTAAAATTCCATTATACTAAAACTGGTGGAATGTAACTATCGAATGCTTTGCGATATCTCGAATTCAGTGCGTCGTATTAAATCGATTAATCGATATTTAAAAATAATCGATCGGAAGCTGATGTGATATTGTTTTTTTTTCTCCTCAAATTAGAACAGGTAGAACGAAACAATTCAATTTGATACGATATCTCGAATTAAATGCGAGATATCGCATCGATTAATCGATATCTCGAAATAATCGATTAGAAGTACATAAATTTTGTTTCTATGTCTTTAAATCACGTTGAAATGAAAATATGACTGCTTTTTCTAATAAATAATGAAATTGCGCTTTTAATTGCTCGACAATACTATAAAATGTGTTTAACGTCCTGAAACAATAAAAAGTTCTTGAATAAAAAGAATTTTCTGACAAAAATCCTAGAAAAATCGTAATTTTTCGGTAATGTTGAATTAAAAAAGTTGAATTTTCACATTCTCTTTTTCTCAAGTTTGGAATACTTTATATCTAGGTGTTAACAGGCCATTTTTTCCCACAGAAAAACCCGCAGTGGATGGTGTAGATTCATCGATTAGCCATAAAAAAGAATGTTTTAGATGGATAAAAGTTTCCCCAGCTACTCTGCAGCTCCGTTGAGATTAACCATTAAAGTACAGTGAAGAAACGGCCACAGTGAGTTGAGTATCAAATGAACTTTAAAAAAAAAAAAAAGAAGTATCTTCATATTAACTATTGCTGAAGCTCTTTTTTCACCGCTGATAACAACGTGTATTTTCCCATTAGATTTTTTTTAACTCCAACTCCACTAAAAAAAAATTACCAATTCTTCAGTAATTCCTTTCATCATTAAGATTTGTCCGAAAAAATCTGACAAAAATCATGAAGATCTTTCAGCATGCTCACTTTTTTCTCAAATTTTTTCAAAATTTTCTGTATGACCGCCTTTCTCTCAGAAAAAAAACATCAAACTCCACAAAAAAAAAACAAAAAGTTATCGATTCTTCACTATTTTTTTTTATCCTCAAGACCTGCCCCGAAAAATCTGAAAAAAATCAGGCATATGCTCCAGCATGCCCACTTTTTTCTCAAATTTTTTCAAAATTTTCTGAATGACCACCTTTCGCTCAGAAAAAAAAACCATCAAACTCCACTAAAAAAAAACCAAAAAGTTATCGATTCTTCACTATTTTTTTTTATCGTCAATATCTGCCCCGAAAAATCTGAAAAAAATCAGGCATATGCTCCAGCATGCCCCCTTGATTCTCAAATTTTTTCATAATTTTCTGAGTCACCGCCTTTCCCTCAGAAAAAAACTTCTTTGTCATAACAAACAGGAAAATTAGTCTCAATAAAATTGAAACCCTTGAAAATTTCTGCTTAATCATTTCCCAAGGATTTCCTGCTATCAATCTAACTTCCAGAAGTCGAAGGAAAATTCAATGCAACTCTCAGAATCTAATTGTCGATGCAACTATATCCTCTTTCCCCTCTATGAACAGTATTCATGAATATATCCCTTCAACTCTCATTACCAACTAGTCCTCAAAGTAATACAGGAATAGAATGGGATGCAGAATCTGTGTATACCAAGCTGAACTACCGGATAGCTCCATGACATCATGAGATATATACGTTGTGACTATGATAATACGGTATCGGATGCTGTAACACAGTATATCCGGATAGACGCGTGTCGGCTAGAGGGCCAACACACGAATAGATAGATGAGATTTGGTTGAATTGGATGAAGTAAATCTGTGAAAGAGCCCATCTCTCTCCACATACAGAAAGATAAAGTCTGTATCTATTCGTCAATAGATGCAGTTTACAATTTACTAGAGAGGAATTGATACGACGAGAGTTGGAAATATATATGTATATATATATATAGAGAGAGAAAGAGGAGATTGACTGTGCTGAGGAGAGAAAAAAAATTTGTCACATGGAAGTATTCAAGCGAAATGAGACATGCATTATTCCTGACACGTGTATGCTAAAATGAATGAGAGTGAGTTAGGTTGGATAGTCAAGCTGGACGGAATGAAAGTAGATAGGGGAGGAGGGAGGGGGGAGAGATGTAGAAGTGCCTTAAGCTCTGTGGGACAATACTCTTATGCATTTACAACAAGAGAATCAAGTGAATTACGTGGAGGAGGAGGCAGTGGGGTAGAATGGAGGTTTTTAATGAAATGGAAATTTGAATTTTTTGGATCAGTGATACAGAATGAGGGGATTTTGATAATTCTTTTCGAGGATCTCGGAAAATAAGCGAGATAGGTAAATTTTTTTAGAACTCCCAATAGATGGCCAGTTGCATATTTGCAGTGATATGATTTTCAATTTCGATCAACCGGTATGTTATGAATAGTTTGTAAATCTATATGAATGTAATAATCAGGAATTGACGTGAAAAGTATAAGAATCATTCATTTATTTATGAAAATGCTCGATAATAGAAGTCGTCCATCTTTTGGTCGTGTGACCCTATGTCTTTCGAATAGTTGAATCCCTTTATCGCGTAAATTAAAGCATATTTTTCCGAATTATTAACAATTAATTGAAAAACTTGCCTACAAACCCTCATTTTCTCTGTTTGATAGACCGTACTCTACGATACTACACAGAGAAAAATGTGTTCTTAATTTAAGAATGTGCAGTCACTTAATTTAAGAATGGTAGGTCACTTAAATTAAGTGATTTTTCTCACTTAAATCAAGTGACTTTTTCTTTCTTAATTTAAGACAGTTGAAGTCACTTAAATTAAGTGACTTTCCTCCCTAAAATCAAGTAACTTTTTCTTTCTTAATTTAAGACAGTAAAAGTCACTTAAATTAAGTGACTTTTCTCCCTTAAATCAAGTGACTTTTTCTTTCTTAATTTAAGAATGTAAAAGTCACTCAAATTAAGTGACTTTTCTCACTTAAATCAAGTAACTTTTTCTTTCTGAATTTAAGACAGTCAAAGTCACTTAAATTAAGTGACTTTCCTCCCTAAAATTAAGTAACTTTTTCTTTCTTAATTTAAGACAGTAAAAGTCACTTAAATTAAGTGACTTTTCTCCCTTAAATCAAGTAACTATTTCTTTCTGAATTTAAGACAGTCAAAGTCACTTAAATTAAGTGACTTTCCTCCCTAAAATCAAGTAACTTTTTCTTTCTTAATTTAAGACAGTAAAAGTCACTTAAATTAAGTGACTTTTCTCCCTTAAATCAAGTGAGTTTTCTCACTTCAATCGAGTGACTTTTCTTTCTTAATTTAAGTAACCTGTACATTCTTAAATTAAACCTGTACATTCTTAAATTAAATGATTGCACATTCTTAAATTAAGAAAACATTTTTCTCTGTGTACCTTAATTCTTGAAGAATATAAAATTATTCTGTTAGTAGAATGTCAGAGTTGATTGTTAATGAATTTTTCACGAAATTGAGAAGAGTAACGCTGAATTTTATGGAAATCAGCCATCAAACTATATTTTCCTCAACTTTCGTTGAAAATTAATTATCAAAAAATCGAAAACTGCGGTACACTTAGAATAATTAAATTTCTCAATATTACTTCCAATATTCTACCCGAATAAAACTCTCGAAAATACCAAACTCTCTATTTCACATTAAAATTCATTGAAAAAAAAAAGTTAAATAAATAAGCGTAAAATATTGATCTGTCCTCATAAATTTTTCCATCTCGAATATTCAAAAAAAAAAAAAAAAAAACCTGATATTGTAGAGAATTGGAGCAGCACACAGTAAATAAATAATAACAAATAAATATTTAACAATTGTATCAATGGATCAATTTCATCCCAGTAATATAATTAATTACATTATTCCATCGAATTCCAATAATTCATTAATTCAATGAATTCCACAGTTGATTAATTTCACTGAAAAATTATACGACTGAATGATGAAATTTTGCACAGGAAGAAATTGAGACAGATAAAGATTAATATTACGCAGAGTATCAATAGAATATTTTTCGTTCAATGAACCTGAGATTTAATCGTGTCACATATATATATATTCAGTGGATCGCCTCCAGAGGAGTGGAAAGTACGATAGTTTCCAGTGAAGATTAATCGCTGCCACTGGAGCTCCAGGAATTTCGTCCGGCGTTAATAATTTTGTAGGATATATGTGTTTTTAGGTGAAAAGCTTGAATATATATATATATATATGTATATATATATGTAGAGAATGTAGAATATATAAAGGATAAGAGGTGAGAGCTTGTGTGCTGAATGTTAGTCGCAAATTCCCAGCCGCAATCGCCGGAAACAGAAATACATCACTTTTAAATTAATTTAAAAAATGGTTTAAGGAGATCCAATTGCTGCACATGAAAGAAGCAAAGTGTCGTAATTTAATAAATCTGATGAATTAAATTAGAATATCAATAAAAGAATTTAATTGAAAAATAAATTGTTCGTAATATATTCATCGTTGAAATGATAAATACTATTTTAAAAAAATAATTAAATACACTTTTGCCGAATATTTCAACTCCATTACAATGCAAATTGATCTGAAATTTTATGTGATTCATTTTCATCGTGTCAGTGAACTTCACGATAAGACTAATATTTTATTGGAAATAAGAAATTTGCATATTTTAAAAGCAGCTTAGTTCTTTTAAACCTTATCGAATCGATGAATGAGAATATTATTCAAAAGAAGTGCCAAAATCTATGTTTTTCATAACATTCTGTGTGAAATTCCAATTTAAAACAATCAAATTCTCAAAAGATTTACACAACTATTATTTAAGAAATAAATATTTTCATTATTATTTTATTTTTCTAATTAGCATGGACAGCGATTGGATCTCCTTAATAACATTTATTCACTTTTAACTTAATTTAACAAATGGAAAGGAGCAAAGTGTCGTAATTTAATAAATTTGATAAATTAAATTAAAATATCAATAAAAAATAATTGAATTAAAAAATCAATTTTTTGTAGTATATTCATCGTTGAAATAATAAATACTATTGAACAAAAAATAATTAAATACACTTTTGCTAAATATTTCAACTCCATTTTAATGCAAATTGATCTGAAATTTTACAACTTTGAATTCCACAATAAGACTAATATTTTATTGAAAATAAGAAATTTGTATATTTAAAAGTTAATCCTTAGTTCTTTTCAACCTCATCTAATCGACGAATGATAGAATAATTCAAAAAAAAATCCCAAAATCTACATTTTTCATAACATTTTGTATAAAATTCCAATTTTTAAAAAATCCAATTTTCAAAAAATTCACACAACTATTATTTAAGAAATAAATATTTTGATTATCATTTAATTTTTCCTCATTTAACGATTTTTTTAACGATTGGATTTTCTTAATAATATTTATTTGAAATCCTACAAGATGGAATGGTAATTACATCTCATCGTTCTTTCTTTTCATTCAATCCGAAAATAATTATTTTTTAAATGAACGATTGATAGGAATCATTTCCCTTTGATCATTCCCCTATTAATTCACTTCAAAGCACTAAAAATTTTGAATTTTTTTCTCCAATGAAAATTAATGCTCCAATGTATTACAGGACTTTCAGAGAGAATCTGCACTAGACAGCGCACGTGCATGCCCTAATAGAATATTAAATTGAAATAATCCACATTCAAAAGTTCTCTACTTTTTTTTTTCACAATGTTATTTCGAATTTGAATTGAAAGTGTAAATAACCCCTGGACCTCAATAAAATCCGTTGCCAGTAATTCTCTAGTATCAGAGGAATATTTCCTTTTCCTACTTTTGAAGCTCACATCAAATCGGATTACTTCAAGGATTTGCTTATTCATAAAGTTGAATAACCACATGAGACTGGAAGCAAAAAAAAAAAAAAAATTGGGGTGAAATCGTTTGTGGGTTCCTTTGATGAACAATAAATAGTACCTTGTGATAAAATACATTAATAAATACCTTTTTTTTTCTCTCTCTCTCTCTTTCCATTATTTGTGCACGAGTAAAATTTCGTTAACAATTCTGTACTACCAACACAAATCGCTTTAGTAATTCTGCTTTTTCAATTCTATTGTCATGAATTGTATTTGTAACCTCCGGGATACCACGTAAATTCACTGATGTGTATTCCTCATTACGGTGAGAGTTAATGAGTGAAATGAACGTTCAACGAATACACTAAATTTCCAATTTGTTTTCTGTTGTTGCAATTAAAATTGATTTTCATCTGTGCTTAAGCTAATTTAAAAATCCATTGGGTAAATTGAATTTTTGTAAATTGAATAATTGAAAATATAATAATAATAATAATAATAATAATAATAATTATTATTATTATTAATAAAAGGGGGTCGGAACCCTCGAAGATTTCTCAGCAATTAATATAGTCAATATATGAATGATAATAATAATGTTAATAATAATAATAATGATTGAAAAGAGATGGGAAATGCTTTGGGTAATGAATATGAATAATTTAATTCGGAATATCAATAATTGAACCCGAAGTAATCTAAATAGGATAACTTCGATGATATCATTGAAGAATTGGGGAAAATTTACATGAAAAATATTGACTAAATTTTTTTTTCTAATTTAATATTCAGGTTTTCGGCAATGAGCCTTGGCGAATTCGGTCGAATTAGATCCGATAGTTTCAGCCACATTTTCATGGGCCAGCCTAGTGATGCGAAACTAAAAACTGACCGGTAAGTTTACCGTCATTTTACCGGTAACTTACACGTAAATGACCGAAGCTGAATTACTGACCAAATCTTGCGTCAGGAAAATGACCCATATTCAAATTACAGTCAATTTACATCTATACAGCTGCATTTAATTTTTTTTCTCTGTTACCTCATTTTGGAGAGGAAAATTCACACGAAATATTGGCGTTCATTCCATTCTATTACATAATACAAATTTCATTGAAATGTAATGCTCGATATTTTTTTTCCTTTTGAAGCTTCATGCGTCGCAAAAAAAATAAGAAAAGTTCGACGAAAATGACCGAAAAAGTGACTGAAATAAAAAATTACCGTCAGTTTCCAACAGGAATCACGGGTCAGGTCAGAAATGGTCAAGAAACCGTAATTTTACGACTGATCTGACAGATCCAAATAATGACGGTAATTTTACATCTCTAGGGGAGCCTCATTGCCGGGAAACCAGGCTGAGGGATTCGGCAGGAATAATCGTCTGACCATGGGGTGAAATGGTTGAAATGTTCGTCTAACCATGGGTTGAGACGGTCGTATTTTTCGTTATCAAGCCATGGAGCAAAACGGTCAATCCATATAATTCGGCGGTATCTATTGACAATGTGACGGTTTTCTATCAATATCCATTTGTGCTTCGGTCAGTTCAATTATCCATAAATCAATGTGTTTCATCAAATACACAGAGAAAAATGTTTTCTTCATTTAAGAATGTGCAGTCACTTAATTCAAGAATGGCAGGTCACTTAAATTAAGTGACTTTTTCTTTCTTAATTTAAGAAAGGAAAACTCACTTAAATCAAGTGAGTTTTCTCACTTGAATCAAGTTACTTTTCTTTCTTAATTTAAGTGATCTGCACATTCTTAAATTAAGTGATTGCCCATTCTTAAATGAAGAAAACATTTTTCTCTGTGTTACGAAAGTGCTAATTAAATGTCTATCTAAGTGTATCCGGATTCTTTTTATTGGAGAAAGAAAATCTATTTATATTTCAGACCAGCATCGATGCTGTTTTGGGTGCTTTTATCTACTCGTAAATAGTGTTCACTCGATCTATCCATTTTGGTGAATTATCAGGTATAATTATCAAAAACCCAAACTTTCAATGAAGGGACTTTTATCGAAATGTCGATTTTTTTCATTCTAAATTCCCTTTTTCATCAAAAAATTTAATTTTTTACTAAAATCGTATTTTTAAATGAAAGAAGTTCAATAAATACCGTGAATTTCCATTTTTTCTTCTGTTGTAGCAATTGAAATTGCTTCCCATTTGTGATCAAGCCAATTTTAGAATGCATTGGAAAAATGCATTTTGTAGGATTAATAATTGAGAAAAGAATGAAATGATAATTTGGAAGAATGTGAAAAGTTCTGGATAATGAATATGAATAATTTGACTAGGAATATGAATAATTGACCCATAAGCCCTGAAGATAAAATAACTACGATTGAGAAGATTTCACGTGAAAAATATGTGTCAGAATTTATTTTTAAAAGTTCTTGCAAAATTCAACTTCTTCAGAATTCAGAAGAGATTTTCATAGAAATGTGGAATTTTCAAGTTTTAAATCATCAGTTTTCATCTGAAACTTCAATTATTAAATGAAATTGTATTTTTAGGCAGAGAATTTGCCAGCGAGTACAATAAATTTTTTATTTTATTCTCAGTTGTAGCAATTCAAATTGATCTGCATTCGTGTTCAAGCTTAATTTCAAAATCTATCGGGAAAATTCAATTTTGTATAAAATTAATAATTGAAAAAATGATAATGAAAATAGGATAATAATTTGAACCGATATCAGAAGTTTCAGGTATTGAATATGAGAAATCTAATTGAGAATATGAATAATTGAACCGAAAGCACTTAGCACAGGATAATTTCGATGATTTCATCAAAAAATTCAGGAGATTTTTCATTAAAAAATGTCATTTTATTTTTGCAACTTTTATTTTGCAAAATTCAATTTTTCCAAAATTTGAAAGATTGATTTCTTTCAAATCAAAAATTTAAATGTTTTCACTTAAAAATATAATTTTCAAATGAAATTGAATTCAGAAATTTCATTGTATCAGTTACACCATAGAAATTGAAGGAGAAGAGCAATACAAATTCCTGAAGAGGAACAAGAGAATATTGAGTAAAGGATTTTAACTCGATCTAATTAATCACCGAGCCGTTAATACACCTTTCACGATGAGGTATTGTATTCAGGATCAAGTACTAGAATTTCAAAAGCTATTATTACCGTGTACTGAAGAAGCACTTCTTTCATTTATCCCCGAGGTCATAACATGAATTGGACCAACAGAAATGATGAGCTTCCACTCAAAGCAACAATTAGACTGAGAGGGATAGTTATCTAACAATACCGAATTCACAGAAAACGAGCGGTCATGCAAAAATCAACAATTCTCCAAAATCTTAAAGTCGTTTCATTTTCTTTGAAGTTGTTATGTAACTACAAGAATTTGAAGATTAAAATCTGTAATAAATTTCAACTAAAAGTTCATATAAATCTGGGCTATTTTGTAGAATTTCTGATCAATTGACCATTTTATTTGGTCAATAATGAATTAAAACGAAGTAGAAATAATACGATGCCTATGGGTTAATGCAGGCGTCTGCACTTTTAAATTAGGCAAAAAATTAAAATCTGGAAAATGTTTTTTCAAAAAGGGGAAAAAAATTACGATCCTATATGGACATTATTGACCGCAGTGATCGGCAAAAAAAATCTATGTATTCTCATTACCTAATTTGTCTAAAAAATTAGTAATTAGCCGGAAGAAATTCCTAATTTTCCTGAAAAATCAGTAATTGGCCGACGAAAACGACTAATTTTTCAAAATAATTAATGATGCTGTTGACTCTAGTCGATTGACTTCAAGTACGATCGATCGCTTATTCCCACTATTTATATTAATTTTCTGAACATTTTACTCGATGTAACTAGAGGGAAATAGGGCATAATAAAGGAATCCGAAAGTAGAATGAAAGGAAAAGGGAAATAATGTCACATCGACAACTTTTCAGATAAAAATAATAATAACAAATTGGTTAGGAAAATTATTGATTTTCCTTGTCCAATTACTAGTACTAATTACTAATTTTCTAGAGTAATTAGTAATATTTTCTTACTAATTACTAATTTTTAAGAGTAATTAGTAATATTTTCTCACTAATTACTAATTTTTTAGAAAAAATATTATTTTTTTCCAACTAATTATTAATTTTCTGTAAAAATAAATATTTTTTTCTGGCTAATTACTAATTTTCATAAAAAATCAGTAATATGATCGAAATCGTTGATGAAAAAATTGATATCGATCACTGATTGACCGTCTCCTAACTTTGTAATAAATGATTTTTTTCTTCATAAAGAAATACGCTAATACACTTGTGGTTAATTAATAAATCACAAGAAAATAATATAATACCTAAATTCTTCTTTGAAGTTGCTTCAAATACCAAGAAATAAATTTTTAATCAAAAATATCAATTTTTGGGTGATTTTTCTATTCATTTCTTGCTTGACACTCAACGACTATTGCAAAGAAGTATAAAACTACTTTAATCAAATATTGTATAACTCTTATTCATTTCCTTTTGATATTTCTCGAGCGTTGTCAATTCTAATGCATTTTCCACGTAGTCATGTGATATACGAATGAATTTCCATTGCCTTTATCCTACATTCGTCATTTCAAATATTTAAATTTTATGTTTCACTGGGGAATGAATTTAGTGGTTACTCGCTTAAAGTCGCGTTGAAGTCTGTCACTCAATAAATACAATTTCTCAGTTTGATTTCAATTTTTAATAGAAATGTGACTTTGATGGGGTAATAAAATCGTGTGAAGGATAAACGTCAATGCTAACAAGTTGAGAGGTAAAACGAAATAGTGTAAATTGTGAAGGTACATGTTATGTTTGAAGGATCGATTGACACAACGTTTCTTGCATTCATCTCCTCATTTAATTCTTACGCTTCAACTCACTATTTTGCTCATTCTCTTTGATTCTGTGTTTGTGGACACACTCAGATATCAAGCAATATCCCCAAATATGAATTCTGCTGCAATTTTACGATTCATGAGATCGCTTGGAAAACGAAAAAATTCCTATTTCGAGGTGATTCAAGATAATTGGGAAAAATTAATATTTGCTTTGTTTGGTAACACGTTTAAATATTGTGGTACACACTATTCTGTCCGAAAACCTCATCAACAAATATTACTGTTCAAAAATATTATGGTCAAATAAGATTATTATGCATAAATATTTCTATGAAAGATATCAGCGTTCAGAAAAATGTAATGATTAAATATACCACTATTTCCAAACAATTTTCATGAGAAATATACTACATCCTATTACGTCACCTTAGAAACAAAGTGGCGTAAATGTTACACTGAGGGAAAAAAATATTTACTAGGAACATTATAGGGGTGAGTGGGGCAAAATGGACCATGATTAAGGAATTTATTTCGGAATAAAGGAATCGACGAAAAAATCTGAAAAAATTTGAAAAAATCCTCCAACATATCTATATTGTTTGTAAATTTTTTCAGATTTTTTGAAGCAACCGCTGCTTCTTAAAAAAATCTCGAGTCATCTCATTATCTAGGTCCATTTTGCCCCACTCTCCCCTATAGTTTAGGTCAATCAAGAATTTATTTGCCAGTGGATTTTCTTCGCTTTAACAATTTAAGTTTTGGACGAATCCTTGTACCTATTTAGGATGAGTTTGAATACTTTTACAACAATCAATGAGGTAAACTTTTTAGTGAGTAGTTGGCGAAAAATACATTCCAGTTTGAGCCAAACTGGGCGATGTTTGGACTAAGATTCCATATTTCGTGCAAATACATTATTACTTGATACAAATTTCATGTGAAAATATTGATGGCAAATATAATCAAGAATGAATCAATGCAGGAGGATGATTTGGGCAAATAATTGTTTATTTATCATCATCAGTTTGTAAAATTTAATGACAAAAAACGAGTAATGATCTTGTATAATTGCGAATTGAAATACATTAATATTGAGAGAAATAGGTATTTATTTCTCCCAATTAAATTCAAACCTAATAAAAAAGAAGTTTTGTCTCAAAATTATTTTCATGCCTAGAAAATATTTTTTTCCCTCAGTGTATGTCTCTATTATTTGTGCAAGTCTAGCACTTGTGCCACTTTATTGCTACACAGAGAATAATGTTTTCTTAATTTAAGAATGTGCAGTCACTTAATTTAAGTGACCTGCCATTCTTAAATTAAGTGACTTTTCTCACTTAAATCAAGTGACTTTTCGCACTTAAATCAAGTAACTATTTCTTTCTTAATTTAAGAAAGTAAAAGTCAATTAAATTAAGTGACTTTTCTCACTTAAATCAAGTGACTTTTTCTTTCTTAATTTAAGAAAGTAAAACTCACTTAAATCAAGTACCTTTTCTTTCCTGATTTAAGTGACCTGCACATTCTTAAAATAAGTGACTGCACATTCTTAAATTAAGAAAACATTTTTCTCTGTGTAGGGCAGCGATACTTAATATACTATTATAATATGAAATGATTCCTTGTTATCGCATTTTGCCATGTGTTTCTTTTTAAGTACTATTAAATTACGTAATATTTTCACGATATAATATTTTTTTTTAGTATTTTTCTTTTAATGACATTTTGCCGCATGTCTTCGGGCGTAATATTCAAACAAACTCTTTTTCCTTGGAATCCTTGTAATCATGACATCCAATGGAAATACTGACTTTTTGTTCATTCTCCTCTAAATATCTCGGAAACTAAGCGAGATAGGAAAATTTGGAGGTGACCTACTTATAGCTCTGGCTATATTCGCTACAAGAAGAGTCTTCGCGAAAATCCCACTATCTCCCTCAATTTTTAAAATGTTTCACAAAATAAATGACCAAAAGACTCACCTTTGTACTTTGGATTCTCGTTAGTTTCATGACCGGCATCTGTGATTTCTGTTGATAAAAATTAATACAATTACTATCGTAATCTTCATTCAGAATTCAAAATTATATGTTCATTCACTCACCATAAAGTTTGATGCTTCCGTCTGTATCACCAAGTGAATTTCTTGATACACACTTGTATGTACCAAAGTCAGATGCTGATACTGAGCGTATTGTTAATTTCATGTTAACTTTGTAGGCATTGTCACTTAAAACTGGCTCGTACCTTCCATCTGCAAAGTTCAGAATAATAATTCCCATTAACTATCATAATATTTAGCATTAATTACTCAATTAAAATAATGAGTCTTTTCAGACTTCTAGCTATACTAAAATTGCATTGACCATAATTTTCAATTTTAAACATCTTAAATTCTCATGATAATGTAATTTTACATGCTGTTAAGAAAAAAAAAAAATCTCAGATGCTCTCATGAATTTTAAATGAAATCTCTTTTCATCCAAGTGTTTTTGATAATGAAGAGATACTTTCATTTAAATTTGAGGGGTCATTACTTTTTTTATTATCAAGTGTTAGCTCCTCGTATTATTTGAGGTGGAAATAAAAATCTGAATGTCTATCGTCATTAAATTCTCTGCAGTAATTTATAAAAAAAAAAAAATTAAAATAATCCAAAAAAATTTGAAGATGAATTACAGATGGTTGACTTTTTTTTTCTAGACTATTTCAAATATAATTTTCAGACATTCAACTTTAATAATTGCTACGCGTGAACTCTTTCAGAAACTAATTAAGAGATAACTCTTGACAGAATGAATACACATTCACAAGTTCACTTTACAGTTTCTCACGTTATTATTAACTTGATATATATTCATATCTTTCTCTAATTAACACGTCTGAATTGTTGCATTTAATAAAGTGATACATAAGGCCAGAAAGTTTAACTTTTCAAAGAGTCTGTTGAAGTTACTGAGTAAATGTACTATATATAGTCTTATTTATGTTAATTTTATGAACTTTATGTTTTTACTCGTGTGTCATAAGGGAAAAGTGGGGTAAAATGGGTATTCTGATGAAACGGGCTGAGAAATAATTTTTTTTTAATGATTCCATTGAAAAGTTGAGGAAATTTCCGGTGGAAAACACGTGCTAGAATCAATTTTTGCTTAATTTTTAGGAAAATCAAATCACTTGGTGTCAGTAATGAATGGAAAATTATTCATGCTGTTCGAGAAGAAGAAATAACAATTTTTGAGGTACTTAGATTCGAAACTTGAGATTCAAGTAATTTTATTAACATAAAATAATATAACTGGATAACAATTTATATACAGTAAAAATAATAGTCTATGTATATAGCTTCAGCCTGCGGGCTTTTACATATATTTGAATGACGTTTATGAGGTTCTTGGAAGCCCAGCTTGGAGGTAAGATGTTCACACGATTCGGGATAGGGAAAAAGTGTAAAAGACTAACTTATGGGCACTCTTGAGAAAATCAGTTTTTGCTCCTCAAAAAGCGATCTTTTTTCTTTCAAAACCATAAAATTGCATCAAAACCACTTTCATTTAAGACCGATTCCAAATTGCTGTGACCAATAGAGCCAGAAATATCCCCAAAAAAGTAAAAATTTTATTCCATCTAAAAATATCGGATTTTCCAAAAAAAAAATTCTCAAAAATGAACTTTAAGATGTTCTTTAATATAATTTTCTTCAGCTTTCCAATGAAATCATCAAAAAAATCATCTTCGATATTTTCACTAATTTCTCTCGATTTTTGTATTATCGTTACCTTAGAAATGAAGAGGAGTAAGTGCAGTGTGTAAGCATAGCATTACACCTCTTTGTTTCTAAGGCAAAAATATAAATGATAAAACATCAAATGTCTCCGTTTCATTCTTCTACTTTTTGCCCACTTCCCTCTCTGTTCTCAATTTGTTGAGAAAGTACCAAATGTTTTGGAGCCTCATCAATATTTTTTATGTTCAGCATAGCAACCAATAGATATATGCTCTTATCAACGAAATGAACTACGATTTTCCTATAAACAATTCTCTTGTCAATTCTCTCTAGCTGTCATTACAGAATAAACGTTCTAAAAGAGCAGATCTTCCTGTCATAATTATTTCACTGTGTATTAAGTCTGACTTAACATTTTTTAAATGCTTTATTAATCCTTTGAAAAAAAAAATTAGCAATACAGTCATTATAACATGTTCATATTTCGCTTCTGATTAGATTTTCGAATAAAAGTGTTTCAAGAAAGTGTCAATAGCTTTGATAATAATTGGGTTAATCTCACTTAATGATTAATGATGCAATGTTCAATGGAAACTGATAGTGTTTTTTGATTTTTCTTATCATTTCAGCTCTTTTTTTTTCATATTTTTCACAGTGCCATATTACATGATCCACGATTTTCCTCTGGATGCCTCATCAATATTGATCAATGATGTCAATATTGATGGACAGAAATAAATTATTGTGTAAGTATTTTCGACATCAGATTGTCCGAGAGTAATTCTCCCCAAAAAAGAACGAGAAAAAATAAATAAATTCACAGCATTTCGTCGTGACTAACGTCACAATAGTTCAATCAAGTTAGATGATGGCTTCAAATCCTCTTCGTGTTTCCTCTACCTGTCTAGCTGTATTTTAGTATTCGGCACGCAGAAACTAAGTTAACGTGATTTCTATTTAGATCGACACCCATTCAACCATTCTAGACACCTTTGCGTTATAGTATAACATAGATTTTTTTTTTGGAAAATTCGAATCCTACATAACACAGTTGAATTGCTATTGAAAATTTTTCAATGATTTTATCAACTATTTTATTGGATATTCAGTGAAGAATGTAACTGTATTATTTGTGAATTCTATGAAATTCAATGGATCTATTTTATGATGATGTATTTTTTATGATTTTTTTCCCAGTGGTTGTGATGAAAATATAATGACCACTTTTTTCCACCATTAATCATTCATATTCCGGGTGAATATGAAGAGAATTCACGACGAAAATATTCAGACATTCTTCGGAGAAACGATAAAAAATAAAAATCATCGAAATTCTCTCGTAATTTCATATGTAACGAAGGATCTTAAAAATTCCATTAATTGAAAATGAATTTTCGTGGAATATTTTATCAGATCATAACTTATGCAGCCGTCAGAAAATTATTAAAATAAGTGTCCCGATTCTCTCATTCATTTCTGAAGCTTCTTACTGGAACATTTTACGAACTTCCATTTTTCATTCAAAATAGACAGATTAATTTCGAGTATTTAAAGATTATCAACGCAAATGAAGAGTTTTTTCACATTAAAGTGACATGAAAGCAGTCACAAAGAGGTCAATTAAAATTCATGATTTTCTATCATTTATTATTGAGCATCTGGAAAATTGGTAGATTTCTATCAAAAACTTCTTCATTCGTTCATCAATTTTTTTTTCATTTAAAATCTCTGCATAAAAATCTGAAAAAATTCGACAACAATATAGACATTTTAGAGCATCTTCTCGAATTTTTTCAAATTTTTTCGTAAAGCCCCTCACTCTAAAAAAAATCCTGAATACAAAATTTGTTATAAAGACTCGTTTTGTAGGGAATAAGAGCTACAAAAAGAAGGGGTCCAACAGGAATTTTTCCATCTTCCTTACTTTCCAATAATTCAGACGAATTGATCGAAAAAGAGAACAGACTAGTCTCACTTTATTTTTCCACTACTAAAATTGATTATCATTTCAAAATATTGACATCGCATACACTTCGTAAAAGTCCCCCTCATACATCATTCCAATGTATCACATGAAATTTTCAAAATATAAAGCTTCTTGTAACTCACACGATAAATTTCATCATTCTCCTCGGAAAATAGTAAAGTGATGTCTTAAAGGTTGAAGCACTAGCCCCTCTTTTTTAAACCAAATAAAAATTGCTTCGATCGACTGGAATGAAGCGGACACAGGAAGTAGCCCAGGGTGATTGGGCTTGGTTGTATAGAAAAATACGTTGAAAAATGGAAGGGAAAAAAAAGGAAGAAGCAGATGTATATCTATACAAAAGAGTACACGAGAAAGAACAGCGTGAAGTAGAGACTATGATCAATCGATACGAAATTTCTCCTTTTATGTTTAAACTCAATTTTTTTTTTCTGTAAACGAAAATATCTCTTATATTGACACTGACCATGTCTGGATAAAGTGATATTGATGCTGGCAAATATGATTTAGTTACTTTTATGGGGATGAATAATAAATCAAAATTATTCCATAATAATAAAATTAGCACACATCTGAAAATTTCTTAGATTTTTTTTTGAAGGGATAACTATTATAAAAAAAATTCTTTCAAATATTTACACTTGTATTTTTTTGAATTCTGTAAGAGTGCATATTTTTTAATTTTTTTCTTTTTTAATAATTTATTAAAAAAAAAAAGAAAATAATGAAAATTGTTGAATATTTGATATTTTCAATATGATATAACTTCGTGAATATTTCAGTCAAACTACTAGGGGAGAGTGGGGCAAAATGGACACTATAATGACACGGTTAGAGATTGATTCTTTTTGATCATTCTATTGAAAAGCTGAGGAAATTTTAGCCGGAAAACCAGTGTCATTTGTATTTTTTTCGATTTTTTTGAAAATCTATATTTTTTTGCATTTTTGAGGGGTAGACTTTCATTTTTTTCAAATGTTCAGTTTTTTCCAAATATCTGTGGTTCTATTGGTCGTAGCGATTCGGGGCTGGTCTCAAATGAAAGGTGAGCTCATTTCCCATCGAATTATGGGGTTTTGAATTCAAAAATGTCCATTTTTGGAATAGTTATAGGCCAAAAACTGTTTCACAAAATTGTTTCACAGAAATGTCCATAAAGACCTTAAAAATCGAGATTTTTGAATTTAAAACCCTATAAATCGATGGCAAATGATGTCACCTTTCACCTCCCGTCGGAATTTTTACGTTACGACAAATAGAACCAAAGATATTCTCAAAAAACTGAAAATTTTCAAAAAAAACAAGGCTTTTACCCCTCTAAAAAGCTCAATAAAGTCAAAATCGCCAAAAATTCCAAAAAATTAATTCCAGCACTTGTTTCCCATCTAAAATTTCCTCAGCTTTTCAATGAAATCATCAAAAACAATCTACCGCCAATATTTCCCTTAATTTCAAGAGTTTTCCATAATATTTGCCATAAAATTTAGATGTGTCCATTTTACCCCTGATGTCCATTTTGCCCCACCTTCCCCTAGCTTTACAGATATTATCAAGAAATCTCATTTATAGCTTCCCAAATACTCTATTAAAAGGATTTTCGACACTGTCCTCTATTTGCTTGAAAATCATTTTCAATTTGGAAAGTCAGACAAATCAAAACTTATTTAAAAAAAGGCAGAAATCAACGAATTAATCAGCTTAATTATAATGAATATTACGGATTAATTAATTTCTCTTCAATTGTCCTATTATGCCCACCAAAAATTCCCATTCCATTTAAAACAATCAGCATGAAATCCCACACTCGGTGTATTCGACCAAAAAAAAAAATGACATATTGTTCCAGAATTTGGGAAGAATCTGCTCCAATTATTCCTGATTATATCGCATTATGGATATCCCAATAGGAAAATATTAATGACGAATTACTGCATAACATGGAAAATAAATTATTCTCATTCAATTCCCATTCGTTGATACGTCATTAATAATACAATTGTTGTGTTAGAATTATCTGTATCCCATTCGTATTTATTGACGTAATAATCAGAATAAATGGCCGCTGAACAAAACATTATTGATACTATTGATATCACAATATGGCTATACACCAAAGCCTATCACTAAGAATAGTAAAGCCTTTTTTTTTTTTTCATGATATTATTCTTCAACCAATGTTGCGTCAGCTTTTATCCCCTTCAGTATCTTTATCTTCTCAAAGTATTTCACATTCATGAAAATCCACGATATCTGATAAAATCATGGTATATATATACAATGTCATAGAAGAAGGAATCATACATTATTCAAGTCGACTCCTCTGTGTTTGTATCCTATTGTTGTACACATATAGAATTTATGTATTTTTGGAATTGTAGTTGAAGTATTTGAATCATAATTTGTAGACGTGAATTCTCTTTTCACACAGAATTACAGAAACTTTTGATATTATTTTTAGTTTTATCGTTTTTCCAGTTATTCATTGATTTTGGAAATGCTTCGGCTAGATGATTATTAAATTAGTAGGGGAGAGTGGGGCAAAATGGACTTAAAAGACGAGATGACTCGAGATTTTTTCAAAAAGCAGAGGTTGCTTCAAAAAATCGGAAAAAATTTAGAAACAATCAAGATATGTTGAAGGATTTTCTCAAATTTTTTCAGATTTTTTCGTCAAGTCCTTCATTCCGAAGAAAATTCTTTAATCATGTTACTATGAGGGTCCATTTTGCCCCACTCTCCCCTACATATTTAACAATTTTTTATTTTTTTTTTCCTCAAAACAAATGAATTGTTGTGAGAAAAATATTCTAGAAATTTTAAGATGTGCAGATTTTAAGATTTTTAGATTATTCATTTTTTTAAGGGAAAAATCTAAAAATTCTGCTCCTTTCAAGTATTCTGAGATTTTCAACGTGAATAAAGGAGATTTCTAATTTGGAGTGACGCAAAATTCGTAGAAAAGAGGTCAACTAATTTCAATTGAATCTATATGTATTCACTATTAAGTATTTAAAAAATTTGTAAAAAATTCATTCGAATTTTCCTCGAAGAGAAGAAAATTTTCTTGAAAATTTCTCAATTCGTTGGAAATTCTCTGGTGAATCTATTGCCATGGGAATTTTTTTATCAATGAAAACGTTTACAGAAAAATCTGAAAAAATTCGGCAACATTACAGATATTATACAGTATTTTCTCGAATTTTTCCAGATTTAAATCATAATTTTTAGACTCAAATTCTCTTTTTACACTGGATTACAGACCTTGCGCTATTATTTCAGCTTTATCTTTTGTCCAGTAATTTATTGACTTTGGAAATGCCTCTGATAGACACTCTAGGGTCATCGATTGGCCCTCTCGTGCACCAACAAGTTGATTCTGAATCCATATCATTGGAGTAACTGCGAAGAGAAGAATAGAATATTATTTCAGGATATTTTTGGATTATTAATTCAATGAGTATCGATTAATGGTAGTATTACATTACAGAGGATTATTCAAGTGATTCAGTTGAAATAATTTTTTTTCAAATGAGTTGAACAATACTGCTATAGAAATCTAAATTATTTAGGAGAATGAAAATTTGAGATGAAAGTTTTGATAAATTATTCACGATGAACTTTCACGAAATTCGTTTTAATTCGATATTTTCTTATGAATTTTATATTCGTGCTGAATTTCGTATCTTCAAGATTAATGAAAAATCGATTTTCTGGAAAAATCATTTGAAATAAAAATTTTCCAATGATTTTAGAAAAGTCCAGGGAATTTGAGACGAGAATTTAAATAAAAGTCAAAAAAATGAGCTTACAATGGACAATCAGAGCTATTCTCTTGCTTATCGTTGGTGGTACTCCATTTGAAGCGATGCAGAGGTACTGTCCCATGTGCAGACGATTGACCTTACTGATGGTGAAATTCGGACCCTCCACACTGGGAACTGAAGATTTCATTTGAATCATTAAAAAAAGGAAATTATTAAAATCTTATCATTTTTAATATCATATGGAAAAGTGGGGAAAAGGGTGAATCTCATAAAAAGGTTTAAGACACATTTTTTTAAAGGTTTTCATTGAAAAGCTGAGGAAATTTCAGGTGAAAAACATATCTCACATTTAATTTTTTGAAATTTTCTAAAAATTCTATTTTTTTTGCAATTTTTTTAAATTTCGGAAAATTCTTAAAAATAAATTTTTATGTATTTTTGTTACAGAAAATTTCCTCAGCTTTTCAAATTTTTAACAAGTTACATTTCTACTGAAATTTTAGATAATCACGTTATTGAAAAATTAATATATTATTGATTTTCAAATAATTTCACGCCTGGATATCAATGAAATTTGTAAATTTCAGTTCAATTGTTTCTTGAAAACTTAGAAAAAATAGGAGAATTAAAAAAAAAAGAAAATTCAAGTCATTTCGATCCTGAATATTCATGTTCAATTGAAAATCCAAGTAAATTGTAGAATTTTCATCACAATTCTACTCAAAACTCATAGATTTCTTTGAATTTCCTCCGAAATTCACAGATTTCATAACAATCTTCCCATTAAAAAAAATTCGCTATCACGTTTATGAAAATTCTCATCAAATTGTCTATGAAATTTCCATGTTTTTCCAACAGTGTATCTCCAATATTTCCACTGATTCCGACCACCTTGCATAATATAAAACATAAAAACATCGAAGAAATGGTTTTCAGAGGGCCTTTCCATTTCGAACAACTTTCTCCCAAATAAGCCAGATAGTCAATCGTTAGCAACCCCAAACAATAACAGTGTAAAAAACATCTCAACCAACAACGATAGAGTCTTAGCAACGCATGTCGGGAATCGACTTTTTTTGCAAAATTGTAACTGTCATAAAATCTTTTGTTTATTGTAGACATTGTATCTCATAACTGGCCTTTTTAAATAAACACTTATAAAAAAAAAAAAAAAAACTTAAAACTAGAATCTACCCATTTCACCTCTTATGTTTTTTTTTCTTAAACAGCTCTCAATGCCATCGTCTGTTCACAAAATCGTCATAGAACCTCTCCAAATTCACGAGTAATTTTATATTCTCCATTGCCACAAGTTCGTTATCATTCAGTCAGTATCTACATTCTGCTTATCTAGCTACTCTGCAAGAAGCTTTTAGGCCCAACTGTGGCTATTTGTTTAAAGTGGTTAACTGGGCAAAGCTTGATGCCATTTCTAGTTTTACCATTCACCCATTTCCCTTATTCTCTCTCTCTCTTTCTCCCTCTCTTTGGTTAGTGTTTCCAACATTAACCAGTGGTACTGTAAATTCAGTTTACTTATCCGGAAGTCAAAGCACCACGTCAACATTGACCACAATTAAATTCGGGTGAATATTTACCTGGTAAACTGAGTGTAACTCTCATTTCTGAAGTATAGAAACATTTTATCGACAAAATATCATGAATTGATTAAAATATGGGATAATCATGATTATTACGTAAAATGAATTTTTTCGGAAAAAACCTAGAACACCAATTCTTTTTAGATTCTTTTGAAAACGTTCCTAAAACTATGAGATTTACGAGGATTTATGAAGAAACCATTTTTGTAGAAAATTAATTTCTCTACAAAAAAGATTTCTTCATATTTTTCTCTAAATCCACTCATTTCAGAAATATTCAACTAATAAGGTATTTGGATGAATGTACCCAAGCAATCATGTTGAATTTAGGAAATTAAATATTAGACAGACAAATTCTCCTCATTTGCTGGTTGAAATAATTCAAATAATGATATCCAACATAATTTCTCCATGTATTCATACAAAAGCTCTAGAATCAACAATCCAAGGACCCAAATTAAACATTAATTAATCTCACAGTTTAGATAATTTTGGCGAATCTTACAAGTACTACTCATAAACCCTTCCTGAAATGGCGGAAGGTTGAGGAGATCTTTTGGGAGCGGAAGTGGTTCATGTGGATAGAGGTGAGGCGGTTCCTGTGGTCTACTCCACCTCTAGCGGAAAGTAATGGGAGATAGTGCAGCGTTGAATGAAGTACCTCGGGCTTGAATGGTGACCCCGTTGGTCAAAAGCATTGCACTCTTACGTGGAAAAACTACTGTCCCATTGTAATCATTTACTTCTACATAAATAATGTTTCAGTTTAAATTATTCATTTATTTCTCACAATTCACATAAATTAGTGCTTTCAATGTGAACTTTGCTCGGCTTCTGATTGATTGAATGAAGAATTTTTCTTTCGAATATTAGTCCTGATGGATTATTTATATACAATGAGAAAAAAATAATAGTAACAACAATCACCCGTGAAAAACGGAATTAGATCTACCTAGATCTAAGTAGATCTAAAAAATGAGAAACCGGAGATCTATCTAGATCTACCGAGATCTCTGGAGATCTAAACAGATCAATGGAGATCTCGCCTATGAGATCTATTGAGATCTACGGAGATCTAAGTTGATCTAACTTGTTATATCTCTTCAGATCTCCATAGATCCATAAAGACGCAAATCAACGTGACAAAAAGGGATAAGTGAATTCCAATAGATCTACGGATATCAACAGAGATCTACGGATATCAACGGAGATCTACATGGATCTACTTAGATCTACTCAGATCTCTATTGATCTACTTAGATCTAGTAGAATTTAAGGAAATGGAGATCCATCTAGATCTACCGAGATCTCTGGAGATCTAAACAGGTCGGTGGAGATCTATCCTATGAGATCTATTGAGATCTACTGAGATCTACGAAGATCTAAGCTGATCTAACTTGTTATATCTCTTTAGATCTCCATAGATCCACGAAGACGCAACTCAGCGTGACAAAAATGGATAAGTGAATTCCAATAGATCTACGGATATCAACGGAGATCTACATGGATCTACTTAGATCTACTCAGATCTCTATTGATCTACTTAGATCTAGTAGAATTTAAGGAAATGGAAATCTATCTAGATGTATGTAAATTCACGTAGGTCTACGTAGATCTAAACAGGTAAAAAGGTATTTCTCCTAGCAGATCTACTGAGATCTAAAGAGATCTAACAAATTAGATCCATTCAGATCTCAGTAGATCTACGTGAGTCTACGTAGATCTGAACAAGTCAGATTGTATCTTTTTCGTGAGATCTACTGAGATTCTGTTAGATCTAAGGAGCTCTCCAAAGATCTACATGAAACATGTTCAATTTTTGTAATAATATTTTTCATAGGTTGACATGTACATATTCTATGAGAGGTTAAATAATATCGTACGTTCCTTCTCATATACTCAACGACTCCGAAAACTTACGATCAAACTACTTCAACTTCACTCCGATTAGTCCAAAAAAAATAGGCGAAGATGAAATTATGAGGATTGAAAATTGGTAACAAATATAAAATAGGCCGATGGCTCAGATAGAAGAGTTCAAGTGATAGCATCTGAAGGGTCCCGGGTTCGATCCCACCCGAATGCCACTTTTTTTTATTTTTTCCTCCCTCAAAATTCCAATTATATATAGAAAATGGGCCTGTATAATCAGTTGAACTTAAATGAGGCTATTTTTAGAAAAATATTATACATAATTTTTTTCTCGGGTATCAAAAGAGATCTGAAGTGATCTATCTATATCTCCGTAGATCTTCTTAGATCTATGTATATCTCCGTAGATCTCCTTAGATCTATCTATATCTCCCTAGATCTCCTTAGATCTATCCCAAAATTTAGATCTCGGTAGATCTAAATCTGTTTTTCCCGGGCAAATATTGATGTCATTGGTCCTTAGAAAATATTTTGTTGAATTAATTGAAAAAATTCGTTGAATTTACTGAATTTAGTCAATTCAACTAGTTAATCTGTTTGAATTAGCTAAATCCAATAAATTTAACTAATTCATTTATTTGAATTAACTAAATTTAGTAAATTCAACAATTTCTTGAATTATATCGAAAAAATATTTGCTAAGGACCATTTGCCGCAATCTTTCATTGTTTTTACCACTATTTTTTTTCTCAGTGTATAAATCACATGAAAACCAGTATATTGACATCAATAGAATTTAAAATGTATGGTAAATTATTGGGAATTATAAGATGTCATGTATAGAGCTATATACATAATTTTGCAGGAAGATTATGGCATCGGCTTGGAAACTAAGTGCTATGCTTATATATAACACTGACGTCTATATAACACTGACGTTTGTAAAAGTTTTATAAAAATTTCATGAAAATTTCAGAAAAATTCAAAAAAATTCCGAAAAATTCCGAAAAATCTCAAATATATCGTCGACTTAGAAACAAAAGGACATAAGCGCAAAAAAAACACTTTTCAGAGAGAAAAGGGCGTATCTCCAAAATTCCTGTGAAAATGTTTTTTATGCTCCAATGATGCTAAGGAAACGAATTTCAACTTTGAGTAACAAAAGGGCGTTTTTGCCAATCTTAGCAGGAATAAGGCGTATCTGTAACATATACGTCTTTTTGTTATTATTTTTTTTTTGCTTCATTTCCCTGATTTATTTAATACCAAAAGGGCCTATGTTTGGAAGATACGCCGTTTTGTTATTAATTATGACATTAAATTTTTGGAAAGTTATGAAAACTTTTTTTTTTAAATTAAATTAAATGAAAATTCATGACAGTAAAAGAGCGTATCTTTCAAAAATACGCCCCTTTTTTATTATAAATTATATACAGGATCGTGCAATTGAGAATAAAATTAATAACAAAAGGGCGTATGTGAGGGAGATACGCCCTTTCCATTTTAATAATTGGGCTTGTTTATTATTCGAGAAAAAAAATGCTCCAAATGATCGGCAAAGTCGAGCATAATCGATGGAGCAAATAAAAAAAAAATTACGCCCTTTTGTTATTAAAAAAAAAAAATTGAAAAAACAGCACTTACGCCCTTTTGTTTCTAGGTCGACGATATTAGAAAATAAAACTGATTTTTTTTTTTCTATGGGACCATGTATCATTTCATATTCATAATTTTGTCACTATATATGTTCACTTATTATATCCTTTCAGCATATCCTTTTTATTTCTAGATATTATTGATAATTTATGTTTTTTTTTCATACGAGCATCAATGAGTGCGGATTAAATCGATAATATCTCGAAAATTATGAGGTTGAAAAGAATTTCACAAAGAACCTTTTGTGTAGCCCTTCAAATACCCCTAAAAAAATTATTTCTTCTCATTTTCCCTAAACTCATTATTTTCAAAGATATTCACAACAGACTCCAAGATTTTAAAAAATTATCGTTAAAAACAAGAAAGTAATTCAATAAAAAAAAAAAAGCATTATCTTAACAATTCTTTTCTCCGTATTCTCATTTCCCTCATTTTTATTATTTTCATGAAGCAGTAGTAATGTATGTGTGCACTGTATGTTCACTGTATTTGTGACACGATAAAGCCTTGCGAGGCTTTACGCCTTCCGTCAGGGCGTAACACGCGATGTATAGACGTTGGGGAGTTTTGGCTATAAAATTAACGTCTCCGACTTAATTTCATCGTTAAACGTTTGCATTCATCTTTTTTTTAATTTTCCTCTTCTCTTTGTCTTCACCTGTCACTCTTTCTCTCCCTCTTCTTTTTTTTTTCTTTTCCCCAAACACGAGAACAGATTTCACTCCCTTTTTCTTTCTTTCCTGCAAAACCGGTGAATGGCGTAACGAACACGTGGTGAACATTGTCACCTTCTCGTGCGAGATAAGAATAATGGGGAAAATTGAAAAAAAAAAAAAAGGAGGGAAAAGTAGAAAGGGTAGATAGAGTTATCTTTATGTTAATTTTCTCGGTAAAAGAAGTTTTCTCAGTCTGAGGGGAAAAAGAAACGAATTCTCCCGGTTCTCATTAAATTGATTTGTATATTAATTGCCCATTTGTTGGAGGAAAAAAGAAATATTTAAAAAATGTGTTTCGATAAAATCACGAATTTAAAGACTTCATTTAGTTGCCAGTGTGATTGATTAATTTTCAAGATTTATCTTTATTATTAATTTTTTTTCTTTATTTTTATGTTATGCTTTGTTAATTGAAATGTGGATTGAAATGAATCTAGTTGATAAAATACGGAATTATTCCTTTTATTTTGTGTAGGAAAAATAAAATTAGGCAAATTTTAAGGATAAATAAACATGGGAATTCAAGACTAAAATCGAACTGGAATACTCAATGAAACTCAATTGAAAAAGAATAAAATCATGGAAAATAACAATTTTTGTTACTGCAACCCAACATAATCAAAGTAGACGTACAAATCAAGCACTGTGTAGAGAAACTTCTATCGTCTTTCTGTGTTTACCAATTTCAATGCAAATATAAAGTCACTCGGTACTCTACGTAACTCACTGCTCATACATGTGTATGTTTTATGTCACATTGCTGATTTTCAGGCTTTTTGAGTTTTCTGCAAATTGTTATACACTTGTGTATATAAATTTAACATTTGCATTTTATTGAGGAGCATTGATTCTTTTTTCATAGGAAAAAAAAGGGATAATATGGACCTGTGATACAAAATGATTTCGAATATTTTTTTTTTTAGTGAAGGACTCGTCTAAAAAATTTGAAAAAATTACGTGATAATTGAGACATGTCAGAGAATATTCTCAAATTTTTTCAAATTTTTTCATGCAGTCTTTCATTAAAAAAAAAATTCTCTATATTCAAAACACAATTTGTGTTTTTCTTTGGACCATCGAATAAATCGTGAATATTTCCGAAATTATTGGGTTTACGAGAATTTACCAAGAGACCTTTTTGGTAGAGAATTTAATTATCTACAAAAAAGGTTTCATAAACTTTTTCGCTAAAATCACTCGCTCAAAAGATATCAATAATTTAATTTCAAGTTCTAATAAATCGTACCTCTCTGATCATTTCCAAGTAAAATAGTATCACTGTCTTCTCTTCGCCAAGTTATATTTGGTGTTGGTGAACCAGTAGCTGAACACCTCAGTGTAACATTGCTTCCCTCACGCACGATCATATCAGTGCTTGTTTCATGGTCAATTATGTCAGGTGGAACTGAAACATAAATAATTAAACAGAATTAGCATAAAAAATTTAAAATTCAAGAGATCAAAGATATTTTTTAAAATACCTTAAAGGCTATGAATCTAGAAAAAAAAAAATCAAGAAATTTTTCTCATAAAAATCTTAAAGAAATCTCCACAAAAAAAGATTTCTCAAAATTTTTCCATAAACTCAATAATTTGAGAGATCCTTTCACTATAATAAAACAAAAACTCTTATATTCTGCAAAAAATCAATGATTCTCCAAATATAATACTGCAAATATTTGCGAAACCCAGAAGAAATTTCAAATTTTATCATTCCTCAATGAATTTCGAATTATCACCGGAACTGACGACGTAAAATGGCCCCCGAATATTTATATCCCCCCCCCCTTCCCCCAAAAAAAAGGAAAATTCATTCAAATGTCCTTCGTTATGATCAGAAAGGGATCAGCTCCCATTAAGGAAGCTTAGACACACCGGAAATCCTCTTGCGCCCATTTCACATAAGATATGAGGTCTCTCATACATTCTAACAGGAAGTACACCATTGCTAAAAGACGATACATTCACCCAGTGATATACGTTACAGTTATACATTCATGGAAATAAATCAGTCTTCAAAACATTACATACTATCATTTCTCTCTCTTCTCATCTCCCCTCCCCCCCCCCCTTCCCGCGAGAATCATCCCTTTTCTACACAATCTGAGTCTCTTCCATATCCATAATAGAGGGACTGAATGATAACACGAGGCTGGTATCCACCGGAAACTCTCGACGAAAAGTGAAAAGGAATGGAGAAAAAAAAGCATGTCTTTTTTCCCCCTTCCTATTCTTCATGGTTTTTGGACATAGAAAGACCCGGAGGCCATTAGACTGTTTCAATGTTCACTCTGCCTCTTTTTTTGGGGGGAGGGGAGGGGGGGGGGAGGATGCGAGGGTAATGTATGGACTGGCGAGATTGTTCTGCCGATTTATTCGAGATTATGAGGTGATTTATACTGTTTTTTTTTTGAGGTTTCATTAGTTAGAGGATGTCTTTTTTTGAGTAATATTTCGGAAAGTTAACGAGATAGGTGATTTTTTGGAGAAACTTTTTTTTTTGTGGAGAAGCTACTGAAAAATTCATGGAAAAATATGGAAATCTCGATTAAGGATTTTTGAAAGGTGCAATCGTGAAAAAAAAGGTGATTTTTGGAATAAAATTGTTAATAATAATTTGTACACGATGAAATTATCAAATTTTAGGCAGTGAGTCTGTGAAGAATGTAATGAGGAATGAAATAAGCCCTAGAAATACAAAATTAAGTGAAAGTTAAAAAGATCGATGACATTTTCACATTTTTTTGAATCTTAGAAATTTTTTTAATGGGAAAAAATAGTACGAATTTTTCAATCTTTGATTAATTTTATGTTTCTATTGATCCAAGAATATCTGCAAATTTTTTTATGAATAATTTTGCACGTAAATTTAAACTGACATTTCCTTCTAAGATACTTCTTTTTCAGGAAGATAAATTCTCTACAACAAAGATGTCTTGACATTTTTCGATAAATCCACTCATTTTGGAGATATCCGCAATTTAATCCACTGAAATATCCAAAAAAATGTCATTTTTCATTTAATAAATAAAAATCAGGAACAATATTATGACACTGAAAATAGTCGATATCTAACAATTCTCATCATTTTCATTCTTCTAACAAATAAATGATTTTCAAAAAAAAAAATATGCACATATAGAAAACTCGAAAAATTACAAGTGGGAAAAATCAATTAATTTGATTCTATAATTTCCATCAACTCATGCGATAATATGATTTTCAATGAAAACACTGATTGAAGTTAGAAGTATAAGACTCAAGGATATTGAAACTTCTCTCCATTGGTTCAGTTGAAGTCATGAACGAACGCGTTAGGGACCGATCTGCCATGAAAAAGTGATGTCACGAAAAATAATAAAAAGTGCAAACTTTCTAAAATATTTTTAAAATAATCATTTATTCATTTTAAAAAAGGCAGAAAATTGAGAAATGTGTGCTAATTTTATTATCATGGAATATTGAGGGGCCATATCATTATTAGGATTTTTTTCTTATAAATTTTTCCCTATCCACAAATTCTTACTCTCAACCAAACTCTCAAGTTCCATCAAAATCCACAGCAATCACTTAAATATGAGTAAAAGCCTGAGGGCTGTAACTACGGATGTAAAAAAAAAAAAAATCTTAAATAAAAAAAAAAAATATGTAAAATTACCAGTAATTCTTGGTGCAGTAAAATTACGGTAAAAATACCGTAATGTTACCGTATTGTGACGTAATTGGAAAAAACTACTTGTTTCGATGTAAAATTACCATCAAAATTTTTTGATGTAACGATACCGTAATTTACTGTAATTTGCATCTATATAGATGATTCAAAAAAACATTTCCATACTCAAAGAATTACTTTTCAAGTAGTCAATTATATGAGAGTTAGTATTGAAATTGTTTTTTTTAATTAAATTTTTTAAAAGGACAATTATATAATTTTGTTAATCATTCAATGAGAACATTTACCTGATTCATTAATTTTTGCCTCCTCAGGATAATCATATTTTCATAAATCAATATTTAGAATAATATGTTAGGAACATTAATGATAATAGCAACAATTTTATAATTTCTCATTGGCTGTCACTGACTATAAAAAAAGTAACACAAATGATGATCAGAAAGGCTGCGAATTGATTTAAAAAATTAATTCCGTAATTCATCTATATAGATGTAAATTTATCGTTATGTCTCTAAAAATGATAATTACGGTAATTTACTTTGAAAATCAGTGTTTTTACCATTCTTGTTATTTACTGACGTTCGGTAAATTACGGTATTGAAACCGTAAAATTACTGGTATCGTTACCTTTTCACATCTCTAGCTGTAACTATGTAAATAGTATTATCTGTATAACTGTAAATATTGTGTTTAGTTAGTCCACTGTACATAATGTTAATAAAAATCATTTGAATTTGAATTATTCCCTGGAAAATCGAATGTTCGTGCTCAATATCCTTCGATAATAACATCTCATAATGTGAGAAGAAGAGGGGAAATCCGAGGGTAGGAGGTTCTGGTACATGTACAGATCGTTTGGCACGGTTGAGCAGCCTCTGGGATAAGGTCGAACAGTGCAGGGAGAGAGAGAGAGATGGAATGAGTGGAGAGCTTCTGGGGGCGCGGTGGTGAAACCGATTTTATTCTCCCCACCACTAGCGGAACTCTATTTGCGGTCCAGTACCCGTACAGTCTGATGCTGAATTGGCTGGTCAATGCCGATCTTCTCTGCATTGGCTATTTCTCTATGTGCATATGTGTACGTGTGCATCTCTCTATCTATATATATATCTCAGTTTCTCTCTCTCTATTCACTCCTGTTCCCCAAACTCCCCACTCAATTCGACGCGCCTGTGACCTCTTGTTTCCGTAGAGTGACGCGCTCGTCTCCTATCAATCCCTCGATTCCTTCGTTACTGGCAAATGTCCTGACATTGTTTGGAATTCAACGTCATTCTATTGCCTTATGGCAATAAGCAATTAAAAGTGCGTTATACGTGTCTGCATTCATTCATTAAAAGAAAAACAATTTTATTTGTTTTTTTTTAACTCTACCTAATGATGGGAAAAAAATATCACATCGAGTTTTGATTGGTTTTCGAGTGTTTTTTGAGGAATCGATTAATCGATACTATGGCGATATCTCGCAAGGAATTCGAGATATCGCATTCTTTTTGATAGTTCTGTTACGCTCGTTTAGGTTCAAAAGATTGATTTTCAATCGATTAATTCCAAGGTCTCGATTAATCGATATCAATCGATTAATTCCAAAGGTTCGATTAATCGATGTCAATCGATTCATTTCAAGGTTTCGATTAATCGATGTCAATTGATTAATTTCAAGGTTTCTATTAATCGATGTCAATCGATTAATTTCAAGGTTTCGATTAATCGATGTCGATCGATTAATCGAATTTCAAAGCGATGGATAATTTTATTCCGTTTTACCTTTTTTAGTTCGCGGGTACCTCCGTTTAAGTTTAAAGGGATTCAAAGTTTCGATTAATCGATACGTTATCTCGCATTGACTTCGAGATATCGCACATCATTCGATACTTCCGTTTCACCGGTTTTAAGTTAAGGAAAAAAAACAACATCCAATCAGCTTCCAATCGATTCTTTCCAAATATCGATTAATCGATGTTATCTCGATATCTCGCTGCAGCTTCGAAATATCGCATATTATTCGATAGTTCCGTCACACCTGTTTCAGGTCAGAGAAAGATCAATTTCCAATCGATTGATTCCCAAATATCGATTAATCGATTCCATCATTCCATAAATCCATGCGATATCTCGCATTAAATTCGAGATATCGCAAATCATTTGATATTTCCGTTTCATAAGTGAGGGTTGAGGGAAAAAACACTATTGCATCAAACTTCTTATCGATCATTTAAAAATATCGATTCATCGATGTTATTGCGATATCTCGCATGAAATTCGAGATATCGCATATTTATTTATTTACAGATAAACTGAACTGTCAAATTTATTTGCCTATTCTTGGACAATTTCACGAAATCGAAATGAGATAAAGAGAAAAAGCAAATTTTCATCGAAATCTTCTCTCTACAATAAGACGTATAAAAAATTTCGTATCCATTAGATTTCCAGATATTCCCACAAAAAAAAAAATCAAATCTAAATGGAAATCAACTTGTAACTTCAACCATACAAACTTCTTTTTTTTCTTTTCCTATGTTTTACAAAGTTCGTTAAAATTTAACTTATCCCAATGAGATTAATTCTTTTAAATTTTTTCTTCAAAGAACTTTCATTAAATTAAATTGATGTTTTAATTAGAAACAGTAGTTCTTAATCCTTCAAAAAGCTTGAGATTATTTTAATTAATATTGAGAGTCTTCTCTCTCTCTCTTCCATTTTGACGAGTCATCCATATTCCAAATATCTTTTTTATTCTTTGACAGTTTGTTTATTCTGAATTTTTTTTTACAATAATTTTCTTTTTTTTTAATGAAAAATGTCTACATATTTTTATTCCCTTTTTTTCACTTTATTTTAGTTTCAGAGAGTGATATCGATGATGAGACTGAAAGCAATCTTTGGGACACAAAGCTCGGCTCGATTAAAAATTCGTTTGTTCTCGATTTTAAATTGTTCCTATCTTCTTTCTTTTTTCAATAGAAAAAAAAAAAAAAGAAAAGGAAAAAAGCGAAAAATCGGGAGGAAAAAAGCAGATGTAGGGAAGATTACATTGGATTAAAAAGGGAAATAAGGGTGGTGTTGGTGATTGAAGAGTGAACACTCTGGAACGATTACAAATTTAGCCGATACTCGATTTTTTTACGTGAAAAAAAAAAGAAATGCATTCGAATGATTGTATTAACGTTTGCTTTTAATTCACAGGGAAAAAGTAATCACTTCTGTGACAATACGAAAATCCATCTATCAAACGAATTGCAGAGAAAATTTTTTTATCAAAGAAAAAGAAAAAAAATTCCATCAAATTTTTTTTTTCATTAAAATTTTCATCAAGTTTTGTCATAAAGAGAGACCAAATTTTTTTTGAGACTGAAGGCCTTCTCCAAAAAATTTGAAAAAATTCAGCAACAATATAGACATTTTAAACCATCTTCTCCATTTTTTTCAGATTTTTCCGCAAATTCCTTCACTTTTAAAAAAATTCCTAAAATTTTTGAAAATATAAAAACATGAATTTGTTAAAAAATTCAAGAAATCTAGAGAATTTCTTTTTTTTTATTTTGCAATTTTCCTGAATCTCCCATCAACTTTCCAATTCTTCTCAACACGAGTGACGTCACTCAACGCCTTAAAAAAAAAAGAAAAAAATGGGTATTCGTTTGAAAAATCCTTTCACCGCAGTAGCATCTTCGTAGAAAACTCACAAAGCCCTCTTTCAACGATATATCAAATGGACAGTGGTTCTTCGAGGCCCTCATGCCTTGGAGAACGCAGTAACTCGTTCTCACATGGGAAATCCCAGAAACCATTATATGGTATAAGCCCGTTGGCCTATCCCAGGCGATGCTGCTGTTCGATGAAGGAAAACGCGCGGAGAAAGATAAAAGCGAATAAAGAGGGGAAAAAGACATGAAAGAAAAAGGGTTACACAGAGTCCAAACAAATAGAAGAAAAAAAAATTGGAGAAACGAAGCGAAAATAAAGTGGCAAAAAAAAAATTGAAATATCGGACAAACACAAATATCCGTTCAATATTTCATCTTTTTGACGTGTATTTTTGGCTTATCAATGGGCCCACGTGGTTGAATAATATAAGCCTGAGAGGACTCCATGGATTTTGCCCCTTTAGTATCCCTGCAAAGCATCAAATACATTCAGTGCTGATTGCTAAAAAAAAAAATAATAATCTACAGAATAGAGACATGAAAGAGTAGAATGTAAAAAAAAAAAAAATTTGAAATAGTGAAATGCGTCTGGAAGAGGAGAATCAGTGGAGCGAACGATTCATTCAACTGTGGAAATTTTTCTTTCCCCTTTTCTCTTAAAAAAAAAATAAATAAATAAATAAATGCCCAGAGAACAACAAATTGGGTTTATGGATTAAAGTCACTCTGATGGTGGAGGAGAAAATAGAGAAAAAGAAAAATGGTAAAATGAATAAAGAAAAATAATAAAAAAGAAACATTGTCGTGTAAAAATTCAGGCACAAAGCAGGCAAAGAGGGGGAATTTGAGGGGATTGAGGGGATTGAATGGAAAAAAAAGTGGAGATGGAAAGAGAAACCGGTTGAGGTTTGAAATGAGCCACTTGTGAGGCACTGAGAGACTACGCATATGGAGATAGGATGATTAAAGTCCCAACTGTACCCACATCACTCGAAACTTTAACAAAAGCGACTTTTTTTTTTCTTCGTTCACTTCTTTTTCTTTTTTTTTGAGTGTCATTGTGGGATGCAGTGTTCGACTGGAGCATTTCAATTATCCTCACATACTTGAGTTTTTCTAGAATTGAAAATAAAAAAAAAATACAATTTTTTTTGTGAGAGAAGGGGAAAAGAGTTGAAAGATTTGAAACATTTGATGTGTTTTATGATTTGTATTAATGGATAGTATTCTCAAGTATGGTCGATACAATAGAAAAGAATAATGCGAATAATACGAATAAAATGAGAAGAATCGCCAGAAAATAACCAATATCTCATTGGGAAAAAAAAAGAGATACGTCGAGGTATCTACCTCGACGTATCTCTTTTTTATTCAAATATTGAAGTGAAGATCAGTCGACATATCCTGAACGAGAATTGCCTGTTAATAAAATTGACATTCATTTCATTTATTTTTCATTACTGATATTGCTGAATATTCCCTTCCGATCGAATCTATTCATGTCATGATGTATGATTTCGTGTTCGGTGGCCGAAGGGGCATAATGAGTGTTACTATTTTACGCCCGCCTAAAGTGGCGACCATCTTATATATGAGTTCCAGGGTTCAAGAAGGTTGGTAAGCCTTGCAAAGTTGATAAGCCACCCAACCTCGTCATCTGTAACCGTTAGGTTCGAAATGCTAGTGGATCCGAATACCTCCCATCTCTCTCTCTTTCGAGTCAACTCCATTTCGTCAGTAAGTGGTAGGCGTCCCCCATCTCCATTCCACATTTTTCGCAGGTTTCTTCATTTAAATTTGAGTCTCACTGAGTTGCTAAGCAACTAGGATATTCGAATCAATAAATAAATTTGATGATTGAATGATATTTCAAATGTCAAAGTGACATTTGTGACAGTTTTCAGGCTTTTGAAAGTTCGCCGCGAGTTCCGCTTAGAGTCCCGCTCAGAGTTCCGTTCAGAGGTCGCCTCAAAATTCAAACGTGCAAAAACTGTCACAAATGTCACTTTGACATTTGAAATATCATTCAATCATCACATGCATTTATTGATTCAAGTATCCTAGTTTCTTAGCAACTTAGTAAGACTCGAATTTAAATGAAGTCTCCGGCCCTAGTGATAAGCCACATTAGACATCTGATATACCATCATATAATCTATCAATTCCCACTGATAACTCATTTTTGAAAAAATTCGACTCATCCTAGTATACTACTCTGCAGAATTGGTAGAGCATCAGACTGGTAATTTGAAGGCGGTGAGTTCAAACCTCGCTTGCACATTCCCTGTTTTTTTCTGAAATTTGATTCCTTGACAATTTCTCAGTTGTAAGTCTAGTGATTGTCAAATTTTCTGCAGGGTGTAAATTGTCTCAAGAAGGAGGAAATGTAGTATATCGGAGTAAAATTTTCTTATAAAATTCATATCTCATAAACTACACATCCAATCAAATTATGAAAAAAATTCAGAAAAATTTAAAAGCAAATTATCATCATTAATACGGCATCAAAAGAAAATAAGAGGATTAACTGTGCTCGACTTCGCTAGTATGCTACCTCACTGACGAAATTTCAAATTTATCTGCAGTTGAATTGATGAGCAAAATTTGATTATTCAAATTTACGTGAATATATCAAAAAATTCAACAGATATTTCTAATGACAATTCCAATTCAATTCAATTGCTCAATAAAAAACTTGTAGGAATGAAAAAATTGATGAAAAAATTACGCTATTGACCGTACAGTTTAAGTGAAAAGCTCAAGCGGATGATACAACCCCCCACCCCCTCCCCCCTTCTTGCCCCTTTTAATGTATACACAGTGAATGAACAAATATTTGAATCCGAAGTTGGAAGGCATTGAGCGTTAACGTTGATACGTAAATATAATGCAGAACAATGCTAACGAGTAGAAATCATGTATATATATATATATATTGAAACGATAGCTATATTCGTGGCCCAGTGGACAGCTATTAGTGTCAGCTAGCCGCATTTTCGAGAGTTCCACTATTCTATCCCCTTCTTTCCCGCCCCTTTGCCACCGCTATTCCTGAAATTGTCCATCCTTTTCCACCAATTGACGAGTCCAATATATCGTTGGTACACTTGGTAGCATTGGAATCGTTTAGTTTCTGGGATAAAATCGGCCTGAATTTACCTCTCTCTTCATCCAACTGCAAAACCATCTCGTCAATCTATACTAAAATCCATCCAACTATGTCTCTTTCTCTTTTCCTCTCAGCTGGCACCCCTCCCCCCTGCTAATTCCCACCCATTTGTACTAATGGTGATTTTGTCATTATCACGACTAAACGAACACAATACCAATGAGTACTCACTGAACAACTGTACTTGCTGTTCAACAATACTGTTTAATTTACGTGGAAAACGTTAATTCAAACGAAATTCATTGATTTGAAATTTATCATCTTCTGAAGGATACTTATAGGGATTTTTAGAGCCTTTTTGGGGGTTGGGATTCAAGTAAACGACATTTCAACGGTTACAGGCGTCTATTCCTCGGAGATATTTCCTCAGAAATTATTCCCGAGCGAAAAATTCCCCAGAAAATATTACCCCAACAACTGTTCCTCCGGTGAATGATCCATAGATCTGCAACTCCCATATTCAAGGAATATTTAAAAATAAATAAAAAATGTATCATGATGATGAACATCAGTTCTATTTTAAAGGCATACTTATTTCGAAATCTTAAAATATTGTTGGAATAAACAAAGTGACATGAAATTAAATGCTCTAACGGTAAATAATAGTTGAGGGGATAATTACAAGGGCAATACACTGTTGAAAATTTCTGTCTGAATTTTTCATGCAAAATCACTGAAATTTTAAACAATTTATATCTCTACTGAAATTCCAGATAATTATGTCATTGAAAAATGAACAAATCATCGATTTTCAAATAATTTCAAGCCTGAATATCAGCGAAATTTGTAGATTTCAGTTCAATTGTTTCTTGAAAATTTAGAAAAAATAAGAAAAATTCAAGAAAAAATTGAATATTCAAGTCATTTTAATTCTGAATATTAATGTTCAGTTCAAAATTCAAGTAAGTTGTAGAATTTTCGTGTCAATTCTACTTAAAACTCATATACCTGTCTGAATTTCTTCGGAAACTCACAGATTTCATAAGCATTTTCCCATTGAAAGACATTCAGTATCACGTTTGTTAAAATTTTCATCGAATTTCCTATGAAATTTCAATCTTTTTCTACACAGAGAAAAATGTTTTCTTAATTTCAGAATGTGCAGTCACTTAATTTAAGTGACCTGCCATTCTTAAATTAAGTGACTTTTACTTTCTTAATTTAAGAAAGTAAAACTCCCTTAAATCAAGTGAGTTTTCTCACTTAAATCAAGTGACTTTTCTTTCTTAATTTAAGTGACCTGCACATTCTTAAATTAAGTGACTGCACATTCTTAAATTAAGAAAACATTTTTCTCTGTGTAACAGTGTAGTTTCTAAGGAATTGATTACTGGAGCAAATCATTTCCAGGGAAATATTTCTGGAGAAAAAACCATGGAGAAATAAACTCGTATATTAACTCGAGTATTGGTTAACCGTTAACGCGTCACATGTTGCGAGACACTGGGATTGGTTCATTGCAGTTCACGCGGGAAAATTTGAAATTCCAGAGAATTGAAGAGGAAAATTGAGCTTCTTTTAATGAAAAACATCGAGATAGGATTTCGAGATGATTTTCGATGGAAAATTCATTTCGTTGTTAATTTGTTTAATGAAAAATCGTCTCCCTGAGCTGAATAATGAAAGGCTCCCAAGTTTCATTGTTCTCGAGTAAATTTAATGTAAACGGCTTCACAACTCAGAAACTTGGATGAATTCCACAGTTGAAGGGCATCCTTCAATTTCACAATGAACTCTGGGTAATTGGTGGAGAATAAATAACTGAGATAAAAGTTATTCATTATTTCATTTTGTCGATACTGTCGATGGATCAATCAGGAGAAAGTAAAAAAAAAATCAGGAGAAAGGTGCTGTCCTGCGGAATAAAAACGAATTCTCAGGATAATTTTAAAGAATTCGATTATTTACAGATCGGCGTCTAGACGTAACTGATAATTTATCATTTATTTCAGCTCAGACATCCTTTATCTCCAGAATTTAAAATTTTTCCAACTTCTCATAGCACAAAATGAATAAATAATCATTTCCGTAGTGTGAAAGTAGAGTGAAGCGACTAATTTTTATTATGATATAATTCTTCATTAAGTGTCTCGGAAACTAAGCGAGATAGGGAAATTTTCGTGATAACCCTTTTTATAGTGTTTTTTCTGTTAAAAAAAAAAGGTTTCTACAATCATTCTCCAAAAAAAAAATAACAAGAAGAAAAACTGAAAAAATCATTGAATTAATGAATAAATTTTCATTAAAATAGTGACAAATAAAAATATTAAAACTTCAAAACTTGACAAACTGAATATTCCAACGACTGATGAGAAAATTATGATAAATGAGAAATAGAGGTGAATTTATACAGAGTAGTGTAGGCTCGTAGAAATAACGGAAAGGCAACGAAGTACTGTATAACAGAATGAAGTGAGAATTAAAGTCTGGAGTGTGCAGACGAGTGTTTCACGAGGATTTTACAGTAAGCAAAAGTTCAGGTTATAATTAGCCTCGGAAATGACAATTTGCTTTGACTAAATCGCCTCTTTCACCATCTTTTTTTGTTTTTTTCTACTCTAGGCCCGTGCCCCAGGAAAATTCAGTCTTTTGCACAAAGTTTACTCGAGTTTTTGAATGGATAGGTAGAAAACGAGGAGAGTAACGATGAGACAAGTGTAATTGTTACATGTAAATTAGTATGATGAGTATAATAAGTGTACTTTATTATGAAGCAACTTTATTTTTTATTTTTTATTTTTTAACATTTTTTAAAGTTTTTTTTCCCAACTCTTTACTGTCGTACTTAATTAAAATACTCGGAGTTTTCATCGTTAGTGGGGGGCTAAAGCGGGCTAAAGTTTAGTTTGAAATTCATTCGAGTACACATCTTTGAGGATAGTTTGTTGAAGGAATAAGAAGGAAAAATTTTGCTTTACCAAGGGTTTATCTGATTTTCAATTCGAGTGGAATGAATTGCCCAGTTTATCGGTTTTTCCTGGGGGAAATTTTAATTTTCCATAAACATGGAGATAATTAGAGGAAAATGATGATGAGAAGTTTGATGACAATTAATTTTTTTTTATGGAAAAAAACAATGAATTGCAGTTATTTTGTTGACAATTTATATGATTACAGGGAATGTCTGGAGTGTTTTTGAACAGAAAGGAAACATGAAGACGTGGAATTTCGTTGGGTCATGAAAGCCCTCGAAAATTCAGGATACCACTTATTCGGGCAGTCACTGGGATAACGAGGAAAACGAGCTCTCGTCAGGGCATACAGTGGACAATTTTGCCCCTTCAAGATCATTCCTCTTCCTATGGTTCACTGCCATCTTGTTATCCACGACAACCGAAGAGAGGGAGTTATTACGAGGATGGTTGAGGTCACTGGAGTGTCTGGATTATTTAGTTTCAATCTTTTTTTTTTATTATTCTTGTTTGGATGAGAGACAATTCGAAGGGAAGAGAAAGAATGATGTAAAGGATTTTAATTTAATAGTTTTTCCAGAAGTTTTTCATCGAGTGAAAAAAAAGAAGAGATTTTTTTTGGGGGAATTTCATGAGCTAAAAAAAAGGTTTCTTAATGAATGATCTTAAATCTTATAATTTCGGAGATATTTCTGGAATAATGGGGATTTTGATGAAACAGTTTCAGATAGATTTTTTTTTAACGATTCCTCTGAAAAACTGAGGAAATTCAAGATGGACAATATTTCAGGAATTTTGAGATCAAACCCTTTCCATTTCCAATTTTTTTTAGTTTGAGGACTTGCAGGTGGTTTTGGATGGAAGGTGAGATCATTTGCCATCAATTTATGTGGTTTAGAAGACAAAATTTAAAATTTTTAACATAATTGTGTGCACTTTTGTAGAAATCATATTTTGGACTACAAATATCCCAAAAATCGATCATTTTTCTTCAAAACCACAGGAATTGATGAAAAATGATGTCATCTTTCATTCAAAACCAACAAATTTTTTTAACTGTTCTAAATTTTCACTAAAAAAGTAGAATTTTCCAAAAAATATGAAAAATAAAGTTTAACATGTGTTTTCCAACGGAAATTCCCTCGACTTTTCAATAAAATCATCAGAAAAAAACTATCTCAAATATTTACACTGAATTCTCCCCATTTCCAAGATACAAAACATCAAAATTAAAATAATTGCTCCTTCCTCAATTTCTCCTTAAAAAAAAACTGAAATGCCAAAAAAAACAGCAGAATCTTGAATACTCAACTACTCCATAATTTCCACAAAAAAAATGAATCGTTAAACATTTCCATTTATATTCGAATTCTCATTCTATCCCCCGATCACCAAATCTGCAGTATTTGTGTCTGTGCCAAAACCCAAATGGACACAGCACAATTGATGGCCCACCAAAAGAGGCCAGTCCAACCAAAAAACTATCCAGATAATCGAAATCACACGATTTTTCTCACTTCTTCTTAACACACAAGCCCATTTCCCCAAACTACCATTACTGAATGTTTTTCTTTTACATTTTATTTTAAACGTCTTGATGCTCGTGCACTAGTAACAATAGCTTCTATCCCAATGGTATACAGAGAATCACTCAACTGTTCCATGGAATTGAAACAACGCTTGCCAGTCACTCCTGGTGTTCACTCGTTCACCTGGATCCTCTCGATTCGACTTCAGACATATGGGATTTATTTTCAAATAAGCGTGGAGAAGAAAAAAAAACCAATACTCTCACACACAAATCAGATTTTCTGCTTCTGTTTGTAGCCAATTTATATTTTCCCTGGCTTTTTCTGCAGTCAATAGTAAAGTAATAAAACGAATTAGTTCTACTTTTTCTCAAATATCTTGAAATCCAGGGAAAATAGGGAATTTTTTTTAATTACCTTTTTTTTATTTTTTTATTTTTTTCAGTTATGCGGAAAATTTGAAGGTCAATAACTCGATTTCCTCCATTTTTTTCCACACTTCTTTGCATATTGATTATTCTTTTGGAGAATTTAATGAAAAAAAAATGGAAAATTATGTGTTTATTTTTTCGGAAATTACACAGAGAAAAATGCTTTCTTAATTTAGGAATGTGCAGTCACTTAATTTAAGAATGTGCAGGTCACTTAAATTAAGTAAGAAAAGTCACTTGATTTAAGTGAGAAAACTCACTTGATTTAAGTGAGAAAAGTCACTTAATTTAAGTGACTTTTACATTCTTAAATTAAGAAAGAAAAAGTTACTTGATTTAAATCAGAAAAGTCACTTGACTTAAGTGAGAAAAGTCACTTGATTTAAGTGAGAAAAGTCACTTGACTTAAGTGAGAAAAGTCACTTGATTTAAGTGAGAAAAGTCACTTGATTTAAGTGAGAAAACTCACTTGATTTAAGTGAGTTTTACTTTCTTAAATTAAGAAAGAAAGTCACTTGATTTAAGTGAGAAAAGTCACTTAATTTAAGTGACTTTTACTTTCTTAGATTAAGAAAGAAAGTCACTTGATTTAAGTGAGAAAACTCACTTGATTTAAGTGTTTTACTTTCTTAAATTAAGAAAGAAAGTCACTTGATTTAAGTGAGAAAAGTCACTTGACTTAAGTGAGAAAAGTCACTTGATTTAAGTGAGAAAAGTCACTTGATTTAAGTGAGAAAACTCACTTGATTTAAGTGAGTTTTACTTTCTTAAATTAAGAAAGAAAGTCACTTGATTTAAGTGAGAAAAGTCACTTAATTTAAGTGAGAAAACTCACTTGATTTAAGTGTTTTACTTTCTTAAATTAAGAAAGAAAGTCACTTGATTTAAGTGAGAAAAGTCACTTAATTTAAGTGACTTTTACTTTCTTAAATTAAGAAAGAAAAAGTTACTTGATTTAAGTGAGAAAAATCACTTGATTTAAATGAGAAAAGTCACTTAATTTGAGTGACTTTTACTTTCTTAAATTAAGAAAGAAAAAGTTACTTGATTTAAATGAGAAAAGTCACTTGACTTAAGTGAGAAAAGTCACTTGATTTAAGTGAGTTTTACTTTCTTAAATTAAAAAAGAAAAAATCACTTGATTTAAGTGAGAAAAGTCACTTAATTTAAGTGATCTGCCATTCTTAAATTAAGTGACTGCACATTCTTAAATTAAGAAAAAAATTTTCTCTGTGTAACGGAATTAGGAGAACATGTCAAGTAATTTTTTTTCTGCAGAGAATTTAATTACCTACAGAAAAGGTCATTTAATATTTTTTGATGAACCTATTAGTTTCTGAAATATGATTTGAAAACTCATCTATTTTCAAATTCTTCGATTTTATCCATCTACACCAGAGGATATCGGATATTGAAGTTTTGTGACGTCAATTCATCAGTCTTCAAATATCTTAGGAACCAATATGCCGAGAATACTTGCTCCAGATAATTTGATAATTATTCATTGACAATTCTTCTGGTTATTTGATGACACTATTCTCGATTCTTCCAAAGAATCTCCAAAGTGCTAGAATTAATTCTTCAATCCTCAGTCCATTAACCGAAGATTTCTTAATGAAAAAAGACATTGATTAATAATCGAATGGAAAAGAAAGGAAGTTTCATGAAACGAAATGGATCAATTTTTCAACATCATTGAAACTTGAGAGATAAATTTTTCTTATTAATTTTTGAAGAATATTTCTAATTGTAAGCGAGATCTCAAAGGTTTGGTGATGAGCTTTTTGATAGAAAGAAGCGAGAGTTAAGGAAGAAGTTTCTACAAGAAATTCTCATTTTCGGTAATTTTCCGAAATATAACCTGAAGACAAAGAATAAGATTTTCGTGCCAAATTTCGAATTTTCCCTAATTTTCGAAAAAGTTTATAAAATTTACAAGATTTCGTCAAATTTAATTGCGGCAATCTTCCTTCAGTCATATGACTTCTAAAAAATCTGAATATTTCTTAATTTGACATTTTCCGAATTTTTCCAGAAATTTCCAAGATTTTCCAAAAATTTTCACAATTTCCAGGATTTTCCCGGATTTTTCACAGTTCCAAAATTTCCCCAAATTGAATTTTTTCAGGCTTCCTTTGCCAGTGTGATTTCTGAAGAATCAGGATTTTTTCCCAGCTTATGATTTTCCAGAATTTTCCAGAAATTATCAGGACTTTTCCGAATTTTTCAGTATTTTCCCAAATTGACCCCTGGCAATTTTTCTTTGCCCACATTGTTCCTGAAAAATCAGGATTTTCTTCCCAACTTGTGATTTCCCGAGAATTTCCAGAATTTTTCCAAATTTTCCCAAATATTACAGAATTTTCCCAAATTTTCCAGAATTTTCCCACATTTGACTCCGGAAATTCTCTTAACTCACATAATTTCTGTAAAAATCAACGTTTTTTTCTCTGATTTTTGCATTTTCCGGAATTTCCCGAAATTCCCCCACATTTTCCAGGATTCTTTCACATTTAACTCCAGCGACTTTCCTTGACCCACATAGTTTAAAAAAAATCAGAATTTTTTTCCCTCCATTTTTTACGTTTTCCGAGACTTTCCAGAATTTTCCTCTGATAAAAATGCACAAATTAAAAAAATCCTCCAGTTGCATAAAGGAAAATTGGCGGATGCACCTCATGGTACAAACACTTGTTTTTCCTCCTCCCTTGACCCACCCCCCCCCCCGTTTTCTTCACCCACAGCTGTACACCCTCCGGCCATTACTTTTCCGCGATATTAGAAAATGTACGCAATCTGGAGCACCACAAGGCGCATGGAAAATAAACGACAGAGAGAGGAAAAACATCTCTCTCTTCTCTCTTTTGCTTTTAAAAAAAAGCTCCCTCTCCACTTCTATCTAACCATTCTCATTTCTTATTTTCCTTTCTTACTCGATTCACCGCACCTGCACGGAGTAATCACGGCGCAGCACCGGTTGTCGGATTCTAAGGGCGCAAAATTCATAGCTTCCCGTATATTTATCGTTGACTATCCGTTCTCCACGCTGCTAACGAGCTCCAGAGTCTTAAAAAAAAAAAAAAAAGAGAAGAGAGAACAAATTATACTCTTTTATCGATGCTAAAGGGTAGTGTTGTTGCTTTTCTTTTCTCTTCTTTTCTTTTCTTATTCACGGGAATTTTCTTTTCCCAGTAAAAGCGCTCTCTTTTACGGTTAAATTAATTCCCAAATTTATCATTCGAATATTCGCCCCCTCTTTTTTTTTGGCGGCTTCTCAGGGATAAGGGATGATAATACCTGCCAAGAAATTTTTTTTGGACGATAGATAACACGGAGATGAAGGATATTCACGATTTTTTAAATTTATTCATCGCTCTTTGTGGATTCTTCGATTAAAGCTTCCTTTTCATTTAATTCAGATGGGAATAATGAGGCGTGGAATTCTTGAAAATAACGGAAATTGGGGCAAAATGGTGAAGGATTTTTTTTGGAGTGGAGGAGTTTGTGAAAAAATATGAAAAAAAATGGGATGGGGCTCCAATATGTCTACATTGTTGGTGAATTTTTTGAAATTTTTTCGGAGAGGCCTTCACTTGCAAAAAAAATCATAATAATAAAGAGCCTTGGAATTTTTGAAAATAACAGAAATTAGGGCGAAATGATGCAGGATTTTTTTTCAAAGTGAAGGACTCTGTGGAAAAATCTGTAAAAATTTGAGAAAATGCTACAACATGTACACATTCTTCATGAATTTTTTCAAATTTTTTCTTGAGGCCTTCGTTCCATTAAAAAATCGTAATAATAATGAGCCGCGGAATTTCCGAAGATAGCGGAAACCGAAGCAAAATGATGTAGGATTTTTTTTTTAAGTGAAGAATCTTGCCAAAAAATTTGAAAAAATTTGAGAAGATGCTCGCATATGTTCACATTGTTGCTGAATTTTTTCAAAAAATTTCGAAGAGGCCTTCACCCCCAAAAAAATCGTAGGCCACAAAAAAAGTCCCTTTTTGAGAGTTTCTTACTTAGTTTTCTCGTAAAACATCGGATTCTAAGCGAGATACAAAATTTTTAATAAATGCTTTTTTTGTAAAGCTCAAATTAAATCCTCGTCTGTATAATTTCCCACAAAACTGAAGATATTTCTGCAAAACTAAATTCGTTCTGCATTTACTCTCTTGACTCCCTAATTTTATTAAAATTCCAATTTTCCTGAATTATCGGATTAATCAAACAAAGATCAATCTAATTTTCTGTTATATTCCTTCAATGAGAAACCTGTAAAATTTTCCCAGAAATAGCAAAACAGGAAAAGACAATTGAATTAGTAATGTCAATTTGGAAAATGACTTTCATCAACAAATTAAACTTCTAGTTGGCAGATTGCTCCAAAATAATCACGAAAATTACCATCTGAAGTGGTCCAGGGCAGCAGCAGCACATGTATCGTACAGAGAAATACCGGAAATTTAAATGTGGGCAAAGGGGGAAGGAGGGGGGGGGGGGATGGATCTATTTGGCTCTTCACCATCGCAATGCTCATCCATTCTACTAGTCACAGTTAGAAGATACCTATTTACGCTTGAAGCATCAACCCATGGACTCGAGGGTCTATAGCGGTTTAGTTTCAAATATATTCAACACAACAGTTTAACCAAACTCCACACGTGTGTTAAGTGGTCATTCAATACGCTGTGATGAACTTGTGGATACATGTTGGTAAATGTTTGATTTTTCTAGAAAAGTTTGAGGATATTTCCTTTTTTTTTTCGCTTTTTTTTTTGCCTTTCCTCCAATTTCCTTTTTTTCTTTGTGGTAATCACGTTATGAGGATGAATGAAACTGATTTCATGGAACGGACACGAAAGTTTTGGTATTGGAGATGATCTGGATTCAATTAATTCCTGGGTTTACATCAATTATTATTATTATTCTCTTGGAGAAGTTTATGAAAGAAGGAAAAAAGGGAGAAATCATTAGCGAGTTATTTTTTAAATATCTCTGAAATGAGTGGATTTTGAGAAAAACTTGAAGAGACCTTTTTTTTAGAGAATTAAATTTTCTATAAAAAAGGTCTCTTGGTATTTTCCCCTAGGATTACTCGCCTCTAACATATTCTTGGTAGAACGTCATTGAAATTTCGAGTCATTGAAAAGTCTATTTTTTTTCAAAAAAAAATAATAAAAAATTATGCATTTATTTTTTTGAAATGTTCTCGAAAGCCGTTAGGTTTAGAGGAAAATGTCAGAAGACCTTTTTTATAGAAAATTAAATTCCCCACAAAAAAGGTCTCTTAATATTTTCCCCTAGAACCACTCACTTCTAGGATATCTTTTGTGTAAACGTGATTGAAATTCAAGGCATTATAAAAAGCCAATTTTCTCCAAAAAAAACCAATAACTTAACATTGAATTTTGAATAATTCCATCGAATTAATAATAACTCAGCTCAAAATAGTTATTGTTACTCCCCAGTTGGCCATAAAATTTGAGACTAAATGGGCTTTATTTTATTTCATTACTTTTTTTTTTCCATTCCTTTTTCCCCAAAGTTAGGTCAGCCATTTGAGATTTGAATTTTACGATGGCAACGCTCACGTTTCCCCCCCACTGGGGAAACCGAAATAAGATCGGTATTCCACTGTGGCATTCAAGAACTTCCACCACCATCATTCCCTCTCCCTCTCTCTCTTCCTCTTCTGCCCTCTCAAGCCACGAAATTTAATCCCATGAGTTTCAGTTGGGTATCTCACTGCCATCCACCGATGGAAAACTCTATAACCTATAACGCTCTCTGTATCCGTCTGAACATAGTATATGTCCAGACTACTTACGTAGTGAGACTACTGGCCTCTCCCTCGTGAAATCTACCATGATTCTTCAAGTTTTCTCTATCTCTCTCTCTTTTTTTTCTCTCTCTTTCTGAATTTCAGTGTGTTTCTGCGTGATAGAGTGGGCATAAAAGTATATGGAGCGATTCGTTAGACATGGACTCGTAAAATTGAATTTAACGCGTTTTTGTGTTGATCAATACACACATTGGAGATTTAAAAAAATTATTTTATTCTTGAATTCAAAAATTAAGGGATTTCAACTTTTTCTAGTTTTTGGAGAATAGCTTTGAAAGTATTGGGTTTGAGGGAATTCGTCTAGAGATCTTTTTTGTAGGGAATTAAGTTTTCTATAGAAAAGATTTTCTGATATTTTCCCCTAAATTCACTCGTTTCAAAGATATTCTTAATAGAATCACAAGAGAATTAAATTATTATTTCTCCTCAAAATGATTTAGAAATTTTTCTTAGAGTGAATAACTCTATCGAAAAATCTTAAAAAATTTGAGAAGATGCTCGAACATGTCTGCAGTATTGGTGAATTTTTTCAGATTTTTTTTTAGAGACCTTATCTCGCGAAAAAAATTCTCATTATAATGAGCCTCAGAATCTCTGAAAATGGCGAAAACTGAGGTGGAATGACACAGGATTTTTTATTGAGTGAACTACATGATAGAAAATTTTGAAAAAATTTGACAAGATGCTCCAATACATCTACAGTACTGGTGAATTTTTTGAAAAAATTTCGTGGAGGCCTTCACCCTTTAAAAAATGTCAATAATAATGAGCCTCGGAATTTTCAAAGATAGCAAAGACCAAGCCAAAATTATTCAGGATTTTTTTTCGAAATGAAGGACTCCGCAAAAAAATTTGAAAAAATTTGAGAAGATTCTCCAATATGTCGACAATGTTGCTGAATTTTTTCAAAATTTTTTAAAAAGCCCTTCACTCTCAAAAAAAATCCTGACTTTTCCAAATTCAAATAAATCAATATAAACTCACCAACAACGTCGAGAAATCCATTCTGGCTCTTCATTGGATCAGTATTAATTTGACACATGTACCATCCTCTATCAGTCTCTCTGACTTCACGTATATGAAGGAACCACGTACGATGATCGCTGTGTGTAACTCCAATTCTGTGATTCTTCGTTATCACGTGATTTGCGATCGTAAGAATTGTTTGTGTATCCACTCGGAGCCATGCGACCTGTAACATCACAAAAAAAAAAAAAAAAAAAGAGGATGTAATATGAATAAATAAAAATAACGTTCATGACAGAAAATAATAATGTCTCATAAATCTTCTGCGCGTTCAAACAAAGACATTCTGATAATGCTACGTTATTGTGTTGTGTGTTGACAAAAAAAAAAAAAAAGGGGTGAAAAAAATTCTGGGAGAATTCGACAATGCGAAAGAAAGGGAAGACAGTAATTATCACTGACAAGTATTAATTGTATGTTTTTTCGATTAAATTTTCATCATTTGCGAAAGGAAAGAGGGCAGTTTTTTTTCTCCTGATAATATTCTTCTTTTAGTTGATTTTTATTTTTTGGGATTATTAAATTTTTAGAGAAATCGATTTTATTTCATCAGCCAGTTTCTTGAGGATATTTCGGAAACCAAATAAAATAGAATGATTCTGCTCAAACTCTTTTTTTGGAGCTCATTGAATTCTCTACAAAAGAGAATTCGTCCAAAAAGGGCGTATCTCCATTATTTTTTGAGATATTTGAGAGAAAATCAATTTTCAATTAATTTTAACTAAAAATTAAATATTTAAATCTATTTTATTTCATCAATAATTTTCTGAGGATATCTCGGAAATTAAGGGAGCTATTCTGCCAGAATTTTATTTTTTTGCAGCTTTTGAAATTCTCAACACAAGAGGGTTCGTGCAAAAAGGGCGTATCTCCATTATTTTCCGAAATATTTGAAGAAAAAATAATTCCAACAAAAAAAAAATTTTTTAAATCGATTTTATTTCAACAAAAGTTTTTTTGAGAATATCCCGGAAATTAAGCGAGATAGAGCGATTTTGGATCAATTCTTCTGTTTAACTTTTTTGAAAATCTCTAAACAAGAAGCCTAAAATAAAAAGGACGTATCTCCATTATTTTCCAGTATATTTACAAAAAAATGAATTTAAAAAATTAATTAATTTTGAAAAAAGTCTTCAAATCGATTTTATTTCAGCAGGTTTTATTTGAGGAATTTTCGGAATCTAAGCGAGATAGAGTGATTTTGCCTTTATTATTCTGTAGATTTTAATATTTTCTATGAAATAATATAAGGGTTAAAACGCCCTATCTCGCTTAAATTCCGGGATATTAAAAAAAACTGGTGAATATTTGAATCAGTTTGAAAATGTTGAATTTTTTAAAAAATTGGAGGAACACGATCACAATAAAAGTCCAATTGTCCCAAGTAAAGAAGAAAATGCTCTATTATTTATTAACAATTGTAAACTCAAGCCCAAAGGGCGATTTCCTATTCATTGTAAGTGCAACTGTTTTTTTAAACATTTATTTATTTTCCTTTCGTTACAAAGAAACACCAGAAAAATATAAAGGAATGAATCAATTGAATTGATTTCCTCCGGCATTATTCCTTTTTTTTTGTATGAAAATAAAAATTTTATGAAAAGAAATATGATGGAGAAAAGCAAAAAAGTTATATTCATCAATCCACTGTGATTTTGTCGCTGAAACGATTGAAAAGACTCTGAGTGCATGAAAATATCGGCTCTCATGTCTTTTTCAATATTGTAGTAAATAAAATTGAAAAAAAGGAAAAATGAATACACAGAGTTGGATCAATTTATTTGTCCTCGTATCTTTTAATGTAACTAGAATCTGTATTGAATTGGATGAGAAAAATCTGCTGAAAAATATTTGTTAGATTAAATTTATTGTGAGAGCAAAATGAATATAAGAATTGAAGTGAATTTTTTTTTATTTTCATAAAAAAAAATCTTCGGAAATGATTTTCTTGTGATTTTTAAATGAAAAATATTTCAAAAAATACGAAAATTTTCGTTTTGATATATTTTCAGAGATTCAAGCATATTTTCTTGAGAAATCAAATTTAAATGAAATTCATTTTATCTTATTTCAACTGAATAAAATGAAAATCAGAGAAAATTCAATTAGTTTTTCTTCTCCAAGAGTTCATTGGAGAAGGAAGTAAAATGAATTCAATGAAGACGAAATTTCCATTACAAAAAATATCGAATTGCTAATTTCACTTGGCAAAACAAGGAAATTCAATTCCATCAATAATGAACTGAAGTTCGGAAACTTCATAAGATGAAGTGCTTTTGTTCTTTATTCTACGAGTTTATTTCTGGTTAAACTCAATTATTCAGTTGCTGAGAAATTCACTTAATGAAGTTAACACGGTTTTTATTCGTTACGATAGAAAAAAGCGAATGATTTATCTGGAATAATGTGAATTTTGTTTAGGATCAGCTGGCAAAGGTCAACTGTTATTCTCCAATTAATTGAATTAGAGTTTTTAATTGAATTTTTAAATAAAGAATTTTTCATTCATTTCCATGAATTTGAGGGAGTATTTCAAAATACGGTCGATAAAACAGAAAAAAATGAGGATTTGTGGGTTTTTCTTCCAATTAATTGCTGATAATTCGGGAAAAAGTGCTTCAATTTACCCGAAAAAGTGTTTAAACTATTCGAAAGTCATATCTTCAGCTTGTGAATATAATTTTTTTTTTCGATTTTTTTTACATGACTCATTTCCTATCACATGCATGAGATAGAGAGAGAGGCAAATAGTCACAACTACCTTCTAATTAAAATTTCTCAATAACTATACGGTGAATTGAATATTTTTTTCTTCTACTATTTAGTTAAAATGCTGTTCTCTTCGCCAATAGTTTTTAAATAATGAGTCAACTGTGTAGTTTTTTACACAGAGAAAAATGTTTTCTTAATTTAAGAATGTGCAGGTCACTTAAATTAAGAAAGAAAAAGTACTTGATTCAAGTGAGAAAACTCACTTGATTTAAGTGAGTTTTACTTTCTTAAATTAAGAAAGAAAAAGTCACTTGATTTAAGTGAGAAAGGTCACTTAATTTAAGAATGGCAGGTCACTTAAATTAAGTGACTGCACATTCTTAAATTAAGAAAACATTTTTCTTTGTGTAATAATTTCGTTATTTCTGTCCGATGTAAGGCGTTTCATCCCCACCCCTGCTATTTTCAGTCACTTTAATAATTCATACACAGAGAAAAATATTTTCTTAATTTAAGAATATGCAGTCACTTAATTTAAGAATGGCAGGTCACTTAAATTAAGTGACACTTCTCAATTAAATCAAGTGACTTTTTCTTTCTTAATTTAAGGAAGTAAAACTCACTTAAATTAAGTGACTTTTCTCACTTAGATCAAGTGACTTTTCTCACTTAAATCAAGTGACTTTACTTTCTTAATTTAAGTGACCTGCACTTCTTTAAATTAAGTGACTGCACATTCTTAAATTAAGAAAACATTATTCTCTGTGTATCTCATAAAATACACGGACAAAAATTATGAAAAAATTCAGAAAAATGTAAAAAAATTGATTCCAATTTCATAATAATCTTTTTTGTAGAGGAAAATAAGAGCAACGAAAAAGGTTATTTCAGTAAATCCTCTCAGTTTTCGAGATATTCCATGAAACCCAAATTTTCCCTTTTTAATCAATTAAAAAAAAAATTCTACAATTTCTTGCATGTTCTGTCTCATTAAATAAATCAAATGAAAAGAGACTCGAGGAAAGAAAAAAAAATATAGGTATTCACCTGATCCTTACAATTCCACTACTCTCAGAAAACGTAATTCACACTTCTTAATGGTATTCGTATAGTTTCTCATGTAACATCATTAGATACTTCACAAATACACGGTAATAAGATACTTTATCAAAAAGCTTTTTGTGATGTTATTTACTCGAAAAAAAAACAAAAAAATTCCACAGAATTTTCACTGGCGAAGAATGGGAAAATTTAATGTACGTCTTTAGTTTTCATCAGCGAAATTTTATCCTCAATTTTTATCACTTCGCGGATTAATTTAAGATGAAAAGAAAGAAAAGTAAAAAAATTTCATTTGCTAAAATCCTTTTTTTATTTTTTTTTTTGAAGAGCATCAATGTACGTGATACCCTGCTAAAATTACTAGTAACATTTGTATTGAATTACTCTAGAGAATTTCATTGAAATCCTAATGCCTATACTATGGGAGAGTTGGAGCTTTTATAATCTCTTGGGTATTATGAACTATTCTAGAGTCTGTCGTTATAATAGACATAAAGTAAATCAATTGTGTCAATACCTTGTGAATACTGATTAATAGCCACGATGTGGGAGATAGAGAGAGGATATTTTGTGGTTAATTGGGAAGAGAGGAGAATAATTTTCCAATTTTTTACCCATGAGAATAGAACGATAATTTTGATCGCAATTGAGTGAGGTGATGAGGGAAAAAATTGGGTCAAATTGAATTAAAGCGCACTCGCAAACTGTTGGTGTTAGGAGAAATTAAGAAGAAACCTTTTTTGTAGCTCTTGAAATTCTCTTTAAAAAATGTCTCTTGACAAAATCCTCTAAACCCAATCGTTTTCGAGATCCTTTTAGAATAATGTGAATTTGAAATTTTCGTTGATTTCGAGTTGAAATTCTTGAATATTCTTCCACTCATTTTTTTTGTAAAATCTCGGAAAATAAAAGAAATGGAGAAATTTTTGTTATGTTTATTTTTTGAAGCTCTGATTTTCCACTAAAAAAAGGTAATCATCATTATGTCGCTATATCGCTTAATTTCCGAGTAATTCAATTCACAAAACAATGAAAAACGTAAGAAATCTTAGAATTCTACAGAAACTAATGCTCACAAATGCTTTTTGTCGTATTGTTCTTGACTCAAGAATACTCTTACTAGTTGCAAATAAATCACGAAATCTCAATAATTAGTCTTTGCTTCTGTTCTTCAAACAGCCGGAACAATTTAAAATAATTAAATTCTTCATTTCCTTTTAATTTAACTTGGAGAAATACAGGAGTGAAATACATTGGTAAAGCGCTGAAGGGTAGAAACGGAGGTCATGGCTAATAACGATACACTTAGTAGGCAATTAGTGACTGAGATTGCAACGTAAGATTCACCGTCTTGGCCCCCATAATGGCAGGATATTAAGGCAATTAAAGTACAGCATTCGTATATCTGTAGAGTTGTATTTCGTATGTTGAATAGTATTTTCCACGAAAGTGGATTTAAAGTAACAAAATATTGGAGTTGAAGACATTAGTATACGCAGATGGTCATATTCGTGAAATTGTAGATAATTATTTCTCTTGATTCAATTTATCAAGGTAGTATCTGAGTGAAGTCGAGTACAGTTAACCCCTAATTTTTTCGGTGTCGTATTGAAAATGATGGTTTTTTTTATATCATCGCCTTAGAATTAAAGGGGCGTAAGTGCCAAAAACACGAAATTCTGGTGTGAAAGGGGCGTATGTCCACTTATCATTCCGAAATGTTTTTTATGGCTTCTGGAACATTATTTGGATAATTGAAAATTAAAATAACAAAGTGGCATAATTATCAATTTTAAAATGAAAGGGACATATCTCCGCACTTACACAGAGAAAAATGCTTTCTTAATTTAAGAATGTGCAGTCACTTAATTCAAGAATGTGCAGGTCACTTAAATTAAGAAAGAAAAGTCACTTGATTTAAGTGAGAAAACTCACTTGATTTAAGTGAGTTTTACTTTCTTAAATTAAGAAAGAAAGTCACTTGATGTAAGTGCGAAAAGTCACTTAATTTAAGTGAGTTTCACTTTCTTAAATTGAGAAAGAAAAAGTCACTTGATTTAAGTGAGAAAAGTCACTTGACTTAAGTGAGAAAAGTCACTTGACTTAAGTGAGAAAAGTCACTTAATTCAAGTGAGTTTTACTTTCCTAAATTAAGAAAGAAAAAGTCACTTAATTTAAGTGAGTTTTACTTTCTTAAATTAAGAAAGAAAAAGTCACTTGATTTAAGTCAGAAAAGTCACTTGACTTAAGTGAGAAAAGTCACTTAATTTAAGTGAGTTTGACTTTCTTAAATTAAGAAAGAAAAAGTCACTTAATTTAAGTGAGTTCTACTTTCTTAAATTAAGAAAGAAAAAGTTACTTGATTTAAGTGAGAAAAGTCACTTAATTTGAGTGAGAAAAGTCACTTAATTTAAGTGACCTGCCATTCTTAAATTAAGTGACTGCACATTCTTAAATTAAGAAAAAGTTTTTCTCTGTGTACGCCTCTTTTTTTTAATAATTTTTTTATCTCATGAGAATATTTGGAGTAACGCGCTTTCTTAGGATTTTTTATCTAAATTCTGGCACTTGCCCCCTTTTGTTATTACTTTCTTCCCAGTGATTAGGTAAAATTCAATGAAAACACTAATAAAAAGGGGCGTATCTCCGGCACTTACGCCCCTTTGTTATTAGTCAGTGGTACTCGCGCCTATATGTTATTATTTTTCATCTTTTTACTAATATTGCCTGAAAGGCCTTGGAAAGCCTATTGGAGAAATGATAGCGGAGAAACGCTTTTTAGCTATTTTGAAGAGAAAAAATCGGGAAAAATGGCACTTACGCCCCTTTAACTCTAAGGCGACGATATTTTTCGGAACTTTTTCATAATTTTTGTCTCATGCATGTGATAGGAGATTGGTAACGTAAAAAAAAATCGTGAAACAAAAAAAATTATATTCACAAGCTGAAGATATGACTTTCGAATAGTTTAATCACTTTTTCGGGTAAATTAAAGCACGTTTTTACGAATTATCAGAAATTAATTGGACACTAGCCTATAATTCTTCATTTTTATTTGTTTTCTTAGCTATAATTCATTCATGTCAAACTAATTCCGAGTTTTCAAAAAAAAAAAAAAAAAACAAAACCAAACTGTAATTAATTGATAAAAAAAAACAGTTATAATTGATAAATTCAATGAATTCCACGAGAAAAAAAATGGAAAATTTATAGATTAATTATTTTCTGCTTTCTCATTGTCAGTTCATTCATCTACTCTTTTTTCTCTTTTTTAATTTTAAAACGAAAAAATAAACATCAGAGTTCCATATAAACACCACCATACGCATCTACTCGGGCAATGTTTTAATTACCTCATTTAATTCACAGTTCTCAACGGATACAGTAGCCAACACGACTCCACACTGATGGAATTTACTACGCATACATATATACACTCCAACGCTTTTTTTTTCCACATTAATTACTTTTCACTCCAAAGAGATGATAAAGTGAAGATATGATATTAAAAAAAGAAGAAAAAAATACAAAAAAAATGAAAATTGTGGAAAAATATTTGGGGTAAAATTTAGATTATAAAAAATCAAATTTACGTTTGTTTTTTTTTTTTTTTCATTTTTTATGACTATTCTTTTCTTTTTTCCTCGGTAAAAAAGGAATAATATCGCTGGAATATGTAAAAATATGTAAAGAAAGGAGGAAAAATATGAAATGAGCTTTTGAGGATAATCCAGTGGTGAAATTACATTCACCAAGATTTTTATGATTAAAAAAATAAAAAAATAAAATTCTTTGATGGATTTATCATTTGGCCAAGTGGATCATGTATTCATTTAAGTACTCAACTATAATAAACATAATATCCTCGTGGATTTTTAATATTTTGTGAAAATTATTTTTTCAACAAAAACAATGAGAAATTTAAGAGAATTCAAAAATTCCAAAAAACGAGAATTATCGGAATAATCCTCTGGTAACGAGCAATTATTTTCATATCTTATTCTACTCGATTTTCTCTGTAAAAAAAAAACTAATAATCATAATCCCTTGGCCCTTTCAAAGGCATCAAAAAATCTAGAGTTTCCTTTGACGTTAAATATTTTGAAATCCGGATTATCAGTGTAAGTGCGGAAATTCACGAATTTAGTTTCACCTCGAGTTGAGTTTTACCGACTAATGACCCCGAGAAGGTGTGGAGGGTCCATGAATAAATCCATTCATGCAATTTTAATGAATTCAATGGAAATTATGAAGTCAGGGCGTAACTACTGTAATACATGAAATCCAAAAATTTACATTTATTTGAAAAAAATCTCGCAAACCGTGTGGTTTAGAAGAATTTGTGAGGAGACCTTTTTTGTTGGGAATTTGATTCTCTACAAAAATGGTCTCTTGCTTTTTTTGGTTAAACTCATTATTTCTTGAGATGCCTATCAATTTACTTAATGATGGTGGTCTTTTTGGTCTCTGCGAATTTTATAATTGATCAGGAAGGTTTTTCATTATGCAGTATCAACGTTTCGGCTTCTATGTGGGCCCTCTCCATGATACTAATTCTTATTCATCTATCGACAAATTATTATAATTACAAAATAGTCATTATTATTTTTAACAAAAATACACAGAGAAAAATGTTTTCTTAATTTAAGAATGTGCAGTCACTTAATTTAAGAGTGTGCAGGTCACTTAAATTAAGAAAGAAAAGACACTTGATTTAACTGAGAAAAGTCACTTAATTTAAGTGGCTTTTGCTTTCTTAAATTAAGAAAGAAAAAGTTACTTGATTTAAGTGAGAAAAGTCACTTGATTTAAGTGAGAAAAGTGACTTAATTTAAGTGACTTTTACTTTCTTAAATTAAGAAAGAAAAAGTTACTTGATTTAAGTGAGAAAAATCACTTGATTTAAGTGACAAAAGTCACTTAATTTAAGAATGTGCAGGTCACTTAAATCAAGAAAGAAAAGACACTTGATTTAAGTGAGAAAAGTCGCTTGATTTAAGTGAGAAAAGTCACTTAATTTAAGTGAGAAAAGTCACTTAATTTAAGTGACTTTTACTTTTTTAAATTAAGAAAGAAAAAGTTACTTGATTTAAGTGAGAAAAATCACTTGATTTAAGTGACAAAAGTCACTTAATTTAAGAATGTGCAGGTCACTTAAATCAAGAAAGAAAAAACACTTGATTTAAGTGAGAAAAGTCACTTGATTTAAGTGAGAAAAGTCACTTAATTTAACTGACTTTTACTTTCTTAAATTAAGAAAGAAAAAGTTACTTGATTTAAGTGAGAAAAGTCACTTAATTTAAGTGAGAAAAGTCACTTAATTTAAGTGAGAAAAGTCACTTAATTTAAGTGACCTGCCATTTTTAAATTAAGTGACTGCACATTCTTAAATTAAGAAAACATTTTTTTCTGTGTATTCTCAATCTATTGTATGTATAAATAAAAAAAAATTGATTTTTCATATTTTACCTTATATAGCTATTAAACATTGACTTATTATGTTGGTAGATTTGTTTTATATCTCTATAATGAGTGCATAATCTCAAATACTGCTCTACTATTATTTTTTTTTTTTAATCAATTTTTTTGTATTTATTTACTATTATTTGTCACGTAAAATCTCTTAATTTTTGACAATCCAACACTTTTACTTATCCTTTTTCTTAAATACCCCAGAAACTAAGCGAGACAGCGCAGTTCCCAAAGATCTCTCTGTTGCAGTTCTCATATTTCTCCACAAAAAAGATCTTCACATCATTTGCCCTATCTCGTCTAGTTTCCGAGATCTCTTCAAAAAACGATCGAAAAAAAAAATTGCTACCCCTATTTGACCGCTTCACAAAAGTGCACAGGTCACTATCACTCCCCAGATAACTCCTGACAATTCCAGAAGACCCATAATACCCAATGTATGACATTATTCTCGAAAAAAATTCAAACCACAATTGTTATCACAAAAATGCTTGTGTATTACGAAATTGTGGCAATTACATCTATGTATATATCCATATACATATATACATATATATAGCAGTGGTTGACCTGCCGTAGGCCAATAAAATTCAGCGATTAAAATTCAAGCCAAGGGCTCACAAGAGGCGCAGAGAAATGAGCAAGAGAAAAGAAGATAGAGAAAAAAAAGAGAAAGAGAGAAAGTATAAAAAGCGCAAAGAGAAAACGAGGGATTGCACTGAAAGATATCGTGAGACAGAGAAGTGGTCGGTGGCCGTAAACCGTAGGAAAGCCCAGAGTCCTCTGCCATTATCCGTGAGTAGTAACAAAGTCGTGCTGGCGTTGTTAATGTCACGGTCGTATACAGTGCCACGTAGTTTTTGACTTTCTCTTCCTCTCTCTCTCTCTCTCTTTACACATAGAGTGAAGCTCAACTCTTGCCTTCTACTCGCTACTCAACTCTATCCTGTTGAGAAGTTGAAGTTTCGTACAGATATGTATATATACTTATCTTAGGCATCAGCGACATTTTCACTTGTGTTCTGTAACTAAGGAAGAGTCGTTATCCGTCATCTTAATGCACAAGCATCTGAAAATAGTGCCTACCATTTTGGATTATAAATGATCTTATTAATGAGATTCATTGTTGAAAATTGTGCTATTTCCATTTTTTTTTCTTCTATTTCTGGGGGAGGGGTGGGGTGTTTTGAGGGTTGATGTGTTTTTTAATGAGGGCACTTGGAAATACAATGGGTTCATTGGGAAGTAGGGATTTTTTTTTGGTTCTGATTAGAAGAAAAAATGGGGGTCATTAGTGGAGGAGTTGTTAAAAATGGAGGATTGGGGTTTTCGAAGACAGTTAACCCTTATTTTTTTGATGCCGTATCAAAATTGTGATTTTTTTAAATTTTTCTGATTTTTTCAGAATTTTTGTTTGTGTAATTTATGAGATATGAATTATCAAAGTTACTGAAAATAGCGGTGGTGGGTATGGAACGACCTAAATCGGACAGGAATAACGAAATTACTAAAAAACCACACAGTTGACACATTATTTAAAAACTATTGGCGAAAAGAACAGCATTTTAACTAAATAATAGAAGAAAAAAATATTCAATTCACCGTATAGTTATTGAGAAATTTTAATTAGAAGGTAATCGTAACTATTTGCCTCTCTTTCTATCTCTTGCATGTGATGGGAGATTAGTAATGTATAAAAAATTCGAGAAAGAAAAAAAAATTATATTCATAAGCTGAAGGCATGACTTTCGAATAGTTTAATCACTTTTTTGGATAAATTAGAGCTCGTTTTACCGAATTATCAGCAATTAATTGGAAAGTTATAGGGTTTTTTTAACCACTTTTTCTTGTGTACATTTCCTCATACGACCACAATCCTCATGATTTTATAAAATTCATTGCACCCTTTAGTTATATTTATGTAAAAGCCCTAGGGCTGAGGCTACGGTGATTCATTCACTGTCCGTATATATAAAATATATAAAATATATGAAATATATACAATATATAAAATATATAAAATATATAAAATATATAAAATATATAAAATATATAAAATATATAAAATATATAAAATATATAAAATATATAAAATATATAAAATACATAAAATATAAAATATGATATTTTATATGCAATTCTTCTTTCATATCAATAAAGAACTTTTTTTCACATCAATTTGAAATAAACCTACAAATCCTGGTTCTCTTCTATTTTATCGACCGTACTCTGGTATATTACCTTAAACTATTGTGAAAAAATGAATTTTCATTATTATCTAAAAAAATTTCTTCAAAATACATCATGAAAATGATTTATCTCAATAATCATTAGATGCAGAGGACAATGATATATATTTTGCCATGAAAATCGCAAATAATTCCAATTTTCAGTTGACATAGAAGCACATGTTTCCATCAATTTTATCTAAATTGTTAATTAACTCTTCCACCTCTATTATTCCCATCTCTATCCATTTTTCCATAACACCTATTTTTTTAAAATTTCATTTTATTTTTTCTCCAAACATCAAACGGAGTAAATATTGACACGTATATCCATCCATTTGAAATTCATACCATTCAGAACAAAATCCACATGGAGCAGCAAAAATCCTCTTTTTTTTCCAATATTTTGAAATATACTATCCGGGTTATGAGGAGTCTTTATCCATCTGTGTGATCTGGTTATATATATAGATATATATCAAGGATCAATGAAGAGAGAACGGAGAATGCATTCATTCAATGCAGAAATCCTGTCTTCTCGCAGGCTTTTTCTCTTCTCCTATTTATTATTTCTCTTTATTGAGAATTGTGGGTGAGAAGGTGAATAAATTCGATTTTTTCACCATACGAATTCTCATACAAGTTCAATAATATTAAATTAAATTTAATACGATTTTTTTCCATTGATTTCATCGCTTTCATGTAAATACAGAGCGTCAAGAAATTTTCTCGTTTCATTATCCTTCACAGGATTCTTTTTTAAGGGTTAATGGAAGACCCAATCAATTTCAAATTTTCGAAACCCAATGTTTAGGAATAATTATGATTTTCGGCATTAAATATCAGAAGCATCGAATTTCTAATGTCCTTCCCCAGTCGTTGTCACTCTTCTAGCAAAAAAATATGGATAAATATCGTCAAAAAATTAGTTCAAAAATTCAATATATGAGGCATTCCACGCTATTTCACTCGTTTTTTGGGTTTGATTTTTTGATTTTTTTCATTTTTTGATATGTTGTGGAAATGCTCAAGACAAGTCATGTATATATATAAGGGGTTCCGTTACCCCTTAAGGTAATATCCTAGAGTACTGTCGATAAAACAGAAAAAAATGAGGATTTGTGGGTTTTTTCTCAATTAATTGCTGATAATTCGGGAGAAAGTGCTTCAATTTACCCGAAAAAGTGATTAAACTATTCGAAAGTTATATCTTCAGCTTGTGAATATAATTTTTTTTTCTCGAATTTTTTTTGCATTAATCTCCTATCACATGCATGAGATAGAGAAAAAGGCAAATAGTTACGACTACCTTCTAATTAAAATTTCTCAATAACTATACGGTGAATTGTATATTTTTTTCTTCTATTATTTAGTTAAAATGCTGTTCTCTTCGCACAATAGTTTTTAAATAATGGTTCGACTGTGTGGTTTTTTAGTCATTTCGTTATTTCTGTCCGATTTAGGGCGTTTCATCCCTACTACCACTATTTTTAGTAACTTTGTTAATTCATATCTCATAAACTACACGGACAATACACAGAGAAAATTTTTTCTTAATTTAAGAATGTGCAGTCACTTAATTTAAGAATGGCAGGTCACTTAAATTGAGTGAGTTTTCTCACTTAAATCAAGTGATTTTTCTCACTTAAATCAAGTGATTTTTTCGTTCTTAATTTAAGAAAGTAAAAGTCACTTAAATCAAGTGATTTTTCTCACTTAAATCAAGTGATTTTTTCTTTCTTAATTTAAGAAAGTAAAACTCACTTAAATTAAGTGACTTTTCTCATTTAAGTCGAGTGACTTTTCTTACTTAAATCAAGTGACTTTCTTTCTTAATTTAAGAAAGTAAAACTCACTTAAATCAAGTGAGTTTTCTCACTTAAATCAAGTGACTTTTCTTTCTTAATTTAAGTGACCTGCACATTCTTAATTTAAGTGACTGCACATTCTTAAATTAAGAAAGCATTTTTCTCTGTGTAATCATGAAAAAATTCAGAAAAATGCAAAAAAAATATCATCTTTGATACGGCATGAAAAAAATAAGGGTTTCACTGCACTCAAGTTCACTGGTATACGCTCTTAAAATGAAATATTTGAAAAATTTCTTTGAGATCTCAGTATAAAAGGCAATTTTTCATCTACGAACAAAAAAGAAATTCTGGAGATTCTCATTAATTTAAAAATTATGATTCAATTGAATTGAGTGTGGGAAAGGGAAGGGGAATGAGTTTATATAATTCTAGTCTTTTCTACTTCATATTTCATTTCAACATCCTGAGTTTAATTAAGTAATGAATTTGAATAAAACCATGGAATAAAGGAATGAGAAAAAAAATGAAAGAAAACGAAAGAGAATCAAGTAAGAAAAATGAAACAGAGAATAGAAATGTATAACTTTGAAATTTTTATCTTCATTTTTATCCATTTCAGCGGTTTGACAAATCTCGTTAGTAGGTCATGCCACTTATGAGATATCTACATTTTAGATTGAATCGTTACTAAAGGAAAACTCAGGATAATTTCTCTTGGTTTGCTCTCTCCTTGACGAGATCGAGTTGAATTTTCAAGGCGGAATTTTAATTTTGAATAAAATTAACTAATAAAAAAAAAAAGAAGAAGAAGAAGGAAATGGAGAAATTGTTGAGAAGAAGAAATTCTTGAGTGCTCATTACCATAATTGTGAGGAGTGGCTTTTTATGAATCAATATTGGATTAACAGCTGATAATTTTTTAATTAACTGAATCAAGAATATTCTAGAAATTAAAAAAAAAAAAAATTTAATATCAAACAGGCATATGTGAAGAACATACGTCCCTTTAATATTAATAATTCGGACATGCGCCTTTTTTTATTTGAAAAAAAATCAGTGAAAAAGAACTATTTTGCTTAAGAAAAAAGGCGCAATAAATGGCACTTATGCCCTTCTGCTTCTAAATCATCGATGAATGCAATTACTGTAATTTAAAACATTATTTACAAAATGGAGATAAAAAAATAAAAAATGAAGAAAAAAATTTTATGGATATTTTTTTCACTATCAAAACTTCTAGAATAAAGGAAAAGAATATTTTTTTATGCGATTTTTCAGCCTCAAATTTCCCAGGCTTTCCAATGCCACTAGTTTCATTGAGCCATTTCTGAAACTTGAAACAAGGATTTTCCCCTGTTTGATGAAAGAAGAGATATGTATGCTCACTCCTTATTCGCAAATCGATCAATCACGAGATTGTTCGATGCTGTCGATTTTTCAATTGAACACGAGGTGAAAGGATATTTTCCAAGTAGCCATGAAAAGAAAATACCAATGGAATTGGCCTTGCGCTTTCAAGGTGTAAAAGTAGGTCTTCTTTCTTTAAGGAGAAAATTGAAGATTTTTCCTTTGCACATTTTGTGAGATGGATTTATTACTTGAATTTACTGAATGAACTCTGATGTATTGGATCATGAAAGAAAAAATAGGTTGCATTTATTTTCGGAGAATTTTAGTTTTTAACGATAGGACGGGAATCTATAATTGTCAATCAGCTCTGTGCTGATGGAATTTCGGTTGGCAGAGAGAATGCGAATGAAAGAAATATGATGCGAGTAAAGATAGAATGTAATTCTTGTCTCTGGAAGTGAATTTAATTTTTTTTGAACTATTAATTATCGGGATTCATGCAATTTCATCAACAAACTGGGAGAACTCTTATGAATTATCTGAAACTATCGATTGTCAGGTAAATAAAATTTTAAATCACTGGAAAAATAGGAATTACAAGTAATTATATCAGAATTATTGAATTTATTGAATTAATTTGCTTTCATGTTATCTAATAAATACCTTAGAAATTTGTGGATTTAATTCTTCACAAGGAAAATTTTTTGATGAAAAAATCTTGGCATTTTCAAGATATTCTCAAAGTATTGGAAATTATTAGATTCACTCAGGAAAAATAAGTATCATAATTTAAGATATCAATTGGGGAAAAATACCTTAAAATCAAGAAATATCTTAAAACTGCCAATCAGTAATAGCATCCCTAAAGTGTTTGAGGTATTCCGAGCGCTTCACCTCGTACCTAACAATAAAGGCAAAAGAAGCATGGTCTATAAATTGATCAACAGGTTTTTTTATCTAGAGAAACATGTTGTTAACATTTATTTTCACGGTAAAATCCATAAAATAAACTAAATATGTAGATTTGTCAATATTTTTTCTTTTTTAAATTTTTTCTCTCAATAAAATTTAGAGACGTCTCTGGCGTAATACACTTAAACGCAGTGTGTATGGATATACACATACACGAGCTCGTGTGTGTGGATACACGAGTTTACGTTTGAGTATGTGTCTTTTTTCCAATTTTTCGTACTTCAACATTTTTTTTCTCGTAAACTAAACGGGCAAATATATATATTTTTCTTTTGTGAATATTTCTAACAACTGGCACTATCACTGGGATTTTTCCCTTTGAAATCATTATTATATTGAAGAAGTTGTTGGAAAAAATATGACTAAATTGACGAATCTCCATGTTATCAAATGGAGAAAAGGGCAAACTATGAGGGCCAAAATCTCATTATCTAGACGGGCAATTTAATTTTTGGGACATAAGAGAGATTTTTATTTTTTTTTTATCTCCATTTTGAGTCTACTCCGATAAAAATCCTTATTGAAGTGATTTCGCGCTCAAAATACCTTAAAAAGTATCCACAGAAGTATCTTAATTTCAAACACTGGTCTTTACAGTGTAGAAAAAGATGTCGAGATGTAGTGACCGCTACATCTATACATTCACACATACACGTGAACGAAAAGCCAAACAGTTGAGACGCAAAGTTCAAGTTCAAAAGTATTTGATTGATATACTTTTGTTTTGCACAGAGTTGTTTACAATAATTAGAAAATAATATTTGGTATTTCATAGATTCCTGTCTATGTCGGCTTACTCTTTTCATTTTTCATTCTACTCGTTTCAGTCAGCGTTTGGTTCAATTTTGATATAAAATTCAAAATTTCAGGGAAAATTCATTTCAAAAACCTGATTAGATGTTCTGTGATTAGATGTTTCCACGCTGTCTCCTCATTTCATTTTTCTGCTCACACATATTGTCACGCGTATTTTATTAATTCTCTCTTTGTACGAATATTCGTAAATCACACGATATCTTTTATATGAGTATGATATTCAGTTCGGCGATATAGTCCGATTACCGAAAGATTTATTTTTTTAAACTTGGGTTAAACCCAGCTCAGATACGGTTGAGGGCTCTTGGAAAAGTAATCCTTTAAAGAATCGGGCTATAGACTAAATAGGCCTATTCTACACTCTATACTTTTGTACATGTTTTCTTCCAACAAGACGCAATTAAAAATGAACTTCAATCATGATAATAATTACATTTGTTAGTGATTGTTGAATCATTTCCCGAATAACCCAAGCACTGCAGCGAGACTGGTAAAGAAGAAAATAGAGTAATATATCGGAATCAAAAATTCGAAGGTTAATAGTGGAACTCGCAGTAGCTTAATTAGTAAAGCATCAGACACAATAGGATGGTTTTTTTGATGCTAGGGTTAAAGTATCATTTATTCCATTTATCATTCTTCACAATAGAAATTAATAAAATCTTATAAATTGATGAAAAATCCCATATAAATATAAACATTAATTCTCTGATCAATAATATATAGAAAATACCAATGGAATTGGCCTTACGCTTTCAAGGGGCAAAGTAGGTCTTTTTTTAAGGAGAAAATTGAAGTTTTTTCCTTTGCACATTTGGTGGATGGATTTATTGCTTGAATTTGCTGAATGAACTCTGATGTATTGGATCATGAAAGAAAAAATAGGTTGCATTTATTTTTGGAGAATTTTAGTTTTCAACGATAGGACGGGAATCTATAATTGTCAATCAGCTCTGTGCTGATGGAATTTTATCTGGGAGAGAGGATGCGAATGAAAGAAATATGACACGAGTAAAGATAGAAATTAATTCTTGTCTCTGGAAGTAAATTTAATTTTTTTTGAACTGTGAATTATCAGGATTCATGCAATTTGATCAACAAACTGGGAGAACTCTTATGAATTACCTGAAACTATCGATAGGCACCAGAGCTTTATAAGTAGGGCCCGAACGTTCCTTTAAAATTCTGACCAATGTGAATATAAAGTTGAGTCAAAATTTTTTAATTTATCCATTTACACTCTAAAAAAAATATACTAGTGACAAGTACAAGCTGGTACTTGAGTACAGTACACTTGTGAGAAGTATAAAAAAATACTGGCGATGAGTGTAATGTGGTACTCACCATGAGTACAACGGCCACACATGAAGTATAAAAAATACTTGTGACAAGTATAAAAAATACTTGTGACAAGTACAAAAAATACTTGCGACGAGTATAAAAAATACTTGTGACGAGTATTGCCTTGTACTTGTCACGAGTACTTTCTTATACTTGTAACAAGTACTGTCTGGTACTTGTCACGAGTACTTTTTTGTACTTGTCACAAGTACTTTTTTGTACTTATCCCAAGTACTTTTTGTACTTATCACAAGTACTTCTTTATACTTGTGACAAGTACTGTCTCGCACACGGTAAAGAAGCGAAATAGACGTTGATATGGGATCAAGAAGGAGTTTTGACAGTTTTTCGTGATTATGTTGGTGAATAAATGAGATAGAGCGAAATGGATCTTTATATGGGATGATCGGGGAGTTTTTCTAGTTTTTCGTGATTATCTCGGTGAATGAACGAGATAGAGCGGAATGGATGTTAATATGGGAGCAGGAGGGAGTTTTTCCAGCCCTTCGTGATTATCTCGGTGAATAAGCGAGATAGAACGAAATAAATATCAATATTGAATCAGGAGAGAGTTTTTTCAATTTTTTGCTAACATCTCGGTGAATAAGTGAGATAGAGCGAAATGGACATTAATATGGGATCACCGGGGAGTTTTTTCAGTTTTTCGCTATCACTCAGTGAATAAGTGAGATAGAGCGAAATCGACGTTAATTCTGGAGAAAGAGAAAGTTTTTCCAGTTTTTCCCGATTATCTTTGCGAATAAGGGAGATAGAGCGGAATGGAGATTAATATGGGAGCAGGAGAGAGTTTTTCCAGTTTTTCGTGATTATTTCGGTGGATAAGCGAGATGGAGTGAAATGGACGTTAATAGGGGATCAGGAGGTAGTCTCCTCAACTTTCGCAATCAACTCTGTAATTAAGCGGGAGAAGGTGAAATGGACGTTAATTTAGTATCAGGTGGGAGTTTTTTCAGTTTTTCGCGACTAGATCGGTGAATAAACGAGATAGAGCGAAGTACACATATGGAATTATGAGGAAGTTTTCAGATGAAATAATATTCTCTTGATCCCGAATTAACGTCCATTTCGCTCTATTTCACTCATTTGCCGCTATAGTCGCAAAAAATCTAATCAACTGCCTCTCGATCCCAAATTAACATACGCTGTATCTCGCTTATTCGCCAAGATAATCACGGAAAACTCGAAGAAATCTCCGGTGATCCCATATTAACATCCATTTCGCTCTATCTCGCTTATTTACCGAGATGATAGCGAAAAACTGAAAAAACTCCCCGGTGATCCCATAATGATGTCCATTTTGGTCTATCTCACTTAGTCACCGAGATTTTAGTGAAGAACCGAAAAAACTCTCTCTTGATTCAATATTGATATCTATTTCGCTCTATCTCGCTTATTCACCGAGATAATCGTGATAAGCTGAAGAAACTCCCTCCTGATCCCAAATTGACGTCCATTTCGCTCTATCTCGCTAATTTACCGAGATGATAGCGAAAAATGGAAAAAACTCCCCGGTGATCCCATATCATCGTCCATTTCATTCTATCTCACTTATTCACCGAGATTTTAATGAAAACCTGAAAAAACTCTCTCCTGATTCAATATTGATATCTATTTCGCTCTATCTCGTTTATTCACCAAGATAATCCCGAAAAACTGGAAAAACTCCTTCTTGATTCCATATCAATGCAAAATGCTGGAGATATGCCTTTGTTATTTCAAGAAAATACAGAAGAAATGGAACTTACGCCCTTTCACCTCTAAGTCCTTGCACTTGAAAGCGGCAAATATTAAAATATGAAAAATTCTCGCTGGGAGTATTTTTCGGACTTGCATCAAGTACATTCGATACTTAGAATAAATTTAAAAAAAAAACTCGATATGAGTACTACTTATACTTGAGTCAAGTATCTTTAGTACTACTCTCTAGTACATTTAGTACTACTCTCCAGTATATTTAGTACTACTCCCAAGTATATTTGATGATGATCGAATATACTTACCACCAGTCCTCTCTGAGCTTGTAGCAAGTATCAAGATGATGCCAGCTCAAGAATTAGTTAGGTACTTGTCACAAGTATAAAGTATACTAGCACTGAGTATACTTTATACTTCCCATGAGTATATTCGGGATCAAGCTGATATACTTATGAGGAGCCTATTTTATACTCGTAACGAGTAAAAACATTTACTCAATCCAAGTTTTTGCGATGTACTGGCTGCAAGTACTATTTTTACTTGCCATGAGTATATTTTTTTTAGAGTGTACGTTAAACTATCAAACTGACAGCTTATCAATGGATAGAATTTGAGAGAAAATTGAATAATAGTAATAATTATGCGGTGAAATATTTGTGGGAAAGCCTAAGGTCAGAAGAATACTCTATTTCACGGGGGGAATTAGGGGAAATTCGTCCACAAGTGTTCTAGACGAATTCCCCCTGCTGACTGATACATATTGAATTTTTTTTTGTTTCAAACATGTTCATTTTAATTACACAGAGAAAATTTTTTTCTTAATTTAAGAATGTGCAGTCACTTAATTTAAGAATGGCAGGTCACTTAAATTAAGTAACTTTTCTCACTTAAATTAAGTGACTTTTCTCACTTAAATCAAGTGACTTTTCCTTTCTTAATTTAAGAAGGTAAAAGTCACTTAAGTCAAGTGACTTTTCTCACTTAAATCAAGTAACTTTTTCTTTCTTAATTTAAGAAAGTAAAACTCACTTAAATTAAGTGACTTTTCTCACTTAAATCAAGTGACTTTTTCTTTCTTAATTTAAGAAAGTAAAACTCACTTAAGTCAAGTGACTTTTCTCACTTAAATCAAGTAACTTTTTCTTTCTTAATTTAAGAAGGTAAAAGTCACTTAAATCAAGTGAGTGTGCTCACTTAAATCAAGTGACTTTTCTTTCTTAATTTAAGTGACCTGCACATTCTTAAATTAAGTGACTGCACATTCTTAAATTAAGAAAGCATTTTTTTCTGTGTAAGACATCCTGTATTTACTTGTAAATACTGTAACCTATTCTAAAAATAAACTTTGTTAAAAGAAAAACACAGTAGAGCATCAGACTGGTAATTTGAAGGATGTGAGTTCAAACATCGCTTGCGCATTTCCTTTTTTTTCCGAAATTTGATTCTGAGATTATCGAATTTGATTAAAATAGGCCCCTGATATTCATAATTTCCGAGAAACTTTTTTTTCTAAAGAATTTCATTCATAAAATAAAAAAGTCTCTTGATGAATTCTCCTGAATCTCACAATTTTCGAGAGATTCCTAGAATTAGCACCTATTGTCCAAACACTTTACCAACATCATCAGCTATTCAGAATCTCTAAAGAGTCCAACGTCCAAATTCATCTGTAAAAACATGTATCTCGAATTGAATAAAGCCTCACCACAAGCTTTATCTGCACTGGCCAATGTTTTATTTCGCGTTTTATCGGAAATTATATGGAAAATGTATGGAAATACAAGAGAGAAAGAGAGAGAGATCGCTTGAATTTCTGAGGCGTTGTTACCTGGCCTAGCATACACTATTCTCGCATGTTTCACGTAACACAACCGAATGGGAATTTAAACTGCGGCCAGAAGCGTGCAACGAACCACCTAACCGCAAACTCTATGGTCGACTCAAAGAGTCTGACCCCAGTGTCCCTCTCTCTCCAACTCTCAATTTTGCAGTTCAGGATTCTCCTGAACCCCTCCCAATATCCATGTATGTAGAATAATTCCCAGTTGCGCTGATGGAAACCGCAGAAATAAGCTAGTTATTGTATTTTTTTTTTTTTTTCATGGATTATTGCGGAACGGCTGTTTGAATAATCTATCGGTTCATCATGCAGCTGGAAAATTGAATTCTGTATTTATGGCTAGTTGCTGATTTAGTTGGAGCTTGTAATGAGTCCAGAGCTTCATTAACTTGCTGAATTCCCGTATGATTTGTGGTAATTTTCATTGAAACCTTGGTTATCAAAAGAATCGAGGCAAAGGGCTCGTTGACGGAAATCAATTTCAATGAATGGGACAGTACAGCGATTCATAGGGGAGATGGGGTAAAATGGATTTAAACGACGAAATAATGCGAGATTTTTGTTGAGAACAAAAAAGTCTACGAAAAAATTTGGCAAAAATTACAGAATAATTGAGACAAGTTAGAACATTTTTCCAATTTTTTCCGATTTTTTCATTCGAGTTTTTTTTTTGTAGAAAAAATTCTGATATTTTTATCTAAACTCACTAGTTTCGATACTGGTGGAGATATTTAAAGATGAATGATAATCGAGAAATTCTCCGGAAAACGATGCTTCAATTCCGGTATATCTCTTCGCAAATTTATCTGGATTTTCGATAGAATAATCCTTAATGTTCTATTTATATTTAGAATTTATTTATAAGTTCAGCAGAAAATAATTCATTTTCCGTTGTACCATGTCGATCAAAAGTTCCTGAGTACAATTAAATAATCAATCGAATTTATATTTGATCCGAATAACGGAAGAACACGTTATTCCTCTCAGATAAGCTCAAATGTCAAGTGATAGAAATTAATAACAGCTTTTGATGCTTCATGCTGAAATTGTGTAGATATAGGACAAGTGGCATATAGGGAAGATTGGGTAAAATGGACCATCGAGGAAAAATAGTTCTGAACTTTTTTTCGGAGTGAAGGACTTTCTGAATGTTAGAGATATCAAAGTTATCTTTATTATCGCCAGATTGATATCGATTGTTCAACTTCAGATAGAGCAATTAATTGATTCTTTCATTTTTATTTACTCTGTCTTATCTTCTTCTATTACTCCAGTTGAACTTCATTTAATTACTCCAAAATGTAAAAACACGTTATAATTTTATAATTATCACTGTTAGAAAAAAAATGAAATTTTATAGGAAATTGGATGAAAATTTTAATAAACGTGATACTAAATGTTTTTTAATGGGAAAATTCTAAAACTCACTTGAATTTTCAACTGAACATAAATATTCAGAATTAAAATAACTTGAATTTTCAATTTTTCCTTGAAGTTTTCCTATTTTTTTTAATTTTTCAAAAAATAATTGAACTGAAATTTACAAATTCCATTGATATTTAGGCCTGAAATTATTAGAAAATCGATGGTTTGTTCATTTTTTAATGACGTGATTATCTGAAATTTCAGTAGAGATATAACTTGTTTAAAATTTCTATGATTTTGCACGGAAAATTCAGACAGAAATTGTTAACAGTGATATTATAATCCGAATTCATTCACTTAATTATAAAAATATACTACTTATTTTCGATTAATTCCTTTGCTGTATTTATTTCTCAATCTATCTAACAGTGAAAAAATTGAAAGAAATTCGAGGAAAAGCTGCAGCATGTCTATATTTTTGGGTAATTTTTTTTTTTTTTTTTTTTTTGTGAAATCCTTCACACTAAAAGAAATCCAAATCATTCAGTTGAGTGGAAATAATATGAAATTAAATAATTTAGCAGTTTTAATTGGACGTTTAAGTGACATTGATGAATTTAATTAGGCATTCAAATGTTTCTCCTTTTTCTAAATTTATTTCTGACCAATAAAGTGTATTTTATCCTATATTTGCATTGAAAAAGCTATAATTCACCTTTTTCTCCTCTCGTTTCCTTGATTTTGTTTCCTTTTTTTTAAATTTTCCTCAATAACTGGTAACGAATGTTTGAAATATTGCGAAACTGTTCGGAAATAGATTTGTGGAATACAGAGTAGAAAATACGTTCGGTGAAAATTTTCACTTGCACATTGATTCAACGGATCATCGAACTGGAAATTCAATGTGTTATACACTCAATGTGGGCTACAATCAACATGACCGATCAAAAACTAGCCACGAGTCATTGTGTCCAAAACATTTCCTTTTTTTTTCTTGTTTTTATTTAAAAAAATTGTTGGTATTACATTTTCGAATTGAGTGAATTTATTTTATTTCATTCAACGATTCAATCGAAACATTTATTATGAACGAACGATTAAATTCCATTGAGTTACGAAAATTTTAAAGTTTTTTTTTCATTCAATCGTTGGAAATTTGCAGTTGTATTGAATTTAAAATGGATTTTCAGGGAATTTTATAGAAATCGTTGCTTTTTTAACGATTATCTTTGGTTATAAGTGGTGAAGCACATTACACTTGAATGTAAACAGAATCTGAGGACATTTTTCATTCAATTCTCTCTTTGACGAATCGATTTTCAATGAGAGTCACCGAAATTTTCGTCCGAAAAGGCCAAATTCTCCCAAAATGATCGAGAATAAATTTAGACATATTTTTCCTAACACAAATTTCCTCCGCTTTTAAATGACATCATCAAAAAAAATCCGATCTCAAATATTTCCACTGATTCCGTCCGATTTCCATAAATTGAAATATAAAAATGCAAACTAGAAATTAAATGCAAAATGTAAAACCTACCTCTCTTATCACAAAATTCATATTTCCTTACACAGAGAAAATTTTTTTCTTAATTTAAGAATGTGCAGTCACTTAATTTAAGAACGTGCAGGTCACTTGAATTAAGAAAGGAAAAGTCACTTGATTTAAGTGAGTTTTACTTTCTTAAATTAAGAAAGAAAAAATTCCTTGATTCAAGTGAGAACGTTCACTTGATTTAAATGAGTTTTACTTTCTGAAGTTAAGAAAGAAAAAAATCACTTGATTCAAGTGAGAGAACTCACTTGATTTAAGTGAGTTTTACTCTCTTGAATTAAAAAAGAAAAAATCACTTGATTCAAGTGAGAAAAGTTAATTGATTTAAGAGAGTTTTACTTTCTTAAATTAAAAAAAGAAAAAATCTCTTGATCCCATTTAGAGAACTCACTCGATTTGAGTGAGTTTTACTCTCTTAAATTAAGGAGAAAAAAAATAACTTGATTCAAGTGAGAGAAGTTACTTGATTTAAGTGCGTTTTACTTTCTTAAATTAAGAAAGAAAAAATTCCTTGATTCAAGTGAGAAAAATCACTTGATTTGAGTGAGTTTTACTCTTTTAAATTAAGGAAGAAAAAATCACTCGATTCAAGTGAGAAAAGTTACTTGATTTAAGTGAATTTTACTTTCTTAAATTAAGAAAGAAAAAATCTCTTGATTCGATTTAGAGAACTCACTTGATTTAAGTGAGTTTAACTCTCTTAAATTAAGAAAGGAAAAATCACTTGATTTAAGTGAGTTCTACTTTCTTAATTTAAGAAAGTAAAACTCAATTAAATCAAGTGACTTTTCTCACTTGAATCAAGTGACTTATTCTTTCTTAATTTAAGTGACTGCACATTCTTGAATTGAGAAAACATTTCCCTCTATGTAATTTTCAAGCTTTCCCTCGATAAAAACGAAAGTAATTACAAAATGGCACTTATGCCAGTTTCATTCTACTACTCGCCCCAATAATCGACGAATATCTCCTGTGACAGTAGAACTCGCCTCAACATAATATTCCTAATCGGGAAATCGAAGAGCCTTTTTCTCTTACTCCAAAAAAAAACGCCCAAAAAAATATAAAAATAAAAGGCAGAATCTAGAGCGCGATACACACTCTTGACCTAAAAATGATCATTTTCCTCTAAACTAAACGAAATTTCTCACCTTATAACTTCCGAGATCGTGAACAATACATGACAAAGTAGCTTCTCTTCCCACTGAAGCTGTGACATTGGTAATGGGCTCTTTAAAATTCGGATCTGTAACAATAAAAAATGAAAAAAAACATTGATTCACTTCATTAAATTGAGGTACTCGAGTTAATTCAACTACTTCTCGATAATCCAGAATAATCGATGAGGTTGTTGGAAGATAAGAGAACAACTGCAGAGAATCGCCGAGTAGAGACGAATGGAGGAGGTTAAGCAAGAGAGACAGATGAGGTTGGAAGCATTGGGTATTGGGCGGAACACAAAGTAGTGGTATTTGGAGCGTTTGGGGAATCCCAGTTGTGGAGGCTGCTCTCATGATGCTTGTTAGTGAGAAGAAAGCCGGATGAAAGAAACTATTGGCATCAGTTACTCACACACGACTTTATGGAGACTGTGGAGTTTTTGAGGCTGGTAAAGCCAACGTAATGGTAATATAGGGGAACTATAATTCTGTCATATCAATCTAGTGCAAATGTGTTGAGAATTCCCATGGGCGTGAAGGTTATGTTATCGTAACGATAAATCCTGTCAAAATATCAAAATCCAAGGGATCATGATATCTATCGTGATTCTGTCACGAATAGAATCAACTGAAATTTTTAATTTTTCTTTTGAAAAAAAAACCTGATTTTCAGGTCAAAGTGATCGAAATGATTGGGGAATTTTTTTATGAATGAAGGCCTTCGAGGAAAAATCTGAAAAAATTCAGCAATAATGAGGGCATGTTGGAGCATCTTCTCAAATTTTTTCAGAATTTTTTACGAAGTCTTTCACTCCCAAAAAAAATATTGAACTGTTAAATCGTTTTTTTTCTTCTAGAAACTGAATAATATCGAAATATTCACTATTTTTCAAAGACTATCTCCATACATAACAGGCAATATAAAATTTCCTCGTACTTTCGTGTCGAAACACTAGACTTATCACTGTTATGATATAGTATACTCGAACAAAGCACAGTTATCATCAATATCTCACATCGACACGAGAAGTTACCTATTTTCCACCCAGAAATGAATGATTCTCAGAATCCTTTGGATTACCCCCCAACTCCAGTGTTGGTCTTTCCCCTCAGTTCTGTCGTTTTCATTTTTTTTTTCTCCTTTTTTTTTACTCTTTCCTATCCACCTCGAAATGACTCTCGTGCAAGTCGGTGAAGCTTTTGTACAACCCCAAAGTTAACTACGTATACATTCATGCTGGTGCTCTCCTTGGGCCACCCTTGAATAGTGAATCGCGTGTTTTTCGTAGATTACAAATGATGACGCTCGTGCAGATGAGGTGAAAAAGTCACTGGTATAAGTTCGGTGCTATATTGCTTTTATAGGGTAATATTGAAGACAATAACTCCAGGCACATTTGCAAGTTCAAGAAAACCATATTTCACGCAATTTTTGATAGTTTTTTTATTTATTTATTCGAGAAAAATTTGTTTTTTCGACGTGTTCTCTGAAATGAGTGAGTTTAGGGAAAAATGTCAAGAGACCTTTTTTGTAGGAAATTCTGAGACCTACAAAAAAGGTCTCTTGATCAATTCCCGTAAACCCAACGGCTTCTTAATGCCGTATCAAAGATGATAATTTTTACATTTTTTTGAATTTTTTCATAATTTTTTTCCGTGAATCACTTTTTCGAGTAAATTGAAGCACTTTTTCCCGAATTATCAGCAATTAATTGGAAACAAACCTACAAATTCTCATTTTTTTCTGTTTTATCGATCGTACTCTAGAATACTACCTTAATTGTTTACTCAATAAAAAAAAAAAAAAATAGAACTCTGAAAAAGCTCAAATTTCCAATGAATTTTTCTTCATTGCCCGTGATCCTCGAGAGACGATTCATCTCTGTAATAAATCTAAAGCATCAGAGAAAAATTCTCAACAACTCAGCAAACATGACGAAGAAAAAAAAACGAGGAAGAAAGGATGACAGCCATCAGTCGGTTAATGGACGATACTAGGGTGAACTGAAAGTAAAGATCTCTATCCGTCACTCGACAAAAAAAAAAAGAAAAAAAGGCAAACTCTTCACAACTTATGGATTTTTACGGAGAGTATGACAGATATGGACCCCCATACGTTTACAATCAATACATCGTTCAACAAACATTTGAAATCACTCGCCGTAATGTGGATACCACTTCATCACATCAATTCAATAATATTTATCATTCAGTATGTTAACCTGTTTACACAGTAGATTAGCTAGATTCATCATTTCTGCATGTTTGCTGTTATAAATGATCAATACTCTATCAATAATTACATTTTTCATTTTTATTATGACACTAAAAATAGCAAACATCTGAAAATTTTGGAGATTTTAAAAAGATAGAACTTTTGAAAAATAAATTATAAAATGAAATGGAAAATATGCACATGTTAGGAATTTAAAAATCTATGAAAGCAAATTCTTCAAACATTTTTTTTTCTGATAATTCATCTATAAAAAATAAAAATCATCAGAAGTCTCCTAATTTTATTATCATTTTTTATTTCGCATCAGTTCTCGAGGCGGAGGCAGTTTATATTGAAGCGCACTCGAAAACGAGTGGGTTTAGGAGAAAATGTCAAAAGACCTTTTTTGTAGGAAATTAAATTCTCTACAAAAAAGGTATCTTCACATTTTTTCCTAAACCCACTTATTTCAGAGATATCAATAAAATAATTTCCTCAATAATTATCATCTTATTTGCCACTTTTTTAAAATTCGTAAATATCTCAAAAATGATCGTTTTATCGAATTAGAAACAGCGATAATTACATTCATTTGCATCATATAAATCATCACAAATATCATCATCATCATAATTTTCTAGTATTTCCGCACAAATGAACGAGTAGAATGAGCCGATTGAATTAATTCCCATTAGATTGAAAATGAGAGAATAAACGTTGAAAAAAATGAGAAAAAAAAAAAAGAAGAAAAATATTCGTTTAATCATCTCATTTCCCTGGAAATAATAGTACTTGTGTATTCCAATGTGTAATGAGAGCTTTTCAGCTCAACGGAGATGGAATTATTGAGTTGAATTTTCTTGCGGAAGTGGCATGAAAATAGCCTCCAGTACATCCCGAGGCGAATAATAATAATTAAGTGCGTTGTTTCATCAGTCGAATAGCCCAAAAAAAAGAAAAAAAAAAAAAAGGAAGAGAAACTGTTATCAGTCTCAATATAGATGTCTTCACCTTATAAACATTAATTATTAAAAAATTAAAATATTCCAATGGTTAATAAAACTATTTTCCTGAGTTTTTGATGAAATTTTTTTTTATTAATTTTTTTTTTTTTTTTTACCTTTTGAACGATAAATTTCCATTAGTCTGAAACTAAAATTAGTGTTTTTTTTTTTACGTTTTTTCCTCTAGTTCTCGAGGAATTTTTTCAAGAGATGAGATCTCCTCGTGAATGAAGTGTCATTTGCTGACATATGGCACTAGAGTTGAGGCCTCGAGTGTAACAACTTGCAACAGCACAGTGGAGTTGATCTCGTTACTCAGTTTGTACTCCATATATTTTTTCAACTGTGAATTATGTGCTGTACACTATCAGTAAAGGTGCACACTTGAGATATGTTTTCTCGCAGATTCACATGTTTTGTGAAGTGTTTCCCAACGATTTTCGTATTAATCCGGATTTTTATTCAATGAAAATGCAGTGAATTTCGTGGATTTTAAGGATCATTCTATGAAGGCTTTATGGAGGGGGGATAAAAATTGTGGGGTTGAGAAGAACGGAAAATTCTACCCCAGAAAGTACTATAATCCTTTCCCTCTACCTCCAACCGTTCTCAAGATATCAAAAAAAACATGTTTTTCACCGCCAAATTTAGTTTATCTTCGATATCACATGGAACTACTGAATATAAATGGATTTTATTATGTCATTTACATCGGAAATTTTCCCTCGAATTTTCATGAACTCACTCGCGCATTTCTCTACTCATCACCCAAAAATTTCCGATAATTCAATAATTCAATAAATGAAAAAAAAAAAAGAGGTAAATTCTTAAAATATGCATTAAAAAAATTTCCACAAAACTATTCACCTTCTTATCGAAAGGATATGAATTTAACTGCAACTCTCATATTCATGAAAATAAATTTTTTTCCATTTCACCAAATAATAAAAATGTTGAGAAAAAAAAAAAAGAAATGAAATAAATTTCCTTTTTATGGAAGAATTTACGATTTTTCTGGGATAAAGGCACCACTCGTGCACAACAATACCACCAATGCTACTCTCTTCGTTGTGCTACCGATATGACCAATGCAACTCTGCTTCACTGACAAAATATGCAAGCCCAACGATTTTATCCATCTCACCCCTGTGTGTCTATCCAACCACCAAGAGTATCAATCCATCGAACAATCAATCTTTTCGCCTATAAATTCGTCATAGCGTCTACATATTCTCTCGCATAAAATAAATAATGTATCCGGGGCAAGTGTTATTGAGTCAGGTGGATATTGTGAATTTTTGGTGAATACTGGTTATATGGCATTTTCTTTAAGCTGTTATATTTATGAAAAATCATAAAATAGTCTTAACCTGAATGATTTTATTCGGAGGAATTAATTAATTCTGCTAATTTATTTTATGAATTTTTTTTCTTTGAAAGATATCTTGGAATTGAGGGAGGATAGGGGTATTTTTGTGGAGACCTTTTTTATGGAGAATTTCAAGGGCTACAAAAAAGATTTCCTGATAAATTCTTCTAAATCTCATGGCTTAAGAGATATTTGGAGAATAGCCAAAAAATAATTTTTAGACTCATGAAAATTCGCTTTTTTTACTTCAAAATGAGGTATAGTTTCTGAATTTCATATTTATTTAATTTTTTTTATATAAATTATTGAAAAAATCAACGGTTTTTGTGGTAAAATAACCGATTTTAATTACTTATGAGAGATAATCTCTTTTTTAAACTGTCTAAACCAGAAGAAGTGGGAAAAAAGACGAAAAAGAGAGCAAAAATCATGTGACACAAGAGATTTTCCGATTTTGAAAGATTTTCCGGAATCGAAGGGAGATAGAGAAATTTTTGAAGAAACCTTTTTTGTGGAGAATTTCATGAGCTACAAAAGAGGTCTCCTGACAAATTCTCTTAAATTTCAAACTTTAAGAGATCCTTTCAAAATAGTTTCTACGTGATTTTTGGACTCATCTAACTTTACGCATTTTTTCCTTCCCAAAGACCTCCGATTTTCTATTTGGAATATTTTCAATGAATCATTCAGATAATCAGCAATTTTCATGCGAAGAATAGCTGATTCCAATTGCCCACAAGAGATAATCTTCTTCTTGAACAATTTAATTCGAGAAAAAAGGAAACAAAAGGCAAAAAAATGAGCAAAAGTGGTATGAGTTCAAAAAAAGGGCAATATCAGTCGCAATAAACACTACTTAAGACTCCGGTGTTTCCATTCAAGCACGAGAAGCAATAAAAACGTTAACCTGAATGATTTTATCCCGCGAAATTAATGGATTTCACTCATTTTTCAGTCTCAGAATTTCTCTTTTTAAAGATATCTCGAAATCGAAGAAAGATAGAGAAATTTCTTGAGACATCTTTTTTGTAGAGAATTTCAAGAGCTGCAAAAAAGGTTTCTTGACAAATTCTCCAAAATCTCATTGCCTAAAAGATATTTTTAAAAAAAGTCACCACGTGATTTTTGGACCAATGCAACTCCACTTTTTTGTACCTCCCAATGACTTCCAATTTTTCAGAATAGAATAGAATGGAATAAAGTTTATTCATTGATGTTACAATTAACTGTTTCACATCCTTCTCCTCAAGCTTTCTTTCCAGTATTCAGTATTTTGTCAATCTACCACATTTTCTCCTCAATCTACTATAATTTGATATTGTTATTATTATTATTTTATATTATTACTATGCTTCTGCTCTTTTGCATTGCTTCTTTCATCTCTTTAATTCCTCAACGTAAAAATAATAGCCTTTCACCCCCCCCCCCCTCCCCCCGACCCACCCCACCCCTTCAGGTCCCTTTTCTACCGGCAATAACTAAGTTATTGCGTACTGAGAGATATTTCAATTTTTTATTTTTTGAATATTGTCGATCAATCAGGGGAGACTGGGGCAAAATGGGATACGGGAGCAAGTGCTTTAAAGTACTCCATTTTGCCCCGGTCTCCCCTATATCCCGAAAAACTGCAGTTTTCATGCTGAAATAACTGATTCTAATGGACACAAGAGACAAAAATATGAGAAAAAAAAAGTAGTACGACACGATAGGACGAGATGATGTGTTTGCTATGACTCAAAAAAAAGGGTAATATAAGTTGCAATAGCCCCTATTCGAACGTCTGGTTTTCATTCAAGCACGTAAAGTAATAAAACGTGCAGAGCTGTAAGGCATTCACTCTATATAAAGTCACTTGCACTTGGGTTATGTGGGTGGCTCATAGCTCCCCTTCCCCTCCTCCCCCCCTCTTCCTCTCTTTAAAACGTGTATCCGCGAGAAAAAGAGAGGGGGAAGTGGTACTACGGGAGTGTCTTTGGGGAGACAATATGTGTTCGAGGGGTTGTAAAAAAAAGGAGGAGGAGGGGAGGGGGGGGGGGAGGGGAAATGGCAAGAAGAAGAAGTGTGTCGTCTGAAGTTAGCTGAGCACGCTTTGAGGGTAAAAGTTACACCGGAAATGAAGGAGCTGGTGTAATGCAATGCGTGATAAGATTTTTTTCTCTCGTTCGAGTCGAGTCATTGAGAGTTTTATGATTTTTTTTCTTGTCGATGGGTCATGAATGCATTTGGAATGATGAAATGACTAATTGAATTAGACAGAAAAACATGTTTTCTTAATTTAAGAATGTGCAGTCACTTAATTCAAGAATGGCAGGTCACTTAAATTAAGTGATTTTTCTCACTTAAATCAAGTGATTTTTTCTTTCTTAATTTAAGAAAGTAAAAGTCACTTAAATTGAGTGACTTTTCTCACTTAAATCAAGTGACTTTTTTTTCTTAATTTAAGAAAGTAAAGCTCACTTAAATCAAGTGACTTTTCTTTCTTAATTCAAGTGACCTGCACATTCTTAAATTAAGAAAACATTTTTCTCTGTGTAATCGATGAAAGGTTTTAGTTAGAATTAAAATGAATTTCATTGAATTTTTGGTATTTGAGAGGGATTAGGTGATTTATATAAATATAATTATAATTATATAATAATATAATTAAGTAATATAATATAATTATATTATATTTATATTATATAATATAATTATATAATTATTATTTATATAATTATAATTTTTGAGATATTCATTTGGTGTCTTCTTTTGATGTCATATCAAAAATGATATTTTTTTTTACATTTTCTGAATTTTTTCATTATGATGAATTATCAAAGTTACTGAAAACGGCGGCGGTAGGGATGAAACGAACTAAATCGGACACAAATAAGAAAATTACTGAAAAACTACACAGTTGACGCATTATTTAAAAACTATTGGCGACGAGAACAGCATTTTAACTAAATAATAGGAAAAAAAAATATTCAATTCACCGTACAGTGATTGAGAAATTTCAATTAGAAGGTAGTCATAACTATCTGCCTCTCTCTTTATTTCACGCATGTGATAGGAGATTAGTAATGTAAAAAAAATTCGAGAAATAAAAAAATAGTATATTTTGTACCTAGGCCGAAAAAAAGTCAAATGCGAGAAGAATTCGCTTCATGAGCGAAGCGAGGGTAGCAAATGTTTTTCGCAGTTGACTTTTTCACGGCTGAGGTGTGAATATTATTTTTTATACGAAGAAACGACGTTTTTAACCGAGCGAAGCGAGAAAAAAAAACAATATTTTTCTTTTATTATATATAATATATGTATATTTATATGATGAAAATCAGATAAAATCCCACACCGATCTTCCTTCGGCAAATTATTTTATAGGAAAAAAAATATTTTTTCTTTATTATCTATAATATATATATTTATATGATGAAAATCATATAAAATGAAATAAAATTATGTTCACGAGCTGAAAATGTGACTTTTGAATAGTTTAATCACTTCTTGGGTCAATTAGAGCACATTATCCCGAAAAATCAGCAATTAATTGGAAACTAACCTACAAATTCTCATTTTTTTCTGTTTTATCGACCGTTCTCTCAAATATTACCTTAAAATTTCATGAATCGAGCGAGTTCAAGTGATTTAATTATTCATTCCGTTATTTTAATAAATAATTGTGGCGAGTGGAGAAAATTCTGAATTTTTCAACACATCGAAATTTTCTTTTTTTTTTATTGCATCAATTCTGCAAATTCTCGAGCTCAATTTTCCAAAGATAATGAGAAATTAATCGTGCAAAATTCAGAATTAAAAAACTTTTTTCATTATCAAAATTACTTCAGCAAATTTAACGATAAAAAGTATTTAAGAATGAAAATATCATTAAACTTTTGTAGAAATTGTGTAATAGGTCAATTTTCATTTTTTTAATTTTTTTTTTCGGAAATTCCACGAAAAGTGAGAATAGAGGAATTACCCCCTCCCCAATTTATAGGATTATAGGTTCGGCGTAATTGGAAGAGCAATAAGAAATCCAGCAGCTCAGTACCCTCTCCTCCACTTCATTCCCCTCACCCCCCCCCCCTCCCCTCTCCTCACGCGAATTCCTCTTTCACCTCTTTGGCCTGTGCGTTTTAACTGACTTTTTTTCTCCCCCCCCCCCTGTTTTTTTTTGTGTTTTCTATCCTCTTTTTTTTCTCCCTGTAACTCGGCACTTTTCAATTTCCGGAGGCAATTGTCCTGCCATGATTGTGCGGCGTCTACTAGTTTTCTAGTGGGAGCTTGTAGATGATCGGTTAAAAAACTGGGTCAAACTGATTGCCGTCTGTTTCTCTAACGAGGAGTGAATCGATAGCATATAACGTAACCAAAGAAACTATTTAAATTTGTGGAAAAAGGAAATAGAATTGAAAAAGAATTGAAAAAAAAACAAAAAATTATGAAATTCTTGAAATTATTAATGACAATCAATAATTTTGAATTTGAAATTTTTTTTTGAGAGTTAAGATTTCATCGAAAAATTCTGAAAAAATTATGCAATAATTGAGATGTGTTAAAGAATTTTCTCAAATTTTTTAAGATTTTTTTGAGATGTGCTTCATTCCGAAAAAAATGTTGAATCGTTTTTTTCTGGTTTTTTCACTTTTTTTTTTAAATATCTCGGAAACTAAGCGAGATAGGCCAATTTTGGTGCAATTTATTTTTGTCGCTCTTGAAATTCTCTACTAAAAGAGTATTAGAATAAAAAGAGCGTATCTCCATTAGTATCATTTAAAAATAATTAATTTAATTTTAAAAAAGGGATATTTGATTTTTCTCCATCGATTAAGTCGAAATTTGTTTTTTATTAAAAATTCTATTTTCTCCCATTTTCTTTAATAACAAAAGCTCACTAGTTCAATGATTTTAATTCTTTTATTTTCTCCAGGACGAGAAAAAAACAGACGAAATTACTCGGATTTCGAACATCGATTTTGGTAATGGGATCTGTGTAATACAGAAGCCAACTAAAGTTACCGAAATCCAATCCACCTCAGTTCGGCTTCGTGGTTTTTTTCAAGGCAATGATTTTTTTATAGTTCCAAAAAAATAATATTCATAACTTCCAGCTTAAAAAAAAATCAATCGCAAAATAGTTTTTTTTTAGAAAATCCTCTCAGTTCATTCTCCATTTCTTCAATTTACCCTTCAGAATAGTAATTAACGATCTCGATTGAAAAAAATCTCCATTTCAATCGAAAGAAATGAAATTTTTCATGAAAATAATTTTTTTCGAAGTGAAGGGCTTCTCAAAAAAATTTGAAAAAATTTGAGAAAATGCTCCGACATGTCTACATTTTTGTAAATTTTCCCCAAATTTTTCCGTAGAAGCATCACTTTAAAAAAAAATCCTAGTCCATTTCACCTCACATGTCCATTTTGCCCCATTTTCCTCAATTTAATAAAAAAAAAATTTCATAACTTTTTTCCTTTTTTTTAATCAGTAGAAAACCGATCGAACCCATTAAATTGATTTTCAAGAAAAATCAATATTGTTTTTTTTTGTCTTTCAAAAGTTCATTAATGAGATGAAAATGAGTCAGCTCATGTTGCTTCTTGCCTATTGAATTAATAATTTAATCAAATAATCCCCGATAATCTTGGAGTGAGCCATGTGGCAAATTGTCTCTCGGAGAATTGAAATAAATTCATGAATTTTAGATGTTAATTTCTCTTTCCAGCGAGAATAATTAATGGAGAAACAATGAGTGGCACCCAATGAAATATTCAGACACAATGCCAATTGATTAAATGTTCAATTAGCACTTCCTGACAGCACACTTAACAAAATAAAATCGTTTTATTCCCATAATATCCGAAAATTCGTATCAATTCTCATTGAGTCTGGCGGAAACCTGTGAATAGAAACGTCTGAATGACACTTCATCGAGCAAAGATTTCCATTATAAAAAAGGACAACTGCTTGAACTCATTCAATTGATGGAGAGTTTTAAAAAAATAGGAAAAATACTGTACCTTACGTAAATAATGAGTCGAAAAAGTTTAAAGCAGAAAAAAAATAATGAGACCATTGTTTTTTTTTTCAGTTGAGCATTTAAACAGAAAGCCAAATTGTATTTTAAAATGAAATATTTTCAGAATTATTACTATTATATTTTTCACCGATTAACATTGGAGATATTTTCATTACGAAAAGTGCTGAGAGTATGATGTTGCGAAAAAGGATAAATGAAAAAGTTGTTTAATGGGAAATAGGGAGGCACACCCAACCTGTATATTAACGTACTTTTTACAGCTGTGCCAATAAATGTCAGCGAGAGTAATAAAAACTCGCTCACATTGAACTCCCGAAAAGAGGAAAAATTGGGTATATTCTCAAATGAAAATTGATTGAAGCTAATGGTGAAAGTGAATTTGTAATTTTTATTATTTTTTATTTTTTGTCATTAAGGTAATCCTAGTGGCAGGTTCAAATGATCGATTTTTATTTTTTTTTCCTTTCAGTTATTATAATTACTTATTCATTAATCAAATAGATGAGTCGAAAAAGAGACATTTATAATTCAAAATAATCAGTTTCTTATTAATTTGGAAGTGATAACATCTTCAATCGAGTTTCAATTCTAACTTAAAATTAACCGCACTTACACAGAGAAAAATGTTTTCTTAATTTAAGAATGTGCAATCACTTAATTTTAGTGACCTGCCATTCTTAAATTAAGTGACTTTTATCACTTAAATCGAGTGACTTTTTCTTTCTTAATTTAAGAAAGTAAAACTCACTTAAATTAAGTGACTTTTCTCACTTAAATCAAGTGATTTTTCTCACTTGAATCAAGTGACCTTTTCTTTCTTAATTTTAGAAAATAAAACTCACCTAAATTAAGTGACTTTTCTCACTTAAATCAAGTGATTTTTCTCACTTAATTTGAGAAAGTAAAACTCACTTAAATTAAGTGACTTTTCTCACTTGAATCAAGTGACCTTTTCTTTCTTAATTTTAGAAAATAAAACTCACTTAAATTAAGTGACTTTTCTCACTTAAATCAAGTGATTTTTCTCACTTGAATCAAGTGATTTTTTCTTTCTTAATTTTGGAAAGTAAGACTCACTTAAATTAGGTGACTTTTCTCACGTAAATCAAGTGACTTTTTCTTTCTTAATTTAAGAAAGTAAAACTCACTTAAATTAAGTGACTTTTCTCACTTAAATCAAGTGAGTTTTCTCATTTAAATCAAGTGACTTTTCTTTCTTAATTTAAGTGACCTGCACATTCTTAAATTAAGAAAACATTTTTCTCTGTATAGAGTCCTACAAAATTACAATCCCTCGTAAGTGGAAAAGCTTAATAAAAATGTTTAGAAAAATTCTATCGCAAAAAATCTCATCATAATCGCCATTTTCCTCCTTCCTCCCCATTCAAAATTTATTGTAAAATTTTTCCACGACAATCAACAAATAATTCCAATAGTTGAGCATTTGATGAGAATAAAATGCTTCAAATTCCCCCAGTAATCCTAAATTTCCAGGGAAATTTCCATAATTTCCCGTGAAGCTATGTAGAAATGTTAATTTGAACGCAATCACCCAGCGTTCATCTCTCTCCATCTCGTGTCAGTCGTTATAACACAAGATAGACAGAAAGCGCATTTGCGCTTATCATAACGATACCTCCAGGTGATAGATAACACTATAATACGTGTTTCAATCCCTCCGCCCCCCCCCCCTCCCAACAAAGAACATTTTTTCCCGAAAAAATTCGATTTTTTAAAAGAAAAAAATCATAAAAACAAAGAAAAAGAAAAGTATTCAAAAATGAAAACAAGTCTGATAAAGTTTGATTTATTTTTGTCTCAACAATATCATTCCTCTGCAAACAGAGTATTCACGAGAGAATGCCGGATAAAGGGGAAATGATGTTGGAAAAGTGAAGTGAATGAGAGAACTAGGGGAATGAAGAAGAGGAGGTGGTTGTTATCATGGTTCCATGATAAGTGAAGACTCTCAAACCGATGCCGAAGCTACCTCTCTCGTTCTTTGGGAGGGAAAAAGGAGTGAGAAAGTGCGCACGCAGATTATGTGTACTTGAGCAATAATCAGGCATTTCTCAGTTGCCTCTGACTGTGTACAAAGCTCTTCAATGCACTTGACTCACTTATAATACGTCAGCATGATCTTTTCGTTACCATGTGTCTGCACGAATAAATTTGGCAAAGTTTCCCGCATAATTTCGGTTTATACATTTTTGCTAATAGCAATAATTGGAAATTATCCCACATGAGAAAGATATTGTAGCGTGTCCCCCTTTTACATTGATTTGTAGGAGACAAGGAAGAACTGTGTCCCAATAGAAGTGAAGGTATTTTGTTTAACCTGCAGGCGGCCGGAATTTATGAATGTGCCCAAGTCATACTTTGGAAAATTTCCCCATAGAAAAGTTCCCAAATGGACTAGTAATATGGCTCGATCTTGAGGTGATGCCGATCGGCATCATCCCGACCGCAGGGGTTCTTCATTATCAAGAGCACTGAGAGAAGTTTTCGAACTGTAGAACTAGAAATATAGCAGGAACGACCTTGACTATGAAATATATTAACAGCAAACAAATTTTGATCACGTACAGCTATCAGATAGTGAACATAACTGTTATTTAGCTGATTGAGCTATAATTCTAGGTGCGATTATCAATTTGGAATAGTTCATCTTCACTTTTAAGGGATAACCATGCTAGTAGGAAAAAATCCCGTCAGTGAGCATTGGCTTCACAGAGAAAAATGTTTTCTTAATTTAAGAATGTGCAGTCACTTAATTTAAGAATGTGCAGGTCACTTAAATTAAGAAAGAAAAGGCACTTGATTTAAGTGAGAAAACTCACTTGATTTTAGTGAGTTTTATTTTCTTAAATTAAGAAAGAAAAAGTCACTCGATTTAAGTGAGAATAGTCACTTAATTTAAGTGACTTTTACTTTCTTAAATTAAGAAAAGAACAGTCACTTGATTTAAGTGAGAAAAGTCACTTGACTTAAGTGAGAAAAGTCACTTAATTTAAGTGACTTTTACTTTCTTAAATTAAGAAAGAAAAAGTCACTTGATTTAAGTGAGAAGAGTCACTTAATTTAAGTGACCTGCCATCCTTAAATTAAGTGACTGCACATTCTTAAATTAAGAAAACATTTTTCTCTGTGTTGTTTTATACCAAACTTGGTCTACAAGAGTTTTTGAGGACGCTGATCACGAATCTAAAGTCAGATTTTCGATTCAAGATGGCGAATCCAAAGTGGCAGACAGATTTCGAAAAAAAAACAACAGATTTATACTGAACTTGATACATAGTTTTATAATTCTTAATGAGTTGAAAATCGTCTAATATAAGATCTAGTTATATCATATGTTCATACCATATGGTTTGTGAAATATTAAAGATGGTTAAAATTTATGATGCCATAAGGCACCATCCCGGCCGCCTGGAGGTTAACAACAAGAAGACCTCACTTTCCATTGGGATTTGTGCAAAGAAACATCAACTGTCATTGATTGAATAATAAAAAGCCTTTTTTCTTTAAACTGGACTATTTAATTATTTCAAGAGGATAAAAATATATTGTAAAGGATAAAAATATATATTAAACATACGAGTAATATATATTGAGAAATATATTTTTTAAATATAAAATATATATATTCTTCTCATATTAATACGTATTCATATATGTATCAATTTTGACCAAAAGTTCTTTTCATCTATCTTATGACCAGAAATCTCCAAAAACAACGCAAATTTTCAATCACTTGAGAAAAATATTCGTCAAAGACTATTGAAACAAGTCATTCCATCATTTTTCATACAATTTTTTTTCAGTGTATTACTCGATTCTTTCTTCTCAGTCGAGACCAGTACCAATTTAACGGTCAGTAAATGCAGAAGTAGCCAATTACGAAAATATCAGAAAGTCGATCAGAAGAAGCTCCGGATCAATCACTTATTCTCATTGATGAAAAAAAATGTGAGAGGTAAGAAGAAGCTTCTGCTCTCAGTGCAAATAAGTTTGATGATGCTGGAACTTGAGGCTTGAGGAAAATTTTCGTCTCAGTGATAATTGAGTTTATGAAACCACTCAATTAAAGAAATTTCAGTCTAACTGCAATCGTCATAGTAAGAAGTTTTTCATTTAATGAGGTTCAATCGCGGCTCATGTTGAATAAAAAATATTAGGTAATAAGGAAAATCAATTTTTTTGCAATAGTTCAAGTCGTTATATATATATACACTATTGAGGGATTTGTATTAACCTTATCGTGTAAATTTTCGAGAATTGAATTAGAAAATAAAATTAAAGCTTTATACAGATTCTTGTAGAAAATCAGGATTTTCGCACTTTTTTTAAAAATTATACTATCATTTTGAGATTAGATGAGGTTGGAAAAGACTAAAAATTAGTTTTTTGGAATATATTGTTTCTTTTTCTTCAATTAAATATGAAACTAATCATGGAGTTCACTAAATTTATGAAAAGAAATCAGGTAAAATTTATGATTAATCTGCATTGCAATGAAGTTGACACGTTTTTTGAAATCAGAAGTCCTATGTTAATGATAAATGTCTTGCAAACTGTCTACTTTTTAAATTATATCATGTTTTATTGATTTTTCAAGTTGATTCGTAAAATTTTAAGCACTATCTTCGTCATTTGATTCGTGTTCAGTGGCTAGACCTCAAATCTTTTGTTGCCTAATTTATAATTGTTGAGTTTTCAACTTTTTTAAAATTATTGTGCTCTCAAAAAAAGGCATCTACATTATTTTTATGAATAATTTTGTTTTTTCTCCAAAAAAATTGACAAAAATGATGAAATGTCCTATTTTCCATTGATATAATCTCCACTACATCACCAATATGAAAATCTAAGAATCCATCAACTTCATTACCTTCCAACTGCCTTCTTTACAGTTCGTAACGATTTAATCGTGAATTTTTATTTCCTCTTTATCTTTATGCACACTCGAGCCATAAAAAAATCTAAGATTGTTGATGTGTCGTACCATCTTGGATACACTGAAATAAGTCCATGTGTATTGGTAGAGGTAAAATAGAGACTCTACTGTACAATGTAGTTGGGTGCAGAATCTAATAACTTAGAATGCTACTTAATTGGATAGTTAGTGTCCGGTGGCACTATTCTTTTCCTCTCTTTCTCCAGTTACCTTGTACTCTTTTTCTTTTTTTTTTCTTCTTTATCCTGGGCCTTAAGAAAAAATATATAGTGCTACGAGACACCGAGAGTAGACTGTACTGGTATTACGTTGTAAATAATCGCTGAGATAGTGGCTAAATTAAAAACATTTTACAGTGTCTATTCTTTTTTCAGAAAATCCTCTCGCTAAATTGTTTTTCCAATTAAACGTTACAAATACTCAATAATTATGTTGTCTTGGAAAATTTTCTCTTCTTCACACTTAGAAGAATCAATTAATTTAAACTTTAATGAAGATAATTTTTCATTTTTTATCCACAATTTTTTTTTTAAAGTCAAGTACTTTCCCAAAAAATCTGAAAAAATTTGAGAAGATGCTCCAAAATGTCTACATTGTTCGTGAATTTTTTTAGATTTTTTGAAAAATCTCTTCTCCCTCAAAAAAATCCCATCCCATTTTACTCTACAAGTTCATTTTGTCCTATTTTTCTTCTCTGTTCAATAAAAAGGCATCAATCACAAAATTAAATTGCGCTAATAAATAAATCAGCATATTTGCTTGATATTCAAAAAAAAAAAAATATATGATTCATCACCGTTTACATTGTCAATAAAATTGAATGGAAGAGATGTTTGCCCTACATAATGTGTCTACGAGAAAAAGAAAAATAGAATAAATAACGAACAAATAAATGAAATTAATGATACTGATGAATTGATGAGTTTAACGGGGTAAAACCAATTATGATAGTGTACCAATGTATCGTCTGTGAATAGCCAATACCATATATATTGTATGTATATAGAGCCTGCCGGAGTCCACACATTTTATGTATTCAACAAACAGGTAGATATATATATATATATAACGGACGATTGATTCTACCTTTGGGGCAAAATCGCTTTGATGATTTGTCACGCCGGAGAAATGCTCGAAACATTCACTGTTACTATTCTGTTTTTGATTTTACAGAAATTGCAGTGAGATGAGAGAAGAAGGGGGATAGAAGAGAATTACGTCACTCTTTGAAAGGCAAATATGGGAAAATTGGGCTTTGTTGAATTGTATAAGTGACAATCCGGGATGTCAAAGAGACTAATCAAAATACATGGGAGTATCAATTGTTTGCGAATTAAAGCTCGATGTTCAATGGAAACTTTTTAGTTGTAAATTTGCGTTATATAAAGCGAAATGTACGACGACAACTAGCGCTATTAATTAGTGGGAATTTGTTGATAGTTTTGAGGGGATTAATCATGTGATGGAGATGTAATTGGGAGAATCGGGGGATCTCTACGCTCGAGGCGGACATCACTGCAAAAACTAATTTTTGACATTAAGACACTTTTGTAGACAGTTTTAAAACATTTTTATCATTTCTTTGGTAGTGACAATTCAGTTATCTCTGAATGTTTGAATCTGCTAAAGTGTCTTATTTTTCACTGACATAACCAGGGATGAGAACTTTGTGCTCCTACAATTAATTTGCCACCTGGTATATAAGTGAACCCACGTATGAAAAAAGTGTATAGGAAGTTTCTATAGGACATTCCCATAGGAAAATCGTATAGCGAAGCGTATACATCTGCGTATATAGAATTCGGATATTTCCTATACGATTGGAATTCGTTGTCTTTCTATACACAAATTAGAGTTTATACGATTTATTTCTATAGGAATGAAATCTAATTTGCTTATACACAGAGAAAAATGTTTTCTTAATTTAAGAATGTGCAGTCACTTAATTTAAGAATGTGCAAGTTACTTAATTTAAGTGATTTTTACTTTCTTAAATTAAGAAAGAAAAAGTTACTTGATTCAAGTGAGAAAAGCCACTTGATTTAAGTGAGAAAACTCACTTGATTTAAGTGAGAAAAGTCACTTAATTTAAGTGACCTGCCATTCTTAAATTGAGTGACTGCACATTCTTAAATTAAGAAATCATTTTTTTCTGTGTAGAAACACAACAAATTCCATTCGTATAGGAAATATCCGAATTCCATATACGCAGATGTATACGATTTGCTATACGATTTTCCTATAGGAATGTCCTATAGGAACTCCCTGTACACTTTTTTCATAAGTGCCCGCATGAAAGAGAAATATATTGCCATGAATATATTTAATAATATCGGATTAATAAAGAATGATATAATTCAGCAAAAATATGTGTGGTGTTCAATATATTATGTACATATATACATAATTATAGTATTCTAATTATATAGATTTTTATGTTTTATCATGTAATTTTCTAGAGTAATTTCTGGAGAAATTGAATGGAATGATTGTTATGGTAATACGATAATACATCGAACTGTAGGAGAAATTGTCATACAAGAAAAATAGTGATTTTTTCTAAAGTAGTCTCGTGGTAAAAAAGGTTGAGAAAATTCATCAAAAAATTCACCAACAAGATAGACATAATGAAGCATTTTTTCTATTTTTTCAGATTTTTTAGGAGACTCTTCGACTCCCAATAAAATACTTAAATCATGTAAATGATGTGAATCACAATTTTTATGTACTTTTCAGCATTCAATTTCTCATTTCTATGGAATTTTATGGAAAAATCAGATTTAAATGGCTTGAAAAATCATTTATATCATGAAAAATCATGAGGCAAAATGCCATCAATATCTCATTTATTTCTGAATGCAATTTCAATCTTAATTTTAGATGCAACTGCAATTTGTTTCACTGAATTCAGCTGAATGCAATTTCAGTTTCTGAATTTAAAAAATAAAGGTGGAAAAACAAAATTGGAAAAAAACGAGCCTGTGCCATTTACTCGAATTTTTTTTCTCCCTCTCTCCCTCTCGGTGAGAGCACAAAAAAAGGACTTTTTCATACTCGTGTATTGGATATGCGTGAGGCGAACGAAGCTGACGTGTGTATGTCAATCAAAATGCATCACACATTTTTAATTCCATCAGCGAATACCCGAGTCCTCGTAAATGGCCCCGGGTAATTCGCTTTATTGCCATGGTTTGGCTGTATGAAATTTTTTTTTTTCGAGTCAACATAGAACCTGTATTTTCGATTTTTCACGATAATCATGTAGAATAAAATCTTTTCTTTAACAGGATAATAGAATTTTAGAGTTAATGAATTTCCCAAATTCTTCAAATTCCTTCAGTTTCATCAATCTTAGAATAAATGCAAATTGAATTATTACTAGAATAATTAATCTTCTTTTTGATCGAAAAAAAAAATGGAAAATTTAATTAAAAAAAAAAATCATCATCTATATGTCTCCAAAAAAATGATATCACAGACTAGCGGTGTGAAACGAGAAATAATTGATAAGGCCAATCAAGAGATAGAGGGGGGGGGGATAGCAATTATAGTCAAATTTTAAAAAACGGTGATCCCTAATAGACGTGAAAATTCAATCAATATTCATTTTAAAAAATTGCATTGGCCAGTAAAAAATCTCCATGGCGATGACTCCGTAAAATCCGTTTCAAAGCGGATTCATTTGTTGCCATTGTTCAAGTGACGTTGGTAAATCGTGATTGTGCCAATACTAACGCGAGAGACGAAAAGTGATGGAAAAAATTGGAGATATAATTTGAAAAGATTTTCACCTTCGAGAATAATAATAATTCAGTTTTTCTGTGTTTAAGGTATAGTATGCCAGAGTACGGTCGATGAAACAGGGAAAATCGAGGATTTGTAGATTAATTTCCGATTAATTGCTGATAATTGGGGGAAACGTGCTTTAATTTACCCGAAAAAGAGATTAAACTATTCGAAAGTCTTATCTTCAGCTTGTGAATCTAATTTTTTTTATCGAATTTTTTTTGCGTTATTCATCTCCTATCACATGCATGAGATAGAGAGAGAGGCAAATAGTGACGACTACCTTCTAATTAAAATTTCTCAATAACTATACGGTGAATTGAATGTTTTTTTCTCCTATTATTTAGTTAAAATGCTGTTTTCTTCGCCAATAGTTTTTAAATAATGGGTCAACCGTGTGGTTTTTTCGGGATTTCGTTATTTCTATTCGATTTAAGACGTTCATCCCCACCACCGCTATTTTCAGCAACTTTGATGATTCATATCTCATAAACTGCAGGGGCAAAAATTATGAAAAAATTCAGAAAAATGTGAGAAAATATCATCTTTGAAGATTAAAATATAACGTAAATTTAGAATTAAAATTTATATTAATCTTAATAATCTCATGAAATTTCGAGTCAATTGACGGTTTCACATGGCCAATAAATATGAAAGGGAAAGGAATAGAGATAACATAGCGTCAATGCAAGATTTCATGTTTTTAGATCTAGCAAAAGTGTCAAAATCTGGGAAATGTCTGAAAAAAAAGGACGTGGGGGGAAAGGAAACAAGAATTGAAGATTATCAACCGTCTGATAATTTGGTAATCAGGAATTGTTGTTGCTGCATTACCAAATACATACAATTGGCTGACTAATAATTCAAAAATAATTAATATAATTCACTAATTCTCCTTCAAATTCATTTTTAATCCTAGAAAAAATTTCCATTTATAAATAATAATTTTCCAATATTTGCTTCGTTTCTCTCTTCCTTAAGGAGGTTGGTCGCTAAATTGCGTTCAAATGGAAAAATTCTCAAAATTTTCTATGTTATTGTCAACTATCCCATACGACTCGTATTAAATTTTTAATTCGTTCTTGAACCTAGTTTGGACGTAATAAATTAATGAAAATCCCTGATTATACACAGCCTCTTATGGGCATACGGAGCCGTACCGATGATTTGGAGACAAAAAATTGAAAATCTCGTGAATGACAATTGAGATTTGATTGAAAAACTGATCAGTACCTTCCTTGAACAATTAGGGAAAATAATTGAGCATTTTTTCGGGGCCTTACAGACCTTTTACGATTGCAATTTATGGTTTTATACAATTCCTCGTTCAAAATTCACGTGTAGAGTAGCTAACATGGCATCGCCGCGTGACGTAGCGTTATGTCTGTGAGAGCTCGGTATGTATGTGTGGATACATTTTGAAATATATTTCAATTGCAGCGTTGTCAAAGTTCCCGAGCCCATCTCGCAAACAATTTTCTTTCATTTTCTATGACATTGACAACATTTGAGGTGATTATTTATTTTCAATAATTATAAGAGGGAATAAAAAAATCATTATGATGATTTTCAGCGAGTAATTAGCTGATTTGAGGTTAGGAAAATGCTGTCTATTTTCGTGTTCAGAAATTGGTATTAGCTCCTCCTCAAATTTCTCAAAAATAAAGGACTTCACAGAAAAATACCAAGAGACCAATTTTCCAGAAAATTTTATCACCCACAAAAAAAAAAGGTCTCTTGAAATTTTCCCCTAAAATCCAATAGTTTCCAAGATATCTTAAAAACAATCTTCCCCAGAAATTCAATAAAAACTTCTCATTATTCTCCAGTATTATAAAAATGAAAACAGTAATTTTCTTCAAAAACTTCGCGCATTTTCCCCACTCACATATATATTTCCTTGTCCCCTGGAATTTCAATGAAATTTATATGTTAACCAATGGAATCCTTGAAATGGACATAAAAGTTTTCCCAAAGTATCGAGTAAGTACAGTGTAGAATTCACATTACCCCAACCACGTTAATGAGAACTTGGTGGCCAGTCGTAGGATCGTAAAAAAAGTCACCCTTTGTAAACCTACATACATATATATTTTTTTCATAAACCCAGTTACATCGACCCCCTCTCCATTTTTTTTTCCATCAAAAACCTTTTTTTTCCTGTTATTTTTTTTATTTTTTCCTTTTACGCTGTTTTCAGTGGTTGAAATTACTCGTTGCATCACACACACACACACACAGAGAAAGGTCACTCGGCAATTCTACACATCGATTTACGGGTTTATCCATGAAACCCCTTCTACTCGTATATCTATAGATGATGCATTGGATTCAGCATCGGTGGGTTATTTAAATCTGCGAGTTCGAATCCGTTTCGTAACTTCATCTGCATTTAGCACATATACATGTGTACTGTGCAAAATTTTGTATTATTTCGAGGGATAAAGTAGGATAGAGCTGGTGTAGAGTGTTTCCTCAATGCTCGTAACGGCTTCATGTGTATCACAGTATGGCTCATGTGTTGGGCCGGACCGAGTGGTTGATTCGTACTACTGCGCGGAAATGGAAGAGAATATGGAAAGGGAAGGTATTGAAGGGAATTATTTTAATTTTTGTCATTCTCATGTTTTCAATATCTCGATAATGGTGAGGGGGAGGGGGTGGGCATAATGCTGGTGTAAAGGTGGGGGGGGGGGGGGGAGTTGACAATGGGAAGTAGTGGATAGGGAAATTTCTACTCGAAATAATTCTCTATGGATTTGCAAGTGGTTTTATGAAGAATTTTTAATAAATGGAGGGGGATAAAGATATTTTTGTTGTAGATAGCTTTTTTATGGAGAATTTCAAAAGCTACAAAAAAGGTTTCTTGGTAAATTCTCATAGAACCAATTATTTTCAAGATATTTTTCAGAAAGTGAGGTTTGACTCGGAAATAAATTCGAAATAAATTTAAATTTTTGCCGTTTTTTGGGAAAAAGGGGGGATTATATAAAGTTCTATTTTTATAGAGTTTCTTGCTATGAAAAATCGATTTAATGGTTTTATTTGGATTCGCAGTTAGTTTCTGAAAAATATCTCAGAATTGAGAGGAATTGAGAAATTTTACAGCAATGATTTTCTGAAGAAAATTTCAAGAGCTACAAAAAAGGTTTCTTCATAAATTCTCGTGAAACCAATAGTTTTCAAAAGAATCTTCAAAAACTAAAGTCCTCATAGAATATCCACAATAAATTCAATTTCTCGTATTTTTACTTTTTTACCTATTTCATGAGAAAATAATCATTAATTATTTTTATGCAAGGATAAAAATAATTCCAACAATATAAAACTTGAAAATACGATACGAATCATTGTCGTTCTTATAGAGACATTGCTCTAATATTTTTATTTGGTTAAGAGAGAGAGTTTGGTCTTAGACTCGCGTGAGAATTGTGAGCATTTTGACTTTAATAACTTTAACGATCCCCTTTGCCCCTATTACACAAGTAGAGAAAGGCTTCAGGCACGTATAAATATATATATATATATACATATATACATATACCTAGTACACAATTAAAGTTAACAACCTTTTGCCGTGGTCATATACGAAAAATTGTAGCTGTAGTGCACAATACGTTGAGGTTTTGAGAGAAATGGGCGGGAATCCATCTGCTTGACACCATAAAGTCTGTCAGATAGATTAATATTTTTTTTTCTGTAAATTAAAAATAATGGAAATGTGGGAAAATTTAAAAATCTCAATTACCACAAAAATTCCTGAATAATTTCATGATTTTTATTTTTTTAATTATCCCGGAAACTATCGAGTTTAGAGGAAAATGCCAAGAAACCTTTTTTGTGGAGAATTAATTTTCCTGAAAAAATGGTCTCTTGACATTTTTCGATGGAGGCAATCGTTTGGGAGATACTCATAAGTCTAATCGTCATGACATTTTGAAAATTTTACCCCTCATCATTCATGTTCCAGTTATCATTAAGAAGATTCATTTTTTTCCCCCCCCCAGTTTAATAACGATAACGATGTATTTTCCACGCCATCAAGAAAGTTCAAAGTTTTCTTTTTCCCAAGAGCAAAGCGATTCGGTTGGCCAAGCCGTGCATGTGTAAAATTCCATCGGGAGATTGTCCTAAATGATGGAGTGGATAGTAACTTCACTACTCGTCGACCCGGAAAAGCCACACATAGCGACCTCTATCTATCTAACTGTCTCGATTAGCGTGATTTTTTCTAATTTTTTTACTACTAAAAAATCCTATTATTGCGAGTTGTTTCGAATTTTAAATGAGATTTTATTTGTTAGTCACGTTTTTTTAGGGGGATTTTTATTTTTTGATAATTCAGGCGTGAGAGCGAATTAACTTAATCACTTTTTTTTTAATTCCTTTTTTGGATTAATTTGGAGTGGAAAAAATTCATTTATTAATGAATCAACACGTTTATGAAAAACGCATCTCGAAAAACTGTTTAGCCCTTAAAGTCAGGTGAATACAGATGAAAGGAAAATCCTGGGAATTTTCTTATTTAATAAAATTCAGAGAATTTTGGTGGAATAGTTCGAGATTATTTTTTTTTTGGGGAATTATTTTTGCGGATTAAATTTAATTTTTGCGAATTTCTTGAAAATTTGAATTTTTTCTCTCAAAGTTCGATTTTTATCATTTTTTAATGATTCATGTGGGTTTCAATGAATTTTTATCAATTTTTGGAATGATTAACTCATTCTATAAGAGCCACATCTTTTCTCCACGTCTTTTTTTTATAAAAATCAACAGAAATTAGTCCAAAACTCCATTAATTTATGACCTACGACCATTAAAACCCGAATTATTCCCAAAAAATTGAATTCTCTAAAAATAAATAGAATTACCTGTTCAATTCCCCATTCTATCACCAAAAAAATTCAAAACAATTTTCCGTTTCCCCTCCATTTCAATCATTCTCCTCTTCCTCTTGAAATATCAATTCCCGCAGTTGGAAAAAATGATAAAAAATAATTTTTTCATGCATTTCAACTCACTCTAATTGCAACATCAATCAACATTTCGCATTCAAATAACAGTTTCACTTTGAATAGAAAGAGTAATAAAATCAATAAAAAATTCCACTGAAAAAAAAAAAATAATCAAAAGAAAATCCACAATCGGTAAATTCAAGCATTTAAAAAAAACACATAAAATCAAATAAATTTTTTTTTCCGAACTTGTAAATAAATTCATGTAAAATAAATGTTCTGCAAAAAAAAAATGAATTTCCAAAAAAAATTCTCAAAAATTTATTTCAACACATTTTTCACTTTTCCCAAATGAACCAACCCCCCCCCCCCCCCCCCTCCTCCTCCCTACAAATCCGTTAAAACATCACGAAATTGTCATGAAATCTCAATTATTAGTAACTCACATCTCAACCAACGTCTCTTCCTCTTTTACTCATTGTCTACCGAAGAAACTGCCTCAGTGATCCATTAAATTTTCATTATCACCTGTCAAGGGACACACTCAAAGTACCAACATGGGGCTTTTTCCCATTTATATACGACGTAGTTGTGTGTCGTGCATCAGGAGAATACGTACAGTGAATGAAAGCAACTAACGAGCAATGTGTTACGATACAAAACTCTGTCCAAGATGACTCGTGTCTTCATTATTTTCATTGATTGACACTGATTGCAGAGTTGGACTGTGAAGAAAAGTCTTTGAAATTGTTGGATTTTTATAGTGAATGATAAGAATTTCAAGATAATGAGAATTGCAAATGCAATTATTTTTTTGTAATTGTGAAATTCTCAATTTATTTGATAATTTATTTAGGAAATTTCTCATTTTATTGAAGTAGTATCGCAGTAAATTCGAGGACAGTTGAACTCCTCATTTTTTTGATGCCATGTCAAAGATGATATTTTTTTACATTTTTCTGAATTTTTTCATAATTTTCGTCCGTGTATTTTACACAGAAAAAAATGTTTTCTTAATTTAAGAATGTGCAGTCACTTAATTTAAGAATGGCAGATTACTTAAATTAAGTGACTTTTCTCACTTAAATCAAGTGACTTTTTCTTTCTTAATTTAAGAAAGTAAAACTCACTTAAATTAAGTGACTTTTCTCACTTAAATCAAGTGACTTTTCTTACTTGAATGGAGTGACTTTTCTCACTTAAATCAAGTAACTTTTTCTTTCTTAATTTAAGAAAGTAAAAGTCACTTCCATTAAGTGACTTTTCTCACCTAAATCAAGTGACTTATTTTTTCTTAATTTAAGAAAGTAAAAGTCACTTAAATTAAGTGACTTTCCTTACTTAAATCAAGTGACTTTTTCTTTCTTAGTTTAAAAAAGTAAAACTCACTTAAATTAAGTGACTTTTCTCACTTAAATCAAGTGACTTATTTTTTCTTAATTTAAGAAAGTAAAACTCACTTAAATTAAGTGACTTTTCTCACTTAAATCAAGTGACTTATTTTTTCTTAATTTAAGAAAGTAAAAGTCACTTAAATTAAGTGACTTTTCTCACTTAAATCAAGTGACTTTTTCTTTCTTAGTTTAAAAAAGTAAAAGTCACTTAAATTAAGTGACTTTTCTCACTTAAATCAAGTGACTTATTCTTTCTTAATTTAAGAAAGTAAAACTCACTTAAATCAAGTGAGTTTTCTCACTTAAATCAAGTGACTTCTCTTTCTTAATTTAAGTGACCTGCACGTTCTTAAATTAAGTAACTGCACATTCTTAAATTAAGAAAACATTTTTCTCTGTGTATGAGATATGAATTATCAAAGTTACTGAAAATAGCGGTGGTGGGGACGAAACGCCCTAAATCAGACAGAAATAACGAAATTACCAAAAAACCACACAGTTGACCCATTATTTAAAAAATATTGGTGAAGAGAACAACATTTTAACTCAATAATAGAAGAAAAAAATATTAAATTCACCGTATAGTTTTTGAGAAATTTTAATTAGAAGGTAATCGTAACTATTTGCCTCTCTCTCTATCTCATGCATGTGATAGAAAATTAATGCAAAAAAAAAAAATCGAGAAAAAAAAATAAATTCACAAGCTGAAAATATGACTTTCGAATAATTTAATCACTTTTTCGGGTAAAGCACGTTTTCCTCCGAATTATCAGCAATTAATTGGAAACTAGCCTACAAATCCTCATTTGTTCCTGTTTTATTGACTGTATTTTAAGTTACTACCTTGATTGCAATTCAATCATTTTTAAAAAAAAAAGAAAAAAAAATTATTTCATGTGTAAATATTCAATTTTCTCCTCTTTGCCACTGAATTTTATTGGATTTGTGAAAATTCATGCACAATAGAGCTACTTTTCATCCAATTCTCCTGTGAATTGAAATATTTGAAGAAACTTGACATGAGCTTTTCAATAAAACGCAAATATAAAATAAAACCCGGAAAAAATACAATTGATTGAAAACAGTTGAATTCTAGATATTCAAAAGCATGAATGCATTGAACAAGACAGCATGAAAAATTTCTTTTGAAAAAGCACACATCATCAGCACACACACACACACACATCATATTATGTGAATTTTTTTTTCACCCAAGGACAATGAAAATGTAGGACAAAGAGTTCCTTTTTACTGTAAATGAAAATAATAGAATTTATACTTCTCTACAATTTTCCACATCTTCTCTACTACTATCTCTCTTCTATCCTTTGAGTTTTTTTTTTTTTTTTTTTTTTTTGAAAATGCCGTGAATATGAATGCACATGATAGTCAAGTGCTTCAAGGTGAATTGTACTGAAATTTTCATACACGTCTTTTCTCTCATTCATATCTCTTTTACCTAATTTTCTAAAGGCCTTGAGGGAATTACCTGAGTGGTAATTTTATGCTTCTGTTTCACATTATTTCCAGTTTCTCTTGTATCTCAATTTTCAGAAGAAAATAATTCAAAAACACTTTGGCACTTTGTCCTGCGAATATCTCCTGAACGAGTAGAAATAACGGAAAATGTCAAGAAACCTTTTTTGTAGAAAATTGAATTTCCTAAAAAAAAGGTTTCGTCTTTCGTTTTTTAAGGATGTTTGATAGAGTGGGAGAACCATGAATTTTGATGGGCGGGGATAAGCTCGAACGGTTACGGAGTGAGCCGAAGTGAATGACCACGTGACGTGTACTGCGAATCTGGCCAATCACGGTGAGAAATAAATGATGAGGTGAAGTAACTCGAATTTCAATTCTATTTTCCTCTTCAGAATGAATGGACACAACATTTTTTAAATATTGTCGAATTACTATAACATCCTTTTTTGGACTACGGAAGCTTAAAAATTGAATATTTATTAATTTTACGATCATAACCTCCATTCCTCCATAAGAGCCCATGTATTATCTGTCAATTTTCGAAAAACAATTTCTTTCTTATATGAATGGTTACCTACCCCGGACTTTTTATCGTAAAATTCTTTGACGAATAATGTAATTACAAAAAAAATTGAAGCCCCAAATCAAAAATTTTTGACATGATCATGCATCCTTAAGATAATCTAAACGAGTGAAAACCTAAATAATTCCAAAAAAGAAGCACTTACGCTTTTTTTATTCCGCGGAAATTGATGCGAATAAACTTTTATAAAAAAAAAAAGAATCATTGAGATTTTCCAGAGAAGAAATTAAAAAGTGGAATCCTTTGAATTTGAGGGGTTTCATTGAGAGCTAATTACATGATGAAGCTTTTGATGAGAAAATTCAAACGACAGAAAACTATATTACAAAAAACAAAAATGAACTGACTCGTTTGAACTGAGTAGCAATTCACTGGATTCAGTTGATGCAGTTGAACTCACAAGGACTAGTACTTGATTTTTAAATTAAGTTTTATCAAGAGAACTATCTCAATTCCCTCGTCAACAAAACGCAAATTTATCTATCTCCACTGACTATTTGACGAGAAAGTAAAAAAAAAAAAAAAAGTAGCTCTGATTCAGCCAAAAGCAGTTGATTCACTGATGTAAATGTAGATCTGTAAATTATGTAACGAGTTGTGACGCTTTTCATTTAGTCACTTTTCTCATTAAGGGAGTTTAACCACAGCAAAAAAAATCAGATGATGTGTTGTACTCAAAGTTTGACTAATTAAATTGAAATATTAGTAAAAAAATAATGCAAAAATATGCATATAATTTGATAACATCAAATTATATGCATATTTTCGCATCATTTTTAATTTTTTAAATCAATATTTTATATTGATTTTAAAAAAATCTATATTTTTTGGAAATTTTGAAAATTTGACATTAAATTGTCATTTTAAAATATTCCTATTGAGGAAGTGTATTGGAGAGAGAGAGATACTAAGAGCCTCCTTAATAGTATTGTGGAATGAAGATGTTTCTTGACGAATGTAAGAAAATATCCATACCAAACAAAATTGGAAAATTATAAAATTTCAAAATTCATGATGCAAGTGTCATTTTCGCTTCCGAATGGAAGCTATGTGATCATCAGAATTTTTTAATGTAATTTTTTTGATAGAAGATATTTGAAATGATCTGAATAGAGAGAAAATGATATTTTTAGCGTATGTTTGTGTGTGTGTATGTCTGTGTGTGCATAAAAGTCACAATTACATCAAAACGGTTCTATAGAAAAATTTCATATTTTGTGGAAAACTTCCTCTTGACAAACTCTATTTTCTAAGCTTTATTTGAAGAGAAATTAAACAAATAAATTTATTAATAAATTAATTTTTATTAATAAATTTTTAAGAGAATCAAATTCCGGAAAAAATATGTAATGCGCAAGCAGGATATTTGCTTCATTTAAAGCTGATGCTGATTCACTAGATTTTTTTCTGATTCTGGAAGCTATGTAATCATCAGAATTTTCGATTGTAATTTTTTTAATAGAAGATACTTGAAATGATCTGAATAGAGAGAAAATGATATTTTTAGCGCATGTCTATATGTGTTTATGTCTGTGTGTGCATAAAAGTCACAATTACATCAAAACGGTTTTATAGAAAAATTTCATATTTTGTGGAAAACTGCCTTTTAACAAACTCTATTTTTTAAGCTTCATTTGAAGAGAATGCGATCGGTACTTTTTGAGATATGTCCATTTTTCGAAAATCAGTTTTTAATGAAATTTCTGGAAACTATTCAACTGATGTTATTTATACTCATTTATTATCTCGAGAGTTGTATCAGTTAGATGTCTGTCAATTTTGAGCTTATTTGCATGATCAGTTCTCGAGTTATTGGCGTTTTAATGAATTTTTTCAAAATTTGATATTTTAATGATGGTTTGAAAAAAGTTGTATCACTTCCATTCAGAAGCATATTGCTCAAGTATTAGCAGAAAAACCTATATCAGTTGGAGAGCAATACTATTATCCAATTGTTTTCTTTTTTTTTGTTATAATATTGGAAATATAAAATGTGCAAGTGTAAATGTCAATGGATAACGCATACAGAAATTGGAGAAGAGAAGAAACCGATTAAATAGCGTTGTAATAAACATTAAATTCGATTTATTTCCACTTTTTATTATCATTTTTGTCCAATTTTTCATTTTAAAAAAATTGTAAAAGCTTTTTTTTTTTAACTAATTTTCTCTTCAATATTTTTTTAATAAAAATACAGCAATAAACCAATTTCCGCGAATGACAAACCCATTGATGCTTATTATCCGGAAATAATAATTATATTAACAATGAGTAATGGATTAAAATGAGAGAGAATGGTGCTGCGACAGTTTTATTAAATTGTATGATTTTTATCGTATCTTCCATTAATTTTTTTTTTTTTTCCATCCGGAACAAAAAAGAGATGACTTTCGTATTTTCCGGATCACCATTGTAATCATGATGATTAATCATAGTGTCAAATGTTCAATTAGTAGGAATATCACTGCCGCAGCAAATAGTTGAATTATGAATGGATAGTGTTACATGAGCTGCAATGAATTATCGCTGAAAATGAATTTCCGGATCGACGCGCGTTACGAGAACGAGGAGATGAGAAGCAGACAGTTTTGTTGCAGCATATTTTTTCAGTTGGAGATTATTTCTCTATTTTACTTTGTTTCACTTTTTTTTTTTTTCCTTTTTTCTACTGCTGAATAAGTTCAAAAGGGGCTTGGAAGCTAAAAATATGAAAAATTGAAAAAAAAAACGATTTTTTTTTTAATGCACATTATTTCAAGATTATCTCGGAAACCGTTAGGTGCAGAGGAAAATATGAGAAGACTTTTTTTGTAGAGAATTAAATTCTCCATAAAAAAGGTTTCTTGACATTTTCCTCTAAACCCATTACTTTCAGAGATCCTTTCAATTTAATCTCAAACAATAATTCAAAATATTTTATCAACATTTTTATCAATTTTTTTTTCTACAACTAAACATAATTTTTCGCTGTATTTATACAGCTTTTTTTTTTTCATTGAAGCATCAATAAAAATTTTATTGCATATAAATAAAATACCTTCCCTTTGAATAAAAAGAACGATAAAATAAATAGAAAATTTTCATTAAAATAAAAATTAAATCCAAATAAAATTGATAACCGGTAAATTCCTCCAATAAAAAAAATACAAAAGTCAAATATATTTTTCGTTAAAACCTGCAAATGAATTTACGTAAAATAAATATTCCATAAATAAAAATAAAAATATTAAAATTTTCAATGAATTCTAGAAAAAGTACTCAACTATTTTTTCTCTAAAGAAAATTCCCTCAGAGTACCTGTGTCCTCTCTCATTATGCATTACCCAACATTGGCGATAATGATCGCCAACATTTCACGTATAATCGTTTCTTCGAAAAAGAAAAACAACAACAACAACAATAATAATGATAATAAGAAGAAAAAAAAAAGCCATAGTACGTAAAAAACGAGACGGGTTGAATGGCCCATGGGAGAGGGTAGACTGGCACCTTCACGATCGCAATATATATTGCAATATGATATTATGCACCACTCTAGGAGGGGAGAAGGGGAGGGGGGGTTACGAGTATGACAGGGTATTATCCCCACGCAGTTGCGAGATTTCCATATTGCGGCCAACGTAACATTACGCCAAATCGACCGCATAATTATGAATTCAGTATTAAGTGACTCTTGGGTGACCACGTGGCTATTTTAAAAACCATGCAAATTTCGTTGCCTTTTTTTTATTTTTTTTTGTGTTTAAACTTATATCTTAATTTGTTGATTATTATTTTGTTCATTCAGACGTTTGAATCAGAGAATTTTTTTTGTTTTTATTGGTTTTTTGGGGAAATATTTCGGAAAATAAACGAGATAAGATGCTTTTTTTTGACGAGGCTTTTTTTATAGAGAATAATTGAAACTTCAAAAAAAGTTCAATGCGAAATTATTTTATCGCTCTTAAATTTTGAAATATTCTGGAAAAACTGATTTTTTTGGAGAATTTCGTGAATTTTTTTGGATCGAGTGGATTTAGGGGGAAATGTGAAGAAATCATTTTCGTGGGAAATTTTAAGAGCTACAAAAAAGGTTTCCTGACGAATTCCCGGAAACTTCATGGTTTTGAAGATATCTTTCAAATAAGCTCGAAAAATTCGAATAATTCGAACAATCCACGTTTATTCAAAAAGGATCTCGATAACCACGAGGTTTACGAGAATTTATGAAGGAACCTTTTTTTTAGGGAATTTTGAGAGCTACAAAAAAGGTATTATGACAAATTCTCCTAGAACTAACGTTTCCGGAAATATCTTCAAAATAAGCTCGAAAAGTTCGAATAATTCAAGAAATCGAGATTTATTTGAAAAGTTTCGGTTATCGAACCGTGATGCTTACAAAAATTTATCGAGAAACCTTTTTTGCGGAGAATTTCAAACGTTTCAAAGAAGGTCTTTTGATGAATCCTCGTATTTTCCTTCAATTCCGAGGAATCCTTTAAAAAACAAATTCTGAAAGTAAATAAGACTTTAATTAAATCGCGAATTTCTGTGAAATTCATTTAAAAAAAAGGAAATTTCCATGGAGACCCAAGAACCACCAGTAAACTCAGGATTACTGAATAAAAATGAAGAGTAAAAGGAAAAAATTGTCTTATTCTTGTTCTCTGATCTTTGAACGTGGCTCAATGTTTTATGAACGACGGAAAAGAGAGAAACACGCGGAAGAAATTACATTTCCAAGAAAAATATATATACTACTACTAACAAACCCATCACGAACGCCGTTGTTTACGAGATGTAGGAGAGTACCGTCAAGTCCTTTCGAAAGAGAAAAAAGGAGGAAAAAAAGAAGAAAAAAAAAATCCATCCAAGAGCAGAAAAAAAAAATTGCAGAAATAAGTAAAAAAGAAATAAAAAAATTGCTCGTAGTTCGTGCACGCCTGCAATGATATGAAAAAGGACGTCAGCCGTGGCAACGACATTGCTGAAGGAAGAGTTACCAGAAGGGTAGAAGAGGCAAAGAGAGGGGATTTCGTTAGAGAAGGAGAAGATTGAGGGCATACTGTTTTTTTTCCAACTCTGAAGTTGGGGTTTACGAGACTTAATATCAGTATTTCGACGATAATTCTCTTGGATATTAAAGAAAAAAAAAAAATATATACAAAAGTTGAGTGTGTCGATAAGGGGCATAATCTCCCCTGTAACTCAACTTTACCTCGCATGCCAAGACTAATAGCGATTGTCGCACGATAAAACTAGTGTGAAATCCGTAGGTTAGCAGTAGAACTCAGGAGAATCATTTTACTTTTATTTTCATGATTTGGGGAATTGAATAATTCGAAAAAGTATCAATTGCCTTTTCCGACCTACCGGGCCAAAATGATTCAGGAATTTTTTTAGGAGGCAAGATCAAATGGAAAAATCGGGAAAAAAATTGAGGAGATGCTTGAATATACGTCTATTGTTGGTGAATTTTTCCAAAAAAATTTGTAGAGGTCTTCTCCCTGGAAAAAATCCAAAATCATTTTACCCTCAACCAAGCAAAATGATTCCGGAATTTTTACAAAAGAGAAAACTCCATCAAAAAATCTTAAAAAAAAATGAGAAGATGCTTCAATGTGACTTTGGTATTGGTGAATTTTTTCAATTTTTTTTAAAGATTTCTTCACCCTCAAAAAAATCTAGAATCATTCTACTTTTCAATGAGCAAAATGATTCTCAATTTTTTTTCTCACTGAAGAACTTCATTCAGAAATCTGGAAAAATTTGAGAAAATGCTCCGAAATGTTTAAACTGTTGCTGAATTTTTTCAGTATTTTTAGTAGATTTCTCCACCCTCAAAACATAAAACCCCAATCATTCCGACTTACAAAGAGCAATTTCAATTTTTTTCCCAACCCTTTATTTTCCCATTTTATTTCCATTTTCATGATCCACAGAATTAAATAATTCAAAAGATGAACCATTCGTCCTTTCCCCAATCCCCAAAATCGTAAAGGCGAATGAAAAAAAAATTGAAATTCCCAAATTTCACCTTGAAAAACAATAAAACCGACTCTTTTCAAATCCCCGAGCTCTTGAAATCTACCTCCCCAGTATATTATCCTTTTCAATCCTCTGTCTGCACAATTTAAACCACCTCCCCATATCTCCCAGGGGTGCAATTTTCGGTTTCTCTTTTTTTTTTTCCCACCCGAGAAAAAGGGCCAGGCCGAGTGTGATAAGATACACAAAAAGGACCGAGCTATCAATGTTTTTTTCAGCCTCTCTCTGCCTGAGCCCCTTTCAGTGTAAAGAGAAAGAGAGAAAGAGAGAGAGAGAGAGAGACAGAGAGAGAGAGAGAGAGAGAGAGAGAGAGAGAGAGAGAGAGAGAGAAACCAGACAGAATTTACATAATGCTAGACGCCCTCGTTATGCACCTATTTAACTTCAACGCAGGCCTTTTATCGGTTTTCTTGTAGCCGCAAGTTAGTAGGGACGAAGATCTACCCCCTCGGGCGGGTAAATTTCATGGGGACTGGTATTAAGCCGAATATACATCCGCCCATGCTTATAGCCTCACACTGCCGTTAACGTATTTTTATATTTATTATCCCCTTTTTTTCGGCATTTCTCTTGTCCCCCTGTGAAGAAGAAAGGTCAGCCTCTTTTTCCTGGATAATTTCGTTTTTTTCAATGGGCGGAAGCATGATTTTTTTGCGACTTATCAAGAAAACCAGGGGAGTTTTTGTCTTGACCTTTTTTCAACACTGAACTAGTCACTATCAATGGCCTAGGGACTTTTTTTGAGTAATGAGAACTTTCCCGCCATTTTATTTCAGTTACGACGTTGCCGAATTCACTATTCACTGCCTGAATGCATTAACTGAACTTTTGGCAACGTTGCAATGCAACGGACAACTTTATTTACTATAACCTCAATTAAGATATTTACTCTAACACAAAGTTTTCATTATTATTAGTATTTATGTGAATATTCACATTAATAATATAACGTTCAATTACACTGTTATGAACTACGTAAGCAAACTGTCATGGCGTTTCAGCCTCTCATGTAAACACGTATGTTTTTATTGTTCAATTAAATATGCTGCTTCTAATTAACTGATTGCATTATTTATTCACTAAATCTTATCACAAACGAACGCCATTCGTTTCACGGGGAAAGAGTACATTAACTGCGCATGCGCACTTGTATACTGCGCATGCGGAGGGGCACTTGTGTACTGCGCATGCGCTAAGGCCTTTGTGTCCTGCGCATGCTCGGTTAAGGCAACAGCATATGCCCCATTCAGAGTTCCGAGAGTTGGAACTTTTTTATTGCAAATTTCATCCTCTTTAAGAATCTTTTTCCAGATTGCGATTATCTCTCATAGTCTCTGAGTTATTCGCGAAAAACTAAAGGCCTTTCTTTTTGTCGTCTTAATTTGTTTATAATTCTTGCAATTTTTTATCTGCTAATAAAACATTTTGATACATTTTTCTAGATGTCATTCCGAATCTAATGAGCTATAGCTCATATTTTTAGCAGCTATTACAAGAATTAACGCGTTTTTGAAGCTATAAAGTAGACTACATAGAAGAGAGATAACAGAGGTGCTCACTCCAACATAAAACTTATTTCATTTTTTTTATCAACATTGTGAGACATTTCATTAGAAATATACAACTGCCTTAGAAGCAAAGTGGTGTAAGTGCTATGTTTATGCATGATGGAACTCGAGGAATTTCCCCTAGGGTGATCAGTGTAGGGATAAGACATTTAAGGTATTTCGATCGCGAAATCACTTTAATAAGGATTTTTTTCAGAGTTGGCTCAAAATTCAGATAAAAAAAATGAAAAATCTTTTCTATGTACCAAAAATTAACTTGCCCGTCTAGAAACAGAGATATCACCCCTCAAAGTTTGCCCTTTTCTCCATGTGATAACATGGCGATTCGTCAATTTCATCATATTTTTTCCAATAATTTCTTCAAAATAATAAGGATTTCAGAGAAAAAAATATCAGTGATAGTGCCAATTGTTGCAAATATTTACAAAAAAAATATATATATATTTACCCGTTTAGCTTACGAGAAAAAAAATGTTGAAATATGAAAAATTGGAAAAAGACACATACACAAACGCAGGCTTGTGCATACACACACACGAGCCCGTGTTCGTGTATATCCATACCCACTGCGTTTGAGTGTATTACGACAGGGACGTCTCTAAATTGTATCGAGAGAAGAAATTAAAAAAAAGAAAAAATATTGACGAATCTACATATTTAGTTTATTTCATGGATTTTACCGTGGAAATAAATGTTAAACAGCATGTTTCTCTAGATGAAAAAACCTGTTGATCAATTTAATAACATAATACAGACCATGCTTCTTTTGCCCCCATTGTCCCCTTGCTAGATACGAGGTGGGGCGATCGAAATACCTTAAGGGCCTCCAACCTCTGAATAAATGGAAATTTCAGTTAATTCACAACATTTGTTTTTGAATAATTGTTAACGACAGTTTATTCTGCGTTCGCATTTGATGTGATTTTTAATGCTCCATGATGATTGCCGGAGGGGTGTCTTGATGGACGACCTGTGCATGTGTCTGAGAATAGAAAAAGAAATAAAAATGCTGACCAATCCTGATACTTCAACTACGTGAGACACTCGTCCCTCAGGCAATTGTAACATCTCACACTCGAGAGCGTGAGAAGGAGATTTGGGGAGTTTTTGTAAATGCTATGAGGTTTTTTTTGGATAGAAGGGGGGGGGGGGGGTTGGATACTGTCATGTGTAACACACGCTTTTGATCTGGATTAGCTCTAGCACTCCTCTGGGCTCAATCAATCCACATGGGCGTGAGGATTGACTTGATTGGAAGAAACGTTTGATTTTGTGAAATTAAAAATTTTTAATTAACTTTCCGTTAATTGAGTTTGAGAGGGACAGATTTTAGATGGAAAATTATATGGTTGTCTCAGAAACAGAGGGGCGTAAGTTTTGTGAATAAGCGTAGCACTTACGCCCTTTTGTTTCTAACGTTACGATATAATGAAGTTCGTTGCTGGACCAATGGTTTACGATTTGTTTTTTTTTTTAACAAATTTTCACTCGATTTTTGTTGTTTTAGGGTAAAAATTGATTTCGTACGGGAAAAATGAGGGAAAATGTGGATTTTGAAAAATAATGTGAGATTTTTGTTGCGAGTTTGTTGAGAATTTAAGGAAAGTTGTGATGAAAAACGGGTGTCAGAAGTGATTTTTAGGATTTTTTTTTATAAATTTGACGTTTTGAACTAAAAATTAAATTTGAATTTACAAAAAAATTGAGCTTTTGGGAATGTGTCTCCGGTTCTATCTGTCGTAGTGCGAAAACTCGATGAGCAATGAATAGGTGAGATCATTTATGATCGAGTTATGGGATTCCCAATTAATTTTCATCGACTTTTAATAGACATAAGAGCATAAAACTGATTTTCATAAAATAGATCACAAATTCCGCAAAAATCGTTAGAATTTGATTGGAAACCACGTCAATTGATGGGAAATGAGCTCAGCATCCCATTGGTCATCAAATTGCAATACTACGAAGATCAGAATTTAAGACATTCCCAAAAAAACTAGAATTTCAAGGAAAGAAAAGAATCAAACGTTCAATTTTTACTCAAATCATTCAAATTGAAAAAAAAAATCATCATTCTAGAGTGAAAAGAGCATAAAAAGATAGAAAACGTGTACCATTTACGTCATTTTCACTCTAGCACAAGAAAATTGTAAAAATTAATTTTTTTTTTATGAAAATTGATTCCAATACATATTTTCCCTATTTCATTTCATCTTACCATCTCCAAATCCTTACAACAATAGTAAATTTTCAAAAAAACTCACAAATCCATTTCTCCAAGTGCATAAAATCCTCCACTTACTCTTCAGAATTATGTAATTTTTGTCATTCGATTCCAGAATAACACAAAACGAATGAACCCCAAGTAATGAAGGAGTGCGTCTATCAAAAACCACTTATCCGCACGAATACACATGTATTACGTTATGAGTATAGACCAGTGAGTTTACCATTAGTGTCGCATGCCAAGTTACAATCTCAACTACTAAAAAAATTACAATTCTAGTGCATTGAAATATCAACGAAAAATTTTTCCACATTAATTCTCCTCAATTCCCTCATTTACGCGAATCGATTAGTTAAAAAAGGGGGAAAAAAAGAAGTAATTGAGCGAAAAATTCGATGAAACACTCGCGTAATTCCAGAAGTGAAAGAACAATCTGAAATAGTTTTGTTGCAACAAAATCGTGGAATTTCCAATTTTTTATTTAAAAATTCCCACCAATAGTAAATAATCCCTACAAAAAAAAGCAGGGAATAAAAATTGGAATTATTGGAGAATCGAGAGTTGAAACAATGTGAAACCACTGGATTTTTTTGTTTTTTTTCAACTCTAACAGAGTGACGTATCAGGAAAATTTAATTGATGAAATAAATAGGCACTACGTTGAAATACACACAATAAAATTCGTCCATATGTACACACTTTTGTCCAGTGTGTCTAGTATTTTTGTGTAAAAAACACTCGTACGTTTATAACCAAGCCAAACAGTTATGTACCAGCATTTCATGTTGGGCATAAAAAAAACGTTAGTAAAAGAAGGAAACAAAAAAAAAAAAAGAAGAATTGAAAGAAAAAATAAACGAGAAAATTGCGGACATAAAAATGTGGACAGTTGGCTGAGTTAAAGGTATGATACAAAATATAATACAATTTTCTTTTATTTTTTAATATTTTTTTTCCTTTTGTTTTAGTCACCTCAGGTGTATGAAGAATGGTGTATATCTAACTGCGATACAGTATACTCGTTCAATAAAACTTTTAATTGCGTGACACTCCTTCTTCACGGGAAAAACTTTACGATTATGTTCCGCAGATGTGATAGTTTGTTTTGTAATGGAAAGGGGGGTGGTAAAAGGGGGGGGGGGGAATGGTTAACTATGCAGTTTGAGTCGAGTGGGGGATTTAGGGGGAGATATGATTATTCAGATCAGGAGAAAAATTATTAAGGTTTTTCCTGTCAGAGAAAAGGACTTGATGAAAAAATCTGAAAAAATTTGAGAAACTGCTTCGAAATATCTACATTCTTGCTGAATTTTTCCGAATTTTTTGGTAAAGGTCTTGACCCTCAAAAAAATACCAAAATATTTCGACTCTGCCAGGGTAAAATGACTCAGGATTTTTTTTCGAAGAGAAGGAGTGAAAGGAAAAATCTGAAAAAATTCGAGAGGATGCTTCATGATGTCGATATTGTTGTTGAATTTTTTCAAAATTTTCCGAAGAAGCCTTCATCTTCAAAAAAATACCGACTCATTTTGACTCTACTGGAGCAAAATGATTCAGGATTTCTTATGAAAAAGAAGGAGTTGATCAAAAAATCTGAAAAAATTTGAGAAGATTCTCCAAAATGTCTCCATTCTCGTTGAATTTTTTCAAATTTTTTCATGAAGATCTTCATCTTCAAAAAAAATCTCGAATCAAAATTCCCACAAATCCATTTCCCCTCTCAATTTTTTTTTGGACTTACGAAGATGGATTTCAGATTCTCAAGGTCACTCACCTGTAACAAAGAAAAAAGAAAAAAGTGTTTTAGTATTTAATTAATTTTTACTAAATGAATAATTAATTTTGTTCCCAAGAATTAATTTAAAAAATAAGATACTCGTGTTGAATTGACCCTGAAATATTTAATCAGAATAGACACGTAAAATCATGTATTATTAAATATACAATCGCCGAAAATTCAATTATCGAATGTTAGTGTGATAGAGCGTGATAGTGATTGAGGTCTACAATGGGGCAGACAACGGAATAGGCAGTAACACAGAAGGGCTCTGGCAGGCGGCAGACTGCCCGGCGACCGTGGACGTTGAATTATTAACTTCAAAACCGGTTCAAGTTACACATAAGTCCAGTATTGCATATAGCAGCTTGTCAGTCTACTATTCTCTTCTGCGAAATCCTCTACTATTTCTTCTTACACAAACGTACGTCATTCATTCGTTTATTCAAGTAGTGCCGATAATTTCCACATAATTTCTCTATTTCTGTTTTTCCTTCTTTTCTCCGAATCACCGAAGTCGTTTGGCAGAAAATTGGGCTTATGATCATAATTACATAAGGTAAATCGATTTAATTAGAAATATTCCGGAGAGTAAGTGAGATGGAGCGAAAAACAAGAATTAAGTGAAAATCGCTCTATCCCGCTTAGTTTTCGAGAAATTTGAGGAAAATGAGGAGCAAAAAACTGGAAATTAGCGAAATTTGTGAATTTTCAACGGAATTATTAAAATGATCTCGGAAAATAATGGAGATACGTCTTTTTTGCATGATTTTTTATTTTTTGTAGCGAATTTTGAGAGCTGTGGTAGAGGAATTAAAGGAAAATGGCTCTATTTCGCTTAGTTTCTGAGATATTCATGGAAAAGAGCCAAAAAAAATAGAAAACGTGCAAAATTCGTAATTTTTTTGCTGAATTACTGAGAATGTTTTCGAAATATATGGAGATAGGCCTTTTTCGCCTTTCATTTTTTTTTTTTGTTGAGAATTTCAAAAACTACAAAAATAGACTCACTCAGTTTTCGAGATATTTAAAATAAATGAAGAGAAAAAAAAAGGCATTGCAAAATTTGTGATTTTTTCTCGAAGAAAGAGTTGAAAACATTCCGGACAATAATGGAGATATGCCTTTTGTACCCAAATTTATCTTTTTGTAAATAATTTCAACAGCTACAAAAAATTGAAAATGAAAAAAAAATAGGAATTAGTGAAATTCGTGAATTTTTTGGGGAATTATTGAGAATATTTCGAAAAGTAGTGAAGACACGACGTTTATTATTCCAAACCTTTTTTTTTTGCTGAAAATTTCACGATCTTCAAAGCAGAACTACACAGAGAAAAATGTTTTCTTAATTTAAGAATGTGCAGTCACTTAATTTAAGAAAGTAAAACTCACTTAAATTAAGTGACTTTTCTCACTTAAATCAAGTGACTTTTTTCACTTAAATCAAGTAACTTTTTTCACTTGAATCAAGTAACTTTTTCTTACTTGATTTAAAAAAGTAAAAGTCACTTAAATTAAGTGACTTTTCTCACTTAAATCAAGTGACTTTTTTCACTTGAATCAAGTAACTTTTTCTTACTTGATTTAAGAAAGTAAAAGTCACTTAAATTAAGTGACTTTTCTCACTTAAATCAAGTGACTTTTTCTTTCTTAATTTAAGAAAGTAAAAGTCACTTAAATTAAGTGACTTTTCTCACTTAAATCAAGTGACTTTTTCTTTCTTAATTTAAGAAAGTAAAAGTCACTTAAATCAAGTGAGTTTTCTCACTTAAATCAAGTGACTTTTCTTTCTTAATTTAAGTGACCTGTGCTTTCTTAAATTAAGTGACTGCACATTCTTAAATTAAGAAAACATTCTTCTCTGTGTAAGGCAAAATCACTCTATCTCACTTAATTTCCAAAATACTCTCAAGAAAATCACAAAAAAAAACGAGTCATGTTCAACCTTTTCGTTTTGTTCAACTGATTTCTCTATCCGCATTTAATTTAACAAAATCTGTAAAGATAACATTAGACCAAGAGAATTGTTTTTCGGGAGCGAGAGCGAGAGTGAGAAAGAGTATGAGAGAGAGAGAGAGAGAAGCCGGAGCCGTTAAGAGGAATTGGGTTTTGCATGGGAGTGAGGAAAGCCTCCAGAGTCGGAAGCTCGTTATGTGCAGCACGCAAACACACGACTCGAAATTATCTTCGTAATTAACTGCGCTTCTTAACATAACGCATGGCGTGCCAACTGGTTAGACATGGCCGATATATACGTATTTGAACACTGCTAAATACAACCACACACTGTTATAATCTCTGTGTATATATATTTTTAAAGTGTTTGTGTCTGTAAGTAAATGTGAGTAAGTGTGTGTGTATATATATATATGTGTGTATTTGATATCAGTATGTGAATGCATTTATGTATGAGAGTTTGAGTGGATAGAATAGACGATATGTAATCCGAAACTGGCACCACCTGCCAACCTTCGACCAGAGGAGAGCGAGAAATACATTTTCTACTGTTGGAGCTTGATGTTGGCTAGATTTTCTGGGCCGTGCAGATTTCAACTGATAGGCTGGACTTTTCGGGGTCATTTGCATTTTTTTTTATTTGAAATTTATTTATTTATTTGCGATTGGAAAAATTAAAATTCGCGGAAATTTTGGGGTTTTGGGAGCTTTATCGGCGATTCAACGGATAGGAAATTTTACGGGTGAATAATAATTTGTTGGTTTTTATGGGTTATGAGGGGGGGGATGAGAATAACACATATTTCGATGCTAATCGATGATTTCGGGTGAATACTGCGGATTAAGGTAGAATTCCAGAGTACGGTCGATAAAACAGAAAAAATGAGGATTTGTGGGTTAGTTTCTAATTAATTGCTGATAATTAGGGAAAATGTGCTTTAATTTAACCGAAAAAATGATTAAACTATTCGAAAGTCATACACAGAGAAAAAATGTTTTCTTAATTTAAGTATGTGCAGTCACTTAATTTAAGAAAGAAAAGTCACTTGAGTTAAGTGAGAAAAGTCACTTAATTTAAGTGAGTTTTACTTTCTTAAATTAAGAAAGAAAAAGTCACTTGATTTAAGTGAGACAAATCACTTAATTTAAGTGACTTTTACTTTCTTAAATTAAGAAAGAACAAGCTACTTGATTTAAGTGAGAAAGGCCACTTAATTTAAGTGAGAAAAGTCACTTGATTTAAGTGAGAGAAGCCACTTGATTTAAGTGAGTTTTACTTTCTTAAATTAAGAAAGAAAAAGTCACTTGATTTAAGTGAGAAAAATCACTTAATTTAAGTGACTTTTATTTTCTTAAATTAAGAAAGAAAAAGTTACTTAATTTAAGTGAGAAAAGCCACTTGATTTAAGTGAGAAAAGTCACTTAATTTAAGTGACCTGCCATTCTTAAATTAAGTGACTGCACATTCTTAAATTAACAAAACATTTTTTTCGGTGTATCTTCAGCTTGTGAATATAATATTTTTTTGGTCCTCGAATTTTTTTCACATTACTAATCTTCTATCACATGCATTAGATAGAGAGAGAGGCAAATAGTTACGACTACCTTTTAAGAATTGAATATTTTTCTCTTCTATTATTTAGTTAAAATGCTATTCTTTTCATTAATGGTTTTGAAATAATGGATCAACTGTGTGGTTTTTTTTAGTAATTTCGTTATTTCTGTCTGATTTAGGGCATTTCATCTCCACCACTACTATTTTCAGTAATTTTGATAATTCATATCTCATAAACTGCACGGACGAAAATTATGAAAAAATTGAGGAAAATGTAGAGAAATACCATCTTTGATACAGCATCAAAAAATAGGGGATTAACTGCACTCGAGTTGGCTGGGATACTACCTCAATCCGGACAAAAGAACGGTAATTTCAGAAATTCCGAGGAAATTAAAGAATATTTCCAAAACAAATGAGTTTACGACAAAATATCAAGAAACCTTTATTTTCAAAAATTTAATTCTCTACAAAAAAGATTTCTTGATATTTGTTCGTCAACCTAACGCCTTTCGAAATATTCGCAAAAACTTCGTCATACAGCCACGAAAATAGAAAAATTGAAAATTGAAGTGAATGAAGGAAATAAATTCCTTTGAGTGGAAAAAAAAATAAGAAGAAATCATTTTAAAAGATGATAGAATCCCAGAGGGTGAATTTCATATTTAGTATTGTATATAAAACGTAGACGGGTGAATTTATTTATTTTTTTTTCAGCAAGGGCACGGACAACGATAGAGCAAGAGCCCCGGGTTACAGTGGGTATAGTGGGCGTTATGAAAAATGGGTTCGTTAGACGTTCTTCCAAGACCATGTTTCACCGTTTTCCCTTGTAATTTCGTGGAAAATGTAAAAGTTTGATGTTAAAAAACAATGAAAAGGGCTCTGTGTGTGTCTTGACCCGAGCGTACATTGTGGATTAAGGTATACAAATGGGGTCAAAAAAATATTTTTTTTTCCCCCTAAAAAAATACAATGTGGATAATATACGAGATTCGTTGAAGAGATAGAGCCATTTTGCTTGTGAAAAACTTTATTGCGAAAGCAAAAATACCTGAAAAGTAGGGATTATCTATTTTCTCTCACAGATATCTCCGAAACGAGTGGATTCATCGGAAAATATCGTGATTTTTTTTGTAGAAAATTTCAAGAGTTAAAAAAAAGATCTCTTGCCAAATCCCTCTGAACCCAATACTTTTGGAGATATCTTTAAAATGACTTCAAAAAGTCCAAATATCTCAAAAAAACCCTTGACTGCTTATTTCAAAAAGCATCTCGATAACCGTGAGGTTTACGAAAATTTGTCAGGAGACCTTTTTTGTAGAGCCCAAAATTCCCGACCGAAAAGGTTTCTTCCAAAATTTTCCCAACTCTCATCATTATCGAGATATTCAAAGAATAAGTCAAAAAATTCTTCAATCCCTCAATTAAGAATCAATTCTTTTTTTAAAGCTTCCAAACCCTTTTTGGGCTCATTCAGCATTACAAAAGATGGAGTTATACAGACAGATCCTAATATTTAAAACGTAATCAACCTCCTGCCGGTAAAGATGACCAATCAACAAACACCTAGTTGAGAGAGGGCGGAGCCAAGACGTGAATCCCCTCCAGATTCATCATCTTCGTTTAGACAGTCTATCAAGACGCATCAACTAACGCAAAAACTCTATCTTTTGTTAAAATGTTAATATTCTCAATAATTTCAAAGTCTTTCCTCAAAGTGATAGTCACTCAACTGAATTGTTCAACTATTGTGTAAAAGTCAACCATTCATCTATTTATTCAACGTGTATATTATCTCTAGACGAGCGGGCTTTTTTCCGTTCGAATAAAACGGTTTTGCCTTGCGGCTCAGTGTAATTCAACTGTTACTTTATTCCACTTCCATCAATCGCCTCCTGCAATTCACCCTAAATTCCAACTAGAAAAATCATCTCGTTCGAAACAGACCTTTTTTGTCGAGCGCAAAATTCCCGACAAAAAGGGGCTGCTTCATAAATTTCCCCAACTCCCATCATTATCAAGATACTCGAAGGATAAGTCAAAAATTTCTTCAATCCCTCAATTAAGAGTCAATTCTTCTTTTAAAGCTTCCAAATCCTTTTTGGGCTCATTCAGCATTACAAATGATGGAGTTGTAGAGACAAATAACTGTACTTCTCCCAGTTATATTAGCATTTCAATAAGTGTCAAATTGAAGTGTCGAAGCAATTTTTCACGAATAATTCAAGGGAAATTCGTCATTACACAAATCATAACGGGAATTGTCAATAGACAAATCGATATATGTGGTATTGTATCGTAACGTTTCGTGGCAATATCATGGGCTACCTCCTTAACAACAGTGAAATTTGCATGTTATGCTCCAAGTACCATGGGCCACAGTGGCTCTCCATAATGGTAAATGGATTTCCTTATTCAGGACATTAGGTCGTTGGAGGAGAGGATGGAGAAGGAGGAAGAGGAGGAGGAGAAGGAGAAGGAGAGGCTGGGTCATACCCTCATCGACCATTGATTCAATCGTTTGCAGAGGTGGTGATCCCAATGGAATGGGATAATTATCGCCTGTTAGCTCCGCTATACTATCTGCATATGTAATCAATACCGATAGTGGGATGCTCTGTGGTACTGAGTTTGAGAGAGTATATGCTTGGCCATTCAGGGATACCGTTCGGGAGTTCACTGAGGTGGTTATAACATTCCATTGGTATTGCCATCTGGTGCCAATTTAATTAGTAGTTTATTAAGAAAACTAGCAATTAAAAGGCACTCTACATCAGTTAGTTTTAAGAAGAATTCAGAAAAAAAAAGCACTTATATTTAATGGGGTTCGATTAAATTAATTAATCGATTCTTTGGGAATATCTAGGGGGAAGAAGTTGGTATAAGGTTTGATCTAGACCAAAGTTGCCTATAAATGAAACCCATTTTAAATGGTTATTAATGAAAAATTGACATTTATAAATACGTTGAATTGACTTTATAAAGGTTAAAGAAGTCATGTTTCCCAATAATTTAAAAAATTGGTCAACATTTGGATATTATTATTCATGGTGATGAGTTACTCTACGAGTTCCCTGAAAAGTTTCCCTAAAAGTTCATTTCGAAGTTCCTCTAAGAGTTTTGAATGTTTATGAAGTCGGTTTGACGTTTTTAAATGTCAGGTTAACATTTATAATCATTCAGAATGTCTTTGATTCAGAGGCAATTTCAGCCTAGATAAAACTATACAGCAACGTCTCAGCCCTAGAAATATCGAATGATCGCTGCGATATCTCGAATTGAATTCGAGATTGACGATAGAAGAGAAAATTGTATCGAATTGTTTTCATATCGATTCAAGATCGATTGTTTTTAGAAATTTCGATTAATCGATGCGATATCTCGCATTGAATTCGAGATATCGCATATGATTCGATAATTCCGTTTCACCAGTTTCAAGTTGAGCGGATTTATTTGTCGTAGAATATCAGCTTCCGATCGATTATTTTCTAAACATCGATTAATCGATGCAATATCTCGCAACAAATTCGACATATCGCATCATATTGCATTAGTTTTATTTCACTCATTTTAGTTTGAGAAAATCAACGATATAACAAAAAATATATCGCAACAATTTGAGATCGACAATTTTCAGATATCGATTAATCGATACGATATCTCGCATTTAATTTAAAGTTGATGATATAAAAAAAGATTATATCAAATTATCTCAAGATCGATATTTTCTTCACATATCGATTAATTGATATGATATCTCGAATTAAATTCGAGATATCGTATCCCAATCAATTCTTCCGTTCCACCTATGTCCATTCAAGAAGATTTTCCCCAGGATCGCTAAAAAAAACTCGCGACATTTTTCCTAAGAAAAGTCATATTCTTCAAACAATGGTAGACTTGAAGGTTTTCTCATCGAAAATATATTTGTCTTGAAGATGAAGAATCGATCCTTTGATTATTCGCAATTTATGCAGATATTTTTACAAAGATCTCTTGCTTCAAAGTCCTTTTTTAATGACTTCCCACGAGAATGTCATTATCTTCAAGAAAACAAGGAGAAAATATGTTGCTGGATGCTTCATGTAACGTTGATAGTCCCAGAGATGAACATCAAAAGTTTTCATCCTTGAAAAATCCATTTTTATGAATTTTTTTATGATGCTCAACATAAATAAAGTTTTTACTAGATTCCCTTCCTTTTTTGGTTCAAAGTTCATTTACAAGTATCTCAGAACCTAAACGAGATACGGCATTTTCTGTAGATACTTTGTTTGAAGCTTGGTTGATTTTCTTGACTGGTTCGCGGGTAGCAAGAAGGCATGTGAAATGAGCTGTTGAGACGCACATGGAGAACCCATTCTTTATGAACGGGGGAAAACCAGCTTGTTGATAGATATAAAATTGCAGATTACAATAAGCTTTTATAGTTGATATTTACAATCATACTTGTAGTTGATTTGCAATAGATATAGTTGGATTAATTAAACTAATGGTCCAACATCTAATAGTTGATATAATCTCAAACAATAGCCTTTGATTCATCACTTTGAGTGTCTATCACTTCTTGATCACGCTAATTATTGTTCCACGTGAATTAGTCCATCGTCTAATTTTCCGGTCAAGCGAGAATACATGTCTTGTTGAGAGTTCAGTCGTAACTAATTTTTGGACACCTGTAAGTCCAAGAAAGAGAGAGAGAGGGGGAGACGAATTCGTGCCTTTACCGTGTTTATTTCTCGCAGTAAGATCACGAGTGTAGTGGAATAACAGTATAAGTCGATTTTTGTTAAAAATTAGATTTTATCAGAATTTGCTTCAGAATGTATGGACATGTGTCCCACAGGAAGGATTTGGCTGAATATGTCCATTCAAGGCCTTATTTTCCAGCATGCATAACAGGTTAAGTTCCCTTTTCGCAATTTTTAGGAAAAGATTTGAAGTATGTTGACTCAACTTGAAAAATAATCATATGTGTCAAAGTTAAGTCGAAATAACTCAGTCTCTCTTCATTGAGATTACATTGTATTATGATCTGCTTAGACAATCTTACTCAATGTAAATATATTCGTCGTATATATTAAATAAATACTCATCGATTATAATAATTATAATCGATAAGTATTCATTTCATATTAGTATTCATTTTATTTTAAGAGTCAAGTCAACATAACTTGAATTTCTTTCCACACATTTCAAGTTAAGTCGTTGAATTTGTAGAAAAAAAAGACTGCCGACAATAATAGCTTTTGAATATCTAAATTGATTGCGGATCAATGACGTTCATCATGAATGTAGCGCATAATCAAGATCGTATCATCATTTTAACGTTTTTCCGCTCTTCTGGAAAATTTTCCTTTTTCGACTTAACCTGTTATTCCACTGCACTCGTGAATTCATTCTGTTTCGAACAAGTTCTGAATAGAGAAAAATATAAACTATCAGAATCAACTCTTTTTTTTTCGCTCCAGAACTTGATTCCGATTACGTCAATTGGCAGTAAAAAAAGCGGAGAACCAAGGCGGATCATTTCGTGCAGTCGAACATCAAGGAACTTTGTTTATTTACCGGTTAATCTCGGAATTGAGGTGATACGGATGACTGTGCCGAATCGAGGGAATTTTAGAGGCGAGAAAGTCTGAGGGATTTTTCCACAACGGGTTTTTCAGCCAACAGTTGGAATGATGGAGAAGAGGGTGGGGGGGGGGGGGGGGGGAGGGAAGAGGGAAACGTTGGGGAGGGTAGGGGGGAGCTATTCCCTTCCGGTTCGTCGTTTCGCTGTGAACATTCTGGCTCAGCTGAGCTTTTTCCCACATTAATGATAGCTCAACCATTTTCCGTTGTGGAATGAGAAGAAGATTGACGGGTTTATCAGACGAACGTGAAATGATAATTCGTTACAGCGAATGAAACGCTTGTAATTATAACGCTTGTTAAATCTTTCCGTGTGAATTATTAGGAAAAAATTAGGGTTAAGAATATTCGCTGAAATAATTGAGGTTAAATTCATGAAATTGATGAAATTCTTCTAGAATTTTTTTTTTTTAAGGAAAATTAATTTTTTTTTTCTCAACACCACAATTTAATTTCTTTCTCCACGACTTATCGCTTCATTCCACTTCATTAGAGAATTTTCCGGACTGCGGATAATATTAATTTAATGTTACGTGGACGTAGGGGTTCATGGGGTCGATAGCGTGGCCTGCGAGAATGAATAGCAAACGGTATCATGTCAATCACAGTAACGCTTTCACCAGAGCCCTAACAAGGCTTTACACACAGAATTTCATCGTAAAATTAATTAATGAGACTTTTCCATTTTTTACTGAATTTTTTCAGACGAAAAAAAATAAATGTGAAAATTTTGAAAAAAATTGATTATGTTCAGAATTTTTTTTTTCGAAGGAAGGACTTTGTGAAAAATTTTGAAAAAATTTGATAAGATGCTTTCACATGTCTAGATTGTTGGTGAATTTTTTCGAATTTTTTTGTGAAGGTCTTCAATTCGAAAAAAAATACTGAATCTTCAAATTTCTTCTTTCGTGAAAATTTCGAGTGGAAAAAAATTAGAAAATATTCGGTTGCATGTTTATTCGCGTATAATTTAGAAATTATCTCAAATTGTACTCATCCAATAACACGTGTATGTGTGTGTGTATGTTTGTGTCTCTGTTTTCTCGTGGCACCGACAATTAAACAGCGGCATCAACAAACGACCCCTTGCATGACTGAACAACGAGACAATCATCGTGGAGGGGTTGATTATCATCTAAAAGTGCACGAGTACAGCGTTAAACTCCAAAACATTACAATTACGAAACCTCTGGACATCCTCTTTGTTGAAAGCAATTCGAAAAGGGATAAAATGATGTTTTACATGATGAAAATGAAAATTCCACAGTATTGAAAGTTGATGGAATTTTCTCCATCATTCACTTTATTTCCTTCACAAAATTATGAAATTTCTACGTGATCCTTTGCATTAAATACAGGTGCGAAAGATCTGTCAGTTGATATGTCTCGAATTTAATTCGAGATATCGCAGCGATTAATCGATTGGTAAAAACGATCGATTCGAAGTTGATGTGACATTCTTTAAAATGTAATTTTCCCCCAAACTGGAAGAGATGAAACGGAATTATTGGAGGATTTGCGATATCTCGACTGCGAGATATCGCATCGATTAATCGATATTCGGAGAATAATCGATAATCGATTTTGTTTTTTTCCACTCGAAGCAAAACCGGCGAAATGGCATGAAATCATCGAATTCATCTTAAATTCGATTAATCGAAATTGGACATCAATTAATCGAACTTTGGCATTGATCAAGGGAAATTTTGGAATTGATCGATCGGACCTCGATTCCAATGAACCAAAATTGGTGAGAAGTAACTATTGAATGACATTCGATATCTCGAATTCAATGCGAGATATCGCATCAATTAATCGACATTTTTAAATGATCAATCGCAAGTTAATCTACCATTTTTTCCAATGTCGTCAAATTATGTTAAAAAGTGAAGCTTTTAACCCAATTTTCCAGCGAAAATTGATGCGGGCGCTTTCAATAGCGAATCATCCCAATAAAACCGTATTTTTCCTGAATTTAAAATCGCAATTTTCCCGACTATCGAACAAGCCCATTTATCATTCTAAAGCTCCACCCATTATGCTCCCAAAAAATAAAAAAAAAATAAAAAATCAAAAAAAGAACAGAACATAAATAGAATTACAATTATCGATCGTTAATTATTTCACACTGTAAATTTATTGTGCAAATACTCCAGTCTATATATCTCACCGCATAATATTCTTTTTGCCAATGATTTTATTGATCCTGTCAAATAAACCATTTTATGAACTTCCCTCCTGAATGTTCTCTGTGACACAGAATCTATGTTGTCCTCGAATCAATAAAATTCTAATTTATGATCCGCCACATATTATCTGTAGCCTGCGGGAGAACAGTAGAAATGTAGGGAAAACAAGTGGATGATACTATTGATTTCTAACTGATATAGGTTTTTCTGCTAATACTTCAGCAATATCCTTCCGAATGGAATTGATGCAACTTTTTTCAAACCATCATCAAAATATCAAATTTTGAATAAATTCATTAGAACGCCAACAACTCGAGAACTAATCATGCAAATAAGCTCAAAATTGACAGACATCTAACTGATAAAACTCTCGAGATAATATATGAGTATAAATAACATCAGTTGAATAGTTTCCAGAAATTCCATTGAAAACTGATTTTCGAAAAATGGACATATCTCAAAAAGTACCGATCGAATTCTCTTCAAATAAAGCTTAAAAAATAGAGTTTGTCGAGAGAAAGTTCTCCAAAAAATATGAAATTTTTCTATAAAACCGTTTTGCTGTAACAGGGAACTTGCATATTTTTTTTTTCCAATATTTATTGATAATGATTAACAGAAAAGGCAAGAAAAAAATGTTTATCTCGTTAATTAATTCATAAACATTAATTAAAAAATAATTTTTTGAACGTCTCAAAATCGGACATGACGTCAGAATACCAAAATCTTTGTGTTCGTCATCTGTAGTCATTGACAGGCGTATGAAGGTTATGCTGATTGTCAAAAAATGCGTATTTCTTCATTTTCCTCTTCTCCACTCCAAACATTGTTTAGAGAATTTCAATTAAAAACAGGTTTCCTTCGAAAGAAATTTATACACATAACCTCTTTATGAGTATCGCACATCGAAAATTCAAATATCCTCCAGCCGCGCCATCACTGGCCACAACTTGAACTACGCATGTGGTATTATGACGTCAGATCCGTATTACACAGAGAAAAATGTTTTCTCAATTTAAGAATGTACAGTCACTTAATTTAAGAATATGCAGGTCACTTAAATTAAGAAAGTAAAGTCACTTGATTTAAGTGAGAAAACTCTCTTGATTTAAGTGAGTTTTACTTTCTTAAATTAAGAAAGAAAAAGTCACTTGATTTAAGTGAGAAAAGTCACTTAATTTAAGTGACTTTTACTTTCTTAAATGAAGAAAGAAAAAGTTACTTGATTTAAGTAAGAAAAGTCACTTGATCTCAGCGAGAAAAGTCACTTAATTTAAGTGAGTTTTACTTTCTTAAATTAAGTGACTGCACATTCTTAAATTAAGAAAACATTTTTCTCTATGTAGAGCAATATGAAATTTCGAGATTTTTAGTTGTAAATTTCTCCATAATTAACAGTTTAAAAACAAAAAAAATTCTCTAATCTCAGACAATACTGTAGAATGCATAGAAATGAAAAAAAATGAATTAAAAAAAAATATGCAAGTTCCCTATTGAGACTTTTATGCAAACACAGACATACACACACAAAGACATGCGCTGAAAAATATCATTTCCTCTTTATTTAGATCATTTCAGGTATCTTCTATTAAAAAAATTACAATCGAAAATTCTGATGATTACATAGCTTCCATTCGCAAACAAAAAAAAGCAATAGGCGTTCCCTAGACTTTTTTTCTCTCCATGATTCTTCAGCACTGATGAGCAACGAAACACAACGGAATCACTCGTTTGACAATGATTCAATCATTTGTAAAAATCATCAATGTGTTCAATGAATTGCAGAGAAAAGAGGTAAAAAATTGAATGGGGGCAAATGATGAGAGAACACGTGACAATCAAAGAACAAAATTGAAAATTTTCCTTTTTTTTCTCTTTCAGCGTGAGGGGAACAAAACCACTAAGTTTAACCGCAGAATTGTATACGCGAATTTCGATTTCAACCTAACACAGTTACCGCATGAAATTCATTATGGTTATTGATAGAAATATCTGTCATCTATTTACCCAATTTCACGTGTGCATGAGAATTCCATTGGTTTTTCTGACGAACTCAATCAATGGGAGAGATAGAAATTTGTATTGTCAATGTTTCGATGGGAAAATGGAAATCGAAATAGTGGAGGGGCGGAGGGGGGGGGGGGAGTTTATCTCGATTGGCTTTTTGGAAATATCTGGGAAACTGAGGGAGATATGGGGATTTTTGTGGAGATTTTTTTTGTGGAAATTGTTATTTTCTACGGAAAAAGTCTATTGGAAAATTCTTCAAAATCCAACAATTTCACGGATTTTTTTCAGTAATCCATCAATTTTTAATTGTTATCTCAATAAAAAAAATCGATAAATTAGAAAAATGAAAAATTCTGACAATCATTCGGGATTTTTTTGACAGTGAATACCTCTTCATAAAAAATTGAAAAAATTCACGAAAAATTGAGACATATTGCTGCATCTTCTCAAATTTTTTCAGATTTTTTCATGGACACCTTCACTCCGAAACAAAATTCCTAAATCATTTTTCCTCAATCTCTTCTATTCACAAAAAATTCATGAATTCTCATTTATTGTCGATTAAAATTGTGTTTCGAGAGTGAAAGCTTCCACAAAAAAAAGTGAAAAATTCATCCACAATCTGCACATATTGTAGCATCTTCTCAATTTTTTTTAGAATTTTTCACAAAGTCTTTCATTCCAAAAAAAAATTGTGAATCCTTTGCCTGTCTTTCCCATCCCCAAAAATTCATAAATTCTCCATTTTTTCAATAAAAAACCCCCCAAATTAATCAATTGAAAAATTTAAATTTCAACACACCCATTGCATTATCCCATTGACAAACTCACAAAGTAATCAGCTCAAGTTTAACTACAAAGTTACATCCAAATATGACTATACACTTTAAAACTTTGTTCATTGAATATTCACTAGAATATACAAGCAGCCACTACTACCATGACTAATAAAAAAAAAAAAAAAACTACTACCATGAGTAAAATCTCTTGTGGTAGCTTAATTTCAAATCCAACTTCACACCTACAGAAATTGTCTGTATAACACACATGTACATGATTCCCACATTTTGTTACTGTATATCCCATTCTCTTCCCCTAGAAACTCTCTCTACTTTCGTGAATCTTGTCTTGAGAATCGTACAAGTTTAATCTTCCTTCTGTATCAGTTAAGCCAGAAAGTTCATAGAAACTGGATGAAGGAATATCAGTGAATTTTGGTTGTTAGACTGAGGCAAAACGATGAATCAAACGGGACTAAAGTGCTCAATGAAACTAATGGCCTTTAATAAATTCGATCGTTTGAATAATTATTGTAATTCATAATATTTCAATTGGAGGAAGGTGGGATAAAATGGATATGTGGGGTAAAATGGACAAATTTAAGTTTTCATGCATATACACAGAGAAAAATGTTTTCTTCATTTAAGAATGTTCAGTCACTTAATTTAAGAATGTGCAAGTCACTTAAATTAAGAAAGAAAAGTCACTTGATTTAAGTGAGAAAAGTCACTTAATTTAAGTGACCTGTGATTCTTAAATTAAGTGATTGCACATTCTTAAATTAAGAAAACATTTTTCTCTGTGTATTATGAAACAATCTTGAAATTACACAGAGAAAAATGTTTTCTTAATTTAAGAATGTGCAGTCATTTAATTTAAAAATATGCAGGTCACTTAAATTAAGAAAGTAAAGTCACTTGATTTAAGTGAGAAAACTCACTTGATTTAAGTGATTTTTACTTTCTTGAATTAAGAAAGAAAAAGTCTCTTGATTTAAGTGAAAAAAGTCACTTAATTTTAGTGACTTTTACTTTCTTAAATTAAGAAAGAAAAAGTGACTTGATTTAAGTGAGAAAAGTCACTTGATCTAAGTGAAAAAAGTCACTTAATTTCAGTGACTTTTACTTTCTTAAATTAAGAAAGAAAAAGTGACTTGATTTAAGTGAGAAAAGTCACTTGATCTAAGTGAAAAAAGTCACTTAATTTTAGTGACTTTTACTTTCTTAAATTACGAAAGAAAAAGTGACTTGATTTAAGTGAGAAAAGTCACTTGATCTAAGTGAAAAAAGTCACTTAATTTAAGTGAGTTTTACTTTCTTCAATTAAGAAAGAAAACGTCATTTGATTCAAGTGAAAAAAGTCACTTAATTCAAGTGACCTGTCATTCTTAAATTAAGTGACTGCACATTCTTAAATTAAGAAAACATTTTTCTCTGTGTAATAAAAATATTGGAGATAGATTTTTTTTGATAATTCCATTGGAAAGTTGAGGAAATTTTTTTTTTTTTTTGCAAAATTATTCAGTGAATTAAGTAGTCAATTGATTAATTGATTAATAATTAGAGTGGAGGATTTTTTAAAAATTAAAATTCTTAGAATCCAATTACATTGAGACAATGTAAAAATAATATTGTTTCAGGTTTTGCTCCAGTTTATACAAATGAAAAGTTCAGTATAAATTTCCAAAGAATGTTAACACATAAATTAAACTAGTAACCGGGACGATCCAAATAGTTTTCTTAGAATCCACGTAACTATAGCTTTTTTTTCCTGAAATGACGCTCGATATTATAGAAATCGAGTGGATGTACGACTGCACAGTTGGTAAATAAAAGACTTTCATTGTATGATCAATTCCTATGAAAGTATAATATCTAATTCCGGGAAGTAACAATTTGTGTATAAATTCCTTCCGGGAAATCGTGAAAAAAGGAAAAGTTCAGGATTTTTTTTTAGTGTCAAGGGGTTTGCGAAAACATCGGAAAAAATTTGAGAAAATGCTTGGAGATGTCTCTATTATCGCTCAATTTTTTCAAATTTTTTTGTAGAGGCCTTCACCACAAAAAAAAATTCTGAATCATTTCACCCCAAAAATTTACTCGAATTATGAAATAATTACGATTTTTTTCAAAGAAAAAGGCTTTGTTAAAAAATCTAAAAAAAAATGAGTAAAAGCTCCAAAATGTCTACATTGTTGTTGAATTTTTTCAAATTTTTTCGAAGACGCCGTCACTTAAAAAAAAATCCCACATCATTTCACCCCAGGAATTTACTCGAATTATAAAAAGATCAAGTTTTTTTTCCAAGAAAAAGACTTTGTTAAAAAATCTAAAAAAAATTGAAAAGAAGCTCCAAAATGTCTACATTGTTGTTGAATTTTTTCAAATTTTTCCGTAGAGATCGTCACCTCAAAAAAAAAAATCCGTATCATTTCACCCGAAAAATTTACTGGAATTATGGAATAATCAGTAAGTTTTTGCAAATAGAAAGACTTTGTTAAAAAATCTTTGAAAATTGAAGAAAAGCTCCAAAATGTCCATATTGTTATCGAATTTTTTTTTTCAATTTTTTTGTAAAGGCCTTCACTCCGAAAAAAAATCATGAATTTCACGCTTGTCTGCTCCAATTCAATTTTTTTAAAATAAAAATCGAATAATCGAAAGCTCAGAGTTTATGCAGATAATGAAACAAAGTTTATTCGTGAATTAGATCAATCAAAGTCCGAAATTTAGATAAACATAGTGAGCTTTCTGTTTTGTAACTGGTAGGAACATCCAAACATTGTATGCAAAATACCACAGAGATGACCTATGACCTCAAGGGACTAATGTCTAACTCGTACGTGCCAACGGTAGTATTCCACACTGTTCCCTCTCCCCCCTCCCCCCTTCTCTCCTCCTATCCCAGCAAAAGTTGTAAATATTTGTAATCAGCTTTTGCATTCGCTCCGTCATAGAGCAGATAGACATGCCACAAAATGTTTGCCACGACTTTGCCCGTATCTCCTCCGGTTGTTACAACTTTATTATTATTATTATTATTTTTTTTCATCCATCTTATTATTATTCTACATGTAAATGCAGAAAATTTCAGCAAATTATTATGTTTGGATAAAATTTTACAACGAGTTTTCCATTCACCCTTCTCTTTCCATCTATTTCACTTGAAAAGCTCATAACTCTCTCACGTTTGCCAAACAACACTTGGAGTTAATTAAAATCCTGATACTTTTATTACCAAGGGGCTGGTTAATTTATTCCGAGTACCTCGAGAAGCAGTAATTAGGCAGTAATGCAGTTCCACTTATTTTTCATCTATTTCAGCTTTTTTTTAAAAAAAATTACTTACAAAAATTCTATATAAATATTTCTATTAACTAAATAAAAATGAAATAATTTTTTTTCGGAGTGAAGATATTCAAAAAAAAATCTGTAAAAATTTGGAAAGATGCTGCAGTATATCTATATTGTTGGAAATTTTTTTACAATTTTTTCGTGGAACCACCGCTAATTTAAAATAGCGCAAGCTCTCGTCGTTCTATTAACTAGAATAATGGAATAATTTTTTTCGGAGTCAACACTTTCATTAAAAAATCCGAAAAAATTTGGGAAGTTACTGCTGTATGTCTACATTGTTGGAGAATTTTTTCAATTTTTTTCGTCAAACCGTCGCTAATTTACAATAGCGCAAACTCTGGCCGTTTTATTAATTAGAATGATGAAATAATTTTTTTCGGATCGAAGAACTTTTCAAAAAAATCTGAAAAAATTTGGAAACATGCTGCAGCATGTCTGTATTGTTGGAGAATTTTTTCAAATTTTTTTTTCAAGTCGCCGCTAATTTAAAAAAACGCAAGCTCTCACTGTTCCACTAACTGAAACAATAAAATAATTCTTTTCAGAGCCAAGATCTTTTCAAAAAAATCTGAAAAAATTTGGACAAATGCTGCAGCATGTCTATATTGTTGTAGAATTTTTTCAAATTTTTTCACGAAGCCGCTGCTAATTCAAAATGGCGCAAGCTCTCGTCAACGTTAATTGGATATCGAATTGCAATTCGAGAGTAAAATCCCAATGGCGTCCGACTTTTTACGCTTTATTTTTTTTTGGTTGCCCCTGTATACGTGGCTTCTCGGCATTGAACCAAGAGAGACAAAAGAGAAATGGAGAAATAGGAAAAGAGTCATTTGTACCACGAGGCGCCAAACCGATTGCGTGTGAGTGCCAGTAGCAAGGCCTGTCGTTCGCACGCTCGAGGCAGCCCTTTAAACTGCCAGGGGTAGATAACTTTTATCCCCAATGGATTTAACAGGCCAATCTCTGATTGAATCCTCGTTTTCCAAAAACTGGCATTGCCATCCAATCGTTTTACTGTTAAAAATTCTGTTTGACGATTCACGAGAGAAGGGGGCAGCGTTCAAACGAATGAGGGATAAACAAAGAGGGAAAACACAATGGGGAATGATAGAATCTTCATTTTGTATTTCTGAATGGTATTGATGATAAAATAAAAGGGAAAAAAAGAACAGTCTGATGAGTTGGGGAATTGGAGGGATTTAAAGTAATTAGAGTTTTGAATTAGTTTTTTATGATTCCTTTGAAGATTCAAGGGGGAGAGAGATATATTTTAGGCCCGAAGGGAAATTATAGCAGCGGGTATTAACTTGATAATTTTAGGGATATTGAGAGATAATGGAGTTGATGAATTTTAGACTTTGTGATAATTTCGGTGGAGAAATTTGTTACATCAAAATTAATTGGACCGAGAGAAAATGGATCAGGATTTTCTTTTACTAAAAAATGTGAAAAAATCACACAAGCACGGAGATATGCTGGAGAATATTCTCAAATTTTTTCAGATTTTTTTGCGCAATCCTTCACCCCTCAAAAAATCCTGGATCATTTTGCCCCAAAAGTCCATTTTAACCTGGTTTTCCCAAATCCACAATTTTTATTTTTTCTCGAAGTTTACTTTTCACCAGAGTTTTACTTTACATGGTTAGTACAGGTCTTTCACATCAACTGAGAAAGTTAACGATCAGTTACACCGTAATTTTAGCTCCGTTCAATCAACAGGGAAGTTTCATTCTGTATACAGAGTGTTGAGCTTTAGAGAGGAAGCCATTACACAAACATAGGTTTGAGTGAAAAGAGCCAAAGTAACACTGGTTACCTGTTTAGTACAAACAATATGAGAAGTTTACTTATTGAACACATACAAGTGATTTTCCATAATTTCTACATAACATTTCAGTTACGAAATACAAATATTAGCCTCTGTTTAGAATGGCATGATTAGTTAGTCAAATAAATTGAATTAATATGCAAAACCATTGGAAATAATGCAACGAAAATGATTTCATCGAAAAGCTGAGAAAATTTGCGATGAAAATCACTATAATAAACCTCATTTACTCCCATTTATACCCTTATTATCGTCAATCGAAAAATATGACCTTCGAATCGAAAAAAATGACCTTGAAATCGAAATTGCTTATATCTCCGAAACTAATTGACGGATCGACTTGATCCGAAGCTTTCTGAATAGGTAATTTCAACGGTCATCGTTTAGTGACATCGAGAAATTTATTTTCCACAGTACCCGGAAATTCGAAAATTTCGATTACTCGAAAATTTATGTATTTCGATATTAAATCGATATTGAAATAATTTAATAAATTGCTCCCTCCATCCGCAATATATTCACCTTCTGCAAGCTGTTTCAGGAGAGGGTAAAAGCCGATTGAGAGAGGAGGAGGGAGGGGGGGGGGGGGAGAGGGGGTTGGGTAGCTGACGTCGAAACTTCCAGCTCGATCATGACGGGTGGAAATGAAGTCGTGGGCACGCGAGTCATGCGGGTTTCCTTCCATTCCCACCGCTTCATCATATATATATATACATATATATGTCTATTTCTCTCGTTCTCTCTTCCTCGAAGTAATTCACATCGAGAAGGCACCGGGAGAAACAAGAATCGAGCGAGATAGGGGAGGGGAGGGAGGAAAGGGCAAAATGGTGACTGTATAAAGGATCGAGATTTTGCATATGTGGCAAGCCGTCACGATAAATCAATCCAATGGCAATAGATGTTTCACTGAGGCACGTCAAGGGCTACATGGAAATTAAAACGGTATATCATCTGTGAAATCAGGAGTTTAGACATTGTCTGAAATGTGCATAAATACTCATGTCACGCGTGTTCATTTGAAAAATCTCTGCAGCACGAAGGAAAAAAAAAAAAAGAAAAAGATAAGCTGTGTTCTTTTCTGCCATTGAATCTTGATTTATGCTTTTAATTTCACGTTTTTCCTGTCAATTCCAATGAAAAGTGTCACATGACGAAATAGAAATGACTGCATTTATTTTGCGAAATCATCAGAAAGCAAAGAAAAAAAAAGCAATTTTGCAGGTTTACAGCGGTTTTTTAATGCTTCAAGTTTTTAAGGTAAATTGATTTTTTTTATGGAATTTCCTATTGGAAAATTTATGATTAAATAATTCTCCAACTTTTCCATCTTTCCGGGTACTTCAGATATTTTTTTTACAAAAAGATTCATTTCACCTCCAAAGCCTCGAGACTTTTTATGTACCATAATAAAGAAAAAAGATGAGAAATAAAATGAGTGAAATTGATATGTCTGAGGATATTGTTTTGGCATAAAGGGATATAACTGACGTATAAAAAAAAAAAAATTGAAATATCCTGACCACGCGAGCCACAATGTGTCACGAAATTGTACAGTAGTCTATTCTATTCAGTTAAGAGAAGACTTGAAATGCCAGTGATTAACGGGACAAGCCGACATCGGCCTGCCGCACTGTCCATCTCTCTTGGCTCCTTTATTTAATTGAATAATTAAGGTACACTGTAACTTCATGCCACAATGTACAGGCTAAGGCGCGACACTTAGACTATATACTGTGACTGACTTTAAGCCAACTGTGGAGCACACTTCACTCTCAGTCTAACACGACAGAGGATAACCCTCCTTGAAAATCTATCCTCTATGGGTCTTAGTGTCTCTACTTCATTCTTTATTCAATGTTGAATGTAATAAACTTGTGCTGTGCTCGTGGTTAGAAGCAAGGAATGAATTAATATCGAGGATATAAGAGTGATGAGAAAAACCCGGATTTGCGGAGAGAATAAGCCCGGATTTTTTTGTGGAGTGAAGGACATTAGTAAAAAATTCGAAAAAATTTGGCAAGATGCCTCAATATGTTTACTATATTGTGTAATTTTTCCAAATTTCTTGAAAGAGCCCCTGCATTGAAAAAAAATGTTTTTGAACGCATAAAAAATTCCGCAAGCTCAAAAATCTGCAAGTCCGGAATTTTTTTCAGAGTTAAGGACATCAGTTAAAAATCTGAAAAAATTTAGAAAAATGCCTCCAAATGTCTGCACTATCGCCTAATTTTCCCAAGTTTCTCCAAAAACTCTCGAATTCAGAAAAAAAAATGTTTTCAAACGCACACGACCTGCTAATTCAAATAATCCCGGATTTTTCTCAAAAAGAAGGACATTACCAAAAAATCTGAAAAAATTCAAGAACATGCTCCAATATGTCTCCATTATTGTCTAATTTTTTCAGATTTTTCGCACAACTCCACTCAAAAAAAAAAAATTAAATTAACTCGCCAAAAATTCCGCAACCCCTCAAAAATCCGCAAATTTTCTCGCACTTCTTTTCCACCCATCAGAATCAACTCATCACCCCCTCTCCCCCTCTGCACCCAACTTCCCTGCATAAAAAGCCCCATTTCCCCAATTTACATGAATTTACAATCTCGATTTCCCGTAATACGATATTGATGAGAGAGCCCCCATCGTAAACTCCGAGTTATTATTGCAGTAACCAATAATCCATAGTGTATGCATGAGAATTTTGAATGCCAAATGTCACCCAAAGAGCCAGAGGCGTTGTGAATAGATGCTATAGGTACGGTTTCTCTGGTAATGGTTCTGAATTTACTAGTGCAATTCACCATAGAAATCTGCAGGGTGCACTTCATCCCTTGGCCCATACCGAACTTGGCAATGACGCATGAATACAGGAAGCTCCATTGCCCTCCCCCCTCCCACCCCCCCCCCCCCAGCCTCTTCTCGTTCCTTCTCCTTATGCCTTGAATATCTTGGAAGCGACCTGATGCACAAGCACAAGTGCCTCAGGCGAACACTTCACAATGGGGAAAACTGCTGGAGACACAACAACAACCGAAGTAAAACCAGTTTTAACCAAGTTTTCGTTGAATCATACATACAAGAGAAGTTTCACTCTTCATGACGAATGGAAACTCCTGGCCTCTTCACCTATACTCACATTCTCTCGTAAAGATACAACATCCATGGAGGCACCTCGTAATATCCGGTTTCTGGGCAGACATTTTACTCTGATATAAACGATATATACATTATAACTGCCAAGCCAACCGTAAACTATACGTAAAAATATATGTATATATATATATATATATATATATATATAAACGAATGGAGAAAAAAAAAGGAAATAGTACCTTCAGGCTAATAAAATATTTTTCTGCAGAAACTCTCTCTCTCTCGTGATGGAGATCTTGTTACTTGATTTTAAACTTTTTTCTACTTCTTCTCTGTCTCTCTCTCTTTTTTTTCAGAGATGTAATGGATTTTTTTTTTTTTTTTACCAAAGTTTACTGAAGAAATTTTATGTTACGGATCATTAAGATGCTTGGGCGAAGCAAACTTTTGTCGTTTATAAAATACTTTTTTCGCTACTTAAATACTGTTTGGGTCTATTTTTAAATGAATTTACTCTAGTCATTTTTTTTTATTGCAAAAAATCTAGATTATTTTTTTTGATGCCAAGGACTTTGTGGAAAATGGGAAAAAATTTGGAAAGGAGCTGAAAAATATCTGCATTATTGGCGAATTTTTTCTATGTTTTTTGTAGACTTTTTTGATTGAAAAAAAAAAAATTCAAATGAAAGAAAGAGAATAAGGCAATTTTTCGAACTACTCGATCGTAAAAATACCTCATCAGCTCGTTAATAATTTTTATTCTCTCATTTTCCAGTATAATTTGAATAGAAGAATTATTCCATTTATCTGATTGCAATGAAACTCCATTATAAACGAGGGAAAAAAAGAGTTGCTCTCTTTTCTTTTTTTTTTCATCCAAATGAATCATCAAAACGTTAATAGAACTGGGCTTGAACCATCCCAAACGAATTCGTGTTGTGCATGAAGAAAATAGAAATACGAATAATACTAAAAAAAAAGAAAAAAAAAAAATGAAAACATCCGTTTGGTAAACTCGCTCGAAGGCTTATCGGACTATGCATGTACGCAGATATTTTCACGGTTCGTGCTGGATACAAATTCAAAAAGCTTTTTTACGCTTGTAACAAAAAAGAAGGAAAAAAGGTAAAAAAAAAAAATAAATTAAAAAAAAAAAACATTGAGTGAGAATACAGAGAGTGCATGCAGGTAAATGTATGTATATTCACCATAGAGTAGTGTTTTCGACCAGACCTCTTTTTTTTTCTTCCTCTCTTTCATTTACACAAAACGGGGATATTGTCAGAATGAGCTAGGCAAGGTGCACACACCCCAAGCAGCCGGGAGTATCAAGAAATTCTTTTACTTTGCAGAACACATAACCGAGTATTACCTTCCACGAAACTGCCGAAATCTGCGGTTAAGTGTGCATATAAAAGAGTGGAAAGTATGAAAAAAAGTGCCTTTTTACTCTTTTAATATTCGCGATTAATTTACATTACATGGCTTTTATAAGCGCAGGAAAAAATGTAAAATCGAAAAGAGCTTTTTTCATTATTGGACAATTCTTTCCACATTTTCATGCTTTATTCACGAAATTGAGGTAGTACCTCAGCGAACTCGAGTACAGTCATTGCAATAATGTGGAAGAATTTTAATCATAATGTAATGAGGACGCAATACATAACATGACACGCAATCATCAAAATTGTCACAAATAGCATATAACATCATATAAGCGCATATTGCCAATAATTCATCAACCACAATACCATTCGAGGCTAGAGATTATCCACCGCATACTATGCCCTCATAAATGCTCATTTTAATAGCTTCCTAATAATATGGTTTCTTATTAAAGTTTTTCCCCCGACCATTTTTTAAATTATAATTATGTTAATTATTGACAATTATGGTCACTCCCAAAAAAAAAATTGAAAATTTGATTTTAAATATTGGAGACACCAACGTTTCGTCCACTCTGCGTGAACCTCATCAGGGTGTTTCTTATGTTTCCATAATATAAGAAAGCATGGGACATTTTCTTTCATCACTTATCCTAATATATATTATGGATATACTATACTATATACATAGTATATATATCATATAATATATAATATATAATATAATATAATATAATATAATATAATATAATATAATATAATATAATATAATATAATATAATATAATATAATATAATATAATATAATATAATATAATATAATATAATATAATATAATATAATATAATATAATATAATATAATATAATATAATATAATATAATATAATATAATATAATATAATATAATATAATATAATATAATATAATATAATATAATATAATATAATATAATATAATATAATATAATATAATATAATATAATATAATATATTATATTATATACATATTATATATAGTATAGTCTATAATATATTTTTGTATCTAAAAAGTCTATGTTAAAACCTCAGAAATGAAGGGGCTTAAGTGCAGAGACTTGCTCCTTTTGACTCTAAAATGCAACGATTTTTTTTTGCCTTTTATTGCAAAAAAAATGGTAAAAAACCCTCAAATTATCATTATTATTATCTTTTCATCATATTATTGAGAACTTCAGGAATAAAGTGGCATGAATGCAAAGGACTTGCGCCTTTTTGCCTCTAAAATGCATTAATTTAAAAAAAAAACGTATTTCTTCCTCAAACGGGCAAATTGCTGCTTTTTGTACGTGAAAACGTGCTTCACATTCATTTTTCTTCATTTCAATGACGGTCAATTCAGAAATATGTGTAAAAATATATATAAATTTTCAAGAGCACCATGCAAAAAATGTGCGCGCTGTGCGCGCACCCAAAGTCTAGTATTCTAAAATTATCAATACAATTGTCATTCAATTACATATTTTGGAATCAGTACAAATTAAAGGTCATAAAAATATCTCTTACAATATTACATTTCACTCCTCTTACAATATGGTTTCTTTACTTGAGTGAGTCTATTTGTAAAGCTGTAAATACTGTACATACAAAGATGTTTTTTGTAATAAATAAACTTCAAAAATAAAAAACAAACTCGAGTACAGTTAACTCCTTAATTTTTTGATGCCATATCAAAGATGATATTTTTTTACATTTTTCTGAATTTTTTCATAATTTTTGTCCGTGCAATTTATGAGATATGAATTATCAAAGTTACTGAAAATAGCGGTGGTGGGGATGAAACGCCCTAAATCGTACAGAAATAACGAAAGTACTAAAAAAACCACACAGTTGACCCATTATTTAAAAACTATTGGCTAAATAATAGAAAAAAAAAATATTCAATTCACCCTATAGTTATTGAGTAATTTCAATCAGAAGGTAATCGTAACTATTTGCCTCTCTCTCTATCTCACGCATATGATAGGATACGAGTAAAATGAAAAAAAACCAAGAAAAAAAATTATATTCACAAGCCAAAGTTATGACTTTCGAATAGTTTAATCACTTTTTCCCGAATTATCCATATTTCCACCTGAAATACCTCCAATCCCACCGTGATTTACCAACATTCCATTTAACCTCCCCAAAGAGAAAAAAAAAACCCCTCCTAAAGCCATAATGAATTTCCTCAGGCAGAAAGCTTTTAGTTTTCTGTGTTGAGAATAGAAGAGTTATGTTGACGTAATGCATTCCAAACCGAGCAAAGCGAAGAAAGATAGAAATGGCAAAAGGTAGGTATTGTATTTTGTGTGCAGAATAAGGCGGCAGAGGGAGAGTCAGGAGGTATAAAGGTGGAGAGAATGGGATATTGCAGGGTGTCATGGATAAACGAATATAGGTGGCGTGTGCCTCGAAGGTGGTACGTCTATTCGTTGTCCCTATAAACAAGCCTACCAAAGGCCCTCTCTCCACCCCCGAAAGGCAGAAACTGCAGGGACCCCTGTCTTTTCCCCTTTTCTGTTATAATAGATTATACACACAGTCTTGGCCCTAGAAGGGTAAAGAGGGCGGAGAAGGTTTTAACTTGAGGTAAAGGTGGCTTTCGTCGGTGTCGACGTCGTCTAGTAAGCGATACGTGGGTGTTGAGGACTTGGGCAGGTGGATAGGAGAAGTAGGGTGGTGGTGTACTGGAATGGAAGTGAGTTAGACCCCTTGGACTGTGTGTTGGCGCGCTGCGGTGTGCCACACGGAGTCGTTGCAGATAACATCTCATTGTCACAGGTTAGGTGAATAAATCAGGGGGCTGCTTGTACCTAACCTGAGAAACCATATATACGATGGTCAGCCACTTGGTCTTGTCGTGCATGCACTCTTAAGATACTAAAAGGGGCGGGGGGAAGGGGTGGATTTTAACACTCTCTTCATTCTTGCGATATCGGGGGCACTTAGTGGTTTAAGAGATCAGTTTATGAGATGTTTTGCCCTTTTTTCTTGTGATCAAGTGGTTGAGTGCAAAATTCGGGGAAAAAAGCTCATTTCGATTTAATGAAGATAGGGGAGACTGGGGCAAAATGGACCTGTTAGTTGGAATGATTTGGGATTTTTATTTGAGAGTGACGGAGTCTTCTGAAAAATTTGACAAAAATTCAACAACAATGTGCGCATATTGGAAATTTTTTTCAAATTTTGATCTTTGAAAAAAATTCTGAATCATGTTACCATGAAGGGACATTTTGTACCACTCTCTCCTATTTTCTACGAGAAATTGAAGGAATTCTAGGAGTGGTATTGATCTCAATATCTAGCTGCTTTGAAGAATATCTCGGAAACTAAGCGAGATAGTGCGATTTTTCCTGAATCTTTTTTTTCACATAATTCGAAGAACTAAAATAGAAAATTTGCGTTATCTCGTTTAGTTTCCGAGATGTTTTCAACAAAATAGCAAAAAGCGATTATTTTATCTCTTTTTACTTCAGCCAGTGGAAAAACAAAGAAATGTGCCGTTTCGAGATAAATTTATCTAATTTGTTCATCAGTTTTTTCGGAATAGCTCGAAAGCTCAACGAGATAGAACAATTTTGTATAAAATCCCTCTTATAGAGACTTTTAAGAGTTCCAACAGAAGATAAGAGCGAAATGAAGCACTATTCCGCTATTTCACTCGCTTTTCGAGATATTCTTAGAAAATTGTTGAAAATAATAAAAATTGAATAATCCTATTTTATTTAAATTCCCCCCAAAAAAAAGGAGAATAATGAAGCAATCGGGACACCTATTCGCAGTAAAGCACGCTCTTCAAACATCTCTCCATCTTCTTCAGCCTATTAAAGACCCTCGAAACAAGCCAAACACAAACACTTCACCCAAAATGCCCTCCATAAAATTCACCTTATCACAATGTACTCCATGTAACTGTGATTTTGAATTTTCCTGTGGATTAAAGAGTTCCAACAACCAGAGAGAGAGAGAGAGAGAGAGAGAGATGCGTCACGTTTCTCCCTTACGGGCAATCGTCCAGTTGGCGCGTTAGCCTGTGTATACGATTTCTCGAGCGATTTTTCCAGGGCAAATAACCCAATGCTACTCACCGCACAATCTACCCCTAGCTCTGTGTGTGCAGAGAAGAGAGAGATGGTCCAGCCCCCTCATAGCCGTTAATGCTGGACGCGATGTGTCCTTCTCACTATCCAAGTACCCATTCCCCTATTCCTCTTCACAGCCATTTTCTTCTGCATCCGTGTCCCTCTTTTGCCTCTGCCTTTTCCCCACTGTTATAGGAGTCTCTCGAGTCTTTAATGACCCCGTGGCAACGCGCGCAATCGTTATTTTTACGAGTCGCCCCAGTTGTTCTCTACGTGGTTGTGTTTTTTCTACTCCTTTTTCCTCTTTATCATTACGTATTTCTTTCGACGAAAAAAAAAAAAAAAAAATTTAAATAAATTTCAAAAAAATTGATCTCATTAATTTGAAGTCCCATGGAAGATTGAAGGGTTATAAACAAAAAATACTGAATAATTGTCTTTATTATTTCGTGACATCACTTTTTTTTTGCAATTTCGGTCATATATAGGGCATTCGTTCATGAGAATTCTATCTCCAATTTTTTCGAGAAACTTGTGGATTTCAATTTATTCCGTTCATTCAATTATTTACTTTGATTGATTTATTTATTAATTTAAATTTCATCTTAACGCGAAAATATGAGATTTCGACTACTATAACCTGAATAGGTTATAGTAGTTGTGCATTTAAATTCAGATAGAATTCTGATGAACGCCCAATATATGATCGAACTTGCCCGAAAAAAGTGATGTCACGAAATAATAAAAATGATCTATACACGATCGGTAAAATCAAAACTCTGTCTGATTGAGTGTCTGACTGAGAGTGACAATAAACTAAAAAGATAAACGATACAGTGAACAAATTTGACACCGAAAGAAGTTAATAATTGAAGAATTCTGTTAAAAATCTTGTTTTTTATTTTTTTCTACTTTGTACTATTTTCAATTGAATTAAGAAATTTAAAAGTGCCAAGTGAAAGCTTATGATCTGAAAATATGAACAATACAGAATACAAATTTGACACTAGAAGTGGTTAAAATTTCAAGAATTTTGTTTGAAAAATTTTATTTTTGTATCTTTTTCAATTGAATTTAAAATTTAAAAATTTAATTTTGCTATTATGTTAAATAATGTAAAGTTACTATGTAGCATTTCCACACAATTTTTTTTGTTTGTATTATCTTGGTCTGATGGACTCTTAAGTCCAAGACTGAATAAATTTATCTATCTATCTATCTATCTGAATGATTGTCAATTTGCGACATTTCGCTTATTATTTAACTTTCTTCAGGCTCTGCACTGTGAAAACATGTACCTTAATTTGAGAGATTTTTTAAAAATTTATTTATTCTATGCATTTGGAACTACAGAGTTCATACTGCTGAAGGGAAGTACATATATATATGATAAAGGTTACATATTTCTATATGAGGAGAGATAGATGAAAGAAAGTAAGAGCAAAGAAAAATAACAAAAAAAGACACAATTTGGTACATAGTTGTTTACAATTATCTTGTTTGTTCACATGTTTAGTTAACATCATTTAAAAAATTCACTAATAATAATCAAGAAACTTTTATTCAAAGATATTAGAAATTCTTTAACATGATATGGGGAAAAAGCCTATTGTCCGAATTTCTGAGATCATGACGTTTCTTTTCGCGTTAAACAATCTATATTGCCGTAAAAAATTGAAGATATCAGTTGGAAAAAAATATCTTAAAATCAAAAAATATCGTAAAGCTGTCATTTACGACCAGCAGTGTCCCAAAAGTGTCTACAAAAGTTGTGTCTCCATTTCAAACACTTGTTTTTACAGTGTGAAAGACCAAAATGACAAATTATTCACTTGTTCACAATAATGAATAAGTACATACAACACAATTTTTCTTCATTCCGTAAAATTACAACAATAAGTCTCAATTTTCAGTTATAATCGATAGGAATAAATGCTAAATTATCTTGAAATTTCCAGTGAAAGATTGCATTGTATTTATTCATTTATTACACAGAGAAAAATGTTTTCTTAATTTAAGAATGTGCAGTCACTTGATTTAAGTGAGAAAAGTCACTTAATTTAAGCGAGTTTTACTTTCTTAAATTTAGAAAGAAAAATTCACTTGATTTAAGTGAGAAAAGTCACTTAATTTGAGTGAGTTTTACTTCCTTAAATTAAGAAAGAAAAAGTCACTTGATTTAAGTGAGAAAAGTCACTTAATTTAAGCGAGTTTTACTTTCTTAAATTTAGAAAGAAAAATTCACTTGATTTAAGTGAGAAAAATCACTTGATTTAAGTGAGAAAAGTCACTTAATTTAAGTGAGTTTTACTTTCTTAAATTAAGAAAGAAAAAGTCACTTGATTTAAGTGAGAAAAGTCACTTAATTTAAATGACTTTTACTTTCTTAAATTGAGAAAGAAATAGTTACTTGATTTAAGTGAGAAAAGTCACTTAATTTAAGAATGGCAGGTCACTTAAATTAAGTGACTGCACATTCTTAAATTAAGAAAACATTTTTCTCTGTGTATTATGAACAAGCGAATATTTTATAATTTCTGTCTTCCAGAGCCTGAAAACCCCCCAAATAATAAGCGAAACGTCATGAATTGACAATTATTTTGTAATTTTTGTTTATAACCTTTCAATGTTCCATGAGACTTCAAAGTAATCATTAAAAACCTGAAAATAAATCCGTCCAACAATTGATATTACTTTCTTCCGATTTTTCACGTTTTTCTTCCGTCATTAAAAAAGTTCAATTTTCACTATGTCCTAAGGTTTTCTTCTACCCCTTTTACTTAGCTCATATTTCCCACTTTTTTTCTCTCTCTCTCGCTTTCTTTGTTTGACTCCATCTCTTTGTTCCCTATTTCGGTTTCTCATTACGTCTACCACACACAATTCTTATTTTTCAAAGGAACTTTTTTTTTTTTAACCTCTGTATTAGTTCTTAACGCGTGATTATGCTGAGTCCACTGTGTGTGTGTGTGTACTACCCTTCGTCATTTTGGCTTTTACAGAAGGTGAATAATAATAAAAGGAAAAACGTCCCCTTGAGAATTAGTCATCTAGAAAGTACCTCGTAAATCCATGAATGGAGGATAATTATTCTGTCGCAACACTCGTTACACGCCATTTTTCTTAGCCACATTACGAGTGAAGTTGAGGATTTTAAAGGGGTGTTATTAATGGCATTTGTCGGGTTAAATTTGTGGGAAAATAAAAGCGGAGAAATTGATTTTTTTTTTGTAACAAAATTATGAATCAATGACAAAGCTGAAATTTTACTATTCAATTGTAGAAAAAGGCCAAGAATTCGAGTCTCAATGGAATTTTCTCAAAACATCAAAACATCAGATGGATCATAAGTAGATAGCTTATTTGGGTTCAGAAATGCTTTTCCACTGAAAATGTAAGGAAGAGGTGCTGCAATTGTAACCAAAGAATGTTCTTTTTACTATGACTTTTTCGTTTTTCGAAATTTTGAATTCTAATTCTATCAGGGAGTTACTCTATAATTTCCTTCATGATACCGATTTAGTTAAATAATGTCAAATTAACATTAAGGCCCAGGTGCATAAAGTTAATCGCCGATTAGCGGTAGTCACTTAACTATGCTGCCTTAACCAAGTGACATGTGAAGTTAATTTTAAGTGATTAATTTGAGTCGTTTAACTTGGCATGATTAGGAAGAATTCAAGTCGGCGTGCTTAGGAACGGTCGAAAACAGCTTAAAATAGCTATGGACTCCGTCAGCTAATCGACGATTAGCGCTAATCGAGCTTTATGCACCTGGGCCTAACTTATTGGAAAATGAATTTATTTCGCGGAAAACAGACAAGATGGCGGCATGTAAAGGGTACAGTTGTAACATAATTCCCTTCGATCAATTGATAATAGAAATCGAATTATGATAAATGATAAAACAATAGAAAATTAATATGAAATACTATGATATATATTATTCGCATTCCATTTACAAGCCTTGCACAATAATATTAAAAAAACAAAATTGTTGCTGAAAAAGTTGTGAGGTGTGGAAAAAAATGTTTTTACGCGTATTTTAAAGAATTATAAATATTAAAATATTGAAACATTATTAAAAACTGAAACTTTTGTATACCTCATAAATTACTATTTCAAATGAGTTACAAAAACGAAAATAATGATTTTTAATGGCATTATTAGTGATTTGATGAATGCTACAATTGCCCCTTGTTACAATTGCAGCACCTCTCCCCTACTGTCAAAAATTAAAAAAAAATGTTAGTTAAGACGTTATTGCTTATTACTGTTCATATCATTGCTTTAGAAACAAAGTGGCAAAAGTGCCATGTCTTTCATTTTTTCCCCAAAAAATCAAAGGGACATATTTTCTTTTACATTTCAAGAATAACAAAATCAACCAAAAATTTTCGAAAAAAGGAGACAATGAGGCAATGAAGAAAAATGCCAAATCTCGATTATCCATGGTTTTTTTTGGGAGAAATGTATGGAAACGGAAATTCTTAAATATTTGATAATTCAACCGAAAGATTTCAATTGTCTGAATCCACTTAATAATTAATCAAGTTGAATTAATAGGATTTCACATTAATTTGTGAAAAATTAAAGAACTCCATTATTCCTGAAGGTCTAAAATCCAAAAAAAAAAAATTCAATAAAAATTAATGAAAATGATTGAATAACTCATTTCATCTGGCATTTCTCTCTACAGAAATAAATCACTGAATTATTTCATGAATTGATAATACTGAATTCATCATTTCAATACTCTTTTCAAATTATTTACGATAAAATTCAAAAATATTGAAAACAAACGAGGTAAAATGCATTCGTTCCTTTCATCATCATGTAATCCAAATGATTACATACAATTCTGAAAAAAAAAAATTGATGAATTCAATCACAATCCAATTCTCATTACTCCAAAAATAATAATAATTACAAATTGATTGAAAATAATTCCGATTATTTCCATCCAGTTTCATTAAACCAATTTGAATATTCAAATAATCGTTTGAGGCTGAGTCCAATAAAACAGATGTAAATCCGTGGAATTTACTTGAATTGTTTGAACCTTTTCAATGAAAAAGAATAAGGTCACGAGGAAATTTCTGCGAAAATATCGCAACGTACACTTTATAATAGACAGAGAGTATAGGAGGGTCAGTTGGCCGTCTCCATATACGACAGGTGGCAAGAATTGCAGAAAAGGTTCAGCTTCAATTTTTTTTTAACAATTTTTATTCAACTCTTATTATTATTATTTTTTTTCGTTTTAATATAGAGGCAATAGAGAGACTGGTGCAGTGTCGGAAATACACTGACATTTTCTGTAGCAATATGTGCCAGACGAATATTCTAAAACCGAAATAAACGCCGTTTCCTTTATTGGACAAGTCTTTTCAGGTTTTGATGCTTTATTCACGAAATTAAGATGGTATCTCAGTGAACTCGAGTACAGTTAACCCATTATTTTTTTGATGGTGTATGGAAGATGATATTTTTTCACATTATTCTGAATTATTTTATAATTTTCGTCCGTGTAATTTATGAGATATGAATTATCAAAGTTACTGAAAATAGCGATGGTGGGAATAAAATGCCCTAAATCGGACAGAAATAACGAAATTACTAAAAAACCACACAGTTGATCCATTATTTAAAAACAACTGGCGAAGAGAACAGCATTTTAACTAAATAATAGAAGAAAAAATATTCAATTCACCGTATACACTGAGGGAAAAAAATATTTTCTAGGAATGAAAATAATTTTGAGACAAAACTTCTTTTTTATTAGGTTTGAATTTAATTGGGAGAAATGAATACCTATTTCTCTCAATATTAATGCCTTTCAATTCGCAATTATACAAGATCATTACTCGTTTCTTGCCATTAAATTTTACAAACTGATGATGATAAATAAACAATTATTTGCCCAAATCACCCTCCTGCATTGATTCAATCTTGATTATATTTGACATCAATATTTTCACATGAAATTTGTATCAAGTAATAATGTATTTGCACGAAATATGGAATCTTAGTCCAAACATCGCCCAGTTTGGCTCAAACTGGACTGTATTTTTTGCCAACTACACACTAAAAAGTTTACCTCATTGATTGTTGTAAAAATATTCAAACTCATCCTAAATAGGTACAAGGATTCGTCCAAAACTTAAATTGTTAAAGCGAAGAAAATCCAGTGGCAAATAAATTCTTGATTGACCTAAACTATATAATATTTCTAGTAAATATTTTTTTTCCTCAGTGTAGCTATTGAGAAATTTTAATTAGAAGGTAGTCGTAACTATTTGCCTCTCTCTCTATCTCATGCATCGAGAAACAAAAAAAAATTATATTCACAAGCTGAAGATATGACTTTCGAAAAGTGTAATCGCTCTTCCGAGTAAATTAAAGCAGGTTTTCCCGAATTATCGGCAATTAATTGGAAACTAACCTACAAATCCTCATTTTTTTTGTTGCATCGACCGTTCTCTGGAACATTACCTCAAAGAGAACAACTAATATTCAAATTCTAACCAAAAAAATTAATCAATGAAACTCTTCATCCCCAAAAATACCCCGTAAATCGTTTTTTTTTCCAAAATAAATGCATTCCAAGTCTGAAAGAAGTGAAAATAAGAGAGTCAAAGTGAACTGAAGAGATTTAAAACTAACTAGAGAAGAGTGCAGTATATTTGAATGGCTGAGGAATGAAAATCTAAAGTTGAGTGCAAATAAAAAGGCAAAGTAAGGGAAAAAAAAAAGAGTAGTCTACCGCACGCGGAGTAAAATGAGGTTCCCACTGTCTCTTTGTAGTTTCTGGTCACACTATATAGAGGAGTTCTGTCTTCAGCCCAGGGGCGAGGCTCGTAAAACGAGATTTGCACCCGGTCTAACACTTCCACTCCTCTTCTTCTTCTTTTTTTTATTCTACCCCTCGCTCACTTATACGACTAGTAGCCTGCTGATCTTTTCGCTCGTCCAAGCGACGTTTACAAATTTATGTAAATTGCAAGTTTCAGTGCTTACGAAACAACGAAATACAATGCCAAGATGAGGCAACTGAGGGAATAAAGAAGAAACGATGATGGCGCTACTTTATTTTCATGAAAAAATAAATAAAAAAATAAAGAATAATAAATTGCCTTGAGATAACAATTTTTATAAATGAAATTCTTCGAAATTGTTTCCATTATAATTTTTTCACATTAAAGAATATATAATAATAATTTACATTTAAGTATTCAAAAAAAATAAAAACAGTGAATTAAACGCATTATTCAATGACAATGATCCTCAACATTCCACAGGACAAAAAGAATGGCGACATTAATGAACAGTTTAAAAATAACTTACAATCCTCGAATCATCAAGAGGAGAAAGGAATGAAAAAATAAAAAAAAAATAAAAACGTAGTGTCTCAAATGCTCGCATCACGTACCAACGAGCTTTAAAATTAATTTTCAACAGAAAAGAAATAAAAGAAAAAAATCTAAACGATGCTCTGGGGTTAATTAAAAGCACCCAGTGAAACTCTCCTTGAGAATGGAATTTATTCTTCAGGTTAATTGCTCAAGCTTTCTTTTGTCCTTTCACTCTCTTTCTCCCTTTTACCACACAAAAAGAGGGAGATGCAGAGAAAATAAAGAGAGAGAAAATAGAAGAAAAAAGAACGTTCTTGCTACCTTTGAGTACTATTATTTCTACCAAGTTGACATTCCGTCCTGCTTTCTGTTCAATGATCAGAGTTCAGAGGAATGTTTCAAGATTTTTTAAATTTTTCCACCACAAAAAATACCATTTCTTTGCTTCCATAATGCGAATGAATCAGAGATTATTATGATTATGCAGAATATTCAGTTTCTTTAAATAATATCTCGAGAACTATTGGTTTGAGGTAAAATTTCAAGAGACCTTTTTTGTACAGAATTAGAGTATCTACAAAATAAGACCTCTTGATATTTTCCCCTAAACTCACTCCTTTCGGAGATATTCACATTTGTTTGCTTGTTTGTTTGAACCTTTTTTGGGTATCGGTCATAGATCAATGTCCCAGTTCCTCAAATTACAACTTCAATAATTACTGCAGGTCAAAATTATAAAAGAAATGGCTTTTAATGCATGCCGTGCGAAAAGTGGACACTTTTTGCACGCTGCGGATGCTTTCAGTAACACTTTCTGCAATAAAATGCTGTACCTTACACGTTCAGTTTTACACAGAAAAAAATGTTTTCTTAATTTACACAGAGAAAAATGCTTTCTTAATTTAAGTGAGAAAACTCACTTGATTTAAGTGAGTTTTACTTTCTTAAATTAAGTGAGAAAAGTCACTTGATTTAAGTGAGTTTTACTTTCTTAAATTAAGTGAGAAAAAGTCACTTGATTTAAGCGAGTTTTACTTTCTTAAATTAAGTGAGAAAAGTCACTTGATTTAAGTGAGTTTTACTTTCTTAAATTAAGTGAGAAAAAGTCACTTGATTTAAGTGAGAACACTCACTTGATTTAAGTGAGTTTTCTCACTTGAATCAAGTGACTTTTTCTTTCTTAATTTAAGAAAGTAAAACTCACTTGAATTAAGTGACTCTTTTCACTCAAATCAAGTGACTTTTCTCACTTAATTTAAGAAAGTAAAACTCACTTAAATCAAGTGAGTTTTCTCACTTAAATTAAGAAAACATTTTTCTCTGTGTAAGAATGTGCAGTCACTTAATTTAAGAATGTGCAGTCACTTAATTTAAGAATGGCAGGTCACTTAAATCAAGTGGCTTTTCTCACTTAAAGTAAGTAACTTTTTCTTTCTTAATTTAAGTGATCTGCACATTCTTAAATTAAGTGACTGCACATTCTCAAATTAAGTGACTGCACATTCTTAAATTAAGAAAATATTTTTCTCCGTGTAGAATTCACCATTGACTTGTTCTGCAGCTCTCACATCTGTCAAGAAAAACTTTATCGCACTTGTTAGACAAAAGACTATTATTGCACATCGTGCGAAAAGTGGCATTTTTCGACACTCAATTTTATTGTCCGTACAAAAAACGGCAAATTTCCGCACCACGTTTAATAATAGTATATTATCTACCTAGGACGTAAAAAGTTAAATTCCGACAAAATTTCCGTCCTGAGCGAAGCCGAAAGTGCAAAAATTCCGCTAAAGTTCACTTTTTCACTTCCCCGAAGCACGAAATATTTTTTTGACAGGAGGAAGGAACCAATTAACCGAGTGAAACGAAGTTAGGAACGTCAGTTTTTCTCCTCCCAGTGCAAAAAAATACTTTACCGCACCTGTTACGTAACACATCGAATTGTCCAACGAAAATCCGTTCGATATTTCCCGGAAAAAATTCTCCCCTACGACGAATTATTTCAAAGCAAAAAAAAAGCACATTTCTGGCCCGAAATCACACGTCAAAAAAATGAGCAAAAAAAAAAGAAATGGTACATGAGCCTGTAGAGTACTTTATCTCGAGCACGTGCCAAAAGCCAGGTACGTAAACAAAGTGGAGATTATTCCGTCGTGAACGTTATCATGGATACGAATCGGATTTGGCCGAGATGTACCCGTCTCTCATTCTCTCGCAATTCCATTTTGTATTGGATTGTCTCACTCAGCCAGCTCAAAAGTCCCGGAGACGAATTTCACGGCTCGACGAGTACTGTAGCCGCAAAAGGCTCACTACAAATTTCATGCACCAACTGATATGTTCTACTCCGATTCAAAAGTCAAACACGAGTGAGAAACATATGTGCTAATGGCTTCATGCAAGAAAAAAGAAAAAAATAGAGTTGAATTCATTAACAATTCACTATGACCGAGATATTGTAAACTTCCTATTTTCTGGAAAGAAAAAAATTCATCATCAAGAGGTTTTTCCTGGAAAAACTCTCGAGTATGAAAAAATACGAGTGAAATAAAATTTTTCTTTATTTTTATTTTATTACAAAACCAAAAGAATTTTATACCACCACAATTTGTCATGCAAATGCAGATGGCACGTGGTAACTCGAAAATAAATATAAAAAAAAAAAAAAAAAAAACTTGACGACTCTGAAATAAAGAACGTCGTAACGTGTGTCAACTCATGCGGCAAACGCGTTGTAGACATATTTTCACGTTTTCTCCCCCCCCCCCCCCCCCCCATTTTTTTTTTATCACTTCAGTGTTATTCCCGTTGAATCTTTCTCACTCGTTTCTTCCAGTAGAGGAGGAGAGAAGAAATAGGAAAACTACGAGGCATGAGAACTGACGGCATTGACGCTCGGCAAATTGCATTCAACTACCGGTGAGTTTTCATCGTGCATACACATATCGCGACGGAGGTAGTACAGAAAAGTGGTGAAAATAATAAAAAAAAAAAAATTGAAGAAATCGTGAAAATAAGAGAATAAATAATTTTGGAGTGAGGGAAAAATTGGAGAAAATTGTGGAACAAGTGTGTGAGACAATTGGTGAATTTTCTGCAGAAAAATAAGCAAATTTTTTTTTCCATCTCAATAATTTCCATTCTTTATTTTTTTTTTCATTCATCTTGCAGTTTATCGAAACTGAAGAGAAAAAAATTCGCTTTGTTTCTACTTCGTTTGAATTAATTCGCGGTTATTGGTAAAAGTATAGATTTAATTATCGATAATTCTTGAATTATTCGTGACTTTTTTTACTTCTTAAAACTTCAATTTTACTTTTTGATATTCCAAAAAATTTGCATCGACTCGATGACGTTTTCTTTCTTCCAATTATTATTATTAATTATTTGAGATTCACGATTTATTTATTTCCTCTAATTATTCCGTGTCATTGGTTTTTTTAAAATGAATGAATATTCCGAATAAAATTTTCCTTTTTCCATCAAAACCATTTGAGAGAATGGAAAAAAAAAGGGAGGAATTCAATTTCGATATTTTTTCCTCTTTCAACATCAAATCCGTTAACTTTTCAATGTAAAGTGCATGAATATCAGGGAATTTTCTTTTTTTTTTTTCTACAACATTCAATCCATTTCCCAGAAATTCTGATTTTATCGCACGTCACAGAGTACTTACAGCAGTTAAATTAGCCAGGACCTTTCATACACTAAAGTATTTTACCTCAACTTGCAATTTTAAATGTCACGAATGACTGAAAATTTATCGAAAAAATATTAATTGAGAATATCAGAAAATTTTAATGCTATTATACGATTAAAAGCACTCAATAACTCAATTTCCTTCATTAATTTCTTCTCCCAAAATTTCCAGCTCTATTCACCTATACTTTCATGAATAAATTATGGTAACCGAGATAATATTCCATCGATTGCTCTTCTCGTAAATTAATTATTGAAGAAAAAAATGATAAAAATGCTTAAAAACCAGATTTTCGTGAAAATTCGCAGTATCTCCGTCAATTTCCAATGAAAATAACTTCCCAAAAAAGAGAAAATCGATATAAAATCATCTCAGCTTTCATTTGCGATGACTCTCAACATGCTGCACCAATGAGAACCGGAGATATCCACGAAATCCCAATAAAAATGAATTTGCGATTAAAAAAAATCGAGCATTTTATTGTTTACCTCGACTTTCGGCGCTCATTTTCCCCATTTTCAAACAGAATCATTGCAGTATTCGATTTTCCCCATTCTCCCCTGATTGCGATCCAATTAACTCGACAGAGGCATCGCAAAAAAAAAAAAAAATTGAAAAATCACGTGCAAAAAAATAGAGAATTAAAAAAAGTTTTAAAAAAATGGATAAAATTACATGATTTTCATTGAACAGCTTTAATGGATGCATTTCAACAATCCCATTAGCAGAGCAATTCGCTGAGAACAGGTGTACGCGTTGTAGTTAAACATGAAAACGTTAATTTTATTCGTAAATCGTTAAAAAAAAAGCAATTAAAAATACAAGTATTTGTTTGTTTCGCAATTGAGTGAAATTGTGAGAAGGAAGCTGGAGCAGAATGAGAGAACATTGAAAAAACAAAAAAACAGATGTTTACAAGCCAAATAGCAAATGAATATACATTTAAACTAAATGCTGTATATCAGCGTTTAAATTTGAATATTGGACAATTACTATGGGATTTTCCAGCGACTCGAGCACTGATCGACATTTTACAATAATTAATTAATTAAAGTTACTATTTGTCAACGTGAATAATAATTAATTATTACTAATATGATTTTATTAATAAATTGGAATATTAATTTAATTGTTAAACGAACGTTTTGGAATTATTAATAATTCATGGGAGTCAATTGTCGGATTTCCGGATTAATTGTTGATTACGTTAATTTGACCTATGAATTGTTTCTCTCTTTTTTTACCATTTTTCAACTGTACTCTTTTAATAAGAAAGACATTTTTTAATGAAGAGCGAAGACAGTGACTCGAATAGAATAATTCCCTACGATTTCATTAAAAAAGTGAAGGGAATTCTCGATGAAAAACACTGGAGAAACATTAATTTCCGGTCGTTACGAGTCGAGATATTAATTGAGTTGGAAAGTGAAAGAATGAAATAGGTCAATTTTACTTTGAAATCAGGTTTTAAGGGAAACTAAGGGAGATGGGAAAAGTTTTGTCGTGAGATCTTTTGTAAGGAAGATTCAGAACTACAAAAGAGGATAGTAGGAGAAATTTCCCATATTTTGAAGATATTTTTTTACATTTTTCTGAATTTTTTCATTAATTTTATCCGCATAGCTCATGAGATATGAATTATCAAAGTAATTGAAAATAGCGGTGGTAGGGATGAAACGCTCTAAATCGGACAGAAATAACGAAATTACTGAAAAAAATCACACAGTTGACCCATTATTTAAAAACTATTGGCGAAGAGAACAGCATTTTAACTAAATAATAGAAAGAAAAAAAAATTCAATTCACTGTGTACACAGAGAAAAATGTTTTCTTAATTTAAGAATGTGCAGGTCACTTAAATTAAGAAAGTTAAGTCACTTGATTTAAGTGAGAAAAGTCACTTAATTCAAGTGAGTTTCACTTTCTTAAATTAAGAAAGAAAAAGTCACTTGATTTAAGTGAGAAAAGTCACTTGATTTAAGTGAGAAAAATCACTTAATTTAAGTGACTTTAACTTTCTTAAATTAAGAAAAAAATAGTTACTTGATTTAAGTGAGAAAAGTCACTTGATTTAAGTGAGAAAAGTCACTTAATTTAAGTGACTTTTACTTTCTTAAATTAAGAAAAAAATAGTTACTTGATTTAAGTGAGAAAAGTCACTTGATTTAAGTTAGAAAAATCACTTAATTTAAGAATGGCATGTCACTTAAATTAAGTGACTGCACATTCTTAAATTAAGATAAAATTTTCCTCTGTGTAGTAATGTAAAAAAAATTCGAGAAACAAAAAAGAATTATATTCACAAGCTGAAGATATGACTTTCGAATAGTTTAATCACCTTTTCAGATAAATTGAAGTACGTTTTTCCGAATTATCAGCAATTAATTGAAAACTCACCTTCAAAATCCTCATTTTTTCCTATTTCATCGACCGTATTCTGTGATACTACCTCAATCTTTTACTCGTAATATTCTTTTCAACGTCAGTAAAATATGAAAAATGCTGAGAATTATACAGTATCATGAAATGCAGATACTTCTGGTGAATATCAAATAAAATAAGAAAAAGTGAAAAATTTTCCAAGCCATTCCTCCTTCATGTATGTACTCAAGAAGTTCTTGTACCTCTACTAGCTTTTCACAAGTTGCACGTTATATAAGGATTTACTTTGAAAATCATGACAAACTTACATTTGATATTCTCGAAAATCTCCGGAGAAATAAATACACGATAGTTTTTGTGTGTCTTATAAACTGTCTTGACGTACTTGCGAGCAGCCCCCACCTCCCACTTCCAATCTTTAGCACCCCCCGCCCCCTCCTCACCCACCTTTGACCCAATGTACCGTGAGAAACTTTTTATCCCGACTCATGGATGATCTTAAAAAACATGAGAGAGAGGGGTAAAGAAAAATATAAAAATGAAAATAAAAATTGTTGAGGGAAAAAGAGTATGGAAAAGAAAGGGAGAAAAAAAGACTTGATGGATTAAATTGAAGATTCAAAGTATGAACAACGCCATCTTTCAAACTTCGAAGTTACTTTCTTTCTGGATGAATTACTGTCTTCCTTCGGTTTCCATTTTTTAAAATTTAACCTCAAAACATATTGTTCTTGATATTTTTCCAGAGACTTGAAGATTTTTTTCTGGCAAGATCGTTGAAGTTTCAGTTGAAGTAGTATGGTGACGGATTGAATTCAGTAGTGAAGAGGTAAAACAAGATAAGTCTCTTTCTTTCTCATTAAGTTTTTTGAAAATACCACAGAAAATAACCGAGAAAGTGCAATTTTCCCCTGAAACTCTTGAAATTCTCTACAAAAACAGATGAATAATATCACCTTATCTCGCTTAGTTTCCGAGATATTTCCTTTGCAATGACATCAAAGATAAGTCGATTTATCCTGTTTTACCTCTTCACTACTGAATTTGGAGATTAAATTGTGAAATAACTTTTTAATGAAAGTTGATATCAATCTGAACAATTTCGTGAAATTTTGAGTCAATTGGCCGTTTTTTATGATCACAATAATGGAGAAAAACGAAATATAAATAACACGGCGTCTTATGGGCCAATGCCAGTCTTTTATACTTTTTGGTTTGGCAGAAAAAACCATTCCCAATCATAAGCAATAATTTTGGAATCTTTTTCGTCCTCTAAACACTCAACGCCTCAACTGCCATTCAACCAAATTACGTTAAATTAAAAAATCGTGAAATACAATTAATTCAATAGCTTCAATTCACTCATCACTCACAGACAGAAAGTGTGTTTTCAAAAATTCACTGACCCAATTAAATTCTTCTCTGACGCAATAGGAATAACGTTGAAAAATTGAATCACACTGAAATAATCAGAACGAGCCAAAAAAGCTCGTACCAAATCATCAATAATGAACACACTGGGTAAAATTGACGGAAAAAGTGGAAATATCGCAATAATTCAGGTTACGAAGAAGCTGATGTATTTTTGAATTTCAAACTATTTCAATTTCCTCAGTATTGCTTCTACCGAATGAGGGAAAAAAAAATATAGGAAAAGTTGAATGAAAAAATTCAACACAACCCGGCAATAACAATTCGTATCCTATCGGACCCAGTGTTGATTCGCGTATAAAGTTGTGTTAGTGTGGCTTACGAAGAGAAAAGTAAATGTAGAAGCGAATAGAGAGGAAAAAAAAATAAAGAGAAGAAAAAAAAAACGAGTGAAGATCGATCGATATAGAGATTGTCCCAGTGGAACTCATAAAACTGATCCAATCATCGACTGTCGTACGGGACGAGCCCTGGGACTTCTGGATTCTGTACCTGAGAATGTCCCTTTTGCCCATAGCGAATTGTCTTCCAAGGATTCAAATCGTCAGTTGCTTTCATGTAAATTCCTATAAAAATAATTACAGTTCGAGAGGAAAAACGAATTTTCTTTTTCTTCAGACGAGGAAAAAAAGAAGGGCAAATAAGAGATCGGAAATGGAAATGCGGAATAAACAATTGCCTATTAAATCGAATTTTATTCATTAAATATCAGAAATCCTCTTAATGGGAAATATTGGATTTTTTTTTCAGCGCAAACTACTTCGTAAAAATCCGAAAAAATTCACGACCAATGTAGACATGTTAGAGCATCATCTCAATTTTTTACAGATTTTTTTATTAAGTCCTCTACTCGTGCAAGAAAATCTTGCAGAAATGAACCCTGACTTTTCAAGAATGCATTACAGATCATTAATAATTTCCAATAAGTCAAAGTTCATTTTCTCCATTTTTACATCACTTTTAATTATTAAATCATCAAAAGTCCTGAATTTTTCATGTTTATTATAGCATTTAATTTCACATTCATTTGCTATTCATCAGTGAATGAATTGAATCTGATACAAATGAGTGTATTGTACAAAAGAGGACAATGAATACAATACGGCAATTCATCTTGAGATTAATGGAAAAACGATTAAACTTGGAAGAAAGTGAGGATTCTGATTTTCTAAGGAGCTTAAAGTATCCTTCATGTTCTTAGTATTTCAATCGTTAATTACAGACACAAGAAAAAGAGAGAGAGAGACAAAAAAATATTCAATTAACTTAAACAAATTCAATGATTTTATTTTATCTAAAAATAAAATTGAGATTAATTTGATTCTCATTCTAGTGAGTAATTCAAGGAGCAAACAAGTAACAATTTAAATGAACAAATTTCAAGTTTCCACTTCATTCTCACATTTTAATCAGAGAATTTCATCTCAATTGTTATGTTTTTTTTTTTTAATAGTATTGCAATTGAAATAAAATCAATGAAGAAGAAACAGCGAACATGGACTTGATTTAATTCATTTTATCATCAATATAATACGAAAGAAATTGTCGTAATCAGAGACATTCATTGTGAATGCAATTGACGTTGAGTAATTGATTTAAAAAAAAAAAGGCGAAAAAAAAAACGATTTTACATTAATGGAATAATTGCAATCGACATTTTCAATAATGAAGAGGAAAAAAATTAAATCTGCAAATGACACAGTCTGATTTTTCCTTTTTTTTCTAATTATGGTTACACCGTTAAATACAATTTTTTTTAATCAACCATCAGACATTCTCGAGTGGAAAATAATTGAGAACAGTTGTGGGATTTTTGCCGTGATTAATTAAAGGATTTTTTCCGCATTTTTTATGTGAAACAAAAGAGGAAAAAAAGGGAACATATTCTTCTATTTCTTGAGGTAATATCATTTTTTTTTCTCATTTTTATGACAAGATAGAATAAATGTCGAGTGATAAAATACAATTCTTGGGAAATTAATAGAATGAATAAATGAAAAGACGTGGAGAATGAAATGAACAAAAATATTTCTCTAATTAATCGACAAATGCTCTTATTTCAACCGTTTTTCTCGTTAAATTTTTTTTACAATAAAATTATTCATGAAATGTTCTTTTACATTGTTATCAAGGAGATCCAATCGGGGCACATGGGTCAAATGAAGTGAAGTATCCAGTATTCAAGGAATTAAATTGAATTAAATTAAATTAAATGTCGAGAGAGAATAATATAATCAAAAGATAAATTATTCGCAAGGCATTTTTTTATTGAAATATGAAGTATTATTTGAAGAAATTAATTAAATATAGCGTTGCAAAATGTCTCAACTCCATTGTAATACAAATTAATCTCAAATTTTATGTGATTTTTTCTTCATTAATTCAGTAAATTCCAAGTTATAACGACCAGTGATGGAAATTAATTGATCGCAATTATTGGGCACCTCAAGGCGGAAATCGAGCCATGCGGCTCACAAAGTGGCATGTATCAGGCCATGGGCAAAATATTAAAAAAAATATGAATTACATAATTTTTATGATTAGGTGAGGGAAATAATTAATGTAAATGACAGCCCAGACTCTAAATTCGTTCGAGAACAAAACAAATTCGAATTTACACTGTTAGAAAAAAATTGAAATTTCATAGGAAATTCGATGAAAATTTTAACATATGTGATACTGAATGTCTTTTAATGGGAAAATGCTTATGAAATCTGTGAGTTTCCGAAGAAATTCAGACTGATCTATGAGTTTTAAGTAGAATTGACACAAAAATTCTATAACTTACTTAAATTTTCAACTGAACATGAATATTCAGAATTAAAATGACTTGAATTTTCAATTTTTTCTTGAATTTTTCCGATTTTTTCTAAATTTTCAAGAAACAATTGAACTGAAATTTACAAATTTCATTGATATGCAGGCTTGAAATTATTTGAAAATCGATGATTTGTTCATTTTTCAATGACATAATTATCTGGAATTTCAGTAGAGATATAACTTGTTTAAAATTTCAGTGATTTTGCATGGAAAATTCAGACAGAAATTTTTAACAGTGTATGATAATATATCTTTTTCCATGAAGAATATGTGGCACAATAGTTTTTTCGGTGGCATTGATTAGGTCTTCACGGTATAACAAAAAAAAATGATTTTCAATATTATCGAACATTTTTTATCTACTATGATAACGCATATTTCCAAATTATCATTTTTCAAAACGAAAAGGGGAAAAATTTCTTCTCTCATGAATGATCGTTGCTATCAATAAGAAGAAATGTAACATATTATGTGCGATATTTTAATACGAAAAATTTAATATTTTGGCTATTTGCATTTAATCAATGGAATTTCAAATGTACCGCAGAAGGGTAACTCTGATAGTTCTTGCCACCAAAAATTTTTTGTATTTTGAATATCGCACACAATTCGTCAACCAATGAAATTCAGTTACGAGATTACGGGATTTCGATACATTCAATATCGATTATCGCAGTTCGATAAAATCTCGCAATATATTTTTTCGAGAAAAGAAAAAATGAACACGGGCAGTGATTTTTCCTCCTTAATTAATCCATCAAATCAATAAATAGTCTCTAAAAAAAATATTTTCCTTTCCTAAACCCCAAAAACCCTCAAAAATAATCCAAGAAATTCCCGGAATACTGCACAAGCAATTCTCGCATTTATCGCAGAGCCCCGATAATTCCCCCGAATAAATTCCACTAAAACCGCTTCATTCCCAAAAATTTCTTATTCCCAAGAAGCCCCTAGCCCTTTTCAAACTCCTTAATCCCTCAAGAAAAAAAAATCGAAATCCGCAGTATTCCTGCAATTTTTCCCCTGCATAAAGCCTTCCTACGACAATAAACAGCCCACAAATAAAATTCCCCAGTTCAAATGCTTCTCCCCCCCCCCTTTTGCTTCGCGAATTGGGTAGCAGTGAATATAGAGGTGGCAAGGAGAAGGACTGTTTGACAGGAGGGTCGTGTATACGGTGTTACCTACGGGTTTTCGATCGCGTGCCAACGTTTCACTAGCCTCCTCCACCCTCCCCCTTCCCTCCCCCCCTTCGAAAACTCCTACCCCCTTTTTTCCCACTCTCCTTTTACCTAGGGGAATCGATATCACTGCTGGTTACCGTTGACTCTTTTGAATATATATTCAAATCCTTCGGGAACTACATTTCGCATTTCACATGAAAATACTTGAGGCACTGTATATATCACGTATAGATGCACTGAAGCCGGCAGAAGTACTTTCCGTGAGTGAGGATGATAAAGATAAGGGGGGGGAGGGGGGTGGAGGTGGAAGAAGGAGGGAGGAGAAGGATGAAAGAAATGGAATGTCCCTGGATGGAAAACTTGTTGGGTACCGTCTGTCTCGTGAAGATGTTCTTCAGTTTGACGCTACAGCTGGTGTCGTTAACCATCGAGATATCTTCACAATTTTTTTTTTCCATTTTTTTTTTCATCTTCTACGAGCCAATTGATGTGGATCCGCTTATTGATCGATTTGTACAGTCGATCGAGTGTGCAATTAAAAAGGATTGGGTTACGCTGTTTGTCGCAGCACAGCTGTTCGTATCTCGTGGTCACTCTGGCAGTTGCAACTCTCTTCTATTTTCTTTTTTTTTTTTTTTTTGTGAATATTGGGGAAGTTCAACGGAGAGTGGCGCTTTGCTGTTGTTTTGTGGATAGGAACTTTTAGGAGGGGGGGAGGATAAAAAGGCCAATCAACAGTGAGATAATTCAGATTAGTTTCGTTTGATGGAACGGAAAATTGTGGAGGGGGGGGTTGTATCAGGGAAAATGTGGGGAAATAGGAGATTTTGAGGGGTTTGAGGTGAAATTTTTGCTGATGGGTCCAGAGAAAAGTTGAAAGCATTTACAGTGGAGAATATGGGTGAGAATTTTTTTTTAAATGTTTTTTCGGCAATTTACCGAATTTGAGGGAGAATTGAAGGAGTGAATCTTTTCATCTTCAGAAACTTCTGATTTTTTGGAATTAACGAAAGAATGAGCTCATTTCTCAGTAATTTATTTGGTTCTAAATTTATATTTTCGTGATTTTTGAGAGAAAATGAAGGAAAAGCTGATTTGCGTGAAATTTGTAATTATAGAGAAAGGGGGAGAGGGGGGAAATGGACCTCCGATGTAATATGATTTAGGAATTCGTTTCAACGTGAAAAAATTCATGAGGAAATCTGAAAAATTTCACATAGAGGCCTTCGCTAGCAAAATAAATCCAAAATTATTTTAACCAACAGGTTCATTTTGCCCCGTCTCCCCTACTCCAAAAATCCATCTAAAACGACATGAATCGATGAGAAATGAACTCACCTTTCCGCTGGTAATCCCTGTTTTATGCTACAATTAGTATCGGAGAAATTCCGGAAAAGAAAACTTCCCAATTCAAAGTACACAGAAAAAGCTGAGCATAGACTATGAATTTTCTGTTCTTATTAGATGCAATATGTAGTGCATAAAATATGTACTACAGGTTTTTGTATGAAACATGCACTATTAGTACATAAAATATGCACTAATTAAGCATATTTTATGTTACATTTTTAACACATAAAATATGATGATAATGCGGATATTTTATATTGTCTGTTAATGCATAGAATACGAAATGATAAATAATATAAAATATGTTCAAGGTAAACATATTAGTAAACATTTTACTCTTATAAGTATATTTTTTAAGCACAATACTACATATTTTATGGACAATAATACATATTTTATGCAAAAGTCGAGTGCAAAACATGCATAATTAGAACATATTTTATGTCAAAGGCCAAATCATATTGTATGAAATGCTCTGTTCATATTCTATGCACATTTTTTTTCTCTGTGTAAAAATAAAAATGATTGCCCATATTTTTCCCTGAAAATGACCTCAACTTTTCACCAGGATCATTAAAAACATGAAATCTCTGAAGCCGAAAATTTCATTCATTCTTTTCACATTCTATCCAGTAAAATTGCCACAAATTCATATTCAGTTAAAAAAAAATATCCTTTCTCCCATCAATTTATCAATTACTTCAACAGTCCTTGATTCAACTCAACATTGAAGAGATTTTCAATTCATCGTAACTATCAAAGGGCTCTAATCGCTTTCAATACGAAGATAGCACTCACTATCATCGCAAATAGGAATGCAATTACCACTTGGAGGGTCCTCCAATCGAAGAATGTTGATCGTTTACCATTCAACGAAGCGCCGAAGTAGTGGCAATAGTGTATGCGACTCGCTAGTACCACTTCCCTCCCCCCCCCCCCCCCCTCTTTCCATCCCCCTCAACTTTCCTTCTACATCTCACGGATATTTGCCGCAACGACATGCGCAGAAAATCGATTGTAAACATTTGAAAGGGAAGAAAAAAAAAGAATATAGTCGAGGTAAAGAAAAATATCGTTTTCTCCTCTTCCAACATTGGACCAGATGGTCCAATATCGCTATTACCAACTACCCAATGTATTACCCAAGTGTCTACGTTGTCAAGTAATATTCTTTTTCTCCTTTTTTTTTTTTAACAAACCATTTCAAGTTCGATTGCGCGTAAGACCGTACGCTTTTTTATTGCAGAGAAAATAATCGTACACATGAGAATTGGCACTTACTGAAAAGTTTGCTTCCTCTGAGTGAGGGAAAAACGTGGGAAAAAAAAGGGGAGATGGTGGAAAATTTTCATTTTAAAATAATTTGAAGAATTCCTGGGATAATCTATTTCTCTTTCCCTTTTCTATCGCCGAAAAATTTGCTATTGGAAAAATTGAGATAATGATGAAAACGGAGGATGAATCGTCTTTTTGAGGATATCTCGGAAGATAAGCGAGATAGAGAAATTTTGGAAGAGACCTTTTTTGAAGCTCTTTTTTTTCTCCACAAAAAGTGTCTCCTCAAAAATTTCGTTATCTCGCTTACCTTCCGAGATCCTTTATTAGAACTGAAGAAGAAATGACTGGAATGATTAAGGAAATCAGTGAGATAAGCAACTAATTTGAAAATGAACTGAGAAATACACAGAAATGCTAAATTGTTGTCCATTGTAATTTTCATGAATGGAATGGTTGTGATACTTGTGATGAAATGTTAATGTAAAAGTCACTAATGTAATTTTTAAATCAGTCATTCTGTGATACCGAATTATAATTATGAATATTGATAGTAATGTTGCAATTTGAAAATATAAGAAAATACGAAATATTAGGAATTATAGAATCAAAAATATACCTTCAATTTTCGTGAGAACACAAATTAGAATAAAAATTATGTTAAATGAGATGATTAATTAATGCTCCGATGGGCTTATTAGCTTGGAGTTTCTTAAAATTGAACAATTAAAGAATTAAAGAGAAAAAACGGGGAAAACTGATTAAATTGCTTTTTTTCCGAGGCGATTTTTATCGAAGAATTCGGATTTCAATGAATTTTTATTTATGTTTCAATGAATTGTGAACGCTGTATCAATTTATCACTCAATCCAAATTGTGTTTTGTGTGCAGCGAAGCATGAAAATTTTATTTTTCAAAAAATCCGAAAAAATGGACGAAAATTGAGATTTAGGCACAATTGTGAATCCTTTTTTCTCTCGTTCACTCAATCTGATTAAACAGGGGAAAAAAATTTTCACGTGTATGTTTACTAAAGCTGAAGTTCCCAGGCCCAGTACCAACGTGTCCTGGAGTTCGTGAAAATTCAATCAAGCCCAGTTTACAGCTCGCTACACTCAATCACGTTTATTAGATCTCTTTTCTCGCCATTTGTTAAAGAAACAGGGATGAAGAGAAATAATATAAAATACAATAAGAATCACAATTGCTGGAGAAGTCTCGACATTGTTGAATTCAATCAGTCTCATGCCATTTGAAAATTTTGGGGGAAAAGAAGGGCGAATAATCGAATTCTCCTCAAAGTAATCAAAGAAAAAGGAATAATAAGGAAATTTCCACACTTTTGCCAACTTTTCTTTTAATATTTAATAGGAATAAATTTTTTTTTATTCTTAAAAAAATTTGCACTTGTAGCTTTTTGAATTTTTTCCATGCACATATTTTACATTTTTTTAAATATAGTTTATTTGTTTAAAAAAAACAGAAAATAGTCAAATGCCTGTTGTCAATATTTCATAAAAAAAATAAAGTTTTTAGATCAATTGATTCACTCTAGTCACCAGTTTATTTGAAATTTCTCGGAAACTAAGCGAGATAGAGCGATCTGCCTCGAGACATTTTTCTAGAGAATTTCAAGAGCTACAAAAAAGGATTCGAGTGAAATTACTCTATCTCGCTTAGTTTCCGAGATATATTCAAAAAACTGATCATTGCGTCACAATTAATTTTTTTGAATTTTTGAAATATTTTGAATTTTAAAAAAATTCAAAAACTAGAATTTTTTAAAAATTTCAGAATTGCCTTGTGACACATGTTTTCCGGCTGAAATTTCCTCGGCTTTTCAATGAAATCGTGTGAGTAAATAAATAAATGAGTGGATAATTTTTTTTTGAAAAAATAAAAAGAAATGGTAAAAACTCAAAAATTCCACTATCCGATTTGATAAAAAAAATTTTCTCCAGACTCAAGAAAAATGAATTTCCACAAATTTTTGATATTTGAAAAATAGTTGAGATGTAAAGTTTTCCACGAAAGACAAAACAAAAATAAGGAAACAAAAAAGTGATAAAATTCAATTTCAAGTTGAAAACTATCATATGTTCACTGTACATCTTCAGTCCCCCATGGTTGACTAAACTTGTATAAGAAATTATGCATCTTGTTTACTTGATACACCCTCGTCACATCCAAGTCCATAAGCAAACTTTGTACGATGCCTACACATATATATGTATATAATACCAACATAGCTATATTACCCTCTTCCTCCCTCTCTCTTTCTCCCATAATAAAACACGATTGCATGATGTCGAAAAACATTATCGTACATCCCCTTTGAGCTCAGGATCAAATTCCATGGAACATCATGGGTATGAACATGAGTAAAAACTGAAATTAGGAAATTTGCTTAAAAGTGAAACTTCATAATTTCTAAAGTAAATTAAGCACACTTCAGTGAAGTTTCAAAAATTATTGAAAAATTCTCATCATTTCCCACAAAAACGTCTTCTTTTCAATCAGTGTCATGACCATAAAAATGAACCAAAATTTTTTTTTAGAGTGAATCTCTTCCCAAAATTTTTTGAAAAAATTCCCCATAAATTTAGACATTTCGGAGCATTTTCTCGAATTTTTCAATTCTTTGCTCCGAAAAAAACTTCCTGAACTTTTTTAACGATTTTTTTTTATCATTATTTTTTCAAAAATATTTTGGAATCTATCAAAAATGGAGAAATCCTCGTAATTACCCTTTTTCTCTCTTGTACATCTCATTTTCCTCAACAACAAAAAAAAAGCTCTCCAAAAAATTTCCTCTGTTTTTCTCCTCTCTTCTTCACGAGTTATTCTCTGTAAACAATTCCCTGAAATTTCCTCATCCTCATCAAATCAAAAGAAAAGAATGAATAATTGTTCCCAATGACAATAAAAATCTTGTTGACACTTCCACAACCTCCACACACATACACTGAAAACCTCATTAATTTATTCCTTCATTCTCTTATTCTAATTAAAAACTTTTGCCTTTGATTTTTTTTTTTTCTCAAAATTATCCAACAATGAAATTCAATGAGATGAAATCTAGAGCAAACTTTCATAATAGCACCCCCAACTTTTTTTTCCTCCCCCTTCCAAAAACTTCTTAATATTAAATTAATAAATAGATAAATAAAAAAAAGTACATGATACAAGCAATAAAAAAAAAAAAAAAAAAAAAATTTAGAAAATTTCAAAGTTAATTTTTTTTTTTCGTTCAAAGTTAAAATTAATACGAAACTTTTTGACACAGTTAATTTATCAACTATCGCATCTCTAACTTGAAAATTTTCCTTTGCAGTATATATACATATATATAGATATATATATATATATCAGAGAAACGCGAGACGACTTACTGATAAAGAGCCCTGTTTGAAATAATGAAGTTGCCCCAGGAGAAGGTTTTCCTCTCTACAAAACTTTCCTTTCTACTTGTAGGAAATTACTTGTCGATAACCAATTGGATTAAACAAACCAACGTAGATAGAACGAGAGAAAGAGCGAATTAAAAAAAAAAAAAAAAAAAAAAGTAAATTAATTTCTACTGTAGAATTCTAAACTTTGATGAATTAAAAATGTTATTTTTCCTCAATATTTTATTTCCAAAGTTAAATATTTTTTATTCACTGAAAGAAAGGCAAAAAAAAATTAATTAAAAAAAAAAAACTCACCAGTCAATTGTCCGTTGATGTAACCGATGCACAAAAATAAAAGACCATAAAAACACTGCATTATCATGATAAAATGGAAAAAAAAAACTCCTAAAATTCACTGAAAAACAAAAAAAAGTTTATCACAAAACGAAAAAAAAACACACGTTTATTATGAAAAACTCAAAAACTCGAAACTTTGTCTCGTCTTAACGGAGCAACCACCGCGTGTGTCGTTCGCGTCACGACTGAAGTTCCAACTTGGCGCGAACGTGTATTCTAACGTCTCTCCCCTTCTCCCCCCCACCACTGCGCACTATGGAATGTTTGCAACACGAGGAAAGGGTTTTCTCTCTCATCAGTAGACAGCGCGCGCCATCCATTCTACCCCAACCCTCTCCTCTTCTCCTCCTTTATCATGTAGCCTCTTCTCACTCCACGCCTAACGTTTGCAAACCCGACACTCGTACGAGTTAAAGAGGATCGCAAATATCCCCCCTTGTATGACCCAGTCAACTCACATTCAAAACCTTGTCAATGATATCAGTTCAGTGATAATCTCACGCGTACTATCACAATGTAAACAGTTTGATGACCACTTTTTTTTGCTGTTTTTTTGATGATTTGAAAGGGGAAAAAAAGGGGGGAGGATGAAGTGGGAACTGTTTGCATTTTTTTTGCCCCTTTCTCCTTTCTCAACAGAAATTAGGGAATTTGATTAAAAATAAAACTTCGTGATTTCTAGAGTAAATCAAGCACACTTCAGTGAAGTTTCAGCAATTATTAAAAAATTCTCATCTTTTTCCATGAAAACTGCTTCTTTTCAATCAGTGTCGTGACCAGCAATATTAACAGAATTTTTTTTTAGAGTGAAGACCTCTTCCAAAAATTTTGAAAAAATTCCACACAAATATAGACATTTCGGAGCATTCTCTCAAATTTTTCGATTCTTCGCTCCGAAAAAAGTCCTGAATTATTGTGTTTGGTCTTTTTTAACCATTCTTTTTTGTACAATGTAAACAGTTTGATGAACACTTTTTTTTCTGTTTTTTTAATGATTTGAAAGGGAAAAAAGGGGGGGGGGAGGATGAAGTGGGAACTGTTTGCAATTTCTTTGCCCCCCTCCCCTTTCTCAACAGAAATTAGGGAATTTGATTAAAAATAAAACTTCGTGATTTCTAGAGTAAATCAAGCACACTTCAGTGAAGTTTCAACAATTATCAAAAAATTTTCATTTTTTTCCATGAAAACTGCTTCTTTTCAATCAGTGTCATGACCATGAAAATAAACAAAAATATTTTTTTTTAGAGTGAAGACCTCTTTCATAAATTTTGAAAAAATTCCCCATATATATAGAAATTTCGAAGCATTTTCTCAAAATTTCAATTTTTCGCTCCGAAAAAAATTCCTGAATTATTGTGTTTGGTCTTTTTTAACCATTTTTTTTTTTTTTTTTGTACAATGTAAATAGTTTGATGACCACTTTTCTGTTTTTTGCTGTTTTTTTGATAATTTGAAAGGGGGAAGAAAAAAAGGGGAGAGGACGAAGTGGGAAATGTTTGCAATTTTTTTGTTGAGAGGGGAAAGGGGGGAGGGTTAAATTCCCCCTCCGGAATTTAGCGACTCCTCAACAGTATATCTATATATAGATTTTCTTTCCAACATAATCATTTTCAGACTAATTTTCCACGATAATATTTCCATCCCCCAAATTTCTGTATGTCGCTTGAATTCTGGAAGAAATTCCGAGAAATAATATGGGAAAAATTGGAGCAAAAAGGCAATTTTTTTCGCAGTGAAGAACCTCATAAAAAATTCTTAAAAAATTAGAGAAGGTGCTCGACAATGTCTTCATTATTACAGAATTTTTTCAAATTTTTTCATAGAGGTCTTCATCCTCCAAAAAATCCCGGATCATTTCGCTCCCCACAGGTCCATTTCACCCTATTTTTCCCTAATTTCTTTTTTTCGTCTTCATTGTCCTCGACAATTAAACAGTTCATTGGACATTGATATTTTCTTCTCGAACGATGAGAAAATGAAGAGATTGCTGCATTAAATTCATCTCAGACTCATTAATTTCAAGACAGTGTCCATCGCTCCTTCTTCATTTTATTTCTCCGTTTTCATTCTGTCAATTATTTAATTCAACTATTGGAGTCATTACGACCGTTGTGATTCGCAATAATTTCTTAACTTTGTTTTTTCAATTGAATTGATTGTTTGAGATACTTCTTCGTATTTTTCTCCACTTGTTTCTAAAGGTCATCGATCCTTTGTTATGAATCTTTTCGTCTTTCACTCGCTCTTTATATTCTTTTTAACATTGTGGTGCAGCAGTGCAGACGGAGGTTCGTTATTTCAGAGGGTTTGTGAGCGGGAGTATCATTATTATTATTATTATTATTATACATTTTACGTGGACTTTTATTTTCCGGGATTATAGTCGCTTTGTTACGATTGAAAAGAGAGTTACTAAGGGAATGTTATGAATTTTCTTTCTCGTAAGAGTCGAGGAGTTTATTAATACTGGTGCGTTCAGTGCGGGGACTCGTGCCAGACTGCCTGGCGCCTGCACAACGGCCCAATGAGCGAGCTGGGTCAGTCGGTGGTGGGGGAAGGGCGCTCGGCTACCGCTTATCCCATACCCCCACCGCTTTCGCCTAATGCGTCGTAAGTTTCATACAAGCAATTCTATCAAACAAAAATATTACAATGAATGGATAAAAGAATTATTTACAGTTACAGCTATATATATTTATTTACATAGTTCCAGCTCTTGGGGTATAGGTAATATTATAAAATATTCTATTTTCTAATATTATAATATTGTAAAATCATACAAACATTTATTGTATTTAATGTAAGAATTTCTTCTTTTTTTTCAATATTATTATATCGTTTCCTTAGAAACAAGCGGGTGTACACAGAGAAAAATGCTCTCTTAATTTAAGAATGTGCAGTCACTTAATTTAAGAATGTGCAGGTCACTTAAATTAAGAAAGAAAAGTCACTTGATTCAAGTGAGAACACTCACTTGATTTAAGTGAGTTTTACTTTCTTAAATTAAGAAAGAAAGTCACTTGATTTAAGTGAAGAAAGTAACTTAATTTAAGTGACTTTTACTTTCTTAAATTAAGAAAGAAAAAGTTACTTGATTTAAGTGAGAAAAGTCACTTGACTTAAGTGAGAAAAGTCACTTAATTTAAGTGAGTTTTACTTTCTTAAATTAAGAAAGAAAAAGTCACTTGATTTAAGTGAGAAAAGTCACTTAATTTAAGTGACGTGCCATTCTTAAATTAAGTGACTGCACATTCTTAAATTAAGAAAAAAATTTTCTCTGTGTAAGTGCTATGTTTATGTATAGCACTGACGCCTTTTTAATTCTGAGGTGATGGAATTTTTTTATTTTATATTTATAATAGTATATTTTAGACAGAGGGAATTTTCGGCGAGGAAAAAGTGCCAGAATTAATTTTTTTCAATTTTTTGAGAATTTGATTTTTTTCCCATTTTTGAGGGATGAAAAGCCTTTTTATTTGTGAGGAAATTCAGTTTTTTGAAGATTTCTCTCGTTCTGTTAGTCGTAGCGATCTGGGACTGATTTTAAATGAAAGCTGAGATTATTATTCATCGATTTATAGGTTGTTTGATTCGAAAATATCGATTTTTCAGACAGTTCTGGGAACTTTTGTGAAAAATTACGATCATTGGGTTTAGCCCTATAACAATGTAAAAAAGTCGATATTTTCAGATTCAATTTTGCGTAAATTAATGGGAAATGATCTTAGTTTTCATTTGAAATCGGTCCCATTTCGCTACGATCAACAAAACTAGAGATATTCCCAAGAAACTGATCTTGTTCAAAAATTAAAAGGTTTTTACCCCTCAAAAATGCAAGAAAAAATCAAATTCTCAAAAAAAAATTGAAAAAAATTAATTCAGACACTTGTTATCTGCGTAAAATTTCCTCAGCTTTTCAATAGAATCATGAAAAAAAATCTATCTCTCACTGTTACATCACAATGTCTATTTTGCCCCACTTTCCCTTATATAATGAAATTTCACTGACGAATTTCTCAACAATTTCACGCTTGCTGATATCATTTCCAACTAAAGTCTCTCAATATGAGTGCAGCAATGTGAAAGGGAGTGTTGCGTGCGATCTTCTTTTATTTTGTGTTTTTTTCGTTTTGTTTCGTCGCGGGAGTGGAATTCCGAGAATTCTTTTGTTAAATTGAAGTGCATTTGATTCGTCTCACCGTGTGTTTTTCTCTCGCATTCCACAAATTTTCGGAGATTCTGCACTGACAGGGGAGGGATTGGAATGAAGTACAAATTTTTTAGGACGATGTCATTTTGATGGAATTATTTTGAGAGATGAGATAAAGTATTCATTAAATTTGGATAAAGTCAAGATATTTTTATTAGGATTTGAGAATGTGAATTTTTCATGATTCTCAACTTGACATGAATGAACTCCGAGAAAAATCGATTTTTGAAGAATCGATCTTTGGAAAATACGATTTTTCAAGAATCGAATTTTGGAAAAAGCAATTTTTCAATAAAAAAAATCATTTCACAATTACTTTCGATCGATCATTTTCAATATCGATTAGTGCGATATCTCGCAGTGAATTCGAGATATCACATTTCATTATTCGATAATTCCATTTCGCCGGTTTTTAGTGTAAGGAGCTAGCAATTCGAAGTGCAATACGTGCACCTGTATCAATCCTCCTTTCTTCCAAACACAACGACTATCGATCGATCGTTTCCAAACATCGATTAATCGATTAATGCGATGTCTCACATTGACTTCAAGATATCGCTTTCCATTCGATAGTATCGTTTCACCATTTTTCATCTAAAGGGATATCACATCAACTTCCAATCGATAAGTTTCAAAACTTCGATTAATCGATTCGATATCTCGTATAAAATTCAAGATATCGCATTTCATTATTCAATAATTCCATTTCACCAGTTTTAGTTTGACAGAAAAGAACAACTTCTAATCACTCGATAGCAAATATTCGATTAATCGATGCGATATCTGGCATTGACTTCGAGATATCGCATATCATTCGATAATTTCGCTTCACCAGTTTATTAGTAAAAGGCCAATAAATCCCATCATCTTTTTTTTTTTTTTTTGTTGAAAAAAATCGAAACATCGATTAATCGAATTTCTTAAAATCGTCCAGAAAAAATAACGATTTTTAGGAAAAAAGAATCGATCTTACAAAATCGAATAAAAGTCATCCATCATTCTCGACTTAATCGTTATTTTCGCCGGATTTTTATTTTCCGGAGTAATACATAATGCGAGAAGAGGGGAGAGGAGGGGAGTTTTTCTCAACTCTACCACCTCCTTTTTTTTCCAAAAATAATTGACTCCAAAATAATTATTGCTTCATTCATCTCATCGCTGTTTTATTTCTCATGAATAATGAACATGAAAATGCAGAAAAAAATTCTTGAACCAAAGAATATGGAAACGTAGTTAACTGAGGCAGTCAAGCCAGACAAATGGCATGTGTTCTGTGGCATTGGGGTTGTGAAAGAAATACGACACGTGAGTCGTGTAAGTAAGAATAAGTGAAGCCATGTCAAGTGGAAGAGATTCTACTCTTTCGTATTCTCTTGGAATACTGGGAAATCTTAAAGTTCTGGAGAATTATAACCAAAATAAAATATTCACAAATATTCTGAAAGAAATAAAGAAAATGCATTTTATTTTGGAATTTTGATTTTTTCAAGTCAATTTTTTTTCATTCATAATTAAATGGAGAAAAAAAAGTGGAGGAGTTTAAAATAATTTTTCCGATGACGTTATTAACATGGAAAATCCTTAAATAAAGGAGTTATCAGGAGAGATTGGCTGTCAGTCAGTGAGAAAAAAATCATTATTTCTGATATCACGATCCAATCATAGTACAATCAGTTCGTCAAACCCGAGGGGAAAAGGCTTTTGAGATAAAAAAAAGACCAGAATTTCAATTTCCATTTTTTTTTTAATTTTCTGAACGAGAAAGAATAAAAGGCAATTGTTGGAATTTAATATGCAGATTTTTCATAATTTTTTCAATTTTTATGCAAAAGCTGAATCGTTCTCTTCTCGCTTGAGATAATTTATTTCAAATTTTCAATGGACAATGGAGAAAGAAATTTTCGTTTTTTTCGCTGAAAAAACAGTACTTTTTACGTTTTAATCCTAGACAGGTTACCATCATCGATCTTGACAAATGATAATCAAATTATCACACATACGACAAATTTTAGTTTTTTTTTTTTTAAAACAAAGTATTTTTTAAAAATATTAAAAAAATTTACACTTATAGTTTTTTAAATTTCCTAGTTGTACATATTTTTTAAGCTTTTTTTCATAATTCATTAGTTGAGAAAAAACGTCAAATATCTACTACTTTCGGGATAATCTACACTAAAATAATAATAATAATAATAATAAAAACCATCAAATATTGATGGAATTGGTCCTTAACAAATATTTCCTTGAAATAATTTTAAAAAGTTATTGAATTTATTGGATTTAGTCAATTCAAATACATCAACCAGTTGAATTGACCAAATTCATCTCCGAAATAATCTGAAAATCTGTCTTAAAGACGTGTTATTAGTGATGGGTTATTTTCAATCGATCCTGTAAGATCGATAATTTTTTTTTGAAAATCGACCTTTTCCGAGCGATTTTAAGAAATTTCATTCATTGTCCTTTCGATTTCGATTCTTGTTCAGAAAAATCGTATTGTTTCTTTCTTTCCGAGAAAAAAAGTAATGAAAAATAGGATTTCTTCTTTTTGCCTTTCAAACTGAAACTGGTGAAACGCAACTATCGAATAAGATGCGATATCTCGAACTTAAGGCGAGATATAGTATCGATAAATCGAATATTTGCAGTCGATCGATTAGAAGTTGCTTTTCCCCCTCGAATTAAAATAGGTGAAATGGAACTATCGAATGTCATACTATATCTAGAATGTAATGCGAGATATCATCGATTAATCGATATTGAAAATGATCGATCGAAAGTAAATGTGATATTGCTCTTTTTTTTCTATTCAAAAAAAATCGATTCGTCGATTTACACGGTTCGATTGTTGTCTTTTAAAAAAATCGTATTTTCTAAAGATCGATTCTTCGAGAATCGATTCCTCTTCCGAAGATTACCTATCACTACGTGTTATGCGATAAAAAAAACGTCAGTAAAACGCATAAAATCAAAAAACTTCTCTCTTTTTCGTTCCATAAAATAAAATAAAAATTACCCCGAAATCCAGTCTCCAGTTTCAACGAGTTCAATCAGAATTACCGTAAATTTAAAAAATTTTCTCATTCCAGGCAAAACGATAGAATGATCGAACTTAAATTAACTGAGTGGCATTAAAGATAGGCGTCCAACCAATGCCTCTATAAGCTGCTAATAATGTCCCAATTACTGATTGGGTGATATAGAGAAATACGTGAGAATTGGCTTGTCCTCTTCAGCCTCCTTGCTTGGGTCCAGTTGGCCTTGCCTGTGTGTCTGTCTATATGTACTGCTACGAACAAGAGGAATAAAAAGAAGATGGAGAAGCAGAGGAAGGAAAAAAAAAATTAAGGTACGAGAGAAAAAACGAATTAACTAGACACCGAGTCTTCGCAAATTGAGTTGTACGGAGGTAGAATTTAAACATTCAAATTAACCCGTTTAGCAAGTCAAAGCGTCTAATGTGCTGCTGCTGTCCGGGGCAAATGTTTCCGTACACTCAGGGCTCCCTTTATAATATTCAATCGATACCATTGAATTTCTTTTTTTTTTTTTTCATTTTTATTTCAATGTAATCTGTGAGTATTTTATTGTTGGAATATTTAAGGAAATTTTTTTTTTGTTAAGTGCTCCTGATGTTTTGAGAAAAATTGTTTATTCTAACGATTTCTTATTTGTTTCAGGTGAGAATCTTCTTCATCCTCTTCGGACATGGACCATCGTGGAGTCTGTAATAATCTGAAATTTTTAATTGAATTATTGATAAGGTTGAGTAAAAAAAATCGATTTTTGGTGAATATCTCTCGTTCTGATTGCCGCAGCTCATTGCAAGCAGTTGGAAATGAAAGGTGAGACGATTTTACCCCTATTTCCTTTTTTTAGGAATTAATTTTCGATAAAAATTGAGAAAGTTATTGAGTAAAAACGAATTTTTGACAAAATTAGCGATATTTTCCTCAATTTTTATCCCAAATCAAGTTCCAAAAAAATGAAATCGAGGTAAAATGATCTTAGCTTCTATTTCCGATTATCGTTATGATATTGCGGCCATCAGAACCCGAGATATATGCAAAATAATTGAACTCAGTAGAAACTATTTCGAAAAAACCTCGAAATCTAATGAAAATACGGAGATTTTGATCGAAATCTATTTTGTTGTCTCAGAACCGCTCCACAAAAAACATGTTCTCAAGAATCTCCCCATCTTCCACAGATTCCTGAATATTCCAAAAAGAAGAGACGTAAAAAACCGCATGTAATCGAATTCAGCTGCTTCAAAAACTGCTGAATCCATTCATCTAATCTTGAATATCATTACAAAAATTTTCCGATTCTCGAGGTCCACAGCTTGCATTTTCCCACTTATTCTCACGTGGATCGAGCGATTTCCTCCATTTTGAATTCAAATTTACCCCTCAAATGAATAGAAATAGATAAAAAAAAAGAAAGGAAAACTTACTAGTTCTAGATGCAGAAATAATATTGACCTCTTGCTTATATTCCTCATGTATTCTCAAATGAAATTCAGAGCATCTGTTGTAACACATCATGTGACATATACTTGGAAATGTCTGATCCTCATGATCCCTATCCCTAGCGCATATTGTTCTACTACCGTCACCGTCAAGATCCTCCTCATCCAGTCGATTGTCATTGTCAATCAGCATGATACGATCCTCACAATGACTGCAGTTACATGCATCACATGTAATTAAATTGTTGACTGAAATTACTGATGCAAATGAGTGAATTAGAAATTGAAGTATCTTCGCTATCGTGATTTCATGGGGACAGGAATTGGTTCAATAATTACGATAATGAAATTAAATTTATCACGAGTGTATTTCCGATACAACGGAAATTCCAAATTGACACTAATTAGACAAAAAAATTGATTTTTAGGTATATTGTGGGCACTAAGTGAGATAGAGCGAATTTGTCAGAATTCTTTTTTTGTAGCTTTCAAAATTCTCAACAAAGATAGGGTAAAAAGGGCGTATCTCCTTTAGTTTCAAACATGATTGAGAAAAATTGAATTACAAAAAAAAAAGATGATAGAATTGATTTAAAGTTGTAGGGTCACATGACCAACAGATGGACACTGACCAAAAGATGGACAGTTTCTATAATAGAGGATTTTCATAAATAAATGAATGACTCTTATACTTTTCACGTCAATTTCTGATTATTACATTCATATAGATTTATGAACTATTTATTTCATATCGATTGATCGTAATTTAAAATCATACCACGGCAAATATGCAACTGTCCATCTACTGGGGATTCAAGATATTCTCCAGTTTTTCCTTCATTTTCTTCAATTATTTCTACATTATTCAAGTTTAGTTGATTTTGAGTCGATTCACTGTATATTTTTCTGTACATGATTCTTTTCTGCAGCTTTTTAAAGTGTTTTGCCTATTTCATATGAATTAATAAAGTCTAATATTTTCTTAACCGTCCATCTACTGGTCGTGTTACCCTATCCCAGAAGATTTGAGTACAGTTAACCCGTAATTTTTATAATGCCGTATTAAAGGTGATATTTTTTTTACATTTTTCTGAATTTTTTCATAATTTTTGTCCGTGCAGTTTATGAAATATGAATTATTAAAGCTACTGAAAATAGCGGTGGCTGGAATGAAACACCCTAAATCGGACAGAAATAACGAAATTACTAAAAAACCACACGGTTGACCCATTAATTAAATACCATTAGCGAAGAGAACAGCATTTTAACTAAATAATAGAAGAAAAAAATATTCAATTCACCGTACAGTTATTGAGAAATTTTGATTAGAAGGTAGTCGTAATTATTCGCCTCTCTTTCTATCTCATGCATGTGATAGGAGATTAGTAATGTTGAAAAAATTCGAGAAACAAAGAAAAATTATATTTACAAGCTGAAGATATGACTTTCGAATAGTTTAATCACTTTTTCGTGCAAATTGAAGCATGTTTTCCCCGAATTATAAGCAATTAATTGGAAATTAACCTAAAAATCCTCATTTTTTTCTGTTTTATCTACCGTAGTCGGAGATACTACCTTAATTCCATCATTTTTTCGAGAATACTTCAGAAATTAAGCGAGATAAAGCAATTTTCCCCTAATTCTTTTGTTCAACCCTTGAAATCCTATACAAAAAAAGAATCCAGGGTTCAAATCGCCTTATCTCGCTTAGTTTCCGAGATTTTTTTTAAAATTCAATACAAAAAACAGTTTTATTCTAATATATTTGAGATTTTTCAGAATTTGGCGGAAATTTTCATAAAATTTTTATAAAATTTTTCCGAAATTGATTTTGAACAAATCAATTTGTCCAAAAAAATTCATGTTTTTTGGAAAAGAAATTTGAAAAAAAATTCTTCTCATGATCTTTCTTCATGGCACTTAAAATTCTCCATAAAAAGCTCTGACGAAGGATTTTTCTAGTTCCACTGATCCCAAAGACATCTCAATTCTTATCAAACAAATTCCTCAAATTCATTTCCTCTAATTCACAATTTAACTCCTCACAATTGAATTAATTACTCGTAATCAATGAAAATTTCGATACAAACCAGTGAGAATCAGAGAAGCAGCACTAAATTTCATCACGAATAATTGTCACACTTGACGACACACGTTTACGTATTTCACAAATACACAACTGAAAGACGTAGAAACGTAAATAGATCAAACAGATTCCAGTCTCTCATTTATACGTATATATATCTTCACACAAATACACACCCACATATATATATATACATATATATTTGAACGTCCAGTTTGATTTCGAGTAAACCACTGAAACCAACCTGAATCACCCAGGGTCTCCAAGATTCCTAGTATTCGAGTGTGCTTGTGTGTACTGTACAAGCCGAGAAGCTCGAGTGATTAAATTTTAGTCTCTCAAAGGCTAAATTCAAGCCATCCAACTTTATCATCATCAAACTTTGGCATGATAGGCATTGGTGTTAGTGAAATTAGTTATCTAATGAAAAGAGATGATTTAAGAGTTTCCATGGTAGATTAAGAGAGAATCCGAGAAATTGCGAAATATCTAATCAACAGAAATACATTATTTAATTTTCAAAATTAGACCTTTTTTCCTCTATTTTCAGGTAAGAAATACAGAAAAATTGAAGCTGAAAAATTCGCATTTCTCCGGATTTCTCCAAATGACTCAATAATTTGCCAAAAACTCATCAAATTCGTCGTGTTCAGAAAAATCTCAGCATTCTTATCTGTAAATACCAGCAAAAAAAACCGGAAAAAACATTAAAATGGATCATTCGTGTCGGCCTTGAGAGCTGCGATTGGACGCTCTCATATCTCGAAACGTTGGCACTTTAACCTCTTGATCCCTCTGCAGCGAAAAGCGAAAAAAAAGGGACAACAGAGAAGCAGCAAGAAAAAAATGAAACTTGTTCGATATGCAAACACAGTAGCACACTGGCCTCGATCCCGTTGAAACGTCACCCGGAGGCACGTAATCTCTGTCAGTATGTATTCCAGGGCACCGTATACTAATTCCCGCATGGCATACCTTCAGTCAGTCACCCCCGTCTCACCATTCGCAAAACCCTCTCTCACCCTCTGATGCTTATAGAGATGACAATGGTACACATACACAAGTATAAAGGGAATGGGAGGGAAATGTTTGCGAGTCATGAACTTCTCTCTTTCTCTATCTCTCTCTCTCTGTATTCCTCTTCAAATCTCCATTTGCATTTTAATTTGCTGGCGCTATTGTTCATGGTTATTGTTCCAACGAATCTTGTCACACATCGATTTGTTTCTGCCAGGTAGATGAAATTTTCCGGTGCTCATAGATCAAATTTAAAAATTGAAAGGGAATTAAAGGTAGTATTCTCGAGTACGGTCGCTAAGACAGAAAAAAATGAGAATTTGTGGGTTAATTTCTAATAAATTGCTGATAATTTGGGAAAAAGTGCTCTAATTTACCCGAAAATGTGATTACACAGAGAAAAATGTTTTCTTAGGCCCAGGTGCATAAAGCTCGATTAGCTGACGGAGTCCATAGCCGTTTTAAGCTGTTTTCGACCGTTCCTAAGCACGCCGACTTGAATTCTTCCTAATCATGCCAAGTTAACCGACTCCAATTAATCGCTTAAAATTAACTTCACATGTCACTTAACTAAGGCAGCATAGTTAAGTGACTACCGCTAATCGGCGATTAACTTTATGCACCTGGGCCTTAAGGAAGTTCATCCGAAAAATTATCACGACTAGCGTAGTGGTTATGCGACTAACATAGTCGTAACTTGTACAGCTGTTATATACTAGAAATGCTTCTTCGTCGATCATAATTGTTCTTTTGTAGAAATTTTTTTTTTTTATTTATCTTTTGTAGAAAATTGAATTTATAGAAATAATTTTTTTGAAGATCAAATAGAAAAAGGTAAATTCAGTACATTTTCAGCTAGTTCTGTATGATTTAATGTGCAAGCGTAGCATACATTGCGTTATTCGGAATGAATTCTTATTGATTTCAAAAAGCGCGCGGTTCTTACGTTACTGTCTTGCGAGTAAAACAGAGGTTAACTTCTCGAAAATCAGCATTTTTTGAGACAAATTAATTTATTCTAAAATCACCAAGTATCTAATGCATTTGAGGAAACTCTTAAACTGTTCTTTACACATTTATTTATCCATTATGGAAGTTTCCTCCCTAAAAAACTGTTAATTGCCACAAATTTCAAGTTTATAGACGAAAACCCATAAGGGACTGTGTTAATTGGAAAATCTTCATTTATTAATTTCTCCCGAACAAGACATCCGGAGAGTTTGAAATTTTAACCGGTGATTTTCTAGATTTTTAGAAGTATATTGTAATTTTTCATAATTATTGGTCTGTTAATTCAGTTACCTGATGAACTCCCTTAATTTAAGAACGTTCAGGTCACTTAAATTATGAAAGAAAAAGTCACTTGATTTAAGTGAGACTTACTTTCTTACATTAAGAAAGAAAAAATCACTTGATTTAAGTGAGAAAACTCACTTAAATCAAGTGAGTTTTCTCACTTAAATCAAGCGATTTTTTCTTTCTTAATTTGAGAAAGTAAAACTCACTTAAGTCAAGTGAATGTTCCCACTTGAATCAAGTGACTTTTTCTTTCTTAATTTAAGTGACTGCACATTCTTAAAAAAAAACATTTTACTCTGTATGAACTATCCGAAAGTCACATCTTCAGCTTGTGAATATAATTTTTTTGTATTTCTCGAATTTTTTCAACATTACTAATCCCCTATCACATGCATAAGATAAAAAGAGAGGCGAATTGTTACCACTATCTTCTAATTAAAATTTTTTCAATAGCTATACGCTCAATTAAATATTTTTCCTTCTATTAATTAGTTAAAATGCTGGTCTCTTCGCGCATTAGTTTTTAAATAATGGGTCAACTGTGTAGTTTTTTTTTAGTAATTTCGTTATTTCTGTCCGATTTAGGGCGTTTCACCCCCACAACCGCTATTTCCAGCAACTTCGATAATTTATATCTCATAAATTGTGAAAAAATATCATCTTTGATACGGCATTGAAAAAATGCGGGGTTAACTTTACTCGAGTACGCTGAAATACTGCCTCAACAAAAAAAAAAGTCGATTTATGTTACGTTAACCTTCGGGAAATTTGCTGATAACTCTAAAAATATCGAGTTTAGGGGAAAATGTCAAAGAATTTTTTTTTGTGTAGATTTTTGTGAACTAAACAAAGATCTTTTCAAATTTATCCACAAACTCAAAATTCTCGGAGATATTCCTAAAATGTCTCTGAATTATTCAAAAAAACGATTTATTTTGTGCTTTTTATTTCTCGCATTGTATTTCAAAAACTGTCGGAGTAAAATTGATTTTCCATCGGATTGTTCACTGCAGACTGCCCCAGTTTTTATAAATAAAATCCTCAAAGTTGAAAAAAAACCCATCAATTTTATCGTTTCCCAAAAACAAAAATTGTTGAATCCCATTTCCTTCATTCACTCAGTCATTAAAATTCTATTCCCCTCCAAAAAATAATCAAAAATTCCAAAACGAATAAAATAAAAAATTCATCAAAAACTTTCATTGACTAATTGAAACTTTAATATGAAACATTCAAAATATTCGATTCAACCATACAATTCTCCCAATTCTCCTCTTATTTTTTCCCCCTTTTTTTTTATCAATCAAAAAACGAACAATTGCCCCATTCGATTGACGAAAGAAAAAAAAAAATCTCTGAAAGAATAAAAAAAGAAAATTCATTAGTCTTTTTCATCTCCACCATTGAACTTCGACTGAATTCAACTGTATTCAAAATAAACTACCACTGACACTAGTTTCCCTAGATTTCATACCCGACAAAAATGAAAGGGGAAAAAAAACGAAGCGAGTCATGGAAATATCGTGTATTTGAAACTTCCTCTATTGCTTCTGTACGAAGAACGGAAAATCAAGGGGAATTGGATTGATAGTACATCCAGAGATTACATTTACACGTAAGCCCATATTTACGCGACTCATCCAGGAAAATAAAAAGAAGAGCAACATCAAAATTTGTTTTTACGACGAAAATGTCAACATTTAATGTCATCAAAGGTTGGTGTACGACCTTTTCCCCCGATTTTTTCCGCTTTGAATAAAAAAAAAGGGATAAGAACGAAGACACGTGTGATTAATTTTTCATTAAAAAAAGAAAACTTCCCCTCTTTTATTGAAAATCAGCACAATCATTTTCCCTATGCGTTACGCTTAATCACGTGACAATATCACCCTTTGGAATATTACAAATTATGATAATACAAACGAAAAATATCATGTCATTAAAATAACACATCAAATATTGAACCTCACAATATTCCCGAATTCAATTGTTACAAATATTTATTTAATTTTTATTCATTTGATCTTTTTTTCATCACTGCAATTTTAATTAAATGAGGTATGATATTATAATACTGTAATGTTTTCATGTTCAGTATTTTTTGTACAATTATTCAATGTATATTATTTCAAGTATTATAGAAAATCGGAAGGTTTTTTTTTTAAATGCAATACTAAAAAATTGTCAATTCGCCACGTTTCCTTTATAATTTGAGCTTTTTTAGGCTCTTGACATTATACATTCAACAAGATGCAGACAACGTAAAATCTAAAATATCAAAATGAAACCGATTTTTGAAAGGTATATAAACGAAGAAAGGTTGCCGGACTTTAATTTGAGAAAATGTAGAAAAAAATTTTCAAATAATTTCAAAAATTCTGAAAAATCTCAAATATTAAAATAAAACTTATTTTCGAAATGTATATGGGCAAAGGCTTAAAAAAAAACATAAAAATCAGTTTAATTTCAAATAATTTAAACTCAAAATGAGGAGATTTCGAGTTGTTTTGACATTTTTCGAGATTTTTAGCGAATTCACCTGTTTTTCCAAATGTTTCTCGAAAATTCTCTCAAATCTAACTCATTCAACCTTTCTGTGTCACTTGAAACACAAAAATGTAGATTTATTTTTAAAAAAACTGAGAATTTTCCCTGATACCCCAAATTAATTATTATTAACATGAATCAATTATTATGAATATAGAAATGAATCCGATTATTAATTCACTGTAATATTATAATTACGTAATATTCCGAGGTTTCATTAATTTTTTATTAAGAAAGGAGAACTCCACCCCCCCCCCCCCCCGTTCTACCCCTCCTCCTATTGAAAATCAGTACAATCATTTTCCCCATTTGTCACGCTGATTTGTAGGCGCAGAGGAAAAAAGAAGTCCCAAGTCGATTGAACGATGAAGATACATTCATTAAATCTCTGGCAATCGACCATCACTCTCCACAAAAGGATAAACACGTGGCAACAACTCGGTAAAAGGGGGGGCGAAGAGGGGATAGGGGCACGTGCCGCTGGTTACTATCCGTAAGAATTGACACAGGCGCACAAAAGGGAGAAATTGTGAATGAGTGAAGCCACACGTTGTTCCAGCACACACACACACATGCATACACACAATCACCCGAACAATCAATGGCCTCAAACCCCTGCCATTGAACAGAGAGGCAAGCGTAACTTCTCTCCTTTCGTGTACACCTTCTATTGTACGTCATCGCTTAGAAACTCAACTGAGTGTAATTTCACACTAACTAATCGATATTAACCCTACGCATTAATGTACAAAAGGTGACACACGTGCATCATTGACGAGAAGTTAATCTATCGTTCATTAAAGTAGTATGATCAAAAGATAGTTGAGTCTTAAAGTTCATAGAAAGGAAAAAACACGAGAAAACCACGGAAAAATTATGATTTATGATTGGAACTCATGATACTGAAAATAGCAGATATCTTATCATTTTTAATTTTTTTTCTCCTAAAAAAAAATTCTCATAGAAAAATGAAAAATATGCACATCTAGGAAATTTGAAAAACTATAAGTGCAAATTTTTTGAATATTTTTTATTATTGTTCTTCGTGACATCTTTTTTTATAGCGTTATCAGTCGAAAAAGCGTTCATTTCGTTCATGAGTTCAATTGAACTAATGGAGAGAAGTCTCAATTTCCTAATAAAATAATGTATTTATTTTAAAAAATCATCGGAAGCGTGCTAATTTTATCAATGTTATGCACCATTAGCATTATTTAGTATTGCTTTATTATTTCATAATTACAGTTAAAAAGTTGACCATATTGATGAGTTCAATTTACAAATATAATAATTAGTATGTTGCGCGTCTTCATTCAATGCAGTGATCTCAAATAGTAACCCAAACATTATAATTTTAGGTGTGATAACTAGTTTGAAATAGTTGATTTCCATATGACTATAAGCAGATAGTCAGGGCAATATCAAAAGATTCTCTCAGTATACATGTTCAAGTATGCTGCAATGTGACACTGATAATTTACTATAAGAATCGAACTCACCGAGGTTCGACAGGTCAGTTCTTAATCAGACATGAGAGTGTGTCATTTCACCTCTAATCTTCATATTTTATTATATATAATTATATATAATTGAGGCCAGGAAGTTTGGTCTCGGTTTTGATCAGGCTGAACTTAGCTTCGTAAAGTGATATATGTTTTCATTCAGAAATGTAAAAGTGACATTTCTCAATTCATGTAGCGTTCTCGATGTGAGAATTTTAATCTAAAGTACGTGGAAAAAGGATAGGATATTTTGTCAGAGCGTGATGGAGTAATTATCAGATTGTTCTGAAAGAATTTTGAAAAATTGGAGTTATTAATATTCACACACGTAAAATGGAGGATGGTCGCATTAGCAACGCACTTGCGATACATCAGTATTGCACTGGTGATGCATCAGCGACGTATCAACGACGTACTTGCGACGCATCGGTGACGTACTTGTGGTGCATCAGTAAAAATAACTCACATTTACCAAAATGCCTAGGGAAGTATTCTTCGTCCCTTCCGCTCTGTCAAAATATCCAATTTCAGACGCATTCAGAAAATATCACTTTGAGATTTCTAAATAAAAAAAATACCATATTATGCGGCTAAAAATTCAGCCTAGTCAAAATCGAGACCGAACTTCCTGGCCCTATATATAATAGATTTTAATTAATCATTCAAATTGAATAAATACTTCACTGCAAATCCAGGGTTCTCGTTTTGAGACACAATTGTGTCTCAAAACGAGACCCCTGGATTTGCGGTGTTACTCCTTTTCTAATAAACCACCTAATTGAAATATCTATTCACTGTAGAGAGTATTTCTACAGATAAACCCAAAGAATCTACTCATAGACTAATTCCAGTGTTAACACATCATCATATAATAGACGATGTCAGACAATTTTCAGCTTTTTTGTTCTCTCAACAAATTTATTATTTTAACAAAACAAATGACGAATTTTTCTTTATTTATTTCCCCATTTATTGTGTTTTTCTCTTTTGTTACACATTCATAATATTTTTAGCATTCGTAATATTTTGGAAAAAAATCGTAAACTATTTGTTTCTTAATCATATTAATTATTTTTCGCCGATAATTGCATTTAATTTGTCAAATTTTGAGCAATACACTCCATTTGACCCATGTTCAGCAATTAAACATCCTCAATTAAACTTAAAAACCAAAGAAAGCTTCAATTTTCACGAATTTTTTATGTTTCATTCTCGCTCAATTTCCTTGAGAGAGAGAGAGAGAGAGTAAAAAAACGCTAAGCGTTTCCATTTTACCCGCAGCAGATTGTAAACTTAATTAATTACAACTAGATTATTCAGCATGTGATTATTTTACATGACAACGATTGAACATAGTGCATTTTCAACCACGTTATAATACCCCTGACGTGCGCTGATGAGTAACGTTCATTACCCGTACTCCCCTCACTCCCCCCCCCCCTTTCATCCCTCTATTTTGCCAGTAGAACCATTAGGCGAGAGATAGCGTGGTACGCTGGGCTCACGGGTGCGAACTTAATCCTGGATTGATAAGTAAAATCCCAGGACCTGTATCAGCAGCTTCCGCCGGATATCCGCGCTTCTACTCGATCCCACAATATCAATAATTCAATCAACAGAAAAGACAGTCCCCTCTGAATCCACGAAAAGTGAATTATTAAAATCAAAACATGAGAATTCGTTTATTCATTGTTGCTACGTGAGCGTGACGTGGCATTCCCGCGTTGAGACTTGATCAATGATAAATTATGGATGATACCATGAAATTTCAATGTTGAAGAAAAATTGTAGGGATGAAATTAACAGGAGAATCACTCTCTATCCGAAGGACTCTGAATGTCGACCTTCCCCTCACCATTTTCCCCCACTCTCTCTTTCTCTATTTCCTTCACTGTGTGACTGAGATGCGCAGTAGGTTCAGGTCAATTCCATCCACTTTAACCTAATTCCAATGGTGTTTTTACTCCCATTTTGATGCTACGTGCACAATATATCAATCGATGAAAACACTTTTGATACCCGGACGTGACGAGATGATGGTCTTAACCCTTCTCCAACGCTCGAAGAGATGAACATTTAGAATTCATCTATTACGAATGCATATCTGGGTTAAAGGGGCAAAACCGGATAGAGATGACATGGATGAGAATAGGTGAGAGAATGAGAATAGGTATATGAATGAAAATTAGTTCCTTCACCTTATTGCATTATCCTGGTGGAGGAGACGGGGCAAAATGGACCTGTGGGTCTGAATAATTGGGAATTTTTTTGAGAGTGAAGGAGTCTACGGAAAATTTTTTAAAAATTCAACGAAAATTTCCACATATTGGAGAATCTACTCAATTTTTTCTAGATTTTTTTATAGAGTAATTCGCTCGGAAAAAAAATCCCCAATCATGTTGCCACGAAAATCCATATTTGATGAAAAAATTTGATGTTTCTCATCCTCACAATCAAATCCTAGATCTTCTAGAGCAGTTGGAGTTGATGCAGTCAACTAAACAAAAATATGAGATAGGGGAGAGCCGGCCAAAATGAACTATTGTGACAATATAATTCAAGATTTTTTTTTCAGAGCAAAGAACTTTATAAAACAATCTGGAAATAGGAATTGTTGTCGATTTTTTTCAGATATTTCGTGAACTCCTCCACTGTTAAAAAAAAATTGAAAAATTATTGGGACACGTAGGTCCATTTTGCCTTATCTCCCATCCTAGGATAACGCAATAACGTGAAGGTGTAGCAACCGCTACAGTACGCGTGTACTTGAAGAGCACAAATAATATCTTCTATCGCATATTAATTATACCTGTCTCGCTCTTGACCATTGTAACGCGTATTCTTTTCAATTTCCTTTTGTGTGGATATTCCGAGTTTCGGTAATCCTTATATGGTGATTATTAAATCACACTCGCGTATCGGCAGTTCACGAGAACGCATCTCAATCACCTACGCTATTGACTTGTATTATATCACGTAATTTAATAAACGCAATTTTATATATTTTAATTGCAGTGTTAGTGATGCATTCATTTGAATAACCACTTCACTACAAAGGAACTAATTTTCATTCATGTACTTATACTCATTCTTCCACCTGTTCGTCAGTTACTCATGATAATATCACATCAAAATATCACGCTGTGGAATATCAAAAATTATAACCCGCAGAGCATAAAAAGAGTCATTTTAAGCCAAAAAAATTTTAACCCCCTTAAATATGATGAAATGGATAGAAATCTCCGAAATACTTGGTTCCAAAGCTTATAGGTTTCTTCATTCAAATTGCACCACTTTAGGAGACAGATCCAATTTTGGTTAATTTTTTCACCATCAAAAACTAGTTAATTCGAACCAACGATGACTGCATTCGAAACTACATTGTTTTATCTGCAAAAAGCCTCATAACATTAAGTCCAAAAAAAGCATAGATATAACACTTAGAAAATGTAGTGGGGTCAATTTGACCCCGTGTGTGCCTCGGAGTTCTGTTCGGAGGTGTGTGCTCCGAGGGATAGTATTACAAACAAAAAATATAATGATACTAGAATTTCACAACATAAAATATTACATCTTATAGTATTTCCAAATAATTGCTTTATTCTTCATTAAACTCTACTGAATTCAGCATCAAACATACATTTCTTGATGAAGTCAAGATGATCATAGACACTAACAAGAACTGTTGGATGAGTTGCGTTAGAGGTTCCCCACGTGTTGATACCGAGGACCGTTCCACCGCAATTGAGAGGACTGCCACTGTCTCCCTGAATGAAAAAAATAGAACATGGACAAGAAAATAAGTGGAGGAACTAAGATGTAGGAATCATGGGGTGTTGGAATGATTACAATTTAACAATACTAATTAATTTTCAAACGAACGATTTTTTGTCCGTTTTATTCAGGCTTCTTCAGGCCCTCTAAAAAATCAAATTTTTTTATTCTAATCAATTCGAAGAATAAGTACGTTTTCAGCTTCCACATTTCATTCCCTGAACTTTTTTCCTTCCCTCTCCTGATGGAAGACGCCTACGACTTTTCCGTGGTTTCCATTGAGTAGTATTGATAAAATTTTAGCCAAATGTAGGTCAAAGTATAATTAGAAAATAACATCTCTCAATTTTAAAAAAGTTGAATAATTTCTTGCCACCATTTCTCGGAGGATATCTTTTGAATTGATCGAGATAGCACAACTATCATCACGTGTCTTTCAGGCGTGTTGAATGAAAATTCATCTGATAAACTTGGAGCTATGCATGTAATCGCACTCAGCTCCCTTTCCAAAATGTCGGTGCGCTGAAATATTTTCAATTGAAGAATTGGAGGGGATTACGGTTTATGACCGAATTAGGCTTCAGGTAACAGTGGTAATGGGATTAAGGCGTGGAGCTCTCGACTACCTGTAATGTGCCCAGGCCTGTTCCATGGTTTCTTCTGGTCTTTGGCGAATGCAGAGCAATATGGCAAGATGTAGATCCTTGGTGTTGCAAAGAGAGCTGAGAAAGGAGAGCAATAATGTCAAAAACCGAAAGGTCTTTCTATACCATGTGCAATTAGAACTTCTGATCATGTTTGTATTTGATCGCTACATTGAAAATATTGACTGAATCAAGGTTGATCCCAAAGTACGGTTGATGAAACAGAAAAACATACGGATTTCTGGGTTTCTTTGCAATTAATCGCTAATAATTCGGGAAAATGTGCTTCAATTTACTTGAGAAGGTGATTCAACTATTCAAAAGTCATATCTGAACTTGTGAATTAAATTTTTTTTTGTTTCTCGATTTTTTCCACATTTCTGATCTCTTATCACATGCATGAAATGGAGAGAGAGGTGAATAGTTACGACTACCTTCTAATTAAAATTTCTCAATAACTATACAGTGGATTAAATATTCTTCTCCTCTATTATTTAGTTAAAACGCTGTTCTCTTCGCCGATAGTTTTTAAATAACGAGTCAACTTTTCGTTTTTTTAGTATCCACAGAAACCACTGGTCTTGAATCACGATCCATATGGCGTAATTTATGCCCATCCAGGTCGAACATCAAGATCTTCCAATTGGACCTAAAATACGTAATCATGCGTGCAACTCCACTGAATTCTCCCCTACATTATTTACGAAAAACTGGAAATGGAAGGGTTTTATTAATTCATTTTCGGTTTTGGAGGTTCGAAGAACTCTCTGCGTCTGCGCCAGATCTCTTCAAACCCTCTGAAACAATTTTATGCACTTGCGAGAGTGACTTACTTCAAGTCAGTCACTTAGTTTGAGATCCACCGAAAATGATTAGTATTCATAACTTCATTTTGCAAAACTGCGCATGTGTCAAGGCTCCCAGGTGGGAGATTGAGGAGAACTTGATACATGGGAAATGGCCTGGTCTCGACGAGTTGGTGCAAAGAGAGCTCCACTGTAGAATATCACAGCATAAAATATTACATCTCATAATATTCCCAAATAATTTCTTTATTTTTCGTTATATTCTACTGAATTTAACATCTAACATACATTTCTTGATGAAATCAAGATGATCATAGACACTAATAAAAACTGTAGGATAAGTTGGGTTGGAAGATCCCCACGTTTTGATGCCAAGAACCGTTCCACCGCAATTAAGAGGACTGCCACTGTCTCCCTGAATGAAAAAAATGGACATATGGCCAAGAGAACAAATATTATCTTCACATTTATTCGAAATAACGACTTACTGATGCTGGAACAGAAGTTTGCCACGGATCATAGGCACAGAATTCATGAAACGAGTATGGAATTTTGAATGGATCACACATTCCAGGACTTGAAATGTATAATTCCGCAAATCTCAGTCGATCAGGTACTACTCCGTTCACTTCATTTACACCCCAGCCGGCTACAAAGCAGGATTCACAGTAAAAAATGTTTTCCGATGGTAAATCAATCTTTAGAAGTCTACCCCCCAACTCAAAGCCCTTAGAAACCTGAAGAATTTGGAAAATATCATATTTAAATGGTGCACTATAATTTTGAATTTCTTTCAACAACGAAGAATGCTTCGAAAAAATCTGAAAAAATTCACTCACTATATAGACATATTGAAGCATCTTCTCAATTTTTTTCAGATTTTTTCACGAAATCCTTTCGTTTTTGAAAAAAAAAACCTACATCATTTGTACGATAGCTTTTCCCTACTTTCTTCATCTCTTCAATAATAATTCCTGATTAAGATTCATTATTTCATTCATTCCAATGATTTCAATGAATTATTTGGCATGTCACGGTATATTGGAAGAATCAAACAATACAATACTAATTTTTTATTTTATTCTTCCAATATCATAATAATGAACAATGGAAAACTTACGGTGATGACAGCGATGTCATGTAACGGTGGTATGAAATGGGGCTTCTTCATATCGTCCACGAAGAATGAATCCAAAAAATCTGGATGAATTTGAATATTTATCACTTGTCTAATAATTGAATTAGAATCACGCAGATATGAAACTCCTGCTATGACATTAATTTCAAATTCTGCACGTCTCCAAACACAGTGTGCAGCTGTAAGGACGTGATACTCATCAATTATAGCACCGGCACAAAGATTATTTGTTATAACTAATGCCACTTGATATTTGAATGAATCAACATCAGCAATGATTCCATTGATAACTTGATCAGTTCCTGTTCAAAATAAAAACTTTAAATTTAGTGCAATAACTTTGAATTATCATCGAATTTCCTCACTCACTTTCAATCAGAAGCATCAGACACGATGAAATAATTAAAATCGACAATTTCATAGTTGGAATTGAATTTTCTAACTTCTCTACCTTTTCTTGTTCTTCTCTGACCGTCTGATAATTCTCGAGATTGTGGAACTCAAACAGCTGCTTCTACTAGACACAAGCTATGCTAAGCGCAATGTAGACATTTCTGGTAGCTCTTTTCTCAGAGAAATGTAAATAGCTAAGAAAAATCAGGTATTCGGCGTGTTTGAGATCGTAATTCAGTGATAAGAAATGATAACGTAACTATTTCCAACAAAATTCATCATTACAGTTGTTTTTAACCGATGATCACGTGTTTAATTGATGTTAAAATTCGTAGTTTTATCATTAGAGAATGCCTATTACTTATGGATGAATGGATAGCTGTCTTTTGTAATTGACGTCCGCTTATGAATTTGATAAATGAGCCATGCGCTAGCTTGGTATACTGAGAAGTTGAAAAAATCTCAAGAAAAGAATTTGTTGACACTAAGAAGAAGCACCAATTATTAAATTCAAGGAATTATCTTCGATTATTTATTGTACATTATTGATTCATTAATTGTGCAATTAGAACTTCTGATCATGTTTGTATTTAATCCATATAAAACAGGATAGAATAATGATGTTTTAGGCTAGTTTCCAATCAATTGCTGATAATTCGGGAAAAACGTGCTTTAATTTACCGGAAAAAAGGGATTAAACTATTCGAGAGTCGTATCTTCAGCTTGTGAATATAATTTTTTTTTGTTTCTCATTTTTTTTTTTACATTACTAATCTCCTATCACATACATGAGATAAAGAGAGGCAAATAGTTACGACTACCTTTTAATTAAAATTTTTCGATAACTGTAAACAGAGAAAAATGTTTTCTTAATTCAAGAATGTGCAGTCACTTAATTTAAGAATGGCAGGTCACTTAAATTAAGTGACTTTTTTACGCTAGGAACTGGAAAAATGTGTTTCTAACCTCACTTTGCTTGGTTTGAAACGCTTTTTTTCATCACCCTTTGGCAAAATATACTATACGCACCATGGGTGGATAAAAATTAATTTCGACAAAATTTTCCTCCCGAGCGAAGCGAGTTTTTTCTGCCCTAGGTGCGTAATGTACTATTTCTCACTTAAATCAAGTGACTTTTCTTTCTTAAATTAAGAAAACTTTTTTCACTGCGTACGGTGAATTGAATATTTTTTTCTTCTATCATCTAGTTAAAATGCTGTTCTCTCGCCAATAGTTTTTGAATAATGGGTCAACTGTGTGGTTTTTTTTAGTAATTTCGTTATTTCTGTCCGATTTAGGGCGTTTTATCCCGACCACCGGTATCCTGGGTAGGAAAAATTCATTGGGCCAATATTGGCTCAGCGTCGGAAGCCAATATGCCAATGCTGGCGCCCGATCCTCAGCCAAGGCTGGCCCAATATTGGTTGAGCATTGGATGATAACATTGTACCAATGCTGATTGCCAAAGCATGGCCAAGCCTCGATAACGAGCATTGGGTACTATACTGGTCCCAACCGGCGCATCGTTGCTCAGCCGATTCTGGAGGCCCAAACAACGGTGTACCGATACTTGGCGAAGGTTTGGCCGAGCCGTGGCTACCAGGCTTCGGTATGCGAATTCTTGGCCGATGTTCGGCCAAGGGTTGAGCATTGGGCGATTCCTACCTGGGATTTTCAGTAACTTTGATAATTCATATCTCATAAACTACGCAGACGAAAATGATGAAATAATTCAGAAAAATGTAGAAAAATATTATCTTTGATATGGCATTAAAAAATAAAGGGTTAACGATACTTTAGTTCGCTGGAATACCATCTTAAAAAGTTTAAAAGCATTTTTAAGGTGAAATTTTCCACTCTCTCCAATTAAATTAGCAATTGATGGAATCCATCGACTTCATTATGCAATGAAAACTCTAAATTTCTACCACTACAAAAATTATCTCCCAAACTTCGTAAATAACTTCACCAAATCCTTCAGCCAAAGTGACGATTCCCCAGTCTCTCCAATTCCCAAGTTTGCCATTGCTCCGGATAAATATTTAAACGTGAGAAACCTCCCCAAAATGTCTCCTAAACATTCTTTAAAAAAACGTCTGACAACTTCTCTCCTCTCATCTCTCTCTTTCTTTTTTCTTAACCAACTTGAGTGCAGTTTATATGCACTCACATCCCCCATGGAAATATTCGAAGAAAAAAATCTTCATCGTCTTGAGCTGCATAAAATTGTGAAAAATACAGTCATTCTGGGATTTACTGTACTTTTTCAGTTTTTTGATGGTAAAAATGTTAGCAGAGGGCCAATGGTTTTTCCCCAACATTCTTGGATTCGTAAACAGTATATATGCTAGTCACGGTTTGATTTGCGTTTTTCATACTGTAATGCAGTTCATTCGCTTCCCCCAAACAGACTGAGTTAAAGTAGAAAATACCGTCAATTTTCATTCCGTTTTCGTTTGCAGCGTATCACGTGGATAAACTAAATAAAAACCGGGGAGACTTACGAGAACTAACTCTTATACAAAAAATAAAAGAATGATAATAAATTTATTTCCAATTATTTCGATATTTTATGCTTTGTTATTTTCATGAAATAATGTAATTTATAGTTATTCACAGTTTTTACTGCATTAAGGAAGTTCATCCGGTATGGGATTCATTAGGGCGAAAAATTATCACGACTAGCGTAGTAGTTACACTGTTAAAAATTTCTGTCTGAATTTTACGTGCAAAATCACAGAAATTTTAAACAAGTTGTATCTCTACTGAAATCCAGATAATTACGTCATTGAAAAATGGACAAATCATCGATTTTCAAATAATTTCACGCCTGAATATCAATAAAATTTGTAAATTTCAGTTCAATTGTTTCTTGGAATTTTCGATAAAAAAGGAAGAATTCAAGAAAAAATTGAAAATTCAAGTCATTTTAATTCTGAATATTCATTTTCAGTTGAAAATTCAAGTGAGTTGTAGAATTTTCGTCTCAGTTCTACTTAAAACTCATAGATTCCTCTGAATTTCTTCGGAAAATCACAGATTTCATAAGCATTTTCCCATTAAAACATTCAGTATCATGTTTATTAAAATTTTCATCGAATTTCCTATGAAATTTCAATTTTTTTCTAACAGTGTATACGACTAACGTAGTCGTAACATGTACGGCTGTTATATACTAGAAATACTTCTTCGTCGATCATAATTGTTCTTTTGTAGAAAATTGAACTTATAGAAATAATTTTTTTGAAGATCAAATAGAAAAAGGTAAATACAGCACATTTTCAGCTAGTTCTGTATGATTTAATGTGCAAGCGTAGCATACATTGCGCTATTCGGAATGAATTCTTATTGATTTCAAAAAGCGCGCGGTTCTGACGTTACTGTCATGCGAGTAAAACAGAGGTTAACTTCTCGAAAATCAGCATTTTTTGAGACAAATTAATTTATTCTAAAATCATCAAGTATCTAATGCATTTGAGGAAACTCTTAAACTGTTCTTTACACATTTATTTATCCATGATGGAAGTTTCCCCTCTAAAAACCTGATAATTGACACAAATTTTAAGTTTATAGACGAAAACCCATAAGAGACCGTGTTAACTGGAAAATCTTCATTTATTAATTTCTCCCGAACAAGATATCCGAAGAGTTTGAAATTTTAACGGGTGATTTTTTAGATTTTCAGAAATATATTGTAATTTTTTCATAATTTTTGGTCTGTTAATTCAGTTACCGGATGAACTCCCTTAAGGTACTATCCCAGCGAACTCGAGTGCAGTTAATTCCTCAATTTTTTGATGCCTTATTAAAGATGATATTTTTTTACCTTTTTTTAAATTTTTCCATAATTTTATGAGATATGGATGATCAAAATGACTGAAAATAGAGGTGGTGGGGATAAAACGCTCTAAATCAAATAGAAATAACAAAATTACCAACAAACCGCACAGATTGACTCATTATTTCAAAACTATTGGTGAAGAGAACAGCATTTTAACTAAATAATCGAAGAAAAAAATATTCAATTCAATGAAAAAAATTCGAGAAACAAAAAAAAGAAGATATGACTTACGAATAGTTTAATTGTTTTTTCGTGAGAATTAAAGCACGTTTTCTCGAATTACCGGCAATTAATTGAAAACAAATCTACGAATCCTCTTTTTCTTTGCTTTATCGACCATACTGTGGGATATTACCCACAGAAAAAAAACGAAATTTAATATATGAATGTTTTATTCTAAAAATATCTCGTAAGTTTGTCGTTTTAACGAGAAATCTCAAGAAGCAGTGATTGAGATATTCAGGAAATGATTAACAGTCACTAACAAATGCAATTAATGTCTTAACTACAGATTTATTATAATCGCGTCTTGTTGATTAAAATGGGTACAATGTATTACCTCCGAAACGAAGTGTCTGGAGTGACGACTCGAGTTGTACTGTGTAATCGTATTGAAAGATATCGTCAATCACGAATATCCATACAAAAGACATGTAAAAAAATAGGCAAAACAATGAATTGGAGAGAGACAGAATAAAGTGTCATCCTTATCTTTGCCTGTATATTGTATTGCAGCGGTTGCTAAAAATAATTTTCTTCTCGAAGCTCTTAAATTTTGCAAAAAAAATGTATTTTGACTTTTTCGTCTCCGTCTACTCGCTTTAAAGATATTCGCAAAAAAAGCTACATCGTGTTTCTCAACTCATCCTCCAAAAAAATTGGAACATTTCTCTACTTTAAGTGAAATACAGAATGAAATCGAACGAAAAAAAAAAGTCGAACAAAAAAAATTAATGTGTTTCGCAATGCCCACAAGAACAATTCAATACTCGTTTTTTTCTCAATTCTTCAAGGATTTTCTTTCTCCTGCTTTCAGATAATTCTGTTGGAATCAGAGCCACGCGATTCACCGTAAGCATTCGACGCTGAAGTTGATGAAACTAATTTAACTACTATCGCAACGTGAATCTAATACAAATGTCTCCGCCCATTCCACTCAAGGTGTTCAATTTTCTCTCCAACTGGTCGACGTATTTCCGATTGTTTGGGTTAAATACCAGAAACGTAGAATAAATATATTTCTACGTTTCTTCAATATTCATAACGCAGAAATGGTGAGTTGACATAATTTAATGAATCAATATTTCATATTCTCATTCATGAGTTTATTCATTCGAGGTAAATGATTGAATAAAATTTATTGAAGAATTTTCCATAATTCTATAACAAATTGGGCTTATTGTCTAGAAATTGGAGGTCTGATGCGGGAAAATTGCCGCAAAATTAAAAAATTTTCAAAAATAAAATTAGTCGATTTTTCAAAAAAAAAAAACTTAAAAACTTTAGGTATTATTAGTATTATTACAGACTTCGGTCGACAAAATAAGAGAAAATGAGGATTTGTAGGTTTGTTTCCAATTAATTGCTGGTAATTCGGAAAATGTGCTTCAATTCACCCAAAAAAGTGATTAAACTATTCACAGAGAAAAATATTTTCTTAATTTGAAAATATGCAGTCACTTAATTTAAGAATGGTAGGTCACTTAAATTAAGTGACTTTTCTCACTTAGATCAAGTGACTTTTCTCACTTAAATCAAGTGACTTTTCTCACTTAAATCAAGTGATTTTTCTCACTTAAATCAAGTGACTTTTCTCACTTAAATTAAGTGATTTTTCTCACTTAAATCAAGTGACTTTTCTCACTTAAATTAAGTGACTTTTCTCACTTAAATCAAGTGATTTTTCTCACTTAAATCAAGTGACTTTTCTCACTTAAATCAAGTGACTTTTCTCACTTAAATCAAGTGATTTTTCTCACTTAAATCAAGTGACTTTTCTCACTTAAATTAAGTGACTTTTCTCACTTAAATCAAGTGATTTTTCTCACTTAAATCAAGTGACTTTTCTCACTTAAATCAAGTGACTTTTCTCACTTAAATCAAGTGATTTTTCTCACTTAAATCAAGTGACTTTTCTCACTTAAATTAAGTGACTTTTCTCACTTAAATCAAGTGATTTTTCTCACTTAAATCAAGTGACTTTTCTCACTTAAATTAAGTGACTTTTCTCACTTAAATCAAGTGATTTTTCTCACTTAAATCAAGTGACTTTTCTCACTTAAATCAAGTAACTATTTCTTTCTTAATTTAAGAAAGTAAAACTCACTTAAATCAAGTGACTTTTCTCACTTAAATCAAGTAACTTTTTCTTTCTCCATTTAAGAAAGTAAAACTCACTTAAATCAAGTGACTTTACTTTCTTAATTTAAGTGACCTGCACTTTCTCAAATTAAGTGACTGCACATTCTTAAATTAAGAAAACATTTTTCTCTGTGTTCAAACGTCATATTTTCAGCTTGTGGATATAATTTTCTTTTGTTTCTCGAACTTTTTCTCACGAGAGAGAGAGGCAAATAGCGACGACTACCTTCTAATTGAAAGTTCTCAATAACTATAGCGCGAATTTTTTCATTTTCGTTCTATTATTTAGTTAAAATGCTGTTCTCTTCGCCAATAATCTTCAAATAATGGGTCAACTGTCTGGTTTTTCAGTAATTTGGTTATTTCTGTCCGATTTAAGGCATTGCATCGCCACCACCGCTATTTCCAGTAACTTTGATAATTTATATTTCATAAACTACACGGACAGAAATTATGACAAAATTCATGAATTGTTAAGAAAATATCATCTTCAGTACGGCATCAATAAAATAAGGTTTCAACTGCACTCAATTTCACAAGAATTCTCTTTCAAAATCCAAATAAACTGCATGAATTACATATTTCACTATTCAAGAATCCCACAAAACTCATCTCCTCAATCCTTCCCCACTTTCAAACAGTCAATCAATAAAGTAAAAAATCATACGCCCCAATAAATCCGTCAATGCATTGTTTTCTTCATCACATGAAAAAGCTTTTTAAACTTAAACGATTGATATAGAACCGTCTTTCATCATTTTTATTGAACTGGTAACATGATTAAATGTATGACAGCAGTAAATCTTATACCGGCAATTTAATCGTCTTCGTAATAAGAAAAGAATCATGCTGAAAAAAAAAAACAAATAGAATAACAGCAAAAACGTATAAACAGAGTAAACAAATGCAGGAGAAAGGGATGAGAAGAAGGAAATAAAATACGGATGAAAAAAAAATGAGGAAAGAAGAGAAATGCACCATCCCCCCTTTTTTCTTGCTTCTTTTTTTGCATTTTTTTCTTCTTTTTTTCGTGAACCATAGAGTAGGGTATACACTTGATTCAACAAAGCAAATCAGAGTTCGACACGCAAAGGTGGCATGAGCTATCACGCGAGGTCGCCTCCCCCTCGTACTTTTCTACCCCCACTATTTTCTTGCCAAAAAAAAAAAATAATAAAAAATAAATAAAAAGGAACTCTACCAGCTTTTTCGAGACTGTCTCTGTTAATGTTACGGATAAAACACACGGACTCAGGTGGTAATGCCACAGGGGTGAAATAATTTTCTCCATTGGTTTCACTAAACTTTGCAGACTTCATGACTGAAGAACTTCGATTTCACTAATGGCACTGACGTGTCTCTAGATATTTTCACAGATAATTTTTATTTTCTTTATTTTTTAGGGGGAATTGATGGAGAACAGGGTTGATGCTTTTCTTGGAGTTTGGGAGGTTTAAAAGGGGGGGGGGGATTTCAAGGAGTGGGAGAGATTGCTCGATCATGTAAGCTGTGCGACAGGTGAATTTGGTAAGAAAAAAGCTGAAAATATTGAGTTCTCAGTAATTGGCGGGCATTCGAATGGAAACGTTCAATTTTAGAAAAAAAAGCAGCAGCCCCACTACTTGTGCGTAATTTGAACATCTTACATTGAATATTTTGCCAATGCAATTCGCAGAAAGCTTCCGAATGGATTGTTTTATTTCAAATCTACTATCACACAGAGAAAAATGCTTTCTTAATTTAAGAATGTGCTGGTCACTTGATTTAAGTGAGAAAACTCACTTGATTCAAGTAAGAAAATTCACTTAATTTAAGTGACTTTTGCTTTCTTAAATTAAGAAAGAAAAAGTTACTTGATTTTAGTGAGGAAAGTCACTTAATTTAAGTGACTTTTACTTTCTTAAATTGAGAAAGAAATAGTCACTTGATTTAAGTGAGAAAAGTCACTTAATTTAAGTGACTCTTACTTTCTTAAATTAAGAAAGAAAAAGTTACTTGATTTGAGTGAGAAAAATCACTTGACTTAAGTGAGAAAAGTCACTTTATTTAAGTGACCTGCCATTCTTAAATTAAGAAAACATTTTTCTCTGTGCACTGGTCTGTGTGTGGAGTGCGGAAACCAAAATAGGCCTTGGAGGGTTAAGTTCGTCCCAAATATAATCAATTGAATAGTTTTGAAGATATAGCTTGCTTTTTCGGATGTTTCTATGCTAATATCTAAGACACTACTGGACCGATTCCGATCAGTTTCAATACCAAACTTTTTGCTCATCAGATGTATAACCTCACAAAATTTGAGGTCTCTAGTTCAATTATTTATTAAGTTATCGTGGAATCAAGATTTTTACGAAAAATTTCTCAAAAGTTTTATACTGGATAAACTAAAAATTTGAGCGCCCACCACCCCGGGTGTCAAAGATGCAGCTCTGGGACGCGCATCTCCTCGCTGAGAGTGGACGCTGTGATTCCATTCTTCATATAGAAAAGTCGAAAAAACGATATTTCGACATTTTCATTTTTCTCAAGAACTATCCGGCCGATTTAGCTGAAATTTTTGTGAGAGCTTGGGGCACGCATGGCAAACTTATGGTAGAATTTTCAGATTAAATGGCGTTAGCTAGCCCCATTTCAGAGTAAAGCGGAACATGCGTCATCACACACATACACATCCACATGCATACACACAGACATTTTTTCAAAAACGGCGAAATGACTATTTTATCTTAGGGATCTGTAGAACAGGGTCCAAAGAAGGTGAATTGAAGGACTTTGGCTCTGAAAATCAACAGTAACAACTCAGATTGCTCGTTGTACTCGAATATTGGATGAATCAGCGAAGAAACAGATGGTGCTCCGTATATTTCGCACTTCCCAGTCCATTTCTTTATGGAAATCAATGTGAAATGACTATTCTATCATGGAGATCTGTAGAATAGGGTCCAAAGAAGCTCGATTGAAGGACTTTGGCTCTAAGCATCAAAAGTGACAACTTAGATCGCTCGTTGTACGTAAATATCAGACTTATCACCGGAGAAACTGGGGGTGCCCCATATGTTTTGCAATTCCCAGTCCATTTCTGTATGGAAAATGTTTTCATTTTAATAAACAAATCCAACTTGTAACTAGGACCCCTATTTTGTGGTTCAGATCCAGCGTTGTGCTCTGTGCTTTCCGTAGTTACTGACCGCGCTGATTCCGAGGAAAAGCTTCAGTGTTGGCCGCAAAACGCAAGGGTGTAAAATCGCCATCGAAGGGAAAATGCATCACTACTGGGCCTTACGTCCAGGTGCATAAAGTTAATCGCCGATTAACGGTAGTCACTTAACTATGCTTAGTTAAGTGACATGTAAAGTTAATTTTAAGCGATCAACTTCAGTCGGGTAAGTTGGCATGATTAGGAAGAATTCAAGTCGGCGTGCTTAAAAACAGTCGAAAACACCTTAAAATGGCTACGGACTACGTCAGCTTATCGACGATTAGCGCTAATCGAGCTTCATGCACCTGAGCCTAATCTCACTTCAATAATTTGTAGAAAAGCTCGGAAAGCTCGGTATGGAAAGACTGAAGTCTCCCGTGCTGCCACCTATGTGCTACAGGCAAATTCAATGAAGTAGAGCCAGCGTGGGAGTAAGGTATGATATCTTCCATCATACTTTATACCGAAAGAGGACTTCTCACTCCATCTATCGACTCCAGAGAAAAAGAAAGCTTTATACTATCCAACTGATGATAATTTGCCGACAGATGATATGCGAATTTCTACTTTGCCTTCTACCAGAATAAAAGAAAAAGTCATTTTTCAAAAAATTGAAAATTGGGCAATAATGCGGAAAACCCTTTCTATTTTTGGAAATTGTCATTTTTTGTTGGAAATGTTCTCCATAATGGCAGTAGCGCAAAAAAATCATGACCAGCATGAAGATGAATGCATTTCTCGTTTGATTTTTTTTTTTTATTAAATAAAAGATATTTAGAGAAATTGGGATTTTCCATTACGATAAAAAATAATTTCAAACATTCTGAATAATTTTAGCCGTTTATTGTCATGAGATAAATTACGTTATTGTCTATTTTATTTTCATCTTCAATAATCAAAGGATAAGCAATGAAAATCACCTCGTAAACACAAAGATCGACAGATAAATTGTTATATGTCATTCACAGCAAATATTAAATGCCATTAAAATTTTTAATCCTAAGAAAACCTAGAGCTAAAAGACGCGTGCGATATGTGTTTTCAGAAAGCATATCTCAAAGAGTCCTGAGATCGAGTGCATTAAGAAGAAAAATTTACAATCAGACTTGCTGACTCTCATAAATTTTTCCCAAATCTCCTGTTTAAAATTCGAAAATTTCATTCGCAATTTCATGCAACATTAAAGATAACAATTTTTCATAATAATTTTTTATTCTCCACATAACTCGAATGTTAATAGAATGTCGATACTTTTATTCCCTTCATTATACCATTCAAAATCGAAAATTCTCCGCGGATTTTCATCGAACCCATTTTCATTAATTCATTCCGCATATTTGCCCCTCGAAAAATTCAATTTCAACCCAATAATCCCTAATTTTTCTTGCAAATTCGCTTATCTTCGTATTGCACTCAACCGCAGAATGAATAAAATTCATGGAGTCACAAATTCCAGCCACGAAAAATTGTGATTCACATGGCTCTATAATTTACACAATAATTTTCATTTTTTTTCTTCATTATCCAATGATATTTCATAATTAATTACTTTCTACTAAAACACTACTACTTGATATCGAGAAAAAATTTCAATTTTTTTTTTTAATATTAATTTGAGGAGAAACGTTTTTTAAAATTTTTTTCTTTTAATATTCTGTTAAAAATATTTCACTCATTTTATCAACGAATTGAAGCGTTTGATTCCCGCTAAAAATCGTTAATACTTATCATCACATTAAAATCAAAGGGGCGTAAGTGCTATGCTTTATGCACTTCACTTAAGCCCTTTTATTTCTAAGGTAACGTTATTTATTCAATTATTTTCCTGCACATTCTCATTTCTCATTTTGTTTTTTTTTTTCATATTTTATAATATATTTTTCATATTTCGATTAATTAAATTCTTCTGTTAATGTAATGGAGTAAAAATGTGTTTTGCTCTCTCTCTCTCTCTCGCAATTCTTTTATTAATTTTTCCGCTTTCTATGAGTTTCAGAGATTCGTGATTCACTTCTGCTCCCATTTAACCGCAAGAACCCGCCATAATGGCACCTGACACTTTTCTAATTAAAAAAAAAGTGCGAATTGAATTAAAAGAAGAAAAAAAATGAAACGACAGCGATTCTTTATTTTTTTTTTAATCTCGGAAACTAAACGAGATATGAAATTAGATGATAATGGAACCACTCAACATTTTATAATTTTTCGCATCTTCTTAAAAAAATAAATTATTATAAAAAAAAAATATTTGAAAAATTTTCACTAATAGTTTTTCAAATTTTCTACAATTTTCTACATTTTTCGGTTTTTTTTTTTTAATAATTTATTCTTCAGAGAAAAAAAAATGTTACATTTTTGCTATTTTCAGTATCATAAAAATATTCATAGAAACCTTTTTTCAACTACTTTTCCTCTAACAAAGAGGTCTGAATGAAAAAAAATGAGTATGTCGCCTAATTTCCTCGATTTCGCTCAAAAAAAAAAAAAAAAAAAAATGTTTCAAAAAATGATAAAGTTTCTCATGCGACTGAAAAATTTGATATTTATTTACACACAGTAATTAATGAATTTTCGTGATTAATCTAAATATTTGATTATAAATTCCTGATTAATGGAAAATTTTTAATCAATTTTTATTTTCACATCAAATTTTGGTTTTTCAATGCAATTTTTTTTTTTCAAATATTTCAATGATTTCCTGGTTTTAAAATAATTAATGAAGAAAATAATTAATTTTTCTGATTTATTTAATCATTTATGTTCTTTTTATCTTCTTATTTCTGTTTTTCCTTCATTTTTAGGGATTAAAAATTGATTGTGGAATAACGGAGCTTTTGATCAATAAATTTATCATTCTTTGGTATCAATAAATAACGCCTGAAGCCATGTCGACAATCACCCTTGAGGGATTGTGCGTAGCGGGTCCCTGATCCTCTTCTGTTTGGATTTAACGACCGAGTCGACGAGTTGGAGGTGTTGTCGGACGTGGTCCCATCTGCGGAATCCTCCCTGCAAATTAATCATAATATTGAAAGGAAAATAATGATAATAATTCGGGTGAAATTAATGGAAATTATGACAGAGAGGTGAATAATTCTGCCAATTATCTAACATCTAAAACAATAAATTAATTAATTAATTTCAGGTGTCGAAAAAAAGAGAGAAAAATTGCAAAATCGTGTTCTGCATAAAAATTCGAATATCGCGAAAACTATGAGATTTTTCGAGAAAAGCCCCAATCTTTTTTGTAGAGAATTTAATTCTCTAAAAAAAAGGTTTGAAAGAAATTCTCGTAAACCTCATGGCTCCAAAAATATTCGCAAAAAATGGTAAATTCAATTTTTCTAGTTTTCTCAGTTCATTTTGATAATAAGACTGATGATAATGAGATTAGCACAAATCTGACAATTTCTTAGATTAAAAAAAATATATTTTTTTTTTTTTTCTTCAAATTTCCACTTACAGTTATTTCTAAATTTTCTACATGTCCATATTTTTTATTTTCTTGGAAATAATTTATTTTTGAGAAAAAAGAAATGAAAATTGTCAGATTTTCGCTATTTTGATGATTATCAAAATTAGCAAATATCTGATATTTTTTTTCATTTTCTCAAAAAAAAGAAATTGTTATAAATCAATTTTAAAAAAATGTGGACTCATAGTTCTTTGGATTTTCTACATTTGCATATTTTCCATTTCACTAAAATAATTTATTTGATGAGAAACAAAAAATTAAAAATTGTCAGATTTTTGCTACTTTCATGATCATCAAGATTAACACTTATTCGACAAATTTTCGAAATTGTCAAATTTTTTTCGAAATTTTGTCAACAAACAAAACAATTACAAAAAATTAGCATTTGTAGTTTCTTGGATTTTCTACATTATTATATTTTTCATTTCTCCAAAAATAATTTATTTGATGAGAAAAAAAAAGTATCAGATGTCTGCTATTTTTATTATCATAATTAATCTCACTGCTAATTAATCATGACAGGCGAAACTGTTAAAATTGTTAACATTGCACCGTAATTTCAATAAACTAATCAGGATTTAATATTCTTTTTTTTTTGTTTCCATGCAATTCATGTTCTCTTAATTGGTATTTAGTTGTCTGTGGGTGGGTAACAGATAACAGCTAAAGTTGGAATTAATTGGAAGAACCCGGAACGACCTTTCCTACTTACTTACCTCGTATTTTATTAAAAAGATCCAATTATTCTATTATTAATTGCTGTATTTTTTAATCAACCTGATGAATTTACCATTCTTCTCACTTCAATTGAAAAAGTGGAGGGCATTTGCGGGTGAAAATGGTACAATAAAATCCTGTGGACCAATATCTCTTGAGATAATTAAAAACCCCATTTAATTAATGATTCCAACATTAGGGAAAAATGGGGCAAAATAGACATGAAACTGAAATGGTTGGAGATAGATTTTTTTTTCGATTTATTATTATTTTTTTTCAAGTTTTTGAAAATTCTATTTTTTTTGGTCAACATTTGAGGGATTACTGCTTTCCATTTTTAGAAAAATTGAATTTTTTCAAAGTATCTCAGGTGCTATTGATCCTAATGTGGAAATTTTGAATAGAGGTGAAAGGTGAGATCATTTCCCATCGATTTATGGGGTTTTGAATTCGAAAATATCGATTTTCAAGGTATTTTCACAGGCACTATTGTGAAAATTAGTTTTTGCCCCATAACTACCTTAAAAATCTATATTTTCAATTAAAAACCCCATAAATCGATGGCAAATGATCTCATCTTTCGTCTTCATTCAAAATTTTTACGCTACGACCAATGAAACCAAAAATATTTTGAAAAAAGTGAATTTTCTCAAAAATGGTAAAAGGAATCACTTCAAATTTTGACCAAAGAAGTCCAATTCCTAAAAAAATGCAAAAACATCATTTCTGACACTCGATTTTCAGCTGAAATTTCCTTAAATTTTTTAATGGAAAAACGAGAATAAACCAATCTTCAATATTTCTATTAATTAAAAAAAAAAATCATAATATAGACATCAAAAGCTCAACTGTGTGTCTGTTTTACCCCTCATGCCCATCTTGCCCCACCTCCCCCTATAATACCATTTTCCACTTCAAATTTCCCCCTCATTCTGAAAAAATCATGTTTTTCCTCTAAAAATCCAAAATTTTTTTTCGAATCTTTTTAATAAAAAAAAAATTTAACATCAACTAGCAACACACATTCTACCTAATTTTCTAGCACACAAATCTAAAATGAAAAAAAAAGTCATCAACACTTAACACCGATCTCTACCATGTCGATAATTCTCGGAGTCGTGATCGTTTCCGGTGGACAAATAGGCTTTTTTTAAATTTAATTTTTTTAATTTTTTAATTGCAAGATTTTAACTGAATAATTTTTTTTTTGCTTCTACAGGTAATGGGAGAGGTTTAAGACATCGATAAAAAATAGCACACGATTTTTCAAATGTAACTTAGTGAATTTAGCTTTTTTTCTCTTAAATCATTGAGTTTAGTCAATTTTTTTTTTTTTTTGCGTGATGGACAAGCCTACTGGTCTGACCTGTCGACCAGATATCTCGGGGAGCGCGAGAATCGTGCTGCCCTGAAGGATGGTAGCCAACCGAGGCGTGCCAATGCCCCGATATGTCTCTTACTTGGTTGATAAGAGCCGTGATAACCCATAGGCAATGTATCATCATCATCATCATCCTGCCAATCGTCCAATGAGGCACCTGCTCCTAACATTTTTACAGATATTTTTTTTTTTTTGCTTTTTTTCATTACAAAAAAAAAGGTTTCACCTAATTTACCGAAATCATCATTCATTCTCCACTCATTCTTGATCATTTATAAATCATTTTTTGATTCAGAGAAAAATAAATAGCAATTTTCTTTCATTTTTTGATTTAAAGAAAAAAAAAATAGACGATTTTCTTGAATTTTTTTTTTTGATAATTGGAGGAGTTCTCGCAGTTTTCCGAGGATATCTCAGAAAATATGAGATGAAAGATAGGAAAATTTTAGTGATGACCTTTTTTGTAGGAGAGAACCTGAACTATAAAAAAGACCATTCCTGAGAATTTTCGTCTCATACTTTCAGAGAAATTCGCAAAAAATTAATTACGTGTGGTTAATTTCAAAGATATTGCAATAACGACTGAAATTTAGGCAAATTTATTAAGAATTTTTTTTTTGCAATAAATGCAATAAAAAAAAAGAAAAGATCTTTTTTTAACCCGAGAAATTGTCTACAAAAAAGACCTCTTCTAAATTTCTTCTAAGCCCACTTATTCTAAAGATTTCTGCAAGAGAGTTCCCTCATCCCAACTATTTAAGGTAGTATCCCAGAGTACGGCCAATAAAACAGAAAAAAATGAGGATTAATTAAAAATGTAGATTACTTTCCAATTAATTGCTGATAATTCGGGAAAACGCGCTTCAATTTACCCGAAAAAGTGATAAAATTATTCGAAAGTCATATTTTCAGCTTGTGAATATAATTTTTTTTTTCTTGAATTTTTTTTACATTCCTAATCTCCTATCTCATGCATGAGATAGAGAGAGAAGCAAATAGTTACGACTACCTTCTAATTAAAATTTCTCAATAACTATCCGGTGAATTTAATATTTTTTTCTTCTATTATTTAGTTAAAATGCTGTTCTCTTCGCCAATAATTTTTAAATAATGGGTCAACTGTGTAGTTTTTTAGTAATTTCGTTATTTCCGTCCGATTTAGGACGTTTCATCCCCGCCACCGCTATTTTCACTAACTTTAATAATTCATATCTCATAAACTGCACGGGCAAAAATTCTGAAAAAATTCAGAAAAATGCAAAAAAATATCATTTTTGATATATCATCAAGAAAATAAGAATTTAACTGTGTACTCGAGTTCCCTGGGATACTTCCTCAAAAAAAAATTAATAAAATAACACCACTTACCCATAAATCTTTTAGCAGCAATGGGAAATCCATTGGCAATAGCTTCCATAATGTCATCGTAATCAAGAACATTAGTATTCTGCATAACCGGAAGTGGATATTCCTCGCTATAGTCAGCCTGTCTCTTTGATCTCGACTTATTCTTAACATCAGTAAGTTGTGCCTCAAATTGATTAAATCCATTTCCATTAATTCCATTGTCATTATTGTTATCAAGTGAACGTCCATGACGTGATTGTGGTAGACTCCAGTCTCTTGCAAGTGTTCCAACGTTTCTCTTTGGATAGGGAAAATCTCTGTTTCTAGCTAAACTAGCAATACCCCTTTTTCCATAAGATGGAAGTGCATAATCTCGTGCTAATGAGCCGATATTTCTCTTGCCAGTTGACATTGGAATAACATAAAATTTACCAAGTGTATAATCATAGGTTCTCTTTCCATTTGGTAGCATTCTATCACGTGCCAGTGATCCGATGTTTCTTTTTCCATTTGTCAGTGATAATTCACGTGCTATTGATGCCATTGTACGACGTCCCGATGGCAATGCATAATCACGTGCCAATGCCGCTACATTACGTTTACCACTGTGAAAATCACGTGTCAATGACTCGACATCAAGCTCACCATTTGGTAGAGTGTATTCACTTATTATATCAGCTGCTGTTTTATCTTCTCTTTCTTCGAAGTTGTCGCCAACGTAGAGCTTCAGAAGATCTTCTGGAGACATGCTAATCCGAGAAGGCAAAAAAAGATGTTATTATGAAAAGGATCTCGAAAACTGTTGGAGTTAGAGGAAAATGTAAAGAAACCTTTTTTTTAGAAAATTAAATTTTCTACAAAAAAGGTATCTTGACATTTTTCGCTAACTCTAGTTGTTTAGGAGATATCTATAGAAGAAGCTGCGTGGGTAATTTTGATCGATCAAGAAGTTCAAAAAATTATGATTTTAGAAATTGGAAGGGATTTCGAAAACCGTTGGGTTTACAAAAAAATGTCAAGAAATCTTTTTTCTAGAAAATTAAATTTTATACAAAAAAGCTTTCTTGACATTTTTCTTTAACTTCACTCGCCTCAAAGATATTCGCAAAAATAGTCTAGGAGGAATTTTCCAAGTTTTTTCTTGAAAATTAATTAGTTAATTAATTGAGTAAAAGTAATTGATTTAATTACCTTTCTTCGCTCCTCTTCTCTCCGTCCTCCTGGCCCTCCTGTCCCCTGTCGTGTATTGAAATCGGCAAATCTCCATTTTTAGCGAGTGTAGCAATACTCCTTTTTTCAGAATCAAATATTCCAGCATCATCAGCACGTTCTGGCTCCTCTATCATTCTCTGTGCACGTTCAATTGCGGCGAGATGTGCTCGCATTATTGGATCACTGAATATCTCGTAGTAAACAATTGCTGGTAAACAAATTTTTCCATCATCATTGTCATCATTTTGTGTTCCCAAATTTTTCAAGTGTATAAAATCATTTCTGGCATCTTGGATGATACGAGCTGTTCGTGAATAAGCTGCTAAGTTTGAGCTTACTTCTGGCAAACGTAGGAATGCGTAGAATGTCTTACGTGGAAGACAACGAGTCGTTGTTTCGTCCTCTTGGCATGTCACCTTTGAAACACAAGAGAAAAGGGGACAGGGAAAATTAGAGAGAATGTTAATTATTTTGTCAGATTTTTTGATAAGAGAAATTATCAAAGAAACTTTTTTTTTGATTCAATGTTTCCATGAATGGGGTGGACCATTTTTTTTAAATGTTAAAAATTTCCCTGTGAATTTTACTTTCAAAATCCTGGAAATTTCAAGCAAATCACATTTCTACTCAAATTTTAGATAATTACGTCATTAAAAAATGAACACTTTATCGATTTTCAAATAATTTTACGCCTGAATATCAATGAAATCTGTAACTTTTTTAGCAGAAAAAAAAATTAATTTTATTCTAATATATTTGAGATTTTTTTCAGAATTTTCGATTTTCTGATGAAATTATCATAAAACTTTTGTAAAATTTCTATGAATTTTTTTTTCGAAATTTTTTTCGATATTTTCTCGAATTAAACTCCGCCAACCTTCTTTTGCCCATACACATTTCACAAATCAGTTTTATTCTAGTATTTGAGATTTTTTTCAGGATTTTTGATTTTTTTATTGAATTTTCATGAAACTTTTCTAAAACTTTTATAAAATTTTCATGAATTTTTTTTTTCTCAATTTTTTCCAATATTATCGATTATTGTGATTGTTTTTCGAAAATTTAGTAAAAATAGGAAAAATTCAAAGAAAAAATGAAAATTCAAGTCATTTTGATTCTGAATATTTATGTTCAGTTGAAAATTCAAGTGAGTTGTAAAATTTCCATCTCAATTCTACTTAAGACTCATAAATTCCTCTAAATTTCCTCTGAAACTCGCAGATTTCACAACCATCTTCCCATAAAAAAAAATTCAACATCACGTTTATGAAAATTCCCATCAAATTGTCTATGAAATTCACATTTTTGTCTAACAGTGTAAAAAAAAAAATTCATGATAAATTCATAAAAATCCAACAATTTCGAAGTTTTCAAAAAAAAAATCAATTTTTTTTGTTTTTTACAAATCGATTATATTATTAATTTTCTTTAAAGATATTTTAGAAATCAAGCGAGATAGAGTGATTTTGTCTATATTCTTTTTTTTTATGCCACTCAAGATTCTCTATGAATAAAAAAAAAAATGAGGGCAAAATCTCCCCATCTCGTTTAATTCCCCTGATATTTTTTTAAAAAACTAGTAATCGAATCAATTTGTTTGAAAATTTCATTTTCTTGAAATTCAATGGATTCGATTTTTTTTTTCAGAATAAACCCATCGGAAATGCTTCAAACTCAATCAGCAATAATCCTACGCATTGTTTCAATTGTCAGATTCATTGAGTATCTATCAACGTAACAATTTCAGAATTGTTTGTAATACAACTGCACGAAATTCTTCATTTATGGTAAAGTTCGAATAAAACGATTCGTTACGAGCACTTTTTTTTTCACGTTTCGGGAGGAAAATTCAATTAATTCTCGCTCATACTACGTGTGTCGTCACTGCAGAATATATCATTTTTACAGTTGGGGATAAAAAGTGGCGAGGATTTTCATTTCACCTCAAAATTAATGTCCGATGTTTCACACTGATAGTCATATTTTCTTTTTTTATTAGTAGCAAAAATTCTAATAATTCGTTTTTATTAATTCAATCAACGATTAACGAATTTTCCATTTTTTTTCCTGAATATTGAGTGAATTAATCAATCAATTTATTCATTTAAGTGATAAACCAATTAATTGATTAATTAATTGATTTATCTAATTAATCAATTCATTTATTTAATTAATCAATTAATTGCGTGATTAATAAATTAATTAATTAATGAATCTATTTGAAAGGGGAATTTTCTAGTTTATTTTTCTTAAATATTCCGAAATTCAAAGAAAATACAGAAATTTCCATGGAGCAGACAGGAATCTGAAAAAAATTTTTATTTATTTTTATTTTTATTATTGCTTTTGAAACCCTAAAGGGTTTATTCAGCATAACGAAACATTACATTGGGAAAAAAAAAAAAAAAAAAAAATTTAATCTGAAATTTTATATCTCCATTAGATTTCGAGATATTGGTAAAAATTTTATACTAGCATGAACATTTATTTTTCTCACGTTTCATTGACATCAATAACATCGAAGCTGACAATCAATATATTTCATGTATTTATTCATCAATTGATAATGTTTTTCTCTTCATTTCAATTATTGATTTTCTTTATTTAAAATGTAAAAAAAAAAAATTTAGTGAAGTCGAAAAATTTGTTGCGTATTCTCTCATGAGTATCTCAGAAACTATTGGATTTAGGATAAAATGTGAAGAGACCTTTTTTATAGAGAATTTTGTGGGCTACAAAAAAGGTCTCGTGGTAAATTCTTGTAAACCCCATAGTTTTCGAGTGCATCATGGAATAATGAACCAATTAGCCTCATAATGAACTCACAATTGCTTGTTCTTGAGAAATCTCGAAAACCACTGGATTTAGGAGAATTTCTCATGAAACCTTTTTTGTAGAAAATGAAATATCCAAAAAAAAATGTCTCTTCACAAATTTTCCTGAAGCTCATGGTTTCCGAGATAATCGATGAAAACGAAATAATCAATAGAATTTCAAGAGATAAAATTGTAGAAAAATTTAAAGCAAAATTGTTCTTTAATTATTTCCATTGTTTATTTCATTCTCCATTGGAAAATATGAAAGAAGGACATTTTTCAATTCATTTGAACCAGAATATTAGAGTTTGAACTGTGGAAATTTCTTAGAGAAGAAAATTCCGAAAAAATTTCTATCTGCAGATTTCGAGATTTTCTTTAAAAAAACAGGAATTTTCTTCTTTTTCACTGGACTATCATTTAATCAATCGAATATCAATAAGCAATCGATTTTTTTCTCAATTTCAAGTTCTCCCAGTGACGTCATCATGCTGAAATGCTGATGACATCAAATCCACTAATTACTCATCCAGAATCGGTTGAAATTTCACTTTATGTGCTTTACAAGTTTGGACGTATTAATACCACGAATATCATGTACAGCAAGAGAGAGGCTTGGAAATAGGTTTGATGTCATTACTGAATAGAGGATAATATATATGTATGTTTGGCTCAGTCCATGGAAAATACACTCTGGACATACTGAAAACAATGGTGCTTATGAATCGTTGCTGCAAACTCCAACATTTTACCCCAAGTAGACTTTTTACTTTACTACGAAGTTTTATGTTATTCGTGAATTTATAGAGGATTATTAACTCGAGGAGGATCAAAGATACTTTATGATGAAACTTTGAAGATTTTTAATGAAAAAAGAAAGAAAAATTACTTTTTTCTCTTTTTTTTTTAGAAATTCATATTCGAGAAAAATAGAAAAATTGTGGGATTTTGAGTTTTTGAAGGAAAATGGTTCTTTCAAAAAAAAATCAGTTATATAATTTGAGATTTCTCAAAATATTTCAGGATTTTTTTCAATTGAAATTCAGTCATTTTCCTTTTTTTGAATAATCAGCTGGATTTTTTAACTTAAAACTTTCCAGAATTTTTCCAGATAATTTAATAGAAATTCTTGTGATTTTTCAAAAAATCAATTTGTTAAGTCAATTATTGACAAATGAGTTATATTTATCATCTTGAGATTTTCCAGGATTTTCACGAATTTTCCAGAAAATTCTTCCAAAAATTCTAGTGATTTTCCAAAAATTTTTGTGATTTTCCAAAGAATAAATTTATTGAATAAATAATTTGAAAAATCAATTCTATTTCCCAATCAGAGATTTTCTATGAAATTTCCCGGACAATTTTCCAGGTTTTTTCAAAATTGGAGTCCTGGCAACCTTTCTTTGCCTATCTGCTTTCTGAAAAATCAGTTACATTTCTCAATTTGTGATTTTCCATGATTTTCCAGTATTTTCCTCAAATTCTTGGGATAATCCAAAAAATCAATTCATGGAATAAACTATTTTTTTTAGTAAATAAATTACTTATTTATTTTCTCATATAATATTTAGGAGTTTTCCCCAATTTTCCAGAATTTTTTTTCAGGATTTTGCCAAATTAAAATGCGAGAACCTCTATTTGCCAACATAGTTTTTAAAAAACCTGTTATATTTCCCATTTCGGGATTTTTCCAAATTCACCAAAAAAAATCCTCGAATTTTCCAGCATTTTTCAGAAATTCTTTTGTATTTCCAAAAAATTAATTCATTAAACAAATAATTTTTTTTTCATGAATAGCAAAATTATTCATTTTTTCAGTCATTATTAAAATGAAAATTAATGAATTAAAATGAATAAAGTCAAAGACATTTAGTCGTTAGTCCTTAAGCTGATAATGGAAGGAATTAAATTCCTTTCAGGATTGAGGAAAATGGATGGTATCAACTGCTCCACTAATTCATCTCATTTGAATTCTTCATCCAGTTTTAATACCGAAAATCCCTCAAGTACTGTAGGATGAGTGTAGGAGTGTAATAATAATGTACCATATGCCACGAGCATGTCACTGATTTAATGAGCAATCTGGCCAACTGGTGTATTGGATTATCTGTCCTTTTCATGGTAGATCCATGGTTCGTGTTCCATTAAAATTCAATTCACGGGGATAACACTTCTAAATGTCACACAAAATTATTAACTATTGTTCAATATCTTCACTATCAATTAATTATATCAAAATAGAGAAATAAACTTGAAAAATTCAATTATTTCCATTGAGAAAAAAAAAAATTATGAAAATTTTTTTTTTTTGCATTTTTAAAAAATAAATCTAAAAAATTAAAAATTGGATAAACCATTATTTTTCAAAAAATCCTTCAATATTTTTTAGGCGAAGACGTTTAGAGAAAAAAGTCATGAGATCTTTTTTGAAGAAAATAAAATTTCCTACAAAAAAGGTCTCTTAGGAAATTTTTATTTATTCTACAGTTTTCGAGATAATTGCAAATAAAACTTTCAAGCTCTAAAACTTTTCCAGAAACTCCGATAAGTTTGATTAAATCAATAACTTCAACTATTTCATGAAACTCAGTGAATTTTCCGTCAGGAATTGGTCAATCGAGTCAATGAAACTTAAATGCTTTTCCATTTCCTCGAAATCCCTCGAAATGTGGATTTTTTATGTATTTTTTAAATTAGATTTAACAAATAAAAAATTGAATTTTTTATTATTTTTCAAGAAATCCTCAATAACTTCGGAGCAAGTGAATTTAGAGGAAAATATCAAGAGACTTTTTTTGTAGAGAGTTAAATTCTCTACAAAAAAGATATTCAGATGAATTCTCATAACTTACAAAATTTCAAAGATATTTACAAAATAGAACTTTGAAAATTTCAAACTTCCCAAAAAACTTTAATAAATTTGATTAAATCAAAAACTTCAACTATTTCATCAAAAATTTCGTCAATTTTCCATTATAAATTGGTCAATCGAGCCAACAAAACACGAATACCTCTTCAATTCTCCAGAATACCTTGAAATGTCTGAAATATTCTCTTGTTCTGTAAAATTCCATTGACCAACGAAACTATTTAAAATTAAATGTAAATATTTTCCATGAAATTTTCTATGCAATTTCGCAGATGGTCGACTCTGGAAAGCTCCTGAGTATGATACACATGACGAAATTGTGCCTGTATCACCATTGAAGTCTCATCTCCCCATAAAAACCAGTGAAAAAAAAAATCATGAACAAAAAAATTTCCTTCTTTTCTCATGATGCGTTGAATTTCATGCTCGAGTGATCAGTGATAATAACGCACAAGGTCGAAGAAAAGCCTCTTCACCAAAAAAAAAAAAAGCTTTTTCGCCCACAGAAAAGCCTTTTCGCTTGAGGTTTTTTTACATCTACACAAATTTTTGAGACTAAAATCTGGAATAAATTTGAACTAAAAGCTTATATAAATCTCAAGTATTTCATGAAATTTCTGATCAATTGACCATTTAGTTTGGTCAATAATAAATGAAAACAAGATGAAAATAAAACGGTGGCTTATGGGTAAATGCAGATTTTCGCACTTTTAGATTAGGCAAAAGATCAAAAATTGAAAAGTGTCTTTGAAACAAGTGGATAATAGTATTGCTTTCAAACTAATATAGCTTTTCCTGCTGATACTTTAGCAAATGCTTCCGAATGGAAGTGATACAACTTTTTTCAAACCATCATAAAAATATCAAATTTCGACGAAATTCATTAAAACGCCAATAACTCGAGAACTAATCATGCAAATAAGCTCAAAATTGACAGAAATCTAACTGATAAAACTCTCGAGATAATAAATGAGTATAAATAACATCAGTTGAATAGTTTCCAGAAATTCCATTAAAAACTGATTTTCGAAAAATGGACATAGGGGAGAGTGGGGCAAGATGGACCCTCATAGGCAACATGATTAAGGAATTTTTTTCGGGATGAAGGGCTCGATGAAAAAATCTGAAAAAAATTTGAGAAAATCCTCCAACATATCTATATTGTTTGTAAATTTTTTCAGATTTTTTGGAGCAACCGCTGCTTTTTAAAAAAAACTCGAATCATCTCATCTTCCAGGTCCATTTTGCCCCACTCTCCCCTATCTCAAAATGTACTGAGCGAATTCTCTTCAAATAAAGCTTAAAAAATAGAGTTTGTCGAGAAGAAGTTTTCCACAAAATATGAAATTTTTCTATAAAACCGTTTCGCTGTAATTGAGATTTTTATGCACACACAGACATACACACACACAGACATGTGCTAAAAATATCATTTTTCTCTATTCAGATCATTTCAAGTATCTTCTATTAAAAAAATTACAATCGAAAATTCTGATGATTACAAAGCTTCCATTCGAAAGAGAAAAGGAAAAAAAAAATTTAGGATCCAATATGAAAATTATTGGCCGTCTCATAATTTTGTAATAAATGATTGTTTTTCGGCATAGGAAAATACTCGAATTCGCTGGTCAAATGGCATACCAATTAAATAATAAATTACAAATAATTAATATAATTCTCGAATTCTTCTTCAAATCTGCTTCAAACACCAAGAACTAGGTTTTTAATCATAAATTTTCATTTTTAGGTGATTTTTCTGATTATTTCTTGCTTTACACTCAACGACTAATGCGAAGAAGTATAGAACTACTTTGAAAAATCAAGAATAATATGTCTGGAGAATACGCAGATGGCAATTTCCATTTTGAATTAGTGAAATCGCAGGTGGTGACAGTGTACAGCAATTTATTTTGTGGATTCTGTGGTGAAATCCAGAGGAATCTAACGAGAATTTTGTGATTGAAAATCTATAATTGGAAATTTATTGATAATTTATTCATGAATTGAAGGGAATTTCTCAGGAATTTGAGGAAAAGAGTGAAGAATACATTTGAGTTTCAATGTTTTATATTATGAAAATCCCTCGAAATTTGGAGAAAATATTTCAGATAGTTTTTCTGATGATTCTATGGAAAAGTTGAGGAAATTTCCGTTAAAAAACATTTGTCAAAAAATTTATTTCTAATTTTCTTTAGAGAATTTGATTTTTTCAAGAGAAAATGGCGAAAATCGATACATTGTATTTTTTTAAGGATATTGCCGATTTTATTCATCCTAGCTACTTGAGGCCGATCTTAGATGAAAGTTAAGATCACTTTGCATCGATTTCTGTGGTTTTTGAAGAAAAAATTATCGACTTTTAATGTATTTATGCTACAGAAGCTGATTTTCTTAAAAATGCGTATAATTACCTCAAAAAACGTTGTTTTTTCTTTCAAAATCACATAAATCGATGGTAAATGATCTCACCTTTCATTTAAGAACACTCCCAAGTCGCTGCAACAAATAGAATCTGAGAGATCTTCGAAAAAGTGAAAGAAATCGGAGATAATGAGGATTTTAAGGGATTGTGACTCCCAATTCGTCCTAAGAAAAATGATAATTCTCGAAAACTAAGAAAAATCAAATTCTGACACATTTTTTCAACCTAAAATTTCCTCAGCTTTTCAATGGAATGATCAAAAAAATTCTATCGCAACCCCTTTCATCGAAATTCCCATTTTCCTTTACTTTAAAAAAATTAACGAGATAGAAAATTATTTAAATACGTCCCTAAAAAATTCAAATTTTCCAAAATCCAAAAAAATCTATACTGAAACATGTTTTTCACTTGAAATTTACGCAGCTCTTGAGTAGAATATTAAAAAAAAAATTCAATTTCAGTCCCTTTCACCAAAATTCCCATTTTCTCCCACTTTCCCCGATTTCAGAAAAAAAGGGAGATAAATTTTGTAAAAATAAAAATCTTCTTTGCAAATAAAAATGAGGCTTACTAAAAAGATTTCTCCAAAAATTTCTCTGAATGACAAATAAACAATTATTCATTACGTCCGCCTAAAAATATCAAACCAAACAGTACATTCACAGTTTGATGCAGACAAATTATCTTCCGTGCATCTGTCTCATCCAAATCCCCTTAATCTGCCTCCAGTACAACCGTCTTTCCGTTCATTTCTCAAGCTCGCGAAAAGCCGCACGAGCATCTGCAGTTTATTAGCCAACCAGATTTGTCAAGAAATCTCGTGAAATTCATTCGAAAATTCATTCCCCGAATAAATGATCGTTTAACAGTAAAAGAGAATAAAATTATAAAAAATTAAAAAATTTGGATTTTTCACTATTTTTTAGAAATCTCTCGATATCTTTGAGGCGAATAGGCTTACAGAAAAATGCCAAGATACCTTTTTTGTAGAAAATTAAATTTGCCACAAAAAAGGTCTCCTGATAAATTCTCTTAAACTCAACGGTTACCAAGATAACTATATGCAAAAAAAAAGTTCAACATTCTCAAAGTTTTCTAAAAAAACTTTAACATTCTCATGTTATTTTTAACCAATCAGATTTTTCATATTATCATTAGCAAATCAGATCTATAAAGAACATCCTGGAAAATTCATTCGTAATTGCTCCAACCCCCTCCCCCCTTTTTCCTACGCCCCTCCCTTGAAAAAAATTTAAAGGAATAAAAAATTGAAAAAAATTCTCTCCACATAAATGATAATTTGAACCCAAAAACGAATAAAATTGGTAGAATAGCCAGAAACAACTGCACTGTAAAACAATTGTAATATGATGCATTATTATAAATTCCACATTTCTCAAAATAAATATCCAACAATTGTTTCAAAAATAAATTAAGCTATAAATACAAATTACAAACGAATGTACAAATGTTTTTGTGTTAAACTTCTTCTATGGTATTTTCATCTCTTCTCCATTACTGCTTGGGAAGGGAAAGGCGGAGGGGGTTGTGGACACTTTTTGCATTTAATTCTACAAATGCAACTGCGAGAAAGACACAGTGCGGATAGTTTGTATTGCATTTACGTGGAATGTGACGGCGAGTAGAAAATGGAAGTGACAGGAAATTTAACTTTTCTACCAGTATAAATAACGTTTATTTCTTTCACGTTTCATTGACATCAATAACATCAAGCTGATAATCCATATATTTCATGTATTTATTCATTAATTGATAATGTTTTTTTCTTCATTTAAATTATTGATTTTCTTTATTTAAAATGTAAAAAAAAAAGAAATTTTCAGTGAAGTCGAAAAATTTGTGTATTCTCTCGTGAGTATCTCGGAAACTATTGGGTGTAGGGAAAAATCTGAAGAGACCTTTTTTGTAGAGAATTTTATGGGCTATAAAAAAGGTCTCATGGTGAATTCTCGTCAACCTCATAGTTTTCGAGTGCATCATGAAATAATGAACTAATTAGCCTCATAATGAACTCACAATTGCTTATTCTTGAGAAATCTCGAAAACCACTGGATTTGTGAGAATTTCTCATGAGACCTTTTTTGTAGAAAATGAAATATCCAAAAAAAAAATGTCTCTTCACAAATTTTCCTGAACCTCATGGGTTCCGAGATAATCGATGAAAACGAAATAATCAACAAAATTTCGAAAGATAAAATTATAAAAAAATTTAAAGCAAAATTGTTCTTTAATTATTTTCATTGTTCATTTTATTTTCCATTGGAGAATATGAAAGAAGGACATTTTTCAATGCATTTAAAACCGGAATATTGGAGTTTTAACTGGAAAATCACTGCTGGAGGAAATTACTGATGTACGATAAGTGAGAAAATGACGTTCTTAATGTTAAAGTACTCGAGTTTACGAGTCAATCCAAAGATTTTTCCAGAAATAAAATACTTGAATGAAAGAAGAGAATGAGAAATTAAAGATATATAAAAGAGAGAGAGAGAAATTGACTGCTTGATATGTGGCATTTTTGCAATAAAGGAGAGGTACTTGATCGAACAATGCCGAGTGTTTATCAAGGCACTACCAGACATTCCCTTCTTCAAGTTAATGTACAGAGAACCTGAGGGAAGGCATCTCACTGCTCGTCTTTTGTTTTTCCTGATAGGAGGTATTTTACTATAGAAAACACTTTATGTCTTTCAAATTTCGAGACAGTGTTTATCTCTCGTTATCGATTTATTTCGAGGAAAATGGAAATAAGTGGGGGAAAAAAAATGTTTTTCTTTCATCTGTTGAATTTATTCAGAAAAATATGAAGATTTTAGGGGTAAACAATAATTCAGGGCAAAAAATCGTATGAATTTATTGTTATTTATTATTGTTTTTTTTTTTCATTGAAAACAATTTTTTTGTGAAATGCGGTGAATTGATCCAGTTTTGGGAATTTTTCTCGAAATCTAAGGGAGATAACGAAATTTTGGAAGAAACCTTTTTTTTAGAAAATTTAATTTTCTATAAAAAGTGTTTCTTTATATTTTCACCTAAACTCAACAATTTTCGAAATATTTTGAAAACAATGTTTCTTAGAGTTATTCAGAATAATTTTTAAGAAAATCAGTTTTTTTGAAATCATTTCGGAATTTAAGCAAGATAGCGAAATCTATCCGGAAACCTTTTTCTCAGGGAATTTAATTTTAATTTTTTTAAATTAATTTAATTTAATTTATAATTTAATTTAATTTAATTTTTTTTAATTTTTAATAAAAAGTTTTTGTTAATGTTTTTCCAAATTGTTCAAAAAAAATTTTTTAAATCAATTTTTGAAAATTTTTTCGAAATCTAAACGAGATGGATCAATTTTTATAGAATACTTAATTCCCCACAAGAAAAGTCTCTCGAAATTTTTCTCTAAATGCAAATTTTTTCGAAATAAAAAAAAAATAATATTTTTCTAAATTTTCGCTTTTTTTATTCATAATTCAATTCAACAATTAAAAAAGAAAAAAATTCCGAAAAAAATCCTCGATAAAAAGGGACTGAATCTCCTGCCCCCCCCCCCCCCCCATTCATCAATGTGCCGGTCGAAATTAATTAAATTCCCCAGAAAATCGTTGAGTATTGAATAAATCATAAACATTAACTGCACATTTGAAAAAAATTAAGTTCCGGAGAAAATAAAGACGTTACGATCAATACGATCCACAGAGTTCCCATAAAAGAGTAAATATATATATTATGAGAGATTATTTTTTTTTTTCTTGAATAGTATCAAAAGAACCGTCAAAGCCCTGACTTGGGAGATCCCTCTGAGAAACAGGCAACAGGTATCTCTACAGTAAAAATGAAAGGAAAATTCTTTTCTTCCCTTCTTTTCATGTCAATATTAATACAGCTATTCACCAAAGTACTCTTCAAGCTTGGAGCAAAACTCTTAATTAAAAAAATAAAGAAAATATTTTTTCCCGAAGCAATAATTAACAATGTTTCTTTTATAATTACCATTTAAAAAAATGATAGTAAAGATAACAGACATCTGACAATTTATTTAATTCTTTCAAACGATTCAATTAATACAGAAGAAAAAAATTTGAATTTGCTCTGAGTTTTTTCAAATTTTCAGACTGTGAATATTTTTAATTTTTTTCGAAAAAAAATTCATTTGTTGAGGAAAAAAAAAACTAAAAATTGTGAGATCTCTGCTATTTTCAGTATCATAAAGAAATAATGCTAATGATAGCAGACATTAGGAAAAACTTGAAATTTTTTAAGCAAGTTGATTTTTTTCAAAATAATTTTTTTTTCAATTTTGCTTTTATATATATATTTTTTTTCAAATGTTCATATTTTTTTTTTAATTGAATTTTTGTGAGAAAAAAGACTAAAAATTATCAGACGTGCCTGTTCATTTTATTATTATTTAAATAAACGAAATAAAATCCTTAAACTTGAATTTCTTTCAATGAATTAATCGACTAATTAATTAATTAAAAATCGAACTTACTACAGGTATCTGCAGTTGATCAACGACAATCACAAGAATCAGCATGAAAAGGCAGCAGCTCCTCTCCTTGCAGCTCGCCATTTCCGCGAGAATCGTAGATTTTTCGAAAAAAAAAAAAACTAAGTGAAAACTTTTTTTCCCCTTAAAAAAAATCGCAAAATAAAATTCTCAAAACTTTCCCCTTATTTTCCTTTTATTATTTAATTTTTTCAAATTGATTTTCTTTATATTTCTTCAGCAAATTTTCATCAGCGTAAAAAATATCTTTGGAAAATCTTCAGTGAGACGAAGATCCACCGATTTTCCGTACGTGAGTAGCAGTTTGGCTGGCGTTTAACTCGCTTATATAGTGCGCCAACTGATATGAAATTGAGATTGCGCAGGCGTTTTTCTAGTTTACGTATTCTTGTTGAAAATATTCGTACGTGTGTGATATATGTAGTGATAGTGCAAGCATCGTACTGTCATAGAAATGAAGGATTGAGTATACAAACCCCTCGCCCTTTCCCTCCCCCCTCCCCCCACCTCCCCCCCTTTTTTTGCGAGTTTTCCTCGAGGAGCGAAAATTTTTTTTTTCGAGGAAAAATCAAATAAACGATTTAATTTTTTTTTCTTCCCCGAACTTATTACATTTTTGGAGTAAATCTTTTTCAAGCATTGCAAACGTGCATTCTGGGTGGACGTTATTAGCCCCCTCAAGGGCACCATGGACATGGTATTATATTAGTTTATTGCTGAAAAACGTGGGTGTTAAATTCTCATCGCTCGCTTTTTTTCGGGGTATTTAGTTTTTACCGATCATTCTTTTATTTCGGGATTTATGCACATTTTTTCGGGAGAAAAAAAGTCGAGGCTCGAGGATTTCATGGAGAAATGAGGGATTGGAATGGGCATTAAAGGTCAGGGGAATTTTTAGGAAGACTTTTTTTTTTAGGTTTTTTGTGGATTTTTGGAAATAATTACTGAAATGTTTCTAGTGAAAAATTTAAAGGGGAAAAAATCTATTTTTTATTTTTTTGTCTTTTATTTTATCTATTTTTTTCGATCATTTTCACTTGAATATCTGGAAAATTAAGCGAGATAGAGCGATTTTGTCTTGATACTTCTTTGAAGAGAACTTCAAGAATTGCAGAAAAAGGCTGACGGGAAGGAGGGCACATCTCCAATAGTTTCAGAGATATTTTTCGAAAATTATTAAAAGGAAAAATACCGGATTTCTTATTGAAAAGTTGGAATTCTGGGGAATGGGCTCGAGATTAAATTTTTTTAAAATGATTCTATTGATAAGGTGAGGAAATTGCCAATGGAAAACAGGGCAGAACTGATTTTTGGGAGTTTTTTTGGAAATTTTACTGATTTTGTGAAAAATTAAAAGGGTGAATTTTTTTGATTTTAGAAAATTTTGAGTTTTTTGGGAATATTCCCTGTTTTTAATGGTCCTAGTGCAAAAACTCGATGACCAGTGGAAAGATGAGCTCATTTCCCATCGATTCCAGTTGTTTCCAATTAATTTTCCTTATTTTTCGAGGAATTTATGAGGATTTTCATAAAAATTTCTTGTTTTTTTCTTAATTATCATAAAAATAATAAAAGAATTAATGGAAAAATCACATGAGGTGGTGAGAAATGAGTTCATCTTTCGCCTCCATCTCAAATTTTTGCGTTACGACAATCAGAAGTCAAGATATTTTCAAAAAAAAAAGAATTTTTCGCAAAATTCAAAGATTTTAAATTACCTAAAAATTTTCAATTTTGAAAAAATTGAAAAAAAATTCTATCACCATATTTTTTATCAATTTTCTCATTTTTCCGACATTCGAATAATCGTTTTACGATAAAAAAATTAGAAATCCTAGATAAATTCGTTGAGAATCCTCAAATTTCTAAAATTTTCTAAAAATATTTTCCCACAAACTGCAAAAAAATTCCATAATTTTCTTCAAGTCTAAAAATAGAAAGAATAAGTTTTTGTAATTCAAGAATCCACTCCCTTGGGTCCCAATAAAGAGAAAATTCATTGAAGGCTGTGTGGACGCGTACGGATTCGCGTTACGATACTCCCCAAGTTCTTTCGGGAATACAAAATATATGTTACGAGTATAATTTATAGCGGTTGTATTTTGAGGCTCATCTTATTCAACTAGAAAAACGATACTGTCGCCTCTCGGTATTACGCTATCATCGAGTCGAAGAAAAAAAAAAAGTACATTTATTCTAAAAATAACTTGTCTTATTTATAGGAGGAATTTTCACCAATTTCCATCGAAATTCGACTTTCGCCACCCCCTAAGAAAAAAAAAGAAAGAAATTAGAGAAAGAAAAATTGCGCATCGAATTTAATGCGAAAGGAAAAGATCTTTAACAAAGAAATTGATAGATCATTGAATCCCCTCCCCTTCCCCTTTTCCTTGTAATATAGGGGAAGGCTGGGTAGAATGGGGACAAGGGGTAAAACGGACAGGGGTTGATTTTGGTATTTTATAATATGAAAATTACTCGGAATGAATGAAAATATTGGAGATAGATTTTTTCTGATGATTCCGTTGGAAAGATGAGAAAATTTCCCATGAAAATCATATCGTCGTCTTAGAGTTAACGGGGCGTAAGTGCCATTTTTCCCGTTCTTTTTCTCTTCAAAATAACATAAAGGCGTATCTCCATTATTATTGATCCAATAGGCTTTCTAAGGCTTTTTACGCAATATTAGTAAAAAAAAATAAAAAATAATAACATATAGGCGTAAATACTACTGACTGATAACAAAGGGGCGTAAGTGTCGGAGCTACATATATTCAAAGAAATAAAAACAAAAATCAGTTTTATTCTAATATATATTTGAGATTTTCCAGAATTTTTTGGAATTTTTCTGAAATTTTCATGAAATTTTTATAAGACTTTTTATAAGATTTTCCTGAAATTTTTTCTGATAATTTCTCAAATTAACTTCCGGCAACCTTTCCTTTTGTTCTTAGTGCTTTCATTAAATTTTCCCTAATCATCGGAAGAAAACTAATAACAAAAGGGCGTAAGTCCCAAAATTTAGATAAAAAATCCTAAAAATAGGAGGGCGTAACTCCAAATATTCTCATATAGATAAAAAAAAATTATAAAAACAAAGAGGCGTAAGTGCGGAGATACGTCCTTTTCACTTTAACTCTAAAAATTATATAGCGTTTAAAAAGAAAAATAACAAAGGGGCATAAGTGTGGAGATACGTCCTTTTCATTTTGGAATTGGTAGTTACACCACTTTGTTATCTTAATTTTCAATTATCCAAATAATGTTCCAGAGACTATAAAAAACATTTTTGAGTGATTAGTTGACATACGCCTTTTCCACACCAGAATTTCGAGTTTTTGGCACTTACGCCCCTCTAACTCTACGTCTACGATTTGTCAAAAGTTGCTTTTTGGAATTTTTCAAAAATTTCATTTTTTGCGCAAGATTTTATGGTGAAACTCTTCTGTTTTCGAAAAATTTCAGGTTTTCGAAAATATCTCTGGTTCTATTGATCGTAACGACCTGGCGTTGATCTTAAATGAAAGGTGAACTCATTTCCATCGATTTCCGAGGTTCAAAAAGGAAAATATCCATTTTTTCAAGTAATTATGGAGCAAAAACTGATTTTCAGAGAATGACCTATAAATATTTGAAAAATTGATTTAAAAAAAATGTGAGCCATATAAATCGATGAGAAATAAGCTCACTTTTCATTTGAGATCAACGCCAGGCTACTACGACCAACAGAATCAGAGATATCACCGAAAAAGTGAATATTTTCAATTTTCAAAAGGGAAACCCCTTCAAAAATTGTCCAAAAAAGTAAAATTTTCCAAAAAATGAAAAAAAAAATTGGCACATATTTTCCGCCTAAAATTTCCTCAGCTTTTCAATGAAATCATCAGAAAATTTCGATCTCGAACCGTTCAATTGGAGTGTCCATTTTACCGCATCCTCCCCCATCTTTCATTCTTAGAAAAATTCCTGGATCTTATTATCACTAAGGTCTATTTTGCCCCATTCTCCCCTATAATCCAAAGAAATACGTGGGTGAAGGAAAATATGATTATCAAATAAATTGACCAATCAAAAAAATCCCCCCCCCCCTCCCTCTTTTTTCCCTAAAAAAACAAATTAATTCATTTTTTCCTTTTTATTTCCCCTTTTCATCCCTAAAAATAATCAAAACTTCAAACATCGGCGCTGTCGTATTATTTTCTCCCCCAGTACAAAATCTACTGTGCATGCGCACTTAATGAACACTGACAACTACCCTTATCGGTCACCCTGTAACCTGCGTGTCTCTACGACGCACGAAAATAACACTCCACTCCACAAAAATATATAAAAAGAATTCTAAATTTTTCTACAATTTTTCCCCACTAAAATAACGCAATTTTCTAAAAAAATTGTTGAAACGTGCTTTTTTTTCAAATCAGTGCCAATTTGCGGAAGTCTATTGATGTGAAGAGCATTGAGGCGCAAGTAGAAATGGTCAGGTTAACGTCAGACACATGAAGCTATAATGATTCCACCTGTGCCGGGATGTGAAATCAATTTCTCAAATTTTCGAGAATCAAATAAATTCATTATTATCAATTCAATGTGTACAAAATGCTCACAGACATGGTCAGATTGTCGTATCAGCACAGGGCATTTTATTGCTACATTATACTCAGCATATGGATATTTTTACTCGTCGCTGGTGAGTTATTTTTAATTATTTTAATTGCTATAATGAGATTTTAATGATTTTTCTTGGGTTTCTCATGTTCTCTTGAACATTTTCAAAAGGATCTCGAAAACTATGGAGTTTAGGAGATTTTTTCAAGAGACCTTTTTTGAGGGGAATTAAATTTTCTACTAAAAAGATGTCTTGATGTTTTTCCCTAAAACTCTTTGCCTTTGAAATATCTATGAATTTTGGAAAAATGAATTTTTTGGATTGCTGATTTTTCAAGTTTTTTTTCATAAATTATTTGTGAAAATTATTTTTTAGGTATGTACAAGTACATTGGTACCGATGAAAAGAGCTCTCTTCAGGGTAAACTGAGCAGTGATCTTCCAGTTCGTGAATTTGCACGTCATTTGAAGCCAGATGTTAAAAATAAAAGAATTTTCCGTCTTTGTAATTCACCAGATGACATTAACGGTGGTGCTGAAGGTAATTGCAGTTTAACTCTTTAAGTTTAATCACTTTTTCGGGTAAATTGAAGCGCGCTTTCCCGAATTATCAGCTATTAGTTTGAAACTCATCTACAAATCCTCATTTTTTTCTGTTTTATTGTCCGTACTCTGGGATACTACCTTAATAAAAAGCCCAAAAAACACCATTTTACCATTCCAGTATCAAATTAATCAAACTTTCTCTTGATTTCAGGTAAAATCGATGCAAATTTGACATTAGAAGGCATTCTAGTCTTCATTAGACACGGTGACAGAGGTCCATTATCACATATCAGGAACATAAGCACCGTCAATTGTGCTGGTGACTTTTCCACAAATCCAAGACTCGAAACAGCCTATCAAAATTACCTGAATTTCATTGAAAATGCAACGCTTTATTCAAGAACAGCATGGTCCCAATTTCTTGGGCCTTTTCATGGATTTCCAATGCTGCCATCGAATCCAAGAGACTGCAAAATTGGTGAATTAACGACACTTGGCATTGGACAATTACTGAAGACTGGATTAATCCTTAAAAATGCTTATTACGATAAATTAAAATTTGGAAATTCTACAATTACGTCGAAGGATATTGTTGCTTACAGTACTAGATACAGAAGAACTGTTCAAAGTGCTATTGCACTATTGTACACATTTTTTGAGGAAAATATTTTTCAAAATTTGGCTAAAATTACTTTGAAAGAAAGCTCGAGCTACTCGTTTTGTAATACTGACTGTGCTTGTCCAGTTGCTGATAAATATCTCAAACAATATTATAAGGTAATTGAAATTTAATAATTTAACTCAATTATTTTTTGCAGCACTTTTTTGCTGGAGTTGAAAAACAGTCGCCTGGTAAATTTAGAATTATCTCAATTAAAGAGGATTTATTTACCTCAATTTCCTCTATTGATCCACTCTATTTCTGTCCACCCTCTCAAGTAAAAGCCCTTCTAAAAAATTCATTTCATACAATTATTTTCATCCAAATGCAATTCTCATGAAAATTTAATTCTCAAAATATCTCGAAAATTATTGAGTTGATTAAAGAAAAAAAGAGAGAAATTAGCACATATCTGACAATTTTTAGGATTTTTTTTAACAAATAAAAGATTATAAAAAAAAAAAAATACGAAAAATTTGCATTTGCAACTTTTCGAGTTTTCCACATGTACAAATTTTTAATACTTAAAAAATAAATTATTTGTTAACAAAAAACAATGAACAAATGTCTGCTACTTTCAGTGTCGATAATAAAATAGATTGCTCTGAAAACTATGATAACGAAATTAGCACACATCTGACAATTCCTTAGATGTAAATTGAAAAAAAAAAAATATTATTAAAAAAATATTTAAAAAATTCGCAATCATAATTTTTCAAATCTTCTATATGAGGCATTCCACGCTATTTCACTCGTTTTTTGGGTTTGATTTTTTGATTTTTTTCATTTTTTAATATGTTGTAGAAATGCTCAAGACAAGTCATTTCCCACAAAAAAAAACCCAAAAAAAAATTTTTAGAAAATTTTACGACCCTTTTCATTTTTGGAAAAACGCTGTTTTTTTGGGAAAAACTCATATTTTCTCTAGCATTTCCACAACATATCAAAAAATGAAAAAAATCAAAAAATCAAACCCAAAAAACGAGTGAAATAGCGTGGAATGCCTCATATATGGTTATTTTTTTATTTTTTTGAAAATAATTTATTCGTTCAAAAAACTGAAAAAATCTCAAAATTATCAGATTTTTGCTATTTTCAGTATTATTAAAAATTTCCAGTAATCTAAAAAAAAAACTGCACATGATCAAAAAAAAAAAAGAAAAAAAAGGTGAATTTCTCTTTTTTTCCTTAGGAAATTGGAGATCGTCTGAAGTCTCATCCAGCAGTGACGGAGCTGATAAAACAGGCATCGACAGTGGTCTTCGAGATGCCGGACCAAGCCCAGCTGAATCATCCATACAGTCTCCGTGATGCTCTTCTAACTTACATCTGCCATGGTGCATCACTTCCCTGCATCGACATAGACAGCATCCAAAGAAGCTGCGTCAAGCCTGAGCACGTGACTGGCCTTTTTGCCTACACGGACTGGGAATCGCGTCTAGATGTGAAGAGTTTGAGCAGAAAAAAATATGGTTTACTACGTGCCTATGGCTTATTAAAAAATATCGTATCTCACATGGTCCAAATTGTGTCAGAATCGAAGCCAAAAGTTGTTTTATTTTCTGGACACGATAAAACACTTGAGTATCTAGCAATTGCCCTTGGTATTGCGTCTGAAAGTTCGATATTGCCGCACTATGCATCAAGATTTGTCATCGAAATCTGTCGTGCTAATCCAAAAAATGAAAATCACAATGCCAATGATTTTTATTTTCGCGTTATTGTTAATGGCAGAGATGTAACGCAGACAATTCCATTCTGCAAAAATGCAAATTATTATAGTGCTAGTTATGGAGATAGAAATGATGAGGGCGAATGGTACAAAAAAGATTATAAACTTTGTCCAATTGAGTCCATCATCAGGCAATTGCATGACGATTATTTTGCTCCATTTAATTCCAGTAATTTTAAGGATGCTTGCACGGGACATTAAGCAATTCTGCCTATTAGCTGATTTTATTTTTAGGATAATTAATTAATTGGAGAACATAATTTTCTGGATGAATTGATCCAGTTTTGTCAATTTTCTAAAAATATCGCGGAAACCAAGCGAGATAGAGCATTTTGATGATACGGAAAAAAAAGTCTTCTGACGATTTTCATTTTTTAAATTTTTTTTCAAGAAATAAATTATTTTCAAAAAAATAAAAAATATGCACTTGTGGAAAATTCAAAAACTTATAAGTGCTAATTTTTTAAATATTTTTTTTTATAATTTATTCGTTAAAAAAAATGGAAATATTTTACCGACGTGTGTTAATTTTATTATCAATTTTTTTTTTAGCTCTTCAAATGCTCTACAGAAAAAGGACAGGACAAAATCGCCCTATCTCGCTTAGTTTCCGAGACATTTGATGAAATGTCTCGGAAAAATGTAATCGAGAAAAATCACAAAGATCTATTAGATCAATTTCTATTTTACTTCATTTTACTACTGCATTTTTCTCATGTACCTCGGAAACTGAGCGAGATAGAGCGATTTTGTTCTATTCCTTTTGAATAGCCTTCGATATTTTCTACAAAAAGGATTAGAGTAAAATCGCCCTTTTTCTCGTCATTTCCGAAATAATAAAAGAAATCGCAATGAAATTGAATCAATTGAATCAATTTGAAATTTGGGGTTGATAGAAATGAAGAAATTTTTCGTAATTACCTTTACTATAGCCATCCTCTTCCTCTACGAAAAAAAAGGTATCGAAAAATTTCTGCGATTCTCATATTTTTCGAGAAAATCCAGAAAAACTGAATCATGTTTTTTTTTACAATCTCTCAATTATTTAATTATCATTAAAAATAAAATTCTCTCTCATCTGCAAAAACTCCATCAGACACACCAACAGTTCATATATTTTTTAGATGAAAAAAAAATTAACATTACTGAGTACTTCTATCTGTAAATATGTAAATACTTCGATCAATGAAAAAAAATTTGTTGATTATTTTCGAGAGTATATGAATAATTCCTTTCCTATGAAAAGTTCTATTAAAAAATGGGATTTGCATCAATTATTAAAGATAAATAAAAAATTCACCGGCACTCTTTCTACTTTAGCTCATTAAAAAAATTCATAAAAATCATTAATCAATTCATCAACGAAATTAAAAAAATTGTCAATAGTTAATGAAAAACGTGGATCAACGAATTAAAAAAATTTAGATGAAAAATAATAAGAATTATCATCATTGAACTCCATTTTTATTAATCATATAAGGTAACATTTCATTTATATTCACAAGTGTAAAAAAAACCACAAGATAATAAATACTGGACAATTATAAGGCACTGGGTTTTATTTATTTCGTTTTCTTTTTATGAGAAAAAAAAAAATCTTAATTCTATTTCATTTCTCTTTGTATCTAAAAATAATTTGGCAATTGGTCTTAGACCATCGACAAAAAAATCTACTGAAAAAAGAAGAGAAAAAAACATTCAAAACTTTGGTGAATATCGTGCTCAAACGGAAGATCTATCTCACAGTTTTTTTTTCCAATTAATAATCTACACTCCCTAAATTCTAAAAAATATTCTCTAAATTTTCACACAATTTCATTGATTTATCATTTAAAAAAAAACGTGAAAAAGTTACGATTACATAAAACAAACTAGTCTTAATCCTAAAAGAAAAATGAAATTGTGTATGTTTTTTTTATACAAAATAATCAGCAGTCTGAGTATGAAAATATTTGGTCCTCTAATTATATAATCAATCATTTAAAATTAATTGAGATAAATTTGAAACAATTTCCTCTTTTCTTTTGATACAATTGCCGATGAAAAAACAGTCCCCAAACTCACCCCCTCTTATCAGCCTGACTCATAGCAAGTCCCAGATTCTCCTGAATATGCGAAATTCTCTCCAAATAGTGTTCATAATCAATTCCCCCTCCATTGTGCGTCCTTTTCTCTCTAACAGGTGGCGAATGCTCCACTCCCCTCTGAATCCCCAAATAGCTCTTCTCCGGTTCAATAACAAACCTGCTCGCAGCTTTTCTCACCCCCGTTCTCCACCTTGCCACCAGCCACTTCATCCTCAAAAGCGCCATAACAACTATCACTGCAGATTTAATCCTGAGTTTCGCCCTCCTCTTGTTCTCATAATCCGCATAGCGTCTCTCTGTATTTGTCAATTGGGCAAGTATACAGAGCGTGCTCTCCTCCGACAATTGATATCCCCCAATAACACACAAAAGATATCTCTTCTGAAAAGAAAGTGCCTTTCTCTTGCTATCTGTCCTGATGTACTTGCCATAAAGCTGCTGAAACTTCTCACTCATCTCTGAATCATCAAATTCCTTCTGAATATTGTTGACTTCAATTTCCCTCAATCTTTCAATGTACTTTGCCTTTTCCTGGCGTTCCTGCATCAATTTTTCATGCAGAATCGCCTTTTCCTCCGCGTATCTCTCCAATTTGTCCTTCATTTCCTCAAGGAATCCACCGTCCACAGCATCCTCATTGTGCAGAGCCTCCTCAATCTTCAATTGTCCTCTCAAATCACTGATTACTCCATTGAGCCTCTCCACCTCATTTCTACCCTCCAGCATCTTCCTATTCAACTCCTCCTCCTTCTTACGCAATGCAAGTAAAGCCTGCGTCAATTGTGCCCTCTCCGCCAAGGACGAGCTCAATTGCTGACGCATCTGATCAGTATCAATCTGCCAGTCATTCATGACCTCTCTAACATTCTTAATCTCTTGTCTGAGACTGTTTAATTCACTCTCATCCTCGTATTTCTTCTGTTTTCTCTTCTCATCAGCATCACTCATTGTCTTTATCTTCTTCTGCAGCCAGACACACTCATCTTCACGCATTTTAATTGTCTCCATCAATCTCTTCATTGTTATATCAAGATGCTCCTTATCTCCTTCAACAATAGCTAATTTACTGAGTAAATTTTCATTTTCCTCAATTGCTAATTCAAGATCTCTCTTGTACTTATTTCTCTCAGCCTCCAATGTTTCATTTGTTGACTTTAAATTCATGTTTTCAGTGAATAATTTTTCGTACTTGTCGTTGTCCAATAAATTGTCTGGTGGAATCTCCAAATGTCTAATAACACCAACACGCTGCGTCTCTATTTGATGCTTGAGTGCAGCTAATTGTGACGTCAATAATTTATTTTTCTCACGAAGATTATTGTTATTTTCTCGCAATTGCTTCTCAGTGCCTACTGAAGCTGTCAGTTTGACACTCAGCATCTCGATCAGATTTGAATCTTCAAGCTGCGAATTGTTGTGCGCAGTTTTCTCCTTCTTTATCTGGACCTCAAGATTACGAATCTCTGATTTTTTAAGAGCCAATTCATCAGTCAAGTTGTTTATGCGCTTACACTCTTTCTCGTAATCTGATTTCAACTGCAAAATTCTTCCTTCATACTCGGAAACCTGAGATTTCAGCATCTCTCGCTCGATCTCCAGCTCGTTTTTCTGATGATTCAACTCGTCATTTAGCTTATTCTGTCGCTTTAATTTACTCCTCAGATCCATGTACTGCTCCATTATCTTCTCGAGATCCTGTTCAACGGGTTTTATCGTCAGAGAATTGCACGAGTGCATCTCAATTTTTCTCATCGACATCTCGTCATTCTCTGACTCGATGGCGTCCATTATTTTTTTGTCGAGATCCGCCGAGAGATTTAGTTCTCGCTGTACCATGTCCTCGAGATCATTGACCTCTGGATGACGGAGAGAATCTTCCTTCAGGGACTCCAGCTCCTTCGACAGCTTCGTCACCATCTTTGCAAGGTCTCCATTGCACTTCTTCTCTTGCTGCAGCTTCTTCCGCAATTCGACGACATTACCAGGCTCCTTCATCTTCCTGTGGACCGTTTCCAGCTCACGATGAAGACTCTTGCTGTCGTCCGTCATCTGCTGTATTATCTTGTCCTTTTCTTTAACAAGCTCCTTGAGATGATAAATCTCTTGGTCCTTGTTAATGTCCTCTGGAGATGAGATGCTGGCTCTTCTCGCCATTTCTTCTAATCTCTGAATGAGAATATCTCTGCTATTAATACCGTCTGTCAGTCTCTTTATCTCGTTCTGATTGTCCATCACGTCTTTACGCAGCAACTCAAACTTCGTTTTGTACTCGTACAGCTTCTTGTTCTCGTCTTCAATCTCCATGTTCCGGGTCTGGATCGTTTCTATAGTTATGTCCTTCTCGAAAATAATCTGTCGCAAATTATTTAATTCCTCGATTTTTTCTCGCAATTTCTGCTCGTAATTAAGATTAATTTCTCGCAATTGGGAAATTTCTTCTTTCAGGTTTTTATTGTCAGTCGTCACTTCCATCAGCAGCTTCTCGTTAACCTGAATCTTTTCTCTGTAAAGATCCAACTCCTCGCTCCTTATTTTGAGATAATTCTCAACTTCATCGAGATCTCTGCGAATTTTTTTCTCCGATTCCTGAGACAATTCGTACTGATTCTTGTAAAAATCTTTGTCACGTGTTAATGTGTCAATAGAGTCTTTGGATTCTGCTCGTAGCTCATCAAGACTTTTTCTCAATTCGTTTACCTCAATCTCACGTTTATCAAGTGTTGATAATTTTGATTTCAATTCCTCATGAATTTCCTTGAGTTTCTGCTCGAGATCCTGAATTGTTTTTTGGGATTTTGGTGCTTCGGGTGGTGATATCTTCGATGCATCCTCGTAGGATTTAGCGGAGGATGGAGATTTCAGGTCCAATCCACTTATCATGGAATCTGCCAACATGGAACCACGTCTCTCGTGAACTGGAGTTGTGTTTGGAGAATTTCCAAGGTCCAGAAGCGGCACCAACAGCTCAGTTTTTTGCTCTTGATCTCCTCTTCTGAATGACGAGATATTCTGCATCAAGTTGGGAGTCAAGCCCTCCCTAATAGCCTCGGGCATCTCCTCGCACTCTGAATGAATCGAGACAATGTCAGACAAAGTTCTCGCGGAATTCTTCGGCTCCACTTTATTATTCTCCTCATTAACAGAATTCATCTCCTCCAGCTGCTTCTCCTTCTTCGACAATTGCTTCCTCAAGTGCTCAATCTCGTCATTCTTATCAGCTAAAACCGAGTCAAGAAGCTGCGGAATCTCCTGTTGTGCACGTTCCTGATGAGACACTTTCGACTCCAGCATCTTCTTCTCGTGCTCCAAAATCTCAACTTTGTTCCTCAGCTCCTGAATAACATTGTCCTCGGAATTGACAGCTGTTGCGAGTTCCTCCTGCGTCTCTTTTAGCAGCAAATTAGCTCGCTCCAACTGTGTCCTCATCTCGCTGAGCTCGAGGTCCTTATCAGCGATCCTTTTCTCTAGAGCCTGCACTTTTTTATTGACCTCGTGGAGCTCCAGCTCGAGGCGCGAGGTTGCCTGTCTTTGGGCAAATGGAGCCGACTGCTTGTACTGCTCCAGTCTGCCTCTCATCTGCTCAATCTGGAAGAGCTGCTCCGATGTTGTCTGTTGAAGAAGGTCACGCTCCTCTTGGAACTCCTCGTTTTGGTTTTTCAGAGCTGTCAGCTGCATGTCCAAGTCTTTTATCTTCTTGAAGGCGACTTCTTCTGTTCTCGAGTGCTTTAGCAATTTTTCTTTCAACTGGAGAAGCAAATCTAGGGGTAATGTGGGAGGATTTGGGTCCTCGTCTGGGCTTTGACAGCGAGTGGCATCTATTTGATCGCGGATCGAGACGTCTTCTGATGGTTGACTTATACTCAAGTTCGAGCCGCACATGTGCAGAGCCTCCAGCTCCTTTATTCGCTTGTCCAAGTGACTCTGCATCTCTCGCAGCTCCGATCGCATCTGTTTGAGGGCTGAAGAGTTCACGTTAAAGTGCTCTGTGCTCAATTTGTGCTTCTGCAGTTCGTCTTGGAGGTGAGTTATGTGCGCATTCAAGTGACTGTTCTCTGCTCCGGATTTCAACTGAGTCAGCTCTTCTGCTAATTCCTGCTGATTTCGGGTCTGCGCGGAGATGACTTCTTTCAAATTTGTTATTTGATTCTGGTGAATGAGCTCTTGCTCTGTTTTCGATTGGAGCTGGTGCTCCAGATCCCTTATTATGTCACGCAGCATCCAGATCTTCTCAACTGCTGACTTTAACTCGATTTCTACTTCGGATTTTTTTGCCTCCATATCGGTTATCTGGGATGTCATCTCACGCAGCTGGAATTCCAGGGCCTCGACCTGTTGAGATTGAATTTTTTTGGGGATTATTAGATTGAATTGAGGTTTTTGGGGAATGGGCGATTAAACCTGCGGTTCATTCAAGCATTAAACTAAGTAAATCAATAGAGAAGAGGTAAAACGAAATAAGTTCTTTTATTTTTGAAAATATCGCGGAAATTAATCGAGATAGATCGATTTTTTCCTGATTTTTTTTGTCGCTCTTTCAGGGTAAAGAAGGCATATCTCCAGTGATTTTCGAAATATTCTATTGGGGATGATCAAAGAGATTAGTCGATTCGTCTGGTTTTACCTCTTCATTACTGAAATTTCAATAAAAAATTCGGTAATGAAGGAAAAGACTAAAATTAGCTAATTTTGATGGTTTTTTCCTTCATTAAAGAATTTTTATTAATCCATCTGTTAATTAAAATAAACACTCACAGTTGCTTTGTCGTCAGTTTGAAGCTTCGGAGTGACCAACGACGAATCGGGTATTGGTGAAGGCGACTTTTTTTTATTAAGTGCATAATATTGTGTTTTTGTGAGGAAAACCAAGCCCAAAAAGTGCAGAAAAAAAGAAAACACCAGTGTTAATTTATTTAATGAAATTAAAATAGTGAAGGCGTGTGTTTTATCATGTAATTCCGCATTAATTTGTAGATAAAAAATTAAAAAATCCTCGAGCCCAAATGAAAACCAAAAGAAAAAAAAAACGTTAGAGGTTTTTATTGCTCCATTTAATTAAAATGAAATTATTATTAATTTCCCACTGCTATTTTTTAATTTAATTAATTATTGCGATTTTATTGAATAGCTGCACCAAAAAGTGATTAAACCATCGAGTTAATTATGTTAATTAATAAAATAAGAATATTACCTCTGATGTAATTCGTAAATCTCTCTCTTTATCACGTTCTCTCTCTTTGAGCTGTTCCTGAAGAGATTTGATGTGTTTAGCAGCCTCATCTCTCTCAATTTCACGTTCACTCGCTTGTTCCTCGAGGAATTTCCTTGTACTCCTCAATTGCTTATCAGCCGCATCAATCTATTCAATTATGAAATGGAAAAGAAAATCATTAAAACTTGATTAACATTTTTAGTTTTTTTAAATTTATCTAAAGCTCAATTTACACCTCAATCAAGAAAATGCAAATTCTCATGCACAAGCAAATAACATATAATTTGAGTAATGGATTATTGAAGAAATTCTAAAAAAAAAAAAACAATTGAAAATAGGAAATTTTTAGAATTTCTTTCAAATAAAATTAAATTAGGTGAATAATTTACCTTTCGTGGCCCCCTGTGAATGCTTTGGGAGGGAAGGGGATCTAATGACACCTGCTGGCAATTACAATACATCAAAAATCCCAAAAGTAAAAAAAAACAGGAAAAAAAAGGAAATAATAATTCATTATCAAGCACTCTGAATGATGAACATTTGGAATGATTCAAAAATTCACTCTAAAAAATACCTCATCCCATTTCAAAAAGAAAAAAAAACATCAGTGTATTCATGCAGTGCATAACGTTCAATTTTTTCAAATTTATATTTCCTGAGAAGTATTAATTCAACTACCTGTTGCTGCAGATCTTCTTTCTCACGTTTTGAGTCATCCTGAATTTTTTCGATGCATTGGCATAGTTGCTCTATGAGTTGCGAGAGATAGGCAGTATCTCCAGTTGCATTGACAATGGCCAAACGTCCTGAAAGAAAATTTTTCAATCAGATTTATTGGCTAAAAAAAAAAGAAGATTTATTGGATAATTCTTGATGATAATCAAATTAGCTACAAACCTAAAATTTTTTAAAATTTTCTAAACAAATAATTTTTTTTTTCATATTTTAAGAAATCGAATGTTTTTTAGAATATTGAAAAATAATTTGTATAATTTTTTGAATTTTATCCATGTGCCTTTCATTTATTTTTTTATTTTTTCAATGTTTGAAAAAAAGGAGAAAAAATTGTTAGAAAAAAAATTCTCCAATTATTTACCTTTTTCAAGCAATTGCGAAGAATCCTGTACAACAACTTCTCCACCATTCTCGTCCTGTTCTCCATACCCCTCAGAAATAATTTCCTTAGTTGCCTCAATAATGGCAATTTTCTGCTGCAAATCCATTATCTTCATTTTCATCTGCTGGCTCTCAACCTGAAAGTCTGCAATAATTTCCTCTGCCTCTGCGAATTTAGCACTGAGCTCTTCATTCACCTTCGTAGTCCACAGTAACTGTTTGGATAAAGTATCGAGCATTGTATCACTAGGTCCAACAGAAACTGAGATAATATCAGCACTCTCAGTTCTCAATCTCTCAAGACACTTGTCCAGTTCTTCCCTGAGCTTGGTAGAAATATTCTCCTCTTCATCAATGAGATCAAGCAGTGATTCAGAGTCAGAATTAATAATTGACGTAATTTCTCTGGACTGCGGAGCAAAATGAACTCTTTTGATGATTCTTTTTCTCGGAGTCATCTCATTTTTTTCATTCTCGTCTTTGTCCTCAATTACTTCATCAACTGAAGAATTTTGTGCATCTGCAGAAACTTGTCTCTTGATAATTTCAGTTATAAACGTATTATTCAATTCTTCTTCGCAAGTCACGATGTATTTAATTAAATCAACTAATAGTCCTTTCAATATCGATGTCATTCTATACAAATTTTCGTATTTTTGTTTAATTAATTCATCTGAAATTGGCAAATGTAGATCAAACTGATTGCTCACTCTACTTTGTGTTATTTGATTAAGTCTTTTGAGCTCTATTTCATAATTATCAATAATTTTTGTGTAATTCTCTTTGAGCTTTGATACTTCGAGCTGATGAGTTTCCTTCAATTTCTCAATTTCTTTCTTGGAATTGCTGGTAAATTTATTACGCAATTGGAGTAATTCTGGAGGCCAGTTGTCTTCAGTGTCCTCTTCAACAGCGAGAAGTGCCTGTAACAATTTTCCATTATTTACAAATCAATTCTCTTTACTTCCCCAATAAAATCAAGTTTTTTCACAATTTTATCCAATTTACACTGAGTTTTTTTTTATAAATATAAAAAGGATCTCGGAAACTAAACGAGATGGAAAATTTTTCATGTAACCTTTTTTTGTAGCTCTCGAAATTCTCTACAAAAAAGGTCTTCACGAAATCCACTCTATCTCCCTTATTTTCCGAGATATTTCAAAAAAACTGGGCACAACTTGAAATAATTTAAATTAAATTGAACACATAAATACAAATAGGACAGAGGCATGGATAGGATGAGCATAGAAGGACTACCTGGATCTGCTCCTGCAGTGCGTTGACAATATCACATCTTGCTAGAGCAATTTGCTCCTCTAACTGCACACTGTATGCTGCTCTGAGCTCACTCAATTCACCATTCTCCAATGTTACGTCCAATTCTGTTTGACAATGCTGCATGCCAACAATAATTTTAACACACTGAGTTAATTATTAATTTGGGTTAATTAATAGAACAGAATTATTAGTTTATCAGGAATTATTATGGACAAGACAAACATATGATCATGCAGAACAATTTTAATATAATGCAGTAATTATAAAACGAGAATATTTTCTTTTAGAAGAAAGTGAGAGTGTCCCAAGTAAAATTCTTCTCATTTTCACCATCACTCCTCTTTTTTATCATCATGAAATAAAATAAATGAAGAAAAAAAAAACTTACCTGATCATTCGTAGGTACCAGTCTCTCCCTGTAAACACTTTTCTCCCTCTGATTCTCCTTGACATCAACTCCCCTGATCCTCTCAGCATCTCCAGCACCACCAAAATAGAGATCATCAGTCATATCCTCGACCTCCGAGCTATCATCACTCAGCTTCTTCGATTGGCTAAAAATCTCCTCAGAATACTGTTTCTCAACATGAAGAACCTTCTCCTCAAAGTACATCCTCAGCTCTTCCATCTCTTCCGCATGTTTCTTCTCGATTTCCTCCTTAAATTTCTCAAATCCATTTTCCTCGAACAATTTCTTCATTGCCTCTACCTCATCAAGGTGTGCCTTCTTCATTCTTCCAAGCTCCTCCTCATGTTCCTTCTTCAATTTTCTAATTTCCTCGATCAATTCATTTTTCTCCCTCTCCACAGCATCAACAGAAAGCTTCAGGCTCTCGATATCCTCCCTCAACTGATCATTGTCATCAGCAGATTTGAAGCAATCTTTCAGCATACTATCATAACGATTGAGTGTTGAAGCAATTCCGTCAACAAAACTGGATGCTTTGACTTCACTGCCTATCGTGGAATTCCCGTCATCGACTAGATTATCTCTTGGCAAAGTCCGGCTCAATCCAAGTGCACCAATAGAATCGCCGAATCTGCTCTCATTGGCAATAAGAGTGAGCTCCTGCTCTTTGTCAGCACAATAGTTCCATGCTGACTGGAGACCTCCCATCAGCTGCTTGCACTCAGCCTGCAGCTGATTATTCTTCTCCAACAGCTTCTGATACTTGTGCTCAGCATCTGCCTCTTTGCTTCTTATTTTATCTCGCAGATCCTCCACCTGCTTCTCTAGCTGTTTGACCCGCTCCAACTCTGTCTGATGCTCCGACATCACCTTATCACAATTATTCTTCAGATCTTTCACCTCTTTCTCGAACGACTTCTTCTCAAAATTCACTCGTTCCAGCTCTGAATTCGCATGTAAAACGCTCTCCTCGAGGTTCCGAATGCGCTCCGTCAGTTTCTGAACGAGTTCCTCTTTCTCCTCGAGTCTATGTTTAGACAGCTGTACCTGAATAGCTGCATCGTCGAAAGTCTGATAAGTCGTTCCATTAAATTCGCTACACAGGCTGTTGTTAATGCCCGAAACTCGGCCGATAGATCTCTCCAAATCGAAAATCTTCGACGTCAGACATCTCTCGTGCGCCTGATTATTCTCGATGAGTGCCTGAGCCGCAGAATAACGCGCGGATAAATCGTCGTATCTGAATTTGAGCGTCTCGTTGTCCTGTTTCAACTGCGCAACATTGTACAGAGCTTCTTCCAAGGACTTCTCGATGCTCTCTTTCGAGTCGAAGACACTCGCAGCAGCCACACATTTTGCAGTCAACTCTTCAACCTGCACTTTGTGCAGCTTTATCTGCTCGACGAGAAGCTCGCGTTCGTGGTGAGCGTTTATGAGCTGATTTTTCAATGCTGACTCGGTTTTTTCAGACTGGTTGAGGGTCTTTTTGTAAGTCGACAGTTGGGATTGGAATACACTCAGCTCCTTTGCGTGCTTCGTTTCTAACTCCAGCAGGCTCTTGTTCAGACGATCCGTGAGATTCTGCATCTGAATTTCGTGGAGATTGTTCATTGATTTTAGTGCATTTTCATGGATTTCCTGCATTTTTGTGAGTTCTTGTTGGTGTTTGGCGGAGTTGAGTTTGGTTTCAGTCGCAAAGTTGTCGATTATTGTTTCCATGTCTCTGCGGATCTTCTCAACTTGGGCATCACATGCTGCTTTTATGCGTTGCCTCTCTTCGAGGTTTTCTGCTTGCTCGAGAGCCAGTGATTTAATGCGGTTGTTCAATTCGCTTATTTGGTTGTTGGAGGCTGCGATCAGCTGGGATTTTTCTGATTCGCTGGTCTGGAGCTTTTCTATCAGTTGCTTGACCGTTTCTTGGTGGAGCTGCTCTTGATTGGACGAGTCCAAGGGGCGATTGAGCACCGGAAGAGAGTTTAAATAGTCGACTTTCTCTTTGAGCTCATGTCTTTGGGCCAAGGTCTGCTCTAGTGTCTTTGACAATTCGGAGATGACACGATCACGTTCCTGAATGTGTGCCTCATAGTCTTGCCTCTTTGACTGAATGGTTAATAAGACATCGCGGCACTGCATGCTGTTGTTGGACTGCGAGGAATTTGGAGAACATGCCTCACTTCGGATGTGATCAATTTCGGCGATCAGGGACTCGATCACAGCTTCTTTACCTTGGAGCACCTCTTGAAGCTCGGCGACTCGGGTAGTCATGTGCTCGATGTCCGCTTCACCCTCACCTTCGGAGATACTCAGGCTACTATGGGTAGTGTCTCGTAAAGATGGATCTTCCAGCATCTGAAATTATAATTATATGAAAAATTATGTTTTTTGATCGGTTAAAGTTAATAAAGACGTAATTAATGTCTGCAAGGCTAAATGAGTACGTTTTTATGATTATAGAATTATCACACGTTCGACAGTGGATTTTTTTAACGAATAAATTATTAAGAAATAAGAGAAGAATATTTAGAAAAATTGCACTTTTTGTTTTTTTGATTTTCTAAATGTGCATAATTTTTTTCTTTTGAATAATTTATTCGTTAAAAAAATAAGAATATAAATTGTCAGATTTCTATTATTTTTAATAATAGAATTCGAGTCTGGAATTCAATTTTTATGTTCATTTCGTCTTTTTTTTTAATATTTGGAGAACCAAGCGAGATAACGCTATTTTCAACAAAACCTTTTTTCTAGCTTTTGAAGTTCTCTACAAAAAAAAAAGGATTTAGGGCAAATGTAATCGCGCTATCTCACTTAGTTTCCGAGATTACTTTTCAAGAAAAGTTGATAGAAAAAAATCAATGATCGAAATAAAGATTTTGATTTTTTTTGAACAAGTAAATAATAATAAAAAAAAAATATTTAAAAAAATTTGCACTCATTGTTTTACCAATTTTTTATAGCTACATTTTTTCCTCTCTTTTTTTTTAAATTTATTAGTTAAAAAAAAAAATTGTCAAAACTTTGCTATTTTCAGTTTCATAAAAATCAACTCTATTACCTTTTTTACATTTTAGAGAATAATCTTGGAAATTATGGGAGATAGGGAAATTTCGGTGAACACTTTTTTTGTAGAAAATTCTAAGAACTACAAAAAAAAATCTTCACCAAAAATTTTCTATTTTCCATTATTTCTAAGATATTCTATAAATACTGGAAAAAATCTATTATCTTTATTTTTCCTTGAAAAAATGAAATAAAATTTACAGATTAAAATCGAGGCATAAAAGTGAAAAATATTGGGATTGAAGAATTCATAAAATTGTGTTTACAAAACTTACACTCGAATTTTGTGTATCAATAGTATCATTGTGTCCAAGATCTTCACCATCAGCAGTATCTGTTGTTTGGTTATTATCCATGCGTCCTTGTGATGCTTTGAATTTAGCAAACTATAATGAAAACAGAAAATAATAATATGTGAATGTGAAAAGAGAAATAATAATATACAAGACTATTTTCGGGTCTCTTAACCCTAGAAGGTCATACCTACCGAGTATAGACTAAATCCAAGCAAAAAAAAAAAAAGATTCCGAAAAATTCCGTTAAATATTTGAATAAATGCGAAAAATTCAAAATTAAAACTGTCAAACTTCTCATTTTTTCATTAAAAAAAAAAAAAAAAAAAAGCGGTAGAACAAACATTGAAAGCCCCGACGATTTTCAAATATTTCGAGGGAATTGTTTGAGATAATTACAAAAAATATATCTATATATATATATATATATATACTTACAATTTCTCGAGCAGACTCGAGCGAACGCCTCTTGGAGGACCTTCTCTCCTCTCCATCCATTATTTAAACGTTAAAATAATAAAATTGTGGTAATTAAATGAATTCATTCAAACATAATTCTTCTTTTTGACCGTTGGTAGCCTCAATACATTTACACATACAAACACAAATGAAAAAATTATTACATCGTAGTACATGTGATGCGAACGAAGGCACTACGAAGACTGTGCGCCCTCCCGCCGATTTTGCGGCTAAATGCTGCGAAGGGTCGAGCTGGAAGGGGGGGGGGGGGGACGCTCGTGTCGGTGTGTCGATAATGGAGGTATTTCCGAATGATTATTTTCAGTATTTTTTTAAACAACTAAAGAATTGCAAAAAAAATATTTAAAAAATAGGCAGTTATAGATTTTTCTATTTTCTAAATGTACATATTTTTATTTCTCTCAAATAATTTGTGTTTTAAAAGAAAATTAAAAAGAAAAATTGTCATGTAGTGGGGGAAATTTTGAATTTTTCCGTTGGCAAAAAGGGTTTGCATTCATTCGTGGACATTCAAAACGAATTAGATTAGAAAAATAACTTATGATGAAATGAATTTTATTAAAAAATTAATTTCATCACATTTTCACGTTTTTTTGAGAATTTTGAGTTTTTTAGGAATATCTTGGAAACTAAACGAGATAGAGCGATTTTTTTGGGATCCTTTTTTGTAGACAATTTTAAGAGCTATAAAAAAGGTCATCACAATAATTGCTCTATCTCGCTTAGTTTCCGAGATACTCTTAAACAAATGACAATGGCATAAAATAGACGTTTTTTCTCGTTTACTTTCTCATTATTTTTTACTTCATGGTGTAAAAAAGGGATAAAGTGGATTTCTGCATTTTTTGTAAAAAGTCAACCCCTCGAAACCGTTGACATGTGGGAATTGAAATTTGTAAACAAACAAGAGTTGCAACAAATGAATTTTTTAATTGAGAATTGAGGAAAAGAGGAATTTGACATTTTGTCTTTTTTTGGAGCTGAATTTTTTGAGTATTGCAATGTCATGTGACATAGTGGACGTTGAAATCTGCCAAAGAAGTGAGAGGTACTTTGAATTCCCTGGTAATTCTCGATAAATGCATCTTTCTATCATTTTTCAATTTAAATACCTGTTAATTATTTTTTCAGTGGTTCAGAAGAGGAAAAAATCAGAGAACATGTGCACGAGGAGCTGATGAGATTGGGGCAATTCGAAGTGGACACCAGAATCAGTACAGAAAATTCACCGAATGAAGCCTTGAGGAATCACGTTGCTTTTTTCAGCTGTTCCTTGAAGAAAAAAGTGGTAATTCGAATTGTTTCTCTCTAAAATTTGTAGGAAAAAAAGGAGGAAGGTGGGCTAGGATGGAGAGTATCTGAGATAGGATTTTTTAAAATATTTTTATAGGGAAATTAAGGAATCTCATCAGCTGAAAAACACGTGTCACAACTGATTTTTGAGGATTTTTTGAAAATTCGATTAATTCTGACTGAATTTAGCTTTTTTTTTTTTAGATTTCTCCGGTTCTAATTGTCATATTGCAAAAAGTCGATGACCAGAGGAAAAATGAGCTCATTTACCATCGATTCATGTAATTTACAATTTATTTTTGCATTACTCTGGAGAAATTCATGGGGAAAAAACTGATTTTCACAAAATGAGCTATAAATTTTGGAGCAATTGTTGAAAATTAATTGAAAATCACGAGAATCGATGAAAAATGAGCTCACCTTCACACTGTTTATCGAGTTTTCTTTGCTGAGACCATCAAAACAAGATATAATACCCCATAAAATCGAAAAATTTTCCCTCAAAAACTCGAATTTTCGAAAAAAAAAATCCAAAATTAAATGTTGCACCTATTTTTTATCAAAAATTTCCGCAGGTTTTCATTGAAATCATCAGACTAATTCTATCTCAAACCGTTCCATCAAAATACCTATTTTACCCCATTTTAAATATTTTATTAAAAAACATTTATAAATTCTCTTTTTTATCCAGGAAAATGAAAAAATCATCGTCAATGCATTTTCAGCATTCAGATACTTTGTTTATCGTCTTGCCCTCGAGGAAGTGGCTACGGAAACGATGCAGAATGATAACGAAGAGCTTCCAGTAGCATCCCACTGGATTTTACCTGCACAGGATTTCGATGGACTCTGGGAAAACCTCTGCTACTCCACTAGCATCAAAGAAAACGTAAAAAAAACTTTTTTCTTCCAGTTCCATTGCATTTTTTTCTTCATTTTTCCATTGCATTAATGTCAAAAACATCAATTTCAGCTGTTAAACTTCATCCAAACGGCCATGCTCTTTTCCGAGAGAGACATAAATCCAAATATAATATCTTGGAACAAAGTTGTACTGCTTCATGGTCCTCCTGGCACTGGAAAAACAAGTTTATGCAAGGCATTAGCACAAAAAGCTGCAATTAGATTGAACAAATATTATACACGTGGTGAATTAGTGGAGATCAATAGCCACAGTTTATTTTCCAAGTGGTTTTCCGAGGTAACTCCATTTTTTCATAAATTTCTCTATTTAAATGCATTTTTAAAAAAATGAAATTCTTCATTCAAATCCATTTTCCTATAAAATTTGGCAGTTAAATTTTGTTATCAAATTCTACATTCAAATCCAGTTTCTTTAATTAAATCCTCCATTCAAATCCATTTTTTTTATCAAATTCTCCATTAAATTTTTTTTTTTCATGAAATTCTCCATTTAAATCCATTTTTTCATGGAATTCTCAATTCAAAGCCTTTTCTTTCATAAAATCCTAAACCGTTTTAGGAAAGTATCTCGGAAACTGAACGAGATAGCACATTTTTCGAAGATACCTTTTTTGTAGCCCTGAATGTGCTCTACAAAAAAGGTCTCTACTAAAATTTCTCTATCTCCATTATTTTCCGAGAGCTTATCAAAAACCGATTGTTTTTCAGAGTGGTAAGTTGGTGATGAAGCTCTTCAACGAGATTAAACAACTGCTGGAAGATTCTCAGGCATTAATTTGCATTCTCATCGATGAAGTCGAGTCATTGGCACACGCGAGAAAAGCCAGTAGTAGTGGAGCTGAACCTGGTGATGCTATAAGAGTTGTCAATGCATTATTAACACAATTAGATCAAATTAAACGTTATAAAAATGTAGTCATTTTAACGACGAGCAATGTAACTGAAGCTATTGATCTTGCCTTTGTTGATCGGGCTGATATCAAACAGTTCATTGGTCATCCGGAGCCCAAGGCCATTTTCCAGATTTATTCTTCTTGTTTGAAGGAAATGATGAGGGTAATTATATTAATTTAATGGAAATTTATTTAAAATTGAGAATTTAATACAAATTTGGTTCAATAATTTTTTTTTCTATTGTTTCGTGAATATCTTTGAAGCGAGTGGGTTGAGGGGAAATCGTCAGGAGACCTTTTTTGTGAAAAATTCAATTTTCTAGAGAAAAGGTCTCGACGTAAATTCCTAAAAACCTTTTCGTTTCCGAGATATTTTTGAAATAAAAGTGAAATTTTTGCTATTGAAAATCATGATCTTTTTTTAATGAATTTAATTAATTTTTAATTGTCCACTTTAGGCGAATTTCGTGGAATATTACGATATCGGTCCTTGGAAACAATACGATTACTTCGATCACAATGGAGAGTACACGCTGATTTTGAATCAACCAAAAATTAATTTTGCTGTTTTAATTAAAAAAAGTATTGGACTTAGTGGAAGATCATTAAGAAAAGTTCCATTCTTGGCTCATGCACTCTTTGTTGATCATGTTGGTACACTGAAATTCGATGATTTGATTGGAGCAATGATACTAGCTGTGGACAAGATGATAGCCGATGAAGCAGCATTGTCCAATCCCAATTTGGACATGCCTAAAAATCCTGTACAGTCCATCTCGTAAATATCTCAAAAGCCATCAATTTTACGAGAATTTACCAAGAAACTTTTTTTGTAGCCCACAAAATTTCCTACAAGAGAGGTCTCTTGACAATATCCCCTAAACCCCCCCCCCCCCCCCCCCCACCTTTTCTGAGGTATTCTCATAATAAACTCCGAAAACCATTATTTTTCTATTTTTATATTAAAAAAAAATCAAGTCTAGATTATTTCGAGAATATCTCAAAAATCATCAACTTTACAAGAATTTATCAAGAACCCTTTTTTGTAGTTTATAAAATTCTCTTGAAAAAAGGTTTCTTAACAATTCCTCTTGAATCATCTCCTTACCGAGATATTATCAAAATAAACTCCTCAAAACATGATTTTTTTACTTTTATATTTAAAAAATGAAGAAAAATTAAAAAAAATTAATAAAAAAATTCCACTCACGTATTTTTAAATTCAAATTCCCTCGAGCTATTCCTTCTGTGCTGCCATCTTGCCCCGACGAGTCCGCCATTTTGTGTGAGCGCTTCACACGGCAATGGAGGGGAAGTGAATGCGGAAATGGAGGAACGATGAAAATGGACGGTTGAAGCCTGTTCCAACAGGAACGTGCACGTTCCGACACTTTTTCGTGGTCTTTTTCAGTGTGAAGCACTCTGTTTTCATTGGATGAATGTTTAGAACAGCACCAAATTGAAGAGTGAAAGAGTAATCACAGTAATAAACGAAAACAAAACGTTTCAACGTTAATTATGTCTGTAAGTAACGAAAATTATTGATAATTACTGGGTTTTTATGATTTTATTGACTAAAAATTGGAAAATTCAGTGATTTTGAGGATAATTATTGGGATTTGAGAAAGAAAAAGAGCAGAAATACCTTCTTAACCTCTTCTTCAATGTTTTTCCTTTTTTTTTCATTTTAATGAATAAATTAAACAATTTAATTAATTTTTGCAGCAACAAAATGCACATGGAGATCACAAGGAGAAAAAGAGAAAGGAGAGTATCCTTGATTTATCAAAATATCTGGAGAAAAATATACGTGTAAAATTTGCTGGTGGTAGAGAGGCTGCAGGAATACTGAAGGGATACGATCCACTGTTAAATCTTGTGTTGGACAATACAACAGAGTACTTGAGGGGTAATGGAAATTGTTTATTCAATTGTTTGAACAAAAAAAAAGTAGAGATTTGGGGAATATTTGTCCTTTTACTAATCGTTTTTTTGAGATATTTCAGAAACTAAGGAAGATAGAAAAATTTTCATGGGAACCTTTTTTGTAGCCGGTCAAATTCACTACAAAAAATGTTCCATGACATTTTTCTCTAAACCTACTCGCTCCAAAGATATTCATAAAAGAAGTGAAAATGATAAGAATATAAGAGGAAATGAAATTTTCAGACCAATTAATTTTACTCCTTCTGTTTATTGAGAATATCGCGGAAACTAAGCGAGATAAGGCGATTTTACACGAATCCTTCTCTGTTGAGAATTTCGAGAGCTTTAAAGTAAGATTCGGGTGAAATCACTCTATCTCGCTTAGTTTCCGAGATATTCGCGAAAAACTGATGGATTGGAAATTAACGTTATTTAAGTGTTTTTTTTTTTTCATTTTTTTTTGCAGATCCTGATGATCCATACAAATTAAATCAGGATACACGAATGCTGGGTCTAGTTGTGTGTCGAGGTACGTCAGTAGTTTTAATTTGTCCCGTTGACGGTATGGAATCAATTCAAAATCCATTCATCCAACAAGACGGTTATTCAGCGAATTAAGGAAAAAAAATTAATTAATTGTTTCAATATAAATTCTCATCATTCCAATCGAATTATGGATTGGAGGTCTTTGGAATTGCCTCCAGAGCCACGACGATTGTGATTTATCGAAAAAAAATTAATTCTAATGGTGAAAATGGTGAATAATTAAATTGATAACTTGTTGAAATAGATTGTAACAATAAATAGGAAATTAAGATTCTTTTCTATAAAAAAAAAAGGAATTTATTTTAAGAATAAATATTAATTTCTTGTACATTCGAGAGACTCAGTCTTATAACTACGTAATAATCAAGTTTAATCAATTGTTAATTTAAGATTTTTTTGTGGATTTTGGAGATTCCTTGATGATAATGAAATTAGCACAGATCTCACAATTTATACTGCATTTTTTTAAACAAATAAATTATTATAAAAAAAATATTAAAAAATTTGTGCTTGCAGTTTTTCGAATTTTGTGCATATTTTTTAATTAATTTTTAACAATTTATTCTTAAAAAGAAATGAATATTGAAAGAATTTATAGATGTCTGCTATTTTCAGTATCTTTCCTTTTTTGTCATAATGAAATTAGTAGAAATCTGACGATTCTGTGTCTTTTTTTAGAATAAATTATTATAAAATTGTAAAATTTGAAAAAAAAATCGCACTTACAGAATTCTTAAATTTTCTACATGTGCATATCTTTTTAATTTTTTTTCTGTTGGAATTTATTCGTTACGATCCGAAAAAATGTAGAAATTGTTAGATTTCTGCTATTTTCAATATCATATTTTTTTTTCGAGTTTAATCTGTTCCGAATTCATTTCTGAACCAGGGATACTGCTTTGGACACTCGAAACACGTTTTCAGGTATCTGTAGGACTTGAGTACTCGGCTTGATAATTTACAAGAATTCGGTAATTTACAGGCAATCTCGTGTGGATCGAAATCACGTGGATGACACTGCCAAGGCTCGAATGAATGTAATTCGTTTAATGCCGTTGGTCTTTTTATCCACTCGATTATTTGATGGGTAGAAATGAAGTAGACGTCTGGGAGATGGAGCAAATCATCCAGGAATTTCTAAAATAAATTATTAAAATTTAAAATTAGTGGGGAAGACCAGAGCAAAATGGACCTCCGAGACAAATTAATACAGGATTTTTTTGTGATACTGAAGATATAAGACATCTGTCAAGTTTTTGGATTTTTTTTAACTCGTAAGGTATTACAAATGAAATGTCTAAAAAATTTGCACTTATAGATTACCCAATTTTCTACATGTGCATATTTTTCAGTTCTCAAAAAATAATTTATTCGGTATCTTGTTGAAAAAAAAACACCAAAAAATTGTCCTATGTCTGTTATTTTTAGTATCATATTTTTTTTGGAATGGAAGGCTTTGCAGAAAAATCTGGAAAAAATTAGGAAAATGCTCTAGCATGTTTCCATTGCTGGTGAATTTTTTCAATTTTTTTTGCAGAGGCCTTTACTCAAAAAAAAATCCTGGATCATTTTGCTCCAGTCCTCCTATTTAATCAGGATTTTTTCGAAGATATTTACCTCGAATGCATAAATATTCGCTGGATTCCTGAACCACATGGAGTTGAAGTGCAGACCGAGAGGTGCACGATTGGACAAGTAGTGTCTCTTAAAATTCAGCATCAGTATCTTATAAATCTCTTCACCCGTGAAATTCGTTGGACAGTCTTCAATAACAGCGCACGTGTAATCCTTTAATCAATCAAAATCGAATTTTCATCGAAATTTCAGTTTATCCATTGTATTTCTCGAATACCTCCGAAAGAATCAGGCTAAGAGGAAAAGTCAAAAAACGTTTTTTCGTAGAAAATTCAATTTTCTTCAAAAAAAAAAAGGTTTTTCGACAAATTCCTGTGAAACCACTCGGATTATCAATCATTAACGTGTTTCGGTTCGTACAGTCAAAAAAAAAAAGTTGAATTTTTGTATAAAATCCTTAATAACAATTTATACGAGATGAAATTGTCAAATTTGATGGAGTGAATCTGTGAAGAATGTAATGAGAAATGAAATAAGTCTGAGAAACCAAAAATTGATTGAAAATTGGAAAATTTTCTGTGCTTTTTACATTTCTTCATTTTTCCAAGTTCTGAAGAAATTTTCAAAATCATAGAAAATTTTACTGTTTTCACCGCATTTCTTCGTTCTAGAGCTTATTTCATTTCTTATTACATTATTTACAGATTCACTTCATCAAATTTGAGATTTTTAGCTCGTATAAATTTTTATTAACGATTTTATATGAAAGTTTAACTTTTTTTTTTACTGTACGGACAGAAAACACTTTAAATTCCAATTAATTTACCCCGAATAAAAGTTGATTCAACGGCACTTCCCAGAGGCCTGGATAGGCCCTAGTTGGACAATTTTGATCAGTCCCAACGCAAACATGTGGGGCCTGATAATCCAGTGTATAAGGCCAGAAGGGTGGATCCGTGAAGGGTGCAACCATTGAAGAATCGTACGAAAATCCGAATTCCGACATCATCAAGAATTGTCTGTTCCATCCAACTCGTAAAAATGGAGCTCGCAGGCCTTTGATGTCCTCGAGTCTGACTGCAGCAAATTTATTCAAAATATTGGAGAGTCCTACCATTTCATCGAACCAGTCCTCAATCGTTGCATTGTGGGACCACCAGGTTTCCGGTCCTCGATGTCTAAAATCTCAAAAAATCTCAGTTTTCTCCGAATATCTTTTTTTTTATTATTTAATTAGGGAAAGGTGAGGTAAAATGGACATTCTCATTGAACAGTTCGATACAGAGATTTTCTGATGATCCCATTGGGAAGCTGAGGAAATTTTGGGTGGAAAACATGTGTCGGAATTTATTTTTTTTAATTTTTTGGAAATTTTACTTTTTTGGACAAGTTTTGAAGGGGTAGTTCTCTCGAAAATCGAAAAAATTCACTTTTTCGGCGATATCTCTGGTCTTGTTCGTCGCAGCGACCTGAGGTTCATCTCAAATGAAAGGTGAGCTCATTTCTCATCGATTTATGTGGTTCAAATTTTTTTAAATCAATTTTTCAAATACTATAGGCCATTTTCCAAAAATCAGGTTTTGCCCTATAAATACTTGAAAAATTGATAATTTTTTTTCTAAACCACATAAATCGATGGGAAATGAGCTCACCTTCCATTTGAGATCAACCCCAGGTCACTACGACCAGTAGAACCAGAGATATTCCCGAAAACCTGAAATTTTTCAATAAGCGAAGGATTTCACCTTCAATTCTTGACCAAAAAATGAAATTTTTGAAAAATTCAAAAAAATAACTTGTGACATATGATTTCCATGGTAAATTTCCTCAGCTTTCCAATAGAATCATCAGAAAAAACCTATCTCCAATATTTCCATCAACTTCGCCCAATTTCCGTACCATAAAATACTAAACCTAACACGTGTCCATTTTACCCCACCTTTCCCTAATAGAGAAGAGAAATTTTTGCAGGGATCTTTCTTGTGAAAGAGATCAAAAGCCCCAAAAAAAAACTATCAGCAAAAATTTTACTATTTCTTCTATTTTCTGGGATAAAATCGAAAATAAGAGATGAACTGAAAGAAAAATCGATAATTATCTTTTCTTAACATCAACTTACGTTACAGAATGTGCGGCGATTTCGTGTCCTCCATTCCAAAGATACTGAACATCACGATAATTCGTATACTGATGACTTACATAGAAAGTAGCACGAATAGGACAACCATTTGGATTCTTTCTCTCCACGTTGAACAACTCTAGTTACGTAATATTCAAAAGGTTTTGGATTGAACTTAACGAAAAATTTCAATTGTAGATATAGTGAAAGTATATGTGGTACTTTCGTTGTACTCACTTGTGTAGAGGTCAAAGTTCTCAGCATTTACTGCATCGTCAAATGTTATTGTTATCATTTGTGGAATAGAGGTAATTGTTAAGTTGCCTGGGATTTCTTTGCCATCTTCGGAGCACCAGCAGTTTGGTAATCGGCATTTTTCAGGGTTGCAGGGTGAAGCAGCACTTGGATCCTCTTGGTCATCTTGAAAATCATGGAGATTAATTGCAAATGATTCAGTAAAGATAAAGAAAAGGTAAAATAGGAAAAATGTAATTTAATTCTGTGAACTGATGGATATATGCCTTTTTCACTGCTTTTTAATTCCTTTTTTTTAAAAGAATTTTGAGAATTATAGAGGAAAATTAGAAGGAAAAAGGCACATCTCCTCAATTTTCGAGATATTATCGCAAAAAAAAGGTAAAAAAATCATCCTCTAGCTTCTTTGCTACTGAATTTGATTTCTTTCTTGAAATATCTTGGGATCTATCTGGAAATAGAGAAATTCTCATAGAAATCTTTTTTTTAAAGGGACTTCAGTGCTAAAAAAATGGCACTGAAGATAGCAGACATCTGACGATCTCTAATCTTTTTTTTCTTAACTAATGAATTATTAAAAAACAAAATAATTGAAAATATACACAAGTAGAAAATTCAACAAACTATAAATACGAATTTTTTGAATAACTTATGCATCAAGAAAATCCAAAAAATTGTTAGATGTTTTCTCATTTGGGATACTGAAAATAGAAGACATCGGACGATTTTTATTTCGTTTTAAATATAGGGGAGAGTGGGGCAAAATGGACCCATGACATGATTAAGGAATTTTTTTTGGAATGAAGGACTCGACGAAAAAATCTGAAAAAAATTGAGAAAATCCTCCAACATATGTGTATTATTTGTGAATTTTTCCAGATTTTTTGAAGCAACCGGTGCTTTTTAAAAAAATTCCGAGTCATCTCATCTTTTAGGTCGATTTTGCCCCATTCTCTCCTACATATGTAGGGAATTCAAAAAGCTAGAAGTCTGAATTTTTTAAACGTTTTTTTTTTGCAATAATTCATTTATTTGAAAAAATACAAAAAATTGTCAGATGTCTGCTGATTTCATTAACATTTAAAAAAAAGGTTCAAGTGAAAAATCTCTCTATTTCTCTCAGGTTTTGATATATATGCAGAAAATTGAGACAACTCACCACACCAGCCCTCATCAGAGCCATCAGGACAATCGACACTCCCATCACAGAAATAAATATTCGGCAAGCATGTACCATCACCACATGCCAAAGTTTCACCATAACAATCACCATTTTCAAGCAATGGCCTCGGTGCCTGTAAATCTACAATAAGTTCAATGAAAAGAAAAAATGAAAATCAAATGAAACTTTCGCAATTTTAATTAATTTCAGTCTCGTTCAACTTTTTTTTTTTTTAATTTTTTATTTACCTGTTGTCACGTCACAATTGTCTACATTAATTTTAAAATCACATATCTGTCTCGTAACATCGAAGAGAAGTCCCTCCGAGCATTTAAATTCAAATACTTCATTGTCTGTAAATTAAGATTGCAATTGCAACAATGAGTACATGAGAATTCTTACTTTTTTAAATTCGTGTGAGTTTATAAGTTAGTTAATTAGGGAAAATTATTGTTAATGAGGATTGCATAATCCTCAAATAAAATAAAATTAATCGAATTCTTCTTTTTAATCCGATTTTTTTCTTTCAAATTAAATTTTTCAATCAAATTTTTTTATTGAATTAAAAAAAATCCGAATTTTTTAATTTAATTGAAGAAAAAAATTGAATTTTTGAATTTAATTTAAAAGAAAAATTGAATTTTCAATTTTAATTGAAAAAAAAACGAAATTTCTAATTCTTGTTCTTAAACTTAATTCTGAAGGAAATTGATTAAATTCAATAAAATTAAATTTATGAATTAATTCCAAAGAATATTGATTAAATTAAATGGGATTCAAGTTTCATTTTTTTTTTTCAATTAAATTGCAAAATATCGATCAAAGTGAATGAAGTTAAACTTTCAAAATTAATTTTTGAATTTAATTTTAAAAAAATTGATTAAATTAAATGAAATTGAATTTTGAATTTTCCCTTTTTAAATTTAATTCTTAAGAAAATTTATTAAATCAAATTTAATTAATTTTTTTTTTTACCTAAACACAAAAAGTATTTTGCGCATTCTGCTGGTGCCCAAACGTTGTGTGCAGGTGTATTACTATTTCTATAGAATTTCTTGTTCTCAATGCATGGTGCATTCGTTTCCTTTCCCCCAATTACTAAAAAAACTAAAATAAAATATGAAAATTAGCAAAAAAAACAAAATTTCCCCTAAATTTCGAGGGAAATCGGCGAAAATTTTTTGCGTCTCAAAACTTTCACCGATACAATTTCCAGGCGATTGACTCTCGAATTGCCCGAAGGCAAGTGAGGAATGTCCAAAGGAAAAATAAAATAATGATAATTGATATAATAAACTCAATTCACTGAAAAAAAAAGAGATGAAAAGAGTTTTCGAGCATATACGGAGTGTTTTCACCTCTCTAAAGAAAGGAAGTGAAACTTCCGGCGTTGCCGGATTATGCTCGGAAAGTGTAACTTATTTCTTGAAATGATTTAATGCTTAGAGAAATTGATTTAATTAAATTAATTTAATGAGGTGATGACTAGAATTTTTTTTCACAGTTTCTTTGATGAGTATCTTAGGCGCGAGTGGGTTTAGGGAAAAATTTCAGGAGACCTTTTTTGTGGGAAATTCAATTTTCTACAAAAAAGGTCTCCTGATATTTTCCTTTGCATCTACTCGTTTTCGAGATATTCGAGGAAAATGAGTGTACACACGATTTTACGAGCACTGAACCACTTTTTTCAAATCTTAATCGTTCAATTTCATTTACCGGTGCTTAAGATGAGATAGTGCGCGTAATTTAACGGAACAAGGCACCTCATAGTTGGCGAATGAGGGCCCGAAGAAGAGCGTAGTGTTTACTAGTCGACTGATACTTTCAAACTGACGCTCCTTCCCACCTTTTTTTCACTCGATGCTCTCTTAATTTTTTTAATACAAGAGAAAGACTTTGTAATCCTCATTTTCCCACATTTGGTCGCTTTATAATTTCACTTGTGAGAGAATTTTTTTGATAGAGTAAATATATATTTTAGGAGTTGCGCAATTCATTTTTCGGTTTTTTCGCATTTTCTGAGGCTTTATACTAAAGATAAGAGATTTTTCATTGAAAGACAATGAAATTAGCACTTATGTGACAATTTTTACAGTTTTTTTATAAACAGATGAACTATTTTCAACGGATATTCAAAAATTTGCCCTTAGAATTCTTTAAATTCTCTCCAATTGCATATTTTTTGTTCCTTTTGCTTCCGAATGGGAGCTATGTAATCATCAGAATTTTCAATTGTAATTTTTTTAATAGAAGATACTTAAAATGATCTAAATAGAGAGAAAATTATATTTTTAGCGCATGTATGTGTGTGTGTGTGTCTGTGTGTGTATAAAAGTCTCAATTACAGCAACACGGTTTTATAGAAGAATTTCATATTTTGGGGAAAACTTCCTCTCGACAAACTCTATTTTTCAAGCTTTATTTGAAGAGAATTCGCTCAGTACATTTTGAGATGTGTCCATTTTTCGAAAATCAGTTTTCAATGGAATTTCTGGAAAATATTCAACTGATGTTATTTATACTCACGAGACCGATGGCGCGCTACAGCGCGCCCGTTAGGTATCTTTAGTATAGTATATTACGCGTATTATACTACTCATAATTTAACTGACCAATGAGGAAGAGGACTTCACTTTATTCGTGACAACTTTTGATACAGCGATTGTTTGCGGTCTTGTTCCTTTTTATGAAGAATAATCGCGAAAAACTGAGAAAACTTTTTCCTGACTCCATATTAATGTCTATTTCGCTCTATCTCGCTTATTTACCGAGATGATGGAGAAAAACTGAAAAAATTCCGCGGATACTGGATATCCCGGATCGTTGCGGCTTTTGGCCCTTCAGGATCCCTCATTATCGTGTGTTTCACTCAATTCTTTGCGAAATTTGAAGGAAAACCCCGTATTCCCTCGGGAAATGGGTGGAAAATGGGGATGAAGGAATATTTGAAGGAAATGAGCCATCATGAAAATCCCGATTTTCAAATCTTCATAACTTTTTTTCTGTGGCGTATTTCCTGATGAAATTTTACAGTGACACTGTCTATGTCGTCATAAGAGAGCCTGCAAAATTTCATAACAGTATCGCAAACGATTCTGAAGATTCGATAGAGCAGAAATGGTCATTTTCATAGAGCAAAGGCCATTGACCCTGCGTTTAGCCTGAAAATTCCGCGGATACTGGATATCCCGAATCGTTGCGGCTTTTGGCCCTTCAGATTCCCCCAACATCTTGTTTTCAATCAACTCTTTGCGAAATTTCAAGGAAAACCTCGTATCTCTACGGGAAATGGGTGAAAAATGAGGATAAAGGAATATTTGAAGGAAATGAGCCATCATGAAAATCCCGATTTTCAAATCTCCATAACTTTTTTTCTGTGGCGTATTTCCTGATGAAATTTTACAGTGACACTGCCTATGTCGTCATAAGAGAGCCTGCAAAATTTCATAACAGTATCGCAAACGATTCTGAAGATTCGATAGAGCAGAAATGGTCATTTTCATAGAGCAAGGGCCATTGACCCTGCGTTTAGCCTGAAAATTCCGCGGATACTGGATATCCCGAATCGTTGCGGCTTTTGGCCCTTCAGGTTCCCCCAACATCTTGTTTTCAATCAACTCTTTGCGAAATTTCAAGGAAAACCTCGTATCTCTACGGGAAATGGGTGAAAAATGAGGATAAAGGAATATTTGAAGGAAATGAGCCATCATGAAAATCCCGATTTTCAAATCTTCATAACTTTTTTTCTGTGGCGTATTTCCTGATGAAATTTCACAGTGACACTGCCTATGTCGTCATAAGAGAGCCGGCAAAATTTCATAACAGTATCGCAAACGGTTCTGAGAATTCGATTGAGCAGAAATGGTCATTTTCATAGAGCAAAGGCCATTGACCCTGCGTTTGGCCTGAAAATTCCGCGGATACTGGATATCCCGAATCGTTGCGGCTTTTGGCCCTTCAGGTTCCCCCAACATCTTGTTTTCAATCAACTCTTTGCGAAATTTCAAGGAAAACCTCGTATCTCTACGGGAAATGGGTGAAAAATGAGGATAAAGGAATATTCGAAGGAAATGAGCCATCATGAAAATCCCGATTTTCAAATCTTCATAACTTTTTTTCTGTGGCGTATTTCCTGATGAAATTTTACAGTGACACTGCCTATGTCGTCATAAGAGAGCCTGCAAAATTTCATAACAGTATCGCAAACGATTCTGAAGATTCGATAGAGCAGAAATGGTCATTTTCATAGAGCAAAGGCCATTGACCCTGCGTTTAGCCTGAAAATTCCGCGGATACTGGATATCCCGAATCGTTGCGGCTTTTGGCCCTTCAGGTTCCCCCAACATCTTGTTTTCAATCAACTCTTTGCGAAATTTCAAGGAAAACCTCGTATCTCTACGGGAAATGGGTGAAAAATGAGGATAAAGGAATATTTGAAGGAAATGAGCCATCATGAAAATCCCGATTTTCAAATCTTCATAACTTTTTTTCTGTGGCGTATTTCCTGATGAAATTTCACAGTGACACTGCCTATGTCGTCATAAGAGAGCCGGCAAAATTTCATAACAGTATCGCAAACGGTTCTGAGAATTCGATTGAGCAGAAATGGTCATTTTCATAGAGCAAAGGCCATTGACCCTGCGTTTGGCCTGAAAATTCCGCGGATACTGGATATCCCGAATCGTTGCGGCTTTTGGCCCTTCAGGTTCCCCCAACATCTTGTTTTCAATCAACTCTTTGCGAAATTTCAAGGAAAACCTCGTATCTCTACGGGAAATGGGTGAAAAATGAGGATAAAGGAATATTCGAAGGAAATGAGCCATCATGAAAATCCCGATTTTCAAATCTTCATAACTTTTTTTCTGTGGCGTATTTCCTGATGAAATTTTACAGTGACACTGCCTATGTCGTCATAAGAGAGCCTGCAAAATTTCATAACAGTATCGCAAACGATTCTGAAGATTCGATAGAGCAGAAATGGTCATTTTCATAGAGCAAAGGCCATTGACCCTGCGTTTAGCCTGAAAATTCCGCGGATACTGGATATCCCGAATCGTTGCGGCTTTTGGCCCTTCAGGTTCCCCCAACATCTTGTTTTCAATCAACTCTTTGCGAAATTTCAAGGAAAACCTCGTATCTCTACGGGAAATGGGTGAAAAATGAGGATAAAGGAATATTTGAAGGAAATGAGCCATCATGAAAATCCCGATTTTCAAATCTTCATAACTTTTTTTCTGTGGCGTATTTCCTGATGAAATTTTACAGTGACACAGTCTATGTCGTCATAAGAGAGCCGGCAAAATTTCATAACAGTATCGCAAACGGTTCTGAGAATTCGATTGAGCAGAAATGGTCATTTTCATAGAGCAAAGGCCATTGACCCTGCGTTTGGCCTGAAAATTCCGCGGATACTGGATATCCCGAATCGTTGCGGCTTTTGGCCCTTCAGGTTCCCCCAACATCTTGTTTTCAATCAACTCTTTGCCAAATTTCAAGGAAAACCTCGTATCTCTACGGGAAATGGGTGAAAAATGAGGATAAAGGAATATTCGAAGGAAATGAGCCATCATGAAAATCCCGATTTTCAAATCTTCATAACTTTTTTTCTGTGGCGTATTTCCTGATGAAATTTTACAGTGACACTGCCTATGTCGTCATAAGAGAGCCTGCAAAATTTCATAACAGTATCGCAAACGATTCTGAAGATTCGATAGAGCAGAAATGGTCATTTTCATAGAGCACAGGCCATTGACCCTGCGTTTGGCCTGAAAATTCCGCGGATACTGGATATCCCGAATCGTTGCGGCTTTTGGCCCTTCAGGTTCCCCCAACATCTTGTTTTCAATCAACTCTTTGCGAAATTTCAAGGAAAACCTCGTATCTCTACGGGAAATGGGTGAAAAATGAGGATAAAGGAATATTCGAAGGAAATGAGCCATCATGAAAATCCCGATTTTCAAATCTTCATAACTTTTTTTCTGTGGCGTATTTCCTGATGAAATTTTACAGTGACACTGCCTATGTCGTCATAAGAGAGCCTGCAAAATTTCATAACAGTATCGCAAACGATTCTGAAGATTCGATAGAGCAGAAATGGTCATTTTCATAGAGCAAAGGCCATTGACCCTGCGTTTAGCCTGAAAATTCCGCGGATACTGGATATCCCGAATCGTTGCGGCTTTTGGCCCTTCAGGTTCCCCCAACATCTTGTTTTCAATCAACTCTTTGCGAAATTTCAAGGAAAACCTCGTATCTCTACGGGAAATGGGTGAAAAATGAGGATAAAGGAATATTTGAAGGAAATGAGCCATCATGAAAATCCCGATTTTCAAATCTTCATAACTTTTTTTCTGTGGCGTATTTCCTGATGAAATTTCACAGTGACACTGCCTATGTCGTCATAAGAGAGCCGGCAAAATTTCATAACAGTATCGCAAACGGTTCTGAGAATTCGATTGAGCAGAAATGGTCATTTTCATAGAGCAAAGGCCATTGACCCTGCGTTTGGCCTGAAAATTCCGCGGATACTGGATATCCCGAATCGTTGCGGCTTTTGGCCCTTCAGGTTCCCCCAACATCTTGTTTTCAATCAACTCTTTGCGAAATTTCAAGGAAAACCTCGTATCTCTACGGGAAATGGGTGAAAAATGAGGATAAAGGAATATTTGAAGGAAATGAGCCATCATGAAAATCCCGATTTTCAAATCTTCATAACTTTTTTTCTGTGGCGTATTTCCTGATGAAATTTTACAGTGACACTGCCTATGTCGTCATAAGAGAGCCTGCAAAATTTCATAACAGTATCGCAAACGATTCTGAAGATTCGATAGAGCAGAAATGGTCATTTTCATAGAGCAAAGGCCATTGACCCTTCGTTTGGCCTGAAAATTCCGCGGATACTGGATATCCCGAATCGTTGCGGCTTTTGGCCCTTCAGGTTCCCCCAACATCTTGTTTTCAATCAACTCTTTGCGAAATTTCAAGGAAAACCTCGTATCTCTACGGGAAATGGGTGAAAAATGAGGATAAAGGAATATTCGAAGGAAATGAGCCATCATGAAAATCCCGATTTCCAAATCTTCATAACTTTTTTTCTGTGGCGTATTTCCTGATGAAATTTCACAGTGACACTGCCTATATCGTCATAAGAGAGCCTGCAAAATTTCATAACAGTATCGCAAACGATTCTGAAGATTCGATAGAGCGGAAATGGTCATTTTCATAGAGCAAAGGCCATTGACCCTGCGTTTGGCCTGAAAATTCCGCGGATACTGGATATCCCGAATCGTTGCGGCTTTTGGCCCTTCAGGTTCCCCCAACATCTTGTTTTCAATCAACTCTTTGCGAAATTTCAAGGAAAACCTCGTATCTCTACGGGAAATGGGTGAAAAATGAGGATAAAGGAATATTTGAAGGAAATGAGCCATCATGAAAATCCCGATTTTCAAATCTTCATAACTTTTTTTCTGTGGCGTATTTCCTGATGAAATTTTTTAGTGACACTGTCTATGTCGTCATAAGAGAGCCGGCAAAATTTCATAACAGTATCGCAAACGGTTCTGAGAATTCGATTGAGCAGAAATGGTCATTTTCATAGAGCAACGGCCATTGACCCTTCGTTTGGCCTGAAAATTCCGCGGATACTGGATATCCCGAATCGTTGCGGCTTTTGGCCCTTCAGGTTCCCCCAACATCTTGTTTTCAATCAACTCTTTGCGAAATTTCAAGGAAAACCTCGTATCTCTACGGGAAATGGGTGAAAAATGAGGATAAAGGAATATTCGAAGGAAATGAGCCATCATGAAAATCCCGATTTCCAAATCTTCATAACTTTTTTTCTGTGGCGTATTTCCTGATGAAATTTCACAGTGACACTGCCTATATCGTCATAAGAGAGCCTGCAAAATTTCATAACAGTATCGCAAACGATTCTGAAGATTCGATAGAGCGGAAATGGTCATTTTCATAGAGCAAAGGCCATTGACCCTGCGTTTGGCCTGAAAATTCCGCGGATACTGGATATCCCGAATCGTTGCGGCTTTTGGCCCTTCAGGTTCCCCCGACATCTTGTTTTCAATCAACTCTTTGCGAAATTTCAAGGAAAACCTCGTATCTCTACGGGAAATGGGTGAAAAATGAGGATAAAGGAATATTTGAAGGAAATGAGCCATCATGAAAATCCCGATTTTCAAATCTTCATAACTTTTTTTCTGTGGCGTATTTCCTGATGAAATTTTACAGTGACACTGCCTATGTCGTCATAAGAGAGCCTGCAAAATTTCATAACAGTATCGCAAACGGTTCTGAGAATTCGATTGAGCAGAAATGGTCATTTTCATAGAGCAAAGGCCATTGACCCTGCGTTTGGCCTGAAAATTCCGCGGATACTGGATATCCCGAATCGTTGCGGCTTTTGGCCCTTCAGGTTCCCCCAACATCTTGTTTTCAATCAACTCTTTGCGAAATTTCAAGGAAAACCTCGTATCTCTACGGGAAATGGGTGAAAAATGAGGATAAAGGAATATTTGAAGGAAATGAGCCATCATGAAAATCCCGATTTTCAAATCTTCATAACTTTTTTTCTGTGGCGTATTTCCTGATGAAATTTTACAGTGACACTGCCTATGTCGTCATAAGAGAGCCTGCAAAATTTCATAACAGTATCGCAAACGATTCTGAAGATTCGATAGAGCAGAAATGGTCATTTTCATAGAGCAAAGGCCATTGACCCTGCGTTTGGCCTGAAAATTCCGCGGATACTGGATATCCCGAATCGTTGCGGCTTTTGGCCCTTCAGGTTCCCCCAACATCTTGTTTTCAATCAACTCTTTGCGAAATTTCAAGGAAAACCTCGTATCTCTACGGGAAATGGGTGAAAAATGAGGATAAAGGAATATTTGAAGGAAATGAGCCATCATGAAAATCCCGATTTTCAAATCTTCATAACTTTTTTTCTGTGGCGTATTTCCTGATGAAATTTTTTAGTGACACTGTCTATGTCGTCATAAGAGAGCCGGCAAAATTTCATAACAGTATCGCAAACGGTTCTGAGAATTCGATAGAGCGGAAATGGTCATTTTCATAGAGCAAAGGCCATTGACCCTGCGTTTGACCTGAAAATTCCGCGGATACTGGATATCCCGAATCGTTGCGGCTTTTGGCCCTTCAGGTTCCCCCAACATCTTGTTTTCAATCAACTCTTTGCGAAATTTCAAGGAAAACCTCGTATCTCTACGGGAAATGGGTGAAAAATGAGGATAAAGGAATATTCGAAGGAAATGAGCCATCATGAAAATCCCGATTTTCAAATCTTCATAACTTTTTTTCTGTGGCGTATTTCCTGATGAAATTTTACAGTGACACTGCCTATGTCGTCATAAGAGAGCCTGCAAAATTTCATAACAGTATCGCAAACGATTCTGAAGATTCGATAGAGCAGAAATGGTCATTTTCATAGAGCAAAGGCCATTGACCCTGCGTTTAGCCTGAAAATTCCGCGGATACTGGATATCCCGAATCGTTGCGGCTTTTGGCCCTTCAGGTTCCCCCAACATCTTGTTTTCAATCAACTCTTTGCGAAATTTCAAGGAAAACCTCGTATCTCTACGGGAAATGGGTGAAAAATGAGGATAAAGGAATATTTGAAGGAAATGAGCCATCATGAAAATCCCGATTTTCAAATCTTCATAACTTTTTTTCTGTGGCGTATTTCCTGATGAAATTTTACAGTGACACTGCCTATGTCGTCATAAGAGAGCCTGCAAAATTTCATAACAGTATCGCAAACGATTCTGAAGATTCGATAGAGCGGAAATGGTCATTTTCATAGAGCAAAGGCCATTGACCCTGCGTTTGGCCTGAAAATTCCGCGGATACTGGATATCCCGAATCGTTGCGGCTCTTGGCCCTTCAGGTTCCCCCAACATCTTGTTTTCAATCAACTCTTTGCGAAATTTCAAGGAAATCCTCGTATCTCTACGGGAAATGGGTGAAAAATGAGAATAAAGGAATATTCGAAGGAAATGAGCCATCATGAAAATCCCGATTTCCAAATCTTCATAACTTTTTTTCTGTGGCGTATTTCCTGATGAAATTCCACAGTGACACTGCCTATGTCGTCATAAGAGAGCCTGCAATATTTCATAACAGTATCGCAAACGGTTCTGAGAATTCGATTGAGCAGAAATGGTCATTTTCATAGAGCAAAGGCCATTGACCCTGCGTTTGGCCTGAAAATTCCGCAGATACTGGATATCCCGAATCGTTGCGGCTTTTGGCCCTTCAGGTTCCCCCAACATCTTGTTTTCAATCAACTCTTTGCGAAATTTCAAGGAAAACCTCGTATCTCTACGGGAAATGGGTGAAAAATGAGGATAAAGGAATATTCGAAGGAAATGAGCCATCATGAAAATCCCGATTTTCAAATCTTCATAACTTTTTTTCTGTGGCGTATTTCCTGATGAAATTTTACAGTGACACTGCCTATGTCGTCATAAGAGAGCCTGCAAAATTTCATAACAAAATCGCAAACGATTCTGAAGATTCGATAGAGCAGAAATGGTCATTTTCATAGAGCACAGGCCATTGACCCTGCGTTTGGCCTGAAAATTCCGCGGATACTGGATATCCCGAATCGTTGCGGCTTTTGGCCCTTCAGGTTCCCCCAACATCTTGTTTTCAATCAACTCTTTGCGAAATTTCAAGGAAAACCTCGTATCTCTACGGGAAATGGGTGAAAAATGAGGATAAAGGAATATTCGAAGGAAATGAGCCATCATGAAAATCCCGATTTTCAAATCTTCATAACTTTTTTTCTGTGGCGTATTTCCTGATGAAATTTTACAGTGACACTGCCTATGTCGTCATAAGAGAGCCTGCAAAATTTCATAACAGTATCGCAAACGGTTCTGAGAATTCGATTGAGCAGAAATGGTCATTTTCATAGAGCAAAGGCCATTGACCCTGCGTTTGGCCTGAAAATTCCGCGGATACTGGATATCCCGAATCGTTGCGGCTTTTGGCCCTTCAGGTTCCCCCAACATCTTGTTTTCAATCAACTCTTTGCGAAATTTCAAGGAAAACCTCGTATCTCTACGGGAAATGGGTGAAAAATGAGGATAAAGGAATATTCGAAGGAAATGAGCCATCATGAAAATCCCGATTTTCAAATCTTCATAACTTTTTTTCTGTGGCGTATTTCCTGATGAAATTTTACAGTGACACTGCCTATGTCGTCATAAGAGAGCCTGCAAAATTTCATAACAGTATCGCAAACGATTCTGAAGATTCGATAGAGCAGAAATGGTCATTTTCATAGAGCAAAGGCCATTGACCCTGCGTTTAGCCTGAAAATTCCGCGGATACTGGATATCCCGAATCGTTGCGGCTTTTGGCCCTTCAGGTTCCCCCAACATCTTGTTTTCAATCAACTCTTTGCGAAATTTCAAGGAAAACCTCGTATCTCTACGGGAAATGGGTGAAAAATGAGGATAAAGGAATATTCGAAGGAAATGAGCCATCATGAAAATCCCGATTTTCAAATCTTCATAACTTTTTTTCTGTGGCGTATTTCCTGATGAAATTTTACAGTGACACTGCCTATGTCGTCATAAGAGAGCCTGCAAAATTTCATAACAGTATCGCAAACGATTCTGAAGATTCGATAGAGCAGAAATGGTCATTTTCATAGAGCAAAGGCCATTGACCCTGCGTTTAGCCTGAAAATTCCGCGGATACTGGATATCCCGAATCGTTGCGGCTTTTGGCCCTTCAGGTTCCCCCAACATCTTGTTTTCAATCAACTCTTTGCGAAATTTCAAGGAAAACCTCGTATCTCTACGGGAAATGGGTGAAAAATGAGGATAAAGGAATATTTGAAGGAAATGAGCCATCATGAAAATCCCGATTTTCAAATCTTCATAACTTTTTTTCTGTGGCGTATTTCCTGATGAAATTTTACAGTGACACAGTCTATGTCGTCATAAGAGAGCCGGCAAAATTTCATAACAGTATCGCAAACGGTTCTGAGAATTCGATTGAGCAGAAATGATCATTTTCATAGAGCAAAGGCCATTGACCCTGCGTTTGGCCTGAAAATTCCGCGGATACTGGATATCCCGAATCGTTGCGGCTTTTGGCCCTTCAGGTTCCCCCAACATCTTGTTTTCAATCAACTCTTTGCGAAATTTCAAGGAAAACCTCGTATCTCTACGGGAAATGGGTGAAAAATGAGGATAAAGGAATATTCGAAGGAAATGAGCCATCATGAAAATCCCGATTTTCAAATCTTCATAACTTTTTTTCTGTGGCGTATTTCCTGATGAAATTTTACAGTGACACTGCCTATGTCGTCATAAGAGAGCCTGCAAAATTTCATAACAGTATCGCAAACGGTTCTGAGAATTCGATTGAGCAGAAATGGTCATTTTCATAGAGCAAAGGCCATTGACCCTGCGTTTGGCCTGAAAATTCCGCGGATACTGGATATCCCGAATCGTTGCGGCTTTTGGCCCTTCAGGTTCCCCCAACATCTTGTTTTCAATCAACTCTTTGCGAAATTTCAAGGAAAACCTCGTATCTCTACGGGAAATGGGTGAAAAATGAGGATAAAGGAATATTCGAAGGAAATGAGCCATCATGAAAATCCCGATTTTCAAATCTTCATAACTTTTTTTCTGTGGCGTATTTCCTGATGAAATTTTACAGTGACACTGCCTATGTCGTCATAAGAGAGCCTGCAAAATTTCATAACAGTATCGCAAACGATTCTGAAGATTCGATAGAGCAGAAATGGTCATTTTCATAGAGCACAGGCCATTGACCCTGCGTTTGGCCTGAAAATTCCGCGGATACTGGATATCCCGAATCGTTGCGGCTTTTGGCCCTTCAGGTTCCCCCAACATCTTGTTTTCAATCAACTCTTTGCGAAATTTCAAGGAAAACCTCGTATCTCTACGGGAAATGGGTGAAAAATGAGGATAAAGGAATATTCGAAGGAAATGAGCCATCATGAAAATCCCGATTTTCAAATCTTCATAACTTTTTTTCTGTGGCGTATTTCCTGATGAAATTTTACAGTGACACTGCCTATGTCGTCATAAGAGAGCCTGCAAAATTTCATAACAGTATCGCAAACGATTCTGAAGATTCGATAGAGCAGAAATGGTCATTTTCATAGAGCAAAGGCCATTGACCCTGCGTTTAGCCTGAAAATTCCGCGGATACTGGATATCCCGAATCGTTGCGGCTTTTGGCCCTTCAGGTTCCCCCAACATCTTGTTTTCAATCAACTCTTTGCGAAATTTCAAGGAAAACCTCGTATCTCTACGGGAAATGGGTGAAAAATGAGGATAAAGGAATATTTGAAGGAAATGAGCCATCATGAAAATCCCGATTTTCAAATCTTCATAACTTTTTTTCTGTGGCGTATTTCCTGATGAAATTTCACAGTGACACTGCCTATGTCGTCATAAGAGAGCCGGCAAAATTTCATAACAGTATCGCAAACGGTTCTGAGAATTCGATTGAGCAGAAATGGTCATTTTCATAGAGCAAAGGCCATTGACCCTGCGTTTGGCCTGAAAATTCCGCGGATACTGGATATCCCGAATCGTTGCGGCTTTTGGCCCTTCAGGTTCCCCCAACATCTTGTTTTCAATCAACTCTTTGCGAAATTTCAAGGAAAACCTCGTATCTCTACGGGAAATGGGTGAAAAATGAGGATAAAGGAATATTCGAAGGAAATGAGCCATCATGAAAATCCCGATTTTCAAATCTTCATAACTTTTTTTCTGTGGCGTATTTCCTGATGAAATTTTACAGTGACACTGCCTATGTCGTCATAAGAGAGCCTGCAAAATTTCATAACAGTATCGCAAACGATTCTGAAGATTCGATAGAGCAGAAATGGTCATTTTCATAGAGCAAAGGCCATTGACCCTGCGTTTAGCCTGAAAATTCCGCGGATACTGGATATCCCGAATCGTTGCGGCTTTTGGCCCTTCAGGTTCCCCCAACATCTTGTTTTCAATCAACTCTTTGCGAAATTTCAAGGAAAACCTCGTATCTCTACGGGAAATGGGTGAAAAATGAGGATAAAGGAATATTTGAAGGAAATGAGCCATCATGAAAATCCCGATTTTCAAATCTTCATAACTTTTTTTCTGTGGCGTATTTCCTGATGAAATTTTACAGTGACACAGTCTATGTCGTCATAAGAGAGCCGGCAAAATTTCATAACAGTATCGCAAACGGTTCTGAGAATTCGATTGAGCAGAAATGGTCATTTTCATAGAGCAAAGGCCATTGACCCTGCGTTTGGCCTGAAAATTCCGCGGATACTGGATATCCCGAATCGTTGCGGCTTTTGGCCCTTCAGGTTCCCCCAACATCTTGTTTTCAATCAACTCTTTGCCAAATTTCAAGGAAAACCTCGTATCTCTACGGGAAATGGGTGAAAAATGAGGATAAAGGAATATTCGAAGGAAATGAGCCATCATGAAAATCCCGATTTTCAAATCTTCATAACTTTTTTTCTGTGGCGTATTTCCTGATGAAATTTTACAGTGACACTGCCTATGTCGTCATAAGAGAGCCTGCAAAATTTCATAACAGTATCGCAAACGATTCTGAAGATTCGATAGAGCAGAAATGGTCATTTTCATAGAGCACAGGCCATTGACCCTGCGTTTGGCCTGAAAATTCCGCGGATACTGGATATCCCGAATCGTTGCGGCTTTTGGCCCTTCAGGTTCCCCCAACATCTTGTTTTCAATCAACTCTTTGCGAAATTTCAAGGAAAACCTCGTATCTCTACGGGAAATGGGTGAAAAATGAGGATAAAGGAATATTCGAAGGAAATGAGCCATCATGAAAATCCCGATTTTCAAATCTTCATAACTTTTTTTCTGTGGCGTATTTCCTGATGAAATTTTACAGTGACACTGCCTATGTCGTCATAAGAGAGCCTGCAAAATTTCATAACAGTATCGCAAACGATTCTGAAGATTCGATAGAGCAGAAATGGTCATTTTCATAGAGCAAAGGCCATTGACCCTTCGTTTGGCCTGAAAATTCCGCGGATACTGGATATCCCGAATCGTTGCGGCTTTTGGCCCTTCAGGTTCCCCCAACATCTTGTTTTCAATCAACTCTTTGCGAAATTTCAAGGAAAACCTCGTATCTCTACGGGAAATGGGTGAAAAATGAGGATAAAGGAATATTCGAAGGAAATGAGCCATCATGAAAATCCCGATTTCCAAATCTTCATAACTTTTTTTCTGTGGCGTATTTCCTGATGAAATTTCACAGTGACACTGCCTATATCGTCATAAGAGAGCCTGCAAAATTTCATAACAGTATCGCAAACGATTCTGAAGATTCGATAGAGCGGAAATGGTCATTTTCATAGAGCAAAGGCCATTGACCCTGCGTTTGGCCTGAAAATTCCGCGGATACTGGATATCCCGAATCGTTGCGGCTTTTGGCCCTTCAGGTTCCCCCAACATCTTGTTTTCAATCAACTCTTTGCGAAATTTCAAGGAAAACCTCGTATCTCTACGGGAAATGGGTGAAAAATGAGGATAAAGGAATATTTGAAGGAAATGAGCCATCATGAAAATCCCGATTTTCAAATCTTCATAACTTTTTTTCTGTGGCGTATTTCCTGATGAAATTTTTTAGTGACACTGTCTATGTCGTCATAAGAGAGCCGGCAAAATTTCATAACAGTATCGCAAACGGTTCTGAGAATTCGATTGAGCAGAAATGGTCATTTTCATAGAGCAACGGCCATTGACCCTTCGTTTGGCCTGAAAATTCCGCGGATACTGGATATCCCGAATCGTTGCGGCTTTTGGCCCTTCAGGTTCCCCCAACATCTTGTTTTCAATCAACTCTTTGCGAAATTTCAAGGAAAACCTCGTATCTCTACGGGAAATGGGTGAAAAATGAGGATAAAGGAATATTCGAAGGAAATGAGCCATCATGAAAATCCCGATTTCCAAATCTTCATAACTTTTTTTCTGTGGCGTATTTCCTGATGAAATTTCACAGTGACACTGCCTATATCGTCATAAGAGAGCCTGCAAAATTTCATAACAGTATCGCAAACGATTCTGAAGATTCGATAGAGCGGAAATGGTCATTTTCATAGAGCAAAGGCCATTGACCCTGCGTTTGGCCTGAAAATTCCGCGGATACTGGATATCCCGAATCGTTGCGGCTTTTGGCCCTTCAGGTTCCCCCGACATCTTGTTTTCAATCAACTCTTTGCGAAATTTCAAGGAAAACCTCGTATCTCTACGGGAAATGGGTGAAAAATGAGGATAAAGGAATATTTGAAGGAAATGAGCCATCATGAAAATCCCGATTTTCAAATCTTCATAACTTTTTTTCTGTGGCGTATTTCCTGATGAAATTTTACAGTGACACTGCCTATGTCGTCATAAGAGAGCCTGCAAAATTTCATAACAGTATCGCAAACGGTTCTGAGAATTCGATTGAGCAGAAATGGTCATTTTCATAGAGCAAAGGCCATTGACCCTGCGTTTGGCCTGAAAATTCCGCGGATACTGGATATCCCGAATCGTTGCGGCTTTTGGCCCTTCAGGTTCCCCCAACATCTTGTTTTCAATCAACTCTTTGCGAAATTTCAAGGAAAACCTCGTATCTCTACGGGAAATGGGTGAAAAATGAGGATAAAGGAATATTTGAAGGAAATGAGCCATCATGAAAATCCCGATTTTCAAATCTTCATAACTTTTTTTCTGTGGCGTATTTCCTGATGAAATTTTACAGTGACACTGCCTATGTCGTCATAAGAGAGCCTGCAAAATTTCATAACAGTATCGCAAACGATTCTGAAGATTCGATAGAGCAGAAATGGTCATTTTCATAGAGCAAAGGCCATTGACCCTGCGTTTGGCCTGAAAATTCCGCGGATACTGGATATCCCGAATCGTTGCGGCTTTTGGCCCTTCAGGTTCCCCCAACATCTTGTTTTCAATCAACTCTTTGCGAAATTTCAAGGAAAACCTCGTATCTCTACGGGAAATGGGTGAAAAATGAGGATAAAGGAATATTTGAAGGAAATGAGCCATCATGAAAATCCCGATTTTCAAATCTTCATAACTTTTTTTCTGTGGCGTATTTCCTGATGAAATTTTTTAGTGACACTGTCTATGTCGTCATAAGAGAGCCGGCAAAATTTCATAACAGTATCGCAAACGGTTCTGAGAATTCGATAGAGCGGAAATGGTCATTTTCATAGAGCAAAGGCCATTGACCCTGCGTTTGACCTGAAAATTCCGCGGATACTGGATATCCCGAATCGTTGCGGCTTTTGGCCCTTCAGGTTCCCCCAACATCTTGTTTTCAATCAACTCTTTGCGAAATTTCAAGGAAAACCTCGTATCTCTACGGGAAATGGGTGAAAAATGAGGATAAAGGAATATTCGAAGGAAATGAGCCATCATGAAAATCCCGATTTTCAAATCTTCATAACTTTTTTTCTGTGGCGTATTTCCTGATGAAATTTTACAGTGACACTGCCTATGTCGTCATAAGAGAGCCTGCAAAATTTCATAACAGTATCGCAAACGATTCTGAAGATTCGATAGAGCAGAAATGGTCATTTTCATAGAGCAAAGGCCATTGACCCTGCGTTTAGCCTGAAAATTCCGCGGATACTGGATATCCCGAATCGTTGCGGCTTTTGGCCCTTCAGGTTCCCCCAACATCTTGTTTTCAATCAACTCTTTGCGAAATTTCAAGGAAAACCTCGTATCTCTACGGGAAATGGGTGAAAAATGAGGATAAAGGAATATTTGAAGGAAATGAGCCATCATGAAAATCCCGATTTTCAAATCTTCATAACTTTTTTTCTGTGGCGTATTTCCTGATGAAATTTTACAGTGACACTGCCTATGTCGTCATAAGAGAGCCTGCAAAATTTCATAACAGTATCGCAAACGATTCTGAAGATTCGATAGAGCGGAAATGGTCATTTTCATAGAGCAAAGGCCATTGACCCTGCGTTTGGCCTGAAAATTCCGCGGATACTGGATATCCCGAATCGTTGCGGCTCTTGGCCCTTCAGGTTCCCCCAACATCTTGTTTTCAATCAACTCTTTGCGAAATTTCAAGGAAATCCTCGTATCTCTACGGGAAATGGGTGAAAAATGAGAATAAAGGAATATTCGAAGGAAATGAGCCATCATGAAAATCCCGATTTCCAAATCTTCATAACTTTTTTTCTGTGGCGTATTTCCTGATGAAATTCCACAGTGACACTGCCTATGTCGTCATAAGAGAGCCTGCAATATTTCATAACAGTATCGCAAACGGTTCTGAGAATTCGATTGAGCAGAAATGGTCATTTTCATAGAGCAAAGGCCATTGACCCTGCGTTTGGCCTGAAAATTCCGCAGATACTGGATATCCCGAATCGTTGCGGCTTTTGGCCCTTCAGGTTCCCCCAACATCTTGTTTTCAATCAACTCTTTGCGAAATTTCAAGGAAAACCTCGTATCTCTACGGGAAATGGGTGAAAAATGAGGATAAAGGAATATTCGAAGGAAATGAGCCATCATGAAAATCCCGATTTTCAAATCTTCATAACTTTTTTTCTGTGGCGTATTTCCTGATGAAATTTTACAGTGACACTGCCTATGTCGTCATAAGAGAGCCTGCAAAATTTCATAACAAAATCGCAAACGATTCTGAAGATTCGATAGAGCAGAAATGGTCATTTTCATAGAGCACAGGCCATTGACCCTGCGTTTGGCCTGAAAATTCCGCGGATACTGGATATCCCGAATCGTTGCGGCTTTTGGCCCTTCAGGTTCCCCCAACATCTTGTTTTCAATCAACTCTTCGCGAAATTTCAAGGAAAACCTCGTATCTCTACGGGAAATGGGTGAAAAATGAGGATAAAGGAATATTCGAAGGAAATGAGCCATCATGAAAATCCCGATTTTCAAATCTTCATAACTTTTTTTCTGTGGCGTATTTCCTGATGAAATTTTACAGTGACACTGCCTATGTCGTCATAAGAGAGCCTGCAAAATTTCATAACAGTATCGCAAACGATTCTGAAGATTCGATAGAGCAGAAATGGTCATTTTCATAGAGCAAAGGCCATTGACCCTGCGTTTAGCCTGAAAATTCCGCGGATACTGGATATCCCGAATCGTTGCGGCTTTTGGCCCTTCAGGTTCCCCCAACATCTTGTTTTCAATCAACTCTTTGCGAAATTTCAAGGAAAACCTCGTATCTCTACGGGAAATGGGTGAAAAATGAGGATAAAGGAATATTTGAAGGAAATGAGCCATCATGAAAATCCCGATTTTCAAATCTTCATAACTTTTTTTCTGTGGCGTATTTCCTGATGAAATTTCACAGTGACACTGCCTATGTCGTCATAAGAGAGCCGGCAAAATTTCATAACAGTATCGCAAACGGTTCTGAGAATTCGATTGAGCAGAAATGGTCATTTTCATAGAGCAAAGGCCATTGACCCTGCGTTTGGCCTGAAAATTCCGCGGATACTGGATATCCCGAATCGTTGCGGCTTTTGGCCCTTCAGGTTCCCCCAACATCTTGTTTTCAATCAACTCTTTGCGAAATTTCAAGGAAAACCTCGTATCTCTACGGGAAATGGGTGAAAAATGAGGATAAAGGAATATTCGAAGGAAATGAGCCATCATGAAAATCCCGATTTTCAAATCTTCATAACTTTTTTTCTGTGGCGTATTTCCTGATGAAATTTTACAGTGACACTGCCTATGTCGTCATAAGAGAGCCTGCAAAATTTCATAACAGTATCGCAAACGATTCTGAAGATTCGATAGAGCAGAAATGGTCATTTTCATAGAGCAAAGGCCATTGACCCTGCGTTTAGCCTGAAAATTCCGCGGATACTGGATATCCCGAATCGTTGCGGCTTTTGGCCCTTCAGGTTCCCCCAACATCTTGTTTTCAATCAACTCTTTGCGAAATTTCAAGGAAAACCTCGTATCTCTACGGGAAATGGGTGAAAAATGAGGATAAAGGAATATTTGAAGGAAATGAGCCATCATGAAAATCCCGATTTTCAAATCTTCATAACTTTTTTTCTGTGGCGTATTTCCTGATGAAATTTTACAGTGACACAGTCTATGTCGTCATAAGAGAGCCGGCAAAATTTCATAACAGTATCGCAAACGGTTCTGAGAATTCGATTGAGCAGAAATGGTCATTTTCATAGAGCAAAGGCCATTGACCCTGCGTTTGGCCTGAAAATTCCGCGGATACTGGATATCCCGAATCGTTGCGGCTTTTGGCCCTTCAGGTTCCCCCAACATCTTGTTTTCAATCAACTCTTTGCCAAATTTCAAGGAAAACCTCGTATCTCTACGGGAAATGGGTGAAAAATGAGGATAAAGGAATATTCGAAGGAAATGAGCCATCATGAAAATCCCGATTTTCAAATCTTCATAACTTTTTTTCTGTGGCGTATTTCCTGATGAAATTTTACAGTGACACTGCCTATGTCGTCATAAGAGAGCCTGCAAAATTTCATAACAGTATCGCAAACGATTCTGAAGATTCGATAGAGCAGAAATGGTCATTTTCATAGAGCACAGGCCATTGACCCTGCGTTTGGCCTGAAAATTCCGCGGATACTGGATATCCCGAATCGTTGCGGCTTTTGGCCCTTCAGGTTCCCCCAACATCTTGTTTTCAATCAACTCTTTGCGAAATTTCAAGGAAAACCTCGTATCTCTACGGGAAATGGGTGAAAAATGAGGATAAAGGAATATTCGAAGGAAATGAGCCATCATGAAAATCCCGATTTTCAAATCTTCATAACTTTTTTTCTGTGGCGTATTTCCTGATGAAATTTTACAGTGACACTGCCTATGTCGTCATAAGAGAGCCTGCAAAATTTCATAACAGTATCGCAAACGATTCTGAAGATTCGATAGAGCAGAAATGGTCATTTTCATAGAGCAAAGGCCATTGACCCTTCGTTTGGCCTGAAAATTCCGCGGATACTGGATATCCCGAATCGTTGCGGCTTTTGGCCCTTCAGGTTCCCCCAACATCTTGTTTTCAATCAACTCTTTGCGAAATTTCAAGGAAAACCTCGTATCTCTACGGGAAATGGGTGAAAAATGAGGATAAAGGAATATTCGAAGGAAATGAGCCATCATGAAAATCCCGATTTCCAAATCTTCATAACTTTTTTTCTGTGGCGTATTTCCTGATGAAATTTCACAGTGACACTGCCTATATCGTCATAAGAGAGCCTGCAAAATTTCATAACAGTATCGCAAACGATTCTGAAGATTCGATAGAGCGGAAATGGTCATTTTCATAGAGCAAAGGCCATTGACCCTGCGTTTGGCCTGAAAATTCCGCGGATACTGGATATCCCGAATCGTTGCGGCTTTTGGCCCTTCAGGTTCCCCCAACATCTTGTTTTCAATCAACTCTTTGCGAAATTTCAAGGAAAACCTCGTATCTCTACGGGAAATGGGTGAAAAATGAGGATAAAGGAATATTTGAAGGAAATGAGCCATCATGAAAATCCCGATTTTCAAATCTTCATAACTTTTTTTCTGTGGCGTATTTCCTGATGAAATTTTTTAGTGACACTGTCTATGTCGTCATAAGAGAGCCGGCAAAATTTCATAACAGTATCGCAAACGGTTCTGAGAATTCGATTGAGCAGAAATGGTCATTTTCATAGAGCAACGGCCATTGACCCTTCGTTTGGCCTGAAAATTCCGCGGATACTGGATATCCCGAATCGTTGCGGCTTTTGGCCCTTCAGGTTCCCCCAACATCTTGTTTTCAATCAACTCTTTGCGAAATTTCAAGGAAAACCTCGTATCTCTACGGGAAATGGGTGAAAAATGAGGATAAAGGAATATTCGAAGGAAATGAGCCATCATGAAAATCCCGATTTCCAAATCTTCATAACTTTTTTTCTGTGGCGTATTTCCTGATGAAATTTCACAGTGACACTGCCTATATCGTCATAAGAGAGCCTGCAAAATTTCATAACAGTATCGCAAACGATTCTGAAGATTCGATAGAGCGGAAATGGTCATTTTCATAGAGCAAAGGCCATTGACCCTGCGTTTGGCCTGAAAATTCCGCGGATACTGGATATCCCGAATCGTTGCGGCTTTTGGCCCTTCAGGTTCCCCCGACATCTTGTTTTCAATCAACTCTTTGCGAAATTTCAAGGAAAACCTCGTATCTCTACGGGAAATGGGTGAAAAATGAGGATAAAGGAATATTTGAAGGAAATGAGCCATCATGAAAATCCCGATTTTCAAATCTTCATAACTTTTTTTCTGTGGCGTATTTCCTGATGAAATTTTACAGTGACACTGCCTATGTCGTCATAAGAGAGCCTGCAAAATTTCATAACAGTATCGCAAACGGTTCTGAGAATTCGATTGAGCAGAAATGGTCATTTTCATAGAGCAAAGGCCATTGACCCTGCGTTTGGCCTGAAAATTCCGCGGATACTGGATATCCCGAATCGTTGCGGCTTTTGGCCCTTCAGGTTCCCCCAACATCTTGTTTTCAATCAACTCTTTGCGAAATTTCAAGGAAAACCTCGTATCTCTACGGGAAATGGGTGAAAAATGAGGATAAAGGAATATTTGAAGGAAATGAGCCATCATGAAAATCCCGATTTTCAAATCTTCATAACTTTTTTTCTGTGGCGTATTTCCTGATGAAATTTTACAGTGACACTGCCTATGTCGTCATAAGAGAGCCTGCAAAATTTCATAACAGTATCGCAAACGATTCTGAAGATTCGATAGAGCAGAAATGGTCATTTTCATAGAGCAAAGGCCATTGACCCTGCGTTTGGCCTGAAAATTCCGCGGATACTGGATATCCCGAATCGTTGCGGCTTTTGGCCCTTCAGGTTCCCCCAACATCTTGTTTTCAATCAACTCTTTGCGAAATTTCAAGGAAAACCTCGTATCTCTACGGGAAATGGGTGAAAAATGAGGATAAAGGAATATTTGAAGGAAATGAGCCATCATGAAAATCCCGATTTTCAAATCTTCATAACTTTTTTTCTGTGGCGTATTTCCTGATGAAATTTTTTAGTGACACTGTCTATGTCGTCATAAGAGAGCCGGCAAAATTTCATAACAGTATCGCAAACGGTTCTGAGAATTCGATAGAGCGGAAATGGTCATTTTCATAGAGCAAAGGCCATTGACCCTGCGTTTGACCTGAAAATTCCGCGGATACTGGATATCCCGAATCGTTGCGGCTTTTGGCCCTTCAGGTTCCCCCAACATCTTGTTTTCAATCAACTCTTTGCGAAATTTCAAGGAAAACCTCGTATCTCTACGGGAAATGGGTGAAAAATGAGGATAAAGGAATATTCGAAGGAAATGAGCCATCATGAAAATCCCGATTTTCAAATCTTCATAACTTTTTTTCTGTGGCGTATTTCCTGATGAAATTTTACAGTGACACTGCCTATGTCGTCATAAGAGAGCCTGCAAAATTTCATAACAGTATCGCAAACGATTCTGAAGATTCGATAGAGCAGAAATGGTCATTTTCATAGAGCAAAGGCCATTGACCCTGCGTTTAGCCTGAAAATTCCGCGGATACTGGATATCCCGAATCGTTGCGGCTTTTGGCCCTTCAGGTTCCCCCAACATCTTGTTTTCAATCAACTCTTTGCGAAATTTCAAGGAAAACCTCGTATCTCTACGGGAAATGGGTGAAAAATGAGGATAAAGGAATATTTGAAGGAAATGAGCCATCATGAAAATCCCGATTTTCAAATCTTCATAACTTTTTTTCTGTGGCGTATTTCCTGATGAAATTTTACAGTGACACTGCCTATGTCGTCATAAGAGAGCCTGCAAAATTTCATAACAGTATCGCAAACGATTCTGAAGATTCGATAGAGCGGAAATGGTCATTTTCATAGAGCAAAGGCCATTGACCCTGCGTTTGGCCTGAAAATTCCGCGGATACTGGATATCCCGAATCGTTGCGGCTCTTGGCCCTTCAGGTTCCCCCAACATCTTGTTTTCAATCAACTCTTTGCGAAATTTCAAGGAAATCCTCGTATCTCTACGGGAAATGGGTGAAAAATGAGAATAAAGGAATATTCGAAGGAAATGAGCCATCATGAAAATCCCGATTTCCAAATCTTCATAACTTTTTTTCTGTGGCGTATTTCCTGATGAAATTCCACAGTGACACTGCCTATGTCGTCATAAGAGAGCCTGCAATATTTCATAACAGTATCGCAAACGGTTCTGAGAATTCGATTGAGCAGAAATGGTCATTTTCATAGAGCAAAGGCCATTGACCCTGCGTTTGGCCTGAAAATTCCGCAGATACTGGATATCCCGAATCGTTGCGGCTTTTGGCCCTTCAGGTTCCCCCAACATCTTGTTTTCAATCAACTCTTTGCGAAATTTCAAGGAAAACCTCGTATCTCTACGGGAAATGGGTGAAAAATGAGGATAAAGGAATATTCGAAGGAAATGAGCCATCATGAAAATCCCGATTTTCAAATCTTCATAACTTTTTTTCTGTGGCGTATTTCCTGATGAAATTTTACAGTGACACTGCCTATGTCGTCATAAGAGAGCCTGCAAAATTTCATAACAGTATCGCAAACGGTTCTGAGAATTCGATTGAGCAGAAATGGTCATTTTCATAGAGCAAAGGCCATTGACCCTGCGTTTGGCCTGAAAATTCCGCGGATACTGGATATCCCGAATCGTTGCGGCTTTTGGCCCTTCAGGTTCCCCCAACATCTTGTTTTCAATCAACTCTTTGCGAAATTTCAAGGAAAACCTCGTATCTCTACGGGAAATGGGTGAAAAATGAGGATAAAGGAATATTTGAAGGAAATGAGCCATCATGAAAATCCCGATTTTCAAATCTTCATAACTTTTTTTCTGTGGCGTATTTCCTGATGAAATTTTACAGTGACACTGTCTATGTCGTCATAAGAGAGCCTGCAATATTTCATAACAGTATCGCAAACGGTTCTGAGAATTCGATTGAGCAGAAATGGTCATTTTCATAGAGCACAGGCCATTGACCCTGCGTTTAGCCTGAAAATTCCGCGGATACTGTATATCCCGAATCGTTGCGGCTTGTGGCCCTTCAGGTTCCCCCAACATCTTGTTTTCAATCAACTCTTTGCGAAATTTCAAGGAAAACCTCGTATCTCTACGGGAAATGGGTGAAAAATGAGGATAAAGGAATATTTGAAGGAAATGAGCCATCATGAAAATCCCGATTTTCAAATCTCCATAACTTTTTTTCTGTGGCGTATTTCCTGATGAAATTTTACAGTGACACTGCCTATGTCGTCATAAGAGAGCCTGCAAAATTTCATAACAGTATCGCAAACGATTCTGAAGATTCGATAGAGCAGAAATGGTCATTTTCATAGAGCAAAGGCCATTGACCCTGCGTTTAGCCTGAAAATTCCGCGGATACTGGATATCCCGAATCGTTGCGGCTTTTGGCCCTTCAGGTTCCCCCAACATCTTGTTTTCAATCAACTCTTTGCGAAATTTCAAGGAAAACCTCGTATCTCTACGGGAAATGGGTGAAAAATGAGGATAAAGGAATATTTGAAGGAAATGAGCCATCATGAAAATCCCGATTTTCAAATCTCCATAACTTTTTTTCTGTGGCGTATTTCCTGATGAAATTTTACAGTGACACTGCCTATGTCGTCATAAGAGAGCCTGCAAAATTTCATAACAGTATCGCAAACGATTCTGAAGATTCGATAGAGCAGAAATGGTCATTTTCATAGAGCAAGGGCCATTGACCCTGCGTTTAGCCTGAAAATTCCGCGGATACTGGATATCCCGAATCGTTGCGGCTTTTGGCCCTTCAGGTTCCCCCAACATCTTGTTTTCAATCAACTCTTTGCGAAATTTCAAGGAAAACCTCGTATCTCTACGGGAAATGGGTGAAAAATGAGGATAAAGGAATATTTGAAGGAAATGAGCCATCATGAAAATCCCGATTTTCAAATCTTCATAACTTTTTTTCTGTGGCGTATTTCCTGATGAAATTTCACAGTGACACTGCCTATGTCGTCATAAGAGAGCCGGCAAAATTTCATAACAGTATCGCAAACGGTTCTGAGAATTCGATTGAGCAGAAATGGTCATTTTCATAGAGCAAAGGCCATTGACCCTGCGTTTGGCCTGAAAATTCCGCGGATACTGGATATCCCGAATCGTTGCGGCTTTTGGCCCTTCAGGTTCCCCCAACATCTTGTTTTCAATCAACTCTTTGCGAAATTTCAAGGAAAACCTCGTATCTCTACGGGAAATGGGTGAAAAATGAGGATAAAGGAATATTTGAAGGAAATGAGCCATCATGAAAATCCCGATTTTCAAATCTTCATAACTTTTTTTCTGTGGCGTATTTCCTGATGAAATTTTACAGTGACACTGCCTATGTCGTCATAAGAGAGCCTGCAAAATTTCATAACAGTATCGCAAACGATTCTGAAGATTCGATAGAGCAGAAATGGTCATTTTCATAGAGCAAAGGCCATTGACCCTGCGTTTAGCCTGAAAATTCCGCGGATACTGGATATCCCGAATCGTTGCGGCTTTTGGCCCTTCAGGTTCCCCCAACATCTCGTTTTCAATCAACTCTTTGCGAAATTTCAAGGAAAACCTCGTATCTCTACGGGAAATGGGTGAAAAATGAGGATAAAGGAATATTTGAAGGAAATGAGCCATCATGAAAATCCCGATTTTCAAATCTTCATAACTTTTTTTCTGTGGCGTATTTCCTGATGAAATTTTTTAGTGACACTGTCTATGTCGTCATAAGAGAGCCGGCAAAATTTCATAACAGTATCGTAAACGGTTCTGAGAATTCGATTGAGCAGAAATGGTCATTTTCATAGAGCAACGGCCATTGACCCTTCGTTTGGCCTGAAAATTCCGCGGATACTGGATATCCCGAATCGTTGCGGCTTTTGGCCCTTCAGGTTCCCCCAACATCTTGTTTTCAATCAACTCTTTGCGAAATTTCAAGGAAAACCTCGTATCTCTACGGGAAATGGGTGAAAAATGAGGATAAAGGAATATTCGAAGGAAATGAGCCATCATGAAAATCCCGATTTCCAAATCTTCATAACTTTTTTTCTGTGGCGTATTTCCTGATGAAATTTCACAGTGACACTGCCTATATCGTCATAAGAGAGCCTGCAAAATTTCATAACAGTATCGCAAACGATTCTGAAGATTCGATAGAGCGGAAATGGTCATTTTCATAGAGCAAAGGCCATTGACCCTGCGTTTGGCCTGAAAATTCCGCGGATACTGGATATCCCGAATCGTTGCGGCTTTTGGCCCTTCAGGTTCCCCCGACATCTTGTTTTCAATCAACTCTTTGCGAAATTTCAAGGAAAACCTCGTATCTCTACGGGAAATGGGTGAAAAATGAGGATAAAGGAATATTTGAAGGAAATGAGCCATCATGAAAATCCCGATTTTCAAATCTTCATAACTTTTTTTCTGTGGCGTATTTCCTGATGAAATTTTACAGTGACACTGCCTATGTCGTCATAAGAGAGCCTGCAAAATTTCATAACAGTATCGCAAACGGTTCTGAGAATTCGATTGAGCAGAAATGGTCATTTTCATAGAGCAAAGGCCATTGACCCTGCGTTTGGCCTGAAAATTCCGCGGATACTGGATATCCCGAATCGTTGCGGCTTTTGGCCCTTCAGGTTCCCCCAACATCTTGTTTTCAATCAACTCTTTGCGAAATTTCAAGGAAAACCTCGTATCTCTACGGGAAATGGGTGAAAAATGAGGATAAAGGAATATTTGAAGGAAATGAGCCATCATGAAAATCCCGATTTTCAAATCTTCATAACTTTTTTTCTGTGGCGTATTTCCTGATGAAATTTTACAGTGACACTGCCTATGTCGTCATAAGAGAGCCTGCAAAATTTCATAACAGTATCGCAAACGATTCTGAAGATTCGATAGAGCAGAAATGGTCATTTTCATAGAGCAAAGGCCATTGACCCTGCGTTTGGCCTGAAAATTCCGCGGATACTGGATATCCCGAATCGTTGCGGCTTTTGGCCCTTCAGGTTCCCCCAACATCTTGTTTTCAATCAACTCTTTGCGAAATTTCAAGGAAAACCTCGTATCTCTACGGGAAATGGGTGAAAAATGAGGATAAAGGAATATTTGAAGGAAATGAGCCATCATGAAAATCCCGATTTTCAAATCTTCATAACTTTTTTTCTGTGGCGTATTTCCTGATGAAATTTTTTAGTGACACTGTCTATGTCGTCATAAGAGAGCCGGCAAAATTTCATAACAGTATCGCAAACGGTTCTGAGAATTCGATAGAGCGGAAATGGTCATTTTCATAGAGCAAAGGCCATTGACCCTGCGTTTGACCTGAAAATTCCGCGGATACTGGATATCCCGAATCGTTGCGGCTTTTGGCCCTTCAGGTTCCCCCAACATCTTGTTTTCAATCAACTCTTTGCGAAATTTCAAGGAAAACCTCGTATCTCTACGGGAAATGGGTGAAAAATGAGGATAAAGGAATATTCGAAGGAAATGAGCCATCATGAAAATCCCGATTTTCAAATCTTCATAACTTTTTTTCTGTGGCGTATTTCCTGATGAAATTTTACAGTGACACTGCCTATGTCGTCATAAGAGAGCCTGCAAAATTTCATAACAGTATCGCAAACGATTCTGAAGATTCGATAGAGCAGAAATGGTCATTTTCATAGAGCAAAGGCCATTGACCCTGCGTTTAGCCTGAAAATTCCGCGGATACTGGATATCCCGAATCGTTGCGGCTTTTGGCCCTTCAGGTTCCCCCAACATCTTGTTTTCAATCAACTCTTTGCGAAATTTCAAGGAAAACCTCGTATCTCTACGGGAAATGGGTGAAAAATGAGGATAAAGGAATATTTGAAGGAAATGAGCCATCATGAAAATCCCGATTTTCAAATCTTCATAACTTTTTTTCTGTGGCGTATTTCCTGATGAAATTTTACAGTGACACTGCCTATGTCGTCATAAGAGAGCCTGCAAAATTTCATAACAGTATCGCAAACGATTCTGAAGATTCGATAGAGCAGAAATGGTCATTTTCATAGAGCAAAGGCCATTGACCCTGCGTTTAGCCTGAAAATTCCGCGGATACTGGATATCCCGAATCGTTGCGGCTTTTGGCCCTTCAGGTTCCCCCAACATCTTGTTTTCAATCAACTCTTTGCGAAATTTCAAGGAAAACCTCGTATCTCTACGGGAAATGGGTGAAAAATGAGGATAAAGGAATATTCGAAGGAAATGAGCCATCATGAAAATCCCGATTTCCAAATCTTCATAACTTTTTTTCTGTGGCGTATTTCCTGATGAAATTTCACAGTGACACTGCCTATGTCGTCATAAGAGAGCCTGCAAAATTTCATAACAGTATCGCAAACGATTCTGAAGATTCGATAGAGCAGAAATGGTCATTTTCATAGAGCAAAGGCCATTGACCCTGCGTTTAGCCTGAAAATTCCGCGGATACTGGATATCCCGAATCGTTGCGGCTTTTGGCCCTTCAGGTTCCCCCAACATCTTGTTTTCAATCAACTCTTTGCGAAATTTCAAGGAAAACCTCGTATCTCTACGGGAAATGGGTGAAAAATGAGGATAAAGGAATATTCGAAGGAAATGAGCCATCATGAAAATCCCGATTTTCAAATCTTCATAACTTTTTTTCTGTGGCGTATTTCCTGATGAAATTTTACAGTGACACTGCCTATGTCGTCATAAGAGAGCCTGCAAAATTTCATAACAGTATCGCAAATGATTCTGAAGATTCGATAGAGCAGAAATGGTCATTTTCATAGAGCACAGGCCATTGACCCTGCGTTTGGCCTGAAAATTCCGCGGATACTGGATATCCCGAATCGTTGCGGCTTTTGGCTCTTCAGGTTCCCCCAACATCTTGTTTTCAATTAACTCTTTGCGAAATTTCAAGGAAAACCTCGTATCTCTACGGGAAATGGGTGAAAAATGAGGATAAAGGAATATTCGAAGGAAATGAGCCATCATGAAAATCCCGATTTCCAAATCTTCATAACTTTTTTTCTGTGGCGTATTTCCTGATGAAATTTCACAGTGACACTGCCTATGTCGTCATAAGAGAGCCTGCAAAATTTCATAACAGTATCGCAAACGATTCTGAAGATTCGATAGAGCGGAAATGGTCATTTTCATAGAGCAAAGGCCATTGACCCTGCGTTTGGCCTGAAAATTCCGCGGATACTGGATATCCCGAATCGTTGCGGCTCTTGGCCCTTCAGGTTCCCCCAACATCTTGTTTTCAATCAACTCTTTGCGAAATTTCAAGGAAATCCTCGTATCTCTACGGGAAATGGGTGAAAAATGAGAATAAAGGAATATTCGAAGGAAATGAGCCATCATGAAAATCCCGATTTCCAAATCTTCATAACTTTTTTTCTGTGGCGTATTTCCTGATGAAATTCCACAGTGACACTGCCTATGTCGTCATAAGAGAGCCTGCAATATTTCATAACAGTATCGCAAACGGTTCTGAGAATTCGATTGAGCAGAAATGGTCATTTTCATAGAGCAAAGGCCATTGACCCTGCGTTTGGCCTGAAAATTCCGCAGATACTGGATATCCCGAATCGTTGCGGCTTTTGGCCCTTCAGGTTCCCCCAACATCTTGTTTTCAATCAACTCTTTGCGAAATTTCAAGGAAAACCTCGTATCTCTACGGGAAATGGGTGAAAAATGAGGATAAAGGAATATTCGAAGGAAATGAGCCATCATGAAAATCCCGATTTTCAAATCTTCATAACTTTTTTTCTGTGGCGTATTTCCTGATGAAATTTTACAGTGACACTGCCTATGTCGTCATAAGAGAGCCTGCAAAATTTCATAACAAAATCGCAAACGATTCTGAAGATTCGATAGAGCAGAAATGGTCATTTTCATAGAGCACAGGCCATTGACCCTGCGTTTGGCCTGAAAATTCCGCGGATACTGGATATCCCGAATCGTTGCGGCTTTTGGCCCTTCAGGTTCCCCCAACATCTTGTTTTCAATCAACTCTTTGCGAAATTTCAAGGAAAACCTCGTATCTCTACGGGAAATGGGTGAAAAATGAGGATAAAGGAATATTCGAAGGAAATGAGCCATCATGAAAATCCCGATTTTCAAATCTTCATAACTTTTTTTCTGTGGCGTATTTCCTGATGAAATTTTACAGTGACACTGCCTATGTCGTCATAAGAGAGCCTGCAAAATTTCATAACAGTATCGCAAACGGTTCTGAGAATTCGATTGAGCAGAAATGGTCATTTTCATAGAGCAAAGGCCATTGACCCTGCGTTTGGCCTGAAAATTCCGCGGATACTGGATATCCCGAATCGTTGCGGCTTTTTGCCCTTCAGGTTCCCCCGACATCTTGTTTTCAATCAACTCTTTGCGAAATTTCAAGGAAAACCTCGTATCTCTACGGGAAATGGGTGAAAAATGAGGATAAAGGAATATTTGAAGGAAATGAGCCATCATGAAAATCCCGATTTTCAAATCTTCATAACTTTTTTTCTGTGGCGTATTTCCTGATGAAATTTTTTAGTGACACTGTCTATGTCGTCATAAGAGAGCCGGCAAAATTTCATAACAGTATCGCAAACGGTTCTGAGAATTCGATAGAGCGGAAATGGTCATTTTCATAGAGCAAAGGCCATTGACCCTGCGTTTGACCTGAAAATTCCGCGGATACTGGATATCCCGAATCGTTGCGGCTTTTGGCCCTTCAGGTTCCCCCAACATCTTGTTTTCAATCAACTCTTTGCGAAATTTCAAGGAAAACCTCGTATCTCTACGGGAAATGGGTGAAAAATGAGGATAAAGGAATATTCGAAGGAAATGAGCCATCATGAAAATCCCGATTTTCAAATCTTCATAACTTTTTTTCTGTGGCGTATTTCCTGATGAAATTTTACAGTGACACTGCCTATGTCGTCATAAGAGAGCCTGCAAAATTTCATAACAGTATCGCAAACGATTCTGAAGATTCGATAGAGCAGAAATGGTCATTTTCATAGAGCACAGGCCATTGACCCTGCGTTTGGCCTGAAAATTCCGCGGATACTGGATATCCCGAATCGTTGCGGCTTTTGGCCCTTCAGGTTCCCCCAACATCTTGTTTTCAATCAACTCTTTGCGAAATTTCAAGGAAAACCTCGTATCTCTACGGGAAATGGGTGAAAAATGAGGATAAAGGAATATTCGAAGGAAATGAGCCATCATGAAAATCCCGATTTTCAAATCTTCATAACTTTTTTTCTGTGGCGTATTTCCTGATGAAATTTTACAGTGACACTGCCTATGTCGTCATAAGAGAGCCTGCAAAATTTCATAACAGTATCGCAAACGATTCTGAAGATTCGATAGAGCGGAAATGGTCATTTTCATAGAGCAAAGGCCATTGACCCTGCGTTTGGCCTGAAAATTCCGCGGATACTGGATATCCCGAATCGTTGCGGCTTTTGGCCCTTCAGGTTCCCCCAACATCTTGTTTTCAATCAACTCTTTGCGAAATTTCAAGGAAAACCTCGTATCTCTACGGGAAATGGGTGAAAAATGAGGATAAAGGAATATTCGAAGGAAATGAGCCATCATGAAAATCCCGATTTTCAAATCTTCATAACTTTTTTTCTGTGGCGTATTTCCTGATGAAATTTTACAGTGACACTGCCTATGTCGTCATAAGAGAGCCTGCAAAATTTCATAACAAAATCGCAAACGATTCTGAAGATTCGATAGAGCAGAAATGGTCATTTTCATAGAGCACAGGCCATTGACCCTGCGTTTGGCCTGAAAATTCCGCGGATACTGGATATCCCGAATCGTTGCGGCTTTTGGCCCTTCAGGTTCCCCCAACATCTTGTTTTCAATCAACTCTTTGCGAAATTTCAAGGAAAACCTCGTATCTCTACGGGAAATGGGTGAAAAATGAGGATAAAGGAATATTCGAAGGAAATGAGCCATCATGAAAATCCCGATTTCCAAATCTTCATAACTTTTTTTCTGTGGCGTATTTCCTGATGAAATTTCACAGTGACACTGCCTATGTCGTCATAAGAGAGCCTGCAAAGTTTCATAACAGTATCGCAAACGATTCTGAAGATTCGATAGAGCGGAAATGGTCATTTTCATAGAGCAAAGGCCATTGACCCTGCGTTTGGCCTGAAAATTCCGCGGATACTGGATATCCCGAATCGTTGCGGCTTTTGGCCCTTCAGGTTCCCCCAACATCTTGTTTTCAATCAACTCTTTGCGAAATTTCAAGGAAAACCTCGTATCTCTACGGGAAATGGGTGAAAAATGAGGATAAAGGACTATTCGAAGGAAATGAGCCATCATGAAAATCCCGATTTTCAAATCTTCATAACTTTTTTGCTGTGGCGTATTTCCTGATGAAATTTCACAGTGACACTGCCTATGTCGTCATAAGAGAGCCTGCAAAATTTCATAACAGTATCGCAAACGATTCTGAAGATTCGATAGAGCGGAAATGGTCATTTTCATAGAGCAAAGGCCATTGACCCTGCGTTTGGCCTGAAAATTCCGCGGATACTGGATATCCCGAATCGTTGCGGCTTTTTGCCCTTCAGGTTCCCCCGACATCTTGTTTTCAATCAACTCTTTGCGAAATTTCAAGGAAAACCTCGTATCTCTACGGGAAATGGGTGAAAAATGAGGATAAAGGAATATTTGAAGGAAATGAGCCATCATGAAAATCCCGATTTTCAAATCTTCATAACTTTTTTTCTGTGGCGTATTTCCTGATGAAATTTTTTAGTGACACTGTCTATGTCGTCATAAGAGAGCCGGCAAAATTTCATAACAGTATCGCAAACGGTTCTGAGAATTCGATAGAGCGGAAATGGTCATTTTCATAGAGCAAAGGCCATTGACCCTGCGTTTGACCTGAAAATTCCGCGGATACTGGATATCCCGAATCGTTGCGGCTTTTGGCCCTTCAGGTTCCCCCAACATCTTGTTTTCAATCAACTCTTTGCGAAATTTCAAGGAAAACCTCGTATCTCTACGGGAAATGGGTGAAAAATGAGGATAAAGGAATATTCGAAGGAAATGAGCCATCATGAAAATCCCGATTTTCAAATCTTCATAACTTTTTTTCTGTGGCGTATTTCCTGATGAAATTTTACAGTGACACTGCCTATGTCGTCATAAGAGAGCCTGCAAAATTTCATAACAGTATCGCAAACGATTCTGAAGATTCGATAGAGCAGAAATGGTCATTTTCATAGAGCACAGGCCATTGACCCTGCGTTTGGCCTGAAAATTCCGCGGATACTGGATATCCCGAATCGTTGCGGCTTTTGGCCCTTCAGGTTCCCCCAACATCTTGTTTTCAATCAACTCTTTGCGAAATTTCAAGGAAAACCTCGTATCTCTACGGGAAATGGGTGAAAAATGAGGATAAAGGAATATTCGAAGGAAATGAGCCATCATGAAAATCCCGATTTTCAAATCTTCATAACTTTTTTTCTGTGGCGTATTTCCTGATGAAATTTTACAGTGACACTGCCTATGTCGTCATAAGAGAGCCTGCAAAATTTCATAACAGTATCGCAAACGATTCTGAAGATTCGATAGAGCAGAAATGGTCATTTTCATAGAGCACAGGCCATTGACCCTGCGTTTGGCCTGAAAATTCCGCGGATACTGGATATCCCGAATCGTTGCGGCTTTTGGCCCTTCAGGTTCCCCCAACATCTTGTTTTCAATCAACTCTTTGCGAAATTTCAAGGAAAACCTCGTATCTCTACGGGAAATGGGTGAAAAATGAGGATAAAGGAATATTCGAAGGAAATGAGCCATCATGAAAATCCCGATTTCCAAATCTTCATAACTTTTTTTCTGTGGCGTATTTCCTGATGAAATTTCACAGTGACACTGCCTATGTCGTCATAAGAGAGCCTGCAAAATTTCATAACAGTATCGCAAACGATTCTGAAGATTCGATAGAGCGGAAATGGTCATTTTCATAGAGCAAAGGCCATTGACCCTGCGTTTGGCCTGAAAATTCCGCGGATACTGGATATCCCGAATCGTTGCGGCTTTTGGCCCTTCAGGTTCCCCCAACATCTTGTTTTCAATCAACTCTTTGCGAAATTTCAAGGAAAACCTCGTATCTCTACGGGAAATGGGTGAAAAATGAGGATAAAGGAATATTCGAAGGAAATGAGCCATCATGAAAATCCCGATTTCCAAATCTTCATAACTTTTTTTCTGTGGCGTATTTCCTGATGAAATTTCACAGTGACACTGCCTATGTCGTCATAAGAGAGCCTGCAAAATTTCATAACAGTATCGCAAACGATTCTGAAGATTCGATAGAGCGGAAATGGTCATTTTCATAGAGCAAAGGCCATTGACCCTGCGTTTGGCCTGAAAATTCCGCGGATACTGGATATCCCGAATCGTTGCGGCTTTTGGCCCTTCAGGTTCCCCCAACATCTTGTTTTCAATCAACTCTTTGCCAAATTTCAAGGAAAACCTCGTATCTCTACGGGAAATGGGTGAAAAATGAGGATAAAGGAATATTCGAAGGAAATGAGCCATCATGAAAATCCCGATTTTCAAATCTTCATAACTTTTTTTCTGTGGCGTATTTCCTGATGAAATTTTACAGTGACACTGCCTATGTCGTCATAAGAGAGCCTGCAAAATTTCATAACAGTATCGCAAACGATTCTGAAGATTCGATAGAGCAGAAATGGTCATTTTCATAGAGCACAGGCCATTGACCCTGCGTTTGGCCTGAAAATTCCGCGGATACTGGATATCCCGAATCGTTGCGGCTTTTGGCCCTTCAGGTTCCCCCAACATCTTGTTTTCAATCAACTCTTTGCGAAATTTCAAGGAAAACCTCGTATCTCTACGGGAAATGGGTGAAAAATGAGGATAAAGGAATATTCGAAGGAAATGAGCCATCATGAAAATCCCGATTTCCAAATCTTCATAACTTTTTTTCTGTGGCGTATTTCCTGATGAAATTTCACAGTGACACTGCCTATGTCGTCATAAGAGAGCCTGCAAAATTTCATAACAGTATCGCAAACGATTCTGAAGATTCGATAGAGCGGAAATGGTCATTTTCATAGAGCAAAGGCCATTGACCCTGCGTTTGGCCTGAAAATTCCGCAGATACTGGATATCCCGAATCGTTGCGGCTTTTGGCCCTTCAGGTTCCCCCAACATCTTGTTTTCAATCAACTCTTTGCGAAAGTTCAAGGAAAACCTCGTATCTCTACGGGAAATGGGTGAAAAATGAGGATAAAGGAATATTCGAAGGAAATGAGCCATCATGAAAATCCCGATTTTCAAATCTTCATAACTTTTTTTCTGTGGCGTATTTCCTGATGAAATTTTACAGTGACACTGCCTATGTCGTCATAAGAGAGCCTGCAATATTTCATAACAGTATCGCAAACGGTTCTGAGAATTCGATTGAGCAGAAATGGTCATTTTCATAGAGCAAAGGCCATTGACCCTGCGTTTGGCCTGAAAATTCCGCAGATACTGGATATCCCGAATCGTTGCGGCTTTTGGCCCTTCAGGTTCCCCCAACATCTTGTTTTCAATCAACTCTTTGCGAAATTTCAAGGAAAACCTCGTATCTCTACGGGAAATGGGTGAAAAATGAGGATAAAGGAATATTCGAAGGAAATGAGCCATCATGAAAATCCCGATTTCCAAATCTTCATAACTTTTTTTCTGTGGCGTATTTCCTGATGAAATTTCACAGTGACACTGCCTATGTCGTCATAAGAGAGCCTGCAAAATTTCATAACAGTATCGCAAACGATTCTGAAGATTCGATAGAGCGGAAATGGTCATTTTCATAGAGCAAAGGCCATTGACCCTGCGTTTGGCCTGAAAATTCCGCGGATACTGGATATCCCGAATCGTTGCGGCTTTTGGCCCTTCAGGTTCCCCCAACATCTTGTTTTCAATCAACTCTTTGCGAAATTTCAAGGAAAACCTCGTATCTCTACGGGAAATGGGTGAAAAATGAGGATAAAGGAATATTCGAAGGAAATGAGCCATCATGAAAATCCCGATTTTCAAATCTTCATAACTTTTGTTCTGTGGCGTATTTCCTGATGAAATTTTACAGTGACACTGCCTATGTCGTCATAAGAGAGCCTGCAAAATTTCATAACAGTATCGCAAACGATTCTGAAGATTCGATAGAGCAGAAATGGTCATTTTCATAGAGCACAGGCCATTGACCCTGCGTTTGGCCTGAAAATTCCGCGGATACTGGATATCCCGAATCGTTGCGGCTTTTGGCCCTTCAGGTTCCCCCAACATCTTGTTTTCAATCAACTCTTTGCGAAATTTCAAGGAAAACCTCGTATCTCTACGGGAAATGGGTGAAAAATGAGGATAAAGGAATATTCGAAGGAAATGAGCCATCATGAAAATCCCGATTTCCAAATCTTCATAACTTTTTTTCTGTGGCGTATTTCCTGATGAAATTCCACAGTGACACTGCCTATGTCGTCATAAGAGAGCCTGCAATATTTCATAACAGTATCGCAAACGGTTCTGAGAATTCGATTGAGCAGAAATGGTCATTTTCATAGAGCAAAGGCCATTGACCCTGCGTTTGGCCTGAAAATTCCGCAGATACTGGATATCCCGAATCGTTGCGGCTTTTGGCCCTTCAGGTTCCCCCAACATCTTGTTTTCAATCAACTCTTTGCGAAATTTCAAGGAAAACCTCGTATCTCTACGGGAAATGGGTGAAAAATGAGGATAAAGGAATATTCGAAGGAAATGAGCCATCATGAAAATCCCGATTTCCAAATCTTCATAACTTTTTTTCTGTGGCGTATTTCCTGATGAAATTTCACAGTGACACTGCCTATGTCGTCATAAGAGAGCCTGCAAAATTTCATAACAGTATCGCAAACGATTCTGAAGATTCGATAGAGCGGAAATGGTCATTTTCATAGAGCAAAGGCCATTGACCCTGCGTTTGGCCTGAAAATTCCGCGGATACTGGATATCCCGAATCGTTGCGGCTTTTGGCCCTTCAGGTTCCCCCAACATCTTGTTTTCAATCAACTCTTTGCGAAATTTCAAGGAAAACCTCGTATCTCTACGGGAAATGGGTGAAAAATGAGGATAAAGGAATATTCGAAGGAAATGAGCCATCATGAAAATCCCGATTTTCAAATCTTCATAACTTTTTTTCTGTGGCGTATTTCCTGATGAAATTTTACAGTGACACTGCCTATGTCGTCATAAGAGAGCCTGCAATATTTCATAACAGTATCGCAAACGGTTCTGAGAATTCGATTGAGCAGAAATGGTCATTTTCATAGAGCAAAGGCCATTGACCCTGCGTTTGGCCTGAAAATTCCGCAGATACTGGATATCCCGAATCGTTGCGGCTTTTGGCCCTTCAGGTTCCCCCAACATCTTGTTTTCAATCAACTCTTTGCGAAATTTCAAGGAAAACCTCGTATCTCTACGGGAAATGGGTGAAAAATGAGGATAAAGGAATATTCGAAGGAAATGAGCCATCATGAAAATCCCGATTTTCAAATCTTCATAACTTTTTTTCTGTGGCGTATTTCCTGATGAAATTTCACAGTGACACTGCCTATGTCGTCATAAGAGAGCCTGCAAAATTTCATAACAGTATCGCAAACGATTCTGAAGATTCGATAGAGCGGAAATGGTCATTTTCATAGAGCAAAGGCCATTGACCCTGCGTTTGGCCTGAAAATTCCGCGGATACTGGATATCCCGAATCGTTGCGGCTTTTGGCCCTTCAGGTTCCCCCAACATCTTGTTTTCAATCAACTCTTTGCGAAATTTCAAGGAAAACCTCGTATCTCTACGGGAAATGGGTGAAAAATGAGGATAAAGGAATATTCGAAGGAAATGAGCCATCATGAAAATCCCGATTTTCAAATCTTCATAACTTTTTTTCTGTGGCGTATTTCCTGATGAAATTTTACAGTGACACTGCCTATGTCGTCATAAGAGAGCCTGCAAAATTTCATAACAGTATCGCAAACGATTCTGAAGATTCGATAGAGCAGAAATGGTCATTTTCATAGAGCACAGGCCATTGACCCTGCGTTTGGCCTGAAAATTCCGCGGATACTGGATATCCCGAATCGTTGCGGCTTTTGGCCCTTCAGGTTCCCCCAACATCTTGTTTTCAATCAACTCTTTGCGAAATTTCAAGGAAAACCTCGTATCTCTACGGGAAATGGGTGAAAAATGAGGATAAAGGAATATTCGAAGGAAATGAGCCATCATGAAAATCCCGATTTCCAAATCTTCATAACTTTTTTTCTGTGGCGTATTTCCTGATGAAATTTCACAGTGACACTGCCTATGTCGTCATAAGAGAGCCTGCAAAATTTCATAACAGTATCGCAAACGATTCTGAAGATTCGATAGAGCGGAAATGGTCATTTTCATAGAGCAAAGGCCATTGACCCTGCGTTTGGCCTGAAAATTCCGCGGATACTGGATATCCCGAATCGTTGCGGCTTTTGGCCCTTCAGGTTCCCCCAACATCTTGTTTTCAATCAACTCTTTGCGAAATTTCAAGGAAAACCTCGTATCTCTACGGGAAATGGGTGAAAAATGAGGATAAAGGAATATTCGAAGGAAATGAGCCATCATGAAAATCCCGATTTCCAAATCTTCATAACTTTTTTTCTGTGGCGTATTTCCTGATGAAATTCCACAGTGACACTGCCTATGTCGTCATAAGAGAGCCTGCAATATTTCATAACAGTATCGCAAACGGTTCTGAGAATTCGATTGAGCAGAAATGGTCATTTTCATAGAGCAAAGGCCATTGACCCTGCGTTTGGCCTGAAAATTCCGCAGATACTGGATATCCCGAATCGTTGCGGCTTTTGGCCCTTCAGGTTCCCCCAACATCTTGTTTTCAATCAACTCTTTGCGAAATTTCAAGGAAAACCTCGTATCTCTACGGGAAATGGGTGAAAAATGAGGATAAAGGAATATTCGAAGGAAATGAGCCATCATGAAAATCCCGATTTTCAAATCTTCATAACTTTTTTTCTGTGGCGTATTTCCTGATGAAATTTTACAGTGACACTGTCTATGTCGTCATAAGAGAGCCTGCAAAATTTCATAACAGTATCGCAAACGGTTCTGAGAATTCGATTGAGCAGAAATGGTCATTTTCATAGAGCAAAGGCCATTGACCCTGCGTTTAGCCTGAAAATTCCGCAGATACTGGATATCCCGAATCGTTGCGGCTTTTGGCCCTTCAGGTTCCCCCAACATCTTGTTTTCAATCAACTCTTTGCGAAATTTCAAGGAAAACCTCGTATCTCTACGGGAAATGGGTGAAAAATGAGGATAAAGGAATATTTGAAGGAAATCAGCCATCATGAAAATCCCGATTTTCAAATCTTCATAACTTTTTTTCTGTGGCGTATTTCCTGATGAAATTTTACAGTGACACTGCCTATGTCGTCAGGAAGTAGCCTGCAAAATTCCCCAACAGTATCGCGAATGGTTCTGCGAATTCGATAGAGCAGACATTGACATTTATACTGATCCCCTATTAACGTCCATTTCGCTCTATCTCGCTTATTTACCGAGATAATTGCGAAAAACTGAAAAAACTTTTTTTTTGACTCCATATTAATGCCTATTTCGCTCTATCTCGCTTATTCACTGAGATCATCGCGGAAAACTGGAAAAAAATTTCCCTGATTCCATATCCCAGCGCGCCCGTTAGGTATTTTTAGTATAGTATATCACGCGTACCATACTACTCACAATTTAATTGACCAATGAGGAATGAGGACTTCACTTCAATCTTGACAACTTTCGATATATCGATTGTTTGCGTTCTTGTTCCTTTTTATAGTGGATAGGGGAGAGTGGGGCAAAATGGACACTATAATGAAATGGTTAGAGATTGATTTTTTTTCATCATTCCATTGAAAAGCTGAGGAAATTTTAGCCGGAAAACGAGTGTCATTTGTATTTTTTTCGATTTTTTTGAAAATCTAGATTTTTTGGCATTTTTGAGGGGTAGAAGCCTTTCATTTTTTTCAAATGTTCAGTTTTTTCCAAATATCTGTGGTTCTATTGGTCGTAGCGATTCGGGGTTGGTCTCAAATGAAAGGTGAGCTCATTTCCCATCGAATTATGGGGTTTTGAATTCAAAAAAATCAATTTTTGGAATAGTTATAGGCCAAAAACTGTTTCACAAAATTGCTTTACAGAAATGGCCATAAATACCTTAAAAATCGATATTTTTGAATTTAAAACCCTATAAATCTATGGCAAATGATCTCACCTTTCACCTCTCGTCGGAATTTTTGCGCTACGACAAATAGAACCAAAGATATTCTCAAAAAACTGAAAATTTTCAAAAAAACAAGGCTTTTACCCCTCTAAAAAGCTCAATAAAGTCAAAATCACCAAAAACTCCAACAAATTAATTCCGGCACTTGTTTCCCATCTAAAATTTCCTCAGCTTTCCAATGAAATCATCGGAAACAATCTACCGCCAATATTTCCCTTAATTTCAAGAGTTTTCCATAATATTTGCCAAAAAATTTAGATGTGTCCATTTTACCCCTGATGTCCATTTTGCTCCACCTTCCCCTATATTATCTCGCGAGTTTTATCAGTTACATGTCTATCACTTTTTAGCTTATTTGCATGATTAGTTCTCGAATTATTGGCGTTTTAATGAATTTTTTCAAAATTTGATATTTCGATGATATTTTGAAAAAAGGTGTATCACTTCCATTCGGATTGCTAAAGTATCAGCAGAAAAAGCTATATCAGTTGGGAAGCAATACTATCATCCACTTGTTTCATAATGCATTTTAATTTCATGTTTTTTTTGTCTCCGCTTAGAAGAAGATAAAAAAATTTAAAATTTTGAGATGTCTGTTCTCTTTAGTATCCTTCTTCCAATTGATTAATCGATGACGTTCCCAAAATTAATGCCTTCAGAATTTGGGAAAGGGAAAAAGAGGGACATTTTGAATAGTTCTTCCTTTTTTTAAAAATTGATGGATAGTAGGTGATGATAATGCAGAGTTCTGTTATCAGCATTGTTGAATATGTAAACACACGTCCTGACATATCCTATAGAACGAGAAAACAATAGAATCCTCGATTTTTTTCGCTTCGTCAAGTTTCCTGGAAAATTCAATTAATTGAATTCAATCATTGAAAATTTCATTTGAAAACGTAATTATAACATTATTAAATTTCATAAATTATAACAAATTATAATATGAAAATTATTCTTCAAATTTACAGGTTATGCTCGGTGTTTACCAACATGCGGCTCAATTATAACGATTTCCTCACGTGTACCAGGTATGATTCAATTGAATATAGGGAAAGTGGGGCACAATGGACACTGTAATGAAACGGTTAGAGATGGATTTTTTCTGATGATTCTATTGAAAAGCTGAGAAAATTTTACCCGGAAAACAAGTGTCAGATGTATTTTTTTCGATTTTATTGAATATTTGATGTTTTTCGGCATTTTTGAGGGGTAAAAGCTTTTCCTTTTTTGAAAATTTTCAGTTTTTTGCAAATATCTCTGCCTCTATTGGTCATAGCATTTCGGGGTTTGTCTCAAATGAAAGATGGGCTCATTTTCCATCGATTTATGGGATTTTGAATTGAAAAATATTGATTTTTGGGATAGTTATAGGCCAAAAACTTTTTCAATAAACTGTTTCACAGAAATGCCAATAAATACCTCAAAAATTGATACTTCTAAATTGAAAACCCTATGAATCGATGGCAAATGATCTTACCTTTCACCTCCCATTGAAATTTTTACGCTACGACGAATAGAACCGAAGATATTCTCAAAAAACTGAAAATTTCCAAGAAAAAGGAAGGGTCTTACCCATCTAAAATGCTCAAAACAGTCAAAGACACCAAAAATTCAAAAAATTTCATTCCGTCACTCGTTTGCCCCCTAAAATTTTCTCAGCTTTCCAATGAAATCATCAAAAATAGTCTACCGCCAATATTTCTATTAATTTCGAGAGTTTTCCATAATATTTTCCTAAAAATTCAGATGTGTTCATTTCGCCCCACCTTCCCCTATATATATAAGTAGTTATATATATCATTTATATTTATATATTAATATAGGGGAGAGTGGAGCAAAATGGACCTAGACGATGAGATGACTCGAGATTTTTTAAAAAAGCAGCGGTTGCTTCAAAAAATCTGAAAAAATTTGCAAACAGTATAGATATGTTCGAGGATTTTCTCAAATTTTTTCAGATTTTTTCGTCGAGTCCTTCATCCCGAAGTAATTCCTTAATCATGCTGCTATGAGGGTCCATTTTGCCCCACTCTCCCCTATATTTGTTCTTTATCATTCTATATTATTACTACTCAACTGTTTTACTGATTGTCATTTTTAGGATTTATCAATGATCCCATGATGGAGACTGTAGAGAAGATCTATTTACAAGCTACATGATCATTCGAGCTATTCTATCATCTTTATAAAAAAAAAAGCGAAGAATTTGGAGATGGAGGAAGCAGCAGCATCACTTCTGGACACTTTGACTCTCCAAAACTCCATAAAACTCGACAAAGTATCATCAAAAACCCTGGAAATCAAAATTAATGAGTTTACAAATTTTTTAAAGGAGTCATTAGCTCCAAAAGATGAAAACTCTAGAACTGATGATAGTGAAAATGAAGAGAAAAACGATGAATCATCATTTGCAGCAATTTTAAATGCATTGGATCCAATATTGGAGAAGAATATCCCTTTCGAAAGCAAAAATTTGCAGTTTCAAATCGAAAATTTGCTGATTTTCGAAGGATCGAGCTTTTATATGTTTTATGAAACTCTAATTTTCGTCTCGGGATTTCTAGAATCCTCGAAAAACGAAAAATCAGTAGAATTTGTCGTTTCATTGATTGAGAAAATATTAAAAAGCAACGTTTTATTCTCCAGCATCATTTCCGCCTGCAAGCCTCAAAAAATGAGCGAAATCGAGGCTGAAGAATTCGACTCAAAATTCAAGATTTTCGTTCAAATTTTGGTGTCTCTCCCCTTAAAAATATCGAATAAACTGAAGGGCCGTGTTCCAGAAACGTTTTATCTCCACAATTTCACAAAAATAATTTCATTCCACTTAATTCGCGTGATTTCTCTCATCCACGAACAATCAAATCACGAAATTCACTTTAATCTGAAAAGAATTTCCACGATAATCAGTAAAATCTTATTAAACTTCGAATCTGATAATTTCAAAGAATTAACAGAGATTTTAATTTATTTATCTCTGGAAAATGAAGAAATGAGCCGATTAATTCAGGACATTTTGTCAAATATAGAGAGGCGAAGTATCGAATCGATCGCAATTCTTTTCCTAAAAACTATAAAAAATCCCAACGATGTAGAAAGAATTTTTGGGAATTTACTGGAGAAAGAAAATTGGAAATACATTTTAGCTAAAAAAATCGTATTTTTCTCTTATTATAAAGACGACAAATTAATCATCAATTTAGTGACTTATTTGTCGCGTAATTGGTCCAGAAAGCTCTTTGTGGAATTTATAATAAAATTATTGGACATTTGGGGAGATAAAAGCGCACTCAATCACACGTCGTTCGATCAACACGAATTTATAACGAAAATAATTCTACTATCGATCAATAAAATTAGCGGAAAAGTAGAATCACTAGAGCGAGATGCTATTCAGAAGATATTGTTCCCAGGAATTGCTGCACATATGGAGGACATGCAGGGAAACATCAGAGCTTTAGGAATGATAAGTGGGGAATTAATAATCGATCGAATAAGTGATCCAGATGCTCCAAAATTGAAATATGATTATAGTTCGATTCCAGAGGAAAATCGAACTATTGTTGAGAAACTCAAAGATTTCTGGATGATTAAATCCGAAAATAGCGAGAATTCTTCATCAAAAGCCGTAAAAAGCAGCGAATTAATAGAAAAATTGGGCATTGAAGCCAAAATTTCATCGAATTTCAAAGAAAATGAAGAAAGAAGTTCAAAAGAAAAGTTTGAGACTTTAGATGAAGAAGAAGGTGAAAAATTCGAAAAAGAAAAGGCGGGAATTTCAAAAAACGTGCAGGAAGAGTTGAGAAATGATGCTGACGATTCGTTGGACAGTGATGACGATCTGCTTCCTTACGACATGTCGAATGACACAAAAATAACCGCCTCTCGACCTCTTTATCTCCGCGAATTGAAGGAAATTCTCACGAATCCTGGATCGAACAACGATCCTGATATTTTTGCAGAATCTCTTAAATGCGCGGAGGGTCTAATAACTGCCCAATTGGCCCACGATGATGCTGCACTTGCTCTCGAGCTTCTCCTCATCTTCTCCAAGCTTCGAGAAACCTCCTACGTCGAGAACTTTAATTACTTGAAGTTCAGAGCCTGTGTATCTATAACAAAAATTTATCCCAAAGAATCTGCTGAATTTCTGTGCAAAGAATTTCACGCGAAAATCGGCAGCAATTCGGTTAGTGACAGATGCTTTTTCTTGAGCGTTTTGGGAGAGGCTGCGAAGGAGCTATCGAAGATTGAAGCTAACCCTGCTGAGGAGAAGCAGAAGAAGAAGGAAGAAGAAGCGCGAAAATCCGCGGAAATCGCGAAAAGTCGCAGAAAAAAGAAATTCAAGCCTTTTTCTTTAATTCTTGATCTGCAAGTGGGAAAAAAAATCGAAACTCTTTATGACGAAGACTCCAACTATCCTTTAAGTCCAGAACTTCAAAAGGCAGAACTTCAAGACGCAAAAAATGAGATAATAGAGCAAAGAATTGCGTCAAACACCAGAGTATTCGCCCACTCGAGTCATCGTCCTCACACAACAATCAACAAATTCAACGATCTCGTCTCTTTTTTCTTCTATCCCCTTTTGTATGGACTTCACAAAGAAGAGAAGAGTATCTTCAATGTCCCGAAGAACTTCGAGGATCAGGGAAACATTTTATTGATCAATTTTTTAAAGACTTTATGTACGATAATGCTTGCAGCTGAGAATTGTGTGCTGGCGCCTAAAATTGGGAAGGACATGCTGGAGCTATCCTGGAATTTGAGATATCATAAACAGGCGGAGGTGAGATTCTGCGTGATCGAGAGCATCGCTGCAGTTATCATTGCAGTGCCTAAGGATCAGTTCACTGTTGAGATCAGTGAATTGTTGTTGGAGCTGAGGATATGGCTGGACGATCTTTCTCAAGAGACGTTCAGGGGAGATCCTTGTGCTAAGTGCAGGGAAATGGGGAGAAATGTTATTAGTTTGATCGATTATGATTCAACGGTCGATTTACAGTAATGAGTGATTTTTTTTAAGAAAAATATTAATTTTTTAAGAAAAATACTAATTTTTTAAGAAAAATGTTAATTTTTTCAAGAAAAATATTAATTTTTTTTAGAAAAATATGATTTTTTTTTTTGAAAAATATGGAATTTTTCATGATAAATATGAAAAATTAATTTACTTTTGTCACCTTTTTTTTTATTATCTCAGAATCTAAGCAAGAAGGAGCGATTTAATACCCCAAGATGGTTTTGTAAAGAATCTCGAGAGCTTTAAAAAAGTTATGATGGAATAAAATAGTGTTTTTAAGGATTAATTTATTTAATTGATAATGAAACTTAGAACTCGGAAGAGTAATAAGGAATAAAATTGAATTCAATCAATTATAAAATTGAGACAAATACGAATTTAAATGTTTTTCCCGCCAATTCCATTTGTTCCGAGTACGGAAGCCGGGTTGGCTCACCACTAACTTGTGGGAAAGTGGCGCCGCTCATGTTCATTTTTCACATGTGCATTTTAAACTTGTGGAGAATTGGCACTCTACAAGTCCACAAGTTCATTTGTGAATTGTGCACAAGTCCACAAGTTCATTTTTAACTTGTGCACAAGTGGACTTGTGGAAAAGTGGCGCCGCTCATGTGCATTTTAAACTTGTGGAGAATTGACACTCTACAAGTCCACAAGTTCATTTGTGAATTGTGCACAAGTCCACAAGTTCATTTTTAACTTGTGCACAAGTGGACTTGTGGAAAATTGGCGCCATATTCAAAATACCCTTGCATTTCGGATGAAAATAGTAATATTCGAAACTCAAAGTTTCCCCTGCCTATATCGATCGTAAATTTCCCGGGGAATCACGTGGGCTAGTTTAAATTGGGCCCAGATCAATATTTACGGAGATACAAGCATAAGGCCCAATCTAGATTGATCTAAAATGATTCTGCTATGCATATTTGCAAAGCCGAGACTATTCTCTCTTCAAATATGCATGGAGAGATTATTTGGAACTCATCTGGATTGGGCCTTATGCCTGTATCGAGGAAAAAACCCCTTCTCATTTTTTTGGGCCCAAAAATAAATGTTTGATTTTTAAAGTTCTCCCCACCTATATCGACCCCATTTTTCCCGAGGAATCACGTGAGACGGTCCAAATTGGGCCCAGTGCAATATTCACGGGGATACAGGCATAAGGCCCAATCTAGATCAATCGAAAATAATTCTACTATGCATATTTGAAAAGCTGAGACTATCCTCTTTTCTAACATGCATGGAAAGGTCATTTGGGACCAACCTGAATTGGGCCTTATGCCTATATCTTTGTGAATATTGCTCTGGGTTCAATTTGGGCCAGCTCACGTGATTCCTCGGGAAAAATGAGGTCGATGTAGGTGGGGAGAACTTTGAAAGTGAAACATTTATTTTTGGGCCCAAAAAAACGAGAAGGGGTTAGCCTTCTCGTTTTTTTGGATAAAAATAAAAATGTCTGAATTTAAAAGTTCTCCCCACCTACATCGACCTCATTTTTCCCGAGGAATCACGTGAGCTAGCCCAAATTGAACCCAGAGCAATATTCACAAAGATATAGGCATAAGGCCCAATTCAGGTTGGTCCCAAATGACCTTTCCATGCATGTTAGAAAAGAGGATAGTCTCAGCTTTTCAAATATGCATAGTAGAATTATTTTCGATTGATCTAGATTGGGCCTTGTGCCTGTATCCCCGTGAATATTGCACTGGGCCCAATTTGGACCGTCTCACGTGATTCCTCGGGAAAAATGGGGTCGATATAGGTGGGGAGAACTTTAAAAATCAAACATTTATTTTTGGGCCCAAAAAAATGAGAAGGGGTTTTTTCCTCGATACAGGCATAAGGCCCAATCCAGATGAGTTCCAAATAATTTCTCCATGCATATTTGAAGAGAGAATAGTCTCGGCTTTGCAAATATGCATAGCAGAATCATTTTAGATCAATCTAGATTGGGCCTTATGCTTGTATCTCCGTAAATATTGATCTGGGCCCAATTTAAACTAGCCCACGTGATTCCCCGGGAAATTTACGATCGATATAGGCAGGGGAAACTTTGAGTTTCGAATATTACTATTTTCATCCGAAATGCAAGGGTATTTTGAATATGGCGCCAATTTTCCACAAGTCCACTTGTGCACAAGTTAAAAATGAACTTGTGGACTTGTGCACAATTCACAAATGAACTTGTGGACTTGTAGAGTGTCAATTCTCCACAAGTTTAAAATGCACATGAGCGGCGCCACTTTTCCACAAGTCCACTTGTGCACAAGTTAAAAATGAACTTGTGGACTTGTGCACAATTCACAAATGAACTTGTGGACTTGTAGAGTGCCAATTCTCCACAAGTTTAAAATGCACATGTGAAAAATGAACATGAGCGGCGCCACTTTCCCACAAGTTAGTGGTGAGCCAACCCGGCTTCCGTATCCGAGAGAGATCCTAAACAAATTGTTTTCTTTTTTAATCTAAAATTTTTAGTAAAATTGATTTTATTTCCTCATCACTTTTCTTTTTTTAATTTCGGAATCTAAGCGAGATAGAGGAATTTAATTGCCACCCTAGAGCGTTTTTGTAAAGAATTTCAAGAGTTTCAAAAAAGGATTCATGCAAAATCGCTTTATCTCACTTAGTTTCCGAAATAATCTTTAAAAAAATTGACGATAGAATGAAATCGGGTTTTTCAGAAAATTTATTTATTTAATTGATGAAATAATGGTAAATTTAACATGAATATTTAAATTTCAATATTTTTTCCCGCCAATTCCACTTGTTCCGTTACATCCGCCCTTTTTCCACTTTTCATTTCTTTCGTTGCATGAAAATTCGTCTTTTTCGGTTAACATCGCCTCATAGAAATTCACAATTTCATCGAAAGTGGAAAGGAAGGAAATAAAAAAGTGGAAAACTAAGAAAAAAAGGGATTAATCACAAGTTTAAAAGAATAAACTAAACTTTTTTGGCAAAACGCAATATTTTAATGGAAATTAGAATATTGTAGAAGGTTAGACGTTTTAGTGACATACTTGTGTACCCAATTAAGTGACATGAAAACAATTAAAGAGGTTGAATTGAACCGCGTCATCAGCTGATGTAGCCAGTTTCCAATTTTCATCGTTGGAAGTCAAAAAAAAAAGAGAAAAAAAAAATTGTACAATTCTTCAAAATCCACATCTACGTGTAACATTTAATAAAATACATGTTTATGCATATATATATGGACGCACAACTATACAGTATCCACGAGATATACATTCTAATTGATAATCTGTATATTATTGAAAAGTTAAAAAATGGCCGATAATGCACTCGGTGAACTTAGTAGTGATCAAACAGAAAAAGTTCTCCAATTTCAGGTAAAAATCAATTTTTTTTTTATTTTTTATTTTTTTCATATTTTAAATTTTACCATTCTTCTATACGATTTTCTCTTTATTTTTTGACACTAAAAATAGTCAACATCTAAAAAATTTTATAATTTTCATTTTTTTAACAAATAAAATGATTTTTAAAAAAATAAAAATACACACATGTAAAAAAATCAAAAAAATAAGAGTGCCAAATTTAAAAATATTTTTTTTAATAATAATTTATTTGTTTGAAAAGTGCAGAAAATTCAGAAATGTGTGCTAATTTTATTATCATTTTTTTTAAAGGATTTAACGGGTATCGATAATCTTTCGATATGCCGAGACGTTTTGCTGAGGCACAATTGGAACTTAGAAGTCGCAGTTCAGGTAAAAATGATGAAATGATTAAGGAAAAGTAAAAAGGATTCAAATTTTAATTTATGCTGTTGCGATTTAATTATTTTTTTTTTACATCCTAAACTCCACATTTTTTCCTATTCTCACGAATAATTTTTTTTTGCCCTTTCTTTTAGGAGCAACTAAATTTGTATGAAGGTAGACCATCAATGTATGCACAAGACTCGAGAGCACGACCACCGACTGTTGTTGACGATACAAATTCAAGAATTTACTTCAGTCAATCTGGAAGCTCTGGCAGTGGTGGAGGTTTTTTATCATTTGTCATTTCCATGTGCTACAGCTTTTTAACGAGCATTCTACAGATTTTCTTTACCATCTTCAGGACAAATATACGACCTGGTGAGTTTTCAGGTGATAATGAAAAATTAGCAGGCATCTGACATTTGTGCATTTTTTTAAAGAAACGAATAGTTATAAATTTTTTTTTTTAAATTCAGACCCTCAGATTTTGGAAGTTTCTATATGTACATATTTTCTTTTCTATGTAATTTCGCTGTTGGAAGAAAAAAAAATAGGGGAAGGTGGGGTAAAATGGACACATCTGAATTTTGAGACAAATATTATGGAAAACTCTTGAAATTGATAGAAATATTGGCAGTAGATTGTTTTTGATTATTTCATTGGAAAGCTGAGAAAATTTTAGGGGGGAAACGAGTGACGGAATGAAATTTTTTGAATTTTTGGTGTTTTTGACTTTTGAGCATTTTAGATGGGCAAGACCCTTCCTTTTTCTTGGAAATTTTCAGTTTTTTGAGAATATCTTCGATTCAATTTGTCGTAGCGTAAAAATTTCAATGGGAGGTGAAAGGTGAGATCATTTGCCATCGACTCACAGGGTTTTCAATTTGAAAATACCAATTTTTGAGGTATTTATTAGCATTTCTGTGAAACAGTTGTTTGAAAAAGTTTTTGGCCTATATTTATCCCAAAAATCAATATTTTTAAATTCAAAATCCCATAAATCGATGGCAAATGAGCCCATCTTTCATTTGAGACAAACCCCGAAATGCTATGACCAATAGAGGCAGAAATATTTGCAAAAAAATTGCAAATTTTCAAAAAAGGAAAGGCTGTACCCCTCAAAAATGCTGAAAAACATCAATTTTTCAATAAAATCGAAAAAAATACATCTGACACTTGTTTTCCGGCTAAAATTTTCTCAGCTTTTCAATAGAATCATCAAAGAAAATTCATCTCCAACCGTTTCATTACAGTGTCCATTTTGCCCCACTCTGCTCTATAAAAATGGTCAAAGTTCTGCTATTTTCATGTTTTTGAAGAAAATTGAGTTAATTTTGTCACTAGTTTTTTTTTCAAATCTTAGAAACTAAGGGATAGATCGATTTTCTTAGAATTCTTGTTTGTACCGAATTTCGAGAGCTCCAAAACGTTTTTTTGGGCTTAATCGCTCTATCTCTCTTAGTTTCCGAGGTATTTTAAAAAAAATAATGAGTGAATAGAATTGCTTTTTTTTCATCAATCTATACATATTCATGAAGCTTTTATCAAATATAAATTAACATAATTTTGTTATTTGAATGGGAATAAATTAGTTTCTGCAAATCCTGTGGAGGACGTGATAAACTTTATCCACACATTCGAGGAAAAATACGGAACAAATCATCCCGTATTCTATCAAGGCTCTTACAGTCAAGCACTGTCTGATGCTAAACAAGAATTGAGATTTCTCCTTGTTTATCTTCATAAAGATGAAAATCCGGGCGTGGATGGTTGGTGCAGGTACGTTATTCATCCGAAACTATCAAAGAAACCTGTTGCGATTGACGAAAAAAAACAAACATTAACAAAATTTTTTCCTTTTTATGCCAACAGAACTGCATTATCGAGCACAGAATTGATTCGTTTTATAAATACTCACACATTATTCTGGGCCTGTAATACAAAATCTGGTGAAGGTTACAAGGTAGCTGAAGCCTTGAAGGCTGGTACTTATCCATTTTTTGCTTTGATTGTCCTCAAAGAGAACAGGATGACTATAGTTGGAAGGTAATAATAAAAATTATGATCTGACAATTTTTATAACAATTAAATTATTTTTTTTTAAATATTTAAAAAATTTTCACCCATAGTTTTTTTGAATTTTCCACGTGTGCATATTTTCCACTTTTTTAAAATATTTTGAAATAATTTATTAACTACATAAAAAAAATTACTTGAAATTATCAAATGCTATCTTCAACAGCGTTAATGCAATCTGAATTTTCAGAATAATTTTAATAAAAAAAATAAATTAAGATAAATTTAATTCGTTTTTTCTACTAATTTTTTTTAAATTCACAATTTTAATTTTAGATTAGAAGGAACACCATCAACAGCTGAACTGATAAATCGATTGCAGACTATCATTGATAATAATGAAATAAATTTAATTCAAGCACGTCACGAGAGGTAATTAACAAATAAAATTGATAAAATTGAAAACTGAAAGGAATGATCATAAATTGATTCGAAAATTGAATTTTATTGTTTTTTTTTTAGAGCTGAACGTAGTGCAAATCAGTCTTTGAGGCTTCAACAAGATCAGGCGTATGAGGAGTCACTTCGAGCTGATCAGGAAAAGGATCGAAAGAGAGAGGAAGAAAAAAGAGTGAAGGAGGAGCAGGAGGCAAAGGAAAGAGCTGAGATGAATGCCCAAGAATTGGAGATTCAACGCATTAAATATGAAAAAGAATTGACTATAAACAAAGTACCCCTCGAACCTGAACCAAATAATCCAAATGCCTGTCATCTGCAGATCAAACTTGGAGAGAGAACGATTATCCGGAGATTTTTCATGTCTGATACAGTTGAGGTAAAATACATCTTAGTAGCGGAGAGATAAAACGAGATAAAATCATCTTTCTTACCTATTTTTTTTCAAGAATATCGAGGAAACTAAACGAGATAGCGCAATTTTTATTAATTGACAATTTTTCGATTTTTCTCTTGAATGAATTATTATAAAAAAAATCTTCAGGAAAATTAGCATTTATCGTTTTTTGGGTTTTTTATATGTTAAGAAGAAAATACTGAAAATTGTCAATTGTCTGCTATTTCACTATCATTTTTTTATTTTCCACTATGATTTATCTTGTTTTACCTCTTCACTATTGATTCAACCCTTCAGCATCACTGAATTTTGCAAAAAAAAATCAATTCCTTTATTTACCTATTTATATCAATAATTTTTCATTTTTTTTTGTTTTAGGACGTCTATCACTGGATTTTCAGTCAACCAGATTCTCCCGTAACATTCGAAATAACAACGAGTTATCCAAAAAGGGTACTTTATCCAACTTCCGAAATTATGAGTCTGTCAAAAGCTGGTTTAACACACAGAGAAGTGCTACATGTTAATGATTTAGATGATTAACGAAGGAAGAAAATCCCGGAAAATTTATAAAAACTATTGTTTGTCAAACTCAAAAAACAAATTAAATGAAAACAGAGAGATACGTTTATTATAATGAATTATTTGTATCAATATGTTATATTTATACTTGTTACCCGCAAACTGCTCTATGTCAAAGTAACAATCCAAATCTCGATTCTCTTTGCTAATATTTAGTTTAAATTGATTTTTTTCTTTCTGAGAAGGAAATTTCTAATTGGGTTGTATCACTGGTTCTAGTGCTCTTTTTTTAATTACACGAATAATAATTTTTGTGGGCAATTTTGATGGAAAAAAATTGACAACAATTGAACGTGTAAAGAGAAAAAAAAATACATATTCCAGAATCGTTAATTAATTTTGAAAAAAAAATGAAATTAGATTTTCATTATAATGAAATTATTCAGAAGCTAATTAATGAGCCAATTCTTTTGAATTCCAAATGAAATACAAGATATAATGCTGAAAATAGCAGACATCTGACGATTCTTAGTCTTTTTTTTTCTATTAAAAAATAAATTATATTAAAAAAAAAATATGCATATGTAAAAAATTTGAAAAACTGTAAGTGTGAATTTTTCGAATATTTTTTCTTTGTTATAACTTAATTACTTGAAAAATTTTTTTTAAATTCATATGTCTGCTATCTTTAGTATCATTTATAAGATTATTGTTTTTTTTTAATGAGCTCCACTTTTTCCTATTATAATATTCGCAAATTGATAATGAATGGAATTAATCATTCTTCTTGAGAATGAACATTTTTTATAAAACATGTACATGAAAGTTTCATAATAATTGCATCAATAAGCAAATTCGAGACAAATTATACATATATTTAATGATACTGGAAACAGCAGACATCTGATAATTTTCCGTCTTTTTTTTTTGTAAAAAATGAATTGTTAAAAAAAAGAAAAAATTTGATAAACTATGAGTGCAAAATTTTTTAATATTTTTTTTTTGTAATAATTCAGTTTAAAAAAATCCAAAAAATTGGGAAATGTTTGCTATCTTCAGTATCACTATATCCAGATGATAATGGAATTAGTACAAATTTGGCAATGTTTTGGATTTTTTTTAGACAACTAAATCATTATTATAAGAATATTTTTAGAAAATTTGCACTTATAGTTTTTTAAAAATGAATTCACTAAATATGCACATTTTGAATTTTTTAAAAATAATTTATTAGTCAAAAAAAGACTAAAAATTGTCAGATGTCTGCTATTTTTAGTACCATTATAATTAGTTAAAATTTGAGTTTATGAAATTAATTTAGAATGAATGGAATTGGTAATTATTCACGCGAATGGAAGAAAAAAAATTATAAATAAACATAAGCATTATATATTCTAGGAATTAATAGATTAATTATATAATCAATTATTTGAAAAAACCCAGAGCCTTTGGATTTTTTTTTTAATTATTCAATGCGCAGATTTGAATTTCAAGCCACAAATTCGATTTTACCGACTTTTGCCCATTACCAACGGTGCAATTCGAGATATATCGAATGTTTCGACTAGTCGCTGAATATCAGAAACAATTTAGTCGGCAAAAACAGACAAAAGTGTCTCAACATTTGCCATGAGTGCATCAAACCTTTAATTACGCAGTGAATTAAATTATTACAAAAACAAAGTTGCACTATAATTCGAATAATTTGTATTAATCTTCACTTTTTCATCTTTATATATATATAAAAAAATGGTAGTCTGCAAGTATTTTCAACAGGGAAATTGTCGATTCGGACAGTACTGCAGATTCGAGCATACCACTGGTTTCGGTAAGTTTCATAATAATAAATTGCAACCAATGATTTTGATGTAAAAAAAGATAATATTATTAATACATTCAAATTTTTTTAGGAGTATCTCAAAATGTGGGAAATAAGGCTTATGGAGACAACAAAAGCATCGTGTAAGTATTTCAATTAAAAAATTACGTTTCCAATTTGTAATACTGAAAATAGCAAATATCTGACAATTCCTACTATTTTTTTCTTTTGAAAATAAATTATTTTTGGAAAAAAGAAAAGTACGCATGCGTAGAAAATTGAAAAAACTATAAGTGCCAATTTTTTAAAGATTTTTTCCATAATCATTTATTTGTTTAAAAAAATTGAAAAAAATTGTCCGACGTGTGCTAGTTTCATTTTCATTAAAATTCTCATGATTTTGTGGCAATAGATGATCCCTTTACTTCATAAGAGAAAAAATCGAATAAAAATGCATTAATGTCTAAGAATATTAATTTTCCAGAGAAATTTATTTAATTTCGTTCTTAGGTTTTCAAAAAGTATCTCGGAATCTAAGTGAGATAGGGCGATTTTGCCCGAATCCTTTTTTTTATTGACAATATCGAAAGATACAAGAGAAGATCCATTCAAAAATAGCGCTATCTCTCTTAATTTTCGAGGTATTCTAAAAAAACAGATAATGAAATAGAGTCAATTTTCCCCCAAAACTTTATAAAATCGTTGATACATTTTTTTTATCAATATAATACATTTATAATGTCATACAATACACTCATAATGTAATATAATACATTTATTTATGTTTTATCAAGGCTCAGCGTAGCTGAAGAAGCCTTGGCAGCAGAAAGAGGAGGTCAATGGCTGCTCTCGTGTTTCGGTCCATTCAAGGAACAAGCCTGCATCCCGGGGATGGACGATATTTCCCCGGAAGAGGTCCGATGGGAGATGTATCAAGCCAAAAAGAACAACACAGTAGAAGAAACGAATCTCCAGTTCCAGCAACTGTGTCAAATGATGACAGCAAAAAGAGATGCCTTGAAGAACCCAACCCAGGAAACAGTAGCGATGCTGGAAAAGCTCCAAAAGCCTCAGAGGGACTCAAATTTCGCATCAAAACCGAATTCCACGGTGTTCAATTCACAATTGAGTTCATCTACCGTTGGATCCGGGATATTTGGAACTCCTACAACAGCTTCTTTCGGCCAAGGCTTCAGTAATACCGCTCCTAACACTCAATTATCCATATTCAGTCGCACTACGCCAACCACTTCATCAGTTTTCGGTGGAAAACCTTCGTTCGGTGCCTTCGAAGCCCAAAAACCGTCAAATTCCATTTTCGGAGGTTCGTCAACTAAGACAATCAGCGGTTTTGGAGTCGCAGCATCTGCATCACCTTTTAACTCAACCGTATCAACAGTTACTGCTACTGAAACGACAGGTACACAACAGATTAATACACTGTCGTCATTTAGTGCAGCGGCAAATGAGCAAAACAGCATATTTTCTACTAATCAACCCACTTCCGTCTTTGGGGATAAGGCGATAGCCAATTCTCCATTTGCAAATCCTCATAATCAGCAATCAGCAGTATCGTCCTTCAACAATGGTCAGCAAGCACCAAGTTTATTCGGAAATGCTGCAAGTATTCAGCAGCACCAATCAGGAGCATCGATCTTTGGTGGAGGTGCGAATAACTTAACGGCAGGAGGTACTTCGATATTTGCACAGACCAAGACGAATCCTCCTCCTCCTCCATTTGGAGGTACTCCAGTATTTCCAGGAAGTGGTGGTAATCAAGTACCTCTAGGATTTGCAGCAAGACCTGCAAGTGTTTTTGGTGATCCTAATGCTTTTTCTAATGATGGAAGTATCTTTGCTGCTAATAATTACGCAGCGACAGCTAATCCTAGTCAGAACACTTTCGCAGGAGCTCAGAATTTGATTCAATATGCAAATCCTGTACCTTTGACTTCGGAGGAAAATTCAGTAGGATCTTCAATGAGTACTACTTCTATGGCTGGTTTTGGTAAAGTCGTACCGGTAATTCATGGAAACATTTCCGAATCCGCAACTTCTAATTCTAATAATTCTGCTCAGAATAATGCGGTTACTAATAATGGAGCTCCTGTCATTAACAATCCTTTCATTCCTAGATCTCAAGAGACTGTCAATCCATTTCAGGGACAAGGATTTAGTCAATCATTGTTATCGAGGACTAATAATAGTGCTATTGATCAGAGTTTGTACAGCGATGATAAAGACCTCTCTGAGAACGAGAAAAACATGTTCCGGGCGGAGTTCTTTACTCTAACGAAAATCCCGATCAATCCACCGACAATTGAACTTAGATGAACTTGTTAGTTGTTTGATGAACTCATTGTTGTCGCTTTGGAAACAAAGTGGTGTAAGTGCTGTATATGAACATGGCACTTACGGCATTTTGCGTGTAAGGCATAAGTGGCGTAAGTGTCATGCTTATATACAGTACTAATGCCACTTTGTTTCTAAGGCGTAAGTGGCATAAGTGTCATGCTTATACATAGCACTCACGCCACTTTGTTTCTAAGACGACGATGTATTATATCGTCGTCTTAGAAAACAAAGGGACATAGTATTATATTGTCGATTTAGAGTGAAAAGGGCGTAAAATGATGGAAAATGTTTATAACTTACTTCCTTTATGCTCTAGGACAACGACATTGACGATTAGATATTCATAAGGGAGAATGGGGCAAAATGGACCTCTGCAACAATGTAATTCAGGAATTTTTTTCGGAGTTAAGGACTCGATTGAAAAATCTGAAAAAATTTGGGAAGATGCTCCAATATGGCTTCATTGTTGTTTAATTTTTTCAAATTTTTTCATAAAACTGCCTATTCTCTGAAAAATCCCAAAGCATTTTCACAAATGAGTCCATTCTGTCCCACTTTCCCCTATTAATTAATTTAAAATGCGAACAGCGAAGACAGTTGGATCATAGACTATTTATGTTGATTCTATTTTGAAGAATTTAAATGAGACTAAGATAAATGAAATAAGTTTTTGTACCTGAGATATCAAAATAAATTGAAATTAGTTTTGAAAAATCGTGTTTTCTTGTTTGTTTTATTATTTCTATTGCAAAGAAAATAAGATTTCCTCAAAAATTATCCATTTTTTCACAACAAATATGCACTTGTTCTCAAACTTTCGATCTTTTTTCTTTTTAAAATGAGCAGGAAATTTACATGAATTTATCTCTATTTGTGATGTGGCCTTGTTTTTGCTTTCTCTCGAGCACAATGAGCATGACTATGTGCTCTCAGTGTATTGAATACTTTGTTGTTCAATTTAACGTCGAATCCGCCAGTGTCACCAGTTGATATACCTGGAGGGAACTCAAGTACACGACAGGCATTCATTCTTGAAGACATGAGTATATCATGTTTCGTCACGATTTCAGAGCCCTTTGCATTCTTTTTGTATCCACATCTTGGAATAGATGCGTATTCTCTCTCGACGTCCTGAAACATTAGAGAAATATAGGATTATGAAGTTTTCAGAGAAATTGATTCTATTCCAACATTTATTTCTAAGAATCTAAAGTGGAAACTAAGCCATATAGAACGCTTTTCCCCTTATTTTTCTATAAACCTTGGAAATCTCTTCTAAAAAAAAAAAATTAGATAAAATCACCATAGGGTGAGTTGACCAGTGATCGAACTATTTGATGCTTTTATATTAGAAAAAATTGGTAATCCAGCGACATATCATTTTTCTAATCTTCGAAACACTATATGATATCTATCAACTCTAATAAAAAAACTATAAAACTGTTAAACATATCAATAATTATTGAATTTCTTATGTTCGATCATTGGTGTCTGACGAGTCTCATCCGTTCGACCACTGGACCCCTCACCCTACCTCCATTAGTTTCCGAGATATTGCATAAAAAATTGGTAACAGAATAGAATTAATTTCAACCATTGAATTATTTCTTTTCGCACGCTGTGCGGCAAATGGCACTTTTCACACGTTTTACATGAAAGAAATTATACCTTACACGTGCGGTAAAGTACTTTTATGACGAGTGTGGGTACGAAACTCGACTTCGGTTCATTTCGCAGCTTCGCACAGGTCAGAAAAGTACTTTACCGCACTTGTTAGGTGATATACTGTTTTTTTCGCACGCCATGCGGAAAGTAGGCACTTTTCGCACGCTTCACGTACGATAAGTGGCACTTTCCACACCTTATACATAAAAAAGCTATACTTTACACGTGCGGTAAAGTATTTTCAGACTCATGTGATGAAAAAACTCGCCTTCGGCTTCTCATGCAATCTCACACTCGTCAAAAAAGTACTTTATCGCACTTGTTAGACAATGTACTATTTTCAACATACCACAAATCTGTCTAAATCTCGGTTATCATCATCAATTCCTGCACTCGTAACATCTTCTCCATCAGTTGTTGGAGAAATACGGTAATTGGCATATGAAATTCCCACTGAAAAAAAATGATTTATCCAATTAAGCTAGTGATTAAATAAGATATGGTTTTTCTTGGTAACAAAAGCCAATCAACTACCTTTAGATTGCTTATTAACTTTCTCCTCGGTTCTCTTTAACATCAAATCGTATTCCTTATTGTACTGATTTTGGAGCAGCTGTGCAATGACACCATCGCTGTCAGTGCCATCCAACTCATCAGTCATAAGTTCATCCTGAATTTTCAATCCTTCGATGATTTTATCGAAATTTATGGACTCTCTAAAAAAAAGACATGGAAATAAAAAAAAAATTCAAAAAATGATTATTACCTATATTGTTTTTTCGAATGATTTTTCTCACCTCTCACGTAGTTCTGCGGCTGTTATTGCATAAAAATCAATCGGTTGCGTTAATGGTGCAATCTTTGCCCAAGGATTTGCCATTTGTACGTCCAATTGATTTACTCACTTGATCTGTCAATTTTCAAAAAATTATAAAGAAATGAGTATAAAAAAGATGGGATCAGTATATTTTCATGGTTATAAGTGCAGCTGATTATTGATAAAAGACGACTTACTATTTGATCTTCTCCTTTACTCGACTTACGATGAAAATATTTTAATTTTCACAGTGTAACAATGAATGATAGTGCATCTACGATTGATGTCATAATAAAAATGGTGCAGTTCCTTATTTTTTTCTGATAAAATCAAGAATACAAAAAATACACCAGAAACAATAGAGAAGAGATCACCAGGGCCTTGAATTCTTGGTATTCTTGAAGTCTTCGCAGCGGAAAGCACACAGACTACGATGGAATATACGTCTGTCGGTCAAACAGGTGGATGTGAAAATATCAAAATCATATCGTGGTGCTAGAGTCCAGAAGGGCTCAACAAGACAGGAAACGTGACCTTCGGTTAGATACTACCCCATATGAAAAAAATTGAAATTTTGAATATACCCACGGATTGATACGCCTTGGGGAGGATTTGATACGAAAGAATTAGCGCTTGATCTATAATAGTTTTTTTTAAATTAACTTTTTGAGAATCCTAAATTTTCAATGGAAATTTTGGCCCCATAATTTTCAAAAATGGATCAAAAAAAATTTTAAAGAAACTGATTTCTATAGGAAAGGGTTTGAGAGTGTTGATGGATAACAATCACCCGGATTCAATCGGCCAATTAAGGAGGAACTGCAGCAACTCAGAAAAAACAAGGAAATGTGACAGACTGCTCAAACTCTCTGAACACATTCATTGAGAGATTAACAGTAGACACTAATTTTTTGGAATTGAGTTACCGTTAGTATAAGAGAAAGAATAATTATTGAAATATACTTTTTTACATGAGGTTATATGGGTGATGGGTAATTGTAGCACAATTACATTATTACCGACTGGTCGGATATGTAGGTTTTTCACGAAATTGACCGATCGCCTATATAACCCTATGTAAAAAGTTCAACTTCAATATCTATTTTCTCCCTTATTCTACGGTCACTCAATTCCAAAAAATTAGTACATATTTTTAATCACCCAATGAACTTCTTCAGAAATTTCCAGGACTCTGTCACATTTGCTTTGTTTTGGTTCACTTGCTGCAGTTCCTCCTTAATTGATAAAAATACTGAAACTCGCATTTCCCATTCCTATACCAGCCCAATCATGGAGCGCTGTGTATAGTCAAGTACTTTGGCGCCATTTTGCTATATTCAAAATCAGCCGGGCTCAAACTGGAGCAATGAACTCCAGACAGTGCTCAGTATTTTTATAGGAATATTTGAATGGGAAATGGGGATAATATCTAACCGGAGGTTAGGAATGGCTCAGGGAATTGCGAAACAAATGAGGCACCCCCTACTTTCCCGGTAATGAATTCAATATTCAAATACAGGGAGCAGTCTGAGTTGTCACTTATGATTTTTGGAGCCAAAGTCCCATGATTCACCTTCCTTGGACCCTAATCTACAGATCCCCACTAAAAAACAGACATTTCCTATTGAATTTTATATAGAAATGGCCTGGGAAGTGCAGAACATGTGGGGCGCCTCCGGTTTTCCCGGTGATAATTCAATATCCAAGTACAGGGAGCAGTCTGAGTTGTCACTTTTGATTTTTAGAGCCAAAGTCCCATGATTCACCTTCCTTGGACCCTAATCTACAGATCCCCACTAAAAAACAGACATTTCCTATTGAATTTTATATAGAAATGGCCTGGGAAGTGCAGAACATGTGGCGCGCCTCCGGTTTTCCCGGTGATAATTCAATATCCAAGTACAGGGAGCAGTCTGAGTTGTCACTTTTGATTTTTAGAGCCAAAGTCCCATGATTCACCTTCCTTGGACCTTAATCTACAGATCCCCACTAAAAAACAGACATTTCCTATTGAATTTTATATAGAAATGGCCTGGGAAGTGCAGAACATGTGGCGCGCCTCCGGTTTTCCCGGTGATAATTCAATATCCAAGTACAGGGAGCAGTCTGAGTTGTCACTTTTGATTTTTAGAGCCAAAGTCCCATGATTAACCTTCCTTGGATACTATTCTACAGATCCCGTCGAAGAAATAGACTAGAATATATTATTCTAGAATATGTATATAAATATACTATTCTAGATTATATAACCGTTTCCGACGAAGTGGGAGGCAAAAGTGCTTGGAAGCCTTCAGAACCGGAAATTTGAGGGACGTCATATTTGGAGGAAAGATGGAGGTATTTCAAGCTGAAAATTTCCCTTTTTTTTGCATATTTCTGCTCTAGCGAATTCTCGGAACCGTTTGCTATTTTGTTATGAAATTTCGCAGGCTCTTCTAGGACGACATAGGCAGTGTCACTGTAAAATTTCATCAGAAAATACGCCACAGAAAAAAAGTTATGAAGATTTGAAAGTCGGGATTTTCATGATGGCTGATTTCCTCCGAATATTCTTTCATCCTCATTTTTCACCCATTTTCCGAGGGAATACGGGGTTTTCCTTGAAATTCCGCAAAGAATTGATTGAGAACAAGATGATGGGGGATCCTAAAGTGCCAAAAGCCACAACGATTCGGGATATCCAGTATCTGCGGAATTTTCAGCCTAAACCCAGAGGCAATGGCCTTAGCTCTATGAAAATGACTATTTCTGCTCTATCGAATTCTCAGAACCATTTGCGATGCTGTTATGAAATTTTGCAGGCTCTTTCATAACGACATAGGCAGTGTCACTGTGATATTTCATCAGAAAATACGCCACAGAAAAAAAGTTATGAAGATTTGAAAGTCGGGATTTTCATGATGGCTGATTTCTTTCGAATATTCCTTTATCCTCATTTTTCACCCATTTCCCGAGGGAATACGAGATTTTCCTTGAAATTTCGCAAAGAATTGATTGAAAACAAGATGATGGGGCATCCTGAAGGGCCAAAAGCCACAACGATTCGGGATATCCAGTATCGGCGTAATTTTTCCAGTTTTTCTCGATTATCTCGGTAAATGAGCGAGATAAAGCGAAATAAACATTAATATGGAGTCAGGGAAAAGTTTTCTCATTTTTTCGCGATTATTCTTCATAAAAAGGAACAAGACCGCAAACAATCGATGTATCAAAACGGGCGCGCTGTAGCGCGCCATCGGTCTCGTAGGGGGCAAATGAAACTTGATAAATTTATTAGTAATATCATTATTAAATGTTAATAAATCAAATCTTCTATCACATTGTTGATGAATTGAAGAGAAAAAAGTGAGGAAATTATATGGGAGAATGGGGTAAAATGGACCTCTGCAACAACATAATTGAGGATTTTTTTTCGAAATGAAGGACCTGAAGAAAAAATTTGAGAAGATGCTCCAATATGTCTTCATTTCTGTGTAATTTCTTCAAATTGTTTCATAGTGCTGCCTATTCTCTGAAGAGTCCCAAATAATTCTAACAAACAGGCCCATTTTGCCCAGCTTTCCCCTATAAAATTGATATACGAATGTACAGAGGATAAAAAATACAGAATTGCATAGGGTCACAAGACCAGAAGATGGATGGCTTCTATTATCGAGCATTTTCATAAATGAATGAATGATTCTTATACTTTTCACGTCAATCCCTGATTATTACATTCATATAGATTTATAAACTATTTATTCCATACCGATTGATGGAAATTTAAAATCATACCACTGCAAATATGCAACTGTCCATCTATTGGGAGTTCAAGTTATTTTTCAGTTTTTCCTCGATTTTCTTTAATTATTTCTACATTATTCAAGTTCAATTGATTTTTAGTTGACTCACTGTATATTTTTCTATGCATCATTCTATTCTGCAAATTTTCAACGTTATTTGCCTATTTCATATGAATTAATAAAGTCTAGTATTCCCTTAACCGTTCATCTACTGGTCATGTTACCCTATCTTTAGCGGAATCTGAATCTTTATTCGAGTTTCTGAAATATATTGTTTATAATAGAAATAAATTATTCGATTTCAATTTTCCGATCGCAATTTGACAATATTTTGGTGTTGTTATCAATTTTTTCCAATATCCCTATAAACAACTAGAAAAATTGAATCTTCAATCATGAAAATGAATCCGATAATTAATTATTGGATTTTTAAACATTCGATTATGTACGTTTAACTATGAAATAAGCAAACAAAACTGTGGTTTTAGTCCTTGATATAGGACTAAATTCTATAATTCATATAGATTTACAAACTATTCATTACATACCAGTTGATAGAAATTAAAAATCATACCACTGCAAATATGCAACTGTCCATCTATTGATGGTTCAAGTTATTTTCCATTTTTTCCTTGATTTTCTTCAATTATTTTAGCATTATTCAAGTTTAATCTATTTTCAGTTGATTCGCTGTATATTTTTCGATACATCATTTTTTTCTGCAGCTTTTCAATGTGATTTGCCTATTCCATATGAATCAATATAGTCTAACATTTCCTCAATCGTCCATTTATTGGTCATGTTACTCTAAATAAATAAGTAAATAAATAAATTAACCATTCATTTCTGCAGTAACAACTACCAAAATAATGAAGTTGAAGGACAAGTCTCACCAGAGGATATCTGCACATTCAACAATTTACCACGTTTCTCCCAGAAAGTTGAGGATGCAAGGAGCATGAAGGATATGACCCAGAAACACAGCATAGAACTCCAGTATTTCGGTAAAATCCCAGCAACAATTATCCAAGTTCTATAAACCGTCAATGGCCCAATTGATGCCATCGGCCCAATTAATGCCACTTTTCATACATTTTCGTGATTATTGAACTTATTCGAATTCTCAACTCTAAGTAATTGATAACAGTGGTTAGAAAAAAATTCTGAGGACACCGGACAGTCAAAATATCCGATATTTCTCTACTAGATATATTTCTAAAATTAATCCGTTGAATGCGACCAGCGTGTTCAGCAAAATCAAGCCCTAAAGCTCTTCATGTAGAGTTATAGTGCCTCATAAGTTCAATGTGTGATATTGAAAAAAATTTAAGTATTTAATAAATCGAAAATTGTATTGTTTGTTAGCAAAATCATTGGACTTTGATACAAATTGACGAATAATTTACAAATAACGACCAGTAATAGAAATTAATTGATGGCAATTATTGGGACCCTCTATGGCAGAAATCGTGCCATAATGGCATGAAACGGGCCATGGGCAAAATATTTTCAAAAATATAAATTAAATAATTTTTATCATTAATTCAAGAAAATAATTAATGTAAATAATAGTTCAGACCCTAAATTCTTTCGAGGAAAAATCGAATTTTAATTTATGATAAGATATAATTTTTCTATGAAAGATATGTGGCAGAATAGGTCTCTTGGTGGTATTAATTGGGTCATTGACGGTAATTTTGCTATTTTCCACAGCTTCCAGTCTATGATCATCACCAAAGTCCAAACTCTACTACTCCAGGACCCAAAAAAAAAAACACGAAAAAAAACCTGAAAATGAAAGTTTCATCAATGACAAATGATAAACCATGGCAATTGCATAAAAAAAGAAAAATACTGAAGAATCCTTCAATGAAAAACACAGGAAAGGAGAGATGAAAGGTAAACTCACAGTCAAATCATCATTGTATATAGTGATAGTTGGTAATATTAATGATAATGGTCCATAGTTCGCTCAACCCGGTCAAGACCAGTTAAGAGTATCTTGGAAATGAGAGCACAGTGTTGTTGCGAAAGTAGGAAGGGGAGGGCTATAGCTCCAAACGACGTACCTCCAGTTGCCTCAGTCGTTCGTGAACTTCGAAGGACGACAGAGGTCGAAGAGGGCAACACACTAGACTCCTAGATACTTCACCTTCTTCGTCCTTCTAATAGAGTTAAATAAGTTAAATTAAGTTGCTTCAACTTAAAATCATTGTACTCATTTAATTTTTATTTTTATTGAATTTTTTTATTTAAATTGTCTTTGTCTCGTGAATTCAAAGTCTCATCACTGTATATTCATAAGAAGACAAGGAACATTAGATTCATTTCATTTGGGTAAAAAGTACGGGACTGTTTTACTATTACTCGCGAGAATGCGCCATTACATTTTCATCACAGTTGTTTTATTCTGCAGCTTTCAAGGTTGGTACTTTAAATTTATTATTACATTAATTACTTAATTGTAAAATACACATATTGAGCAATTAATTCTTCATTGGATATTCAAGAGTTAAAAGATACACAAGATTATAGATCATTTTCTTCGATACTTTATCTTTTTTTATTTTTTTTTTCATGAATTTCAAATGAAGAATTATGCAAATTCGAAAAAAAAATTATTTGATGGATTTCTTTCTTCACAATAGAAATGCAAATTTTCGATAGATCATTATTTTTTAAATAAGATGTCTGTGTAGCAATGAATGGATGGATGAATGGGAGAATGAATGAATGAATGGACGAATGAATTAATAAATAAATCAATGAATGAAAGAATAAGAGGAGTGAAAAAGGGGGGGGGGGTCATTCTATTATTAAAGTAAAAAGAAACTATCCTCTTGAACTCATTTGCATGATCTCGAGTTTAATGGATCGTTGGATCGAAAATCATTCGGAAATTTCGTGACAAAGTCAATTTTTTATCAAGATGGTGAGAAATTTGAAAAAGGATCGAACATCTTTGTTTTAATTTATTTATTCATTTATTTATTTAGCATAAGGCAATCCAACAGCCAGAGCTAATTACAGAGTTGCAAGTGCTCGAAAAATATGATTGTTCAATAATTTAATTGTGAAGAGGTAAAACAGGATAAATCGACTTATTTTTGTGATCATTTTGAAGGAAATATCTCGGAAACTAAGCGAGATAAGGTGACATTACTCATCTGTTTTTGTAGAGAATTTTGAGAGTTGCAAATGTGTTTCAGGGCAAAATTGCTCTTTCTCGGTTATTTTCTAAGGTATTTTCAAAAAACATAATGAGAAAAAAAAGAGATTTATCTCGTTTTACCTCTTCAGTACTGAATTTAGTTGTGAAGAGGTAAAACAGGATAAATCGACTTATTTTTGTGATCATTTCGAAGGAAATATTTTGGAAACTAAGCGAGATAAATTCATATTATCCATGTTTTTTTTTGGAGAGAATTTCAAAAGTTACAAAAGAGGTTCAGGGCAAAATTACTTTTTCTCGTTTTTTTTTAAGATATTAAAAAAAGTTAAATGAGAAAAAAATAGACTTATCTTGTTTTACCTCTTCTCTACTGAATTAATCAAGACATTGTTGTTGAAATAGCTTAACAAAGAGATGTAGATGGCTTGAGCCTAGAAAATCTTGGAAAAATCACATTACTCAAGATTTAAGGATCATGAGACGCTGGAAATATTGAATTTAACAATACTAATAAATCGTCAAATGAATGTCCATTTGAAAATTCATTACTTTCTTTAAATTCAATATTTCCAACATCCCATGATCCTTAAATCTTAATTTACGAACATGGAAATGAATATCACAACTGATCACATTACTGATTTTAGAACTATAATACATTTCTGATACACAATTTCACTATAATACAATTAGTGATTCAGCAGAGTCGTTAATAATGTCACATTCTGGAAAGCGTTCAATCAAACAAATTAATACAGATCCCACGTTGCTTCTAATGGAAAAAAGAGGCACTTGAACCTCTCGAAAATGTGTATTCAAATTTTTACTAATTTAAAATATTCATGGGAAACCGGTAATTTTGAAGCCCAAAAAAGAGCCAAAATTAATTTGTTTATTCAACCGTACAAGTAAAGTTAAAAAAAAAAAAAAACCTGTGGATTCGACAGCATACCGCAAGTTCTGAGAATCCAAAGTGATTGGCTTACTTCAGTGACCTGAAGACCCAGTCACCTGTGTGGTGAATTTCAATCGTTCTGGTTAGTTTTTCATCTCTTTCTTCTTTCATCTCGCTTGATATATAAAAAAAAAAAAAATCTGTGAATTATTATTGAACTTACTGGCACTTCCTGCTTTAAACATAACATCCTATCCCTAGGATATTCATTTATTTAATGCACATATTCAGTGCATATAAGTACAGACTCTCTCAAATTATTCAAAAACATTAAAAAAAAAAAACTCCAGTAAATTTCTCATGAAATTAGCTTCAAGGCATTTGCGCATTTTCTTCGCAGACACAGAAGAGGGCTTAATATTCATATATATATACATATATATATATAGATTTACATGTATGTTTAATGAGTTGGAAATCCGCATGAAATTACGGTCTTTCGGATACGTAAGTGACCCAGAAACTTTCCTTCGTTCACTTCTTTTTTTGACCCTTTTTTTCTTTCATTTTTATTTGAATTTAAATTCCCCATACTCCCTCTTTTCTTCAGCTTGAAGAAGAAGAAAAAAAAGGATTTGGCAAAACTATTGGGAAAAAATCGTTTTTTTAAATCAATAATAAATGTTATTAGCTTCAGAAACAAAGGGGCGTAAGTGTTGTGTATAAGTATAGCACTTACGCCCCTTTGTTTCTAAGCTCACAAAAATATATAGTTGCCTTAGAAACAAAAAGGCATAAGTGCTGTACATAATAATAACACTTATGCCCTTTTGTTTCTAAGCTTACACAAAAGTATTTCCCTGATTTTTCCACAGTTGTTTTTATACCATAAAGAAGTTCATACGAGAAAGTGGTAATTTTGTGTGAGAATAATGGAGAGAGTATGGAGGATACAGTTGTGCTAGGAGGCATTTGAAGTAGGGGAAATCGTAAAATCAATTGAAAAGTGGCCTTGGGAGAGAGAAACCGAAGATTAATAGTGTCGTGCACCTAATAACCCATATAAGGATGCATTAGAAGTGTGTAAAATCCCCCTTTTTTTTCTTAGGCTTTTACACAGATATATAGATATATATATATATATACAGATGCCTATAAACGATTTGTATCCTCACATTTGCCATGGGGAGAATCGAAGTAGGTATGGAGGTAAGGTCGAGGCCACCTTCGTGTACTTTTAGTGGAACACTATCGTGACTTTTTTGCTTTCGTTTACTCTACTTTCAAGAGTTTCTACAACATATGATCAATCTTCTTGGCACTTGTACATCTTCACGGGGTGTACGTACCTCTTGATTGCAGTAAAATTATCATTCTAATGGCATTCCTCATTAAAAAAAAAAACATTTAAAAAAAATTACTTCTCTCAAGTTAATTTATTTGGCAAAATAAAAGTCAATTATACCAATTTTGCTAAAAAAGAAGATTTTTTTTTTAATTGCAGTTTTTTAATGTTATTGTTGAGGATATCATGGTCATTGATGTCATATGTTATAAACATTATTACCAGAATTATAAACCGTGCCTTCAATGAAGGAAGAAGAGAATTTTTGAGTGCTTACACAATTGCATTAATTCAGATGGACTTGATACCTTTTTAACGGATATTTAGGGTCACACGACCAATAGATGAACACTGACCAAAAGATGGACGGTTTCTATCATCCATGATTCTCATGAATAAATGAATGATTCTTATACTTTTCACGTTAATTTCTTATTATTACATTCATATAGATTTATAAACTATTTATTACATACCGATTGATGGAAATTTAAAATCATACCACTGCAAATATGCAACTGTCCATCTGTTGGGGGTTCAAGTTATTTTCCAGTTTTTCCTCGATTTTTCTTTAATTATTTTTGCATTATTCAAGTTTAATTGATTTTTAGTCGACTCACTGTATATTTTTCTATACATCATTCTATTCTGCAAATTTTCAACGTTATTTGCCTATTTCATATGAATTAATAAAGTCTAGTATTTCCTTAACCGTTCCTCTACTGGTCATGTTACCCTATCTTTAGCGGAATGTGAATCTCTATTCAAGTTTCTGAAATATATTTTTTATAATAGAAATGAATTATTCAATTTCAATTTTCCAATCGTAATTTGACAATATTTCGGTGTTGTTATCAATTTTTTCCAATATCCCTATGAACAACTTGAAAAATTGAATCTTCAATCATGAAAATGAATCCGATAATTAATTATTGGTTTTTTAAATATTCGATTATGTACGTTTAACTATGAAATAAGCAAACAGATCTGTGGTTTTAGTTCTTGATATAGGACTCTGTACTTTGGAAGCAATTTTAATCAATAAGATTATAGACCATCATTTTTTTTCAATCATGAATAACATTACATGATGATTTTTTATTTTCTTGGAATATCGTATTAAAAAATATCTTATATTTAAGACATTGAATGTAGATTTATATATAAATCTCAATATATATATGATCAATATTATTATGTGTTGCTGAACCTTACAAGCGTAAATATATCATCGCCTTAGAAATAAAGTGGCGTAATTGCTATGTATAAGCATTTATGTTAAAAACTTGTTGAGATTTCGAGAGGAGAGAATTCCGTTGGTGATGCCCAGATCCGTGAGTGGTGGAGAAAAAAGCTGATAAGCCTGAAACAGGAATGAAAATTGGCGAGGTCGTTAAATAATGCTGAAATGCACGTTTGTTAAGCCGATTTGGCTACCGTTCTTTTTATTTAATAAATGGAGGCTTTGCTCCAATCATAGGGAAAACTGGAGCAAAATGGACCACTGGGGTAACACGATTCATATTTTTTTTCGGAATGAAAGATTTGGTAGAAAATTTTGAAAAAATTTGGAAAGATGCTCCAATATCTGAACATTGTTGCTGAATTTTTTCAAATTTCTTTGGAGACTCCTTCACTCTCAAAAAAAATCCCCAATCATTTTGAGTTTTCTCATGTTTTTTTTTGTGGTTCATTCATTTTTGTAACTTTTTAAATATTTTTTCTTTTGTAATATTTTGGCTTCAATATTTTTACTGTTATTTTCGTTCCCATATCATTAATTGTCATCTAAAGACCCAAGCTCTTTTTCAGTAGCATTGAAAAATCACAAAAACCCCAAAAAAAAAACACAACATAATTAAATCCACATGTTTCTTCAGATTCCATGAAATCTTTTTGAATAATCAGTTGAGAGTTAGAGGCTGTGGCATTTTTTTTTCGCCCCAGTGCTCTACTTATTTCTCTCTCTCTCTCTGCGGCACTTAGTTGATTGCAAAACAATTTATGGAACGGGACCCAACTGGTTGAAGTCGAGTTTTAAGATTCCATTCTTTGGATTGGCCTTATGTAGAACACATGCTGCCGAAGAAGGCATTGACCTGTGTATGTTCATGAAAAAAAGAAATATATAATCCTTCTACTTTGTTTCGTTTTTTTCGTTGTTTTTGCGCCTTTGAGAATAGCTTTTCCTTCGATTTTACGACCAGACGTAAATTTGAATATTTATTGAATTAGTCCAGTGAGAAATGGAGAAAAATAAACTAGAGATTTTTTTTTCACTCTTTTTTTCTAATTGTCTACACATAAGATTATATATATAGCACATGAAGAAACGGACAATTTAATAATTTCAAACATAGTATCAACGCCTCCAATTATTTCAAAGAGAACTGTCTCTCTATCTCGAAATCATAACGGTATCACATTATCGATACTCATTGGTTCAGTTCTTACTGTGTTTCTCAACAGATTCTTCAGATAGTGATTCTATGACCTGCCCCTTTAGAAAATTTTCATTAACTCGCAGGATTTTTAAGAAATGTAGAGAATTAAAAAAAAAAGTCATAGGATTAACGATAACTGTTAATGAGGATTTCATTTATTTGCTTATTTGATCAACTGCAGGTATGGGTATTCTTGACCCATGATTCACTGAAGCGGAAAGGATTATGCGAGTGTTTATTGCACACGCAAAGTTAGAATCAATTTGAAGGGAGAATTAATGTATTTATTTGATGATATTTGAATGGTTTTTTTTTTTTATAGAACTTGTTGGAGGTGCGTGTCCACGAATATGTCCGATTGGAGGGGAGCCAGTTTGTGGAAGCGATGGTGTCATATATGCGTCTCAATGCGAGATGCGGAAGAAAATGTGCGGAAAAGGTGAGAATTTGAAGGATTATATAGTTAGCTTAGAAACAGAGGGGTGTAAGTGCTGGGTATAAACATTGCACTTATGTCATTTGGTTTTGGAAACAAAGGAGTGTAAGTGCTATGTATAAAAGTATATAGCACTTACGCCCCCTTGTTTCTAGAAACTTTGTTTTGTGAATAAAGAGGCGCAAGTGCTGTGTATAAGCAATAAATATAGCACTTACGTCACTTTGTTTCTAGACAATTTATTTTGGAAACAAAGTGGCTGAAGTGCTGTGTATAAAAGTACATAGCACTTACGTCCCTTTGTTTCAGACACTTCGTTTTGGGAGTAAAGAGGCGTAAGTGCTGTGTATAAGCAATAAGCATTGCACTTACGCCACTTAGTTTCTAGTAAAGTGGATTTTGGAACAAATCAGCTTAAGTGCTATGTATAACTATACAGCACTTATGCTTCTTTGTTTTCGAAGCATTGTTTCAGAAATAAAAGGGCGTAAGTGCTGTGTATAAGCAATAAGTATTGCACTTACGCCACTTTGTTTCTAGTAAAGTGGATTTTGAAACAAATCAGCTTAAGTGCTATGTATAACTATACAGCACTTATGCTTCTTTGTTTTAGAAGCATTGTTTCAGAAATAAAAGGGTGTAAGTGCTGTGTATAAGCAATAAGTATTGCACTTACGACACTTTGTTTCTAGAAAAGTGGATTTTGGAACTAAGTAGCTTAAGTGCTATGTATAACTATACAGCACTTATGCTTCTTTGTTTCAGAAATAAAGGGGCGTAAGTGCTGTGTATAAGCAATAAGTGTTGCACTTATGCCACTTTGTTTCTAGAAAAGTGGATTTTGAAACAAAGTAGCACTTATCCTTCTTTATTTCAGAAGCTTTGTTTCAGGAATAAAGGGGCGTAAATGATGTGTATAAGCAATAAGCATTGCACTTACGCCCCTTTGTTTCTAGAAACTGCATTTTGGAAATGAAGAGGCGTAAGTGCTGTGTATAAGCGATAAGTATTGCACTTACGCCACTTTGTTTCTAGAAAAATGCATATTTAAACAAAGTAACATAAGTGCTATATATAACTATACAGCACTTATGCTTTTTTGTTTCAGATGCTTTGTTTTGGAAGTGAAGGGGCGTAAGTGCAATTTATAAGCAATAAGCATTGCACTTACGCCGCTTGGTTCCTAAAGAATTGGTTTTGGAAACAAAGTGGCGTAAATCCTATGTATAAGTATGTAGCACTTACGTCCCTTTGTTTCTAGGGTGACGATAAAATATTATTATTTTCAAATAAAACGAACAATTTAAATGCTTTCTTTTTCCTTTTTTTTTCGTCTAAAATTTAGGAGTGACTGTTGCAACGGACAAAAACGCGTGTTTAAGATCATCGGGTAGTAAATGTGAGCACCGTTGTCCAACCGATCAAGATCCAGTATGTGGAACTGACGGACGCACTTATTTAAACAAGTGTATGCTGAGAGTTGAAATCTGCAGAGTTGGAATTGAACTGTCGCATCTTGGTCCATGCAACAACATATCAGCACATCGTGAGAATTGTCCAGTTTCTTGTGATTTTGCGCCATTGGATGGACCTGTTTGCGGGAGTGATGGGAATGTTTACAAATCCACGTGCTTCATGAAACTCCTTACTTGCAGGTAAAACATGGAAAAAACATGAATTCTTTCAGAAAATTTAAGTTCTTGCTAATATTTCTGACTGAAATTTTCTGAAAAATCTTTTTTTTTTCATCACCAGTTTATTAAAGATATCTCGGAATCTAAGCGAGATAACGCGATTTATGTTGTGACCTTTTTTATGGAGAATTTCAAGAGCTATAAAAAGGTTTCTTCAAAAATCGCGCTATCTCGCTTAGATTCCGAGATCCTTTCAAAAAACCTCGATAAAAAATAAAATCTTTATTTTTTTTAATTCATATTTTTTTATATTTTGGGTGAATTTTGTAGACAAGGAGTAGTGAGAACCAATAAGAAACACTGTCAAACAACGAGACACTGCCGAGAGTCCTGCTGGCGAGGTGCCAAACCTGCATGCGGCAGTGATGGTATTCTATACGCAAACACATGTAAAATGCGAGCTAAAAATTGCGGGTAAATTTCGAGAAATTGAAGTTTAGGTGAATAAAACAACTTCATTTGCTATTTTAATTCATTTTATGTTTAGTAAGCACGTATTTGAAGTGCCCATGTCATTCTGCGTGTCCCGAGAGAGAAATTCCGGTGGTGTTACTGCTGACTGTCCTTTGGATTGTAAAAATGAACAGGATGCACAAGTTTGCGGATCTGATGGAAGTATTTATAGGAATGAATGCGAAATGCAGATGCTCAATTGCGGGTTTGTGCGATTATTGTTAAAAGAAAAAGATTTTCTCATCTATTTTTGAATGAAACGTAAGACATGTGGTAATATTGATCATCTATCGTTATTTCAGGCAGTCCAGGAGAAAGATAACAGCTGTTGATTTTGATAAATGTAGAATGCGCCTTGCTAAATGCTCTAAACAGCAGCAAAAATGTGGAAATGATGTGGATCCAGTCTGTGGAAGTGATGCGAATACTTATCCGAATCAATGCTATCTCAATGTAGCTATTTGCATGTAAGAATTTAAAAAAAATGCGTTTTTTGAGATTTTTTCTAATTTTTTTCGAATTATGAACATTTTTTATTTATTATAGGAAAGGAATTCAATTGGCACATATTGGTGAGTGCACGACTTTGAAGGAAACTGAAGAGTGCCCAAAAGACTGCAATGATGAACAGGAAGAACCAGTTTGCGGAAGTGACGGCAATGTTTATCGGTAAATTATCATTAAGGGTCTACACTGAAGGAAAAAAAATTCTGGTCTCAAAGAAATGGATTTTGTGCAAAAAAAGTGAATTTACTCATTTTCTATAGATATATATATATAGATATGGATGATCAATGCTTTTTGAAGATGAACTTTTCAAAATTTACTTGCACAAATTCATATTTATTGATTTCTTCATTCACTTTTTATTTATTATCTTTGGGACCAGATTTTTTTATCTCAGTGTATCTCTATTTACTAAAAAAACGAAAACATTAATCATAGAAAATATTAGATCTAATAAGACTATTTTTTTTATTTTTTTTTTCAGATCACAATGCCATATGCGCCGAGATACTTGTGGCCAGAGAGTTGTAGCCGTTGCAGCTCAGCATTGTCCTACAACAGCACTGTGCAATCAAATATGCAAAGGTGAACGTGAATATGTTTGTGGATCAGACAACAAACTCTATCGCAATGAGTGTGAAATGAAGAGTGAAAATTGCGGGTATGTTATGAATTATTTAATTTTAGATAAAAAAAAAGAAGAAAAAAAAAATTATTTCGATTCTCGTTCCTTTCTTCTTTTTCAAATAAACCCAGAAAATCTCAAATTGAAAAAAAATCCTGAATTTAGCAGAAAATGCATGAACATTGAAAAGTTTCCGGAGTTTAATTTGGGAAATTCTGGAAAAAATCAAAGGAAAAAATTGAAAATTGGAAAAAAATCCTTTTTTTTTTTCTTTTCAATTTCATAATTTCTTTTGCTTTATCTTTTAATTTCTTCTGCTTTATTTTAGGAAACACGTTTATGTAGTACCAATGAAGAGATGCATGCAGGGATTCCTCTTCCGAGGATGCCAGAAAATCTGTCCCCCTTATTATGATCCTGTCTGTGGTACCGATGGAATGACCTACAGCAATGAGTGCTTCCTCGAAATTGAAAACTGTCGCAGCCGGAGTCTCGTTACGAAACAGTATCATGGTGTCTGTGGTGAACCAACAGAAGAACCCAAGAATTATTTATATTAATTCAAAAAAGTGAAAGAATCTCTTCCTCTCCGTAAATTCATATCCAATGGAATTATCTTTGATAATTCCATTGAATGAAGGAGAAACTGGCAAAAACGCTGAGTATCAATGATCAGCTTTGTAATCAGTTCTTCGAACCATGCCGAAATATGTTTTTTTACATTGGTGTATTTAATTTAAATTGAACTGAATGGAACTATTGTTCCTCTTCGATTGGAAGATTCTGAAAATAGCAAACATCTGAAAATTATTAGTATTTTTTTAACAAATAAATTATTAAAAAAAAAAAATGAAAAATATGCACATGTAGGAAATTTAAAGAATTATAAGTGCAACTTTAGAGAAAAATTATTCTTATAATAATTTATTTGTTTAAAAAAAAAATGCAAAAAATTTGCTAAATGCATGCTCATTTCAGTAATCATCTCAATATTTTATATTGATAGAATAATTGGTAGAGGAAACTATTGAGAGGAGAAAAAAAAACGAGAGAGACTCCGAAATATATTTTCGTATGATAATTAGCCTTGCATTTGTGATGTCCATTGATGGACTTGATTGTTATTATTAGGAACTATAAATTTTTTATACTGTATCTTCCTCTTTATTAATGATCATTTCTTCAATCAATCATATATCATATTTTTTTAATTTATTATAACTAAAAACATTTTCATGAGCATTAGTTTAGATAACTTAAGCAACATTATGTATCAGCTTGTCATTTTTTCCTTTATTATAATTGTAGATTGACAATGGATTTTTAATTTTTCTTGCAATTCCTTTGTTCCTTTCTGCTGTTCATTGAATATATTAATTTCAAATTGTTTCGTCGTCTTAGAAGCAATTCTAAGGTGACGATTTAATGAGATATATTTAATGAAATGCATTAAATGCATTTTTTCATTGAAAAAAAGCTCTTTTTTCGTCATTTCGTTATTTTGTTTATTTTTTGCAAGTTTTATTTCATTATTTAAATTTGAATTACTGTGTGTTCCTAAACTTCATTTAAATTACTCATAACGGTTACCCCCCTTTCGCTCTGTAACGGCCGCAAAATTCCAGTATTTTGAGCTGCTTCAAAATTTTTGTGGTTATTTTACAGTATTACTACATTATAAACATAAACATAATTTTTTTTTCCCATACCATGTGAAGAAAATGTCTGGACAATCGGAAAATATTAAACCACAAATTCAAGAAACATTGGTGAACATAAGTAATCTAACATGTAAAATGTAAGTTTTAATTTTTATAATTTGGTCAAATAAAATTCGAAAATTCAGGTAATTTTTTTTCTTTTATGTAGAAAATGGGAATTGAATATGCTGAAGGAAATTTTGAAGAAAAATGGAAATATGGCAGTTCTGGTTGATGGAGCAAATAAGAGATTATTAGAAATTGCTCGTGATAAAGGAGTCCTGTCTATTGCTGAATTACAGAACACTGAAAATCTTGACAATAGTGATTTTGATGCTTCTCGCTTTCTAAATCCCTTCTCCACGGATCAAATTACAGAAGCATTAATGTCCATTGTGGATGCAGAAAGCAAATAGGTAATTTTATTAATTCATGAAAAATCCCATCCAATTTTCAATTTCGCTATAAATAACCATAACATAGAGGAAGGTGGGGCAAAATGGACATCAGGGGTAAAATAGACACATCTAAATATTCAGGCAAATATTATGAAAAACTTTTGAAATCAATAGAAATTTGGCTGTAGATTGTTTTTGATGATTCCATTGGAAAGCTGAGGGAATTTTGGGCGGGAAACAAGTGCCGGCATTGAATTTTTTGATTTTTTGGGTGATTTTGACTTTTTAGAGCATTTTAGAGGGGTGAGATGCTTCCTTTTTTTGGAAATTTTCAGTTTTTTGAAAATATCTTCGGTTCTATCTATCGTAGCGTGGAAATTCCAATGGGAGGTGAAAGGTGAGATCATTCGCCATCGATTCATAGGATTTTCAATTCAAAAATATCGATTTTTAAGGTATTTATGGACATTTTTGTGAGACAGTTTTGTGAAACTGTTTTTGGCCTATAGCTATCCCAAAACTTGATATTTTCCATTTAAGAACCCCATGAATCGATGGAAAATGAGCTCACCTTTCATTTGAGACTAACCCCGAATTGCTAAGACCAATAGAACCAGAGATATTTGCAAAAAATTGAAGATTTTCTAAAAAAGAAAGGATTTTACCCTTTAAAAATGCCGAAAAATATCGAATTTTCAAAAAAATCTAAAAAAAATACATCTGAGACTTGTTTTCTGGCTGAAATTTTCTCAGCTTTTCGATAGAATCATCAAGAAAAATCCACCTCTAATCGTTTCATAACAGTGTCCATTTTGCCCCACTCTCGGCTATAAACGATCATGAAGTTCTCAGACAAATTCATTTTATTCCATCATCAGTATCACCCTTTTTTCGTAGCTCTTAGAATTCTCTACAAAAATGACCTAGGACAGAATCGCTCTATCTCGCTTAGTTTCCAAGATATTAAAAAAAAACGAGTGACTAAATGGAATCAATTTCCCTAAATACTTCACATTCTTACATATAATTGATAATAAAGATTCCACACAATTTATACCCCTAAATCATTCAACAAATTAACTGAAAGAACTAATAATATCACAATATTTTCCTATGGTTTAGATTACCTCAACCAGCTGGACATCTGCTCTAACCGACCGGCAGATGGATTTATCATGATATTGATGATACTTGGAGCGTCCACCACCTGAAATTTGATAAGTGCAAATTTATTCTCAGATGTAAATAAAGTTTTCCATTATTTTTTACTCAATGTTGTTGGTCAATACTTTAAGACTGATTGTTAGTGCTTTTTTAATTTGTTCAACAGTCGTGCAGTAGTGTCCTTTTCTCCCAAACATCTCCATCATTTGTTCATATCGAGTCTCTGGAGTTAATAATTGCGGGGGTATTCTGAAACAGAAAAAGAGTATTCTTACAGAACGAAATTCTTCTTTTTTCTTATTATTCATGCTACTCACACTTGACTTGGCTCTCCAGCTGTTTGAATTTGCCTGAAAGTCTCTTCATCTACTCCACGGCAAATTCCATTATTATTCACAATGATAATAATTATCGGTAGTTTATATCTGAAATTGTTTTTTTTTTCACTTTTATTCAGATTCATCGTGATTTGCTCTAACAGCTGTAATTATTAATAGTTAATTATATTAGCCCCCACTTGATTGCAATCTCTGATTGTGCAGTGATAGATGTGATTCGCTGATTTAAAATTGTGCACTATTTTTCTTCTATTTCATTTTACCTGAACATTGTCTCAATTTCCATTCCTGAAAATCCAAAGGCACTGTCTCCTTCAACGCAAATGACTCTTTCATTAAGATTCATGTCTTTACAGTAGAGTGCTGCAGCAATGGCAAAGCCCAAACCTACTCCCATTGCTGCAAATGTCCCTATATCAAATTTGTGACGTGGTTTTGAGTTCAGTAGCATTATTTGCCCAATGTCCATAGTATTAGCACCTTCCAGACAAATAATGGAATCTACAAAATGAATAAAACTTCAATCAATGTAATTTCAATCAATTTTAGGAAATAAATCAAGTCTCTTACTTTTTGGAATGACTTCTTGAATATGTTTGAATACTGTGTAGTAATTCAGAGGCACTGAGGTATCCATGGACATTCGCTGGAGTCAGAATAAAAATTCGACAATTAATCTTTTATTAATTTATAGTTCTATTGTCAAATTCTGATAATTACCTCAATCATCTGCTTATTCTTCTGACCATCATTGAGCAATTGCGTCCACCACTTTCCTCCTTTGCTCAGAGAATATTTCCGTGTTTCTAAGGATTTTGATAACAAATCAACAGCAGGAATTATGTCAGCTTGAATGGCAATTTTCGAGGCAACGGAATTATGCAGTTCCTCAGCACAAATGTCAATCTGTAAAATTCATTTTTATCTAGTTACTAGTGAACGACAAGAAAAATAGGAATTATAATTCAGAATTGCCTATTATTCAATACCTGGATTATTTTTACATCTCCATGGAAATGCGGGGGACGTCCAAAGTGCAACAGCCAATTTAATCTAGCCCCGAGCAAAAGAATTACGTCAGCATGACGCAGTGCCGAAGTTCTAGCATACGCAACTGAATTCTCATCATAATCGAACACAACTCCTTGTCCCATTGGGGTTGGAAGGAATGGTAAGCCAGTTGATTGGATAAAATTCATAATTTCACATTCGGCTCTAGCATAAGCTGCTCCTGTGAATAAATTAAAAGTCATTAAATTTCGATTACATATACTGTATATTTCTCATGAGATTATAATACCTTTTCCGATAATAACTAACGGCCTATTAGCCCGGATAATTAAATCAGATGCATCCTCAATTACTCCAGGAGGTGGGAAGATTAAGGGACTAGGAGGACAGGGTGAAACAGTCATTACAAGGTTTTCAGCAACTTGCTCTTTCAGAAGATTCACTGGAAGGTCCAAATATGCAACTCCTCAAGAAGAGATTAATAAACGTTAATCATAACATTGATACCCTTTGACTCTGTTGCAATTAAAAATTCAATAGTGATGATGTAAAACAGGATAACTCGATTTTTTCTGCCATCCATTTTTGAGTAATATCTAGGAAACTAAGATAACGAAATTCTTGTAAGAATCTTTTTTGTAGCTCTGATTTTTCTTTACGAAGAAGATCCTTACAAAGTTCCGAGATTACTAAAAAATGAAGTGCAGAAAAAATCGACTCATCCTGTTTTACCTCTTCATTACTGAAATTATACCTGGACGACCATAAGTAGCGAGTCTAACAGCTTTTTCGATATGTAAAGGAATAAGTGCCGCTGATGGTGGCCTCGCAGCATATTTGCAATAAAGTCTGCATGCATCAACCTGAGGATACTCTTGGAATCCACCTATGCCTTCATGATCCTCTGGAGAAGAACCTCCTAGAACCAACAGTGGCCTAGAAATTTATAGATGAGGGAAGAGTAAGTGGATGTTTTCTTGTGAGAAATGGGGAGTATATGGACTGACCAACAGTTCACTTGTGCACTTGCCATTCCTCCAATTACATGGAGTACTCCAGGACCAGGTACGCATAGAACGACTGCAGGCTTTTCTGTGGATTCAACATGTAATGTACATCACACAACAGTCGTGTTAGATTTTTTTATGAGAATCAGAAGAATTTTTGGAAATTAATTACTTGCTAGGTATCCATAGGCTTGTGCGGCGTAGCAAGCAGCTTGCTCATTCCTAAATCCGAGATATTTTATTCCTACTTCTTGGATTGTCAAAGTCAGCTTGAGAATTGTCTGACCCACGATTCCAAAGACATGAGTAATTCCCTGGAATTTCGAAAATGATCAGTTTCAGGTACTTTTATCAATTTTATTTATAAGGACTGTGATTATATATCGTCGCCTTAGAAAGAAAGGACCTTTAGTGCTATACAACACTTACGCCCTTTTGTTTCTAAGGTGACGATGTTAAGTATTTAGAGATTTTTTAAAATTTAATTCATGATTTTTTGAGAAATTTCGGTAGTTAAGATCTCGCACCTGAGTCTTCAAAGCCTCAGCAGTGATGATATTGCCATCTTTAAACGCCATTCTTCTAATTAAATTGAAGTATTTCTTGTAATGAAAAGATAAATGAGTTTAGCTATCAAGGCTGCTTTCTTCACGGTTTGAAGTGATTCAAACATGAGACGCACTACTAACGCAGTATTTTGTATTATCACGTAAATTTATTCAATTTGAATAGAATTTACGTAATAGCTGTCAAAATTTGAATTTCTTATCTTATTACAAGTTAATTGAAGTTACAAGAGAAAGAATAGATCCTCATGAATTATCATGTTTTATGTATGAATGTATTTCACCGAATTTATTATTTCCTGCTTTTTTCTTTTTTAAATTATGTTTTGAATTTCATATTCATATTATATTATGTGAAAAGAGTTCGCGATGATGGGTTTGATCTATTAACCGAAAAAGAGATTTTCAAGACTTTCGCACAAATTTTTCTTTTTTGATATGAAAGGAAATGAACGTGAAGAATTTTTCTGATTGACGAAGATGTATCTTTCAAGAAATTATGTCTCTATCTCTTCCATTAATTGTGATTAGAGTTATTACATTAGGGGAGAAGGGAGCAAAATGGACCTGTTGGTCGAAATTATTTGGTATTTTTTTCTTAGAGTGACGGGTCTTCAAAAAAATTTGAAAAAATTCAGCAACAAGCTCCACATATTGGAGCATTTTCTCAAATTTTTTCAGATTTTTCCATGAAGTCCTTCACTTCGAAAAAAAATCTTGAATCATGTTGCTCCAGAGGTTCATTCTGCCCCCACCTTCCCTATCTATTTTCAATATTTTTTGAGTTCATTAGCTGAAAATTCTCATATTGTCAGTTCTTTCATCTAGAGAAGAACGTATAATTGTAGATTGACAATGAATTTTCTATCTTTCTCATCAATTCCCTTTCTTTCCTTTTTTTCGTACAATGAATATATTGATTCAATATTATTCAATGGAATGCATCGCATGGAATGGATTGATTCCTTCATTAAAAAGAGGAGAACAATTTTTATGTTGTTATTTTTTTGCAAGTTCTATTCATTATTTAAATTTGAATTACTGTGTTCCGGAACTTCATCAAAATCGTAACATTTACCCCTACTCTCTCTGACAGCTGCGAAATTTCAGCATTTTGAGCTGCTCCAAATTTTTTTTATGGCTATTTGACAGTATTACTACATTATAAACATAAAGATAATTTTTTTTTATACTATTTAAATAAAATGTCTGGACAAACGGAAAATATGGAACCACAAATCCAAGAAACATTGGTGAACATCAGTAATACAACATGTAAAATGTAAGTTTCAATTTTTAACCCACTCGAATAAAATTCTAAAATTCAGGTGATTTTCTTATCTGGGAAGTGGGAATTGAATATTGCTGAAGGAAATTTTGGAGAAAAATGGAAACTTGGCAGTTCTGGTTGATGGAGAGAATAAGAGATTATCAGACATTGCTCGTAATGAAGGAGTCCTGTCTATTGCTGAATTACAGAACACTGAAAATCTTGACAATGGTGATTTTGATGCTTCTCGCTTTCTAAATCCCTTCTCCACAGATCAAATTACAGAGGCATTAATGTCCATTGTGGATGTAGAAAGCAAATAGGTAATTTTATTAATTCATGAAAAATCCCCTCCAATTTCGCTATAAATAACGATAACATATAAACGATCATGAAGTTTTCAGACCAAACCATTTTATTTCATCATCAGTATCACTCGAATATTTATAAAGCTGAGCGTGATAGAAGGACTTTGGTCTCATTCTTCATTCGTAGCGCTTGGAATTCTCTACAAAAATGACCTAGGACAGAATCGCTCTATCTCGCTTAGTTTCCAAAATATTAAAAAAAAACTAGTAACCAAATGGAATCAATTTCTCTGAATACTTCACATTCTTACATATAATTGATGATAAAGATTCCACATAATTCATACCCCCAAATCATTTAACAAATTAACTGGAAGAATTTATAATATCACAGTATCTCCTTATAGTTTAGATTCTGTTAACCAGCTGAACTTCTGCTCTCTCCGATCGGCAGATGGATTTATCATGATATTGATGATGCTTGGAGCGTCCACCACCTGAAATTTGATAAGTGCAAATTTATTCTCAGATGTAAATAAAGTCTTCCATTATTTTTTACTCAATGCTGTTGTTCAATACCTCAAGACTGACTGTTAGTGCTTTTTTAATTTGTTCAACAGTCGTGCAGTAGTGTCCCTTTCTCCCAAACATCTCCATCATTTTTTCATATCGAGTCTCTGGAGTTAATAATTGCGGGGGTATTCTGAAACAGAAAAAGAGTATTCTTACAAAACGAAATTCTTCTTTTTTCTTATTATTCATGCTACTCACACTTGACTCGGCTCTCCAGCTGTTCGAATTTGTCTGAAAGTCTCTTTATCTACTCCACCATAAATTCCATTATTATTCACAATGATAATAATTATCGGTAGTTTATATCTGAAATTGTTTTTTTTTTCACTTTTATTCAGATTCATCGTGATTTGCTCTAACAGCTGTAATTATTAATAGTTAATTATATTAGCCCCCACTTGATTGCCATCTCTGATTGTGCAGTGATAGATGTGATTCGCTGATTTAAAATTGTGCACTATTTTTCCTCTATTTCATTTTACCTGAACATTGTCTCGATTTCCATTCCTGAAAATCCAAAGGCACTGTCTCCTTCAACGCAAATGACTCTTTCATGGAGATTCATGTCTTTACAGTAGAGTGCTGCAGCAATGGCAAATCCCAAACCTACTCCCATTGTTCCAAATGTCCCTGCATCTAATCTGTGACGCGGTTTTGAGTTCAATAGTATTGTTCGTCCAATATCCATAGTATTAGCACCTTCCGAACAAATAATGGAATCTACAAAATGAATTAAATTTCAATCAATACGCTTGAAACGTTGGCAAATTCAAATAGATGGACTTAAATCGATTGATTGCTTATTGACCGAAAAATTGGCCAATCGAGAATTAAATTGAAAATTATGAACATCAACGGTTGGGAGAATTCTAAAAATAATAGAATATCGAAACAATGTAATTTCAATCAATTTTAGGAAATAAATCAAGCATCTTACTCTTTGGTATGACTTCTTGAATATGTTTAAATACTGTGTAGTAATTCAGAGGCACTGAGGTATCCATGGACAATCGCTGAAGTCAGAATGAAAATTTGACAATTAATCTTTTATTAATTTATAGTTCTATTGTCAAATTCTGATAATTACCTCAATCATCTGCTTATTTTTCTGACCATCATTGAGCAATTGCGTCCACCACTTTCCTTCTTTGCTCAGAGAATATTTCCGTGTTTTTAAGGATTTTGATAACAAATCAACAGCAGGAATTATGTCAGCTTGAATGGCAATTTTCGAGGCAACGGAATTATGCAGTTCCTCAGCACAAATGTCAATCTGTAAAATTCATTTTTATCTAGTTACTAATGAACAACAAGAAAAATAGGGATTATAATTCAGAATTGCCTATTATTTAACACCTGGATTATTTTCACATCCCCATGGAATCGTGGGGGACGTCCAAAGTGTAACATCCAATTTAATCTAGCCCCGAGCAAAAGAATTACGTCAGCATGACGCAGTGCCGAAGTTCTAGCACTCGCAACTGAATTCTCATCATAATCGGAAATGACCCCTTTTCCCATTGGAGTTGGAAGAAATGGTAGACCAGTTGACTGGATAAAATTCGTGATTTCACATTCGGCTCTAGCATAAGCTGCTCCTGTGAATAAATTAAAAGTCATTAAATTTCGATTACTTATACTGTATATTTCTCATGAGATTATAATACCTTTTCCGATAATAACTAACGGCTTCTTAGCCCTGATAATTAAATCAGATGCATCCTCAATTACTCCAGGAGGCGGGAAGATTAAGGGACTAGGAGGACAGGGTGAAACAGTCATAACAAAGTTTTCAGCAACTTGCTCTTTCAGAAGATTCGCCGGAAGGTCCAAATATGCAGCTCCTTCAGAAGAGATCAATACACGTTAACCATAATATTGATACCCTTTGATTCTGTTGCAATTAAAAATTCAATAGTGATGATGTAAAACAGGATAACTTGATTTTTTCTGCCATCCATTTTTGAGTAATATCTAGGAAACTAAGATAACGAAATTCTTGTAAGAATCTTTTTTGTAGCTCTGATATTTCTTTACGAAGAAGATCCTTACGAAATTCCGAGATTACTAAAAAATGAAGTGCAGAAAAAATCGACTCATCCTATTTTACCTCTTCATTACTGAAATTATACCTGGACGACCATAAGTAGCGAGTCTAACAGCTTTTTCGATATGTAAAGGAATAAGTGCCGCTGATGGTGGCCTCGCAGCATATTTGCAATAAGGTCTGCATGCATCAACCTGAGGATACTCTTGGAATCCACCTATGCCTTCATGATCCTCTGGACAAGAACCTCCTAGAACCAACAGTGGCCTAGAAATATATAGATGAGGAAAGAGTAAGTGGATGTTTTCTTGTGAGAAATGGGGAGTATATGGACTGACCAACAGTTCACTTGGGCATTCGCCATTCCTGCAGTTACGTGGAGTACCCCAGGACCAGATACGCATAAAACTACTGCAGGCTTTTCTGTGGATTCAACAGTTTTGTTAGTTTTTTGTTGGAAGAATCAGCTAGAAATTTCGAGAATCTTAGGTCTCGAGTTACTTGTTAGGTATCCATAGGCTTGTGCTGCATAGCAAGCAGCTTGCTCATTCCTAAATCCAAGATATTGGATTCCAACTCCTTGAAATGACAAAGCCAGCTCGATAACTGGATGACCCATAATTCCGAAGACATAAGTAATTCCCTGAAATTTTGAAGATAATCAGCATTAGGCTCTTCCATTAATTAGAGGAAACGGATGCAAATTGGAGCTGCGATGTAGAATGATTCGAGTATTTTCTAAAGAAAGGCGGCTTGTATAAAAAATCTCAAAAAATTCACCAACAATATATACATGTTGGACCATCTTCTTGAATTTTTTCGGATTTTTTAACAAAGTCCTTCACTCCGAAAAAAAATCTTTAATCATTTTGCCTCAGAGGTCCATGTTTCGACCCTATATTCATGAATATTATGGATATATTAAATGTTTTGAAATTTTAAAAAATTCATTTTATGATTTTTAAAGGAATTTCGATAGTTTCAATCTTACCTGAGCCTTCAAAGCCTCAGCAGTTATAGTATTGCCGTCTTTAAACGCCATTTCTCCCAATAAAATTGAAATTTCTCCTGTAATAAAAAGATAAATAAGTTGATCTATCAGAGTTGCCTTTTCATAAGTGCGGAATGATAATATTGGACTTTGATTCTTGAGTAAAGATTCTTCGGTGTTTCGACGTAGCTCAAAACTTTTTGATTTCACGCCCGTCAGGTGGAGTAGGCCAGTGAGTTTAGGAACACAAATAGTTTTTTAAATACGAGGAAACAGCTTTAAAAATAAAATTCCCAGTTGAACACTATTGAGGGAAATTTTCGGGGATTCCCAGTGAGGCTCAAAAAAATTCTAGTTAACGATTATCTATTTTCGAGCAGTAATAATCGAATTATCTAAAAATCCAAAAATTCTCGAAATTTCCAAATTTTGAAATTTTTCATTAATTTCAAATTGTTTAAGACAGAACTGATTTCGAAATCACAGATGGACAAAGGAAAATTGCCCGGAATAGGGTACCCAGCATTTTGATCTGAGGCTGAATTATCTCATCAAGAATATCTCGGTTATAATATCTCAGGCATTAATATCTCATGACCAATTCATCTCAGCTCATTATATCTCAGGCATTTATATCTCATGACTTAATTATCTCAGATGATAACATATTCCTTCTTCGGGAAATCCTGTGTTATCTGCTTTAATTATTTTTGTTATATAATAATTATTAGATAATAATTATAATAAGAATTTAATAATTGTTATACTATTATATAATATCGATTATTCTTGCCGAAGGTAGGTCGGTGTGGGATATTTATATGATTTTCATCATATAAATATCTATATATTATGTATAATAATAAAAAAATATATACTTTTTTTTTTTAGCTAATAATAGTTCGATGTTTTACACTGTAAAAATGTTTTCTAATATATCACTATTGATTACTTTTTTAAACAGATTATTTAATTTGAAATAAACTGGAATTTCTTAGCATGAGATATGTTTGATGAGATCATTTAGCTGAGATGAAATTGGCATGAGATACTTTTGTCATAAGATCTTTTTGTATGAGATCTTCTTGCCTGAGATATTTTGGTTGAAATCATCTAGCCGAGATAAAATTGACATGAACGCAGAAGTTATATATGTCGTTCATTATGAAATTGTGTATTGTAACAAATATTGCATTATTCCATTTTTATTTTTATAAAGAGGGAAAAGTGTAGTCACTAAAGAGATTTCACGTTTAGTTTCAGAGTCTAGCATTGTCCAACGAAATTTAGTGATTTGACGAGAATTCGATGCTGCTAATGACTTTTTTCAATATTTCTATAAACAATTAGAGTATTAACTAAATGAAAAAATAGAAATTCATCCAATGATGATTCGGGAAAAATATTGAATTTACAAAAAATCTCAAAAAAATTTCGATATCTTGAAATTTCCAGTAAAATCTCAAATTATTTCTAGATTGAACTAATTTTTGTTTTTTTTTCCACATTATATTAAAGTTTTCGAAGTAAAATTAATTTTTTCTGCAACGAAGTCAATTTCTTTGCAGCCAACATGTTTTTCCCCATTAATCGAATCCATTGAAAAGCCCTCATTCTTCAGAAAAATCCCCTTTTTCCACTCATCACCCCCCCCTCCCTCCTTCCGCTCGATATTATTATCATATCAATTATAATGACCATTATAATAGATATTACAACATCCATTATTCTTTAATCCTTATTACAATTCCTTCAAATCCATATTTTCTGCAAAGGGGGGAGGGGGGGGGGGTTGTATGCAGATCTGCCTGGTACCATACAGGTCGATAAGTCGTCTACCTTTCTGCATTATCCTTATATACATGAATTTATAGAGAAAAGTGGGGCAAAATGGTCCTCTGTAGCAACATGATCCAGAATTTTTTTTTAAAGTGAAAAAATTGACGGAAAAATCTGGAAAAATTTGAGAAGATGCTTCAATTCATAGGCAATGTTGATGAATTTTTTCCAAATTTTTTTGTACATCCTTCCACTTGAAAATATAGATAGGGAAAAGGCAGTCAAAATGGACCTGCTTATCAGAATGATTTGGGATTTTCTAGAAAATAGGCAGCTCTATGAAAAAATTTGAAAAAATTCTACAAAAATGAAGACATATTGGAGCATCTTCTCAAATTTTTTCAGATTTTTTCTTCGTGTCCTTAACATGAAAAAAAAATCCTGAGTTATGTTGTTGCAGAAGTCCATTTTACCCCATTCTCCCCTATAATTAACTGGATCAGTTTGAATCTAAGCTTCATTTTGCTCGGGTCTCCTTCATATATAGGTATATATAGGGGAGACTGGGGCAAAATGGATTCCGAAGTTGATATGGTTCACGATTTTCTTTCGGAGCAAAAGGATTTACAAAAAATTTTGGAAAAATTCATCTAAAAAGTAGACATTTTGGAGCATTTTCCCAAATTTTTCAGATTTTTTCGGAAACTCCGCCACTTCGAAATAAAAACTTGAATCATTTTGATTTGGGGGTCCATTTTGCCCCGGTCTACCCTACCTATATGTAGCTCTATATAGTCATAAACGTATAAATGAAGAGGCTTTGTCTCGTGGCCACTGCAAAGCAGGATAACCGTAATGCGCCAATAATTTGTCATCCACAACGTGCAAACTCATTATATAAAAAAAAAAAAAGCTGACATGTGTCTCCCACTCATTTCTCCATTGAAATCAAGTCCTATTGCATAAAATGCATATATCTTTATAAATCCAAATTAATCCAATAATAAATCCAATTATATAATTTTTATAAATCCATAAATAAAATGTAGAAGTTTTATAATACGTGAAAAATTTCACGAATAACGTGCAGTTGTACGAAATGTTCTAGTTTCATGGGAATATAGCATGCGACAAGAGTCATTGACCCCTTCAACTCCAGAACAGGACTAACACGAACTAGAAACTACTAATGCAGAAGTAGGGAGAAAGTGGGGCAAAATGGACATCTTTAGCAATATGATGCAGTATTTGTTATCAGGATTTTTTTGGGGTGAAGGGCTCGATGGAAAAATCTGAAAAAATTTGAGAAAATGCTTCAATATGTGAAGATTGTTGTTGAATTTTTTCAAATTTTTTGGTCGACTCCTTCACTTAAAAAAAAAATTCCGAATCATTTACATTTGCAGGTCCATTTTGCTCCATTTTTAACTTTTTTGTTATCTTAGAGACAAAGGGGCGTAAGTGCTGGGTCTAACTATAGGCACTTAGTCCCCTTTGATTCTGAAATGATGATATAATATGACTGCAAGGACTGACCTGCTCTAAGTTCATTCATTAAATCCTGGCTCCACTTCTGCTACACGCGATTCCTAAAGCACATACGATAATTCCTGGGAAAAAGTTATTCATAGGCCAGGCAGTGGTACGACTCGCTCTACCTGATAAATTTAAAACAAAGGATAATTCTTCAATATTTTTGAGGTAGTTTGGGGGAGGTGGGGTAAAATGGAGACAAGGGTGAAATGGACACGTGTTAGTTTTGGTGTTTTATACTGTGGGAATTACTGGAAATTGATGGGAATATTGGAGATAGGTTTTTTTTGATGATTCCATTGGAAAGCTGAGGAAATTTACCATGAAAATCATATGTCACAAGTTATTTTTTTGAATTTTTCAAAAATTCCATTTTTTTGCTCAAGATTTGAAGGTGAAATCCTTCTGTTTTTGAAAAATTTCAGGTTTTCGGGGATATCTCTGGTTCTATCGGTCGTAGCGATCTGGGGTGGATTTCAAATGAGAGGTGAGCTCATTTCCCATCGATTTATGTGGTTTAGAAAAAAATTATCAATTTTTTCAAGTACTTACAGGGCAAAAACTGATTTTCAGAAAATGGCCTATAAGTTTTTGAAAAATTGATGAAAAAACATTTGAACCACATAAATCGATGAGGAATGAGCTCACCTCTCATTTGAGATGAACCCCAGGTCTACGACCAACAGAACCGGAGATATCGTCGAAAAAGTGAATTTTTTCGATTTTCGAAAGAACTACCCCTTCAAAACTTGTCCAAAAAAGTAAAATTTTCAAAAAATTGAAAAAAATAAATTTTAACACATGTTTTCTACCCGAAATTTTCTCAGCTTTCCAATGAAATTATTAGAAAATCTCTATCTCCAATCGCTCAATTAGAATGCCCCATTTTACCCCACCTTCCCCCTATACATTTCAACATCCACAATTAATCACCTTGCGCTCACAACGATCCACTTTTTTTTCTTTCAGCTCAATTGGACATTAAAAAAAAATTAATAAAGCCCCCTCATAAACCCAGGAATACGTCACAAAGACAGCATTTTAAAAATAATCAGAACACAAATCCTCATGGTTCTCTAAATCAATAAGTTATCTGTGATACAAAACAAGTGGATAATGAGATTTTCTGGTATTCTGATGAGTTTCATCGATTTTGAAGCTGTACAATTGTGGGAAATTCAAAGGAAATTACTCGTAATATCCATCCAGCAAACCGCTATTCTCAAAATTCCCAGTAGTCCAATTGCTCCAGACTCAATCGTTTTCCACAAATCTTAGCAGAAAACCCCCCCTTTTTTTTTTTTTTGCCTGGGATAAGTAATTCTCCTCGTAAACATGAACCTATGCTAAGAAAAAGAAGAAAAAAAAAAAAAGCACAAAAGAAATTGGCGCATGCGTTTTTATCTTCGTTTTCATTATAATCCCCTCAGGAACAAAGGGGCATAAGTCCTTTACACCCTTAACAGCACTTACGCCCTTTTCATTCTAAACTGTCGAAACAAACGCTTCTTTTTAAAGTGGCCTAAGTACTCTGTATAAGCATATGCACTTATGCCCCTTTGATTCTAAGATGAAGATATATATAATTGCCTTAGAAATAGAGGGACGTAAGTGCTCTGTATGAGCATAAGCACTTATGCCCCTTTCTTTCTAAGGTGAAAATAAAAATGTTTTATTTTTTTATTTTTGAAGGGGCATAAGTGCTCTAAAGATATAGTCTAAGAGCTAACAACATTTTTGACCAGTCATTTAAGTTCTGCTCAATTTTTGATATGATTTTCCTTCATGTATTCTAATGCTCATGCGGCTTGTCTGGCTGGTGAGAGACGTTGCGTTTACCTGTGCCTATTATTTTACATGCAGGTGAAAAAAGTAAATTTTTATGTCATTTTATAACGATTTTTTTTTTTTAAAATTATTTTCTGTGAACATTGAGCATCATTAATTCATTATTGCCAGACAGTTCCTCAGTTCCTCAGATGCTTTTTTTCTATTAGAAAAAAAAAAAAAAATCATTTTATCAGTGCTGAAATTTTTCCTTTGTATGAAGATACGCACTTGCGCCCTTCTGGTTCAAAGGTAAAGATATATATATAGTCACCTTAGAAACAAAGGGGCGTAAGTGCTCTGTATAAGTACATGCACTTACGCCCTTTTGGCTCTAAGCCAAAGATATATATAGATATATCTTTAAAAGCTAAAGTGGGGTGGATTGTCCATACTCACTAGAATTTTCCCACATGTTGCGCTTGTGTAAATGAGCGCAGGTCTGCCAGGACACAACCAGTGCCTGGGCCATCATCACACCGTGAACACTAGTATACAGACAGTATTGTGTCTCTAAAGTTCTCTTATTTTTTAAAGCTTTACCGTGTATGACACAAAGTATGTTTTAGTTACGGTTACACTATCTTGGAATGAGGAAAAAGGAGCTGTCTCTCTAAATTTGACTTTAAATTTTTCCTTGCGAAAATCCAAAATTGTTCGGGATCTGAAAAATAATAAATGAATGAATTAATTTTTTCATTTTTTAAAAATTATAATTAATGAATTAATGATAAATTATTTTGTGATGTGAAAATCATGATTTTTTTGTGGTTTTAAAAAATACTTTTTTTTCATTAAAAAAAAAATTGAAAAATGAGGATTAAAGGAAGATTTAACAATTATTTCACGTTATCACAGTGAATTTATAAATTTATGAATTTATGAATATGCAGAGAAAGGAAAATTCATTTTAGAGGTGAGAAATTTTGTTTTTTACTCAAAAATATCATTAAAAAAAAAAAAAAAATTATATTTCCTTTATTAATCGTAAAATTGTATTTAATAATGTGAATTTCCCAATTTTCGAGCAAGTTGTGCATTTTATTGCTTTTTTTTCCTCCCACTGTCTATTTGTTAGCCACTTGTTAATATTTACTCTTGGGTAATATTGAGACCCTATCCTGTTTTTCGAGAGGGAAAGAGAGAATCAAGTTCCAAAAGTTTCTCGAAAACTTCGAGTTTGGGAGTCAAGTGAAGATAATCGAAATAATGATAAATAGATGAAGAAGCTATGATTAATGAAATTAGTATTAGGAAAGTTTTTTGAGATATGGTGTTTTTTGTAGTGATATATATTATATATATATAAATATAAATTGCACAGGAACGGGCAGATAAAGCCTTGATTAAGACAGGCCCAATGCCAGCTAGAAAGGGACTTCTAGCCCCTCAAAATACATTCTTGGACACTATTGCAACGAGATTCGATGGAACCCGTAAGTATTGAATTTTTAAATTGAATTTTTTTTTTTTACGATTAAGCAATTAGAATAAGGATAATTAGAGGCTTTCCTGAAATTCTCATCGATCCGGGGGAAAATCAGGTCGACCCGAGACCAGAACGTGGAGAAACCGCGGAATGCACTGAATTTGTGGATTTCTATCTGCGTTAATAGGATAATCAGTGTTTTTCTATTTTTTCCCCTAAAGTAAAGAAAAAAAAAAGAATTAGATTTTTTGGGGGATGAAGGAGTGCTTCAAAAAATTTGAAAAAATTCGAGTAAATGCTCTAGTATGTCTATATTGTTACTGAATTTTTTCAAATTTCCCCCCCCCCCTTTTGCCCCTTTTCTCCCTAGAATTGAATAAAGCTATTTCGAAGAAACTAATTTTTTTCCATTCTCCCCCAGAAGTAAAAAAAAGAGAAGAATCAGATTTTTTAGGGGGTGAAGGAGTGCTTGGAAAAATTTGAAAAAATTCGGGTAGATGCTCCAACATGTTTAGCTTATTAATGAATTTTTTCAGATTTTTTCCCCGTTTCGCCCCTTTTTTCCCTAGAATTGAATAAAACTATTTTGAGAAACTAATTTTTTTCCATTCCGCCCCTAAAAGTCAAGAAAAGGAAAGAATTAGATTTTTTAGGGGGTGAAGGAGTTCTTGAAAAAATCTGAAAAAATTCGAGAAGATGCTTCAAAATGTCTCATTTTTTGCTGAATTTTTTCAAATTTTTCCCCCGTTCTGCCCCTTTTTTTCCTGGCATTGAATAAAGCTATTTTTAGAAACTAAAAGATAACATAGAAACCCTTTCCGCAATTCACTTTAATCTCCTGGCGGAATCAAAGGGAATAGTATGCACGAGGGAGAAAAAAGGGTGAAAGAGACCCTTACAAATCCATCCGACCATAATACGTGATTAGTTTGCAAGGTCATTATATCCCAGTATCTACATAGTTACCAAGATTATAATTACACGTGGTACAGAAATATGTCACGTATAGAGTATTTAAGTAATGCGTGCTGTTTTCGGATTTACTAGAGTATTTAGCTGCTTTTGTTGATTTGAATTAATGGATTTGAATTACCACGTGTGTGTTATATATATGTGCACTTTAATTATCATGTACTCATTAATTTCAGACAGCAATTTTGTCCTGGGAAATGCCCAAGTACAACCAACATATCCAATTGTTTACTGCTCCGATGGCTTCTGCGAGTTGACGAATTATCAGAGGGCACAGATTATGCAAAAGGGATGCGCTTGTAAATTTTTGTATGGACCTGAAACAACAGAGGAGGATAAAGCGATGATATGGAAGAGCCTCGAGAGCAAGACTGAATTGAAACTCAAAATTGTATTCTACAAGAAAGATGGTAATTTGATTTTTTTTTTCATGAAAAAGCTAAAAAATTCTGGGCCAAAATGATTCAGGATTTTTTTTTAAGTGAAGGGCTCATTGAACAAATCTGAAAAAAATTGAGGAGACGCTACAGTATATCTATATTGTTGATGAATTTTTTCAAATTTTTAAAAAAATGTCTTCATACTCAAAAAAAAAATTCAGTATCATTTCGCCGCAATTTCACCTTTTTTCATTGAATAATCCATTTCGAGACCGGAGCAAAATGATTCAGGATTTTTTTCAAGAGGAAAAATCTTGGCAAATAAATCTGATAAAAATTGAGAAGATGCTCCAGAATGTCTGTATAGTTAGCCAATTTTTTCAAATCTTTCTGAAGAGGCTTTCACTGAAAGAAAAAAAAATTCAGCATCATTTTGCCCTAGTTTTCCCTTTTTTTCTTGGAAAATTCTCATTGAAATTGGAGCAAAATGATTCAGCATTTTTTTTTTCGAAGTGAAGGACTCTGTGAAAAAATCTGAAAAAAATTGAGAAGATGCTTCAATATATCTATATTGCTGGTGAATTTTTTCAATTTTTTTTGGAGAAGCCTTCACTCTGAATAAAAATCCTGTAACATCCAGTCCCACTTTTCCCCTTTTTTTTGTTGAACCAGCACAGAATGATTCAGCATTTTTTTTCAAATTGAAGGACTTTGCGAAAAAATCTGAAAAAAATTGAGAAGATACTTCAGCATGTCTCCATAATTGGTGAATTTTCTCAATTTTTTACGGAGAGACCTTGGCCACAAAAAAAATTCCCTGATATTTTTGCCTCAGTCTTCCTTCTACTTTTATTGATCAATTCACATGAAAAATGTTCTACTTTCGATTTTTTTTTCTCTGACTTCAGGTACACCATTCAACTGCTTACTCGACATTGTTCCAATTAAGAATGAAAAAGGGGACGTAGTACTGTTTCTTGCCTCTCACAAGGACATAACAGATACAAAAACTCTGCCACTTCATGAATCATGTGGAGATGATGGTGAGTAAATTGTAAATCATTAAAATAAATTTCCCAAAGGTTTTCGTAATGAGACTCTTAATTCATCAGATGAGAATAGTGAATTTGATCCAGAAGCACCAAAGGCCAATTATGGACGAAGACGAAGTCGAGCAGTTTTATACACATTATCTGGTCATTATAATAAGGTGAGATAATTTATAATATCTGAGATAATAGAAAATGTTATAATAAAATTTAATAAAATAAAACAAGTGGATGATAGTATTGCTTTCCAACTGATATAGCTTTTTCTGTTGATACTTTAGCAATATGCTTTCGAAGGGAAGTGATACAACTTTTTTCAAATCATCGAAATATCAAATTTCGAAGAAATTCATTAAAACATATCACAAACACATATATACATATCTCAAAAAGTACCGATGCATTCTCTTCAATCATTTTCTCTCTGTTTGGGTCATTTTATGTATCTTCTATTGAAAAAATTACAATCGAAAATTCTGATGATTACATAGCTTCCATTCGGAAGCAGAAAAAAACATAATTACATCAGTTCGTGGAACTTCTTCTGTTTAATTTCAGCAATTACTTCCTTCACCTGCTGCACCACTTCCCGAGTACAAAACATCAGCTGCCGAAAGATCACACCTAATTCTAAGTCATTATGGTGGATTTAAATCATGCTGGGACTGGTTAATACTCGTTGCCACTTTTTACGTAGCTGTTATAGTACCGTATAACGCAAGCTTCGTAAATATTGACAGACCTTTCATGATCAGTGATGTCATTGTTGAAGTACTTTTCATATTAGGTACGTTAAATTGCTACTTCAAGTCGAAATGATTTTTTTTAATGATGAAGAGCTTTACGGAAAAATTCGAAAAAATTCAGCAATAATGGGAAGATGTTGGAGCATCTTCTCAATTTTTTCCAGATTTTTTTGCAAGGTTCTTCACATCGAAAAAATTCCTGAATCATGCTAGAATGATGGGCCCATATCTACTGAGGAAAAGAATTATGTTTTTTTGAGGGATGAAGGAATTCGTGGAAAAATCTGAAAAAATTTGAGAAGATGCTCCAACATGTCTAACTTTTTGCTAAATTTTTTCAAATTTTTCCCCCGTTTTGCCCCTTTTTTCCTGCTAATCGAATAAAGCTATTTTAAGAAATCTGAAGATAACATAGAAACTCTTTCCGCAATTTTCATTAATCTCCACGCAGAATCAAAATGATGAAGAAGTTGACAAAAAAATTCGAAAAAAATTTGGCAAAAATATAGATATTTTGCAACATCTTCTCAAATTTTTTCAAATTTTTTTGTAAGCTTCTTCCCTTTAAAAAAAATTCCTAAATCATCCATAAAGTACTTTTTTTTTTGCAGATATTGTGATGAATTTTCGTACAACTTACGTCAGTAGAAAAGGGAAATTGGTGATAAATGGTAAAAAAATAGCAGTTAATTACTTGAAAGGATGGTTTTTCGTTGATCTAGTTGCTGCTCTCCCTTTCGATGTTCTATATGCATCTGACGTTTATAACGGAGAGGTGAGAAAATCGTTTTAATCATCATTTTAATTATCTTCATGAAGAATCTTTTGTTATAGGAATCAGGCCATAGTCATATCCATCTAATTAAATTAACGAGACTCCTGAGATTGGCGCGTTTGCTCCAAAAAATGGATCGATATTCTCAATATAGTGCCATGATATTAACACTACTGATGCTATCTTTCACTCTAGTTGCACATTGGCTTGCCTGCATATGGTTTGTAATTGCAGAAAAAGAGAGACTGAGAAATGATAAAGATTGGAATTTAGGTAAGCTTTCTTTCTGAGTGACAATCGAAAAAATAAAAATGGCTTTTCTAAAAAATTTCAATTTTGGAGTAAAATTAACGAGAAAATAAAATTGAATTTTTCTGATAAATTGATGTCATTTCGTCACCAGTTTTCTAAAAATATCTTGGAATCTAAGCGAGATAGAGGAATTTTACTGGAATCTTTTTTTGCAGGAAATTTCAAGAGCTACAAAAAAGGATTCCAGCAAAATTGCTCCATCTCGCTTAGTTTCCAAGATATTTTTAAAAACATGACTAACAAAAATTGAATTTTGAACAATTATTCGAAAAAATATGAAATTTTCCAATTCATTTCTTTTTTTCATTACTTTTCTAAAAATATCTCAGAAACTAAGCAAGATAGGGCAAAATTACAGGAATCATTTTTTGTAGGGAATTTTGAGAGCTAAAAAACGTCTCAGAAACAAAATCGCTGTATCTCGCTTAATTTCCGAGATATCTCCAAAAAACTGACAATGTAATGCAATCGATTTATCTAAAAAATTAATAGCCGCATTTATTTGTTCATTAGGATGGATCCACACATTAGCAGAACGTCTTCGTATACCAGTGAGGAATGTAACGCACGCAGAAAGCTACGTAACAGCCCTGTACTTCACATGCAGTAGTTTAACGTCCGTGGGATTCGGAAATGTCTCAGCCAACACTACATACGAAAAAATATTTTCAATTTGTACGATGCTTGTAGGAGGTAAATATACATATGTATATATACCTATACATATATCGTATAATGAGGGCAGAAAAAATTGAAGACCCGGTCTTCATATTGTCGAATCCATATCCATTGAATACAGAACTTTTTTCCATAACTCACATATTTTTTCCCCTTTTTCTGTGATTTTTTCACTTTTATTTTCATTTTCAATTTCTTTCTCAGCTCTGATGCACGCTCTAGTCTTTGGCAATGTTACTGCAATTATACAGCGTATGTACTCGAGAAGATCGCTCTATCACACGAGATGGAGAGACCTAAAGGATTTCCTAACTCTGCATCAAATTCCTGAGAAATTGAAGCAGAGAATGCAGGATTATTTTCAAACTACATGGTCACTTAATCATGGAATTGATATTCATGAGGTAATTTTCGTGAAATTGAGTATTGAAGAAAGTTAACTTTTATAATTATAAGTAATAGGGGAGAATTGGGTAAAATGAACCTCTGCAACAATATAATTCAGGATTTTTTTTTTTCGATGTTAAGGACACGGAGGAAAAATCTGAAAAAATTTGAGAAGATGCTCCAATATGTCTCCATTTATGTATAATTTTTTCAAATTTTTTCATAGAGCTGCCTATTCTCTAAAAAAATCCCAAATCATTCTAACAAACAGGTCCATTCTGCCCCACTTTCCCCTATAATTATGATAATGTATCGTTACTTTAGAAACAAAGGAGCGCAAGTGCTATGTATAAGCATAGAACACTTGGGCCTTTTTTTTCTAAAGCCTTAGTAACAAAGAGGCATTGTACATTAGAAACAAAAGGGCGTAAGTGTTATTCTCATATATAGCACTTATGACTCTCTGTTTCTAAAATGCACTTATACAAAGCACTTACGTCCCTTTATTTCTGGATGCAACTTGAAAATAGCACTTACGCCCTTTTGTTTTTAAATTACACCTATGAATAGCATTTATGCCCCTTTGTTTCTAAAGTGCACTTATATATAACACTTATGCCACTTTGTTTCTGAGATGCACTTATACATAGCACTTACGCCCCTTTGTTTCTCAAGTGGATTTATACAAAGAACTGACGCCGCTCCTTTATTACTCAGATGTACTCATATATATAGGGGAAAGTGAGATAAAATGGACCTTTTTGTTAGAATGATTTGTGATTTTTTAGAGAATAGGCAGCTTTATGAAAAAATTAGAAAAAATTGTACAAAAATGGAGACATATTGGAGCATCTTCTCAAATTTTTTCAGATTTTTCCTTCGTGTCCTTAACATCGAAAAAAAAAATCCTGAATCATGTTGTTGCAAAGGTTCATTTTACCCCATTCTCCCCTATAGCTCTTACGCCCTTCTGTTTCTAAGGTGCACTTGTACATAGCACTTATGCGCCTTTGTTCCTAAGATACACTTATAAAAGGAACTAATGCCATCCCTTCATTTCTAAGGGGCACTCATATATATATAGCACTCATGCCCCTTTGTTTCTAGGGTGCACTTCAATATAGTACTTAAGCCCCTTTGTTTCTGAAGTGCACTTATACAATGTTCTCAGGCCCCTTTGTTTGTAAGGGAACTATAAAATATATATCATAATACATAAAATAAGTATCATGATAAGTATGATGGTGCTATAAAAAAAAAAAATTATTTTTCTTTAATTTTCAACAGACCCTGAAGGAATTCCCGGAGGAATTGCGCGGTGATGTATGCATGCATCTGCACAGAGAAATTTTGTGTCTGCCTTTATTCGAGGGTGCATCACAGGGATGTCTGAAATTACTTTCTCATCACATACGTAGCAATTTTTGTGCACCCGAGGAGTTTTTAATACGCAAAGGAGATGCACTATCCTATATATATTATCTTTGCAATGGATCCATGGAAGTTGAACACAATGATATGGTTGTAGCTATATTAGGTATGTAAAAATAATGTGCAAAACTTGAGAATGAGGATTCTGATGAAATGGCTTGGCATAGAATTTTTTCAGGGCTTTCATTGAAAAGCTGAGAAAATTTTACGATGAAAACATGTAACAGATTTGTTTTTTTGGAATTTTTCAAAATTTTGATCTTTACAGGGGTGAATCGGAGTAAAATCTTTTTGATTTTTGATTTTTTTTACTTTTTCAAGAATATCTCTGGTTCTATTGGTCGTAGCAATTTGGGGTCGGTCGCAAATGAAAGGTGAGATCATTTCCCATCGATCGATGTGGTTCAAAACCTCAAAAATCCATAAATACCTCACAAAACATCGATTCTCAACATATTTATGGGTATTTTTCGAAAAATCAGTTTTTGCCCTATAAATGCTCCAAAAATCGATCATTTTCTCTTCAAAACCACATGAATCAATGGCAAATGATCTCACCTTTCATTTAAGATCGGTCCCAAGACGCTACGAGCAATAAAACCAGAGATATCCCCAAAAAAGTCAAATTTCTCGATTTCGTAAAGGCTTCGACTCCAATTTTCACCAAAAAATATAGAATTTCTTTGAAAATTCCAAAAAATAAATTTCAATAGACACTTTCACCCCAAATTGCCTCAGCTTTTCAATGGAATCATCAAAAAAATTCTTTCTCCAATATTTTCATTGATTTCTCATAATTTTTTACAATATAAAACATTAAATCTGGTGAATTTCAAATTATTTGAAAATAAAACTGATTTTAATGTTTTTTTTTCTTTCCAAATGTCTCCGTTTTACCCCATTTCCTTTTCATCCTCAATCTCCTTTTCACCCCATATTAAAAAAAAATACTTTCTGCATCAGGAAAGGGTGATCTAGTAGGATGTGATATAAGTGTACATCTCCAGCACGGAAATAATGGAGGTGGTTTTGGTGGTGGTGATGTTATAGTCAAGTCAAGTTGTGATGTTAAAGCCTTGACTTATTGTTACTTAAAGTCCATAAATGTACAGGGTCTCGTTGATGTATTGAGACTTTATCCAGAGTATCAGCAGCAATTCGCCCACGATATTGTACATGATCTCACTTATAATTTGAGAGAAGGCTACGAAGCTGAGGTAATGAAATTTATAACTCATATTAATGGAATATAAAAGTTATATAAAATTGATATAAAAAAAACCAGTAATAAGAAATTTAAAACTTTTTTGCGTAGGAAGAGCCAGATATGAATGGAATTCAATCACAGACTCTTCCATCAATAAGTGAAGATGATGAAAATATTCCTGATGAAGATGAAATTTCACCATTCTCACCGGTGAATCGATCACCAATTCATACTGTCAGTCCTAGACACTTTAAATACAGGTAAATCAATTTTGTTTTTCATTTTCATGTTTATAAATTCAGTAGTAAAGAGGTAAAACAAGATAAGTCTTTTTTTTTTCTCATTAAGTTTTTTGAAAATACCTTAGAAACTAACCGAGAAAGAGCAATTTTGCCCTAAAACTCTTTTGTAACTCTTGAAATTCTCTACAAAAACAGATGAGTAATATCACCTTATCTCGCTTAGTTTCCTAGATAGTTTCCTTCGAAATGACCTCAAAGATGAGTCGATTTATCCTGTTTTACCTCTTCACTACTGAATTATTGTGTAGGAGTCATGGGACGTTGGAGAAAATTCAGTAGTAAAGAAAAGGTAAAATAGGATAAATTTACTTATTCTTGTGATCATTTTGAAGAAAATTTCAAGAATGACAAATGTGATTCGAGGCAAAAATCGTCTTATTCTGCTTATTCCCTAGGGAATTTCCAAGAAAGTGAATGAGAAAAAAATAGACTTATCTCGTTTTACCTCTTCATTACTAAATTGATTTAACAATACTGATTAATTGTCAAATGAACGTTTCGACTGCTTGATTGAAAAATTCACAATTATACGGTTTTTCTTGATCAGTATTGTGTTTTTGCAGGTCTGAGTATCGAGATAGAAGGATAGGACGAACTGGATTAGGTAATCGTGCTCAAATATTCGGGCATGAAGCTCCTGATGACAGGGAAAATTTAGAAAAACAAGAAATATCACAGATATCTGCTGTTCATCAAGATGTAGTGGCACTCAGCTATGAGGTACGTATTAATTAATATTAATGGTAAAAAAAAAATTGTTAATTACTAAAACTATGAAATTTTTAGACTAATTGATTTTATTTTGTCACCACTTTTTTTTTAATATCTCAGAAATCAAGCGAGATAGAGCGACAGGATTTTACCCCCATCCTTTTTCGTAGCTCTTTAAATTCACTGCATAAAAGGGAGGATCATGTCGAAATCACCGTCTCTCGCTTGAATTCTGTGATATTCTCAAAAAAAAAAGGCTGACAAAAGGAAGTCCATTTCCTCTAGAAACTTTAGAGAAATTGATTCTATTTTATCATCACTTTTGAAAAATTTCTTGGAAATTAAGGGAGATGAAGCGAAAGATTTTATCCTTATCCTTTTTTGTAGTTCTTAAAATTTTCTGGGAAGAAGGATCAAAGCAAAATCCTTCTATCTCATTCCAATTCCGATATATTCCCAAAAAAAAAAATGATGGAAAAATTAAATCAATTGATCTGAAATTTTTAAATCTTCAAATATCCTTATTTACTTGGAGAAAAAAAAGTGGTAAAAACTGTCGAATATTAATGTAATTGGTCCTTACCAAATACTTTTTTTGTAATAATTAGCAAAGTTGTCGAATTCATTGAATTTAGTTAATTCAAACAGATTAATTAATTAAATTGAATAATTTCACTGATTCAACAGGTTTTTCAATTATTTTCAAGAAAAAAGCATTCGCTAAGGCCCAATTTCATCGATATATCATAGTTTTTACCACTATTCTTTGTCTCATTATTAGAACCGGAGACTTTAGTTATTATTTCATCTGGTATAGTCGAGCCATTATAAATATAATTATTTTCCTATAAAATAATTTGCCGGAGGAAGGTCGGTGTGGGATTTTCTATGATTTTCATCACATAAATATATATATATTGTATATAATAAAGAAAAAATATTTTTTTTTAGGCAATCGTTCGCAGAATTCCAAATGTGTAAAATCAAATTTGTCAGAAAAATTAGGAAATTAGAGCGCGATCTCAGGTGATCTCATTTTCTTATTTCAACTACTTAAATGTGTCAAACATTCTGACGCCTTAACATTTACCACTTAACACATTATTTAACACATTTGGAATTCGAACGGCAGCATAGCAGCTATACCAGACGAAATAATAACTAAAATCTCCGACCATCATTATGCATTCTCCTAATATTCTACTTCTAATTACAGATGAGAAATGCCATTCAAGCTCTCCAAATCCTAGTTCACTCTCCCCACAGCAATCCGAATTTAACTACTCCATCTCCGAATCCCGATTCAAAGAGCCGTTCCCTCGCAAGAAGTTCGTCCCATTTACCGGACGGTTTATGCTGGGAGTCTCCAGCTCGTTTAATTGACATCAGCACACAGACAGATTGGCCAATTGATTTGCTCCATCAATGGGTAAGAGAAAATACGCAAAAAGTCCTGCAAATCCTGGGACTGGAACAGGAGCATCGCACTTGTCAGGACAACTCATCTCCAACTCCGTCTCCCTCTTCTCCACCGCCACCACCTTATGAGCCCCTCTCGCAGCACGGACTCACCCCTTCTAGATCATCAGGTCAAGAGGCCAATTTTTTTTCCAACAATTCGAATAATTTTGGCGATGATATTCACTCGAAAACACCGGAAATTTATACAACTGAGAGACCCTGTTGGAATACTGTTAACGAGTTGCCGCATAGATTCAGTGCTGGTGATGCTGATAATTCATCTTCTTGGTATCTCGCACTTCATCAAATGCAATATCTGCATAAATCGAGATCGCTAAATCCTCTTGACAGTTGAAAATCTCAAAAGTTCGAGAATTTATGAAATAACTGGTTGAAAAATTCTACGTTATTTCGGTGAAAATGTATCATAGGATTAATATTTTAGGGGATTCTGAACGATTTTTTGGGGGAAGAGGAAGAGTTTTTAGGAGATGACTTTTTTTAGTGAGGGGAAGGTGGGGTAAAGGAGAGCCTTCCTTATTGGGAGTTCGAGATAGAGATTTTTTAATGATTTCGTTGGGAAGATGAGGAAATTTTAGGTGGAAAAATGGGTTGAAATTGTTTTTTTTTTTTTAATTTTTTTGAAAATTTTAGTCTTTTGGGACAAGTCTTGAAGGGCTAGTTCTTTCGAAAATCGAAAAAAATTCACTTTTTCGGCGATATCTCCGGTTCTGTTGGTCGTAACGACCTATGGTTCATCTCAAATGAAAGGTGAGCTTATTTCTCATCAATTTATGTGGTTCAAATTTTTTTTTATCAATTTTTCAAAAACTTATAGGCCATTTTCTAAAAATCAGTTTTTGACCTGTAAGTACTTGAAAAAATTGATAATTTTTTTTAAACCACATGAATCGATGAGAAATGAGCTCACCTTTCATTTGAGATCCACCCCAGATCGCTACGACCAATAGAACCAGAGGTTTTGAAGGTTTTCATCTTCAAATCTTGAGAAAAAAAATAGAACTTTTGAAAAATTCAAAAAAATAATTTCTGACATATGATTTTCATGGTAAATTTCCTCAGCTTTCCAATGAAATCGCCAGAAAAAATCTATCTCCAATATTTCCATCAATTTCAAATAATTTTCATGGTATGAAATACCGAAACACTTATCCATTTTACCCCACCTCCCCTAGATTTTTTTGAATTTTTCTTTTCCAAATTTTTCCCTTTGAAATAGAAGAAAAGGAAAATTACCTAGTATTTTTTACTATTATTTATCACACTGCCATTTTACTTTCAACTTATTTCTATAAATTTACCAAATTTTAAAAAATTACATATATCTTATAAAGAAATTTTATTATTAAAAGAAAAAGGGATTTTTCCTGATTTGGGCGCACAGACAATGAATTTGTTCGTTAAGAAATATATAATATATTTCCAATGTTTCCGGCCAATTAAGGATAATTAGTCAAAATGTATTAGAGAAACTATCCACTTATTTTTTACTGATATAGGAAGTTATTTCTTCATGTAAATTATATAAAAATTCAAAAGATAGACTAAATATGGTCTACGTCAATATCGAGTTAATTATATGGAATTAAATGTTTGCAAATATCTTCGCTTAAGTGACAAATAATTATTTGTCTGGATATCACACAAATTTCAGGTTTATTCGTTGCTCCAATAATTTACTAAAAATGCAACAATAAATATAATCCCGTTGAATTTTCAAATGTTTTCTTCTATCTTTTTAATCGAAAAATATAATCTGTGTGATTCCATGGTTTTATCTCTTCCTTGCACAATATAAGCTTTTCAATAAAAAAATGAAGCCAGAAAAAAAATCGTATGATAGCAGGAACAATTAAATTATGTACAATTAAGAAAATATGATTATACTGAAAATAGCTGACGTCTGACATTTTTTGTCTTTTTTTTTCTCAACAAATAAATTAATTTACCCTTTAAAAAAAATGCACACATGAAAAATTTATAAAATAGGTGCAAATTTAAAAAAAAAATTTTTTTTATGATAATTCATTTGTTATGTAAAGAGCCGAAAGGCTATGCAAAGAATTAATGAATCATAATAATAATGATAATAATAATTATAAATATTTGTTTAGAACTGATCCAAAAAATTGTCAGATTTTTGCTAATTTCATAATTATCATAAAATATGAAGTTTTAAAAGAAAAATCGATTTTATTTCATTATTGTTTTTTTTTAAAGAATATCTCGGAATATAAGCGAGATAGAGCAGTTTTAATGATGACCTTTTTTTCTGTAGCTCTTAGAGTTCTCTACAGAAAGGTCATTATGCAAATTGCTCTATCTCGCATAGATTCCGAGATATTTTTTTAAAAAGGTGATGATGTCCAATTAATGTATTTTATTTTGAAATAATGAAGAAAACAAAATTCTGATTGGTTTTGCCCCAATCTCCCATTAAGTTACCTGTAACTTAATAACGAGAGTACATATCTAATTATATCATTAACGAAAAAGAAAACTGTACAAATGCAAAGGCAGTGAACTCAAGATTTTGGAGCTTGTGTACTGAATAAAAATAATTATCGAGTGATTGAATTGTTTCACTCTCACTCTAGTCTTTCTTTTCTACTATACGAAGTTCAATGAATAATGTAAAAAAAAAAGTTAATTCCTCTTTCGAAGGAAGACAAACATAATTACGTGAATTCTTGATTGAAAAAATTAATTATTTTATGTAAATATGTAAACATTAATAATTGTACAAATCAATGTGAACGTTCGATCATGTGAACGCTATCATACTGCAAAGATATAGCGAAATGTAAAATAAATACAAAATAAAGGAAAAAAAAGGGAAAAACAGCGTAACTAATGGCACTGAAGATATGATAATGTAATTTTTCGCAGGCATGTGCGAAAAGTAGCCACTTTTTGCACGCACGTGAGGAAAGTAGAATTTTTTTGCACACATCTGCGGAAAATTGCAATTTTTTGCACATACGTGCGAGAAGTAGCCACTATTTGCACGTACGTGCGAAAAGTAGCCACTTTTTGCACGCACGTGAGGAAAGTAGAATTTTTTGTACACATCTGCGGAAAATTGCAATTTTTTGCACATACGTGCGAGAAGTAGCCACTATTTGCACGTACGTGAGAAAAGTAGCCTCTTTTTGCACGCACGTGCGAAAAGTAGCCTCTTTTTGCACGCACGTGCGAAAAGTAGCCTCTTTTTGCACGCACGTGAGGAAAGTAGAATTTTTTGGACACATCTGCGGAAAATTGCAATTTTTTGCACATACGTGCGAGAAGTAGCCACTATTTACACGTACGTGCGGAAAGTGGCACTTTTTGTACATACGTGCGGAAAGTGGCACTTTTAGCGCACATCAGCGGAAAATCACAATTTTTCGCACGAACGTGAGGACAGTAGCCACTTTTTGCACTCACGTGCGGAAAGTGGCACTTTTAATACACATCAGCGGAAAATCACAATTTTTCGCACGAACGTGCGGACAGTAGCCACTTTTTGCAAGTACGTGCGGAAAGTGGCACTTTTAGCACACATCAGAGGAAAATTACAATTTTCCGCACGGACGTACGGACAGTAGCCACTTTTTGTTCGTACATGCGTAAAGTGGCACTTTTCACACGTTGTACATAAAATTCTGTACCTTACACGTGTGGTAAAGTATTTTCTGACGAGTATGAGGCTTTAAAACGAGCCGAAAGGTATTCTTTGCATCTCAGAATGAAAAAGACGTATCTAAACTCACTTTGCTCGATTAAAAACGTCTGCTTTCCACTTCTTCTATGCAAAAAAATAGTAGACATATCGCGGATGGGAAGAAATCAACCTCGACAAAAATTTGGCTCCTTCGCTTCGTTTGAGAATCACATTCTTGTCGAAGTTAACTTCTTCCCGTCCTAGGTGTGTAATAACCGATTTGTAATCGCACGAGTTGGGTAATGTGCTATTCAGCCCTTTGAAATAGTTCGTGTTCCCAAACTTGATGAAAATCATTTATTCAAATCACTCCTGCGCCTCCTAACGGCAAGACACACTAAACTGCTTCTCAGCTGTGTCTTCTTGAAGTATTACTCATTGATAGATAAAGAATACTGACCAGCCAATAGATTCACTGCTCTACACATTGTTTTCCTGTCAATTGATTTTCTGACATGATAATATTTGGGTAGTCGAACATTACCTATTTCACGTGATAAAAAGTTACTCAGAAGTTGTTAACAGGTATTTTTCTTGAGTTATCATTTACTTAATTAATTAAGCTACTTGTTATCTCGCACAATTTACCAAAGATTCACCTCAAAGGAATGTCCATCCCCCCACCTCTCCCCTTCCCTGAATCAGCTAATCGATCCGTTTTTCTTATTATAAAAAATTGAAATCAGCAAACATTTAATAATTTTTTGCATTTTTCTAAACAATTAAATTATGATAAAAAAAATATTTGGAAAATTTTCAATCGTAGCTTTTTGAATTTTCTAAAAGTGCATAGTTTTTTTTTTTTTTTTAAATGATTCACTTATTAAAACCAATAAAAAATATTAGAATCGTCAGATGTCTGTTATTTTCAATATATCATGAAATACAAAAAAAAAGGAAGATGTATTAAAAATATGTCGAAAATTCGAAAACCTACAAGTGCAAGTTTTTTAAACATTTTCTTGCAATAATTTATTAGTTCAAAAGAATCCTAAAAAATAAGTAGATATATTCTGATTCCACCATCATACTAAATTCACCTTATAATCGTTTTTTTTCTTCACTTCAGATCAAATTTCCATTACTTCAGCATTCACAATGGCACTCTATCCATCTCTCGAAGACATGAAAGTCGACCAGTTGATGAAAGCTCAATTGCAGTCGGAGTACAACGATTACGTGCCTCAGCAAGTGAACCTCTCATCTTCAACTGCATCAGTTCCATCAGCGCCTCTGATATCCCAGGACTATATCGAGCGCAATGACCAGCTCTACCCAGCACTTGGTGACTACATGGGCCTCGAGTTCACCGAAGAAGTTCTCAAAGCGCACATGCCCGAATATTCTGCAAGCATGTCGACCCTCTCTTCCCCATCAGCCGCACTTTCCAACATGATTGCCCCACTTTCTGGCGAGTCTTTGGGTCTAAAAAGGGCTCAAGTATCTCACGGTATCAGAGAATTGACTCTCTGCAAAGATAAAGACGGCAAAGTTGGATTACGCGTGCATGGAGTAAACAGTGGAATTTTTGTCTGTCTAGTAAAGCCAAAGTCTCCTGCGGCACTTGCTGGCCTCAAGTTCGGAGATCAGATCCTCGAGATCAATGGAGCCTCGGTTGCTGGATACTCGATGGATCAGATCCACAAAATCTTCAAAAATTCGGCGGTTAATGGAATTAAAGTCGTCGTCAGGGACAGGCCGTTCGAACGAACGATAACGTTGCACAAGGATAGTTCAGGACATATTGGGTTTCATTTCAAGGAGGGAAAGATAATTGCGCTGGTCAAGGACTCGTCTGCCGCGCGAAATGGACTCCTCACTGATCATCAGATCCTGGAGATCAATGGAAAGAATGTGGTTGGACTCAAAGACAAAGATATTGCGGCAGAAATAGCGGAAAGTGCTAATGTCGTTACGATTACCGTGATTCCTTCCTATATTTATGATCACATGATCAATAAAATGTCGAGCAGCCTTCTGAAACTGATGGACCACTCGGTGCCGAATCTGTAAATCGTGCAATATGGATGGAATCAATGAAAATGGGAAAAAAAAAATTTAGGCATCTGACGATTTTTTGGGATTTTTTGAACTAATAAATGAGCACTTAGAGGCACAAAAGATCGGAAGTGCTGTGCTTATGCGTGATACTGACGCTCTTTTGTTGCTAAGATAAAATTATTATGAAGATGAATATTTGAAAAATTTGCACTCATAGTTTTTATGAATTCTCTACTTGTGCATTTTTTTTATAATTTATTTGTTAAGAAAAACAACACTAAAAATTGCCAGATGTTCAATATTTTTAGGATCATTCGAATAACAATTTCTTCACTTTTCTTTTCAAATTTATTGAAATAATTCAAGTGCCAAATGTCTTCTTGGAGATAAGTAGTGATATAATTAGGGGCACAACCAGTATTTGGGGATGACAATCTGCAGTTGATGAATTCCGTTGAGCACTTTGGAAATAGAGGGAGAAAAATGGAATCTACTCGACACATTTAATAATGTGGAATTCAAGTTGATACACAATAATTAGGGTCGAGACGTCGATGTACGGTTTGGTCTAGGTTGAAGTTACCTCTGAATTAAACACATTCTGAATGATTATGATTGTTAAACTGACATTTATGAATGTCAAACTGACTTTGTGAGCGTTCGAAACTTTCAGGAGAACTTCCAAAGGAACTTTTGGAGAAACTTCCAGAGGAACTTTTAGGAGAACTTCCAAAAGAACTTTTCAGGGAACTTCCAGAGGAACTTTTAGGAGAACTCGTAGAGCAACTCATCACGATGAATAATAATATCCAAATGTTGACCATTTCTTCAAATTATTGAGAAATACGAATTCTTTAACGTTCATAGAGTCAGTTCAACGTTTATAAATGTCAATTTGGCATTAATAACCATTTAAAATGGTTTCAATCTATAGGCACCTTCAGCTCAGATCAAACCTTACACCAACGTCTCGGTCCTACCATTAATTGCAAAATTCGTACATTTTCTACGACCTATTTCTTCGATTAAAGAATATTTTATTACACACAACAAAAAAAATACAGATGAATTATAATGAAGTGAAAAATGCACACAGGTCAACTGATGACACTTTACAGAACAAGCATTTAATTATAACGAATATATATTTAGCTATGTGAAAGTTATATTACACATATTTATACATGTTATTATATCCTTACATGTCTATTGCCTTTGCGATATTATAGTATGAAGCACAACATACTGTAAATTGATTGTATTACATAATTTTTGACATATATTAACGATTATAAAATTTATTGAGATATTAATAAAGATAGTAAATACTTAAAATTAAGTAATTTCTTCCTGTTTCAGTATTCCCTAAGTGAATCCTCAAAAAATGTTGCGTTTATTTCATTTCATTGAGAAGAATATGAAATTTTTACTGACATCCACTCTATTTCGTCACCAGTTTTTCATGAATTATTCGGAGTCTAAGCGAGATAGAGCAATTTTCATAAAGACCTTTTTTCCAGAAAATTTCAACAGCTACAAGTAAAGTCTCTCCAAAAATATTAGTCAACTTCTGTCAATTTAATTTGAATTTAATCAAGTTAAGTTATTGCTTTAGAATTGTGAGTATTAGAATATTGAAATATTAGAAATTACACTGAAAAAAAGGGGGTAAATTTGATTTAAGTGAAGGGTTACCACTAAATTTGAAGAACCGAAAGGTTATAATACAAGGAAATGCAATAAATAAATTAATAATAATAATAATGATAATAGTCAGCTTTATCTCGCTTAGATTCCGAGATATTTCTCTGAAAAACCGGTTACAACATAAAATTAAAAATTAACAATTAAACTAAATTAAATAACCTAAAAAAATTTTAATATTCAAAAATTTCACCTGACATTGATACAAAACCTTTTTTTTCAGAACAAATCCATTATTTCAATTTTTCAAAATAAATTACTCAAAAAATGAAGAAAGGCTTGTGCATGTTCTTCTCATTTCATTTCATTTATTTATTTTTTTTCAATAAAAAATATCACATGACACTTTATTTACGAATGTAAGTACGAGTGTCCGCCACAATTCTTGGAATCGCCGGTAGGGGAGGGGAAGGGTGGAGGGGGGGAGGGGAAGGACTGTTGTGAGTTCCTCTCAACTACCAATCTCCACACATACATCGTTGCCTTAGAAACAAAGTGGCATACGTCATATCGTCGACTTAGAATCAAAGGAACGTAAGTCCTATGCTTATACACAGCACTTACTCCCTTTTGTTTCTAAGGTGACGATAAACTCATACACAGCACTTACATCTCTTTGTACCTAAGGTGACGACATATATACGTATGTGTATGTACACATACACACGTAAAGCTGTATATAGTATAGTATTATGATATAGAAAAATCCGAAAAAAAAATCATTTGCTTGTTATTGGCGCAACAAATACGTGTTTAGTATGTTTAAGGTAATATTTAGATTAATTGAGAAGAATTGCATACAAAAATACACGAAACAAGAAAATTATTGGAAATGTTTGAACCAATGGAGGCGGGAAAGGTAATGAAAATCATGAAAATTGTGTTGATAAATAATATTTATTAATAATTATTTTTCTGAGACGTATATTCTCTCTAATTCGGTTAGTTATATATATTCTTTATCATCGAAGTTTCTGTCGAATGCGTCACTTTATTGAGAAAATAATTGCAATAAAAGTGAATGTAATTTTTTTTTTAATGTGGCTATTGATTTTTTTTTTGAAGAAATTACAGGAAATGATGTGCACTAATTAGCTGCGTTATTTTTGGAAATTATTACTATTTTGATGAATTTTTTGTAGATTTTTTGATGTGATGAAGTTTTTTTTTTTGTGATAAATTAGAAATTATAAAGAGGTATAACCTCAATTATATGGTAATATAATATTTATATTAAATATTTTTGTGTGGAATTATTTCAGGACCTCTGTATTCATACAGGAGTCGTCCTAAGAGGTGCAAATATCAGGGAAGATGAAGTCCATAGCTTAGGAACTTTGAATATTACGGAATATGTAAGTATAAAAAAGTGAGTAATTATGATTATTAAAAATATCTAAAAATTTATCTAAAAGTATGAAGTTTTTAGACAAATATCATTTTGTCATCATTTTTTAAAGATATATCTCGGAAATTAATAAGTGAGATAAGACGATTTTGCCTACATTCTTTTCGTAAGAAATTTTTAGAGCTACAGAAGAGAAGGTTTAGGGTAAAATCGCTCTATCTCGCTTAATTTCCAAAATATTCTCAAAGATCTGAAGATGGAATACAATCAAGAATATGAAATTTTCAGACAGATTCCATTTTGTTATGAGTTTTTCTTAAATATCGGAGCAAAAAAGGATGAAAGCAAAATTGCTCTATCTCGCTTAGTCTCCAAAGGTAGCACGTCAAAATATCTTTTACTATAAAATCTCCAGTTAAAATCATCTAGCAAAATATCTTGAAGAAATAATATCTTTTATCGAAAATCTTTTGATCTATAATATCTTAATCAAAAATATTCTCTACTCGTTCATTTTCAATGGAAATGATTTACTTTATTAATGCAAAAATTTCATATACAATAATTAAATATCCCAAAAAAACCTTATGATTGTACTAAACTCAATCTGTCGGGAAACTTTCTACTCTTTTTTTGTTTATTCAAGTGAAAGTCTTTATCGTCAGCTATTTCTTCCAAAATCCTAGAGACTTTCACCTGCATCTAAAAGAATTAATTAATTTTGGCTGTCACATTAATTCTGACTCTACAATTTCTTCTACGTTTAGAGTTTTGGAAAATGCATCGAATGGAAGCCGATAGAAGTCTCTTTTGTCTCCGAGCATCAGGACCAAGATCCCGAATGGTCAGTCGTAGAATCTCACACGCGCCAAACTCGTACATCCATCTCAGAAGGTCCTGATTCCCTCGGAAGTCGTCCTCGTACCGTTCGAATTCCCTTCACCGAGTTAAAGTCCTTCCGCATAAACCACGGAGGCCAACAACTAATATTCATGCAGAAAGATGGATCAACCTATGTCGCATTTTTCCAGCTTTCCAACGCCGAAAGCTTCGTAAATTCCCTCCGAGGTTTCATTAAATTCATCAAATCAAAATCCGACAGAAGTCTTTATCTAGTCTTGGACGATTACAGTTCAGTCCTAAACAGATCTTTCGCCGAACTCGATTTGTTCCAGGAGAACACGTCCGATTACGTTTGGAAATTCGTGAAAAATCTCCACAATCGTCCTTACGAAACGACACTCGAAGCATTTAGTAAACTTGCAGACATCTGGATCTACAAGGAACCGGTTAAACAACCAGTCGAACAAGCTGTCGCTGATCTTCTGAACAGATCCTTAACCGCAGAGAATCACAATCCCATATGTTCCACAACATGTAATGGTGAAGAGTACGAAGTGATAACCGAAGACACAAAACTGATGCTGCCTCCACGACCCCCTTGTCCCCGAGGTGCGCCTCTTTCCCAGGAGCAGTGGGATCGCTGCAAGGACTCGGACGGTCGAATATCGAATCCTGAGGCAATCCGAGAAATCATATTTCGTGGAGGAATCAGTCCATCTCTGAGATACGAAGTTTGGAAATTTCTGCTCAACTACTATCCATGGTCTTCCACAAGCAGCGAGAGAACTGAACTACGAAAATTCAAAACCGAAGAGTATTACAGAATGAAGCTGCAGTGGAAGTCGATATCTGCAGATCAGGAGAACAGATTTTCGGAGTACAGAGACAGGAAGAGTTTGATCGAGAAGGATGTTAATAGGACAGATAGGACCCATCCCTACTATTCAGGAGATAATAATCCTCATCTTGGACAGTTGTATGATATCCTTATGACTTATGTCATGTACAATTTCGATCTTGGATATGTTCAAGGGATGAGTGATCTTCTGAGTCCTATTTTGTGCCTCATGGACAACGAAGTAGATGCGTTTTGGAGCTTTGTAGGATTTATGGAGAAGGTCAGCTCTAATTTCGAAATGGATCAGGCAGGAATGAAGTCGCAACTATGTCAGCTGCATAATCTGCTCAACGTTACGGATCCACAGTTGGCGCAGTATCTGATCAGACACGAGTCCGGCAATATGTTCTTCTGCTTCAGATGGCTTTTGGTGCTCTTCAAGAGAGAGTTCAATGCGATCGACATTATCAAGCTCTGGGAGGTTCTTTGGACCGAACTGCCTTGCAAGAATTTCCATCTACTCTTGTGTGCAGCTATTCTTGACACTGAGAAGAGCGTTTTGATGGAGAATAATTACGGATTTACGGAGATTCTGAAGCACATAAATGATCTTTCGCTTCATATCGAACTACCGTGGACTCTGTCGAAGGCTGAGGGAATCTATCATCAATTGATGGGAGCTGCAGCAGATTTGCCGGATAATATCAGAGTTATTATTGGACTACCGGTGATCAATAAGGCAGAATCGTCGAGTGATTCGGAGGAAAGTGCATCTGCACGAAATCAGATTTCAGTGGATGGGAATTCTAGAAGAAGCAGTGATAGTGAAAATATCAGGATCTTCAATAATGAAGTTTCTTTTGAGCGTGGATTGAATGTTTCTTACTTATAAAATATGAATTTAGTCATTGGGTAGATTTAATGTTTACAGATTATTGATGAGAATTCTCAAGGAGCAAAAAATTTCTGCAAGAACTTCTTTTGATGTTTTCTTTCCTATTATTCTTTGTGTTCTCTAAATTTGAAATTGGTATTAATTTTCTCTCTGCAACTGATGATTCATCTCTTTACTGCAGCGAATCAACAGATTATACATTGTCGCATTAAAAATAAAGTGGTGCAAGTAATATGCTTATACATAGGACTTACGACACTTTGATTTTAAGACAGACATGAATATTATTGACTATGTATAGTGGAGGCTACAACTATTATTGCCTTTTATAGATTTGTATGAAAAATGTTATTTCAATATGTATATTTCTAATTAAAGCGTGTATTTCATTCTAAAAAGCGGAGTTAATCTAAGTTTTCGGAATCCTAATTAATAATTAATTGGAGAAGGAAAAGTGAGGGAGAAGAATTCGACAAGACTTTTTTCATTGAATTATATGAATTTATTTTGAATTAAAAATTTAACAGGATCAAGAATTTTAATAATCATAAAATATAATAATAATATGATTGAATTATACCCATCACCAAGAAAATGAAAAAACTAAAAATCTTAATTAAAAAATAGAGAGAACTAAAAAAATTAATCTTCTGCAATTTGATAAAAAAAAATTATAATATTTCCAAATAATTGAAGAAAAAAATATATAAATTTGTTTATATTAAAACATATTGTTGAAAAATGGATTTTTAAACTTTTAATTCATCTAGCCATTGAAAATAATTCATAATCATCATAATAATTATGAAAAAAAATGTATGAGGAAAGCAAGCAAAAATAATATTGAAGTAATGAATTTCCAAGATCTTCGTGGGTTGACTTGGTTTCTGTTAATTATCCTCAGCCAATGTGTTGATTCTGGCATTAATTGCGAGTACTTGGGCAATGAATGATGTATCACTCATAACTTTAGCCAGTGCTGATAGAAGATTTTCCATGTCTTGTGGTGTTAGGTCCATTTTACGAGCACATTCCCTGATCATATTAAGTTCGTCGTCATTCTGGGCAGTCTGTAAAAAATTTAACGAATGTAAGAATTAGTTGAATGATGCGAATTGAAAACAAAATAGATGAATGAACAGATATTTACCTTAAAAGGAGTACGAAATTTGCTGAATGGCAATTTAACTCGTTTCTTTTCATTATTTGTTTGATAGAAAATTGTGAACATTTGTGTATTATCGAGTACAACTGGAAAATATAGGCCAGCAATAACATGGCCTTTAGTATCTCTTGCTAACAAACTTCGGAAATTATATACCAAATTTCGTCGTTCAGTAACATCAATAGCAGTTAAATACGGCCTTGCAACATAAATTAGAGCAACTTGTGTACGCTCTAAGGCACCTGGGCGTGTTTCTCTCTCGTGCCACTCAACATAATCAGAATCTTGTGGACACGGGGAATAATTGTACTCCTTTTTGCATGTTGGCTCGTCGGATTGTGTAAACCAACCAGTGTGTGGATATAATTTGTCAGACATAACAGTTATAACACGTGCTACATGATAACCAGGATCAAGTAGTAGTACACCATGACGACCATCAATGACGATTTTAAGACATACGAGAACGTGCTCTTTTTCACCACTATCAGCGGCTGGTGGACCACCTACGTAGCCCTCAATATCTCCAATTGTCTGAAATAATTATTATTGGTAAGTATTTAGATGGTAACATCTATTCTATATCTCATTCAATCTGTCCAATAAAAGATTGGAATTAAATTAAAATTGCTATATGATGCACACTTTAATAGGGATAAGGCTGTTGGATTTCACGACAATTCCAATTGAAATTTGGTATAGAACTGAATAGCTTAATCTGTAGAGCGCCTGAAGCGAATTCGGAAGATCCTGGGTTCAACTATTCAATTTTTTCTCGAAAAATCTCGAAATATGGGATAGGGGTGTTCAGATGCACATTTTTGCCTAATTATTTTATTACATGTTCATTTGCTCTGTTAAATCCTTATAAGTGGATAGATTTGAAAAATTACCTCTTCACATGACACCAAGTAGAAACCATTAGTTGTGATTCCAGGGAATCTCTCATTTAGTCCATTAAGTCTGTTCAATAGTTCAAAACCAAGACCCACACAAGTATGATGTTTTTGCGTTATTAAAGGCTGATATTTATTGTAGAAACGCTCTACTATTGGCTCCGAGCTCTCCTTGAAGTCCTTGTAAAACCTAATAAGAGAATGAATAATTATTATCATCATATTATCGACTCAAGATCAAAGGAGCGTAAGTACTATGCTTATTGCACAGTTAAATAGATCGTAACCTTCGAAACAAGAGGGCATAAGTGCTATGTACAAGCATAGCACTTACACCCCTTCGTCTCAAACGTAACGATATCCTTTACTTCAGTAACGTGGAGAAATGGTCATTACCTCAGAAAATTGCCTATAGTATCGTAGCGATGCTCGCGCAATAAACGCTGTGTTTCCAGTTCAACGCTGCCTGCTAATTCCTCATACTGTTCAACAGTATCGACGGTCAAGGCTGGAGACTCATAATGGGCCCAAACCGGCAGGGGTAGCGGAACACCCCTGATCCAGGGCCCCCGAGCCTGCCCCTGTGGCTGGCGCCATGACTCTGCCGACTCGAGTCAACTTGGCCATTCATTACCCCACCGGCCAACTGTCGGCAAATATCCATGCTCATCCCTGCAGCTGCTTATTGGCTCCACAGGGCTCTCACCGTCTTTTTGACTCTTCTCTCGCTCTGTAATTAACAAAAAAAAAAAAAAAAAATTTACCAATCATTCTTCTAAGATGCGTAAAAAGAAGCGAATCATCTAATTTTATCATTAGCTTTTTCTAGAATATCTCGGAAACTAAGCGAGATAGAGCGCTTTTGCTCCAAGTCATGTAACTATTGAACAAGTGCTCTATAAAAAAGCACAAAACAGCAAAATCGCCTTATCTTGCTTCGTTTTCAGTTCCTGATATCATAAAAAACAAACTCACGATAAGAATCAATTTACTTAAAAATTTTGAGTTGAGGTGAAAGACTTATCGGCTTATAGAATTACACGTGAATTACACGATTATGTACTTTACTCATCGTTATCAGTAAAAAAATAAAGAAAAATACTTGAATTTGGTTCAAAAGTCGTATTACACACGAAGCGTCATTTTTTACTGCGCATGTATGAATCAATAACACGAAATAGATATATGTATATAGGTATAAAGTGTTCTAAAGCAGCAGCCACGTGTCTCTCTGCGGACATTTTGTTGACAAATTTGGTGCTCCTAGCATTTTTTCAAGATAACACAAATTGCTGTATGACGCAGGTTCTGAAAACACACACATACTCGATACATTTATCATTCTATATCTGAGCATGATAAAATTTCAATTCCGATAATAGACGGGGAAAAACGCGAATTATGTGTTAGGAGATACGGGGGAAGGATAAACGAACAAAGAGAGATACATAGTCTAACATATGTTACTGCGTCAGGCGAAAGGAAAGAAAAAAAAGGAGATTGCAGTTTTTTTTTTGGATAAATAGTATTTCTGGAACATTCCATGGTCTTTGGAATGATCCGGAAGCATCCAGAAAAACATTTTATTGGGAGATTTATTGATAATAGAACGATTCTGAGGTCATGCAATTGAGGAGGGCGAGGTCATTGTTTCGTTTATGGAACAGAGAGAGATACTCGATGTGAACGAAGATCATATCGTAGCTCTAGTGTTAAAAGGGCGTAAGTGCTATGTACAAGCACAGCACTTACGCCCTTTTAACCCTAAAGTTACGATATAAAATATGCGTTTTCTGATGCAATATATGTATTAAACATAAAAACAAATAATTCTCTAAATCCGAAGGACAACAAGGCTTTCCCGTTTACATCAAATAAAATATGGAGGATTTTCGAATTGAAGGTTAAGCAATTGCCCAAAAATACGCAAGAGCATGAGCAAAAGCATTTCTTTGCTCTCCAGTCAGTGAAATTGAAGGCAATCGATCAAAAAAGAGAAGAAAAAGGAGTTTTTTCTTTTTCCTTTTATCAAGATGGAAAATTTTGATGAAATGTCCTAGAACTACATCCTAACAAAGAGGAATCTTAGGAAATATTCGGATCCTATACTATATAATATGTGAATTTCAGCTTAGGATCTATTTGAATTATTTTTGTTCGACTAGTTCGACAATAAGGTATTTTTTTTTAAACAATTTTTTGGAACAAATTACTTACCCATACAATGAGCGCACCAATCAAAAGAAAAACTTTTCCTCCTTGAAATCTTGTTCGACGTTCACGTGTCCGAAGTCCGAAGAGAACTGACTCTTTTGTGCATGCGCAATACCATTTATACCATCGGTCTGCGCGTCACTGTGTTCTTTCGACTTCTCTCTCTCCCTTTCCCCTCCAACGCCCTCCCCACCCTCTTATTTTTCTTTCCCGTTCTTTCCCAATGCTCTCACGCGCACACACCCACACACACACACACACACAATTAACCCACACCCAATTTTTTTTGATCCTATTATATTATTTTCATGCTAAACGCATTAGTTAGTCAAATAAAAGCAGTGAAGTATAGGAATTATTGAAGTTAATCTTTGAAAAACAATAGAAATAATAATGAAATAATATATTTTTCCGGTCATTTTGAGTAATTCCAGAATTTCAATACTTTCGATGTAGAAAAAAAAAGGCTCTACAGAACAGGCACGTGATCTGCGTCATACCTATAGTTAATGTTGTCATTCCAAATGAAATTTATTGGGCTAATAGCTCTAGATTCCAATCGAGCAGAAAAATATTTGAGGGGAAGAAGTGAAAAAAACCCACATTTTTTTCATTTATTTTCAACGAAAAAACGTGAAGCACAGGCTAAAGTTAGATCGTAAGATTAGAAATGGGGTTAGACCTCAAGTTGAAGAGAGGGAGGGGGGAGGGGGTGAATATAACGAGAGGTCAGAAGGAAACTACGGATTTTTAACCTTGAACTTAGTGACACAAAGTCACACTTTTTAAGATTAAAGTTCCACTATTTACGTCATTATTATTATGTTTAATTGCCCCTTCCTTGTTTTAGGTGCACTGATAAAGCCATACGAATGAAATAAACAAAAATATTATCAGCATATGATACAAAGAAATTCTATACTTGATGTCTGGGAGTCACTGATGAATGAGTCATTCGGGCGTTTTTTTTGTCCCTCGAGTCAATAGTCAATAATAAACTGTCAATCTTGCAATTCTCGAGTAATTGTGAAAATTATTGTTATTATTTATAGACATTTGAGGTACCTAAGAAAATGATTATACAAAATTATATAGTTGGCTTGGAAACAAAGGGGCGTAAGTGCAATGGGGATACATTCACATTTTAGGGTGAATTATTCATAAATATAGATATGCAATTGTTATGTATAGACATGTGTACATCGCTGTCTTAAGGTCAAAGGGGCGTAAGTGCTGTGTATAAACATAGCACTTACGCCCCTCTGTTTCTAAGGTGACGATATAATTAATGCAAATATGTAAGTAAGTTTAAGTAAAAAGATGTGTTTGAAAGAAGGCATTACAAACCGATGTAAAACAAAAATTGCAACATCAAGGAAACAAATTCTATTTTATTCTATTCTATAGATATAGATATAGAAATATGTGAGTGAGCAACTAATAGTCTCTGAACAGCAATTAGGTCCTTCAGCTCACACGAAAAATAAAAAAGAAGCCTGATATTCATAGTCCAATTAGAGATATCAGTCGTCAATTGACCATTTCGTGACCATTCCTGACTTGACCGCAATTTTCGTTGAAAATTGACCGTCAATTTTTTTCTGCTCATTTTTTATATCATTTCTAGGTTTTTTTTCTAATTCAATGGAAATACTCAAAGAAATCATCCATTTCCGAAAGTGTAGTATTTCTCATTTTTGGTAGAATATCGGCGATTGAAAAACCCAATTGAAGAATAAAGAACCAGAATCTGTAAGCCGGTGTGCTTAGGAACGGTCGAAAACAGCTTAAAATGACTATGGACTCCATCAGCTAATCGACGATTAGCGCTAATCGAGCTTTATGCACCTGGGCCTCAGTCTCAAATGTAATGATTTTGATTAATACACAAAAGAATAGGTCCACAAAAAATAAGTCATCAGCTCTATTTAGATGGAATCTGAGCGTCAAAACCATTTTTGGTCAATTTTCTGACTCACGATTTGGTCATTATTTTTTGACCAAAATGATCAGTCATTGCCAATTGGTCATTGACGGTCAAATGACCGTCACTTCTGTGTTCCATCACTAGGTCCAATGAAGAGACGTTTGAATTCACTCGCCTACCAGCTTAATTTATTTTTCAATAAATTGGTTTTGATCTATATTTTAATTATCTCTAATTGAAAAATCCCAAAAAGGTGGCGAAGGGGTCGGAAAAAATCAAAACTATTCCAAAAATGACTGTTTTTCCCAATATCTTGGAAATGGCAAAATCACTTTGAAAAAATCTAATTTTTGGTCATTTCGATCTGGAGAATTAGTGTAAATCCTTTTAATGGGTATTTTGCGTGTATTTTGTATGACACGCAACGTACAAATAGCCACGTCCTTGAAAAAATCAAAAGAATTGTTAGATATGTGCTAGTTCCATTATTATAAAGTTACCATGTTGACCCGGTTACCGGACGCAACTCCCAGTTTCCGGATGCAGCAGCAATATACACTAATAATTAATATCCAAATGGAAAAATATAGTTTTCCAATACTTGCAAAATGTTGAAATAACAATCAAGTCAATTGTTCAATTCATTTAATTGAAATTTTTATCATTTTAATAATTTAATACTAACTTGTCCGGGAACCGGTACCATTGCCTTAACCGTCCAGTAAATAACCGTTCAAGTCTGCCTAAAAAAAATGTTTAGTGAAGAGTGGGGCAAAATGGATACTGTAATAGAACGGTTGAAAATGGATTTTTTTTTAATGATTCTATTGAAGAGCTGAGGAAATTTCACCCGAAAAACGAGTGTCAGATGTATTTTTTTCGATTTTTTCTTAATTCAATTTTTTTCTGCATTTTTTAGGGGTGAAAAGCCTTTGCTTTTTCGAAAATTTTCATTTTTTTTACAAATATCTCTGGTGCTATTGGTCGTAGCAATTCGGGGCTGCTCTCAAATGAGAGGTGAGCTCATTTCCCATCGATTTATGGGGTTTTGACTCCAAAAATATCAATTTTTGGGATAGTTATAGGCCAAAAACTGTTTCACAAAACTGTTTCACTAAAATTCTCATAAATACCTTGGAAATCGATATTTTTCAATTGAAAACCCCATGAATCGATGGCAAATGATCTCACCTTTCACCTCCATTTCGAATTTTTACGCTACGACAAATAGAACCGAAGATATTCTCAAAAAATTGAAAATTTTCAAAAAAAGGAACTCTTTTACCCCTCTAAAATGCTCAAAAAAGTCAAAATCGTTAAAAGTTCAAAAAAATTAATTCCGGCACTTGTTTCCCGCCTAAAATTTCCTCAGCTCTCCAATAAAATCATCGAAAACAATCTACCGCCAATATTTCTATCAATTTCGAGAGTTTTCCATAATATTTGCCTAAAAATTTAGATGTATCCATTTTATGAAGACCTTCACTAATTTTTTCTGAATGTCTCTGTCTTCTGCCTTGATACTGCATTCTTCATCAACCTTCTCAATAATTCCATTCATTCATTTTTCTCGAGTCCTTTCTCTGTCCTTCTCATAATCTCATAATTATAAAAATTATTGACTACGAAATTTTCTGGAATTTCACATAGAAAACGTCATTACAGCTGTAGTGAGAAACAATTATCGATTTCCCAGAAGTATTAGCAACGTGACACGTTTCGTAACTCTACGAACCTCTGGACTAATGTACTGATAAGTCTCTCATTTCTATAGATAGATGAAAATTTAATTTACAATTTTTAATACAGACAGAAATCCAATGAAAAACTCAAAAATTCTAGAAAAATGGATTTCACTTAATTACCAGTACTATCTTCACATATCTCGGAAACTAATCGAGATAGGTCATATTGCCCTAAATTTTCCCGAAACCCATTTCGTTGAAAATTTCAAGAACTACAAAGAAGGATTGAAACAAAATCGCCCTATCTCGCTTAGTTTCCAAGATATTCTCAAAAAATCTGATAATTTCACAAAATCGATTTGTCCAAAAAAATTCAGTCCTATTTTATCAATTTTATCACAATTGTAGTCTCGTTTCTATTAATAGAGAAAAAGGGGGAAACATTATTATTATTATTATTATTATTATTATTATTATTATTATTATTTACATTTATATATTGACTATAGTAATTGCTGAGAAATCTTCGAGGGCTCCGACCCCCTTCGACAATAATAATAATAATAATTTTTATTATTATGATAAGTCAGATTCTCATGATTATTCTTTTCTAGAATTTGCATGAATTTTGGACGAAAATATGCCACGTAGCTTCTTTTTTTTCCAGAAATTATTTGTTTTTTTTTTTCATGATTTTCAACGAAAAATCATCGAAAAATTTAATTACATAATTAATAAAAGACTTGGAAATATTCTGAAATAAAAAAAGGAAAAAATGCAAATTAATGTCAATTAATTTTTGATAAATTTTGGAAAATATTTGATAAATTAATACTCATATTCCCTAAATCTGACGTTTATTAACTCCTCTATTTTTTTTTTTAACCAATTTTATTTCAAAAAATTTGAGATTTAATCAAAAATCTGAAAATTTAACTATCTCTAGAGTTTTTTTCGTTTATATCTCTTCGAGATTCTTCGTGAATTGTATATTTTTCCAAGTTTTTCTCGAAAAAAATTAAAAAATAAAAAAATAAAAATTTGCTCTCGTGTCATAAGACAACTCCTGCTCCCTATTGGACAACTAGTGAATTTCAGACGTAGTATAGAAAATTGTTATGAAGAGATACTTCAATTATTTCTTAATTTCTCTGTAAGTTATATACTGAAGCTATTGACCCTTTTTTTTTGCATATTCATTATCATCATTGAGTACTTGAGAAAACGTATTTATTTTTCTATTTTAGGTTGAGCTTGAGCTGTTTAATAGAGTGCTTCATTATTGCACGTGAGCATAAGGACCGCCACTGAGGGAAAGGTTAAAAAAACAGAATTTGACGTTTATTTTTTAACAATTGTTTTTTTTTCTATTAAAGCAGAAAAGAAAAGGCCAAGTAGCACTAAAAATAGGCATCAACTGCATTTGCGTCGACAAAAGCTAATTCTGCTATTTGTATACATATATATGTTCATGCATATATATATATATATATAATGATAATAACGTTTCTTTTCCTATTTTTTTTTTTTTTTTGAAATTTAGGAATGTGGGAGGTGAAGAGAAATAGGAATAATACAAAGTTCTGCAGTTTATATATGTATATATATGTATATGTTCATGCATATGTAGGGAAAGGTGGGATAAAATGGACACATGTTAGTTTTTGTATTTTATTATCATGAACGTTACTTGAAATCGATAGAAATATTGGAGATAGGTTTTTTTCGATGATTCCATTGGCAAGCTGAGGAAATTTACCATGAAAATCAGATGTCACAAGTTATTTTTTTTTAATTTTTCAGAAATTCCATTTTTTGCTTAAGATTTGAAGATGAAATCCTTCTGTTTTTGAAAAATTTCAGGTTTCGGGAATATCTCTAGTTCTATTGGTCGTAACGACCTGGAGTTAATCTCAAATGAAAGGTGGGCTCATTTTCCATCGATTTATGTGGTTTGAAAAAAAATTTATGAATTTTTCAAGTACTTATAGGGCAAAAACTGATTTTCAGAAAATGGCCTATAAGTATTTGAAAAATTGATTAAAAAAATTTCGAACCACACAAATCGATGAGAAATGAGCTCACCTTTCATTTCAGATGAACTCCAGGTCACTACGACCAACAGAACCATAAATATTTTCAAAAAAATGAATTTTTTCGATTTTCGAAAGAACTACCCCTTCAAAACTTGTCCAAAAAACTAAAATTTTCAAAAAATAAAAAAAAACTAATTTTAAACCACGTTTTCCACCCAAAATTTCCACAGCTTTCCAATGAAATCATCAGAAAATCCCTATTTTAAACCGCTCAATTATAATGTGTCCATTTTACCCCACCTTCCCCTTTATATATACATATAAATTAGAAATAAAAAGGCGTAAGTGCTATGCTTATTCACAGGATTTACGCCCCTTTGATTCTAAGGTGACGATATAATGTCAAAAAATTTCAAATTTCTTTTTTTCTCAATTTTCTAGGTCTCAAAACGAAGAAGCGAAATGGGAACGACACCAAGTCGTTTCGATGATCTCTCGAAGAATCCATGTCTCGAGCGTTTCTGTGGAACCGAGTCAATAGACCCAAGTGACTCATTCTGGAATCGTTTTCTCTCGTTCAACATGCGTCCACCAGTGACTCGAAATGATCAGATCGAGTTGGATTCACGTCTGGACACAATGTGCCAAAAATTGCTGAAAAACAATTTGATAAGTGGAAATTTTGGATCTCTGATTCAAGTCACATTGATAAGAACGAGTGAATTGTTGGCATCAATAACGAATCAGAATATAATGTCTGCATGGCAGACGTACAATGCACTTTTTGCAGTCAGATGCATCTTGAAGTATTTCGTTGAGACTGTTGGAGAAATGGAGATGATAAAACAGACAGAAAGTGCACCACAAAAGCTGCACGAAGATGATGATAATAAGGACAATCAGATGCTGAGACTCGAGTCTTTTTTTGAAGCACTCATCGAAATCATCATTGATGTTCCTCTATCTGAATTCACTTATGTTGTCCATTTAGAAGCTGTTAATTGCCTTCTTGTGCTTTTGTCAGTTCAACTTTTCTCCCAGACTTCTGCTGAGTATAGTACGGTTTACAGGATTTTTATGAATCACGAGGCTAGTATGAATGCTCCACTCGTTGTTTGTACACTTCTTCATAATTTTGCACAGCAGGAACATGCACCCTCGGGACTATTGTCCAGAGAACCTGGGGGAAGCATTGTTTTCAGTATTGCAGGTAATTATGAGAGCTTGGGACCTGAGCTCAGGTCTTAGTAATTAGTTACTTAAGTCTTAAGCCTTAGTACTTAAGCCTTAGGAAGTTCTAAGTAAAGGAGGGGGGGGGGGGAATTATCACCTTTGAGAAAAATGATTCTTTTGAATTGATAATACAATTGTGATTTATTTATTTATTTTTTTTTCAATTGAAAAGGTGCATTATGAACTTCAAATATCCAAAGCATTGAATCGAGATAAGAAATATTGATGATTAACTATTTTATTATTAATATTAATTATTTAAAAGGGAAGAAGTGTCCAAAGGTGGGCACCTCTCCCCTTCTCTAATTCTTGGTGACTCAAGCTGATGAGTAAGAAAAGGAAAATTTTGGGGATGGGGCGATTTTGGGTTCATTGCTTTTGTGGAAAATTCTGGGAAATATGGAAAGAGGATATTTAGGGTGAAATGACTCTATCTCGCTTAGTTTCCGAAATAATTGAGAGAGACTAATGGAATAAAATTAAATTGACAAATGAGGAGTTCTGAATTTTTTTGGTCAAATTGATTTAATTTTAGCAGTATTTAATCAAATTTCTTGGAATTTGAGAGAGATAGGGCGATTTTACATCAATTCCTATTTTTTTTTAGAATCTCAAGAGTTTCGAAAATAAAGGATTTGAAAAAAATCGCTTTGTCTCGTCTAGTTTCCGAGATAATTGAGGGAAACTAATGGAATAAAATTAATTTTGAAAAATGAGGAGTTCTGAATATTTTAGTCAAATTGATTCAATTTCATGAGCTTTTAATAAAATTTCTTGAAATTTAAGAGAGATAGGGTGATTTTATATAAATTCTTTTTTTTTGTAGAGAATTTCAAGAGCTACGAAAATAAAGGATTTGGAAAAAAATCGCTCTATCTCGTTTAGTTTCTATCATATTCTCAAAAAAAATTAATGAAATAAAATTAATTAATTAATTTTATCAGTTTTTCTTTTCAAAATATCTCGGAATCTTAGCGAGATAAGACGATGCTTTTTCCAAATCCTTTTTTGTAGAGAATTTTGAGAGCTACACACAGAGTAATTAGGCAAAATTGCTCTATCTCTCTTAGTTTCCAAGATTTTCTCAAAAAATTGACAAAATGAGTTCATTTTATTCGAAAAATTCTATAATCTCTGATGAATTCTGTTCCAGCTGGATTGTGGAATGTTATTACCATGGGAATGGGCAACAGTTTCAAGAATATCCAGGTTTCAAGTAATGGTACAAGTGAAGAAGAAGAGAAGAAAAGAGATACAGAAACTCCACTAGCTAGTCAATCTCTGTTGCTTCTTTTAGTACTAACAAATCACTGTACAACAAGCCACAATCCATACAGAGATGCTCTGTTCACCTTCACCAATATCCAAGATGACAGATCGACAATGCCGACAAAGGCTGTAACTCCATTTAGATTTAATTTGGATAAGTTATATAATACAATATGTAAAGTTCCGAATACCAATGAAGTCACGTTACTGTTGTACATGCTGTTACATAGAAATCCAAATATCAAAGAGCACATTATCAAACGATCGGATATACAACTATTAGTGAGTATCAAAAAAAAGAATATGAAGTTTTCAGACAAATTTAATGATATTTTCAACGAAATTAGCACAAATCTGATGATTTTTTGCATTTTTTTAAATAAAAAAATGATTTATAAAACAATATATGAAAATTTTGCATTTAGAGTTTCTTTTCGAATTTCAGAAACGTGCATATTTTTCATTTTTCAATAAATAATTGATTTGTTTAAGAAAAAAAGAAGAAAAATTGGAAAATCTCTGCTAAAAATTCAGTATCATCAAATTTATTGCATTTTATCATTAATTTTTTTTTCAATATCTCGGAAACTAGCGGAAATATGCCTCTTTTCACTTGAATTCTTTGTTTGTAGAGAATTTTAAGAGCTATAGAACAGAATTAGGTCTTAAAATTGCTCTATCTCACTTAGTTTCCAAAAATCCTCAAAAAATTGATCATTGAATAGAATCGAATTGTCTGAAAATTTCATAATCGTATTAAAAATCATATGAGAGACCTTTAACAAAATGTACCTGCAATGTAAAATGATTCGAGATTTTTTTTTAGAAAAGCGGCAGCTTCCAAAGAAAATCTGAAAAAATTCACCAATGATAAAGATACGTTGTACCATCTTCTCAAATTTTTTCAGATTTTTTAACGAATTTCTTCACTTCGAAAAAAAAATCTTGACTCATTTTTCCTCAGAAAAATGTCTATTCTGCCCCGGTCTTCTCTATATTCTAGTTAATCGATTGATTTTAATGCTTCTTTATTTTTTGAGGTAACTCCGATATTGAAAATACTCTACAATGCACCTGACAATACATCACATCACATATATATGTCTCTGATTATCCTTTTGATACTCAGTGAAGATGATTCATTCAACAAAAGAATTCATGAAATTGTAAGTAATGGTGTCTTTTTTGAATTGATTTGAATATTTTGTTGCCTTACAAACGAAGGAGCGTAAGTGCTATGTATAAGCATAAAATGCACAGAAAAAAACATTTTTAACTCAACCAGACTTCGACCAGAGCTCCTACCTTTGTTTCTAAAGCGACCATTTAATTCAGAATTAAAAAAAAAAAAAATTTCTTTTTATTATGAAAAAAAGCATTTTTTTACTACGAAAAAAAAATTGTTTTTCTATTATAAAACTGAAAGCATTTAATATAATTATTATTATTTTTTTCAAGATGCTGAAAGGAGTCACGTGGTATACAGAAAGATGTATAAGTGAAATTTCCCTTGGTGGTCTTCTGATTCTCGTTGTTATTCGAACGATACAGTACAACATGCTGAAAATGAGGGACAAATATCTTCACACAAATTGCTTAGCCGCTCTAGCGAATATGTCAGCACAATTCAGAGCTCTTCATCCTTATGTCAGTCAGAGGCTACTAAGTCTATTCGAAACACTGGCGAAAAAACATGGAAGACTGGAAGCAAAAATACAATCTCAAGCAGCTGCTAATAATATTAATGGTGGTGTTAATAATACTGATTTAATTCAGGATCTCACGATACTTGAGGAAGTACTTAGAATGGTACTGGAGATCATTAACAGCTGTTTAACTCATCGACTCGCACACAATCCAAATTTAGTTTATACTTTGTTGTATAAAAAAGATATTTTTCAACCGTTCAGAATGCATTCAGCTTTTCAGGATATAATACAGAATATTTATTCGGTGAGTTGGTTTATTAAAATTAATTTCAAGAATTGTGCAATTTTTAAAAATATTTTTCATATCAAAAAAATTAAAGTTGGAGGAGTTTCAGAAATTAATTGAATTTTTTTTTTTTTTTAATCATTTCAGGTCATCAATTTTTTTTCGTACAAATTAGAAGAAACCGATTCATCACAAATTGGAGTTACTCAAGTATTAGCTGCAATAGCACAGGGCACAACACAATGGCCAAAGGATCGATTAAGAGTAATTTCAAATAATTTTAACTTGATATTAATATCTAATTAATTCAATTCAATTTTAATTTATTTCAATTAATTTAATTTAATTTTTGTAATTTAATTAACGAGTCTCGATATTTCGAAATTTCCAAATTTATGATTAAATCTGAAATTTACTCAAATTAAATTGATTTTAATGTTTCAAGTGGACAAAAAGAGGTTGCTGAAGATAGAGTTGAGAATAATTTCAAAGAAAAATTTCGTGAAAAATATAAAATTTACCAAAACATTCGAAAAGTCTTGAAAAAGTTGAGAAATTTCGCAGTTTCCAGATTTTCAATTAAATCTCAGATTATTTCGACGTCTTAGGAATTAAGGGGAACAAGTGCTATGCTTATATATATAGCACTTACGCCTCTTTTTTCCTGAGACGATTTGAAATACTTGAAATTAAAATATCAATTTATTGTATTACATTATGAATGATTTTTTTGTTTTTTCGAAATTTGCAGAAATTTCCAGAATTAAAATTTAGATACGTGGAAGAGGAGCAGCCAGAGGAATTTTTTATACCATATGTATGGAGTATAGTATGCCAGGGTGCCCTGTTGTACTGGAGTGCAAAGAATATTAAATTATTTTCATCACACAATGGCGAGCAAACAACTATTGTCGTTTGCTGATGTTATTTAATATTTATTTACGTGCATTGAATTGCCAAGGAAGAAAAAATTATATCGTCGACTGTATGTACAGGCTTTTTATTATGAAAAAAAAAAAATTGGAGGGGAATATAATGAGATTTTGAAAAAATTTGAAAGAAGATTGTTAATTACATTACTTGAAACCATTGTTCGTTTGCATGTTTCGTTGGAAAATCTCATAAATTCATGTAATTACTAATTATTTTCGTTTCCCGTGATATGTAAATACTTTGGAAAATTTGATTTGTTCCCTTACTACTTCTAGTGAATTCAAAAAATTTAAACATAATTGTAGATAATTAGGTTTTGTGATGTTTTATTCATTTAATGCCCGTTCAATAAATCAATGGATATTTATTAATAACATTAATTATGTTTGATTACTTACCTCTCAATACCACAACACTTTTAAGTTTATTTAAAAATAATTTTTTTTTCTTTTCAATTGAATAAAATTACAATAATGAAAATAGCAGACATCTCAATTTTTTTTTTCATTGCAAAATAAATTATTTTTCGAAAAATAAGAAATATATACATGTAAAAAATATCAAGACCTATACAAGCAATAAGAAAAAAATATCTTTATTATAATTTCAAAGAAAATTTTCGAAATTTTTTTTAGATAAATTTTTAAAAAATCGAAAACTCTGAAACACTGAAAAATTCTATGAAATTTTTTTAGATGTCTGCTAATTTCCTTATCATATAATTTCAAATTTTTTACTTTTTTATAATTTTTTTTTCCTTTTCGAATGTACATCTTTATTAAACAAATACAGTTGACGCCTTAGTGGTATATTTATATGTATGTTTTTTTTTTTTAGTTAATAATCTATGATTCTAATTCTGTGCAACTTTTATATGCGCGTGTATGTACTATATATTGCTAATAATAATGATCGCACATTATCAATGTTTTTCGGCTGTTAAATTGTTTTTTTTTCATAATTATATTTTTTTTTTATTTAATTGCAAGATAACTTATTGAGTAATTTGACATTGTGTGTGCGCCATGAACCAATAAATCATGGATCAACGATAATTGCAATCATTTTATTTCTCTTTTTTTTTTTTCTCTTCAATCGTTCACTTTTTATTTCGATTATTGCCATTACGCCTTTTTTCACCTGTTTTTTTTTCTAATTAAACCAAAGCCCTTTTACCATCTTTATTGTTATTATTAAAACATTGTGTGTTAGCATACCGTAGCTCATTTTTTGTTAATTTTTTTTTAGTCCTTTCTATTATTTTTTTTTCTAACTCTTTTTTAGTTCCTTCAGTTTATCGTTATAATTAATTCCTTAACTGTGCTATTATAATAGTCTTATTCATTAAAATACGATTAATTTTTTATGTTTTGTTCATAGTTTGTTGTTATTTTTTTATTTTTTTGTTTTTTATTATTATTTTCTCTTTCAGGAGGGAATAAGTCAAGTCAGCACGCGCAATGTTTCATCTTTATAGGCTGGCTATTTAAAATCTGATAGATATTTTTTATTTTTTCTTTATTTAAAAAAATTTATTTCTTGTTTTTTATTTATTCTTTACTTTTTTTTAGTAAATTATAGATCTACTAAATTAATTCTTTTTTCTCTTTAATCTGATATATTGAATATCAAATAATTAGAAACTTCTTTTTTTTTACGGTAATTTTGGAATATTCGAGAGAAGGGTGGCAAATGTTAACGATTTCTTGAAATATTGTTGATTGATAACAATTGGTAATTGCAATTTTTTTTTTTCCTAATTTTTTTAATAAAATTATTTCCATTTTATTTAGTTTATGACACGAAAAATAGCAGATTTCTAACAGTTTTCGGGATTTTTTTGTGTTTTTAATAAATAAATTATATGAAAAAAAAAAAAAAAATGGGAAAAATATGCATTTATAGTAAATTTGAAAAACTACGAATGCAAATTTTTTTGATATTTTTTTTTGCGATAATTTATTTAGTAGAAAAAAAAATCGAAAAATTGTCGAATTTCTGCTAATTTCATCATGATTTCATTTGCATCGATTCATCTGTTCCAAGTAACATAATTCTCGCATGAAATTTTAGATTTACATTTTTTTTTCTCGAAAAATTGAATTTCAGTGAATTTCATTGGAGCATTCGACGACAATCACTTTTTTTCTGTCTTTTATTACATAAATTTTACACATTTTTAAATTTTTTCCTTGAAAATCTCAGTTTTTTTGCTCTCTGCGATAAATTCATTAAATGCCAGTTAATTACATATAATTTCATAGCAATATGTGTGTGTGTGTAAGCACGTTAATTTTTTTTTTAGTGCTAAAAGAGAATAAAACAAAGTGTATGCAATATCCAATTCTTTCAATGTTTTTTCGTATTGCCACGATGAATTGTGTTAAAGAATTTACGAGCACAATTATTAGTGAGAAATTCTATATGACATTAAAAATAGCAGAAATCTCAAGAAATTCTTAGATTTTTTTTTTTCAACAAATGAATTATTTTTAAAAACTGAAAGAAAAACTATGCATCTATAGTAAATTCAAAAATGCAAATTACAAATGCGAATTTTTTTTTTCAATAATTTACTTGTTTGAAAAAAAATCTAGAAAATTATGAAAAATTGCTAATTTTAATGTCATAAATTCTATATGTGTTTAACATACATGATGCATATGTAAATGTACATATTTGGACGCCTAAAAAATACAATTACATTACAATTTCATGTCCAATTATATCAGCAAATAAACTATTTATAATATATTCATTCATTTATTTTATTTTTTTATATATCAAACTAATACACAATATCCGTCTAGCAATTATTATTTTTTTTTTCAATTTTTTTCCTTTTCTTGAAATTTTTTTTTTTTCATTTTTTTATTTTTTATCTGCTCTTTTCTCTTCTCTTCTTTTGTTGCCATTGATTATTTCGATTTAAGTACATTTTTTCGTCCCAAGGTGCATACACACCTAGTTACCATTTCAATTGATTTAACAAATTTACCTATTTTTCTTAACGTGCCAAAAAAAAAGGAGAGAGATAGATCCACTCAATACAATATATATCTTCATAAAATTACATAAAAATGCTGAAGATAACTAAAAATTTTTTTAAAAATTTAGGAAAGAAAAAGTCCATTCGCTCACTGGGAAAATTAATTTTTCTCTTCATTTTTAATTATGAAGCCATTAAGTGGATAATTTTTATATTTTTTAAAAATAGCATAAAAATGAGTAATAAGTCCTTCTTTTTCATTTTTTTTCATCTGAAAATGAGTTTCAGTTTTTTTTTTTCTTACAATTGTATTACACAATTGTATTTTCATAAGTTTATAAAGGCAAATTTTTTTTTTCTCTTGGATTATTGAAAAAATAGTTTGATCATTGATGCCATTACGAAGTTGGACTCTCGAGACAGGAGGTGTCTAATTGATAAATTCCATTATTACACTTATTAAATTTTTTTCTAAAAAAATTTTTCAATAGGCTAAGAATTGCATCATTCCATAGTTTTCTTTTTCTAATAAGAGAAAAAGGAAAAAATTACACTTTAACTAGTCGAATTCAATAGCACTGCACAACTTTTCGCTTTTTTTTACGACAATTTTCATTTTTTTTTGTTTTTTACTTCTTTTATCCATGATAATTTGTTCAATAAACTGGACTCTCATGTCCTATAAAAATGATATGATATGCATATTGAAAAAATAAATTGTCTTATAGATTCTATGAAGTATTTTTGATATCCATACACAAGTTATTTCAACGATTTCCATCTGATCACGGGGAAGTTTATCGAAAAATACATACATTTATAATCCGTTCTTCAAAAAAAAAAATTTTTTTTAAATTTTAAAAAAATATGAAAAAAATCGAATAAAATTAGGCATTGACTTAATTATGCTGCAAAATGATGCAGACATGATTTATGAATTTAAATCGATTTATTTCCTTTTTTTTAATTGATTAAATCCATTGAACTCTGTTTTTTTTCAGTTAAATTAAAATAAGCTTTTTAATTGAAAAAAAAAAAAAAAAAGGACGGATCTTCATGTATGCACTTATAGATGGGCTGCGAATAAGCACATATTCTCATCGACAATTCCATTATCAGAATATATACGTGCATTATGTACAAACACATGCACATATATATATATGTGTATATATATGCAAGTAAACAGTACAGCTATTGAATTCAAACTGTAAATATTAAAAAAAAGAAAAAAAATGCGAAAATAAAAAAAGAAATGTATAATAAAAAGCTAATGTAATATGGCATTCAAAATAATGACAAAATTAGCATCTAATTATTCATTATCATCGAGACAATAATTGAAAACGTGTGAAATAGATGATTTTTTTTGCACTACTGTCTAAATGCATATATATTTATACATATATCAAATGTATATGGATATGATATAATATGTATACTTGACATTTTTTTTAAAGCACTACAATTATTTATGGGCATTTAAATATTTGTCCCTAAAAGTCATTGATACGTTATTAAAGTTTTTGCGAAACTATGTTTTTTTTTTTCTCACATTTGCTCATTAACTGTAGTTACGTGAAGAGGAACAATATGCAAATTAAAAAATTGAGGAAAAAAAAAAATTTCTCTGATTATTTCATAATCAATACGATTGTCATTTCCACGAAAATCCATTAAACTTTCATTGAAAATTTTTCTGGAGTAAAAAAAAAATAAAATGACAACTAAAAGAAAAATCATTAAAAATCATTTGAGCATATTTAGAATTTAAATAAAATTAATTTTTTCATGAATTTCCGTTGATGCCTTTTTTTTTACGTATCAAGTATGCATAAAATACACATGTGTTCCTCAATGAATCTATCAAACACGTCCATGTGTGTGTGTGTGTGTGTATGTGTGATTTATTTATATAAATATAAATAAAATATTCGAGAGAGAGAGAAAGTAGTTAACAAACGTATATTATCGAATTATAAGCGTGCGCGCATCATCAATAAAATTTTTTTTTCAATTTTCTTTTTTTTAAGAAAGGTGCTCAAGCATAGTTTTCACTAACAAGTAGTATTAGATTTCAATAATGCAATATGAGTACGTGTGCCATATAGGAATTATTCCATCTATCAGGGACGGATTATAATACGACGCTTCGTAAATTACCCATTGGGGGTAGGATAATTAATTTTCAAAAAAAAAAAAAAAATTAATTAATTAATTAATTAACATGAACACTAAGATAGAGAATTATCTCGAGAATATGCCAATAGCAATGAGAAGCGTCGAATCAATAAAAAAATAATAATAATAATAAAACTAGTATTAAAATTGATTATTAAAAAAATTGAAGCAAAAAAGATGGGATGGGGTTTTTATTCCTTATAGTTCTCATGATGATTCATTGATGTTTATAATAGTTAGTTCCTTTTTTTTTTTCATCAAAAAACATGACATTATTAAAAAAGATTTTGAGTACCTTGGGAGGGGCTCAATTTACCGAAGTGTTGGAATTATACGCATCTCAATAATAGATAAGAATGTGTGATAAAGATAATTTAAACTCCATGATCATGATCCCACTCGAGTTCATGAGGTGGATTTGTGTGACGTCTGTTCTTACCATTATTAAGATCACAATAATTCTCACAATCGGTTGTATCGAGATCATCATCTCTGAATGAATCATCGTCAGAATCAGAGCTACCAGAATCATCATTTTCATCGTCTCTATGATGATTGTGTGGATCATTTTCGGATAAACGATCCATTGGATTGACAGTAATAGCTAAACCAGAGTCATCCCAGGCCATTTCTGTTTCAGCTGCAAGTTCATCAGTTGCTGTGCGTCTTTGTTTGGTTGCACCCCTGACTCTGGCAGCTCCAACAACTGCCATGAGCAAAAGGAAGCCAATACAAGCAGCAGCAACAATGGTTATTGCATGACTTCCACCTGGTCCAGAGATACTCTTAGTCGAATACTCATCAGAAATATCGGCATGATGTTTCGACAATTGGGCATGACCAGGTAATGGTTCTACGATCTTGGCAATAGGTGGATTTTCCGTTGATTTAGATGGCAAAGTAGGTTTTTCTTTGGGATGAATAACCGCAAGTGTTTGTATGTACTCGTTGCTAGCAAATCTACCATTCAACTCTGAACAAGTTAGTTTGAATACACGATCTAGATAAAATGCGGGTTTCTTGTTGGTGTATGTTATCAGGCGAATGAGTTGCTGATACTTGTATGGTGTATCACCGCCTGATAGTACAACACCATCACTGTCTATTCTAGCTGCTATAGGATGAAAGCTTTCTGTTGGTAGGTCAAGTGTCTCATGATCAGAATTGATGGATGGGTAAACGCTTACTGCACAGGCGTCAAGACGCGCTGCAGTACCAGCAATTACACGTGCATCTGGAAATACACGTACACCCGAGAGAAAATCGGCATATTCACGTGCAACATATGATGTACCATTGACTGTTATACCGGGATCTGGTGTTAGTAATACAGTTACATAGGATTGAACTGAGGGAACTGTTAGTGGACGTTCTTCACCGCCTTCGCACACTATTGTTGTATCCAAACGGAAATTACGTCTACCAGGGGTGGGAAAACGACGGCTATTTGAATAGCCAATACGGCGCAAAAGTGTCTCGACATTTGTACTATTGTCACCATCAATTCGTACTTCTGTTAGATCGGAGTTTGTTAGTAACTGGGTTCCTGGTTGAAGGAGATCCATTGAGGGCACGTGTATACCTTCTTGGCATCTGCGCAAACATGACAGTACCTCGGGTTTTTCATTACGTCCAACTAGCACGGATAAACCAGCTAAGTAACCACGGAAATGATGTTTTGTTTTATTATCAGAACCCTGCCAGCATGCACCTACTACTAGGGTTGTATTGACACCTTTTGCTGGATGTAGGGGCCAATCATCGATTACCTCGGGATTTTTCTCGTCTGTGTGCCATTCCTCACCGTCTACGTAAAGATCCACACGAGGAAAATCTACTTGAACTGCAAAATGATGCCAACGATCGTCACATACTTGGGGTAGCTTCCATCTCCATTCTGCTGGACGGAATATGTTTGGATCACCCTCGGAAAAGTCACGTCGTAGGAGGAGAATCAGGCGACAGTTGCGGATGAATAGAGCGTAGTGATGGCGATTCATTTCTGGATTAAATTAATTCAATTAATAGATGGTCAAGTTAGAAACAATAGTGGCGTAAGTGCTGGGTGCGAGTATAGCACTTACGCCCTTTTGTTTCCAAGGTGGGGTAATAGAGGAAGGTGGGGTAAAATGGACATGTTTGAGTTTTGATGTCTTTATCATGAAAACAAAGTTGAATTATGGAAAATAGTGGAGATAGATTATTTTCGATGATTTCATTGAAAAGCTGGGGAAATTTGTGGGGAAAGCATGTATCAGAAATGATTTTTTGCAATTTTTCGATAAATTCTACTTTTTTGGTCAAGATTTGAAAGAGTGTCTTTTTTATTTTTCTATCGATTGTAACGTGAGATTTCTCAATGGAGATGAAAGGTGAGATCATTTGCCCTCGATTTGTGAGGTTTCAATTGAAAAATATGGATTTTTAAGATAGTTATGGGACAAAAAACGATCTTCACGAAAGTGTTCATAAATACTATAATACGATTAAAAATCTATATTTTTTGATTGAAAACTCCATAAATAAATGCTAAATAATGTCACCTTTGACCTCCATTTGAAATTTTCGTACTGAGGCCATTCTTTTCTACCTAAACTTTCCCCTTTTCAATGGAATCATCAAAAAAAAATCTATCTCCAACCATTTCGTACAAATCTTCATTCCACCCCCTTTACCCTACAAAAAAAAAGCTTTATCATATATGAAGAAAAATACAAAATATATGTTTTATGTATAAAAGATGGATGAAATATATATTTTATATAAAAAAATATAAGGGAGAGTGGGGCAAAATGGACCTAGAAAATGAGATGACTCGAGATTTTTTTAAAAAGCAGCGGTTGCTTAAAAAAATCTGAAAAAATTCACAAACAATATAGACATGTTGGAGGGTTTTCTCAAATTTTTTCAGATTTTTTCGTCGAGTCCTTCATTCCAAAAAAAATCCTTAATCATGTTGCTATGAGGGTCCATTTTGCCCCACTCTTCCCTATATATAAATAGTAAGCGGAACTTCGTGAATTGACAATCATCTAGTATCGTTGTTTTCTAGCCTTCCAATCTCCCATAAATTTCAAATAAATACTATAAACATAAAAATGGATCAGCCTATCAATAAAGAAGAGAATTTCTTCTCTACACTCACTGTGATCATCAGCAGCACAGACGATATGCTCTTTAACATGAGGATCCTGTCTTGGACGTGGTCTGTGCTTGATCCAAACACCAATGCTGAATTTCTGCGCCAAGGTATGATCAAGTACTTCACTTGGTATGATAGCTGCGGAATTGGTTCCATCAAATTCAAATATCTCATCAGCCTCTCTTCCCTCGTCTCTCGACAAAGATGCAGTCCAGCTGGCAGCTGATCCAGGTGTCGGTAGAAGGTCAACACTGTCTTTAGACGCTCCGCACAGCTTTCTCTGGCTGCGAACTCCATAAGTGTCTCGATCACATCCCTTTCCAATATGATCAGTAGCTAAAGTCAGTGTTGCTCTGAGGTTCCTCAGAACACAAGGAGCATCGCACAGCTCCAATCTTGCAGATGGAATCAGTGGCTGGGAGCCTGCACCAGCTGCATAATCAACACGTTCAGGAATTCCTCGCCATCCTGGCGAACAAACGCGATTCACCTTAACAGTGACCATTGCTGGTGCTGATTCCTTCATACCGCAGTCATAAGCAACGACACTTAGAATGTAATTATGAGATCTCTCGTAATCCAAAGGTTCGGTATTACGTATTGCACCTTCATTGTCAATGACAAATGGCTGATCAGCCGTTAGTATCTCGTATTTGCAGACATCCCCGAATTTTGGTGTACAATCACGATCAGAAGCACCAACTCTAACGACTTCCTCGTAGAGACGGCCTTCGTCAACTGTACTAACATAGGCCGGTTGAAGAAATTGTGGGGCATACTCGTTAACATCTACTACTGTTATATGCACAGTTGCATTTTCAGACTGTGCACCATTACATCCAACTGCTGATATATCGAATTTGTAGTTTCTTCGTTTTTCACAGTCTAGTGCACGTAATGCCTTCAATTGTGCTATTCCCTTCTCTTTGACAACAATTTCGAATGGTGCATCACCATGGTGTTTATTTGCTATGCGAAATGAGCAAATTTTTCCGCCCAATGCACGTATCTGCGGTGTCACCTTAACCAGTGTCTCATTCTCCTTCACTAAACCGTGATAACCGGACTCCAAACTGTCCAAATCCAATCGTGGAGCTAGGTGATGAGAGAAAAAAAAAAAGAAGAAAAGACGTCAATATGTGTGAATTATTGAAGGGGGGAGGGGAAAGGGGGGTATTCCTTTCTAAAAAAAGAGGTTTGGGGATAAATTGTTTAATAAGCTGGATTATTTTATTTATAGAAGTGTGGTTGAAAATCCGGGTGAGAGGAGAAACGTTCAATTAATTGCTTTTTTTTGAGAAAAAAATAAATAAAGAGTGACACAATTCGTTTTTTTTCCAATAAAATTAGCATTTATGGGACAATTTTTTGAATTTTTTTTTAGAACAAATAGATTAGTTGAAATTTTTTTTTTTTATTTGCATATAAGGAAAAGTGGGGCAAAATAGACCTGTGGGGCAAAATGATCCAGGATTTTTTTTAGAGGTGAAGGTCTTCATGCAAAAATTTGAAAAAAATGAACAATAATGCAGACGTTTTTAACCACTTTCTCCAATTTTTTCAGAAATTTTTAAGAAGCTCTTTACTCAAAAAAAAAAATGGCGAATTATTCTGACATTAAGGTCCATTTTGCCCCAGTTTCCCACATAATTTTTTTTTCTAATTTTCCACATGTGTTTTATTATTATTTTTAAATAATTTATTCGTTCCAAAAGAAGGAAAAATCTAAAAACTGCCAGATTTTCGCTGTTTTTACAATTATTTTCATTAAATCGAATAATGAAATCCTAAAACAATCATTTCCATAATAACGATAATAAATTGTGGATATTTATACTTTTAACAAGAAATTTCAATGCATTATTAGCAATAATCACTCCAAATTGGAGCAAAATGTACGTGAAATGAGTTGGAAACGTATAAATTATGAAAAAAACTACATTAATTATTATTGTTATTGTGATGCAAATAAAACAAAATAATAGTCGTATAACTTGATAATTTTTTTAAGTATTAACAATGAAAAATTGCGAATATTGTTACTTTTGAGAAAAAATTTCAATGCATTATCAGCAATAATTACTCCAAATTGGAGCAAAATGTATGGAAAATGAGTTGGAAACTATAAATTTCTAAAAAAATACATAATAATAATAAATTAGTAATGATATTGAATATCATTGTTATTATGATGCAAATGAAAAAAAATAACAGTTGCATAACTTGTTTTTTTTTCTTCATTTTTTCAAAGTATTAAAAAAGTTAGAAGCATCTTAATAAGGTCAATTATATGAATAACAACAAAGTGGCTTTTAAAAAATTCTTCATGAAAGTGGCCAAAAGGCTTTTTTCATTTAATGTAGGAGCACTTCAGAGACTAAAACGAATATCGATTACTTGATTCTCTTCTCTCTCTCATTCTTTCTCTCTCTCACACTCGCTTTCGCTCTCTCTCTCTTTCTCTGTGTCTCCCTATTTTCTCTCTCTCTCTCTCTCCCTTTCTCCCTATAATAATAATAATAATCATGAAAAAAAAGAGAAAAGAAATGGATTGTGATAACAAAAAAGGAGATTTGATTTCCAATCACAGAATTATGAGTGGATTCCATTATTATTATTATTATTATTATTATTATTAATGGAGAGATGAGATGATTATATATATATATATATGTATATATAGGACGATGAATTTGTGACAGGTGCTTTTTGGCGAGACAAATAGAGATGAAAAAGAAAAATTGGGTTTTTATTAAAAAAAAAATGAAAATTTTCGAGGGAAATTGTGGAAATTCGGTGCAATTTTTGGAGTTTTAGGGAAAAAATGAAGATTTTTGGGGAAAAAATGGCAAATTTGAAGATTTTTTTTTGTTTTTTAGTCATTTGTAGAGGAATAACACAGAAGAGAAGAGAAAAATCACCTCCATGATTGTTGAAGGAGGTCGGTGTCGGCTCAAAACTCCCATGCGAGAATTTAATGAAGAATATTAACACAACACTACCCACAAAATTCATTTTGTGTCTATTTATTTCACTAATTTCACTTTTTTTTATTGTCGTTTTTTTTTTTTTAATGAATATTTAAAATTGATATTATTATTTTTTTTTAATATTCAAACGCCTCTCTTTTATAATGGAAAATGTTAAAAGCGCATTACAACTTAGTACATGGTCTCGCCTGCGACACACAGGCACACAATCACGAAGTCAATATTTGAGTGGAATATCGATTTGCACACACAGGGGGAAATATTTTAGTTTGAAATTTCAACTACTTGGGGCGCTGGAGACAACACGAAGAGTGAGATAAAGGGTCTATTTTAAGGAGTTTGGGCAGTTATGTCGAAAAATATGAAATCATTTTGTGAATCATCGAGGACACATTCCTAATGTCCTCATTATGTAGTAATTTTTTTTCAAAATTTTTTGTATTTTATTTTGGACTAATTAACAGTCAAAATTGCATTTTATACATGGTCTCTTGTGCCATAAAATCAGTCGTAGCAGGAGAACTTTGTTACCACCTGAGTTGATAGCACAGATCCATGTTAAACCAGTGTTACGTCCAGTTAAGGATATCCTAGTGGTTCGGGCAATCTATTTTTCCTTCTCAATTTTGGTCACTTTCGATAGAATAGCATGAGGAGATTTTTTAAAAATTCAATTTACCCCATGTTACCGGACAAATAAGGCCAAAATTAATTTTTGAAAATAATTGAATTAACATTGAAACTCCATAAGCGAGGTTCAGTTTCAGTTTCACTGCGAAAATTCATGATCACAGACCTATTTTTTCCTTATACAACCTTATATGTTTTTTGTTCGTCAGAATGTCTATTAATTTTTGAAATCGTGAAAAGTGCATGTTACCGGACATATAACGATGATTAATGCAATTAATTACATGAAAAAATCAATGGCGGGAATATTGGTATTTAAAATCCGAGAATCCTCCAATCACAGTCCTAGATACTGGGACAGCGTGAGTCAAATGCGGAACAATATTGAATATTTATAATATTATTTAATAACAATTTATCATCGTGGACATCGTTCTAGTATCGGTAAAATGTTGAAAAATCGAAATAGTTATGGTAATTATAATAACTAAGAGGAAAAACAAAAAAGTCGATCATTTGAACCTGCCACTAGGATATCCTTAAGGAGGAACATCAGCTTTTGACCTAAAACAAAAAACGCTTAGGTTTTTATGAAACTTCGAGGACAAGTTCATTGAGCAATCCAGAATATACCATAATTTTTTCGGATTTTTCTGGATTATATATTCTGGATTACTTAATGAACTTGTCCTCGAAGTTTCATAAAAACGTAAGCGTTTTTTGTTTTAGTTCGAAAGCTGATGTTCCTCCTTAAGAGAGTTCATCTGGTAACTGAATTAACAGACCAATAATTATGAAAAAATTACAATATACTTCTGAAAATCTGAAAATTCACCCGTTAAAATTTCAAACTCTTCGGATATCTTGTTCGGGAGAAATTAATAAATGAAGATTTTCCAATTAACACGGTCCCTTATGGGTTTTCGTCTATAAACTTGAAATTCGTGGCAATTAACAGGTTTTTAGGGGGGAAACTTCCATAATGGATAAATAAATGTGTAAAGAACAGTTTAAGAGTTTCCTCAAATGCATTAGATACTTGGTGATTTTAGAATAAATTAATTTATCTCAAAAAATGCTGATTTTCGAAAAGTTAATCTATAAGCATGTTCCGAAATTCACTGCCAGTACTGAAAATGTATAGTTTCAGTGACAGAAACTATACATTTTCAGTACTGGCAGTAAATTTCGGAACATGCCCAATATGAACAGCGAGGGAACTTAGCTTAATTCCCCTTTTACCAACGCACTGCTAAAGTAGTAATTTTTCTAAGTTCTCTCGCTGTTCATTATATACATAAGTTCCAATTTTGATAATCATTACTGTTTATTATTCGGTAGTCAAAAAAATTCGAAAAAATTATGGCATATTTTGGATTACTTAATGAATTTGTCCTCGAAATTTCATAAAAACGTAAGCGTTTTTTGTTTCAGTACGACAACTGATGTTCCTTCTTAATTGATATAATTAGGAATAAAAAAAAGGCATTTACTACCAAATAATTGAAAAATTCATAACATTCACCATCATTCGACGACCAATCGTTTGCAATTAAAAAAATTGCAATAAATCCTTCTTTTTTCGCTATCTAGACTTCGTTTCACCTTTAATTTCCGTCTTTTTCGTTTGAAAACGCCGCCTTAAGGCTCATTGGGTAAATGGTGGGTGTCTGTGTTGTGCGATTGGCGAGGGGGGGGGGGGGGGGGGGGGGGTACGTTTGCGTTTGGTTTGGATGCGTTTTTCGGAGCATGCTTGACTGTTTTTTTACTTGAAACAGAGCAAAAAACAGAAATTTAGTGATAATTAGTGATTTTTGAGACTACAGTGGTGGAAGTTAATGATAAATTGTTTTAATTGTGCAATTACGAATAAGGTGAGTAGTTATAATGAGTAAAATGTGATAATTTGGAGGGAATGGGGGTCTTGGTTATGTTTGGATAGCCGGGTGATGAACTAAAAGATTCAAACGACTGTAAATTACTAAATTTTCAGAAAACATTAATTTTTTATTTGGTAAAATCTGTTTCTTTTTTTATGACATTGAAAAAAATGAACATTTCATAATTTTTAAGATTTTTGTTTTTTGAATAAATAATTTATTAATTTAAAAAAAAAAATATGTATATATGTATAAAATTCGAAAAACTACAAGTGCAAATTTTTTAAATAATAATTTAGTGGTTTTTTTTTCAAAAAATAGAATAGAAAGAACGTTATATTGTTGAGAAAAATGCAAAAAAATTGGAAGATTTGTATTTTTTTGAGGATATCTCGGAAACTAAACGAGATAGAGCGATTTTTTAGACCTAATCCTTTTTTGTAGCTCTTGAAATTTTGTACTAAAAGGAAAAGAACAAAAAACGCTCTATCTCGCTCAGTTTCCGAAATATTTGAAAGAAAAGGAGTGATCCAAAATTGAATTAATTACAAAAAATTTTATCAAATTTTTTTTAAAACATTTTTTTTTTTTAGAATTCCTTTTGAAAATGGACGCTGATCTTTATGATGAATTTGGAAACTACATTGGACCAGATCTTGCATCAGAGTCTGAGGATGAGAATGAATATGACAATGCTGGAGATGATGCAGACGCTCGGGACAGATCAGATGAAGAAATGGAAGAGGATAAGGATGAGCAGAGAGATAATTCGGAGCAGCAGTCAATGGCAGTGGTTTTACACGAGGACAAGAGATATTATCCAAGTGCTCTCGAAGTTTATGGTCCTGATGTGAGTGAGAGGAAAAATTTCAAATAGAAGATTATCGATGAAATGGGCATATTTTATTTTTCATGGTTTTCATTAGGGAAATCATGAAAAATCAGTGTAAATATATGAGATAGGATTTTTATGATGATTTCATTGAAAACCTGAGAATATTTTGCGTTCGTAAATGAGTCAAAATTCGTTTTTGAGATTTTTTTGGGAAATTCTTTTTTTTTAAAGGAAAATTGGAAGTCTAAACTTTCACAAAATAGAAGAATCTCAGTTTTTCGGGGATTTCTGTGATTCTATTGAACGTAGAGACTTGAGGCTGATTTTGAATGAATGGTGAGAACATTTAGACATCAATTTATTGGTTTTGGAAAGAAAATAATCGATTTCTCAGGTACTTGTGGAGTAAAAACTGTTTTTCCCACAATTTATCATAATTACCTCAAAGATTGATCATTTCTTTTTCTCTAATCACGCAAATGAATGTGCAAATGATCTGACCTTCAATTTAATATCAACCCCAGGTCGCTATGATCAATAAAACCTAGGATATCCTGAAAAAAACTCAATCTTTCCCGAAATGAAAAGAGAAATTGCTCCACATTCTGTCGAAAAACTCAAATATTCGAAAAATTCAAAAAAATAAATTCCAACACCTGTTTTCTACTAAAACTTCCTCAGCTTCCCAATGAAATCATTGAAAAAATCTCATCTCAAGCCATTTCATCAGAATCCCCCACCCATTTCGCCCTAAAATGATGAACATTCTTAATTTACTCTTATTTATTTACGCAGGTAGAAACATTGGTTCAAGAAGAAGATGCTCAGCCCCTTGACAAACCACTGATAGCCCCAACAAGACGACCAAAGTTCCAGATAAAAGAGCAAGAACTACCAGACACAACGTACAACATTGAATTTCTCGCCGACATGATGGATACACCGCATTTAATCCGGAACATTGTCCTATTAGGACATCTCCATCATGGAAAAACAACCTTAGTAGACTGTCTAGTCAGACAAACGCATCCAAACATCCACAGTGTAACCGACGAAAAGCCATTAAGATACACAGATACCCTTTTCACCGAGCAGCAGCGCGGAGTTTCCACGAAAGCCACTCCCGTAACTCTCCTCCTACAAGACGTAAAGTCAAAATCCTACCTAATGAACATCTTCGACACTCCAGGACACGTTAATTTTTCTGACGAAGCAACTGCAGCTATTCGGATATCAGACGGAGCAATATTAGTAGTCGACGCAGCGGAAGGTGTTCTTCTGAACACAGATCGCCTTTTAAAGCATGCTATTCAAGAAAAACTCGCGTTAACCGTTTGCATCAACAAAATTGATCGCCTCATCCTAGAGTTGAAGCTGCCTCCTTTAGACGCTTACTACAAACTCCGTCACATAATCGAAGAGATAAACAGTCTGATCGCTTTATACTCTGACTCAGAAAACCCAACATTTGTTTCCCCAGCAATCGGCAACGTTTGCTTCGCCTCTTCCGAATACAACGTCTGCTTCACCCTAAAATCCTTTGTAGCCCTTTACTCTCGTCAGTACCCCAACATAAACATAAACGAATTCTCAAAAAGACTTTGGGGAGACGTTTACTTCAACTCAAAAACCCGAAAGTTCATGAAAAAACCACCGCACAATAGTGCACAAAGATCCTTCATCGAGTTCATATTAGAACCACTTTACAAAATCTTTGCGCAAGTTGTTGGTGACGTTGACACGACACTTCCATCAGTTCTGGATGAACTAGGCATCAGATTAACGTCCGAAGAGATGAAGATGAACATAAGACCTTTGTTGAGACTAGTCTGCACAAGATTCTTCGGGGATTTGTCGGGAATTGTAGACATGTGCGTGCATCACGTTCCAAGCCCTCAAGATCACGCGCAGATTAAAGTGCAGCATGTTTATACGGGTCCTATGGATTCGGATCTTGCTAATGACATGATTAATTGTAATCCTGATGGAAGACTCATGATACACAGTACAAAAATGTATCCCACTGAAGATTGTACGCTTTTCGTTGTACTTGGGAGAGTCATGTCGGGGACACTTGAGGCTGGCCAGAAGGTCCGAGTCCTTGGAGAAGCCTATTCCAGGGCTGACGAAGAGGACTCTAGAGTCTTAAGCGTCGGCAGACTCTGGATCAGTGAGGCTAGATACTCCATCGAACTATCCAGAGTTCCAGCTGGCAATTGGGTTCTGATCGAGGGCATTGATCGGCCGATCGTCAAAACAAGTACTATAACCGATCTCAGTAATTCCGAGGATCTTCACATATTCAGACCATTAAAGTTTAACACACAGAGTGTTATTAAGATCGCTGTCGAGCCGGTGAACCCTTCAGAACTCCCAAAAATGCTTGATGGCTTGAGAAAAGTCAATAAAAGTTATCCTCTTTTGGGAACTCGAGTAGAAGAAAGCGGTGAACACGTGGTCTTAGGCACTGGAGAGCTCTATCTAGACTGTGCCATGCACGATTTGAGAAAGATGTACTCGGAAATTGACATCAAAGTCGCAGATCCTGTCGTTGCATTCGCTGAAACTGTCGTGGAGACAAGTTCTCTCAAGTGTTTTGCAGAAACGCCGAATAAGAGGAATAAGCTGACGATGATTGCAGAACCACTAGAGCGTGGTCTAGCAGAAGACATAGAAGTGGAGAATGTCAAGATCGCGTGGAACAAGAAGCGTCTGGGAGAATTCTTCCAAACAAAGTACGATTGGGATCTTCTAGCAGCGAGAAGTATCTGGGCGTTTGGGCCTGACTCGACTGGACCCAATATTCTCGTTGACGATACGCTGCCTTCGGAGGTTGACAAAGCGCTTCTGGGAAGTGCGAAAGACGCCATTATTCAAGGATTCCAATGGGGAACAAGGGAAGGACCTCTCTGTGAAGAACCCATCAGAAATGTGAAGTTCAAGATTCTGGATGCGGTTATTGCACCGGAGCCTCTTCACAGAGGTGGAGGACAGATCATTCCAACTGCTCGACGTGTTGCTTATTCTGCGTTTCTCATGGCAACACCGAGATTAATGGAGCCTTACCTATTCGTGGAAGTGCAGGCACCTGCAGACTGTGTTTCTGCTGTTTACACAGTACTTGCTAAACGACGTGGTCATGTTACACAAGATGCGCCAGTTCCTGGGAGTCCTTTGTATACTATTAAGGCTTTTATACCAGCTATCGACAGCTTTGGCTTCGAAACCGATCTTCGAACGCATACGCAAGGACAGGCCTTTTGCCTGTCTGTGTTCCATCATTGGCAGATTGTTCCGGGTGATCCTCTTGATAAGACCATCACTATTCGACCATTGGAACCACAACCTGCGACACATTTAGCACGAGAGTTCATGTTAAAGACTAGGAGGAGAAAGGGTCTTTCCGAAGATGTTTCGATCAACAAGTTCTTCGATGATCCTATGTTGCTAGAATTGGCGCGGCAAGATGTTCTTTTGAATTATCCACTATAAAATGATAAATGTTTTTAATGAAAATTCGGATTCTTGTAATATATTATTATTATCACTATTTTCATAAGGACAGTATTTATAATTTTTCTTTTTTCTACATTTACGAAGAGAAAGGGATGTGATAGTGAATAATAAAAAAAAAAAAAAAAATGAAATTAATGCTGACCTTTTTATTGTTGAGTCAAGCTTGCTGCCGGCTTATTAGAGAAATGATGAGGACCTTTAGTCTCGACAAAAATCAGGGCTCTACAGGTAACACACAGTAAGATTATATGGATTCGACAATGATTTCTGATGATACCTTCAACCCAAAGGGTAAAGTATATAAAGAGAAGAACGATGTAAGGATTATTTTTTTAAAATAATACAGTGTCGCAGTCCTAGAGACTTCTCAAATACTTTGGTGAATACAGCAGAGATGAGAGAAGCAGGTTCGTTAGTAGGGGCCTTGGCACCGACGAGAACCCTGTTATTATGCGGCTGGGGTCCCATGATTCCCCTCTTCTTACCTCTTCTTCTTCTCTCTCTCTCTCTCTATCTCTCTCGTTGAAATATCCAATTTGAAAGTGTATGGACATTAAAATTTGTGTTCTCTATATATAAGAGATAACAATTTCTGATTAGTTTTTTTTTGTCCTAGTAATTTTTCATTTGAATATCTTTTTTTCTGGCAGGATGTGAAATAAGGTAAATGCACAAGTAAAAATTGGCTCTTTCGGATATTTTTTTTTTTCAATAAATTCAGGGAAAATTGTGTATGTGTGTGTGACGAAGTCCCTTTTTTTTAATATCTCATGTACTGGAGATTAATGAGAGAGATGGTTTTTTTTAAACGATCATCAAGAGATTTGCCGCATTCAGGCTGCTTCCTGGGAGAAGGGATGAAAATGAGCAGGAGAACGATGAAAGGCCAGGCATCACGAGAAACCAATTGACAAGATTGTGTTTTAGCTCTCAATTCTCCGAAAACGAATAATATTTATCTTTTTTTTTTCTCTCATTTTTTATTATAACTTCTTATTCAATTTTTTTTTTTTGTATTTCTCTTGTTCTTCTGAAATAGAGAGTGGGCATGATTCTACCATTGGTGTAGGTGGTCTTCAGTTGAAGCTCACAATCATTTCACTTAATGATGAAAGACGACGATGGGAGAGGCAGCAAATACGTAATACGTTTTTCTTTGTTGCACTCTTTGGCTTCCAACGATTATCGCTCTGTGCTTTGGGATCTGTGTTCCCTATCCTGCCTCAAAACGCGCGTTGGATATACCTTTTTTTTTTTTAAATTTTTTTAACTCTTTTTATCATTATCATTATAATTATTATGATCATACCCCTCTTCTGTAATTTACGCCGGGGCCAACAGACCCTAAAAATTGCCTCGATTTTTATGTTAAAAAATTACTTTCGTGGAATTATGGTTGATAGATAAGAAATTCACTTTTTCGTGGGTTCATGAACATTTTTTCACATTTAAGGTAGTATCTCAGAGAAATCGAGTACAGTTAATCCATTATTTTTTTGATGATGTATCGAAGATGATATTTTTTTTTATTTTTCTTAATTTTATCATAATTTTCGTCCGTGCAGTGTATGAGATATTCTTATTATTTTTATTTCAATTTTTATTTATTAAGGGGTAACGAGAGATCCAGTCAATTTCAAAATTTTCAAATCCATTGTTTAGCAATAATTATGATTTTTTTTCATGAAATACCAGAAGCATCGACTTTCTGATTTCCTTCGTCAGTCGTTGCCACTTTTTCATAACGACAATATCAATAAATATCGTCAAATAATTAGTTCAAAAATTCAATGTATACAAGAGGTTCTGTTACTCCTTAAGTAAGCTGCCCCTTAAGGAACTTCGCTATATAGCAAGGGGAAGTTTTCAGATAAATGCATTACTCCTCTGGAAATAGCTCTCGAAACATCTTATTTATTTCTCAAAATCTCTTACTTGAGCAGTTTCCGGAGGTTGATATGTTACACATAGTATTGACTTTATTGTTATCAAATTTACTTTCGTATTAACTTCGATTATTTAACTTAGTTTCATCATATTAACATCTACATATAAATACTTCTAAGCCACCTGCGTGCATCATAATTTTGTTCTGCTAGAGACATCTTGTCACTCATTTCTTACAGGGGAGAGTGGGGCAAAATGGACATCGTTATGAAACGCTTAGAGATGGATTTTTTCTGATGAGTCTATTGAAAAGATGAGAAAATTTTAGCCGGAAAACAAGTCTCAGATGCATTTTTTTCGATTTTTTTTAAATTTCGATGTTTTTCAGCATTTTTGAAGGGTCAGCCTTTCATTTCTCGAAAATCCTCAGTTTTTTGTAAATATCTCTGGTTCTATTGGTCGTAGGAATTCGGAGTTGGTCTCAAATGAAAGGTGAGCTCATTTCCCATCGATTTATGGGGTTTTAAATTCAAAAATATCAGTTTTTGGGATAGTTATAGGCCAAAAATGGTTTCACAAAACTGTTTCACAAAAATGCATATAAATACCTTGAAAATCAATATTTTTGAATTGAAAACACTATGAATCGATGGCAAATGATCTCACCTTTTACCTCCCGTTAGAATTTTTACGCTATGACAAATAGAACCGAAGATATTCTCAAAAAACTGAAAATTTTCTAGAAAAAGAAGGGTTTCACCCCTCTAAAATGCTCAAAAAAGTCAAAATCTCCAAAAATTCAAAAAAATTAATTCCGGCACTTGTTTCCCGCCCAAAATTTCCTCAGCTTTCCAATAGAATCATTAAAAACAATCTACAGCCAATATTTCTATTAATTTCAAGAGTTTTTCATAATATTTGCCTGAAAATTTAGATGTGTCCATTTTACCCCTGATGTCCATTTTGCCCCACCTTCCCCTATTGTAATTTTATCTTATATTGAGCACTTTCAATCCTGTTATTGGCTTCGGCTGTTGGGTTTTGTTGTTTCAATAAATAAAATGAAATAAAATAGATAAAGATACAGTTCTTGATAAAATATAAGGGTGAGCTAATAGAAGCAGTACTAATTCTGAGTATATTTTAGTTATGCTATATTCATTGAAGGTTCAGACTGATAGGTGGAATTCTTTCATTTTCATCGCGTTAAGAAGAAAATTATAGAGGTTTTTTAGGTTTCGAGATGTGGAACAGTTTTTATCCGACAAATCGATAAGCGCATTGTTGGTTATCAAATCATCCCCATTTTGGGTGACATGGGGAAGAACATTCAAGAAAAGAAGCCAAAATTGCCATTATATTTATTGATCTTTGTATGATCTCTCGGCTTTTTATCATTTTTCACCCCTCCCCATCCCCTCACATATTATGCTATATTGTGCTGTATTGATGTTGTTTTAATGGTTATTTCGCTCTTATTTTCTCCTTTTACAGTTATATGAATAATATTTTATTCTATAATTATTATATTATTGGATCAGTTTTATATATGGGCAAAGGAAGGTTGCCGGAGTTTAATTCGAAAAATTATCAGAAAAAATTTCGGGAAAATTTTATAAAAATTTCATGAAAATTTCAAAAAAATTCCGCAGAATTTTGAAAAAATCTCAAATATACCGTCAATGACCCAATTAATGTCACCAAGAGACCTATTTGCCACATATCTTTCATAGAAAAATTATATCTTATCATAAATTCAAATTCGATTTTTCCTCGAAAGAATTTAGGGTCTGGACTATCATTTACATTAATTATTTTCTTGAATTAATGATAAAAATTATTTAATTTATATTTTTGAAAATATTTTGCCCATGGCCCGATCCATGCCACCATGGCCCGATTTCTGCCATAGAGGGTCCCAATAATTGCCATCAATTAATTTCCATCACTGGTCGTTATTTGTAAATTATCCGTCAACTTGTATGAAAGTCCAATGATTTTGCTAACAATCAATACAATTTTCGATTTATTAAATACTTAAATTTTCTCAATATCACACATTGAACTGATGAGGCACTCTAACTCCACATGAAGAGCTTCAGGGCTTTATTTTGCTGAGCACGCTGGTCGCATTTAACGGATTAATTTTAGAAATATATCTAGTAGAGAAATATCAGATATTTTGATTGTCCGGTGTCCTCAGAATTTTTTTCTACCCACTGTTATCAATTACTCAGAGTTGAGAATTCGAATAAGTTCAATAATCACGAAAATGTATGAAAAGTGGCATTAATTGGGCCGATGGCATTAATTGGGCCATTGACGGTATTAGAATGAAACTGATTTTTGATATATATGGGCAAGGAAGGTTGCCGGAGTTTAATTTGAGAAATTATCAGAAAAAATTTCGGGAAAATTTTATAAAAAGTTTTATAAAATTTTCATGCAAATTTCAGAAAAATTCTGAAAAAATCTCAAATATATTAGAATAAAACTGATTTTTTTTTTTTTTGAAATTAACAATTTAGAAATAGTTTTAGAAATTAACAATTCTTAGCCCATGTCTTATTCTAAGTAGCCTCATTCTCTCACTGCGTTGTTTTTTGCGGGGATTTGCAAGGAATGGGTCTCTCCTCTCTACGCCCCTTTGGTGGGAGCCAAAGTAACAAATTGCAGTTTATGAGATATGAATTATCAAAGTTACTGAAAATAGCGGTGGTGAAGATGAAAAGCCCTAAATCGGACGGAAATAACGAAATTACTAAAAAACCATAGGGTTGACCCATTATTTAAAAACAATTGGCGAAGAGAACAACATTTTAACTGAATAAGAGAAGAAAAAAATATTCAATTAACCGGATAGTTATTGAGAAATTTTAATTAGAAGGTAGTCGTAACTATTCGCCTCTCTCTCTATATCTCAGTGTAAAAACTAACGGTAAGCTAATAACTATCAGAATTAAGTTGAACAAGTTGGTGATGATAAAATAAGAACTAGATGAAGATCAGAATATCAGTACTAATATTAATTCAATTAACTGCCAAGAGTATCATGCAAAGTATTATTTTTACATCAAAAGAATTTAATAGTGCTTATAATTTCAATTATACAATTTTTCCTCATTATTTTCCTCTCATTTTAGTTTCTCATTCTCTCATTTTCATATATAATATTTTCATTACCATGATTTCTTTTCCTTTTTCTCTGCGACACAAATGCATAGAGGCATCAAAGTCACCAAATTTCTAGGACTTTGTTCTGATAGACTCTTTAGTCCAATGACTCGAATAAATTTTATTTATCTATCTATTTCATATACCCGATGGAAGTTTGATAATATAAAAAAAAAAATCTAAAAAAAAACCTTTATTGACAAGCTAAAGATACTATTTTCCAATAATTCGATCACTTTTTCCGATAAATTGACTCCCATTTCCCCGAATTATCAGCAAATAAATCGGAAAAAACCTACAAATTCTCATCATTTCCCTGTTTTATCGACCGTCCTCTTAGAGTCTCACCTCAATTAAATAAATCCTGAAAAAGACCTTCAATAAAGAAAAAAAACCTATAATATTCCATGATTTATTACAAAAAAATTGAATAGCAATCTTCATTTCTTCCTCAGTGATTTCAATGCTGGTAGAATACAAGCAGCGACATCGTAGATACTCTTTTTGAAATTTCAACTCATCGAGGGTAGAAGCCGAATGGTGTACACTTGTACATGTATGCATGAGGCCCCGTTCTCTCCCCACTACAAAGATGGCTGATGCGCCTGGGTCCAGAAGAGAATGCCCTCTCGCAGCCTCCATCTCCCCTCTCCCCTTCGCCCCCCCCCCCTCTCTACCTGCCCATCTTTCCCGTCTTTTCTATTACACACAGGCGGTAGGGTGGGTGAAGCGCAGGTGCCGCCATGTCAGTACATGCCTAACCTCGAAGTCGCGCGGAACGTTGGGCCCAATCCGTTGAAGAAAGAGAGAAACATTGTTGTGTATATATGAATATATATATATACATACCCATAGTATAACTATTTTCATTAGCTTCTTTTCTCTAACACACACATACACACACACTGATGGAATTAACAATTAGCTATCGTGTAAAACGAATGGAGCCAATAGCATTATTGCAGTGTTACAAGCAATAGTTAAACATTTGTGTACAGTATGTTGAGAAGAAATTCCTCAAAGGAATCTTGATAGTTTCAGATTACTCGTTTCACTGAGTAGAAGTGATTGAGGGGGTGAGGGAGAGAGAGGAGGGGGAAGGGCCTAGAGTAAAATATCATTTGGATGGGAGAAGCCAAGTGGGTCTGAGTCCCCTTTTTTCTAAAATAAAATAAAATGAGAGTCTATTTTTTTTTGAAATTCAAGAAGTGAGGTGAAAAAAGGATGAAATCACGGTGTTAGGTGCTTTCTTTTCATGGGGAACGGGGAAGATATTGCTCGGAAGAAATAAACACACACACATACACATATATACACACATGTATATCTATATAAATGAATAGGGGGTAGAGGAGGGGAGGGAAAAATTGTGAAAGTTCGTGTGTTGGTGAAGTTTGCAAGTTTCCTGTGATGTGATGGTGAATTATCAGTGAATTGGTGGGAAAAGAAAATCTCACCGCTTTCCATATATATATTACATATATATGTAATATTGAAATAGCATAAGGATTTATGAGGTATGGAAGGAAGATAATTCTACGTAGAATATGGAGGCAGGGACATCGGTAGCAGGACGACGTATTCCAAGCCTGTTTCTGTTAATTTTCATGCTATTATCATTTAAAACTGGTAAATGTGAATTGGTACAGCACTTGGAGGTATCAGAATCAGCACCACAAGGTAGCCGTGTTGGTTTTATAGATGCTGATAGTCCACCATATCTGATTGTACCAGTACCAGGTTCACCAGTTAAAACCGATCTAATTGTTGATCCATCAACTGGTGAAATACGTACCCGTGTAGCATTGGATCGTGAAACACGTCCTTCCTACAGTCTAGTAGCACTTCCACAAAATGTACGTGTGGTTATCAAAGTACTCGATGAGAATGACAATGCTCCAATATTTCCAGTCGATCATGTGGAGGTAGAATTCTCTGAGAATTCACCAAAAGACACAAAACGTGCACTACCACCAGCCAAGGATCCAGATCTCGGACAATACTCAACACAAAGATATGAAATAATCAGTGGAAATATCGGAGATGTATTCAGATTATCGCAGCATCGAGGAAGAGATGGTGTCTTGTATCTGGATCTACAGAATTCTGGTTCTTTGGATCGTGAAACAAAGTCCTCCTATGAACTCATTATAGATGCACTTGATGGTGGTATACCACCATTGCGTTCACGCCTACATGTAAATATTACCGTTCAAGATGTTAACGATAATCCACCGATATTCAATCAAACACGTTATTCAGCAAGTGTCCCTGAAAATTCGACTGTTGGCGCACCTGTTGTATCAGTTAATGCAACAGATTTAGATGCTGGTATCAATGCAAAAATTGAGTATTCCATAAATCGTAGACAGAGTGATAGAGAAGAAATGTTTAGAATTGATTCAGTAACCGGTGTAGTTTACGTTAACAAGCAACTAGACTTCGAGGCAAAGGACAGGCATGAATTGGTTATTGTTGCGAGAGACTTGGGTGCACAGCCACTTGAAACAAGTGCATTTCTAACAGTTTATGTTACTGATGTCAATGACAATCAGCCAACAATAACTGTCATCTTTCTATCTGATGATGCAACACCAAAAATAAGCGAAAGTGCACAACCCGGTGAATTTGTAGCTAGAATATCAGTTAGTGATCCAGATTCTAGGGCAAAATATTCAAATGCAACTGTTACATTATCAGGTGGTGATGGACACTTTGGTTTAGCAACAAGAGACAATATTATTTATCTTGTAGTTGTTGAGAGGCCATTGGACAGAGAAGAAAAATCAATTTATGAGCTATCAGTTGAGGCAACTGATGCTGGTATTCCACCATTGCGTGCAATTAGAAACTTCAGATTGTTAGTTACTGATATAAATGACAATCCACCTATTTTCGTGCAAGAAAGATATGAAGCACATCTACTTGAGGCATCTGAGCCTGGTACACCAGTTATAAGGGTTCAAGCTACTGATGCTGATCAGGGAACTAATTCACTTATTAAGTATTCATTGAAGAATGCAAGCTGGTTTCACATTGATGAAGACAGTGGTTTAATAACTACTGCTATGCATGTTGATTGTGAAACTGATCCAACACCAATACTAATTGCCATTGCTACAGACACGGGAAAACCAGCATTGAGTGGTAGTGCAATTGTACGTATCACTGTTCATGATTTAAATGACAACGAGCCAATCTTTGAACGTCCACTTTACAATGCTACTGTTGCCGAGGATCTTCCTATTGGAAGCTGTTTTACCAAGGTAATAAACATCAAAAAACTTGTAAATTATAATCACATTATGGACATTAGCTATTTTTTCATTAGTTCTTATGCTAATGAATTGAAAGGGGAAAACTGTAAGGGAAAAAATATATATGCGAACATAGATGTGACATATATAAAAATCATACGACATATATGTGCGGCAAAAAATGCAATAATCGACATATAATCAATATATATATTCAGAAATATATTTTGCGATATATATACGTCATTCATATATTACATAGGACCCTTGCAGAAAATTTTACCAATTTTCTCATATCACTCGGTCAAATGATTTTTTTTTTGGGGGAATTCAAAGTAACCCTCGGACAGAGACTAATCCAATGCTAATTCATAATTATTACTCACATACTTTGTAATTATTATAATTACATTTTTACAATTCTTTCTTCCTTCTTTTTTTTTTTTTCCTACCCGAAGCTCTTTCACATTCTATTTTATCCCTTTGGGATATATATCATATATATATTTTTTCTTCATTCCTTTCATAATTCTTTTTTTTTTTCCTCTTCTTATTCCTCTACGTTGGGTACTTATGCGCTCCACCCCTTGGTTCGCGCCCCTCACTGATACACCTTATTGCCCGTTCTACCTGAGCAATGGGCTAAGGAAACCAAAAGAGGTTTCAAAACGAGTTTCGCCAGTCAGATATAGATATATATATATATGTTCACATATATATATACATACATATCTATACATATATATATATATATATACTCTCGTCAAATATTACAAGTGCTACTCACTCTCCCAACGGGAAGGTTATATATGCTCTATCGAATCCTTTCGTTTCGTACCACACATATATGTGCATTTATGATATTACTATTATTATTTGTTTTATCAATTTTTTGCTACTCCAGAGAAATTGCCCTTTTTTTCTTTGAAAATGGAGCAAAAAAGAGGCGAGCAACATCAATCATTGCTTTTAAGGATTCATGAATAATAATAATGGTAATGATCAGGGGGTGGGTGAGGAGGGGAAGGGGGAGGAGAGGGGGTGGGAGGGAAAGCCCCGTTGGAAAAATGTCGTTTCAATGGGGAATTTCATATTTTTATATGGATATATTTCGCGAAATACAAATTGATGACTGTAATGATTCTAACCACCGTCTGACATCTGGCATTAGGCAGTGCCAGGGTTCTTTGGAGTGGCAACGCCCGCAGCAATTGTTGCCGTTTACGGCTGCCGCTCTCGCTTCAGTTATGAGTGTTACCAACACACACATACACACTCTTGTATAGAGAGAGAGAGAGAGGCTTGTTGCCTCTCTACTTTCGTGTTTCACGTTGCTCTCCTCCGTATTTCTTACGTATCTCCAATGTCCATGCACACACATTGCGATGGGGAAAGAGTGAGAGAGAGAGGAGCTCCACCATACATATATATACACAACCACTCCATCAACCTTCATGTATACACATATATATATATGAAGTGGAAAGACACAAACGTGACTCTTTTACATTCTATCTTTGTTACACACATCCTGGCTAAATCACATTCCATGTGAGATAGTAAATGTTTTCAAGTTGCGTCAAAATTTGTACACGCTCTTAGGTTTATAATATGTATATGGGGGTAGCGGTGAGAGGGGTGGGTTTTTTTTTGCGCATCTTTAATACGTGAAATGAGTGCGATGATTGGAATAACTCGCATCAACGATTTGACACGTTTGCATGAAAAATTTGGAATTTATTTGGGGGATTGATTTATTATGGTGGGCTTAGAGGGAATTGAGGGGGGGGGGGGGGGGGAGGAAATGTCTGAGGAAGGATTTTTTTGAGAACTGGAAATCTCATTGGAAAGCTGAGAAAATTTGAGATGGAAAGCATATATAAAAATTTGTTTTTGAGAATTTTTTCAAAACTTCAACTTTTTTGGGAAAATCAGGAAAAATTTCACTTTTTTGAGGATATCTCTGGTTTTAGTGGTTGTAGCGATTTGGGACCGATTTTAACTGAAATTTGAGATCATTTGCCATTAATTTATGTGGTTTTGAAGGAAAAAATATCGTTTTTTGAGGTGTTTATAGGACAAAGACTTATTTTCACAAATGTGCCCATAATTACCTCAAAAATCGATATTTCTTCATTCAAAATCCCATAAATCAATGGCAAATGACCTCACCTTTCATCTAAGACCGACTCCAAATCCCTACGACCAATAGAACCAGAGATATCCTCAAAAAAGTAAAAAAGTTAGAATTGCCTAAAAAATAGAATTTTCAAAAACTTCAAATAATTAAATTGCAACACTTGTTTCCCACCGGAAATCTCTTCAGCTTCTCATTGGAATCTTAGAAAAAAAAATTCCATCTCAAGTCGTTCGTTCCATTGGAATGTCCACTTTACCCCACTTTCCCCTGTTGTTTCATAACATCGCCTCGAGATGCATGATAAATATATCGTTATGCACATATCCAAGTGTTTATGGGTTCGCTCCATTGTTCGTCTCATTTTTTTACTCTTCATTTTGTTGATAGCGAAAGGTATAAAATTGCTACACTATTCTCATTCTAATACCTTCTGTGTAATATGTGCTATGATTTTCTTCACACACATACCAAAGAGAGAAAAATCCCTCTCGCATGAAAAATAAAATCAATATTAAGGTTTTGACCGGTGGGAAGACTTTTAGCTTTGTTAGATGAGGCAACAATGAGGCTTAGGAGAGGTCTTCCTTTTTTTTTTTTTTTTTTTTCTTCAAATATATAAAATGGACTTTGGTGAAAGGCGAAGAGGATGAAAGAAGGAAGAAATAAAAAAGAGTAAAGGTGAGACGACCAAGCAGGTAGTGTGGAGAAGACATGGCAACAGAAAAATCGTCTCCGCCTCTTTATTCCAAAGCTCGTTCTTCTCCTCACGTTTCACCCAAAATTCACTTGTATTTTAGCCACAGGTATAACAGCTTTTTTTATTATCACTTTCTAAATTTCAAATTCCTCGTCATTCATTCAACTGAATTCATCCAGTTGATTGCAATTTGTTTTCTCTTTTTTTTTTTTCCATCAGAATGAGCGAAAAAAAAGGGGAAAAAGACATTCAATTTTGCAGCTCTCCATTAATATCAACATTTCACTCTTCAAAAAATAATACAATGAGCTGCCCATGAATTCCTCAACTTCATGGGCGAAAAGGAAAGATATGGAGTATGAAGGAAGCTGATACGATAGCCACAAACGACTCTCGAGTGCTCCGCTCCTTTTCTCTCTCTCTCTCTCTTGTGTGCTCTTTTTTTTTTTTTAGCAGGTTCTGTAATTAACCAAGCAACGTGCTACGAGAGTGTCTGCACACGAAACACATCTCCTCCTCTTTCTCCTCGTCTTCATTCTGCTTCCCTTTTATCCCTTATCCGCCTATACTGACGTACCACAACCAACCCGTTCTCCATTCGTTTTAGTTCCTTCTCCTGATTATACATTTTTTTTGTTGCACGTTCAATTTGATTCTGATCCTGTTTCAGGCCTAAAAAAATTCAGCCTTTCATTTTTCTCCTTAACGTATCTAATTAAAGTTGAAGATCACTTTCCACCAATTTGACTCACTAAAATTTTTTTTATGAAAATCATTAAAGAAAATTTAATAAGGTTTGGGTAATCATTTTTTGGGGATTATGGGAAGCTTTCAGATGAGTTGCGTTCTTATCCCCACTTTTTGGGCAGAGCATACCCCTCTGCGCAGTAAAGTGCGCGTCATGTCAAAATACGTCGAAAGGTACATTTGTGGATAAATTTTAGATAATTATTAGGCAGATCATTTTGAAATATTGTCGATATTTGAAGGGACTACTATGAGGTCGATAAATTCATCTTTGATTATTCTCCTTGAAGCTGTAACAAATAAGTACCTAAACCCTCTGAGACCGAATCCGTAGTGATCAGTAGTGCGACTCCTAGAGTGGGGCTAACCAATGAGCGTACAGTATGCTATAAACTTACATGCACTCCATTCCATGTCATGAACAGCCGGTCGTGGAGTGGGGAAACCAGAATCAGACCTAGAGGATTAACTAAAGATATCAGTTAGAAAAAAACATCTTAAATTCAAAAATATCGTGGTTCTAAAGTGAAAAGGGCGTAAAAAGATACGCCGGTTTCATTCTAGAACGACGATATCTTAAAAATGAACTTGACATACAAAAACGTCTCCAAAGTATCTTAGAAGTATCTCAATTTCAAAGATTAGTTCTCGCAATGAACAAATCTAATTAAAGTTGCGATCAATTTTCACTCATTTGGCTCAAATTTGATTCACCGAATTTTCCGAAATTATTAACAAAAAGAGAATAAGCTCTTTCGCCATCATTCTCCGCTATGACAGCAAAGCTTTCAGCTAAGTTACGTTCTCACCCCCACTTCTCCCGCAAAGCATTCCCCTCTGCGCAGTAAAGTGCGCGTAACGTCAAAATCCGTCAAAACTCACAATTCCCTACAAATATTAGATAATTATTATGCATATTATTTCAAAATACTCTCAATGTTTAAATGGACTAAATTGGAGGTCGATAAACTCTCGATCTCTGGGCTTTCACCAGTGAATTCTGAGTAGCCCCGGGAATTCCAAAAGCGCTCGTAAATAATCCAGGAATATTGGATTCAACACGACGACTATGGAATGTCCCGTTTCTAAACGGAGTCCCGTACTACATCAACACCAGTGGGTGGATTACGCAATCCTTTGAGTTCGCGAGTTTCTCTCTCTCTCTTTCTTTTTCTTTCATCTGAGCAGAAGAGATATTTCCACGTATCTCATACGGCTACCCCCACCATCATCATGTGTCCATTGGACCCCCTACTTTTCGGGAACTGTGTTAGACTCAAGCTGAGAAGCCCCTAGGAAGGATTTTTTTTCCCCAATAATTCTTTTTCACGAAGCAGAATGAAATAAGTGCTGTCAATAAAAAAAAACGCGCAACGGATAAAGTAGTATAAAAATAAAGCATTAAGGAGAGAAAATATGTTGGAGAGCTGATGATTATCGCGGCTGGTGTAGGATGGTTCGAACAATTCCAACTGTAATAAGCATCAGTTCCTTTTGTCTAGCCTAGGGAAAAGAAGAAAAAAGAAACAATAATAATAAAGAGTCTCCCTGTAATTTTTGTGCTGTGTCATTTGCCCCCACCGAGAGACATCACCTGCTTCTTCTCTCTTCTTCATTATTTCCCTTTCACTTTTTTCAGAATTGATCTATAACTCCTATACAATTCCATATCCTTGAAACGAAATAACGATATAAATTATCTTCTGTTTGAAAAAAAAAAAAAAAAAAAATTGTTGGAAAATTTTTCAACATACAATATCTAATTCATTCATTGTCTTTCTAACTGACACATCACAAATTAATAAATTCCGGGAATTCTTCAAAAGATTCTTATGAGTACAAAGAGAAATGTGGGAAGGTATGTAAAGAAAAGAGAAAAAAAAAGAAGAGAATTAATGAATAACTATCTATGTATTGCGTATTCTGTACGAGTATTCAAGATGAGAGCAAAAGAAGAAGGGATCGAAACAAAAATCGCGTGTCTCTTCGTGGCCCCGACACTGGTCATTTGCCAAATATTTTGTGAGCGCATTACTTTTGTGGGTCTGAATCGTGTGTCCCGAGGGCTAGAGTCATTTCGATTCGAAAAAGGAAACCGTAGGGCAGTGTATAAGAGAGCTCTGTAGTCATTTCAGTTTTTGGTATTTCTACCACGAAAATCTTTTCTGTGCCCATTGATTCTCTCTTCATATCCCGAGAATTCTGAGTGAGATAGAGAGAGAGAAAGAAAAAGAGATAGGAGATACGGGAGGAGCTCTGGATAATAGCAAGCAGAACGACATAATAGATCGTTTCCACCTAGAGGAAACAATGTAGGCGTCTGGATGCGGTAATTGCTTTGGGTAGACGAGGGGCAAGGCTTATTTCAACATGCAACGACATTCTTGTAAAAACAATAAACGAATTGCCAGTGAAAATCCTACAGTTTGAAACCTTCCGATAGCGCAGGTGATAGATTCTAAACTGGTTATTCTTCAGTTTGAAGCGAATGATGGAAAAATCCTGGAAATTGCTGCTATTGGTTACGCTAAGCGACCGATCGGGTTTTTTCGGGTGTTTCCGGATGCGGCGTTGCCGAATTCGCTCTACAGGATCCGAGCGCGTTTCACCTGTTTTCGGCAACGTCGCTCATCACCGGATAACTTCATTTAGCATTCAAGGAATTTCGCTACCAGAATTTATCTCATTTTATTCATAATTTATAATTCAAGAATTAACCTCAAGAGGTTATTTACTTGAATTCGAAACATTTTAAGATATTCAACGGGCAATGGAGTTATAAAGTTTTATAATACATGAGGTAAACCACTTAAGGTGAATAATTTGAAGTATCATGGGAAATTGGAAGGTTACAAAATCCACTTCTTGAAGATTGTCGGACGAAAGAATTTGAAATGTTTCGCTTATAATTTAGGCTTCTTTAGGCTCTTGACATTTCCAGTATTTTGCCAGATTAATCTCAAATAGATTCATGTTTGTTAAGCAGCCAACAACATTGCAAATTATTCTGTAATACAATAGAGCATTGGGCGTCAAGTGTGCTGCAATATTGTAAAAAATAATTGAGTGTGTATTTATTGTAATTCTATTGTAAGTGAATTTGTTCAGTAATTCATTAAATGTTCGTTATATTGTTAGATCGTAGGAAAAAGCAATGAAGAGTGACAACTTGCAATGAAACTGTTCTCTAGGTTCAGTTTTCCTATGACAACTCATATTGTGATCTACAGCGAATCTCTGCGATTTTAGAAAATAAATGTGAAGATTGACTTCTAATATTTATTCATCAGTCGAATATCTCGATTAACCTCAAAATGAGAAAGAATCATAATGATTTGTTAAACACTTTGAAGTTTATGAAGATAAAAAATGGCGGAAGGGTTAAGAGAAGATGAAGAAGAAATTGTAGAGAAAAAAAAGAAGTGGTGGGGGGGGGGGGGATATGTGCGGTCGGTGCTCGTATATGAGGAGTGTATAAAATGAAAGAAGAAGCATGGATGATGTGAATGAGGAGAATAGGGACGAGACTCGACCCCGTGTGCTTTATTAACTTCGCTATGGTAACGTTATATGCACTGGGCAAGTATATCTATATACATATGTACACACAAGCGTCCTCGTCATGCGGTAAAGATTAAGTTTTTTTTTTTTTTTCATTTTCTCATTTTGCCCATTCGTTGATGAGTGGAAAATGCGTGTTTTCATACGTGAAGAAAATGTCTCGTGGAATGCGATCGAGAGTTTAATCTAGATGGCTCTCTACGTTCTTCTCTCTCTCTCAAGTTCAATGGCAGGCGAGGGACGTCAGGTATTTGCATGAAAACGCAAGAGCCTAGTTGTAGGAAGATGTGGAGAGCCTTGGTAGAGGAAATAATAGCCGCTCTCTCTTCCAAGAACGGTTGCATGTATAACGGCAGATAGTGGAATAGAGAAGCGATAGAAGCAGAGAAAGGTTCAGGAGGGTGAACGGGAGAGAAGCTAATAGTGGAGCTCGCATTCTAGAGACTGGAAGAGTCACACGCATATGCACAGAATTCAACAATACATTATTGCTGGATAATTATCGGTTGTTTGGGGGGCTTCTGATAGTGCATTCCTATGAATGGGCGTTTTTAGGGACGATTTGCTCAAATTTTGGAAATTTTGAGGTTACTAACTTGAGTATTTCAGAGTATGATGTACAAAACAGAGAAAAAATGAGGATTTGCAGGTTAGTTTTCAGTTAATTGCTGATAACTCGGGGAAAATGTGCTTTAGTTTACCCGAAAAAGTGATTAAACTATTCGAAAGTCATATCTTCAGCTTGTCATTAAATTTTTTAAAAATACCTCAGAAAATAACAGAGAAAGAGCAATTTTGTCCTGAAACTCTTTTGTAACTCTTGAAATTCTCTACAAAGACAGATGAGTAATATCACCTTATCTCGCTTAGTTTCCGTGATATTTCCTTCGAAATGACCTCAATCATAAGTCGATTTATCCTGTTTTACCTCTTCACTACTGAATTCTTTTCTCTCGAATTTTTTTCACATTAATCTCCTATCACATGCATGGGACAGAGAGAGAGGAAAATAGTTAAGACTACCTTCTAATTAAAATTTCTCAATAACTACACGGTGAATTGAATTTTTTTTTCCTATTATTTAGCTAAAATGCTGTTTTCTTCGCCAATTGTTTTTAAATAATGGCTCAACCCTGTGGTTTTTTAGTAATTTCGTTATTTCCGTCCGATTTAGGGAGTTTCATCCCCACCCCTGCAATTTTCAGTAACTTTGATAACTCATATCTCGTAAACTGCACGGTCAAAAATTATGAAAAAATTCAGAAAAACGTAAAAAATATAATCTTTGATGTGGCATCAAAAAAATTAAGTATTAACTGTACTCGAGATTCACTGGAATACCACCTTAATTTGAAATAGTTGATTTTTTTTTTTTTCGAAGAATTATCGGCCGAATAAAGGTGGAGCATGAAAATTCGAAAATATTTAAAGAGAATCCATGGATTGGTTGTGGCGCGTATCCGAAAGAAGGGATCTCTCGATCTGCAGACTGAGTTGGCTGTCTACCAAGGAAGAATCACGGCCGCATGTTGGAAGAGCTAAGGGGACAAGCTACGGTTTTCTCCCTTTTTCTTTATATTCTCTCTTGCCAGTCTCCCGGTGCTTTTGGACGTTGCATACGTAATATCTGATTCCACCCGGGTAGAGAAATGTTTTGGAAGAACGCGGGAGGGGAGGGAGAAAAGAGGGAATACACACACTGCCGGCCGAAAAAGGCGAGCACAAACGCCCTCGTGCAACTTGAAGAATTCGTGTTTGGGTGTCCCACCGTCAACCCAGAGTCTCGAATGTTAAAATAAGGCTTCACGAGATGGCCATTTTACACTTTTGCTGGTAAAATTGAGAATAAATTAGCGGTTGGAAGAAAGAAATGCAATTATTTTGAAGAAATTGACATGAAGAAATGAATAAATTGAAATAATTATTTCGTAATTCCATTAATAATATGATTTTAAAAAGCTCATAAACATCAAATATAATGATAAAACTGTCACGTCTATTTCTCTATTCTCATTGGTCGAACAAAATCGTGCGCTTGATTCAGAAAATTCAAATAATCGCTGATAATTTTCAATTAAATTCGAGCAATAATCATTGAAAAAATTGAAAAAAATAAATTGAATCATTTTTTCGTGTCCTAGAGTATATCTATATATGTATATGTACACTGAGAAAAATGTTTTCTTAATTTAAGAATGTGCAGTCACTTAATTTAAGTGACCTGCCATTCTTAAATTAAGTGACTTTTCTCACTTAAATCAAGTGACTTGTCTCACTTAAATCAAGTAACTATTTCTTTCTTAATTTAAGAAAGTAAAAGTCACTTAAATTAAGTGACTTTTTTCACTTAAATCAAGTGACTATTTCTTTCTTAATTTAAGAAAGTAAAAGTCACTTAAATTAAGTGACTTTTCTCACTTAAATCAAGTGACTTTTTCTTTCTTAATTTAAGGAAGTAAAACTCACTTAAATCAAGTGAGTTTCCTCACTTAATTCAAGTGACTTTTCTTTCTTAATTTAAGTGACTGCACATTCTTAAGTTAAGAAAACATTTTTCTCTGTGTATATCAAATGATGATAATTGATATAATTTTCGGAATTAGACCATTTTTAAGGTCTTCATTTATTAATCAGATTGGCTAAAAAAATAGGCGCAGGGCCAAGGGAGAAAAGGGCGGGGGGGGGGGGGGTTGAAGGGGAGTAAAGAAATGGAGATAAAAAAAAATGTCTTAACAAAACTGATGCGAGAGCGGCAGCCCCCAAGAACCTATTGTCCCCATGTCCACACAGAAAGCACTGGCTTTTTCAATTCAAATTGAAGCCGCAAAAACAAGCCCTCCGGTTCCCCCAATGCACACACATATCTCTGTCTTCTCTTATATTCGCCTTTTACCCTTTCCACTAGTTCCATGGGCCCACCCGGTTAAGTCGTTTCTATATACTCTTTCTCTCTCTCTATCTTTCTCTCACTCTCTCTCTTTCCCCGCTATTTTACCTTTTTATTTTCTCTCGTTTTTCTCTTTATTTCCTCCTCTTTTCGAGGAGAAGAAGAAGCTGCTGTTGCTCTTTTCGCCGGACGTCGTCGCCCGCTGATTCTATCGGACCGTAAATATCACCGTCAACACAAATAACTCCTCTCTCTTACTCCCTATTCGATTGGACTCTCTGACACAGTCAATAGTTATTTTTTAAATAATGGAAAAATTTTAAGGATGTTCTACCGGTATTTAATCAAAATTTACACAGAGAAAAATGTTTTCTTAATTTAAGAATGTGCAATCACTTAATTTAAGAATGGCAGGTCACTTAAATTAAGTGACTTTTTTCACTTAAATCAAGTGACTTTTTCTTTCTTAATTCAAGAAAGTAAAACTCACTTAAATTAAGTGACTTTTCTCACTTAAATCAAGTGACTTTTCTCACTTAAATCAAGTAACTGTTTCTTGCTTAATTTAAGAAAGTAAAAGTCACTTAAATTAAGTGACTTTTCTCACTTAAATCAAGTGACTTTTGCTTTCTCAATTTAAGAAAGTAAAACTCACTTAAATTAAGTGACTTTTCTTACTTAAATCAAGTGAATTTTCTCACTTAAATCAAGTGACTTTTCTTTCTTAATTTAAGTGACCTGCACATTCTTAAATTAAGTGACTGCACATTCTTAAATTAAGAAAACATTTTTCTCTGTGTAAAAATGTGAGAATTCAATGAAATTTTTTTTCCAAGATTCTCCAATTTATAGAGAAATCGTATGCAAAATTTTGGATTTTTTTCATACCTCGTTTAAAAGTTATGATTTTTTTCAAAAAACCATCGTTTAACATGTGTTCTTATGGGAAATTCACGAAAGCTCAAGAAACTTTTTGAAAAATTCTTCAAATTCGATGAAATTTCGGATATAGGTGAGAAATTACCACCCACACAAACGTTACATTTTTATACGACGATTGGGTCAATAATTGGCATTAAAATTAATTAAAATTATTGAAAAATTTGGCACTGGGGCGTAAGTGCTGCCAACTTGTGTCGCCAGAATTTCCTAGAATGCAACGCTTTTTTTCAAAATAATTCTCAAACTAATTAAATAAAGAATGATAAAAGTATCTGTGAAATTTAATGATGATAATATAATTTTTGAACATCTTTAAATAAAGGAAAAATTTCTAAATTCCGAATAACTCAATTTTTTAAATGACAAAATTCATGAAAATAGTGGAAAATACAGTGATTTTTAAGGAATTCTGAGTGGATGCTGATATTTTACCGTTTTATCTCATTGAAAATAGATGAATTATATGTTATGTCTAATCTAAGTTTGTTTTTGTACATCTCATAATTCTTGGTAAATTAAGGAAAAAAGAAAAAAAAAAAGGGAGGAAAGGAAAAAATCACGATTTCATAGTGAACGTGCTCTGAAAGTTGTTATATTCATCATCGTGGTTAAATCTCCGTTGAAAAAAAAGAAGGGACTTTTTATGTTATTTTTCTCCTATCTTATAATCTTAAAACGGGATGTGCGGACGATATAAATGCTTGTGGACAGATATCCACAGAGAATTCTAATGCTCCTTTGGGGCGCATATATGCTCTATCCCCGAAAAAAAAAACAGAGAAAAAGATATGAGTAAAATGAAATGATTCATGATTTTTTTTTCTACGTGATGGAGTTTGTGGAAAGATGGGAAAAAATTTGAAATGTCTACATTATTGTTGAATTTTTTCAAATTTTTCCGTAAAAACGCATCTGTTTTATATAAAAATCAGGAAAACGAAGTTCACAGGGTCAAAACGATTTAGGATTTTTTTTCGATGTGAAGGACTTTGCAGAAAATTCTGAAAAAATTTGAGAACATTCTTCAATATGTGGTACTTGTTGTTGAATTTTTTCAAATTTTTACGCAGACCCCTTCATCCTGAAAAAAAATCCTGAATACTTTCAGATGAAAATTGAATCAAATAATTCTAACTTTTCCCCCCAAAAAACTACAATTTTCCTGTAGCTATTCGTACACCTATATAGTTGATTCTAAATTGAGTTATCTCAAGCGTGGAATCAAGCAGTAGCTCGCATAGTCGTTCCTTGGAAATAACACGGGCGATGGTCAAAGCTCGACCACCGTCTCGTGGCCTCCCATTGCGGCGAGAATGTAACAAATATTGCCTCGGGTATTCGTGAAGTCACGTGCAATATCTATATATCTTAAACAATAAAAATCCATGAATATTTTCATCATTCCTATGATCATTGCCTCTTCATAATGCTTATCTCAAGGAGTATATATCTAAAGAAAAAAAAAATTAAATAAAAAAAAAACACTTAAAAAAAAAAGAACTTTGACAAAAAGTTCCAAAAAAAAAACTTCATGAAGCAAAAAAAAAATTAAATTAAAAATGTAAAAAATTGAGATCGCTTTCCCATAAAATCTATAATTTTATGGGGAAATGATCCAAATTTTTTACATTTTTAATCTAATTTTGTTTCTTTTTTAGTTAACACTTGACAAAAAGTCCAATATTTATTCAATATTAATCACAAGATGATTCGAGTCAATGCGTATATAATATACAACGAAAATATACTGAGATTTTTTTGATTTTGTGTGAGTCTCGGTCAAAACTTACGAATCACGAACATAATTTACACATCACGAAAATTTCTGATGAACTCTCTGAATATTTTGAATATAAAAATCCACGTGAGGATGATGATTTTTTTTTTTTTTTTTTTTACTCAACACAAAATTAAAATACATTACGACGAATGACAATAACTCCTGAAACATGCGAATACTACTCACAAATAACTGTCTTTCGTACATCAAATTGAAATGATTTTAGAATATAAACGGCTTCTCTGAATTCATCGAACTGAAGTATTAGTGTATAAAATGATTTTTGTTAAGTTTTTTTTTTTTACAGAAGTTTTTATAGCTTGAGGTGGTATTCTAGAGAATTTGGATATGGTTAACTTCTTGTTTTTTTGATGCCGTATTAAAAATGACATTTTTTTACATTTTTCTGAATTTTTTCATAATTTTTGTCCGTACAGTTCATGAAATATGAATTATCAAAGTTACCGAAAATAGCAGTAGTGGGGATGAAACGCCCTAAATCGAACGGAAATGACGAAATTACTAAAAAACCAAAGGGTTGACCCATTATTTAAAAACAATTGGCGAAGAGAACAACATTTTAACTAAATAAGAGAAGAAAAAAATATTCAATTCACCGTATAGTTATTGAGAAATTTTAATTAGAAGGTAGTCGTAACTATTTGCCTCTCTCTCTCTGTCTCATGCATGTGATAGGATATTAATGTAAAAAAAATTCGAGAAAAAAAAAATTATATTCACAAGCTGAAGATATGACTTTCAAATAGTTTAATCGCTTTTTCGGGTTAATTGAAGCGCATTTTCCCCGAATTATCAGCAATTAATTGGAAAATAACCAACAAATCCTCGTTTTTTCCTGTTTTCTGGACCATACTCTGGGACTTTATCTTAAGAAATCCCCTTATCCAAGAAAATCTTGAAAATTCGTAATTTCATCAAGCTTTCTAATTTCTGAAAAGGCCGAAAAAAAAGACATAAAGATGTGGAAGAGGGGAAAAGGGGGGGAGGGGGAAGAGGAAAGAGAGGGAAAAGTCAAATAGGGCTTGGACGTTTCTCTTTGCTTCTCCTTTAAGTTTATATACACTGAAGGAGGGGCGCATTGTGTGTTTCCGAGAACGGTACGCTTATCGATGGATCTGTCGCGGTAATGAGGTATCAGCCACCAGCAAATAAACGAATAAATATAAAAGGTAGAGAGGAGAAAACGTTGAAGAGAAAGAGCAAGAGGTGAGGAGAGAAGTTTGGCATCTCCTCTGTGTGTACATAAACTCAGAGAATGAATAAATAGGTAGGGGTATTGAAGAGAAAAAGAGAGAGAGAGAGGTCCTGCCTTTCTCGATACAATGCTTCGATTAAACATTCTGTGCCTAAATAATCAGCTAGTGAAATGAAAGAGGTAAAAAGACACTGGGCGGCCAAGCTTAGTCCGACAAGGGGGGAAAGGAACAGTCAAGACAACATAGAATGTATGTACGTCCTTCATGTGCCAACCTCACTACTATATATACATATTATGCAAAGAGTTTGCCTCTTTTTTTTTTCCTTTCTCTTTCTCACATCTTCTTGCAAGATGTAAAGACACTGTAATTAATTTAACGAATTTTCAGCAAAAAAAAAAAACATTTTCAAAATTTTATTTGATTTGATGAATTTTATTTGGAGAAAAAATAGCTTTTACGTGTTTAGAATACAGGATCGAGTAATGAACGAGAGAGAAAGAAACTTTGCTAATCGAGATTTATATTCCAATTAGGAAATCGCAGACTGGACATTCATAGACTATTCCCAAGAAACGATGAGAACTTTAACAGGAGTGAATTTAATGCATTTAGGTAATTCTGGAGTTAATTTTTAGTCGTGAAAACATAATTCACAATTGAATTTCGAAGTTAATAATGGAGATATGCCTTTTTTGGTGAGAATTTGATGAATTACGAAGAAGGATTAGGACTGAATCGCTTTATCTTGCTTAGTTTCCGAGATGATCTCAAAAAAAAGATCAAGAAAAAGGGACTTGACCTATTTTGCCTCTTTACTACTAAATTTTTTTCAATTCTTGATTCCAAAGACCTGAACTCTTTTTTTCTAGAGAATTGCAAGAGCTACAAACATGAATTTGGGCAAAATCGCTCAATCTCGTTTAGTTTCCAAGATATTTTCTAAAAAAGATAAGGAATAAACGGTCTTTTTCCATTTTACCTTTTCACCTACTGAATTTCTCCGAATTTTTCTCTTTCACCTCGTGAAATTTGTGCTTTCATTGCACCATTGGCTCTCTCAAGTTTAATTTTGGCAATGGACGTGTCCACCCATGGTATTCCGAAATCCTCCTTGTCTCTTACTTTCTCTCTCTCTCTCTCGTGTTTCTCTCTCAACGTCGAGACTAATTAAATAAATCCGGGAGCGAAGAGATGTGCTCAATGAACAATCGCGATAGTCTCTCTTTGGTACTAGTAAGAAGGTGGATGCCAAAGTGGTGGAGGTCATCGTGCATGCGGGGGCGTCTTGGGTCGTGAAAGGGTCACCATGCTCAACATTCCCCTACTATTCAACTCGATTCACATTGAAACGAGCGGAATAATGAATTCTATAATTAGAATCGACGCTTGCATTAACATTTCAGCGTGAATCTCATCTCTTCCGTTTTTCAATGGAAATTTATATAGGAGGGAACAAGAACTGTAATAAGATTTACACGTTCAATTCAGAGCCTCTTGTTAAAGATTAACTTCCGTCCTTAACCCCACTCATTGCGTAGAGCACTCCCCTCTGCGCAGTTCAATGCGCAGAACGTTAAAATGTGTCGCAAAACCTCTAAACTCAATTCTGATTGGCCCAGAAAAGAATTAGAGTGGGGGAGCCAACGAGGAACTTTAATGGAAGAATCCTGAGAACGTTAACGAGCGACTAACTTAAACGGGTGCAACAATATCCCCAAAATACAAAAAAAAAAATCTGAAAACATAATTGCAACTAGAACCATTTGACTCAATTTCCTAATAATCAAATGAATTAGTGAACATTTGGATATTATTATTCATCTTGAGTGATAATCGTGATGATTTTCCCTAGAAGTTTCTTACCAACTTCCCTAAGAGTTCTTCTCAGAGTTCCGCTGGATGTTCACCTAAAAGTTCCTTTGGAAGTTCCCCTAAACAGTGTTATCAACCCTTTCGAAACTTTCCTCCCAAAGCCATTTCAAAACCCCCTAAATTTCGCTAAATCCGAAGAAAAATCCCTCAACTCTGTAAGAAATGAAATTTCGAATGAACTAAATAATTAATAATGATTAAGAATATCCATAACTAATTTTTATTATTATTTGTATATTAATTCATTATCTTTGTTTGAATTTATTGACCTATGTGCATAAGTTATAATTTCATAAATAACCAATTCCTATTATAAAATAATACACAAGAGTTAAAAAAGAATAGGCTGACTAATTTTTATCTACTCTACATAGAATTACATGAATAGATTTCTATGAGAACGTTAGTCACCCAGTGAATCTCAAGCTTATAGAAAATGTGTAGTTGCTCGGTGAAGAGGATCATGGACTATGCCTTACAAGGAAGTGACATCCTTAAACAAATGGGGACGTCGTTCCGTCAACGAAATTTATGAAAAAAAAATACATAGACAAATTCTGAAGAAATTATCAGTGAGAAAATTCCCCTTATAAAATGTCCCTCCCAGAAAATCCCCTATCCCAATTTTTTTCCCCCAAATTTAGGGGGAAAACCCCCAAGTTGGCAACACTGCCCCTAAAAGTTCTCCTGAAAGTTCTGCAGAGAGCTCTCCTAAGAGTTTTTAACGTTCATAAATGTCAGTTTAAGATTCATAACCATCCATCGGCAACTTCAGCCTATATCAAACCGTACACCAACGTCTCTGCCCTATTAATTAAGAATAATTTATTTCTTTAAGAATGAAAATACCAAGAAATCATCTGAAATCGTGGCTTCAGTAAGAACCATTCGCTTCAATTTCCATGGTTCAAACTCGCAGATAAATACAGTAAATTTCCAAATAAATTCACACATTCGCCTAGAACCTCTCGTTGAAGTTCACGTTTCGTCCTTATCCCCACTTCTTACGTAGAACATTCCCCTCTGCGCAGTTCAATGCGCAGAGTCCTGAAATCCGTCAAATTCGTGTCTCTAACTTCAACTCTGATTGCCTTATCCATTTCTCCCCTGAAAATTCATGTACTGCAGTGGACAAAAACTGTGGGAAAAACGGAAGAGAAAGTATTTTTGGTTCTCTGTGTTTGAGAAACCGGGGCTGCAGGGACGTCTAATTGTGATAGGACCTATTACCAAGACCCCCAAAATTATAGGTCCCAAAAATCCGCCATTCGTTTTTAATCTCCTTTTTTCTCCAGACTTCCAAGAAAAATAAGGCACTTCTCATTCTTGTGTCATTCGGTGTAATATTGAATAATCACGAGTCCTACTATAGTCGAAGAAAAAAAAATCTAGGAAACAAAAAAGAAGATGAGGAATTGGGCCTTCCGGAGTGATTTTTGCAATAAAAAAGTAATGAGCCACTGAATGGGCAATTACCTTTTTTCTTATTTCCAGTGGAAGAAACAATTATCTGGTGATGCTAAAATGATTGTCTCTCTGGAGGAAGAAAATATATATATATATATGTACATATATATTTATATTTAATATTTGTGAAATAAAGGAGAAATTGTCCAGAGTTTTGTGTGTGCAGGGGTGATCTGATGAGGGTCAGAATAATCGGGAAGGAGGGGAGGGGGAGGGAGGGTGGGGGGTAGGAGGAAGGGGGCAACGAAATTGCTTTAAGCGAAAGTCAAAAGTGGCTGTATCATGCACTGAAGAATTTTTACCTTCAAAATTAGACACTCATTAAACATGAGATTGGCTTTTTACTCGTTTTCCAAGGGGGAGAATACATGATAGACCCTATCTTAGTAATAATAATCTAAAAATGAAGAAAAAAAAGAAGAAAGAAGAAACAGTAAAAAAAAAAAAAAGGATTATAATATGAAATAAAGGGTGAGAGAAAGTGGTTTACTCAGCCGAACGTAAAAATCCCTTCGTCGCTAAACAGGCGTCATTAAGTGAAGATAATTTTGGTCTTGCCATTATAATTTTCATTCTTTGCCCTTTCTCTCGCACTAATATCTCATCTCTCGTCTCTTCCTTCTTCTTCTTCTTCTTTACCACCATGACGACACGAAAAACCCGCAGAGTCATAATTGTTATTATCATCATGCCGAAATATTAATGAAAAAAATAATATCCCGGAATATTGGAATTTTTTTGGTAAAATGAAAAATCCGGAATTTTTTTTTTTTTTTAATTTTTTCATCAACCTGCTGCAAAAAAAGACTCATTGAATTTTTTTGAGGGCGAAGGGAGGGAGGTTCACTGGTGGGAACATTGAAACAGGCATTTGGAGCACTTTTAGATAATTACTGTACATGAAGCATGACATAATACCATTCTCAATGAATTAATGAAAATAACGGGGAAAAAAAGAAATTTGTTCGAAAAAAAAAAAGCAAAAAGAAAAAAACATAGGAGCTCATTACCAATATCTCTTTCGGGACTCTAGAGTGACGAGTTAAATCCAATTAGGCCTGCCGATACACGTTCAACCGTAAGATTTCGGGCGTCAGAATGATATATTACGATTGATTTAGCGCCTGGGGGACTCATACACTTACACTGTTCCCTCGCTGATAGCGCTATTAAAAATAATCATAAAAATTTTGCAAGTTGAACTTTTATTTTTCCATTAAAAAATAATTCAGAATTTCTTTCAAAGTAAAAGAATCCATGTAAAAATCTGCAAAAATTTCAAATAATGCTCCAATATGTCTAGATTATTGTTGAATTTTTCCAGATTTTTCTACAAAGCCCTTCACCCCCAAAAAAATTTATCATTTTCGACCCACACCTTAATCTTCCAAATACTTAAATCATGAAATAATTCGAAAAAAAATCATGGACAACATATTTATATACATATATATATATATATATTCTCCTTTGGTATTCTTTGGAAATATAAATTTGGCATAAAGATCGACAGATTGATTAATTCTTTCGATCCCGATTGATCGATCAAAGTTTAAACGGTTCTTCCATGCATCGGTCGAAAAATGCCACGCGCGCCACACAGTCTTCTTTTCACCTTGCTTTGAGTTTATATAGTACTATACGATAATACCTGAAGGGAGCCGGAGAGTAGAAGGGAGGGAGGGGGGAGAGAGAAAAAAGAAGGTGGCGAATAGCGCACGGAAGCCGGGTGGTATACAAGTAGGGGCCCTGGGGCCTCGATGCCAGATTATCCAGCCTCTCCTGACGTCGGTTTATTTCTTCTTTTCTCTACTTGCGTACAGGTATCTATTAAATAAAAATTATCATCAAATGCAAGCAAAAAAAAAATTAATGACTCGTCCTCTTTCATTCTATCTCTTTTTTTTTTCTTGGACACACGTCTTGTCTTCTCCCAATTCAATCGAAAACTCGTTGCTGTCCTTTTTATATATATATATATATATATCTTTCTTGGAATAATACGTTATTCCGTGAAAAATGATACGGACAAAATTAGAAAACCGAGTGAAAAAGACAGAAGCGTTGAAAACATGCACGAATGTGTGTGTCATTTGCTGTATCTTGGGCGCCGTTTTGAAAAAGTGGTTGACGTTTCACAAATGGCGATATTTCTACCTTCTCTGTTATAAGCCATCTCTGGTGGTGGTGGCCTACCTAATTGACTTGCCCCGACATCACACACACACATATATATACACAGATAAACACATTGAGACGACCGGTTCTCGCGCAGTACGCGCGCGACCAATTGTGAACGATCCAAAACAGAGCTTCACGCTAGGACATAAAAATTCTGACCTCCACATTTGCCTTTTTCTTCACTAGACTTCCAAATAAGTTTTGCATGAGCTTATTCCCCCACTTCTTATGTAGGGCATTCCCCTTTGCGCAGTTGAATGCGCAGAATGCTTCTAAACTTGATTCTGATTGGCTTATCAAGGAATTAGAGTGAGGGAGCCAACGAGGAACTTTAAGGGAAGAATCCGAGGTACTTTGAGGAGGGACTAACTTTAATGGGTCTAAGAACATCTCCAAAGTACCTAAAAATCATCTGAAATCTTGGTTGCAGCAAAAACTATTTAACTTAATTTCCATAATTCAAAGTCGCAGATAAATACGGTAGATTTCCAAATAAGTTCACACATTCATCCAGGACTTCTCGTTAAAGTTCACATTTTGTGTTTTTATGCTCATGTGATCCCCACTTCTTACGCAGAGCATTCCCCTCTGCGCAATCCAATGCGCATAACGTTAAAATACGTCAAAATTTACATCTTTTAAATTACTTTCATCATTATGTAAGTTTTATCTCATATATTTATTGTCATTGCAATACAATTTCTAATAATTTTTGTCAAATCAATGTCAGATCAAAATGAAGACTTGTTTAACGTCGTGATGAGGATCCTAATCAGGATCGAAACGTTGACGTCATGAACTAATTGTTCTTCATTTACCTGACCGTCAGGTCAAATGATTAATTATTAAGTTGAAAATTTACGGTCAACTATCAATTTTTACGTCAAAAATGTCGAAACTTGATTCTGATTGGTCCATTCAAGAATTAGAGTGGGGGAGCCAACGAGGAACTTTAATTGGAGGGTCCTGCAGATTTTAATGGGTGTAACAATATCTAGAAAATACCATAAAAACATCTGAAATCATAGTTGCAGCAAGCACAATTCCATTCAATTTCCATAATTCGAACTTGCAGATGAATACAGTGAATTTCCTTGTATTCGAATTGATGAATTATAGAATCTATTGGTAAATTATAAAACCTATTGGGAAAAAAACGACATATAATGGATTTCCAAATAAGTTTACACGTCCTCATCCCCCACTCCTTTCAGAAAACATTCCCCTCTGCGCAGACCAATGCGCCGTGGTCATCCCTATGCGCAGTTCAATGCGCAGAACGTTAAAATGTGTCGAAAACCCCTTACTTCAATTCTGATTGGTGCATCAAACACTTATAGTGGCAAAACTAACGAGAAACTGTATTGGAAGTATTCTGAAACTTGTTTTTTCCCAATAGATTTTATAATTTACCAATAAACTCTATAATTCATCAATTCAAATACAGGAAAAATCCACTCGGTTTTCTAAAGATTCCTTTTACTGAAAGTCTTCTCTCATCGCGGATATCCCTAATTACACCTTAAGAATACTGGTTTGTTCATACTGTACATTCGTGTAGAACATATCTTGAATTGCAGTCATCCGAGAACTAGATCGGACACGACTAATACACCAAACGAGTTACACTTACAATTTGTAGTGAAAACGTACAAGCCAAGTATGTGTCAAACAAACTCGATACCTTTTAATTTCTATTCTCATGTGCGAAGAGTGAATTTTGTTTTTTTTTTTCGTAATTTTTTGTTAGACTATGATGAAATTACGGAGTTTAATTTAAATTAATGTAAAAAAAAGAAGAAAAAAGTGGAGAGAAATATGTAGATCCAATCAAGTATTGCGGCTCATAATTCTGAGTTGTAATTATTCCAGCTCCTTCCATCGTACCTCCACTTATCTTGTTTTATTGATTAAATTGCTATTACGTTGCTGCATATACACATACATACACATACGAATATAGCAATACCTCCAGTTTAAAGAAACGAGGAAATTCTATTTTCTCAGTTTAATTAAATAATCATCTGTCTCACTCGAATTATCCGGGAATTTTTTTTGGAGTGAAGGACTTGATGAAAAAATCTGAAAAAATTTGAGATGATGGTCCAGCATGTCCACATTGTTGTGGAATTTTTTCAAATTTTTTTCTACACTCCTTCACTCTAAAAAAAATCACAAATAATTTTTCTTCATAGATCCATTTTTGCACGATCTTTCCTGCGTATCGGGATGAATAAAAGAAAGAGAAAAGAATGAGTACAAGCAGCGTGGAGCGCGTATGATCCTGGTTACTCACTCGAGCTGGTTGTAAAATTATACATAGGAGGAATAAGGCGGTGAAGAGAGCGTGAAGCCACTGACCCAGGCTAACCTAACCTACCTAGTCTCGTAAATTCTTTGGCGATAGTTTACGGCTAGGTGGATACGCCCCGTATCATTATCGCGCAGGAAGAGAACATCGGAATATTTTCAGCCTATTTACACTTCAATCTTTCAGAGCCTCTTCTGCAAGTTCTAATCTATTTTTTTTTTCATTATAACTTCATGCCCAACATCATGCTCATCTTTGCCTCAATTACTCGGTGTTATTCCGCCGATTGGAATTAGTTCGGGGAGGATACTTTCTCAAGTTAACCCCTCATTTTTTGAGGCTGTTATCAAAGATGATGTTTTTTCACGTTTTTCTGGATTTTTTCATAATTTTTGTCTGTACAGTTTATGAGATATGAATTATCAAAGTCCCTAAAAATTACGGTGGTGGGGATGAAACGCCCTAAATCGAACGGAAATAACGAAATTACTCAAAAACCACAGGGTTGAGCCATTATTTAAAAACAATTGGCGAAGAGAACAGCATTTTAACTAAATAATAGAAGAAAAAAATTAGAAAAAAATTTAAAAAATTCGAAAGTCATGACTTTCGAATAGTTTAATCACTTTTTTCGGGTAAATTGAAGCACATTTTCCCCGAATTATCAGCAATTATTTGTAAACTAACCTACAAATCCTCATTTTTCCCTGCCTCCTCGATCATACTACCTCTAAAATCAAATACAAATAGCAGCGGTTTGTTTTACGTGAAATTTTCTGCGTCGATGTGTTTGATTATACTTAAAAAAAATATAGCATGAAGAAAAAAAAAGGAAAAAAAATGAGGTAAAAAGATAACATAAAACCGAACGAGAAGAAAGACGAGAAGAAAGAAGAGGGCGGTTACTTCAGTCCTGGTATTAACAATAATTATTGGTTCGAGCCTCACTACAACCGAGATCTTTTTCGAATCTCGAGATCACAAGTGAGATCAATTATGTCCGACTGATTAGCTCTGCTGGAGTGGTGCACGCGCAGAGAAAAGAGCTTATAGCGACCTTGTTTTTTTCTTTCTCTCTCCTCGCTAGTTGTTATTTTTCTGATATGAACGGTTCAGTCATTTGGGGAGGAAAAGATTATTATGGGGAGCCATTCTGTAATGAAAAGGAATAGAGGGAGGGGAGGAACGAATAAATGTACTTTATGAACTTTCGATACGAGACGAGGAGGAATAACCTGGAATTTTTAACAATTTCAGTTTCATCAGAAACTCGTGAAATTCGTGAAAAATTGGAGAATGTGATATTGCTGCGGTTTTTTGAGGGGATTTTGGAGACTAAACGAGATAGAGTGATTTTTCCTGAATCTTATCTCATAGAGAATTTCAAGAGCTACAAAAAACGTCTAAATATTCAAAAAAATGGTGACATAAAATGAGTTTTTCTGAAAACTTTGAATTCTTTAGAAATTTAAAAAACCCATTTTTTCCGATAGTTTTTTGGAGGTATCTCGGAAGCTTAACGAGATAGTGCGATTTTTTATCAGAGACGCTTTGTAGCTCTTGAAATGCTCTAATCTTCTTGAAAAAATTTGCAATTTTCTAATTTTCTTGGAAAACAATTTTTGTGAAAGCTTTGAATTTTTGAAATGGAAAAAGTCCAATTTTTTTTTTCCTACAGTTTTTTAAAAAGATTCTGGAAACTAAGCTAGATAGGGCATTTTTGCCGGAATTCATGGCTTTTCCGTGCAATGAGAAATAAAAATTTGTTGTAAGAAAATTTACTCAGTTGAAGAAAATTTACTCCTTTCCAGAAAATTTCGATATATATAGATATAGAAATTGTGAAGGAAAATCTTGTTAAAAAACAATTTTCTGGCTAGAAGAATTTTTTTTTCTCAGTGTAGAGAATTTAAAGATTTACCAAAAATAATTCATTCAAAATTGCTCCATCTCGCTTAATCCCCTAGATATTCTCAAAAAGAAAATTGGTGAAATGAAATTAATTCATCCAAAAACTCCAAATTTTGCAAATAAGATGTGCATTTTTTCCTCAATCGTCTAAAAATATTGCGGAAGCTAAGCGAGATGGAGCGATTTGACCCAAAACCATTTCTGCATCTCAAAATTCTCAAAAGGAGATTACCACAAAAATTTCGCTAATTTTCACTTACTTTCTGAGAACCTCTCAAAAAAAAACACAATTGTCAGCAAAAAAAAAACAACTTATCCCCGACACTAAACTTGAACTCCCGTGCGCCGTGTGGGGGCGGCTTGTAACTTACCTATAAGTTAAATGCGAGAAGCAGCTTCTGTTGTTTTTTTCATTTTCTTTTTTTTTTTTATTCTTATCTGTTTTCCATGGGAGGCATGTGCCCTATGCTCAAGTAACGAGCTTTCATTAGCGACGCTGTAGGCTAATGAGCTCCGTTGTCCCTTCTTTCACCCTGTCGTACGTACCCATGACGATTAATTCACTTCGATTCTTTTTCTTTTTTCTCCATTTATTTATTTACAATTCATTACTATTATTATCATCATTTTATTTACATTATTGACAATTTATTCGGGGGGATTTTTTTTTTCAATTTTTTTTTTTGTTGGACCTCCCTATCTTTTTTTCCCATTTCTCCTTTAATAATCAGGAAGAAATTTCAACTCTCGCAAAATTCTGGAGAAAAATGAATGGGGTAGAGTGATTAAATTTCTTGAAACTGCGATGATAATGTTTCTTCGCTCCCGGTGTGTCTTTAACTCCTTCTCTTCTCCCTTCATTTAAACGCTGGTCCATACTATACTCTATCTCTCTCTTTTCTCTTTCTCTTCAGGGCTCTTGTTTTTCATGTGTTTGAATTGCCTTTGCGGTTGGACGCAAAACAATCAGCCAATTCTTCATACTCTTTTTTTTTTTTTTTATCTGCCTTTTGGCTCAAGAAAATGAGATTTTTTTCTTTCTTTCCCTCAATTTTCTTTGTTCTCTTCTTGTTACTTGCATTATAATTTCATCTTACATTAATACGAAAAAGAAGTGGGAGAGGGGAGGGGGATTTCGTATTTTGCCCATTAAAAAAGCGTAAATTTCCGAGATTCTCTGAATTATTCGGTTTATACGCGGGATTTTCTGGCTCGTTGCCTTGAACACAAAGAGGCGCAAGTGCTATGCTTATATATAGCACTTACGCCACTTTTTTCTGAATTGGATGACTTACAATGTCCCGCCGGTTTCTTATTGCCTATCTTATTGTTCATTATTAACTCCAATCCTATCGCACATGAACATCTTTACACTGAATGGGACGTGGGTATTGGTGGTGAGATACACGGACAATGGGAAGTAGAAGTTGATGTAATGATACAGTGGAAGATGTGGAGAAATTGACATTACTGAAGTGGAAAATCGTGTGGAATGAGTGAAAGTGGAACAGATGAGTTATTTATGATGATTCTATTGAAGAGTTGAGGTAATCTGAGCCTGAAAACATGTGCCGCATTTAATTTTAGCAATTTTTCAAAAATTAATTTTATTTAAAAAGTTGAATTTTCAAAAAAAATTGCAAAAAATTAACTTTGACATGATTTTTATCGCATTTTTGGAGTGACTAATCGTTTGATATTAGTGAAAATAGAAGAGATAGGATATTTTTGATGATTCCGTTGAAAAGCTAAGGAAATTTGCGCCTAAAAACATGTGTCGCGTTTAATTTTAGCAATTTTTCAAAAATTTACGTTTTTTTAAGAAAATAGAAATTTTTAAAAAATGCAAAAAATTAATTCTAACATGATTTTTATCGCATTTTCGGAGTGAAGAATTGTCTGAAATGAGTAAAAGTAACAGAGATAAGATATTTTTGATGATTCCATTGAAAAGCTGAAGAAATTTGAGCTTTAAACCATGTGCCACGTTCAATTTCAGCAATTTTTCCAGAATTTATCTTTTTTGAAAAACGAAATGAATAGAATTTTTAAAAAATTGTGAGACATTGATTCTCATATATGATTTCCAGCTCAAATTTCCTCAGCTTTTCAACGCGATCACCGAAAAAAAAATTTCATCTTCAAGCCTTTCACATCTTCCCATGCATTAAAGATAAAAATAAATATTTCGTTACTCGTAAGAGGTAAAAAATTGTTAGTCTTTGCGAGAAGCGAAGGAAGTAAGATGAAAAAAAATAAAATAAAAAAAGAAGCGGTATATGAGTGGGGATAGAAGTGGCGGCTGGTGGCTGGCGGCCAGGTTAATGAGATCACGCGTAACCGAAAATTGTTGGCCGTCCGATTTTATTGGACGGTTCGTGAGCATGAGAGGATATAAACTGTCTGTAATCCACTACCTGTGTAATACAATTCTTGATGCAACTCGCTGAGAGCTCCACCACAGAAATTTCAGTAGTAGGTGATACTGCAGTTGAAAAAAGATGGAATAATGGAAGGGAATCGCTTGGATTAGAAGAAGCGGTAGAGTATCAGAAGGTTTTCCGCATAAAAAATATGTAGAATTCTGAAAGTTATTCAAAAAACTCATGATGTTTGATCAATTTATGAAGAAAAATGGATTATTGGATCATTGTATCTAATCTTAGACGTAACAACAGTCTTCGGGTGAGTTCGGGACTCTCCGGCTGCGACGTTGCCGCATCCCCTCTACACTGCGCAAGCCCATTTACCGAGTTTTCGGCAACGCCGCTCACCGAACCATTCAATCTATCTCATTTCTCCATCAAAATTACAGAATACGTAATTTAAAAAAATATGAGAGTCTTCCAAACACTTCAATGAATAACGTAAATTTTTTTCCGAATTTTTCGCTCAACCGATTCATCATTAAAAAAAATGAAAAACGTTTAAAAAAATGTTTTCGCACAGTACCTAGTCAAGTATTCCTGTCTCAAACACGTATTTCTCAGTGCGCCATGTTTCATTCATGAACTGCTATGAAGTTTTTCATGGCTGCTCGTGCAGATACGTCTGCTACATATATAGAAGTATTTTTGTTCATGGAATAAATTTAAAAAATTACATCCTGAGACACTAGACTTTTTTTGATAATATAAATGTGAATTAAAAAAGAAAAATTTGAAACACATCCGATCTTAGGCAACACTGTTTAACAAGGCATTGTGTAAACAGTCGTTACGAAAACGGATCACGCAACTTTCCCAGATGGATCTTGGCTCTGACAAAAGCCACCTCTTCCCTGGTGGTATAAACGCTTAAGCCCTTCGCAGGTTGTCTCATTTGCATTTGCACAGGCACCCAAAGAGTTAGTGGAGTACAACGCCGCAGTATAAAAAGGACGTAGAAATGAACAGATGAATAATCCATCTCTTCAATTTTTTTTTTTTTTTTTTTCAAAAAAACAATTCTCGAATAACGGAATTGTACTGTTTATGTGTGTGTATGTGGCGTCTAGGCTTCTCAGAGTCTCGAGTTACAGAAAAATTTTCAAACCAAAGCCAGCAACGGTGGCGCTTCGTGCGCATTCCAAGAGGATCCGGTCGCCTCTGACCGTACTAGTATTTCCGTTTCTTCAAATGGTATAATAATGAGACTAAAAATAATAGGCAAGGGCAAAATAATTGATTAAAAAATCTGAAAAAATTTGGGAAGATAGTCCAACATGTCTACATTATTGCTGAATTTTTTCAAATTTTTCCGTCAAGAACTTCACCCCAAAAAAATTTCCAACTCCACATTTTAAACTTTATTCGCAGAATTTCTTCATTTTTCAATTGGCAAATGACATTTTTGCTCGTGTCCTCCATCCAGATGGACTGTTTGATTGTCCTTGACTGCCTATTCATCACTGTTGAAGTATCCTTCAGTGCTTCAACCCTCTCTTCCTTTTTTTTTCTCGGTGCCTCATTCCCATGAACTGAACTTGGAATGAAGCTCCTCCTCTTTCTCTCTCACGACACCAGAAATTCGATCCAATCTGTGCGAAAGGATCTATGTAGAACGGGCGACTCATTTGTCTACTCCGCAGACTTCTTGAGCCCACCATCTCTACCTCTGTATCATTCTTTGCTTGATGGTCTCTCAGTATTTCTTTGACCTCATACATATCAGCTTTTAAACTCTGACTGCTGCTGGAAAAAGCACAATCACGTGTGTGGAAATTCGAGTCAACGTACACCTATCGCTTGTGAACCGGATTTTGCTTTAAAAAAATAGCACTTTCATTCTCCGGAAAAATTTAATTCCATTCAATTCAAACAATTTTATTCATTAACATAAAATAATGAGTGGATAACAATTATATACAGTAACAATAACAATCTATGTACAAAGCTTCAGTCCGCAGGCTTTTATGTGTATTTGAAGAATGGTTCTGGAATTTTGTAGGCATAGTGTGGGGAAAAGACATTTGGGAGATTTGCAATACGGAAAAGTATTTTATAAAAAAAAAAAAAAACCCGTTAAAAAATATATGCATTTTTATACCTAGAGAGCGAGAAACGACGTTTCTAACCTCGCTTCGCTCGGGTGTCCATTTTTGTCGCAATTAACTTCCTTACTTCCTAGGTACATAATATACTGTTCTTTATATGCTCAAAAGCATATTGTCATATATCGGTGCCCCCGAAACAAAGTGGCGTAAGTGCTATGCATAAGCTTGCTTATACATAGCACTTACATCCCTTTGATTCTAAAACGACGATGATTTTCATATACGAATGATAGAAAAATGACGTAAATTTATCATCTATTCCCCGTTAATATATCCTATGGTATATGGAAAAATATACGAGTCAGCTAAGGGTAATACACAAGTCATATATCCCAGAATAATATATTACACTATACATCAATAATATAGAAATGATTCATACAAAAATACATGAGAAATATGAAACGTATAGTCTATGTGGCAAAGTATATACAATGAATTAATTCAAGTTTTTCGGCTCGAAATTGACAACCCAACTTATTTTGCAAAAAAAATTATTAAATGAAAATTTTCCAAAAACCGAACTCAATGCGAGCATAGAATAGGCGCACTGAGCACGGCGGAAGAAAAAAATTTGAAATAAAACATTAAAAACACTAATTTTCAGTTGGCAGAGCTATACTGCCAAATTACCGTATATTCCCTTTAAATGGGACATAGTTTAGTGATTGGTTGGAGAAATTGCTGCTACATGGGGTTATTGACGTCAATTAGACCATTTAGATATTCTTTATGGATTCAATTCATTGATTAAGGGATTAGGCTGATTCACAATATTGAGAGTAAAGTTTTCGGTCAGTTTTTCAATGAATTCGGAGATGTACTCCACATTTGATAGTTCATGTAAGGTTTGTTAGGGATAATTTTAATCATAGAAGTTATTAACACGCGTTTTAATTTTTGCCATATTGCACAGGAGAAAGAAGATCGCTTAGTCATATTATTATTATTATTTTACATTTTTGCTTGTTTGTATGAACGCAAGAGTGCGTTATTCCATAATTCTCAACAAGTTTAAGATCGGCTCTTAGGAAGGGAAAAAATTGATTTGCCTCAAATTTGGGTAAATTTTTCGTCGACGTTGATTCTTTTCCATCCGTGATGTGTATACTATTTTGTGCATCGAGAAAGCGGAAAATTGACGTTTTTAACCAAGCGAAGTGAGGTTAGAAACATCCTTTTTCAGCTCCTAGATGCAAAAAAAGCATGGATTACTCCAAGAAATTTATTCTGATCTACTTGGAGTTTCTGAATGTGCCAATGTGCTGTGTGTTATGTTCAATACTGAAACAGCACAGGCTTCTCCAAAAGAAAAGAGGAAGATGCTACTTTTTTTTTTGTTGCTTTCATCACATTTCATCTCAAATAAAAAAGGCAATAATAAAGAATTACGAAAATGTTAAGATACAGATACTTTTTATACTTTACGAGACAAGGAAATTAGTTGAATTCATAATAATTCACAATGGGGGGTAGAGCCCCCCCACTCAAATTGATACTTCGCGCCTCTCAAATTTGCCATTAGATACATCTCCAAAATATCTTAATTTTCGAATATAATATAATAAAATAAAAAAGAAACCCGAAACATTATTTTTTGATTTCTACAGTTCATTTTTCTTTTTTCTTTTTTTTTTTTTCTTCATCGAATGAACACTAAAAATTCTATCCTATTTCATTACTATAATCATATTATTTATTCCAATTTTTCATCTCTCTTTTTTTTTTTTTTTTCTTTTCTTTTATTCACTTTTCAATTAATTTTTTCATTCATCCCCACCTTTGGGTACAAGAAGTTGCCCAACACACAGAGGATATACAGAGGCCGTGCTTTCAATTAACGTCGTGTCAGCAGATCAGCCTGCAGGCACGTCGAAATATTTTCGTGCAATATTTATGTTAAACTCAGTATCATCTCCCCTCCTCTCTTAAAAAATTTATTTATTCATTGTTATTATTATTATTATTATTATTTTATTTTTTTGATGCACATTGAATTTCAATGGTTTGAACACAAAAGATTGATATTTGTCAATGACGTCATAAATTCTATTGTCTTAACATTTTTAAAAAGTATTATGTAAGACTTTATCAGCAAAAAATTGATTAATTAATTCTTCATCATCTTGTATATAGGATTGTTTCAAATGACACATTTGTCACTATTTACTACTTTTTTATGAGACTATGTATAAATCGCTTTTAACACTGTTATTGGCCTCGACTGTTGGCATGTTTTTCAAATAAATAATTTAATTTGAAAAAATTCTTTATCAGCATGATAGAGAGAGTAGTATATATCATCACTTTAGAAACAAAGAGGCGTAAGTGTTATGCTTAGACACAGGACTTACACCTTTTTAATTCTAAGGCGATAATATAAAAATAAAAAAACGTAGCTTCAGCACTTGGGCTTTTACATACATACAAGTGATAGTTGTGATTAGCATTGTTGACTTGAGCATAGGGAAAAGTGAACATAGGGAAGAGTTTATATAAAAAACCCTATATCTAATTAAAAAAAAAACCCTATATCAATAAATAAATGAAAGCATCAGACACCAATTGAACTTCTCCTTCGATTTTTCCCGTGTCTTCTGTATTGTTAGATTTCTTCGGAAAAAAAAATACAATATTTGAAAAAAAAAAAACTGAAAAAAAGAAAAAAAAACAGAATTACTTTGTGGCGGTGGGCATCGACCTAATACTCTTCACTCTGTCCCTTCCTCTTTCTCTTTTTCTCTCCCTCTCTCTTATTCTTTCTCTCTTTCTCGTCCACACGGTTATTCTTCCTTCTTCGTTACTGCACAAGAAGAGGGCAGAACTCACTGGCTGCCTTCTTTCCTGAACAACCGCGCGCGCCGTGTCTGCATTCCAACGTATTTACGGTCGGGCCTCCGCTTGTGCCCGTCTCTCACCACATTCTGCCCAGAAGAGAGAACACTCTTTACACCAGATAGAAAACAGCAACGTTAGAAATCCGAATAAATATATTTAATGTGAATAAAGATTGTGGGAGTAGTGGGGGGGATTTTTTTTTGGGAGAGAGAGGGAGGGGGGGAGATTATTCGAGTTAGGGGAATTATGGGGACTAATTAAAGTCTCGGGTTATGATGCAAAAAAAGCGGAAAGAATGGAGAGAATGAAGGAGATAATGAATTATCTTCATTTATTTAATTTTTTTTTTCTTCCATTATTTTGTGACATCACTTTTTGACGGCATCATCGGTCATAGGGAAGAAGCGTTCATTCCGGACGGAAAAAATATATGCTGCATACATGAAAATCTGACAGAATAAAGGAGAGTGGGGCAAAATGGACCTCTGGAGTAACATGATTCGGGTTTTTTTTTGGGAGTGAAGGAGTTCAGCGAAAAAAAATGAAAAAAATTGAGAGAGTGCTCCAATAAGTGAACGTTATAGGTGATTTTTTTTAAATTTTTTAGGGAAAGCTTTCAGTCTTAAAAAAAATATATAGTTATTTTAACTGACAGGTCCATTTCGCCTCCGTTTTCGTCTATATGTGCAGCAAAAAATGTAATAATTGGTATATATTCAACATATACACTTTCCTATATCCAGAAATACATTTCATAATATATGTCCCGTACATATATATATATATAAAAATTGATCTTTACATCCACTTCACATCTCCAAATTTCAGAAACTTGTGCATATCGTCACTATTTTTGCCAATTGGATCACTCGAATTTTAGATTTTTCTTGTTCTTAGCAGTTTTTTTTTAATGAACGGCATCATGACAATACACGTGTTTTAGAGCTCTGAATGATCGAAATTGACTGTAATTTTCTGCTCATATTTTTCTTTATTTCTCTATTTTGTATAAAAATGCATAAATAATTAATTCTGTATTTTTATCTATTTTGTTTTTTATGAGCTTGATATGTACGCCTTTTTGTAGGTAGTTTGAGCCCCGGAACTGCTGAATATTAATATTGAAAGGGGGTTGCAACAATGAGTTTACATCTCTTCGCTTCTCTACCCACGCTCGAGTGTGCATCTCGAGAGTGGATCCTGTCAGTTTCCTTTTTCATCTCAAATTTTTTTACTCAACCATTTAGGAATTATACGCAAGGACTCGACGCAATTTTTATAAAGACACAGACAATAATAATATTGTGTTCTTCAAGTTCAATGAGACGATAATTCAATGAAAAAAAAAAATAAAAAAATTGGAGAGAAAGATATTGTGAACATTGGCGTGAACACTCGATATTCGATATCGACTTTCGTCGACTGGTAATAGGATATGACAGACCTGGGCGAGAAGCGCAAACGTCATCATACTGTTACGAAGGTCTTCGTTATCTCACGAATTGAATCAGTATTTCTGATTTGAAATTAAAAAAAAAAAAAAGAGTCAAATGATTCAGGGATTTTTTTTTTCAAACTGAATGACTCGATGAAAAAATCTGAAAAAATTTGAAAAAATGCCTGAATATATCACAATTGTTGATGAATTTTTGTCAAATTTTTTTGAAGATGCTTTCAATCTTGAAAAAAAATCTGAAGTAAAGAATTCTGAGTTTTTCCTGAATTTTCAGAATAGCGTGACTTCTATTTGCTGATTATGAAGAAAAAGGAGCATCTTGTCGTCCTTCGTCCACCCCAAGGATGACAAAAATAATTTCTTATACCCAAAGAAATAAGCTCAAGGCAACATAAATGACACTTGAGTAATAGTAATAGGTTTTAAATTGTCCCTCTTCCCTAATGACAAATAATATCGTCTACTACCGCGACTCGCACTCAAATCATGTATGTCCATGTCATTTGATTTTCTTTTTTTTTTTCCTCTTAAAAACTTCTTCCAATTGTCTATCCACTTTTTTATCTGTTCAATGCCAACGAGTAACAGGTGAACAAAAATATGACAAGTATAAGAGACTCCAGTAATTGATTCGTGCTATGGAATTTCTCGGTAGAATCTACGTTTTTATCTAAACTCATTATAATTTAGGTATTTCACTTATTTCCTAAAGACCATAACATCTTTTCTTTGACATTTACTTTTTCTTTTCCCCTTTATTTAACACGATTTGTACTGAAACACAATGGTACTGCACTCGCTAGATTCTGTATTGAGATAAAGGTACCCGCGTGACTCCCATCTCTACGGATATTCATGCGAGGCATAGTCCAGTGAACCAACCGATTCCACTGATGCATTCAAACTTTATGCGAAAGGCAGAAATGATTAAAAAAAATGCATAAACGCCTTATGGATTTTCGAATTTTCATTAGTAATACATTTTATTATTTTTTTATTATTTATTTGTTTATACCTGTTCGGCAGAGATGTAGCCTTATAGCAGGAGCAGCAGAAGGGGGGGGGGAGGGGAGGTACAGAAATTTTCAACAGTTTTGTAATTAAAATGTAAAAGTTTCTGAAAAAAATTTGCTAGACTTAAGTCTATGTACGATGGCCATCTTTAGGCCCGAGACGTTGGTGTATGGTTTGATCTAAGCTAAAGTTGCCTCTAAATGAAATACATTCTAAATGGTTATGAATGCCAAACTGACTGAGTTAGAAACTCTTAGGGGAATTTCCAGAGAAACTCTCAGGGAAACTCTCACGGGAACTTTCAGCGTAACTCTCAGGGGAATTACCAGGGAATCTTCTGAGGGAGCTTGTGAGGATACTAGTAGAAGAACTCATCACGATTATAACTCAAGATGAATAATATCCAAATGTTAACGAATTCTTTAAATATTGAGGAACATGAATTCTTTGACGTTTATAAAGTCAGTTTGACATTATAGACTGGTTAACAAGTGAAAATTATGATCATTCGATATGGAATGATATGTAGAACATTTGTGAATCATATGAAAACTCGCTCGTGTAAATTCCAAAAGTTATTAACAATTCACTGACAAAAAACTGTGTTTTCGTTTTTTGCGTATATCACAGGAAATATTGCAAATATTCGAAATATCAAAAAAGATCTAAAGCGAGCAGCAAATTTCCTATGAAAAAGTCCTAACTTCCGAAACCGTAGGACTAATATTCTAGTTAAAATGTGTTTGATCTATAGACAACTTCAGCCTAGATCGAATCGTACACTAACGATTTGGCCCTAGTCATCTATACACAGAGAAAAATGTTTTCTTAATTTAAGAATGTGCAGTCACTTAATTTAAGAATGTGCAGGTCACTTGAATTAAGAAAGAAAAGTCACTTGATTTAAGTGAGTTTTACTTTCTTAAATTAAGAAAAAAAAGTCACTTGATTTAAGAAAAAAAAGTCACTTGATTTAAGTGAGAGAAGTCACTTGATTTAAGTGGAAAAAGTCACTTAATTTAAGTGAGTTTTACTTTCTTAAATTAAGAAAAAAAAGTCACTTGATTTACGTGAGAAAAGTCACTTGATTTAAGTGAAAAAAGTCACTTAATTTTAGTGAGTTTTACTTTCTTAAATTAAGAAAGAAAAAATCACTTGATTTAAGTGAGAAAAGTCACTGAAGTTAAGTGACCTGCCATTCTTGAATTAAGTGACTGCACATTCTTAAATTAAGAAAACATTTTTTTCTGTGTATAATCCAAAATTCAAGAAAATGGTTACATTTTTAAGTAAAAATTACGAATTTCCATTGTATTTAGCAAGAAGTAGTGAAGGTTCTTCAACATAGATCCCATTTCGCTATCAGTATATAAAAAATTGATCATTAGTAAATGCTTCTTCACTATTCTCAGACTGGCTTCTACACTTAGACTGGGCAGCCATGGTTTTTCGCAGGCCTTTTATCAGAAATATAGAGGAGAAGAAATTCATTGAGAATGAAAAAGAACTTATGGTACAAAATCTGATGGCACCTGCCATCAACTCCACTGTCCTCTCCACTCAATTTGTCAAGCGTTTGAATGCCTGGTTTTGTTGTGTCTTGGACCGGATTCTGCATCGATGTATAACGTACGATAAAAACCAAAAGATATTCGTACTCATGACCTCATATTTATGGATTTTATTTTATTTTAATTTCTTGCTTAAAATCATTTAATACTGTGAATAATTCATGTCACTTCTTTATAGAAAAAACAAAAAAAAATAGTAAAAGATGTCATATTTTTTTCTAGTAACTCTTTATATTCATTAAGGAGTTTCCCAAGGAGCAGTGGTGCTCAAATTCCATTTCGTCTTAGAAGCAAAGAGACATATAGGTGCTGTGTATAAGCACAGCACTTACGCCACTTTGGCTCCAAGGCAAGAATATAATAAAACATTCGTTTATAACGTATTAAAAATGCAAATTTAAGCCAATATTTACAAATTTAGTACCTCAAGAACTATTGAAATTCTTGATACGCATAAAAGAGACACTAATAAATATGTATACACAAATTTTCATGAAGATTGTCCTTAAATAGTGAAAGTCTTGTGTTTTTACAAAAGACAATAAAGATATACTCGATGTAATAATCGAAGTTGGTAGTGAGAAAGAGAAGAGAAATCTCTCTTTCTCTCTACGTTTTACTTACAAATTCAATAAGCATATATCAAATTTAATGCACGCCCTGAGCTATGGAATTTTTTTATTTTTTTTGACCGAAGCGACAGGCCCTGAGAGGACTACCTAATTTCTTTCTTTTCCTCCATGGATTCATTTTTATTTAACGGAAATTTAATTCTCTCTCTGTGTTCATGGTTCCTAGTACATAATAAATTCATTTTAGAACTGTACAATTCGTTGTCTTGTATATATCCGTTGAGTCATGGAAACACATTCTTGTTTCCAAAGGGGGGCGTATCAAAATGATAGATATCTACCATTGATAAATGCTTCCCATCAGGCGATGACTGGATAATTGACATTTTCTCAAGTTATTCACACTTCCATTAAAAAAAATTGAAGAAAAAAAAAAGTATCTTACAGAGAAATTTAATAATTTTTATCACTCATAAGTAATGTTAGACTCTACCCAAAGACGCCTAATCAGTCTGCTAATGCACCGATCTGTCATTCTGCAACGAGTTTCGCCCGAAAAAGATAAGCCAATATATCCCCAAGAGTCCGTCTATCTCAATCAAGAAAGAGAAGCACTTGAAATTGAATTTAAAGAAAAAAAAAAAACCTATCAATACAAACTTCGTCAAGCTGCATAAGTTTTTTGTAGGTTTTTTTTCTCTTCCCAATGCCTATATAGGCCTTATGTGATTCACAAGTGAGTCCAATAAGGATATATACGTTTGTAAGTTGCCTAGAAGATTTCAACAGAAAGAAAATATATCTGTATATCTATATATATATATATAAAAGACAAGTTCGAGGGAAAACTTGTGTGCGCATCTGAAGAGATTGCCACATTTACGGCCCAATAAAGTCGACGTCTTGTTGGACGTTAACATGTCAGCTCTAGTTTTTCATTCTTTGCTCTTCTTATAACCTCTTCTCCAGCTTCTCTGTTGTGTCTCTATTCTCCTTTTTCTCTATCTTTTTTTTTTTTCACTGTATTACGAGGCACTGCGCCTTTACCTTCTAGCAACTACTGCCTTTTTACTGGTGGAGTCATCGAATTTATTTCAAAAGAAGGAGACAATTATGTCTACAATTTCAGGGATTATCACTTCTTCCTATTATCGCTTCATTTTATGATTGACTCTCCTTAAAGTTTACGTTTTATCTCTATTTTTTACGTAGAATGTTCTCCTCTGCGCAGTTTAGTGCGCAGAATGTTAAAATACGTTCAAACCTAATTCTGATTGGTCCATGAAAAAAACAGAGGAGTGGGGAGGGGGCAACGAGGAACTTTAATGGAAGAATCATGGGAACTCTAACCCTTCGAGGCCGAATCTGTAGTGACCCGTAGTGTGGGTTCTAGAGTGGAACTAACCAATGAGCGTACAGTACGCAATAAACTTATACGCACTCCATTCCATATCATGAACGGTCGTTCTTCGAGTGGGGAAAACGGTAATCAGCCTCAGAGTGTTAACGAGTGAATAACTCTAATGAATATAACATCTCTAAAACACCTAAAATTCCATAATTCAAACATGCAGTTAAATACAGTAGATTTTCAAATAAGTTTACGCATCTGTCCAGAACCTCTCATGAAAACTTATAAATTTCAGAGGTTATAATTTTATTTGGGACTATGTGTTCGTACATTATTTCAAGGTATATTTATTTATGCTCATTCATAATTGCTTATTGCAATTCGTATGAATTTTAAATTATATATCTGTTTGCAAACAGATAGGTTGCCTGATGATGTCAGAATGACACTGACGAAACGTCGCATGCATTGAGGGAATTTTTTTCTACTAGCATGAATATTCCTCTAAAGTGAGAACGAACTATTTTCAATCAATAATCGCACCTAAAATTATAGCCAAAACCGGTAAATTATAGTCATATGTACTATCTGACAGCTGTACTTGATAAAAATTTCGTCGCTGTTGATATATTTCATAGTCAAGGTCTTTCCTACTATTTTTTTAGTTCCACAGTTCGAAAAATTTTCTCAGTGTGTTTGAAAATAAAATGTTTCAAAAGAACACAATTCATTTTGGTCTACAACATCCAGAACATTTATTGAGTTACCCCTCATTAAAGTTCACTTTTCGTCCTTATCCCTACTCATAAGTGCCATGTATAAGCATAGCACTTGCGCCTCTTTGTCTCTAAGGTAACAATATGATCGGTTCCACCAAAGAATTGTGATCGAGAACAAGGAACTTTAATGGAAAAATCCTGTGAACTTTAATGGTTGTAACTTTATTGAAAGTCAACTTGTATTTGAATAAGAGAAGACTTTCATCACTGTCCATTATGTCAATTTTTATGGAATGGAAAATTTATTTGCCCACGATCACATGGTTCCTAAGCGAATATCCCAAGACCTTCTTTATCTGCCTTGGCCATCGAATTGCTCTCGTCGGTGTCTGTCGAGGCCGTGTATCGTGTTGGTCATTATCGGGCCTCATTATACTGAAGACGATCAATCATTAGTACATCTCCAATTTCCCCCATGAAACGATCTTTCCTTTTACTTTTGCATCTATGAAACACTTTTTTTTACTCTTTTTTTTTTTGAGATCATTGGAAAAAAAGTGCAGAAAGTAGATAAATAGATTGCTTCTCCCAGAATGTATTTCGCACGTATTTGAATGAACTTTTGTTGAATTTTGCCGCTTTTGGATGATGTTGTCGCCCCTGGTGTCGGCATTATCTCGACACGGGAGGGCACTTACCTGAAGATAACCGTACCTCTCCCTTTCACGCCACTTGAAACCACATGACTCCCTGTATTTTCAATCCTCTCTTTTTCTCTCTCTCTCTCTCTTCATTCTCCAAAATGGAAAAAAAATATTCCAAATTAATCTGATGAAATATTTGCCAATAAAATTTTTTCATTCTCCGTTTACCTTTCATGTGCCTCTTCTTTTTTATCAAATTATTTTACTCTTATTCTTACTGTTCTCGGTAAAAAGTCCTTTACACCTGGGATTTTAATTTCAATTTCTTCTTTTTTTTTTTAAATTCTTTTTTTTTGCATTTTTTAATCAATTTCATTACTCTTACTGATATTTCCGAGTGTCAAATTAATGTTAATGTTATGAGTGTATATACCGGTTACTTTCACCCATTTGCCTGTGTGTAACTTTGAATATCAGACGCTGAAAGGAAACCTAACGCAAAGCAATCGGATAACTTATAGTCTCGGATTTTTTTTTGATTCCTTTTTTTTTTTCTTCAAATCTTATTTTATCCATTGGAGAGAATATAATAAGAGAGAAACACATAACGAGACCGCTGAGTTTTTAAAATGAAGTATGAGAAAGGGGGAGGGAAAAAAAATTGAGACATTATTTCTTCGCTTCGCGTTCCTAATAGCGAGCATTAGTCATTTTCAATGGTTCAACTGTTGTTGATGAAAGAAAAAAATGGAATTTGAGGCATCAATAATAATCTGACCAGGACCACTTGAATCTCTGCCTATTGCCAGTGAAATTCATCTGAACAAATCTTCTGATTTTCCATATTTCCTTTCATAATTAACCTCAGAATATTCAGTATGAGGAACACCTGGCGCCTTTGTTCGGAAGAGGGATTCCCCGTCGTGTTTATTCGGCTGCGGCGTTGCTGGATCTACTCTTTGGTGCGCAGGCGCGTTCAGTGGGTTTTCGGCAACGCCACTTACCGGATAAAACGGAGAGAAATGAGGATTTTTAGGTTAGTTTCCAATTAATTGCTGATAATTCGGGGAAAATGTGCTTTAATTCACTCGAAAAAGTGATTAAACTATTCGAAAGTCATATTTTCAGCTTGTGAATATAATTTTTTTTTCTCTAATTCTTTTTACATTAATCTCCTATCACGTGCATGAGACAGAGTGAGAGGCAAATAGTTACGACTACCTTCTAATTAAAATTTCTCAATAACTATGCGGTGAATTGAATATTTTTTTCTTCTGTTATTTAGTTAAAATGCTGTTCTCTTGGCCAATTGTTTCAAATAATGGGTCGACCCTGTGGTTTTTTAGTAATTTCGTTATTTCTGTCCAATTTAGGTTTCATCCCCACCACCGCTATTTTCAGTAACTTTGATAATTCATATCTCATAAATTGCACGGACAAAAAATATGAAAAAATTCAGAAAAAACGTAAAAAAATATTATCTTTGATACCGCATTAAGAAAAAAAATAAATAAGGAACCAACTGTATTCGTTTTCGATCCGATACTACCTTAAATCAAAAAATAATGTTCCGTTGAATATCGTAGGCACACCATTTCCATTGCGATCTTTAATATATGTACGCTAAAGGTATACACTTATGTCGGTGATGAAGCTGCGACCGGTGAGCTCATGTTGGCCAAAAAATAAGAAAAAGCAGAGAAACAAAAAAAAAAAGGGGGAAAAAAAAAGAAACCTAAACGGGCTGTGGGGAGCACGCGCATTTCTTTCTCCAAGAACGGTAGCGGCTGCCCGGGGCATCACCACGAAGGGTACCTCGTTATTTATCGCAATATCAACCTATATTTCACGTGCACCGATGCAATCTCCCCTTAAAAAATACTAGATGATAAAAATTTGGCCCCAGAATCACAAATACCCTCAACCAAATCTCGTTTCTTCCCTTTTCCCCTCCCCCCCTCTTCATCCTCCCACCATTTAGAGAGAGAGAGATACATGAGTAAGGGAAGAGGAGAGGAGTTCTACTTGTGCACAATTATTCGCAAAACAAGAAAGTGAATATAAAGAATGAAAGCAATTACCGACTTGATAAGTTTGTGACTCAATCAGAATGTGTAGAGCAACGTTGTTGCACGTTGATTCTCTCTCTTTTTTTTTTTCATCTTTCTTTTTTTTTTTTTAAACCATCTGAAAAAGAAGATGAGTCGAATCACAACCTAGGTGGTTTTATAATTGCGCGAGAAAGGAATCGTTTGAGCAACCCCGCATGAGGCGCGTGATGATCGCACGCACGTGCAAACTCGCAGCGCCTCCTCTTTCTCATCCACATCCAATTCTCGTCTCTCATTTTTTCTTGCATTTCTCATTTTTTTTCGCATTTGTTTCTGCTCTTTTCTCCTCCTCCACCTCCATTTTCTCGCCAATTTTTTTTTTTTTACATAGTGTAGCTCTTAGTGCAGTAGTAGCTACTAAACTCATGCATGGGCTCTTTCCCATGAAGCTCATACTGGATTTTCGTATTTCCCTTCTTTATAGAGAAGTGCATATATATAGACACGAGTATAATTAACTTCGAAGGCTTGTCAGTGATAGAAAGGGGGGGGGGGATGAATGTGGGAGAAGTCTCTACACAACTAGAACTAATCTCTTCAGGTAGATTGAGGAAAACTTGAGATTTTAAAATAAACTCGATTATTAATTGAATATTTGAGATAAATTAACGGCAAAAAAGTGCGGTATCAGAAAAAAATCTGAAAAAATTTGAGAAAAATGGAAACATGTCGCAGCATTTTCTCAAATTTTTTCAGATTTTTCGGGGAAGTTATTCGCTGAAAAAAAAAATATATATGTATACTGGAGAAGAAGTTTTGGGGAATTTTGAATGAGCGTTTTTAGCAACTGCACATGATAACCCAACCATTTTACACGCAAAGAGCTCCAAAGAAAGAGAGAATATGGAATTTTCTCTCTCGTTGAAACACATATACACAGATGGAAATGGAAGGCAATGGGAAGCCGCCGACAAATTACGCTGCATGGCGTGGTAATCTGTCAAGATAAGTCGTCGTCGGGGTTTTACATTCTATATATACCGAGAACAAACAACAAGTCGTCTCTTCATTACGTTCATCCCATTTGAAACTGTAATCCACGTGTGTTTGCCGGGAATATCTTTGTTAAAGGAAATATCTGATTCAATTCCTCCTCCCCCCTTCCTTTTTTTTGGCCAATTAAGAAAAATTGCGAGAAAAGAGTTGAAGATTGAATTTTTTTTTAATTAATTTGATGAAAACAGGTGTCGTAATCATTTTTTTCCCATTTTTCGATAATTCGAGGCTTTTTTGGAAGCATTGCTGCAAATTTTCTGCAGAAAAAGAGGGGAAATCTCAAAAAATCTCTTGAGACACATGTACTTTATCTAAAATCCAGCTAAAATCCATTTCAATTAGTTCCACCACTTGTAGAACTGTTTTCAAAAAAAAAAAAAAAAAAAGGAAAAGTGACTCTTTACAAAATGACTAATAACGAAATACTCCACTTGACTGTTGCCTGATTATTAATCGATGCGATCGATATGATCGCAATGGGATACATTGCGACGAGGAGAGAGGACAGATTGCGTGCAGGAAGAGCAATGAGTTCTGGCGCGCGACTTGTACTCGTTAGTCTTCGCTCCTTTTTTTTTCTCCATTTATTCATATGATTCCAAGATAAAAAACAAAAACTCTAGGTAAAATGGTTCTGCATGTTAAAATGATTTCGAATTTTTTTTTCATTCAACGGCTCTTCAAAAAATTCTGAAAAAATTCACCAAAAAACTAGACATATCAGACCATTTTCTCAAATTTTTTCAGATTTTTCCACCAATTCCTTCACTCAAAAAAAAAATCTTTAAAATTAAAAACCGAGAGATTAAAAAATTCTGAAAAAAATCATTCGCAATTAATAAACACGTATATCATCATCATCATTATCATTATTATTATTATTAAATTACTTGGAGGAATTGCACCAGTACTTAATCAGTATTTCACCTTGATTCGTGGCACGTTTGTATGGTACAATGAAAAATATGATGACATTCTCTCACAAGCAGGCAATGAAGAAAAAGATAAGAACAGGAATGACCAGAATGGAAAATAAAAAAATAAAAAAAAACGAAAAAGCCACAGTTTCTTCATTCGCGTTGAGGCCCGGAGAATTGACTGACGGCTCTATAGAGTTCATCGTGAAGGTAGCATTGTGCATTCTATCATTCCTTCGGCCACCACAAAGATTCAAGTTTACCCCCCCAACCCCCTCCTTTCTCTATACCACTTCTCATTCTAGTCTCCTCTCGTGTAAGAGTACTTTTAACATCGTAGTCTTGTGCATACGCAAATGTACAGTATGACAGCGGCGAATTCAATATAACTAACCTGCCCTGCACTTCCTTCTTCTGCCCCGCCTGAGCCTCCCCCTCGTTCCATTCTAATTTTTTTTTTTCAAGTCCATTATTCTGCGTTTGACAATAGGCGGGTCAATTGATGCTCAAGCTGTGGGATTTAATTGAAATGGAGAAATTTTAGGTTTTAGATGATGAAAATCGCTTGAATTCGGTGGAAATAATTGGGATAAGTTCTTTCTGATGATTCCATTGAATTCCTGAGGAAATTTCCGATGGAAATCATGCGTTAGAATATATTTTCTGTATTTTTTTAGAAAAATTCGATATTTTTGGTCGTTATTTGAAGGGAAATGTTGTCTGTTTTTGGAAATTTTTAGTTTTTTAAGAATATCTCTGGTTATATTGGTCGTAGGGACGTGTGGTTGGTTTTAAATCAAAGGTGAGATCATTTGTCATCCATTTATAGGTTTTTGAATGAAAAATAATCGATTTTTGAAGTATTTATGGAGCAAAAACTGAATTTCAGAAAAATACCCACAAATCCCCGGAAAATCGATCATTTTTTCTTTCGAAACCCCTCAAATCGATGGCAAATGATCTCACCTTGCATTTGAGAATAATCCCAAGTCGTTAAGATCAATAGAACCGGAGATATCTTCAAAAAAGTGAATTTCTCTAGTTTTGGAAAGGGTTCTGCCTTCAAATCGCGACCAAAAACCTCGAATTTTCAAAAAATTCAAAAAAATTAATGCTGATCTATGTTTTCCACCCAAAATTTTCTCAGCAATTCAATAGAATCATCGAAAGAATCCAATTTCCAATTATTCCTCCAAAAATCCCCATTTTCTCTCACTTTTTCTCTTTGATAAAAGCAATGGAAGACAGCAAAACAGCAAAAAAAGAAAAGAAAAAAGTGGGATAAAGTGAATGAGGTGTCGAAAAATACCCTACACAAGGAAGAACAGAATCGTAATTGAGCGAGGTGAAAGAAGGGTAAGAGATACCTACAGCATTTCGACGGTTGAAATACAGTGGATAAGTCCCCCGAAGGGGCCCACGAATTAGCTTGAGCGAGATTCAGAACCGATACTGTGCAGCAGTAATTCATTAGCATGATTGTTCGATCCACTGCAGTATTACTATATTCCTTTTTCCACCTCCCCCCTCCCCCCCCCCTCCTCTCCTCTTCTTCTCCTACTGCGACTCAACTAACATCGTACACTGTCTCAACTCAACTTGTTTTTCATTATTCCTCTTCTGTTAAGGCTCTCTTCTCTGAAGGTGGCAACAGTGTTGGCGGGAAAGTTATTCAACCGACACTAAATCATGCCCCATGGACTCCTGCTTTATTATCCCGCGTGTCACTTTTTACCTTCTCTTTATTCATTTTTTTTTCCCCATCCTTACAGGCTGAAAACTAGTTTCTCTAGCTTCCATACTTTTGCCAGAAATTGATGATTAAAAAATTTGCGAATATTCGCAAATTCGCGTATGTAACATTTATTCGATAATTACACTTGAAGGGGGAGGGAGGGGAAAGAGAGGGGGAATTGAAAAAAATTAATTGGGTGCAAAGGAGAACGTGAAATTAATAATCTTATGGTCCTACGTTCATCACCGCCCTCATATGCTACATTGCAACACTGGTAGAAATAAGAAGAAGAAGCCTTCTTATTTTTTCTAGAGGAGTCCCCCGTTCTGAAATTAGTCACCGTAAGTATTATGAATGGTCTCATCCTGGACATTCTGCGCGCCTACGTTAAGAAAAATTGAAAAAACCCACTGGGTGTTCCAAATACTGCAACAAAGCTCCCCTCCTCTCTCTGGACCCTTCAAGACATTCCAAAGAAATAAATCAATTACATCTCCTCCCCTTTCAAGAAAAACCTCGAGCCCTTCTTAATCTTCAAAATAACAAAAAAATCATTTGAATTCTGTAGTTAAAGGTAGAATTATTTGACTTAATTTCCATAATTTCCATAATTTCAACTTGCGGATAAATGCAGCAGCAGTGCAAATGTGTTTCGTTTGCATCCCCACTTGGAACGTGGACCATTCCCCTCTGCGCAGTTCATTGCGCCGTGGATTATTCCCCTCTGCGCAGTTCAATGCGCAGAATGTTGAAATAGGTAGAAATCTTCTAAACTCAATTCTGATTGGGCTAGGAAAGTATTTGAGTGGGGCAGCCAATGAGGAGCTTCAGGGCGAGTTTTTCATTTCGCAGTTAAGTTAACCTGCAGGTTAAATTAACCCGCAGGTTAATTAGATCCCGGACTGTAATGAAAAAATTTCAGGGGAAAAAATGGCCGTTTGAAATCAAAATTTTCTATTTTCACAAATGTGTGTATGTTGTGTTTTGCAGCAATAATAATTAACGGAATAAATAAACAGCTTAGAAATGGCAGAATATGTGCAAGATTCTCTAATGTGAATCGGCAGAATAACCTACGGCGAACCCTTATTTCAGGACTTATGTATATTTCTCACAGATGGCTCTAGTCGTTAAGTTAACTTGTGGGCTGATTGAACCTGCAGGTTAGTTTAACTCTCAAATGAAGAACTCGCCCATAATGAAAGAAACCTAGGAACTTTAACTGGTGACTAACTTTAATGGGTGTAACAGCATCTCCAAAATATCGACAAAATCATCTGAAATCGTTGATGCAGCAACAGTTGCTTGACTCTGCTTTGATACAGTAGGCTTTCTAACAAGTTGACGAACGTCTCCTTTGCGCTTCAAAGTGCGCAGAATCTCGAAATCCGTTAAAAAAGCTGCTGTACCCTCGTTAACCTCCAAAATCCCGAAAAAATGATCTAAAGTTGCAGTAAGAAGCATTTTGTCCTAAGTTCCATAATTCAAACACCCAAATAAATCCAGTAGACTTCCAGATAAGTTGACACGTTTCATCCCCACTCCTTCCGTAACGCATTCCCCTCTGCGCAGTTAAATGCGCAGAATCTCAAAACCCATCAATAAGCTCCTCCACCCTTCCCAACCTCCAAAATTCCCAAAAAATCATCTAAACTTGCAGCAAGAAGCATTTGCCTCCATTGCCATGATTCAAAATCGCAAATAAATCCACTAGAAATCCAAATAAGTTAGCCCACCTTCCCCCCACTCCTCCCACATCGCATTCCCCTCTGCGCACTTGACTGCGCAGAGTCTTAAAATCCGTGAAAAACCTACTGTGTACCCATCCCAACCTCCAAAATCCCCGAAAAAAATTATCTGCACTCGCAGCAAAAAAAAAAGCATTTGCCTTAATTTCCATAATTCAACCTTGCAAATGAATAAAAATACTTTCTTTACTACATTCTAGGTACAAGCAACGGACCCCGACTGTGGCGTAAACTCGATGGTAAACTATACTCTGACGACAGCTGGTAGACTAGCCAGTGAACAACTCTTCGTGCGGAGCGACACTGGTGAGATCTGCGTGAGATCGCCATTGGACCGAGAGGTAGCACCGTACTTGGAGCTACCAGTCATTGCAACAGACAGAGGTTTGTATATATTGACATTACACATTCCACTTGATGACATTGTCATTATCATTTCAGCATATAATGAGAGTTTCCAAGTGTGAACAATGTCCTGGGAGTGGGAAAAAATGTTGAAAGACGGGGTCTTGGAGGATGGGGAAGGGAAGGGAGGGGGGGGGGGGGAGGAGGAGGATGGGGAGGGAAAGAATGGCGTAGATGAAAAATGATGAGATAGAGAGGAAAGAGAGGGGATATCCTTTTTTCTTTCTTTTTTTAAAAGAGCAAGAGTGCGGCGTGCGGCTATCGCCCCGGTAACATCTAGTAGTAGTTCTGTAATAGGCTGTATGATTTATGCCCTGCCAGGCTATGTATTCTGCTAGGCGGTAGTTTAGAACACAAGTTGCAGAGTTTCTTGGCTTGCCCTTATGCGATATATGTTACAATGACACTGAATTGATCCGAAGCATTTAAAATTATATTGGTGAGAACTGAACTTAACACATTCAGTATCTGATGATCATGATCAAATACGAAAAATTCTTGCAAAAATACATGAAAATATCCACTAATTCATAAATGCCTTTCTTTCAAAAATGACAAATTATCATGCTAATGATATTCACCAGGATATAATTAAACTCCTTTCTCCTTTCTCAATGTGCTTTTTTTTTGCTTTTTCTTGAATATTTATTGTAATACACAAGTTTATCCGAAAGGATGATTGGGATGAGCAGATATATATAAGCAATTCAGCATTTGCCCTGAGCCAGTTGTAACATAAATCACCGCAGTGTGGCGCGTTGCAACGAGAGAAGAGAAATATATATAAGTTTGAGCATTTTTTTTAAAGCCAATCAACTTATACACACTCTCACTTGGGTTAATTTTTTATTTATTTATTAATTCCTTTTTTCCTCTCTTCCCACCTCTCCATATTTCCTTTTTTTTTTCTTTTACAACTCGTGAAAACCTATTTTTCTTTACTACACGTCCTTTTACCACAGTGTGGCGTGAGTCCATTCGCTCCCGCAGTGCGAACTAATATCTTCGAATGCTATAATTCAAATTGCAATTTTCGAACTTCCTCCATTAGTGCATAATTTTAGATTTGAATTCAATACCAAATGTGTATCAAGTATCTGATGATTAATTGAATCCTTTTCTCGTTTTTTTTTTTTCGTTTGCAGGTGGTTTGAGCACAACCACGATTGTGCGAGTTCAAGTAACTGATGTCAATGATAACCGTCCGATATTCGATCCTCTTGAGTACAACGTGACGATAAGAGGAGATTCACCTCCAGGTGGAGCCATAATCAAAGTCATAGCTAAGGACTCTGATGCTGGATTATTCGGAAAAATAAGCTATCGAATAACAAGCAGCAATGAGGATGGCTTATTCCGAATCGAACGTACAACTGGTGAGCTGCAAGTTATTCGACCCAGTCTACTATCCAGGTCAATGGTTCATCAGTTGAATGTAGCTGCGACTGATGCTGCAGGGCTCAAAAGCACTCACGAGGCGCGCATACACATAACTGTGTCTACGGGTCAGCATTTGCCAATTTGTGAACAGTCCAGATACATCATTATGGCTAAAGAGAATGTCCTTCAGAACAGTATCATAGGAGGCATCAAGGAGTCCACAGAGTCATCAGCTTCTGGTATGTATATAAGTGAACATTACTTTAATTTTAACAAGATTTCATTAACATACTGCATGAAAATTCATATATGTATAAGCCTATATAAATGAATACTTGAAGAATAAAATCTGTCGAATATATTTCACATACATGCGTATATATATAGAATGTATAAATGACATATATGTATTTTATATAAACCTATGTTGCAGGCATACATAGTGAATGGATGTCAGTTATTACATTTTTTGCCACAAATATGTGTCGTATGATTTTTCTATTTGTAACATATATGTTTGCATATATATATTTTCCATATGGAATGATTAATATTCACATTGCAGCATCAATAGTATTTATAACAGATTGAGCAATGTGTACATTTCGAAAACAAGCGTTTGAAATTAAGATACATTTTTAGACACTTTTGGAACGCTGTTGTTAGTGGATGGCAGTTTTAAGAGATTTTTTGATTTTAAGGTATTTTTTTCCAACTGATATTTTGAATTGAGATACTTTTTCTTACACTCCGTAGGTTCTTACATATTTTTGCCATAGAAATAAAGGGGCGCAAGTGATGTGTATAAGCATAACACTTACGTCCCTTTGTTCCTAAAGTGACGATATCTAATTTATAATTTCTAGGTAAAAGAATTTGTTAGATAAGGAAAATTAGGTGAAAAATCCTATTTTATAAGGAGTTTGTCAAGTGATTATAGGCGGTTGGTCTAGATCACCTGAAGAGCGTGTCGGGATTTATATTTATATCGTTGATGAGAGGATTGGGATGAAAATTGAAGGTTTTCTACAAAATTGTTTGTGAGTTTGATCAAATGACAGTTTAGCTATTCGATATATATGATCTTTACATGGAGTGAGGGAATTTGAGTGTAGCAATAGGCATTATTAATTACTCTGAGGAATTTATTCTACGTGACAGAAGAAAAAAAATCAGTTTTATTCCAATTTTAGAGAATTTTCAGAATTCTCGAAATTATTTGGTAATTATGGATATTAGGGGCTTCTTGATAAAATTTAAAAAGCTCAGAATCAAATTTCGGAAAATATAGGGAATGCGCCAACGAGATTTGAACCCATCTTCATAGTCTCTCATTTTAAAGTTATTTGTAATTTTTTTTGATAACTTTTGAACTCTGCATTAGTGCAATACATCTCAATCTATCTGATAGCTATAAATGAATTGAAACTGGAGCTTTTAAAGCCTGCCTTTTTAGCAAAGCTACCATCGTGACTGAGGTAATGTCTCTCTCCAGTGAAACATATTCCACGAGCAGTTTTAGCATACCGTCACGAAATAAACTGACTTGATTTCTTATTCCTTCAGGAATAAAAGCAACGACCAGTGGAAATATACTGAAAGATTTTTTGCGAATTTAGCCCTTTTTTTCCCCGATTTATCACGGCGATTTTCCATTTCTTTGAGTGTTTTCTTTTAAGATAAAATGGCAAAAAAAACCACGAGGTGTAGAAAGTACGAGACATGGATTTTGCGTTGGATACACATGGAGGGAGGGTGGGAAGGAAAAAGATGGCTCAAGTGAAGGATGAGAAAGAGGGTGGTGGGAGTGGGAGAAGGGCACGTATCCGTGTTTCCACACTGGCGGTACATCCGATGTAAGATACGGCACGTCACGACCTACGGCTTATACCTTCTGCTTACAGTGTAAACTCTACTCTAAATCGTACAATTGCTATTTTCATGAGTATTCCTTATTTCTAATGCATAATTGTTTATTTTTCATGGATAAATCTTTTTTACAAAAAAAATTTATGATTTTCGATACTGAAAACAAAAAATTTCAGCTTTCTGGTCTCAAAGAAATGCATTTTATACTAAATTTCTATCGATATAGAGAAGACCGGGGCAAAATGGTTCTCTCCAGCAAAATGTTCTAATATTTTTTTTGAGCCAGAAGGATTTTGTAAAAAAATCTGAAAAAATTTGAGAAAATGCTCCAACGTGTCTCGATTGCTGTTGAATTTTTTCAGATTTTTTATGAGTGTCGCCGCTCTTGGAAAAAAAATCTCGAATAATTCCACCTTGTGGGTCCATTCTGCCCCAGTCTCCCATAGGATATAGATGATCAATGCTTTTTCCAGACGAATATTTCACATTTCCTTTCAAAAAAACCATTCCTCCAATGCCATAATTCATTTTTCTCAGTGAATGAGCGACGATTTTAACATTTAGAATATCTCGCAGACTCCAGAAGGACCTTTTTCTCTTTTCCAATTTTTTCTTAAATTGAATACTTTTTCATCTCTCTCTCTCTCTCAACCTGCATACACATGTCATACACTGAGTAAGAATTATGTGCCGCTCCTATGGCGGTGAAAGTGTAGTTGATGAGTTTGATATTGAGAAGGTGAAAATGGCAAAAAGCAGAAAAAGAAGCAAAAAAAGAAACATAAATATAATGTGAAATTTTGCGAAATAATGAAAAACGTTAATAGGCCAAGCGAATCGATCATGAATTTTCTTCTCAATATTCAAATGAGCTCTTTGTCTCTCTGAAGGGAAGTCAGTACTATTTAAAATATATGCAAAAGAGGCTAGGTGAAGGGAATGAGAGGCAGAGAGAAATACGAAACGAAAGAAGAAATAAAAAAAAAATGAATGAAAAAAAAAAGGGACTCAACGAAACGGACAATGGAGAGTTTTGCGTTCAAGAGAGAAACGGCCCGGATTCCGACTGGAGACGATTTATGCGACCTCGTGAGGACGATCTGCCGGCACATCCTTATTCTGTGTGTATCCCTTTAACTTTAACCGTATGTCCTTTTCCTCATTTGATACTCCCACGTCCATTCCCATCTGCTCGGTTTTAACAATGAAACAGATCTCTGTCTCTCTAGATTACTTTGAAATGTAAGAAAGGACAAGAGAGAAAAAAAAACAATTTTATTCATTTTAATGAATTGAATGCCTATTTGAATTCACATTTTAATAACACAATTCTACATAATTAGAGCAGATAAGTAGCATTGAACTCATTCTATCAACATTTAGAAAAAAATAATGGTAAAAACAATCAAATACCGTCAATGGCCCAATTAATGCCACTTTTCATACATTTTCGTGATTATTGAACTTATTCGAATTCTCAACTCTAAGTAATTGATAACAGTGGCTAGAAAAAAATTCTGAGGACACCGGACAATCAAAATATCCGATATTTCTCTACTAGATATATTTCTAAAATTAATCCCTTGAATGCGACCAGCGTGCTCGGCAAAATAAAGCCCTAAAGCTCTTCATGTGGAGTTAGAGTGCCTCATCAGTTCAATGTGTGATAATGAGAAAGTTTAAGTATTTAATAAATCGAGAATTGTATTGATTGTTAGCAAAATCATTGGACTTTCATACAAATTGACGAATAATTTACAAATAACGACCAGTGATGGAAATTAATTGATGGCAATTATTGGGACCCTCTATGGCAGAAAACGGGCCATGGTGGCATGAATCGGGCCATGGGCAAAATATTTTCAAAAATATAAATTAAATAATTTTTATCATTAATTCAAGAAAATAATTAATGTAAATGATAGTCTAGACCCTAAATTATCTCGAGAAAAAATCGAATTTGAATTTATGATAAGATATAATTTTTCTTTGAAAGATATGTGGCAAAATAGGTCTCTTGATGGCATTAATTGGGTCATTGACGGTATTGATGACATTGGTCATTAGCAAATATTTTTTTGTCATAATCATAAATAACTGTTGAATTCACTGAATTTGGTCAATTCAATTAGTTAATGTATTTGGATCAACTAAATTCAGTTACTTCAACAACTTTTTTAATTATATCAAAAAAATATTTGATAAGGACCATTTGTCTCAATATTCAATCGTTTTTACCACTTTTTTTCTCAGTAGAAATGAAAATAATCGAATACTTATTGTACGCACTACTAAAAGGAACATGTCTTATCAATAGGGCCGGAGACTTAATTTTCGAAAACGGCCCATTGATCTGAAGTTTGATCTAGTAGGTAGTTGAAGCTGGGATTAAATAGGAATCGAATAATTCAAATGTTCATGACGGAAGTTTCAAGATATTGCATTTGTTGGAAGGTTAATCTGCGATGATTGTGACAAACCGAATAGCATAAGAGATTCACTTGAAATAAGAAAGAAAGAATAATGTGTCTTAAATTGAGGTCCAAGACATCGAAATGATGTTTTGTGTCTGAAATTATGACGTTTGGATAAGTGTTTTGTGAAAAATTCATCAAAAATTATGTGTCTGCACAAGAATGAAGAGGTTCTAATTATCTGAAAATTGGAGAAATTTGATTCAACCGCATGATGTGTTTGATTTCAAGACGTTGAGATCACAATTAGACACTCGAAGTCTAAGATACTTTGATTCGAAGACAGCTATTATACTAGAAAGCCAACAAAAACCAAAATTCTTCAAGTATTTCGACTTTTCCATCCGAGTACTGATCAATAACGTTGAAGAATCCTGAAAAAATACAGAAGTGATGCAAATTTGGAGATGTAATCATTATTCCAAGACTTTCCAATTTTCGCAAATGACTTCAGAAGCTTGATCTTAAATTCAGAAGCTTATTCCTCCAGTACTATTACTCCTTAAAGTTATTCTCAAAAAGACAAATCTCCAACTCTCTGTACCTCTCTCTCTCTCATTGCAGATTCATTCTCCCAACTGTTTTTTTCTTCTTCGCTTATCGTTTTTACAGGATTACACTTGTCTTCATAAAGTTAAACATGATAGGAATCAGCTCGAAGGTCTCTTCACCTGATCAATGCCTCCACTACCTCCTTGTAACCACGTAATATCTTCTATCTTCCTTGTTTCACCAAAGTTAAAATAACTAATAAATAAATAAATCTGTGAGTGTATATAAAAGACGACAAAAAAAAAGAAAAAAAAAAATAAGAGTAAAAGAGACACTTGTATACGACTTGAGACTGCATATCTTCCATGATTTTGTAGAGGCTGTGCGCGGTAACTGCCTGGGTCCTTTCACCGAGGACTTGCAAATTTTCGTTAGGGACACCCCTTGCGGTCCAATGCAGGAGTACAGCAGCAGCAACACACACACACATACAGTGGAGGTACTTTCGTCGTATATAAAACGAGTGAATGCATTCGAAGCAAATCTAAGATCCTCTCCATCCTTTTTCTCTCTCTCACTCGTTTTCGCATTCACTTTTGCAAATCTCTGTCTCTCATTCTCCTTATTCTTTCTCTTTTGTACCGGCAGATCACAGTGCGATAGCGTCCAGAGTCCGCGTGCGCCTTGCTCAGACTCAAGTCTAATTTGCGTAACTCCATTCCAAGAAATTCGTGCTCCCCATACTTTCTTTCTCTCTCTTTTCTTCTTTTTTTTTTCGTGTGCATTTTTTTTCTCGCCGACCAAAAAAAAAAATTAAAAAAAAAGCAATTGTTCCTCCTCTCTCGAGCTGTCATTTGACTCACCTGCTAGGAACTTTCTGGCTGATTCTGGCCAAATCTTCTCTGATGCTGCATGAAAAAATACCTGAGGAGAGGGGGGAAAATACCCAACAGGGCTTTTATTTATATCTTCTACAGATAAAAGGCAAGAACACAGAGAGAAAAGAGAATTATACGTACCATGGAGAGAGAGATGATGTATCGGAATATCGATAGATCCGGATACAGTCACGGCGGTCTTATACCCACCGCAATGCTCACTTCTTTTTTCCCAGTGTTGGAAAGTATTTCCAGGACATACTTGGAGAGAGAGAATATGTGTATGTGTGTGTGTGTGTGTGAATATAACATTGTACTTGGGTGCATTGGAAAAGATCCAATGGGAAATGCGTGCTAAACCAGGTGTAATAGTGATGCCTTTGGGACTGTGTTCTATTTTTCACAGTACCGAGGGCTGTCTTATCGCAAAATAACATCAGCTTCATGGACTCTTCTTGTTGCTTTCTTGGATCAAACGATGTATTATTTCAAATTCTTTCTCGCTTGAATCGGTTTTTTATGCGCTGGGATTTTTCAATTTAAGGAAAATGTAAAATAAGGGTTTTATTGGGGGAAGAAATTTTCTAGAAAACGCGCGGTTTGTTGGAAAATTTTGAAAAAATTAGGCAATAATGTAGACATGTTGAAGCATCTTTTCAAATTTTTTCAGATTTTTCTGGCAGCTCCTTCAATTTTTCTTCTGAAATATTTCGATTAACGGAAAATGTGAAGTAAGAGCTCTACTGGGGGAATCGATTTTTTTTAGAAAACGCGCGGTTTGTTGGAAAATTTTGAAAAAATTATGCAAAAATGTAGACATGCTGGAGCAACTTTTCAAATTTTTTCAAATTTTTTTGGCAACTCCTTCACTCCGAAAAAAATTCATAAATAATTTATTTTGAGGTAATTTGTGTTTAATTCCACCTGTTTAAGAGGAATATCTTGAAATAATCTGATTGAGGCTCATTTCCAGTCCTCACAGTTTGGTCCATTTATTCTCAAGCCCTTCTGTGGCTCCAGAAACTATGAATAATTGCTTTAGTATGTTCTGTAACGTCAGTTAAGAAGTCGGTATGAGAACGATTTTTCGAATCGTTGAAATTTGCAAGCGATTTGTCTTCGTTACACCCACGTGGCACCCCAGAGGGAAATCCCCGCAGCCCATCTTCCTCCTTCTCTCTCTTCTCTTCGTTCACTTCTACCGTTATCTTCAATAAGTACCTCCTTCTTCCTTTTATTATTATAATTATTATTCAATTCCAGGTTTTTTTTTTCTTCATTTTTTTATATATATATGCATTCGATCCGTGCGACGACGTGAAAAGACGAGAAAAACACAAGGGCAGCGCGATTGTAATTTATTTAGTCGATAAATACTTACTGGTGACCCTTGAAAGTTGGATGAATAAATGCATTCACCGGGTAATTTTCGAAGGTAATGAGTTACGAGAATATATGAATTTTGTGGCTATTTTTTGATCTCAATTTTAATCAAAAATTATAAGTTTTATTTCTGAAAAATTGGTAAAAAATAGGGGAAATATTCGAGATACGATTTTTCTAATGATTTTATTGAAAAGCTGAGAAAATTTTCGTTGGAAAACATTAATAAAATTTTTTTTTTTAAGATTTTTTTTTTGCATGTTCAATTTTTTTCAAGAAAAACGGAAAAATCTTACTTTTTCTAGGATTTCTCTGGTTTTATTGGTTGCAGTGATTTGGCACCGATCTCAAATGAAAGGTGATATCATTCGCCATTGATTTTTGGATTTAAAAGAAAAAAAAATGATTAATTTTTGAGATATTTTATTGAACAAAAAATGATTTTCACAAAAGTACTCATAATTACCTCAAAAATCGATTGATTTTTTTTTCGAAAGCCCATGGATCAATGGCAAATGATCTCACCTTTCATTTAAGACCGACCCCAAATCTTTATAACTAATAGAACCGGAAATATCCTCAAAGATCTAAAAAAAACTCGAAAATTCCAAGAATTTCAAAAATCGAAATTTTGAAAAAAATCACAAAAAATCAATTCTGTCACATGTTTTCCACCGCAAATTTCCCCAGCTTTCCATTGCAATCATCGGAAAAATTCTATCTCCAACCTCTCCATCAAGAATCTCCATTTTACCCCACTTTCCCTATTGCTATCACTTAAAACCCCGTTCAATCTTATATTTCCCATTTTATGCTTTGTTCTCTGGCATTCATCTGCACGTACACAAAACGTGGGCGGACAAGTGGAGATACATGCAGTAACACTTTGTGTGTGTATATGTGTGTGTGTGTGTGTGTAAAAGAACATGATGGCCATTTTGCCGCCGAATGGGATGTGTACAAGTAAATAACTTCTTCAGATTCAGAAAATAGGAAAATTAGATGTACATGAAAATAACTTCATTCATCCATTCATTTACAAATTCGTCATTTCACCTGAATTCCCCACCTCCCCCCCCCTTCCCCTTGAAATTTGGCTGCCTTAGAAAATCACAAAAGGGCGCAAGTGTTATGCTCATCAATAGCACTTACGCCCCTTTGTTTCTACACTGAGAAAAAAAAAACAATTTTCTTTTAAAAAAAATTTACTCAGTTCAAGAAAATTTTAATAACTCCAAAAAATTTAAATATATATAGATAGAAAAATTATAAAGAAAAATTATGCTTTTTTTTTTTTTTTTGAAAATTCTGTAAAAAGACAATTTTCTTGCTGTAAGATTTTTTTTTCTCAGTTTAAAGTGATGATATATATATTCGTTGCCTTAGAAAGAAAGTGGCGTAAGTGCTGTGCTTATGAATAGCACTTCCCCCCCTCCCCTTTTCGAAATCCACTCAATTAATGGAAGTGGATTTAAATGCATCCATGGATGGCTCGTCCAAATGTGTCCCAAGTATGTTTTTTCTTCACAGGAAAAAAAAAAAACCCATGACTTTCATCTCATGCCTCAACTTACGCCAAGGTGTACAACTTCATAAGCCACCATGATTATTTTTCCTCTCTCTTTTCCCATTTTATTCATTAAACTCAAATTTTTTTTTATCCCCTTCTCCTTTCCCCCCCAATGAATTTTTCGGTAGACGAAGGCCTGTGCACCGTGGATTAAGCAGTGAAATTTTTTCAGTATCTCCATCGCCAGTTACTCTCGACCCCATCCATGAATATTCCAAGCTCAATTAACATAACTCCCCTGTTGACTCCCAAGAACGTGTATCCCAGGTAAGACTTGGGGGCCTCGAAAAACGTTTTTTCCTTTTTTTTTTTGCGTTTTTTTTCCTCAGTTTTCCTTTTTCTTCATTCCTTCTTTTGAAAAAGGAATTAACAAAAAAAAAAAAATTGTTTCCTAAAGACACACCCGTTTTCGATTATTCACTCAAGATGGGAGTAATCGAGCCTGCTACCGTTTGCAGTAATAATAATAATAACAAAGAAATGGAAAAAGAAAGTTTTGAAATTTGTGATTTTTCGGGAGGACAAACTGGTTCTGCGCGAAAACGGTCATTTACGGAGGAAGAGCCAAAGAGAAAGAGAAAGAGAGAGAGAGAAAGAGGTGGAATCAAGTGGATATTAACTCTACAAATTAGCTTCTGGCATCGTATTCTAATTAGGCGAATTAAATTTTTGTCAAAAACGTCATTAATCTCCTTAGGAAAGCAGCAGCATCTCTCTTCTTCTTAGTTCTATTCTAAAAAATTCATAAACTTAATGTAATGCTAATCGAAAAGCCTCAAAAAAATCTCGAAATTCCAATATTTCTGGTTAAATTGTTAATGATTTCAGATAAATTGATTTTTTTGAATTTATCTATACATTTGTACGTTTATTCGAATGTAATGCTCAAATTGTGAGGTCTATTTCTCATTGATTGGTCAAAATTTTGCGCTCAATTAAAAAAAAAAATAGAGATAGAAATGGAGAATAAAAGAATTTTTCAAAGTGACTATCGATCATTGCGAATTGTTTCCAATTTAATTCGAAGGATAAACATTGAAAAAAAATCAATTTGGTAAAAAAGTTGTGAGATTATTTTTCGTGGACTAGTAACTGAAATAATCTTTTTTTTTTTTTTTTAATTGTTTCAGGCAAAAGAACGAGTAAATTTTTCTTGGCAACTGGTGTCCATGAATTTTCAATTGATCCAAACTCGGGGATAATGAGGACGAGGATCTCTTTCGACCGAGAAATTAAGGACAAGTACATTTTGAGCGTGGGAATTGAGAACAATTTCGGCATTGGCTATTGTCAGGTAATGAATCCCGTAAAAAATCGAAGAATTCCCATTTTCTCTATTACTTACTGACATTTTATCTAGGAAATTGAACGAGGTAAAGCAAATTTTGCTCTCAAGACGCTTTTGTTGCTCTCCAAAATTCCCTACAAAACCACTATAGAACAAAAAGCGGCTATCCCCATCATTTACCGAAATAATTCAATTGAAGTGTTGAAATCCCAATTTTCTGGCCATCACCAATTTTGTCACAATATCTTAGAAATCAAACGAGATAGAGCAAATTTTGCCCCTAAGTCGCTTTTGTTGATCTCCAAAACTACCTTAGAACAAAGAGGGCGTATCTCCATTATTTACAAAGAGAAAAATGTTTTCTTAGTTTAAGAATGTGCAGTCACTTAATTTAAGAACGTGCAGGTTACTTAAATTAAGACAGAAAAGTCATTTGATTCAAGTAAGAAAACTCACTTGATTTGAGTGAGTTTTATTTCTTAAATTAAGAAAGAAAAAATCACTTGATTTAAGTGAGTTTTCTCACTTGAATCGAGTGACTTATCCTTTCTTAATTTAAGTAACTGCACATTCTTAAATTAAGAAAAAAATTTTTTCTGTGTACCTATCTACATATTCCAATAAAAACCTGCTAAAATCAATTTTCGTCGAGAAACTTCACATCTTTCTAATAATTATAATTTTTTTCCTTCAATTTACAGGTTGAATTGATCATCGAAGACGTGAACGACAATCCTCCATCCTTCCCAACATCCCCAAGTCTCCGTATATCAGTACCCGAATCTCATCCACTCAACAAACCACTCTACATAGCCCATGCAAATGATCCTGACATAAGTCCATCAATACCAGTCCGTTACGTAATAGGTCAAAATAGCAATGAGCTCTTTGGCATTGATGCACATCACGGTGAATTGTATCTAATACGTAGACTTGACTATGAAACCCAACAGCGTCATAGTTTATTGATAAGTGCAATAGATGGTGGTGGTCTTACAACGAATCTTAGTCTCAGTGTTGAGGTTCAAGATGTGAATGACAACCCCCCGGTGTTTGAGAGAAACGAGTATCACGTTGAGATTACTGAAGGCACCAAGCTCGATTCACAGGTGAGAAAAATCTTCATTACACGCCCGTCATGCTCGCATTTGTTTATTGAGAGAAAATCCTAAGAAAAAGAGATAGAACTCATATGTACCTTTTATTTTTTCCATAGAACATGTATTTCATGCATATATCGTTGCATTAGGAAGTAACAAAGGGGCGTAAGTGCTGTGCTTATCCATGGCACTTATGCCCTTTTATTTGTAAGGTAACGATATATATATCTGTTGCCTGAGAAAGAAAGTGGCGTAAGTATTGTGCTTGTGAATAGCACTTATGCCCCTTAGTTTCTAAGATGATGATATATATTATATGTATTATTTGTGCATCAAATGCGCGAAGTAACGTAGTAATAAAAGTAAATGAATGGATTTTGAGGGAAAGAGAGAGAGAAGTTATAATAGTCTGCACTTAGGAGTTTTAGTATTAAAGGAAGATAGAAATGTGGTTTTCTGTATGTTTGTGTGTGTGCATTTAACACAGACACATACAGAGACTTTACCGCCCATAGATCGAGCATTTTAACCGTACGTTTTGCTCCTTTTTCCTTCTTTCCCATATATCTTGTGAAGGCACTAGACGATTCTTGGATGCGTAATTTCATTCGGGACAACCAGGAAACAAGCTATCCTTATTCAACCTTTGCACTTTAACTCATAGCTTCAATTCTAACATATTTTCACAATTCAGGATCATTCATGATTAATTTATTATTATTATTATATTTTTCATTTTTCTTTGAAGGTTTTGCAAGTTACAGCACTGGATCTGGATACTGGTAACAATGCAAGAATAAGCTATCGTCTTCAAGGCTCATCGTCATTCCGCATAAGTCCTAATACTGGATGGATATATCTCACTCAGAGCCTGGATCGTGAAACAATTGATAGGTACGTGCTGACAGTACTTGCAACTGACAATGGAAGTCCAGCAGCAACTGCAACTTCCACGGTATTAGTAACTGTTTTGGATGACAATGATAATAGTCCACGATTCGAAAAAGAATTTTATTCATTTGAACTACTTGAGAATTTACCATCGGGTACTGTTGTTGGAACTGTCACTGCTACTGATCCGGATCTTGGAAAGAATTCGCTACTGAGATACGCACTCGTACAGCACAACAGCAGCTTTGCCATCGATCCAGATACTGGTGAGTTTCTCGTTATTTTTAACATTCTTCTGATTCTTGCGTTTTTTTGAGATGCAAGGAGAATAATAAGAGGAGGTTGAGGTGAAATGGACACATTTCAATTGAACGGGTCGAGATAGTCTTTTTCTCATGATTCCCATCGGAAAGCTGAGACAATTTTAGGGGGAATACATGTGTTAAATTTTTTTTCTTCTATTTTTTTGGAAATTTCAGTTTTCTGGACAAGTTTTGAAGGACTGATTCGTTTGAAAATCGGAAAAATTCAGTTTTTTGGCGATACCTCCGGTTCTGTCGGACGTAGCGACCTGTGGTTGATCTCAAATGAAAGTCGAGCTCATTTCTCATCGATTTATGTGGTTCAAATTTTTTTTCATCAATTTTTCAAAAACTTATAGGTCATTTTCTGAAAATCAGTTTTTGCCCTGTAAGTACTTGAAAAATTGATAATTTTTTTTTAAACCACATAAATCGATGGGAAATGAGCTCATTTTTCCTTTAAGATCAACCCCAAATCGCTGCGACCAATAGAACCAGAGATATTCCCAAAAACCAGAAATTTTTCCAAAAACGAAGGATTTCACCTTCAAATCTTGAGCAAAAAATGGTATTTTTGAAAAAAACAAAAAAATAACTTCTTACATATGATTTTCATGCAAAATTTCCTCAGCTTTTCAATGAAATCACCAGAAAAAACCTATCTTCAATATTTCCATCATTCCGACGTCATTTTCACAGTATAAAATACAAAAATCAACACGTGTCCACTTCACCCCTCGTCTCCATTTTTGCCCCACCTTCCCCAAATCTAAGAAAAAAATTCACATTTTCCTGCTCCAATCAACTACTCATATGCACATTGAATAATAATAAAGGAGAAAAACAGAAAAAAAAAACAAAGTACCCGCGCGGAAGTAATCTCACCAGCGATTCGTCGCAGCCGGATGAGCCCATGTACAACAATCCGATATACCCATTATATTCCCAGTGAGGCGGGGTGCCTCAACTCAAAACCTCATCCTCACAAGTTTCACTCCTCTTTCATTCCTTTATTATTATTTTTTTATTTTATTTTTTTATTTCATTTCCTCCTTCATGGGATCACCACCCTCTTGCGGACGGGTTTAACGACGCGATCGGAATTCGTTTTGAGAATCTTGAGTGTGTTGCGTATATATCTGAAGTGGTAGGAGGAGGAGGTAAGAAGAGAACGGGTGAAGAGAGAAAGAGAGAGATGCTGCGTTGAATTCACGGGATGAGAAAAGAGGATAGATCGATCAAGGATCCTCCCGGCATTCAATACTGCTGAGGTGCCGTAGAGATGGCTATATAAGACTATTAATTTTCTAAACAGCCACTAGCCCCCATCTAGAGGCCTTTAGCCAGCTATATAATTTACGCTTTTACTATCTAGTATTGCGTCAACCCCATACATACGCATATCGTTGCCTTAGAAACAAAGTGGCGTAAGTGCTCACTTAAAAAATAGCACTTACGCCACTTTGTCTCTAAAGTGGCGTAAGTGCTATGCTTATATATAGCACATACGTCACCTTGTTTCCAAAGTGTCACAAGTGTTCTGTTCAAATATAGCACTTATGCCGCTTTATTTTTTAAGTGGCGTAAGTGCTATGCTTATACATAGCACTTAAACCACTTTGTCGCTAACGTGGCGCTAGTGTTCTGCTTATACGTAGCACATACGCCTCTTTGTTGCTAGGGTGACGATATATCATATGTAATTTTTTTCATATTCGACTGCTCATTGTTCAATTCATAAATTCATAAAATCAGTCATTATTACAATCACTGTACTCTTCATTTCATCAATTGGAAGAAAATGACAAATGCATTACGTTAAAAACAACTTTTTATCCTGTATCATGAAATTTTTTAATTTTTCATTAAATTTATGTTAAAAAAAGTTTTGAATTATAATTAAAATACATGTAACATGGAGAGAACTGCGCAAATTTGGTCGAAACGTAATGCGTTTGTAATTTCCTTCTAATTGATGAAATAAAGAGAGCAGTGACTGTAATAATGGCTGATTTTATGATTTAGAATATCTGATAATCTAATGATTTTTTTTTTCACATTATTTTGCATGGAGCGTTTTTCTTGCCCGGCAGATGAAAGTCCTTCAACCGAAGAGTTTTATTATTCTCTGTCGAACACTGAGAGTTGCCCAAATATTGGAAATAAACATGGGGCATAACTAAAGACTTTAAAGACTATAGTAAATCCCGACTACATGAGAAGTGCATTAGCACTCGTCCTACTACTCTCTTTCGTATGTTTTTTTTTTCTTTTACGTTCTATTCTGGGAGGAGATACTCTCTCTTGGCCATAACTATCCTAATGGCCATGAAAAAAAAAGGGAAAATGGGATGAATTTTGGATTATCAGGTGCTAAGTTTGAGGGTAAAAGAATAATATTGACTCGTCTATTGTGTTCCTCCGCTATTCGAAAAGCTAAAAATAGAGAAGATAGGAGAGAAAATAGTTGAAATATTTGAGTTGGGATTTTTCTGATGATTTTATTGAAAAATTTAGAAAATTTGGCTTGGAAAACATATGTTAAAATTCATTTTTAGTAATTTTCTCGAAAGTTCGACTTTTTTGAAGCAAAATATAGGATCTAATTCTCCACGAAATTAAATCATCAACCCCCCCCCCCCTCCCTCTCTTATTTACCCCCATATCAATACTTTGCTTCAGTTTATTTCCAATCTAGTACATAAATTTCTTTTTTTCGTACATTCTCCTCCCTTCTCTTTAGAGTATTTGTATGCACACTCAAAATGAAAGGTTAAACCTCCATATCACATTTCTATATACAGAGCATAAAAAATATAAACTCCTATATTGATATTATCCAGGTGAAATAATAACGCGAGAGCCGCTGGACCGAGAATCAAAGAGTCTCTACGAGCTAGTTCTCGAAGCCCGTGATCAAGGAACCCCATCGAAGGTAGCTCGTGTAGGTCTCCGAGTAACTATGCTCGATGTAAACGACAACTCTCCAGAAATAGTTGACCCCCAAGGGGACGTCGTAAGTGTCCGAGAGGAGCAGCCCGTGGGTACCGAAGTTGCACGAGTCCGCGCATTGGATACCGATTTTGGTGAAAATGCCACAATAACCTACAGCATCCTGAAGGACCGGGAGTCAGACGGATACAACGTTTTCACAATCGACCCGATAACAGGAATGATCAAAACGAAGTTCGTGCTGGACCACGAGGAGGGTGAGGTCTACCGCGTCTCCGTAAAAGCGAGTGATTCAGGAAGGCCCCCAAAACACAGCATTCGAGCTCTTAGAGTCGAGGTTCTCGCTCTAGCCGACAACAGACCGACATTCACAAGCAGCAGTTTGACCTTCCACGTTAGAGAAGACGCAACGATTGGACAGACGATTGGTTCCGTTTCGGGGGCAGGACCTGCAGGAAGGGTTGCCTATACTCTCACATCTCTGACTCCTTTGAAGCAGTATCCTGCATTCGATGTTGATAGGTCATCCGGTCAGTTAGTGGTGGCGCATTCCCTTGATCGAGAGAACGTCAGCCATTACAATCTAGAAATCAGAGCCCTCGACACATCCTCCATCGGAAATCCCCAGAGCATAGCTGTTTCCGTTGAAATAATCATCGACGACGCCAACGACAATGCTCCCCAATGGCCGCAGGATCCAATATTCATCAGGGTTTCCGAGAGCTCTCCCATTGGAGCGACCATCTACAACTTGACTGCTACTGATCTCGACAGTGGTCCTAACGGAGAACTTCGGTATGATTTAGTCTCTGAGTTTCCGGTTACTGGGAGTTTTTCCGTGGACTCTCTTACCGGTGCACTTACGACTGCTAAGATCCTAGACAGAGAGGAGAGGAGTGAATACACGCTTCTGTTGAGAGCTACTGATATGATGGAGCCTGCTGCTGAGAGACTCGCGGCTACGGTTACTGCCAGGGTTGTCGTACTGGATGAGAATGACAATGATCCGGTATTTGTTGCACCGGAAAACACGAAATTGTCGGTTGCCGCTGATCTTCCACCAGGTATGTTCATTACGCCTTTTAATTGTTCCTTCAAGAGACATGTTTATCAGTATTGTAAAGTAAAGATGTTTCTTGATGAATATGAGATAATGTGCATATAATGCGATAGAAATTGCCTAGGAAAAATCGAGATACCTCAAGAATTTCAAAATTTTAGATTAAATTGTCATTTTTAACTCTTTGAGGCCGTTTTTAGTTTCCCCACTCTGCGATCGGCCTTCCATGACATGGAGTGGTGCGCGTGTGAGTTTATAGCGTCCTCTATGCTCATTGGTTAGCCCCACTCTAGGAACCGCCCTACGGGTTACTACGGATTCGGTCTCAGAGGGTTAACCTAACCAATATTTATGCATTTATTCATGCATCATGATTTTTCAGAACTAAAAAGAAAATGTTTCCTCCTCAAGATCATAAAAGGTTGTTTCTATGGGAAAATATCTAACATATTACTCACGATATTCTAATACAAAAGCTAAATTTTTTGTTTATCTCCGCTTAAGTAATCAAGCCTTAAATGCACCGTGAGGGGGCACCTCTGATTATTCTTGCGAACACATACTTTGTATTTTGAATATCCCGCGCAACTTGTCAACCAATGAAATTTAAGCGATACAGAATTTCGATATTTTCGACACCGATTATTGCAGTTCGATAAAATCTCGCAATGTCTTTTTTTGTTAGAGAAAAAAAAGGAGCTTATGATAAACGTGGAAATGATTTCTATGATAATCAATGAATATCCAATCAATATTCTTCTTTTCCGCTTTTTGCAACACTTCTCTAATCCACTAATTAAATCTTCAGGAACAAGTATTGTGAGGGTGATAGCAGTGGACAGAGATGCAGACAATAATGGCCGTGTATCCTACGTAATAACTTCAGGAAACGAGGAATCACGTTTTTCCATTGGCTACGACTCTGGACTAGTCACTTTGATCCGTCCAATTCTCAGGGATACAGTTCTACAAATAACAGCTAATGACCATGGTTCTCCTCCTCGTTGGGCTATTCTGAATCTCACGATATCCGTAGCAGTTGGAGAAAGTAGTGGACCACCACGTTTACTTCTTGAGAATCCAGTTGTGAGACTATCCGAGGGTCTCTCCATTGGTGGACCAGTTCTCAATATTGCACAGCCACTGCTGAACGATCAGGGTAAGTCAAATAATATCCACTATTTATCAGCATCAAAAAATAATCATTTCCCTTCAATATTTAATCGAATTTTGATGTTTATCGAATTCGAGAAGGTCGCTCTTTATATCAAGGCTGCAAGCATCGGGTATCCGGGAAGGGTTACTTGTGAAGCACAGAATGTTAAAAGCGATATAAAATAAATGCAGTAAAAAAAAAATAGAAGATGTTAAAAAAAGATGAGTATGAAGGTGGCGGAGATGAGGGCCAGAAGAGCACGAAACAATGGCCACGTATATCATCGTGCGAAAGAGGCTTGGTCTCAATAGCCGCGCTACGCATAGGCAAATCACTTAAGGTGCACGAGCATGTCTCATGCCCCTTTTCTTCTTCTTCTCCTCCTCCACCTTCTCTTCTTCCTCCTCTTTATATGAAATCCAAAGAGGGGCAAGTGTGTTTTTTCCTCTCGACTACAGTCGGCATGAGCTTTGTCTAAAACCGCTTAAAAATCAAAGACAGGCTTAACCACGTATCATGGAATTTCACAATCAAACACATTAACATGCTAAATATTTTCCTTGAATACTGTAAAAAAAAAAGGCAAAAAAAAAATGTGCGACCTATTATCCGACTGTTTTGCAGCTAGAAAATTATTCTCGAAATATTCACAATAATTTGTGTTAGATTCATCTTTCTTTCTTCTTCTTCTTCTTCTTCTTCTCCTTCTTGGTATCTGTTAAACGATTGCTTTAATAAATTTGATAAGATTCCAGAGGTATTTTACTCAATTTTTTTTTTTATTTTTTACCTCTTCTTTTTCTTTTCCTTCAGCCTATGAAGTCTCGTGTCCTGGTATGGAGCTTTGCAAAACGGGTCGTTTTAACAAAATGCAAGCGGCCCACACAGATGACCCAACTTTGATTATAGTTGTACAAACAAACATACACATACACAAGAGTGTTGCGCTTCTTTTTTTTTTTTTTTATCGAGGAAACACGGCTTGTGATATCCCTCCTGTGTGAGAGTGAGGAGGAAAGTGGGAGGGATGGAATGGTAGGATATATTCTACAATGTTGCCATTTGCGACGACATTCACAAGTGCCGGTCCATCGAGATCGGATTTCGGCTACGGCGTTACCACTTGGAATTATCGTTATTTATTACCAGTCTTTCGTCGCATAAAAGACACTCAACTGTATATATGTATATATATATATATTTTTTTTCATTTCTTCCATCCTCTGTTTTTTCAATGTTTCTTTTATTCCAATTATTTATCCTGATTTTTGTATTTTGGGTATAAATTAGGATCATCCCTTGATGATATGATGAATATTCATTCGTATTTATCTTTTTCCAGTCAATGTTAGCTTTCATATTCTCAATGGCATTGGATCCGGGAATTTCATGATATCGCCCAGTGGAATGGTGACACTTGGACGTGCGCTTGACCGTGAAAAAATGAACCATTATCATCTTCCTATTCTTGCTAAATCAAGTAAGCTACTTGATTTAACTACTTTGGAGGTAATTGTGGAGGATGAGAATGATAATGCACCAGAATTTCGACCTGGTGCTTGCTACACTTTGGCTGTACCTGAAAATCAAGAAACATCGATTATTCACACAATTGCAGCGGTTGATCTTGATGATGGGAAGAATGGAGAAGTTAACTATAGTCTCATCGGTAAGTGCTCAAAAAATCCAATGAATTTCTGCAATTATCAATTACCGCCTCTATTTATGATGATAAAATCAGCAGAAATTTGATCATTTTTTGATTTTTTTTTTGAACAACCGAATTATTATTGAAAAAAATATTTAAAAAATTCGCACTAATAGATTCTTGAATTTTTCGCATGTACATATTTTTTATTTTTAACGAATGATTCAATTTATTGACTAAAAAAAATTAGAAATCGTCACATGTGTCCTATTTTTTCTATATTTGAATATTTTTAAATTCCAACAAAATTGTAATATTCATACGCCCTTTTAATTGCTTCAGGAGGAAACGATGAGGGTAAATTCAGATTGGATCCAACTACTGGACACCTGTCAGCAGCAAGTCTAGATCGTGAAACTTCACCGCGATACGTTCTCACGATATCAGCTGAAGACAAAGGACATCCAAGTCTAAAAGCACGATGTAACATCACCGTAATAGTCCTAGACGTGAATGACAATTCTCCGACATTCACGCCAAGCCACCGTGAATCTCTACGGCTCACAAAGTCCACCGATTATCCAAGCTTCACCCAATCCTTTCACCAGTACTATCCTAATTACTCTGGTAAATATACCGCGACGATTTCCGAGGATATACCACCGGATTCATCAGTGATGACAGTACGAGCCAACGATCCGGATCAGGGAGTTAATGGAAAGATAACGTATGCAATTGCTGAGGAAAATACATGGCTATTTAGGGTTGACAACCTCACTGGTGTTATTACAACTGCTGGGTAAAAGAAAAATAATATTTTTCCACATGAAAAAAAAAGCCTATATGACATGGTCACTTTAAAAACCGCAAATTATCAAGAGACTAATTCCAATCCTAATGGATATTTTTACCGTTACTTATCCTCTCATTAATTTTTTTTTAACGTAGTATACCTCAGAGTAAATGGAAAGCAGATATGACATGTTCATTTATTTTTTTTTATTTTATTTTTTTCATTTTTTCCTTCATTCCATTCATATAGTAAAACATTCTGCCATTTTACCACAGCTAATTTCATTTTGTGGCGTTAATTGCCGTAATCTTTATTGCCCGATTAGGATCAAGAATATTGCACCATCTCGAAAAAAAAAAGTTTTAACGCATTAAAACATTGAATAGAAAAAAACACATATCAAGTGTCATAAAAATGTGGCCTCAGGCACCCGAAATAAGAGAATATCTTGGATTTATAGACAATCGTATGAATATTTTTGTCTTCCATCAGCATTATTCTCATTAATTAAAATAAATGAGTTGGAGTACGATATCTTAACTTTAGAAATTGGCAGAAGATTGAAGCAGGTTGAAGGCATTTTACCTTCGGGGAATGATAATTACACATTTGAATGAATCTCAATGTTAATGACACCAAACCACGATTCTGAATCTTGCAAATCTCAAAACTTCTATATATATATATTTATGTATATATATATTTCCTTGAAGACTCTTTTATGTCAACTGGATTCGAAGGCTGATCTCTTAACCATCCATTAAATTCCAGTATTACTTCCCTTATCTTAATAGTACGAGAACCCACGATCAAATTTTTTGACTCATAGCAATACGGCAAAAACCGTATAGAATCTATATATATTTGATCATCCTAAACCAAAAAATCCTGTTTTCAGAAATTTTTCGTGTCATCTTGAACCTGACTGTTTTTTCAAAAATGTCAACAAATTTTACCGAACTGTATGATAGCAATACGTCTGATTTTTGGAATTTAGTTGAATGATAAATAAATCTAAGATACCAAAAATGCGTTCTTCAGATGTCCAAAGTGGGACCATTTAAAAAAGGAATAAAATTCATAGCAGCCGGTCTGAAAATCCGTTTTACTCGTAGATTTGAGTCAATTAATGCGAAAAAGTCATTTTTCAGAAGAAAATCCGAGCATTTTTTAATTTGAGACTCTTTCAAAAATGTTAAGGAGGTTCATCAGTTCAGCAAGTATCTCAGAAACTAAACGAGATAGAGCGATTTTGCCTTGGTTCTCTCTTTTTGTGGCTCTTGCCATTTTCTACGAAAAATGGATTGGGATGAAATCGCTCTATCTCGCTTAGTTTCCACCTGTATCTTCAGTTAGAAGCCACGCAAAAGAAATTTAACGTCCAGTATAGAAGCAATGCGCCGAAAAATTGTTGGACGTGATAAATAAATTAATTGCTCACATGTAGATAAAATAAGTGATTCTAATAAATATTTTCTTTTGTTTTTACAGTCAACTAGACCGTGAGCGTCAGAGGATCCATAATTTCGTGGTAGTAGCAACGGACGGTTGTTTATACGACGCAAGGAGCACATCGATACCAATCGAAATAACGTTAAGTGATATAAACGACAATGCTCCAATATTCGAGACGAATCCGTTCAGAGCTGTTGTTTCTCCATCCACCCAACCCGGTCACAACATCCTGCAAGTAAAGGCCAATGACTTTGACGCTGATGCAAACGGAGAAATCGTATATTCCTTCTCTCACGAAGACGACAAACCAAAGTTCCGGATTCATCCGACGACCGGTGTTGTCACAGCTACAAACACCTTGACCCAAGAGTTCGGAGAGACTTTTCACCTGGAAGTTGTTGCCAAAGACCGAGGCAATCCTCCAAAAACCTCCATCGGCTTTATCGAGCTAAAAGTTGGAGATGCTGAAGACGTTAATCCAATTTTGAGGTTTCAGAACGAAACTTATGAAGCTTCAGTTCAAGAGAACTCGCCGCGTGATGCTGAGATAATTCAAGTAACTGCAGTCAGGTCGGATGGACGAAGACAACGGATTTCTTATGCCATTTGCTCAGGAAATGAGTTCGAGACGTTTTTCATTGATGAAGAGAGCGGAACGGTCAAGGTCAACGATCCATCGAGGCTGGATGCTGAACTGTGGTCGAATTTCGAGGGCTCAGAGCTGATGAGTGACCGCAGCACTGCTAGTAGTAACAAATGGAAGAGAATTGTTGATAATTCATCGTCGAAGGAGAGTCAATCGTCTTCTAAAAGGATTTTGACGCTGATTGCGAGGACGACAGGGGCAGAACCACTGGTGGCGTATGCACGACTGCTCATCACCATTTCTGACGTCAATGACAATCCCCCGATTTTTACGCAGAGTCAGTATTCAGCAGTTGTCCTCGAGGGAAACGCAAAGGGGAATTTCGTGCTCAAGGTCTCGGCTAGTGATGCGGATCGAGGGGTCAACAGCAGGATTTTGTATCACATCGTTGATGGAAATCCGGACAACGCATTTGTCATCAGTCCCCCTTACAGCGGGGTGGTGCGAACGAATATTGTTCTGGACCGAGAGATTCGTGAAAAGTACAGATTGACGATCATTGCGACAGATCAGGGAAATCCTCAACTCACTGGAACAACAGTCCTGAGCATTCGTGTTATCGATATCAACGACAATCAGCCCACTTTTCCCGGGCACAACGTCATCTCCATCTCTGAAGGTAACAAAATACTAAATTCTTCATTCTTCCTAAGTGGCTATGTAACTTATCAGAACAAAAAAATCAGCGACAAAAGCTGCATTTCGTTTTGGGCGCTTATGCGTTTTGACCGCATATATATAGATATACATCACATGTGAAATGCTATAGGACGTGGACGTTTAAAGAGCTGAAAATTTCCCGAAGCAATGCAGTCGAAGCTGAAAAAATAGAGCTTTTTCGCTGAAAACGCAGCATCGAAGTATTAATTCATACTAAATACGTGTTGTGCAATTTATGCGATAAATCACTGCAAAAAAAAGGCTTCAGATGACTTGATGAAATATCTCAGACGATTCAATTACCTAGTAAACGATAAAAACATAGGCTCCGAACAATAATTTTTTTCTTTATTCTAAAGTTTCATTTTGAACGAGATTAATATGTTAAAGCTGCTTTTTGACGCGAAATCTTGGCGCTCTGCATTTTTTTCAGTGGCGGGAAATTCAAAATAGTGTCACGTGACCCGATTTAACGCTGGAAGCTAACGTCGAGCGTCTGCATGAGGCCGTGTACCTTTATTTGACCCGTAAAAGCGTAATGCCGTAACCAAAAATTGATTTCAATTACTCAAACTGGAATCAATGATTTTAATTTTAATTAGTCGAAAAGAGAAATCAGTGGAGAGGAATATTCCTTTTGGCCCCGCCTGCGTTTTAATGGCTTCTTGAACTCGTTTTCAACGTGACTCTCTTTCCCAAAGGTGAATGAGTAAAAAGAGGATGGGGGGGAGGGGTTTATAGCCAGTGCCCCCTGTGATATAGAAGATTAAAATCGCGTGCACACCGACGCATCATTTCAGAACGATTAAATTGGCAGATAGCGATGCACCTGATCTCTCGGTAAAATGAACTGTGAAGAAAATTGTGAAAAAAAAAGGAATTCGAAAAAACGAATGATTTTTGGCTATAGATTTTATAATTTCTGGGATTTTTCTCGTTGAAGCAAAAAAAAATATTCTCTGTTCTACTTGCGAGAAGAGAGTTGACTAAGCCTTTGAGGATGAACAACTCTTGTTGGAGCTCGATTTACATGAGTTTCTCGAGGACTTAAGTGCTCATATAGTATCATTGTACTGTGGAATTACTCAAATTACAGAATTTTATCCTACTTAATACGTTTATAGCGTTGATAATCTTATTGTAGCGAAAAAAGAGAGATGAGGGGTGAAATAGGCATAAGGGCAAAATGGACCTGTGGGGCAAGATGATGCAGATTTTTTTCTGAGTGATGGCCTCTCTCGTTGCGGCTTACGAAAATTGTCCAAAATCGGTGGAAATATTTGAGATAGGATTTTTCTAAAGATTCCATCGGGGAGCTGAGAAAAATTCCCATCAGAATCATGCGCTGGAATAGATTTTTTCAAAATTGCCATTTTTTGCTCAAGATTTGGAGGTAAAATCCTTTTGTTTTTGGAAAATTTCAGTTTCTTGGGATCGAATTTCATAGGGTAAAAACTGATTTTTATGCAAAAGCCCAGAAGTATCTTGAAAAATTTGTTTATATCAAAATCTGGATATATCCTTGAAAAAGCAAAAAAAAAGTAAAAATGGAAGGAATTTTGGTCCAAAAAAAATCGAATTACCAAAAAAAAAATCCACTTAAAAACATGATTTTCACAGCAAATCTTCTCAGTTTTACATTGCAATCGTTGAAAAAAATTAAATTTCGAACCGTTTAACAAAAAATCTCCATTTTACCTCACTTTGTCCAATCCCATGAGAAACCAAAATGGATTGTGTACAAATACAATTATTACCTCGTTTCTTTCCAATTTTCATATCGATTATCGCCTCTCTGTTAATTCGCTTTCTATTCATATATTTACTTTTTCATCGAGAATCTCAAGGTAAATGGGTTGACTATATATCCTCCCTCTCTCTCTCTTTCTCTCTTTTTTTCTCTCTTCCTCGCCGTGCGGAGATGAAACGCCTCGATAACCGTAGTATCCAATGCATTTTAAGTGAGAGCATGAGTGTGTTTTAATTTGGATGAAAAGAAGAAAGGGAAGAGGGGCAATGAAAAAAAAAATGAGAAGAAAACAGAACAAAAAACGGATAATCCGTCAGCAAAGATTGAATCGCTTTCATTACTTCCATAGCAAATTATGTACGTTGCAAATTCTATATTGTTGTCAAAAAAAAACTCCATTTGAAATGGATAATGGGAAACTTCAGCAACACACACATATACACACAACGTTAGACATATAACGATTAGGCGAAGATTTATCATTGTCAGAATATTAATATTACCCGTTTGAGACGAACGAAACGAAGAACAGAAGAAAAAAAAAAATTCAAAAAGTTTAAGAGAAAGAGGAAATGAGATGTTTGATGAGATATCTTTAAAGTTGATGAGCGTAGTGAAAATTTTCGATTTGAGGATTCAATATTTTTTTATAGTTAGATTTTTATTTTAAAAAATTGAACTGTAGAAAGTTCAGAGGAGGTAACCGTTTATATGGTGAAGAAAAAAAAAAATTGTTGAAAATTGACATGAAATATATTGGGTTCTCATGGAGAAATGAAGATTATGATCATCATTTAATGAATATCGAAATTTTCAAGCTACCGCAGAACGAAGAATAAATATTCATAAGAAAAATGAATATTGTGGTAATTCGACGATTTTTTAAAAGTACTATGTATCGTATACGTTCATTCTGAAGAGAAAAATGGAATTGAAATTCGAATTACTTCATCTAATCATTCAATTCTCGCCATGATTGGTCAGATTTACAGTTACGTGATCATTTCCTTTAATTCACCTCACAACCGTTGAAGCCCATCCCCACCCAGAAAAATTCACACATTCTTCATTAATTTCATGATAAGAAACAATACTAAATGATTATCAATTTGCGATGTTTCGCTTGATATTTAAGCTTCCTCAGGCTCTGGAAGACGAAATTTACAAATTATTTACTCCTTCACATCAATACATTACTACAAAATTCACAATTACAAAATTGGCATTCATTAATCTTCTTTTTAAATTTTTCCCATTCAGATACGGCAGTTGGAGCAGTCCTGACAACAATAACTGCCAATGACGTGGACAGCTCGCCAGCCCTGACCTATCGCTTTGGAAAAATAAATCAGCCAACACCTTTCAGCATCGATCGATATGGGGGCAAGGTAGTCCTGAGACAGCCACTAAATGCCGAAGAACTTTACGAGTACAATCTGCAAGTTATTTCGAGTGATGGTATTCACGAGGTGACGACCGAATTGGTCGTCAGGGTGACTGACGTCAATGATAATGAACCAAGATTCCAGCAGGCGGCTTATGTAACATCGTTATCAGAGGGAAAAGGGGACGTTCAGGTGATAGTAGTCGTGAATGCAACTGACGATGACGTTCTTTCTGAAAACAATGTTGTCCAGTACAATTTTCTCAAGTCTGTACGAGGATTCTCCATTGATCCTGACACAGGTGCAATAACTGCTAACAGAACGGCACTTGAACGTCCGTTTCCCAAAGAAATCGAGCTCATCGTAGTAGCTAAAGACTCTGGAAAACCACAATTATCATCAACTTGTCCAGTTATTATTCGACTGAGTGGACTCAGAACCTCATCAGCTAACACTGAGTTCAAACTGAATATCAGTGAGAACACAACGAGAGGAATAACGGTTCTAAAGCTCTCGGAATTGGGTTTACTTGACGGGATCATTGTTTCCGGGGATGATGGGACGTTCCAAGTGTCACGAGGGGGTCTGATGATCGCGAAGAACCTTGACAGAGAGACAAAAGACAAGTATAATCTGCAGTTGGGTCCTAAAGCGTCCAATAATAGCTCCGGAAGTTTGCCCACCACCGATCTTATTCTTGTTATCATTCAGATCACTGACGTAAATGATAATGTTCCTGTTTTCAATGAAAATATCAGTCGGGTCGTGATCCCTGAAGACTCTCCCCCAGGAACTCTGCTCTTAAATCTCTCAACAACTGACAAAGATTTGGCTAACACACCAGCATCAATAATCACCTATTCCATAAGTTCTGGTAATGACGCTGGATTATTCGTCGTCAATAAAACGACTGGCAGTATTTTCGTTAATTCAAATCTTGACTGCGACACATCTCCAGAGACCCACAATCTAGTCATCCTCGCCTGTGACACTGACGTAAATCCTCTGTGTGCCTTGACAAAAGTTCAAATACATCTAGAGGACGTAAACGATAATTCTCCAAAATTCCCAGTTTCCGAGTATCTAGAGTTTGTCGGTGAGAACGAGCCAATTGGGACGAAAGTGTTTACAGCAATAGCTTCAGATTTAGACAGAGGTATCTTTGGTACTCTCAACTACTCAATAATTTCAGCTGCAGCGTCTGGCTACTCGGAAATTGACGACAGCTGGAAGCTATTCACGATTGATCCAAAGACCGGGTCGGTTACAACACACGCGACCTTCGATTACGAACAAAGAAATCGTTATGCGTTTACGCTGAAAGCAACCGACACAGGTGGCAGAACAGCAGCGGCTCGAGTTCGGATAGAGATCGAATCGAGAGACGAATTTTATCCACAATTTACGGAGAGAATGTACAAATTTAGTGTTAGTAGCAGTAGAAGTCAGGCTGGAAGCACAATTGGATATGTCACAGCTACTGATAGAGACAAAGGACCTGACGGAAGAGTCGTCTATCAACTAACATCACAACACCCTTACTTCAAGCTCAACAGAACAACGGGTGCTTTAATTTTGAAGAAGAAGCTGCACTTTGATGTCATAGAAGAGTCATCTAGACTAGTTGTATCCGCAAGCTCTGGGAGACAGGGATCCTTGTCCAACATGACTGTCGTCGAAATCCGAATAGTCGATAGTAACGATGCTAATAACGTCCATAATAACAATAACAACAACGACGATAACAAAAGGAATAATGATGACGTTTACAGTAGATCGAATTCCATAGCGAGCTCCAGTAACTTAGGTGCGAATATGGCAATAGCGACATCTTCCGGACTCGCTGATTGGGCGCTTGGGCTTCTAATAGCCCTAGTTCTACTAATAGCAAGTTTTGGTGCGATATTCCTGTTTTTTCACATCAGAAGTAGGAAAATAAAGAAGAGCACGAAACCCGGGTTGAATGGAGAGAGCAATGCAACGAGTTCAAATAGTTACGTGGACCCAAGCGCTTTTGATACAATTCCCATCAGAAGCGTAACTAGCGCTGGTAACGCGAATAGTCTTGGAGGTGGCTCTAACAATGGTGGCGCTACTTGTCAATTCCCACCGCCCAAATACGACGAGATACCACCTTACGGCACTTCCGGCCAGGGACAACCGCAGCAGGGAACTTCGGAGATATCTGGGAGTGATCAGAGTGGATCGTCCGGAAGAGGTTCAGCTGAAGATGACGGAGAGGATGAAGAGATCAGGATGATCAACGAGGGGCAAGCACCTGGAGACTCGGCTAGTGATCTATCTGTTCACAATACGCAGGAGTATCTTGCGAGACTTGGCATAGTTGATCCGCCTGTTGGGGTGACGCCCCGAAGACCTCCAGAACAGTTGCCTCTAGACAATCTGCATTTGTTCGAGGATGAATCGGTGACTGAGGCGGAAATAGCTACTCTCATTTACGGAAAAATCGGAGAAGGGGGGAGACCCACTTCTGGACTGGGTGTTCCAGGTGGTCCTTCCATGAACGGATCGCTCAGTTCCATTGTTCACAGTGAGGAAGAACTCACTGGATCCTACAACTGGGACTATCTTCTTGACTGGGGCCCACAGTATCAGCCGCTTGCCCATGTCTTCAGCGAAATTGCAAGGCTCAAGGATGATACTGCAAGTGTACATTCTGGAAATTCTGGGAGTAGTTCTAGACTCAAGACAATTCACAAGGCGCCACCGCCTCTTTTGACGTCAGTCGCACCAAGATCAATTGCAGCACCTGCACTTGCGAGAGGGATACTGCCTAGATCACCTATTAGTCATGATGCATCTACGTTTCCCTCTGCCGCACTGAGCCCAAGTTTTTCACCATCACTATCACCACTTGCCACTAGAAGTCCTAGTATCAGTCCATTAGTTCCACCCACAACGCAGAGACAAGTACCTGCCAGAATTCCTATTATCGATAATGAATTGAGGATTTGAAGACAATATTTTTTAATTAAATAAGAAAGGAAAAAAAAAACATAATATTTATGTTTAATTATTTTTTCATGAATAAGTAAATGAGATTTTGTTTGAAAATCTTTGAGAATTTCTTTGTATAGATATGTGAAAATTTCCATATGGAATTGACTGTTGGATTGATTCTGTAAATTTTGCTGTAAATCCATGAATCTAATGATTATGAGAATTATCAGTTTAATATTAAGCATCTTGTAAATATTCAATTATAAAAAATTTACGTTGTAAGTAGGACTGTAAATAAGTGATATGAAAAATATTTTTCTTTCTTCATCCCTGATTCTTTCATAATTTGTAGATTTTTATCTATGTCAATTATTAATAAAATATTGTTATAGATAGTTATGAAGACTGTAATCTGACTCAATTATATAAATTGTGTATATTTTTATAAGGATTTTCTTCGTTCAATTCGAAGATAATACCTCTCTCTCTGACTGTAAAATCTTTCATTCACATGTCAGACAATTAAATATTTTTCTTGTGACTGAAGGAAGTGATTCTGACATGCTCCATATTTATGGATAACTGCAATAATAAATGATTCATTTTGCATGATATTATTTAAATTTTTTCTTGTATAAATAAAAATGAAAATTACGAAATTATGTAAGTGGAAGTTAATCCGCTTTAGTAAATGAATTTTTTAGTAAAATCAGGCGTCATTTATTTATCACCCTTTAGAAATTGTCAGAAAAATACGTAACAATCGTTTTAATTCCTCGATATTATTCCTCTGATGCAGATAGCCAATAAAAAAAGCTCTTCTGATGATAAGTTTTTTTTTTAAGTTCTCTGATAAAAATAAGTAATTTATATTGATGGGGAGCAACTTCATAAAAACCAGAGAAATATGTCAACGGATATTTACATTGACTCGTAATCCTATAAAAGGGCACCTGAACGACTCGGAGAATCCATTTCTATTAGAATTTGACATGAAAAAAAATCGTTTCTATTTTCTTTAGAGGAATTTCGAAAGCTCCCCAATTATTCGATATGAGCTGACTATTTTCTGAACATTTCAGAGTAATAAATTTGTAGTTGTGCCTTTTAAATATTAAGGGAGACCGATCGCAAGCTATGGCCGCATTTCTACCTGATGGTTCGAATAGCTAAGAGAAAAAATGTGAAAATTTACTACATGCATTTGTCGAAATCCTGCCGATGGGGGAGATGATATATTTTTTTTCAATTGACTAATGGGGAATTGATCTTACGCATTTCAAAAATTTTCGAATCCCGAATGGAAATCCCGATTTCGAATCCCAAAATTCCGATTTTCAAATTTTCATAACTTTTTTTCTGTGGTGTATTTTCTGATGAAATTTTACAGTGACACTGCCTATGTAGTCATAAAAGAGCCTGCAAAGTTTCATAACAGTATCGCAAACGGTTCTGAGAATTCGATAGAGCAGAAATGGTCATTTTCATGAAGCAAAAGCCTTTGCCTCTGGGTTTGGCCTGAAAATTCCGCGGATACTGGATATCCCGAATCGTTGCGACTTTTGGCCCTTCAGGATCCCCCATCATCTTGCTTCCTGTCATCTCATTGCGGAATTTCGAGGAAAACCTCGTATTCCCTCGGGAAATGGGTGAAAAATGAGGATAAAGGAATATTCGAAGGAAATCAGCCATCATGAAAATCCCGATTTTCAAATGTTCATAACTATTTTTCTCTGGCTTATTTTCTGATGAAATGTTACAGTGATACTGACGATGTCGTCATGAAAGAGCCTGCAAAATTTCATAACAGTATCGCAAACGATTCTGAAGATTCGATAGAGCGGACATGGTCATTTTCATAGAGCAAAGGCCATTGCTTCTGGGTTTGGCCTGAAAATTCCGCAAACACTGGATATCCCGAATCGTTGCGACTTTTGACCCTTCAGAATCCCCCATCATCGTGTGTTTCACTCAATTCTTTGAGAAATTTCAAGGAAAACCCCGTATTCCCTCGGGAAATGAGTGAAAAATGAGGATGAAAGAATATTCGAAGGAAATCAGCCATCATGAAAATCCAGATTTTCAAATCTTCATAACTTTTTTTCTGTGGCGTATTTTCTGATGAAATTTTGCAGTGACACTGCCTATGTCATAATAAAAGAGCCTGCGAAATTTCATAACAGTATCGCAAACGGTTCTGAGAATTCGATAGAGCAGAAATATGCAAAAAATGGGAAATTTTCAGCTTAAAATATCTCCATCTTTCCTCCAAATATGACGTCCCTCAAATTTCCGGTTCTGGAGGCTTCCAAACACCAATGCCTTTCCCCTCAAGAAAATTCAACGCTCAATTCGCCATAGGACCGGAGTTATAGTGAAAAATATGCAAAAAAATGAGAAATTCTGACCTTAAAAACGTTCTATCTTCCCTCCTAATATGACGTCCCTCAAATTTCCGGTTCTGAGGGCTTCCCAACACCAATGCCTTCCCCCTTAAGAAAATTCAACGCTCAATTCGCCATAGGACCGGAGTTATAGTGAAAAATATGCAAAAAAAAGAGAAATTCTGACCTTAAAAACGTTCTATCTTCCCTCCTAATATGACGTCCCTCCAATTTCCGGTTCTGGAGGCTTCCAAACACCAATGCCTTTCCCCTCAAGAAAATTCAACGCTCAATTCGCCATACGACCAGAGTTATAGTGAAAAATATGCAAAAAAATGAGAAATTCTGACCTTAAAAACGTTCTATCTTCCCTCCTTATATGACGTCCCTCAAATTTCCGGTTCTGGAGGCTTCCAAACACCAATGCCTTCCCCCTCCGTTGGAAATGGTTATATAATCTAGAATGGTATATCTATATACATATTCTAGAATAATATATCTATATGTATATACCTCGATATTACAATGCGAATAAATCGGTGACACAAAACGTTTCACGTATTTTCTTAGAAGGGAACAAAGGCCATTGTCTCGGGGTTTGGCCTGAAAATTCCGCGAACACTGAATATCCCGAATCGTTGCGGCTTTTGGCCCTTCAGGATCTCCCATCATCGTGTGTTTCACTCAATTCTTTGCGAAATTTCAAGGAAAACCCCGTATTCCCTCGGGAAATGGGTGAAAAATGAGGATGAAGGAATATTCGAAGGAAATCAGCCATCATGAAAATCCCGATTTTCAAATCTTCATAACTTTTTTTCTGTGGCGTATTTCCTGATGAAATTTTACAGTGACACTGCCTATGTCGTCCTGAAAGAGCCTGCAAAATTTCATAACAGTATCGCAAACGATTCTGAAGATTCGATAGAGCGGAAATGGTCATTTTCATAGAGCAAAGGCCATTGCCTCTGGGTTTGGCCTGAAAATTCCGCAAACACTGGATTTCCCGAATCGTTGCGGCTTTTGGCCCTTCAGTATCCCCCATCATCGTGTGTTTCACTCAATTCTTTGCGAAATTTCAAGGAAAACCCCGTATTCCCTCGGGAAATGGGTGAAAAATGAGGATGAAGGAATATTCGAAGGAAATCAGCCATCATGAAAATCCCGATTTTCAAATCTTCATAACTTTTTTACTGTGGCGTATTTCCTGATGAAATTTTACAGTGACACTGCCTATGTCGTAATAAAATAGCCTGCAGAATTTCATAACAGTATCGCAAACGGTTCTGAGAATTCGATAGAGCAGAAATATGCAAAAAATGGGACATTTTCAGCTTAAAATATCTCCATCTTTCCTCCAAATATGACGTCCCTCAAATTTCCGGTTCTGGAGGCTTCCAAACACCAATGCCTTTCCCCTCAAGAAAATTCAACGCTCAATTCGCCATAGGACCGGAGTTATAGTGAAAAATATGCAAAAAAAATGAGAAATTCTGACCTTAAAAACGTTCTATCTTCACTCCTAATATGACGTCCCTCAAATTTCCGGTTCTGAGGGCTTCCCAACACCAATGCCTTCCCCCTCAAGAAAATTCAACGCTCAATTCGCCATACGACCAGAGTTATAGTGAAAAATATGCAAAAAAATGAGAAATTCTGACCTTAAAAACGTTCTATCTTCCCTCCTTATATGACGTCCCTTAAATTTCCGGTTCTGGAGGCTTCCAAACACCAATGCCTTCCCCCTCCGTTGGAAATGGTTATATAATCTAGAATGGTATATCTATATACATATTCTAGAATAATATATCTATATGTATATACCTCGATATTACAATGCGAATAAATCGGTGACACAAAACGTTTCACGTATTTTCTTAGAAGGGAACAAAGGCCATTGTCTCGGGGTTTGGCCTGAAAATTCCGCGAACACTGAATATCCCGAATCGTTGCGGCTTTTGGCCCTTCAGTATCCCCCATCATCGTGTGTTTCACTCAATTCTTTGCGAAATTTCAAGGAAAACCCCGTATTCCCTCGGGAAATGGGTGAAAAATGAGGATGAAGGAATATTCGAAGGAAATCAGCCATCATGAAAATCCCGATTTTCAAATCTTCATAACTTTTTTTCTGTGGCGTATTTCCTGATGAAATTTTACAGTGACACTGCCTATGTCGTCCTGAAAGAGCCTGCAAAATTTCATAACAGTATCGCAAACGATTCTGAAGATTCGATAGAGCGGAAATGGTCATTTTCATAGAGCAAAGGCCATTGCCTCTGGGTTTGGCCTGAAAATTCCGCAAACACTGGATTTCCCGAATCGTTGCGGCTTTTGGCCCTTCAGTATCCCCGATCATCGTGTGTTTCACTCAATTCTTTGCGAAATTTCAAGGAAAACCCCGTATTCCCTCGGGAAATGGGTGAAAAATGAGGATGAAGGAATATTCGAAGGAAATCAGCCATCATGAAAATCCCGATTTTCAAATCTTCATAACTTTTTTTCTGTGGCGTATTTCCTGATGAAATTTTACAGTGACACTGCCTATGTCGTCCTGAAAGAGCCTGCAAAATTTCATAACAGTATCGCAAACGATTCTGAAGATTCGATAGAGCGGAAATGGTCATTTTCATAGAGCAAAGGCCATTGCCTCTGGGTTTGGCCTGAAAATTCCGCAAACACTGGATTTCCCGAATCGTTGCGGCTTTTGGCCCTTCAGTATCCCCCATCATCGTGTGTTTCACTCAATTCTTTGCGAAATTTCAAGGAAAACCCCGTATCCCCTCGGGAAATGGGTGAAAAATGAGGATGAAGGAATATTCGAAGGAAATCAGCCATCATGAAAATCCCGATTTTCAAATCTTCATAACTTTTTTTCTGTGGCGTATTTCCTGATGAAATTTTACAGTGACACTGCCTATGTCGTCCTGAAAGAGCCTGCAAAATTTCATAACAGTATCGCAAACGATTCTGAAGATTCGATAGAGCGGAAATGGTCATTTTCATAGAGCAAAGGCCATTGCCTCTGGGTTTGGCCTGAAAATTCCGCAAACACTGGATTTCCCGAATCGTTGCGGCTTTTGGCCCTTCAGTATCCCCCATCATCGTGTGTTTCACTCAATTCTTTGCGAAATTTCAAGGAAAACCCCATATCCCCTCGGGAAATGGGTGAAAAATGAGGATGAAGGAATATTCGAAGGAAATCAGCCATCATGAAAATCCCGATTTTCAAATCTTCATAACTTTTTTTCTGTGGCGTATTTCCTGATGAAATTTTACAGTGACACTGCCTATGTCGTCCTGAAAGAGCCTGCAAAATTTCATAACAGTATCGCAAACGATTCTGAAGATTCGATAGAGCGGAAATGGTCATTTTCATAGAGCAAAGGCCATTGCCTCTGGGTTTGGCCTGAAAATTCCGCAAACACTGGATTTCCCGAATCGTTGCGGCTTTTGGCCCTTCAGTATCCCCCATCATCGTGTGTTTCACTCAATTCTTTGCGAAATTTCAAGGAAAACCCCGTATTCCCTCGGGAAATGGGTGAAAAATGAGGATGAAGGAATATTCGAAGGAAATCAGCCATCATGAAAATCCCGATTTTCAAATCTTCATAACTTTTTTTCTGTGGCGTATTTCCTGATGAAATTTTACAGTGACACTGCCTATGTCGTCCTGAAAGAGCCTGCAAAATTTCATAACAGTATCGCAAACGATTCTGAAGATTCGATAGAGCGGAAATGGTCATTTTCATAGAGCAAAGGCCATTGCTTCTGGGTTTGGCTTGAAAATTCCGCAAACACTGGATTTCCCGAATCGTTGCGGCTTTTGGCCCTTCAGTATCCCCCATCATCGTGTGTTTCACTCAATTCTTTGCGAAATTTCAAGGAAAACCCCGTATTCCCTCGGGAAATGGGTGAAAAATGAGGATGAAGGAATATTCGAAGGAAATCAGCCATCATGAAAATCCCGATTTTCAAATCTTCATAACTTTTTTTCTGTGGCGTATTTCCTGATGAAATTTTACAGTGACACTGCCTATGTCGTCCTGAAAGAGCCTGCAAAATTTCATAACAGTATCGCAAACGATTCTGAAGATTCGATAGAGCGGAAATGGTCATTTTCATAGAGCAAAGGCCATTGCCTCTGGGTTTGGCCTGAAAATTCCGCAAACACTGGATTTCCCGAATCGTTGCGGCTTTTGGCCCTTCAGTATCCCCCATCATCGTGTGTTTCACTCAATTCTTTGCGAAATTTCAAGGAAAACCCCGTATTCCCTCGGGAAATGGGTGAAAAATGAGGATGAAGGAATATTCGAAGGAAATCAGCCATCATGAAAATCCCGATTTTCAAATCTTCATAACTTTTTTTCTGTGGCGTATTTCCTGATGAAATTTTACAGTGACACTGCCTATGCCGTCCTGAAAGAGCCTGCAAAATTTCATAACAGTATCGCAAACGATTCTGAAGATTCGATAGAGCGGAAATGGTCATTTTCATAGAGCAAAGGCCATTGCCTCTGGGTTTGGCCTGAAAATTCCGCAAACACTGGATTTCCCGAATCGTTGCGGCTTTTGGCCCTTCAGTATCCCCCATCATCGTGTGTTTCACTCAATTCTTTGCGAAATTTCAAGGAAAACCCCGTATCCCCTCGGGAAATGGGTGAAAAATGAGGATGAAAGAATATTCGAAGGAAATCAGCCATCATGAAAATCCCGATTTTCAAATCTTCATAACTTTTTTTCTGTGGCGTATTTCCTGATGAAATTTTACAGTGACACTGCCTATGTCGTCCTGAAAGAGCCTGCAAAATTTCATAACAGTATCGCAAACGATTCTGAAGATTCGATAGAGTGGAAATGGTCATTTTCATAGAGCAAAGGCCATTGCCTCTGGGTTTGGCCTGAAAATTCCGCAAACACTGGATTTCCCGAATCGTTGCGGCTTTTGGCCCTTCAGTATCCCCCATCATCGTGTGTTTCACTCAATTCTTTGCGAAATTTCAAGGAAAACCCCGTATTCCCTCGGGAAATGGGTGAAAAATGAGGATGAAGGAATATTCGAAGGAAATCAGCCATCATGAAAATCCCGATTTTCAAATCTTCATAACTTTTTTTCTGTGGCGTATTTCCTGATGAAATTTTACAGTGACACTGCCTATGTCGTCCTGAAAGAGCCTGCAAAATTTCATAACAGTATCGCAAACGATTCTGAAGATTCGATAGAGTGGAAATGGTCATTTTCATAGAGCAAAGGCCATTGCCTCTGGGTTTGGCCTGAAAATTCCGCAAACACTGGATTTCCCGAATCGTTGCGGCTTTTGGCCCTTCAGTATCCCCCATCATCGTGTGTTTCACTCAATTCTTTGCGAAATTTCAAGGAAAACCCCGTATTCCCTCGGGAAATGGGTGAAAAATGAGGATGAAGGAATATTCGAAGGAAATCAGCCATCATGAAAATCCCGATTTTCAAATCTTCATAACTTTTTTTCTGTGGCGTATTTCCTGATGAAATTTTACAGTGACACTGCCTATGTCGTCCTGAAAGAGCCTGCAAAATTTCATAACAGTATCGCAAACGATTCTGAAGATTCGATAGAGCGGAAATGGTCATTTTCATAGAGCAAAGGCCATTGCCTCTGGGTTTGGCCTGAAAATTCCGCAAACACTGGATTTCCCGAATCGTTGCGGCTTTTGGCCCTTCAGTATCCCCCATCATCGTGTGTTTCACTCAATTCTTTGCGAAATTTCAAGGAAAACCCCGTATTCCCTCGGGAAATGGGTGAAAAATGAGGATGAAGGAATATTCGAAGGAAATCAGCCATCATGAAAATCCCGATTTTCAAATCTTCATAACTTTTTTTCTGTGGCGTATTTCCTGATGAAATTTTACAGTGACACTGCCTATGTCGTCCTGAAAGAGCCTGCAAAATTTCATAACAGTATCGCAAACGATTCTGAAGATTCGATAGAGCGGAAATGGTCATTTTCATAGAGCAAAGGCCATTGCCTCTGGGTTTGGCCTGAAAATTCCGCAAACACTGGATTTCCCGAATCGTTGCGGCTTTTGGCCCTTCAGTATCCCCCATCATCGTGTGTTTCACTCAATTCTTTGCGAAATTTCAAGGAAAACCCCGTATTCCCTCGGGAAATGGGTGAAAAATGAGGATGAAGGAATATTCGAAGGAAATCAGCCATCATGAAAATCCCGATTTTCAAATCTTCATAACTTTTTTTCTGTGGCGTATTTCCTGATGAAATTTTACAGTGACACTGCCTATGTCGTCCTGAAAGAGCCTGCAAAATTTCATAACAGTATCGCAAACGATTCTGAAGATTCGATAGAGCGGAAATGGTCATTTTCATAGAGCAAAGGCCATTGCTTCTGGGTTTGGCTTGAAAATTCCGCAAACACTGGATTTCCCGAATCGTTGCGGCTTTTGGCCCTTCAGTATCCCCCATCATCGTGCGTTTCACTCAATTCTTTGCGAAATTTCAAGGAAAACCCCGTATTCCCTCGGGGAATGGGTGAAAAATGAGGATGAAGGAATATTCGAAGGAAATCAGCCATCATGAAAATCCCGATTTTCAAATCTTCATAACTTTTTTTCTGTGGCGTATTTCCTGATGAAATTTTACAGTGACACTGCCTATGTCGTCCTGAAAGAGCCTGCAAAATTTCATAACAGTATCGCAAACGATTCTGAAGATTCGATAGAGCGGAAATGGTCATTTTCATAGAGCAAAGGCCATTGCCTCTGGGTTTGGCCTGAAAATTCCGCAAACACTGGATTTCCCGAATCGTTGCGGCTTTTGGCCCTTCAGTATCCCCCATCATCGTGTGTTTCACTCAATTCTTTGCGAAATTTCAAGGAAAACCCCGTATTCCCTCGGGAAATGGGTGAAAAAAGAGGATGAAGGAATATTCGAAGGAAATCAGCCATCATGAAAATCCCGATTTTCAAATCTTCATAACTTTTTTTCTGTGGCGTATTTCCTGATGAAATTTTACAGTGACACTGCCTATGTCGTCCTGAAAGAGCCTGCAAAATTTCATAACAGTATCGCAAACGATTCTGAAGATTCGATAGAGCGGAAATGGTCATTTTCATAGAGCAAAGGCCATTGCCTCTGGGTTTGGCCTGAAAATTCCGCAAACACTGGATTTCCCGAATCGTTGCGGCTTTTGGCCCTTCAGTATCCCCCATCATCGTGTGTTTCACTCAATTCTTTGCGAAATTTCAAGGAAAACCCCGTATTCCCTCGGGAAATGGGTGAAAAATGAGGATGAAGGAATATTCGAAGGAAATCAGCCATCATGAAAATCCCGATTTTCAAATCTTCATAACTTTTTTTCTGTGGCGTATTTCCTGATGAAATTTTACAGTGACACTGCCTATGTCGTCCTGAAAGAGCCTGCAAAATTTCATAACAGTATCGCAAACGATTCTGAAGATTCGATAGAGCGGAAATGGTCATTTTCATAGAGCAAAGGCCATTGCCTCTGGGTTTGGCCTGAAAATTCCGCAAACACTGGATTTCCCGAATCGTTGCGGCTTTTGGCCCTTCAGTATCCCCCATCATCGTGTGTTTCACTCAATTCTTTGCGAAATTTCAAGGAAAACCCCGTATTCCCTCGGGAAATGGGTGAAAAATGAGGATGAAGGAATATTCGAAGGAAATCAGCCATCATGAAAATCCCGATTTTCAAATCTTCATAACTTTTTTTCTGTGGCGTATTTCCTGATGAAATTTTACAGTGACACTGCCTATGTCGTCCTGAAAGAGCCTGCAAAATTTCATAACAGTATCGCAAACGATTCTGAAGATTCGATAGAGTGGAAATGGTCATTTTCATAGAGCAAAGGCCATTGCCTCTGGGTTTGGCCTGAAAATTCCGCAAACACTGGATTTCCCGAATCGTTGCGGCTTTTGGCCCTTCAGTATCCCCCATCATCGTGTGTTTCACTCAATTCTTTGCGAAATTTCAAGGAAAACCCCGTATTCCCTCGGGAAATGGGTGAAAAATGAGGATGAAGGAATATTCGAAGGAAATCAGCCATCATGAAAATCCCGATTTTCAAATCTTCATAACTTTTTTTCTGTGGCGTATTTCCTGATGAAATTTTACAGTGACACTGCCTATGTCGTCCTGAAAGAGCCTGCAAAATTTCATAACAGTATCGCAAACGATTCTGAAGATTCGATAGAGCGGAAATGGTCATTTTCATAGAGCAAAGGCCATTGCCTCTGGGTTTGGCCTGAAAATTCCGCAAACACTGGATTTCCCGAATCGTTGCGGCTTTTGGCCCTTCAGTATCCCCCATCATCGTGTGTTTCACTCAATTCTTTGCGAAATTTCAAGGAAAACCCCGTATTCCCTCGGGAAATGGGTGAAAAATGAGGATGAAGGAATATTCGAAGGAAATCAGCCATCATGAAAATCCCGATTTTCAAATCTTCATAACTTTTTTTCTGTGGCGTATTTCCTGATGAAATTTTACAGTGACACTGCCTATGTCGTCCTGAAAGAGCCTGCAAAATTTCATAACAGTATCGCAAACGATTCTGAAGATTCGATAGAGTGGAAATGGTCATTTTCATAGAGCAAAGGCCATTGCCTCTGGGTTTGGCCTGAAAATTCCGCAAACACTGGATTTCCCGAATCGTTGCGGCTTTTGGCCCTTCAGTATCCCCCATCATCGTGTGTTTCACTCAATTCTTTGCGAAATTTCAAGGAAAACCCCGTATTCCCTCGGGAAATGGGTGAAAAATGAGGATGAAGGAATATTCGAAGGAAATCAGCCATCATGAAAATCCCGATTTTCAAATCTTCATAACTTTTTTTCTGTGGCGTATTTCCTGATGAAATTTTACAGTGACACTGCCTATGTCGTCCTGAAAGAGCCTGCAAAATTTCATAACAGTATCGCAAACGATTCTGAAGATTCGATAGAGCGGAAATGGTCATTTTCATAGAGCAAAGGCCATTGCCTCTGGGTTTGGCCTGAAAATTCCGCAAACACTGGATTTCCCGAATCGTTGCGGCTTTTGGCCCTTCAGTATCCCCCATCATCGTGTGTTTCACTCAATTCTTTGCGAAATTTCAAGGAAAACCCCGTATCCCCTCGGGAAATGGGTGAAAAATGAGGATGAAGGAATATTCGAAGGAAATCAGCCATCATGAAAATCCCGATTTTCAAATCTTCATAACTTTTTTTCTGTGGCGTATTTCCTGATGAAATTTTACAGTGACACTGCCTATGTCGTCCTGAAAGAGCCTGCCAAATTTCATAACAGTATGGCGAATGGTTCTGCGAATTCGATAGAGTAGACATTGACATTTTTACTGATCCCTTATTAACGTCCATTTCGCTCTATCTCGCTTATTTACCGAGATAATCGCGAAAAACGGAAAAAACTTTTTTTTGACTCCATATTAATGTCTATTTCGCTCTATCTAGCTTATTTACCGAGATCATGGCGGAAAGCTGGATAAAAATTTTCCTGATTCCATATCTCGGCGCGCCCGTTAGGTATTTTTAGTATAGTATATCACGCGTACTATACTACTCACAATTTAATCGACCAATGAGGAATGAGGAGTTCACTTTAATCGTGACAACTTTCGATATATCGATTGTTTGCGTTCTTGTTCCTTTTTATAGAGGATACTGTATTATGAGCAGCAATATTATCGCGATCTCCGTCTTTTACCAGAGTCTTCATTTTTTTATATTAGAATGAATTCTCATAACTTCTCGTTTTTATTAGGAAATTTTCCTCTTCGATTTTTGGGAAATTTTTTTCGGTTTTCTATTACTGGAGAATTTTATTCAGGGATGTAAAATCACCTGGAACAGAGAAAACAAAGATTCTTTGGCGTATAAACCTGCATTTATTATTCATACAACTTTTGTTGAGTCTTTAGTACATAAACACGTAGATTATTTTACATCAAACATTTTTGAGAGATCATCTTCTCTGGTTTCTATGAAACAACCGTTTATGCGAGTAATCTAGCAAAATTATTACGCTAAATTATAGATATTTACTCAACTCAGCACCCAATCGAGAATCAAATGTAATAAAGTATATTCATAATTTTTTTCAATTTTCAATTAGTTGTCAACTAAATTTTTAAGGAAACATACTACACACTATTCATTTGAACCTTTGAACAATCTACGACGTACACATATTCAATTTTACCTATCATCTATAATTGATAAATTTTTTAATTTTATCATCTATTCGTCACTTTTCCACTTTCTTCTTCCTTCTCAATGAGCTGAGAATCACTTTGCACGTGATTTTTTTCTTCTCAATTGTGAAAAGAAAAAAAACATTACAGGGAAAAGTAGGGTAAAATGAATATTACAAATGGAGATTTAATTTTTTTTTTTTTTTTTTCGATAATTCGATTTGTGAGAAAATCGAAAAAATTGAATCTCAAACTGTTTCTTCGTCAAATTCTGTTTTCTCCAATCTCAATTAGGGGAAGGTGGTAGTTTTGATGTTTTATACTATGAAAAATTAGTCAAAATCGGTGGAAATATTAGAGACAGGTTTTTTCTGATGATTTCATTGGAAAGCTGAGGGAATTTACCATGAAAATCAGATGTCAGGAGTAATTTTTCTTAATTTTTCAAAAATTCTATTTTTCTGAAAAATTTCAGGTTTCCGAAAATATCTCTGGTTCTATTGGTCGTAGCAAGCGGGAGTTGACCTCAAATGAGAGGTGAGCTCATTTCCCATCGATTTAAATGGTTTAGAAAAAAAATAATCAATTTTTCAAGTACTTATGGGGCAAAAACTGATTTTCAGAAAATGGCCTGTAAGTTTTTGAAAAATTGATGAAAAAAAAATTCGAACCACAGAATCGATGAGAAATGAGCTCACCTTTCATTTGAGATGAAGCCCAGGTTGCTACGACCAACAGAACCGGAAATATCGCCGAAAAATTCAATTTTTTCGATTTTCGGAAGAACTACCCCTCCAAAACTTGTCCAAAAATAAATTTTTCAAAAAATCGAAAAAAATTACTTTTGACCCATGTTTTCCACCTTAAATTTTCTCATCTTTCCAATGAAATCATCAGGAAATCCCCACCTCGAACCGTTCAATCGGAATATTTCCATTTTCCCCTCACCTTCTCCTATTCCAAAAATTTTATCAATGAATAATTAATGTATAAATGCAAATGTAATTTATTCTATCACTCTTATTTATTCACAATTTCCTTATTTCACTTTACAACGAAATATGTCTCTCCCCCCTTGTGTATCAACTGATATCTAAGGATATTTTCATTCAGATGAGTGAAATTGTACGGATACATTGAATCACCAAAGAATTTAGAAATTGATTATTTAAATAATTTTTTAATCTCAAAAATTCAAACATTGATTCCCTGCTATCACCGAATTAATTCGAATTAATTTTTTAATTTTTTTTTTTATTCAGAGGCAGTCTTAAAATTCTCGAATTGTTTTTTTTTTTTTTTTTTTTTAAATTACTTTTACCCTAATTTTATATTTTTTTCTTGCTAGTGCCTCGAGAAAGCTAAATTTTTAGCTTCCAGATTGTATTCAATATTTGTTTCTGAATGTTTTATTTTTTATTTTTTCACTAGATTAAATAAACTAGTTAATGAACAATATTCGTAATAAGCCGTTTCTGGATTTTTTTTTCTTCACTTCCATATTTTTCTGTATCAATGAAAATTATGAGAGGTACGCTCATTTTTTTTTTTTGTCATTTCCCTAAATCTTCTGTTTATCCCCCAATGACTTAAAAACTATGAGCACCATATTAATGGGAACAAAAAACTCATTTTTTTTTTGTTTCTTCTAAAATATAATCCATACTTTCATAGCGTCATACTTTTTGAAGAAAAAGACGCATTGAAATAAGGCACCACAATATATGTCCAACGGGGATCATCAAATTCTACAGAAAAAGAAACTGACGTATCTCTTTTATTCGTAATGTGAAATGTAAATTAATTAATTAATTCATTAAATTCAGGAAATTATTTTTGGGGTAAAAAGAAAAAAGGAGAGACTCTATAAATGTCTTCAATGCAAATATTGTTGTCTTAGAAAAGAAGGGGCCTAAGTGCTATGCTCATAAACAGCACTTATGCCCCTTTATTTCTAAGATGACAATACAACAATTTTCATAATAATGAAATCATCACAGATCTGATAATTTCATTTTTATTGTTATGAAAAAAAATAAATTACTATAAAGAAAATGTTTGAAAAAAATTGCACTCGTAATTCTTCAAATTTTCTACATATTATATAATAAATTATTTTTAAAAAAACGCAAAAAAATATGCACATGTAGAAAATTTGAAGAATTACAAGTGCAATTTTTTTTAAATATTTTCTTTACAGTAATTTATTTTTTTGAAGAAATAAAAATAATGAAAATTGTCAGATATCTGCTTTTTTTTCATTATCCACAATTTTTCGATTTCTCTAATAGAAATATTGGGCAAATAAAAGGAAATTCGTGGAAATTTTTTTTTTCTATTTTCACTGGGAGTACATTCAAGCCCACCCTACAATTAATCATTTTTCCTTCTTCACCTAATCAATAAAACAATGAATTACCACGATTTTTCTTCTATCCTTTTCACATGTATTTTCTGGAAAAAAAAACCCGCATCTCATAATTTTTCTTTAATTACAAAAAACTCATTGTTTTATTTCATACCACCATTTGTCCAAGACACTAAAATCTAAGTCATGATTCTCTCTCACATCTATAAAATTATTGACTATTCATCGATATGCTTTTTTTTTATCATGTCTGAAGGAGAGAAAAAAAATCGAAAACTTTTTTTTTCTTTTTCAATGAGAAGTTTCTTTTTTTTTTTCTTTAAAAAAATTACTCTATTTATGAATTCACTTAGATTCAAATGGGCGCAGGGTAATTCCCACTTGAATATTTAATTATTTGTCAAGTTGTGGTGGCGCGGAGCACAAATTGTGGATGGAAAACCAAAAGAAGAAAAAATAATAATTAATAATGTATCTTCAAAAATTTTCTCTGTTGCCCAGTATACAAATGAGATGATTACAATCACCACAATATCATAAAATAATTATCAGTCACGTTGGTTGAACATTTTTCGACCACTAGTCAAACAGTCTCCTCGCTAATATTGTTCGAAAGATGTTGAATAGTTGACAAACCGCTGGAAAATCAATAATTGCATTATTAGAAGCTAATTCTTGTCTCAATTAGCATGTGGAAAATTCGATGATGCTGAAAATAGCAGACATGCGACAATTTTCGTTTTTTTTTTTGCAAATGAATTATCTTCTAAAAAATCCAAAATCTATGATTTGAAATTTTTCTAATATTTTTTTGATAATAATTTATTCGTTTAAAAAAATGCAAAAAATTCACATGTCTGCTAATTTCATTATCATTACATGGAAAATTTGATAATGCTGAAAATAGCAGACATGCGACAATTTTTTGTTTTTTATTCGCAAATTATTTTCTTAAAAATGAAAATAAAAAAAAATGAATGCAAATTTTTTTAATTTTTTTTTGATGATAATTCAGTCATTCAAAAAATTGTCAGATTTGTGCTAATTTCATCATCATCATATGGAAAATTTGATGATACTGAAAATAGCAGAAAAGTAACAATTTTTTTTCTACAAATCAATTATTTTTGCAATAATTAAAAATATGTACATGTGGAAAATTAAAAAATTAATAGTGAAAATTTTTTAAATATTTTTTTGATGATAATGAATTTTCGTTCCAAAAAATCTCAGAATTGTCAGATATATGCTAATTTCATTATCATAAAATTGGGGCAAAACGGAAACCATTTTGCCGTCTTTTCCCCCGTATCTACACAATTTGTCTGTGTATTAATGTGTATATAGTGTACATCAAAGGATATTAATGCAGAGACAATGAGATGAGATAACGTGATTATGTGATGATTAATAACAGTGCATACAATAATGTTGAGTTAAGTGATCCTAGCCCTACCAACAAGCTTTTTTACTTGGCGATGCCGGCTATCCGTGTCTCATCCTGCATTTCAACGATAACTGTGTCAGGATCGGGAACTCTGTTGGCTGATATGCATCCATTTACAATTGTCGTTGGTAGTACAACCGTTTCCGTCTGTAAAATGGAAAAAAAATTCCATTAATTTACATTAATTAATTCAATCATGATTTTTGAACTAAGGGAATTCAAAGAATTTAAGGCAAAATGAAGTTGCAGGTCAAAATAATTGGGGATTATTTTTTGCCGAGTGAAGGTGTCTTTAAAAAAACTCGAAAAAATTCAGTGACAAGTTCCACAAATCAAAGTCTCTTCTCTAATTTTTTCAAATTTTTTCATGAAGTCCTTCACTCTGAAAAAAATTCCTGAATCATGCTATCTTGGAGGTCCATTTTGCCCCACTTTCCCCTGTACTATTTCGAGTGTTTTACTTGATATGCCGCAGCATCTAGAGCCATGAGCTCTTTTTTCGACAAATGCTCAACAACAGCAGCCGCATAACAGTCTCCGAGCATGTTGTTGGTAGTTCTTACTCGGTCCCTTAAAAAAAAAAAAAACATTAATTCTATTATTATTTGCGCCTTTTTTTCTAGAATTTTTGTGAAAATTATGACAAATTACTTACACAAACCAATCGATGGCAAACAGAAGAGATACCTCTTGGACTGGAGCATCAATAGCACTCAATACAACAAGAAGAAGTACCAGAGCTGCACTAGGTACTGATGCTGATGATACACTAGCTGCTGTTGATGTCAATCTATAGAAAAAAAATAATAATAATTCATATCCCTAGTGGTTTCGAAAATGCGGTATAAATTCTAAATTTATTCCGGATAAATTCAGTGTTTACACGATTTGTGCAATTTTTCACATTTTTTCGACCGTTTCCACAGAGTTTTACGGTTTTTCTATAGTTTGAACTGTTTTTCGACCGTTTTTACACATTTCTATAGTTTTAACAGTTTTTTTTAACCGTTTTCGGACATTTTTATAGTTTTTCTACTGTTTCTACACAGTTTTACAGTTTTTCTATAGTTTTTATGGTTTTTCTACAGTTTTTACACAGTTTCACGGTTTTTCATAGTTCGAACTGTTTTTCGACCGTTTTTACACATTTCTATAATTTTTCTATAGTTTTTACAGTTTTTCTACAGTTTTTACACAGTTTCACCTTTTTTTAATCGTGCGAACTGTTTTTCGACCATTTTTATACATTTTCTATACGGCATTTACCCAACATTTACACAATTATTTAAAAAAATTTACACAGCATGAATTTTCGCAAAAAAAACCGGTATATATTGCGTATATATACGATTTTTACACTCAAAACGTGTTTCCACAGCAATTATTCCGCATTTTCAAAACCGCAGAGAATATCATTACAGTCAAAGAGTCTCAGAGTCAAAGAGGCGTGAGTGCTATCTTCATACACAGCATTTACGCCACTTTATTCCTAAGATAACGAAATAATAATGGAATAATTCATCATTTTTCACCAATAAAAATACTTACATAACAGTAACAATTTCTCCAAATCCAAGAAAAATTCCATTCATTTGTGCGATGAATATACTGGCTGTAGCGACAAATAGTGCTGTACCATCCATATTAATGTTACATCCAATTGGTAGTACAAATCTCGTAACACGTGGATCCACATTAAGTTTATCCGTCATCAGTCGAAAGGTCACAGGTAATGCCGCAGCCCTGCGCAAAGCTACGTTAGAAAATATCAGGAATATTATATCTAATGATTCTAATTAAATAATTTTTCGCCCCGCAGATAACAGCCAGCCTCTCTCTGTCTCTCTCTTTCTGGTCCAGATCTCCTTCATCTTGACAATATACAGCCTTCCATTTAAGATATATATAGATATATATTGGGTGGGTCATTCTGGCTCGCTTTTATTTTAAATTTAATAATAATGTAATAATGCTTGATTGATACTGCTACAGTCCACCTCCATAAATACCTCAAAACTATGAAAATAATGCCTCGAAAAAAAAAAAAAAAAAAAAATGGAGAAACATGAAGAATAAGAAGTTTAAAAATAATAAATAATAATATAATTAAAAAATAATATATTAATATCTTTCGACAGACGATTAGTTAATTAATTGATTAATTATTAGACAGTAATTCATTATTTTTATTAATTACTCTGTAAAAAAAAACAAGTGCGATCGACCAGAATGACTATTATTATTATTATGGAAAAGCTGAAGAATTAATTTTCGTTGATATCTGCAAAAAAATTCTTTTTTTTTTGTCCAATTTAGAAGATTTTTTTTTTTTTTTCAGTTTCATTCGCCCTTTTTCCTGCACAAGTAATCCTGGTAACTGCATACATCCTGGAACAAACGGTGTATTGTACCTTTATCTGCGGCCTTCAATTACTTACCAATACACCTCCGTTAACTGAGTTAATTGCTCGTGATTGACAATTGTTTTCTATGAATAGAAAACCACCTGCAAATAGGCCGCATGTCGATTTCTAATACATCATCATTCGATATTCATATATTGTTGTACTGTAACTCACTCATGTCACAGTTTATTCATTCTGATGATTTCTCTGGAAAAATTTAATCCACACACAAGGTATTTTCGGTTAGAGTCTTTTGCAAATTTTCTTTTTTTTCTTTTTTTCAGTTTCATTTTTTTAATCGTTGATAATGTCGAGTTTTTTTTTTATTTGTTTTGTGGCTGAGGGGAAATAGGCAATTTGTGTTGAATAGGGGAGGGTGGGGTAAAATGGACACATTCAAAAAAAAATGGTTGGAGATATAGATTTTTTGATAATTTCATTGAAAAGCTGAGAAAATTTTAGGTGAAAAACATGTGTCGAAATTTATTTTTTTAAGATTTTTTGAAAATTTTAGTTTCTTGGAAAAGCTGTGAAGGGGTTGTTCTTTCGAAAATCGAAAAAATTCACTTTTTCGGCGATATCCCTGATTCTGTTGGTCGTAACGACCTGGGGTTCATCTCAAATGACAGGTAAGCTCATTTCTCATCGATTTATGTGATGCAAATTTTTTTTTTCATCAATTTTTCAAATACTTATAGGCCGTTTTCTGAAAATCAGTTTTTGCCCTATAAGTACTTGAAAAATTGAGTATTTTTTTTCTAAACCGCTTAAATTGATGGGAAATGAGCTCACCTTTCATTCAAGATCAATCCCAGGTCGCTACGACCAATAGAACCAGAGATATTCTCGAAAACCTGAAATTTTTCAAAAACAGAAGTATTTCACTTTCAAATCTTGAGCAAAAAATTGAATTTTTAAAAAATTCCAAAAAATAACTTGTGACATATGCTTTTCATGGTAAATTTCTTCAGCATTCCGATGGAATCATCAGAAAAAATCTATCCCCAATATTTCTATCGATTTCGAGTAATTTTCTTAGTATAAAATACCAAAACCAACACGTGCCCATTTTGCCCCACTTCCTCCTACTCCAAGAATTTGCCGTTTCCACTTAACCACAGAATAATCTATCAGAAACAATTTCTCATATTTCTAAGGACTCTGTCGTATGTTTCTTTTTTCGATTTATCAAGTACTTCCTTTTTCTTCTCTAAAATAAGAATAAAGCTGAAGGGACACTTGTTACGTCAATGGGATATTAAAATTCAATTCTATCAAACTGGGAAAATTATAGTTGCTTGACGTCCTCCTAATCGACATAATTAAGAATAAAAAAAAAACTCAATCAAGAATTCCAAGTAAATAAAATATAAAAAAAATAAAAAAATTAGGAAAAATTAATAATGCAGAAGTAAAAAATTATAAAATTAGTGGGTGATTACTCCTTAGCCGCTCGCCAGTCAATTCCATCACATTGTGTTCACCCCCTGCAATTAATTACAATATTTTGGATCAACGCAAACAACAATATTCCCCCAGCTTTTGTCTCACTTTCTTTTTTTTTTTCATAAAATTCCACGTTTGTGTCTTTGCTTCTTCAAATGGTCAGTTAATTTTTTTCAAGAAATCAGCAATAATCGGTTGGTGTTGTCTTGAAAACATTGTTTTTTTCAAAATAATTATAATAATAATAATAATAATTTTTTTTTTCAAGCGTGGAAGCTGTATTGTTCCCTTCATGTTTGTCTCGCTTCGACTCTGCTCTCGCAATTTAAACCATAAATTGAAAAATACCAAATTACTTCATTCCACTATTTTTAATGTTCAAAAATTTTTTTTTTTTCAAAATTCGAAAAATCAAGTTAAAGTCAAGATTCACAGAGAAGAACTCAATTAATTTGCTTCCACGCTTCCCAAATCCAGTCCAAGTGACACGGAGTCAGCTGACTTCCGATTCATCATTATATAATAATAATAATAATAATAATGATTAATTGTAGGATAAATTTCGATTTTTCTTAGTATTAATGCTGGTACCTATTGTGTACCTATGAAAAATTCCAACATTAATAATAATAATGATTATAATAATAATAATACTAAAAAAAAGGGCGTTTTTAGATGTTTTTTTTTGAAGAGAGATTTCAATGCAAATTCACCTGATTACAGGCGATAACAGAATCGGAAGTATCGGCATCCTAAGTGCCACCTGGGGCTGCATACCTCTCAATTGCTTTCTTTCTTTTTCTCAATTTAAATTGTCTTTTTTAAGATTTTCTTTTTTTTTTGGGCTTTTCTCTTTCTTGGAGATATTGAATGAAGGAGAGGTGGGAATTAGGGGGTGGAGGAGGAATTTTCCAGCATTTCAAAGCGTTCAAAAGACTATTTTACATAGAAAAATGCTAAAAATCTGGATATTGTTCACTTTAAAAGAATTTTACAGATAAAAAATTGAATTAAGTTTCACTAATTTCAATAATTTTTACTTTTTTTTTAAATAAGTATGAATGTTATGGTATTAATTATGATTATAAGTAAGAAAAAGGGACATTTTCACTATAACGCTGTGCAATACTAGAGCGAATTGTTAAAAATTTAATAGGTATGGGTTTAAAGAGGACCGCCGTGGCCTCGCAAAGCCTCCTCCGGCTGGCTGAAACATACTCTATCATCAATTTTTTTCATAATTTTCTTTTTTTTTGCATTAAGATAAAAATTGTAAAATTGTGAATTAAGAAATTGTTTTTTTTTTTAACAGCGAAAATTGCTTTTAGGAGATGTAGAAAGAGTGAAAACATAAATAGGAGAATGAGGAATGAGAGAAATTATGAAGAAGACACGGAAATTGCGTGGAATTGGGAGGAAAAAGGAATTTAGGAAAAATACAAGACTTTTTGAGGCCCTGTGAGGCAGGCGGGAAGGATGGAATTGTATTTTTTTCTTTTTTTTTTTTTGAATTTTTTCACGAGAAGGGGGAATCCGAGTTCGTAGATCGGCGACTCACGTTGATGCCATTGCGAAAGCGGTGAGTGTTCCCTGCGCCAGGCCAGCGTAGAATTTAAATGGATTCTTTCTGACGATTGCCAAGTAAATGAGTTGCATTATGACGAGTTGATAAAAGAATACACCAATAACGACTGTGACAATGAACCAGGCTAGTTGGGACATAACAAGTGCTAGATCATTAACAGCTAGGATTTTTCCAGCTATTACAGATGTAATTCCAATTGGTGTCATCCTGAAAAAAAAAATAAAAAATTAACAGATTTTATGAATTTTCTTTCATAATATGCATGATAATGATCATCATCATCAGCTTAGAAATAAAGGGGCGTAAGTGCGATGCTTATACATAGGACCGAGAAGCTGGTGTACTACAATGTTGAATCTGGACTGAAGCTGCCTATAGATCAAACACATTTCGAATGATTATGAATGTCAAACTGACTTTAAAAAAGTTGAAGAATTCATGTTTCACGAGAATTCAACCGCTTCAGGACCGGGAGCCACTATAGTGACAACTCATACATGATAATATAAAAATTCTAAACCATAAAATGAAAAAGTTGTCAAAAAATAGCTCCGTCTTGAAAAGGTTAATGAGCTAGTTACCATTTAGATATTATTATTCATTTTTAGTTATAATCGTGATGAGCTTTCCTGAGAGTTTTTCAGAAAATTCCTCTAAAAGCTCCCCCCCTCCCCCCCCCCCCCCCCCCAGAGATTTTCTAAGAGTTCCACTGGATGCTCCCCTAAAAGTTCCCTTAGAAGTTCCCCTAAAAGTTCCCCTAAAAGTTCCTCTGAAAGTTCCCCTAAGATTATTGTGGATCGGGAATTTTCCAACGTTTATAGAGTCAGTTTGACATTTATAAATGTCAATTAAACATTCATGACCATTTAAAATATGTTTGATCTATGAGCAACTTCATCCTAGATCAAATCAAACCCCAACGTCTTGGTCCTACTTATACAGGACACTTAGAGATAAAGGGGCGTAAGTGCTCTGTTTATGCATTTCAGTTCTAGCAAAAAAGGGATGTAAGTGCTATGCTTATGCATGGCACTTACGCCCGTTTGTTTGTAAGATGACGTGATGATTGATTGGAATTTTTTTTTTTTTTTTTTGATACCCACCACATGACGGTAGAGACCATCCTCATGATGACCTCAAAAACAGCCTTAAAAAATTCAATAACAATCTGCCCTTTTTTTTCACCAAGTGTACCAAGAAATGTACCAAATACAAGGCAAAAAAATACAATTCCAAGTGTATTAGTGCCACTCCTGTACTGTATGACTCTCATGAGCTCCACCTCCGCTAGGTTTTCATCACTACCAACAAGTCTGTCACTGTCATTCTGAAGGAGTGGCTTCTTCGGTACATAGACTGTGTGTGCCTGTTGAAATGCTGCCTGAAATATATTGTCCGGAAACATATTTCTGGAAAATGAAAAAAAATTCATCGTTATAAAAGGGAAAATAGGGATATTCTGATGAAACTACTTGATATGGAGTTTTTTTTGAGGATTCCATTGGAAAGCTGAGGAAATTTTCGGTACAAAACATGTGTCACATTTTTTGAAATTTTTTCGATAATTCGATTTTTGAAATTCTTTGAATTTTCGATATTTTTTCAACTTTTTCGAGGATTTCTCCAGTTCTATTAGCTGTAGCGACCTGAGATTGATTTTGAATGAGAGGTAAGATCATTTGTCATTGATCTAAAGGGTTTTAAAAAGAGAAATTCTAGATTTTTCAAGGTAATTATTCACATTTCCGTGAAATACCTGCTTTAGCCCTAGAAATGTCTCTAAAATCGATTATTTTCATTTCGAAACCCCATAAATTGATGGCAAATGATTTCACCCTTCATTTGAGATCCGTCCCAAGTCGCTACGACCAATAAAACCTGAGATATCCTCAAAAAAGTCAAAATTTTTCGATTAAACAGTTTTTCCCTTGAAAAAACGTGAAATTTCAAATAATCCTATCTCAAATATTTTTACCGATTTCGAACAATTTCCATATTTTCTACCCTATTCAAGTTTTTAAAGCACACTATTAACATGACCCATATATATATATTCAGCGTTAGGACCTTGGTAAGTTCGTGCTTTAAAGAAAATCGATATTTATTACAGTACTCAATCAGTGTCGACCAGTTTGTTCACTCAATAAATCCCTTTTACCCCCCTTTTTATTTTTTTTATTCTTGAATCTAGCTGCTTTGACTGTGAAAAGCCTTGTCGCGGTAGGATGCACCACCTAACTCATGTATAAAGACTCAACAAACGAGTCAGTCCAGTTGATCGATACTATTCTATTTTTATTTCACCGAGTATTAGCTAATTGATATTATATAATTTCCTATTTATACAAGTCCATTGTTTATCATCAAACAATAATTCACACTCAATTTAATTAATTGGTAAATACACACCTTCCAAGATCCAGTAGACTGTCTAAAATATTAACAGCTCGATTGTGAGTAGATGGGGCATTTGACTCTTTCATCCCGGAATTTCCTGGATGAATCAAAAGAGCAAGGGCAACTCCAAGAATTGCATTGAATAACGAAGTGAGAATGAAATAAACTAGAGTTCGAACAGCTATTTTTCCATTCATTCTTGCATTTAAACTTGCTGATCCTGAAATAAACCAGAGAATATTTTTTAAAAATGGGTATTAGAAATGATAGCTGGATAATTAGTTTGGTTTTTTGTTGACAAATAAATTAGTTGAGAGAAAAAGGAAAAATATTTACATTTAGAAAATTTGAAGAACTGTAAATGGTAATTTTTTTGATATTTTTTTTTATGATAGAAAGGTGGAGTAGAATGGAGATTCCAATTGAACAGTTCGAGATAGAGATTTTTTGATGATTCTATTGGAAAGCTGAGGAAATTTTGGGTGAAAACATTTGTCCAATTTTTTTTTTTTTACTTCAATTTTTGGAAAATTTTACTTTTTTGGACAAGTTTTCGAAGGGGTGATCATTTGGAAAATCTAAAAAATTCACTTTTTCGGCGATATCTCCAGTTCTGTTGGTCGCAGCGACCTGGGGCTTATCTCAAGTGAAAGGTGAACTCATTTCCCATCGATTTATGTGGTTCAAATTTTTTTTCATCAATTTTTCAAAAACTTATAGGCCATTTTCTGAAAATCAGTTTTTGCCCTATAAGTACTTGAAAAATTGATAATTTTTCTTTAAACCACATGAATCGATGGGAAATGAGCTCACCATTCATTTAAGGGGTAACGGGACCCCTTGTATGTATTGAATTTTTGAATTATTTTTTTGACGATATTTATCGATATTTTTATGATAGAAGAGTGACAACGACTGGGGAAGGACATTAGAAAGTCGATGCTTCTGATATTTAATGCCAAAAATCATAATTATTCCTAAAAATTGGGTTTGAAAATTTGAAATTTATTGGGTCTTCCGTTACCCCTTAAGATCAACTCCAGAACGCTGCGACCGATAGAACCAGAAACATTCCCGAAAACTTGAAATTTTTCAAAAACAGAAGGACTTCACCTTCAAATCTTAAGCAAAAAATGGAATTTTTGAAAAATTCAAAAAAATAACTTCTGACATATGATTTCTATGGTAAATTTCCTCAGCTTTCCAATGGAATCATTGGAAAGAACCTATCTCCAATATTTCCACCAATTTCGACTTATTCTCATAGTATAAAATCCCATAACTAACAGTTTCCCATTTTACCCCACTTACCCCTAATGTATTTCTTCAAAAAATAAATAAAGAAAATCGTCGAACGTATCCTAATATCATTATAATCATAAAAATCATCTTTAAAATAAAAAAAAAACCTCTAATTCAAATCACGACCTTTCGTTGGACAATTTCAGCTTCTTCAAGCTCTTAACATTATTGTCAGCCTGAAGAAGCTGGAAAAAAACAGAAAGAAAAAAAATACGTTTTATTCTAATATTTGGGAATTTTCGAAATTTTTATGAAATTCACATAAAATTTCCATGAAATTCTTATGCAATTTCATGAAATTGTTATGCAATTCCATGAAATTTTTATTCAATTCCATGAAATTTCTGTGCAATTCCATGAAATTTTTATGCAATTCCATGAAATTTCTATGCAATTCCATGAAATTTTTATGCAATTCCATGAAATTTTTGTGAAATTCCATAAAAAATTTCTCTCAATTTTTTCGGATATTTTCTCAATGAATAACTGACAGTTTTCCATTTCACCCACCTTCCCCAATTGTATTTCTTCAAAAAATAAATGAAGAAAATCTTCGAACGTATCCTAATATCATTAAAATCATAAAAATCAACTTTAAAATCCAAAAAAAAACCTCTAGTTACCAGAAATCAGACTGGCAATGACAAGCGGAAGAATCATCAGCTTTAGTAATCTCATGAAGAGCTCTCCAGGATAGCTTATGAGCATAACAGCGTCATCACCAAGCTTCAAAGGTCGCAAGCCAAATCCTAAAATAGAATAAAATACAGAAGAGTGAAAATCACGACAGTTATTCAAGAAGCCAAACTCTACAAATTCAATACTTTATCATCATCATCATCGTAACTTATTATTATTATTATTATTATTGCTCATAACGAGATGATATTACGTAAGCGATCCTCAAAAAGTGGGTCACCCTGAGGGTTGAATAATTGCCAGTTATCTGAAGTCTTCTATCACGTGGAATATATCCACGTGGTTGAGTCGTACCAAGGCACCAAATACCACCACCCTCTCAACTCGATCAATTATCTTCATCTTTTTAAATTACAAGAAGCTATTTGAGTTTCTTTAAGAAATTGATTTTTTTTTTGTAAATTATTCTCTTCCTAAATTTATTGATTGATTGACTGATGATGTCGAGACATTTGTGAGTTTTGAAAGTAAAATCAATTGAAATGTATTTGTGATAATCAATATTAATTTCATACAATCGAGCAATATAATAGGCGCATAGACAGAAGGTCATAATTTTTATTGAAATATTGAAAGGCGAGAGGACTATCTGACTTTGTACCAATCTAAGGTCAATTGGAGAAGGAGAAAACGATGATAATTTATAAAATCATGAAAATTTTAGAGATATAGAGTTTATTTGAAGGTGACCTTTTTGGGGATATCTTGGAAACTAAACGAGATAGAGCGATTTTACTGAATTTTTTTTTGCAGTTCTTAAAATTTGTTAGAAAACAGTTTTATGGGAATAAGGGCTTATCTTCATTATTTTTGGGAACGGAGATATTAAAAAACAAAAACGAATGACAAAAATGAATCAATTCATCTGGGAACTATATGATACTGAAAATAGCAAAAATCTGTTCATTTTTCGTTCTCTATTTTTTCTTCATAAATTAATTACTTAAGAAAAACTAAAAATTATGCATATGTAGAAAATTTGAAGAACTATTGCCGCAGATTCTTCGAATATTGTATTTTACAATAATTTATTTGTCTAAAAAATCAAAAAAAATAGTTCAATTTGCCATGATGTTACTGATGATGAAACTAGTACACATCATAGAAATTTTTGCATGTTTTTTCAAACAAATAAATTAAAATGAGAAATTTTTTTTTTTTAATCTGCACTTTTGATTTCCTAAATTTCCTACATGTGCATATTTTTAATTTCTTCAAAATAATTCATTTGTTGAAGAAAAAAATGCAAGAACTGTCTGATGTCTGCTATTTTCAGATGATTATGAAATTATACAGACATCTGACACTTTCATTCATTTTTTTTGAAGAAATAAATGGTTATGAAAAAATTTCCAAAAAATTCGCACTTATAGATTTTTAAATTTCTTATAAGTGATCAGATTTTCGCTATTTTCAGTATCATTAATGTTATTCTTCTCTCACCAACTCCGAAACCCACTATTCTAATGAAAATGCAGAACGCTTAAAATTCAAATCCCTTCCAAGACATAATTTAAAATTCATTATCATTAAAAACTTAATATTATTCAATTGTTAGAGGTGGCCTATTAGGTCTCTGCGGAGCCGCAGAGACCTACAAGGCCACCTTTAACAATTCAAATTAATCACTAAGCTCGTATATTCAAAAAAATATTAATACTATTTTCAATGTTAAAAATTGTTCATAGGGATATTGAAAAATTATTAACAACATCAACTGTTATCAAATCACGGCCTTTCGCTGGACAATTTCAGCTTCTTCAGGCTCTTAACATTATTGTCAGCCTGAAGAAGCTGGAAAAAAACAGAAAGAAACAAAAATATGTTTTAGTCTAATATTTGAGAATTTTCGAAATTTTCATGAAATTGACATAAAATTTGCATGAAATTCTTTATGCAATTTCATGAAATTTTTATGCAATTCCATGAAATTTTTGTGCAATTCCATGAAATGTTTATGAAATTCCATGAAATTTTTATGCAATTCCATGAAATTTTTGTGCAATTCCATGGAATTTTTGTGCAATTCCATGAAATTTTTATGCAATTCCATGGAATTTTTATGCAATTCCATGCAATTTTTATGAAATTCTATGAAATTTTTTTCTGAATTTTTTCGGATATTTTCTCAAATTAAACTGCAGCAGCCTTCCTCTGTCCATATACATTTCAAAAATCAGTTCTCCATTGAAAAATTATTAATAACATCAACTATTAGCAAAAATCATGAAGTTTCACTGGACAATTCCATCTTCTTAAGGCTCTTGAAATCATTTTCAGTCTGAAGAAGCTGGAATTGTCCAGCAAAACTTTGCAATTTTCGAATGTCCCTATTCACAATTTTTAATGAAAATTGAATCTAATAATTAATACTTTTCTCAAACCCCACTGATGTCTCGTTATCGGCAGCAATTACAAATGTTAAAAAATTTCGACCACAGGTGGTGTATTCTGAGCCTAAATCTACTGGAAACGTCGTACTTTTTTTTTCTCGTTCATAATGTAAAATGATGTAGTTATAAGGTAAATTGATGATGTAAATGATGAATTCAGTAGTGAAGAGGTAAAACAAGATGATCTCTTATTCCTCATCAAGTTTATCGAAAAAACCTTAGAAAATAACCGAGAAAGAGCAATTTTGCCCTGAAACTCATTTATAACTCTTGAAATTCTCTACAAAAGCAGATGAGTGATATCACCTTATCTCGCTTAGTTTCCGAGATATTTCGTTCGAAATGATCTCAAAGATGAGTCGATTTGTCCTGTTTTACACCTCTTCACTGCTGAATTGTGTGATCCTATTATTGGCTTCTTGAGGCGGTTGGGTCTTGAATAAAAGGTAAAATAATTAATTAACTATTATTAAAAATTTACCCAATATAACACCAAGCATAACACCACTCAGTGTAACCATGAGCAACATATTTTCTCGCATCCACTTTCTCGTATCTGCTGTCACCTTTCTGGGACCCTGTGAGGCCGAGACATCCTGTCCTCCCATTTTAGCAAATAAATACTCAGAAAATCTTGCCGATGATTTTTCCTCCATTTCACCGTTGACGTTGAATTCTTCTTTAGTGTCTTGCGATCTCTCGCAGCAGGCAAATACCGACGACGGGTTGCCGTTTTGGGGATGTTTCGTAAAATACGTACGAAACAACCAGTCACTACCCACTAAACGTTTGTGCAAATGCCAAAAGGCGCGGATTGGATTTATTGACCCAATCGTTGGTGATTATCTTCAATTACTTGTTTGGATTTTATTGATTTCTTTTTTTTTTTTTTATTGCAATTGCTTTTTTATTGTTGGAATAATGGATTTTTTTGCTCGTTTGCAAAAATGGAAAAAATTGGATGGGTCCAAAAAATTCTGGGGCACCAACGATTCTTAGGAAGCACCGTTGCGCAGGGTCAGTTACCTGCAGCTTTTTTTTTTTGCCCAGAAATCAAATTATTTTTCTTCAGTAAAAATCAAACATTACCACAAGTTTCAACAATAGAAGTCAAAATCAAATTGCCGTTTTGCAAATGATCCAACGGAAAATCCCCCCTTTTTTTAATTTGATTTTAAAGAGAAAAACTTTATTTTCTACCACTTTTTTTTTGGATTTTCCGCCTTTTTTATTGTGGATGATGTGCACCTCACGATGGGTAAGCCCGGACTGGTCTCACCATTTGTCGGACATTGCCGTATTGATTTCGAAAGCTCCTTTAGCCTCTCGCTTGAGCTTGCGCTCTTCTCGTTTAGTGCATTTAGTTTCATAAAAAATTTCATGAAAATTTCATAAAAATTTGATAAAAGTTTCATAAAAATTTGATAAAAGTTTCATAAAAATTTCATGAAAATTTCATAAAAATTTCGAAAATTCGGAAAAAAATCTGAAATATTAGGATAAAACTGATTTTTGAAATGTATATGAGCAAAGGAAGGTTGCCGAAATTTAATTTATGAAATTATCAGCAAAAATTTCGTAAAAATTTGATGAAAGTTTTCTAAAAAATTCGAAAAAATTTCGAAAATTCTGAAAAATTTCGGATATTCTGAAAAAACCTCACATATTAGAATAAAACTGATTTTTTTTACAGATGTATTTCGTTGAATTAGAAAGAGGAGGGTGTAAGTGCTATGTATAAGGATATGACTTACGCCTCTTTGGCTCTAAAGCGATAATTTGTTTTTCGATCTCTATTTGTTAATAGAGATGTTAATGGGGAAGTGGTCAATCGAAAAATCTTTATTTCCTTAATTTTGCGGAGTTTTCCTCTTCCTGAACGTGAAAAAGAAAAAAAATGAGATGGAAAATGGGATTTCCAAATTTTTTTAAGGTTTTTGGTAAATTTTACATTTTTCCACATTTTTCTCGGAATTTCTATCAAATCTAAATGCGAAAACTTTTCTTCGCTAATTTAAAACCCTAAGATCAGTTTAACTTCGGATAATTTAAGATTTAACCGAAGCTGAAAAATTATTAATTTTGATTCAATGATGAAACTGAAGAAAAAACAGTTTTCCTTCAAATTTTGGGATATTCGATTTTTTTTAAATATTTCAAGAGCATTCAAAAAAAAGGCGGCAATTAGAAAAATCCTGAAAAACACTATCATCTGTTTTATTTCAAATAATTTGAGATTCAACCGAAGTTAAAAAATTATTAATTTTAATTCAATGATGAAATTGAAGAAAAAAACAGTTTTCCTCAAAATTCTGAGATATTTGAATTTTTCTGATAGTTCGGGGAATTTTAGAAAAAAGGCGGCGATTTGAGAAATCTTGAAAATTTAAAAATCTAGTTAGTAATAAATTTAATTTTTTTCTTAAATTCAAACATTTCTTCACGAATTTCAAATACTTTTTGTGTATGTGTGTTCCCAAATCTCATGAAATTGTCGAATTTACTTCGTTTACGCGCGTCTTACAGATGGCGCCACAAATTTGAAAAGGTTTCTCACTTTACCGATTGTGTTAAGAAAAAAAAAGGACGTAAAATCTCACCAACGGCCATATTCTGTCTATTCTATATTTTTTTTTTAGAATAAACACTGGGACAAAACGAAGTTGGAATAATCCACTGAACATTCTGGACAATTGTTGTTTAATTATGATGGAGAAACAACGATAAAGAGAGTATGTAAGTGCATTGAAATAAAAAAATACTAGAATTAGAAAATATAGCATTGAATTGTGTGAAAATAATGGAGTTAATTAATTTGGATATTTAATAATTCTTTTCAGTAAATTAATTTGTTTGTGGAAACACAGTTCTTCTTCTTCTGGAAACGAGTAGCTGATAATTATTGAAGAAATAATTGTGTAGAAGGTGCAAAAAATACGTGAGATTCTTCATATTTCTTTCTTTTTTTTACCTAAAACATAAAATTATTTTCATGAATTTATAGAATTTTTTTTTATTAATTAATCCATTTCTTCCCTTTTTTCAAGATTTTAGATCCAATGTGGCGATCAGTGATTTCGTCATAATTTCATTGATAAAAAATGAACACGAGACAGCCATCAACACCTGGAGACACTGCTTCATCCAAGAAGAATCAAGAAATCAAAGAAAATGAAATTTCGATACCAAAACTTCGGAAGAATCGAAAACTCGAATTGAGATGGGGACCAGATTATTATACTGCATTAAAAGAACTTGTTTTTACAGCAAAAAACAACGCCTATTCACCTCCTGAAATACCGGATAAACTTAAGATTGATGATGTACCAGAAACTCTTTATGTTTGCAATCAATGCAATGATTCGTGAGTATTTGCCCCTTTTTTGATTTAAAAAATTAGGGTTTCTAGTACAATTATTGTCGAACTAGCCTAACAAAGATCTTCGGAAGTATTCGGCTCGTGTTACTATATATAACACGTGGATTTTAGCTTCGGTTCGACTTCGGAAGATCCATTTTTGGCCAATTCGACAGTAAAAAAATATTATTTTCTTGAAAATTCGTAAAATTTCCAGACAAATCCATCTTATTTCATCAGTTTTTTTGCAGGGTCACTTGGAATCTTAGCGAAATAGAGCAGTTTTTATAGAGGGGACTCGATTTAGAAGGCCTCTTCTTGAAATGCTAACCCCACCCATCGAGAATGCGTCGAGGCCATCTCGAATTTCGATCCGTGCCTCGACGTATGTAAGCCCCTGAATTATTCTGCCATAATCAGAATTTCAGCTGCGTTTCATATTCTTCATTTCTCTGATTACATCAGAATTACATCGAATAAGCTGATCCAATTTTTTTTTATCATCTTTTTTTTTATTTTGAGGTTGTTCATTTGAAAAATACGTTTTCTTAGGAATTTGATGAAATTGAAGTACGAGATAAAGACAAGTGTTTTACATTTGATCTAGAAGGAATGAATTTCCTTCGTCAATTGTGAAACAAGATAGCAACCATAGAAATCTGTCTTCTGTATGATTAACATATGCAGAGAGCCATTCGAGTATTCGAAAAACGCATGGTTTCCTGTGTATATCTAGTTTTCGACCGTTTTTACGATTTCTTCCGAAACTAATCCATGATGCGTCAAAGAAATAAGGATTTTTTTGGACAAAAAACTTTGAATTTTTCGATGATTTTGTTCAGAAAATATGGATTTTAGAAGTATGAATTATATGCTGAAGGTGAGGTTATGTCATTAAATCTTGACGATTTTAGAGTCTTTAGACGATTTTCGTTCGTTGTTTTTTCAGAAAAAAAATGGATTTTTGGACTTACAATCCATAAAATTTCTTCATAGCTCATGTAATTCAACGAAAATGAAGAAATGACTTATTATAGTCGAAGTCACAAAAAAAAACAAACAGGAACCAAAAAAAGAAGTAATTCAACAATATATCCACCATTACACATGACATTACACATTCACTATGACTGTCGCTGGTAAACTACGTTAACTATATGAAGGACTTTTGTTTTATTAAAGTTAGTTGAAAAATAGGTAAATTCATAGTTGAAAGGAATGATCGAAAAAAATTGGGTAGGGATCTTTCATAAAGCAGACAAGATCAAAACATTGAGGCTCCCAAAGGATCTAAGGATTCTCCTCCTATTGTCCCTGAAGAGATCTTCTAAATCGACCCTAAATCCACTCAGATGACCTTCTTAGTCGAAAATTCCCGAAGCTACAAAAAAAGACCATGAAAACTGTTCTGTCTCGTTTGGATTTCCAGATGTCCTCGAAAAGTCGATAAAATAAAATTGATTTGTCAAAAAATTTCATTTTCTGTTTTCTCGAAACAGTTTTTGGATCAAGGAGAGTTTTGACCAGCACATCAATCGAAGAAGTTGGATTCTTGGCTACTGGTGTAACTACTGTTTTCAAGCAAACTGCAGTCACACAAAGGAAGAAAACACCATGTGTCTTCCATGCCAGAAGATCGAGAGCAAGAATCGTGCACGTTTGACCAGAAGAGGCCTCAAAAGAGGCTATAAAACGGGATCAGTCCAGGTATTCTATAATCAGTGTCAATATTTCACTCATCTGAAGCATCATGGCATAAGTTCAGTGGATATGACTTATCTAATGCTCATGCCAATGCCCGTGGAAGTCGAGAATTCGGAATTTGATCAGCTGCATGAAGCTTGCAAGGCCATAATGGAGCACGCATTCGTGAAGCAAAAGCACATTGCTGATCTTCTGAGAACTGGAGGCAATAACACGAAATGGTGGCTATCAAAGGCTACGGATGAATCACCAATTGGTGAATTATTGAGAAAATATTACGTAGATTCTTGCGATGAATTTTCAGACAATTGCGATAATTCAGATCGTGAGAATTCATCAAATCTCAATAAAAGTGGAACAAACTCGGATATAACATTTGTAGACTGTGGACCTACAGTTAAAGCATTTGTTCCATTAATTGCAAGAGTTTCTAATCCAACATCAATTGGAATTTCCAATTCAACTTCAATTGGTATTTCCAATTCAACTTCTGTTGGAGCTATCACAGGAAAATCAAATGTTTGCGCTGTTAAGCCGACGACCTCGTTTCATGCTGATGTACCATCACTTGCGTCACTCAAGAAGCATCACAGTAATCTTAAAATAACAGCCAAAAGCATGTTAAATAGTGACAGTGAAGTAAAGAAAAATCTTATGTCAATTTTTAATAAACCATCAACTTCACAAGCTACTGCTACAAATGAAGATATTAATTACAGTAATAATACAGGGGATTGTAGTAGTAAAATTCCGGCTATTTTAGCACAATTTTCCTCGGAATTGGGAAATTCTAGTAAGATCATTGTCATGAATAAAGATGAAGATAAGAAGCCTGGTGATCATGTTCTTAGACTTGATAATACCGGTGAAAAAGTAGCTACTTTAATCGATAATACGATAATGTCATCTAGTATTCCTGGTCTCAGTCTTTTGCATTCCGGTTCTTCTAATTCTCCATCGAAATTGAAGCAATTGCCTCTGGATGGTAAAGTCATTTTTCGAAATGGTCAAAAAATGATAATAAGGCAAGTTCCATCGTTGGATTCAACCGACAAATCAAATGCCATTCCTAGGAAAATAAAGCTCGTTCCTTTGACAGTTAGTGCTGCTAATTCACTACAGTCAAAGGAATCATCTGTGCTCAAGAAACCACCAACTATTCAATTTTATCAGAGTAAAAGAGCAATAAGTAATAAATCTAAAGATGTTCAAAATTTAATGATAAATCAGAAAAAAATCGTAATGTCACAATTACTATCTTCGAAGATTGTAGATGGAAAGCTTTTTGTAACTAAAATCATGGTGAATTCAGAGTCTCAACAACTGGCTAATATGAAGCTGTGGAAGTCACAAATGACAAATGTTGATTCATTGACTAAACAATATCAGTCTAGAGTAGCAAAGAGTCTTCAGAATTATTCGAAACGAAAAATTCAAAAGATCATTGATCATATTAAACAAGTCTGCAGAAATTGTTCGGAATCAAATTTTCCGGATTCAGCGAGAATTGTAGCAGCAAATTTACTGGTATTGGAGAAATACGAAAAGATTCTGAAGACAGCACCAGTTGAAGAAACGAATAATCCTGATGAGTTAATGAATGAACAATTCATACAGAAAAAAAGAAATTGGGAATCTCTTAAAACACATCTTCGGCGTTGTCAGAGATGTAAAAAGAAATTCAAGCCCAATCATTACATCAATGGAATATCAAATCCTGCAAATAACGAAGGACATTATTGTCAATGCTACAATTATATTTGCTACTTGTGCCATTCTAGACAGGGTAATGCTCAAAGATACAAAGCACATCTAAGATTTCATGAAATAGATCCTCCTTTTACTTGTCCAGATTGTTTCCGTACATTTTCTAGTATGCAGAATTTAGAAATTCACGTTTGGACAAAATGTTTCCACATAATAACACAACAAATCTTTTATTGTCGAGTCTGTGAAATCGAGGGATTTCTGACAATGGAGGATTTAACAAGGCACTATTACGAATTACACAGTAAACCTGCCGTTATATGTCCCGATTGTCAGAGAGTCTTGGCTTGTTATTCTGAATACTTGAAACATTATTCCGAGAATCATCCGTCTAGTTTGAAGACACCAGAACCTGAAGATTTAATTATTTGTGAGTTTGGAGGATGCCTGATTTTACCAGAAAATTACCGAAATCACATGGACAGTCATCCGGAAGTTGGCAGAGTCATCTATTATACCTGTCCATTTTGCAAGTTCTTTGTTAAAACCGTGAGCGAGAAGGAAGGCCTCATTCAGGATCACGTATTCAAAAATCACAAGGACAGACTCGCCGAAGTTATTACACCAGACAGTCTAAATTTCTTCAGGAATAAATTCAATGTGCAGTTCGATGGCAAATCAAACTTCAAGAATATCCAATCAGGAGGAAAAATAGTTCTTCCTAAAATAGTCAATGCCTGTTCTATTCCCTCGTTGACATTTGAGCAGACATCCGAGAAAGCTGATTATCAAGCTCAACGTTCAGACACCGGTATTCCGAAAATCGTTAGTGTTCGATCGGTAATCACTACTAATAATGCTGCTATTACAACGACTACTACTACAACGAAGACAAATCCTGCACTTCCAAGTGGTGTTACTATACCTAAAATAGTTAATGTTCAAAGCATGAATCCAACTGCTAATAATTCCAAAATGATCTATGTAATGCCTTCTAAAAATATTAATCAACTTCCAGATCGAAAATATGTAATCTACAAATCAGTTCCAAAAGACTCACAAACATCTGCATTAACTGCCATTTCTTATTCGTCTCTTGTTCCAGCCTCTACTACTTTTTCAACTCTCACAACTCCAGCCTCTATTACTTTCCCAGCTCTCACAACTCCAGCCTCTACTACTTTCCCAACTCTCACAACTCCAACCTACACTCCAATATCTGTCAGCAAAGTACAGAATCCTAACGTAGAAATAATGTCGAATCACCACAATGAACAATTGTCTGAAGCCGATGATAAATTGAAGGAATTCATAACGAATTCTATCATCAGAGGAAAAAATTCAAATGACATTGAGAAGAGAGAGGAAAAGATCCAAGAAGAATACGAACAGGAAGAAAATGAAAAAAGTGAAGAAGAAATCAGTGATGATTTGTTGGAGAAGAAAATGCAAATATGGAATACTGCTAAGGATTGGCAGTCAGCATGCTACAAACGAAGAGGAAGACCGAAGAAGCCCTGGCGAATAGCGCTTAATCCACCAGAAAATTCACAACCATACAACTTCAAGTGTCATTTGTGTTACGAGACTATAACAACTTCGTGGGAAGTGATTAAGGATCATTTTGCTAGAAGGCATTATCGTGAGTACCGATTGTGCACGATAACTCCGCAGCTCCGTAAAATAAATGACATCGGAGGGACTGAAGTCAAGGCTGAGTGTAAGAAGAGAAAATTGCCGATGACCACTTCTCCAGGATCGAGGAGAAAGAGGAAATTTTGTGGTATAAAAAAAGCGGAGGATAATTCTTCCAACTCGGGAATATGTATTACTCAAGAAAAACTTGAGGAAGTCGAGGGTAGCTTCAAATGCAAAAAGTGTGAAGAGCTATTTGAAGAAATTGGTCTTCTCAGAGAGCACATTGCGAATAAGCATCGAATAAAGGCACATTTTCTGGTTTGTTTGGAGTGTGGAGAGAATTTCGTAGTTGCTAATAGTCTGCAGATGCATCTGAAGGCATTCCATGGAATTACCGATCCAATATCGTATTTGGCAAAGAATTCACTCTATGCACCAGCTATCGGGGGCTTTTCTGACAGAAGAACTATCGAGCCTAATCAGTGCTATGTCTGCATGGCTGTTTTCGAAGATAAATCAGCTGTTGATAAGCACTTGAGGGTCCATGGGATGGCTTTTTTGAATCATACGAGAAGCGAAGCGAGAAATGCGCTGAAAACAGATGACAAGAAGAATGAGACAGAAAAGACACCGGTGGAAATACCCAAAAGCCAAAGAGATGCTGGTAATAATCGTGGCCATGATGCGAGCATCCTCACGAGGATATCAATGTTGCTGTCGTGATGAATTGTTTATCTAATTTTCGGGCTATATGTCATGCCGAAATTCACAGTCATATTTTGTGACGAAATACTATTCATATCTCGTGACTGAGGCAATAAATGTAGTAGGTTTTCAAATAAATTTACTCGTTTGTCCAGGATCTCCCGTTAAAGTTCACGTTTCGTCCTCGACCTTAATCCTTGCCTATAGCGCACCTCTGCGCAGTTTATTGTGCCGTGAAGTATCCCTCTATGCGCAGATACATGCGCAGAATGTTAAAATATGTCGAAAACTTCCGAACTTGATGCTGATTGGTTCATCAAAGAATTAGACTAGTGGCGCCACCGAGGAACTTCGGTGAAAAAATCCTAGGAAGATTAGCGAATGGGACATGGCGAGAGCCCTACCCAAAAAGAAGGAGATAACAACAACAACAATCCTAGGAACATTAACGAGAGAGTAACTTTGAAGAGTAAAAGAAGACCCCATATGTTTTGAATTTTTTAACCAATTATTAGACACTATTTCCTAATGTTTTCGTCATGAAAAAGTGTCAGCGATTGACGAAGGAGATCGGGAAGTCAATGCTTCAGTTATTTCATGGAAAAAATTAGAATTATGGCTGAATAATGAATTTGAAAGTTTGAAATTACTGGGTTTTCCGTTATACTCTTGAAGGAAATTCCTCAGTTTGTAGACTAAAACAAGGAAATCGGTCAGACTACTGAAACTTTATCAACAGACATAATGCGCTATTAACATTACGCGTTAATTTTTGGAAATTCATTTTAAATTAGAATAGGGTGAAAAATAATTGTTAATTTATTCCTTATACCCCTGTGTATAAGGTAAGATCAAACTTTAATCGAACATCATTGTTTTTCTTATTTTACTGGAAACTCCATTCCAAAAAAACGTGCTTAACTGTTAATTCCGCAACGAACTTGTTCAAAAAATATTCTAGAGTCTAACATATTTCCTTATTCTAGCTTAGAACCTAAGGAACTCTCTTAATGGATGTAACTTTATTGGAAGTCTCCTGTAAAATCACGAATCCCTCTTAATGCCTTTATTATCATCTGTCTAGTCATTAAAGCTTCCCATGCTCAAATTTTTGTTATCCAAGAATTTTCTTCAAAAAGCAAGGAATTATCGTCTAATATCCCTAATTTTCTACAATAAAGCTCACGAATAAAAAGCCCAATTAATTTGATGACAGCAAGAAGAAAAGAAACATAGTTATATATCTTAAGAATTTGTCTCTTCTTACTTTAAGCGTAAATTGCCTTTCATATTTGGCTATAAATGGATCATCCCCAACTCTCCCAAAGAAGAAACTTTGTAAATAAGGATGAATTCAATGTGGAATCATATTTTTCCTTGTGTAGAAATGTCAGCAATGTAAATATCATGAGTGATTTTTATATTAAAAAAAAAAAAAAACAGAATACAAAGATAGTATTATGTATGTAAAAAATATGACTCTTGTATGGAGAAGTAAATATTACAAATAAATCGTATTGTAACATAAAAAGGTATGCATTGATTTTATTTGCCTCGGAGAAAAAATATGGAATACAGTCATGAACTTTATGTATCTCTAGTACATTTTTTCATGGATTCACTCACATATACATATATATATATATTTGATAATATCACTCATTTTTTCTACCATCTATACACATAGAATTATGTATATTAATAAGAAAAATAACTGGTTCATCCAGTATTAGTTTAGAAAGAAGAAGAAAACATCTTAATGCCTTAATTATCTTCTTCAATTCCTCGAATCCTTCAATTCCACTTTATTGGCATTCAACATATCATACATATTGCTTCAACTAGTAACTATTAGATGAAAGAGTAACGGAATGATTTTTTTCGAAACAATATTCTGCTTCATTGAGTGCTAGAAAATTATTTGGTCCCAAATGACTTCCAAAATGTGTCATAACATCTCTTATAGAACCGCTTTGAATTTTGAAAAATTGTTAATTCTCATATTTTTTATCTTCTGTAGCACAAAAAATGAGCACTATTATTTTTTCGCAACATCACTTTGTTCGCCATCACAATTGTCTGCCAAATCACTGGGATCAAGCTTTTCAGCTTCACTGATATTACTGGACAATGCTATTTCTTCGTTTTGAGACGATAACTTTATTTCATTCAATAAATTTGAATTACTCGTTTCAGAGTCTCGATTCACTTCTAATGATAAATTAATTTCATTAATAACTTTTAATTCTACACAATTACCATCATTTTCATCATCATTCACTATCAATGAGGAGCGATTCTCCGTGAAAAGCTTCCTCAATTCGCTGTCAGATAGAATGTCATCAGGACATATGTCCGAATGTGCTTTAATTACCAGTGATTGTCGTGTTTCTGGCTGTCGTTTACCACGTGTACTACTGGCTAATTCAGTCAACGGTATTCCAACTTTATCCGTTGCCCATACGTCATAATTAGAGACACGAGAACCAATATTACGGGATGATGTATTTGTGGTTATTGAACGTGACGCGTCCTCCATAGAGTGCCACCGGTGGTTCATAAATCCGTCTGTGCCAGGAGAAATTGCGCCTAGACTATTTGCCGGCATGATGCGATGAGGAAAACGTGGTGAACCTTTTATCTTTTCTCGGGAAGAATTGTCGGAGTTAGATTCTGAAAGATAGATGAATGTACAGAGAAGATATCCAGATAAAATTTTTATCGCACACTGTACGAAAAGTGGTCATTTTTCGCACTTTATACAATAAAATACTGTATCTTACATGTGCGATAAAGATTTCCAGACTCGTGTGATTACAAAACTCGTACTTTTTAGGTGAGATACTATTCTATTATATCGCACGCTGTGCGAAAAGTGTTCCATTCCACGTGCACTATAGTATATTTCCGAACAAGTGCGGTAAAGTATTTTCTGACGAGTCAGAAAAATCAAAATCAAAGAATTTTATGATGATGCGAGATGGAGAATCTTTACCGCACTTGTTAGTTACAAGATTTTAGTGTACAATATGTGGAAAGTGCTACTAAACATAGGTGCAGTGTGCGGAAAGTGGCTGATTTTCGCACGATGAACTATAATACTATTTTTCCGTACACTAGGTGTGCGATTAATGGCACTTCCCACACTTCCTCACTTGTGCGACAAAGATTTTCAGACTCAGGTGATTTAAAAACTCGCCGTCGGCTCGCACTCGTCAGAAAAGTACTTTACCGCACTTTTTAGGTAATATATTGAAGAAAATCGGGTACAAATGCTTACTCAGTGGTAAACTGAAGTTCACCCGCGGTTCGCTGCTCTCTTTTCTTTTCAATCCAAGACTAAGTCTTCGATCCTCTTCACTCGTTACATTGATAATAGGACCCGAGCCGCATCTTTGATGTGGAATGCGCATTCCAGGGCCTATGTTGATGTGGCAAGAAGAGGGCGCCTTTGTTCCTGGTACCAAGCCAGCTATGTATCCCATATGAGCTTTGAGCGCTGACGCTACACCTGTAATAATGAATAATTGATCAATATAATGAACCTTCAAAATTTTCCGCGTTTCTAATTGATTGAATAAGTGTATAAATGTTGACGAACCCGTAATGGAGGCGGTAGATGTCTTCCGACTGTTGGGATTGCTGCTGCCAAAGAGACTGAATAGACGCTGGAAGACTCCTAAACGATTTGGGCCCTCAGTCTCACGTCTCCACTGCAGTTTGTAGATGTCAGCTAAGCTTCTACGCGGACCATCTGGCTCCAAATCCGGTTGACTGCTAAATGCTACGGTTCCTCGACGCATGCCTAGGTTTTTATGAAGGAAGGGGTTTTTCACATTTAAATTTCCGAATACTTGTACTTTCTTTAGATGCAACGGAAATGAGAATTTCAAAAAAAACGAGAGAAATGAGAGCTAAAAAATAGCTGGTTGATTATATTGGATTTCTCATCATTTTTCTGTACAGGGGAAAGTGGTACACTTTATTTTTGATGCTTTTTGTTATGAATATCATGAGAAATCAGTGAAAATATTTGAAATAGGAGTTTCTGATGATTTTATTAAAGGGCTGAGGAAATTGCCAGTAGAAAAACATAGGTCAAAACTTTTTTTTCGAGAATTTCATGAAAATTCGAATTTTTCAGGGGAAAATTGGGGATCGAACACTTTATGAAATTGAAAATTTCTACTTTTTTGCGGATATCTTTGGTTCTATTGGTCGCAGCGACTTGGGACCGATTTCAAATGAAAGGTGAGATCATTTGCCATCGATTCAGGTGGTTTTCAGAGAGAAAATATCGATTTTTAAGACACTTAGCGAGCAAAGTAGTGAATAAAGATGAAAAAATCCCAAATTGAAAGGGCTTGACCCCCCATTCATCCCCCGAAATTTACAATTGTCAAAAAATTCCAAAAAATCAATTCTGAGACATGCTTCCCATCAAAAAAGTCTTCAGCTTTTCAATGGAATCATCAAAAAAATTCCATCTCAAGCAATTTCATTAAAATCCCAATATTCCTCCACTTTCCCCTATATCATTGGAAATGGAATTGTAGCTACAAATTGAATAGGGCAGGCCTGTTTTGTCTTGGTCTTCCCTACACAATTCGAACCTCGAGAAATTCCAATCGTGCATACGGAAACAACAAAAACTTTGATTTTAAAATTAATTGAACACAAATTCCTCAATAACTCTAAGAGTACACATACTGAGATATTACGTTGATGTTTCTGAAATTCGCCTGTTTTTACTAAAACTACTCATAATTATCCTCTTTTCCTTTCTCGTTGTATTTCATATTGAAAGAGACAAAAAAAAAACTGAATACATTCTTCGCTCTCTTCTTTCTTATGAAATCAAAGAGTTCTTGCTTCTCCAATTCAAAGAAATGTTTTAACTCAGTAATTATAAAAAATAAAAGGAGTAAAAAAAAGAGAAAAAGCGGAGATTCACAATATTTTTAATGAAACAAGAAATCTAACAAAAGTAATAAAGAGCAACTTTTTATCTGCACTAGACTACAATTAATTCATTTTTCACTCTCAAAATAATTACTATTTCTCTCTATAACTATTATTTTTATAAATTTCTTTGTAAATTTCTTTTCTCTAGTTCATCCGAATAAAGCAAGCAAATAAATTTTATAATTAATTATTCAAATAAACTTTAAACGTGTTGGAATTATTATTGGCAAACAAATGCGTGCAAATAAACGGAATTGTGTCACCTTTCCGTAATACCTGAATGATGGGGAAAACGATGAAGTGATAATATAATATTAATGTAGTTTAAAAAATTTTAAAGTCTCAGGAAAAGAAGAAAATACTTTTTTTTATCAAAACAATTAATGATTATGAGTCAATTTATATCTTAATTTTCTTCATCTCTTCATTTCACAAGATTATTTCAGTAGTAAAAAGGTAAAAAAACGTCGTCACCTTAGAAATAAAGGGGCGTAAGTGCTGTATATAAGCATAGCACTTACGCCCCTTTGTTTCTAAGGCAACGACAAGATGATTCGATTTTTTTCAACAATTTCCGTCTAAAATTTTGAAAAACGAACGGACATACGCCCTTCTGACACTTTATAAACCCATTTTCGTAGCTTTTAAAAATATGTAGAAAATGAATTAGAGTTTTAAAAAAAGCGCATTTCCATTTATTTCCGTGATAAGAGAAACCGGGGCAAAATGGACCTACGAGTCAAAATAATCAATTTTTTTTTTGAGAGTGAAAACCTCCACAAAAAAATTGTCGACATGTTAGAGTATTTTCTCGATTTTTTAAAGATTTTTTTTTTAGTCTTTCACTCAAAAAAAATCCTGATTCATTTTCCCGTCATGGTCCATTCTGCCCCAGTGTTCTTTATACTGAAAAAAAAACATAGTAAAAATAATTAATTTATTCTCTTTTGCCTCTTCACTACTGATTTGATTGATGAATGAAAAAAAGTGAGAATAAAATTTTGAGTGATTTAAAAAAAAGTGAAAGAAATCGAATTATAAAATGGCAGATAAGTTCGAATGATTATTGAGTATTCTCACCAGAAGGATCAGCAGATGGCCAACTTGCTCGTGGTATAACCGGTGGTAAAACACTCAAAAGCAACAGTGGTAATCCACCTCCGATACTCGTATTTCGCTGTGGAATTGACGTACTAGACGATGCACGCGATGGATCAATTGGCTCTTGGCCCAATTGTTTTTCCAGTCTTGCCAATTCAAACTCTAATTGTGCCATTTCACGGCGATAAACACGATTCTGAACTTCAACCCTGTACTGCAGTTCTCTATATAAGGTATTAAAAAAATGTTAATCTCGAAAAAAATACGTTTCTTATCAGTTATTTGTCATTTAATATTTGATTTTTCGATTTATGACTTTTTTTTATTCGATAGCAGTAAAATAGCAATTACCTTCGGTCATCTTGGACGAATCTTCTCGTATTGCATTCGATTTTGAGACCCAGACTGTGAACAACAGGATCAGCTCGTTCACCACCAAGAATATGGGCCAATTGTGGAAGAAAAAGTAGAGCCAGTGTTGCTGTTGTTGACGCCAATATTAATGCTGTAATCGTCACAAAAGCTAGGGTAGCTCTGTCTGACATCAAATTTGCTAGTACCACGACAATTCCAGATGTTATTACTACAGAGTAAACACTCATACCGATGTACTGAGAGTCATTGAGAGCTGGTATCTTTACGTGCCTGTATTTTCAAGAGGAAAGATGATCAATTAGGGTAGAAGTACCAGTATCAGCAATCTTTGCAACTTTTTTGGCCATTTCAGCATTAACTGAATACAAAAAAAAATTCTCAATTCAGTCAAAAAAAGATGACAATTTAATCTCTATTTTTTGAAATTCTCAAGATATATTGAGTTTTTTAATGCGATACATAGAAATATCTTTATTTCTCCAAACTATTAAAGACGTCTTTTAGTATCTCTCTCATAGACTAAAGTGGAGTTCTGAAGACACTAATTTTCCAAATTTTCTTAAGTTTTTTTCTAAAAAGTTGTAAGCTTTGCACTTACACCCCTTTGACTCTAAGGCGACGATATATATTACACTAATTCCGTTGTACAACATATTGTGTACTAATAAAATGAACCAATCAATCAATTTTTTCGTTAAATTTTTGAAGAATTTTTAAACCTTCACAATAACATGAATGTAACTAATAATGTTACTTGACTCGAAAAAATTCATACATATTCGAATTTGAATGTAAAGTGTCCAAAAAAGGTGCAGTAGCCACAAACAGTACTTCCACTCTAATAAATCATCTAAAAAGTTGATGAATTAAAGAGAAAAGCTTTTTTTTTTTTTTTTAATTGGTTACCTCGTTTCCCAAGCCATATATACACCAACAACTAACAGCAAACCCTTGTAAGCATATAGCGATGCCAGCCAACCGTTGGTATGTTGTGAACGACAGACTTCAACCTGTTAACGCAAACAAGCTAGATTCAAACTGAATTTGAAATTTCCGTTTAAATAGTAAATGTGCAGTGAATACCTGGGGCTGATAGACGACACCACGATCCTGTGGATTTATCTCTAGCGTGAGATTTCGGAGATATCGCTCCATTGGATCCAGACTTACCCACAGTGTTACTATTAAGCCGTCAATTAGCAACAAAACGAAGATTAAACTAATTAATTGGGTATCTTGAAGCAACTGGAAGAATAGAAAGAAAATCATTCACTATATATAGATTCACTATTGTGTATCACATTATATCATTGCCTTCGTGTCAAAGTGGCGTAAGTGCTATGCTTGTACATAACACTTACGCCACTTCGTTTTTGAAGCAACGATATATATATCATCATATCAATTATAAAAATATCAAGTTTTCAGAAAAATTGCATTCATTTTGTCACCAATTTTGTGAAAAAAAACAATCGGAATTTGAGCGAGATAGAGCGATTTTGCGGCAAATTTTTTAGCACAGAATTTCTAAGAATTTCGAAAAAAGATCGAGATAAAATCACTTTAACTCTTTTAGTTTTCAGAACTTCTTTTAAAAAACTAATGATAAAATGAAATCAATTTATCTAAAAAATTCATCAAATTTTGATAAATGCAATTTTTCTGAAGCTGCTTAACTGAAGCACCTTATTTTTAACGACTCCACTTCTGCTTCTCGTGAAGATTCGATGTACTCGATAGGTCTTCGTAAACATTGAGCCAAAAGCCAGTGAAAATCCTGCGGAGAGTAGATAAACTCTTGCCTAATAAAAATTTATTTGAATTGATGAATCACTTTTTTTTAAAATTATTATTACTATTATTATTCATGATTATTATGACCGTTCTAATAATTTTTTCAAATAAATGAATAGCTTCATCAGTCTAGACCGATTAAAGAGGGAGACCTAGTTAGAATTTTCAAAAAATCCATTTTTTTCCATTTCCTAAAAGTATAAACAAAGAATAGCATCTTCGAAGAAATGAGTGAGATTTTGGTCAAAAGAATTTTATTGATTTTCAACGTCCGACATTTCGAGAAAAATTGAAATTTTTTAAAAACCCTTCGTCCATCCAGAAATTTATATCATTAACTAAAGATCCCCCTATTTTGCTGGTCTCGGATGATCCATCAGCGTATTTTTTCCTATTCATTTTTGAAAAAATTATATCGTTTGCTTTAAATATGTGCCTTTTATATGAAAAAACCATTGTCATGAATTATTTCATCCTCTCGCCAAAAAAAATCGAGAAAAACGCCTTTTTTTGGAGGGTCTAACTAGATCTTCCCCTTTAAGCCATTCATTTAATGAAAAAATTATTAATTAAATTATTGTATCATAAAATTTAGGCATTTCATACCGTGCAGATCGTTGGAAAATAGTTGTTTGGTAGTGTAGCATGATCAAGACCAAGAAGTATTACAGCACCATAAACCAGAGCACAGCCAACTGCTGCCATGTTATTGAGTCTAGGACTTGAGAGTTTTATGCTCCTGAATGAATGAATATAATAATTTTATTAAAAAATCAATGATATTCGAATAATATTCCGGGAGATGTACGGTAAAATGGAATAGTTGAAGAAAACTTCTACTTCAAATCCTTTTATTACCATTTCCAATTTTTCCAGACTTCTTCCAAACATCCACTTACTTGTGACGTCGAAAGTGGAGATTGAATGCGAGAAACGAGAGTGCCAGTGTCATTCCAACACTTGCTAGACAGGCCACTGCTAGGAATGCAGCTGTATCGATTGTTACCATTCGAATTCTAGATTGAAAATGTCCCAATTTTTTAACGAATAGTTTTTCCAAAAATCATCTGACATATTTTAGATTTCTTACAATTTTTAGATTTTTTTTTTACAATTTTCACAATTTTTTTCATTCTCAACAAATTAATTATTTTAAAAATCTAAAAAATGTGAATATGTAAAATATTCAAAAAAAAAGCTCGAAGCGCCAATTTTTCGAATAATTTTCATTTAATGAATAATTCACTTATCGAAAAGAAAAATTGAAATTCTAAAAATTTTCAAATTTGTGCTAATTCGATGATTGTCATTAAAAAGCTCTTTTCAACTCGTGAATTAGTAAAAAAAAATCATCAAACCTGAAAACCCTTCGTGCCACTGGTGGATGGCCTCCAGGCCACCTGACTTTAGCGCATCCAGGACATTCCATCATGAGAATCTCATCATCTGGCGTGTAAATAGCAATTCTCCTGGCTACATGACCTGTTAACATCAACATCAATTAATGAATAGACATAATCCAATGAATGAAAATTCTATTGCTCCTTTATTCTCCCAAAATCCTCCCCCATGTCCCCTGTAATATGATATTCATACAGAACTCCCGTAACTTATTTAAAGCTCCCATAGAGTTTCGGCTAATTTTGAGGGGTGCAAAACGTTCACGCAATGAAATGACTCAATTTGAAGGAATAAGAGGGTAGAGACTGATACTTGACGCAGTTTACGGAAAATGTAATAAAGTCAATGGACTTTCAGGGTTGGTTATAGTTCAATCAATATTGCCTTCGAGACCTTCCACAAAAATGTTAGACCTTCGGAAAAAAATACGTCAAAAGGTGGATTATACCTTCAAGTGTCATCGACACATATTCCTTGGAATTTTTTTTTACTTTAATTCCTGTTGGAATAGGTCTGGAAGCAATATAATAAAAAAAAATCGTGTTGGATTATCAGTCAAATTAATTAGGAACTGTAATAATGTATTTGACATGAAACGCTATGATTTATGTGCATGCAGCAAAAAAATAATGAATAAGTAAAGTTTTTCAAGAAATTTTTATGTAAATATATCGTTACCTTAGTAATGAAGTGGCGTAAGTGCTATGCTTATATATAGCACTTATGCCACATTAGATATAAAGTGGCGTGAGTGCCATGCTTATATATAGCACTTACGCCACTTTGTTTCTTAAATGACGGTACACGTTAAAACGTAAAATATACAATTGATAGGAAGAAATTAGATCAAATGCCGATTTTTTGTCCTATGAGAACGAGTCACTCTTTTTGTTATTACAAAAAAAAAGTTTGCGATGAAGAAATGGTTTTAAGGAGCCTTTCCATTTAAAAACGCACAAAAGCAGCACAAGCAGCACAAACATCCTAGAAATAATTGAAACATCAATTAAAAATAATTTAAAAAAAAACTGCAAGTGTCTCAACAAAGCATGTCGTATAACGATTTTTTCTTAAAAAATGTGCAAATTCAAATTCTATCATTCGTTTATTGATGATATTCTCATTCTCTTGATTGGACACAAGCCTCATATAAAGAAAAATAATAAACAAAATGAAGAAAAAAATTTTAAAAACTTTTAGTTCTCCAATATCTCTCAATCAGTAAAAACATCGGAATAATAAGAAGCAATAAATGCTCTGCTTAAACTCTGCATTTTATTCCACAACGTATAATCCAATAACTTTCCAAATTTATTGCCCATAATCCAATAATTTCGAAATTTATGAATTAAAAAGAGAGATAAAACTGTTATTTCCACGATTTTTCCATGGAAGTTATCAGGATAAATCCTTTAGTAGCCTCTCATTATACAAAAAGCTTCAGCTCCTTTATCCATTGAATTTGTCAATTCAACTGTTGGAAACTCCTGAAATTTCCATAGGGCATTCAATGAAGTTGCTGAATGAGAAGAGAATCACCGAGAATTGGCCGATCAATTTATATAATTGATGGAGCTTGAAAGGGATGTAACTGGAGAAGACGAGATAGGGAACGTCAGCGGGAGAGTTTGAAGATCCAGTTGAGACGATTTGTTTCACAAGGCAAATAGCTATGAGTGTATTCAGGCATATCTCTAGGCTATTTGCCTAATTCTCAAATTATTGGATCAATGAAAATCGAAATACTCCACCTAGTTCTGTTTCTGACCTACTCACCATGCATTTGATAAAAGGCTGTCATTCCAACTCGATCAGCTCCATCAAAGGAAACAGGACCCTGAAAATTAAAATCCTTAATTTTATTGATTTATTAGAGAAGCTTAAAGTAAAACAAAATTCTATTCTCAAATACAGATTTTAAGGTGATTTAAGTGGTGATAGTCAATTTTTCCTCGTCAATTTTGGTCGCCTTCCATAGAGCAGTATCACTGTTAAAAATTTCCGTTTGAATATTCCGAGAAAAATATAGAAGATTTCTAACAAGTTACATTTCTACTGAAATTTCAGATAATTACGTAATTGAAAAATGAACACATCATCGATTTCCAAATGTTTTCACTCTGAATATCAATGAAATTGGTAAATTTCAGTTTAATTGTTTCCTGAAAATTTAGTAAAAATAAGAAAAATGAAAAAAAAAGGAAAATTTAAGGCATTTTTATTCTGAATCTTTATGTTCAATTGAAAATTCTAGTAACTTGAAGAATTTTCATCTCAATTCTACTTAAGACTCATAGATTCCTCTTAATTTCCTCTGAAACTCACAGATTTCATAACCATCTTCCTATTAAAATATCAGTAAAATAATTGAAAAAAGATAATGTTTACGCAAAAAAGGTTGTGATTATGGTGAATTATGCTCTAGATTTAAGTACTTATCCCTTGAGCAGGGAAGAGCGTTAACAGGTATGATTTTCATGATTATATTGTTGAGAAACACCATTGACTGCTTTTCGTTGCTTAATTGGATACCGATTCATGTCAATACTGCTAATATGTGATATAATAGTACTTTTTATTTGCCAATGGCAGGAAGCAATTTAAAAAAAAAGAAAAGTCAGTTCTATTCTAATAAATATTTGAGATTATTCAGAATTTTGCGGAATTTTTCTGAAATTTTCATGAAATTTTTATAAAATTTTTCTGAATTTTTTTCTGATAATTTCTCAAATTAAACTCCAGCAACCTTCCTTTGCCCATATATATTTCAAAAATTAGTTTTATTATAATATATTTGAGATTTTTCAAAATTTTGCAGAATTTTTCTGAAATTTTCATGAAATTTAGCCTTATGTTCTCCGATCTCGAGGCCGTGCAAATATGTTAATCTAGCTATTAGTAAATGCAAAAATATCGATATTTTCAATGATAGCATGTGCTCCATTGTAACTCAGCTAAGAAAAGTTGTAATCGAAATGTATTAATTGATACTCAGGACGAGTTGTAGCACTGATGTGACCTGTAATTGGCCTAGGCTGTTGTTCATGAAAAAATAAATAAATAAATAAATAAATAAATTAATAAAATAAAATGTTACAAAATCGGAGTAATTAGAATATTTATGATCACTTAGGAAAAAAAATAAAAAAGTAGATCATTTGGTACTATTACTTGGATATCCTTAAAGAGGATTTACAAGTGATGCATTGCTTGTACTTACGGAAACCCCGAGAAACTTTAAATTCTTGAGCTCTGCAAGGAGGTCGTAAGCTATGTCATCTCTTGAATGTGTGTACTCAGCTATGCTCGTGTTACGTTGATTTAAAAGTGCTTCAACTGTTGACAATGCCATACCCATGGCCCAAACTGCGTCGTATGTTTGTGCAGCAAATCGAGACAGGGTTACACCTCTTTTCGTTAGCTCAGAGACAAATTCTGTGCTAGACTGAATTGAAAAAAAAAAAAAAACCCCCATTATTTTCAAGCTTTTTCCATCAATTTTCTTTTCAAAGAATGCAGATTTTTTCTTTTAATTCTTTTGTGATCATGTTTGCTTTTAAATTAAATTCTTGGAGCCTCTGTGTGCTTTGAGGCTTTTTGCCTTTTGTTTCAGCCTATACTGATGTCAAAACATTCTCTTTATTATTTTTATCGTGAATAAAATACTGGCGTCACCAAAGCACTCGACATTATGCTTTATCATTTTTTTTTTCACTCGCAGCTTTTTTCTTTCTTTTATTTTTCATCAAGAAGAGAGATATTTACTGTACATTAAGGAACCACACCTAGGTCTCAGAATATTCGCATTAAGGAATCTTGGCTCTATTGCGGATTCTAATTGTTTTCTATTAATTTTACACAGAGAAAAATGTTTTCTTAATTCAAGAATGTGCAGTCACTTAATTTAAGAATGGCAGATCACTTAAATTAAGTGACTTTTTGCTTTCTTAATTTAAGAAAGTAAAACTCACTTAAATCAAATGACTTTCCTCACTTAAATCAAGTGACTTTTGCTTTCTTGATTTAAGAAAGTAAAACTCACTTAAATCAAGTGACTTTTGGTTTCTTAATTTAAGGAAGCAGAACTCACTTAAATCAAGTGACTTTCTTTCTTAATTTAAGAAAGTAAAACTCACTTAAATTAAATGACTTTTCTCACTTAAATCAGATGACTTTTGCTTTCTTAATTCAAGAAAGTAAAACTCACTTAAATCAAGTGACTTTCCTCACTTAAATCAAGTGACTATTGCTTTCTTGATTTAAGAAGGTAAAACTCACTTAAATCAAGTGACTTTTTCTTTCTTAATTTAAGAAAGCAGAACTCACTTAAATCAAGTGACTTTTTTTTCTTAATTTAAGTGACCTGCACATTCTTAAGTTAAGTGACTTTTCTCACTTAAATCAAGTGACTTTTTCTTTCTTAATTTAAGAAAGTAAAACTCACTTAAATTAAATGACTTTTCTCACTTAAATCAGGTGACTTTTGCTTTCTTAATTTAAGAAAGTAAAACTCACTTAAATCAAGTGACTTTTGCTTTCTTGATTTAAGAAAGAAAAACTCACTTAAATCAAGTGACTTTTCTCACTTAAATCAGGTGACTTTTGCTTTCTTAATTTAAGAAAGTAAAACTCACTTAAATCAAGTGACTTTTCTTTCTTAATTTAAGTGACCTGCACATTCTTAAACTAAGTGGCTGCACATTCTTAAATTAAGAAAACATTTTTCTCTGTGTAGGTAGCAATTAGCGAACTCAGATACAGTTTACTCATTATTTTTCTAATGCTCTAGCAATGATAGTATTTCTTGATATTTTTCTGAATGTTTTCATAATTTTTTTTTTTCAGTTTATTCGATATGAACTATCAAAGTTATTGAAAATTAAAGATTTATGAAATTAATCCTTCACCGATAAAAGAAACCACGATAAAAAATCGACTTAGCCCATTTCACCTCTTCACTACTGATTTTCGTGTATAATAGAAATAGTAAAGTCGGAGAAAAAGCTTATCAACCTTAATGGGCTGCATTTACAATTCTTCTTTTTCTCTTTCAGGCTAATAAGGGAATGCAAAGAGGCAGAAAATATGAAAATGAAAGAAAAAAAAAGGACTGTAGGCGTTGGCAGAGTCATTATCTGACAGTAGTTTTAATCGACATTTCGACGAGTCTATTGTCTCCTTAAATACGAACAGATTCATCCCCATACTAAACTACACAATGCTGCAGAAAAAAAGAGACTCGCCAAACAATACAATACAATGTTACTTCGGAAAGTACAGTTCCCCCCCCCCCCTATATATCTGCATCAATAACCGGGAGAATCAGCTATTAGTAAACTCTCAAACTCTCCTAAACTCGAAATACCACGGACTTAACTATGAGCAATGTATTGAATGCCATTATCGACTCCAAATTGTTGTCTCCTACGTCAATTCCACACTGATAAGAAAAGAACTTCCTGTCGTAAATAAGTTTTGCTCATAGTTCGGAAAATTTAGTTACATTTAATTATTTTGTTTGATGAAGAAAATTGACTTGAAGTCATCAAATATGAAGTTTTATCTGATGAGCTGAAAATAACTTCAGTATCATGCAACATTTGGAGCATTTTATGGCACTGATTTTTTTTAAATTTATTTATTGTAAATATATGGTACTGTGAGGAAAACTAAGATCTTTAATTACGAAATTTCAAAATTTGCGTACTCTGGTAGAGATCAAGTGTTTTCTCTATATGATTTTATGATGCACGAGTCATTGAGAAGAAACGATAAAATCTGAAGTTTACAATTATGAAGAGATTTTCTTCTGAACAATTGCAAAATTTTGTATAGAAGTAGAATTTTACTTGATATTAGTAGATTAGTTTTCATCTTTATGATTGAGTATTGTATTAAATCAATTAATTCTTTGAAAAAAAAAAATTTCATGACTATAAGAAACATCATGCTAAATTTTTTTAAGCCTTGTCGTCGTTCTCTAGAAATAATTTGGCAAAGTCTAACAAAAACGTAGGTATTCTTTCTGCAAATGAATATTCCATGAAATCAAACGAGAAATTAGCTAAGATTTTTTTAGATGCTAAAAATTTGATATATTCACTTGCACATAGTCAACTTGTTTAAGAGCTTTTATCTCCCCTCAGTATGTCCTTTCAACTAGGACTTTTGCATTTCTTATACCTTTTTATTGAGCAATTCGGAGTTGATTAAGGTTTTATTTATGCTATTAACTCTGATGGACTGTAATTCAATCTGGAATTAATTGGATCAATTTCATGCGTGTTAAGAGCCACTTGATGTGAACAATAATTTTCATTCATTAAATTCATTCCAACAGAGACATATTCGAACTAAAATTATTCATCATTCTTTTTGATAACGAAAGAGTCTACAAAAAAATCTGAAAAAATTCATCAAGAAACTAGACATTTCGGAGCATCTTGTCAAATTTTTTCAGATTTTTACAGAAACTTCTTCACTTTGAAAAAAATTCAATTGAAAAAAAATTCTTAATTTACATGAATTACCAAGCCAGATGCACTTGTTTCCTCAGTGAGAACAGTTCCATAGCTCTTCACAATAATTAAACCGTCCAGTGTCTGTGTAAGCTGAGAGGGTGAACAGTCATCAGGATCAGCTGTATGCCACCAATCACCAGTCATTCCAGAGAGATCGATTGTCTCACCAGGAAGGATCCAAGCATAGTCTCCACCGTGCATTCCCAGTTTCCATGCCTAGAGAAATAGAAAAATTGCAAATGCGTGAACACAAAGAAAAAAAAGAAAGCGTAGATAGTAAAAGAACATGAGGAAAATCTTCTTTTCTTTCTATTTTTCTAATCAAAGTTTTTCTCTGCCCTCGAGGAAATCATGAAAGCAGACCCACACGCTTTTATCTAAAATGTGCTTTGCTCTCTCTCTGTCTCTCTTTCGAGCTCAATGCAGATCCCAGTAAAAATTCATATTTATGGAAAAAGACTCGGGCAAAGAACGAACGACAATTTTTTTTACAGTCAACTCAATTAATTTTCTCACTTCATGTAATTTCCCCTTTTTTTCAATTTGTTTTTAAAAAAAGAAAAATCTGTAAAATTATTATTATTCTCAGGATTCATCAATTCATCTAGTATCTATGGAAAAAAAAATATCGCAAAAGAAACTACCATTTTTTTTCAATCAACTTTTTAATGAATTTTCTCACTCCATTTCATTTTCAATTTTTTTTTTAATTGAAAAGAGAAGAGAAAAAAAACTGTAAAAATATCATTATTTTTAGTATTTATTTATTCATCTAGTATTTATGGAAAAGACTATGGCAAAAGGAGCTACAATTTGTTTTTAGTTAATGTAATTAATTTCCCCACTTTATTTAATTTTCCTTTTTTTTTCAGTTTTTTTTGAAAAAAGAAAAATCCGTGAAATTATTATTATTATTTATGGAAGAAAAATTGATTGAAAAGAAACTATAATTTTTTTTCAATCAATTTTTCAATTAATTTGCTCACTTCATATAATTTTTATTTTTTAAATTCAAAAAAGGAAAAAAAAATCTGCGAAAATATCATCATTTTCACTATATATTTATTTATTTATCTAGTATTTATGAAAAAAACTATCGCAAAAGAAGCTTCAATTTTTTTTTTTAATCAATTTAATTAATTTTCCCACTTCATTTAATTTCCCGATTTTTTGTTTACAATTAAAAGAAAAAAAAATCTGTAAAAAATATCATTATTTTTACTATTTATTAATTTATCTAGTTGATCGTAAAATTGCCACATTCACCCTTTGTGTTCTTGCGATAATTAGCCTGTCCTCGACACTCTCTCTCTCTCGTTATTCTCGTGACAAAAAAGTGTGCGAGATACTTTTTTTTTCTCATTTTTCACACCATTATTATGATTCTTTTTGAACCCAACAAGTGTCCAATTGCCACTGGATGTGATGGAGACTTCAAATACAATTGCCCTGATTCCATTTCACTCAGAGAGTGGTATATATGTGCATCTCTGGATTTTCCATCCGTCTCTTGCTTTCTCTCTTCATTCTGTAGCCACGTATTCACTACAGTGGGAGTAAAAAATTTATGGACCAATTGATGCAACGAATCAGCAATCCGGAAATACACGTGTATCCCCATAACAAATTTGATGAACGTATGAACTTTGAAAAGAAGCAAAAAAAAAAAAAAAAAAAAGAATCAGTGGGGGAAAAAGAAGAAATTCCATTTCATTTGAGAAAGATCCTTTTTACCCGAAGCTTTCAATATAAATATTTAAGGGCAATTCTTCGCAATAGCGGAAATGCGAGTGAGCACCCTCCCCCCCCCCCCCCTGCAAAAAAATAAGTTTTTCCCATCTCAGGGAGGAGAAATGCCTGAAGTAGACGATTCAACCTCGTGGTAAAGTATATATATATATATATATATATATATGCATACCTCTATTTTGAATATTCTGAAATGCTTCGGGCCAAATTTATGCATATACATCGATATTGGTTCAGTCTCACCTTCAATAATTTTTTTTATTTTTACATTCATTCTCCTCTTTTTTCGATTTATTCGAGGGCTCATCTCGGAGAGCGTTAAATAAAATGCATGAATTTTTTTTTTAGACTTACTTCACAGAAGACTCCGGGCGCTAGTTTAGGCGCAAAACTTCCGATGATTATGCGGGTGTCTAGATCCTGAAGAATTAGGGGGAAAAAAAAGTAGAAATTACATTCGATTGAACGTAAATACCCAGAAAAAATTGGATATTTTTTTCTTTATATTTAATAATAAATTAAATGTATCCTCAAATGACTGCCTTAGAGTCTAAGGGGCATAAGTGCTATGCTCATACTGAAAAAAAAAAGTGGTGAAAATGATCAAATAATCGTTTAATTGGTTCTGAGTAACTATTTTTCTGTCAAATAATTTAAAAAAACGTTGAATTTACGGAATTTTGTTTATTCAAACAATTGATTTGTTTGAATGAAAAAAACTCAGTAAATTCAACAATTTTTTTAATTACTCAAAAAAAAATTATTTGCTAAGGGCCAATGGAACAAATAATAATATTCAACAGCTTTCATCACTTTTTATTTTTTTTATTGTTTCTGAAGTGACGATTTGAAGAATATCACATAAATTTCGCCACCAAACCTTTTTTCGGCTCAATTTGTGAAAACAATATTTTTTAAAATATTTAATACACATTAAATGCATATCGTCATGCTAGAAAAAAAGTGATATATATATGCATAGCACTGATTTGTACTAATTTGTGGTAATAATAATTTCTTCCTGTATTTAATACACATTAAATGTATATCATCACCTAAGAAACAAAGGAGCGTAAGTGTTCTGTATAATCATAGTATAAAAAATCGATACTCATACGATAGATTTCATATAAATGATCAAAAAGACAAATGCTTATTGTATTTTTGAGTTCAATACTACCTTTAGGGTTCGCAGTTGTTCCTTATAGTCATTTTCACTAAATGTTATTGTTGCAGTACAGGTGATGTTGGCTTGCTCCAATTCTGTCACAAGATCATTAACCGCCTTGAATAACAAAAAATACAAGGATTTATTATATTAATTGATATACATATCAATCATCCAGTAAATTATACGAATTATGGAAATTTGCATAATGGGTTTGAGCTAAATGCAATGACACTAAATCCCATTGAGCAACAAGTAAATAAGCATTTTGACAGTCATAACAGAGTTAGTTTTGTAGATAAGCATATTGTATTGAAAAAAGTAGAGTAAAATCGCTGGATTATTAATTTTAATGAATTTATATGAATTAATCATGAATGAGAATCAATTGAAATCCATAAAAATCCGCATTTTTCCAGTTTTCCTCAACAAAATTTCAATTTCAATTATTAATTACTGTGCAATAACGGGGTTCCTTCAAGAAATTAAGATACAAATGTAATACAATATAATATTGGAGGGGAAAAAAAGAAATAATGATAATAATAATAATAACATAAAAGATCAGAACAAAGATACGAAATCCAGGCAATGTACCTATAATCAGATATTGTGTTTTCTTGTCATATATGTTGTATACATAAATTACCATGTAATGTATCGTTTAGCCGATGAGCCTTCAAAAAAGCTCAAAGACAATTAATTAAAGAAAAAAAATTATCAATTGACTCACCAAAGAATAACTGTCTCCATTTTGTGAAAAGGCAGTGACTGTATCCCATCCAAAATGCTTTATAAGTGCTAGTCTACCCGAATTATGACTGGAATCAGGTGCAACTGTTCTTATAAACAGTGGAAACTCAGATTGATCGGATAAAGCAGGTGCTGTTGAGCCAAATGACACTTGCACTATATTCCAGTATGGCACAATTTTTGCAAGAGTCTCAGTCACTTCGGAACAGGCACTGCCCAATAAAAATGGCATTATCGTGTGTTCCTTGGCTGTGTAAAGAGCGTGAAAGAAACGGTCCACTCCAACCCCTGGATCACACTGCAACATCGATGAACAGAAAATGATGTATCAGAGATGATGTTTTTTTTACATTTTTCGGAATTTTTTCATAATTCGTGCAGTTTATGAGATATGAATTATCAAAGTTACTGAAAATACTGGTGGGGATGAAACGCCCTAAATCGGACGGAAATAACGAAATTACTTAAAAACCACAAGGTTGACCCATTATTTAAAAATAATTGGCGAAGAGAACAGCATTTTAACTAAATAATAGAAGAAAAAAATATACAATTCACCGTATAGTTATTGAGAAATTTTAATTAGAAGGTAGTCGTAACTATTTGCCTCTCTCTCTGTCTCATACATGTGATTGGAGATTAATGTAAAAAAAATTCGAGAAAAAAAAATTATATTCACAATCTGAAGATATGACTTTCGAATAGTTTAATCACTTTTTTCGGGTAAATTAAAGCACATTTTCCCCGAATTATCAGCAATTAATTGGAAACAAACCTACACGGAGAGAAATAACATAGTAACCATTACTATGTTCAACATAGTAATGGTTTTTTCGCGTCGGGCCACATTGCGATACTTGCTATGTTAACATGGTAATCATTACTATGTTGTACATAGTAATGGTTGCTATGTTCAACATGGTAAGCATTGCTATGTTGTACATAGTAATGGTTGCTATGTCGAACATGGTAATCATTGCTATGGCCAACATAGCAATGATTACTATGTTGGACATAGCAATCATTACTATGCTGGACATAGCAATCATTACTATGTTAAAATAGCAATCATTACTATGTTAACATAGTAATCATTACTATGTTAACATAGTAATCATTACTATGTTAACATAGCAATCATTACTATGTTAACATAGTAATAATTACTATGTTAACATAGCAACCATTACTATGTTAACATAGTAACCATTACTATGTTAACATAGCAATCATTACTATGTTAACATAGCAATCATTACTATGTTAACATAGTAATCAGTATTATGTTAAAATAATTCAAATTACTAAGTTTATAGTACATACACACAGTTAATACCGGATCAGGAGAGAGTTGCTCCAGTTTTCTGTCAATATTGCGGTAACTAAGCGAGATAGAACGAAATGGGCGTCAATTTGGGATCACTAGGGGATTCCCCTGGTTTTTGCCGATTATAGAGGAAAATAAGCGAGATAGAGCCAAATAGATATTGATATGGGATCAGGAGGAAATTTCTCCAGGTTATCGTGATTATCTCTGTGAATAAGCGAGATAGAGCGAAATGGACGTTATATGGGATCAAGAGGGAGTTCTTCCAGCTCTTCGTGATTATCTCGGTGAATAAGCGAGATAGAGCGAAATATATATCAATATTGAATGAGGAGAGATTTTTTCAGTTTTTCGCTAACATCTCGGTAAATAAGAGAGATAGAGCGAAATGGACATTAATATGGGAGCAGGAAGGAGTTTCTTCAGTTTATTACGATTATTTCGGTGAATAGGGGAGATAGAGCGAAATAGATATCAATATTGAATCAAGAGAGAGTTTTTCAGTTTTTCGCTAACAGCTCGGTAAATAAGCGAGATAGTGCGAAATATATATCAATATTGAATCAGGAGAGAGGTTTTTCAGTTTTTCGCTAACATCTCGGTGAATAAGTGAGATAGAGCGAAGTGCACATTAATATGGGATTACCGGGGAGTTTTTTCAGTTCTTTGTGATTATCCCGAGTGGAAATTTGTCAGGGATAGCTTGATGTAGTATCAGTTTAGGATTAGTACGAAATAAGTCCAACCCTATTCAGGTAGTACTGACTAAAACTTATCAGTTCCACATCAGGATGTCCTTAATAGGGAAATACTGATCAAATACGGATACTATTCTCATCCGAAAAAACTGAATATTGTAGTATTTAGAGAAGTCATAGTGAGGTCCTCGTTGATCAGGCCTCACTGATCAAAAACTTATCAGTTTCGCATCGGGCTTCCCATGATAGGGAAATACGGATCCTATTCTTATCCGGAAAAGCTGAGTATTATTTTTTTGGAGAAGCCAAAATACGATATTCGTCATTCAGGCCTTACTGATCAGAAACTTATCAGTTTTACATCAGGTTTTCATTAATAGAGAAATGTGGATTGGATATGGATCCTATACTCATCCGGAAAAACGGAATATTATAGTACTTTAAGGAATCAAAATAAGAAATTTCTTAATCAGGTCTCACTGATCAGAAACTTATAAGTTTCATATCAGGTTCTCGTTAATAGGGGAATACGGATGCGATACTCATCCAGATAAACTGAATATTATAGTACTTGGAGGAGTCAAAATAAGGAATTTTTTAGTCAGGTCTTACTGATCATAAACTTATCAGTTTCATATTAGGTTCCCATCAATAAGGAAATGCGGATTGGATACGGATCCTATTCTTGTCCGACGAACCCGAATTCTATAGTACTGAGATGAATTAAAACAAGGTATTTCCTAGTCAAGTTTTACTGATCAGGAACTTATCAGTTTCATATCAGGTTCTCATTGAAAGAGGAATACGGATTAAAAACGGATGCTATTCTTATAAAAAAAAACCGACTATTATAAGACATGGAGAAATAAAAAAAAGGTATTTCTTAGTCAGACCTTACTGATCAGAAACTTATCAGTTTCAGATCAGGTTTTCATTAATAGGGAAATGCGGATTAGAACCAGATCCTATTCGTATCCAGAAAAACTTACTAGAAGAGTATTAAAGAAAATCGAAACGAGGTTATCGTTAGTTAGGCTGTACTGATGAGAAACTTATCAGTTTCGCATTAGAGTTGCCTGATTATGATAACTCTCATTATGATGAAAAACTTCAAGTCCTATCAGTTCATCCTGATCCGGAAGTGATCAGGATATTATCCGGTTCCCCGAATGTTTATTTATTTTCATTAATTTTGTTATAAACTTTTAATATTCTATTCCAAATCAAGAATTACGATTTTATATTCTAATGCCAAGTATTTATCAATACTTTTTCTATCGAAGAGGTTAATATAGATCATGAAACCACCCGTTACTATAGCCAAGCAGTGGTCCAGTGGTTAGCGTGACGACTTAGTATGCGGAAGGTTCCAGGATCGAGTCCACCCAAGTGCAAATTAATTTCATAATTTAAAATCTTTAATTTCAGTAAAAAAAATGTCCCCTCATGTTCAAATATAGCATATGAATATCGTTAAAATAATTAATGAAATCATTTTTTGATTTTTCAGTTAATTAATTAATATTTACAGTTTCTTGAGCCGAATCAGGTAATAATAAGGTTACCTGATACTATTAGCATCAGGATACACTGATATTAATAGTATTCGAAACAGCGTTACATACATGATCAGTTACTGCTCAGGATGCCTAATGCTATTAGTATCAGGCAATCCTGATACTATTAGTATCAGGCAATCCTGAAACTATTAGCACCAGGATACCTGATACTATTAGCATCAGGCAGCCTGGTACTATTAGTATCTAAAACAGCGTTACATCTGTGATCAGTAACTTATCCGGATATTGGATATTGGTAGTATCCGCATACCTGATGCTATGAGTATGCGGATGCCTGACACTATTAGGATGAGGATGCCTGATCCTGAAAGTATCCAAAACAGCGTTACAGCCCTGATCAGTAACTGATCTGATAGCCTGATCAGTAACTGATTTCAAATCAGTTTTGCCGGATCAGTAACTGATCATAAGCTTACCAGAATTTCCACTCGGGATCTCGGTGAATAAGCGAGACGTAGCGAAATGAATGTTAATATGAGATCACCAGGGAGTTACTCCAGTTCTTCGCGATTATCTTGGTGAATAAGCGAGATAGAGTGGAGTGGATGTTTATATGGGATCATCGGGGAGTTTCTCCAGTTTTTCGTGATTATCTCGATGAATAAACGAGATAGAGCGAAATGGACGTTAAGATGGGAGCAGGAGGGAGTTTCTTCAGTTTATTACGATTATCTCGGTGAATAAGCGAGATAGAGCGAAATAGATATCAATATTGAATCAGGAGAGAGTTTTTTCAGTTTTTCGCTAACATCTCGGTAAATAAGCGAGATAGGGCGAAATATATATCAATATTGAATCAGGAGAGAGGTTTTTCAGTTTTTCACTAACATCTCGGTGAATAAGTGAGATAGAGCGAAATGGGCATCAATATGGGATCACCGGGGAGTTTTTTCAGTTCTTTGTGATTATCTCGGTGAATAAGCGAGATGCAGCGAAATGAACGTTAATATGAGATCACCAGGGAGTTACTCCACTTCTTCGCGATTATCTTGGTGAATAAGCGAGATAGAGTGGAGTGGACGTTAATTTGGGATCAAGAGGATATTTTTTCATCTGAAAACTTCCTCATAATTCCATATGTGTACTTTGCTTTATCTCGTTTATTCACCGATATAGTGGCGAAAAACTGAAAAAACTCCCTCCTGATACTAAATTAACGTCCATTTCACCTTTTCTCGCTTGATTACAGAAATGATTGTGAAAGTTGAGGAGACTATCTCCTGATCCCATTTTAACGTCTATTTCGCTACATCTCACTTATTCACCGAGATAATCACGAAAAACTGGCAAGACTCCCCGGTGATCCCATATTAATGTCCATTTCGCTCTATCTCGCTTATTCGCCAAGATAATCACGGAAAACTGGAAAAAATCTCTGGTCATCTCATATTATCGTCCATTCCGCCGCATCTCGCTTATTCACCGAGATAATCACGATAAATTGGAAAAACTCCCTCCTTCTCCAGAATCAACGCCCGTTTCACTCTATCTCGCCTATTCACCGAGATAATCGTGATGAGCTAAAGAAACTCCCTCCTGATCCCAAATTAACGCCCATTTCGCTCTATCTCGCTTATTTACCGAGATAATAGCGAAAAACTAAAAAAACTCCCCGGTGATCCCATATTAATAGGTATTGAATGTCCATTCCGCTCTATCTCACTTATTCATCGAGATATTGGCGAAAAATTGAAAAAACTCTCTCCTTCTCCAGAATTAACGTTCATTTCGCTCTATCTCGCTTATTCACCGAGATAATCGTGATAAGCTGGAGAAACTCCCTCCTGATACCATATGAACGTCCATTTCGCTCTATCTCGCTTATTCACCGAAATAATCACGAAGAGCTAAAAAAACTCCCTCTTGATCCCATAGTAACGTCCATTCCGCTCTATCTTGTTTATTCACCGAGATAATCAAGGAAAACTGGAAAAACTCCTTCTTGATCCCATATTAACGTCTATTTCGCTTATTTACCGTGTGTGGACATCACGCACCGAGTGTGCGTAAATCACGTTCGATTGTGAGAACGTGAAGTACGCACACATGTTAATTACGCACACATATGCAGAGATTACGCACTTCTGTGCGTGTTCTACACTCAGTGCATTCTGTGTGCAGAAACTCCCTGCTGATCCCAAATTAACGCCCATTTCGCTCTATCTCGCTTATTTACCGTAATATTGACAAAAAACTGGGGAAACTTCCTGGTGATCCCATATTAATGACCATTTCGCTTTATCTCGCTCATTTAGTGAGATAATAGCAAAAAAATGAAAAAATTCCCTTCTGATCCGGTATTAACTGTGTGTGTGTATTATAAACATAGTCATTTGAATTATTTTAACACAGTAATGATTACTATGTTAACATAGTAATGATTACTATGTTAACATAGTAATCATTACTATGTTAACATAGCAATGGTTACTATGTTAACATAGCAATGGTTACTATGTTAACATAGCAATGGTTACTATGTTAACATAGCAATGATTACTATGTTAACATAGCAATGGTTACTATGTTAACATAGCAATGGTTACTATGTTAACATAGCAATGATTACTATGTTAACATAGCAATGGTTACTATGTTAACATAGCAATGGTTACTATGTTAACATAGTAACCATTGCTATGTTAACATAGTAATCATTACTATGTTCATAGTACTCATTGCTATGTAGTGTGTACTATGTTGGCATAGCACTCAGTACTATGTGATATAGCAACCATTGCTATAACATAGTAACCATTACTATTCCATTTCTCTCCGTGTACAAATCTTCATTTTTCTCTGTTTTATCAACTGTACGCTTGAATGTACCTTAAATTATATAAAAATTTTATTAAAAATTTCATGAAAATTTCAGAAAAATTCCGCAAAATTCTGAAAAATCTCAAATATATTAGAATAAAATGGATTTTTGAAATATATATGAGCAAAGGAAGGTTGCCGGGGTTTAATTTGAGAAATTATCAGAAAAAAATTTCAGAAAAATTTTATAAAAATTTCATGAAAATTTCAGAAAAATTCTGAAAAATCTCAAATATATTAGAATAAAACTGTTTTTTTTTATGTTCATGACTTAAATATAAAAAACCCCATTTTCTATTCTTCGCATTCTTCATTTTCCCATTGCAGCTACCTGCCTTTGGCCTCTGGACTACTTTTAATATTACCATGTTTCAAGAGTTCGAAAAAGTCACTCGAAAAAGCGTCAAGTTTCCCGCCGCAATAACACGTACTCTCTTTCTCCTCCTCCTCCCCCCCCCCCCCCTTCACTCCACAACCCAAACTTCCTCTTTTATTCTTTTCGGCTGACTACTTCCAAACGAGAGAAGGACCCAACTCCAAAAGGATTATCGAAAGTTTGCCCTTTTCTGTACTCAACTTTTCAAACAATATTCGCTTCGTTGGATTAAAGATATGAGGGTAAAAAAAGTGGAACACTTGTAAGAGAGCAAAGAGTAATTATGAAATTATTTTTTGAAGTGAAACTTCTTTTGGGAGGGTACCAACTTTTTTTTCGCGTCACGAAATGAGTGTAAGGCTTTGAGGGGAACGTGGTAGTAGAGTAGTGGGGGGGGAAGGGAAATTTTTGCTGCTGCCATCGGGTCGCTCTCCGGTTGGTGGGGGAAGCCTGTGTTTTTTTTTCTTTTTTCTTTTTAATATACGGAGAGAAAAATATGGGAATTTATCGAAACGATTTTTTAAAAAATTACGGAAAATTGTCATTCAAAGGAGGAGTTGTCATGGAACACGACCGAAAAATATCTATGCTCCACCTCATAATTTTTGCTCTTTATTTCTTGAAAAATTGCCATTTTACACTCGGCTTTGGATTGAAATATCTCGAAAACTATTCAAAAGTTATGGAGACATGCTGTGAATGAAATTTAGAGGGAAGATTAACGAATAAATAAGCAAACCTCCGTTTTTTCAAAACTCGTAGTTATTAAGATATTGATTTTTGAATGAAAAATTCAGAAAGGACGTTCAAGCGCTCATTTATTTGCTATCGGGCCTCATCCATTGTTTCTGAACTGCTCATTCAAAAAATGATATCTCGGAAACTACTGGTCGTAGAAAAACAGCGTTCTTCTTATTTTGTTCGTCAATCTTCCCTCTAAATTTCATTCACAGCATGTCTTGATAAATTTTGCACAGTTTTTGAGATATTTTAATCCAAAGCCAAGTGTGAAATGACCAATGGCTCATGTATAAGAAGTTTCACTTCTGTCACGTGGGTTCCACGCACCCTCTTTTTTTTTATTAAAAACTTTTTTAGCAATCGAAAAAAAAAAAAAATCGAAACTTCCTCTTTTCCTTAATTGCAATTCATTAATTAACGATATGTCGATTATTTCGATTTAATTTAAACTTTGTGCCTGAAGAATTACGGACAATAGGTACTTATCACTTGGAGAAAAAAGGAAAATGAGGAAAATGAGGAGACGCGAGTAATTGGATCATCAGTAGAAATATATCATCGCCTCGGAAACAAAGAGGCGTAAGTGCCATAGTTATATACAGTACTTATGCCCCTTTGTTCCTAAGGTGACAATATAAATGAGCAGAAACAAGTGGATGATAGTATTGCTTTCCAACTGATATAGCTTTTTCTGCGGAATACTTTAGCAATATGCTTGCGAATGGAAGTGATACAATTTTTCTTCAAACTACCATCAAAATATCAAATTTTGAAGAAATTCATTAAAACGCCATAACTCGAGAACTAATCATGCAAATAAGCTCAAAATTCACAGGCATCTGACTGATAAAACTCTCGAGATAATATATGAGTATAAATAACATCAGTTGTATATTTTCCAGAAATTCCATTAGAAACTGATTTTCGAAAGAGGGACATATCTCAAAAAGTACCGATCGAATTCTCTTCAAATGAAGCTTAAAAAATAGAGTTTGTCAAGAGGAAGTTTTCAACAAAATATGAAATTTTTCTGTAAAACCGTTTTGCTGTAATTGAGACTTTTATGCACACACAGACATACAGACACACACAAACATGCGCTAAAAAGATCATTTTTCGCACACCGTGCGGAAAATAGCCACTTTCCGCACGCTACGCGTGTGCGCAGTGGCACTTTCCACACGTTGTGCGCAAAAAAACAGTACCTTACACGTGCGGTAAAGATTTTCAGACTCGTGTGACAACAAAGCTCGCCTTCAGCTTGTTTTACAGCCTCACACTCGTCAGAAAAGTACTTTACCGCACTTGTTAGGTAATATACTATTTTTCTCTATTTAGATCATTTTATGTATCTTCTATTAAAAAAATTACAATCGAAAATTCTGATGATTACATAGCTTCCATTCGCAAGCAAAAGAAGCTTTTGTCAGACATTGTGTTAGCAATAACCAGGTCACCTTTGTTATAAATCAGATATATTTTGGGAGATCAGGAAGCACCTGAATACCGAATTTTCCCTGGTTTTATTTTCGCTGAGAAAATACACACACACATATATATATATATATATATATATGTATACAAACATAAATACACAGGTATGTCTGAAGGAAAAGCTTTTATCGTTAATGCAAGAGGAGAAGAGAAACGAGGTGAGTTTGAAATAGTGACAAGCTGATTGTTTGGGAGGGAGAAGCTTCTTTATTGGACTTTTCGAAGTAGTGAATGCAAGTGAAATCTATCAACTTTTCAAATAATTGCTGGATGAAAGCTTAATTGATGTTTTGCAGATGTTTGTGACCATCAACTTTGAGCGAGGCAGTAAATACTCGTGATTATATTCATTAGCACTGGAGGAGTTGGTGAAGAATGAAGAAAGTTCGAGTGAAGATGGAAAAATTAGGAGTTCAGTTGAATTTGAGAATTAACCTGGTTAAACAGAAAATTATAGCACATTTTTTTAGTATGATTATACGAGAAGGTGGGGAAAAATGGACATATGCCAATTGAGTGGTTGGAAATAGAGATGATCTGATGATTCCGTTGGAAAGCTGAGAAAATTTCAGGTGGAAAGTATGTGTTAAAATTGATTTTTTGACATTTCTTGAGAATTTTACTTTCTTGGACAAGTTTTGAAGGGTAGTTCCTTTGAAAATCGAAAAAATCCACTTTTTCGGCGATATTTCCGGTTCTGTTGGTCGTAGCGACCTGGGGTTCACCTCAAATGAAAGGTGAGCTCATTTCTCATCAATTCATGTGGTTCAAATTTTTTTTCATCAATTTTTCAAATACTTATAGGCCATTTTCTGAAAATCCGTTTTTTCGTTATAAGTACTTGAAAAATGGGCAATTTTTTTTGCAAACCACATGAATCGATGCGGAATGAGCTCACCTATCATTCAAGATCAACCCCAGGTCACAACGACCAATGGAACCAGAGATATTCTCGAAAACCTGAAATTTTTCAAAAAACAGAAGGATTTCACCTTCAAATCTTGAGCAGAAAATGGAATTTCTGTAAAATTCAAAAAAACAACTTGTGACATATGATTTCCATGCTAAATTTCCTCAGCTTTCCAATGGAATCATCAGAAAAAATCTATCTCCAATATTCCCATCAATTTCGCCTAATTTCCATACCATAAAATACTAAACCTAGCCACGTGTCCATTTTACCCCTCATTTCAACTTCAACCCCCCACCTTCCCCTATTTCCAGAAATCTCGTGTTATTTTTTCTATATTGTACTAGGTGCTTCATCACAATATCCCTCAATCTCACTGAGTTTCTCTCAATCACGATTCCACTAATGTGAAAGCTCGAGTGGATGAATTTTATCCTTTTGATCCTTCAACCGCACGTCGTGAAAACCCGTGAAAAATCACATTTTATCCTCAACATTATCCCAGCCCAGAAATGTATTAAAACTTCACGTTAAATTTATGAAATACATTTTTAAAATTTCTTTGATCAACAAAACATGAAAGAAAAAAACTCTTTTAATTCCTAATTCACTAGCTTGTAGAATTTTATACTAACAACTGTGATAAAATTTACACAGAAAATACTCATACCCTCTTTTCTCGAAAATTTCCAGTGAACCGCAAATTTTCTCATTAATATCATGAACAAAAATAAAATTATTCTGGTAATTGAGTACTCCTATTGTCAATTCACAGGGAGATTGGACAATTGATGAGTACCACAACGTTTCTATCGATTTCCAAATTGCTTCTGGGTTAAATTGAGAGGCGAACTGTAAAGACGCGGAATTGCAAAGTCCAGAGGGAGAAAAGGGGGAGGGGGGAGGGAAGGAGGAATATCCAGGTAGTCAATACAGTCAATGAGCATAATCTAATTGAGCTTCTTCAAACACACGAATTACGTATCACCTGAATGATTTATGATTTCCAGGGCATCATAGGATTTTGCTCGCGAATGGAAGCTATGTAATCATCTGAATTTTTGATTGTAATTGTTTTACCCCCGACAGCAATGTCGAGGGGTATATGCGTTTGGCATGGAATGCATTGGTATTACAACGCATTTGTAATGCCTTATCTTATTGAAAACGAATTAAAAAATATGCACTTCTCCACTCAAAATGTAAGGATTCGTCCAGGAATGGTTTTAGACACCCGTACGGAAAAAATATATATGCGAATATATATGTCACATATATAAAAATCATACGACATATATGTACGGCAAAAAATATAATAATCGACATATATTCAACATATATGTTCAGGCATATATTTTGCGATGTATATATGTCATTTATATGTCACTTATATATCGCATATATGTGGCATATATTTGGCATATATAAATTCTACATATATAAATTTCCATGCGCACGGAGAGAAATGGAATAGTAATGGTTACTATGTTATAGCAATGGTTGCTATATCACATAGTACTGAGTGCTATGCCAACATAGTACACACTACATAGCAATGAGTACTATGAACATAGTAATGATTACTATGTTAACATAGCAATGGTTACTATGTTAACATAGTAACCATTGCTATGTTAACATAGTAACCATTGCTATGTTAACATAGTAATCATTGCTATGTTAACATAGTAACCATTGCTATGTTAACATAGTAACCATTGCTATGTTAACATAGTAATCATTGCTATGTTAACATAGTAACCATTGCTATGTTAACATAGTAACCATTGCTATGTTAACATAGTAACCATTGCTATGTTAACATAGTAATGATTACTATGTTAACATAGTAATCATTACTATGTTAACATAGTAATCATTACTGTGTTAAAATAATTCAAATGACTATGTTTATAATACACACACACAGTTAATACCGGATCAGAAGGGAATTTTTTCATTTTTTTGCTATTATCTCACTAAATGAGCGAGATAAAGCGAAATGGTCATTAATATGGGATCACCAGGAAGTTTCCCCAGTTTTTTGTCAATATTACGGTAAATAAGCGAGATAGAGCGAAATGGGCGTTAATTTGGGATCAGCAGGGAGTTTCTGCACACAGAATGCACTGAGTGTAGAACACGCACAGAAGTGCGTAATCTCTGCATATGTGTGCGTAATTAACATGTGTGCGTACTTCACGTTCTCACAATCGAACGTGATTTACGCACACTCGGTGCGTGATGTCCACACACGGTAAATAAGCGAAATAGACGTTAATATGGGATCAAGAAGGAGTTTTTCCAGTTTTCCTTGATTATCTCGGTGAATAAACAAGATAGAGCGGAATGGACGTTACTATGGGATCAAGAGGGAGTTTTTTTAGCTCTTCGTGATTATTTCGGTGAATAAGCGAGATAGAGCGAAATGGACGTTCATATGGTATCAGGAGGGAGTTTCTCCAGCTTATCACGATTATCTCGGTGAATAAGCGAGATAGAGCGAAATGAACGTTAATTCTGGAGAAGGAGAGAGTTTTTTCAATTTTTCGCCAATATCTCGATGAATAAGTGAGATAGAGCGGAATGGACATTCAATACCTATTAATATGGGATCACCGGGGAGTTTTTTTAGTTTTTCGCTATTATCTCGGTAAATAAGCGAGATAGAGCGAAATGGGCGTTAATTTGGGATCAGGAGGGAGTTTCTTTAGCTCATCACGATTATCTCGGTGAATAGGCGAGATAGAGTGAAACGGGCGTTGATTCTGGAGAAGGAGGGAGTTTTTCCAATTTATCGTGATTATCTCGGTGAATAAGCGAGATGCGGCGGAATGGACGATAATATGAGATGACCAGAGATTTTTTCCAGTTTTCCGTGATTATCTTGGCGAATAAGCGAGATAGAGCGAAATGGACATTAATATGGGATCACCGGGGAGTCTTGCCAGTTTTTCGTGATTATCTCGGTGAATAAGTGAGATGTAGCGAAATAGACGTTAAAATGGGATCAGGAGATAGTCTCCTCAACTTTCACAATCATTTCTGTAATCAAGCGAGAAAAGGTGAAATGGACGTTAATTTAGTATCAGGAGGGAGTTTTTTCAGTTTTTCGCCACTATATCGGTGAATAAACGAGATAAAGCAAAGTACACATATGGAATTATGAGGAAGTTTTCAGATGAAAAAATATCCTCTTGATCCCAAATTAACGTCCACTCCACTCTATCTCGCTTATTCACCAAGATAATCGCGAAGAAGTGGAGTAACTCCCTGGTGATCTCATATTAACGTTCATTTCGCTGCATCTCGCTTATTCACCGAGATAATCACAAAGAACTGAAAAAACTCCCCGGTAATCCCATATTAATGTGCACTTCGCTCTATCTCACTTATTCACCGAGATGTTAGCGAAAAACTGAAAAACCTCTCTCCTGATTCAATATTGATATATATTTCGCACTATCTCGCTTATTTACCGAGCTGTTAGCGAAAAACTGAAAAACTCTCTCTTGATTCAATATTGATATCTATTTCGCTCTATCTCCCCTATTCACCGAAATAATCGTAATAAACTGAAGAAACTCCTTCCTGCTCCCATATTAATGTCCATTTCGCTCTATCTCTCTTATTTACCGAGATGTTAGCGAAAAACTGAAAAAATCTCTCCTCATTCAATATTGATATATATTTCGCTCTATCTCGCTTATTCACCGAGATAATCACGAAGAGCTGGAAGAACTCCCTCTTGATCCCATATAACGTCCATTTCGCTCTATCTCGCTTATTCACAGAGATAATCACGATAACCTGGAGAAATTTCCTCCTGATCCCATATCAATATCTATTTGGCTCTATCTCGCTTATTTTCCTCTATAATCGGCAAAAACCAGGGGAATCCCCTAGTGATCCCAAATTGACGCCCATTTCGTTCTATCTCGCTTAGTTACCGCAATATTGACAGAAAACTGGAGCAACTCTCTCCTGATCCGGTATTAACTGTGTGTATGTACTATAAACTTAGTAATTTGAATTATTTTAACATAATACTGATTACTATGTTAACATAGTAATGATTGCTATGTTAACATAGTAATGATTGCTATGTTAACATAGTAATGGTTACTATGTTAACATAGTAATGGTTGCTATGTTAACATAGTAATTATTACTATGTTAACATAGTAATGATTGCTATGTTAACATAGTAATGATTACTATGTTAACATAGTAATGATTACTATGTTAACATAGTAATGATTGCTATTTTAACATAGTAATGATTGCTATGTCCAGCATAGTAATGATTGCTATGTCCAACATAGTAATCATTGCTATGTTGGCCATAGCAATGATTACCATGTTCGACATAGCAACCATTACTATGTACAACATAGCAATGCTTACCATGTTGAACATAGCAACCATTACTATGTACAACATAGTAATGATTACCATGTTAACATAGCAAGTATCGCAATGTGGCCCGACGCGAAAAAACCATTACTATGTTGAACATAGTAATGGTTACTATGTTATTTCTCTCCGTGCGGGCATATGTTAATGAAGATTACGATTCGTATTTTTCTGAAAATTTGCGAAAAAAGAAATGATTTTTCAGAAAATAGTAACTTAGATTATTGATAGAAGATACTTAAAATGATTTAAGTAGAGAGAAAATGATATTTTTAGCGCATGTCTGTATGTGTGTGTATGTCTATGTGTACATAAAAGTCTTAATTAAAGCAAAACGGTTTTACAGAAAAATTTCATATTTTGTGGAAAAGTTCCTCTCGACAAACTCTATTTTTTGAGCTTCATTTGGAGAGAATTCGATCGGTACTTTTTGAGATATGTCCATTTTTCGAAAATCAGTTTTTAATGGAATTTCTGGGAACTATTCAACTCATGTTATTCATACTCATATATTATCTCGAGAGTTGTATCAGTTAAATGCCTGTCAATTTTGAGCTCATTTGCATAATTAGTTCTCGAGTTATTGGCGTTTTAATGAATTTATTCAAAATTTGATATTTTGATGATGGTTTGAAAAAAGTTGTATCACTTTCATTCGAAAGCACATTGCTGGAGTATTAGCAGTAAAAGTTATATCAGTTGGAAAACAATACTATTATCCATTATTTTTTCTTCTTTTTTTTTTTTAATTTTCTCTAATTCCAAATCTATTGCATCTCAAATCCAACACTAGGCTCACAAAAAACTACAAGATCACTTGAGGATGGTTCAATCGGATAAGACTACACTGTTAGAAAAAAATTGAAATTTCATAAGAAATTCGATGAAAATTTTGATAAATGTGATACTGCATGTTTTTTAATGGGAAAATGCTTATGAAATCTGTGAGTTTCCGAAAAAATTCAGAGGAATGTATGAGTTTTACGTAGAATTGAGACGAAAATTCTACAACTCAATTGAGTTTTCAACTGAACATGAATATTCAGAATTAAAATTACTTGGATTTTTAATTTTTCCTTGAATTTTTCAATGACGTAATTATCTGGGATTTCAGTAGAGATATAACTTGTTTAAAATTTCAGTGATTTTGCACGAAAAATTCAGACAGAAATTTTTAATAGTGTAGATATAAGACGAAATCGGAAAAAAATTGATTTTTTGTATAAAATTGTTAATAGCAATCTGTACAAGATGAAATTCCCAAATCTGATTCAGTCAATCTGTAGAGGATGTAATGAGGAATTGAATAAGCCACCGAAAAAAGAAATTAATTGAAAATTGTAAAATTTTCATCATTTTTTACGTTTCTTCGAATCTTGAAAAATTTGAAGAAATGTAAAAAATAATGAAAATTTTACAATTTTCGATTATTTTCTTTTTTCGGTGGCTTATTCGATTCCTCATTATATTCTCTACAGATTCACTGAAACAGATTTGGGAATTTCTTCTTGTATAAACAGTTATTAACGATGTTATACAAAAATTTAACTTTTTTTTTCGATTCTGTACCCTCCAATCATCCTTAAATCTTGTCTTAACTCTTATTTTGAATTTCGGCTTATTTCTAGTCTTAAATTTCATATCGTCGCCTTAGGAACAAAGAGGCCTAAGTTCTATACTTATACGCAGCACTTGTCCCTTTGTTTCTAAATAAAGCTGCCGATATTCTAAATTTTGTCTTGAAAACAGAAATACAAAAAAATTAACCCAATACAGAATGTATATCTATATATCTATCAGTACAGGTCGAACTTCACACGCATTACTCTTCTTCTTATTTTTTTTTTCAATGTATTAGTGTTTCCTCTTTTTTACAAAGTCCCTGGCCCTAATTGTTTCAATTCAGCACATTGTCTTCACATCTTCGTATTTGCATTTTTTTCCTTTTTTTTTTCATAATATTTCTGAATAATGTGAGTCTGTCCAATGAAAGACGAGCTTACAGCGTAATCCATTACCTGAAAAGTCAGCTAATATAAGGTCTTCGAAGGATAATCTTTCGCTTCTTCACTCGGAATAGAAAAAAAAGAGAGAGAGCGAGATAAAAATGGAGTAAAATAAATTGTGGAATACTAGAGGAGAAGTCTCTTTAATCGAATCCAAAGGATTTCTTTCAATCCTGTAATTTATCAGGTTCAAATGGGAAAACTACAAAATGAGTTCTATCTATCAAGCTTTTTTTTTTTTTCATTCATCGCTTCTCTTCAAAAGGCTTTCAACCGGTTTTTGTGTGAGCTCTTCATTTGAATTTACTGGCTCGAGTCTAACTGGTCGTCGATAAATAGATTTTCAACGATATAATTGGAAAAAGTGGGGTAGAAAGAGCACGCGTTGGTTTTAGTATTTTACACTATGAAAAATGGTCGAAATCGATGGAAATATTGGAGATGCGTTTTTTCTGATGATTCCATTGGAAAGCTGAGGAAATTTACCATGGAAATCATGTGTCACAAGTTATTTTTTTGGATTTTTCCAAAATTCAATTTTTTGCTCAAGATTTGAAGGTGAAATCCTTCTGTTTTTGAAAAATTTCAGGTTTTTGGGAATATCTCTGGTTCTATTGGTCGTAGCCACCTGGGGTCGATTTGGAATGAAAGGTGAGCTCATTTCCCATCGATTTATGTGGTTTAAAAAAAATTATGAATTTTTTCAAGTACTTACAGGGCAAAAACTGATTTCCAGAAAATTACCTATAAGTTTTTGAAAAATTGATGAAAAAAAATTTGAACCACATAAATTGATGAGAAATGAGCTCATCTTTCATTTGAGATGAACCCCAGATCGCTACGACCAATAGAACCGTAGATATTACCGAGAAAGTGAATTTTTTCGATTTTCATAAGAACTACTCCTTCAAAACTTACCCAAAAACGTAAAATTTTCAAAAAATTGAAAAAAAAAAATTATGACACATGTTTTCTACCTAAAATTTCCTCAGCATTCCAACGGAATCATCAGATAATCTCTATCTCCAACCATTCAATTGAAATCCCCATCTTACTCCCACCTTCCTCTATTGTCCTTTGCATAATTTTCCTCTCAAAAGTTTTCCAGTGATACGTATTTTACTGAAAAGTCTTTCAATAGATAAAGTTTTGCTGGAGTAAAAGTGAACGGAAGACCACCGGAAATACGTCCGGTATGGATAGTCTCTCAGAGTCTTATCAGCATCCCATGACTACTTGATGTCGTCGATTTCCCCACATAAAAGCTATCTCAACTCTATTTCTAAGAGCAAGACAAAAAAAAAAAAGGCTAGAGCTACTCTTCTCTTATACAATCTCTTGTGCTCTTGTATTCATGGGTCTTTGTGACAGTTTCCAATAAAGTTGGATTTAATCTCATAGATACGAATAATAACCGTTACTCATATTCGCTTCTTTTCTTATGAGATTAACGTGGCGACAAATTGGAAGGGTTGGAAGGAAATCACTAGAGAGTTGAGAGACACTAATTTTCTTGAAGAGATATTTCATCAGAAGCTTTTCATATTACATGAAAATTTAAGGATTTAATGTCAAAGTCTCTGCTTAATTCAAGAGCTCTCTTTGACGTCTTCAAATTGAATTTTAAAGATTTCTTCTTTTTTAAGAAAAAATTATCATGCTTTTTAATCACATTTTCAGCGCTGCTAATGACGTCATAATCTTTAATACCGAAAGATCTGGGGGAACTCTAGTACAGTTAAATCCTTATTTTTTTGATGCCGTATCAAAGATGATGTTTTTTTACATTTTTATGGATTTTTTTACAATTTTTGTCCGCGAATTTTATGAGATATGAATTATCAAAGTTACTGAAAATAGCGGTGGTGGAGATGGAACGCCCTAAATCGAACGGAACTAACGAAATAACTAAAAAAACACAGGGCTGACCCATTATTTAAAAGCAATTGACGGAGAGAACAGCATTTTAACTAAATAATAGAAGAAAAAAATATTCAATTCACCGTATAGTTATTGAGAAATTTTAATTAGAAGGTAGTCGTAACTATTTGCCTCTCTCTCTCTGTCTCATACATGTGATGGGAGATTAATGTAAAAAAAATTCGAAAAAAAAAATTATATTCACAAGCTGAAGATATGACTTTCAAATAGTTTAATCACTTCTTCGGGTAAATTGAAGCGCTTTTCCCCGAATTATCAGCAATTAATTGGAAACCAACTGTTGTGTAACCTACCACATTATATTATTTTTCCTAATATGTAGTCCATTACCTATGTTCATATTGAGATGTACAGCGCATACCTTTGGCGCCATTGACGATTATTAATCCCTTGCCCATCTGTCCGTCCGCCCAAGGTCTTAATCCATCTCTCCATTGCTTGGGTCCTCAAATAAACTGGCCCAAGGTCTCCAAAACATCTTAATCTATCCCGAAATTTCCCTATCATAAAATTCATTCCCGAATATTCTAAATGAATAACATTAAGGGAAAAACCCAAGAAACTTCTGGAGCAAGCGTTCCTCCCACTACCTTCCAACCCTAATATAAATACCCAACCACCAAAAATTTAGTTAGTTAGTAACGAATCTCTGAAACGTCACGATACTATAACGTTATTGTAATTTCAGGAAATCACAGTTCACGTGTAATTTCAATTGTTTACGTTGTATTAATAAATAATTTAGTACTACAAAGTGAGTTCTTCATTTTGGTACACAACACAACCTACAAATCCTCATTTTTCTCTGTTTTATCGACCCTACTCTGGGATACTACCTTAATTATCCCCGAATTTCTCCTAGAAACTCTCGAAAACACAACTCCCGATGCACATTCCTTTTTATGTTCGCAAAAAATAATTGTCATTTTCAAAAACGAATCCCTAAAATATGTGTTCAATCAATAATTTCCACTCTGCAAAACTTTTTTAATGGCGCTACAAATGAAGAAAACATCTCCGCAATGATTTCAAGAGGAATTTATTTTTTTTTTTTCACTCAGAACTGTTTGTCTACAGAATTCAGTGGGGAAATTGGTCAAATTAAAGTTCTTCTTTCAACACATATATAGGCCAGGTGGATTGGAACAACACGAACAAAAATCCACGTGGTCGCCCAAGGCCTGCATTTAATGAGGCGAAAGCGAAACTAAAAAAAAAAAAAAAATGAGAGAAGCAGAAAGGAGAGTGAAATAGGCCGTGGGTAAGTGAGTTGAATAAAAAGGAAGAAAAAAAAAGTGAATTAAAAAAAAAGAGGCTGATGAAGAAAGAAAGAATACTCAACTTGTTGAATTAACTTTTTCTCTCTATGCACTATTAACTTTTCAGTTCTCTTCAATATTTTGCTTCTAGCATTACCGCATAATGAATAACAAGATGGTGTTAATTGCAGCTATGTAAATGCCCTAAATCCGTTATCATTTTATTTTATAAAGTTCGTAAACGTCGAATTTAATGCTAAAACGGCTAAAATTGTCATGCTTCTTCCTCATTGGTTAACCAAAATTGCGCGATTGATTCAAAAAAAATAAGTAAAAACGAAGAATAAGCCAATTTTTTTAAGTAATTATCGATCATTGATGATAGTTTTCAATTTAACTCGAAAAATAATCATCAAAAAAATGTTAAAAAATCAATTTCTTCTTCTAAAAAGTGCAAGCACGTCAAATGTAATGCTAAAACTGTCATGCCTATTCCCGCCTATTGGTTAACCATAATAGCGCGCTTAATTCAAAAAACCAAATGGAAATGAAAATGAAAAATGAACCAATTTTTTAAAGTCACATAGATCATTGCTAATAGTTTCAACTTTAACTAGAAGAATAATCATCAAAAAAATTGAAAAAAAAGAATTATGAGATTATTTCTCGTGCGCTACAGCGCATGATCGGTCTCCTCAAAGCCCCATATATATTGTATTTTCAGACAAATTATCTGATAATATTTATTAATATTTTCATCATAAGAAAGTGACAATTACTAAAAAAAGAAGTGAGAAAGACGATGCTCAATTCATTTCATTAAAAAAAAGTTCATAAATATTATTAAACAATGAATTTTAAATTCTCAAACCCATAGTTTGTCAATAATTATCAATTTTTTCTATTAAATAACAGCAGCATCAACTTTTTAATTGCCTTCCTCAGTCATTGATACTCTCCCGAAATAAGAATAATTTAATAAATAAAATGCCTTCAATTACCCATAAAATTAAAAAAATCCAAACTCACTCGCGTGTCATTCTGCAGCAATTTCATTCGAAATTTCGTCAAGATGTCCATCTCATTGAATCGATCAATGGCCAACTTGGCAGCCTGTAGCTCACTGGGTCCCTCGAGTCTAGCCTCAGTGCCCTGTGTAAGCTCGAATAGGCCAAGGATCGTCACGTCCACCTTATCCAACATTCTCCTTGTCACACCACTAGAACTCGCACTAACAAGGTCCTCGACACTTGTCAATTCGCCATCTGGTCCAAGTGTTGTTATAACTTGCTGCCTATTCGTCTCATTTCTCACATCTCCATGATTGTACATTGATTGTTGCTGTTTGCGCAGCAGAACCCCTCGACTTGGGCTCTTCGGCAGATCATCGGATGCTGGAGTAGCTATTGGAGCATGTGTTGCTATAGCTATTGTCGTTGGACCATGCTGATTATCGCTCTGATTGTCTTTCTGCGGTCCAAAGTGACGTCTATCAATTTTCTCAATTGTTGCTGGTGTCGTTGATGGCTTCAATGTAATACGTGCTGGTATCTTCTGGGATCCCTCAAATCCACTGAATGGCAGTTCAATCGTCTGATTCTGTGGTCCAATTGTCGGATTCTGCGATTCAATCGGAATCGTTGTCGTTATACAATCAATTCCTTCACAATCAGACAATACAATTGTCTCACTTTTATTAAATTTTAGACTGTAAATTATATCGCTCAATTCATTTCTCGTTGAGTTAATGGAATAGTCATCAGCATGTATCAGTCCAAGTTCGAAAATTATTAACAGTGGTAGAAGTAAATTTATCGCAAAGATGCGAAATAGGGCCACAGTGGGATACGACAGGAGGAAACTACCAAGGCGATAACCAGTGTGACCCGACGACATAATCAGTCGTCGGTGGTACGACGACTTGGCCAGGCTGCACAGGGCAATTTTATCTCGTTCATCTGGAAAAATAATAAAAGAAACAAGTTGATAATAGTTATTGTTTTTTCAACTGATATAGCTTTCTCTGCATAATACTTTAGCAATATGCCTTCAAAGGGAAGTGATACAACTTTTTTCAAACCATCATCGAAATATCAAATTTTGAAGGAATTCATTGAAACGCCAATAACTCGAGAACTGATCATGCAAATAAGCTCAAAATTCACAGACATCTGACGGATACAATCCTCGAGATAATATATGAGTATAAATAACATCAGTTGAATAGTTTCCAGAAATTCCATTAAAAAATGATTTTCCAAAGAGGGACATATCTCAAAAAGTACCGATCGAATTCTCTTTAAATGAAGCTTAAAAAATAGAGTTTGTCGAGAGGAAGTTTTCCACAAAATATGAAATTTTTCTGTAAAACCGTTTTGCTGTAATTGAGACTTTTATGCACACACAGACATACAGACACACACAAACATACGCTAAAAATATCATTTTCCGCACGCCGTGCGAAAAATAGCCACTTTCCGCACGCTACGCGTGTGCGCAGTGGCACTTTCCACACGTTGTGCGCAAAAAAACAGTACCTTACACGTGCGGTAAAGATTTTCAGACTCGTGAGATAACAAAACTCGCCTTCGGCTCGTTTTACAACCTCACACTCGTCAGAAAAGTACTTTACCGCACTTGTTAGGTAATATACTATTTCTCTCTATCTAGATCATTTCAAGTATCTTCTATTAAAAAAATTACAATCGAAAATTCTGATGATTACATAGCTTCCATTCGGAAGCAAAGAACAAAAGTAAATATCAAGGAAATTCATCTAATTTATCTCGTTCCTCTGAAAAGATGAAAAAAATTTTAATTTAATAATTTATTCGTTTTTTTTTCTCTTGAGGTAGATGGTTCTACCTTATTATGTAGGTGGAGGCATTATGTTGATGCAATGTGAGGTCATTAGGAATGACGGAAATAAAAATAATACCTCATTGATCCTTGGACCAGAGGCCACAAGATCAACTGCCATTAAATGAATGACAGGGATATATACAGCTTCCATGTCCATTTGTTATAACGGATCTTCCAGCATCTTGAGGTGATGAAGGTCTCCACTGGCGTGGAGATACTTAATTTCCGGGAGAAGGAGGGGGGGATTGATATAGTAATAGCTATGGACATTACCAGGTGTTACTAGTCTCATTTTCGCCATAAATCCCTAAATCTTGCAGTGTTTTATATCGTAAATAATCCATCTTGAAGAAGGGAGTGGATCTCATGTATTTTCATTATTTCCTGTATTGTTGTAGGGGGAGGTGGGGTAAAATGGACACATTCTGATTGAACGATTGGAGATAGAGATTTTGCAATGATTTCATTGGGAAGCTGAGAAAATTTTGGGTGGAAAACATGTGTCGAAATTATTTTTTTTCGATTTTTTTTCGAATTTCACTTTTTTGGACAAGTTTTGAAGGGGTAGTTCTTTCGAAAATCGAAAAAATTCGTTTTTTCGGCGATATCTCCGGTTCTGTTGGTCGGAGCGACCTGGGGTTCATCTCAAATGAAAGGTGAGCTCATTTCTCATCAATTTATGATGTTCAAATTTTTTAAAATCAATCTTTCGGTTACTTATAGGCCATTTTCTAAAAATCGGTTTTTGCCCTACAAGTACTCGAAAAATTGATAATTTTTTTTTTTAATCCCATAAATTGATAGGAAATGAGCTCACCTTTCATTTAAGATCAACCCCAGGTTGCTACGACCAATAGAACCAAAGATATTCCCGAAAACCTGAAATTTTTCAAAAAATAGAAGGATTTCGCCTTCAAATCTCAAGCAAGAAATGGAATTTTTGAAAAATTTAAAAAAATAACTTCTGACATATGATTTTCATGTGAAATTTCCCCAGCTTTCTAATGGAATCATCAGAAAAAACCTATCTCCGATATTTCTATCGATTTCGAGTAATTTTCATAGTAAAAAATACCAAAACTAACACATCCCCATTTTGCCCCACCTTTTCCTATACATTTTTCATTTTTCACAATTCGAAAAGTCACCTGCAATTTCCGGAGTGACGAGACGAATTGAAAAGGATTATTATATTGAAGTGGGTAGATAAGAAAGTGGGAAGGGCTATTCTCTAGAGTACAGTGGATTTTGAATACCTGGAGAACTTGGACAATGCTGAAAAATAAGGTCACGATGTTTTTTGATGCTTCTTCATATTTTTTATCATGCTAAAAGTATCTCAACAATGGACAATGTCTATTTTCAAATGCTAAACTCATCGATTTGCTTTTCTTTTACGTTCATAGTTGAAGATTTTGTCTGAATAGATTCAATAAAATGCTCTGGATCATCCGAAACACTGAGCACGTCCATGGAAAATGTGTTTTTCGCGAGAAAAAACATTCTCAGGAGCCTTTGCCTCTGTTGTAACGTGAGAAGTATCAATAGATGAGAAAAATGGAATTTATATGAAAGATGAAAAGGCGTTTTGGAAGAAAAAGAAAAATGATCATGAAAATTTTTTTTCTTCATCTCTATTGAGATGAGATAGAAGAACCATTTTGGACCTATGTACATTTTTTGGCCACTTTTCATTCAAAATTCGAATATTAAGGTAATCCCAGTGGTTCGGGCAATCTATTTTCCTTTTTCGAGTTTCGTCATTTTCGATAGAATAGCATGAGGAGATTTTTTTAAAATTCAGTTTTCCCCATGTTACACAGAGAAAATTTTTTTCTTAATTTAAGAATGTGCAGTCACTTAATTTAAGAATGTGCAGTCACTTAAATTGAGTGACTTTTCTCACTTAAACCAAGTGACTTTTTCTTTCTTAATTTAAGAAAGTAAAACTCACTTAAATTAAGTGACTTTTCTCACTTAAGTCAAGTGACTTTTCTCACTTAAATCAAGTAACTTTTTCTTTCTCAATTTAAGAAAGTAAAACTCACTTAAATTAAGTGACTTTTCTCACTTAAATCAAGTGACTTTCTTTCTTAATTTAAGAAAGTAAAATTCACTTAAATCAAGTGAGTTTTCTCACTTAAGTCAAGTGACTTTTCTTTCTTAATTTAAGTGACCTGCACATTCTTGAATTAAGTGACTGCACATTCTTAAATTAAGAAAGCATTTTTCTCTGTGTACTAGACAGATAAGGCCAAAATTAATTTTTGAAAATAATTAAATTAACATTGAAATTCCCCGAGTCGAAAAATTTAGTCTTAGACTAACTTCGTGATTTCATTGGTTTTTAGTCTGGATTTTCAAGTCGATTTTAGATCTGGGAATGCAACTTTAAGGACACAAACCGACGCTACTTTTGACGAGTTTCCAGGAGTTTCGTCGGTATATAGTCACCATTCCAATCGGATTCATCGGTTTTTGGCCTAAATTTTTTCAATTAATTATATTTTCAATAACTTTGCTAAGAATTTGAAGGAAAAAAGAAATAAGTCAATTAGGACTTTGGAAAAATTGACAAAAAATTGGACAAGCTTGAAGGACTTAGATAAAAAATCCGTAGAGCGAAATTTTTCTAAGTTTGTGAAGATCTTAGAAAAATTTCAGCACCCAGAAACTCTTGTTTTCGTCGGTATTTTGTCTTTTCTTGAAAGTCAGTGGAGACGACGAACTCATCGGTGAATTGAGATGGACTTGAAACCGACTTGGTCATTTTCTCTTGGTCGGTTTTAGTTCGTAGAATGCAATTTTTAGATTTTTCCCCGATGATTTTCACGTGTTTCAGACTAAAAACCAACGAAATTTTTCGACTCGGGTTTTTTCAGATTAATATGATTCAGTGAATCTGTTAAGAATGTAATGAGAAATACAATAAGCCCAGGAAACGAAAAAATAATTGAAAATTGAAAAATTTTTATTATTTTTTACATTTTTTCAAATTTTTCAAGATTTAAAGAAATGTAAAAAAAAAATGAAAATTCTTCTATTTTCAATTAATTTTCCGTTTTTATGGCTTATTTTATTTCTCATCACATTCTTTACAGATTCACTGAATCGGATTTGAGAATTTTGTTTTGTATAAATTGGCATTAACGATTTTATACAAAAAATTCCCTTTTTTTGCGATTGTACCTTCCAATCATCCTTAATTATTTTATAAGCACAATAACATTATAATTGAGATTTCTGTAATTATAAAGTTTTAAAAATTTCATAAAAATGTAATTCTAATCTAAGAATTTCTTTTTTTTAATAATTTGATTTTGTGAAATGACAAAAAAAAAGTGCAAAAATAGCCAAAATTTGTATTCTTATCCATTGGGATAAGAGCAATGCAATTGTAATGGTGAAATTTATGAGATGAATTTGTGGAATGTCACGCTTGAAATATACGGAAACCTCTGACACCTGGAAGGAAGAGGATGTGTATCATTCTAAAAAGGGGTGGAGAGAGTTTGGGTGGTATTAAATTTTCATTATATATCGATTTGACACCTATCCACTACTTGGACATGGAAAAGTTCGTGAATTATTGATAATACCAATTCGCAGTTGCTCACTGATGTCGAAGAGTATATCGATGCAAATAATTATTTACATCTGCCCTTTCGAGGTAATTCAATTAATTCAATTTTTGTGGAGAATCAGGTAATTTTATAATGAATGAAAATTTTAACAATGATATTAAAAATTCCAGAAACCTGACAATGATTTTCATTTTTTTTAAAATAAATTATTCATGGAAAATTGTAAAAATATGAATTTGCAGAAAATTCGAAAAACTACTAGTTTAAATTAGAAAAAAAAAATTTTCATGATGATTTATTTTTTTAAATTAAAAAAAATGGAAATATTCAAAAAGAAATTTTGTGAATTTTTTAAACAAATAAATTAGTATAAAAAAAATTATTCAAAAAATTTGCACTTTCAGTTTTTCGAATTTTCGAAATGTTAAAAAAAAAATTTTTTTAATTGTTGAATTTTTCTTATTTTCAGGATAATTCGATTTTTTTTCTATTTTTTAGAATTATCGTGAAAGCTCGCACTATTCGTCGTTTCTAATGGCTCTTGTGACTTTGGCTCTATCTTTTACCCTTTCGTCCTTCCATTTAGTCTAATAGCTCCTTCAAATCCTTCGAATTACCTTCGAGACGTGCATGAGCTTTTTCGAATGAGTAATTACCATAAAACGAGAAATTTCCATTCTTTCCAGCACAAATTGCATTCATTAATTTAAAAAAAAACGTAAAAGTAGATATATTTCAATGTAAATTTAAATTAAAGGACTATAAAAAATTGCGGCAATTTTGAATTTGCGTTCGTTACCTCGTTACGCGTCTGAAGGATCCCATTGGGTCGCCTTGATGAAGCAGGAGCAGCCACTAACAGTCACTTTGTTGGATTCTTCATGCACAAAAGACATGACAGAAGAATTGTTCTTCCTGAGCATGATTTTTCCCTCCTTTTGTTCAAAAGTTCATAGGACAATTGTTTTAGTCTAAAAAAAAAAAAATCTAATCGTTTGGAAAAAAAAAATTTTTTCAATCAAATTCGAAAGAATTATAAAGTTGAAATTCAATTCTTTTCAAATGAATTATTCAATTCAAACAATTTTCGGTCACTCAATCAGGAGCACATTAATCCCGTGAATTGTGTCCTTAATCTTTTAATCCACTCAATTCAATTGTTCCATGACAATAACAGTTTCATCTCGAAAAGACCCCTTTTTTTTTAAAGTCTTTACAAATTTTTATCAAATGAAATAATTCAGAAAAAAAATAAAATTGAATTAAAAATTAAAATTAATAGTTTTCAATAATTGATAATAATATTAAAATTTGAATTTAAATTAATAGTTTTCAATAAATAATAATAATATTAAAATTTTAATTAAAAATCGAATAAAAATTTTTTAATAATTAATAATGGTATTAAAATTTAAATTTGAATGGAAAAATTAATTATCAAATTTACTGAATTAATATTTTTTAAAAATAATTAATTACTCTTCTTAAAAATTGGCGAAAAACAGTGGAAACAGGTCGTCGTCGAGTGATGACGATACCCGAACTATCGAAACACCCTCCAAGCTCTCCACACTCTTTCTAACTACACGAAAGCTCCGGTGAATAGAAAGCTCCATTTCTCCCGCCTGCTACCCCTCCCTCCTTCCTTTTCCCTCTCTCTCCTGCAAAAGGTTGAACCACAGTACGCAGACGCTTGTACACACGATTTTATATTATCACTTGAAAATACCTATATCACAATTTGCCTCGTACATTTCTCTTTACTTTTACTATTTCCTTGTATGTACAATGTTGTACATTGTACATTGGGATTTATGGATATATGTATATATACATGTGTGGGAGGGAGGAGAAGTCAGAAAGTAGTTTGATAATAGTTGTTACATGACTGAAGTTTACAATGTAGTTAAATAATTGTAACGAAGGTTCAGACACTCCAATTTAGTAGAATTATGCTTGGGATCATGGAGTTTTAATTGATTCGGTGGTCTTTTGTATAATTTTTGTTTAATAATATTTAAATTTTTAATGTGTATGACCGTTTTAATAATTTTTTGTGAATAAAAATGGCTTAATCGGTCGAGCATGAATTTTCCAAAAAAGGAAATTTATTTAATAAAAAAGAAAAATTTAATAAAAAAGTATTTATTTAATAAAAAAGAATAATATTTGTAAAAATGAAAAATTAAGGGTTTTTTGGGGGGGGAAAGGGGGGAGGGAGGGGGGGTTGAGCTAGAATTTTTTATTAAATGATTTTCTTAATTGAAAATCTGAGGAAATTTTTGGGGAAAACGAGTGTCAGAATTAATTTTTTTGAATTTTTTTTTTAATTCGAAATTTTTTTACTTTCAATTTTTTACAATTTTTTTGAGGATATCTAGGATTCTATTGGTTGTAGCGACTTGGGGTTGATCTCAAATGGAAGATCAGATCATTTGCCATTAATTCATGTGATTTTGAATCGAAATTGATCGTTTTTTCTCAAATTTATGAGCAATTTGATGAAAATACGTTTTTTTCCCCTGTAAATGCTTCAAAATCGATAATTTTTCTTTATAAACTACATGAATAGAAGGCAAATGATGTCACCTTTCATTTAAGACCGATCTCGAGTCACTTCGATCAATCGAATCGGAAAAATCCTTAAAAACGTGAAATTTCTCAATTTTATAAAAAAAATAGACTCAATATCAGACAAATTTTCCTCTGAAACACTCAAATTTTCAAGAGAAAAAATCGTAAAAATTAATTTCGACAAATCCTTACCTTAGAAATAAAGAGGCTTAAGTGTTATTCATGAACATTTCACTTACGCCCCTTTTATTCTAAGATAACGAGTTATTTTCTAACCGAAATTTCGTTAAAATTCCAATGAAATGATGATTTCATTATCTGAAAAATCCTATTCCAAATACTGCCACTGATTTTTTGCGTTTGCCCCAATATAACTCATCAAATCTAAAATATATTCAACCCCCCCCCCCCTCCTTACCAACCCCCTAAATATATATGCCCTCTCATCGCTCATTTCTCTCTCGAAAACCCTCTGAATTGAAAATTAACTGTCCACCTTAAACTATACTAATGACTTACTCAGCCACTGCAAAATTCAATCATGTCTTGAAAGTCAGTGAAATCAGGGTGACTCTAATGTTATTACGTGGTTGGTAATCAGAAAGACGCGAGCGCGCGAGGACAGAATAATTGAATCAGTACATGCAAAATGTATATATCAGAGAATCACGAAACTAAGAAGAAGCCATCGTAAGATGAAGTACATGGCTATTATATCAGTCCAGAATTAAAAGGGGGTAAATTCTAAATTTATAGACAGATAAGAGGACTTACGCCTCTTTAATTCTGAGATGACGATATAAAATCAGTGAAAATACCAATTTTCATTTGATGCTGTTTGCTGCACCTTTTAGATAGTTAGATAATGTTTATTTGATTTTGGACTAAAGAATTCATCAGATCATCAAAGTTACATTTACGATAAATTGGTCATTACTGTACATTTTAATTATAGCAATAACATCTATGAATCACAATATTTAGAGAATAAAAATAAAAAAAAATAAAAAATTAAAAGATAATAAGAAAAGAAATGGAAGGAAACAAAAGCAATGAAAAACGATTGAAAAGTGACAATTTTTCGGATTCACATAAAGTTTTCACTCATTAATTACAATTTAACACTATGACTTTTGCTCAAATAATGGTCCTGAGCGGCGATCAGCCTCTAAATACTTTTTATTCATAAAAAATTGAAATAACAGTCCTCCGAACCCTTTATATGTACTTTCCTCAGGAAAATCCTCAGCTGTTGGCAGTTTCAAAAGATGAATAAATCATTTTATGCAAAGAATAAAACGTAAAATACTCGCAAATTTAATAAATCGACAAAATGATTAATTCAAAATGAAAAATTAAAAAATTAATTTCTCATTTTTTAATGTTTTCAAATAAATAACCATTTTTTTTGCTTATTTTTCAGCGCAATTTCGCAGGAAATTACAAATATACAGGCTTTGGAACACAAACTTGTGAAAACTCCTAATTACCTAGCCCAGAGGCAATCACGCTGGATTGCCTTGCAACTAGCAAATATTTGTCACCGCACCCCCAACTATTGAGAGAGTAAATGAGTATACGAACGAGCTTTTCGGTTCATTGTACATTCGATGATATTCCAAGTACCGCAGAGAGAAAGCTTAGGCCATAGAGAGTCTTTCCAGGTTCAAGTATTAATATGCGGCTTTTTCCACTTGATCGAGTGCTCATTTCCACAGTTTCTACCTGAAAGGATAACACGTAAATATAATATAGGGGAAGGTGGGGTAAAATGGAGAGATTTCGATTGAACGGTTCGAGATAGACATTTTCTGATGATTGCATTGAGAAGATGAGAAAATTTTGGGTAGAAAACATGGGTTAAAATGATTTTTTTGCAATTTTTCGAAAATTTTACTTCTTTGAACGAGTTTTAAGAGTGTGATCCTTTCAAAAATCGAAAAAATTCACTTTTTCGGCGATATCTCCGGTTCTGTTGGTCGTAGCAATCTGGGGTTCATCTCAAATGAAAGGTGAGCTCATTTCTCGTCGATTTGTCTGGTTCCAATTTTTTTTCATCAATTTTTCAAATACTTATAGACCATTTTCTGAAAATTATTTTTTGCCCTATAAGTACTTGAAAAATTCATAATTTTTTTTTTAAACCACATAAATCGATGAGAAATGAGCTCACCTTTCATTCAAGATCATTCCCAGGTCACTACGACTAATAGAACCAGAGATATTCTCGAAAACCTGAAATTTTTCAAAAATACGAGGATTTCACCTTCAAATCTTGAGAAAAAAATGGAATTTTTGAAAAATTCAAAAAAATAACTTGTGACATATGATTTTCATGGTAAATTTTCTCAGCTTTCCAATGGAATCATCAGAAAAAACCTATTCCCAATATTTTCATCCATTCTAACTAATTTTCATGGTATAACATACCAAAACTAACACGTGTTCATTGTACCCCCCCCCCCCTCCTACATACAATAAATACCCACACCATAAATTACTCCAAAATTTCAAATTTATTCAATCAATACAAAATTAATGGAATATCATTATTGAATTATTACAGAATAATATAATCCTAAATTATTCAATACTATATGCCACGGCTTTTAACCACATACTCCATCAAAATAGGTCACACATTATTTAATTGATCCAAAACTTCCTAACGAGCTGTAATGAAGTACTCTCTCAGCTTGGTACACACAGAAATGGAACTTGAATGCAGTTGGAACACCGTGAAAGATGATCCAACTTCTGTTACACTCGATTAATGAGCAAAACCCGTAAAAAAAAACTCTGATAAGAAATGATCTCAATTTTTACAGCATTTTCCACTTTTTTCTTGCTAAAACTATTCATCATGTTTTGCTATAATTTTTCATCACAAATTATCTCCGATTCTTGGGAAAAACTCAGGAAATAGAGAAACACAGGCAGATCTGGAGTTAATGAAAAGGGATAATATAAGGGAAATTACAAAATAAGTTAAGTAGTAACGGAAAATGTAAAAAGAACTTGTGCTCTTTGGGCTGAAAAAAAAAGAAGAGAGGCTCTTCTCGTGCTTTTCCGGCTGACACGACTTTACGTGACAAAGTGATAAGCAAGACAAACAGCCTACCAGAAACTATCTTTTAATGATTAATTTTTTTTTTTCACAATTTCCTTTGATCCTCGATATTTTAGGTCCTTATAATTCAAAGTTCGTTCTTCAAGGCCCTTAATAGCAAAAAAATAATTAAAAAATTGTCAATTTGCTGTTAATTTTCTGTTAAACATTAAAGGAATCCAAGAAATTCATAAAGGAAAGTGGGGCAAAATAGGCTCCCATGGCAACATGATTCAGGATTTTTTTTTTCACAGTCAAGGACCTTTTGGAAAAATCTGAAAAAATTTGAGAAGATGCTCCAATATGTGAAGATATTTGGTGAATTTTTTCAAATTTTTTCATAGACTCGCCTTTATTTAAAAAAAAAATTACAAATCATTTTGATAGTGCAGGTCTACAGGTCCATTTTACCCTGGTTTTATTCCTTTTTAAAAGAGTATCGCATTTGATAGGATGTGATGCTAAATCTGAAAGTGAGCTATCCACCTTTGAATAACTAGACGAAGGCATAGAAAATCTAGAAGGGGAAAGAAAAAAAAAGCAGGCCATACAACGGGGTTGAGACGAACACTTGAGTTCCGGCTGACTCAACTTTACGTGCTAGTATAATGGCCCTTGTCTTACCACCGTTTTATAGTCTATTCACGCTTGAAGCAAACCGTACACCTCACTCAACCCCCTTCTCTCTATCCAACCCTCCTGTGTGTTTGAAAAATTGTTTCGTTCTAACCTTCATCCTTCTCTCTCTATATCTTCCATTTCCAAAGCTTTTCCTTTGACGTCTTGGTTGAAACAAATCGTCTGAGCTCACCTTTCTTTTTCTCATTTCTTTCCTTTTCATCTCTCCTTTGATATCTTTTCTCAACATTTCTACATTATATTCGAATATATATTTCTCACTGTTCTCTGGTGTTCAAGGCTGAAGAAAAAAATTTCTTATTCTTATGCATATGAGTTATGTATCAAACACACTTTTTCCATTTTTTTTTTCAATTTCAAAGAGATTGAAAGAGATTTCATCTTTTTTGTAATGGTTTTTCTTTTTGGAATATTGGGATTGTAATTACAGAGAGTCCAGCTCATTCGCAGTAAAAAAAATTCCCTGTAGAGAATTTCTATAGAATAATGCTATAGAGAATTTTCCATAGAACACCCCTATTGAGTATTTCTATTGAGTATTTCTATGGAATATTTCTATAACATATATTTTTATAGAATATTTCTTTAAAATATTTATATTGAATGTTTCTACAGAATTTTTCAATAAGACATTTCTATAGAATATTTCTATAAAATACTTCTATAAAATATTTTTATAGGATATTTCTATAGATTCATTCTATGAAGAATCCTATTTGCTTATCTTACATGATATGGGGACATTTTCTATAGCTATTGATTCTATATGAATTACTTCTATACAAATAGATTTTGATGTAATTCTATACTGACTCCAGGAAAATGAAGGTGAAAATGGAATCCTATTGATGCACGTATGAATAATCCCTATACGCAAATTTCCATACAAGATTTCTATAGAATATTCCCACAGATTCATTCTATAGAGAATCCTATAGGTTTATAATATATGATATTAAAATATTTCTCATTAGTATTGCTTCTATAAGAATTATTTCTATACGAGCAGAGTTTCATGTGATTCTATGATGAAATTACGTGTCTATAAGAAAAATATCTATAGATTTTGTGATTTTTGTGCTCGTCCTTCTAATCTCACCATTGATTATAAAAAAACATTCCACTATCATATACGATAAACCTATAGGATTCTCTATAGATTGAATTCATAGGATCTCACTATTGGAATTTTCTACAGGAGTTCTCTATAGAAATGTTCTATAGAAAAATATACCAATATATCATGTACAATAAACTTATAGGATTTTCTATAGATTCTGTAGTATAGAATAAATTCAGAGGATATTCCCATAGAAATTTTCTAAAGGGGTTCTCCATGGAAATTTTCTATAGAAATTTCTTCTGTAAATTTTCTATAGAAGTTCTCTATAGAGTTTTTCTATAAAAATTTTCCATACAAAAATTTCTATTCTGGAATTTTCTATTTAAATTTTCTACAGACATTTTTTTGTACTGGTTTTGACCCTTTGCTTCGCAAAAGTCACGAATCATCGCGTAATAGCACGTAGTGAGGCAGTCATGCGAGGCGAAGGGTTAATTGCAGATAAGATGAAGGCGTTGAGAACCGATGTAATTAAGGCTGTAATGGAATATTCGGCCAGTAATGAGGTTTCGCCATATCCTTGTGCCTATCAACGCTAACTTGAAGAGCTGTCTCCATCGCCATTATCTTCGATGCAGCCAAACCATACAAAACTTTTGCATTTTCCTCTTTCTCGTGATCCCGAATTTCTCGAGTCCTGAAAAACTCCTCCTTAGCTTCACGTGTAGATCTTCGATCCTCACTCTCACGACTCTTCTTCAGTTCCATTTTGTGACGAATACTCTGCTCCAAAAAGCTCAGCATTTCCTCGTCCACGTGGAACTCCAAGTTTCCTTCTTCTAAATTCTTTTCCGAATTATTGTGATTGTCACATGAGGATTGAGAAGGCATTTCTTTGTGATTGATGTATTGAGCCTGCTGTCGCACCTTTTCCCTCAAGATTTGATTCTCGTGCTCCAGTGCTATGCAACGGGACTTCCACCAGGCTACATTGTGTCTGAAATAGTGAGCAAAAAAGTTGAATAAAGATAAGCTCAATTAGGGGGTAACGAAGGACCCAGTTAATTTCAAATTATCAAATCCATTATTTATCAATAATTATGATATTTTGCATGAAAAACCAGAAACATCGACTCTCTAATTTCTTTCCCGAGTCGTTGCCACATTTCTATCATAGAAAATATTGATAAATATCGTCAAACAATGGATTTGAAAATTCAATAATTATGAGGCGCTCCGTTACCCTTATTTAAGGGAGGATGGAGTGATTAGGATATCTTTACCTTTGAAATAAAGGGGCGTAAGTGCTGTACTTATGCACAGCACTTACGCCCGTTTGTTTCTGAGGAGATGATATCATGAAAAATCGTGGAAATAATGAGAATATGTTTTTTTTTTCTTTAATGATTTCATTAAAAAAGCTGAGGAACTTTCCATTGGCAAAATTATTCATAATTTAAAATTCATTATTGCGAATTTTTTGAAAATTCGAATTTTTCGCGAGGAAATTAGGGATAAAATCCTATGTGAAATTTGAAAAAATTGAACTTTTTCCGTAATTTCTCCAGTTCTATTGATCTTAGCAGCTTAAGATCAATCTTAAATGAGAGGTGAGATCATTTGCCATCGATTTATGGGATTTTGAATGAAAAATGATCGAATTTTGAAATACTAATAGAGAAAAAACCTGATTTTCAACCAAAAAACCTGTAATTACCGTGAAAATCAATAGTTTTTTTCTTTAAACTACATAAATTAATAGCAAATGATCTCACTTTTCGTTTGAAAATAACTCCAAGTCGTTACGACCAATAGAACCAGAGATATCCTCGAAAAAGTGAAATTTTATCGAAACAGAAAGAATTTTACCTTCAAATCTTCACAAAAAAAAAATAGAATTTTTCGAAAAATTCAAGAAAATCAACTCTGTGGCATGAATTTCATCGAGAATTTTCTCAGCTTTCCAATGGAATTATCGAAAAAAATCAATTTCCAACAGTTTCATCAAAAATCTTCATTTTCCCTCAAATTTTTTTTTTTTAACAGATTTTTAATCTTTTTCTACTTTAATAAATCCAATTCTTTCAATTACCTCTGCTGCCAATCCTGTGCAGCTTTATAATTCGCCCAAAAAGTATCAGCAGTCATTGTCGAATAATTCATTTCTTCTACATTAACATTATTGTCATGAATATCATGAATTATTTTTCTGCGTTTAGCACTTCTAACCTCGAATTTTCGTTGATTGCGTCGTCTGTTCTTCGCTAATCTCTTTCTTTTACGTATTTTCGCACGTTTCTGAGGGGGTAATTCCATATTACCTTCAAAACAGACGATTTCTCCCCATTCCTTTGCTATTATTGACGTATTGACTCTAAGAAAATAGATACAAACGTCAGGCGCCAAAAATTTTCCATTTGTTTTGATTCGAGAAGAGCTCAGAGTGCCTAAATTGCCGGAAGTTGTCAATTTTCAAGGGAAAAAGAGGGAAAAAAGGAGATTTTTTGAAAAAAATAGAAACAATTTCATGATAATTAAATTAGCAAACATCTTATAATTTTTTTGCATTTTTTTAAACAAATAAATTATTATAAAAAAATATTTGTTCATCTATTTGAATAAATAAATAAATCGATTTTTTAATAATAATTTATTTATTTAAAGAAATTTGAAACAAATAAATTATTATAGGAATTTTATTTATTTATTTATTCATGTATTCATCCAAATAAATGAATAAATATTTTTTTCTATAATTTATTTGTTTAAAGAATATTTTAAACAAATGGATTATTATAAAAAAAATATTTAAAAAATTTGCACTTGTAGATTCTTTAATTTTCTACAGGTGCATATTTTTTAAATTTATTTTTTCAATAGTTCATATTTTCAAGAAAATCGAAATTATATGAATTTTCAGATGTCTGCTATTTTTAGTAAAATCATGAACAATTTCTCATTTGTCATGAATTATATTGTCCTTATAAATAAGAATTGAATGTTTACAATTGCGAGAAAAAAAGTAGAATTATCATTACACATTCCTTATAATTCATCAATTAAGACTAGTTATAAAAATTAAATTATCTAATACTTGGCTTTTATCAAGATGAAACGGAGATTTTTTTGAAAATATTTACTAATAACAAAGAATATGAATTTTTCAGATAAATTTATCGCATTTTGCCATCAAATTTTTTTTCCTTAATATCTCAGAATTTAAGCGAGAAAGGGCGATTTTTAAAAATTATAAAATTAGCACAAATATTACAATTTTTTTGAAATTTTTGTTCTAAAGAATAGATTATTATTTTGAAAAAAAATGTTTAAAAAATTCGCACTTACAGTTTTTCAAATTTTCTATATGCGCATATTTTTCAGTTTTTTTAAAAATAATTCATTTGTTCAGAAGAAAATAAGAATTACCAGATTTCTCAATTTTTAGAGCTACAAAAAAAATTCATGCAGAATCCCTTCATTTCCTTTATTTTCCGAGATATTTAAAAAAAAACGGATGTCTGAAAATTTCAAACTCTCATAATTTATCGAATAAACCATTTCCTCTGTCATTTATCAAATTGTAAAATAATTCAATGATTGCTGAAAAAAATCAGAAATCCGACAATTTTCGATTTTTTTAAACAAATCAAATTTTTTAAATAAAAAATAAAGAATTTGCAAGTTTCAAATGTTGAAATTTCCAAAATATCTTTTTTTACAATAGAATTATTTGTTTGAAAATCCATAAAAATTGTCAGATATATTCTAATTTAATTATCATAATTATTTTAACAGAAAACCAAGATAATAAATTTTTTAAATCTCTGTCTTAGAAAATCGATAGAACATTACAGATGGATTTGAACTAATACGTCTATCGACGAAAAACTACATTGATATTCATGTGAAATACTTGTACTGGAGAATATTAATAACGCCGAAAAATTAGCGACAATTATCTTGTTTTACAAAGCCGATACATTTACATTAATTTGAGTTTTTTCATTTTTTAAATTTAATTTTTTCATTATCACATCAATTAATTGATGATTCACTAATCGTGACTATTATGTCGCTTATTAGTTGTCTCGATTTCGTCGTCACGTTCACGTTTACGACTGCCTGATGCTTCTGGAGTTTCTCCTCGTTTTTCATCATTTGTTGCAGTACTGCAGAAAAAAATAAATTCAAAAAAAATGAATCATTGAGAATTATAATAGTTTCTATAGGGGAAGGTGGGGTAAAATGGACACGAGTTGATTTTTGTATTTAATACTATGAAAATTAGGAGAAATCGATGAAAACATTGAGGATAGGTTTTTTCTGATGATTCCATTGAAAAGATGAGAAAGTTTCCCATGAAAATCATATGTCAAAAGTTATTTTTTTGAATTTTTCAAAAATTTCATTTTTCGCGCGAAATTTGAAGGTAAAATTTTCCTGTTTTTGAAAAATTGTTTTTGAAAAATATCTCCGAAAAAGTGAATTTTTCCGATTTTCAATTTTCCATAAAATTGAAAAAAAAAAATCATTTTGACACATGTTTTCCGTCTAAAATTTCCTCAACTTTCCAATCGAATCATCAGAAAATTTATATCTAGAACCGTTCAATTGGGGTGTCCATTTTACCCCACCTTCCCCTAATTTTTTAATTTTTTCAATGCATTATTTAGTAATTATATTGGATTCAATTAATTGTAGATGATGATGAATGCCTAGAAAGTACATAAAACATTGATATTTTTTCGATGTGGAATGATGAATGAAGAAAAGTGGCGATGATTAAATTAGTGAATTAATGATTGATAAAAAAGAAAAATTAATGAAAATTAAATTAAATTATTGATGAGATGAGAAAAATACATGCCGTTCCCTCTCTCTCTCTCTCTATCTATATCTCTTTTTTTCTGAATTTTGTTTTCTAGTGGAATTTTTTTCATATAAAAAATTTATTAATAAACTCATTCGCAAATTTTCTTTTAAATAAATTGTAAAAAAAAAGGAAAAAACGAAAAAAAAAAATTCTCACAACGTACTTACGTTGCGTACATACGTTTTTCACCACTCTCGTTCACAAAATTCATATTTTCTAATTAATACTTTTGGGAGTACCTGCAATGAATAAAACCAGAATATGTTCCATACCAATATTTTTATGTACTTTTTGATTTTAAATGTGATATATTTCTTTGAATCCGTAATTATAATTTAATTTAGGGGCAACCAGGGTGAAATGATCCAGGAGAAAATAGATATTTAATTGAAAAATACAATTTTGGTTCATTTTGCCCCGGTTTCCTCTTTAATTAGGGGGAAGTGGAGTGGGCACATGGTGCAAAACAAATATGTGTTAGTTTTGGTAATTTATACTGTGAAAATTATTCAAAATCGATGGAAATATTGGAGATAGATTTTTTTTGATGATTTCATTGGAAAGCTGAGAAAATTTACCATGGAAATCATATGTGAGGAGTTATTTTTTTGAATTTTTCAAAAATTCCATTTCTTGCTCAAGATTTAAAGGTGAAATCCTTCTGTTTTTGAAAAATTCCAGGTATTCGGGAATATCTCTGGTTCTATTGGTCGTAGCGACCTGGTGTTGATCTTAAATGAAAGGTGAGTTCATTTCCCATCGATTTTTGTGGATTGAGAAAAAAATTATAAATTTTTCAAGTACTTATAGGGCAGAAACTGATTTTCAGAAAATAGCCTATAAATATTTGAAAAATTGATGAAAAAAAATTTGAACGACATAAATCAATGAGAAATGAACTCACCTTTCATTTGAGATGAACCCCAGGTCGCTACGACCAACAGAACCAGAGATATCGCCGAAAAAGTGATTTTTTTTCGATTTTCGAGAGATCACCTCTTCAGAACTTGTCCAAAAAGGTAAAATTTTCAAAAAATTAGAAAAAGTAATTTTGACACATGTTTTCCACTCAAAATTTTCTCAGCTTTCCAATGCCATCATTACGAAATCTCTATCCCAAACCTTTCAATTAGACTGTCCATTTTGCCCCACCTCCCTCTACATGAACGAGAACATAATGCATGCAGGAAATTGGACCAAAAAACGAATCAGAAACGTGATTGAGGAGGAAACGACGTAGATCTCGAAAAAAATGACAATTAAATTAAATTCTCCTTATGAATTCGCACAAACTCCCTTCAAAACTAAATCGAAACTCACCTAGTAGAGCTACCAACACCTGAATCAGACCTAATACTTCTTCGTGCAGATGGTGCCCACCTCGAACGACTACTTTGACGACTACTAAAAGCATTCCCCATAATACCCAAAAAATAATAAATAAATATAAAACATTCTTATGCAGTCAGGCTCATAGCAATAAAAAAGAAATGAAAAAAAATTAAAAAAAAAAAACCTTAATCTTAAGCATTTTCGTGTAAAATAAAAATTGCAAGACTTTTGAGTCTCCTGCCAATTTTTATTGTCTATAAATAAATGATGATACAAGTATATCTATAACAAATAATAATAGCCAGAGAAACACAAGACAATTGAATTTTCTCCTTGAAGACTTTCTTCCATATTATTATTATTATTTTTTCTTCTTTTTTCCTCATCATCGATCATTATTCAAGCATCATTCTTTCTTGGTCTATTCTTCTTACGTCTGTTTCCAGTAGTAACATAGAGAAAGTAAATCACAACACACAGTTGTAGAAATAATAGGATGCATGAAAGATATAATTATTTAACTACTTAATTACGAGTAATTTAATTTCTATGTACGAATAACGCGATTTACTTTATTACGTATTTTTTTAACGAACCTTGAGGTACCATCAGTCAATGCCAAACGTCTTGGCTCACTGCGTTTTCGTACATGGGATCCATGCTCAATTGCACGATCAGTACGATGGCCACGTGGACCTTTGGCACGAGTTTCCCACTCTTGATTGAAATCCTCTGCCTCTTCTAAATGAAAAATAAGTTAAATAAATAAATTAAACTTTTTTTTTCATAAATAAAACACGTGAAGAGCATTTATTTCACTGTAAATAGTTATGATAATGAAATGAGCACTTATCTGACAATTTTTGGTATTTTTTTGAACAATAATGAATTATCACAAAAGAAAGAAAAATAATCTAAAAAAATTGCATTCAGTTTTTTGCATTTTCTGCATCTGCATATTTTTTATTATCTCTTTTCTAATTTATTTGCTAAAAAGAAAAAGAGCAAAAAAATTGTCAGATGTCTCCTATTTTCAATATCACAAATAGCGAAAAAATTAAAATGTTATCTCCGAACAAAATTGAAATTAAAAAAAGGGCAAATGTAGGAAATTTGAGAAACTATGATTGAAATTTTTTTTCATCACTTTAGAAACAAAGTGGCGTGAGTGCCATGCTTATATGTAGTACTTACAGCCCTTTCCTTCTAAGGTGAGTTTTTTTTGGAAAATCACTTATTTGTTTTAAAGAATCAAGAAAATTGTTGAATGTGTACTGATTTCATGACAATCGTGTGGAAACTCATATTTTTTAATTAGATTACGCACCCTCCTCGAGGTTGATGAACTCATGATGCTCCTCTTCATCTCCATTATTCAGATTTTTCTGTTTCTCAATCACATGGGCCCTCTCTCCAATGTGATGTCCAATAGCCATTTTTTTTGTTCCTGTACGTGAATCATAAACACTCTCCTGAGTTTCTTTAATTCCTCCTGGAGCAGCACGAGTTGATCTGGATGCTTGATACACTTGGGGACGTCCATCTGGACCACTCGTGTATGTCATAATCGATGTGGAAGACATTCCCTGACCACCATGAGCCATAGAACCCTGAAAATGAAATTTTATCATCAAATCAACAAGAAGAACATGAAATTTTTTGAAAGATTGATTCTAATGACGACTATTTGAGAATATGATAGAAGCTAAGCGAGATGGGGCGATTTCTCGCATTCGATGATGCTAGAATCCTTTTTTTTTGTAGAAAATTTCAAAAATCGCTCTATCTTGCTTAGTTTCCGAGCTATTTAAGGTAATCTGATGTAATAAACTCGATTTGTCTCTACATTCAGAGTTATGATAATATAATTAGCAAAAAATATACAATTTTTCGGATTTTACCAAACAAATAAATTCTTATATATAGAATATTTTTTAAAAAATTAAACTTAGGAGAGACTGGGGCAAAATGGACCTGAAAGTCGAACTGAAACGAATTTTTTCATGGTGATGCACTTTATGGAAAAATTTGAAAAAAATTGGGGTTCTCTGATGTGTCTATCTCGTTGGAGAATTTTATCGAAATTGTATCATGATGCCTTTCACTTAGAAAAAACAAAAATCAGTTGATTTTGACCCACAGATTCATTTCGCTCCGATTTTCTCCATAGATTTCCTGAATTTTTTACACATGTGCATATTTTTCATTTTTCAAATAATTATTTATAATCAATTTAATAGAAAAAAAAATGTGTCAGATTTTTTGCTTTTTTTTCGTTTATAATACAAAATTTTCTTGTCCTCTCAACTTACGAATTGGGAGAACATGTCATTCATGTTGAATGCAGGCATTCCAAAGCCAAGAGGCATCATCTGATTGTGGCGATCACGTCCACGTGGTTCTGGACCCATCAAGGCAGGCCCCATCATGCCAAATGGATTGTTGAATAGGGAGTTCATCATGCTGTTCATGTGCTGCATTGACTGCATGTGAGACCTGATAACAAATTGTTTTTAGAAATGAAGAATTCACAGGTTTTTAATTTGTAAATGGTCTGTATCAACGATAAAATCAGGCGAGAATGTGGAAATCTGACTCCATAATTGAAAATTGAAACATATCAAATAACGAAAAAATTTGGACTGAAATAAATGAAAGAAAAGTGACAATTGCTAGTTGTAAAATATCATTTCTTTTTTTCTTCTCATCGACCAAAAAAAAAAAAAAAAAAATGTTCCTAAAAATAACAGACATTAGACAATTTTCATTGTTTTTTCTCAACAAATAAATGATTTTTCAAAAAATTTGCACATGTAGAAAAATTCAAAAAACCATAATTGCAATTTTTTCGAACATTTTTACATTTTTCTTTATAATGTTTGATTTTTCATCCAAAAAAATCCATAAAATTGTCAGATGCATGATAATTTTGTAGAAAATGAAGTAATTAGACAATCTTGTGGATTTTTTTGAAGAAAATTGTCGTAAAAAAAAAATAATTTAAAAAATTCGTTTTTTTCCGATTTTCAAATTTTCTACACGTGCATATTTTCTATTTTCTTCAAAACTTATTAGTGAAAATGAAAAAGAAAAATTAAAAAATTCAGAATATCAACAAAAAAATCAGATGTCTGGTATTTTCAGTGTCAGCACAGAAGACAAGAGAAATATAATTCTAATTAATGCCAATAATATGAAATATTACATTATTTTAAAAATTTCTAATGAAGACACGTATGCAAGCAGATTTGATGTTAGAACCTCAATAATCATCAATAAAATGATTTGAGATTATTTACTCACCCAAAAATTGGGTCATCCTCAAGATCACCTAAAATTCCGCCAAAGAGCGACATTTTGTCGAAGACACAAGTCGAATAATTCGAAGTTTTGTAAAAATGTTTTCTTCAACACGTGAAATATCAAAGAAAAATTCCACCAAAAAACTGAAAATTCGATGAACTTATTGATTCAATTCTGGACTTGATGAAGAATCTGGAATTTTCTAGAGTGTGATTATTTGATCAGACACAACACACAAGCGACTGACTCTCGACGCAAATGAAATTTTCGGAGTTTATGGAAGAAAACACAAGTGCGGACTCTATTTGTGCTCACAGATGGTCGATTTTTCGAAGTAAGAAGACGCAAGTGTCATCTACTGGTTTCCATGTGAAACTCAATGCAATTGGGAGGTACAATCGAAGAAAAAAATTTTAATTTTTGTATAAAATCGTTAATAACAATTAATGAAAGATGAAATTCTCAAAAATGATTAAGTGAATCTGTGAAGAATATAATGAGGAATAAAATAAGCCCACAAAACAAAAAAATAATTGAAAATTGAGAAATTTTCATTATTTTTTACATTTTTTCAAGTTTTTCAGGATTCAAAGAAACGTAAAAAATAATGAAAAATTTTCAATTTTCAATTAATTTTTTGTTTCAAGAGCTCATTTTATTTTTCATTACATTCTTCACAGATTCACTGAATCAGATTTGAGAATTCCATCTTGGTTAAATTGTTATTAACGATTTTATACGAAAATTTAACTTTTTTCCCCCGATTGTACCTCTCAATCATCCTTAAACGAGATCAAAGTAATAAAAAAATGTCTATTCATCGAACGAACTTTAGAATTAATGTTTTAAATGTTTTAATAATGCGTTGAAACATAAAATTGAAAAAATTGTAAAATTAATTACACGTTTTTCGCAATTTCAAGACTGTTTCAGGTTTTACTTTTCTGCAATTTCAAATCATGCGAGTAATGCTTTATGCGCATGCGCATTTCTCACTCATCAAAGAGCAAAGAGCACGACTAAAAACACTTCTTTCTGTGCATTCGCCTTTATTTTTGTAAACAAAAACATATTTGATTGCACAAAATTCGATTAATTCATAGAATTATTGGAAAAAAAATGGCAAATGACTCAGTAGCATCATCAGCGTCTTTTTATGAGCATACAATGAAGTATTCAGAAGAAAATATTTTGACGCTCTATCAACACGTGAAAATGGTAAAAAATGTATTACTTTACAATAAAAATTATAAGAGAAATGAATTTTCGATTATTTTATTGAGAATATCTCGGAAACTAAGTGAGATAGGGCCATTTTGCTCTCCAAACGTCTTGTAGCTCTTGGAATTTTCTACAAATGATGACTCGTGCAAAAAAGGCGTATCTCCATTAATTTTCGAAATATTCAGGAAAAACTGATGAAATGTAGTAGTTAAAAGGTAAATTCGAAAAAATCAATTTTTAAAACAGTTTTTCCAAGAACATCTCTGGAACTAAGCAAGATGGGGTCATTTTGTCTTGCTTCTATATTTTATAGCTCCTAAAATTCTCTAAAAGAAAGGATTCGACCGAAACTGCTTTATCTCACTTAGTTTCCGAGATTTTTTAAAAGCTGATGGAATGGAGTTGATTTGTCTGAAAATTTCATAATTTAATTACAAAATTATTTTGAATAATATAACTTATCTTTTGTATCCTGCATTTAGAATCTCCATGACATCCAGAAGCTCACCAGTGAAATTAACGAGGACATGAAGAACATCCAGAAAGATATGGCCGTAACTATGAAACTCTTGAAAGTTATTAAAGAAGCTGATGCAGATGAAGAGAAATGTGAAATGTCTGAATGATTTTCAAGGATTTTATTCGATCCAAGTACATAAGAAATGCGAAATAAAAATATTTTCTTACAGAGAAATGATGATTTAACTTAATTCTTTTAATTAGAGGCATTTGCCTTTTGCTCTTGATACATGTAGTGGAGATCCTTGCAGTCCTCATCGGAAATGTGTACCCAGCCTGTCTCTTTCATGTGATAGACTGTGGAAAAAAGTTTTTTTTTTAATTATTTTGGAGTAAATTAATTCAATAATCAATTCTTGATGGTTGAATTACTTAATTAATCGATCAAGTCATTGATGAATTCTTGATGATTTAATTAATTAATTAATTAATTAATGCTCGATGGTTTAATTAATTCATTTAAATTAATTTACCTCTGACAATTCCACCAGAATATGCGTCCCTGTGAGTAGCGTGATAAATGGACCTTCTACCAAGCTCATAAGCTTCCTCATCCGTGATATTCCAGTCATACCCAGAATCCAACACACCAAAGGCAAATACTGATCCTGAACCAACACTGAAGACTTTCCCTGGGGTTCTAGTGCCCTCAGAGTCTACGTAGTACAGTCCTGGTCCACGTTTATCCCAGCCAGCAATCATCATACCTGATAAGAAGACATTTACAAAAAAAAAAAAAAGATAAAGAGACGATCCTATGAAAGGAGAGGATTTTTCTTTTTCTAATGATAATTATAATGAAATTAGCACACATCTGGCAATTTTTGAAATTTTTAAAAAACATGTTAAGGAGTATGAGAAGAAATATTGAAAAAAATTGCACACTTTCAATTTTTCGACATGTGCATTCTTTTTTTTCAATAATTTATTTGTTAAAAGCAGAAAAACTCTGAAATTTTTCCTGATATTTGCTATTTTCAGTATCTTTCTTCAATCAACAGCTAAGATATCAATGCATACCCATAGACAGTCCCATTCCTTTGTAATTATAGACCATGTTGGACATGAGTTTACTCGCTGCAGCCACAGAAATACGTTCCCTGTTTCTCAATTCGTACATGCGGCATTGTTTAGCAAGGACACGATCCCAATAAACACAATCAGCAGCACCACCAGCCAGTGTTCCAAGTAAATAATCATTTATTTCAACGATTTTCTTCATACTACCAGAGCCTGAAAGAATTTTAAATGAGTTTAGATCTATTTTTATCATAATAATTTAGGGGAAGGTGGGGTAAAATGAAGACAAGGGGTAAAACGGACCTGGGGATAATCTTAAATGAAAGTTCAGCTCCTTTTCCATCGATTCATGGGATTTGATAAAAAAAATATCAATTTTTTCAAGTACTTTTAGGGGCAAAACTGAGTTTTCAGAAAATGGCCCATAAATATTTGAAAAAATTGATTAAAAAATAAATTGAATCACCTGAATCGATGAGAAATGAGCTCATCCTTCATTTAAGATCAACCCCAGGTCGCTATAACCAACAAAACCAGAGAAATCGCAGAAAAAATGAATTTTTTTCGATTTTCAAGAGAGAAACCCCTTTTAAACTTGGTCAAAAAAGTAAATATTTCTAAAAATGGAGAAAAAAAAAATTTTTGACACTCGTTTTTTGCCTAAAATTTCCTCAGCTTTTCAATGAAATCATCAGAAAATTTCTATCTCAAACCGTTCAATAAGAACATCCATTCTACCCCATCTTCCCCTATTTTAGTTGAAAAATAAAATTCAAAAATTTGTGAAATGTCTTTTCATGTGTAATTATCACAAAAAATTGAAGATTACCAATGAATTGACCGCCAGTAGCCCTTGAATCAACAGCCAAAATGACACCACCTTGATACCGAAATCCAAGAGTGGTTGTTCCATGATCAAACTTGATTTTCAAGTGTTTTCCATTGTCATCTGGAGTACTGGCCAATTGTGCAAGTCCCTCAGCAGGCTAAGAAAGAAAAGGCAAAAAAATTAAATAAAAAAAAAAAAATTATGAGATTAAATTTTGAATGATAGTGCAGATTTGCTTCTATCTTTCAAAAAATCATCGTAGTCTCAGAGTCAAAGAGCCATAAGTCCTGTATATAAGCATAGCACTTACGCCCCTTTATTCCTAAGACTACGACATAACCTGTACTTACATTCACGTACGGAGGAACCGCCAGAGAGAGACTATTACCAAAATTTTTGCTGTAATTTTGAATTTCATTCTCCAGCTTGTTGCTCTTGTCAAACGAGTTGAAATTAACGTAATTATTTAATCCACAAACTTCAGCGAGTGCCATGATTATGAGGACGACTAACAATTACACCGCAAAAACACACAAAAACGAATGTGAAACTGAAAATGACAAAGCAAAGTCTGCAGAAAAAGGGTAAAACTGTTTTACCGACAGAGTTGCGGCTATTTTACGATTTTAGTCGTCTTTTTTTTTTTCAATTATTTTACTCAGTAAAAACTATTTAATTTTAAAAACTATTCAATTTGTATTTTAACATAATTCGTTAATTATAGATGCAAATTTATTTAAAGTCCACTATTTTTTATGAAATACAACGGCTAAATCAATTTAATTGCTCAATTCATAGAATTTAATTTTATGTAATGAATATAGTTTTTTTTCTTAAATAATAATGAAATTTACATATAAAATTTTTTTATTTTTTCAAACCACAAAATTGAAATTTAAATAATGAATTGAAAAATTGGCACTTGTAATTTTTTGAATTCTCTGAATGTGCATATTTTTAATTTTTTTTAAATACCATTGTTATTATGTATTTATTTATTCTTTGCACAGCCTTCCCGCGCTTTACATCGATAACCCCCCCCCCCCCCTTTTACACAAAGTTCCCCCTTTAAATATAATTTTTTTAAAAATTTACTCGTTAAAAAGAAAAAAAATTATTTAAAATTGTCAGATATCTCTCAATTTTAGCGCCATTTTTTGAAATAATTTAATTTTTTTCAATAAATATAATCTTTTGTAGGTAATTGCAATTACTAGCTTGTCTTTCTCCATGGAATACTGAAAATATTATTCCAAGAAAACTGAAATTACATTCCTGGTCACAACTAGTACCGAAAATCACCGCTAGCCAGCGCCTTGAGAGCCCCGGGATTGACGTCACAGGTGGACTACGTTTCATTGCGCACATAGTGTTGAAGATGTACGTATATATAAAACACACTTACACTTGTGCACCACGATAGAATAAAACATGTATCGATTTGTGTTTGACAAGTTGGAGTAAAGGCGTGTGACAGCCGACAGGTGAATCCCACATGTTTCCATATTTAGTTGAAGAAAGAATTAGTACTCAATTAATAATTAAAACTGATGTACCTAATGATGGAGCGTCACATACTCGTGATATTGCTATTGACAGTGTCATTGCTATTGCTGTCAAAAACAGCGGAGTGCTACAGTGTTACGAAATATTCGCTTCTAATGCCAAATGTTAAACCGAACGTTGTGAGTATTCATTCATAAATTCATTTGAAAAATTCTTAAATTGATGATTTACCATTGATAATTGTCATTAATTCGTTTTTTTTTCCAGCCGGAATTGTACCTGTGTACACCTGTGAAGATCAATGCAACTGAGAGTTATTATATCGTTGGATTTGAACCAAATGCAACGATGAATACAGCCCACCATATGCTCATTTATGGATGCACTGAGCCAGGAACTGCTAAGGATGTCTGGGATTGTGGAGAAATGTCGAGTAATTCTGGCAAGGAAGATGCTGCTGCACCATGCAGCCTTGGATCCGAGGTAATTTCAATTTTTTCGTGATAAAAATGGCCATCGGTTGAGTAAAACAGAACTGGAATGTAAGATTTGTTTTTTTTTCAGATGCAGGGATCATGGGACGTTGGAATAGTAGAATTTAACAATACTGACTCTTTGTCGATTGAACGACATTTGGCACGTTTCATTTGAGCTTTCACAGTTTTTGGCATCATTAGTATGTAGTCACCATAAAGCTCATAATATCGAATTGGAAACTAAATTTATGCAAAAACATTTTAATTAAAAAATAGCCAAATTCAACTATTCCAACGAGTGCCATGATCCTACATCTGAATTTATGAACACGGAAATGAACATTCCGATCGATTTTTTTTTCTTGTTTTTTGAGAATATCTCGGTAAATAAGGTGGATAGGAAAATGTTCGTGGATACTCTCTCGTAGAAGAAAATTGAGAGCTTTTTAAAATGGCCATTGCGATATTTTTTTAATCTCGGGTAATTTACGAGGTATCAATGTAAAATCGATTACGTAGTGGGATTGAACTGGTTCTACCATTTTCGTTATGTTATCCAGAATTATCTCGGAATCTAAGGGAGATTATCATTAAAAATTTTCCTATCCAGTATTTTTGTGATACTGAAAATAGCAAATATCTGAGAATTTAATTTTTTAATTTTTTTTTCGCAGAAAATCAATTATTTTGAGAAAATAAGAAATATGCACGAATAGAGAATTCGTAAATTATTTGTAATTTTTTTCTATATTTTCTTTCTCATAATTTGTTTATTAAAAAAGAAATTTCCTGAGGTAATGGCGGAAAAAGCGTCAAGAAAGTCAGAAATTGATGTAAACTTTTGTTTTTTAATTCTTCTGAATTCTCTCCTGAGTAGCTCTAAAAAAAAGTGGATTTATTGAAAAATGGTGAGCCACATTTTTTGTGAAGAATTTCACCAACTGGAAAAAAGTACTTATTGTTGAAATTTTCCCGACCGTTCATGTCCATAGTATATCAATTTTTACATCTTCTCTCTCAAATAAATCAAGAAGAAAATCGAGAAAAAATAATAATTTTTTGCTGGATTTTTACTTTTCACTTGTTCTGGGTCGTTTTTTCGTCTTATCATTCTGTTATTTTGCATTATTGGCGTTTTGACTTCTAGACCCTTCATAAATTCTCTTATATATCTCCAGGTCTTCAGCTTGTTGAAGATGTATTCATTTCAGCAATATCTAAATCACATAAAATAGAACTAAAAAAAATTGTTTTGCTGAATGTCCCTAGACCCCATGATTATCTCTTATACATCAAAAAAAAACTCAAAAAATATATCTATTTTCCTTTTCAGATTATGTACGCTTGGGCAAGAGATGCTCCAAAGCTGCTGTTACCCGAAGGTGTTGGTTTCAAGGTTGGCAGTGATTCACCGATTAAGTACCTAGTTCTTCAAGTACATTACGCACATATCGATCACTTCAAAGACGGTAGAACCGATGATTCCGGTGTATTTCTTCATTACACAAAAAAAAAATTGAATAAACTTGCTGGTGTCTTTTTACTGGGTACCAGTGGTATGATACCACCTAGAAGCACTGAAAAAATGGAGACAGCATGTACACTCCAGGAGAAACAGACAATTCATCCATTTGCGTATAGAATACATACGCATAGTCTTGGAAAAGTTGTTTCTGGCTACAGAATTAGAGATAATCAATGGATTGAATTGGGAAAGGGAGATCCAATGAAACCGCAAATGTTTTATCCTATTCACAATAATGTTTCAATAACGAGGGGCGATACTTTGGCAGCACGATGTACGATGCTAAGTAATCGTAATCGTTGGACTTATATTGGTGCGACTAATGCAGATGAAATGTGCAATTTTTATTTGATGTATTACGTTGACAAAGGTGAACCATTGAAGAGGAAGTACTGTTTCACTAGTGGACCACCGCAATTTAGATGGGAATCAGCTGGATTAGTCAATATACCAGAAATCGAGGCATCCTCGCTGTAAAGTGGAGCTTAACTTGATTTAAATTGAGATAATTTGAACGTTCCTCCGATCTCTTTAGGTAATTCTTATGATTTTGTTCTCTACAATTCAGCAGTGAAGAGGATAGGACCAGATTTCGCCAGATATTCCTGAAACTGCGTGAGTCAGGATATTTTTTTTGTGATCTCTTTGTCAAGCAGAGTCGGAACTCCGGAAAAAGGTCCTGAAAAATTCTGTAGGGGAGAGTGGGGCAAAATGGGCACTGTAATGGAATGGTTAGAGATAGACTTTTTTTGATGATTCCATTGAAAAGCTGAGGAAATTTCAGCCGGGAAACGACTGTCAGATGTATTTTTTTCGATTTTTTCTGAAAATTCGATATTTTTTCAGAAAGCCTCTACTTTTTTTAAACTTTTCAGTTTTTTGCAAATATCTTTAGTTCTATTGGTCGTAGCAATTCGGGGTTGCTCTCAAATGAAAGGTGAGCTCATTTCCCATCGATTTATGGGATTTATGGGGTTCCGAATTAAAAAATATCAATTTTTGGGATAGTTATAAGCCAAAAACTGTTTCTCAAAACTGTTTCAAAAAAATGCCCATAAATACCTTAAAAATCGATATTTTCAAATTGAAAACCCCATGAATCTATGGCAAATGACCTCACCTTTCACCTCCCATCGGAATTTTTACGCTACGGCAAATAGAACCGAAGATATTCACAAAAAACTGAAAATTTTTAAAAAAAGGAAGGGTTTCACCCCTCAAAAATGCTCAAAAAAGTCAAAATCGCTAAAAATTCAAAAAAATTAATTCCAGCACTGGTTTCCCGCCTAAAATTTCCTCAGCTTTCCAATGGAATCATCAAAAACGATCTACCATCAATATTTCTATTAATTTCAAGGGTTTTTCATAATATTTACCTAAAAATCTAGATGTGTCCATTTTACCCCTGATGTCCATTTTGCCCCACCTTCCCCTATCTTTAGTAGTTCAAGAGATATTCTGAGATAATTCGGTCTGAATCAATAATTAAGTGAATTGACTAATATTTCAGCTGCTGAATTTGTAATAGGTTGATACTGACTCAGTATTGGATTGTTTGAGAGTCCTTTTTTACCGTTTTTAACTTTAGTTGAAAGGCATTTGTGACAATAGTTTCCAGTTAAAGACTTTTTTTCGGGGTCAAGGAAAATATTCATTTTAGTCAATTAAGACAGGGGATTTGTCGAATTTTTACGGCACCATTGGGAAGAATGGGAAATTTTAGCCTGAAAAGTAGTAAAATGCAATTGATTTTTCACCAGTAGTTTTTGAATTACTGGGTAAACTTTTTTTTTCAACTCTTTTCGAATCTCTCTAAAAGTATTAGAGATACTTGTATTATAGCACTTTCCAGGCTTAAATCTGCCTGGTTCCTCAATGGAATCATAAAAAATCTGGCAATCCATCGATTTCAGCGAATCCTAGAAGACAACTTTTTTCTACTTCTTCTTCTGTTTTTATTACATTGTTTTTTGAGATTTCTTCCATTTTTTCATAAAACGGATTAAGAACGTGTCTTGGTGCTGTCAAAAAAATAATCATATCTCGTATTGAAAAACGGCCAATTGTATATTGATAAAAAAAAAACCTTTAATATGTGTGTATAAATAATCAACAAAGTATTTAAATCAAGATTGAAGTAAACTATGTGTACCTATTACACGAAAATCTGCTGGGAATAGGAATCATTGATGTCTTGGAGATCTTCATCATTCGAGAGATTATAAATTCTTTATCAATGCGAATGAAATGAGAAAAGGAAACGAAAACAAATTCAATGGTGAAGTGGTAGAAAAATTTGGGGTTTCGATGGGATACCTCGAAATCTGGTGGAGATACGACAATTTTCATGTGAATCTTATTTTATAGAAGATAAATCAACCATCACCCATAGATTCCGGATTATTTCCTAAAGAAAAATGTTAAAAAAAAATTTCGAATGACGAAAAATCTCATTTCGAAATTAGTTTTTATCGATTATTTCGAAATACATGGAAAATAGAAAAATTTCGGTAATAAACACCAAAATTTCTCTATCTCCCGTATTTTTACATGAGAATTAACAGTCTACCACTCAACACCTCGTTAAATCCTCTCCAGACACATCAACATTTCATTTCTCTGTAGAATCGTGTTGACATAGACGACTAAATTGTATTTTTCTCTGCTGTACATGGAAATAAAAAATTATATGTATAAATAAAGAGTAATTATATATAAATAAATAAAATCAATGAAATTAATCTATTTTCTTCAATGATTCATGAATAATCTAGTCGATTAATTCTTCATTCAATGAAAAAAATAATTATGATTTTTAGTAAAAAATATTGGACATTTAACATCGACCCACTTATCAAAGATATACACGAGAAATTGGAATGCTGATGGAATATTTGAGATTTTATGAAACTATTCATTCCATCACACTACGTATATCTCCCGTGGGATTCAATAGACAAAAAAAAAAAAAAGAATTAAGAAAAAAAAACCGGTTTTACTTGTCTTTGTATCTGTGTACTTGGATTCTCACGTTAAACCAGTGCAAATAGTCAATGGGGATAGAAATTATTGTGTACACAATGAAATAATAAATTTTATACTTCTGCGTTAATTTTTTTTTTTTTCATGACAAGAAAAGTATGTTTAAAATGATTTTTTTCAAATCTGCAGATTTTTTTTTTTCATTGATTTTTCATGAATCAAAGAAATAAAATTAATCGAAAAAAAAAAAGAATCAATGAAATTGGGAGTGGGACCATCGAACGCATATCACAGTTGAAAGTAAAATTGGGTTACAAGCGACACGCGTAGCAATGAATTGAGTCAACTCATTAAACGCTAATTTCTCATGATTTTTTTCTTCTGTTTAATGAATTGAAATAAAATGTAAAAAAATTTAAAAAAAGCGTGAAATTAATGTTGACGATCAATTAAATCATTTACGATTATAAATAATTTTTTTCGAATTTTTTCCATTCTCCTTAATAAATTAAAAAAAAAAACATTGTGTGCACACAAGTATTGTGGGTTAAAATGTAATTCCACTGACAGTAATATTCGCGCCTTGCTGGAAAACGATAAACGACGCAGACACAACTCGAAAGTGAGACCTCGATCACGTTCCACGGTCAACTCTCCCAGGGTTGAGGGGCTTGGCCTAAAACTTGTCCCCCATGTACAATCGTCACTCAAAAACGATTATCCGTATATAGATTTATATTGTTTTATTGTTGAAACTGATAACAATTATTAAATGTGTAATTCATGAATTTCCGTATTTAAATGTATTCTCCATAAAAATGAAGATATTTCGGCTGGGAATAGTTGCAGAAGAAAAGGCATTCAACTCTCCTATATATAAAATTTTCCCCTCTACAAAAAAGGTGTCTTGACATTTTCCCGTAAACCCAAGCGTTCGGGAGATTCAGCGAGATAAAGAGAAATCGGTTAAAAAAATCGGAAAAAATCGATCCCCGAGTGTTTTTATCACGCACACAGAAGCGAGTGGGTTTAGACGATTTTTTCAAGAGACCTTTTTTATAGAAAATTTAATTATCTACAAGAAAGGTCTCCTGATAAATGTCCCTAAATCCAACGCTTTCCAAGATATTATTGAAATAAAACACTAAAATCATTATTTTCGAAATTATTTCATTCAAATATTTTTACTGCCAACTTTTTCCAACAGTTCATTAATCACTGTGCATAAATTTAAAGTGAAATGACAGCTCGAGTGCACACGTGGTTGTACAGGGTGAGAGGTGATACGTGATTGGTCAATGAGCCAGCTGTGTTACTAGTTAGGGGCAACTAAATGCAAAAAAAAAATAATGATAATAAAAAATGAGAAAAAAAAAGAAGAAGAAGACACAGACGTGCCGGCCGGCCGGCAGCCAATCAACCAGACTACCGATCGCTCAGTTCCTCGCTGAGCTTTGAGCAATACGGAACATCATTGAGAGAGAGCCAATCTCTCATCGTGAGCAATAAAAAAAAAACACTTTTTTTTTTCTATCATTATTATTTCGATCGACTTTTACTAAACACAATGATGACTGTGCGTAATAAACCGTTCGCATTCAGCTATCACTAAGTTTTATCATTGAGTTTTATTGTTGTGTTACGATTTTTCACACTCTCATTCATCAATTTGGACTACATTGAGTGACTTGAGATAAACAATTAAGAGGTGGGTTTTTTTTTCCCAAATTTGAATTCATTCAAAAATTAATTATTTAACGTGGGAAAAAATTTTTTTTCTTCATATTGTATATTTTTCGTGAATTTTTTGGGGAGACATGTACGAAAGTGCTTGATAAAGAATAATTTTTATAAGAAATTTGAATTTTCTTAAATGAAAAATTGGAACTTCTTCATAAAGTCTTTGCAAAGTATTTTCATATGTGAACCCTTTTTTTGTAGATTTTAATCTGCACTATGAAAAAGATTTCTTTAGAAAAAAAAACGGCATATCTCCAATAATTTTCGAAATATTCTTAATAAACTGTGATAAAAAAAAAGGATTTCAATGATTTTTAAAAATTGAAAAATTAATTGAATCAATTAATTTATGATTTCTATTAATCATTTGACAATCCGGTTTTTCAACTGAATATTTTTTTTCCCGCTCTCGTTTTTTAAAAATCACTCAACGATAGTGAAACTCTGTAATCACAGAGATTCAATTAATTGGGGCAAAAGAAATTATTATACAAATTATTATGATTTTGTGTCAATTGAAATTGAGAAATGAAAGAAAAAAAAAATAATTATTTGCATTACTTTTTACTTTTTATTTTGAGTCACATCACGTGCGTAACACTATTACTTGACACTTGTTAATGAAATAAAAGAAACGAAAAAAAAAAGAGAAAAGAAAGGAGAAGAGAGAAAGAATGATAATAAAAATCGAAGCGAATAAAAATTTCATTGCACGCATGTGAGAGAGGGCGGGCAGGTGGATCGCATACGTAATGCGTCTTTTTTTTTTCTTCTTTTTTAGCTAATATAGGCCAATGTAGTTTACATTCGAAATAAATTTGTCCTCTTTTACTCTCGTTTCCCCCGGATTTTTCCCACAATTTTTTCAAAACATAAAAAAAAAAAAAAAAAAAAAAAACTGCAATTAATAATAATCGGCGCATGAGAATTTATGAGTTACGAGTCTTTAGTGAAAGTTACTTGATTAGTTTACTTCAATAAATTCACATCTTTCAATGTAAAATCAACTGATGAATAATTAATTAATTAATTGTGAAAGGAAATTCATTATTCATTTTCACAGAATCAACAGGTGAAATACAGTGAAAAATAGTTTTTTGTCAATATCTAGGAAACTAAGCGAGATAGAAGAATTTTTGAAGATACCTTTTTTGTAGCTCTCACTGTTCTCTACAAAAAAGGTATCAACAAAAATTTTCGTATCTCATTTATTTATCGAGATCCTATCCAAAATTTCAGAAAACCTCAAAAAAGCGAAAAAAAAGAGGAAATTATTTGACAATGTGGAAAAGTGCACAGATGTCTGGGAATATGTGCGTTACTCTCTCTCTAAAGATCAGTGCTCCGAGCATCGTCTTTCATTAAAATTAATTTGATAATAATAATTAGTTTAATAACATCTTCATTGTACCCTAACAAACCTTTTTCCATTTATCTTCTGCCTGGAAAGAAAAAAAAATCATTTTCTCTCATTAATTCACTTCTGCAGTGGAATAGATGTGAAATTATTTTGAATGATGAAAAAAAAAAAAGAACAAGTTACTTTTTAAACAGTCAATTCCAAAGGACTTTCTCGTCGTTTGGATGAGCCGTTTAAAGCTTGTTACGATGCGACACAGGCATTGGGAATATAAGTTTTCAGGCACACGCCAAACGAGAGTCTCAATACCAATTCATCGTAAATGTTCTTAGAAAAACTCGTTTTTGCGCTTCAAATAAAGGGGTAGGGATGAGTCGTGAAAGTACATAGTAAAATTACAATGGACAACGCGCAAGGTTGACGATTAATGGACACGAGATATATAGGCAAAGGAAGATTGCCGCAATTTAATTCAAGAAATTATCAGAAAAAATTTCAGAAAAATTTTATTTTTTAATTTTAGTTTTATAAAAATTTCATGAAAATTTCAGAAAAATTCTGAAAAATCTCAAATATATTAGAATAAAACTGTTTTTTTTTTTTACGAGAATCTTTATGAATTATTCAATTTTTTTTTTTTTATTCTAATTTTTTTTTTTTCATTCATACACAGATAATCGACAGTGACATGGAGAAGAAATTAATCGTGGGATTTTTCCTTCTCTGCTTGAATCGATGTCTCGGTGACTCGTTTGGACACAAAATTGGTGAGTTACATTATTTCCTTTTTTTTCTCATTTCTGCATAGTAATGAACTCTTTATGAACTTTCTTCGTACTTCATTCCCATCGATTCTTGATTTTTATGAGAATAAAAGAGAGTGAGAGAGAGAGAGAGGGGGGAAAAGGCAGATGAAAAATGTGGATGGAACGGAAGAGACGATCAAAGAGTATAGACGAGTCTTATGCGCGAGCGCGCGCGCGCTCACGTTTGTAACACGACGGGTCAGTAGGTCATACTCCACTTGATGCTAAGAGCCCGTGACTCTCGTTGCCGCGTGTGGACATGCGGTCTTTTAATTCATCAGTAGCTACTCCTGTTTTGTTTAATTAATCTGTAATCAAGTTGATTACACAAAATGTACATTAATGAATTCTTCTCATTTGGGTTTTTTTTAACTTAATTATCAAATTCTTTTGGAGTTATGAAATCGAGTTGGGAGGCTTTGATGAATTTCGAGAGAAATGGCTTAATACCATTGTTTCATTGGGGAAGGGAGTAAAGAGCTTGAGAAAATTTCACTAGAGACCTTCTTTTGAGGAAAATGATTTCTCTGGAAAAAAGGGTTCTTAGCATCTTCCTTGAAGAATTCATTACGGAGATAGTTACGAAACAAAAAAAATTAAAAACTTACAGTAAACTCTCGCGAAGTGCTCGTAATTGCCTTCTCCTCCAGTACTTCTGACTGTCTTTTGTCTCTTAACTATAAAAATTTGAGTACCTCAGGATCTTATCGCTGTTTTTCAAATAACGAAAAGCGTCTACAGTGTTAGAAAAACATGGAAATTTCATAGACAATTTGATGAGAATTTTCATAAACGTGATATTTAATTTTTTTTAATGGGAAAATTGTTATGAAATCTGTGAGTTTCAGAGAAAATTCAAAGGAATCTATGAGTTTTAAGTAGAATTGAGATGAAAATTCTACAATTTACTTGAATTTTCGATTGAACATGAATATTCAGAACCAAAATGACTTGAATTATCATTTTTTTCTTGAATTTTTCCTATTTTTACTAAATTTTCAAGAAACAATTGAACTGAAATTCACCAATTTCATTGATATCAAGGCAAGAAATTATTTGAAAATCGATGATGTATTAATTTTTCAATAACGTGATTATCTGAAATTTCAGTAGAAATGTAACTTGTTAAAAATTTTCGTGATTTGGCACGGAAAATTCAGATGGAAATTTTTGATATTTCTAGGTGTCAACAAAAGCACCCGAATATTCTCCCCTCGCATGGACTACGACGAGTGGACGCCTCTGGGCCGTGGCGATCCTCTGAAAAACGACCCAACCTTCGACTACGTCCCGCCCGTCCTGGACCGTGTCCAGTACTGGCTAGGTGATACGCAGTCCACTACAGAATCCTCCTCAAAACGCGACGTCTTGGTTCTCGGTGTAACGGCAAAGAAAACGAGCCCAAAAATCCCAGAACATTACCTAAAGTTCATGGACGCTCCGAAGTATCATCAAGATGCCCAGCCTCACTCCTCCTATCTGAGAAACGACTTCACCGGAAGCACCGGCGCTGAACCCCCGAAGATGATAAGAACCACGAAGTTCCGGGGCGGAGCACCCTCGATGGATTTCCGGCTCAACAAGGGCAACCACTACCACACTGGCTATCAGGGAAACGATGCTTCTTACTACAGTGAGAAACCAAGGCCCTACACGATGATGCTCCCTCCGCCCGTCGCCCCATCGAGCGACTTGAAATTCGCCAACTTGGCGCCAAACTTAACCAAGAAATCGAGCTACGACCACACGACTCCGTCATCCGTCTCATTTGAAAAGTCGAATCTGATTTACCAATCGAGTCAGGCCCTTGACTGGCCTTCTGCCAGCCCTCACCAGCGCCCGGCTCCTCACAACCCGCCCCTTCTTACTTGGCCCAGTAAAGAAGACGACCAGTTCGAGGTCGACCATCATCAAGCTGCGTCCATGAACCACGAGGTCGTCGTCGGACAGAACGCCAACATCATTGTCGACGCTGGCGACAGCGACGAAGACAAGGAGGAGATCGTCCTTGGGCAAAAGCCCAGCATGCAAGTGATCCTCGCCAACGCAACATCAACCACTGGGGACTACGAGGATCAGAAGAACGTCACAGTCAGTGTCGTTATGCCGACGAACTACAAGGAGTCGACGACTAAAAGCAGCTTCACCAAACCCAGTACAAGGACTGTTCCTCAGTTTGTTGCGATGAGTAGCGTGACGCCTCCATTCGTGTCATCGACAACGATGATTCCACCTGCTATGGAGGTGGCATGGCAACAGGATCAGGCACCGCCACCGTTGATGCCCGTCAGGTTTCCACCGAAGATACACCTGCGACCGGGTCTCTCTCATCGGCCATTTGGCATGCCAAAACCTATGGGAGTCGTCCTAATGGCGGAAGGATTTCGTCCAACCACGCACAGGCCCTCTCCTCTCGGCGCTATCTTGAAGAAAGAAGAGGGTGTGAGAGAGGTTGTGATGACGACGACTGCGGCTACAACTACGACTACGACAACCACCACGACAACGCCAGCGACAACAACAACGACATCTGTCGGTGACAGCTTCACGACAGACCCAATATTCTCCCACTACAAGCAACCGCCAGCGCCACTGCACGGACCCATGTACCTTATCATACAAGGTCACTCCAAGGTCAAGACTTACAAGCCTATTGTTAATAAGCATGGGGTACCGGTAGAAACGACGAGTCGACCAATGTCGAAGTTCGAGCAGTTCGTTAATGAGAATACGAGACGTGGAGCTGAGACTAAGACTACCACAGAGAAAATTGAAGAAAGTGCTAATGGAACGAAGAGCGGACCTGATAGTCTTGTTAATCTTGTTGAAAAAGGGTTCAGTGCTTTTACGATTCCTGAGGACTGAAGTGGAGACAGAGGGGAAATCCATGTGGCAATAATTGCGAGATTAGTGGTGATGAGGGGGAAAGAGATGAATTGATTCTAGGATGAAATAGGTTTTGTGGGGATTATCTCGGGTTTGAAGGGAAATATCGAATTTTCTTAGAGACCTTCTTTGAAGCTTTTTATTTTTATTTTTTTTTGTAAAAAGGTCTTTATGGAAATTTTGCTATTCCGATCATTTTTTGAGATATTCCGTGGAAAGTTGAGGGCGAAGGAAATGGCCTCATTTCGTTTTTTGAGAATATCAGGGGAACAGCGCGAGATAGAGAAATTTTTGAGAGGGGAGAGGGGTGGGGGTAATCACTTGTGGAATTTGGTGTACATTCATTGAAAAATATTGCAAAAATTTCGAAATTCTTTCAAAGTGTCCTGCAATTTTTCAATTCTTGCAATTTTATGGAATCTTGAATTCACTCACAAACTAGAGGAATCCGATGGAAATTTCACGAGATTTTTTAATTTCCTGAAGTTTTTGTGACTTCATCTAAAATAAGTAGCGATGATGGATGAATTTTAATCAAATTTTTCTTATTTGATTTTTTATTTATCTCTGTTTCTGCCATGAAATCATGAAATCTCTCATCATTTCCCTGAAATTTCTTGAATTCTCATACACTGAGATAAAAAAATTTTTGTTGTAAAAAAATCTGCTTAGTTGAAGAAAATCTACTTCACTCAAGAAAATTTCAATATATATAGATATGGAAATTGTGAAGGAAAATTTTGAATTTTCTTGCTATAAGACAATTTTCTTGCTACAAAAATTCTTTTCTCTCAGTATAGATTTCGTGACATCTTACGAATTTTTATGAAGGCTGCTGAGAATTCATAAATTGTGGAATTTCTTCAATTTGAAGTTTAGTGTACACAGATTTTAGGAGTGATTATCCCCTCGTGCGAGAGCTTTTTTTTTTAAAAGCTTCAGAGCTATCAACAAGTTTTTTCCCCAAAATTCCTCTATCTCGCGTAGTTCCGTAGATATAACGAAAAAAAAAAAAAGAAATTACATAGGGGAGAGTGGGGCAAAATGGACGTAGAAGATGAGATGACTCCAGATTTTTTTGAGAAGCACGGCTGCTTCAAAAAATCTGAAAAAATTTACAAACAATATAGATATGTTGGGGGATTTTCTCAAATTTTTTCAGATTTTTTCGTCAAGTCCTTCATTCCGAAAAAAATTCCTTAATCATGTTACTATGAGGGTCCATTTTGCCCCACTCTCCCCCTAGTGAAATTTACTTGTCTGGCTATTTTTCCTTCTCTACTGAATTATTGAAGACACTTTATTCAGTTCCAGTGCCAGTATATTTGAACAAATATTATTCAATCTTTTAAATAAGAATTTTTGTAAAATTAACACTAGTCTTATAATTTTTACCCAGTTACCAAACAGTATACGTTTTAATCTTTAATATTGTTATTTAATTAATTTATTTTTTAATATTATTATTACGTTAATTTTTAATAAGCGATTGAAAGTGAAAGCATTCGTAATGTATAATTCCTGCTCAATTCTTTGAAAAAAAAAATAAAAAAAAATTATTTATTAAGTGCATCTTCAGTTGCATTTACTGTCTGCACAAATTAAGCTGCTCAAAAATTTCTATTTCGTAACAAAATTTGTAGATTTTCAAAAATTCATTTCATTTAGTGGAGAAATCAGGAAAATTCGCACTGAATAATTAAAAAGGAGAAATCGTGGGAAAATTAATTTTTTTAATAATTCAAGAACTATTTCATACAAAAAAGATAGAACTAAATGAGCAATTTTTTTTCATCCATTTTCAAGATTATCTCAAAAATTGAGCGAGATAACGAAATTTTTCGCCAAAATCATCTTTTCTAGTTCTTGAAAAACCCCAAAAAAAAAATCTATGAAAATTTCGATATTTCACTCAGTTTCCAAAATAAATCGCAAAAAATTTCGGCTCATTTCAAATTATTTTTCTTCTCTCAAATCGTGTTCTATCTATAAACTTCTCATTATTTACAATTTAAAAAAAAATGTCAATGCACCGATGAAATTTCTACAAAACAAGTTAACCTTGGATAAAAATCTAGGTGAAGGTGTTTTTTTGATTCATACGGGATATAAAAGTTCTCATTGCACCCAGTGAGGAAACTGGAACGACTCTTGAAAAAAAAAAAAAAAAAAATCAAGAAGCAAAAGAAGCAGAAGTCAACCCAATATTGTGTGTGAATCGTCTTTTATACTGATAGATAAATACGCAGAAAATGTCTTCCTACATGGATTGCATCTATGTTACATCTTTCTAACATTTCAAGGAGTGTGTGAGTGTATCTTCCTTTGTCCGGTTTGTAAAATGCTACGTGAGTTCCAGAAACACACTGACGACTCTCCAACAATTCTACGTATCATCCAGGCTTCTTTCTTCAGTATCGGGATCTTCATTCCTCACCAAAGTCATTCCAAACACTTCCTGTCCTAATCGCAATTTCACATTGCTAAGAAATTTTCCAGTTTACCTTTTTTTTCTTTAATTTTATTATTTTTTTTCTTATTTACCACGGCCTTTTGCACATTCTTCCTCTCTCCTTTGGTGTCAAAGTGGAGAGAATGGAGTTTCGATTGTCTCTTGGTGTGGAGGCCGTTATTGTTTTCCACTTACTAACACACACACATATATAAACACATATACATGTATAAATTTAATTCATATTTTATTCGCGACCCCTTTCTATATTTCATTTTATTCATAAAATTCGGGGAAAATGTCTGGTTTCTGGAGAGGTTTGGTTTTTTGAGAATATCTTGGAAACTAAGCGAGATAGACTATTTTTTGAAAACACCTTTTTTGTAGAACTTGAAATTGCCTACAAAAAAGGTCTCTTGATAAATTCTCGTGAACCCAATAGTTTGTGAAATATTTACAGAATAATCTGCATGAAAAATTGGGATGATTTCTAGGCGATTTTTAGAAAAAAACATTTTCACTCAAATCAATGGGCTTTGGTTTCACATTTTGCGGTCTGAGAATGGAAGTTTATGGACGAAGTGATAAATCATTTGTATGGACTGATGAAACAATAGGCATTTAATGGTTGAGGCAAACCTGAGGTGAAAAGCGAATTATTGTGAATTTGCGTCTATCCGTGACTTCTGAATAATATTTTTATCGCTTATTTTTATTATTGTTCTGTTTTGAATACACGGAAATTCTGATGTTCGAATAAACAGTTTGGACGGTCATGAATATGTTATTAGGACATAAACACGTGTGTCTACCCTTCTAGAATTGTGTGGAAGACAAGAACATCCACCTTTTGACCTGTGAATTTGTGGTGAAGCTATAAAATGAGATAATAGGAATTGTTGGATGAATTGTATTGAAGATATCTTAAGAATGAGTGAGTATGGGAAAAAATGTGAAGATACCTTTTTTGTAGAAAATTTTGTGTCCTACAAAGAAGGTTTCTTGATGAATTTCCGTAGATTCAGTAGTTTCTGAGATATTTTTGAACCAATGAAAATTTGATCGTCCGAGTCATCTCCTTTCACCATTTCGCTGTAGAAATGTCATATCAATTATATGAAGATGGTTCCATTAGATTGTCATTGAGAGGATTGAAAAAGGAGGCTTCGACCTGTCCAATGACTGAACGATGATTTTTATTGGAAACATTCACTATTTATTATTGTTTATTCGCATTGGATGAGAAAATAAATAAATAATAAGTAGTAAATATTGAAAAAAAAAGACTATTTAATCTCAAATTTTGAAATTCTTGAGAAATCTTGATTTTTTCTATAAGATATATCGTATTATATGCATATTAACTCATATTCATCAAGGAATATCTTTATAAAAAAAAAAAAATCAGTTTTATTCTAATATATTTGAGATTTTTCAGAATTTTTCGGAATTTTTCTGCATTATTTAATAAAATCAAATTTCTGTAATTAGCGTATTCCCGAATTTTCGAAGCAAAACTGCGCAACATTTCTCTCCACCAAACTCCAACAGATGACGCCACCTACCAATAGAAACTAACTCCATCTCTTGGAAATCCTCGGAATTAAGTTCAAGGACACGTATTTCGAATTGCCTCAACATTCGACACTGCATCCACATTATTTCATTATTTCTAATTATCCAGAAGCGTTAATTAGTGAAAAAATGCAGGATGTTTCAACACATTGATAAATAATTGAAATACTTTCAGGTAATTAATATTTTATTCTGTAATTATTATTGTAGAAGAAAAAAAAGATATAACTTTTATATTATATCACAGTGAACAAGAGATATTTAACATTAGAATTTCAATCTAAAATATCATAAATTACATCTAATTTTCTAATCAACTAATGTATTTATATCATAAACAAGAAAAAAAATATATGGATTAGATATATATGGATGATTAAATGTTTTGTTTTTATGTCTTTTCTTTTTTTTTACCTAATCGTTTGAATCAAACGTTAGAAAGTAGCTTCGATCGGGTTTTCCAATTGATTTAATGGCGGTACGAGGGTCTGTAGGGAAAAGTAACGTGATCTGTCAGCAGCATCTACACTAGTTACATGCTGAAATTGACAGGGCTGACTTATATTGCTTTTGGCTGGCAATATAAATTTTTTTGTTGGTAATTTTTTATTCTTCTTTTTATTTTTACCAGGTACGGAGAGACTTATGTTCTCTGGACACGATACTAAACGTTCTATGTGCTGCCAGAGGTCATTGGCTGCTTTCGAATTATCGAAACTAAGTCCTGCCAATCGTGTGTGATCTGATGACAGGCACATTGTGTGAAATGCCGGTCCAGACACCTAGAAAAAAAGGAGGAAGAAAAAGTTATTTTTCTTGTCATCATTTTTGGGAATATCTCGGGAATTAAGCGAGATAGAAGAATTTTCGTGGGGACCATTTATGTAGGACGGAGTCTGAGCTACATAAAAGGTTCTTACTGCAAAAAAAAAAATTATTTGCAAAAGAAGAGATTGAGACATTTTCGAATGAAATTTAACTCATAAAGCTTTGTCTCTCAACTACTGAATTATTTTCACGGCGATTTTGAAGTAGAATTTGTTGGAATTAGTCGTTACCTTGTAGGAAGATAGATTGTCGATAGTTTCACGCCATAATGTGAAACAGGTTCCTCTTTCAGCGAGTAGTATTTGAATTTGTCGTTTAGATCTTGATCTGGTTTCACCCAAGTCAAGTACGACAATTGGAATACCAGTGAATCGTAATTCCCATGTGCCCTCTGGTTGCGAGGTACTTCCGAGATATAAATTAGCCAATGATTCACAGACGTATACCTTGAATAATTTAATTCATTTTAGTATTCGAGAATAAAAAGTGGATGAGTCAGTTTTGTGATCAGTTTTTGTTGAATATCTATTGAATTAGAGAAATTTTTCTGGATACCTTTTTTGTAAAGAGGACTTAGGACATAATTTAAAAAAAAAGGACTTAGGACTAAAAAAAAGGCGTCCACAAAAATCCCCCTAACTCCCACAATTTCCGAGCAGAACCCAACAATAAAAACTCAATCTTATCAATCACAAAAACAATTCCTTCATCCAAACGTCAAGTAAGCATAAAAAAAAATCCTGATACCTGTGATTTTAATCCCCGGAAAAATGTCTCCAATTGTTCTCTTTCATGTTGTGTAACTGGATCCAAACGTGTCTGATCATCGCTATTAACTGAACTTCCCTCGCTTCCCTCGTAACTAGATGTTGCCGATGTATCAGCATCGCCAGTTGATGATAAACGTCTACGCCCACGTTTTTGATGTCTTTGTCGACGTTGACTTGTACCACTGTAATCACTGTAATGCGACGAACTATGGAGCGAGAGATTTGACTGCAGTGCAGGACAGGAAGTGGCATAAACTGCAGCATTCATTTTGGCTTTGCCTGAAAAAAAAAAGAAAATAAAATGAAAAATTACCAAGGAAATTTGAAAAAAATTGGCTTTTGCTGGTTCTAATTAACGACGTAAAGTACTCTAATTAATTGCAATAATAGATTTCGGGATGATACTGAAAATAGCAGAAATCTGACAACTTTTAACTTTTTTTTCTCATTTTTTTTCAAAATATGCACATGTAGAAAATTTCAAGAAACTCTGAGTACAAAAACGATTCATTTGATTAAAAAAAAATCCAAAATATTGTCAGATAAAGAGGTGTCATTTTTTTTAAATATATAGGAAACTAAGCGAGATGGCGCATTTTTCAGCAAATCCTTTTTTTTATAGGGAATAAGATTTTTCCATAGGCCCAAATAGTACAACCTCGTTTAATTTTCCATTTATTTTTTAAAAATCAATAACAAAAAAATGAACTTCTGTTGTTTCATCTTTTTGCTACTCATTCAATTTTATGAATTTCTCATAATTTCTCCTTCACTTGTGCGACATCCTCAACTAGCGCAAGTACATTGCACCCATCATACACTCCGGATCTACTGAAGACCACCGGAAGTACGTATACACTCGGTAGACATTTGATGCTATTGTTTCGAAAATACGATAAGCCCTTCTACTCTACTCTACTTAGTCTCGTCCCGTTGGCACTTGTAGCCTCTCTACCCCATTATAATATTGTATATGTTATGTATATAACATCGATCACAACGATCTAGCACGGACACTATATATATTTTTTTTCTCACAGGTTGAATCATACACGCGCTTTTCCCACGCTTTGTTGATTCTTTTTTTTTTTTTACTTCATTATCTTAATCATCTTTATTTTGTCGGGAAAAAGGAAAAAAAAAAAAAGAATTCTCTACGCTGTGTGAATGCGAAAATGCGGAGATTTCGAAACTAGTTTTTCAGTCTAATTTAGTCAACTGTGGGTAACGATAATGATGCAGTAACTTTTTCTTCTAATTATTGAAATCAATTCGAGGAAGAGAAGTTTGAAGAATTTTTAATTCAATAAAAAAAATGGAAAATCAGATATTTTTTTATTGAATAATATCTCCGAAACTTGGCGAGATAGCGAAAAATTCGTAGATACCTTTCTTGTAGCTCTTTAAATTCTCTAAAAAAAAGGTTTCTTGACAATTTCTCTTAAATCCCCTCATTTCAGAGATATCGTCTCAATAACGAAAGACGAAAAAACCTCAACGTTTTTGAAGAAAAAAAAAATCTCAGAAAAAATTAGTTCTAAAAAAAGTTATGAAGAGACCTTTTTTGTAGAGAATTTAATGAGCTAAAAAAAAGGTCTCTTTACAATTCCTCCAAAATCTATTTGTTCAAGAGATATTCAAATAATATGCGAACTTCTACAATTGATTCTTCTCTCGACTACTGAATTGTTAAACATTATTATTTTTTCATTTCCTTCAATTTAACTTAATGACCAAGTCTGTTATGAGTAAAAGAAGAAATAATAATTTTTAACTACTGACGTAATTCATTAACGTTGACGTACATCATTTAGTTCCTCCCCCCCCCCCCCTTTGTTAAAGAGAGATACATGATATTATACTCGTTTTATTTCAAACGAGCTCTCTTTCTATCTGCAGTCTTTGGGTGCTGCATTTTATCCAGTGAGGACTGAGAATTATCGAGAGATGGATGGAGAGAGGGCAGATGCCACTGACTGACGTAATGCAACGTGTCTCTGCATACTTATGATACATATATCTTAACATTCTGTATAATCACAATTTTTTCCACGAAATTCATAAAATACAAATGAGTAATGTCTTTGTTTCAAACACTCCTCAAAAACGTGCATCTTATTACCAACAAATTTATCATGCTATTTCCTTATTTTTCACCTCCAGGCTCCGAAATTCTCTAGTTTTCCAAAGGCAGAGATACGTTGCGCTTCACTAACAGTCAGGCACGCGTCTTTGCATATTTTTTTTTTTTTTTTTTTTTTTTTTGCAGAACAGGATGCGCTCTCTATGTCGTATAAAACACAAAACCAATAACCTCGTGGAGTAAAAAAAGGAAAACAGTAAAATCAGTTTTGCATTTAACTGAAAATTGCAATTTTTCGAGCCAACGCCTGTTGATGGAAAAATATATTCCAGTTTTTTTTTTCCATCTTGAAGAAATGGGGAAAAGGAGAATCTGCGTGATCTAGTTGAAATGAGATAGCGAATTTTTTATGATTACTTTTTTTTTTGTAATTTTCGATTTACTCTACAGACAAGGTCCTTCCAAAAAATTCACTATTTCTTCTATTTATTAAAAATATGCCCCGAAAGATGGAAAAAAGAGAATCGGATGAAATCGCGTCTTTGGTTTTTTTTTTTTTTAAGAATATTCGAATGAATTTGAGAAACAGCAGAATTTTGATAAGGACTTTTTTTTATAGATCCGAATTAGAGGGAAAAAAGGTCCTTAAAAAAAAATTTCGATTTCTCTTACAAATAGGAAAAATCGGGGCAAAATGGACATGATCAATAAAATGATGTGGGATTTTTTTTTGAAAGTGAAGGGTTTCACCAAAAAATTCGAAAAAGTTACGTAACAATGTAGATATGTTGAAGCATTTATCCAATTTTTTCAGATTCTTTCGTTGATTCCTTTATTAAAAAAAAAATCTTGAATTATTTTCACTCAAAATTCAATTTTGCCCTAATCTCCAGTATTTCAGAAAATCTGGTAGACAAGCCGAATAAGTTCGTTTTCCAGTTCTGCACTATTCAAAAAAGAAAATGTCATGGATTTTCAAAAAAATAATTTTAAAAATCGCGATTTTTCGAATGAGCATTTGATGCAAAAATACATGCAACATATTTCTCCTCTCTCTTTACTTTTTTCAATTTTTTAAAATTTTTTTTTCTTATTCTCAGAATGCAAGCTGAAGAAGATGGTGAAACGGAGAAAAGAAGAACCTGTACGGTCAACGAACCGGGGTTCCCACTGGTTTCGTCTGGCGAGCGCCCTTATTTCATTTTACATATATACCTGTTTCCCCCAAAAAAAAAACTGTATGTGAGTCATTTTAAAGCCCTTTTGAAACACGAAACGCTTTCTTTTCTTCTGCTCCAAATTGCGAATCATTCACATCGTATTTTATTATTGATTATCAATAATAATTCAATGGGCCACTCCCCCCCCCCCCCCCCCTCCTACTCTCCTGACATACTGATCCAATTTACCATCGTATGTGTTATGTACATAAAAACTCCGCCCAATTAGGAAGAGGCAAATGACATGTCGCGATAATGCATATTCATGAGCATCCTGTGACTATTTCTTATAAATCAAGAGGAAAAAAAAATATTGATTTAAATTTACCGGGTATGAAATAGGAAAATCAAATGCCCGAGCTGATGTACATATTTTTTTCTTTTCCATTTTTATTTTTTTATTTTATTTGAGCGATAAGATTACCCGCGATGACTGTATCCTTATCTCGAAACGTGGAAATTACTTTGACGAGTGAAAATGAGTTTTACGAGTGAAGAATTTTGAGAATTTTCAATGAGTAACATCAACTAAAAAGAAAATTCATCAATTTCACTTTTTCAAATATTTTATTTTTTAATTAATATCCCTTGAAATATTTGAAATAGTGAAATTTCAGGTAAAATCTTGATTTTTTAGGTCAAAAATTTTTATCTATTAAAAAAAAAAAGGGTCATTACACTTTCTTTCTCATATCTCATATTATTTATTGAGATATTCCCATAGAAACAAGATTTCATACTTTCTTATCAAATTCAACATAATCTCAAGTTTTTCTTAAATATCTCAGAAAATCAAGGAGACTTAAAAAAAAAAATTTGAGACTAAGTTCTTATCTGCCTTTTAACTACTCAAGACAACTTTATTAATGTAATAATGTTCATTGATGATTAAACGTACCTATTATCTTACAAATTTCGCTGATAAGTAAAACTCTCAAGGCTTCCGATAATGAGTCATTGTTAGCCGGTTTAATTGAACAACACTTAGTTATCACTGGCTCCGATTCAATTCGTGAACGATTGGAGGCAAAAATGAAGCAACAGTTTGGGGGAAATAATAAAAAAAAATTCTATTTTTTTTTGAAACCTTCCGATAGTGCAGGTGATAAATTCCTTTTTTTTTCTGTTTCTGTCTTTCAGCCAACAAGGAGAATAAAGGATTTCAGGAGAATGAGCGCAGGTCTTGCCTCCACGGTGAATGGAGGTGTACTGGTGTGTTGACTGTTTAGTACGAACGAATGCGGGTAAAAATTACCAGAGAACGGAGAGAGAGAAAGAGAGATAGAGCGTGCGTCATGATTTTCCAACGAGCGAGGCCAACGCGCACTAGACCCGGCCAGGCTCAGGCACTGGCGGGGATGTCCCGGGAATGTGTTCATCGCTTCAGGAGATATATTATGTGCAGAATCCTTCATAGAATTTCAGAGACTTCAAAATAAATGAGAATGAGAAAAAATAAAAAGTACAATGTATATATTGCGAAAAAATAATTTTTCAACGTGCGGTAAACGAGTTATTTTTCATTATCGATGAAACTTCGTACTCTGTATGATTTTTAATGAGGCAAATTCATCATTGATTAACGATAATGGTTAGTTGCGAGAAATTGCGTGGAGGAATTTATGTGGGGAAGAGTGAATTCAGGAGCGAAGAGGTAAAATCAAGATGAGTACAATTATTTGGAGGATTTTGTAATTCTCAGATTATGTTTCTTTTGAGAATGGGACGGAATCTAAGCGAGATAGAGCAGTTTTCAGCAGTTTTACACGAATTGCCTCATCTCGCTTGGATTCCAAGTTATCCTGAAAAATCTTATGAGGAAATAAAATTGATTTTTTTTTTTTAATTTTAGAGTCGTAATTATTTTTGTGATTGAGAGCAAATATCTTGGGAATTAAGAAAAATATCGTTCTTTTAGAGGTAAAAAGGCACAACAACACTTTTAGAAAAAAATTGAAATTTTATAGGAAATTCGATGAAAATTCTAATAAACATGATACTGAATGTTTTTTAATGGGAAAATGCTCATGAAATCTGTGAGTTTCCGGAGGTATTCAGAGGAATCTATGAGTTTTAAGTAGAATTGAGACGAAAATTCTACAATTTATTTGAATTTTCCATTTTTTCTTGATTTTTTCCTATTTTTTCTAACTTTTCAAGAAATAATTGAACTGAAATTTACAAATTTCATTGATATTTAAGCCTGAAATTATTTGAAAATCGATGATTTTTTCGTGAAAATAATATTTTTTTATACTTAATACATTAAATGTATATTTACATAATGAATATAATGTAAATTTCGCCACCAAACCTTCATTTTGGTATAATTCGTAAAATAATATTTTTTAATAATAATTTTTTAATGACGTGATTATCTGAAATTTCAGTAGAGATATAACTTGTTGTAAAATTTCTATGATTTTTCACGGAAAATTCAGACTGAAATTTTTAACAGTGAAGATACGAAACGTGTGATATTCACGTCCTTTTCTCTTTAGGATGACAATATCAATATTTTTGTTGGAACCTTCTTCCAGTGGAAAGAAAGGGCTACAAAAATCTTGACGAGTTGCAACAATATTCAGCTTTGAACATACTGTATTTATTTATTTTTTTATCACAACCACCCATTTCTCCATAAGAGCAATGTATTTTATATCAATTTCCAATGATTTATCTCCCCAAGATATGAACAATTAGATACCTTGAAATTTCAGCAGATCAATTATGGTGGAAAAATCTACAGATAAAAAAATTTTGAGTTTTCAAATAAAAATTGTTATGCTCATACATCTTTTATCTGTTATCCTGTATTGAATTCCATAATTATTTCACGCATTTTACGTTTCATGCAAATTTTGACTACTCTCGTAGTTTTTGAGATATTTCCAATAAAAAACGTACAAATCAGCATGAATTAACATCTGAGATGAATTTTTCTGGATTATTTCGATAAGTATTTGAGATAACGAAATTTTTGTGATTAACTTTTTTATAGCTCTCACTTCTTCTCATAAAGAAGATCGCCACCAAAATTTTACTATTTCCATTCAGTAGTGAAGAGGTAAAACAGGATAAATCGACCTATCTTTGAGGTCATTTCGAAGGAAATATCTCGGAAACTAAGCGAAATAAGGTGATATCACTCAACTTTTTTTGTAGAGAATTTCAAGAGTTACAAAAAAGTTTCAGGGCAAAATTATTTTCAAAAAATTTAATGAAGAAAAAAAAGACTTATCTTGTTTTACCTCTTCACTACTGCATTGTTTATTTATGCCGTAAAAAACTTGTGTGACCAAAAATATCATAAAATTAGCATTCCCTTCTTTTTTTTGGTGATATCGGTAAAGATAAGAGAGATAGCGGAACTTCTGTCAATACATATTGATTATTATTATCAGAAAAAATTTCAGAAAAATTTTATAAAAATTTCATGAAATATTCAGAAAAATTCCAAAAAATTCTGAAAAATCTTAAATATATTAGAATAAAACTGATTTTTTTTATTGAATGAAACCTGATAAACAGAAAAAAGTCGTCTCGTTCCAACTCTTTTCCCGAGAAAACAAAAATTGATGAATTTTCGAAAAAAGTGGAATACTCTTCTCGATTCCCAATCGAAAACGATATTTCACTCAAAAACTAATGGTCCAAAAACAATTAAATAATAGTATTTACAATGCAAAATTTATGCGATCTCCCAAATCAAATAACAACTCAGATTTTTCAAATCTGCTAAGACGCGCCCTTTTTTTCTAATTCCTATTCTGCAATCCCTTTTTCCGCATTTGAAAGAAGGTCCCATTCAAAATTCTCTTATCTCGCTTAAATTCCGCGATATTTATAAATAAAGAAAATATAAAAAAAAACCTCAATAGAAACGATTTATTCAACTTTACCTCTTGACAGCTGATGTTATTCACATGAAATGAAAAAAGGTCTGACGAAGATGATACGTATTATTCAAAACATATTTTTTATATCAACTGTATTATACTGTGCATACATTTTGCCAGGTGGCCTCGTCAATACGTAACAATTTTTTTTTCTTCTGTTTACCATTTCATTCTCTCCGCTCTTTTTTTTCCTTCTCTTATTTCTACTCCCCGACGTTTCTTGAGAAGCGACAAGAAAGAAGAGAAGAAAAAAAATTACAGAGACGAGTATGGCCTTTTTAACTGTGCGAAACGTCCTGTGTTTCCAAGTATACCAAACTGACAGCTCTCTACAATCGAGCGCTTGCGAACAATCGTAGTTGACACTCAGCATTCAGCTCATTCGTTAACTCGGATGTCCTCTATTGTTTCCGGATAATGACTCCGGGAAATATTGTTGTAATTAGTGCAATTGCAAATGTGATTTTCACTCATTACCTTTCGCCAGGAGATTCTGAAGAGGAACTCAATTGTTTTTTCTCCATTCAATTACGTTTGGGGGTGGGAGACGAGGAAGCTTGGCTTTTCGAAGAGTTTTTGGGGATATCTCAGAATCTAGAGAAAATATCGAAATTTTTGTGAAGCGCTTTTTTGAAGAGAAGACTTGGCGCTACAAAATGAGTTTCCAGTTTCGCTCATAATGATCAATTGTAATGTGCATAAAAAAAAAAATGACTATTTCATCTCAAATTTTGAAATTCTTGAGAAATCTTGATTTTTTCTATGCGATATATCGTGTTATATTCACAGTAAGCATACGATCTCCTAATAGACAGATTCTGACAACTCTTTTGACAACAAAAAAACGAAATCAGGAAATGTACTAGGGTCACATGACCAGTAGATGAACGGTTTCTCTTATCGAGGATTTTCACGAATAAATGAATGATTCTTATACTTTCCACATCAATTCCTGATGATTACATCGATATAGATCTATAAACTACTTATTACATACCGATTGATCGAAATTTAAAATCATACCACTGCAAATATGCAACTGTCCATCTATTGGGAGTTCAAGTTATTTTCCAGTTTTTCCTTGATTTTCTTTAATTATTTCTACATTATTCAAGTTTAATTGATTTTTAGTCAATTCAGTGTGTATTTTTCTGTACATCATTCTTTTCTGCAACTTTTCAACGTGATTTGCCTATTTCATGTGAATTAATAGAGTCTAATATTTCCTTAACCGTCCATCTATTGGTCATGTTACCCTACTCTTATCACCCAATTACCGAAATTTCTCTATCTCTCATAGGTTTCGAAATAAAAATGGGCAAATGTATCGAAGTAACAATTCTCGATTCCAATTTTTATTTTATACATTTCGATAGCATTTCGTAGAATTGATTAATCGATTATAGCAATCGATTCTTTCGGTTCTACTCGATTCTTAATCCAGTTCAACCAGCGATTAAAAGCATCTGCATCGATATTTCTCTCTTTCAAAACCAGCAACTTCTGATCGATGATATTTTCAAGCATCGATTAATCGATACGATATCTCGAATCAAATTCGACATATCGCATATCATTGGAAAGTTCTGTTCCAAGGAGGAAAAAAAAACAATATCACATCAACTTCCGATCGATAATTTACAAATATTGATTAACTGACGCGATATCTCGCATTTTATGCAAGTTATCGCATATCATTCGAGAGTTCCGTTCCACTGGTTTCAGTTTGGAGGGATTTGATGGATCGATGATTTCGAATATCGATTAGTTGATGCCATTTCTCGCTTTAAATTCGAGACATCGCAGATCTTTCGATAGTTCCATTTCACCAGTTTTAGTTTGAGGGGAAATTAATTTTAATTGAGAAATTGTATAATTATCGAATAACTAAAGCTTCAAGAATATAATTTTTCTTCAATTGCAACCAACTAACAATTCGAAACAATAATAAGTTGAAGCAACATTCAGATAAGACTAATTTGAAAATCAAATTTTGTTATCAATATGTATATTCTTCAATTTTTTTTTGAATTATATTCCAGCCATGAAATTTTTTTTCTTCTATTCAACGGATTTTTTTTCCAAAAAATCAATTTTATTTATAATTTTCGAATTTCATGTACTGTTTATGTGACAATTGGAGCTGGATTACTTTTTCTGTCGTCAGTTGGCCGATTAATGAATTGTCTTAATTCAAGTTGCTCATGTGTGACTGGGATAGTCATGACTTATGATTGGCCGTGGATGCACCTATATATGCACTGAGAAAAAAATGCACTTGTGCCTAAAAAAAAAAATTCTTGCCAAAAGAAAAGACGAAATTTCACGCCAATCAGAATTTTACTTATTAAAATAATTTACGTTTTATGGAATAATGTTAAAATAGTTCCACAATATGCAATGAATTCCTATAATGCGTTTAGTACAGACGAAAAATAGAGAAGGTTTCTGTCCAATTCAGTTTATTTCGTGTAAACTGATTTTTTAACGATTATCAAGCTTTCTTCTGGTCAAATTATTTGGTTTAGGCACAAGTCAATTTTTTACTCAGTGTGGATAGTTCGAAATATGTGAATAAACCAAAACATCGAGTAATAAGAATTGATTTTTCACGTGCTCTGAAAATTATCAGTCGATTCTTAAAAACCAATTATTTCTTTAACAAATAAACGAATGAATAATAATAAAATAATGAATTTAGTTAAAAAAAAAAAACAAAAATTGTATGCAATATAGAATTAATTATGTCAATAAATTCTAGACTAAATGAACTGTAATACGATGTACCCCCCCCCCCCCCCTGTCATAGGGTTATTCCCTGGGAGACTTGTAACAGTAAATAAAAAATGAAATAAAAAACCAATTATTTCAACGAAAAAAATTCATTCTCAAATAGAGTCGCAATTGACTTTGTCATCACTATTTTGAGATAATTTGGAGAATTTGATGTTGTAGTGAAGTGAATTTCAAATTGTTTGAACCTTCCAGAATAAAAATTAGTTTTTAGAAAGCAGCTCAGAATTTGCAGAAGTAATAAAAAAAAAAAAAAAATTGCAGAAGAAGAGAAAATTTCTATGATTCATTTTTACTTAGCTCTTTCTTTTCTCTACAAGAAAGATCCTAACAAAAATTTCTCTATTTTTCTTCAATTCCGAGATGACTCATGAAACGTACTTTCAAAAAAGATTCTATGGGAGATGGGACAATTTTTTAAATCGCCTTTTTCGTCGAGAAAAATCAAGGCTACAAAATAGGCGACAACAAAACGTAATCTGCATCTACGTTGAAAGAATAACCACAATGAATTTGATTGCTAAGAGAAAATTCCAGAAAATCTTACAATTTCCTATAATTCTTCCAATTTTTTCAGCTAATCAATACCAACTGACGCAAAAAAATGCCCAATTTTTTTTTTGGCCTCCTACCAATAAATAAAACAGCTAATCGATGAATTTCTAGAGCCTGATAAATTTTATCGCAGGTGTTATCCAAGGTTTCCCAAAATTCACGCAACTGGCTGTCTGTACGAATATTCTGTGTGAAAGAGAAAAAAAATATGTTAAAATGAAAGTAAGAAAGTGGTTTTTTTCATTCGATGCGTATTGAATGAGATATTTACGATTTGAAAGTGATTATAAGACGTTGGATTCTGGGATGAGTATAAGTTTAAAATTCGTTCCAACATCTTTGATCAATTTTCTTCAATCTCAAAGAGAATTGACTCCAAGACTAATTAAAAAAAATTTCAAGAAAAAAAAAATATCTCGTTTCAACCATTCGATTTCATCACGGAATTCATTCTCATTTGAGCAATTGAATTTTTCTTTATCAGCTCATTTATTGGAACTAAAATTACAAAAAATATGTAGCTATGGCAATTTCGATTATTTGAGTGCCAATAATTTTCGCAATTCACTGATTTTTCACCGTTTTCATTGAAAACCGGCGAAAAACTTGAGTTACACATTATCATCTAAAAATTATGCACTTTAAATTGTCAAATAAAACTTATCGTGTTAAATAAAAAGTAATTCCAAGTAATGATAGTATCAATGTAATATTGGTTATGATCATTGAAGATGAATTGCAGCCATCCTCGTTGCAGACTCCACAAAAACTAACGTCTTCTTTGCCCGCCTTCAGAGCATCACAGGTAGTTTGAGTACATCCTCGCTCGACAACTTCCGTGCCACCGGCTAGAAAACCCCCAAAAGAATCAAAGATTAATAAAAAATCATTTTCAATTACTAAAGTTTAGCAAAAGCAGCAATATGGCGACTGCAATGTTGCCAAAGTCGCTATTTACTACGCGTCAACTGTACGCGCTACAACTCGCTATAGCACATTATTGGCAACATCGCTTTAAACCACAAGAGTCTCATCTTTTTAGGCCTATTTCAATCAATTAATTCTAACTTAACTTGCAATTGAAGCCTCGAAATTTTTCACGTCCATTAGAAAATCAAATTATTATTACAAATTTAAAGCGTGTTTTGAATTAATAAATCAACAATATACCTTGATAGACCATTTTGTAACACTGGAAGTTCGATTCTGCGAAAACACTTGCTTCAGCCTGGCGCCTGGATCGTCGATTTATTTGGATTGCTTGTGGAATTTTTTGATTATTTTGTGTATCTGGGTTAGCGTCATTACTTCCAGTTGTGTCATCAGCAGGAGACGTTCCAGTTGTTGATGCAGTTTCGGAAGACACCTCCGGTGTTGGTGTAGTTGTCGAAGGTGCTGTTGTTGATGTTGTAGTTGTAGAAGATGTTGCTGTTGATGGTGTAGTTGTAGGAGTCACTGTTGTTGGTGATGTAGCTTCAGGAGACACCTCCGTTGTTGGTGTAGTTGTAGAAGGTGCCGCTGTTGATGTTGTAGTTGTAGAAGATGCTGCCGTTGTTGGTGTAGTTGTAGAAGGTGCTGCCGTTGTTGGTGTAGTTGTAGAAGGTGCTGCTGTTGTTGGTGTAGTTGTAGAAGGTTCTGCCGTAGTTGGTGTAGTTGTAGAAGGTTCTGCCGTAGTTGGTGTAGTTGTAGAAGGTGCTGCCGTAGTTGGTGTAGTTGTAGAAGGCACTGTTGTTGTCGGTGTAGTTGTAGGAGGCACTGTTGTTGTTGAATCACACTCTGACGTCTCTACTTTCGTTGGAGCATCAATGCAGTTTTCATCATCAGTTGATTTACAAACTATACACTTTAGTGTGTCACCTGAAATCCAAAAAATATCTTATGAAACTCATATTCAATAATTCAAGTCATGAAGAAGTGAGAGAAATCTCGAAATTTTTTCATGAAAACTTATCCCGAATGTCTTTGAAAGTATTGGGCTTAGGGAAAAATACCAATAGATCTTTTCTTGTAGGCGATTTAAAAAATTACAAAATAGTTTCTTGATGAATTCTACTAAAACTCATCTTTTCCGAGATATTCCAGAGATAATTTACGGTCAATTTTCCAACTTCTTATTTTACCACTTCACAAAGGGATAAATTGTCAAATATTTGATTTAAACATACCAACATGAAATTCAGCAACTAATATGGACACAAAGAGAATAAGAATTCCCCATTTTAGTTTGAACATTTTGATCAGAAGAATAAAATAATTCAATAAGTTAAGTAAGTTCGGTCGCTTCAGTCCGTTCTGTTCGCACCTTTCGGATTGAATGAACGTAGATTTCCACTAAAATTTGATTAACCAACGATAATAATTATTTCCGATAATTTAATTTTTTTTTGTTTTCGTTACTCAACTAAGCTCGTTCAAGCAATCACTTGATAATGGTTCTTTTTATCACTATCATCTTTTATATTTCATGCGTTTATCGATTGATAAAATACACCAATCCAATAAATTTTATGTTTACTGAAATTTTTATCGCTGATATTTATTTACAATGCGCTCGAGATAATGCGATCTTCACACTTTCACTTGTTGGATTTTATTGAATTTCTTGATTCAATAATTTTATATCATTTTTTTTTTTTCATTTCTTCTATAAAGTAGGATTCTCAAGAAATCGATTATCGGATTTGATGATTAATTTGTAAAAATTCAATATCAGCAAAGAATCGCAACAAAATCATTGGCGGGAAAAGTAAAATAATTCAAAACCAATGGTACATCACATGATTCTATTTATTCAAATAATTCAAGAGTTCATGGGACAACTTTCGAGAGACACAAGTAGAAAGTTCTCTCTTCTTTATTGTCGAAAAAAAAAAAATTCACACGTCTATATATTTATTTACGAATTAAAATTAAATGGCTATACAAATAATTTTCACTTGTAACAATTATAATTGGCGTTAATGATATTTAAGTGGTGATGAATACTCGAGTAATTGGAGAAATTTTTTTTTTTAATTTCAATAATTTTTCGATAAATCGAAAATTTCGAATAACAGTATTTTGTAAAAAAAAAAAAAAGTTAATTTTAAACTTTGAATTCTTCCTAGAATCAAACGTTAAAATTTAACGTTAAAATTCAACGTTAAAAATAAGGAAAGAATTGACGAAAATTCCATAATTGTGAAATGATTATATCTAATCTTTAATCATTTAAATCTGGAAAAAATAGAAAAATGTACTCAAAAATCAGGTCAGATCAATATCAACTCCTATACACAGAACAATCAATTAACGGGTATTTTTCAATTGATAATCATAAAAAATAACTGTGAAAACATAGAATAAAGTTCAAATATGTTGAACATGTGATTGGAATTAGTCAGTAAAAAAAAAATTTGAGAATTTCAAAAATGCTAACAATTGCCTAAGATTTTTCGGGAAAACCGATTTTTTCGATTATTCTCATTTTTATCATACCATTTCTCATCGAATCATCCCCGTTTTCTCCACTAAAATCATGAAAATTACAAAAATTTCGAAATTTCATAATCGCAATTTTTTCGGAAAATTCAATGATTATTTTTAATCACTAATCATTCGAATCTTGGAAAAATAATACAATTTACTCAAAATTCATTTTTTTTTCAAGTAAAAATTGAAGAAAATGATTGGAAAACTCAAAGTAAAGTTCAAATATATTAGATTTGTTCTTAAATTTAAAAAAAAAAAAAATTTGAAGATTTCAGAAATTTTAACAATTTTTTGAGATAATTTCCATTTTGTATTGCACAATTTCCGAGCGATTTTTCCCCTTTTTCTCTGATAAAATCATAAAAATTAGAAAAATCCCCCGATTTTATAACTGCAAAAAAAAATTCTTAGAAAATTGCAATTATTTTTCAACTTCACACATCAAATTTTACAACATACAATTCATAAATTGATCCACACTAATAAGATAAGATCGAATTAAGACTTATCAACGATTTCCGGATAATAATTGACGACAATGAATTCAAAACACAACGGTTCTCTTTATTTCCTCGTCTAATTCCATACTATTCAATTAAATTACTTGCATTACATTATCATCCGAGTCCAGGTAATGGGGACGCGGCGATGCCGTGGGATTCTTCTTCAAAAACATCAAAAAAAAGCCTATTCTTTTATTTTGACATGGAAAAAAAAAACAAATTGTATAATGCCGAGTCATTCTCCGTTGATTCACGAAAGATAAATTGAACGTAAAATTTTGTATAGATTGTGCTCTTGCCTCATTCATTTCTCTTTCTTCCTCCTTTCAATGACACTGAAAATAGCAGAAATCCGACAATTTTGAGATTTTTTTTTTTAAATAAATTATTTAGAAAAAAATGAAAAGTATGCAAATTTCAAAAATTTAACGATCAGAGATGCGAATTTTTTCAATTTTTTTTTCTCATAATCATTCAGCTGTAAAAAAAAATGTCACATATGTGCTTATTTCATTTGTACTTTTTTTAACACAAAATATATCTATGATGCGTGTACATACACAATTTCTTTGAACTTCCGCTGGTTTATTATGCATCAGTAGTTGTGTGTTGCGGCTGTGTCTTGTTGGGGGGCTTTCAACTGGCTCACGAAGCGTCTGCCTCGTGGAATGCGGTTGTACCACTCACAAACTTCTTTACTCTTTCTCTCCCTCATTCTCTCATTTTTTTCCTCTTTTTTTATTTAAGTATTCCGCAGCGCAAATTTAGTGGCTAATGAAATTGATGGATTTTCGAGGATTTTTTTGGGATTCGTTCGGAGAGAGAGAGAGAAAGATTTGAGAAACTTCTGTTGGAATAATGGTTTCAGAGTTATTCGAACAAGAATTCGATAGTAAATCCGCAGATTAGAACTAATCGATTTTTTTTAACTTTTCTGAAGAACTTCCCGGGAATTAAACGAGATAATGAAATTTTTTGAAGAGATTCTCTTCTGCAGATAGATACTGGCTAAGATAGATAATGAATTACTCGAAAAAAAGAGAATTGCAACTGCGTGTTATGAAATATCTCAAAAAATAATTGGAATAGCAAAATTTATGTACTTTTTTTTTTTTTAAAAAAAAGGTCCTCACAAAAATCGTGCTATGTCATTTATTTCCTGATATATTCTACAAAAATTATTTAAAAGAAATAGAATTTGAGTTGACATTATTTGTTAATTCTGTTGTCAGCTTGAATTACCCATTGTTGTGAATAAAATTTAAAAATTCAAAAAATCCATCAATTTCTCCAATTTATCGACAAATTTGGAAAAACCGCAGAAAATCATTATTGCTAAAAAAAAAAAAATACTCAGCTCACTTATTGTTTGTGTTGAAGTACAAAAGTTACAGTGTGTTGTGAAGAAAAAAAAGGAAATTAAAATCCTTAATAAGCAATAATTCTCCTCTCATTTACAATTAACGTCTACTCTCTTATTTATTGGTACGTAAAAGTCACTCGTTTACTTTAACGCATAAACGAGCGCTTTACCGTTTCACAAATTGTGCTATCACTTTCTCATCTTTTCTTTTTGTGTGTTTCATTAGAATGTAATAATTCATATAATCTTGTAGTGAACACATTAAGTTTTTGAATACATTGATGAATGTGAAAGGGAAGTCAATGGGTCAATTTTTTTTATAACTCCATGATTTTAGAGACTTAGATGTTGAATTTGGCCCGAGGTCACGGCAAAAGACTGCTTCTCACTGGCCTTTTGTACTCGTCATCGATTTCGTGAAGATCAGGTGGATCCGCGTATCCACTGTCATCGTAACGTGTACAACGTGAGCCTGGTGATCTTGGTGGATGAACCGAGTGAACTGGATGAATGCTGTTAAATAATTTTATTTCGTGAATAAATTGAAATTAATGATGGGCGATTACCGAATAAAAAACATGATTCTCGAAGAATCGATCTTTAGAAAATACATTTTTTTGAGAAATAGATTTTAAAAAAACAATCAAAACGAGGTTGATTTCTTCCGATGAAAAAAAGAATAGGGGAGAGTGGGGCAAAATGGACACTGTAATGAAACAGTTAGAGATGGATTTTTTTTGATGATTCTATTGGAAAGCTGAGGACATTTAAGCCGGAAAACGAGTGTCAGATGTGTTTTTTTCGATTTTTTTTGAAAATTCGACTTTTTCGGCATTTTTGAGGGGTGAAAACATTTGCTTTTTTGAAAATTTTCAGTTTTTTGCCAATATCGCTGGTTCTATTGGTCGTAGCAATTCGGGGTTGGTCTCAAATGGAAGATGAGCTCATTTCCCATCAATTTATGGGGTTTTAAATTAAAAAACATGAATTTTTGAGATAGTTATAGGCCAAAAACTGTTTCACAAAACTGTTTCACATAAATGCCCATAAGTACCTTAAAAATCGATATTTTTGAATTAAAAACCCTATGAATCGATGGCAAATGATCTCACCTTTCACCTCCATTTGGAATTTTTACGATGCGACAAATAGAACCGAAGATATTCTCAAAAAACTGAAAATTTTCGAAAAAGGAAGGCTTTTACCCCTCTGCAATGCTCAAAAAAGTCAAAATCGCCAAAAATTAAAAAAAATTAATTGCGGCACTTGTTTCCCGCCTAAAATTTCCTCAGCTTTCCAATAAAATCATCAAAAGCAATCTATCGCCAATATTTCTATTAATTTCGAGAGTTTCGCATAAAATTTGTCTAAAAATTTAGATGTGTCCATCTTACCCTGATGTCCATTTTGCCCCACCTTCCCCTATATCGAATCTACTTCCGATCGATTATTTTTAATATCGATTGATAGATGTGATGTTTTGCACTAGATTCGAGATATCGCATAACATTCGATATTCGAAAAAAAGTAACTTATAATTGATCGATTGCAAATATCCGATTAATCGATGCTATATATCGCATATCATTCGATAGTTCAGCTCGACTAATTTCAATTTGAGAGGCAATAAATCCTCTTTTGTATTATTTTTTTGAAGAAAAAGTAAAAAACTATACGATTCTTTTAAAAAAGAATCGAAAAATCGATTGTTCGAGTTCCTTGGAATCACCTGAAAAATCGATTTTTAGGAAAACTAGAATCGATATTACAAGATCGATTAAAAATCGCCCGGGGAAAAAATGGAAATAATGAAATTTAATTCTCATATAAGGATCTTGAAAGTTATTGACGGTAATTATGTATATTAGGAGCCTATTTTATAAAATTTAAGAAGCTCAAAATCACATTTCGGAAAAAACAAGGAGTGCGCAATCGAGTTTTGAACTGACATCCTTCACAGAGAAAAATGTTTTCTTAATTTAAGAATGTGCAGTCACTTAATTTAAGAACGGCAGGTCACTTAAATTAAGGGACTTTTCTCACGTAAATCAAGTGACTTTTTCTTTCTTAATTTAAGAAAGTAAAACTCACTTAAATTAAGTGACTTTTTCATTTAAATTAAGTGACTTTATCACTTAAATTAAGTGACTTTTTTCACTTAAATTAAGTGACTTTTTTCACTTAAATCAAGTAACTTTTTCTTTCTTAATTTAGGAAAGTTTAAGTCACTCAAATTAAGTGACTTTTCTCACTTAAATCTAGTGATTTTTTCTTTCTTAATTTAAGAAAGTAAAACTCACTTAAATTAAGTGACTTTTTCACTTGAATTAAGTGACTTTTTTCACTTAAATCAAGTAACTTTTTCTTTCTTAATTTAGGAAAGTTTAAGTCACTCAAATTAAGTGACTTTTTTCACTTAAATCTAGTGATTTTTTCTTTCTTAATTTAAGAAAGTAAAACTCACTTAAATTAAGTGACTTTTTCACTTGAATTAAGTGACTTTTTTCACTTAAATCAAGTAACTTTTTCTTTCTTAATTTGGGAAAGTAAAAGTCACTTAAATTAAGTGACTTTTTTCACTTAAATCAAGTAACTTTTTCTTTCTTAATTTAAGAAAGTAAAACTCACTTAAATTAAGTGACTTTTTTCACTTAAATCAAGTAACTTTTTCTTTCTTAATTTAGGAAAGTAAAAGTCACTTAAATTAAGTGACTTTTCTCACTTAAATCAAGTGACTTTTTCTTTCTTAATTTAAGAACGTAAAACTCACTTAAATCAAGTGACTTTACTTTCTTAATTTAAGTGACCTGCATATTCTTAAATTAAGTGACTGCACATTCTTAAATTAAGAAAACATTTTTCTCTGTACAAATTACCAGTCTGATGCTCTACCAATTAGGCTACTACAATTCACCTTCGAATTTTCGATTCCAACATATTACCTCATTTTCTCCACCTCCCTTCCTGAGGCAATTTTTAATTAAATTTAAATTGATTTTATTTTGACAGACCGCTAATCTGCATATTTACCTTATTGACTTTACGAGAATTTATCGAGAAATCTTTTTTGTAGCCCATAAAATTTCATGTAAAAAAGGTTTCTTCCTAAATTTCTCTGAAGTCAACAGCTTTCAAGATATCCGCAAATTAACGTAAATAAAATCTTTAAACTTGTGCATGTCCATGAAAACGATACAATGTCAATCGATAGATAATTCAAACTGACCTTGTGCAACGAGAAGGACTTGTCTCGAGTGGCTCATCGTATCTCCGTGATAACATGGTGAAGTCACGATGTGCTGCAACTAATTTTTGCAAACGCGATATAATCTCGTAATCTGGTGTACAAATTGGCTCTGAAAGAATTTTAGCAACAGAAACACGAAAACTCTGAAGCTGTGATTCTCTTCGTGTTACTTCAGACAAATTTTGCTTGATCTGTGACATTTCATCTCTCAATAATTGAAGTGAATGATCATTTATTGATCTTTCTTGATCAGCACTCTCTGTTGTCGTACGTATTTGATCCTTTAGCATTGAAAACTTTCTAGTATATCGTGTTCTCAACATTTCACTCTCTACAAGACGCTTCTGGAGTTCCTCAATTTTCCTACTACGCTCCAATGCCGCAATCTTTGTTATTAAAATTAATTAATCAGTATTAATGAATGTAAAATATTCATGTAAATTAATTTTTAAAAAACGGAAGGAACAAATTATATTTACTTTTTTATAAATATCTCGGAATCGGAAGGAAATAGACAATTTTTTCATGTATATAGATGAAAAAATCATGCTAAAAAGGTATGACATCGTCCTAGAGTGAAAAAAGCATGAATGGTACACATTTCCTATCTTGTTACGCCTTTTTCACTCTAGAACCATGATACATTGTTTTTTTAGTAGATAAATGAGATCCGCGGAACAGATTCTTACGAAAATTTCCCTATTTTTGGCGATCTCCGAAAAAAATAAAACTGAAAATAGCAGACATCTGACAATTTTTAGTCTTTTTTTTTCTTAAGAAATTAATTTTTCTTGAAAAATGAGAAATATGCATATATGCAAGAAATCCAAAAAACTATGGGTGCAAATTTTTCCAATATATTTTTTTGTAATGATTTACTCGTTCAAAAAAAATCTAAAAAACTGTCAGATTTTTTCTATTATTAGTAACATGAAAAAAATTGATTCTCGAAGAATCAATCTTCAGAAAATACGATTCTTTCAAGAGAAAAACTTGAAGTAAGAAAATTGATTAATCGATTTAGAAATCTATCGCATATCATTCGATAGTTCCGTTTTACCAGTTCGAGTTTGAGTGAAAATCCTATTTATCATTTTTTTCAATAAAAAATGGATGAGATTTTTTCAAAAAAATAATCGGAAAATTGATTAACAAAGGTTCTGAAGAACGCTTGAAAGAACCGATTCTCGAGAAAAAGGAATCAATCCTGCAAAGATCGATTCAGAGTCATTCATATCTGAAAAGAATAAATCTGTTTCTTATCAAATATTGTTCAGAAAAAAATTTACTGAAATTTTTCGTAATTACCTTTTTGTACACTGAGAAAAAAATGGTAAAAATAATGAAATCATCAGCTTAGAAACAACAGGGAAGTAAGTGCTACACATAACACTTACACCACTTTGCTTCTGAGGTGATGAAATATTGATACTATAGGTCTTAAAAATAAATTTTTTCCAAAATAATTAAAAAAGTTCTTGAATTTACTGAATTTAGTTAATTCACCAGCTTTTTGTAATTATTTTTAAAAAATCTGCTTGTGACCCAATAGTATCGATATTTAATTGTTCTTATCATTATTTTTCTCATTAAAAACAAATATATGAAAATTTTTGTCTTCTTCCGCTTTCAATTAATGATTGAAATGAAAGAAAAAAAATGTTATTTATTAACCTTGTAATCAGCTGCTTCGGTCAGTTGAGTACTGAGCTCTCGATTTCGCGATTTTTCTTCCGCCAATTGCACTTGCAGTCGCTCCACTTGCTTCGTTGCTTTCTTGGCCCTGGTTAATAATAATAAATTTTCACATTTTTTAAATAATTTTTTTCTTCCATCCGAATATCCTTCAATAGACACGCAATTATATGAATTAAAATATTACCGTAGATTGGCTTCATCCCTTTCAGCTTGAAGTATTGACTTTATTCTCACGCCGTCTTCCTGTAATGAGAGTTTTCTTCTCAGTAGATCCAGATGTAAATCCCGGCGTTGCAATTGCTCCCGAAGTGTCCTCACGCGACGCTGAAGTTGATACACAACTGACGTCTGTAATGAACGTTTTAATTTTGATATTAAAGTAAGAATTTGATGATGAAAAAAATCTACAGCGATAGAGAAAAAAAAATTAAGCAGTAATGACAACTAATGAACTAGTGTTGCAGCTCTTCTCGATGTGTTGCACTTTAATTAAAATTTTGAATTAATTAAAATTTTTTTATGATTGAATTTCAAATGATTCTGTAAAGTAGTAAAAAGAGGTGATTCACTTCCTCCGTAGGTATCTCGGAATTTTAACGAGATATGGAATTTTTTGTAAAAACCCTTTCTCTTTATCTTATTTCTCTCTGAAGAAAAAGTTTCTTCAAAAATTCCCCCATCTCCAGTGATATCCGAGATATTTCACTGGGAAAAAGTCTTGATTTTACGAAAAGAAAATTCTTAAAGAAACGCTATTTTCTAAGCAAAATATTTCTAAAATGAGTGAACCTAAGAAAGAATGTCCAAAGAATTAATCTTTTTTTTTTTCAAAACTTTATGAGCTAGAAAAAAAAATTCTTGATAAATTCCGTTAAATTGCATCGTTTCAAAGATATTTTCAAAATGAACAGGCAATGATTGTTACACAGAAAAAAATGTTTTCTTAATTTAAGAATGTGCAGTCACTTAATTTAAGAATGTCCAGGTCACTTAAATTAAGAAAGAAAAGTCACTTACTTTCTTAAATTAAGAAAGAAATAGTTACTTGATTTAAGTGAGAAAAGTCACTTAATTTAAGTGAGTTTTACTTTATTAAATTAAGAAAGAAATAGTTACTTGACTTAAGTGAGAAAAGTCACTTGATTTAAGTGAGAAGAGTCACTTAATTTAAGTGACTTTTACTTTCTTAAATTAAGGAAGGAATAGTTACTTGATTTAAGTGAGAAAAGTCACTTAATTTAAGTGAGTTTTACTTTCTTAAATTAAGAAAGAAATAGTTACTTGATTTAAGTGAGAAAAGTCACTTGATTTAAGTGAGAAGAGTCACTTAATTTAAGTGACTTTGACTTTCTCAAATTAAGAAAGAAATAGTTCCTTGATTTAAGTGAGAAAAGTCACTTGATTTAAGTGAGAAGAGTCACTTAATTTAAGTGAGAAGAGTCACTTAATTTAAGTGACTTTTACTTTCTTAAATTAAGAAGGAAATAGTTACTTGATTTAAGTGAGAAAGGTCACTTAATTTAAGTGAGAAAAGTCACTTAATTTAAGTGACTTTTACTTTCTTAAATTAAGAGAGAAATAGTTACTTGATTTAAGTGAGAAAAGACCCTTAATTTAAGAATGGCAGGTCACTTAAATTAAGTGACTGCACATTCTTAAACTAAGAAAACATTTTTCTCTGTGTACAGTGAAGTGATGAAAAAAAGATGCATATTTTCAGAAAACATCTACCTAGAAAATAAAATTTCCCATTAAACTTTTGTTTAAAAAATTTAATACACTCCGTAAAATGTATCTTAATATTCCTTTAAAAACCTAATGATCTCCAAGATATTTCTCAAAATAATCGTCATGAGAAACTTCGACTCATCCTGGTTTCATCACTTTCCTACTAATTCGTGTTTTCCTGCCTACGGGCTTACTTCTTTGAGGCAAGGAAGCTCGAACGACCGCTCTCGTCGAATCCTGGGAAATGTCGTGTAGTTGTAGACTAGCTGCAGAAAGCACACACATAGGATGCGACACAAAAAGAACAAACAGTCAAACACCAAAAAAAAAAAAGACGAAAAAAACAGAAAACATTCATAAAAGCATAAATATGAGTTTAACGAGCGTTCTTTCGTCATTCATGACTCATTGTTTTTTTTCTTTTCTTCTAAAAATTAATTTAAATCACCTTGTCGACGAGTTTGTCGGTCTCTAAACGGGCCAATTGTTCAGCACGTACCAGCAGTGCTTCAGTTTGTAAGTCAAGGCCAATTTCCTGTGATATTTCGTCCATTTGCATGGCCTTACCAAGTCGCTCTAAAAATATTGTAAACTGGAAAAAATAAAAAAAAAAGGCATTAACACGTGAGGTCACTGGATAATTTTGTTTTCATTCAGATGTTTTTGCTGGTTTTTTTTCTAAAAGCTACTTACGCTCTGTTTGTCACGGCGCAATGATTCCCTCGTGAGCTCACAACTTGTTAACTCAGACTCTAATTTATGAATTTTCGCTTCAAGTACTGCACGATCCTCCTCTAAATTACGCATTTTAATCATACTTGATTCAACCAATTCCGTCTGACGATTTGCAGATTCACTCGTTGAGTTAACTTTATCTTTCAGGCTGGCTATTCTCTGGGGATTTTATTGATAATTAATTGAAAGAAAGAAAAAGGGGAATTACACTGAGAAAAAAAAAGAAAAGTCTGTTATCAAAGTATTTGTAGGGGAGAGTGGGGCAGAATGGACACTGTTATGAAACGGTTGGAGATGGATTTTTTTTTATGATTCTATTGAAAAGCTGAGAAAATTTTAGCCGGAAAACGAGTCTCAGATGTATTTTTCCTCGATTTTTTTGGAAATTTGATATTTTTCAGCATTTTTGAAGGGTAAAGGCCTTTCTTTTTTCGAAAATCTTCAGTTTTTTGCAAATATCTCTGGTTCTATTGGTCGTAGCAATTCGGGGCTAGTCTTAAATGAAAGGTGAGCTCATTTTCCATCGATTTATGGGTTTTTGAATTCGAAAATATCAATTTTTGGGATAGTTATAGGCCAAAACCTGTTTCACAGAACTGTTTCACAAAAATGCCCATAAATACTTCAAAAATCGATATTTTTCAATTGAAAACCCTTTAAATCGATAGCAAAGGATCTCACCTTTCACCTCCTATTAGAATTTTTACGCTACGACATATAGAACCGAAGATATTCTCAAAAAACTGAAAAATTCCAAGAAACGGAAGGGTTTCACCCCTCTGAAATGCTCAAAAAAGTCAAAATTGCCCAAAATTCAAAAAAATTAATTCCAGCACTTGTTTCCCGCCAAAAATTCCCTCAGCTTTCCAATGAAATCATCAAAAACAATCTACCTCAAATATATTAGAATAAAACTAATTTTTTTTTTCATACATCATTACTTTCAATAAATAATTCCTTGAAACTGATAATTCTTGGTTTTTCTCAGTTTCAAGAACATTTTTTTATCAATTTGCGTCTGACCAAAAATCTAAAAACTTAATTATTATAAAAGTTATGTATTTTCTCACTAGAGCCTGATCCTTGTTGTCAGCTAGAATTTCACGTATTCTGTCCTTGATTGAATTTTCATGTGATTCAACAAAACGACTCGGTGTACTCAATAATATTGCCAGTGATTCAAGAAGATGACGCAGTTCATTCTGTGCTCTCTGTCCTTTCTCCTCACGATTTTTCAAGTCATCTGCATTATTCCTACTGTTTTAAAATTTCTTCCCCTAACAATACAATGACCATACATGCAATTATTATTATACATACATGATATACGTACCTCGTAGCTGACAAATAATAGCTTCCTGGTTGGTTACACTTCCTGTTGCACTGGTCAGACTTCTGTTAGCATTTACCAATTTGTCCCTGAGTTCATTTATTTCTCGTTCAGCAACTCTGTACTGCATCTCTAGGCACTCCTTGTCCTGAAAAAAATTAATAAAGCCATGTTTACCTGTACATTCACCTGACAACATTCAGGTAAAAGGAAAAAAACGACATTTTATTGAAATTTTTGTTGACAAACAGTTTTGTAAAACGATCTCAGAAACTAAGCGAGATAGAGAAAAATTCGTAGAAACCTTTTTTGTTGAAAAAAATGAGAGCTACAAAAATGGTATCTTCATTTTTTTACGTATCTAGCTTAGTTTTCGTGTTATTCTCATTGTCATCTCGTTTTTTTTTCATTCACCGCAAAATTAGTTACACAGAATATTCTTCTATCACTTTCACCTGGCGAAGACGATCCACTTCGGCATTCTGCGTACTTATCTGTCTCTGTAACTGATCTCTATCGATATTCGCTCGATCTAGGGCATCTCGAAGACTCTTAGCTTCAACCTCAACTGATGTCAAGTGGCTCTCAATACTCGTTGTCTTTGTGCGTAACCGATTGACCTCCTGAACTAACTCCTCAGCTTTGTGAATCACCATTTCCGGACTGTGATGTGTACTGTCACAAAATTCACTATTAAGTGAATGTGCCAATCGTCGTACAAAATCATGTAAATTCAAACGTGCACGTTCTTTCAAATCAATTTCTTCGGCAATGTGATGCTCCAATTGACAAATTTTTTTCTCATACTCTCGATGTTTTTCCTCGTGATACTTCAAATCACGTTGCATACTCTGAACAGTTATTTCACTTCTTCCCTGAGATGCATAGAGACTTCTCTCACGTTCTTCGAGATCCTGAGAACAATTTTTTTTTATTTTTCCAGGACAATTTAATTATTTGAATTTCGAAATAATTCATTTCTTCATGTAAATATCTCGAAATTGAGGGATTTTAGAGGAAATCTCCGAGGGAACTTTTTTTGTAGGAAATTTCGTGAGCTACAAAAAAGGTTTCTCGATAATATTTCTCCTAAATCCCATAGTTTTCGAGATATTTTTTAAATATACTCGACACAATTTATTAATAAAACTGAAAAATGTAAGAAATGCAAAAATCGCCTTCTTTTTCTGTAAGCAACTCGAAAACGAGTGAATTCATTGAAAAGTTTCAAGAAACCTGGAATTTAGCACATGAAATTCGCTACAAAATAGCTCTCTTAACATTTTCTGATAAACCTGATGATTCAAAAAATTTTCGTCAAATGAACAAATGATGTATAGCATTTGTCAATAAAGTGAAAAATTTCAAAAATGCAACAATCGCTTCAGCTTATCCTGTAAATAACTCGAAAATGAGAAAAATTCATCGAAAAACGATGAGGAACTTCTTTTTGGCTCATGAAATACGCTACAAAAAAGATCTCTTTACACAGAGAAAAATGTTTTCTTAATTTAAGAATGTGCAGTCACTTGATTTAAGAATGGCAGGTCACTTAAATTAAGTGTCTTTTCTCACTTAAATCAAGTGACTTTTTCTTTCTTAATTTAAGAAAGGAAAACTCTGTTGAATTGAGTGACTTTTCTCACTTAAATCAAGTAACTTCCTCTTTCTTAATCTGAGAAAGTAAAAGTCACTTAAATTAAGTGACTTTTCTCATTTAAATCAAGTGACTTCTTCTTTCTTAATTTAAGAAAGTAAAACTCACTTAAATTAAGTGACTTTTCTCACTTAAATCAAGTGACTTTTCCTTTCTTAATTTAAGAAAGTAAAACTCACTTAAATTAAGTGACTTTTCTCACTTAAATTAAGTGACTTTTCTCACTCAAATCAAGCAACTTTTCTTTCTCAATATAAGAAAGTAAAAGTCATTTAAATCAAGTGACTTTTCTCACTTAAATCAAGTAACTTTTTCTTTCTTAATTTAAGAAAGTAAAAGTCACTTAAATTAAGTGATTTTTCTCCCTTAGATCAAGCGACTTTTTCTTTATTAATTTAAGAAAGAAAAACTTACTTAAATCAAGTCAGTTTTCTCACTTAAATCAAGTGACTTTTTCTTTCTTAATTTAAGAAAGGAGCATTCACTTAAATCAAGTGACTTTTCTCATTTAAATCAAGTAACTTTTTCTTTCTTAATTTAAGAAAGTAAAAGTCATTTAAATTAAGTGACTTTTCGCACTTAAATCAAATCACTATTTCTTTCTTAATTTAAGAAAGGAAAACTCACTTAAATCAAATCAGTTTTCTCGCTTAAATCAAGTGACTTTTCTTTCTTAATTTAAGTGACCTGCACATTCTTAAATTAAGAAAACATTTTTTTCTGTGCAAATTTTTCACGCAACCCCATGGATTTCGGAGATATTTTCAGTACAATACAGACAAAATTCCCTAATTCATACTTGTATTCTCTTCTTCAAGCTCGAAATGATAGAATTCTGTCGTGCTGCCTGTTCCCTCAGCTGATCAGTCTCCACCTGCAGCTCCATGACCCTAGTGTCCCTCGATCTCACTGTGCTCTTCATCTCCTCCAGCTGCAATAATAACCGAAAAAAGGCACTTAGTCTTCGTCAAATTAAAAACTAAAAATCGACCAAAACGAAGGAAAATCATAAAGTCACTCACTTCAGCTGAAAGTTTATCTCGTTTGTACTCGAGTACCGCCAATTCGCTCTTCAGGCATGTCGTGACATCGTGGGTCATATCTTCTTGCTCTAACTGGAAATATTGTTGAATCGATAAGTGACCCAATACTTGCCTCATTTAATCTCTAGTTCAAAAAAAAAAATCCGCGAAAAAAAGAAAATCATCATTTTTTCCTTCCAAAAAAAGAATTCATCCTTCGCGAAAGCCTTTGAAGCCGAAAAATCGGCGTTTAAACCGTTTCTTCACCCAAATCCTTATTAGCAAAAATCCATCATCGATATTTTCAAACTCTTGTGCCAATAAAATAGCACAAAACACGAGATAAAACGGGCGCACCAATACATGTAAATCTCGTGATTCGTGATAGGGCATTTCGTGACTCTTTCTCTCATTTCTATACATATATATATATTTCAAAGCGACAAGTAGTTTGTGTCTCTCTCAAATAAAAAGCAAAAAAATGATCTGTCTACAATAAAAAAATTTGCATTTTAAAACGAGATGAGTTATCGTAAAAATAATGCAAATGTTATTTTAATATGTTCCTATGGCATTAGAGAAAAACATTAATGTTATACCTGCACGTGAAACAGGTGAAAAATCGATTCAATGGAGTACTATGGCAACCCGCCCTTATTCACTGTCAGGTCAATATTTGTACGCTTTAAATAATGATAATTAAGAAAAGTATTTTTTTAATCGTAAAAAACAATGAAAAAAAAAATTCAAAAATTAATCCGTTAATTTGTTTTTTTTTTTCATTTTTTTTTTATTATTTTTTTTCTTCAATTGTGCATCGATGATTCAATGATTTTTCAATTTGTTGTAATTAGTGCATTTTTTATAAATTTTTTTTAATGACCTTTTCTGGTGATGATATACAGAGAGTCTCAAATATTCTCAAATCCTCTTCGGTATTGCCGGGAGTATCTTTCGAATCTTCAGAACTTGCCATTGCTCAATATATAATTAGCTTATTCTTCTTTTTTACACTGGAAATGACCTCGATTGTTGTGTTATTTCTAAATATTATTGAATAGACATACTGAGATGAATAATTTTCATCTTTTGAATTGTTTATACAACATAGTATTTTTGATGAGTAAAAAAAATAAAATTTCAAAAGCACGTGTGACGACGCGGATTGTAGACGATTGAATGTCAACAAGCAGTACTCAAGGTTGCTGACGTCATTGGATATGGATTATTGACAATTGCTTATTTTCTTTGTTGAGAAAAAAAATCAGATTGAGATTTTGAAATTCTTTGGAATGTTTGAAGTTTTTACTCGACGATAATGAGTGTTCTCGATTTGAAATGACGGGGATTTCGATTTTTTGAGTCGACAATGATGGAAATGTAGGAAGCTCCTTTATTTGAATGAAGTTCATTCGATGTGGCGCTACAGTCGCTTTTTCAAATGAATTTTTCAACAATTGAAATTTTTTTTCGCAAAGGTTCTTGTAATTTTTGATTTATTGCGATAAGACTTTAAGCAAATACTCATCGAAACGAAAAAACAAGTGGATAAGAGTATTGCTTTCCAACTGATATCGATTTTTCTGCCAATACTTTAGCTATATGCTTCTGAATGGCCGTGATGCAATTTTTTTCAAACCATCATGAAAACATCAAATTTCGAAGAAATTCACTAACGGTAATAACTCGAGAACTAATCATGCAAATGAGCTCGAAATTGACAGGCATCGAACTGATACAACTCTCGAGATAATATATGAGTAGGGGAGAGTGGGGCAAAATGGACCTAGAAGATGAGATGATTCGAGATTTTTTTAAAAAGCAGCGGTTACTCCAAAAAATCTGAAAAAATTTACAAACAATATAGATATGTTGGAGGATTTTCTCAAATTTTTTCAGATTTTTTCATCAAGTCCTTCATTCCGAAAAAAAATCCTTAATCATGTTGCTATGAGGGTCCATTTTGCCCCACTCTCTCCTATAAATAACATCAGTTGAATCAGTTTTCAGAAATTCCATTAAAAACTGATTTTCGAAAAATGGACATATCTCAAAAAGTACCGATCGAATTCTCTTCAAATAAAGCTTAAAAAATAAAGTTCGTCGAGAAGAAGTTTTCCACAAAATATGAAATTTCTCTATGAAACCGTTTTTCTGTAATTGAGACTTTCATGCACTCACAGACACACACGTACTCAGCGCTAAAAAAATTATTTTCTCTCTATTTAGATCATTTCAAGTATCTTCTATCAAAAAAATTACAATCTGAAATTTTGATTACATACATTTCATTTGGAAGCAAAAAGTAAATAGTTTAGTACACGGTTATACTACCAGTGATTTAAGCAATTATAATCCTTCATTATTACTAACGATTCTACTCAAATAATTAATAGAGCTTATTAAGATTTTTGTCCGATCCTTTGTAGATAAATTAGAAACAAAGGAAACGGCGGTTCTGGTCCCTCCAAAAGAATTTTAAAATACTGAAATTTTCAAAATTTTGCACCAACGTTTCATCTGCTATATGCAGATCTCTTCAGCGAGCGTTTATCAATTCTAGAAACATTATCAATTTATAAATTATCAAATTGTAATAGGGGAGAGTGGGGCAAAATGGACCCTCATAGCAACATGATTAAGGATTTTTTTTCGGAATGAAGGACTCGATGAAAAAATCGGAAAAAATTTGAGAAATTCCTCCAACATATCTATATTGTTTGTAAATTTTTTCAGAATTTTTGGAGTAACCGCTGCTTTTTAAAAAAATCTCGAATCATCTCATCTTCTAGGTCCATTTTGCCCCACTCTCCCCTATAGAAAGGATTACGATAAATTAGTTTACTTGTCTTTTCATAATAAAATAATTTCCTAATTTTCAAATTGTTCAAAATGTCAAGTCTCTCATTTTTATTATTGCACTTTTCATTATGATGATGTTTCTCGAATTAATAAACGCATTCTGAGAATGTCTGCATACAGCAGACAAAAAGTTGATGCAAATTTGAAAAATTCGATTTTAAAAAAATCTATTTAGAGTGAAGAAAATTGCCGTTTCCCTTGTTTCTAATTAATAGACATGAATTTTTAATATTAACGATTATAAAAATAAACCAATAAGTCTTCAATACTACTTGAGCAGCTATAAGATCCAACATCGCAATATGTCACAAGAATTTCCCTGAGAATATTATTATTAATGCTCACCAATCAAATTCAATCTAAATCAGAGGAACATATAAATTCAAATGACAGAACAGTTTCTTGGTTTAACAGTTAGATTTACATCACCGCAATCAATAATCAATAAATTCAGATCACAGAACAGTATCTTGGTTTAATAATTAGATTCAGCTAACAGAATGAGTCTCTTGATTCAATAAATAAGTAGAACACCCGTGACCAAACCTCTCGTACGTATTCGCACTTATTACGTCTTAGGGCAGCGAATTCCAGGAATTTTTCGCCGTTATAAGGAAGGAACATCGGTAAATTTCAAGCCTCGCAGATGGAACTTGAACGACATTTTGTTGATCAGCTCTGCTTCGTAAAATCTGTAAAGATTTCTGTGGATGCAAGCCATCCACAGATTTCTCTGCGAATATCCCTGGAATAAGTGGGTTTCGAGAAAAAATGTCATGAAAACCTTTTTTTTAAATATAGAGAATCTCGTTATCAACAAAAAAGATTTTTTCGTTAATAATTTTGCGGAAATAAAAATCTGTAAAACTGAAATGTCCAGGAATTTCAGTAAATAAGAGAATCTGAAGATCAAAGATGATTTTTATTGGACATTACCAACTCGATTTTTCTGAATTCTATACAGTTCTCCTTATTCAATGATTCTACCAATTTATTTAATTGTAATAAATTGAAATTATTTGCGTGGAGCCCAGTCCATGATGAGACCACCGACTTGGACTAATCCAATGGCCAGAAGGGCCACAGTGGCACCAAAGAAAATTTTATCTGGAGTTCCACCCATGAGAAAGACTGGCTTCGATCGCCAACCTGGTGGCTGAAAGGTGAAAACAAAATCAGTAAAAATTTTCATTTATCTAGAAATATTTTCATGTTGATTTAAGAGTAAAACCTGGAATTTCTTCATTGCTGCTGCAAGATGAGGAGGTAGAGTACTGCCTGAACCTGGTTGCGTTGAAGCCGCAGAACCTCGTTGCGTCGATGCTGTCGACATTGAAGCTTTAGCTGGCTGTGTTTTTATTGAGTCCCAAATCATCTTTGGTGGATCTCCTGCCTGCAGTGGATGCGGAGCCTGGAACAGATTATAGAAAGATTATGAAGGTTCCTGACTAATTGATTCTATTTTGACACTAGTTTCTTAAAAAATAATTCGGAATTCAAGCGAAATCGGACAATTTTACTCTCAGATTTCATTATATGAATTTCAAGAGCTACGAAAAAAATAAGGATGAAATGGGTCTATCTTGCTGAGTTTCTGAATTATTCGAAAAAAAAACTGCTTATAGAGTAGAATCAATTTATCTGAAAACTTTATTGTCATTATAGATTCGGGATGATTAAATTTCTTCTTTTCTTGAAAATTTTGAAACTAAAAGACATAAAATTTTGATAGAACGTGTAAAGTCAGAGCTACAGAAAAATGGTATCACAATAATTTTTTTATCTCGCTTAGATTACAAGAAGATATTTTCAAAAACAATCATCTCCAATTCCTTGCAAAAATAGGGAAATATGGAAATTTTAAATTGATTTCATTATATCATCAATTTTATAGAAAGATCTCGGAGACTGAGCAAGATACGACCATTCTGCCCTAATCTTTTTTTTTGTAAAAAATTACAAAAGCTACAAAAAAATGTTAAAAAAAAAAAAAAATAACTATTTCATCTCAAATTTTGAAATTCTTGAGAAATCTTGATTTTTTCTATGCGATATATCGCATGTTATAACTAAGATATATCTCTTTCTCTCTCGTCTGGACTCCGAAATATTCTCAAAGACAAGAAAAACCAAACTCCCTGCAAAAAAAAGTAAAATATGAAAATTTCAGATTGATTTCATTTTGCAAACAGTTTTTTTCACCGACATATCCTTAAAAAAGTGACAGAAAAAAATTAATTTGTCTGAGAACTTCAGTCGTAAAGACAGTTGTACTCAAATATCTCGGAATCTAAAAGAGATAGAGACATTTTCATTCAGACCTTATTTATAGAAGAGATTCAAAGCTACAAAAAAGGTTCTTACAAAATTTCCCTATTTCCCATGGATTCCAGGAAATATCAAAAAACTTAAAAAAAAACCTTCTCTATTTCTCTTTACCAATGAAATCTTCAAATAAAAACCGATTGATTATTGAAAATCCTAATTTTCCCTTAGGTGGAACATGGAAGAATGAATGTAACTTTATATTTACATGTCAGGCTATCATATTGAGAGGTTAAGTTCATTCTGCCCCACATAACAAGTACTCAAACCCCCAGAAACTCCCATAACATCAATTCCGTTGTTTTCTCATCATTGAATTCATGATTTCATCGATAAAAAGTAGTGTTTCTTGCAAAAAAAAAAAAACAATTGAAAAAAAAGTCAAACCCAAAAAAGTCGATTGTTGCCCTAGAGTATTGTGTAATCACTTCAACATATCATCCCCCATCTGAATTTATTATTTAATTCCTCCTGCAAATTGATTAAAAGTCATTAAATATCAGTGATTTATTGAATAATAAACTTACAAGTGGATAAAGTGGCTGGAGTTTTGCAGAATTTTTCAATCGACCAGTGAATTGGTTGAACTCGTAATTCGGCATCTTGAGCCCTAGAACTGCTTGCGCAATCACTCGTGTCTATGCGCATGCGCTGTCAGTCATATCGGTTCCACTATTATAACGTTGTAAATACAGGAAATATTAATTGGAAATTATTTTTGAAAATAAAATAATGAAAAAATGGAGCACAAGCAGCCGCCAACGATTATATTTCATCCAATTATCTCTTCAATTCAAAAAATTGCAATGTACGAGACTAAATCAGTGAGTAATTAATTGCAAGTTACATATGTGGAAGGATTTTAATGAGCAAAATGATGTGGATGAATGTGCGAAGTACTTTCATGTGTCAAAAATACTTGAAAAGTAATTTTTGGCTTTTTTTGAAGTGGAATCCCCTTTTTTTTGAACGTTTCGTGTGGAAAAAAAGGGATTACCCTTTTGTTGACTTTTCCTTGGCTTCTGATTGGTCGAACAACTTTTGGAACCAACTTCACGTCATTATGATTTTACATTTCTGGGGTGAAGTTGGTGGAAAATGAAGTTAAAAATTGAGTCCTATCATTTTGCGAATATCTTGGGAAGTACTGTCAATGACCCAATTAATGACACCAAGAGACCTATTCTGCCACATATCTTTCATAGAAAAATTATATCTTATCGTAAATTCAAATTCGATTTTTCCTCGAAAGAATTTAGGGTCTGGACTATCATTTACATTAATTATTTTCTTGAATTAATGATAAAAATTATTTAATTTATATTTTTGAAAATATTTTGTCCATGGCCCGATTCATGCCACCATGGCCCGATTTCTGCCATAGAGGGTCCCAATAATTGCCATCAATTAATTTCCATCACTGGTCGTTATTTGTAAATTATTCGTCAATTTGTATGAAAGTCCAATGATTTTGCTAACAATCAATACAATTTTCGATTTATTAAATACTTAAATTTTCTCAATATCACACATTGAACTGATGAGGCACTCTAACTCCACATGAAGAGCTTTAGGGCTTCATTTTGCTGAACACGCTGGTCGCATTCAACGGATTAATTTTAGAAATATATCTAGTAGAGAAATATCGGATATTTTGATTGTCCGGTGTCCTCAGAATTTTTTTCTAGCCACTGTTATCAATTACTTAGAGTTGAGAATTCGAATAAGTTCAATAATCACGAAAATGTATGAAAAATGGCATTAATTGGGTCGATGGCATCAATTGGGTCATTGACGGTATTGGGTTTACGGAAATTTAAGGAGATATTTTTGTTTTTTGAGAGAATTTTGTGCTCTTTAAATAAGATCTCTTGATATTTTTCTGAAAACTCTCTATTTATGGAAATATTCGCAAGATGAACTACTTGGGACTTTATTATCTGGCCTCTGCTCCTATTATTTTTTTTTACACTAATTCATCCATTTAAAAGAATCTAAATGATTGTCAGATGTATGCTAATTTCATTATCACCTCGTTTCATCAATATTCGCCGAAAAAACCAAAAGAATTAGACTCTAATAGCAACAATTTATTCCTCAGAGATTTTACTTGATGGGTTCCAACAACACCCAGACCCGTTTCCGTGTCCTGAAGATTGACCGGATGGAGCCAAAAGACCTCCACGTCGTTGACGACAAGATGGAGTACACCCAAGAAGAAATAGCAGAACTCGTCAACATGATAGACGTGGGCAACCGAAATAAAGCCAATCAGCGCAGTAAAACTGGTGGAGTAACAAAAATCGTATCAGCTTTTGGAATCGTTGGCTTCGTGCGTTTCCTCGAGGGCTACTACATAATTCTCGTGACAAAGCGTCGACGAGTTGCTGTCATAGGTCACCACACAATCTACAAGATCGAGGACACAGCTATGATCTACATTCCAAACGATGGCGTACGAGTTTTTCACCAAGACGAGCAGCGATACGTGAAAATGTTCCAAAGTATCGACTTGAAGAGTAACTTTTATTTCAGTTACTCCTATGACCTGACGCACACGCTGCAGACAAATTCTGCGGCGCCAAAGCACATAAAAACGGACGTACCGGAGAAGGAAACAGCTGCGAACGATGAGGATGACTTTTTTAATATGTGGCTGGCGCGTAAGAATTGGCAGAAGAGCGACGAGTACGGAATAAGAAGCAATCCACATCGGCGATTTGTCTGGAATGATCATCTCCTCAAGCCAGTGGAGAAGGACCTCCACAGGGACTGGATCCTCTACATAACCCATGGCTTCGTCGGCCAGTCGAACGTCAGCATCTACGGCAGATCGATGTACGTCACCCTGATCGCCCGAAGGAGCAACAGATACGCTGGCACGAGATTTCTCAAGCGTGGATGCAACTACAGAGGTGACGTAGCCAATGAGGTTGAAACAGAGCAGATTGTCCACGATTCGGCGGTGAGTTCGTTGCACAACGGACGTTTCTCTTCATTCGTTCAAATGCGAGGATCAGTTCCAGGTTACTGGAGCCAGGACATCAGCAAGATGGTGCCAAAGCCAACGATCTCATGTGTCCTAGCTGATCCCTTCTTCGAGACTGCCGGTGCCCATTTCAACGAGCTACTCAAGCGTTACGGGTCTCCCATTATCATCCTCAATCTGGTAAAGAAACGAGAAAAGAAGAAGCATGAGAGTATTCTGAGTGAAGAGATGTTCGATGCTGTCGAGTACGCCAATCAATTCCTACCGCCCCAGTACCACATTCAGTATGTCAGCTTCGATATGGCACGGATGAACAAGGGGAAAACAGCGAATGTTATGGGAAGATTGGCAGATATTGCTACCAATGCTGTTCTAAAAACCGGAATATTCCAGTCACAAGAACCGTACTACAATCAGCGAAAAGTCCTGAATCCCTCAGTTGGAAGGAAGTTACATAAAGATTCGAATCTCAGGACTTCGGAGATTGAATTGAATCCAGCGATTGAGGACAAGATAAGGGATCTATTTCTCACCAAAGGAACTGTACAGACTGGCATCATTCGGACCAATTGCGTTGACTGTTTGGACAGAACGAATACAGCTCAATTTGCTATTGGAAAATGCGCATTGGGCTATCAATTGTGCGCCCTCGGAATTCTGGATCAGGCGAAACTGGAGTTCGACTCGGATTGCGTGAGAATGCTGGAGGAAATGTACGAGGATCATGGAGACACTCTGGCGCTTCAGTACGGCGGCTCTCAGTTGGTTCACAGGATCAAGACCTATCGTAAGACAGCGCCATGGACGAGCCAGGGAAACGATATTATGCAGACCCTCAGCAGGTACTACAGCAATACCTTCAGCGATCAGGAGAAGCAGCACACCATTAACTTGTTCCTTGGCGTCTTCGTTCCTGAGGAGGGAAAGCCACCGATTTGGGAGCTCCTAACTGACTACTATCTCCACAATAAATCGGCAGTGGTCTACACGAAAAGGACTAAGGTCCTCACCCAATGGTGGGATGAAAACGTTTACAAGTGCCTGCCATACGCCTACAATCAGGTCGCAAAGACATGCTCGGAGATGATTCAGGTTCAGGACTCTCAGGAAGAAATGGTCGATATCTACTACGACTATCATCGGCCCTTTGAGCTACTCCAGCTCTCAGAAATGTACGCCTATCAGGTCAGCCACTCGGTGCGAGACTTCATGCCACACTTCACCACGAACTTCAGTCCTTTTGCGGTTAGAGTGAGACCTGGGAGGCGGAGGGAGGAGACACTGAGCAAGAGCGGAATTATTAAGAATCCGTCGATGACGGGACAGAGCAGTACGAGCAGTACTGCCTCGAGTGCTAGCTCGAGCGTTGACAGCAGCTCTGATGATGAAGAGTCGCACTATCAGGGGAGTGATAGTCAGTTGATTCCTCTCAAGGATCCGGGTGAGATGATCAGCTTCGAGAGCCTCTTTCCATCGATGAAAGAAGTTTATGGTGTTGAGCCGCAAAATCCGAGGCGAAGTGATCTCGTGCTGTACAAGAAGTATGTTATGATTGGGAGAAATGCTACTCATCCGAGTGATCACTCGAATTTGAGGTCGAGGATGGTTCAACAGGCTACTTTTACTGATAATGTAGTTTTTAGGGGAGATCTACCGAAAGTTGAGGATATTAGTGTCAGTATTTATGAACAGTATGTTCAGAAAGGAGTTAATGGGGGATTTGCACCTAAACCAACGGACATGAACTTGTATGAGATGTATGCCAATCAACAGAAAACAATCCTAGGAATTTCGTGTGGGGATTGGTTTTGAAACCTGATATGTAGATGTTTTTTGTCATTCATTTTTGAAGAATATCTCCGAAACTAAGCGAGATAGTGAAATTTTCTCTGAGACTTTTTTGCACAGAATTTGCACAACAATGATGAAAGTAATTACGTAAATCTCGCTATCTCCCTCAGATTCAGAGAGATTTTGGAAAATAAACCCATTGCCCATTTGAACAAAAACTGATGATTCAAATAAATTGTAAATAATTGTTTTGTACTGTGTAATAAAATTATTAAATATTCAGTTATCGTTTGCTTTATTGATTAGGAATATAATACAGGCTTCGAGTAATTTTCTGCTTTCGCAAAAAAACCACGATATATTTTGAATGCCTGCCTTTTTTTTTATCATCAACAGTTTACTTCAACTTCTTTTTGGGTCTGAGATTGTTCGTGTGTCCACACTTCTTCTTACGGCAATTTGTTGCTCTGGGATGAAGACGAGCATAGCACTTGCGGCATATCATCTTGTCGCAGTTGTATTTTTGAGCGAGAATTCTCAGCGTTGGTTCAATAACACCACCACGAAGACGAAGAACCAAGTGAAGTGTCGATTCTATGGAAATGATTGAGAAAAAAATGATTAAATGGAAAAAGAGAAGGATTCAATTTTCGCTTAAAGATATAATTAATAAATTAATCTGAAGTGTCATGGAAAATTGGAAAGTTACAAAATACAATACTCAAAAATCGTCAATTAGCAGCGAATTGGCAATTTTTTAGTATTGTTTTTTGTAACCTACCACTTCTCCATGACGCTTTAAATCAATCATTACGAACATGCAAATGAATTGAAATCTAGTATATTATCTAACAAGTGTGATAAAGTATTTTCTGACGAGTGGGAGGTTGCAAAACGAGCAGAAAGCGAGTTTTGTGTAATCACACGAGTCTGAAAATCTTCACCGCACATGTGACGTACAATTTTTTCTATGTACACAACGTGTGGAAAATAATTAATAAAAATTTCTTAGTTACCTTTCTGAATGTTGTAGTCAGATAGAGTGCGTCCATCCTCGAGTTGCTTACCAGCGAAGATCAATCGCTGCTGATCTGGTGGAATGCCTTCCTTGTCTTGGATCTTAGCCTTAACATTCTCGATAGTATCGGAAGCCTCAACCTCAAGGGTTATGGTCTTTCCCGTCAATGTTTTGACGAATATCTGCATTTTGACTTAACTGGAAAGAATAATTTTATTGTTAAAAAAGAGATAAAATAGTGAATTTTGCTGCTCCTTGCATTTTTTTTTTTAAATATTTTTGGAATGACTTTAGATAAAAATTGTCAGGAGAATGTTTTCATGGAGAATTTTCGTAGACTACAAAAAATCAGTCTTCTGGAGATTTCTGATAAACCCACGAAATTCGAAGATATTCGCAGGATAATGTGCATCGACATTATTTTTCATGCCCATCGATAAAAAAGGATACTTTTCCTTTTTTTTTTAATATCTTTGAAATTTGTGGGTTTAGGGAAAAATGTAGAGACATTTTTTTGAAGAATTAAGTGAGCGACAAAGGAAACCTCTTGGAGAAATTTTCCTCCACCTTATTGGTTCCGAGATATTTCCGAAATTATGGAAATATTTTAAAAATTTAGTTTATTAAAATTGAATAAATGAATATTATTATTGAGCTTATCTTACTTTTACTATCAGTTTCAATTTTTTTTGCACTAAAAATTTTGAATTAATTTTGAGGTTAAATTGAAGAAGACCTGTCAACTGATTGGATCCAAAAGAAAATAAAATTCAATCCAGAAAATGAATAAGTGAATGAAGAAAATTTGCGATTGTTTTTTGTCATTATCGATTGAAGTCGATAATTGATTGAAATAATTAATATAATATTTTTTTGGATTTAATTGAGTGGATTAACCTAGAAAAAGATGCGAACGTCTGTCAAGTGATTTAAACCGAGAGGAATAAACGTGCGAATGAAGGGATTAAGAAAATGGGCAACAAAAAATAGGATTTGATTTTTTTGATAGTAATGCACTTTTTAATAGCTATTAATAATGTTAATTATTGAAAAAATGATTGACTTACTATTGTCGACAACGTGCTGTCCACAAACCTCAGTCAGAAAAGAGTTTAGTGGTAACAATGATGTCCTCAAGTAGAGATGGGCAATGACGGTCATTTTTTCACCGACGTCATATGACCAAAAAATGACCGTCTTGTGACGGTCACATGACGTCACAAAATTTTTAATGGAAAATGACGGTCACAATTAAATTTATGCTTGTCAAGGAATGGAAAATGAATGAGATGGTAAAATACATCTATATAGATGTAAAATGACCGCCATTAAATTTCTTCAATTTGTGACGATCATTTTTTTTCAGTCAATTTTGAAAATCAGTAACTATTCAATACATTTGATTGCAATATGAATTTTTTATTCTTTAATTCAAACGGGTTTTAATTGAGTCTTTCATTTCTAAATTTATTTACTTTTGTCAAGGAATGAAAAATGATTGATGGTAAAACATCTATATAGATGTAAAATGACCGTCATCAAATTTCTTCAATTTGTGACGGTTATAATTTATTTTCCTTTCATGACCGTCATTCAGTGAAATTTGGTGACCAAATTCTGTCACTTTTTTTTTTTTTTTTTTAACATGTTTATTTGAGCCAGCATTTGTACATATGGATACATTTTTTATTTTTGATTACTTAGATACTGGGAAACATGGAAAACAGTATTTTTTCTTAACCTAGCATTTTTTAAGGCACATACATACTCATTGAGCTTCGTAGTGGATCAATTTTTATACATTTTGTGTATTTGTTTTTTGAATTATTCAATAGTTGTGTTTTGTTTGTTTGTTGTCTGTAGACTGTTTTTGCTTCTTTTTATAGATTTTTATGTGATCAGAAACTGGCGGAAAACTGATCATTCGTCCAAATTCTGTCACGGTCACAACTACTCCGTGACGTGACATGACATGACCGTCATATGACCGTTTTGTGACGCGTCATGTGACGGCCGCCCATCTCTATCCTCAAGTTCCACCAGCAAGAGAAAATAAAGTAACTAGAGATGTTATGTCCTAACAATTCACTAGGACGATCCCGGCGCTGCTGCTGTGGTTGAGCGCGAGAATTTTGAATGGCTATGGGAACGTTAGCCGCCAAAGTTCTGAAGAACACTCCACCGAATCTCCTTCCACTTTACTATTATTTATTTATGTTTACTATTATCAATTCACTATTTTATCTTGATGTAGGAATGAATTATAGGAATAGGTGGTTAAATAACTTGAGGAAAACACAAGTGCTAAGAGGGCACACACAAACTAATTTATTCACTTCAACACTTAACTTTGATTTACAAAAAGTAGAGAGAAGCTCGAGATAAAAACAATTTAGATGTCGTCTATTCTGGAGGACGAAGGTGACTGACTAAACTTAGCTTGGCTTGGTGTACAGGAAGTCTTCGTTGGTGTATCGTGGGGGTAGTTTTTGGGGGATCGAGAAAATGGAGAGGGAAAAAGGCCCAGCGGTCTATTGGCTAATTCAAAGAGGAGGAGGGCGCTTGGAGGGCTGGTTCAAAGAGCTGTAAAACTCCGGGGAAAGTCCCAAGCAATTTCCCAATATTTCGGGAAAAACCCGGAGGATTTTATTACAGGGTACTTCAGGTATCTTAAGTAATAAAGTGAGTGAGTAAGAAAATTCTAACGGAGGATTTCGGGTCTTGAGGGATTATAGCAATAAAAATAGTAATAACGCGTAAAGAAAGGGGCGCCAAGAGTTTGGGCATTTGTTGCCACGTGCTATGCAATAAAAATAGAAGAAAGGTTTAGAAAAGTATAAAGAAAATGCCAGGACTGTACGAAAAATATAGAGAACAATAGCATAAAGATAGCAGCTTTTGGGTTTTTCCCGTCGTCTATTGTCAATGTTCATTTTTGAACTGAGTTTATTATTTTACTTTATTTTTAGTGAATTTAAAGCGAATGGTTGAAATTGAATTGAATTTCGCGCATAAAAATATGACGCGACCTCTGCAGCCAAGCCTCGCGACATAACAGAGATATTCCTAGGGATTTTGAGGTGTTGATTTTTTTTGTGATTTTTCCTCTCTATGTAAAACTTTTTATATGGATAGCAGAGTAGGATCCATGGAGGATAGAAGAGAAGGAGTACGAACGAGGTGGGAGTGGGGGTAGATTTTCGTGGTCGGATTTTAGGTTCACTAGTATAGTTCTTGAACTGCCACCATAGCGCTGTCTTCGTTCATAGAGGGTATGGCGGGAACATGGAGGATAGAAGAGATTTCCCAATAGTACTCATACTATATATTTGTTTGTTAATTTTAAAGAATTTTAATTGTAATAAGCTGGACAATGATGTCAAAATTTTGAACAGACGTATTATTTCAGCGAAAGCTGAGTTTATGATAAAACAGTTTCTCAATTCGACCGTTCTTTTGATTTGCGGTAAGATGTCCCCATAAGCGAGACTACAGCGCTACTCTTGTGAATTAGACTGGTGAGCTCAAATTTTGACCAATTCTAATACCCGCCGTTCGTACTCTCTTCTATCCTCCATGATCTCTTTCTTTCCCTTCCAACGTGTGCCAGAGTAGTGGGGGAAGGGCAGTAGAAGAGGAATTCGGCTCCCATCGCTCTCCACTAGAGATGTAAAATGACGGTCAATTTTGAAATTGGTCAGGTCAGGTGTCAATTGACCATTTCGTGACCATTCCTAACCATACCGCAATTTTCTTTGAAAATTGACCGTCAAAAATTCAAATGGTCAGTCAGGAGAAATAAATGTCAAAATCCATCTATATAGATGAAAATTGACCGTCAATTTTATCTTTCGTCATTTTTTATGTTATTTTTTTTAAATTCAATGGAAATACTCAAAGAAATCATCCATTTTCAAAAGTGCAGTATTTCTCATTTTTGGTAGAATATCGGCGATTGAAAAACCCAATTGAAGAATAACGAACCAGAATCTGTGATAAAATCCAGCTATATAGATGGAAAATGATCGTTAATTTGTTTTTCGGTCATTTTTTTTGTCACTTTTAGTAGAATGATATTTTTGAAGAGGAAATGGCTTATTTAATTTAAATACAATGATATCACAGGAATATTCTTTTATTTTCTCAACAAATCGTAAACTCTGCATGAATTCTGCACTCATCCCTGTAGATTCAGTTTACTCTTGTCTTACAGATAGAGATATATCTCCGTAACGTTCTATCATATTACTTTTATCCTGAATGTTCTTGACTCTAGTCAGTCTCAAATATAATGACTTTGATTAATACACAAAAGAAGAGGTCCACAAAATAAAAGTCATCAGCTCTATTTAGATGGAATCTGACCGTCAAAACCATTTCTGGTCAATGTTCTGACTCACGGAATGGAGAATCATGCATGAAAATAAATATAACATTCTATGATACTGCAATGAGCACAGATTTGAAAAATTGTGAATTTTGTTTTAACTGATGAATTTTTGTTTGAAAAAGATCTTCAAAGAAACCATATTTATAGTTCTATGACTGTCCTAATGATATGACGATCCAATTCTGTCTAGTAATGTTTGCCTATCCACCTAATTTTGACTTTCATATCTAATCAGATATGACTAGATCTATTCATGTTAAAAATTTACATTTTGTCAGATCTGATTGGATCTAATTAGATTTGAACATTTTTTCCTGGGTATTTATCAATTTATCACGCCGAGAGTGGGATGAATTATGTCAGTATTACTTTCTTCCAACTCCCATTTTTTTTGAGTCGATGATGTATCCGTTTAGATTCACATGCGACAAATCAGGATTCGAGTCCCGACTGGGTAAGGAAATGGTGTAGATCATAACAGAAAAAAATCACCCCTGTTTCAATTGAACGATATTTATTCATTCTCATTTTACAAAGGCATCATTATTATATCCAAGAATATTTAATCAATTTTTTTCTCGCTCCAACTGCTCATACAAGAATTCAGCGATCTTCTGGGCCATGAATAGCGCACATTTACATTGAAAACAAATAGAAGGACGTGAACAACATTGTGGATTTTAATCCAAAGCTAATGACTGAAGGAAAAAAATTATAAACTGAATTTCAGGAGGAAATATTATGGGAGCTTTCTATTCTCAGATCAAGTTATCGTCTATTCGATATTATTTGAAAATCCGATGTTCCCTCTATAATCAGCTCCTCAGAGCTTCTCTGATGAAGTCAAGATGAGCAAAAACATTAACGAATGTATGTGGTCTTGGATTCAAACATGGACCCCTAGCGAGTACTCCAAGTACAACGTTATTATGAATCAATGGACCGCCACTGTCACCCTAAATGCATAACAATGAATTTTAAGAAAACCTGAGAAAATTATTCATAAAAGAGAGAGAATCATATTTTTTAATACCGAATTAGGAAGTGCAATGCCGTTCGGATCTTGGGCACAAAATTCTGAATTTTCTCGGTGCCACGTATTTCTTTTAAGACACTCACTGCGTGTAAATATTTTTATTTCCATCCATTTCAATTGAGATGTGGTTGTGTCAATGAAATTTCCTTGTAGACCAAAACCGGCGAAACGAAGGGTCTCACCATAAGGTAGTAAATTATTATCTGGTAGTTGAAATTTTTTCGGATTTGTACCCAATACCAGAGGTTCCTGAAGCTATAATCATGCAAATGAATATGAAATATTGATTATTGAAGATGAATAATTTTAGTATTTTCAATTTTCAGGAATAAGGGTCAGAATAGCCGAGGAAAAAATGTTCAAAAATTCGAATTCTCTAGCTCAAATATTTGTCGAGTTATCATGGGACCAAGCTCTGAAATGAGAACTCACAGAAATTGATATAATTTTCAAACCGGGGAATTGGAGAAAAAGTTTACCCCGAGTGAAGGATGTGAGTTCTAACGAGATGAATCACATAGATCAAACGGGGAGCTACGAATTAATTTTTCGTCGAGAAAATAAAGAAAAAACACTTTTTTTTTTGCAAATTCCATTTTTCTCGGAAACTATTTACCCGATTCCGCTGAAATTTTGCTGACAACATTTTGCATATAGAGGAAAAATACTGTCAAATTTTTGAAGCTTCAAATCATGATTTGGAGTCATATTTCGATAAAAAATTCAAATCAAGCATGTCATGGTGAGATCTCGGTGGATATATGTATATCAAGGTAGATCTAAAATTATCAATCTATATCTTCTGATACCTCCTTAGATCTATCCAAAAATTCACATATACACCATAAATCTCCGTCACTCTGATCTGATATGTTCTGCACATTTTTTCCCCGAGATCTCAATTAAACCATTGAAGATGAATTTTCATAAATATTTCTACCTTTATTACGGCAATGTCGTGCTTCGATTTTTCCTTTTCCTTTGGTGATGCCGTGAATGGTAGGAGACAACTCATGTAATAGGCCATTGCTGAGAGATGTGTAGATGTAGTGTATTTTGGATGTATACACTTCCTAACTACCACCTTTAATCCTTTCCTATCATTCCAATTAACCGACAATTCGTTAACAATTACATGAATATTGTTAACATCATCAGGAAATACGCAATGAGCAGCAGTGAGAATGTGCGTTTCGTCGAGTATACCCCCAGTACATGAATAATTCGTGCTGTTACGAAATGCTACGATATACACTACGTGTGGGAATTGTCCACTTACTGCCGGCTCGGAATTGAGTATCGCATCACTGACTAAATCATGAATAGATGTTTATTTAGCACAATTTGAAGACATCCAGGTGAGAATCTCTCGAAAAAAGTCTCATCAATGGAAATTTTTTTTGTCATAGATACGGTCGACTACCCGCTAAGAGCCTAGTTAAGGAGGTTGGTCACTAAATGCGTTCAAATGAAAAAATTCTGAAAATTTTCAATGTTATTGTTGAATATCCCATACGACTCGTGTTAAATTTTTAATTCGTTCTTGAACCTAGTTTGGACGTAATGAATTAATGAAAAGCCCTGATTATACACAGCCTCTTATGGGTATACAGTGAAACCTCCATTATTTTCACCTCCAATATATTCCACCGCCCCTCAACGGAGGAGAAAGAGCGTCCCCCACTCTCAACCATTTTTCGTTGTCTTTCTTCCATCTATAGCTATCTCTAGACTTCCGGTTTTGAAACCTGAGCGCTAACATCGTACTCGTGAATTACGAAAATAAAATCCAGAAAATCTAAAAGCATCAATTAAACATCAATAGTTAATAATGTTCGCATTAGTTAACCACATAAATATTTACGGTTAGTAAATAATTATTTCAGAAAAATAACATTATTTACAAGTATTAATATTCAAATCAAAATTCTTAACCTAAAAACAGAAACCAACAACGTGGTTTTGGCCGACAGTGGTCTCATCGTAGACCCAGGCCCTAACACTCAATCTGAAGGAATGGAAAAAAATAATTTCCCAGATGAAGCAAAGTATAAAGAAAATGATATAAACAAAGAGACAAATCAAAGTACTCCGACAATGGCCTCACAAGCAGTGGGAAGTCAAAGCAACACAACACCCAAAGCTACTCAAGTAAAAATGGATGGACAAAATCAGTCTCCAATAAACTCAAAATTTTGGAGAAACGTTTCATCCCAGGAAAATTTGACGAATTTACCATTCAGTCCAGACGACACAGAAACATCAATGAAGAATGATGAATTCTTGATAAGCAAAAATCCACTAAAATCCACTCAAGGCAGGAAGAGGCAAAAAAAAAATCCGAAAGTCTCACAAAATAATAGTGAAAGTGAATCAGAAATATCTTCACAAGGTTCAACTAACAAAGAAATGAAAAACCTAAAACGTTTGCTAGACAGATCACGTAGTGACAACGAGTATCTCAGAACAATGTTGGAAAACCAACAACAGGTCATCGCTGAACTCAATTCAACGATCCAAACACTACAGTCCACCATCCTGAGACTCGAAAGTGCCTTTAACAAGGATGTAGCTCTCAAAAATAATACAGAACACATCAATAATGAAAAAATAACAACAAAAGACCGAGATTCAGAAAAAACAACAGCAGAAATGAACTCATTTGCTGATGAGCCAATGGACGCTTCAGCTGCTTCACCAACACCACCACCAACGCAGGAGACTCCACTGGGATTAACGAATAATACACCAACTGCAACTCCAAGAGCACAAAGTAAAGAGCAACCACAACCACCACATCAACAACATCGAGACCTGCAGCATCGAAAACCACAAAATGTAACAAATAACAACTCAACAAGTAACAATTTAAAAAATTTATCAGGTAAACCTCCACCCATTAATATTCACAATAAATCACCAAGCGATATAATTGATCTATTCAAAAAATTAAAAGAAGAAAACAAACTTAAAAATAATTTTGCTACAAAAAATATTTCAAAAAACAAAGTTACATTAATAGTCGATAATCTAGACGACTACATGCTAGCAAAAGACACGTTGAAATTGAATAACATTGAATTTTTCTCATACACTCCTAAAGAGCTCAAAAATCAATCTTTATTACTAAAAAATCTCACAGGTAATTACGCTGAGACTGATATTTTATACGAGTTAAAATCATTTGAAAAAGACCACAATGATATTGAATTTTTAAAAGTCACTAGATTCGAAACAAAAAAATCTAAAGCTGAAAAGAAAAAGCTACCAATCTTCGTAGTACAGGTATCAAACAGTAGTAACATTAATAGTATTAAAAAAATTAATAAAATTATGTATCAAATCGTTTTATGGGAAAAAATTAGACAGGAGGAGGATAGTACCCCCCAGTGCAAAAACTGCCAACGATTTGGCCACTTGGCCAGAGAATGTGAACTGCAATACAGATGCGTAAAATGCACCAATATTCACAAACCAGGAGAATGCCCAATAAATACCACCAGCCAAGATACTGAGACCAATAACACACCCCAAGTTTCATGTATTATATGCGGTAATAAAGGACACCCAGCCTCCTACAAAGGATGTCCTAAACAAAAAGAATTAAGACTCATTGCTCAAGCCAAAAAGAAAGAAGTCAAATTAAAACGGCAAATAAATCTTGATCATATCCTCAAAAAAACCACACCAGGCATCTTATACAGTGACATGACAAATAAAAATCGTCAATACAAAGAGCCCCCGACATTACCGACAGTAAGTCAACCACCGACAAACAAAACATACCAACAACCGATCAGCTCACAGACACCCGTTAATTCAGTCGACAACACAGAAGCGCTAGATAACAAACTCAATCAAATCAAGAATGAATTAATCACGGGAATAAATATGAGATTCTACCACATACAGAATACCTTGACAAACAATGTCAATCAAATCGGGGAAATTTACAAATGCTTAATACAGGCAAATCTAATTAGTGATAACACCGAACCGAACGGTTAAATTGGGAGAAAAAAAAAAAAAAAAAAAAAAGAGCGGGGACTCACAATGAATAACACTAATACAATAACGAGTAAAGAGCTTAAATGTATAGCAATTAATGTAAATTCAATAATAACAAACCAAAGAAGATCTTCTCTTCTAAACACAATCAAGACACATGATCCAGATTGTGTTTTCCTTGGTGAAACTAAATTAAATGCAATCCACAAACCTCACTTCGATGGTTACATTATGTATCGTAACGACCGCATTAACAACAAAGGGGGAGGGGGCACGGCAATACTCATTAAAAATAACATCAAGTCAACAAAAATAACACCCCATTTTACAGCCAACAATAAAAGTTTAGAAACAACAATAATTAAACTAAACCTAAATAACAACAATACCCTTTACTTAATAGCAGCATACGCAGCCGGTAATAGCAATAAAAAATTCATGATAGAGCTAGACTCACTTTTCACAGAACTCAAACTAAATGAACCCGAAACTTATTACGTAATCGCCGGTGATATTAACGCCAAACACGAAAACTGGGGAAACCAGAACGCAAATTACAGAGGCACGGCTCTCAACAGGTGGATCAATGATAATGAAATCTTCTTTAAATTAAACTTCAACAGCTCAGCTGAACCTTCTATGCCCAGAGGAAACTCTTACCTAGACATATGCTTTCTTGACAGTAGACTAACAATTACTAACACCGAACGAAACGGAAGATTAAAAACCCTCAACTATGACAGTGATCACAAAGCTATAACATTCAACATAAAACAAAATGAAGACTTCGAATTCGACAGTAACCCTCTACCTATTACCCTCAATTTCAAAGCAACTGACTGGGAAAAATTTGCCAAGCATATACATAACAATCATAAACTAGAAATTGATGACAATAGAAATTTAACAAATGCGGAAATTGATGAAAATATTATCAAAATAAATAACATCATAACGCAAGCTATGCACAAAATAATACCAACGAGTAAAAGGAAAAGTAGATTACCAGAGTACATCAACAGTAAAATCAAAAAACTTGAAAAAAACAAAAGCTTCCTAATTACAGAAATTAATAGAATATACAAACAAAATAACAGTTCAACTAAGAAACGAGCTATCAAACAAATTAGAGAAGCAATTGATGACATCAACACAAGATTAAAAATAGAGTTTTCCAGATCAGTTTCTAAATATTGGGAAAATAAGGTAAAAAACATCCCAACCAATGATCCATCAAAAATGTTCCCATCGCTAAACAAAATATTTAGATCTAAACCAAATAGTGAGATAGACACATTAATAATCCCTCAGAACAAGATAGAGTTAATCGACAGAGCAGAAATTCCAAATTCACTTAGAGTCCAAGACCATAACAACAACTTCATTATAACTGACCCAATCACCAAACTTAACACGATCGGAGCACAATTCGAAGCAGCACATACGCAAAACAGTCACATGGGCAACCCGACACTTATTAACATAATTAACAGTGAAATCCAAGAACTCAAAAATGAAATGAGAGAAGACTCAATAAATAATAGAACAGTAACAACTTTTTCAGACGAAAATCGTGCAACATGGCCCAGTCAAGAATCAGTAGATAATTACTTCACGAATACTTTACAATTAGGTGGAATTATGAACAGATTGCGGAATAAAACATCATCGGGAAATGATAAAATCCCGCACATTGTCCTTAAACATCTACCCCGTTCATTAATTCAACAAATAACAATAATATTCAATAATGCACTGAACAATTGCTACTTCCCTGAATGCTGGAAAACTGCCAGAATAATAGCACTAAAAAAAAAAGGAAAAGACTCAAGTAACCCAGCCAATTATAGGCCAATTTCACTTCTCCCTAACTTAAGTAAAGTATTTGAAATGATAATTGATAATTCAGTAACTACACACACATACAATCACAAGACACTACCTGACTACCAATTCGGCTTTCGCCACGGACACTCAACGATTCACGCAGCCACAAAATTTGCATCAGATATTAACTATGCCCTTAACGAAAACGAATGTGTAGGAGCTTGTTTCATTGACTTAGAAAAAGCATTTGACACGGTATGGCTCGATGGACTGATACACAAGCTTATTCAAAAAAAGTACCCCAGACACCTAATAAAAACGATATACAGTATGATTTACGGGAAAAAATTTCAAGTTATTGACGGATTCAATAGCTCTTCCATCACATTTGACGTAAAAAACGGACTGCAACAAGGCACGGTCAACTCACCCAAACTCTTTAACATCTATACAGGTGACTTGCTGGAACAATTTGACCTCAACTCAGACCCCCAAAAAAAAATAACTGCCTTCGCGGACGACACTTTATTTTATGTCTCAGATAAGAAAGTAACGAAAGTACAAAATGAAATGCAAAAACTATTTTGTAAGATAAATCAATACTATTATGATTGGAAATTAAAAATTAATCCCACTAAATGTGAGACTATTCTATTCACACCAAACATTACAACCGCCAATAAAGATATTAAAAAAAACTGGAAAGATTTCAAAATTAATGAGAAACTGGATGGATCAGGTATCGACATCCCTAACAAAGAAAACGTGAGATACTTAGGTATCGATTTCGACAATAAACTCACTTACAGGAGTCACATACACAAACAATTACATAAGGCTAACAATGCATTCAGAGCTAACATTAAATTATTCAAAAATAAACACCTCAAAGAACGAATTAAAATAATATGTTATCAAGCACTCATTAGACCAATATTAACTTACGGTTGTCCCGTATGGTTTAATGTAAACAATAAACAAATGGAACTTATTCGACTTTTTGAAAGAAAATGCTTAAGATCCTGCCTAAATATGTTCAGAACACCCGAATCAGATTACAAGAAATACTACAGTAACAGCAAAATTTACAACAAAGCCAATGTGCACAGAATAGACAATTTCATGTTAAAATTAACCAGAGACCACATAGCGTCATCAAGTAGGAACACAGAAAACAACCTTATTAATGGTCCTTTCTATACTAATAATGAATACATTAAGAAGACTCTAAGTACAGGTCACATACCCCCTGAAGCTTTCGTCTATTTAGACAAAAATAATTATATCCAAGATAAAAACAACATACCCAAAATATACCATGTAAAACGCAAGGGACACCACAAAAAAATTTTATATAATAACGAAATAGATTGCAAAACAGATAAAGCACATATTTGCTATGATACAACAATTCCCTTAAGGGACCAAAAGTTTACATTCCGTAACAAAAAAAGATATTGGTGGCTAGAAGACACCTAAGAAAACCCTAGTCTATAATGTAAATAGTGTAAATAATGTTAAGAAAAAAAAAAAAAAAAAAAAAAAAAAAAAAAAAAAAAAAAAATATATATATTTATATAAATATTTATTTCGTTGAGTATTACTAGTCTTAAGTCGTAAATAAAAACCATAATGAATGATCAGTTTTCCGCCAGTTTCTGATCACATAAAAATCTATAAAAAGAAGCAAAAACAGTCTACAGACAACAAACAAACAAAACACAATTATTGAATAATTCAAAAAACAAATACAGAAAATGTATAAAAACTGATCCACTACGAAGCTCAATGAGTATGTATGTGCCTTAAAAAATGTTAGGTTAAGAAAAAATACTGTTTTCCATGTTTCCCAGTATCTAAGTAATCAAAAATAAAAAATGTATCCATATGTACAAATGCTGGCTTAAATAAACATGTTAAAAAAAAAAAAAAAAATAGCTATCTCTATTCTTCTGTGCATGCGGAGACATGGTTGGAATGACAAAGACACATATAGACTAAAGAGAGTCAACAATAATAATATTGCGGTTGAAGAGAGAGCGACGTATCGTCTTCTCTCACTCTCGCGCTGGCGGAGTGGGGGCCACAGAAACCGAGTCGGAACCTCTATTATTTTCCAAATTTGAGCCTCGCGCGTGGAAAATAATAGGGGTTTCACTGTACTGAGCCATACCGATAATTCGGAGGCAAAAAATTGAAAATCTCGTGAATGACAATTGAGATTTGATTGGAAAACTGATCAGTATCTTCCTTGAACAATTAGGAAAAATAATTGACCATTTTTTCGGGGCCTTACAGACCTTTTACAATTGCAATTTATGGTTTTATACAATTCCTCGATCAAAATTCACGTGTCGAGTAACTAACATGGCATCGCCGCGTGACGTAACGTTATGTCTGTGAGAGCTCGGTATGTATGTGTGGATACAGTTTGAAATATATTTCAACTGCAGCGTTGTCAAAGTTCCCGAGCCCATCTCGCAATCAATTTTCTTTCATTTTTTATGACATTGACAACATTTGAGGTGATTATTTATTTTCAAAAATTATAAGAGGGAATAAAAAAATTATTATGATGATTTTTAGCGAGTAATTAACTGAGTAGAGGTCAGAAATAGGCAGTCTCCTCTGCCCGCGCACAAGTGGTAACCAACCTCCTTAAGGACCGGAGGGGAAATATCCCGTCCCCCCACTACTTGGTTCGAGGGAGGAAAGAACTAGTACAATTGCACGAAGTGATTATTGATATAATAGAAAAGATTTTCATTATAAATCTCACTAGGTTAGAAACCTCATTTGTTCGTGTTCTCGGTACAAAAAATAGTATACAATTGCCACGACCATTTGTCACACTCGCTTCACTTGGGAGTTGACTTCTTACCGGCCTAGGTACAAAATATACTATTCATGAGTCGTTTAACAAATGAAGAAATAGTATATTAGTATATTACACATCTAGGGCGGGAAGGTGGCAAGTTTGACAAAAACTTGCCAAATTTTTGTCGAGGTTGACTTCTTTTCACCCGTGGTGTGTATGCTATTTTTTGCATCGACGAAGCGAGAATAGTATATTACACACCTAGGGAGTAAAGAAGTTAACTTCGACAAAAATTTGCCTCCCGAGCGAAGCGAGGGTGCCAAATTTTTGTCGAGGTTGACTTTTTTCCTTCCGCGGTGTGTATGCTATTTTTTGTACCGAGGGAGTAAAGAACCACGTTTACGACCGAGCGAAGCGAGGGAGTAAAGTGGGTTCTTTACTCCCTAGTTGCAAAAACGTTTTTAACCGAGTGGAGCGAAGTTAGAAACGTCGTTTTCCGCCCGGCGATGCAAAATCGTATATTACACATCTAGGGAGGGAAGAAGTTAACCTCGACATAAAATTGCCTCCCGAGCGAAGCGAGGGTGCCAAATTTTTGTCGAGGTTGACTTTCTTCCTTCCGCGGTGTGTATGCTATTTTTTGTACCGAGGGAGTAAAGAACCACCTTTCCGACCGAGCGAAGCGAGGCAGTAAAGTGGGTTCTTTACTCCCTAGTTGCAAAAACTAGTTTTACTCACCATTGGAAATGCCGATCAGCATGACTTCCACCAAAAGCCACAATGACCAATACATTTTATTAATATTTTCTTTTTCGATAGTTTATCACAGTGTTGAAAGACGATTTGTAAACTCTATCATGTTAAGAGTGAGACTCGAGCTCATGTATTTATATCGTGGGCTCAGTGACAGAAGGGTGTACTATCTATACATCAACACAGCCAACACGGCTCTTTGCTACTGAACCTACGATATCATTCCACTGATTCCTCAAGGTTAGATTTTTATTTCATGCAGGAAAAAAATAAAATATTTTCAAGCATTAAGGTCGTGATGATATCTGAGAACTTTCTGGAAATGTAAATGTGATAATTTTCAAATTGATAAGAGTTGATAGTTTGAAAAAAATGGTATTCTCGCACGTTGTTCGCTTTTCAGCTTTAGTGTTTACGAGTTTAAAACTAAATCCACAATTCCTCTCACTCTGAATTTTGATACTCATGAAAAGGGAATTCTTACATACATTGAATTTCTATAATTCATACTTTTTAAAGGTCAGAATAGAAATGTATAACATAAATTGCATGTCATATTTCTTCATCAATTTGGAGAATCCACTAGTACATTTTCAATGCCATTTCCATGATATCATATTTTCCACGTGGCAAATTGAAGGTAGAAATTCCCTCCAAGATTCTCTTCCAATTCTCCTTCTGAAATTCTCATCTAAATTTATTCAGATTTTCTGCGATCCACAATCACTAATTATCATTTCCAATCAGTGGCATGGGTGAGAAGCACCGAAAGAATCCAGATGATTCCGTAGCAACTATACATACCGAAATAACGAAAAAAAGCTCCGGCCCTATTTATGGTACTTTAAATCTACGAGACCGATGGCGCGCTACAGCGTGCCCGTTAGATATCTTTAGTATAGTATATTACGCGTACTATACTACTCACAATTTAACTGACCAATGAGAAAGAGGAATCACTTTAATCGTGACAACTTTTGATATATCGATTATTTGCGTTCTTGTTCCTTTTTATAAAGGATAATCGCGAACAACTGGAAAAACTTTTTCCTGGCTCCATATTAATGTCTATTTCGCTCGATCTCGCTTATTTACCGAGATAATCGAGAAAAACTGAAAAAATTCCGCAGATACTGGATATCCCGAATCGTTGTGGCTTTCGGCCCTTCAGGATCCCCCATCATCTTGCTTTTAATCAAATCTTTGCGAAATTTCAAGGAAAACCCCGTATTCCCTCGGGAAATGGGCGAAAAATGAGGATGAAGGAATATTCGAAGGGAATTAGCCATCATGAAAATCCCGATTTTCAAATCTTCATAACTTTTTTTCTGTGGCGTATTTTCTGATGAAATTTCACAGTGATACTGCCTATACCGTCAGGAAGTAGCCTGCAAAATTCCACAACAATATCGCGAATGGTTCTGAGAATTCGATAGAGCGGAGATGGTCATTTTTACTGATCCCATACTGACGTCCATTTCGCTCTATCTCACTTATTTACCGAGATAATCGCGATATCCCTTTGATCAAATAATTCCCTACCCAAATTCAAATACAGTCTCTCCACAACTTTCATGTAGCCATCTGATCCAGTACCTAGTGCTATCTCTCGGTAACTGCATTAAACTTCAGGCATTGGCAATTCAAATCTATTTTTTCTTCCTGTGTAACAAAGTAAACGAGAGGGCAAGTTTGTTTGACATTGGCACTCAGGCAAATATTTATTCTATTGAGATAATAAAAATACTGACAATTGATCTGAGAAAAGATTCTTTTGGCTCTATAAATATTATTCGTAAAATATCCCACTTGAAGCAATGTACTCGAGATAAATTTAACTCAATTGATTCTGTTCAAGTTCATGGAACCTGAGGGGAAAATTTGGATTTCAGATTGTAATTAAATGATTCATTTTTTCAATATAGTGTACAATATATTTTCAATTTTGAGCTTAATAATAATTCTGTTACACATTGACAGCATGCAAAACATAGTCGGATAGAATTTATTGACTTTCAAATTTTGGTAGTATTCAAATTTAATTTAAATCTCGCAGTCAGTTTTTTTGTTGAATGTCTTGGGATCTTAGGGAGATCGAAAAATTTAGCTGATGAGATTGTTTACAGTTATAATTTTTCTCTACAAAAAAAGTCGTACACAATTTTTCTCCTATCTTTAGAGATATCGAGATATTCCCGAACAAACTAGTTACTGAATTACCAATTTTTATTCTCTTTACTAAAATTACTTTGAAAAACGAATACAGTCGATTACTCGTCAGTAGCTTGTTTCCCTTAATCGGTATCGAATGGCTTCCTTCTTCTCATATCTCTCTCAAGGTTTTTTCCACACCACCTATTTAGAGCATCTACTAAATCTATCGAAATCGATCAAAAGATGAATGTTTGCCCTAGAAATGAAGTGGCGTAAGCGCTATATTTATTGTATATCATACAAGCACACTACTTATGCCACTTTGTTTTTAAGGTGAAGAAATGGAAAAAGACGTTTTGTTTAGACGGTAGAACAGCTTTTTTCATTGTGTGCCGATGAAAAATACAAATAAGTTTACAATTAAATTTAATGTTTCATATTTTGTGGCAAAAAAAATGAAGCAAATGTTGAATTAAGTAAGATTTATTGCTCACAGATCAATACTTCCCAGTAAATTTAACGCTTTCGTTAAGACTGAAGAGTTCAAGTCAGATAGAAGTTCATCCGAAACATTATTATTGATATTATTGTTGTTATTGAATGAATTGGACTGTCATCTCGAAAATTCTCATAGTCCACCACATCAGTCTGATCTGTACAATTAACCAACTCAGGTGATAACAAAGGTCTCGTGCTGAGACGGGTTTGATGCAGAAGAAGCCATGTCTAAGACACAAGTTCGATCGTTAATTACTTTAAAACCGATCAGATGAAAATTTAAGAAAAAATAGTACATAATGAGCATATCATTAAGAACGTCCTGTATGAATTTCACAACAATATCACTGGACCCAAAATGGTAATGAAACTCCTTAACGGGAGTTTGCGGATCGAATTAGATGAAAGTAGTAGTGGAGGAACGATGATTCCCAGAAATACCGTCAATGACCCAATTAATGCCACCAAGAGACCTATTCTGCCACATAACTTTCATAGAAAAATTATATCTTATCATAAATTCAAATTCGATTTTTCCTCGAAAGAATTTAGGGTCTGGACTATCATTTACATTAATTATTTTCTTGAATTAATGATAAAAATTATTTAATTTATATTTTTGAAAATATTTTGCCCATGGCCCGTTTCATGCCACCATGGCCCGATTTCTGCCATAGAGGGTCCCAATAATTGCCATCAATTAATTTCCATCACTGGTCGTTATTTGTAAATTATTCGTCAATTTGTATGAAAGTCCAATGATTTTGCTAACAATCAATACAATTTTCGATTTATTAAATACTTAAATTTTCTCAATATCACACATTGAACTGATGAGACACTCTAACTCCACATGAAGAGCTTTAGGGCTTGATTTTGCTGAGCACGCTGGTCGCATTCAACGGATTGATTTTAGAAATATATCTAGTAGAGAAATATCGGATATTTTGATTGTCCGGTGTCCTCAGAATTTTTTTCAAGCCACAGTTATCAATTACTTACAGTTGAGAATTCGAATAAGTTCAATAATCACGAAAATGTATGAAAAGTGGCATTACTTGGGCCATTGACGGTATTAACCCTACGTCTCCTAGACAATGCTACTAACGGATAGTCAACTGTATATACGTTCAAGTACATGCATCCCCTCTCCTACGAGCTTATGGCACGCAATTAATAACATTTTAATTTTTTATTTTTCATACATAAATTGACTACTCGAAATGAAGAAAAAAAAAATCCAATTGTGACATTTACATATTTTAATAACCAATAATCTCCTAACAGAAGAAAAAGATAATTAAATTAATGATAATGAGAGTAACATACTTTTTCTTTTTTTTTTTGATTAAATACAATTGAATGCATATTTGACACATATTTTCATACAAAAAAATAAAAGAAGGAGAACTAAGAAGAAATGCAGGAAAAAAAAACAATTAAAAGATAATAAAATAATTAATTGAATGATAGAATAAATCCTCTGAGGAATGAATTTAATAATTAAAAATTATCTAAGTGTAATTTGATAAATCGCGTGGCACTAGAAAATTTTTACAATTGAAGAAAGAGAAAGAGGGAGAAAGAGAGAGAGAGGAAGAATGAAATGAAAAAATCGTCTATTGAATTCAGCTTCGTGGTCTGTGATGATGGTAATTATTGCTTGGATAATTTGCTATTGATTCAATTTTATCTCTTTTCTTTGGGCACTTGCCCTGTCGTATAATGTATTCACCAAATTCACACATTGGCATGGCACACTCCTCCTTCTGTATGCAACTGCGAATTAAAATAAAACAAAGAAAATAAAAATTAATCATTTGTTTACATTTATCATTAATTAAATGAGTCATTAACTTACACTCTGTCTCGAGCTGAAAAGTAAACTTTGCCCCTTCGAGCACGTACACACTCATCATCGTTCTCGAAACATTTGCACTGGCATTCACCTTCTGGTGTTATGCGCGGTGTAAATTCCGATGGACAGCGACAACTGAAATTATGGAAAATTAGAGACAGAGAGATTAGTTTCAGGATTTCGTGCTCATTATAGTGCGCATATCTTTGGGGTGAGTGGTCTTAGGAAAAAATGTCCGAAGACCTTTTTTGTAGAGAATGTCATGAGCTTCAAGAGAAATTCTCGTTTTTGATTTTCTCAAGGGGGGACGGGGGTAGGGTCTACTCTGAAAAGAAAAATAGTGGTAAAAATGATCAAATATTGAGGCAAATGGTCCTTGGCAAATTTTTTTTATGAAATAATGAAAAAAGTTGTTGAATTTACATAGAGAAAAATGTTTTCTTAATTTGAGAATTTGCAGGTCACTTAAATTAAGAAAGAAAAGTCACTTGATTTAAGTGAAAAAAGTCACTTAATTTAAATGACTTTTATTTTATTAAATTAATAAAGAAACAGTTACTTGATTTAAGTGAGAAAAGTCACTCAATTTAAGTGACTTTTACTTTATTAAATTAATAAAGAAACAGTTACTTGATTTAAGTAAGAAAAGTCACTTAATTTAAGTGACTTTTACTTTCTTAAATTAATACAGAAATAGTTACTTGATTTAAGTGAAAAAAGTCACTTAATTTAAGTGACTTTTACTTTCTCAAATTAAGAAAGGAACAGTTACTTAATTAAGTGAGAAAAGTCACTTAATTTAAGTGACTTTTACTTTCTTAAATTAATACAGAAATAGTTACTTGATTTAAGTGAAAAAAGTCACTTAATTTAAGTGACTTTTACTTTCTCAAATTAAGAAAGAAACAGTTACTTAATTAAGTGAGAAAAGTCACTTAATTTAAGTGATTTTTACTTTCTTAGATTAAGACAAAAATAGTTACTTGATTTAAGTGAGAAAATTCACTTGATTTAAGAATGGCAGGTCACTTAAATTAAGTGACTGCACATTCTTAAATTAATAAAATATTTTTCTCTGTGTACTGAATTTCGTCAATTCAAACAGATTAACTAGTTGAATTGATTGGAGTAAGTAAGTTCAACAGCTGTTTCGAATCATTTCAAAAAAATATTTTTGCTGAGGACCATTTGCCTCAATAGTTGATTGTTTTTACCATTATTTTTGTCTCAGTGTACGAGATGAAGAAAAGGCATATTTCCAAGAGTTTTCCCAGACGTTACAGGTGATGCTGGTTCATTTAATTGATTTCTATATAATAATATAACATCTGAGCTATATTCTTCGAAATTTTCATTGCAAAATATTAATAAATAAGCCGTTGGCAACGAATCTCCGCAGGCGTCTCGCAAAAAATTGGTTTTGCGGTGTACACGAGGACTCTTTAATCGATCATCAGAAACGGGAAAATCCAAGTGCGTTGATTGGTTAAGATGTTCCTCGAGGTGATGTCATCGAGTTTTCTTTTTTTCATCGACTTTTCAATTTTTTGTAGCACTTGAAATTCGAAAACGCGATTTTTGCTTGAAAAGATGAGCTAATTTGTTATTGTAAAATAGCAGCAAAAAAAAAATTATTAGAAAAAAAGAAAAAACTCGACGTCATGACCTCGAGAAACATCTTGCCTAATCGACGCACTCGAATTTTTTCGATTCGAATCATCCAGTGAAGAGTTCTAGTGTACAACGATTTTTTTTTGGAGGCGCCTGGGAAGATTTATTGGCAACCGGTTTATTTCTCAATATTTTGCAATGAAAATTTCGAAAAATATAGTTTATATGTTGTATTATTATATAATAAAGTGAATTAAATCAACCAGCATTAACTGTATCGTCTAAAGAAATTCTTGAAAATATGCTCTTTTTCTCGACTGCCAAAACCTTACCCCCCCCCACCCTTGAACTCGATGGTTTCTAAGATATTCGCAGAATTATGAGAGAAAATTCATTTGGCGGTCAGAGGGGAACAGAGAAAGAGTCGAAAAATAAAGAATTATTGTTTGAATATCTCCGAAATGAAGAGGGTTGAGAAAATTCATCGTGAGATCTTTTTGATAGAATATAGAATATAGATAAAGCTTCTCGATTAAATTAACGCGTTTAGGAGATATTTTCAACAAAAAAAAGTCACAGAAAATTTCCGTATTTCACCACTTCACTATTCCATTTCGATTATTGATCGAATATCTCTGAAACAAGTGGATTGAAAGGAAAATGTCAGGGCACCTCTTTTGTAGAGAATTTCATGGGCTTTAAAAGAGGTCTCCTGATAAATTTCCGTAAACGCAATACATTTGTTGACCCATATTCATTCGGTCATTATCAAAAAAGCAGAAAGAAAAATCTTTCCTCAAATTAAAGCTCTAATAGGGACAGGAAAAAAAAACTTGTTGACTTTTATTAATTACTCATACAAATTATTACTCATTGTTCAGCTAGACAAGAGGGTATTGGTTCAGTGGTGTTTTAATTACGTTAAATAAGAAAATTACAGTGCAAATAATGAAAAATTAATATTTACGGTTTCTTTTGCGGTGGTATCCTTATATTTTGCGGTGGCGATGTTGCTTGATGTTGATGAAGAGTTGAACGTTTTTCAGTTGATAAACTGTGATTTGTTTTTTCACGGCAAATGCATTCTGTGTCATTGTAGAATGATAATTTTTTGACTTCAGTACCACCGCCTATACTGTTTGCCTGTAATGATAATAAGGGGATTTAATTACAATTATTTTGAAGAAAAAAAAATTAATCAGGGGCTATTTATGAATTACGTTGCATGCTAAGGTAAATCTCAGATTCTCGATAAAAGGCGACCGGAAAGGGGGCAAGGAGGCGGGGGGATCTTGAATATTCAAATGTGACAAAAGTCTAATGTAAAAAATTAACAAAAAAATTAATATGTATTTTTTTAGGTTTCAGATTATTATTTTTATTGGTATTTCAGCCTAAAAAAATTTGTCGAAAAAATTCAAATATGAAAATTGCCAGCAAATTTTTTTTTTTTGGCAAAAACACTTGAATTATTTCACTATAAATAATCTCATTTTTCCCTGATCCAAGATTCATTTTCTAAATATGATAGATATAGGGGAGAATGGGGCAAAATGGCCCTCTGAAACAACATAATTCAGGATTTTTTTTAGACGTTAAGGACCCGAACGAAAAATCTGAAAAAATTTGAGAAGATGCTCCAATATGTCTTCATTTTTGTATAATTTTTTCAAATTTTTTCATAGAGCTGCCTATTCTCGAAAAAATCCCAAATCATTCTAACAAACAGGACCATTTTACCCCACTTTCCCCTATATTGTTTGATCAGGATTTTATTATGATTTTTTCAACAAAAATTATATTGTTCAAGTTTTATTGGTAAGAATTGATTTGTTTATAAATTTCATTTGTTAAACTATTTCACCTTTTTTAAGTTCTACTAATTTTGATACAAATTCACATTGCTATATCGGCACCTTAGAAAAAAAGGGGCGTAAGAGTTATGATAAAGTTGATAAATTTTTGAATTTTTCATTTGTCATCAACTTCTGTAAAGACAAAAACCTAAGAAATAAAGTAATCTCATCTCGTTTCATCGCTCCGCTATTTTAATTGCTGAACAAATTTAAAAGAAAAAACATTGGAATTTATGCGACACTTGTGTTTTGAATAAACTCGTACAATCTAACAATTAAATTAGATAGCATGTGACATGATAAACAATAAATTTCATTAGAAAACTCGCCTGTCAACGACAAGTTGAACTATATTCGATAATTAAATACAATATCATTAGATTAAAAGCAGAAAAAAAATCACGTGTGGATTTATAGGACAACGTTCAAGCAATTCTACTACACGACAATTAAATTCTCTATTAGAAAATAAAGAATTAAAAAAAAAAAAAAAAATATATACATGTCTCAGATGAATTTACAAGACAAGATAATACTGACGTGTGGATAATGAATATGACATTATAAACATTGATGTCGATGATCAGAAATCGATGACAGGTAGCTGAAAAGTTCTCTCATATTGATTGCTATGAAACACTGTAATTTAACTTAGTAAATAAAACGTAAACGCGATGCATAAATCAACGTCAATTCTCTACCTGTACCATATATAAAGCATTGAGATCGAGATCTTTCACACATACATACACACAAATACACGCAAAAAGTCCAAACAAACGGTTAACACGTAATTCCATGAGTGCCTTTAAGCCATTCACGCCCGTGACAATTTATCTGACATCAGTGGACTTTACTTATATTGTCGTTTGAATCTCTATTTATGCTTTTTTTTGCTCCTTAGACAGGAGGGGTATTTAACTGTGCGTGTAAAATTGTCCACGTGTTTATTTGTACCTCACTCTCGAGACGATCGAGAAGCGATACAGTCACTGCAATTCAACGCAGAGCTTGAGGGGGAAGTGGTTGAACGAGATAAGGCGGAAATGGGGTCAATTATTGAGAGATATCTCAATTTTTATGGAAATGATCACATGAAAATTGCTGTAATTCTTTCAATTTATGGGGAATAAAGAAATTTTGGTAATTACCTCTTTTGTTGAGGACAATTAGAGCTACAAAAAAAAAGTCATTACCAGAATCTCGATTTTTCATAGGTTTGGAGATTTAGATTTTAGCGTGGAAAATCATGTAAATAGCTTTTATAAAGTCCATTAGAGTTAGACAAACTTCCTAATTTGATTCTCATCTTTCATATCTCGTGCAATTCACTCAATTTATCCAAAAAATGGCATTTCTGTAGGATAAGTTCCTCTATCGTTCGCCCATCCAATTCACAGCCCGGCGTCGGTCGAATTAGGGAGTCCAGCCACCTCCTCTCCTCCCATCCGTTAAATTCAATTGCAGTGACTGTACTCGTACTCCTCCAACACTAAAGATAACGAGAGTACATCCTCGCTGTCTACGCTGCATAAATATCCATAAAATGTATCTCGTTGAGAAGAAAGAGAGGCTCATTCTAATTAACCTTTGCTATTAAATCTCCATGGATATGTCTTCCTCATAAAATCCAAATGCCATCAGATTATTGGTAGGCTTTGAGAGTCAACATTATATTTAACTCTGATAAGGAAAAAAAAATGTATAAATATAGATATATCTATCGGCTAATTCCATAGAGGGCTAGAGGCATAAATTCATCTGTCTGCCTAGTAGTCTGTCTAGTCGGCTAATAGAGGCCATCGATCTTCTCTCTCTAAGTTTTATAAAGAACCGGTCATCACACTGGCCACGTTACATTGGAATTTCACTAAAGAATTCTTCAATATACCCTCGAGGACAGTTCTATCTTGTTGCAATATTGTGGTAGATCTTTAAATTTATTTTACTCCCCTCCACTCTTTTTGTTTTCTTACTATTTACCAACATTTTATTTCTCTTTTTTCCAGCATTAATGCTTGTGCGTGCAGCATATGGAAACAGGAGAAAAGGGTCTTGGCAATTTAACTTCAATTTGCTTTCGAATCACTTCCGTGATCGAGTCCTTCTCTTCTTTTCCCCACTTCTTTCTCTTCATTCTGTCCCCTTCTTTTATCTTGTAAGACATTAGTTTGCGGGAAACCTGCAATGTTAATTATTTTCAACGTTTTGTATTTTTTTTTTTTTTTTTCGTGTTGCGCGTACACATTCGCATGAAGTTGAAATGCATGCCTTGCATAAAACCAGTTCTTCACATTTATTTACATTTATAAAAGGATTATTTAGTCTGCCAATAAAAGTTATAGTGTGTACAATTGCCTGGTGAAATTTGAAATAATTTGTAGATTGTGCTGAAGTCAATTGGTGGTGATTTGAATTACTTGGGTAAATTTATTGGGTAATTTAGAAGTAAGGAATGGGAGATATTTTTAGGATTTTTTTTTTGCTGATGGAATTGAACTCATTGAAGAGAAGTATTTGTTTGGTTTTATCGGGATTTTTTATTTAGGACAATGCAACGAAATGGTTTTGATGTGATCATTGAGAGAAGAGGAAATTGAGTTATTTGTAGAATTTTTTTTACATTCTTCGGTGATTTTATTGAACTCGAATGGGAATTTGAGGCTCTGCCTAATAAAAATTGGCGGAAATTAGTAAGAATTGTTGAGGTAGGATACTTTCGATGATTCCGTTCAAAAGCTTTAGAAATCTTTGATGGAAAACATGTGTCAGAATTTATTTTCAGAAATTTTTCGGGAAAATTCGACTGTTTCGCCCTAGAATTGAAGAGATAACTCTTTAAATTTTTTTGAGATGTTTCCGGTTTTGGGAATATCTTGAGTTTTAACTTGCACAGCGGAAGAACTTGATGAACAGAAAAAGATGACGTCATTTCCGATAGATTTATAAGGTTTTCATTCATTATTGATGTTTTCTGAGGAAAAAATGACTCATTTTATGAAAATCTACTTTGTCCCAACATTGAGAAAGAAAAATGATCATAGCAAGAAAATTGTCTTTTGACAAAATTTACCTTCACAATGTCTATAGGGGAAGGTGGGGCAAAATGGACATCAGGGGTAAAATGGACACATCTAAATTTTCAGGCAAATATTATGAAAAACTTTTGAAATTAATAGAAATATTGGTCGTAGATTGTTTTTAATGATTCCATTGGAAAGTTGAGGAAATTTTGGGCGGGAAAAAAGTGCCGGAATTAATTTTTTTTGAATTTTTGGAGATTTTGACTTATTTGACCATTTTAGAGGGGTGAAACCCTTCTTTTTTTAGAAAATTTTCAGTTTATTGAGAATATCTTCGGTACTATTTGTCATAGCGTAAAAATTCCAACGGGAAGTGAAAGGTGAGATCATTTGCCATCGATTCATAGAGTTTCCAATTCAAAAATATTGATTTTCAAGGTATTTATATGCATTTTTGTGAAACAGTTTTGTGAAACCATTTTTGGCCTATAACTATCCCAAAAACTGATATTTTTGAATTTAAAACCCCATAAATCAATGGGAAATGAGCTCACCTTTCATTTGAGACCAACTCCGAATTGCTAAGGCCAATAGAACCAGAGATATTTACAAAAAACTGAAGATTTTCGAGAAAGGAAAGGCTGACCCTTCAAAAATGCTGAAAAACATCGAAATTAAAAAAAAATCGAAAAAAATGCATCTGAGACTTGTTATCCGGCTAAAATTTTCTCATCTTTTCAATAGAATCATCAAAAAGAATCCATCTCTAAGCGTTTCATAACAGTGTCCATTTTGCCCCACTCTCCCCTATCTATATATATTTAAATTTTCTAGAGTGAAGTAGCTTTTCTTCAACTAAATAAATTATCTCACAACAAAATTTTTTCTTCTTCTCAGTATATAAAAATAATTTCACCTATGCTCTAGTTATCTTCTATTTGTCCAACGACAATTAAAACCTGAAATACTTCCAAAGCTTGAATAAAATTCCTAAAAATAAATTTAGCCACGTGTTTTCCGCCGGAAATTTCCTCATCTTCTAGATGAAGTCATCGAAAAAAATCCTGCCCACAACCGTCTTACCAGAATCCCCCTTGGACATCAACACCCCCCCCCCCCCTCTTCAAAAAAAAAAATCGCAAATTTCTCTCATCACAATCCAAACACTTCCAAACGTGAAAGCCAATTATCAAAGATGCATGTGATGCACAAGTGTTTATAAAGAGAGTCTCAGCACCCGCATACGTGACTGGAGGTGCAATATATTATTGCATACACACACACATCTATATATATATATATAAAAAACAGTAGAAATAGGTTTGCGACGTTGTGCAAAAATAGAAATTGTACTTTGCATGACCGAGAGTGTCTGGTATGTTCCGTGGTTTAACTGTTGATATGACTATTTGTATAGGATATAAGATACCTGGGCGACTTCTATGATACTCATGCCATGATAGAATAAAGAATAATGCGTGGGCGTCGACACTGTATTTATTTCAACTAGTAAATTGAAAAGAATACAATTTTTCAAGGGAGAGAATGAGAGAAAAGAGAAAAAAAATTGAAATTCTATCCCACTCGTTTCATTGTTTTTATCATGATTGAATTCAGTTTTTGTTGATTATTTTCCACTTATTTTTTTTTTTTCTTTTACTTTTTGGTTCCAACCACATGGTATATGAGCATGTCATGCCTTTTCAAAAGCCATCGTATGAATCACGAATTATTCTTCTTCTTTTGATGTCTGCACGACTAAAATAGAAATTGTCTAGTGTCTTCATTCTCTCATGATTCTTGATGGCGAAGAATTTTCGCTTTACTTTGGTATGCACATTAAACTCAAGTGAGGGAGAGATATTAAAAAACACACACACACATACACAGTAAACCACTAAATGTTTTAAAATAAAACTGAGTACTCAATCTTGATGCATTAGACAATAGCTGAAGTATAAAATCCTTCCGTTATTTTTTATGGAAACGTTTGGAATTTTTGTTTAAGCCCTTTGGCATAATTCTTGGCAAACTATCGTGTTTTCACGAAATTCATAAAATTCATCAAAAATGTTTATTCTAATTTTCTCAATGTTTTTGTAAAATGTAACAGGGCGATGAGTGCCAACAAGTTGGCGCAAAAACAAGAGATTATTTATGTATTTCTGGGGCGAAATTTTCACAATTTTTTCATTTATCAGATGAAAATATCTCGCAAAACTGAGTGAGATAGCGAAATTTTTGCAATTACATATTTTTTCTAACTCTTAAAATTCCTTACAAAAGAAAGTACTAATATAATTGCCCTATGTCGCTTAGTTTTCGAGATATTCTTGAAAAATCAGACACTCAATTGATATTTTTCCGCTTCCTGTTGAAGTCTTCACACTTCCAAAAAAAAAAAAAAACCCAAGACGCAATTGAATTGCCTCATCGAGACACTAAAAATATGAAAAATTCGTTGACACAAGAGATGAAATCTGTCACATCAGAATGTTCATCTTTCCGGTCGATCAGTCCTCTCTGCCTCTTTTTTTTTTGAAGCACAAAGTAAGTGGAAGAGATTTAAAAGAAATCCTCAAATGTCCTGATGGGCCTGGAATCGAGACAGCACTTTGAGGCGTTTTTTTTCGCAGATAAAACTAATGGTCCACACTGAGGGTGTCATAAATCTGTTGAAGCGATAATAGAAATTTCTCGGCAGCGGACAGGAGCAGGCAGCAATGAAAGCATTCACCTGAAGACAGTTCTCCTTTTTTCCTTATCTTGATGCTTTTTTTTCCGTTTTTAAATAATTCTTTACACTTCATTTCTTTCATTTGAATTAAGAGCATACAGCATCTGAAGTGTAAAATCTGAGATGAAAATTTTAACTTTACACATAATTAAATTGAATTTTTCAATTGTCAAATTGGCACATATGGCAGCAGTTGCAAATGTTGAATAGACATGAGAGTGTCTATCTTCATTCGCCTCTTTCTCTTGGAACTAAAGCAATAGTTGGTAACACCATAAATCAGTGAATATATTTTTGGTACTACGGAAGCATTGGGTCTCTATAACAGTCTTATTTATATAACCCAAATGAGTAGACACACTGTTAGGGATATAAGGTGCCTATGGGGCGTGCCTTGGCTATTCATCGCATACAAATCTATCCTTCACACGTTGAAGAAGAGAGAAATAAAAAAAAAGAATGTAGAATTAATTATTTTCATTCGTTCCCTTGTGGATTTTTTTTTTTTTACAAAATATTGATATTTATAGGGCTCATCTGTTTTGTGCGGCATAAACAAATGGGGATGGTGAAAAATAAACACATTATTCATTTGAATTTTTGTGATTCTTGGGGACGTAATGAAGGGAATAAATCAGATGGAAAAATATTTTTTTGAATTATTTTTGTACACTAAAAAAAAAGGGAATATTTTATCAGAAAATTTCTATTTGAATTGAAGAAGATTGATAATTATTAACACCGTTCGATTTTGAAGAGAATAGAAACATAATCAGAAGTTCTAATTGCGGAATTGCGAAAACAATGATGGACTTTATTGAAATGAATGAAAAATCAATTGTATTCAATTAAAATTGTTACAGAGCATGTAACTCTGTTTTGTCATGAAAAAGAATTCCTCATTTCACGTTTCTCATTATTTATAATGTTGATTCTTCATATCATAAAGAGATTTTTGATTCCAGGAAATTATTTCTTCGAAAGCAGTTATCTATATGTTGACACAAACTTCTGTTCGATCATATGATCATTGATATACTAGTAGTTTAATACAAATTCAAAGTTTTCCGATCAAGTAACTCATTCATTACACAGAAAAAAATGTTTTCTTAATTTAAGAATGGCAGGTCACTTAAATTGAGTGACTTTCCTCACTTAAGTCAAGTGACTTTTCTCACTTGAGTCAAGTGACTTTTCTCACTTAAATCAAATGACTTTTCTCACTTAAATCAAGTGACTTTTTTTTTCTTAATTTAAGAAAGTAAAACTCACTTAAATCAAGTGACTTTTCTCACTTAAATCAAGTAACTTTTTCTTTCTTAATTTAAGAAAGCAAAAGTCACTTAAATTAAGTGACTTTCCTCACTTAAGTCAAATGACTTTTCTCACTTAAGTCAAGTGACTTTTCTCACTTAAATCGAGTGACTTCTCTCACTTAAATCAAGTGACTTCTCTCACTTGAATTAAGTGACTTTTTCTTTCTTAATTTAAGAAAGTAAAACTCACTTAAATTAAGTGACTTCTCTCACTTGAATTAAGTGACTTTTCTCACTTAAATCAAGTAACTTTTTCTTTCTTAATTTAAGAAAGCAAAAGTCACTTAAATTAAGTGACTTTTTCTTTCTTAATTTAAGAAAATAAAACTCACTTAAATCAAGTAAGTTTTACTTTCTTAAATCAAGTGTCCTTTCTTTCTTAATTTAAGTGACCTGCACATTCTTAAATTAAGAAAACATTTTTCTCTGTGTAACGTGAAATGTCTCATCTTCAATTCAAATAATCACCAGATTTATCTGCTATTGAGTATATTTATTCTTGAAACGAGGAATGAAATGATCGATTTGAGATATCTTCAATTTATTCGAAATAACTAATGAAAATGAGTTCATTCCAATCTGGATATATTCAATCCAAGTAACACATCATTACTTTTAATAAATAACTTCTCAAAACTAATAATTCTTGGTTTTTCTTAGTTTCAAGAAATTTAATCCTTAGGAAAGTACATTTTTTTTGCTCAGTGCAGGAAAAAATTAGATCTATAAAAAAGTGTTTACAGAAAATTGCCTCCAAAATATAAAAAAAAAACTAATGAAAATATGGAATAGAAAAAACTTTTATGGAATATTTCGAAATCATCAAAAAATAATTGTCCTAAAAAGAGGTTTCTATAACAATTTCTCTATCTACCCTAAATTCCAATACGTTAGAAAAAAAAAATCAACTCGTCAATTCTCTCAATTTCCTATCACCTCAAAAAGTCAAATCAACCACAAAACCGGAAGTTCACCGTAGTAATATATGGTCTTGAGGTTATAACTCCGACAATTAACGATGACGAATCACGAAGCAATCATAAATTCTCCTTCTGTCAATCGTTAAAAAAAAATTATCCAACACACGAAACTTCGTGTAGTCTTCCTCTCTTTGATTGTAATTCAATGCTTATTTGACTAGGAGACACAGTCGACAATAATTGATCATCATAAATCGACCGTTATCGTATAAAATACTTCCTGCCATCCTCAAGCTTAGAGTTAGACGTCCACATCATGTCCCAGATAAATTCCATGTACTACTTAGCAAATTTATTTCTTATTTTAGCAAAATAAAATTAAAAAAATTGTTTTGCGATTGATTAATCGCATTAATGCCTAATCTTATCAGTGTAATGAGTATTCCGGGAATTCTCATAATTATAAATGGGAAAAAAAAAGAAGAGAAATCATGCATATTTATATAATAAGAAAAGGCTCTTTTTAGTGTTAATGAAATGATAATACATACGTAGAAGTAAAGTTCAACACGATGAGAGTGTTTCGGTACACAGGTCAGTGCTTCTGATCTGCAGCAGCCAGTGTCATCTGAGCATCTGTGTAATATTGCACAGTGTGGAATGTAATTTGTTCCTTGGCTTGGATAAACATCACGTACTGGTATAACTCGTGCTCTTGGCCATCTACAGCTACCTTCACGTGATACTTGTAGTGCATGATGAAGTGCCTCTCTCATTTCGGCTGTTGAAAAAGAAAATAATTCCATTAGTACTGTATGAAATAAGAAGTTGGAATGTAATGGTTTTTTGCTTCCGAATGGAAGCGTTGTTTTTGCAATTTTTTTCGAAATACCAATTTTCATTGGAAACGACTCGAAATGATCCAAAACGTCCAGAAATCATAATGAGAAGAAAAGTAGACATGTATATATGTGTCTGTATGTACGACTTTACGATTCTCTATTACTCGAGAACGATGAGAGATAATAATTCGAAATTTTGGCAAGATATCAGTTTTGATGAAGTGTATGTCCCATAAAAATTTCAGCAAGATCGGTTCAATTAAACAAATAAATTTATTAATAAATTAATTTTTATTAATAAATTTTTAAGAGAATCAAATTCCGGAAAAAATATGTAATGCGCAAGCAGGATTTGAACTCACGACCCTCTGATTACATGTCAGGTGCTCTACCGCTGAGCTATTGCGAGTTACTATATTTACCATCGAATTTTTGATTCTCACATCTTTGCTCCACCTCCCATCCACGAGGCAATGTCGCCATTAAACAAATAAATTTATTAATAAATTAATTTAAATATAACCATTGGGTTTCTGAGATATAGCAATTTTTTAGAAATCGTATCTTTCAAAATTTCTCAATTTGACTCAACATTCGCAATCATAATATATAACTTTTAACGAATTTTCATGAATTTAATCCCATTATTCTACTAGTTATTAATTTTTTTGTGATTTTTTGAAAAAACTCGGTTTTACGACCATAGCTCAATGAATAATTGACTTAAAGACTTCAAAATTTTTGTGCATATGTAGTTTCTGATGAAGATGGTTGGGATTGGATCTGAGGCATATCGGCTGAACGGTTCTCGAGATATTTTGAATTGAAGTTTTTCTGAAAATCGGCTGTATCTTCCAAACTATCGATCGATATCCGATGAAATCGGGACGGAGCTCAAAAGATTCGTCTTTATGAGCTGTACAAAACCTCAATCTTTGGAATTTTTTATGAATTTCTGATGATTACATAGAAAAAATATGAATGCTTGATAAAAATATAAGTGATTGATGAACACTCCAATTAATAAACTCAAATTTTTTCAGAATTTTTTACTCAATCGATTGATCATAGAAAAATTGGAACAGCAGAAAGCGGAGGATCCCTCATAAAGTGACGAGTCTAGGGGTAAGGATATCTCAAGAACGAGTGGGTTTAGAAGAAATTATCAGGAGACTTTTTTAGGAGAAAAAAAAATGAGCTACAAAAAAGGTTTCTTGACAATTCCTTCTGCAACTACTCAGTTTAGAGATATTTGGAGAATCTGCATGAATTTTTGAAATAAAAATTTGATTAGATTGGCGATTTTCAAGATGAAAATGACTAGATTTTTTTTTTTTTTTAGAATTTCATTGACTATGGAGAAGATCTCTCGACATTTTCCACTGAAACCACTTATTCCGCAGATATTTGCATAAGAATGTGAGAAAAAAATTCTAGCACATCTTCATTCATTGCTTCCGTACTTATTTCATCACATTAACACGAAAATTTTTCTTCAAGAAATGATAAATTACAATAACAATTTGGTGAAAGTTGGAATATAATCGAAAAATTAATGAACTTGATCTCATGTGGGAGATGAAGTATTTTGGTAAATCTTCGAAGCTTCTCTTAGGCAACTGTGACAAATCGATTTGATGGAATGAATTCATAGAGGATTAAGGCTACAACTGCAATAAAATGTGGTTATATGAATTGAGTAGGTGGATACTACTGGCTACACCTCGAAATGTTGTTTGGAATGAAACGATAAAAGTTCAATAGGGCGAGAATGACGATTGCCGCAATGCTCTTGGTGTTCTATCCGGTCACCACGGATAAATTCTAAACTATCACTAGTTGTGTTGAAATATAAAACGTTACTAATATCTATGTGAGTAATGACTTAACAAGTGTGTGGTGATGCAGTGAGACAGGGTTATTTAATACTCGTTTGCTTTCATCATTGAATTTTAATTAATTATTAATTGAGGTAATTCTAATGCTGGGTTGTGTGTGTGAGTGTGAGAAGATTCTGGATTGTAAGATTATTAATTCGTGCGGTATTTTATGAATTGAAAAAAATGAGAACAATGAGGAAACTCCGCGTGAAGGGAAAATTCTAAAAAAAAATTGAAAAAAAAATGGGAAATCCTGAAAAATCTCGGAGTTGCAAAAATGACTGATTTTTAAGGAACGGAAAGGAAGCAAAGAAAGGCTTCTGGAGTAAATTTTAAAGAAATTCTAGAAATTTCTGAAAAAATACGAAGAAAAATCGAAAAAATTATCAATTTTTTTTCTTGAAAATTCTGGAAAATTCGGAAAACTCTAAGAAAATCTGAAATTGAGAGGAAATACTGATTTTTGGGACACTATATAGGCAGACAATGGTAGCCGTATCTCAATTCGCGAAAATTATGGCAATTTCTAGAAAATTCTGAAGAAGTTTCGAAAGAAAACACATTTTTATCCGGAAATTCTAAAAAAAAAATTGGAAAAAAAAGGGAAATCCTGAAAAATCTGGAATGGCAAAAATGACTGATTTTTAAGGAACTACGGAAGCAAAGAGAGACTTCCGGAATAAATTTTGAAGAAATTCTAGAAATTTCTGAAAAATTCCGAAGAAAACTCGAAAAAATTATCAATTTTTTTTCCTTGAAAATTCTGGAAAATTCGGAAAACTCTAAGGAAATCTCAAATTGAGGGGAAATACTGATTTTTGGGACACTATATAGACAGGAAATGGTAACAGAATCTCAATTCTCGAAAATTATGGCAATTTCTAGAAAATTCTGAAGAAGTTTCAAACAAAAAAACATTTTTATCCGAAAATTCTAAAAAATTCTAGAAAAAAATTGAAAAAACAATAGGCAATCCTGAAAAATCTCGGAGTGGCAAAAATGACTGATTTTTGAGGAATCACGGAAGCAAAGAGAGACTTCCGGCGTAAATTTTGAAGAAATTCTAAAAATTTCTGAAAACATCCAAAGAAAAATCGAAAAAATTATCAATTTTTTTTCCTTGAAAATTCTGGAAAATTCGGAAAACTCTAAGGAAATCTTAAATTGAGGGGAAATACTGATTTTTCGGACACTATATAGGCAGGAAATTGTAGCCGGATCTCAATTCGCGAAAATTATGGCAATTTCTAGAAAATTCTGAACAAGTTTCGAAAAAAAAAAAAACAATTTTATCCGAAAATTCCAAAAAATTCTAAAAGAAAACTTGAATTGGAAAAAAAACGGTTTTTTTTTTTTAATAGTGAGATGGAAAAATTAAAAGTGATCCGTCTGTTTATTCAAAAATCTCAAAATCTCAGGAAAATAGAAGAATTTGTTCGCAATCATCTTTTTTGTTCTGCTCTTAATCTTCTCCACAAAAAAATTATCACATATTTGGCTATTTTCCACAAATTTGAAGACATTTCGAAGAAAACTGATTTAATTTATTCCTTTTATTTTACTGCAGACTATTACTGAATGGAAATGGCACTGGGACACTATTCCTAGGGATTCTAATTTAACCAACGCCGGGCTCTGAAAGATTCGAGAACAACCTATCAATCAAAGTCTAGAAGATTTTTTTTTTTTTTAAATCGAATGAATCATCAAATAATCACTCACCACTTTTCTTCGTATGCTGTTGTGGTGATGAGGCCTTTGACTCCTTTGCCTGTAATTTCTGACCACCACGAATCGATTGTAATCCATTAATACTCTGTGATTGCGAGACACTCGCTGTATTTTTACGGTATTCGTAAGTTTTCTGGGTAGTAATGGTAATTGTAGGCCTTGAGGCTGTTGTTCTCAAGTCTCTCGTCGTTGTCCTCATCGTTGCTGTCGTTGATGCTGATTGTACTGGTGCTGAAGTTTCATTCTCCGTTTCATTTTGATTGTCCATGTACTCCACAACAGAAAGAGAATTGTAGTTTTCATTAGAGACAAAATGTTAAAATGAAGGTTTATTTTTTTTTTTGAGTTATTGGATTTTTTTTAGACATTTTCGATAGAAAATAAGTGGTAAAATTAATTTTTTGAGATTTTTAAAAATCAAATTCGACAAATTTCAGTAGTAAAGAGGTGAAGCAAGTCGATTATTTCGTTCAATAGTATTTGAGAATATTCGGAAAATAAATGAGATAGAGCGATTTTGCCATAATCCATTTTTAGAGATTTTGAAAATTTTATGCAAAAAAAGAATTTAGAAAAAGACATATCTTCATTAGAAAAAATCGACTCATCTCGTTTCATCACTTCGCTAATAATTCAAATGAAAATTGAAGCTCTATCTCTTTTCATTAGTTTTTAATTGCCACAGCACAAACGAATAGAGATTTTCTTAAAAAATTTTTTTTTTGGGAAATCAGAAGGATTTGATCTACAGTTTATGATACTGAAAATAGCAGATATCTGACAATTTTAGTAATTTTTCCAGCAAAAAATTACTTTTTTGAAGAAAAAAAATATGCACATGTAAAAAATTGAAAAGACTATAAGTGCAAATTTTTCAAAAAAATTTTCTTATTATTTGTTTAAAAAAATGCAAAAAATTGACAGATGCTTGCTAATTTCATTATCATTCCAGCTTTCAGTGATAAATGTCTTATTACAAAGAAAATCAAACAATGACCCTGTCACATGTTTTCCATCCGGAATTTTCTCATTTTTTTCGAAATCATCGAAAAAAAATTCTATCTCAAATTGTTCCATTTCGAACGTTCTACCCCACTTTCCCCTATTATCTATTCTATTGAAATTGCCACCATTAAAATTCTTTGACATAAATTTCGCGAGTTTCTTCCGCTGCATCTTTCTTCGAGAAATTCAAGTGAAGAGTTAAAAAAAATAATGCCGAAGAATTTCGGTATATATCTGAAGAATAGATTGTGCTGAAGAAACAAAATCAATCAATTCTTTTCAATAGAAAATTCCTAGTGAATGCATTGGTACTTTCTCTTGAATTTTTCCAGACATTCACAGCTCCACATGAATTGATTCGATAAAACCGAAAAAAAAAAATGTCAGAATCCAATAGAGATACGGAATTTTTTTTGAAACCTTTTTTTTTTGCAGCTCTCCTTTCTCCACAAAATGGCATCACCGAAACATTCCGCATTTCGTTCGAATTCCAAATCGAAAATTAATTAAATAAGACTGAAACTCAATTCAATAAATTTCTTCTCTTCTCAATGAGATCATCGTTAATCCGATAAATTCTTCAGTTTCTTAATGACCAGAATTCCCCAGCAATTTCAAATTTCTCGGATTTCGTATAAAAACAACAATTTTGATAACCACTTTATCCATTAAATTACACACAATCTGATTCATCTCCGCAGAAATTCGAGTGATTCCATAATAATGAAAAAAATCTTATCTTATTTACTACTTGAACTACTGAAAATTACATTATCCACATTGAACTATAATAATATTATTCTGGGGCAATTTCAAACATCAAGAAAATCAAGAAGCTTGTTAATAAAAAAAAAAGCAAATTGTTAATCTTCCATTTGCACGAGACACATCCGCAGGGACATCTGTACTATGTCTTTGATAATCTGCCGACTCTAATAGAAACAATCCTGATGATATAGTGTCTCATATATAATGTTAAACCGGTCGACCAACTGTATTGAACTCTGGGCATCTCTCTTTTTTTCCATGACACTTGACATTAATTTTTTTAACGCACTTTTTCATAAGTTTTTATTATCATAGCAGTTCATTTCTTTGGGCGATGGATGGTGTTCTGCAACAGTGCCAGTGCTTGTTCGTCACACCAAGGACTTTAAAATCCTTTTTTTTTTTCCTCTTCTTATTTTATCGCCTTTTTTACATTGGGAAAAATCTCGACAGACAGCTGGCAGGCTCTTTTTGCCAGCCAAGTAACAATGTAGCGTGAGAAGGAGTAGCAACAAAAAATGTTTTACGCGCCTCCTCAACTACCGGCACTCATCCTTCTCTCATTTTTTACGCTCGCGTTAAACTGCAGTGCGTTTGGAGAAGTTATAGGTGCTTGTTGGCATTAAATTCGGGATTTTAGAGACCACCCAAAAGATTTACCATCGATTTTTCAGCGTAAGTCATTAAGATTGTAATTATTTTTATCGAACGCCGTGTGGAAAGTGACCCCTTTCTGGATGCTATGCTTGAGGTCAGTGGCACTTTTCACATGCTGCACAATCAAAACTGCACTTCACCCGGTTTGAAACGCATTTTTCCAGCACCTTCGAGCACAATAGTACATTATCTAACAAGTGTGGAAAAGTATTTTTGCGCATGCCGTGCAGAAAGTAGTCACTTTTCACACGCTGGGCATTATGAAACAGTATCTTAGACGTGCGGTAAAGATTTTCAGACTTTTTTTTTTTAAAGTTTATTTACACAGAGAAAAATGTTTTCTTAATTTAAGAATGTGCAGTGACTTAATTTAAGAATGTGCAGGTCACTTAAATTAAGAAAGAAAAGTCACTTGATTTAAGTGAGAAAACTCACTTGATTTAGGTGAGTTTTACTTTCTTGAATTAAGAAAGAAAGTCACTTGATTTAAGTGAGAAAAGTCACTTAATTTAAGTGACTTTTACTTTCTTAAATTAAGAAAGAAAAAGTTACTTGATTTAAGTGAGAAAAGCCACTTGATTTAAGTGAGAGAAGTTACTTAATTTAAGTGAATTTTACTTTCTTAAATTAAGAAAGACAAAATCACTTGATTTAATTGAGCAAAGTCACTTAATTTAAGTGACCTGCCATTCTTAAATTAAGTGACTGCACATTCTTAAATCAAGAAAACATTTTTTCCTGTGTATTATATATACATCAACATATTTACATTATATACAGGCTTAAAAATAAACTTACTTAGGAAAAAAACCATTTGATAATTCGGCAGTTAGTTATCTGCTGTTTATGGAAGATTTTCAGACTCGTGTGATTACAAAACTCACCTTCGGCACATTTCGCAACCTCACACTCGTCAGAAAAGTACTTTACCGCACTTGTTCGATATTGTACTATTTTGGCAAGTTTGAGGGTGCAAAACGAGCCAAAGGTGATTTCCATAATCACACGAATCTTAAAATCTTTATTGCACAACTTAGTTACAGTTTTTTTATGTGCAGCATGTGGAAAATACTTTACCGCACTTGTTAGATAATAAACTATATTGCGTGAAAGCGCAGACGTGGGTAGAAAATCAAAATTTTTAGATTAAATTTCTTTTTGATGAATATCTCAAAAACTGTGGGAGATTCCAAAAATGGACCTTTACAACAAAATGATCAGAATTTTTTTCAAAGTGGAGGAACTTGTGAAAAAATCTAAAAAAATTGAGAAAATGCTCCAACGTATCTCTATTATTAAATTTTTTCAGATTTTTTTATAAAGGCCTTCGCTTAAAAAAAACAGCCCCAATGATTTTGCACTTCTGGTCTATTTTGCCTCATTTTGTCCAAATAAATTTGAAAAACATCCATACTCAAATATTATTATTATTTTCACCAAGAAAGGCTAATGACAAAAAAAAAGTAATAGAATCATTTGAATTGACGAAAAACACCTACGTGCGTCATAATAATAGTGGCGATGAATGCGGGTGGAGTACATCAATTAAATTAACATTTCGTGCATCAAGATACCGTGTATCGTTCGTGCATCAGACAATGAATATTACCGGTGAACGTACCAAGGGGTTACCCTGCCCCTCGAGGCAGTACCGATTGCATCCTGGATAGTCTGTCAGCGATGAAGACCACCCACGAAGTGCTCACATAAACCATTCTACCATGTGCTCTCAGATACACCTTTTTCTCTATCGCTATATTCCAGAACAATTTCGAGTGTGTTCTTCATGGAATCATTCTCCGTTACAGACTCTCCATTGGCCATGACTCATCCGGATATTTTCGATATCGACCTTCCAACCGTCGAGATTCTCCTATCTACATCGAGAACACGATGAGAATCCAATTGAGGGGGAATTTCGAGAAATTTCGAAGAAATTGTGGAAGAAGTTCGAAGAAATGTGACGAAAAATTCAAAGTAAGTGCAATTGGAATGAAAAGATTTTATGGATTTTATTTAGAAAAAAAGCTCATAATTTAATTAATTTTTTGGTCATTTGTTTTTGGGGATTATCTCAGAAACTAAACGAGATAGCGCAATTTTCGTTGAATCCTTTTTCATGGTGAATTTCAAAAGCTACAAAAAAGACGATAATGAAACTATCACATCTCTGACAATTTTTTCGAAGAAAATAAATTATGAAAAAAAATATTTAGAAAATTTGCACTCATAATTTTTTGAATTTCCAACCTGTGCTCATTTTTGATGCTATGAAATCATTTATTTGTTGGAGAACTAAAAAAAAAAATTGTCAGATGTCTACTGTATTCAGTATCATCAAAAAAGGTGTCTCTGGAATTTCAGGTGAGCATTGCTCAAAAATTATTGAAACATCAATTAAATCACCTTGATTCCCAGCATCTATGCATTGTCTCATCATTTCGATGAATTTCGGAATCGTTTCCATCATGACTGATCATTGGATGAAGCATTTGAAACTTGTTAAAAGTGTAATGAATAGTCAAGAAAAAAAAAAACAAAGATTCGGTATCATCATTCAGAATCGAAGGAGTTCAGCGTGAAAATACAAGCAGGTGTGTCCACAAAAAAAGCGCCATCTCGTTTACATTCCGAGATATTTTCAAAAATTAATTGCTAATTTTCAAATTTTCCAACTATTACACCCAACTGCAAATATACACTGGTAAAAATTTGAGTCTGAATTTTTCGTGCAAAATCACAGAAATTTTAAACAAGTTATATCTCTATTGAAATTCCAGATAATTACGTCATTGAAAAATGAACAAATCATCGATTTTCAAATAATTTCATGCCTCAATATCAATGAAATTTGTAAATTTCAGTTCAATTGTTTCTTGGAAATTTAGAAAAAATCGGAAAAATTCAAGAAAAAATTGAAAATTCAAGTCATTTTAATTCTGAATATTCATGTTAAGTTGAAAATTCAAGTGACTTGTAGAATTTTCGTCTCAATTCTACTTGAAACTCATAGATTCCTCTGAAACTCAAACATTTCATAAGCATTTTCTCATTAAAAAACATTAAGTATCACGTTTATTAAAATTTTCATCAAATTTTCTATGAAATTTCAATATTTTTCTAACAGTGATACTCTTCGAAATGGCCGAGTTCCATGACCTACACTCGCTCATGCCTCCGTCTATACCTTATGTTTATAAAATGGTTTTTCCATCAAGTTTATGGATAAATTCGAAAGATATGAGAAAATGTAAATAAGCAAAATTGGTTTGGGATGAAAGCCTTGTGTTTACAGAATATATGCAGCTATTCCAAGAATGAAAATGCCAGGCGCTGCCAGGCTGTCTGCTGCAAACGAGCATGACGCACAGTGGCACGCGCTTAAAGGCACAACTTACAAAGGCACCCATGGATGACCATGGAATCTCTGCTTTATTTCATTTTTTTTTTATTTTCTCTCCAACACAAAAGGATTCCGACGAGACATTAACCACCCAAGTGCCATCATCTGCCGCAAAAAAGTCTTTTTTTTCTCCTTTTGCAGAAGGCGAAGGGCGAGAGACCATGAAGAATTGGGAATTCTCTAATTTTGTTAATTTACCGCAATCAAAGGAACATGGAGAGTTTGTAGGAATTGTAAAAGAGAGGGTTTGGCGATGCCATGATCCCTTGAATATGAAATATTGTGGTGCACACATTTCTTCGGTGAATGAGGTCATCTGTATGTAAGTACACACTTGACAAATGTTATGGCCATTAATAAAGAAAAGGTGCAGCGACATACACCATGACATCATCTCTTATTCACGCCTCTTTTTTTTTTTTTGTAGTGACACTCGATATGCCTGACGAGAGAACACTCCTTAGAAAGTCGAAAAATTGATGGAGAAAAGGCAAGTGTTCAAGAAGAATTTTCACTTTATCCTTAACTTCTTCCGCAATCTATTTTGTTGCGTGAAATGCATGTGTTTTTCATGGTGGTTGGGTGAAGGAATTGGACGATTTTGGTAGATTACAGGTATTTCGATTGGAAAGCTGGGGAAATTTCAGGGGAAGTGGAGGATCGTTTGGGGCACCTTGGTCCAGTTGTTTCCGAGATTTGAAATGATTTTATTACAGTTTTTTTGCGGAAATATCTCCGGGGGTTCTTCTTGAGATCACTGGAATTTTCGAGAACGATCGAGGTCGTAAATGGACAGGCTAGAATTCCAGGGGAAAACGGGAGTGAAAAGATGAATAAAATTGAATTTTTTCGGCGATTAATGGTAGTCAAATATTTCGGAAACTAAACGAGAGAGCGGCATTGTTGTGAATAACTCTTGAAATTTCCAACCAAAAAAGGTTCTTCGTGAAAATTGATGAGTTCCCAAGATATTTTTCATGGAAAATTACTAAAAAAAATCACGTTACTTCATTTTGATATTAATGGTTCTTAGAAACTAGTTCTTGGCGAATATCAGAAACTAAACGAGATAGCGATTTTTTTTTGGAGACCTTTCTTGTAGCTCCGAGTTTTTCCTTCAAGAAAGGTGTCTTCCACATTTTCTCTAAACCCACTCATCTTTCTCTGCCGCTTAAATCCCAAAAAATCATCATTCACCGATGTCAATAAATTTCGTGCAGTAGATTTCTGAATAATCTAGCCCCATTAAAGTTACCCTTCCGTTAAAGTTGCCTGGATTCTTCCATCAAAGTTTCTCATTGACTCCTCCCACTCCAATGTTTCAGTGGGCCAATCAGAATTTAGCGCGATCTTTCAAAAGCACTTTTCGCACATATTTCAACATTCTGTGCACTGTACTGGACATAGAAGAGAACCCCAAGGCACAATGAACTGCGCAGAGGAGAATGCCTCAACACAAGAAGTAGGGATAAGGACGAAACGTCAACTTTAACGAGAGTTCCTGTTCTGCATTGGCTGTATAGCTGAAAGGCTGAAGGCTATATAGCTGCGCGTGCGCGCCACAAATAAGAAGAAGACGTGAGTTCCTGTCCAGTTGTCTGGCGAAGTGAATTGGATGAAGATTCACATGGGAAACACCAGGGACTGATTCTCGACTGAGAAGAATTTTTTATCCACGTGAAATCCCAATCGTGAACGAAAAGTTCCACACGGAAAAACTATCTGGTCACGATTGAAATTTCCTAGTCGGAATTTAGGGTGCATAACCCGAGTCACTGCATTGCTGTGTTTGAAGGTTATGATGTCATGATTTTTGCACGGAAGTTCGATGAAAATTTGTTTTTGCTCTGGACAAAGTTTGGTGGAGCATTTCATTTGATCCTGTACATTTCTTTGTTTTCCTTTCTTTGACCTGATGTCTTTGGAAGTCATTTTTTTATCAATTAAAATGCACTGTAGATCGTTCAATCGCAAACGTACGGCTTTTCACCAAATGAATCCGTGAGAGAAATTTCAATCATGAACGGATAGTTCTTCCGTACGAAACTCTCCGTTTACAATTGGGATTTTGTGTGGAATGAAAATCCTCCTTAGTCGAGAATAAGATCTCAGAGACACTATTCTCGACTGAGGAGAATTTTTATTCCACGCGAAATCCCAATTGTAAACGGAAAATTCCACACTGAGTGACTAGGGAAATTAATTCCCAGTCGGAATTTAAAATGCATAATCCGAGTTACTGCATTGCTGTGTTTGAAGGTTATGATGTGATTTTGGCGCGAAAGATCGATCGAAATTTGTTTATGCTCTGGATAATGTTTACTGGAGCATTTCATTCGATTCTGTGTCTTTCTTTGTTTTCTTTTCTTTATGAGCTGATGTCTTTGAAAGACTAATTATGCAGAAGAGGGGCCTGCAATAAAATTTGAATAATTATCAAAGTTAAATCTTCGGAAAAGAATATGGAATGGACAAGCGAGATTTGAACTCACGACCCTCTGATTGCATGTCAGGTGCTTTACCGCTGAGCTATTGCGAGTTCCTATATTAATAAAGTGCTTTGGATTTTTCGTTAAATTGTTTTTACCAAAGCGATAAAAAGTCATAATATTGAATAACTTGTTTCTTCAAAGATTTCTGAACAAAAATGTTAAGGATTGATAATAAAGTAAAAATAAAAATAGAGTAGACTATTGAGATTGCCAGGCGCAGCACATATAGTATAATCTATGAAGTTTTGTAGTTTGTAAGTCAGTTTCTCTACAAGTGTAACTGTAATTATATAGAATGTTGATAATAAACTTGCTTTTTGAAACCAAAAGTTCCTATATTATCCATCAAATTTTTGACCAAGATATATTACATCATTTTCGCCACCTCCTTTCCTGAGGTAATTTGAATTAATTTTATTTTCAAGGTCCCTATTCTGCATATTTACCTTTCAAAGACATTTTCAAATCGATGAAAATGATGTGAAAGATTTTCTTATCAATTAAAGTGCACTGAAGATCGTTAAATCGCAAACATTGCTTCTCACCAAAAGAATCCGTGTGAGAAATTTCAATCGTGAACGGATATTTTCTCCGTATGAAACTTTGTGTAGCTCATAACAACATAAAAAAGTCCCTGAGAACACTTTGTCACATGAAAATCAGTAACATCAGCTGTATAACGCAATTATCGTAGGCCAGCTGTATAAGCAGCACAAATAAACAAACCAACAACAAGAGTTTCTGAACAAACATGTCAACTTATTTGGAAGGCTTCTGTATTTTTCCAAACCAACTGTTCAAAATAACCTGAAATTTATCTTTATGAATGAACATAATGCCATAATTTTTCCATGGGTGTTTCCCAACTAGAAATTAATAATTCCAAAATGTCTTTTTTCCTTCTTTCATCTCCGTGTCTTCATGAATCATTCATGATTACCCACACACAATTTTGCCTCAGAGAAGAGAAAAAGAGAGGTAAGCTCGTTTTGTGTGCTGTAGAATACATTGTGGTTTACCGTTATCGTGATCATCTTTTTTTTTCAGTAATTACTTTGAAATAAGGCTGTTTAAAAGATAAATAAATAAACAATTTTTTATGTACTGAAAATAAACGTTCATTGTGCTCAAGGCGTTGACGTTACATGAATTTTCGATAAATAAAATGAAGGTTTCACCCCTTTATGCTAATGCTGTATTTTATTACACGAAACAAAATGACAATAGATCATTCAGACTATGTGACAAGTTTGTGTAAATATTCAACTATATTCTCTTTTGTTAAAGAAAAAAAAAAGAAAAAGAGAATTTAATACCATGAGAACACTGGATGGTGCGACATTTGCGAGAGATTAATTTTAATGAGGTGCATTAATATTCGACTCGCTCGTACTATTTTAATTGATATTTATGGCTTTTTAAGTTCGAAAATGTAACACAAACTCGCTCTTACACACCCATTATGAATTCCATGATATTTATTAATTTATTGAGAATCTTGAGATGAAAAGAAAAAAATACCGCCACACAGACATGATTTTATTCTGTATTACTTGACCTTTAGAGAGAGCATGCATAAGAGCAAATGGAATCTTTCGAATTTTGTATGAAAAAGGGGGGGAAGAGAATTTTTTTTTTTTTTTTTGGTTTACACATCCATAAAATGTTTGTCGCATCACGTACGTTCGTGACTGTTAAGTGCAGTTTGAGGATTCCCAAAAATTAACGAAATTGCAGTGAAAATCTGTCGATATTCGGAATCGTCACGTTTTTGAATCGTAATGGAATTAAGTCATTTTTTTCTTGAAAATTACAGCAAATTAAATTGTATAACACAATTTGTCAGATCAAAATTTTTCCGTTATAAATGGAATTGTCAAATGATGTACAATTGATTGAACTCGTCAATTCTCTCAGTTTTATTCTCATAAAAATCCAATTTTTCTCAATGCTAAATAAATAGCAATCAACTGTTGGCATTTTATTATCTCAAGATTGATAAAGACATGCAACTCAACAACAATTTACGCTTTTCCATGATTAAATCATAATCAATAGATTATTTGTCTACAAAATATGTACAAACTCATGGATTGATTGGTATAGGCAACTTGAGCTTATTGATACAGCATGAGGCCATCTTCTTGCAATCTGCAGTGAATCATTTGACCTAGTCGTGTGTGTATGTAGACGCAGGTCACCGGCACTACTCATCATCATTAACGTTTGCTATGTCGCTTCTCGATCAATTGCAATTAAGAACGCAAAAGAAGAAACTATGTATAAAAATGAATTATAAAACCACTTCTGAAGGTTCATGTTGTCATCAAATTTTTTTTTAATATCCCGGAAAATAATGGAAATAGGAAAATTTCGATGAGAAACTTTTTGTAATAAAAAAAAATTAAGAGTTACATTGAGAGAAAAAAGGTGGTAAAAACTATCAAATATTGATGTCATTAGTCGTTGATGAATATTTCTCTGAAATAATTTAAAAAATGTGGAGTTCAATGAATTTAGTTGATTCAGCTAGTTAACATGTTCAAATTAACTAAATTCAACACCTTTTTTTAATTATCTCGAAAAAATATTTCCTAAGAACTAATGGTATGGATATATTCGTCTTCTTAGAGAGAAAGTGGCGAAAGTGCTATATATAAGCATAGTATTCAAGCCCTTTTGTTTCTGAAGCAACGATTTCATAGTTGCTGCTACTATTTTTTTCTCAGCGCACAAAAAAAAAAAATTTTATGATATATATCAAATGTACACATTCATATGATGAATATCATTCAACATTTTTTTCGTTTTAATGTTAAAAAAATTTAAAAACGATGAACATCATATGAATATCCCACACCGACCTTCCTTCTGCAAATTTTCATTCGACAGAAAAATATTTTTTTCTTTTTTATGCATTAAATGTACACATTTATATGATCAATATCTGCATTTTTTCCTACAAATTCAAGAAGAAATGAAGAATGAAGTGAAGCCGATTTATCACCAATTCTGAAACTTCTGGAATCTCTCCAAGCCCAATCAGAAACAGAAGCAATTAAAAAAAAAAGAGTATCTAATAATTTTCTCAACTTACCACATGGCTAACGGTATCATTGCGTACATCAATGTCATCCTCCTCTTCATCATCATCTCCCTCACTGACCTCCATCTTCTTATTTACATTATCCCCACCCCAATCATCTACATAATCACGATTCAAACTCTTCATATGACTATGTCGATTAAATTTATCCTTTTCCTCATTTGTCCCAACAATTCTAATACCATTAGAATTTTTTTCACCTTCAATTTTCAAAACTTCAATATCACTGATCGTCAAATTTTTAATAATTCCCCGATTCGTTAAATTATTAGAATCTAATTTAAGATTACCATAATCATCAAATTTCAAAAATTTCTCAATATCACCAGTATTGCGATAATCACGCTTGTATGGTGTTTTAGTAGTAGGTTCATTCGATGTTAACCTCTTGATAATCTCATCATACGTTTTGTAGGGTGGCTTCTCGCCGATTTCCTCTGTACCATCATCATCCCACTCGTCATTTCCATCAATATCCTCACTTCCCTCATCATAATCATCGAGTTCCGACCAAATATCATCGTCCTCATCAATATCATCCTTGTCCTTGAAAAGATTAAGCCAATTTTTTTCGCCCCGTGTTTTATTAGCGCTATGCAGCAATTTTTTGAGCTTTCTCGAGCCTCTAAATCGCCTGTCAATACGCATATCATAGCGTAAATTTTTCCATCTAGGTACATAAAGTTCATTGTCCCGATGATTATTGTGACGTCGTGAATAATATTTGCGCGATGAGTAGCGCAATGCTTTAATGTAATCGCTCAATTCCGTGCTATCGTCCTTAGTGTCGTTAGGATCAGCATGATCATGATAGAATCTTGTATCTAGGCGTGTTCTTTGACCTCTCGTATTAGCGCCAAATCGCTGATATCTCCGGCGATCATCGTCGTATCTATAGCCACTAGCGCTATGACGAATCGGATATTTCTCGCTATATTCAAGCTCATCGTAATCAAGTTCCTCCTGATCATCATCATCATCATTATCATCATCATCATCATCATCATCGTCTTCCGCATGATCTCCAGAATCAAATACTCTTCTATTTCTTCGTTTCTCCTCGTTAATATCATAAGCATCATCGTAATCCTCGTCCTCGCTATTTGCCCAATGTCTTTTCATTTCTAATTTAAATTCACTCGGTTTATACTGACCAATTGTACTGGATAATATATTTTCACGATGATGTTTATGCCGGTATTTAACCGGTAAAATATCCTCACCGTGATACTTTGCCTCAGTTAGCAGCAATGATCCAGCTATCGTCAGCAGTACCACGATCGTAATACGTCTCACGCTATTCATTTCGATGAAAATTTTAACATTTAGACGATTACATTATAACGGTTGAATTCATTTATTTATATTCAATAATTCTTGCATTATTATTATTATTTTTCAATTAATTTTCCTTTAATTACCCTTAAAAAAACAAAATTTCCATTTTTTTTGCCACTTTCAAATTTTGCACATTTTTCACTTTGAATATCTCGATAGGATATTTTTGCGGCACAGTAACTTTGAATTAATGTGACATTCAGTTGAAATTGGAATGAGTTCAAAACATGTTTAACGTCTTTTTTTGCTTTTTAGCAGCAATTTGTATCCTTCAATCTTACGATTTAAAAATCTGTCGATTCAATTGGCGCACGTGAAAGCGCGCGTATCCTCGGGGCAATTTTTTGAAAAAAACAAAATTCCTTCTTTTTTTCTTTGCTTTTGTCTGTCTGTCTTTTTCTTCTCTCCTGTTGGAAAAAGGAGGATTTCTTCTTTTTTTTTTTGCTTTCTGTGTGTGTGTGTGTCTGTTGGGAGAGAGTACCCAATCGTATCGCGTACCGAATGTCGCAGGCGACTGAGTCTGCGTCGACGAACCGGCAAAGTGAACGCGAAATCAAGTGTGCGCATGCGTAGAACAAAGCCCGGACAATCATCCCCACTTTTATTATACGAAAACGGCGCCTTGTGTCATGAAGAAGATACTCTTCACAAGAGAGACTCGATGCACCATCAAGTAATGCATCTTTTTTTTTTTTTTTTTTTAATAAAAATTGAAAATTTCTGATGGAGGTAGAAAAATATTCTATTATTCTACTCTTACATAATTGAATATAAATTGAGATTTAAAAGTCATGAATTTAATGAATGTAATTTTTTTTCTTGAAAATGACAAATTGTTCATTGATATTGTGATTTCTCAGGGTCTCTTACTCTTCCAACTCGATTCACTTAGCGGGAATGCCATTCAGTGATTCAACTCACGGATGAAGGAATAATGGGAAAGAGAAGGCGGTAACTTCGCCGAAAAAAAAAAAAAATTGAAAAAAAAATTCAGCCGAAAAATAAGAGAGAGAGAGAGAAGAGGAAAAGATTGTATCATGAGCCTCGAGTATTCTGTACACACCCTGTGTTGTATTATATACGAAAAAAAACGTTCTTTTTCGCAAAACTGGTTTAGCACACATTTAACTTCTCTGCCGTGTGTCGTACAGAAAACTGATTTATTTTTATTCTTCTTCTTTCATGCGGCATTACGCCTCAAAGTAAATAAACATGCACTGTCCACATGTCCAGTGGTTAAGGAACTTATTATGTTTGACCATTCAATCTTGGGGGGGAAGAAAAAAGGGGAAAATTGATGCTGGAAATTTTGGAATTTTTCGGGGTTTTTTGGATTGCAATAATGATATTATTTCAATTACGGATATATATCCCGAAAAGATGATAGAAAAATTATAATGCAATCCATTAATAGATTGTGTTATGATTTTTCAACGTGAAATTGGGTGTATTTGATTAAAAAATTAATTGAAACATCACAGAAAACTCATAATTCAATTCGTTAATGGATTGCATTATTATTTTTGCACGAAATTGCAATTTTATTAGTTTTCAATTATTAATATCTGAAAATATCGGAAAAAACTTAAAAAAAAAATTCCATAAATAAAAATTTGATAAAAGTTTTATGAAAGTTTCATGAAAATTTTATAAAATTTTTCGAAATTTTCAAATATTACAATAAAAATAATTTTTGAAATGTATATGGGCAAAGAAGACTGAATACGAAAGTCGCAAGAACATGGAAAAATCATAGCGCAATCATTAATAAATTGCATGATGATCTTTCAACGCAAAATTGGAGGAATTCGTATAAAAGCAGAAATGTGGCAATTTTTAGTTTTTTTTTTTCTTAAAGACATTCTTTTTTAGAACAATGAAGAATATGCACATGTAGAAAATTTAAACTTTAAGCGCAAATTTTTCAAATAAATTTTTTTGTTATAATAATTTATATGTTATTAAAAAATCAAAAAAATCATCGGATGTGTGCTAATTTCTTGACTCCGATCGTTTCACACCTCCACCATCGAATTTCCATCATGAATGAAATTTGTTCGTCATGATGACCATTGAAACATCAAAACTCATTAATATCATGAGAAATCCAACAATTCCACCTGTTGCAATACTCGTGTTTATTATTTACCCAGCGAAAGCTCAAACTCTCAGTTTCTTCTCAATCGACGAGTTATTACGTAACGCGTGATGATGAATAAGAATTGCATCAATGACAAGACTCATTCAACTATGGTTTTATTAATAGTAATTTTTTTATTATTTACTTTCCCACAGGTAATCACACGCAATATCTTACATCAATTTAATAAATGGACAAAAAATATTATAGTAAACAAGAAGTCATTATTAGAACATTTAAACTGTCACTTTTTCTTTTTTTTGTGTAATAAATGTTGACTTTTTATTTTCTCACGTCAAGTGCTGGTTCAGTGATTTCATTATGATGTGTCTAAGTGCCTAGCCAACAGAGCACAATCGGCTTATTATCAGATTCAAGTGTGTGTTGGAGGTATATCAGTGACTTTTTTATTCGTAGAATGTCAGCTTAGTGAAGATCAGTTTGCAGTGTCAATGAATTTAAAGTTATTTTTTTTATTTTTGTGCTGTCGTGTTTTGTCTTAAAATAATTTACTTGATTTCATTGAAATACGGCGATAAATTCAGTAGTAAAATGAATAAAACAGGATAAGTTAGTTTTTCTATCATTCGTTTTTCTCTCTTTTTAATATTTTCGAAAATAAGCGAGATCGCGCGATTTTTGGTGAAATTTTTTGGACAAATTTTTCTGATCTGCAAAAACGATTTTCACTAAAATTTTGCTTAATTTTCGAAACATTGTCAAAAAAATTAATTACAAAAAAACACACTTATTCTATTTTATCGTTTTGTTACTGAATTTTATTTTGGAGAGGCGGGAGTTTTTGAATTCTGATTGCGCCGATGGAAAGAGCGGGAAATTCGAGCTGAAAAATGATGCAATACCATTCGAAAAATTTAGAAAACATTTTTTCCGTTGATTTCTTCCATTTTTGATGATTCCGCAAAGTATTGATGAGACGCGGATTGTTTCATAGCGTTTCCCAGCAAAAATTTTCCGCTATTTCTGATGCCACCAGGAAAATTTCGAAAATTCCGTTAAACCTCCTGAGAATTCTTTAAAATTAAATTAAAATTAGAGTATTCGAATTTAATTGATTGATAATGAAAATTATTCTTCGATAATTACCGAAGTACATTTTATACAAAGCTTAGAATTATTGTCGCAATGAGCAGCATCATTACTGATGCAACTGATGATGTTGCTGCGTTTGGCTTCGTTTGATTCCAAATTTCGAACGGTACGTCGACGTAACATTTATCAAATCCAACAGTAGCAATGAGTTTTCTCAATTTATCGACATCAACGGTATCTCCGGCTGATGACCAAATTGTTAGTGTTGAATTATTGACTGAAGTCTTGTTTAAAATTTCCTGCATGATGTTAATATCACCAACTGCATGCGCTGCTCTCACTGCATATGTTACCGACTGGGTTATATTATTTTTCGTGATAACATCTATCATTTCCTGCATTTGCTGCTGCGTGTAATTGGCAGAATCTTTCGTTGTGATATTTCCGTTTCTGAAAACAATTATTAATTTAATTGAGAATTTTTCGGTGCAATTAGGGAAAAACTTTTTTTAGGATTCTGAATTTCTTCTACAAAATGAGCTCCTATTTAATTCCGGCTATCTCGCTTACACAGAGAAAGATGTTTTCTTAATTTAAGAATGTGCAGTCACTTAATTTAAGAATGTGCAGGTCACTTAAATTTAGAAAGAAAAGTCACTTGATTTAAGTGAGAAAACTCACTTGATTCAAGTGAGTTTTACTTTCTTAAATTAAGAAAGAAAAAGTCACTTGATTTAAGTGAGAAAAGTCACTTAATTTAAGTGACTTTTACTTTCTTAAATTAAGAAAGAAAAAGTTACTTGATTTAAGTGAGAAAACTCACTTGATTTAAGTGAAAAAAGTCACTTAATTTAAGTGAGTTTTACTTTCTTAAATTAAGAATGAAAAAGTTACTTGATTTAAGTGAGAAAAGTCACTTGATTCAAGTGAGTTTTACTTTCTTAAATTAAGAAAGAAAAAGTCACTTGATTTAAGTGAGAAAAGTCACTTAATTTAAGTGACTTTTACTTTCTTAAATTAAGAAAGAAAAAGTTACTTGATGAGTGAGAAAACTCACTTGATTTAAGTGAAAAAAGTCACTTAATTTAAATGAGTTTTACTTTCTTAAATTAAGAAAGAAAAAGTCACTTGATTTAAGTGAGAAAAGTCACTTAATTTAAGTGACATGCCATTCTTGAATTAAGTGACTGCACATTCTTAAAGTAAGAAAACATTTTTCTCTGTGTAATTTCCGAGATATTCTGTAAAAATTGAATGAAAACTTCATTTTTAGATCAATTTTTCAAAAATATCTCGGAATTTGTTAGAATTAAAGAAAATTATGATAGGAAAATTAGCACACATTCGACATTTTTCTGAATTTTTTGAACAGACGAATAATTATTTAGAGAAAATGTTGAAAATTTGCACTTGTAGTTTCTTGAGTTTTCAACATATGCATATTTTTAATTTTTTCGAATATTATTTATTTACTTGTTAGACACCGAATGATGTTATAACAAGGAAGTCAGCATTGCGAAACAATAGAACGATATTTTGGACTTATGACTAATATTTTGAAGCAAGTTTCCTGGATAAACAAACAATATAAATTTATTTATTTTTTAAAATGACTTATCTGTTCAGGAAAAAAATAAACATTTTCAGATGTTTGCTATTTTCGGTATCACAGAGAATTTCATAATGACATGTTTTCGAGCTCTGATTTTTCGCTACAAGAAAGTCCTTATGAAAACTCTCCTACTTTCTATAAATTCTGAGATTTTCCACAGAAACTGAATTAAAACAAAAACCAAAAAACTCAAAATTTCCACATTGATCTCAGATTTTTTTGAATATCTCGAAAATCCGAGCGATGCATGGAAATTTTTATAACGACCTTCTTTGTTGCCCTATCCCTGCTCTATAAAAAAGGATCTCCACAAAAATTCCTCAATCTACGATAAACATGAAATTAGCAGACATCTCACAGTTTTTTTGATTTTTTTCAAACAACAGATTATGAGAAAATTTTTTCTTTTCAGTTTGAATTGATATTCTTTCAAATTTACTAGGGGAGAGTGGGGCAAAATGGACACTGTTATGAAACGCTTAGAGATGGATTTTTTTTGATGATTCTATTGAAAAGATGAGAAAATTTTAGCCGGAAAACAAGTCTCAGATGCATTTTTTTCGATTTTTTTGAAATTTCGATGTTTTTCAGCATTTTTGAAGGGTCAGCCTTTCCTTTCTCGAAAATCCTCAGTTTTTTGTGAATATCTCTGGTTCTATTGGTCGTAGCAATTCGTAGTTGGTCTCAAATGAAAGGTGAGCTCATTTCCCATCGATTTATGGGGTTTTAAATTCAAAAATATCAGTTTTTGGGATAGTTATAGGCCAAAAATGGTTTCACAAAACTGTTTCACAAAAATGCATATAAATACCTTGAAAATTAATATTTTTGAATTGGAAACTCTATGAATCAATGGCAAAGGATCTCACCTTTCACCTCCCATTAAAATTTTTACGCTATGACAAATGGATCCGAAGATATTCTCAAAAAAGTGAAAATTTTCTAAAAGAAGAAGGATTTCACTCCTCTAAAATGCTCAAAAAAGTCAAAATCTCCAAAAATTCAAAAAAATTAATTCCGGCACTGGTTTTCCGCCCAAAATTTCCTCAGCTTTCCAATGAAATCATTAAAAACAATCTACAGCCAATATTTCTATTAATTTCAAAAGTTTTTCCTAATATTTGCCCGAAAATTTAGATGTGTCCATTTTACCCCTGATGTCCATTTTGCCCCACCTTCCCCTATATATGCATATTTTTCATTTTTTTAAAATAATTTCTTAGCTAAAAGATTTTAAAAAATTGTCAAATGTCTGCTATTTTTATATTAATGTGATCAATCTGCCATGAATTTCCCCATAAATCCCAAAAAAATCCTACTAACTTTGTTTTCCATCCAAGCGAAAGTTTGCTCTCTGGGAAAAACTCTTTTGCCCCTTTCAAAAATCCAACTGCATCCACCGGTTTATCGTCCCCGGCATGTGGCCCCTTCAGAATATCAGCATTGAGGAATACCGGAACTATCATCTAAAAAAGAAGAAAAAAAAAAAGGCAGTCATTGCAAATAGTAGAACAAGGTCACTGATAATAAAATTCCAAGATAAAAACAAACTTTTTCACGAAACGCTTTCAATATTGGTAGACTAGCATTAAATGCCTCAATTGTTTTAAAATCCAATTTAATACCACGCGTTCTACTTTCGAGTGTTGCATTCAAAAAATCATTCAGTGATAAATCACTGGACGTGTTAGGCGGATGTGCCATAATCGGTATAATATCCTTACTGCCACCAGTTATGGTGCCCAATGAAATGTCAGCCTCTAGCATCATGATAGTATCTACAACAGAGAATTACACACATACAAATATAAAAAATTAATGACAACAAAATTAAATATTATCCATCTGAATAAAATTGTATTAAATTACCATTTGACATTGCGTCCTTCAATTTTGCCTTGCTGTTTACTGCATGTGCCCATGTTATTTTAGTTGCATTAGTGCCAATTTTACTTGCAAAAAATTCCTTTGGATCTGGCGATATTTTACCCATACTTGTATCTGTAAAGAATAATAATTATTTTTAATTTATTTGAAGTAGAGCACCTGACATGTAATCAGAGGGTCGTGGGTTCAAATCCTGCTTGCGCATTACATATTTTTTCCGGAATTTGATTCTCTTAAAAAATTTATTAATAAAAATTAATTTATTAATAAATTTATTTGTTTAATGGCATGGGAAATTGTAAGATCCATAATATAAAAAAGCATGGGACATTTTCTGTCATCACTTATGCTAATATATATTATAGATATAATATAATATAATATAATATAATATAATATAATATAATATAATATATTATATATGATAGTATATAATATATTTTTGTCTCTAAAAAGTCTATGTTAGAACCTCAGAAATGAAGGGGCTTAAGTCCAGAGACTTGCTCCTTTTTGACTCTAAAATGCAACGATTTTTTTTTGCCTTTTATTGCAAAAAAATGGTAAAAACCCCTCAAATTATCATTATTATTATCTTTTCATCATATTATTAAGGACTTCATTAATAAAGTGGCATGAATGCAAAGGACTTGCGCCTTTTTGATTCTAAAATGCATTAATTTAAAGAAAAAAACGTATTTCTTCTTCAAACGGGCAAATTGCTGCTTTTTGTACGTGAAAACGCGCTTTACATTGATTTTTCTTCATTTCAATGACGGTCAATTCAGAAATATGTGTAAAAATATATATAAATTTTCAAGAGCACCATGCAAAAAAGGTCTAACAAAGTTTAGTTTTTTTAAAAATTACAATACTCAAAGATTGTCAATTTGCGACATTTCGCTTATAATTTGAGCTTCATCAGACTTTTTAAACAAAAATTACAAAATTATCACTTTTTTCAAAATAATATAAACTATAAGCAAAACATCGCAAATTGACAATTTTTTAGTATTGAATTTTACAAAAAAGGATCATAGAATTGTTTTCCAACTGATATAGCTTTTTCTGCTAATACTTTAGCAATATTCCGAATGGAAGTGATACAACTTTTTTCGAAAACATCATCAAAATATCAAATTTCGAGAACTTTGAATAGTTTCCACAAATTCCATCAAAAACTGATTTACGAAAAATGGACATAGGGGTGAGTGGGGCTAAATGGACCCTCATAGCAGCATGATTAAGGAATTTATTTTGGAATGAAGGAATCGCCGAAAAAATTTGAAAAAATTTGAAAAAATCCTCCAACATATCTATATTGTTTGTAAATTTTTTCAGATTTTTTGAAGCAACCGCTGCTTTTTAAAAAAATCTCGAGTCATCTCATCATCTAGGTTCATTTTGCCCCACTCTTCCCTATATCAAAAAGTACCCATCGAATTCTCATCGAATAAAACTTATTTATAAAGTATATCAGTGTCCTATAAAGATGATATAAAGATAGTGTCTTATAATATATAACAAATAAGTTAATTAAAAATGAAGTAAACAGTAATGAAAAATGATAAAAATGATATCTCGCTTGGTTTCAGAGCCTGAAGAAGCTGGCATTGTTCAGCGAAATGTCGCGATTTGACAATAATTTGATGTTTTTAATTATTTTTCCAAAATCTCTATAAAAATGTCAGTAAATTAAATCAAAAAATGGAAATGAATCCAATTATTAATAAGAATAGAGTTCGTCGAGAGGAAGTTTTCCTACAAAATATTAAATTTTTCTGTAAAATCGTCACATGCAATAAAAATATGATTATCTCTCTATTCAGATCATCTCAAGTATCTTCAATTAAAAAATTTACAATCAAAAATTCTGATGATTACATAGCTTCCCTTTGGAAGCAAAAACCTTTCCATTTCCCATGATACTTCAAATGAATTATCAACATGGAAATAAATTAAATTATCAATTATTTCTAATTCTCGGGGAAAATGTGTGCTATTAAGTGGAATTAACTAATCTCAAAACACGCACACAACCGGTAGTTTGACACCACAAATTTACTGTCACTTTACTGATAGACGACTGCCACTGGGCTGTGCAAACTCAACGGGAAAGATACTGTAATTCAGCGGTTTGTTTCACTTTTCTTTTTTTTTTCCTCTTTTGCAATACATTGACGCGAATGAGAAGTGTACACATGTGCACGCTAACACACAGGGAAACCTTGACCGGATGGAGAATACGAAGAAGCCTTTTTTTTTCTGCACCTCGGGGTTTTGTTTGGACGATTTTTTCTTTTTGCTGAACTTTGAAAGCAGAAATACAATGAGACAGTGTATTTTAGGTGGAAAAATAGCTTTCTTTGTCTCGGTTTTTGCGGAATGCACTCATTAATTGGGGAATTATTGCGTGCGTGAACCGATGAATCATGGGGTAATGAACGATTGAGCAATTGATGAGGAAAAAGGGGGGAAGGAAGGTTTAGTTTTTTTCGAATTATCTTGGAATCTGAGGGAATTAAGAGAATTCTTGAGATCCTTTTTTTTTAAGAGATTTGCTGCTACAGAAAAAAACATGAAAATTTCGATATCTCACTCGATTTTTGGGATTTTTTTGGAGAAAATAAATTCTGAGGGAAATGAGTGGTTTCTTATTTTTTTCCTCGTTGAGTTCAATTTTTTTGGGAATATCTCGGAATCTGAGAGAAATAGGATAAAAAATTGTGGAGAAAAAACAGATGTACGAAAGATAATACTGAAAATAGCAGACATCAGTTAATTTTTAGATTTTGTTTCTTTCAACAAATAAATTTGAAATAATGAAGAATATGCGCTTGTGGAAAATTCCAAAATTTATAAGTGCGAATTGATTTTTTTTTCAACAATAATTTCGTTTTTTGAAAAAAAAAATCAAGAGAATTGTCGCATTTGTGCTAATTTCTTATCGTGACAAAGAACGTTATTACGAAATCTTCGTTATCTCTTGTAGATTTTGCGATATTTCGAAAAAACTGAAGTCAAAACGAAATTAATTTCTTTTAAATCCATTTTTTTAAAAATATCTTTGAATCTGAAGGTGATGAAAAACTCTTTGAGAATCTTTTCTGAAGCTCTTAATTCCCATTACAAAAAATGTTCTCACAAGTATTTTCTTATCTCCTTCAGAAATAAAAAAAAATGAAATCGACATAAAAACGACGATTTCGATCATTTCCCTCTGAATTCATTTTTTTCGTTCAAACAACTCGAAATCCAAGGGAGATTACGAAATTTCCATAGAAACCTTTTTCGTAGAGAAAAATTCTGCTCACAAAGCAGATAATCATGAAAATTTCTCTATTCCTCTCATTTTCCCAAGATATTCTTAAAATCAAAAAATATGATAATTCATCGATGAATAAATTTGAAATTTTATCGGAAATTTTCCAGTTTATGGAGACCTTCTGCGATGCCTCACATTGAATTTATTTTTAGTACGTTCAGTATTATCAGTAACATCAAGATAACGTGCATCAGTGAGCAATTATCCTTGAATTCAAAAATAAAATGATTGAATTCTTCTTAAATTTATCTTAAAAATGTAAAAAAAAATATATAATTATTTTATTTTATAAAACTTACGGCAAACAATTGCCAATAATAGAAGACTGAATATAATAGAACCCAATGCCATGGCCATAAATATGAATCACTGAGGCTGTATGGTTGCCTTTTATACTTCACCGTAGTTGAACCGTTTAACACGAGCGTCACGAAGCGACTGCCTTCCCGTCTAACTTTATAGACTCTGTCCGGTGAAAAAAAAAAAATAACTTTTGCCTGTTTATATCCCAACACACAAACGATGTAAAATACCTAAGCTGACATCCCCATGAGTCGGCACGTGTTAAATACACACCTCAGCAAACAATTAAATTCGTCATATCGTCTCGAATATACAGTTGGTATTGAGGAAAGAAATTATTCATTTATTTTACATACAAAATCCGTATAAAAATATTAAACATTTATTAAAATTCATTTTTTTTTTTCAATATAGAAATTCACATGATTCTGTGACATTTGCGGGAGAATGTGGGGCAGAATGGAGACATTAAAATTAATGATCTATTGATTCTCAGAAATTTCGAATATTTTTGAAAATTTCGGTTATTCTTGAAAAATTGCGAATAAAAGCTAAGGACATTTTCCAGCGAATTTCTATTTGCTTCAAAATATTTCGAAAACGAGTTTTCGGCTATAACTTCTCCAATTTTGATCGAAATTTGAATTCCAAAAAGAGAAATTTATAGGATATTTTCCCAGCTTTCATTTGCACTCAAGCGCATTATGCATCCACTAGAATTCGTGACATGCGGGAAAAACCGAAATTTTCCAAACATCAAAAACGGGGATTCTCAAAAAAAATAGATAAGAATAAAGCAAAAATGATTTTTAAAAACGGGAAAAATCATGATTCGCCAACGAAATACTCCCCAATTCTCCTTCGCAGTACATAAAATATATAATAAATCAATTAATAAAGAATTAAAAAATGGAATGGCGAGAAAAAAATCAAAGAAATATTCTACATGATGAAAATATTCGCAGCGAAAGTATATTCGCTGAGTTATTATTTCATTTATATTGGCACGAGTATTGCATGACTGTAATCAAAATATAAAGAAAAAGGTCAATTAATTTTTATTATGGGCAGTGAGTAGGTACGTTATTAGAGCCTAGTCATATATATATGTATATATATATAAATACCAGTCAATAAATTGGTCTCCTTGATTTTTTTTATCTCTCTAGTTTCATAATAGAAAACATTATATATCGCATGGCATTGTCAACCAATGACTCTCGTGGTTAAATTTTTTTTAATCATAATTTTTATCCTAAATTCCTCTGATAACTGACAAAACTTGACGGTTGGAAAAATTATGTCTGCAGTATTTCGTAAATATCTCGAAAAATGTTAGTATTTTTTTGAAAATTTATCAAAAAAACATTTTTTGTTTTGTTTTTAGAGAATTGAATTTTGAACAAAAACGTAATTTTAAGAAAATGATTGATACCGCGATAATTTATGATCGTCTTGTTTCATCAGTTGAATTGTCATTAACAATTATAAAAATTTCTTTATTACAGATAAAAATAAAATTTATATTTATTTATTTGGTATGACAGTATACCTGAGTCATGTCAATTGCTTATTTGACATTATTTGAGGTATTATATGAGACTTGTTCCATTGAAAATTTCCCATTTCAATTCAATTCAACAATGAAAAATTTATTACATTTTATTTTTCTTTGAGAATTTTTCGTAATTTATTATTACAGCTGTTTTCACTGAACGGTGGAAAGGGGGTAGGGCTCACTGAATCCACCGGAAATATCGAATTTATGAAATAACTGCAGAGGTCATGGGTGAACTCGCCAGAAAAGTGGAAAAATGAGCTAAATCCGAGTTCACTCGGTGATTTTATTTTTTTGATTATTTTGAAATTCGAGCGAAATGAAATGGATAGGATTTTTACGCTTTTTTGAGTCGAAAAAAAGCTGCAAGATATTTTTCTACTAAAATTCTCCAATTTACGTCTTATAATTTTCGAAATAATCGATAAAAAACGGATTTCGAGGTGATTTTTCACGTTTTACCACTTCGATATTGAATACCTCATATAATACCTCAATTTATTTTCACAATTACGATTATCTTTCTCTCTCTTCCCTAATTGTCATATTTCAATTCACTCAATCTTTTTTATTCCATTTATTTCAAATGTGATTCGGAGAGAAAGAGTATTTGTACTGAATATGCTAATATCTTCGACGACCCTGTATTGTCATTAGACACAATCAGTGACTCAATTATCAAAATTCAATTGAACAATTCCGAAGTGAAAAAGTAAATTAGATCAATTCAATTTCCATTTCGAATCAATTGATTCGAAATTTCTTTCACTTTGAATATCTCAAAAAATAATGAAATTACAAAAATTTTCATAGAAATTTGTTATAGCATTAGTCAATCTCTACAAAAGATTTTTTTTCTACGAAAATTTTGCTCACTCTAATTTTGAGATATCAGCGAAAAATAAAAGACAAACTCAAATTGAGTAATAAAAGACAATAAAAAAATCCATCAGTTTGATTTAAAGATATCTTTGAAAAGAGTTCAGGAAAAATTCTTAAAGTAGCTTTTTCGTAGAGCATTTCATGGACTTCAAAAAAGGCATTTAGAAAAATCCTCATAAATCTCACAATTCTCAAAATATTTTTTCAAATGCAACAAATGAATATTTTATGACTCATTCATCATTTCGCTAGTAAATTAACTTAATTCTTACTACCTCTTCACCAGTGAATTAATTCCAATTAATCTATATTGGTTGAGCGAATGTTATTAATTACCTATCAGGTTCATTGATTTTTGGATACAATTTACGATCATTTCTCTCATTATTATCATTATTAGTTGTAGTATCCATATAAACTAATTCTGTTTTTTTATTTTTATCACTGACTCCAATTTTCCGTGATCTCGTATTCTGCAAAAAAAAAAAATTAGTTAAATGATTCGAATGAGCAATTAATTATTGTTTTTTTTCTGCAAATCGAAAAAAAAAAATTATTTTTTCAACTGAATTTATATTTATTACCTGTGAACCACCGCAATCTCTACAATATGGTCCATTTCGTAGAATTTGAGTGAAGGCAACGGATAATAAAATTATTCCTCCAACAAGAATTAAAATTACTCCTGAGTATAAGCCTATACTAGGTAACCAGAGGAGTTGACGAAGCGATGTAGCCAAATCCTCAGTAACACCAGCTTTCATGTTGAACCAGAAGCAGGGGAATAAAATTCTTGGCACGTCTTTGAACAATCTGAAAATCGGGGAATGAATTTATTTTGAGAGAAATCACAAAATTTATGGGAAATATTGACTCAATACTTACTGTATGGAAAGATATGGCTGAAGGAGAATATTAATCTGCAATCTAGCAGCTACATCTATTGGGATGCCGGTATTCTGCAATAATAAATCATCATTAACACTTTGGATGCGAGAAGAAAGCTAAGAAAATCTAAAACTAAGAAAAGAAGATAATTTCAAAATTTTTAGGGGTCATCCATACATTACATCACGTGTAATGTCCAACATCAAATATAGAATTTAGAAAAAAACCCATCATATTGTTGAGATTTCAGATTGTTTCTATTAATTATTGGATTCATTTCCATTCTTCTGCTTTAAATTTTACAATTGTTCATAGAGATATTTGAATAAATATTGACAACATCAACATTATTGTCCAATCACGACGTTTCGTTGGACAATTCCATCTCCCCTATAACTGCAATTTTTTAATTTTAGGGTATAAAAGTAATAGAATAAGGTCACAATTCAGGAGGAGTTCAATGAAAATGTGACAAAATGTGACATGAGAGGAAAGAAAGTTCAGAAATGTTGAAATTGGTGTGACATAAATTATAAACTGCCTCTTAGAGTATTTTGCAAAGATTTTAGAAACTGTTAGGATCAGGGAAGACTATCAAGAGACCTTTTCTGGAGAGAATCGGATGGACTCTGGAAAAAGGTTTCGTACTGAATTCTTCTAAGCCTCATTTCTTATTGAAATATTTCAAAAATAATTTGTAGTTAATCAATTCAGTAGTGAAGAGGTAAAACAAGATAAGTCTCTTTTTTTTCATTAAATTTTTTGAAAATACGTTAGAAAATAATCGAGAAAGAGCAATTTTGCCCTGAAACTCTTCTATAACTCTTGAAATTCTCTACAAAAACAGATGAGTAATATCACCTGATCTCGCTTAGTTTCCGAGATATTTCCTTTGGAATGACCTCAAAGATAAGTCGATTTATCCTGTTTTACCTCTTCACTACTGAATTTTTCTCAGTAAATCTCTATTTTACTGCAATATCGTCCCCTAATCTTTACTTACTGGTTCAAGAAGGAAATAAAAACTGTGATCTTCCTCATTCGGATGCATTCCATTAATTGCATTTCTGTACATTGGATCGGCCTTATGAAAATGTGGAAGACTGACGAAACCAGGTGCACCATATCTGCACGCTGTTATATTCATCACACCCATAGGACTGCATTCTCCATTGCAGTAACACTGTCCCATATTTACAATATCAGAGTTGGAATCATTCATTTCTGTCCTGTTGGAGTGATCCTCATCGAAAAATTCTTCGGTCGTAGTCGTTGGCGCAAAATATTTTGCTGTTTCATGGGGATACTGTCGCCTCGTGTTGTTACCGAGTGTCTTCTCACCTATCTCGTATTTGTAACCAGTGATACCATGGTGAGTTTTCATTCCGACGTACTCATAGGTAACGGGCCTGAAAATTTTCAATAAAAGTTATTATGGTTTTTCTTTTAATAGAGATTTTTTTTCTTCTAAAATCTTGAAATTTCTGGGAGACAGAGACGATTCTGTTGAGACCTTTTCCTGCAGGAGAGGAATGAGAGCTACAGAAAAGAAGTTATTGGAATAATTAGTCTATCTCTCACAAATTTGCAGATATTTTGGAAAATAGAAAAAAATTCAATTTCGTGATATGATTTTTTTTTTTCAATATCTTGAAATGTACGAGAGATTGTATGATTTTTGTTAGTATCTTTCTTGTAGCTCCCATATTTTCAATTGAAATAGGAATAAAGAGATCTGAAGCAATACTTATAAGTATAAATTTAATAATACAAATTCTAAGCAATTATAAAGCAATCGCATGAGTTCAAAAATATCAGAGAAACTAGTTTGTGAAGGTGCCACTTAATTTTTCACTAAAATACATTGTATAGTTATTTTTTTAAAAGTTTTTTGTTACAAATTAAAAAAAAAATAAATTTATATATCGTCGTCTTAAAGCGAGAGGGGCGTAAGTACCACTTTTTCCGTTTTTTTTCGAAATAACAAAGGGGCCCATCTCCAGCATTATTGCTCCAATATGCTCTCCTGAGCTTTTTACACATTAATAGTGAAAAAATAAAAAACAATAACATATAGGCATAAGTACAGAGATACGTTCCTTTCATTTCAAAATTGGCAGTTACCCCACTTTGTTATTCGAATTTTCAATTACCCAAATAATGTCCAGGACTCCATAAAAAATAGTTTGTAGTGATGAGCAGAGATACGCTCTTTTCATGCCAGAATTCAGCGTTTCTGGCATTCACGCCCCTTTTATTCTAAAGCGGCGACAGACGCCAAAAAATTTGATAAACTTTCTTTAAAAAAACTCTTCTCTACAAAAAGGTCTTTTTTTTTTAAATAATTATTCCATCTCCCCCCATTGGAAGAAAACGCTAAAGATGTACTTTAATTAATTAATTTTTTGATGGACTGACCTGCACAAATCAGGGGTAAATACAGTGATATCACTCTCGTCTCTGTACGGTGGCCAAAATTCACCTGCACTACCTTCAATCACATTGCAAGGGCTCTTGTAAAAATTCGTTGTATCCTTGCGATTCCATTTTTTTACAACTCCAATTTCCTCGATATTGCCTTCACCCGTAGCCATATTATAGAATCCCTCAAATATATCTGTACCATTCCTCTGTAAATAAGAAAAATGATAAAATCAAAAATTAGTCATGCGCATAAAGGATAATAACAGGTTTATCATCGTAAATTGCATGTCATCTTCACTGCAGCTTTGATTACTCTAATTTTTGCATTCTTTGATTAACTTATGTCGTGTCATTTAACAATCTTAATTGCAAAGTTAACAATTTTTTTTTCCCATTGTACACTGTGTTGTGATTTTTCCACGTAATTTTCCATTTGTTATATAAGCTGAAGAGAAATAATGAGAAAAACTGATTGAAAAATCCACGGAATTTCATGATTTTAATAACCCCATCGGAAAGAGCGAAAAATTTGAAGTGAAAAATTATATAATAAAGCCCCTGCCAGACTAATAGTCTAAGATATTGGAAAAATGTGATTTTTTAAAACTTTTTCATTTTTTTAAATTAACGATATGAGGTTCTTTGAACACACAATGTTCCCCATTGCTAATGTCAATAAATTATTCACCCTTTCTTCATGGAATCGCAAAATAAAAATTGCTTGAATGTATTTCAAAGTCTAAGGGCTGATGCACTGTATATATCTACTTGTTGTTATATATTATGTTAATGAAAATATTTAAATTGAAACTTAAAAAACTTCTTTTTATTGATATAGGGTTTTTTAAGGAACAATTTTTTTTGTTATCATTTTTTTGCCATTCTATGGATTATCTGGAAAATTAATGGACCAGAATTTACTTGCATTGTACGTAATACATTTCCAGGCTGAAATTTCCTGCTCTATTCGATGAAATCCACGGATTTTCGAGAAAAAAAAAATTCTCACCTTGTAGAACCACCCGAATTTGTCGAACGGTGGGATCTCATCAGGCCCATCACTACTGAATTCCTTGGCCATGTCAATGAGAGGATCCGTGAATCCAGAAAACAATAATTCATCGACAGTCTTGATAATATAAACTTTCATTGAACCCAGAAGCAACGACACTGTGCTTTGCATGAAGTATGGCCAGTACCGCACTTTATGAGCTGCTGACTGAAATTTTACATATTCATTAATAAATTGGAAAAAAATTCTATTCTATACTCAGAGAAAAATCCATTACTCACAATTGCTACGACATTTAACTGAATTATCGTGTCATTCAAAGTACCATTACTCAGTTCTTGATCGAAGTACCAGAATTTTCGTATTCCGTAACTCACTGTCTTATTCTCTGGATTAAAAGTGATGTTGACTTTCTCTGTTTTGTGACTGAAAGAAAAAAGAAATTCAATAATTTACTAATCTTGCTTTCAGGTTTTCTGAAATGTGGTGAAATCTATGGAAGAGGTGAAAATTTGTGAAGGTCTTTTTGTGAAATAGTATCAGGGGAAAAAAAAAAAATCTCTTGAAAATCGCTATATCTCACATGGATCCAAGATATTTCATGAAAACTGTAGTCAGAATGGAGCTCATTAGTGAAGAGGTAAAAATCGGAGAATTCGTTATACATTCTATTGTAAGAATCTCGGAAATAAGTGGGTTTAGAGAAAAATTATTGGAGACTTTTTTTGTAGAGAATTTGACAATCTACCAAAAAGGTATCTTGATAAATCCTCCTAAACCCGTTCATTTCCGGGATATTCTTGAATAGACTAAAAAGGATTTTTTCTTATATTCCCTTGCTTCATCACTCTGCTCTTGAATTAAGGTAGTACGCAAAGAACAGTCAATAAAACAGAAAAAAATGAGGATTTGTACGTTAATTTTCAATTAATTGCTGATAATTCGGGAAAACGTATTTCAATTTGAAGACATTTAAATGTTTTCATTTAAAACATAAAAGAAAAAAAATCAGTTATTATTTTCTAATATATTTGAGATTTTTCAGAATTTGTCGGAATTTTTTTGAATTTTTCTGAAATTGAAAAAAACATTTTTCTGAAATTCGGAAAAACGTGCTATTCAAAAGTCATATTTTCAGCTTGTGAATATAATTTTGTTTCTGTTCCTTGATTTTTTTTACGTTACTAATCTCCTATCACATGTATGAGATAGAGAGAGAGGCGAATAGTTACGGCAATCTTCTAATAAAAAATTTTCAATAACTACCGAAGAATTGAATATTTTCTTCTTGTATTATTTAGTTAAAATGCTGTTCTCTCAACCAATAGTTTCTAAATAATGGGTCAACCCCATGGTTTTGTAGTAATTTCATTATTCCCATCCGATTCAGGGCGTTTTATTCCCACCACCGTTATTTTTAGGAACTATGATAATTCATATCTCATAAACCACACGGACAAAAATTACGAAAAAAAGCCAGAAAAATGTAAGAAAATATTATTTCTGATACAACATCAAAAAAAAAAGGGTTTAACTGTCCTCGAATTCGCTGAGATGCTACCTTCAATCCTAACAACTGATCAGCTGATTCAAAATCAAATGGAAATCACCATATTTGCCACTTTACTACTTGCGAGTAATTTGCAAATGTCCTACATTGACTGATAATAATGATTGGCATGATAATATGTCGTTTACATTGGATTAAAGTAGATTTACCAAATTATACGAATGAATTAAATTCAATGGGATGAAAATAACGAATGAGAAAGAAAAATTCTTCATTGTCGGCAATGGAGACAAGAGGAAAGGGTCATGAAGAGGTCCATCTACGTACACGAGAAAGTAATTAATTAGTCAATTATTTAATAGACTGTAGCAATTATTCGCCCACGTGAAAAATTAAGAACTCAGGGGTAATGTAATAATTCACTTGAATGATAAAAATATCGATATCTCAAGGTCAACGATTACATTTACACTCATTATCACTTTTAACTATAATTCTAAGTATTAGATTTACGCTCTGACCACGAAGTGACCACATGCGATCATTTTAGAAGGTCACTGTAGATTATCGAATTTCATTTCACTACCTCAGAGACAAAAGGGCGCAAGTGTTACCTATAAACATAGCACTTAAACCACTTTTTTTCTAAGGCAATGATTTGATTTATCAAACTTACTTGAATGTGTATGGTCCAAGTTCAACGAAATTTGGCTTTTTTCCGGCTTGCCCGAGCTCTTCCGGATTGGTCCAATTGAAAAAATAAAATTCCATGTTCATTGGTATGTTGCTGGTGTTTTTCCATACATCGAATGAACGAGATGTATTTGTTAACGGAAGTTCCTGTAATTATTGTTTAGAATTGATTTTATTTCATCGTCATTTTTTTTTCTCAGAAGAACGTGCTTGGCGGCTTCTGACACGTTAAAGCTTGTTTCTGACAGCATAAGTCGAAGGCAATTACTGTTTGCTCAAGGGAAGGTGGGGAAAAATGGAGATCAGGGGTAAAATGGACACATCTAAATTTTTAGGCAAACATTATGGAAAACTCTTGAATTGAATAGAAATATTGGCGGTAGATTGTTTTTGATGATTTTACTGGAAAGTGGAGGGAATTTTGGGTGGGAAATAAATGCTGGAATTAATTTTTTTGAATTTGCAGGGATTTTGACTTTTTTGAGCATTTTAGGGTGGTAAGAGCCTTCTTTTTTTTGAAAATTTTCAGTTTTTTGAGAATATCTTTGGTTCTATTTGTCGTAGCGTGAAAATTCCGATGGGAGGTGAAAGGTGAGATCATTTGCCATTGATTCATAGGGTTTCCAATTAAAAAATATCGATTTTTGAGATATTCATTGGTATTTCTGTGAAACAGTTATGTGAAACAGTTTTTGGCCTATAACTATCCCAAAAATTGATATTTCTAAATTCAAAACCCCATAAACCGATGGGAAATGAGCTCATCTTTCATTTGAGACCAGCCCCGAATTGCTGCAACCAATAAAACCAGAGATATTTGCAAAAAACTGAAAATTTCGTAAAGAAAAAAGGTTTCCCCTCAAAACTGCCGGAAAATGTCGAATTTTCAAAAAAAATCGAAAAAAAATACATCTGACACTTGTTTTCCGGCTAAAATTTTCTCAGCTTTCCAATAAAATCATCAAAAAAAATCTATCTCTAACCGTTTCATTACTGTGTCCATTTTGCCCCACTCTCCCCTATTGAATGTAATTTAATTATATTGGTAATTTAATTATATTCATTTATATTGCAAATGAATGTTAAATAATATATTGTACATTTAGGTATAACTGGGAATTTGCCAAAATTGTCGGTTACTGGGGAACTGTCACGAACCATGGTATATCGGAAAATAAGCGAGATAAAACGAAATTGGCTGAATTCTTTTCAATGTAACTTTTGAAAATCTCTACAGAAAATGAAAGAATCAGGGCAATATCGTCCTATCTCGCTTAAATTCCCAGATATTTCAACAAAACTGGTGACGCACTCCTCTTTTATTCTAAAAACCAGATTCATTTTTCAAGTTGATGATTTGCAAATATTTTTGGAACGAGCAAATTCATAGAAAAATGTCGAGAAATCTGTTTCGTCGAGAATTTGAGGGATACAAAAAGGGTCTTTTGATAAATTCTCATGAATTGGATCGTTGCAAAGATTTTTACAAAATAGTTAACACATGATTCTCTCACTTATCTTCCCTCAAAGATTTAACAACAGAGATTAAATAATAGATAATACAAATTGGCCCAGTAGGGTTGATGAGTCCATTTAACTAATAATAGCTTGATAATTGAATTTAAAAAAAAAAACTTGACAATAAAAATATTTCAGTCGTCTATCAGTCAAGCCTGAATGCGATAATAATAAACTGAATGATGTCTTGATACAAAGGATGACTCAAGTAGTCTTTGAATTAATCAAGAAATATTTTTATCAGAAACGTCTGAGACTATCAAACGCAATTTCTAAAAACATTTCCTTCTTCATTATCTGAGGCCAGGGGCGATGCAATTGAAGGTAATAAATCAGTGGTAATCAATGGATTTTCGATGAATATCTCAGAATATATTTCATTTATATTCAGAGATGAACGGGGAAAAAAACTGCATTTAAATTGAACTTTTCTCAGAAAAATAAAAAAAAAGTTGAATTTAAAAAAAAGTTAGCTTCTTTCTGTTTTCAGTTTTTTTTTAATATTTCGAAAATCATGAGAGAAAAAAGGAATTTTGTAGATAATTAACGAAAAGCGAAACTACCTTGAAAATTTTTTTTAAATTAATTTTTAGGTGTCTACATACTTTGCTGAGGATCTGATGAAAGACGTCTGGCCAATGATAGCAGAATATGCCACCCAAGACGACAAGTATACTGCCAATTACAAACAGGACAACTGATTTTCCCGACCAAGGCTTCATATTGATGAATTTATTATTATCACAAGTTTTTTCCGGTTCAAAGATCACATTCAGGTCTTTTCCTTGTTTTGGATATTTACAGCCCTCTGCACTTCCTTCAAAATGTTCTCCAATTTATTTACCACTCGGCGACAAACAACGTCGTCGTTCCCTCCTTCTCACTTCGTCTGTTCATCAATGCTCTGAAAACACAAGAGATAATTTATATCTAATCTCATATAGCTGTGAGCGATTCGTTAACTAGACACGTGGTTTTTGTTAATGTTGATATGAATATATATCTGTTTCAAAACCAATCAATCAAAGATAACTCCTTTAATAGCGATACAAGAGATTTTTTTTTAAAACAATCATTCGAATTTAGTAATTTCGTAAAAAAGTGAAATATGTTGATTTTAGTCTTTAAGATTTTGGGAAATATCTCGAAATCTATGGAAAGTGGCTGAAATTAAATTTGAGGAAAATCTTGAGGACATTTTGAGAAAATATGAAATTTATCAAAAATTTTGGAATTTCGGGGAAATTTTCAGATTTTGGAATAATCACAAATTGTGTCAAATTCAAGTGATTTTTTTTTTTTTTTTTGAAGATAAAGAATTTTTTTAATGACCTTTTTTTTAGATGAAATTTGAAAGTTTCTATTCTATCTTCAATACTGTTTCCTAGATATTTCAAAGAAACTGAATTCAATTTTTTTTATCAAGGCATTATCTCAGAATACGGACGATAAAACAGAAAAAAATAAGGATTTGTAGGTTTTTTTCCAATTAATTGCTGATAATTTAGGAAAATGTGCTTCAGTTTATCTGAAAAAGTGATTGAACTATTCGAATGTCATATCTTCAGCTGATGAATGTAATTATTTTTGTTTTCTCGAACTTCTTTTACATTACTAATCTCCTATCATATGTATGAGATGCACTGTTAGAAGAAAACTGAAATTTTATAGGAAATTCGATGAAAATTTTAATAAACGTGATACTGAATGTTTTTTAATGGGAAAATGCTTATGAAATCTGTGAGTTTCCGGAGATATTCAGAGGAATCTATGAGTTTTGAGTAGAATTGAGACGAAAATTCTTCAACTCACTTGAATTTTCAACTGAACATGAATATTCAGAATTAAAATAACTTGAATTTTCAATTTTTTATTGAATTTTTCCTATTTTTTCTAAATTTTCGAGAAATAATTGAACTGAAATTTACCAATTTCATTGATATTTAAGCCTGAAATTATTTTAAAATCGATGATTTGTTCATTTTTTAATGACGTGATTATCTGAAATTTCAGTGGAGATGTAACTTGATTAAAATTTCTATGATTTTTCACGGAAAATTCAGACAGAAATTTTTAAGAGTGTAGAGAGAGAGGCAAATAGTTACGACTACCTTCTAATTAAAATTTTTCAATAACTATACGGTGAATTGAATATTTTTTTCTTCTATTATTTAGTTAAAATGCTGTGCTCTTCGCCAATAGTTTTTAAATAATGGGTCGAACCTGTGGTTTTTTAGTAATTTAATTATTTCCGTTCGATTTAGAGTGTCTCATCCCTACTCCATTATTTTCAGTAACTTTGATAATTCATATCTCATGAAAACTACACGCACAAAAAAAAAAAAAAAAAATTATGTAATAATAATAAAAAAAAAAAAAAAAATTATAAAAAAATTCAGAAAAATGTAAAAAAATTACATCTTTGATATGGCATGAAAAAAAAAAAATAGGGATAAACGGTACTCCAGTTCGTTGGTTTACTATTTCAAGTGAATTTCCCTCAAAAATCAGTTTTTTCAAATTATCTCAAAATCTAGAAGAGATAGAAATTTCTTTACAATAATTTTTTTTATAAATCTCAGTTTTTCTTGCAAAAAAGGCAATTATCAAAATTTTCTTACCTCGAATAGCCTCCAAGATATTCTCAAAGAGAAAATCTACAAAAAAAATCCACAATTTCCACAAATTCCTGACTTCATAAATTCTATTTTTATCCAGAGAATTTTTTTTTCTCTACTGAAGTATATTGATTTTAAAAAATATTCACTGCACTGAACGAGTTGCCAACGAGCATTCGTCTAATCTCAGCAAAGAATTGACCGATTATTCTATTTATTTCAGAGACTTAGCGTTAGTGTCAGTGAATGTTAATGGTCACTGTGGAATATCACCCATTCAGCAGTTCACCATCACAGCAATTTTCACGATTCCACTTATCTCCCTATTGCCTTTTTTTTTTTTTCTTTTATTTTTCATTGGTTAATCATAATTATTCTTGCACTAAGCAACAATCAAACGGAAGTCACTGAGTTTATTTCCAAAAGATAATATAAGAATTGGAACAATCATTTGATCTCTGATGATGAATAACTGAAGCATTGATAGAAATTACGGAAGAAAAAAAAAATATTTTGCAGGAATTTTTTTTTTGCTATTGAAATGAGGTGACGAATGAATGCGATAACCTTAGAACGCTCAGTGAATTGATTAGAATTCTCATCGTGAATCATTAATTGTTCATCATACTGCGTAAATTATCATTTGCGCATGGATACACGTGTGTATCAGAGATGCACCGTGTCCTCGAGAATACATTTAGATTAATTGAGATTAAATACTAATTGCAGGTGAAGATCAATCAACAAGTTGGAAAAAAATCAAATCTTCTCTAATTTCTTTCTGTTTGGGATGAGACAGTTTTTTTTCGGAAATATTTCAAAAACCGTTAGGCTTAGAGAAATTTGTCAAAAGACCTTGTTTGAGGAGAATAAAATTCTACACAAAAGTGATTTCCTGCGGAATTTCTTTATTCCCACTCGTTTCGGAGATATTTTTAGGAGAGTGTTGCATAATTTTGTTCGAATTTTCTGCATTAGTTTTTTCCGCTCTTCACTCATCTTTATCTTTATTACATTCCGGACTCCAGGTTTGAAAAACCCATTGGAGCTCATTAATCCATACATTCGCTGTTACAAACAAAAAAATAAAAATGTTATTAGAATCGAAAGGAAAAAATAACATGAGGGAAAAATAATATTTTAAAAATAATTCTTCGATATCATCTTTGAATGAAGAAAATGTCGAAATACATTTGGTTTACATTAATTTATGAAGATACCTTTTTTTTTTGTAGAAAATTTAATCATCTACAAGAAAAAGTGTGGAGGTTTATCTTTGTAAACCTACTCTTTTAGGAGATATTTATGAACTACTTGAAGTCCATCAATTTCGCTCGTTTTATCACTTTGCTGCTGATTGAACGTTGAAGTGCTCACACACGTGTTCCCAAGGTGCAATGCATCCTTGAAAATTCATTCAAGTCGATAATGACTGAATACTGATAAACAGTGCAATATGACCAATGTGAAATTGTAGATAACTTGTCATTTCAGTGCTAAAGTGACAGAACACCAATTTTCCACTTTTCTATTTCATTCGTTTCTCTTAAATAGCTTAGAACTATTAGGTTTACGAAAATTTACCGATCAACCTTTTGCAAAGAACAAAAAATCTCTGCAAAAAAAAAAGCGAAAGATTGAACCCCCTAAACCTAATCCCTTCAAAGTTATTTTCAAATAAAACTCAAGTTACCAGAACACAGCTGTTTACACTGAGAAAAAAATGTGTTTTTTTTCTCAAGAGAGGCATTTTTTGAGAGGAAAAAAAAGCGATAATTATTAGTTTCAAAAAATCATTTATTAAAATTAATGCGTTCCTTGGATTGAATATATCCAGATTTGAATGAACTCGTTTTTATCAGTTATTTGGAAGAAATTGAAGATTTCTCAAGCTGATCATCCCATTCCTCGTTTCAAGAATAAATATAGGGGAAGGTGGGGGAAGATGGACATCAGGGGTAAAATGGACACATCTAAATTTTTAGGCAAATATTATGGAAAATTCTTGAAATTAATAGAAATATTGGCGGTAGATTGTTTTTGGTGATTTTATTGGGAAGCTGAGGGAATTTTGGGCGGGAAGCGAGTGCCGGAATCAATTTTTTTGAATTTTTGACGATTTTAACTTTTTTGAGCGTTTTAGAGGGGTAAAACCCTTCCTTTTTGGAAAATCTTCAGTTTTTTGAGAATATCTTCGGTTCTATTTGTCGTAGCGTAAAAATTCCGATGGGAGGTGAAAGGTGAGATCATTTGCCATCGATTCATAGGGTTTTCAATGTAAAAATATCGATTTTTAAGGTATTTATGGGTATTTTTGTGAAACAGTTTTGTGAAACAGTTTTGGGCCTATTACTATCCCAAAAATAAATATTTTCAAATTCAAAACCCCATAAATTGATGGGAAATGAGCTCACCTTTCATTTGCGACCAGCCACGAATTGCTAAGACCAATAGAACCCGAGATACTCGCAAAAAACTGAAAATTTTCAAAAAAGGGAAGACTTCCACCCCTCAAAAATGCCGAAAAACATCGAATTTTCAAAAAAATCGAAAAAAGTACATCTGACACTTGTTTTCCGGCTAAAATTTTCTCAGCTTTTCAGTAGAATCATCAAAAAAAATCTATCTCCAACCATTTCATTACAGTGTCCATTTTGCCCCACTCTCCCCTACTCAATAGCAGATGAATCTGTTGATTATTCAAATTCAAAATGAGAGTTTTTACGTTAATCAATGAGTTAATTGATCGGAAAACTTTGATTTTGAATTGAACTATTAGTACACTGTTAGAAAAAAACTGAAATTTTATAGGAAATTCGATGAAAATTTTAATAAACGTGATACTGAATGTTTTTTAATGGGAAAATGCTCATGAAATCTTTGAGTTTCCAGAGATATTCAGAGGAATCTATGGGTTTTAAGTAGAATTGAGACGAAAATTCTACAACTCACTTGAATTTTCAACTGAACATGAATATTCAGAATTGAAATAACTTGAATTTTCAATTTTTTCTTGAATTTTTCCTATTTTTTCTAACTATTCAAGAAATAATTGAACTGAAATTTACAAATTTCATTGATATTTAGGCCTGAAATTATTTGAAAATCCATGATTTGTTCATTTTTTAATGACGTGATTATCTGAAATGTCAGTAGAGATATAACTTGTTTAAAATTTCTATGATTTCGCACGGAAAATTCAGACAGAAATTTTTAAGTGTAGGGGAAGGTAGGGCAAAATGGACATCAGGGGTAAAATGGACACATCTAAATTTTTTAGCAAATATTATGGAAAACTCTTGAAATTAAGGGAAATATTGGCGGTAGATTGTTTTTGATGATTTCATTGGAAAGCTGAGGAAATTTTAGATGGGAAACGAGTGCCGAAATAAATTTTTTGGAGTTTTTGGCGATTTTGACTTTTTTGAGCTTTTTAGAAGGGTAAAAGCCTTGTTTTTTTTAACATTTTCAGTTTTTTGAGAATATCTTTGGTTCTATTTGTCGTAGCGCAAAAATTCCGACGGGAGATGAAAGGTGAGATCATTTGCCATCGATTTATAGGGTTTTAAATTCAAAAATATCGATTTTTGAGGTATTTATGGACATTTCTGTGAAACAATTTTGTGAAACAGTTTTTGGCCTATAACTATATCAAAAATTGGCATTTTTGAATTCAAAACCCCATAATTCGATGGGAAATGAGCTCACCTTTCATTTAAGACCAGCCCTGAATCGCTACGACCAATTGAACCACAGATATTTTGAAAAAACTGAACATTTGAAAAAAAATGAAAGGTTTCTACCCCCCAAAAATGCCAAAAAATATAGATTTTCAAAAAAATTGAAAAAAAAATACAAATGACACTCGTTTTCCGGTTAAAATTTCCTCAGCTTTTCAATAGAATGATCAAAAAAAATCAATCTCTAACCATTTCATTATAGTGTCCATTTTGCCCGACTCTCCCCTATATCAATGTCATATGATCCAACAGAAGTTTGTGTCGAAGTATGGATAACTACTTTCAAGGAAACAATTTCTTGGAATCAAAAATCTCTTTATGATACAAAAAATTAGCATTATAAATAATGAGAAACCTGGAATGAGTAATTTTTTTTTTATGACAAGACAAAGTTATATGTTCTATAAGAATTTAATTTGAATTCAGTCAAAATAATATTGTCACAATAACAGTAATATTGTACCCATTTTATTTTTCATTAATTTTAATAATATCCATCATTGATTCACTAATTGCGCAACTAGAATTTCCGATCATGTTTGTATTGAATTAAAAACTGAACGGGATTGATAATCATCAATCTCTTTTTATCTTCAATTAAAAAATGAATTCTCTGATAGTGGCTTTCTTTTCTCAGTGTATTATAATTAATCTCTTCATAAAGAGTCAATTGTCCACCCAAAGATCAAACCTACTCAACCATATCTTCATCAAATGCGAATAATTACCATTTAATTCAAACTCCAATTGCAGTTAAAATTTTCATACTCAAATAATTGCTCAATAATTGTTCACACTATCAGAAATTCACTGTTAGAAAAAAACTGAAATTTTATAGGGAATTCGATGAAAATTTTAATAAACGAGATACTGAATGTTTTTTAATGGGAAAATGCTCATGAAATCTGTGAATTTTCGGAGATATTCAGAGGAATCAATGAGTTTTAAGTAGAATTGAGACGAAAATTTGCTGAAAATAGAAGAAATTCAAAAAAAAAATTGAAATTTCGAGTCATTATGATTCTGAATATTAACGTTCAGTTGGAAATTCAAGTAAATTGTAGAATTTCTGTCTCAATTCTACTTAAAACTCATAGATTCCTTTGAGTTTCCTCTAAAACTCACAGATTTCATAACCATCTACACTATTAGAAAAACATGGAAATTTCAAAGACAATTCGATCAGAATTTTCATAAACGTGATATTGAATTTTTTTTTATGGAAAGATTGTTATGGAATCTGTGAGTTTCAGAGGGAATTCAAAGGAATTCATGAGTTTTAAGTAGAATTGAGAGAAAAATTCTACAATTTACTTGTATTTTCAATTCAACATGAATAATCAGAATCAAAATAACTTGAATTTCCATTTTTTTTTTAAATTTTCCTATTTTTCCTAAATTTTCAAAAAACAATTGAACTGAAATTTGCAAATTTCATTGATAGCCAGGCGAAAAATTATTTGAAAATCGATGATGTATTAATTTTTCAATAACGTTATTATCTGAAATTTCCGTGATTTGTGGCGCGGAAAATTCAGATGAAAATTTTTAACAGTGTACCCATTAAGAAAAAATTCAATATCACATTTATGAAAATTCCCATCAAATTGTCTGTGAAATTTCCATTTTTTTTCTAAAAGTCTATTCCTCTCAAATTCCAAGATATCCTAAAAAATAAAACATCACGATAAAATAAATAATTCCTTTGAAAATCTCATAGTCCACAATTTATCGTAACACAATACGCACCAATAAAAAGAAACCCATGTCTGTCGCCTGAGGCAAGGCATTACCACGTGCCTCTAGTCTTGCGAATAGTAGGGGCAAACGCACAAGTCTCATTTATTCTTAGTCAAGAATTCTTTAAATTGATTAAATTGCCGAATTAAGAGTCATCAAGATTCGTGTGTCCGAGACAGTATCGTCTTCCCTCAATGGACAAAAAAAAAAAAATTGCAACACACTGCAAAAAATTGCAGCAGATTTTTCCTCCTCAAAAATTCTTGACATGCAGATATTTCAAGGGCCAATGGCAAAAAAAAACCTGTTTTCCCCATGGACAACGCAAATTGAAGTTTAAAATTATTCTAATATATTTTTTCTTTCCTCATAGCCAGCCTTTTAAATTATGGGAGTTATCTGTTGCTTAAAAACCGGCCTCAGATGCCCAGGCATTAAATTCTTCGAGTCAAATGTCCCTTGAAAAAGCCCCCGTCCTCTTAACTCACGCTGATTGGTCAGACACAACCAATGGGGGGGCCAAACACACACACACACACACACATAGAAACATAAAGCGCCTAGAATACACACGCATGAAATCATAGTTTCTTTGTGCGTCTGTTTTTGTGTATTAGATTTATCGTCAGATTTCTCTGAATTTTTCAACAGATTTTTGATACATAAAAAATCATGATTAATTGATATAGCCAAATAAATTCCCCTATTTTCTCTCAGAAACTAAAAAACAAAAAAAAAAATAGAAAAAATTTCTACAGACATTTTTTGAAGTGCCAAGTTTCACCTACAAAAAATAAAAGGTCTCATATCTCTAAATACATTATATTAGATAACACGTGAAAATTACGAGTGAAGAATATAACATGTAAGTTTACTTACGTGACTTGCGTATTGTCAATGCATAGCTAATGTTTCTTTTGTTAATTGACATTAATTAAATGATGAGAAAACAGAAAAAAATAAAAACTTTTAAATTAAATGTCTAAACACTTTTGGGAGTATCACGTGTGTGTCTGGATCAGTTTCTCATTTTTAAACACGAGAACTGCGTCAGTGAGACACGCTGATACTGTGCCACTGTACACCACGAGGAACGATGCGATACTGACTGAGTTAGTAAACGCGCTTTGTATTATATGCATTGAAGTGTGCGTGCAGTTGGAGCGCCTCGGAAGGTACAGCAGTAAGCCAAAGAAGTGTCTCTCCCCTCCCCTCTTCCACTCGCTCTCTCTCTCTCTCTCATTTTATGAGCATCAATGAAGCGGACGGTTTGTCTCCCTTCAGCGATATCTTCACACGTACTCACACATTTTAACTTGAATTTTTCTCTTTTCACAACACAAGCTACTGTTGTTATTATTTTTGAGAATGGAGGGAGTCATTGTCTGAGTCGGGGAGCTTTGTATCGACGCGAATAATTGACTTACCAATTTTCATGTGGGGCAATGAGCTCATTTTTTTTAACGATAATAAGAAAAGAAAACGAGAAGAAATTGAATTTTTTTTTGCTGAGGAATTTGAAATGTTATTCGAGGCTTCACAGGAGTTGTTCATTATTCTGGGGGCCTATTTTTGATGATATCATCACCTTAGGAACCAAAAGGCGTAAGTGTTATAGCAGAGGAAAAAACGCTGGTACGTTTTTTAAAAAAACATCGACAAGTAGGCGCCTTGATTTCATTGAAAAAACAAAAAAAGACATCGGAAAGAGTACCTTGGGGGCCTTGGTTTGTAACAGTGCCCCAGTAACTGACAATTTTTACGAATTCCTCAGTTATATTTAAATGTATGATTTATAGTTCAATATTCAATTGCTGAGTTCGTTCAGGGCAATAAATAGGTATCAATATAATTATATAAAAAAAAAACAAAAAAAATATAATTATATTGAATGAGCAAATAGTTGTTGCCTTCGATTTATACTGGTAGAAACTACATGGAGAGAAAAGAAACAGTAATCATTGCTATGTTCCAGCGATGGTTAGGGTGAACAGTCCATTTGCGGAACACCTTCCATAAACGGAACACTTTAAACGTTTCATGCGATATTTCGAATATTTGTTAACCTATCTTACTAATGATTTCTTATAAATTGATTTGGTACCCCTAACTGTGATGTCACCACTCATTCCATGTCTCATTGGTTACTTTTCATTGAATATTCTCAAAAGATAGTGGTATCAATCACTTTGCGGCCAATAACAGTTAGGTGTGAGTTTTTTCTCCAAAATATGCTCTATTTGGAATCTAGCAGTATTTTCTTACTTTTTTTAAAGAGAATGTTTAATTTTTCACGAAAGCGCAGACTTTTGAACGACCTTGAATGTTCCATAAAGGGACTGTTCACCCTACTATGTTAGATAGTACTGAGTACTATGCCAATGGATCGTGTGGACTTAGTAATGATTGCTATGTTGAACATAGTGATTATTGGTATGTTAACATAGTAGTACCGTCAATGGCCCAATTAATGCCACTTTTCATACATTTTCGTGATTATTGAACTTATTCGAATTCTCAACTCTAAGTAATTGATAACAGTGGCTAAAAAAAAATTCTGAGGACACCGGACAATTAAAATATCCGATATTTCTCTACTAGATATATTTCTAAAATCAATCTGTTGAATGCGACCAGCGTGTTCAGCAGAATAAAGCCCTAAAGCTCTTCATGTAGAGTTAGAGTGCCTCATCAGTTCAATGTGTGATATTGAGAAAATTTAAGTATTTAATAAATCGAAAATTGTATCGATTGTTAGCAAAATCATTGGACTTTCATACAAATTGACGAATAATTTACAAATAACGACCAGTGATGGAAATTAATTGATGGCAATTATTAGGACTCTCTATGGCAGAAATCGGGCCATGGTGGCATGAATCGGGCCATGGGCAAAATATTTTCAAAAATATAAATTAAATAATTTTTATCATTAATTCAAGAAAATAATTAATGTAAATAATAGTCCAGACCCTAAATTCTTTCGAGGAAAAATCAAATTTGAATTTATGATAAGATATAATTTTTCTATGAAAGATATGTGGCAGAATAGGTCTCTTGGTAGCATTAATTGGGTCATTGACCTACTTTTAGCGCACAAGTTGAAGTCCAATTCAATCAGATGAAGAGTTGTGCATTACTTTGTCAAATTAATTCATTATCTTATTATCAGGAATGATAAGAATTGGCGTTGTATCGTCATCTTAGTAAGAAAAAGACGTAAGTATTATGTATAACACTTATGCCGTTTTCCCTCTAAGGCGATAATATTGAAAATAGCAGATAAGATCATTTTTTTGTTTAATAAATTAATTGTAAATAAAATGAAGAAACATGAGCATGTAGAATATCCAAAAAACTATGAATGCGAGCTCTTTGAATATTTTTTTTACAATAATTAATTTGTTTTTAGAAAATCTAAAAAAATGGCAGATAAGTACTACTTTCATTACCATTATTTTCGACGTATGAGAGTTTCAAGAACACTCCGTTTATAAAAAATATTTGAACACAAGCTTTATTTACACTGAAAGAAAAAAAAGTGGTAAGACCGTAAATATTTGGTCCATTGGTCCTTAAAGAATATTTTTTGAAATAATTTAAAAAAAAATTGTTGAATTTACTGAATTTAATTTCTTTGAATGAACAAAATTCAGGAAATTCAAGCTGTTGATGTGTTTAAATGAACAAAATTCAGCGCCTTCAACAAGTTTTTTAATTATTTCAAAAAAAAAATATTTGCTGAGGACCAATGGAACAAATATTTCATAGTTTTCACCGGTTTTTTCTTCTCAGTGTAAGCTTTTCCGTCTGAGAACGTGAATATCGTTCGAGAAAGGAAATCTCAATTTGTCAAGGGAATGTCTTCGTAAGAGAATTGTTAATCCGTTAAGGGAATTGATGCACGAATCTTCTCTTTCGATCACGGATCTCATTCCTTGAACAACAAATGTTTCTCATGCGTTGAATAAGCCCCTTAGGGTAAATTGGACTAATTGAAATACTTCGTTTTTCTCGATTTTTTCGAAGAATTTTTCGGTAATTGGATTGAAGGGATTCCGATTCGTTACTGGGGGAAGCTCTAGTGAAGTTTTCAAACAAAACTGAATAAAACTTCGAGGATAGATGTTATTTTTTTTTTCTAAAATTTTTTTTTTATGAGCAAAAATTGAAACTACAGAAAGAAAACATTAGAATATATATCTATGTATAGAAATCGAGAATGTCACTTCCTTTTTTTTAAATTAATAGGTACATTGAAAATTAGAAAAGATGCATTGGAAGGAAAATGATAGTAAAAACTATCGAATATTGATTCTATTGGTCCTTAGAGAATATTTTCAAAGGAAAAATTAAAAAGTTGGTAAATTCACTGAATTGCGTTCATTCAAAAAGTTAATCTGTTAGAATTAACGGGATTCAGTAAATTTAAAAAAATTTTGAATTATTCAAAAAAAATATTCTAATATTGCAATCGATATTTGATAGTTTTTTTTACCACTTTTGCTTCCTCAATGCAGAAGAAAAGAAATGAAGGAGCCTCTTTTGTTAAGGAGAATCAGATCTTTAAGAAAGGTCTCTACAAAAGTTCTTCTATTTCCCATAGATTCCGAGATATTTTTGAAAAAAGAATATCACAAGAATCATCCCTCGAAAACTCGAGAAATTCTCAGCAAAAAAAAAAAAAAAAATTCTTGCCCGTCGAATAATTGAAAAATACCATCACTCTCTTCGGCAGGGATTATCTGTGTGAAGCCCGTTAAAATCTCGATGCTCACTCGTTCAACACTTGTGTTTCATCATGCTCTCGTAACGACATCCATCTTCAAGGTAAATTTCCATTGTAGTAAAGAAAACTCACAATTTCATCATTCTTGGAAAAGGAAAAAATTCTATCAATATATTTACATTCAATTTACGCATATATATTAATGATGGAAAATTTTTTTTGCATGCAAAATACTTAAGAATAATCAAAACATTAATTTTTTATTCTTGAACACGATATAATTTTTTTTTCAAACAAAAAAAATGTAACAATTTACATAATAACGTAATTTACATAGATTCCACTTTTTTCTCTGCTATTTAATAAATAAATAGTAATTAGAACGTTAATTACCGATAATAATTACGTTCTCGTAATTGCATTAATCTAGTGATTCTTAAAGCTCATTGTTGTAAATTAGATTTTCTTTGAATTTCATTCAAAAATTATTTTCTTATATTTGTCACTTGTTCAATGAAGACTGACAGAATCTCTTTCTTGCCCACCATATTGTTGCTAATGCAGCAGCCAAAAATCCAATTCCAGCAACAATACCCATTGATATAGCACGATTTCTACGATAGGCTGGTACTTCAAGTATGAATTGCTCGCTTGTTGATACTTCATCGGTTTTTGATATTGCTGATACTTCGAATATGTAGCTTGTCTCCTCCTCTAAACTCTTTACTGTAAAATGTGAATGCAGACATGTTTTAATGTACTGAAAAAACGAGCCTTGCATGTTTTTTTGAAAGTTATTTCATAAAAATGGGTTTAGAAGAAAATGTCAGCGATCTTTGTTGAATTCCATGTGACCTTGATATTGATTTATAGATACAGTGAAACCTCTATTATTTTCCACGCCCGAGGCTCAGATTTGGAAAATAATAGAGGTTCCGACTCGGTTTCCGCGGCCCCCACTCCGTCAGCGCGAGAATGAGGGAAGACGATAGTATTATTATTGTTGACTCTCTTTAGTCTATGTGTGTCTTTGTCATTCCGCACATGTCTTCGCATACGCAAAAGAACAGAAATAGCTATAGATGAGAGGAAGACAACGAAAAAACATGTAATCAGAGGGTCGTGGGTTCAAATCCTGCTTGCGCATTACATATTTTCTCCGGAATTTGATTCTCTTAAAAATTTATTAATAAAAATTAATTTATTAATAAATTTATTTGTTTAATGGCGACATTGCCTCGTGGATGGGAGGTGGAGAAAAGATGTGAGAATCAAAAAAATTCGATGGTAAATATAGTAACTCGCAATAGCTCAGCGGTAGAGCACTTGACATGTAATCAGAGGGTCGTGGGTTCAAAATCCTGCTTGCGCATTACATATTTTCTCCGGAATTTGATTCTCTTAAAAATTTATTAATAAAAATTAATTTATTAATAAATTTATTTGTTTAATGGGAACGCTCTTTCTCCTTCTTTGAGGGGCGATGGAATATATCGGGGGTGAAAATAATAGAGGTTTCACTGAATTATACCCACTAGCTATGCGATCAATTGGCAGTAACTGAAAAAACCCAAATTTTCGAGGCAATCCATCAAGAATTGAGTTGCCACATCTAAATTTAAAAGGGAATTTTCCGAAAAAATCGGGTACCACATTTGAATTTTTGAAGGAATCTCACGAAAAATTAGATTGCCACATCCAATTTGCTTTGGAGGCCCTCATTTGGTCCAATGAATAGTAGATAGCACACTAATTCGTAGAGAGGCTTGCACGGAATTACGGTCTATTGTTCTCTCCGTGTAGAGTCAAAGTGGCGTAAGTGCTATCCTTATATACAGCACTTACGCCACTTTGTTTGTAAGGTAACAAAGCGATTGAACGAGTGTTTTCACCTAAATAAAATGTATCAGTGGTTTCAGCTCTTCCGTATAACGTCTCCGCAGGATCCCGGAACCATCTGACTGTGTAGCTCTTGATGATGTCCTTTCCATCAATCGGTGGCTCCCAAGTCACTAGATAGCCCTCAGCAGTAACCTGAACGCGTACGTCCGTTGGTGGCCCCAGGCTTTGGATTTCGTCTAGGTGAATATAATTTTGTTTTTATCTTCTCAAAAAAAAAAAAAAAAATACGTGAACGACGTTTGGAATCAAAGAAAAACGTTACCTTGAGTGCTGCGGAACTCCGAAGCCGAATTACGGTCAAGTGATCCTGAAATAATAAATTTAATCATCTAAACATGATTGAATGGTGCAAATCAATGTTGAGAAGGATAAATAATTGTTGAAATGGCAAAACCTAATTTTTGATTTTGTGTTAAAACACGTATGGATTTGCTGAACATTCCGTCACCATGTTTGTCCTGACTCAGTACCATGAATTCATACTCTCTACCTGGTGAGAGATTAAGAATTGTTGCCTCTGTTATCTTTTTCGATGGGATCTTCATTGTTTTCCATTCTGACGTGTCTGTTGGTCTGTACCTATTCAGAATTGGGATAATGCATGAGTCATTAATGCTTATGGAAGAATAGAAAAGCTAGATATTGTAAAGAAAATGAATCATCAATGATAATGAAAATGATGGATTTTCAAGATTTTGGCATTTCAATGCCCAGAAAGGAATAAACAGATCTGATCAGATCTTATTTGAACAGAATGTTCGAATCTGGTTGGATATCAAAATTATGCAGATCCGTTTGGTAGATCTTTTCTTGAGAATATCTCGAAACGCAATGAAGAAAGCGCAATTTTGTCCCTTTTTTGTAACTCTTGAAATTCTCTACAAAAAAGAATCAGCAAAATCACCCTATCTCCGTCAGTCTCCTAAATATTTCATTGAGAATGATCGCAAAGATAAGCTTTTCGATTTTGAAGCACCTCTTGACCCCTAAATTGGGAAATACTAATCTGCAAATATCTTAAAAACTGTTAAGTTGAGGAAAATTTGCCAAGAGACCTTTTTTTATGACCATCAAATTCTCTTCAAAAAAGGAGTCTTGAGAATTTTTCTCTACCCACTCGTTTCTCAGATATTCGTGAGAGAATAAGAAAATGATTCTTCCCAAAAAATTCCAAAAATTCATCAGAACTTTACATATGAATGAATAATTCAGTAACTTACCAAACAGCATACTCCATTTTTGGCCGAACATAACCCGGTACCCAGGTCAATGTAACTGAATTTTTACTACTATTAGCATTGAGATTGTACGGTGCTCTTGGTGGTACATTAAGTACCATAAGTTCAGCATCAGCAACAACTGTTGCTGCTTCATTGCTAGCTGCACACTGATAAAGACCCCTGTCTTGTTCCTGAATTCTTTCGATCGTCAAATTTCCACCATTGAGAATAGCCCGTTCCTGCGATAGTGGTGAACCGTCCTTCTGACCGAAGGCTGTGTTAGTTTTGTTCCCAAAATATTCTCTTTTTTTTTTTTGATCATGCTAATGTTATTATTTTTATTACTATTATTACAATTAATACTAGTGTTAACGATTATTTGATTAAATTTTGATTTATCTTAAATAATTCACCTTGGAATTGTGACAAATGTTTATTCTCACGTTATGATACAGCAGAAATAACGTTTTTTTTTATGCATTTGAATCGAGTGAAGTACTAAATCGGTAAATTACTACAGGAAAAATTAAATTGTCTTCTTTCTTTGTTTTTTTTTTATCTCTCTTTTGTGTTTGATTCAACCAAAATAAGTTATATTAAACGGAAAACATACTTTAAACCAGACGATTGTTGGCCTTTGCGACTGATCACCATCACGTGCATCACACGGTATTTCCAAGCTTTCACCAAGTTTTCTCATGTACAAACGTTGTGGTGTTACGGTGAATACTGGTGGTCTTTGGACAATCTACATCAAATAATCGATTTTAAGTAAAAAAATTATTCTTCAAATAATTTGTAAATGAGGGACCGACCATCAATTATCTTACACGCTTAGGGAAAAGAAGGAAAGAATGTCCAATGAATCTTAGAAAAATTGTGATGTCACAAAAGTCAAATTTAAAATTTTTAAAAAAATTCAAAGATTTTTTTTTAAATCTCAGGTTCTAATTATTTTAGTCTAAAAATGTTCGTCAAGAGAAAATTTATACAAAAAAAAATTGCAAACCAACAGCTTTTGGCAGAAACCTCTGATTTTTTTTTCTATGAATAATCTCGTTTATTTATAATTGAAGATTCATTTTATCAAGATATTTATTTCTTTATAAATGTTTTATTAGAATTTTTTTTCAACAAGAACTATTTTATTTGGGATGTGTTAGTGAGGACTTATTTGTTTATAATTCTTCTGGATTAGATTATTTGACCTGTTATCCCTTATTCATGTTATACAAATGTTAATGTATAAATTCACCTTAGAAACAAAGTGGCGTAAGTACTATGCTCATACAAAGTACTAATGCCCCTTTGTTTCTAAGGTGACAATATAACTATGATTGTTGAATTATTTTGGGTATAAAAATGATAGTGTGATGTAACAATGTAGGGGGGGGGGGGAATTTTGAAATTTGTTGGACATAATTTGTGGACGGCCCCCAAAATTAAATTTTCTAAAAATTCAATTTTCCTAAACGATTTCCAAATCTATAATAGATAGAAAAATTTTCATGAAGACTTTGTTTTGTACACAGAGAAAAATGTTTTCTTAATTTAAGAATGTGCAGTCACTTAATTTAAGAATGGCAGGTCACTTAAATTAAGTGACTTTTGTCACTTAAATCAAGTGACTTTTTCTTTCTTAATTTAAGAAAGTAAAACTCACTTAAATTAAGTGACTTTTCTCACTTAAATCAAGTGACTTTTTCTTTTTCTTAATGTAAGAAAGTAAATTCACTCAAATTATGTGACTTTTCTCACTTAAATCAAGTAACTTTTTCATTCTTAATTTAAGAAAGTAAAAGTCACTTAAATTAAGTGACTTTTCTCACTTAGATCAAGTGACTTTTCTCACTTAAATCAAGTAACTTTTTCATTCTTAATTTAATAAAGTAAAAATCACTTAAATTAAGTGACTTTTCTCACTTAAATCAAGTGACTTTTTCTTTTTCTTAATGTAAGAAAGTAAAACTCACTCAAATTATGTGACTTTTCTCACTTAAATCAAGTAACTTTTTCATTCTTAATTTAAGAAAGTAAAAGTCACTTAAATTAAGTGACTTTTCTCACTTAGATCAAGTGACTTTTTCTTTCTTAATTTAAGAAAGTAAAACTCACTCAAATTATGTGACTTTTCTCACTTAAATCAAGTAACTTTTTCATTCTTAATTTAAGAAAGTAAAAGTCACTTAAATTAAGTGACTTTTCTCACTTAGATCAAGTGACTTTTTCTTTCTTAATTTAAGAAAGTAAAACTCACTCAAATTATGTGACTTTTCTCACTTAAATCAAGTAACTTTTTCATTCTTAATTTAAGCAAGTAAAAATCACTTAAATTAAGTGACTTTTCTCACTTAAATCAAGTGACTTTTTCGTTCTTAATGTAAGAAAGTAAAACTCACTTAAATCAAGTGACTTTACTTTCTTCATTTAAGTGACCTGCACATTCTTAAATTAAGTGACTGCACATTCTTAAATTGAGAAAACATTTTTCTCAGTGTAACTTTGATTTTTGCTCTACAAAAAAGTTCAATAAAACTTTTCTATCTCACTTGGATTTCAAAATATTCACATAAAACTACCACTCACTACTAAATTCTATTGAAATTTAAATGCAACCATTGCATCCGTACAATTTGAATTTAAATAAAAAAAATTGAATTGACGAATAATAGCATACATTAACTGTGACAATCGTCTTAATAGACGTCACTTAACTATACAAATAATGTGTTCTATAAATAAATTTATGAAAATTACCACGGAAATTGATGGACTTGGGCCCTCTGTACCGAGTTCATTGTATGGTGTACAACTGTAACTACCAGAATGTGTTTCATCGACTTTACTGAAAAATAATGAGCCATTTCTACGATAAAATACACCTGGTACATTGTATGGATCAAATAGAAAGCCATCCTTCTCCCATCGTAAATTTGTCAATGGTGGATTTGCACGAAAATGACAATCTAAGAGGGCCGGTTTACCATAGGGTAGAAATACTTCACGTGGTGCATATATAACTTTCGCTTTATCTGAAAATAAATCAAAAATTATAATGGTATTTACTGCATTTCTCTTTCTTTTATTCAAAAAATATTTAGGAATGTGCAATGAGTGAAATTTTTTAAAATTCGAAAAAAATTAATTTTTATTTCATATTTCGGAAACTAAGCGAGATAGCACAATTTTGTGAAGGCTTGAACTGCACTATTTTGCTCACTTTAAAAAAAAAAAAAGGAATTGGAGTGAATTTGCAGATTCCTCAACTTTTTTGTTAAATTATCGAAAATAGTGAATAATTAAAGAAAAAATTACATTGCACATTGAGAAAAGCTGATGCTGATTGTTGATCTCCAAGGATGTCAGTTACGATACAAGCATATTCACCAAGGTCACCAATAGCAGCTGGACTTATGAAGAGAGTGCCATTGTCATTGACGTTTATTCTGTCTCGAAGATCCTGAAGAAAAAATTGAATTTATGAATTTTAAACGGAAGAACTTGACTTTCGAGTATTGGTGAAGTAGGTCAGAAATGTCCAACACTTTTATGAAAAAATCATATTTTTTTTCCTTCAATTTTAGCAAATGCACTGAAATCCTCCAACTTCATCATGACTTGAAAGTGAATTTTCTTCATCTCATTATTGAGAAAATAAAAATGGACTACCTCAATTTGTTCGATCTCGAGGCCATCCCTCAGCCAATTAACAACCGTGCTACTGTCTTTCGTAACACATTCAAATTCAACATTCTCTCCCTCCATAACAGTTCTATTAACTGGTGGTACTGCCAATAAATTTTCACCTGAAACATTGCCATTCATTGGCGACACACCTGAATTAAACAATTTAACAAGTCTGTTCTATTAACGGTTAGTAAATGAAATTTTTTTAATAAAACATTCCAATTGGAGTTATTGAAGTAGTATCCCAGTGAACTCGAGTACAGTTAACTTGTTTTTTTTTATGCAGTAAGGGAAGGTGGGGCAAAATGGACATCAGGGGTAAAATGGAAACATCTAAATTTTCAGGCAAATATTATGAAAAACTTTTGAAATCAATGGAAATATTGGTGATAGATTGTTTTTGATGATTTCATCGGAAAGCTGAGGAAATTTTAGGCGGGAAACAAGTGCCGGAATTAATTTTTTTGAATTTTTTGCCGATTATGAGTTTTTGGAGCATTTTAGAGGGGTAAAATCCTTTTTTGAAAATTTTCAGTTTTTTGAGAATATCTTCGGTTCTATTTGTCGTAGCGTAGAAATTCTGATGGAAGGCGAAAGGTGACATTATTTGCCATTGATTTATGGGGTTTTCAATTTAAAAATATCGATTTTTAAAGTATTTATGGGCATTTTTGCGAAACAGTTTTGTGAAACAGTTTTTTGCCTATAACTATCCTAAAAATGGATATTTTTGAATTCAAAACCACATAAATCGATGGAAAATGAGCTCACCTTCCATTTGAAACCAACCCCGAATTTCTACGACCAATAAAACCAGAGATATTCGCAAAAAACTGAAGATTTCCGAAAAAAGAAAGGCTCTCTCTTAACCCTTCGAAAATGCCGAAAAATATCGAATTTTCTAAAAAAATCGAAAAAAATACATCTGAGACTTGTTTTCAGGCTAAAATTTTCTCAGCTTTCAATAGAATCATCCAAAAGAAATCCACCTCTAACCATTTCATAACAGTGTCCATTTTGCCCCACTCTCCCCTATCAAAGATTATATGTTTTCGCATTTTTCTGAATTTTTTCATAATTTTTGTTCAAGTAGTTTACGAGATATGAATTATCGAAGTTACTGAAAATGAAACCCCCTAAATCGGACAGAAATAACGAAATTACTAAAAAAACAAAAGGGTTGACCTATTATTTAAAAACTATTGGTGAAAAGAGGAGCATTTTAACTAAATAATAGAAGAAAAAAATATTCCATTCTTCGTATAGTTATTGAGAAATTTTAATTAGAAGGTAATCGCAACTATTTGCCTCTCTCTCTCTGTCTCATGCATGTGCACTGAGAGAAAAAAATGATTTTATTGAGAAAATTTGTGTTTGAATTGAAGACAAAAAAACGAGTTTTTTGATCAATTAATTGATTGACGTAAAAATTTTTCTTTGAAAAGTTGGAAGAAACAATAAAATGATCAATTTGAAAAATCTGCAATTCGTTCTAAATAACTAATAAAAATGAATTAATTCCGATCTACTAATTTCGAAAAATGGATAATTATTGACTCTTCTCAGTTTCAAGAACTTCAATTGTTGGGAGAAAGCATTTTTTCCTCAGTGTAATGATATTTACATTTAATTTAAGGTTCACGTGTTATTGGAAATTTCCAATCTTTTTATTTCTCAATAAAATATATTTTTTCTCTCAGTGTGATAGGAGATTAGTAATGTAAAAAAAATTCGAGGAACAAAAAAAATTATATTCCCAAACTAAAGCTATGGCTTTCGAATAGTTCAATCACTCTTTCAGGTGAATCAAAGCACTTTATTCCGAATTGTCAGCAATTAATTGGAAATTAATCCTACAAATCCACATTTTTTCCTGTTTTATTGACCGTATACTGGGATACTATCTTGAATCAAACGACTCATCCATCAATGACTCTCGATCTCGCGATCCATGAATCATTGTTCGAAAGATATCTCGAAAACGATGAGGTTTAAGAAAATTCATCAAGAGACCTTTTTTGTAGCCCACAAAATTCTCTACAAAAAAGGTCTCCTTTCATTTTCCCCTATACCCACTCGTTTCGCAGATCTTCAACACATAAGGAGTAACCGAATTTTCCCTTCCTTTCGTGCCCATTGCGCACCCACTCCGCGCTGCTCGGCAAAAGTGGGGGCACTAGTAGGGGAAAAGGAGGAGAAACACTGAGATCGAGAGTCACGACTTCTTTACTTCATTTGTGCGCAGGCACAACACAAAGAAAAAAAAAAAAAAAACTCCTCCACTTGAATAATGATTATTTCCTCTTAAAAATAATTCAATAAATTAAATAATTATACCTTCGATACTAAGATAAAACCACGTGCCATTATTTCTTGAGCTTGGCGATCTGTCTGGAAATATGACCTTGCACTCGTACCAACCCTGATCGCTCTCTCTAATATTAGTCAAGTTAATGCTTCCTTGTCCATAATCACTTGATAAATTATCATCAAGAAGATGTATTCTACCAGAATAATCATCAGCAATTGACAGTATGCTGTTTGCCTTTTCATTTCCAGGCACTTCGTACCAAGAATACACAGTTCGTCCCTGTTTTGTAATTTCACCAATTGCTTGAATTAAAAACTGGCCAAATTGGTAAAAATAAAGAGAAACATCTGATGCAATTAGATGTGAATGATAAAAAAAAAAAAAAGTTGTGCAGGAAGAAATCAAGTGGGGAAATCACGAGCAACTCGAGTTTCATAGTTTAAGAGACACATAATACCCGTTCATTGTGCCATTAACAGCGACAACACTTGAGGCACGCAACCGGCATCTGCACACCACTTACTGCATATGCAGATTAGGGAACTTTAACTATATATAGTGTCTGTCCTGGTTTAATTTAATGGGGGTCTATTAATCGGTAATCATTCATACTAAATTTTACATTATGACTTCGATTCAGAGGCTGTTAAGAGGTGGCAATGAATGTTTTTTTTTTTTTTTTTTTTGAATTTTTTTGGATCGTAGTTGTGGTATTTGACTGGGAAATTAGGCCAATTTCATTAATTTCGACAGTTTCAAATGGACAAACGAAATTATTCGAGTTAATTCACTCAGGAAGTGGTAAAACGGGCTAATTTGCCTTTTTTAGGACTTCTTAGGAACTAGGTGGAATAGATAAATTTTGTGGACTTTTTTTTTATATTGTAAATTTGTTGATTAAATGAAAAAGAATAAATATTTTCGATTCCTCATTTTTTCGGGGATTTTTCTGAAAATAATTCCAGAGATAGAGAAATTTTTTCAATGAGCTTTTGTATAGTGGGAAAAAAGTGCAGACAAAGTAGTTGTGAAGAATTTAGGATCTTCATTATTTTTGGAAATTTCACATGAAAAATAATGATTAACTGATTCACAAATTGAAATTTTTGAAAACGTTTGAGTTAATGATGTTATTATCGACTAACATGAAACAACAGGCTCAACCATGACTGGAGCATAAAAATTATTGATTGAGATTTAGTAGGAAAATGTAGAAGGTGGTCAGAGATTTCCATACATTCAGTAGCTTTCTATCGTTGTCTTAGAGTTAAAGTGGCGTAAGTGCTTTATACTCAGCACTTACGCCCCTTTGTTCTTAAGATGATGATATATAGGGGAGAAAAGAGCAGAATGGATCTGTTGGTCAGGATGATTTGGGATTTTCTTTGAGAATGAAGAGTTCTACCAAAAAAATCCAAAAAATTCACCAACAATCCGCATGGAAAAGATATATATTGTTGAAAATATAATTTTGAGTAACTGATGAATTATATAATATTGTAAATTTAATATAAGAATTTATAGGCATATTTTTGCCGGAATACGATATGATTAAAAATAAAAAAAAAATAAAATAAAAAAAATACGATATGATTCGATAATGAGAAAGATATAATGGTTCCTTATAATTCTTTTCTATTGGAACATATAATTATAGCAACTATAAATTTGAAATATGTTCCAGCAGATATTATGCTATTTATAATATTAATATTGAATCAGAATATAATGAAATATATATTATTGGCATTTAATGAGATAAATACTCCAAAGATGTAATAAAAATAGTTGGAAATAGTTTGTGAGAATCATAAAATTCTAAGAATGAATATAATTAAAAAATTTTGAGATAAAAAAATAACATAAAAAAAAATTTATTCTTCGGAGGAGGCTCTGTAAGTAACGATACAAACTATCTAGTTTTCATAAAGTGCAGCTATATAAAATGGAATATAATATATTTCACGTCCAGTGAAATGAATGATCAAATATACAATCAAAATTTTAATGATTCCCATACAAAACAGGAAAACAGTATAAAGTATACTGTCATTATTGGATGATGAATTGGAATTGAAAAAAATATATTTTCCAATATAAAATGACTCAGATATAGAAAATTACATGATAAAGTATCAAAATCTATATGATTGGAATAGTATAATTATGTATGGGGGAGAGTGGGGCAAAATGGACACTGTAATGAAACGGTTAGAGATGGATTTTTTTTGACGATTCTATCGAAAAGCCGAGGAAATTCCAGCTGGGAAACGAGTGTCATAGGTATTTTTTTCGATTTTTTTGAAAATTCCATATTTTTTGGCATTTTTGAGGGGTAAAAACCTTTCTTTTTTTGAAATTTTTTAGTTTTTTGCAAATATCTCTGGTTCTATTGGTTGTCGCAATTCGGGGTTAGTCTTAAATGAAAGGTGAGCTCATTTCCCATCAATTTATGGGGTTTTGAATCAAAAAATATTAATTTTTGGGATAGTTATAGGCCAAAAACTGTTTCCCAAAACTGTTTCACAAAAATGCCCATAACTACCTTAAAAATCAATATTTTTAAATTGAAAACCCTATGAATCGATAGTAAATGATCTCACCTTTCACCTCCCATCGGAATTTTCACGCTACGACAAATAGAACCGAAGATATCCTCAAAAAACTGAAAATTTTCAAAAAAAAGGATTTTACCCCTCTAAAATGCTCAAAAAAGTCAAAATCGCCAGAAAATTCAAAAAAATTGATTCCGGCACTTGTTTCCCACCTTAAATTTCCTCAGCTTTCCAATGAAATCATCAAAAACAATCTACCGCCAATATTTCTATTAATTTCAAGAGTTTTCCATAATATTTGCCCAAAAATTTAGATGTGTCCATTTTACCCCTGATTTCCATTTTGCCCCACCTTCCCCTATAATTACATAATATATTGAACACTACACATATTTTTGCCGAATTATATCACCCCTTATTAATCCGATATTATTAAATATATTCATAGCAATATATTTCTTTTCCATGCGGAAATATACATAGGGGAGAGTGGGGCATAATGGACCTTTATAGTCACATGATTAAGGAATTTTTTTCAGAATGAAGGATTCGACGAAAAAATCCGAAAAAATTTGAGTAAATTCTCCAACATATGTATATTGTTTGTAAATTTTTTCAGATTTTTTGAAGCAACGGCTGCTTTTTAAAAAAATCTCGAGGCATCTCATCTTTTGGGTCCATTTTGCTCCACTCTCCCCTATATTGTAGCATCTTTTCAATTTTTTCCCGTTTTTTTCATAAAATCCTTCACTTCGAAAAAAATTCTTGAATCATGTTGCCACGGAGGTCCATTTTGCCCCTCGTTTATTATATCGTTATCTCGATTGAGCCTCCTGAAATTGCTCCTGAAAATTAATCCTCAAAAAATTTATCTGCTATCACATCTGGTCCTCTCAACGTATAATTAGGATTATTTGTTGAGAGGACCAAATTTGTGCGGATCAAATTTATTTGGATTTTTCAAGTCGGATCAAATGAGTTTAAGGAAACGATATGTTTATCGCATTGATTATTTGCAATTTGTTGGTAATTAACATGAATCTGATGAGATTCGATGTAATGAATTGCACTGAGAATGTCAAGTGCCCAAAAAACTCTAAATTATAAGCGAAACGTCAAAAATTGACAATGATTCAGTATTGTTTATGATAAATATGAAATTACCTACTGTAATCAATGGAAATTATTGTTTCTCTCCATTTAATCATGGAAATACTTACATCCCTATTCCAATGTAAAATATAGGGTATCGGTATTTCATGTGGAAAATCAAGATGACAGTTGAATACAACGTAATCTCCTATTGATACTGTAAAGTTCCTCGCATCTCTCTCCTCTTCTGATAGCATTCCATGTCCAAGTGCTTTAGAAAATTGTCAATACAAAGATTTTCCAGTTTAATTTTGATTTTTATGGAAATTCAGTGAAAACGTATTTTATCAATTTTTTTTTTTAATATCTCGGAAATAAAGAGAGATAGAGTAATTTTGGTAAAAATCTTTTTTGTAGGAAAAATTAGAGCTAAAAAAAGGTAACTAGACTAAATCGCTCAATCCCAACTTATTTTTCGAGATATTCCCAAAAAAACTGAAAAAATTCCGCTTTAGTCGCGGTTCTCGTAAAATATCTGGAAAACTAAGCGAAATAATGCAATTTTCCTAGAAACCTTTTTTCAAACTCTGATTTTCGTTTACAAAAAAGGTCTCTTACAATAATTCGTCTATCTCTCATAAATTCCGAGTTATTTTGAAACAACGAATAGCCCTCGGAATTGTCGCAAGATTCTCCTTTTCAATACTTTTAATTTTCTATTTTTTTTTATAAAAAAAATTATTATTTCTCTAATTTCATTTACTCTCCAATAAATTCCTAGATATTCTCAAAAAAAAAATAATAGCCCCCGGAATTGACTCAAGCATCCTTTCTACAATTTAATTGATTACTAATTTATTTTTTTAATGAAAAAAAAATCTATTTTTTTTAATTTACTTTTTTTTCCCTAAAAAAAATATCGCAAAATAATGCCATTATTTTTTCCGATTAAAATCCATAATTTCTCGAATTTTCCAATAAACTGCCTTTTACCTGAGTAGAGAAAACAAAAAAGAAAGAATCCCTGCATGGATTTGACAGCAACTGCCGAATTTCCAGTCAACTCCATATTTTTCTCTCGATTCAGTGAATTCAAGCACTATTGTAAAAAAACAAGTTGATCAATTATTCAATGAAATCAAGCCGCAAGCACATCTGCACCTCTTTTAAACGTAAAAAAAAGCACTGTCACCTTCACTCTCACAGTCACTCCACCTGCGGTTCAATTACTATCGCACTTAGATCGTCATTTCATCATTAAAAATTTCGTAAAAAAAAAAAACTCAAAATAACTTAAAAAAAAAACACGTTTCACCTCAATGCAATTTTTTTGATTTTTTTTTTTATTAAATTTTTTTAATTAATCGAGAAAAATTCATTCAACGATTTAATTGAAAGTGGCAGTGTTGAATTAATTAAATGCCCGTAATTAATGAATCAATGATTGTGATGAATGATGAAGATGAGACTGGCGCTTGTTATTGTTATTGTTACAAAATAAATGGTAAAGTACAGTATTAACACGGAGTGCCTAACTTGGAATGATCGAGGAGCGTTTGAGATAAACCAAGTAATTGTTGCACTCGCCTGCGTTGGTTGGTATTGAAGCGGATACAAAACGTAGTGAATAAAAAAAATGGATTAGGTGGGGATGAATTAATTCTGATACATTTATGGGCCCAAGCCCATAGGATTACATTGTGTTTCAGTTGACGAGGGCGCGGTAACGACACAATCAGAGATACAACAAAACACATTTTATAGAGGTGATTTTTACAGGTGTTTGAAAGATTTAAATTATCGGTTTTTTTCAACAATACTATGGTGAATCGTCATTTTTTTGGGTTTCGATAAATATCTCGGAAAGTAAGGGAGATAGGGAAAAAGTGAAGAATACCTTTTTTGTAGAACAGAGTCCGGTCTACAAAAAAGGTCTCTTTACTTTTTTTCGTTTTTCACTTAGTTTTCGAGATACTCTAGAAAAACTGAAAATTTCATAGACTAAAGTTAATTTTTTAAAAAATCAATTAAATTTTACTATTTGAGATTTTTCATGATTTTCAAATGATTTTCGAAATTATTTAAAAAAAAAAATTCGAATTTTTTTTTTTTCGATTTCTATAATTTTGATTTTTTTTCGAAATTTCTTGCAATCATTCTGTAGATCTGATTTTTTCTTTACAAAAAAGATATCTACGAAAATTTCAGTACCTTGTCCATTTTTTAATTAATTCGAATGAATACTAGAAAATGTGTAACAAAATTTTCCGTCGAAAAGTTGAAAATATTTTATCAACCTTGATGCTCTCGGAAAAAAAAAAAGTCTATTTCTCCCCTGCAAAGGCCAAGAGTTCAAGGGAAAGGGCAGAGTGTTACTCAATCATTAAACGTTTTTATTTCTATTTTGTTTTAAAAAAGAAAATAAAAAAAATTGAAAAAAAAATGGTGTGAGCAGTCCACTACTGGTCATCATTCGCGTGGGTGACCTCAAATTACGTCATATCCGTCCCTTGGCGCATTAGCAGACTGCCCACAAGCCCACACAGCCTTGTCATGCTGTTGAGATAATGTTTTAAAAAAAAAATGAAATCAATAAACTTGCCAAGTCTCATCATTCCTTGATTCCAGTCGAGTCTCTGAATCGCGAGCTGTAATAGGACAGTAATCGGGACGATCTCGTGAGGGATACCCAATTAAGGAGTTTGGGGAGTTATCTCCAAAATATGGAATCATTTTGAAAATCATACAGGACGTTCCTAATGTCATCATTATTACGTAGTATTTTTTTCAAAATTTTCATGTATTTTGTTTCAGACTAATTAACAGTCAAAATTGCATTTTATACATAGGCTCTTATAAAATCTGTCATAGCCGGAGACCTTTGTTACCACCTGAGCTGATAGCGCAGATCGATGCTAAACCAGGTTTGATGCATAAGAGCCCATGTATAAAATGCAATTCTGACTGTTAATTAGTCTGAAACAAAATACATGAAAATTTTGAAAAAAATACTATATAATAATGATGACGTTAGGAACGTCCTGTATGATTTTCAGAATGATTCCATATTTTGGAGATAACTCCCCAAACTCCTTAAAGGTCTACTGAAATTACAGATGTAGAAAAATTAGTCTGCAATACATTCGGCACCAACGTACTTGGCGCGGTTGCCGTTGAAAGATCTGCACTCCAAAATTGATTATAGCCTTACAATTAGATTGTATTCAATTGATCACAGCAAAGTAGTGAGATATCGAGGGTCTAAAAGCAGAAGGTCGTATGGGCCAAAATGGATGTTTCTGCGGCAGAAGGTCGTATGTCCTACATACGACTTCATGACGTTTGCAGGACGGAAACCAATTTTTGGCCCATACGACCTTCTGCTTTTAGACCCTCGATATAAAAAATGTTGTGTTGAAAAAACCGCGCCAAGTACGTTGGTGCCGAATGTATTGCAGACTAATTTTTCTACATCTGTAATTTCAGTAGACCTTTAAGGAGTTTGGGGAGTTATCTCCAAAATATGGAATCATTCTGAAAATCATACAGGACGTTCCTAACGTCATCATTATTATATAGTATTTTTTTCAAAATTTTCATGTATTTTGTTTCAGACTAATTAACAGTCAGAATTGCATTTTATACATGGGCTCTTATGCATCAAACCTGGTTTAGCATCGATCTGCGCTATCAGCTCAGGTGGTAACAAAGGTCTCCGGCTATGACAGATTTTATAAGAGCCTATGTATAAAATGCAATTTTGACTGTTAATTAGTCTGAAACAAAATACATGAAAATTTTGAAAAAAATACTACGTAATAATGATGACATTAGGAACGTCCTGTATGATTTTCAAAATGATTCCATATTTTGGAGATAACTCCCCAAACTCCTTAATTGGGTATCCCTCACGAGATCGTCCCGATTACTGTCCTATTACAGCTCGCGATTCAGAGACTCGACTGGAATCAAGGAATGATGAGACTTGGCAAGTTTATTGATTTCATTTTTTTTTTAAAACATTCAAATGCATTCCACAATTGGTTTTACTAGTTAATTGCTTTTTTGTCGGCCCTTCCATATTTGCTCAAAACATTTGGAAGAGTGTAAACGAAAAAACATGTACTTGGCCACATTTTTTTACAAAAACAGAGGTTTTTGTTTTCCCCGCCAGATTTCATTGTTTTTTTAAAAGAAATGGATGATATGAGTTATATGTTACTAGAACCTTTCCCCAGAATAAGGGATAATTATGAGGCTTGTTCATCTGAAGTTGTGAGTATCAAGAATGCGATAAACTCACAATTCATCACCATACACTTGGCCCTGAAGTAAACTAGCTAACTGAACTCGGAAAATAAAAACCAGTCATAAGAAATTACAATGAGACATGGAAGCTACCCAAAACTATAATACGGATAGAGTTTCCCTTCTCACTACCACTCTAAGACATATGTAGGCAATGGAGTGGCATTAAAATATGTTCAAGCTAATTTCCTTTTTGTTACTCATAATAGCTCAATCACAAATTTTGCGATAAGAAATTCAGATTCACTTAGTTTTTTCTAGAAATAATAAATACACATCTTTAGAATTTCTCGGCCACCGAATCTTGGTAATCCTTGCATCATCGATATGAACCCACTCACTTTTTTTATCTCGTAACACGCAAGTGTAGTGATCGTTTGCACTTGCACTGCAGTGCAGTATAGCACTATTCACAGAATAAGTACTATTGCTAATGGATACTGTGGTTGTTGGAATCGCTTTCAGCTTCCAATTCTTAGTTTTTTGTTTGACTTTTTTCGAGTTAAGATGGAATATTTCTAATTTTATGATAATCACTTCTGCAGTGCTACTAATTGTAGTTTTGCGCAAATTTTTAGTCACTTTGCCACAATTTTCACACGATTTATTAATATCAATCCAATGAGAAAATGATCTTTTGATCAAATGGTTCAGCTCGGCAGCTGCTTTTAAATCATTCAATGATAAAGACATAATAAAATTATTCTCTACGGAATTTTTCGTGTACTCGCAGATCGTGCATCGATCCACATGTTGAAGTCCGAAGGTGGAATATTTTTGTAATGCGGGTATTTTCTTGCATAGCTGTTCTACAAAGCTCGCAGGATCGTTTTCACCTCTGGGGATGGAGTGGTCTTCAATAAATTCGATAAGAGGAGAGATTGATAATGTCTGCGGTTTCTCCATATATTTTTTAAGTAGAGTATTCATCACATCAGAATTTCCATTAGGAATAGATGATAATGCATGACGAAGTACGGGAGAATGAAAAATGCATTGAATTGTGGCATTTGCGTAGCTAGAAACGCCATCCTTGTTGAGTAATCCCATAATGCATGATTGGACAGATCTCTTTCGATTTTCAGGCGGTTCCTCATTCGTTTGTCCTTCTTTGAAGGCCCACGGAGTATCCCACTCTTTTGGCCAGTATCGGCTGTTTATTGCAATTTGAGGCAAGTCAGGTCTATATTCTGCTCTCAGTCTATTATATTCTTTAATCGCTTCATTTGAAGCTTTCATCGATGATGGATCAAAATTGATCAGATGTAGTCCTTCTAGCGTCGTTACTCTTGAGAGGGCAACATAAGTTTGACCGGAACAAAATACACTGTTCCCCACATCAATTACAACACAACTCAAACTTAAACCTTGACTTTTATGAATTGTGATACCATAGCTCAAACAGATTGGGAATTGTCTCCTTACCACATAAGCTCCATCCATAATCTCAAATTTGACAGACGTTCTTTCAATATCATATTCCTGTCCCGACTCTACACGTATACGGATGGATTTAATGAACTCTTTAGCACGTTCGATCGATTTTGAGATAGATACGACAATGCCAATAGTTCCATTCACCAGACCTATAGTAACATCGATATTTCGTCTCAACATAATCTTTGCGCCGATTTTAATAATGATAACTTTTGATAATCCTGCGGAGGAACGATCATCACGTTCCATTCGATCGAAGAATTTTGAAGCTCGACTTTTTAAGCGAGCATCATAACAATCGACGGAATCTTCAGCGGTGAGTAAAATTTCATCAGAACAAATTTGTTCCAACATGATAGTATTCAAACAATCACACTGATCACGTGTTGGCAATAAGCATACTGTATTCATGGGGAGTTCTTTTATATATTGCGATAAAATACGCAGCCGATCCGTAATTCTCGGCGCTCTTATGTCAATTTTACGTGACTCCAATAATTTGAGATCTTCTGAACTCATCGAGCCTATTCTCATACGAGACAAAAGTTCTCCGTATGCTTTGTCTTTCTGTTGACGCATGTTGATAGTCAATTCGTCATAGGAAAACAAATCCTCCCAGAGATTGATGCTGATCATAGATCCTAATTTCTTTTCCACCGCATTCGCTGATAAATTTATGTAAGGTGGATCTTGGCGTACTGGTGGGAGCTGCAATAGATCACCGAACAATATGACATGTTTTTTTCCAAACCAACCATCGGGTTCATCAATCGTATCAAATATTTCCATCATTCTTAGGTTGATGTATAATAAAGTCAAGTTAGAAACCATTGAAATTTCATCAATTATTATCAACTCAACATCGCGCATTTCATCACGCATAAGTTTTAATAGATTATCCGATAGCTGTTTATATTTCGTGTTATCATCATGTTCAACTGGTAACTGAAAATACCTATGAACGGTCAATCCACTGACATTGAAAGCTGCTATACCTGTTGGAGCTGTGACTGCTGCTTTTCGCTTCCTTTCTTTACTAATCCATGTTCTAATAACATCAATCAGGAAACTCTTCCCGGTCCCACCTTCTCCACTAATATACAACCGTAATATTTTATTTTCAGACTCGATTGTATTTGTGATTTCCTCAAATATTCTTTTTTGATCAGCATTCATGTGCAGAATCATAGAATCCAAGTCAGTATCCTTTACTATTCGTTTCTCCATGTCGTTAAATTCTTGCATGGCCGCTTTTCCTTCCTTGGGATCACATCCTACTCGTATTCCAGGAGATTCAATATGCGTTTCACTATCATCTTTATTCAATTCATCAAGAACTTGCTTAGTAATGTAATCTAATCCTCGCTGAAAATCTTCCAAGTGTTTATGATATTCACATGCCTTAGAAAGACAATCTTTTTCGTTCTCAAAAGCTTCAGTGTACGATTGACATCCACATTTCAATTCGTCAGTATCTCTCCATGGTTTAAATAATAACAGTAGAGAATAGAAAAATTTCTCTGGTTCAGTCACAACATTGTATCTCCAGTGATTTATCAAATAGCCTCTCTCGCGTCTCTTCAGAAAGAGTGATGGCTTCAATGTATAATATTCAGCCCCTTTGGTTTTGGGTTCAGTTCTAACTATGTCATACCATTTACAAAATTCATAAAGACATGTGGATTCAAGTTCCTCCGGCCTTTGGGGATAGTAGTCATCGATCAATGATGGACAGAAAATATCTGTAGATTCCTCGTCCATTTCTGTAACTTCTTGATATTTCTTAACTTTTCGATTCCGAAGCATTCTTACATCCAGCCATTTGATTGTCGTATGTGGATCTGTACCATACAATGAAATCCCTAACAAAGTATCCGCAGCTTCAAGAGCTCCCAGTTCTCGATTTCTGAGGCCACGCATTCCAGCATTCCATAATTTTTGCCTCGTTGTTTTCGCAGATGTAGCATCTTTCATCACGAACGATGTTTTGGAGATTTCATGTTTCATCGCATATTTTGTGACATACTGAGTCAGAAGCGAAGAAGATTCTCCGATGAATTGAATATCCATATTTCCTTCCCATGCAGTGAGAATGGCAGGATTATAATCATTGACGTTAATTTCCTTTTCAGTTCTGGGCAAATCATAGAATCTCGATTTTGTTTTCAAATTTCTACGACCAGCAATCGATGCCGCAACATCTCGTAAAACGAAATTGTCAGTCACAGGACGGGGAAAACCGAATCTACATTTCGTTGTGGTTTTTCCTGACTTTTGCTTCTTAGAACGCAGGCAATAGCTATTATGTTTATGAGTTTGATAATTCATTACACGCCTATGTAAATTTGGTGAAATTTTTGCATCTGGTACGGCACAAGCGACATATTTCATTATAAAATCTGCAACTTCCTCATTAGAATTTATTCCAACAATAGGTGCATCTTCAATCCAGATAACTAAATGAAAATGCTGCACTCCACGCCCTTGATACTCGCGACGCCAAAAATAGTGTTTTATTTTTCCAATCGGTTGACTATCTGATGTCAGGAAATCAAGCATGGCATGAAATTTATTATCGATGAATCTAGAGACTGACACAGGATCAGCAGCCACGACTTCGGCATCGGATAACTTATCTAAATGTGGAGCATTAACTTTGCGGATATGGGTAGCTAGCTCTTTCCAATTCCATTCAGCAGGACTTATCGTGAGGAACCACGTTGCGGGGCCATAATGTCTAGACATACAAAATAAATTATTCCGAGGCTTATTCCAATATTGCTCGGTATTACGGAGTCGCTCGAATATAGTATTCATATTGCCTTCTAAATCACCATTGCGAATCTTTTCTACGTAACTTTTGGCTGTATATTTCTGCCGTGAATTTGTTACATTGAGTGTGTGATATATCCCACTGTTGATTTGTCGTAAATTAGCATTGTTCACAAGATAAAATAAATATTGCTGATTCAGTCGAAATCGTGGGTCTTTAGAACAAAGTCTTGCCTTGATATATTCAAAATCTGTTAAATTTGTATGTCGTATCTCATGTTGTCCATTGTTACCGTACGGATACAAATGGGGAAAACACAATAGATCTAATGTATCTGTTTTAAAATTCAATGGCTTATCTCTCACCTTTTTCATCTGATATAAATTACAGGCCGTTTCATTTACCCTCTTGTCATACATAGGAAAAATTGTATATTGTTCGAATCTCGGTTCATGTTCATCAATCTGAGTAACCATCGCAGATTGTTTTGAGTGATTGTCATCGAGTGAGTTCACTGAAACTCCTAAGTTTTCATTCAACTCTTTTTTGTTTTCATCTTCTGGATGTGACGTTCGACTGTCCTCATTGATATGAATTGATTCCTCATCGTTTTTCTCATCAAATTCTCCATCAAGATCGCTACTGATTTTATACTCAGCCTCATCATTCATCTCATCATCCTCGTGAGTCTCCACTTTATATTCTACATCATTTTCTAGCAGCCAGTCCATTAATTTTTCCGCTGATTCTGGTAAAACGATTTTGGAGTATAGTGGATTATGACATTGCAACCATCTCAGAGCACTAAATACTTTCTGCAAATTTACCAAGTTTTGCCAAACTACATTACTTTTATTGGGTAGCCCACGAATCAGAATATAGAGCTCGTGATTTTTATTAATGGGGTCAGTGGTTGAAGCAATTTTCCCGATAGTTTCCTCTATTGGTAAAGGCAGATGGATGGATTGTCCTACTAGTTTCTGAACTCGCATACTATTTGGAATATTTCTTTTCTGAACTGTTCCAAGTCTCTGTACTACTTGAAATACTTTAGCTCTTTGGATGAGTATTTGCTCGTAAGTATTCAAAGCCATAATTTCGGAGGGAACGTTACCAGGATTCAGACCATTCAGTATACATACTGCGGGTAATCGATTTGAACGAAATTTTTCCAAACAGTAAATACATATATATTCACTTGATTGAACTTCATGATCTTCGATATATTTCAACAAATCTTTCCAGTATTGACTTTCAATTTCCTTACGTAAGCATGTTATCTCCCTAACAGATCTTCTAAATTGCAATTTTTGGCAAGAAATACAAGAGTATTCAGCTAAATCCATAGAACGTTTGTTCAATGCTAAAAATGCATCTTTGTGCGTAGCTTGTATTTTATCTTCATCCAAGTGATCAAGAGATGTATTCGTAATGTCAAATAATTGACCTTTACTCTTCATATTATTCGCTATCTTCCGAAGAATCCTCAAGTCAGTAGATTCTAATGCTGCATCTAGATCACCTAATTCACGGAATGTTTGCCTAATTTTATACAATTGTCTCTTTATATTTCTTACATTTGGGAAATGTGGAGCTAACATTTCCACTGCAGAAGTCGAAAATCTGCAAGGATTTTGATACATATAGCAATGAGATAAATGTCCTAATTTATCTTCCGAATGTTCCGTAAAACAGCCCTCAAGGAATTTCGGAAAAGTACTCAGTTTTTGCACCGCTAAGTTTTCAAGAAATTCCTGATAGCTTTGCAATACTTCTTCATTTTGCACCCCGTTGCAAAAACTGTTACAAGACCATATTTTCTGTTTCATAGGCTTCTTATTCACAGACAGCGGTAATACATTCATTGATTGTCCCTTAGAATTGATGACTATTACTTGAGCTCCCAGCTCTTCGAATGTATAGATCGTTTCATAAAAATATGATTCTGAATTCGATGTATGTCTCGAGTTTCCACATAAATTTGTCACTTTATTACCTTGACCACAGTGTACTCTACTCAAAAAATGATCCGCGTTTCTTCGAAGAGTTGTTGACAGACGATTCAAGAGTTTCGAGTAACTTTTTCGTTGTTGCATACACCATTTTACTATTTTGTCAGCTTCCAATTTGCTTTCAGCCGGCATACTGCTATCATTTTTGCTTATGATATCGGTCAACTTATTAGCACATTCATCGACACGGAATTTCATCGGTATCTTCTCCGGTTTCAATTCAATCTTCGGTTTCTTATTTGTTGTGTTGTTTTTGAGAGCAGATCGTTTTCTTTTGATCGATCTGTTGACAGAGCCGTCATTCAGAGCTGGTTTATTGATATTTGATTCAGCTTTTTCAGTGTCCTTCATCATTAATTTATCATGTGTATTCATAGCAGTCTTACAACTTACATCTCTTTTATGACACATTTCCTCATTCTCTGCTCCCCGTAAGTCGTCACCATTAATATTTTTATCTTGTGAATAACGTAGAGGATTCATTTCAGCGCCATCATTAATGAAATTGTCATCAACAATTTCCTCGGCGATATTCATTCGATTTACATTATAGGTAGGAAAGCCAAGGTTCTTTTTTCGATCAGTATTGATTCGCTGCTGATATGCTTTATGTTCATTGTGGCGGATTTTTTCTAGACTGAGATCCTTTATCGCATTTGTATTACAAACTACTGGGAAAGTACTAAGTTTGCAAGTTTGAAATAATGATCTAAGATGTTTGCGAATTAGTTGAACATTATATGTAATGAGTTCTGGTTTTTGCCGGAATAATAAAGATACAGCAAATGCAATTGCAAATACTCCGCAGTCTACGCAATTATTCTGCTGTTGGACTTTCAGGAATCGGACAGAACTGTTTGTTACATTATAGAATGGATATAAACGTTTCAAAAAGATTAAGTGATCTCTATGCAAAGTACGCCCATTTAGAGAATCATAGATATAAATATATTTAGCATCATAATAACTACAAATCCAATGACCACTATCGTTCTTTCTACTATCACTACTATATAAAATTTGAATGTGCTTCTTAGCAATAGGTATGGGAATAATTCGATCTGGTCTCTGTAAAAATAATGGATCTTGATGTTGGTAATCTGAACATTTATCTAGTAATCTTCCGAAGTAGTTAATGTGTTCATCTTGTAATTGTTCATTTCTGTCTATGATATCTAACCAATGTTTCGATAAAGGGAGGAGTCGAGAAGTTTTAGTAGTCTTCTTACAAGGTATATTGCTGCTTTGTTTTAGGAGCATTTCACTAGCTGTACGTTTACGAGATTGTATTTCCGAATTATTTCTACTTTTTATGTCATTTTCACTGTTTGATTTCACTTCTTGTAAGGGATTCCTTATTACGGGCAAATTTTGCTGCCCCTGAATGGTATTGCACTGCATGTCCTGTGTTTTCTTGTTATTCCTATTATCACTATTACTAGCAATATTTTCCTTGATTTCATTAGATTCAGCAAACTGAACTCTATTTTTCTTTTTATGCATGAATAGATATGGTTTTTCGATTATACGATCTACAGAAATCGATTGTTGTAAGTTTGAAACATTCGGTGATTCAAATGACCTAGTGGTAGCAGGGAATTTTGTTATCATGTTACTCTCAAACATGTGCAATAGATGCTTACGCATATTCGCAACGTCATAAATAATATCTTCAGGATTTTCTCCAAAGGCAAGAGATACTGCAAAAGCAATGGCAAAAACACCACAATCGTAACCATTGGTCTGATTCTGGACCCGGCAAAATTTTATAAGACTCCTTTCGAAAGAGAAGAAAGGATATAACATTTTCAAGGCTTGTTGATGACACTCATGGAGATATCCTGAGTTGGCTGAATCATATACGTAGAGAACATTCGTATCGAAAAAGGTACAAATCCAGTGACCTCCCCTCATATTTCCAGCATCTTTATCAGTAAATAGCCCATTCATACTATGTAACAGTTGAATATGTCTCTTTTTCGGATCAATTGAGCTTGTCCATTCAGGAATTTGAAATGTCCACGATTCTACAACATCATATTTAAACTGTCGATGTAATAAATAAGCGAAATGATCAATTTCGTCATCAGACAACCAGCCATTTCTGCCTTCACCCAAAATTATATTTCGACTGAATGATGGCATGATTCAAAATCACCAATAATATATATTTCAATCAACTTTATTATATTAACGCTATTGATCACATCAATATAGTTTTCTAAATTATTTAATATACAATGATATTGGAAGTGAATGTTCTATGCAATTTTGTAAAGCTAAAGCTAAGATAGTATTGACTAAGAAAAAAAACTACGCGACAGCCTTGTCTGGAGAAAAACAGCTATTTGACAGCTGAGACTGGACGAACAGCTATTTGATAGCTGAGACTGAAAAGGACAGCTAATTAATAGCTGAGACTGAAAAAAACAGCTACTTGATAGCTGAAACTGAAAAAACAGCTATTTGATAGCTGAAACTGAAAAAAACAGCTATTTGATAGCTGAGAAAAAAATAACAGCGTCTCGATAGCTGAAGAAGACTTGAATGGCTGTACACTATCTGTAGACTAGCTGGAAGTAGTCTATGGATGAAAATGATTATACCTAGAAAAAAAAAATTGATTATTCATACTGTTTTAAAGGAATAAAATGAATAGCGAAAATAAAACATACCCGAAATGCGAAGATTCCTCCAGGATCCGTATGTTCACAGAACGTAAGTCTCTTATAACTGAGTTCACAAAATCTTGAAATGAATAAATCGATTAGTTATACTTAAAAATTTGACAAATAGATGAAAACGTCCATCATAATATCTGCTTACAACCAAAAAAATCTCAATATACCGCCGACAATATATCACTCGTTATCTGGAAATAAAACATAACTGTAGAACGCATGAATTATGACTAAATGAACGAAATAAATGGATTTCATGCTATGTAGTTTTAAATGAGGTTGAAGAATTTGAACGAAATCAGTGAATTATTATATAAAAGAAGTGAAATAGATGAAATAAGTGAATCATTTCCTCATCGGCCAAATATATGGAAACATACACATTTCACGAAAACATTGTTGACTGAAGGTAGTCCTGCCGGTAGTCGAATGACAGTTTAGGATTTACTGAAATTTGACATCATCGTAGATGATAATAAGAAAATGACTCAGTTAAATTTTTAAAGGGCTACAGAGAGCGAGTTTAAAGATATTGATACCTGAAATTTCACAAAATTCAGCATCGAAACTTAAAAGAACACGCAGAATTCATCATATCACAAGAATACCCGTTCAGATTTAGATGGAAAAGAGAGGAAATCGATGGAAAAATATCTATGAAACATTTTAAATCCTTGAAAATGCAGTTTCAGGGCATGTAGTAGTAGTACTCAGGGAATAACTAAGAAAACTGTACTTTTCATATTTTCTGTCCCTTTCTAACTCATTCGGAAAACTAGTTAGTGTGCAGACACTATATGAATCGAACAAGACACTGTATACCACTGGCTATTTCCGTATCGGTGGTACTACATGGATGCGTTCAAAGATGGCGCTACCGAAAAATTCTGAAATGTGGGGAATCCCACCTCATATTTTTGATTGACCGATCATAAACCTTTCATTCTTATGGAGCTGAGTTTTCTATCGGCAAATGTAATTTGCAGAGAATAGAACTTGGGTTCCATAAAGAAACAAAACTTGCGGAGCCCCAATGAATTTGGCATAAAATATAAATCTAATAAATCCTTCCATTCGTCACTCATGACGTTTTTTTCTTATAACTTTCTGATAAAATCTCACAAATTATGTTCAAATTCCTCATATTTGAGCTAAATCGCTTATTTATTGCAGATTCTATTCTATTAGGGTAAAGTGGGGTGAAATCGACACTTCAATTGAACGGTTTGGGATGGAAATTTTTTAATGATTCCATTAGAAAGTTAAGGAAATTTTAGGCGGAAAATATGTGTCACAATTTTTTTCTTCCAATGTAGTAACCTGAGGTTAATCCCAAATGAACAGTAAGCTCATTCCTCATCGATTTGAGTGGTTCAAACTTTCTTTAAATCAATTTTTCCAATATTTTATTTAGTTCATTTTTTGAAAATCAGTTTTTGCTCTATAAGTACTCCCAAAAATTGATATTTTTCTCTTTGAACCCCAGAAATTTATGGGAAATGAGCTCACCTTTCATTCGAGATCGATCTCAGGTTACTACGATCAATAGAACCAGAGATATTCATGAAAAACTGAAATTTTTAAAAAAACTGAAGTTTCATTCTCAAAGGCGCAAAAAATAAAATTCTTGAAAAATATCAGAAAAAGCCTATCTCCAATATTCTCATTTATTTCAAGTAATTTCCATAGTATGAAATACCAAAATCAACCCTTGTCCGTTTGATCCCTTGTGTCCATTTTACCCCCATTCCCCTACGTGCCGATGAATTCTGAGAAACTATTGCGTAATTATAAATAAATATCCATTACCTGCACGAAAATCTCGGAACACTCGTAATCACCACTCAATTCACCTCGACACTACTCTCAAAATTCGCAAAAATTGGAATAAAGTACGACAGAAAGGAATTTGTCATTCATTAACCTCACATGAAGGTAATTGCAGAAAAGAACAAACATGTCGATTACTCCGACACATGTACTGCCCTCTATCAGTTTTTAGCCTCGCAGTGAGGCACCGAAGCCTCACTAGGAGGCACAATGTCATTCCTCTTTTGAAGAAACGGAATTATTTCAATGTTCTTTTTTTTTTTTTTTTTTTTATTTCAATCTTTTTAACCAAGAGAAATTGTAAATGATGGATTTTTATATTTATTATTAAATTATTCATTAATTCATTGATCGTTTTTTATTGGAGGTTCAAGACTCATGATGCCCGGATTTGCTCAACGTTCTGACATCTTGAAGTCTCTAATTGCGTTTGTGTTTGATGAAAAAATTCGAATCAAATCCAAATTTGTTCAATTTAATCAACTATTGGCTCATATTGATAAAGCCAAATTGTCACTTGATGATTATCATCTTTTTTTTTTTATTGCTTTTATCGTCATTAATTGTTTACATTTTTTTATGAGAATTGAATGATGTAAGACAGGATGTGAGAATATGATTGAATGTTAAAAAAATCGTAGAATGTTCGAAGTTTTTTTTTTCCATCATCTACCAAAAATTGAACGTTGGGCCCCCACCAGAACCCTTGCCTCTTCCTCGTCCATTCTTTTTGAAGAACTGGCCCTTCCAATATCTGAAACGAGAGAGATATAATGAATGAAGTGAGAAATATGATAAATTAATCGAGCTTCCGGAATACGCTGACGCGTATCTTGATATTTCTGAGAATAAAAAAGGAGATTACCGGGCATCTCTTTTGCCTAAATTCTTGCCTCCTCGATGGCGCCCACGTCCAGCACGCTGCTGTCCATCTTCAGCTGCCCGCAACGCATCGATTTGCGCCTGCAGCTCATCCAGGAGTCGACGGCGATCAGCAGCATTGGCAACATTGGCAGCAGCATCAGCAGCCCCAGCTGCTCTTGGTGCTTGCTGCTGCTGCTCTGGCTGATGTGGCGGTACTCTTGCTCGCCGTTGGCGTGGTGGTGATGGAGGTGGCGGAGGTGGTGGTGGAGGTGCTGGTGGTGACGTGGAGCGTCGCTCGAATTGTCCCATGCCACCCAGTTCCCGGTCCTGAAAAAAAAATTGAGGTTATTCACAAAAAGAAGGCATGAGACGAAAGGAGTCGATTTTTTTGTCATTCATTTGCTGAAAATATTTTATTAAAATTAAGGGGAATAGCACTTTTTTCGCAGGGTCTTTTTTTCGTAGTAAAACACAAGAAAAGTCCTTACGATAATCCTGCTATTTCGCTTAGTTCCTGTGATATTCGGTCCAGGAGACACAAAAAAAAATCAATTTTTATTTTTCTTCCCACGTTGCCACCATTAACGAACGAATGATCTCGACGCCATTAAAATAAAATAATACAATTCTGAAAAATGTGAATCTATACATAAAAATAGACACATTTTTCAGCATTTCATTATTTCTTTTTCTAACACGACGAGAGCAATTGTTTGTCAATTGTGAAAATGTGTGAATTTTTTTTGAATTTTCAGGATTTCATTATTTTATTTTTTTTCAACGGCAGTGAGATCATTCGCTCAATAATCTTGAAAACATGGCCATTTTCGTTGGATTGGATAAATGAAAAATATATATATTTCCATTTATCCAAAGGAAATTCCCACATTTCCATCATTAACGACGATCTCACTGCCATTGAAAAATAAAAATATAGATATATACATTTTTCAGCATGTCATTATTTTTTTCACGTGACAAGGCCAATTGTTTGTCAATTGTGAAAACGTTTGAATTTTCTTCGGATTCTCAGGATTTCATAATTTTTTTTTAATGGCGGTGAGATCATTCGCTCGTTAATGGTGGAAATATGGGTATTGTCGTTGGATTGGATAAATGAAAAATATATATATTTTTCATTTATTCAAAAGAAATCCCCACGTTTCCATCATCAACGACGATCTCACTGTCATTGGAAAATAAAAATGATGATGAAGATATATATTTTTCATTTTTTTGAAGAAAAAAACTCACCAATTCATCGTCGAGATCCATGTGGTGGGCCATCTTGAATATGAAGTAACGCCGGCTCAGTCGTTTTGGGCTAGCTAGGTCACTCGGTATCCGGGAGTGGGGGAAGGGCTTGTTGAAATAGATAGAAGAGTATTTTCCAGCGGTAACGTGTTCTCGAAGCTGACGAATATTGCCCTGGAAGGTGGCAGTACTATAGTTATGAGATTCGTCTGCTGTAAGAACAATTTGCGGAAAGTATTTATCATTATATTCATACTTCCAACATGCAATACTTTTCTTTGAGAAGCAGTAGGATAATTTCTAATTGATCTATCTAATTAATTTCTCTAAAATTATTAAATATAAATTCTCTTCAATATATTCTTAAGTCTACTTACCTGTCGATGGTCACTCCACTTATCGACAGCTGATAATATTACCATCTCAATTCACAAATGGCTGCACATTTGGGAGGCAATGATGCCAACCCTCTAAAAAAAATCTGGCAAATCATTGAGATAATGAAAACGCCGAAAAATGAATTTATGACCGTTGCTATGGGTGTTTTTTTCTAAAATATATCCCATAAAAAAAAAAAAATATCACCATTTGATGGATCATGGTCGAAATAGGTGATGTAACTAAGGCTATTTTTGTCGTAAGTTGCTTCGTTTATTAATAATCGAATAATGAAGAAAAAAGAGTAGTGGAGGGGGAAGCTCTGTCTGGAATATATCTACGCTCAGCATCGGGCCTTCAACATGTACTTGGCCCGATACGCTAACGCGTATCTTGATAGATCCATTCGCATGGATCACGAACGTGGATTGGACGTGGCCGGGACACTGAAAATACATGTAATGCGTTTGTAACACAGGCAACACTGCTTGAATATATTAATTATGATTATCAAATAAATTTTACGTTAATGCATGTGTTATCTCTCATTACGTATTTTTTCAACAGATATTGATAATCATTTGGTATCGATGAAACTGAATGAATCGATTTGATCCTCTTTTTTTTTTGGCACATCTTGGAAACTAAGCGAGATAGCGCAGAGATATTTGCCTCTTACCTTCTTGCAAAAAGCTCTTCACGAAAATTTCTCCATCTCCCTTAATTTTCGAATTATTTGAGAAAAACTTGGATAACATGATTTAGGATTTTTTTTCGGTGCGAAGGAGTTTGTGGAAAATTCTGAAAAAATTTGAGAAGATGGTCTGGCATGTCTACAATGTTACTGAATTTTTTCGAATTTTTCTGTAGACCTGTTCACTCAAGAAAAAATCAATCATAGGGGAGAGTGGGGGGAAATTGATCTCTGGTGTAACATGATTGTGGATTTTTTTTCGGAGTGAAGAACATTGTGGAAAAATCTAAAAAAATTTGAGAAAATGGTCGAACATGTCACCATTGTTGGTGAATTTTTTTGAATTTTTTTGTTGACGTGCTCATTCTCAAAAAAATCATATATAGAGGACGAATGGAGCAGAGTGGATCTCCGATGTGGCATGATTCATGATTTTTTTTTGAGCGAAGGACTTCATGAAAAAATTTGCAAAAATTTGGAAAGATGGTCCAGCATGTTTACATTGTTGGTGAATTTTTTCGAATTTTTTTGTTGACGCCTTCACTCTCAAAAAAAAGTCCATTTTGCCCTGGTCTTCTCTTCACTTGATCAACGGTTTTTCATGTTTTTGCTTGATCAATCCAACTCTGGTTGCGATGTTTTTCGTAATTGTGACTATTTTTCATCGAGTTTGGTAACTATTATTATTATGAAAATAAATATCGTATTATATCAATATTTTTCGTCGAGGCCAACGAGATTTTCTGTCTTTACCAGAATATCGGATTTATTGAGACCTTGGAAACTTGTTGATTACACGTTTCCTAGGAAGATTGAATGATCGAATTACGCGTCTAGAAAACGTTACGGCTAATTTGTGAAAGAGGTAATAATAAGGGCATTATGCTTTAAACAAGTGACTCAGAGGCAGACATAATTCATTGAAGTTGACAGAAATATTATTGAATTTTCGGCTTATTCGCGGGGTTTTTAATGAGATAAGGAGAGTCGGTAACGCAGAATGTTACGCATTTTACGCAAATGTTGAGGATTTCATCAATTTTTTTTTTTGTATTTCTTCACATTTTATTTTTTTTGAGAAATAGAGAATTTAAAAAAAAATAGGAAAATTGGAATTCTCAGTCCTTCAGTTATTGCCTTTTCTAGGAAGGAACATGAGAGCTATAAAAAGTAGTTAAAAAAATGACTCGATTCTCGCTCAGTTTCAAAGTTATTTTGAAGAAAACGGATCTGAAAGAGAATTGATAATTTTTTTGATTTCTTTTGCAGTTGTTTTAATCACTCCTTTCACAATTTTCATGAAATGAATAGTTTCAACAAATTCAAAACATTTTTTTCCAAGTGATAAATTTACAAATTAACAAATTTTTTGATTGTCGAAAAAAAAAAAATTATCTGTACTGATGAACTAAATGGTGAATTCCTCAAACTTTGTTGGAATAAAAAAGGAAATAAATTTTTTGGAAAATAAGATTTTTTGAGGACAATTGCAACAAACATTTCATGATTTTTCCTCATTTTTTATTCTCAATATTGAGAAATTTTATTAATTTTTTTTGTGTTGCAAACTCATTTACTTGGAGCGTATTGATAAATAAATAGAAAAAGTCGTTTGGAAAGTGCGCAATAAGATAGAATAGACATTTCAAAGGGTAACGAAAGGCATTTCATGTATCCCATTTTTAAACCAAATGTTTAACTATATTTATTGATATTTTCGTCATAGAAAAGTGTCAACGATTGACGGAAAAAATTAGAATTAAATTCGCGATTAAACAAATAAATTTATTAATAAATTAATTTTTATTAATAAATTTTTAAGAGAATCAAATTCTGGAAAAAATATGTAATCGATCCTTTCATTAGTTAATGAAAAAAAAAAAATCCAATTATTCCTCAACGATAAGTGCAAAAATTTGACATTTACTAGACCTTTCATTACTTCTCAAGTAAGTGGCAAATGGTCCACACGTAACATAGAAAAGGGTTTGTGTTATTTTCCAATAATTCGACGGAAATAAAGGGGAGCGCGCTTCAATTTATGCAGAAATGCGATTGTCCTATTCGAGAATCATATCCGATGCTCTAAATCACAATTTTCATGAGTATTCTCCAATTTTCATCAACTACCATCCATCCTGATTGGAAAAAATTGCAGCATCAGGACCAAAAGAGAAGCTGCACATGCTGAACCTTAGAAGAATAATAAATAAATTAATAAATCATCAAATTTCATTTTATTCTCATATTTTTCTCTCTTTTTTTTTTATTTGGTAATAAATTTTCTACAATTTTTCTAAAGTTTTCTCTCTCTCTCTCGCTCTTTTTTTCTTCTTCTCTCTCAAGTCCGTCATTTTAATTTCAGGATCGAAGAGGAATTGAAGCACACGAGATTCCTGTGTGTAAGAATTCATCTCAATTATCAAAAAAAAAATTGAAAAAATAATAATAATGATTGATGCGTTGAAAATGGGAAGAAGAAAAAAACTGGAAAAAAAGTGCATTAACTTGTTCATAATTTTGTGTATCAAAAATGCAAAATGACTCTCTTTCTTCTTATCTATGAAACAATTAAAATTGTACTCAGAGAAATTGAATAATCGTCGAAAAACACCATCGGACGAGAAACTAATAATTATTTATTTAAAATTTATCATTGTGTCTCTTTTTTCACTAGTTTGTAAAAATTAAAAATAATGAATTAAAGCTTTAATTAATAGTATCATTATATTACTGTTATTATTATCGTTCTTTTTTTTTTTTTAATTTTTATTTTCTATTGTATGTGCTTGTGTCTGTGTGTGTGTCTTCATTTTTCGATTCAATTTTCTTTATTTTTACATATTTTTGTTTTTTCAATTGAGAGATTAGCACTTTTTTTTTTTTTTTTAAATAAAAACTTTTATTTAATAGTTAATTATGATAGAGACGCGAATTTTTTTCTTTTCTCCTTTAATTATTTATTTTTCATTATTCATTTAAATTATTCACAAGGCCAGTATGGAGATCTGTACCCGACAGCCATATGAGATTGACGATTAATTGTTCATTTTTCCTTCTTTTCATTAATTAATTGAATTTTTCTTTTTTTTATCTTTTCTTTCATTATTCAGAAATTTTTCAGATTTTTAGAAGTGGAAGAAAAAGAATTTTTCACTAATTTTCTTTTTTTTTTTTTTCTTTAATATGATTTCAACATACTACATAGAAAAATTTTGAGGTGAAAGAAAAATTGTTGAACAAAAAATCAAAAAAAAAAATACGTGAAAAAAATAGAAATAAATATCGGCATGAGACCGATGGTCCGAAGAGCATAAATAGATGGAGACTCTCAAGGACGACACACCAAATGGCTTTCAGGTACGGAAGTAGGTGGGTTTTTTTTTTTTTTTTTTAGTCAATGCACAAAAAACATTATTCAGCAATGATGTTAACAATAAATAATAGTAAATTACCGAGAGGACGAAAAAAAAGGTGCAGAAATAAGAGGTGATTCTGTAGAGATCATTAATGAAGAAATGAGAGAAATCATTTTTTTTTTTTCTCATGAAGAGAAGAATTGTTCAATGAAGAGACGATGAAGTGGGGAACAAGCCTTTTTCTGAGAGAAATTAGAAAATTTTGTTGGGCTTTTTTTTTGCAAAGAAAATGGAATCTACCAAAAAAATCCACAAAAATTCACGATAGTCAAATCAATAGACATTTGAAATTTTTTTAGATTTTTTGAAATAAACAAATTAGGAAAAAAAAATTTCGAAAAAATTCGCATTCATAGTTTTTCGAATTTTCTGCATTTACATATTTTTCATTCTTTTAAAATAAATTATTTGTTAGAGAAAAAAAAATTTTAAAATCAGATATTTTTGCTATTTTTAACATAATAAAATTTTTCTCTCTGCAAAATAAATCATTCAATTTTTTTTTAATATTTTGCAAAATAAAAAAAATAGAAAAATTCATTATTTCCATTATTTGTCGAAATATTCCTAGAAAAAAGTGGCATGTCCTCTATTCATCCACTTCATCACCAAGAATTTATTAAATGAGCAATTTCATGTTAAATAGGAGAATAAAAGTTTAGAAAAAAAAAAAAATTACGGTAACCAGAAGATTTAGCAATTCACGTGTGTCCTCTTGAGATCTTATTTTTTTTTTCTTTTTTTTTTTCATTTTAACTAACTATATGATATATCTACATTTGACTTATCATTACTACTTGCCTAGATAAACGGGGGATAGTAAACGACGTATAAACAGATGGCTCATAGCCCTTCCAATAAATAACGTCGATGTTTTTTTTTTTTTCAGTGTTCTTTCCCCTTTTATTTCCTCATCGTCGTTCCGACAATTTGCGTCAGAGACAGTCAAATGAATTGCACAACGGATTCTCCTTATAATAAGGTCCATCGTCCCTCCCCCCCCCCCTCTTCTCTCCGCACGAGATCACTTTATAATAAAAAGAGTCCAGTAATAATCTAAAAATCAATGAAACCTAAATCATAATCGTATCAATACATATATATATATAGATATATAAAAAGAAAAAAATTGCACGCAAATTATCGGAACGACATGGACCATCAATACGAATAATCAAATATATTATTATCATTAACTATGTCCTTTTTTTCATTTTTTTTTTCTTCTTTTTTAATAATAATAATTAAGTATGATACAACGGCAATTTGGTAATCGTCAATTAATTAACAATTACCACATATTAAAAACACATCTTCATCCTTATCATTTTTTTGCCCACCCTCGTGTTTAATTTTTTTACCCCCAATCCCAATTGCCCCTCCCCCCCCCCTCGATTCCTTCTCTCTCTCTTTTTTTTTTCACCTTTCATCGTCTCGTTGATTAATTCGCTACAGGCTATATCGTTACGATTTACAATATCAATTTAATTATCAAATTATTAATTCAGTTATTAGAATTACTTTAGAATATTGGTACTCTTGTGTTTTTTCTTTCTTTCTCTCATTAATTATCTTTATCACTCTTTCTCACTCTCTCTCTCTCTCTCTTTCGTTCTCTCATCACTTGCCTCGTAATTTCGTTTACAGTTTTCATTATTTAATTCATCACTCGATTATAATTTTTTTTTTTTTCATGCATCATTTTCACTGTCTTGCATTCTTTTCTCTTCACGTTTTTTTTTTAATTTTTTTTTTTTTAATTTCCTCCGCCGTTTTACAGTAATAATACAGTGTTCATTGAAACTGCATCATTGTGCTTGTCGCAGCATACAATTAAATCGTGTGTAGAGCCCTTACTAACCATTTTTTTTTGTTTTTTTTTTCATTTTATTAATTTTCCTTTTTTTTACGTATTTATAATATATGTATATTATTTTTCCTTTTTTTTTCTTTAATATAAATAAAATGTTTGTACTATATGAAAAAGAAGAACTTAAAATGTTTTTGAGAGTCGATAGGGCAAGTGATTTTTTTATTATAATTCATTTTCTACTCTATTTTAATTGAAATTGATTAGTTAGATAGAAAAATCAATTTTTTTTTTTCAGGTAAATTAAGTTTATTACAGAGAGAATTGAGGAGTCATGAAAAAAAAACAATGAAATTCCGTCCTTTTTAAAATAATTCACTTTTTTTCTTTTAATTTTCACTTGCGCTATAGACTCGCGTTAATGATTGTAATTACAATGAGTTTGGTGAGATTTTTAGGTGGGATATTTGAAGAATAAGTACTTGTCCTTTTTTTTTTACTCTCTTATTATGCGTGTCATGGGTGCGCATTTCTCTCTTTTTTTTTTTCAATACACAGCATTTTTGTGCAAGTCGGTCTGCAGTTTTTATGATTAAAATAATTATTCAACTCCATCTGGACGAATGCCATTGTCAAATACTGATTATCGGCCATGGAAGTGTAAATTGTTGTTTTGTTTCTTTTTATTGCGGATTTTCGAGAAATTTTCATCTTTGAGATTGTGAAATTGATGAATTTTCGGATTTTTTTTCGATTTTAATACAAATAAGGGAAAGTACAAAGAAAAATGTGAAATTTCGTGCAACTTCTTTTGCGAATATCTTTGAGGCGAGTGAGTTTAGAGGAAAATGTCGAGAGACCTTTTTTGTAGAGCATTTCATTGGCTACAAAAAAGGTCTCTTGATAAATTCTCCTCATCCTCGTCATTTACGAGAGCCTTTTAGAATAAGCCACACGTAATTTTACATAATTTTATTGGGATTAGAAAAAAAATGAAAAAATTCATCAATTTCATCGCGAAATAGTGAATTTCCAAAAAATCCACAAAAAAAAGAATATTCTTCCTTAATAACACGTGTAAACATGAGCGAGAAATTCTTGATTGTGTGACACCCGCTTTAAAAACTGGCGACGCAACGGACGTCATCAAGGACGGTGTTTAAAATTGCGCGCGAAAAATGAGAAAATTAAGGAAATTCAAAAAAAAAAAAAAAAAAATTAACATATCTGAGACCGACAATGCTTCATTATTTAATTTAATTTTAATTAATAATTTTAATCTTGTTTGTTTTTTTTTTCCTTCATTAAAACACATTATTTTCATTATATAATATTTTAATTTATGTTGCTTAAGAAAAATTATTGTGCCGATAATATGTTGGGTTGCTAGCGAAACCCTAAATAGGCAGTGCAGTACGAGTGAGTCCTTAAGCAATCTCGAGGCAAGCTTCGGCCTAATATCACGTTTCGAGTCCATTGCTCATCAATTAATTAATTTATTCATTTTTTTCATTTTTAATCATTTTTTTTTTCTTAATCTTCTGTCATTAATTATCGTTAATTAATTACATTATGATTAAATTCAACGTTGCATCTCGATAAAATTGTATTTTTTTATTTGTGTGTCTCATCAAGTTATGCGTGGTTTTTCATCTTCTTCGGCGACTTTTATGCCATTTTTTCGTGTGATTTCATCGATCTAATGAAAAAGCAAAATGCGTTGATTTCACGATCCGATTGGTTTTTCAGAAATACCTCGGAAACTGTGGAAAATAGAGAAATTTAGCTTGAGACCTTTCAGAGAATTGCTCTATCTCGCTTGGATTCCAAGATATTGCACAAAAACTGAAATTATTCTCAGTTCTTGTTGAATATTTCGGAGAGTAAGCAAGATAGAGCAATTTCTCAAATGACTTCTTTATAGGTCTCATTTTTTTCAACAAAAAAGGTCTCGAGCAAAATTCCTCTATCTCGCTTAGATTCCGAGGTATTCGCAAAAAATCCAAAGTAGAACAAACACATTCTGCTTTTCCACTGAAAATTTGTTTCTTATTATTCAATTTTTTTTTCTTAAATTCAGCATTGAAGTGTTCTCGTTGAGCCTCCGGAAACACTTCACACGCAGTAATTACTCTGTTAAAGTAACAATTTTCCTGGTTTATCAAGAGTATCATGAAAATTACTCTGTTAAATATATTGCTATCATTTATCAAGATAACATGAGGATTTTAATATTTATCTATTATTTTTTTTTTTATTATTTCCATTGCAGTTCCCTAAAGTGACCTCGATGCTGTTTTTTTCCAATAAATGGCATTGAGTTTATTCTTTTTTAATATTTATCAAATCTCGATATGACCAGTTGCCACCGAATTATTTAAAAAAAAAAACTCCCGCGTCGAAATATACAGGAATATTCGTAATATCATCTCGAAAACACGATTTTTTTTTTACCATTAATTATTCACAGTTAATTAACTCAGTTTATTTAATCATTTTATCCAAACTACTGTAATAATGTTTCGCTTCGTCTAGACGTTGCGCCGTTTTTTTTCTTCTTTTATTAATTATTAGTTTTTCTTTTCGCCTGGAATTGCAAAAATCCCACGTGATAATCTAATGTTTTTTTTTTTTTTTAATTATTTACCGATGAAAATGTTTCAATTTCCTCCATTCTATCCAATAATCATTAATTAATTTAATTAATTAAATCCTAGATAATGAGCCTGCAATGTACCACCTGAACTTGATTAATTTTAGTATCAGAAGGAAAAAAAAAAAAATATGTAGATGGGATGAATTTTGTTTAATGACCCGATGAATGAGTTTTTTCATGAATTGGTCCTTCGAGGCCGAAAATAATCTCTTCATTGAAAAAAAAAAAAAAAAAATTACAATTAAATCATCAACACGCACTTTCAAGATGTACACTCTGTCTTCTCCGTGCTTGTCTCTTACGAAACTGATGAAACTCAGCTTTCATAGCTTGTACACGTGCCTCAATATTGTCCCGTGAATAACGTGATGTTGTTTGATGTAATGTAGTTGGAGCTGTTGTTGCATGTATTTTGTGATGCAAATGCGGCAAATTAATAGTGTGTAATTGATGAACTGGCGGCCTCTCATCGCGCGTTGGTGTAGAAGCTGATGTTGGTGTTGGTGTACATGAGACAGGATCAAATTCATAGTGTCCATCAACACTGCCAACATCAACGGCAATGTGTCCATTGTGTGTTGGTAATTTGATGGACTGATCCTGTAATTCAAGCCAACGTCCAAGTAATGGCGGCGGTGGTGGTCTATAAGGTGGTGGACGCCATTCAGCAACAGTGCTGCCACTTCGTGAGCTTTGATTCTGCGTTTGTGAGGTATTTTTACTGCCAAAACCGGAGCTACTTGATCTACTTTCGGGTGATGTTTCCGTCATGTGAAGATCCGGCGAGGCAGCAAGCTCTGGTGCAGAACGTGCATGTCTTGCATGACGAGGTGGCAACCGTGCACGTGGCCGTATGCCGCCTATTGGCTGAGGTGGCGATGATGTGGCCAATGGCTGGACCGGTACGAATCTTCGGGATTCTGCATGTATTGCTTTCAATGAAGGCAGCTCTTGACTGTAACGCTGATGGATATTACGCAGCTGCAGATGATGATAATCAGGCGGTGTCGTTGGAAACGAACGCTCCACTGACGATGGCTGCCTAACTGAGCTCAGATCCGTCAGATACAACGAGGGATTAGTCGTCCAAATTATTTGGCCGCTATTTGGCGAACTTGCTATAAAGCCTGGTGATGTCAGAGCACAAAGTTTCTGCTGTCTATTCCGTGAATTTAGAAGATTATTCAAGTAATTCATTGCCTGATTTGGCATGCCAATTGAAACACCACTGGCATCTGATCTAAGACTCAATTGACTATTACCAACTAATGGCCTTCTCCATGATGATTTTAAACGATTTTTCTTATTTGGTAAAAAGCCACCGTCGTCACTACTTGATGCATCTAATATACTGTTGTTTGCTGAACTCATTAGTGAATCAGCAATTACAAAACGTCCATCAGCAGCACGTGATATTTTACCCAGTGGACGACAACGGCATGAATCTGGACTGTCTGGATTCAGTATATCACGGAGAAGATTTAGACCTGGTACTCTGCTTTTTCTAGTTCTACGGTAGACAAGGGAAAGAATTTATTAGTTTTATTGTTAATGGATTTATTCATTTACGATTTAACGTGATTTTTCATGGAGATTGGATCGTGGTAATTTGATTGTAATGTAATTGAGAATATGTTATATTTGGTTGTCAATTGGTGGAGGATGAGTTTAAATATAATGCTTATTATTTTTGGAATATCTTGGAAATGCTGATTTAGGAGAATTCATCGAGTAACTTTTTTTGTAGCTCTTGAAATTCTCTATTTTTTTTTCTCTCTAAATCTACTCATTTCAGAGATTTTCACAAAAAAAAAGGCATGTTTATTTTTTTTACTCTTCCTTCAGCACTTTACCACCAAAATTGCGCAGTTGCTAGCTGCGTTCTTTACGGCTAGAAGTGATGCGCAACCGCGCATGCGCAAGACAGTGAGTTCTATCTGCGCAGGCGATTCAGTTCAACACTTTTCACTTCACTTCAAACCCTAAAAAACACAGCCTTGACTCTTTAATGTGCGTCACGTGATGCACAATAAGATGGGCAAGATATGAAGCTTGCGTTCATTATAAATTCAAGAGCGCATGCGCTTTTCCCCGATGAATTAACAGCCCCGCGTCAGTTGAATTATAGAGTCTCCCCTGCGTCTAGCCCCCAAAAATAACGATCCAATCACCAATAATTTATCGTTAAACCGTAACAACACATACGTGCAACAATCACAACATATTAATCCAACAAACAATTAATAAACAATAAAAAAAAAAATTATGAAAAACGTTAAAAACAACTTAAAAACTACAACATTTATTGAATTGTGATTAAACTTTTTTTTTGCGATAAATTCCTTTTCTTTTTAAATATATAAATGATGAATATACAAGCTCGGGGATACATGCACATGCGCATTCTTGTGCAGTGGGGGGTAAAATGGGGTGTGAATAATTAGGAAACGGGCGAAATAAGGTAATTAAAGTTACGTGATTGCTGTGAATGGAATTTGTTTTTTTCTCTTTTTTATCGCATCAACTTTTGAATTTTTTTTTTTCTTTTAAATTGCTTTTCTTTTTTTGTTTCTTATTTTTTTTTCTTCTTTTCTCTTCATTTCTTTTGCTTATCAGAATTCAATTAAATACTTTTTTCTTTTTTGCTTAATTTTTTGTTTATGAAGGAAGAAAAAAAATTTATAAAAAAAAAAAAAGATTTTTTTTCTTTCTTTTAGTGGTTGCAATCGTGGATTTTTGGTGCTCTCCGTGTCTCGTCACCTTTTTTCCTCCTTCAGTATCCGGCAGCAAGGAAAGATCGGGGAGAGAGAAGTATGTAACACAACGATTACATTCACAGAAAAATTAAATTTTTAGTAATAATAATAATAAGAATAATAATAATTATAACAATGATAATAATTAATAAATAATGAATAATTTGAAAAAAAGAAGGATAATAATTATAATAACACTAAATAACTCGAATTTTTTTTTTTCAAAATTACGTTTAGGCGGTGATATTAGGGAGCAAATAGATATAGGCATTTTGCAATTAATTTATATTATTTTTAATCAAAAGATAATGAAGATGAAAAAGTAAATGAGTAATAACAATTTCAGTGGAGCACGACAGAATATTATAATAATAACAATTATAATGATAATGCACACTGACCGCTGGTAACATGCAGACGATAGCGAATCAACAAAAGGGCAACAATGAAGAAAAATTCAGTTACCAGCATTGGTGCAAAAAAGAATAAACACAATTTACCTACTTTTTTTTTTATTTTCTTATTTGTTGATTCTTAGAGGGGGTTGTTTTTGTTTTTTTTTTTTTTGTCTAGTAATTAATGTTTTTTTTTTGCTTTTTTTTTGGTTTTATTGAGTTTTTTTTTTAAGAATTTTAATTACTGATCGTCTAAAATTAATAAACTGAAACGAACAAGAATAAAATGATGAATAAAATTTTGAAATTTAGTATCATGTATGTGGTCGCATGCTAATTTTACTTTTTTAAAAAAATTTGAGGTATTGCATGAGTTTTTAGTCGCAAAGAATTCAATTTCATTTATTGATACTTGCAGAAGAAGCTGAGTGCTATTTTTTCTGTGGTTTCCATTTATTTAGCTCTTTATTCATAAACTAGAATTTAAAAAGTCCGCCATTTGCCGAAGAGATACGACATTTCAGTTGTCAAATACAGGATTAAAATCTACCGAATAAATCCCGAAGTTATCGAATAATGTAAATTAAATGCAGTAATGCAGCATCTATCTCTCTTTAATCCACCCCCCCTCCACACCCATCAATTTATTCAAATATAACGTGAAAACTCGCACAATACCTCAAGCGCAAGTACTCTTCTTCTTTCAATATATATATGTATATATTAAATAATCGATAAAACTGAATTTGTCGTGCTCATTTGAAATTAAATAGTAAGTAGTAAAGGTATGAAAAAGAATTGAGTAACTATAGTTATATATGAATTATGATTTTGAAAAAGAAGTATTGTACAGTAGAGAAGAATGCTTTAATGATCATTAAATGTTGAAAAAATTTGTTATCATGAAATAAAAAACACGACCACACACAAATAACAATGAATTTCACTATAAATCTATGTACTCCCTAAAGCCGCCGAGCCAAGGTAATTTTTTTTTTTTCATTGCTTTTTCATGTTTTTTTTTTTTTAAAGGGTACTGACTGGAAGAACTAGTGAGTCCTAGCTGTTTGCCTGTATTGCTCATCTCATCTACAGTCATGACAATCATCCTAAATAGTAGACAGTAGGTATAGTGGTTGGTGGATGTAGTAGAATAATAGGTCCTAGCAGGTTGATAACATTGCAGAGCCATGTAGGTAATTCTCATTATAATAATTTTTTTTTTTTTTTGATGGTGACTTGTTGTGATAAATAGCAACGGTGGCGGTAATGTTAATAGCGGTAAATGGTAAAACAGTAGCAGTTGTAAAATATTTTTTAGGTGGGTGATAAAAATTTGTTGTAAAAGTTCACAATTTTTTTTTTTTTAGGTTTAATTATTATTGTGCTCCCACCACTATTATTGTTTTTTTTCGTTTGGCTTGTTTTTTTCTATCTTATTTTGGCTTTTTTTTTTTTTTTTTAGTTCGTTCAATCAATCGATCGGTAGAGGTCGATCTGATGGGACTGGTCTGGGTCTTGCTAGCGGATGTTAGGCTTACTGTTCCGCCTCTCTATGATAAACACGCTGTCGTAATCTCTATTATCGAGAGATAGTGCATGATGGTCACGGTCACGATTCAAGGGGACCTCGTGGACCTGCTCCGAGGTGGCAGTGGCGGGGGTTACTTGCGTAGGAAGTGGTTGATGAAGAGGTTGTGGTGGCGGATTCAACGGGCTGCAACGGGTCAGCGTCGAGACTGACTCGCCGCACGCGTTTAAGTTTGTCGACCTACAGAACATACAGAGGACATGGAGACACCACGTGGTGTATTCTTTCAAAAACGTTTTTATTTATTTATGTTTTTTTTTAAATTCAATTAAATAAACTAGTATTTTGCATACTATTTTGGGGGTGAGTGATAACTTTTTCGAGCCTTGTGGGAAGAAAAAGTTTCACTTTGTCACCAAAGCGATTACCCCAGTTCCTCTCACTGTTATCATTATTTTGCAATATTTTTTTTTTCATTTTTAAGAAGCGCCAAGTGATTTTTTCGCTATGAATTGGGCCGAAAAATTGGAGTTTTCGCACGAGTGCGAAAAAAGTTGCCTTCTGCGCATGCGCAGAAGCTCACGTGACACGAAGGCTTCACGGAAGAACACGAACAATACCGACCAAGGGTCGAGAGGGCCCTAGCGACTATTTTAAATTTTTATTGTCAGTTTCATTGATACTTTATTTGATTTTTTATGAGTAAAAATGCAAAATTTTCTGAATTGGAAATTCACGGAGAGTTTATTGAGGGAATATTTCGGAAACGGCGGAGATTAGAAGAATTTATCAAGGGACCTTCTTTGTAGCTTTTGAAATTCACTACAAAAAAGGTCTTTTGATATTTTCTCCTAAATCCATTAGTTTCAGAGATATTCATAAGTGAATTTAAATTTTTCAAATCAATTTTTTCACTACTGCATAAATTTTGAATTTTTGATAGTTTTATTATTTATCACTTGGATCTTCTTAAATCCTATTAATTTTATTAGACCGTCCAGCCCGTTCTGGATATCATGTAGGCACATAATTCACCTGTTTCAACGTTTAATTAACCGTAAATAATGAGGGCTCCGATGAAATTGAATTTTTTTTTTGTTTTCATTCAATTTCATCAAATTTTGCAGAACTTGATGAAAAAAAAAAATTGAAAATTAAAAGAATGAACGCAAAAATGTGATATAAAGTAACTGTGCTCTCCTCAGAAATCACTAAATGATCACGAGTGATATTTGATTGAAAAACAAAAAAAGAAAAAGCAATATGAATGAATTATTATTGAATTCAATTAAATTTTTTTATTTTTTTATGATAATAATCCAGAATAGGCATCACTGCAGTCGTATTGTGGACTTTTGGATGCCGTAATTAATTTTATTCATAAATAATAATTGCATCTTTTTTTTTTTTATTCAAAATTTAATTGTAAAAATTATGGTCGCAGTGCCAAATTGATTTGATGTATTTCGTAAATTTTACCAATTCTAATTGCGGTGCTCTGTGGTGTTAATTAAAAATTATTCAGATTTTATTCCAAAAAAAAAAAAAAAAAAATGTAAAAATTCGAAGGATTAACGTTCTTGCGTGCAATCGAGTAACGTGTGAATAATTAAAAAATATAATTGAAGTGCAGTGATTGATTTCGTCCGCCTTCCACAAAATACTGAACTTTTTTTTCTTTTTATCAAGTTTATCCGTAACTATTAATTTTCTTTCATGATTTTCTTTATTCTTATTTAGAAATAAAATATTTAAAATGCACTACATCGCACTCCAACCTCGTCCAAAATACCTCTGCTGCTTCGGTCAAACCTGCCAATATCTAAAGTACTCTAAGGCTCACTGTTTTCCGCAGATGTGAAGATGAAAAAAAAAACCACCAATTTTCTGAATTTAAATAATTTTGAAAATCGCGGGTGATTTATTTTGAAAGAATCTCGAAAACTGCGCACTCTAGCAAAATTTATCAAGAAAGCTTCTTTAAAGAAAATTCAATGCTCTACACAAAAGGTTTCTTGAAAATTCCTTCTAACTCGAATAATTTCCGAGATTTTCATGAAATAAAGGGAATTTTCTTTTAGATTTTCAGACTTTTCATTTGTTTTTTAATTAAATTAATTACGTCGAATTGGCTCATATCATGAATATCTCGGAAAATATTAGCTTTGAGTGAATTTGTCAGGAGACCGGAGAATTTAATTCTTCAGAGAAATGGTCTCTTGACAAATTCCACTAAAACCAATAGTTTTCAAGATATTCGTGAAATAAGTGAAATTAAATTTTGAAATTTTTCTTTTCCTCTTTTCTTGTGATAAAATTAATTGAATTTTATCAAGACTCATTTTTTTTTCATCTTCTGACGTCTAGCGTATTACGTGGGTGCGCGTACATATACCACTTTTCATAGTACTTATACTCGCACATAAATTGATTGAAATTCTAGTTTTGATCGTGAGAGGTTTCGTTATTACTGTGGTGCTTCGGTGGCCTATTGCTCGGGGGCTTAATTACTAAAAAAAAAAAAAAAAAGATTTCTGACTAAACTGAGATCATATGTTTTTATCAGAATTGCATCTGCAGTGCGGGAATTGTAAGCATTTTCTCATTTCTCATAATTTTCCCAAATTTTTCTTTCCATTTTTTATATCCCCTTCTTTTATAATCTCATACTGCAAGTGCAATTCTCTCTGATAAATGATTACGAGACCAGATGGGTTTCTCGTATAAAAAAAAAAAAAAAAGAAATAATATATATATTTTTTTCATCATTATTTATTTCATTTTGAATTGTTGGAGATTAGAATTAAAACTAAACTTATTTTACAAATAAACTTTGAGGATTATTAATGAGAAACTTACTTTTTCAAAGGCACTGTTCCCTGGGGCCCCTGGCCAGCCCCATTCCGGGCGTCGGTGACCCTGCAGGCTACCATATTATACGCTGAAAGTAGTTCTATAATTTTATGAGAGAAAAATTTATTATTATTTCGGTTGAATAAACATAAAAAATTCGAGAAAATTGTTATTTTTGGAGAAATAAAATTATTTCATCATGTGAAATTCATGGAATTTTGAAATTTCCTTTATTCTAGTGGAAAGATTGGGAAATTTGAGGCGGAAAATGGTATAATACAACTTGCACTGAACCAATAGTTTGCGAGATAACAAAAAAAATAAAAAGCCTTTTTTTTTAACAACTTGGAAACTGTAGGGTTTTTCACTGGCTTTTCCCAAGTAGTACACTTTATGTTACCTCAGACTTTCATGCTAAATATTTCATGAACATGGCATAATTATATGTTAAAGCCCACGGGCTGGAACTATACACCCCAAAACATTAAGCTAATGTAGTCCAATCTCTAAATATTCTTGTCTATGTAAAAAGTTATTAATGTTAATAAAAATCTTTGAATATTAAAAAAAAAAGCTTTGAAACTGTTACAAGGTTTTTTACCAATTAATTTGCCTTAACCCAGACTTTCCACGATTCTTACCTCTATTCATTCCTATTACTACCATACACACACTCGAATATATGTAAATGTCCACAGACAGAAGCTATGTAATCTGAGATTATGTTTAACTTGTAAATAATTGTACATAGTGTCTATTCATGTTAATAAGCTCTTTGAACTAATCTAGCTTGAAAACTATTGGTCTAACAGGAGCTTTATTGTACGATTTTTCAGTTCAAATTTCCCGCTCTTTCCAATGAAATTTACGAAATTGCAGAAATCCAACATTTTCCTTACAATTACCATCAATGGCCCAATTGATGCCATCGGCCCAATTAATGCCACTTTTCATACCGTGATTATTGAACTTATTCGAATTCTCAACTATAAGTAATTGATAACAGTGGCTAGAAAAAAATTCTGAGGACACCGGACAATCAAAATATCCGATATTTCTCTACTAGATATATTTCTAAAATTAATCTGTTGAATGCGACCAGCGTGTTCAGCAAAATAAAGCCCTAAAGCTCTTCATGTAGAGTTAGAGTGCCTCATCAGTTCAATGTGTGATATTGAGAAAATTTAAGTATTTAATAAATCGAAAATTCTATTGATTGTTAGCAAAATTATTGGACTTTCATATAAATTGACGAATAATTTACAAATAACGACCAGTGATGGAAATTAATTGATGGCAATTATTGGGACCCTCTATGGCAGAAATCGGGCCATGGTGGCATGAATCGGGCCATGGGCAAAATATTTTCAAAAATATAAATTAAATAATTTTTATCATTAATTCAAGAAAATAATTAATGTAAATGATAGTCCAGACCCTAAATTCTTTCGAGGAAAAATCGAATTTGAATTTATGATAAGATATAATTTTTCTATGAAAGATATGTGGCAGAATAGGTCTCTTGGTGGCATTAATTGGGTCATTGACGGTACGTTGTTTTTAATAAAATTCATACCTTTTTCTTGTTTTCGCCGTTTCCGTTTATTACATATTTTAACTGCACATATGCTGAGAATAATGGCTACGATGAAGAATAATATACCACCAACAACACCGGCAGTGATAGCCTTGTGCTTGACGCGTGCCGGTACTGGAAACTTCGTTAATTCACTGACTCCACGATTTGTTGCAGAATGAGCGATTACTTGGAAATAATACGTTCTTCCACCTACTAAATTTTTCACTGCAATGGTCCATGGAAATGAAAAAGAAATCATGAAAATTAGTTTAATGGACTCTTAAATTAATCATTCAGGAGCGAATTAAGAAGGTATTTAGTGGAATAAAATGGGATAATTTAATCTCACTATGGTTATCGGTTTTTATGAAATATCTCTTAGTCCGAGGGAAATGAGGGAATTTCACTGATGACCTTTCTTGTAGCTCTAATTATATCCCACGAAAAAGGTCCTTACAAAGGTTTCTCTATCTCTCTCGAAACCTGAGATATTCTGGGAAAACTGATAATCTCTGGAATTCACTCATTTCGAGTGAAAAATGAGTTTCAACTTATTCTGTGAATATCTCGGAAACTGTTGACTCGAGTGGCATTTATCAAGAGAGCTTTCTTTTAAAAAATTTTCTTCTCCAAAAGGAGGAAAAAAAAGTTGGAGAAATTTCCTTATCTCTTCTCATTTCGGAAATATTTCACAGAAGCTGATAGAATAAATTTATTTTTTTAAATCATTCATCTTGAATTATTTAAAAATCTGGAGAAAATAGAGAAATCTTGGTAATGACCTTTTTTTGCAGGAAATTATATGCTCTACAGCAAAAAAAGTCCTACCAAGAATCTTATTTTATTGGAAATCGGTTATTGTGATCATTCTCAATTGAATAAATTAATAAATTAAAAGTTGAAAAGCACCAGCATTTCAATGGAACTGAAAATAGTCGACATCTGACTATTTTGCGATTTTTTTTTTCTTCAACGAATAAATAATTTTAAAAATAAGAAAAATATGCACATATGAAAAGTACAAAAAACTGTAAATGCAAATATTTTTTTTTTGACGCAAAAGAGCGTCAGGAAATTTTTTTGTCAGGCAGAAATGAATTTTTGAATATCATCGCCCTAGAAACGAAGTGGCATAAGCGGTATATATAATATTGTTTAAATAAAGTGAAAAAAATTGTCGGATGTGTCCTGAATATTATTTTGATACCATTTCGCCTGCCTTACGCAAACCCCATCAAGATGCATATATATATCAATTCAATGTATATCAGGAAATGTTTGTTCTAATGATTTTACTAAAAAAACATGTTTCCCTCAATTTTCCACCTAAACTGATCCTCTGTCAAATTCAAGCTCCAAGTTTTCCAAAAATATTCAGATAAAAAACCACGTTAAGAATCCTCCCATCTCCCCTAAAACCCCATAAACCCCCAATAAAAACCGAAAAACTCACCCAAATAACTAGTTTCTTCAGGCCGTATATTCCCCTTATTGAGCGTTTTCCAAGCGCCATCAGTTTTATACAAAATATCATAGTGCTGAATGAGATGCGCCTTCTCCAACGGATGCTGCCACGTGATCAAGAACCCATTGCTGACCTCCGTAACCGTAAGATTTCTTGGAGGTCCAGGTTTGGGTCCAGTGTTTTCGGAGGCGATTCCACCGGTTGTTGGTGTCGTTGGCGGTGGATTAATACCAACATCGAGGGTTCTGATTGTCGTCACCTTGCTGCCCATCCCGTCACTAATGGCATTTTTCCCGACAACCTGAAACTCATAGAGTGTGCTCGGCGTCAAGTTGTTGAGGGTGAACGAGGTTCTGCCTGTTGGTGTCACCGGTATCGTTGTCCACTCGGATGTTCCCGCCTTTCTGTACCAAATCGTGTAGTCCTGCTTATAATCAGGCCCTCCTGAATAACCGGGGAACCAGTGCAGCGTGATTGTGTACTGCGTCGACGTGCCGGAGACATTGTAGGGTGCATGCGGCTGTGAACCTTCGACAATCAGCTGCGTTGGTGAGACAATCGTTGCGACTTCGTTGGCAGCAACGCACTGATAATACCCAAAATCTGTTCTTCTCAGGCCCTCAATCGTCAGATTACCCCCCAACATTTTGCCGCGATTACGCTCAACTGGCATGCCGTTTCTCCGTTGCCACTGGATCGTCGGCTTTTCTGTTCCTTCTGCCTCTTGCGCATCACACGCCATCTCCACCGTCTCTCCCACCTTCCGCTGATACATCGCTTCTGGTTCAATGGTGAAGACAGGCGGATTACGAACAAGCACCTCCATCTGCCCCGAGCCACCCTGAGTCCCATGGGCATTGTATGGCGTGCACGTGTACTTTCCTTGATGGATCTCATTTACACGGGTGAAGAGCAACGAACCGTTGTTCATTATAACTATGTCCTTGGTTTGGTAGGGCTCGAGGAGACGCTTGTCCTTCGTCCAGGTTACGTACTGCAACGGGGGATTCGCTTTTATGTAGCACTGAACGACACCCGCAAGACGGAAGGGGAGATACTGGATCGTTGGGGTGAATGTCACTTTTGCTGGATCTTTGAACAGAAAAATTTGTGAATTAGGTTTTATTTTTGATTTACATTTAGAGGGTAATGTCAAGGTGTAGCGGTATTTCTATCTTATTTTATTCTCTTGCTTCATCTGATTATCATGCGTATATCCTTCTTGATTGTCTCTTTGTACAGATATTCGCAAATCACACACGATATCCTTTACACGAATTTAATATTTATAATATAGTAACTCGCAATAGCTCAGCGGTAGAGCACCTGACATGTAATCAGAGGGTCGTGGGTTCAAATCCTGCTTGCGCATTACATATTTTTTCCGAAATTTGATTTTCTAAATAAAATTTATTAATAAAAATTAATTTATTAATAAATTTAATTGTTTAATGGCATTTAATATTTAGTCCGGCAATGGACGTAACACGCTTCATATTGCGAGCTCATCTGCAAAAAGGCCTATGTTTACTGTTTTCTTTTGTACATACTCCTTTAAATTCTTACTAGACGCGATTCAAATCAACTGTAATTAAGAAAATAATTACATTTGTGAGTGATTGTTAAATCATTTCCCGAATACCTCAATCGCTGCAAAGAGACTTTTCTTGTACAGGATTTCGTTTCCTACAAAGAAGCTTTCTTTTTTCTTCTTTTTTTCAAATGATATCAACGGCATCGACATTCGCGAAAGAGACAAAAATGAATTTTCGTAATTGGAATTAAGTGAATAATTATTTGAAATATTTACACTCAACGTTGAGATAAGCGCTCGCACTTTGGGGATCACCAATGCCATTAGTGACCTCACAAAGATATTGACCAGTGTCGTCTGCACTGACTGGATTAATTACGAGACTTCCATCTTTACGGATGGACACTCTTGTCTCGAGTTGAGAGACCTCAGTAACTGGTGAACCCTCACGAAACCATCGTTGCGTCATATTTCCTGGTAGTGCTTTAGCTTCACAGGGAAATTGTACTTTTTCACCCTCTAATTTCGTTTGATTTGTTGGCGGCACCATAATTACTGCTCCACCTTTAAAAGAAAATGTTCAAGAAAATCGTATTAACGTTTTGTTTACTAGAGCGTAAATTGTGAAGAATAAGTAAATGAATGAAGAGAGACAGTGTCTTGGGCCAAGTGGATGACTGGAAGATGGAAAGATTAAGTTGAAGAGAAACTTGCACTTTCGAAGTTAATTTCTCTTTCACAATCAGCAGTTTCATATTTTCTTGATAAGAAAACTGAAGAATTTTCCAAATTTCGTCGACTTTATCGCAAAACATTGGGGAATTTACGTTGGAAAATGAGATAATAGAATTTACGTGCAACGCTCTAAAATCAATTGCATTATAGTGTTTTCCAGTGCAAACTTCCCTGGCTTTCCAATAAATCCAGAAAATTTCATGAAAACCATCAACTTTAGCTTGAAAATAAAATTGAGTAGTGAAAGAGAATGAGTTGACAAATTACGTCTAGTTTATTTAAAAGATATCTTGAAAATGATGAGGTCTAGGAGAATTTATCGAGAAATCCTTTTTGCAGAAAATTTTATGGGCTACAAAAAAGGTCTCTTGAGAATTTTCTCTAAATCCGCTCGTTTCGGTGATATTCGCTTGAGAAGCCACGGGAATTTGTTGCAACTCTTTCTCCAGCATTATCGACTCACATAATACCTTAATGCCCAAGGTGGTTTTTGGAGCGTGAAATAGGCAAAAAGAGGCGCAAGCTCTCAATTAGAGTGCACATGCTTACCAGCAATGACAACCCGTGTTGTGTGGCTAATTTGACCCTCTCCATTTCTTGCTATGCATGTGTAGTCACCAATGTCCTCGTTCTTGATTGACGAGATCCTGAGTTCAGTACCCTCGTTGAAAATACCAATTGTATTTGATGTTTGTACAGGATTAGCGTCTTTGTACCATACTATTTCAGGTGTAGGTGTGCCCTCAGCTTGACAATTTAATATACTTGCACCACCGAGATTTACGTAAATCATTTCTTCTGGTGTCATTGTGAATCTTGGCGGAGCTGAAAAAATCAAAACTTATTAATCATTTGAATTCAGCTATTTTTGGGACATCACAATATTTTTGAGAAATAGGCAAGCAAGTGGAAATTTGATGATACTGAAGATTGCAGACATCTGACAATTATTCGGATTTTTTCAACCAAGTAAATTATTAAAATATAAAATATAGAATATTTGAAAAATATGCATTTATAGTTTGCCAAATTTTCTACATGTGCATATTTTTTATTAAAAAAAAACAAATTTATTTTTAAAAAATTAACAATTTTCAGATGTCTGCTATTTTCAGTATCATAAAATATAGTGTTATGTCCGAAGATGTTTCTCGCGATTGAGAACTACTGAATTTAATTTCGAACACTCAACTTAAATTATAATTTTATTAAAAAAACAAAAACCCGACTATGTTTTGTGCTTTTTTGTGCCGCGATGGGAGAAAAATGTTGCAATGAACTTAGAAAAAAAGAGATTTCGAGTGTCTTATAAAAGAGAGACAGTGATAAATTAATTGGATTTGATAACATTTTCAAGTAGAAATCATTTAAGATTTTTTTCTGGACATAGCATTTTTAATTTGTAATTTATTGCAATAAGACTCCAAGCAAATGTTTCTCGAAACTAAAGATAAGTGCATTATTAATAAATAAATAAATAAATAAATAAATAAATAAATAATGTAGTACGCAGTTATGCTATCAGAAAGAGCAATTATAATTCCTTATATTACTAACGATTCCACTCAAATAAGGAACTGATATCGGTTTTTAATATTAACGATGATAAAAATAAATTAATGAGTCTCCAATACTACTTGAGCAGCTATAAGATCAAATATCACAAAATGTCACAAGAACTTCCCTGAGAATATTATTATTGAAACTAATCAATTAAATTCGATTTAAATCTGATTAACATGAAAATTCAAATCACAGAACAGTTTCTTGGTTCAACAGTGAGATAGATAGATAGATAATTGATTCATTAAGCCTTGGACTCAAGAGTCCATCAGGTCAATACAAAATACAGTGATTAACGCTGTCAACAGGCTCTTTCATTAGACGAATGTAGAGAATGAAGTGAAATTATCTCTGATATTAACATGATCAACAAATTGAAAATAACAATTGCATACTGTAAGGAAGAAATTGAAATTTCATAGACAATTTTATGGGAATTTTCATAAACGTGACATTGAATTCTTTTTAATGGGAAGATGGTTATGAAATCTGTGAATTTTTTTTAATTTTTATTAAATCTGTGAATTTCAGAGGAAATTCAAAGGAATTTATGAGTCTTAAATAGAATGGAGACGGAAATTCTACAACTTATTTGAATTTTCAACTAAACATGAATATTCAGAAGCAAAATTTGAATTTTCAATTTTTTTTTTGGAATTTTACCTATTTTTACTAAATTTTCAAGAAAACATTAAACTAAATTTCATAATTTTCATTGATATTCAGGCGTGAGATTATTTAAAAATCGATGATGTCTTCATTTTTCAATGACGTAATTATCTGAAATTTCAATAGAAATGTGGCTTGTTTGAAATTTTCATCTTGCACCGAAAATTCAGACGGAAATTTTCAAATGTACAGAGAAAATTAAGATTAATCATAATATTCCCATATTTAGCTAATTTAAAATAAAAAAATATAGAGAAAAGCTTAGATTTATATCACAGAAATCAACGATAAATTGAGATCACAGAAGAGTCTCGTGGTTCAGCTATTAGATTCAGATCACGAAAAGAGTCTCTTGATTCAATAAATAACTTTAAAAAAGCTTCTTTCACGAATATATTTGAGGCAAGTTCGGAAGAATATGTGAAGAAACCTCTCTTGCAGAAAAATTCAAGAGTTACAGAAAAGGTTTCTTGGTAAAATCTCCTAAGCCTCATGGTTCTCGAGATATTTTCGAAGTAAAGCACACATGACTTGATTTCTCTCGTAACATTTTATTATTGAATTTCGAACATGTGATGCGGGTGATATTGTGAATATCTCCGAAATGAGTGGGTTTAGAGGAAAATGGCAAGAGTGCTTTTTTGTAGAGAATTTTATGGGTCACGAAAAGGCCACTTGATGAATTCCCATTAGCCTGATGGTTTTTGGAATATTTGGGAAAAAGTGGTAATGGATATCGAAGATTTGTAAATGAATTATGAACATTTATAAATAAAAAGTGATGGAAAAAGTGGGAAAATCTATATTTCAATGGAACAGTTTGAAAAATATTTTTTCCTGTGATCTCTTTGGAAATGTGGAGGAATTTTTGATGAGAAACATGGGTTGAAATTGATCTTCGGGAATTTGAAGAAAATCCATACATTTTTTGAGAAAAGGTATTTTTTGAAAACCTTCAATTTTAGAAAAAAAAATAATAAATTTAAAAAATTGAAGCTTTTATCCTTCTCATTTTCGATCGCATCTAAAAAAATTGGATCTCAAACTTTTTCATTATTGCAAAAGAAAATTCAATTGAAATCTCATTTGATTTTTCTCGAAGGCTAAAGTTGTATGAAAATGCTTAAGAACTGCTTCGTTACATCTTTTAATAGTGAAACGTAAGAATTTAACTTTTTGAATTAAATATTCAGTAAATGAGAGAAGTTTAAATGAAGTTTCATTTTGTCTTACGTTGAAAATTATCAACCGTTTAAAAACTTCAATTATTCCTCCATTTGAATTGTAGAATTTCTTTAATTACACGAAAAAAAAAAAAATCTCTCTCAAGATAATGAATTCTATGGATTCACAGAATTTTATCAGTTACATCGGAAAGTAGAGAAAATTTCCGGTAGAAAATGTTTTTCATACAATCTCCTTTGTGCAAAATACTTTCCGAGATAATTCACAAACAATTTGTTTAAAAATTTCTATTCTTTATCATTTAGAAAATTATTGGAGCAAAATTAATTGTATCATAGCGTTTTCAAGCACAAATTTCCCCGACTTTCCAATGAAATTCAAACTATTTATAAAATTCAGGAATTTCGCTAACAGTGGAATAGTTGAACGAAGTAATACAAACGCGATTGTAATAAATTGCGAATATCTCGAAAGCGATTGAAGTTAGGAGATTTTACCCTTGAACTTTTTTTTTGCAGAGAATTAAGGTAGTATCCCAGAGTACGATCGATAAAATAGAAAAAAATTAGGAATTGTAGATTAATTTCCAATTAATTGCTGATAATTCGGAGAGAACGTGCTTTGATTGACCCAAAAAAATGATTAAACTATTCAAAAGTCATCTCTTCAGCTTGTGAATATGATTTTTTGTTGTTTCTCGAATTTTTTATGCATTACTAATCTCTCATTACATGCTTAAGATAGAGAGAGAGGCAAATAGTTACGACTATCTTCTAATTAGAATTTTTCAATAACTATGCGAAGAATTGAATATTTTTTTATTCTATTATTTAGTTAAAATGCTGTTCTTTTCGTCAATAGTCTTTAAATAATGGGTCAATCCTGTGGTTTTTCAGTAATTTCGTTATTTCTGTTCGATTTAGGGCGTTTCATCGCCACCACTGCTATTTTAAGTAATTTTGATAATTCATATCTCATAAATTGCATGGACAAAAATTATGGAAACATTCAGAAAAATGTGAAAAAACATCATTCTTGATACGGCATCAAAAAATTAGGAGTTAAGTGTACTCGACTTCGCTGGGATACTACCTTAAGGGGTAACAGAACGCCTCATAGTTATTGAATTTTCAAACCAATTGTTTGACCATACTTATTAATATTTCATTAAAAAGTCTAGGCTTTCGATATTTAATTTACTGGGTCTTCCATTATCCCGTAAACTCTCTACGAAGAAAACATCTTTGGGACTTTTCCAATCCGAGAATTTCCTAGATATTTACAAAAAAAAATAATAATTTCGTATTTTTCCCCCTGAAATCATGACAGTTCATGAAATCCATGAGATCTTATTCAAATGATAATAATTTGATAAATTTTCAGCAAACTCACCATGAACATCAAGATGAAACCACGTTCCATTCTTTGGACTGTTTGGTGATCTATTGAGGAAGACGACCTTGCACTCGTACCATCCTTGATCTGTCTCACGTATATTCGTGAGATTCAAACTGGCTGATCCATATGGTGAATTTGGGCTGACCCGTGATACACGTCCCTCGTAACCCTCACCACTGTGTGTTGGATAAGACTCGTACCATATGTATATTGGTATCTCCTGCCCCTTGCATCAACACCAACACGCATCATAAACGAGGGATCACTCGTGATATTTAAAATATTAAAAATAAAACTATTTGAACCATGGCATAAAACAGCGTGCAAGTTTTTTTTTTCTTTCTCCAACTCAAATAATTCAAAAGATAATTTTTACTTGCTGGCAGTTTTATTTGGCCTTTATCAAAATTATTAGCAAATTAGCCTACTCATAAAAAAAAAAATTTAATAACGATATTATTCTACATGCGAGGCAAATTAAAATAATCATGAATGAAATACAGCATTGACTCTCTAATTTTACCCACGCGGGGCTCTAAAAGTAGGGGCGGAAGAGGGGAAAAGTGCGGCGCATGCGCACTGCGTGCGGCTTTTGCCAGAATCGGGAAAAATCAAGTTACAAGTAGATTATTTCGTTAATATCTCAAAAAAAAAAATGAAAATTACCGGAAATTATCGAGACACTTTGTTTGTGAAGAATGAAATTCTTCATAAAAAATGTCTGACTTGATTTTCCTCAATCTCACTAGTTTCAGAGATATTAATCAATTTTTCATTGCATTGACGTCCATTGCGGCACTTTAACCCCAAAGCTCCAAGCTTCCACTGCACACGTGACGCGCCTATTTTCCCCTCACGCGCATTTCACCGCGCATGACGTCATTCTCGTTCTGTCCCTTGCGAATAAGAATGCGCATAAAATTAGAGAGACATCACCGTAATGAGACATTAATGATTCCATGAAACATGTTCATTCGAATAAAAATAAAAACGAAACATTTTAATGACGACAGTGAATCCTACAATGTTTTATTCCGCCCCCCCCCCCCCCCCCCTTCAACTCGTGTTTGTTATTTCTTGTTTTTCTTTCATTGAAAGTACACCATGCGGCAATAGTTAAGCCATGTAAAATTATTGTGTATCATGCAGTAATGCGAAATGATAAAACAAAAAAAAAGGTATATAACTCTTGAAGTTTTGGATTAAATTTGAGTAGACAGTAACGAGTGTTAAAATGAGGTTTTTAAAAAATAGGGTCGAGTGGATTCTATTCTTCTCATTGTGCTCAATGTATTATATCTATCATCCGCTGTAACTTCGAATCCCCCTTTATTTTCCACTTTGAGTGGAGGGATGGAAAGGAGGAAGGGGGAGGGGGGGGGGAGGAGGGCGCGCTTTTCACTGTTGAATTGTAACGAAGGTTGGTAACCCTGACACAGTCAAGTGGTTTTAGCATCCATGCAACGCTAGTGCATTATGCACATGCGACCTCCTATCTGCAGCCTAACTATTTCTCCCTTTTTTTTTTTTTTTTTCGTTCCCTCCTTCGCCTTTTTTTTTCCTTCACTCTTTTTTTCCACTAACATTTTAACGTTTACATTTTCGTATATCCGTGTATGTGAGGTTTTCGTGTGAGCCATGAGCTTATACACAAGGCCGCGAGAGGTGCTCTTTGGCCTATTTTTAAGCCAACTAACAGTTAACCGGAGTACCAATCGATATGTCGGGGTAGTGCACACACACACCATGTTAGTCTCTCGAAACAATTCCTCTTTTTTTTTCTGCAATTTCTTTCTTTTGCTGTTTTTACTCTTTCTTTTGCCTATAATGGCAAGTATTGGGAATTGCAGAGGCGAATAATGGGGAATTTACGCGATTTTAATGAGCCTGGATGGGGGAGGGGGCGAGATTTGTTAATTTATTCGTGCAGCTTTTTTTTGAGGAAGGGAAAAGTTTTTTTTTGGTAATTGTATTACTGATAACTATCATGCAATGCTAATTACGTGTAACTAGATACGAAGAGCACTGGGGTGAGGCTGCGATGGGGCGGAATGGGGTGGGAGAGTGCAGGGGGGGGCGAACATTTGGGGTAGAATGGATACTCGGTGGAAATTGTCGCGAAATTCAGTTTTCGGGGAAATCGATTTATTGAGATGTGAAGTGGATTTTTACGCGATTTTTCTGAGAATTTCTCGGTTTCTAGGGGTCGTAGAGCTTTGAGGTCGATTACTATGGAGAGGTGAGAGAATTTACCATTGATTTCTTCATTTGGTACTCAATTTGAGGCGATCGATGATATCTGCGGTAATTTTCGTCGAAAATTGAGTCACAAAAAAAAGAAGGAAACGATGGGAAATTTTCTCAGCTTTCGATTGCCATCAATTGCAGCACGCTACGATTACTAGAACCAGAGATATTTGCAAAAAACTCGAAATTTCGACGAACCAATTACTGACGAAATCTGAAATTTTTTTACAATTTTTACAGAACTACTTACAAATTTGAAGAAAAAGAAATAATCACTAAATTTCCACTTAAGAACACCCATTTTGCCCCATTTTCCCCAATATAGCATGCATAGGCGTACCAGAGATTAGAGAGACAGAGGCATGGTGTTTTTTTTAGTTTTTTTTTTCATCTTCAAAATAAATTAATTTTATCTTGATAATTTTATAATTAACGTTGCGTAATGATAATTCAGATGACTTCAATGATTTGATTAATGAATTACCGTTAAAAAGAATATTCAATGGATCGATTGTTATTGATTCCCGAGCGAACAGGGTTAATGATAATAAAACGACATAAGTTGATTTTAGTTTAGATTTGGTTTTTCATTGATATCTCGGAATTTAAGCGAGATACGGTAATTTTCAGGGAAATCTTTTTTTCTCCTTTCGCTCTACAAAAAAAACATCTCTATGAAAATTAACGCATCTCCATGAAATTTCGAGATATCGTCTAAAAAAAAAAATAATACTTATCTCTGAGTTAATAACTTAAATTAATTTAAATTTACTTGATAAATTAAAAATAAAACAAACAAATAAATAAAATTTAGCGAAAAGGAGAGAGAGACGATTTGGCTGAATTGTTGCAGTATTTCCAGCGGCCAATGACCTCTCTCCGTGCATTGCACCAATTCACCAATATAATAATGAATTTATTTGCTGTAAAATCAGTGGAATTATCCGATAATTCAATATAATGTGATTTGACTGAATAAATTTCCATTATATTTATTTTTACTGCATCCAATGAAAAATTTGAATTTATTTATTTGTTTGTGAACGCGCTCTGCCCTCTTCATTCCGGATTCTAAAAAATATTAATTACAGACACTTTTAATTTTTTTCAATTCTTTTTTTTTTCCAAATATTAAAAAGGAAAGGGAAAATTCTAATAACTCTGCTACATTTTCAAGTTATTGAATTAAAAAAAGGCGCGTCTTGTTCGCCGTTTCTTTTCTCCCTTTTGAACTGCTTTTTTACCAATAAATTCGTCAGAATGACAGAATTTTTTCCAATTAATATTTTACTCTGATATATTAATTAGCAATTAAGCTCATCAATTACGATTAAATGACGAAGCATAAATAATAATCGAGCTCATCACGATACAATTATTAAAACGTTCAAATAAATCGTTCCAATATGGCGTTTACACGTGTCTTATTGGAAGGGGTTGCGCTCAAATTTTTTTTCCAATTTAAATTTCATAATTAATTCAGTTGAAATGTGAATTTTCAGAGGTTGAGACCAGTTTTTCGCGAATATTTCGATAACGAAGAAACTTACACTATCTTTTATCAAAACCCTTTTTTTTTTTTGAGAAACTTCAAAACTAAAAAAAAAGTTTGGACAAAAATTTTCGTTTAGTTTTCGAAATATTCAAGAAAATCTGAGAACATAAAGTTTTTCCCTCAACCTTTTTCAAATTATCATTGAATTGAACTTGTATGATAATTGCATAAATAAATTTGAATAATTTATTTTCTTCTCTGTACCAGACAGGCATTGATGCCTACGAGCGTAACCCCATACTATTATAACTCACGGATAGAGAGCAGAGAGGTTGATCGTCCGATATCGTACCGTGTCGCCTACCTTCTTCTCCCATTGGAGAACGTAGGGCACTGGATGCTCACCCGGGAACTCAACGTGACAATTGAAGACGACGCTCTCGCCAAGAATGGCCGTTATATGCACCGCATCTTGATGACAGAGGCCTGTAAAAGAGAAATTATTAATTATTTGAAAAAATTTATGGGTGATTTTCAGTAGTAGAAGTCAACGAAACTGGGAATGACGGAAAATTGCATTTTTCGTGTGATCATGAAATTCACATACCGTCAATGACCCAATTAATGCCACCAAGAGACCTATTCTGCCACATATCTTTCATAGAAAAATTATATCTTATCATAAAGTCAAATTCGATTTTTCCTCGAAAGAATTTAGGCTCTGGACTATCATTTACATTAATTATTTTCTTGAATTAATGATAAAAATTATTTAATTTATATTTTTGAAAATATTTTGCCCATGGCCCGATTCATGCCATCATGGCCCGATTTCTGCCATAGAGGGTCCCAATAATTGCCATCAATTAATTTCCATCACTGGTCGTTATTTGTAAATTATTCGTCAATTTGTATGAAAGTCCAATGATTTTGCTAACAATCAATACAATTTTCGATTTATTAAATACTTAAATTTTCTCAATATCACACATTGAACTGATGAGGCACTCTAACTCCACATGAAGAGCTTTAGGGCTTTATTTTGCTGAGCACGCTGGTCGCATTCAACGGATTAATTTTAGAAAAATATCTAGTAGAGAAATATCGGATATTTTGATTGTCCGGTGTCCTCAGAATTTTTTTCTAGCCACTCTTATTAATTACTTAGAGTTGAGAATTCGAATAAGTTCAATAATCACGAAAATGTATGAAAAGTGGGATTAATTGGGCCGATTGCATTAATTGGGCCATTGACAGTATATTCAACAATTTTCTGCATTTTTCAATGAATGAATTATAATTAAAAAGATATTTGGAAAACTTGCATTTATAATTTTTTGAATGAAAAAACAGAAAAATTGGCGGATTTCTGCTATTTTCAGGACTATTTTCACTTAAATATCTCATGTTTTAGGGATATTCTTACAATTCTAATAATTTCTAATACAAAAATTCTCATATATTTATTTGCAAATATTTCCACAAGTAATAAAGCATTCGAAAATCATCAAAAAATATTTTTTATAGAGAATTAGCTTCCGCACGAAAAAGGTATCCTAGTAAATTCGCGTAAGCCCACTAGTTTCAACGATATTGATTAATCCAGTAAAAATCATACAAAAATAAGAAAATTCTTTAAAAGAATTCACACGTGACATTTCCATAAATATCTCCAAAACGAATGAACTTATCGGAATTCATGAAGAGACCTTTTCTGTTGATAATTACATTCTCTAAAAAAAGATGACTCCATAAATTCCCCTAAATTCACCCATTTCCATGATATTCCCAAAAAATTGGACAAAAAAAAAGAATCCATTTCAATCTCCGTGAATCCTTTCCAATCTCCGAAATACATTCTAAAAAAACTTCTCATCCTCCAACTGTCCATAAATTCCGCACCAATTCCCAAGATATGTGCCCCGCGCAAATCTCTCCCACAGCTCGAAACTTTATTTTTGGAATTCCTCGCCAGAAAAAAAATACTCGAGCTCCAGTAAGTACTACTTTTCCCCTGCGTTAAATCTCGTGGAATCCGGTGGTTTGTGAATAAAAATATGAAAAAAAAAAAAAAGCCTTCATTTTCCCACTTTTTAAAAAGATGAGTACAATAATTTAGCAGAGGTAAAAAAAAAATGAAAAGAAGAGAGCTAACGGAAATTGCCAAGCGGAAGTTTGCACATGTAGTTAAAGTTTCTTCTTCGTGCGACAATTCCTCAAGGTTTTCCATGTTTTTTTCCCACACACGTTCTCTATTCACTGGAAAGAATAATAGAGGATGAAGAAAAAAAAATGAATAGTGGGGTGCATAAAATGAAATTCACAGTGAAAATAAATTCGTAAGTATAAAAAACATACAAGAAAATTCTCACGCGTTAACTTTCGATGCTTATCGTTAATATAAAAGGTACTTAGATCAAATTGTTTTTTTTTTAAATAATTAGAAATAATTAGTACCTGGTGTAACGAGCAGGACAACACCAAGGAGCAATGTACTAACAGCCATTTCCGTAATTTGTCGAAATCCTCTGCTACAATATCTGTCAATTCTCCTTGTTTTTTCCGGGATAAAATTCGAATGATTTATCTCATCACTACTCCACTCATAATTATCATCACTCATCGTATCATTAATATCGTAATTAATATTTTCACAATACCGCCCCCTTCGTCTACCCCGTCTCCTTCTTCTTCTCCTATTTTCCTCAAATTTTTCATCAACCATATAATTATTCCAACAATTATCATTATTAATGAACATATTACGTCCACTAATACCACAAATACAAGTTGGCTGGCCGGATAATATACCGACTTTTGCCACTTGATTAACATCATCAATAAATTTATTATCTTCAACATCACGTAATTCAAAATTATTTAATTTTGATGAATTTATTGATGATTTTAATTGTGATGTTTGTAAATTATGTCGCCGGAGTTCCGTGGCATGTAGCCCTCCGCCGCCCCCCATTCCTCTGTTTCCATAGTACCTTTATTATGAAGAAAATAAGCAAATATTAATTAATATTTTTTAACATTAATTATTGAATAAAAGTCATGGGAATTATGTGTAAATGACGAGAACAAACTTTTATCACAAACAAAAAAAAAATTGCATAATTAAATTTTAAATTAATTAATTTCCTTATTAAATTGAAAAGAAAAAAAAAATCTGTGAAAGTCTCAGGAACTAAGCGAGATAGTGCGATTTTTATCGAAATTTTTTTTTTTTCAATAAATATATTGCTCAAAAAAAATTACTCTATCACGATTAATTTTCGAATTATCAAAAAAAAAAAACATTTATTTAAAAATAAACGAGTTATCCTGTTTTAACACTCTACTACTGAGTTTTTATTGTCATGCCACGATAAATAAAATTTCACAGAATATTTAATCCTCTTTTTTTTATCAGTGATGATTAATCGAAAAATAAAAAATTCGTTAATTACCCCTGCCGTACCGCCACTACCGCTGTCTCTCCCTCGTGCTTCTGTGAATCACTGTTGCCACTATCCACGCCAGTCGTTCTCTCGTGTACCAATCATCACCTGGACAATCAGAGAATAATTGTTTTTTTTTTTTAATTCAGATAAATGTATTTTTTTTAATTTAAAATTAGCGCATGGAAACAGCCATTCGCAAGTATCGGATGAAACTGATAGGTGAAAATTAACAAAAAAAAATAAAAATGAGGAGGAGAAGGAGAGGAATTGGTTTTCTGGGGTAGCACAGGAGAATCAACTAATTGGCCCATGTCACCGACTCATCCCCGTATGTGTATTCCAGACAAGTTGTACATGTCCCTGGTAATTGGTCGTGCAGTGGATATAGATAATAGTGAATTATATCGGATACTTCTATCATGAAATTCAAGAAAAAAAAATCGAAACTGATAATGATAATGATAATGAAAAAAGCAGAAATTAGAAAATTTTCATGTTTTTCTTTTTGTCTTTGATAAATGAATTGAAAGAAAAATTTAAAAAAAATAAAAAATATACAAATTTAGAAAACTCAAAAAATTAACCGCAGATTTTTCGAATATTCCGTTTGTAACAATTGACTTGTTCGAAAAGATGGCGAAAATGGTCAAATGTGTGCTAAATTCATTCTAATATTGAAAAATATTGTGAATGCTTCGCCTCTTTCTATAAGGTACCCGATAAAACTGGTTTACCCCAATTTTTACGAAATATCTCGAAAAATATAAGAAATAATTATTTGAAATGACTTTTTTTGAAAAGTAGAATTAAATTTTTGAAAAAAGCAATAACCCCAATTTTTCTAACTTTCTAAATTTCTGAAAAATTCGATGAAAACTGAATTTCAAATTTTTTGAAACTCGACAACCTTCAATTTTCGTTAAAAATCTCAAAAAATTAAGAAAGATATTGAAATTTCTCCAACGCCCTTTTTCGCACCCTCAACTTCCTCCAATAAGTAGGGACTGTAAACCCCCAAAAAAATTTCCACCCCTTAGTTTCCGAGAAATTCCCCAAAAACCATGAATAACTCGAATTTTCGAGCCGTCAGAATCCTCAACTGTCCGTTAAATTGACGCATCCCCTTTTTCGCGCGTGAGAACGTAAAAATATACAATTTCCTCCTCGTAATTCCTTCAAAGAGGAAGACATAAGGCATATAGCCATTCAAAGCCTATGAGACCTGCAACTAAGGAGAAGGAGGGATAGGTACTGCATATATGAATTGCAGTTTGCTAAAACATGAAGCGGAACGTGGTCATGTGTGCAGATATTCTGCGTCCCATGCAATTGACAATAGAAAGCCCCAATTGCCCCTGAATTTCCCCAAATTAAAACTTCCCAAACTCATCATCATCATCACCCCCCCCCCCCCCCCCCCCTTACTCTCAACCCCTTAAACAATTCCAAATTAATAAATGCAAAATAAATTAATTAACTAACGAATTTGTCTTTCTCATCAGGTGCAACGAGGGTGTGGTTGTTGCGTATTCCAATTGAAAAGGGGGGAGTTAAATATACGGAAAGAGAGAGAGAGAGAGAGAGAGAGAATGAGAGAGGAGGAATAGAGGAACTTGGAGCGATGGAATCAACGAAGTTGCGGGCGGGGCCAGTTGATTATTATCCAGTACCCTGGATTAATATAAAAGGTTATTTCCTTCCTGAAAAAAAAGGTGAAATGCACAAACAAGTCCTTTTTCGTCCTACTTCCTTTTTCCCTTGTGCACAGGACACGAAAAAAAGAGGAGTTGCAAAAAAAAAAATTGTATCGTGTTTCACATGTATATTTGAACGAGTCTCGCGCCCTATTTCACAGCCCCCTCCCCCCCCCCCCTCCTTCATTTGCATTACCCGCACAGGTGCCTCGAATTCTCAACGCAATTTGAATTGCCCAATGCACACAAAAATGAAAAATTCATATGATCACGTTATTCATCATAGAATTCTTGATAATTTTCCTCTTAATTTAAACTTTAGATACGAGATAATTAATCCATGAATCTTCAATTAAATGCAACATTATTTGACAGTTAAAACACAACTCACCCATAAAACACATTAAATCTTAACACTAGTTTAAAAACTCGTTTAAAGTCATTATCACTATGCTCTTTACGAAGATAGCTCTTTCAGCATCAGTTGAAACAGGTCCATTTAAATATATATCCTATCTCAAGAATAGACAGAGGCACTCTCTCTCTCTCCGCTGAGATAATTCATTCGAATAGGCAAACGAAAAAAAAAGGTAACTTCCAGCATTTACGTTTATAGGTTTTTTTTTAAATAAAATGTACCTAAAATATCACCCAAATATAATCATCCACATAGACACATACACTGTGACAAACAAGCACTGAACTCAAGCGAATTCACATAAAGTGGAAAATAGAAAGAGAGAGAGAAAGAGAGGGGAGGGAGGGTTGGATTATTCCGCCAAATAAATTGAATAGATTAACAAAAATTTGACGGACAATACACATACACCCAACACTCACATACACACACAGACACACATACACAAACACAAGGCTCAGGTTGGAATTTGAAGCGTTAAGGTACTCCGGGCGCTTCCCTGGCCATTGCATGTGCCGCCATGACAGTGTGTTCACCCCCACCGCGTGCTCAGGGCTCTCTCGAGGGTGAGTTGCGCTCTACTACCCCCTCCCCTCCTCTCTCTCTCTACTCCTCCTGCCATCTGTACGTAGTTCTGCTGCTGCTGTGTGTTTCAAGTGTTTTCCATCTCTCTTGCTCTCATTACGATCAGCCAAAAAGCGCACGGATAGGATTCTTGGCTGACATGAGAGTGTACCTACCCCGACCCCTTTGGCTGTGTTATATATATATATATGTGTGTGTGAATGTGTGAGTGTGTGTGTCCGTGCTCTCAGCCAGGACACTACCTCGACCCCACCAGTCGTAATATTGATCGGCCACAAGGGCGGCAGCCAGGAGCGTACCACGAGCTTGCCGCACTCCTGGCAATATCAAGTTCCCCTCAAAATTCTATCCCCACCATCAATTTTCCCCACTCCTCCACATGAAAACCATCACTAAAGGCGTTTGTGACTTTAGCACCTTCTATAACTACTATTTGCAATTCTCTCTCACTTGTCCACCTCTGAATACTGGAAATTCATCAAATTTCCTCTATCAAAACGGAATCATGCACTAAACTATAGATAGATTATTCATGGGAAAACATGTTTCAATGGAATATATAGGGGCAGCTTTTGTGTTGTGTTAGCCATGATTTCGAGTGGAATCGTGGATAAAATAGATATTTGGACGAAATCTATTGATATGCAAATGTACGTGCACTGATGCGAGGGGAGTTACCGGACGGCATTGCGTGCACGTCATGTCCATCATAATCGTGACAATAACTCCTCGTTCATTCTCTAACCCTCCTCACTCTTCCCCTCCCCCACCCCCCTCTTTTCCCTTGTCTGTTGCCTTTTTCTCCCCACTAGTCGTGATACAGAGTGATTTAAATTGTCCAGTATAATGACATCGCGATGATAGAAACGAGAACACATTTCGAGTGGGAGGGGGGGGGGGGGCAGTAGGGAGGGAGGGGAGGACGGGTAAAAAGAGTGAAGAGGAAAAATAAAATGGGCAGGTACTTTCGTGGAATTGAAAATACACTGCCTCGCCCATAGGACATTAATTTTCATTTTTTCTCCGTTATGAAAATCCCCAAACGATCACATGAAAAATCCCTGAGAATGGAAGAATAAAAGTGGAAATTGACGAGAAAGAGAGAGAGAGATGCGGTAGGAGTATTGCGCCAAGTACGAAGAGTTCACGGGCAATATCAATGATATACGAGAGAGAGAGAGAGTCTGGCTGTACTCTATGGATGAAATGTTTGATGCAGAGTATGAAATTCTGAGAGACGAATTATTTCGTTTCAATATATACACACAGGTATTCCAAATGGCTTTTTGTGGGTGTAAAAAAAGGGCAAAAAAAGGCGCTGCCTCGCCCCCATGTCAGGACGTTAATTTTCATTTTCCCTTCGGTTATGAGAAAAAAAAAAACGAGGTAGAAACGAATGAGAAATTCAAGTCTATGCAATATGGATGAGAGAATAACCCAGAATTCATCATGAGTTTGACGTAAATGGGAATAATTAAATTTGTGAGTCTGTACAAAAATAATTTATTCGTCTCTGTAATTTTATTATTGATTTCACCAGTGTATAAGGCCAATTTTAGAAATTCTCTTTCTCTCTTTTCTCCTCTCCCCACTTCTCTTTCAAACTGTAGTCAACGAAAAGTGGGGTTAAAAGAGCAAGAGAGCTGGATGATTGTGACGTAAGTGTTGCGTATGCAGCCCGTTGCAGTGACGTTGCGGCGTGACGTCACGAGGCAATATCTGTAACGCCGGCTAACGCCAATATACTCTATCTCTCTCTCTCCCTCTTTCTTTCATTGCTTCAACCCTAGAGACGGTGATGGTGGATCTTAGAGAAACTAAGCATAATGTCAACGTAATAAGTCAATTGACAGGATATTCCGGTGGTCAGTAACTGATTGATGACATTTGTGTTTCGTTCTGACGTTTTTCTTCGCTAAAGGGGCGAGAGTCGCACAAGTAAGGGGTGGAGAAGGGGGGGGGGGGTTGCTCGGTTGAGAAGAAGCACGTACCGAGCGAGAACAGAATAGCGAGTTTAGCATTCAGTTTTCGGTTTGGTAGAACGAGAGAGAGAGAGAGAGGGACATTTACTGGCTGGAGAATACGAAGCCCCCGGGGGGTTGGGGCGCGGCCGTGTTTGCTCTATCGACCGCCGAGAATTCACGAACTATACCGATTTTGTACGAGGAATATCATCCAGCAGCTACAGCTACAGGAGGTAGTAGAGAAGGCGAAAAAGAGAGTACAGAGAGAAATACATTTGGTTCTTGTATCTCAATTCCTCTTCTATGGTCTACTAGCTTGAGAGTGCAAAATCTCCCTCCCCCCCTCCTTCCCCTTTCAACCTACTCACCCTCACAGACTCTTCACCTCACCTCTCTCTCTCTCTTCTTCTCCTTCTACGTCTTCTGCTTCTTCTCCCTCAGTGCTTTTGTCTCCCTTGTACTCTCAAAGAGCATTAGACTAAAGTGAGATGTCGTTCGACATAAAAAGAAACACGTCTCTGTTCATGTACTAGGGCATATCAGACTATTGAAAAAAAAAAAAAAATCTCTTTTCCGCACATAATCAAGTTGATGGATTTTTTCCCCGAAAAAAAAAAAATTCATGGATATCATTGAATAGAACGAGGGAATTGAAGTGAAAAGAAAAATGAGAGTATAGAATTTTTAAAAAATGGACCAAAATCTTTCTGACATATTTGAAAATTGATCTTTCTAGCAATTCAACATTTTTCCATGCTATCTTAACAACTAATACGATTGAATACATCTCTGGAAAAAAAATTATATAAATATCGTTATAAATATTTATCAAATGATCATCAACAATTGACAGCACAGAACCAATAATTATACATTATATGCGGGTGTTTGAAATTGCGGAAATGTCATGTTGGTGTGATCACCGTATTATCTGCAGCTGTCGCCCCCAAACATATTCGCTAATACATGTACTATCTCTCTGTGTCTGTGTGTATGTATCTATCTATCTATATAGGAAACATTTTCACCAGGATCCTATTCTCCCCCGTTCCTGCAAAGTGGTTGGCTATTATTACATTATGCACATGTGCCTCCCATAAATACGTCAATCTCCAAAACATTATGACCCATCCTCTCCCCCCCCCCCCCCCTCCTCTTCCCATCGTGGGACGTGAAGTCCTACAATGCCCATGCACATGCGTTGGTGTTAATGATATAAAATTGAATGATGCCCCGTCAAGTGTCGAAAAAAAAAAATAAAAATTGAATGAAGCCATAGAAATTGTTTACTCCGTAAGAAGAGTATACCTAATATTTTGCCGGGGCCTTAAGGCCGGCAGCTTCACTACTTCCAACCGGTTCACCTTGGATCCCTCACTCGTCCGAGACTCCAAGTGCTCCCCTCCCCCCTTTGTTTTCACGTTTTGAGGCGTAAAAATCGAGCGGAAAAAAATACAATTACCGAAACACGGGAAAGTCCTCTAAATTTTCTCGTCTATCGTCGTGTAGCTTCCCACGCCTCTCGATTACGAATTGACACGAGGGGCCTCAATGAAAAAAGGCCCCGAAACATACCGACCGCGCCCCGAAAGGACCAATCAAGTATAAGAGCTACCACACAACATAACACTGTAATATTCGGTAAAGTCAACTAACCACGTTCCATCCCCACCACAATACTCCCCTCCCCCCCCCCTCTCCCCTTCAGTTACCATCTACCTATCTCCCCATTTACACACAGGAATTGCACTTCTCCCCTCTGTGTTAAACCACGTGGCTTTTCCTTGCAAAAAGGGAGTGGAGAATGTGGTGTGGTGTTGGCTGGTTGCATCTTCTGTGTTTTCATAGCCCATATCTTGTATCCGTCTGTACTTTCAATTTACTTTGGTAGAGAGCATCCTGGGTGGCTTTATTCGAGTGAACGTGGGAAATAGCGGCAAAAAGAAAGGAAAAGAAGAAAAAAGGGCAAAAAGTGTGTGTATCAGGGTAGAAGAGAAGCCAAGAATGAAAGGAATATCGGCGTTGACAGTCCCTTTCATTTTCGTAGTATCGCTCCATTTAGGGGGCTTCGGGTCTTCACCTTTTTTTTTTCCTTTTTCCTTCTTCTTCCTTCTCCTCTCTTTCTCCTTATACCTGTTTTTCGTTCGGTAAAAATACGAGGGCCAAACTCCACCTGCAACACACTGGGTCCATTCCTCTCACGTAATAATTATGCAGTTGGATTTTTCACTGGAATTCCAATGGTAAAGCAATACGATATACATTTTGCAGTTCAAATTTTTCGCGCTACTTTTTGACAAATTCTTTTCATTGGGCGGGTGTTTTTTTTTGAAAGAATCCGCGAATTTTAATCGTCCATCTCGTTTTGCAACGGTAAACACATCAGAATGTACTCTGTACCCCTAGTGTATATATATGAGATGTATTTCCTTACACACAAAGGGCTTATATAGAGTTCAACGAACCACTCTCTCTCTCTCCAACACACATAAAAGGCTCTTCTCTCTCTGTGTATGTGTATGTGTGTGTTCGCGTGATTGCTTCAACCTGTGAACCATTCACATCACTGCTTCAATAAATTACCCCATTGCTCATAATCTTCAGTAATAACATATTTCTTTTGAAGTTTTGTGCGTGCCCTGCGTGTATATATATATGTATATGTGTATGTTTATATATGCTTTGATGCTGTATTTGTTCCTCCTTTTTTATTCCATTTTCAAATCTTTCATATTCACGCGCACGAGACCATCATTTTCGCTCAATTAAAATTTAAACATGTTTATATATTAAATAAAGAGTTTAAAATAAAATTCGAACATACCATTTGAATTATTATCTTAATTCGTAGAGAATCCACATTTTTAAATGCCTAAAATGCACTTTTCTTTAGATTTCAAAAGGAAAAAAAAAACCACTGTCACAAAATTAATATTTTCCTCAAATGTATTTTTTTCAAATCTCACAACACTTTATTCTTGCAGTTTAAAAAAAAAAGGCGGCGATTTTTTTTCTTTTTGGGAAATCGATCCTCCCAGGTCGATAGTTCATCAATTTTCTGCAGATTTTTGCGTTAAATAATTAATACCTAATTGACGAGCTTTCATAACACTCATTGAATTATTAATGCGTTACAAAAAAAAATAGGTTTGAAAATTTGAATTTTTTTATTCAAAGGAAATAATTTTTTTTTTTTTTTCGTATAAATAGGAAACACGACAGGAGCTTGGCGCTTGAAGCTCTGCCGGGTACTGGCGGCTCAAGAGGAGCTATTGAACGAACTTAACTGTGTCCACCAATCCCGCACCTGTATCACAGTTTGACGCTATCCAATAGCGTTGGATTTCACAGTTACACTGGCGTAGAATATTCGAATTACTCTCGGCGGCATATTTCACGTGAATATGTGCAGATGGCGGTAATCTACAGTTGATTGAAATGCAGATGGGCACAATGTGATGTGTTTTTTAGCTTGTCAAAGTGGTTGAGAGTTTCATAACCTCGAAAATAATCGAATTTACTGGAATATTCGGAGTTTAAATATAGGGACAGGGATATTAGGGAACTAGTGCAGATACGTTGTTCAGTTTTATTTGAGTCGTTGAAAAGTTAAGATTGTTGTTGTTATTTTTGAGGCGAAAGAGGATATGTCGGAGGAAAAAGTCTGGTTAACTTGCTATAATCGAGGATGTGGACAGAAATTTGATCCTAGTGACAATAAAGAAGGTGAGTTCGATATTTTTGAGGAATTTAGAAAATATCTTGAATATTTTAGGGAAATTTATTTGATTTTTGCATCTTTTTTTCTACTACGAGGCTAGAGGTACGAATGTGCTTCTATCAAATGCATTGAATTCTTTGTATATAATGTTAGTGTCTTTGAGGGTCACTTGAGTGTACGTTAAGTGGAAATAATTCAACATATACTCAAAAGGCATGTTAAATTCACAACCTCCAGCCTCGTCGACTCTTTAATATTTTGAAATCCAAGCGAGATAGAAAAGTTTTCATGAAACCTTTCTTACAACTCTTCAAATTCTCTACAAAAAAGGTGATTATGGAAATTGCTCTATCTCGTTTAACTTCCGAGATATTTTCAATCAAAAAAAATCAGTCAATAGTCAGTTTTTGAAAAATACCTCGGAAATTATGCGAGATAGAGCGATTTTCATGCGATCTATCTTGTAGCTCTTAAAATTCTCTACAAAAAAAAAAAAAAAAAAAAATTCTCTACAATGATGCTGATTATATGAATTGCTCTATCTCGCTTACATTTCGAGATGAAAAATACCTCGGAATCTAAGCGAGATCGAGCGATTCTCATGCAACCTTTCTTTGTAGCTCTGAAAATTGAATCTATAAAAAAATGCAATCATAACAATTGCTCTATCTCGCTTGAATTCCGAAATATTTTTCAAGAAATTAGGCAAAAATAACTTTTTAAAAAATATCTCGGAGTCTAAGCGAGATAAAGCGATTGTTATGAACCATGTCATGTGAGTCTGTTTTTTTTTTTTTACAAAAAAGGATTCTATGAAAATTTCTCTATTTCTCACCGATTCCAAGATATTCTCAAAAACGAATTAACTTGTGACCTCTACCATTCTATTATTGAATTTTTCCGCCTAAAATGAGAAAAAATATTTTAAAATGATTTATGTGAACCAGATGCTTGTGCCCATCATCCCGGAACACCTGTCTTTCACGATGCCTACAAGGGATGGTCGTGCTGCAAGAAAAAGTGCACGGACTTTACCGAATTTCTTAATATAAGAGGCTGTACAAGGTCGTCCCATTCAAATGAAAAACCACCGGAGCCTGAGAAACTCAAAACCGATAAATCAAAGGCCGATGAGGTCATTGAGTATCGTCCACCTGTTAATAATTTACAAATGCTTGAAAGGCCATCCTTTGAAACGCCTCAGGTGACATTAACACCAACAGTATCATCTACATTGTTGGAACAAATTAAAGGACTTACCGCTAATGAGCCGTTAATTGCTGATGATAAGAATGTAAAAGTTGGTGAATACTGTAAAAATAAATCGTGCAAAGCTGTTTATAATGGTCCTGAATCTGATAGTGAAGTTTGCCTTCATCATCCGGGTGTTGCAATATTTCATGAGGGCTTGAAATTTTGGTCCTGTTGCCAAAAAAGAACTACGGATTTTTCTGTATTCTTGGCGCAGCCTGGATGCACTGAGGGCCATCATTTATGGATTGCCCAAGTATGTATTCTCTTGTTTTTTAAATTCAGTAGTAAAGAGATTAAACAGGATGAATCGATTTTTCCCATGATTTAGTGGAAAAAGCAGATGTTTGCCAATTTTTATTACTTTTTTCTTAACAAAAAAATTATTTTTGAAAAAATGAAAGATATGCACATGTAGAAAATTCAAAATAATATAAGTGCACATTTTTTAAATATTTTATTTCTAATTATTCATTACTTTTATTTTTGAAGAATCAAAAAATTGTCAGATGTGTGCTAATTTTATGATCATTTTCTTTCACACTTCATTTTTGCGAATATCTCGGAATTTAATGGAAATACGCCCCTTCTTGTCTGAATGCTTTTTTCGTAGAGAATTTCAAGAGCTCAAAAAATAATTAGGACAAGATCGCCCCATCTCGCTTACTTTCCGAAATGTTTTAAAAAAAGTATTGGGAAAAAACGTTATTTTTTCAAAAAAGTGTTGGGAAAAAACGTTTTTTTTTCGATAGTTTTTTGAGAATTTAATTGTTTGTTGTTGATGAATTGGTTTTTTTTTTAGAGATTCTTTCGTGGATATTTCTGAAACGAGTGAATCCAATGGAAAAATGTTACAAAACGTTTTTTTTTTGCAGGAAATGGAAAAGAATTCTCCCCAAAAAACGTTTTCTGACTAATTATCCTGAATGCAATAGTTTCAAAGATATTTACAAAATAATTTGAAATTCCTAAAATTTTCGATCGAATAATTTGTGCAATAAACTTTAATTTAATTTTTATTGTTTCAGAATGTAGGCAAACAAATTAAATGCCGAATGGACTGGCATCAAACGGGCTCGTTCGTAGTTATATCAATTTATGCCAAAAAGTATCATCCAAATAAATCATTTATCAAGTTGAATCCAATCCGATTAACTGCGAGTCTATTCTTCCCGGAGGAAAATTCGGATTATCATCTTGACTTGGAGCTCAGAGGGGTAATTAATCATTCAGCCATACATTTCAACAGTCACGTTTATTTAGTCGATAAAACCAACAAGTTTATTGATTTTTTCGGTTCATTCGGGAAATTCACATTTGCTTGTCTTTTGTTCCTTTGAAATATTACGAACTCTAACAAAGATAGAGATTTCGCGATAATCGAAATCAAAACTAGCTCAAAAGTTCAATTCCACATTAAAAAAAAAAATGAAAAATTCAGATGCATTTGAAAAAAAACTATTTTAATTGAATGAAAAAAATAGAAAAAAAAAACAATTTTTCGCGAATACTTTCGAAACGAATGAGTTTAAGAAAAAATATCAAGAGACTTTTTTTTATAGAGAATTGTATGCGATACAAAAAAAGATCTCTCGACAAATTCTCCAAAAACTCATCGTTCTCGAGATATTAGAGTAATGAAAACAAAAATCATTCTTTTTTCCTCTACTGTTGATTGAACATTTCTCATTCTTTCAAAAATTCTATTATTAAATCATCAATTGAAATTCTCTTGCAGATTGTTGACATCAAGAATTGTTCTGCCACAATGCTGCCGACAAAAGTAGAAATCAAACTGAAGAAAGCTGAGCCTGGTTCATGGGCTAAATTAGATTTTCCAAGGGAAGTGGAGGAAATTGAAAAGCCCAAGGAGAATGTGGTTGATAATATTGAAGAACGTGTTGATGCAGTAGATCTTAGTGATCTTTGAATTTTCGAGTAAATCGGTCTCTAAGATACTTTTGTACAGTGATATTTCGAAAGAAACATTTTTTTTTAATAAGAAAGAGGAAAAACCACGAACAATCACCATTCAGAAAAATCACAAATTAATTATCGTATTTTACACATCATTTTGCATTTTTTTTCTGTTGAATAATTTGGTGTCTCATTTCCATGAAATTGGGGACAATAAAATTATGAATATTCTAAAAGACGGAGTTTTCTTTATCGACTGATAACACTCCACCTTTTAAAGCTCTTAAGCCATTAATTAATAATGAAGTAGTGAAACGAGATAATTCTGGGAATTCCTTATATTTTATCCTGCGAATATTTCCGGAAAAAGAAGATTGAGAGGAAAAAGTTAAGAGATATTTTTTTGTAAGTCATGAAATTCTCTACAAAAAGATTCTCTTAATAAATTCTTTGAACTCTAATAATTTACGAGAAATTGAAAAAAAAAAGAATCTAATTCATGTAAAAATAGCTAAAAAATTCAAATTCAAAAACAAGATAGTGAAATTCACACAGATCTGATAATCTTTTGAATTTATTTAGATAAATGAATTATTATAAAAAAAAATATTCAAAAAATTTCGCTCTCATAGTTTTTTGAATGCTCTTACATAGAATCGCCTTGGAAACAAAGTGGCGTAAGTGTTATGTGTGAGTATAGCATTCGTGCCTCTTTATTTCTAAAGCGACAATATATATATATTTTTGAATAATCCATTTCTTGAGAAAATAAAAATAATGAAAAGTTTTGTTTTTCTTTCGACCATCAGTTATTATAATATTTTGTTGGTGCTTTCATAATTAACTGATTTGTTTATTTAATAAAATCGGGAGTGACCGCAATGCCCGTTTACCAACAAACAAAAGAATAAAAACGCTCGAATGCCCGCTATTTTCAGTAAAATTTCAAAAAGTCTTACTTTCGCCCATTCTCTATTCCCGGAAATGACCCAAAACACCATCTGCCATCATCCCCTCGAATCACCTCCAAATCCCGCCACTTTCCATCATGGCGCCCCTTCAAACACTTCTGTCACCCAGTAAACAACCCAGTGTCCACCGAACAACTGAATGTCTCAACGGTCTTGACCCTTTCAACCCCAAAAAATCTCCCTCGCCCCACATCTTCATTACCGGAAAACCTGCAGAAAATGGATACCGAGGGCTGTTACTTGAGCTGCACAGCAGTAGCTGAATGGACAAATGCCCAAGGAACAACGACAAGAAAGGTTAGTTACAGATCTGCCCAGCTCCGTTTAATCCGTAACAATGTTCGTCAACTGTTGATAGAAGTCCGCAACGACAAAGCGAATACAACAATAAAACTTGCCCTAAAAGGCATAAACGTGCTGAACCGTTACATGAGCGAGGGAAAATCGACGATCAAATTTTCCGAAGAGCGCTGCACATTATTTTTGTCAAACGCCCCAGCTGCACAGTTGATCACCTTCCTCAAGACGTTATTCGTCAAAATGACGGGGCAGCCAGAGGAGAAGGTCAAGAATCCACTGCGAGAAAACTTGCTGAATGGTAAATTAGGTGGAGTCGCAGATATAAGTCCAGCAACAAATGCGGAGATGGCTGCGGCGAAGGAAAAGGCGCTGCTCGTTGCTGCGTCAAGGAAGACTGTGACGACACCGTCACCAGGAACAATCCGCAAAAGGAAGCTGACGAACACGAACACACCAAAGATTCCCATCGCCAAAAAGCTCTATACGAATCCAACAGCCATCGAACTAACAGAAGAACAGAGCAAAGTCCTGGAAGCTGTTCTTCGTGGCAAGAATATCTTCTTCACAGGAAGTGCAGGAACTGGAAAATCAATGCTGCTGAAGAGGATCATCTCTGAACTTCCGCCTGACGTAACAACCGCAACTGCCAGCACTGGTGTTGCCGCTTGCCACATCGGAGGAGTTACTCTGCATCAATTTGCGGGGATCGGTTTAGGAACGGGAACGCTGGATCGGTGCTATCAAATGGCGTCACGACCATCTGTGGCTGGAGTCTGGCGGAAAACCAAGTATCTTATCATCGACGAGATCTCCATGGTCGAGGGCGAGTTCTTCGAGAAGATCGAAGCCGTTGCGAGACATGTGAGGAAGAATGATCGTCCTTTTGGAGGCATTCAGCTCATTCTTTGTGGGGACTTCTTCCAGCTTCCACCGGTTAGAAAGAATAATGAGGAGAAGAAGTTCTGCTTTCAGAGCAAGGTTTGGGACAAGTGTATTCATGCGAACTATGAACTGCAGATTGTTCATAGGCAGAAGGATCCGGAGTTTGTTAAGGTGCTGAACAGCATCAGGATAGGGAGGGTTACGGAAGAGATAACAGCTATTTTGAAGGCCACTTCTGGACAGAAAATTGAGAGGGATGGAATCCTGGCGACGAGATTGTGCTCACATATCAAGGAAGCTGATGAGATTAATCAGTCGCAATTGGATAATTTGAAGGGTGTGTCGAAGACTTATGTTGCTCAGGATTCTAACGAGGGAATGACGAAGATCCTTGATCAGCAGCTGCCGGTTCCTGGGAAACTGACACTCAAGGTTGGGGCGCAGGTCATGCTCCTGAAGAATATCAATATTGGGAGTGGATTGGTCAATGGAGCGAGAGGCGTTGTTATCAAGTTTGAGGACGAGACACCTGTTGTCCAGTTCAGAAGCGGCGAGGTGCATCGGGCGAAGTTCGAGAAGTGGACGATTAGGACAGCTTCTGGTGGGTTCGTTCACAGGAAACAGGTGCCGTTGAAACTGGCCTGGGCTTTTTCAATTCATAAGAGCCAGGGACTTACGCTTGATTGTGTCGAGATGAGTCTTGGGAAGGTTTTTGATGCTGGACAGGCTTATGTGGCACTCTCACGGGCCCAGAGCTTGGATTCATTGAGGGTACTGGACTTCAATGGACAACAGGTTTGGGCAAGTACTAGTGTCTTGGAGTTCTATCGGAGATTCAGGCGGGCACTTCAAGAAATTGAGATTATACCACTGGGGAAGAAGAAGAAACTCAAGTGATTAATTAGGAAAATTAAATTTGTACAATTTTTTAAATTAGGAATTATCAATTGACGAATTCAGTGGGTTGGTGATCAATTTTTAAATTTTTTTTTATGATGATGAAATTAGCATGCATCTGACAAATTTTTTTATTTTTTTAAAATCAATTATAAATAAAAAAAAAACAGAAAAATGTTTCTTTTGAATTTGTATTTACAGTTCTTTGGATTTTCTAAATGTGCATATTTTTCATTTTTTTGTCAGAATAATTTATTAGTTGAGAGCAAAAAAATAAACTTTATCAGATGACTGCTTTTTTTAGTATCATATTTTTCTGGAAATAACTTCGAGAAGATGATTGATTGGAGAAGAATTGACAAGAGAGTTTTTTTTTGTCTGGAAAATTCCGTACAAAAAAATCTCGACAATTTTTCATTAAAGTCTTAGTTTCCAAGATATTTCCAAAATTGATCACCTGTTCAATACCACTGAATTTTCCTGGACTGAAAATATTTTTGATAAATGTTTAAAATGTGTTCGAAATATTCAAGACTTTCATAATACGAAATCATGTTTAATTTATGAACAATCTTATGAATTAGCAAATGTTTTTTTATATTAATAATTTTTTTTCTTAAATGATAATAAAAGTTAAATATTAACATTAACAGTCGTCTACTGCAATTTCAATTGGCGGTATGTAACGCCAAATGTGTCCGGCATTCATTAAATCAGAGCAGATACTGTTTGGATTTGTAACAGTCTTCTGACTGCTACATTGAATGTCTATTTTGTACTGTCCAGCAGTGAAGAATACTACTCGGCATTCGTGGTAAGCTCTTCCATACTCCTGCAGCTGAAATCAATTTATCTCGAATTAATTTATTTTCACATTATTTTGCAAATATCTCGCAAAGGAAGAGAATGAGGAAAATTTTGCTATCAAGAATAATTCTGAGGTATAATCAGAAAAAAACTGATTTTTTGTATAAAATCGTAAATAACAACGTTATATAAGATAAATGACTCAAAAATTATTCAATATGTATTTGAAGAATGTAATAAGGAAAAAAAAAGCGGTAGAAACAAAAAATTAATTGAACATTGAGACATTGGTACCATTCCTTCAATTTCACATTTCTTTAATTTTTTCGAAATTTGAAGAAATGTAAAAAATGGCACCAATTTTCCAGTTTTTAATTAATTTTCCTAATTTTAAGGCTTATTTAATTCCTTATTACTTTCTTCACAGACTAACTGAATGAGATTGAAGAATTTAATGTTATGTAAGTTGTTATTACCGATTTTATACGAATAATTAACTTTTTCCGATTGTACCTCCCAAATATCCTCAAGAGACATCTTTCGTAGAGAATTTCAGGAACTATAAAAAAATATCTCCTTACAATTTCTAAGAATAGCAGATATCTAACAATTTTCAGTTTCTTTCTTCCAACAAATGTATTACTTAAGAAAAAAATGCAAAATACATATAGGGGAGAGTGGGGCAAAATGGACGCTGTAATGAAACGGTTAGAGATGGATTTTTTTTGCTGAGTCTATCGAAGAGCTGAGGAAATTCTAGCCGGAAAACAAGTGTCAGATGTATTTTCTTCGATTTTTTTGAAAACTCAATATTTTTCGGCATTTTTGAGGGGTAAAAGCCTTTTCTTTTTGAAAATTTTCAGTTTTTTGCAAATATCTTTGGTTCTATTGGCCATAGCAATTCGCGGTTGGTTTCAAATGAAAGGTGAGCTCATTTCCCATCGATTTATGAGGTTTTGCATTCAAAAATATCAATCTTTGGGATAGTTATAGGCCAAAAACTATTTCCCAAAACTGTTTCACAAAAATGCCCATAAATACCTTAAAAATCAATATTTTCAAATTGAAAACCCTATGAATCGATGGTAAATGATCTCATCTTTCACCTCCCATTGGAGATTCCACGCTCCGACAAATAGAACCGAAGATATTCTCAAAAAACTAAAAAAATTCTAATATTCTAATTTTTCGAATATCAAAATACTCGAAAAAGTCAAAATCACCAAAAATTGGAAAAAATTAATTCCACCACTTGTTTCCCGCCTAAAATTTTCTCAGCTTTCCAATGGAATCATCAAAAACAATCTACCGCCAATATTTCTATTAATTTCCAGAGTTTTCCATAATATTTGCCTAAAAATTTGGATGTGTCCATTTTACCCCTGATCTCCATTTTGCCCCACTATTCAAAAAAAACCTGTAAGTGCAAATTTTTAAATATTTTTTTATAACAATGTATTGCTTCAAAAAATTTAAGAAAATGGCAGATGTGCGCTAATTTTATTATCGTTCAATTTCAGGGATATAACTGGAAAATCTTTAAAAAAACTCATTCTTCTTCAATCAATGCTTTTCAATCTTGAAATCTTCTTAATTTACTAAAATAAATTTATCTTACCGTTGGCAGCATCACTTTATTAGCACCAGCAACAGACAGTCTCGTATCCAGTCTATAATTATTGACTCCATTGTGATGATCCTGATAAAAGTTTATTGATAAACTCAAATCAGTCAGTGGATGCTCCAGAGCATTGCAGACACCCACTCCTATACTGACGCATTCTCCCAATCCACAAGTTATTTCGTCCTGGGGCTTGACCGCAACATCGTTGATGACTACTTCTGCAAGGAAAAATAAATTTGAAATTAACTACAGAAATAATAGTACTGAAAATAACAGACATCTGACATTTTTTTCTGTTTTTTTTTTCTTACAAACAAATTATTTGAAAAAAGGAAAAATATGAACATGTAGAGAATCCAAAACCCATAAATGTAAATTTTCCAAATATTTTTTTAATAATAATTTTTTCGATTAAAAAAATTTTCAGATGTGTGCTCCACAATAATTGTATTATCATTAGCGATAACACGTGAATATTAATGAAACAGATGACATAATGGATATAAATATGGAATTTATAGATAAAATTCTATAAATGTCTACATTTACAGAAATTTCAGCTCTTGAATAGATTAAAAGCTGAAATTTCGGCTGGAGAATATGTCTAAAGCTTTTTTTCGAAGAAATTTTTCAAAAATTCGACCGTTTCCACTACAAACTGATGATTTTTGAAATATTTTCCTGCACAATGAGATTCATTGTCCTCATCAGGAAAAATCAGATTCATCTAAGAATCAGATTTTTATGATCCCTGAGACTTTTTTCCCATTTTCAGAAATGATAAAAATAATAATCTTACCCCACTGAAGTGGACTCATTCTAACCAAATCCAGCATGTCCTGAGTAAACGAGATGCCGGCAAGTGTAGCTTTGCCAATCAAGTCAGTTGTCAACAGTTGCCACCTAAGATCTACAAGACTAGCAATATGTTCAGCGCAGGTTCTCTGCAGTTCGCTCTCATTGAGCGTTGACAGTTTGTTCAACGGGCAGCGATTCGCCGGTACCGGGATCCTGCATGACTCCCTTCCCTCCATGTAGATGCACTTGCTCTGCGTATAGTGCAGTTCCATCTCATGATTCGTCATATTAGTAACATCCAAAACAAGATAGAACTGCGATGGTGTCTCAGCAGGAAGAACATCCCAACTCGTGATCTGTACACTCGGCAGCATCTCGATCGTGATGAAAACCGAGGAAACTCTGCAATAACCAGCGGCAAGTCCAGAAGCCCCGGAATACTTTATTTTCAATTGTCCCTCAGTGATATTCGATGCAGGCAGTGGTGTCGCAAGTTTCGACAGTTTAGTATTGCCCGAAGAATTCGCTGAATTCGAGGTCAATGCAGCTCTCATAGACGAAGTTAACCCTGTTTGCCTTTTGGTATGATGCGATGGTGAGTTGAGACGCGTTGGCAATGACTTCGATCCACTGTTAGGCATCAAGTTATTTCCACGATTTATAAAAGCAGTCTTGTTCATTTGTTTGCTGGGTACAACGAAATTCGTGTCTGCATAGAGATAAAGCGTCAGACTAGCACTGGTGCCAGGTGCCAATGGCAATTGTGTCTGCAAATTCTCATCGCTCCACTTAAAAACCCTGGATTCTCTAATGGCATCTAGTGCTGATGTGATTGAAACTTCGATCATTTCAATCGGCACTTGACCAACATTGGTTATTGTGATTGTGCACTCGGCGCTTTCGCCACCGTAGAGAGAAATACTTGCGCTTGTTACAATGTTCTCGCCAGAGCTGAAGGAAGCCGTTTGTGGTAGGCTAGTTGCTACTTCGATTTTTGGAAGACTGGGGACTACCTCGACGGAGTACTGAGGATGTGGCATGCCATCCATGCTCCGTAATCTGCAATTCGACTTTACGCCTAATGTGTGAGTGCTAAAACCTAGGATTTCTAGGTCTCCAGTCTCTTTTGGGGTTCCTGCTAGAGTCACTGCGATTGGTCCAGACTCAGCTGGAAGTGTGATGCTCTCGGGAATGGACTCGAAGACAACGCCGTTTGTTAGCAGCCTCATGTTGGAGACGTTCAGCTCGAAGGGGAGAGGATTAATCAACTGTAACGAAACTTCGCAGACGTCTCCGTCTACCCAGAGATAGTCGACTTTGCTCTTGGACGTGTTTCTCCGTTCGAGAGAGCCAAAGTTTATTGGAGTAAAGAGGAATGGTCCATGATCCTCCTTTATCCTCTCGATCTTCTGAGGCTGGAGGTGAGGCTGCAGATTTTTTAGAGTGAATGACTTTGTTTTAGGAATGTTTGTTAGATTTGCTGGTGGTATGACGATTCCTGAGGGCAGAACTAGAGGTACTGGTGCTCCTTCGCACTGCTGCGCTACATTCTGCAGCTGCAGTGCCATATCCCTGCGTTCAATGGGCGTCAAGTAGTTGAACATGGTTTGAAGGAGGAACGTCATGTGTCTAGTTGCGAGCGCCAAGTTGCCCATTCTGTTGGCAGCTGTGATGAGCTCGGTAATGATCTTGATTTGAATAGCCGGCCAGCCTCTCCGGCAGTCCTTCGGCAGATCCGTTGGATCGAGTGACAGTTTGAAACCAGGACAAGACTGAAGAATCAAATTATAACACTGCTGCCAATCGGGGTTCGGATTTTTAGCAGAAATGTATCTCGTAGCTGCTAGTCTCATGCAGAAAGACGCTTTCCTAGAAAATCCAAACGTCGAAAACAACTCAGCCAATTTCGTGAATCTCTCGATTTTCTCCTGCTCGCTCCAATCAAGATTGTTAAAAACAACATTATTAAGAAAAGAAGCAGCCTGTAGTGTCGAATTCTGTTCAATCGCTATTCTCGTAGCCTTGAAACTAGCCTCAGTCTCAATAATCCCAGCATTCTGATACTTGCTGTAGTGAACAATCGCCTGACTGTACTTCTTCGGGATTTCCTCTGGCGTCAGAATATGGGGCATTTCTGCTTTGACCTCGTCGATCGTTGGCGGAAGTGGCAACGTCGATAGAACCTGCGAGCCTTTCCTCTGTTTACCCGGACTTCCCTCTTGAAGCGACGAGTTCCTCTGCAGCGGTAGATTCCTCCTCAAATGCGGATAGAGTATCATTGCCGAAGTGGCACAAAGTCCCTCGTAAGCAGCTCCCAGCCACAACCAATCGTTGACCCCTTGCAAGATACTCGCAGCTGAATTGTAGTTGCTCAGCGCATCAGCAGACAGTCCTGCCTGAAGGCACAAGTCCCCCAAGTGCTTCGTCATCCGTCCAAAACATCTCTTCCTGTTGTTCCTCGACTCCAGATCTAGTCCAATGAAGTCCTTCTTTTCAAAAGGCGCAGACAGCAGCGGAACCCGGTCGATCTTCTCTCTCGATCTCTCAACCCGTCTCGACTCCAGTATCCAGAACAACGAGTGCAGGCACTCGATCACCTGTGCCTCAAGACTGGCGCAAGCCTCGTCCCCATAAAAAGCAGCACATGTTTTGAAATTCGATGGTGTCGTAAAGTCCTTTGGGGGCTCATTGACACTAGCCGATTCGATAGGGCCCAGAAAAACTGCCCTCGAGTCGTACAGTGTTGTCATATACTTGACCTTGAGCGTCTCATGAAGCCTACAGAGTTCATTCAACTCTGTTTGATCCTCGTATCTGCCAAATGTTATCAGGCCTACCAATCTCCGGTGTGTTTGAAAATCACCCCACTCGTTATTATCGACTGAATGCTCTCTAACAAATCTCACGTAAATTTCACGTGTTCCACCATTTGAATCGGCTATTGTAAAAGTACTTCCACTTTTAATTATTCTCTCGCACAATCGTAATATTGTTTTTTGCTTTATTTGTGGTCCTATTGGCTTCAATAGCACTAGCAATGCTGCATGATCGTGCGTACTTTGCTCGTAATCTGGCTGAGACATTTTTTTTTTTTTTTTTATCTAAAAGACAATTATTGTGTAATTTTTTATGTTTAAAGTTTTTTGGTGATTCAACATTTTTCGATAAATACGGTTAGGTTATTTCGCTTCTTCATAGCGTTACGTCAATTGCCACGACACTGAACTTGAATTATTATTCTTGTTTTATAATGTGGAGGGCGTTATTTTTTTCGTTAATGATTACTGTACGGAATTTGACAGCTGACTGAAACGATGGTAACAAAGATCATGTGATTATCTACTTGTCTCTTTCTCTCTGTTGTAGGATTGAGGGGAGTTTTTTTTTTGAGGATTTGTGCGCTCTTTCTAGTGCGCAGAATCGAATGACTGACGTTATTAATCGCGGCAAGGGGAAAAATACATAGCCTCAACTTTTGTTGGACGTTTGGAGCTTTTTTTTGGAGAGATCGAAAGACTGATATTGCATTTGTTGGATATTTACTTGGTGAGTTTATTAATTCAGGAGTTTTTCGGTGTTTTTTGAGGGGGAGGAAGAGTAGGGGGTGGTTTGGGAGGGGGAGGGGGGAGGTGTTGGGTTGTCAAATCAAAGGGGTTCCATTTGTTGGGAAAATTGTTGGAAATTTTGGGGAAATTGGAACTTGTCGATAGTTGTGAACTTTGATTTTTGGAAATTATCAACTTTTGTCTTTAATTTCTAAAGAATATCTTGGAGAATAGTGGGTTTACGATAATGTGGCATGAGACTTTTTTTTGGAGCTCTTGACATTCTCTACAAAAAAGATTTCCTCACATTTTCTTCTGAAGTCAGTCGTTTTGGAAGCATCTTCGAAAGAATATAAAAAAATTATTGATATTTTTTGGTAAAAATTGGGTAATTTTTGCCTGAAATCAAAGGAAATCAATTTTGCTACATCTTCAATGGAAGATTTCTTCAGGTTTTCAATGAAATATCTGTTTGCCCCTCTTTCCACTAAATAACGAACAAAAAAAAGAAAACAAGAAGAATTACGATTAAATAATGAAAAAAAAAAAAAATTAATATTAAAAATATTCGTCAATATCGTCGAAACAAGATGATTATGCAAATTTCAAAAATCGATTTGATTCCAGCTGTTCTTTCAGAATGTCACGGAGACTAAGCGAGATAAAGCCGTTTACATTTAGCCATCATCTCCTCTTCTAGCTGTTATAATCCTTACAAATAAAATATTAGTGCGAAATTGCTTTATCGCACTTAGTTTCCGAGGGATTTTCAATGAACTGATGGAATAAAATTGATTCATCTGAAAATTACATATTCGTGAGAAGAATAGATTTGAAAGAACAGACCTCCAAACCTTTCTTTTTAAGAAATTTAATTCTCTGCAAGAAAGGTGTCTTGCAAAATTTACCTAAATCGAACAGTTCCGAAGATATTTTCAAAATACTCCAAAATTGAGAAACAAATCGTTCAAGTTAATAATTTTTCAGCTGAAATCTCTGCGAAATGACAACAATCAACGAGAGCACCGAGGATCCCCGAATGAATCCTCCATCAACAGACAACGCAGATGACATGACCTCGAGATGCGAATCTCCAAAACGTGGAACAACTCTTTCAACGAGCACAAGCAGCTTCGAGGCTCTCGATCCTCACGATCCAAATTTGAGTCGTCTCGCCAACTTGATGTTCCTGAAAACCGGCGAGTATCTTCAAGAAGAACTAACGGCAACTCATGCGGACTATCGTCTCCTCGAGCGATTGAACAAAGAGACAATTGCAAAATACACTGAGTTGAAGACAATATCGTGCAATGTATCACAATCACTAGATGCACTCAATCAAAAATACAAAAAATTACAACCAGTTCTTGAAAATATCAATCAAATTGATGATAGCGTTGCTAAGCTGGAGCAGGCTGCTTACAAATTAGCTGCTTACTCGAAGAGACTCGAGGCAAAGTTCAAGGACCTTGAAAAAGAAAATAGAAGCAAATGAAATTAAAAAGAAAAATTATCAAACAAAAGAATATTTTCTAAAAAAAAAAAAAACAAGTTAAAAATTAGTGAAATATCATTATCACACGGAATTAATTGGAAATTATATTTCTAAATTAAGTGTTAATTGTGTAAATATTTAAATTAAATCACTACGTAATTTAATTTGCATTTAATTTATTCAAATATTTTATTATGAATTTTTTCATTTTAAATTAAGCCAATCTACAGTTTTTGTTTCTCCTTCAATTTTTTTATTCTCATTATTCAAGGCAAATGGATGAATTTTTTTTTTCTCATGAAATTAGAAAATTCAACACTGCAAATGTAATTAATTGTATCCAATGCCCAGAACGAATTTTCATATCATTTTAATTATTTTAACTTTTAAATTCTTTTAAATATTTCATTTTTCCCTCATTTTTTTTCGTTTTGCAACTTATAGAAATAACGCTGTCACTGTGTTACAACCGGCACTTAAATGGAAAAAAAATAATAATCAAAAAATAAGATATATACAGAACCGGAAATGTCAATGGAATTTATACCCATTATCGAGTGTCACAATCATCAATCACAAACTCATGTTCTTCGTGATAGATTTCTTCATTTTTTTTCATCGTTTCTAAATTTTTTTCTCGTTTTTTCATGGAAAATTGCCTAACAGTCCAGGAAATTGCCGGCCATCAGTAGCTCCAGAGCAATTTCAGGCGCTATTGGAAATTCTGGAATCTCCGTGCTGCTGTTTGTGTAACGCACTTTGTAGGTGAAGTACATGCACACTTTTTGGAGCACGTGGGACCTGTAAAAATTCGTTTAGATTATTTTTTCTTTGTCTTAAACAATTTATTTGGGATAAAGTGGTGGCTCCGGTTTCTGGCACTTTAGAGCTAGTTTTTGACAGCATAAATCGAAGGCAACAATTATTTGCTCATTAAATGTAATTTAATTAGATTAATACATACTTGTTGTGCTAAATGAGCTCGGCAATTGAATATTACATAGGGGAGAGTGGGGCAAAATGGACATTGTTCTGAAACGGTTAGAGATAGATTTTTTTTGATCATTTTATCGGAAAGCTGAGGAAATTCTAGCCGGAAAATGAGTGTCTGATGTATTTTTTTCGATTTTTTTTCAAAATTCGACGATTTTCGGCACTTTGAGGGATGAAAGCCTTTCCTTTTTTGAAAATTTTCAGTTTCTTGCAAATATCTCTGGTTCTATTGGTCGTAGCAATTCGCGGTTGGTCTTGAATGAAAGGTGAGCTCATTTCCTATCGATTTATGAGGATTTGAATTCAAAAATATCGATTTTTCGAATAGTTATAGGCCAAAAACTGTTTCCCAAAACTGTTTCACAAAAATACCCATAAATACCTTAAAAATCGATATTTTCAAATTGAAAACCCTATAAATCGATGGCAAATGATCTCATCTTTCATCTCCTATTGGAATTTTTACACTACGACAAATAGAACCGTAGACATTCTCAAAAAACTGAAAATTTTCAAAAAAAGAAAGGCTTTTACCCCTCTAAAATGCTCTAAAAAGTCAAAATTACAAAAAACTAAAAAAAAAAAAAATTCCGGCACTTGTTTCCGGCCTAAAATTTCCTCAGCTTTCCAGTGAGATCATCAAAAACCATCTACCACCAATATTTCTATTAATTTCAAGAGTTTACTACGATATTTGCCGAAAAATTTAGATGTTTCCATTTTACCCCTGATGTCCATTTTGCCCCACCTTCCCCTAATATATTGTAGATTTTAATATAACTGAGAAATTTGCGAAAATTGTCTGTTACTGGGCCACTGTCAGAAACCGGGGCCATCACGATAGGTTCCAAGAGGAAACTATTGGAGATGGGAATTTTTTTGTAGAGAACTCAATCATCTACGAAGAAGATCTCTTGAGATTGTTCGCTAAATTCAATGGTTTACGCTGTATTCCAAGGATAATTAAGTAGTAAAGTGGAAAAATGGAATAACTGGAAAAATTGAATGGTCGATTCTTTTGTAAGTATCTCGAAAACAAGTGGGTTTAGGAAAAAATGTTGACCTTCTGTACATCGTCTTTCTCGAGATTTCACGAGCTACAAAAAAGATTTCTTGATAAATTTCCATAAATCATACGGTTTTCGAGATATTCCAAAAATGATTACGGAACGGAGTAAGAAATTTAATTACTGAGAATTTATCATCGATTCATTTGCAAATATCTTTGAAACTAATATGTTTCGAGGAAGAGATGAAGAAACTTGTTTTGCAGCCCATGAAATTCTCTACAAAAGATATAGCCAGACATTTTTCCTTGGACTTATTTGTTCCAGAGATTTCAGCAAAAGCACAAACCTTAAATAGCCAAATTTTTCGACGACGATGAAATTTTTAGAAAAATCGATTTCATTCCACCATCAGATTTTCTCAAATATCTCCGAAACTAAGTGAGATAGAGCGATTTCATCCACATCTTATATTATAATATATTGTCGCCTTGAAAACAAAGGTGTGCTATGTATAAATATAGCACTTATGCTCCTGTGACTCTAAGGCAACCATATATTCGAAAAAATGGTCACAAAATGACATTAATTTTTTTTTTTTAATTGTAAAATGACATTAATTCATCGAAAAATTGCGTATTTTCACGATTTTCTCAGACTTTACCATCAAACTTTTCATCCAAATAAAATACTAACGGTATTTCACGAAAATTAACTTCATTAGCTTCGTTCTCAGCAAATTGTCCAGGTCCACTGAGCATAGCCTTGATAGTACCACTAGTTAGTGCATGTTCTCGTTTGACAATGAATTCATGTCCATCACTGCTAACCAATTTCACATACATGGCATCAGGTCCCTCACAACCCCCATAAACAGGTCCCGACTCCTGCTGATTATAAAAATCGATTTAGCAACAATGACTCAGCAATAAAAAAGCACAGGAATCGATCAAAAAAGCAATGAATAATAAAAATTTCATCCTCGAAAAGTTACAACAAAAATTCGTCGATTCCCATCTCGCGTCAGTTTTTCAGAGATATCTTAGAATTGAAGCGAGATACGAAAATTTTCATGAACACATTTTTTCTAGAGAAAAAGAAGACCTACAAAATACGTCTCTGCATAAAATCCAGTATCTCCACTACATTCCAAGATATTTTTAAAAAACATTCTGCATGAAAAAGTGACTCGTTTTATTATTTCACTTTTCTAATAAATTAATAATAATAAAATGATTTTAATTGAATAAATGAGATGGAATTTGGTTAGGTAGATACCGCATGCAGGTCTTTGATTGATTTGTCATCCTCTTCTCCTTTATTATCATTCTCTCCTTCGTAATTTGGCTTGATTCAAAAGAAAAAGAGGGCATTTCATTAATTATTAACAAAAGAAAAATTAAACAATTAAAAGAATATATAAATTAAATAAAACAAATGATATTTGAATGCAATAATCGAATAATTACTAACGAATAAACAATGTAGATTTAATTGTTTTTTTTTTTTGAAATAATTACAACATGCGATATGTAATTTTTTTTGAGTGTAATTAACATTGTCTATTTTATTTGTGTTTTATATCAAATTACCTTCTCAGCGTGCATATTTATATCTCCTGACATGTCTTGTCAATTGCTTTGTAACGTCAGCCTAAAAATAATGTTGTTTTTTTTTTGTTATTGTTTAGATGATAACAGAGACAAAAGTATTTATTGAACTAATCACTTGGTTTTTTTTTAAATAGATTTTAAGGATAAATTTATTTTACCTTTTTGCGAAGAGATCGGAAATTTAGCGGTTAAAAAAATCGCTAGAAAATCAACAGCATTTGGGATAATATGGCTGGGTATTTTGCGCAAACTAATCATCGATTTCTTATTCGAGGGTTCATGAGAAAGGCCAATGAGTTGTTAGGTTTTATGGCAGTTTTGGAGCAGCAACACAAGATGGCGACAAGCTGAAATTTTTGGCGGGAAAAATGTGAAGTGCTGACGATGCTGGTTATTATGCAGTTGAAAAAAAAAATTAAACAAATAAATTATTATGAAAAAAAGAATTTTCTTAATTTTTACAATCACAATTTTTTGAATTTTTTACATGTGCATATATCTCATTTTTTTAAAAATCATTAATTTGTTAAAAAAGGAATTCAAATTTTCAGATTAATGTTCGCTGAAGTTTTTTAATGATCAATTGAGAGAAGAAGGGGAAGGATTAGATGAATAAGTAGACATTATTCTCGTTGAAAAATACTATTTATTTATAAATATATTACAAAAAATGTTATTCATCAAATTGTTGCATCAATCAAAGTCCATTGATTCATTCTGCATGTGAGAAATAACGGGTTTATGATAGCTAAAGTATGATACAAACAATTTAGAATACAAATTTTCTAAATAACGTGAGAACACAGCGTCAATAATAGTGCCTGTGTTCAATTTTAAATTAAATTTTTCATCTAAAAATCTTATCAACAGTTGAGCCTCGTCCGAGTTGAAATCAATGTTAAAATCACCACTCATGATCATTGGCATTTTGTCCAGATTCCTCCTTAACAATGCTGCACCTTCGATAGTATAGATTAATAGGACTTTATAAATTAGTTCAATGATATCATTAACGTTTGCACTATCTGATATCGAGATGGCAACCATCATGATCATTTGCCCAGTTTCTAATCGGCATTTGGCTGTGCAAATGTCTCCAATTCCCGAAGTATGCAGCTTTGTTTCATTGGCTTGATGAACATTGATATGCATGTTAGGTGTAACGATAGTCGTTCTGTCAGTAGCGTTCCTGTACGTAGAAACACCTCTAGTTCTATCATTTGAACGTTTGAATTTTGCCACATAATTGAAGTTAGAGACGTCCATCCACTCGTCATTATGTAACGATGTTTCCGCTATCAGTAAAAAATTAGAACGGTTTATGACTTCATCGCCCATGTCCAAAATATGAGCTCGCAAACTTCGACCAGTCGACGAACAAAATGGTACTCCTTTTCTGCTCATCATAAAGTCTTTCAAAGCTTTCTCCAGTGTCTGCAATTGATTTGAATGCAATCTGCGATACGAAGTTTGTAAATGAGAAAATTCGGAATTTTCCTGCGTCTGCATTTTGTTATATTCATGTACAAACTCCCCAAAAGTGCCTCCTCGAGATTTTTTAATGATTTGTGCTAAGGAAGGGACTGCTGGCAACTGCCTACGCTTGACGAGCATACTTTTATTGCTATTTAATTGAATTTTTAATGTTCGCCATCTCTTAGCTATTGCTGAACGGCTAAGGCTATTGTTCTGAACGAGAGCAGCGTCTGGTTTCCTCTTCTTTTCACAATTCTTTGAGGAAATTGGCAATTCCAACGGCACTGGTACTAGCGCCTTGCTATCACACTCCTCGATATCTATATCTGACTCTGGTAGCTGATCAGATGGTTCTGGGCAGACAACATCATTCGACTCCAATAACATTGGAACGGTATTCTGAGTAAGATCATTTTGACACGTATCGCACGCTACAACATCTCCAATGAAAATCGCTGGAAAGGCAGTATGCAAAAGTTGCTCGTGCTTAGGATCAACTGGGTTTACATCATTTTTCAACCACATTCGATCACATATGGAACATACTGAACCTCGCAGAATGTTCAATGATTGTTTAGCGATTTCTTGATGAGCAGGCTGTAAGGATTGAATTTTTGTACATGCACTAGTAGGTGTTTCTTCATTTGTCTGAGGCTCAGTTGGATCAGGTACATTTGATTCGTGTTTTGCATCATGTGTAGATGCCACTTCTGAGTCAGTGGCATTGAAAATCTGGTCAATACTCGATGTCTCATCAACTAAATACGGTACTGATGTGTCCAGATCCGGACTCGTTGAGGGGTTATGTAATACACGTTCCTTCATCGCTCTTTGCCGGGCTCGGAACTCTCTGTTTCTTTGTAAACCACTTTTTGGCGGCTTTTTCGGTGGTTTATTCGCTCTTTGACGTTCTCGAAATGCTCGCACTCTGTCTGTACTTGTCTTTGCCATTTCACATGTTACACAATGGAAATTTGTTTTTGTTATGAAATACGCAAGCGTCTACGAACCGTTTCAATTCCCGTTTTAACTCGTGCTACTGTGGCTACAGAAAATGTTGGATATAGCACACTGGATGTACTGCGCATGCGCGTAGAGTGTGCATGTGACGTAAATTCGTACTGGCCAATGAAGATACTTCGGAAATATTCGGCTCCTATGCTATAACATGTAAATTTCAGCTTCGGGTCGACTTTGGAGGTTGTCTCTTTGACTAGTTCGGCAATATTTGCCAGGGAGAGAGAGTAGGAACAATTCTCCCGCTCGTTCCTTTCAATTGTCGGATGGAATCGGAGAAGGGGAAGCATTTCACTTCTTGTCTGATTTAGGACAATTCGCTCCATCACGCTTGGAAAAGTTCCAGTTTAAAATCCATGGATTTATTTGAAATAAACCCATGATTTTGGAAATTTATATTTTCATTGTCTATTACTATTATATATATGGAAAATGAATGATTGATAAATAATTGAAATATATGATGCGTATCCTTGATAAAATACAGTTTTAAAAGGAAAAATTAAAAAACGTATTTATTGAAAAGCTTCTGTGAAATAATTTTTATCATTTTTTTGGGAGAAATTTTCGGCGAATAAAACATCGCACCAAATCTTCGTGTTTTGCAGAATTCCATTTCAGGAATCCAACATATGCGTCATCTAGCAGCTTTCTTATGAACTCCGAAATCAAAAGCGATTTCTCAATTTTTTTTTTTTTTTTTGAAGTAAGTTTCTCCGGTATTGTTTGGGACTGACAACAATTAACTTCTTTTTCAGGATTGATAATTTAAAAATTTGGAGGAAAAATGTTTGGTAAAGAAGCGTTGAATCTAATCAGTGAATTAGATTTATCAGAAGAAATAAAACCGTTCAATGTGAGTATAAATCATTTCTTAACCTCTGAAAAATTCGCGAAAAACGAGTAGACTCAATTTAATTTTTTTTTTTAGAATATCTTGGAATTGAAGGGAGATACAGAAATTTTCGTGAGAATTTCCTTTGTAGACTGGAATGAGACCGACCAAAAATGTAATACGAAAAATTCTGCATCTCCATTTTTTTTTCAATTTATTAGAATAAAAAAATTGCGAAGAAAAATCTGTAATATTATCGTTTTCCATTGTTGATGTTTTTTCAATTCAATATTATTTGTAGGAGGCAGTTTTTCGTCAAGTACTGGACGAAATTCAGACGTTGTACGAAGCCAATCTAGAAGACGTGTAAATATTTATTCAATTTTTATTAAAAACCATTTCAAATATTGATACAATTCAGTAGCAAAGAGGCCAACAAGATGAGCTTACCGATTTCCGAAGAATATCTCGGAAACCATGCGAAATAGTACCATCGTACCTCAGACCTTTTTTATAGGAAATTTTGAGAGCTGCAGAAAAGGTCTCTACAAAACTTTCGCTATCTCGCTTAGTTTCCGAGATATTCTAAAAATGAATGAAAAATATAGACTTATCTTCTCTGGCCTCTTCACCACTGGATTTAATTGATGAAGAAGCGAATTAGAAAAATGTTCTTATTAATTTTCCGTTAATTTAAAGAAATACTACTTTAATAGACGCCTCAGAAGCAACGAGGTACATGTCCGTCCAGTTCCGTCATGCAGCATTAAACAGAAACAAACGTTGTCTACTGGCCTATGTTTACAATCGAATGATGAGGATGAGAAAAATGAGATGGGAATTCGGAAGTATTCTGCCACCTGAAATCAACTGCAATTTGATGCCACTGGAGACTCAGTGGTTTCAGGCTTACAACAAATCACTGGCTACTTACATGAAGTCCATTGGAGATGGTCATGGACTGGATTTAACGATGGACATGGTTCCACCAAAGTCTCTTTACATTGAGGTAAAGTGGAGTCAATAGGTTTTCGCGAAATTCTTCGGAATTGATGAGAGATAGAGAGATTTTTGAGAACTTTTTTGTAGAGAGGAATCAGAGCTTATAGTGAGTAAGCTATTCGGGATGTGAATAGAGGCAAAATGGCGTAAGTGCTATGGATAAACATAGGCACTTGTGCCATTTTGGTTGTGGGGCGACAAAATCACTCACTAAATCACTGACAAATGTAATTAATATCGTAATTATGACCATTATTGTAATTTTATTAAATACAACAATAGTCTATTATAATCGCGTCTTGTCGAATGAAATGCGTAGCAAAAGTATTATGCAGAATTGAATATTGCATTCATTTCAGATAATATCAAAGGGAATAAAGAAAAATAGGCATAAAAGTGGGATAGAGCAAAAAAATCGGTATCACGTCTATACAACACGGGTAAATGTTAACACTGGACATTTCAATACAAAAATTCAACACAGAAAACTTCAACACAGGATAATTGTACATAGGGGAGAGTGGGGCAAAATGGACCTAGATGATGAGATGACTCCAGATTTTTTTGAGAAGCAGCGGCTGCTTTAAAAAATCTGAAAAAATTTACAAACAATATAGATATGTTGGGGAATTTTCTCAAATTTTTTCAGATTTTTTCGTCAAGTCCTTCATTCCGAAAAAAATTCCTTAATCATGTTACTATGAGGGTCCATTTTGCCCTACTCTCCCCTATGTACTATCAACAACAATAACAATAACCGATTCATTTATATTCTGAAATTAAATTATGGCTTTAGTGTTTGACATTAGATTAAAGATTTAAAATAGTAAACAAAATTTTCTTACAATATTACATTTTTTTTTTAACAATAATTTCACATTGTGATTTTCTTTAAAAGTTTTTTGTTTTTTTTTTATTTACAATTATAATTTTCCTTCATATTTTGATATGAACGTGTTTTGTGATGAATTTGTTTGTGTAGAAAATATGTGTGTTGAATTTTTTTGTGTTATTTTGACATGTAACCAGAAAATCAAGTAAAAAAGAGACAGCGCATGTTTTAAAAGCGTGTCAATTGTTGCAAAAACGATTATCATGGCGATTTTTTCATTTTTCAGGCATTCTCAATTAGAATAGATTGCATGAATTCTTTTCTCTTCATCGTAATCAAAAACAGATGACAAATGACTCAACAAAAAACTATATTCGTATAAAAATTATGATTCTTTACAGGTCAGGTGCTTAGTTGATTATGAAAAGTTGGAGCTAGATGATGGCCAGATAATTACTCTCAAGAAGAATACTCACCACTTGTTACCACGAGCTCAATGCGAACGTCTAGTGCGAAAAGGAATTTTGGAGCACATTACATCGTGATATTTACTTTGTGGTCAAATAAATCAAGAAATCACAACAAATCTGATAGGCAAAATGTATTTTTTCTCTTTGAAAAACTCAAGTCTTCTTAATTTTTTTCTCTATAAGTAATTATTTTTCGATTTTTGAGAATATTTTCATGCAAGTGTTTCGTTAGTATAAGATAATTTTCAAAAAAAAATAAATAATTTTCAATGTTGATAAAACTGGAAATTTGTATTTTTCTGCATCACATTAATAAAAAAATATTTCTTTTCAGATTTTCGGAAAATCAGTTTATCTCGATCATTTAAATTTTCCCGCCTAATTAACTGTTTATCACTAGCCACCTGGGGACCCTGCACCACCTCGTCCTAACCGTTTTGACACATTCAATTGCATTCAACCGCCACTGTTGTAATGCTTCATTTATGAACAAACATAAAAGCCGGTAACAGTCAACAATTGGAGTCTATTCGAAATGGCTGAAAACAAGAAGTAAGTACATGATTTTAGAGATTGAATTTAGATGCGATAAGACTACAGACACTATAAAAATGTTATAATCCATAATTCATTTACTTTATTTCTTTTAGATACATACGTTCAGCTGATGAGATTGAGGAGACATTGAAAGTAGCCGGAGTTTCACCGGATAAGTTGAAGAGATCCACCCAAGTCATTTGTGCTAATTTGAAACAACGCGCTGAACTCGATAAAAGAAAAAAATTGACGTTGATGGAGTTGGATGAGCACTTGGTGTCATTCCTTGAAGAAGGAAACGAGTGAGTTGCCTGAGTTAAAGAATCACGTTCATTTTTTGTTTAAAGATATTTCGGAAATTACGATTTTTGAGAGAATTTTGCAGAAAAACCTTTTCTCTAGAGAAATTCGTGCGTCATAAAAAAGCAGTCGTAATTATTTTCTCTAAACTCACTCGTTCCCGAAATATTTGCAAAAACAGAAGCTGCAGCGAAGTTTTCGATTCATTTTTTTTTAATTTTACTACTGAATTTGAGAGAAAATCAACAGAATTAAGGATATAAAATTTGCAGACAAATCGATTCGATTTCATCGTCATTTTGTTGAGAATATCTCGGAAACTAAGCGAGATAGGACGATTCTGCATCAATTCTTTATTTGTAGAGAATTTTACCTGAGCTACAAAAAAGGAATACGAGCAAAATCGCTCCACCTCGCTTAGTCTCCGACATATTCTTAAGAAACTGATGATGGAATAAAATTGATTTGTCTGAAAATTTTAAAGCTAATGGAATTGATGTTTAATTTCTTTTTCTTTTTTTATTTCCAGTTTAATATTCAAAAGTGGAAAAGATGGTCACATTATTCTATGCAGTGACACTCACAGTTACGAGGTCAGAGAAACAGAAATATCAAATTCATTTATTTTGTTGTCAGGATTAAAAATGTCTGAGGAAATGAAGAATGTTGCTGATGAAGGAGAACGTAAAATTGATAGACTTGATATTGAGAGGATTTTTCATAATTTCTATGAGGTGATTTCTGATAAATTACAGTTTAATTTACATTTTTATTGGTTTTGTTTTCTTTTTTTCATTTTTATCGTATTGTTGTTCATTAAGAGACATAGAGAAATTTTTCGAGAGAACCTCTGATTTTTTCCCATCAAAATTTTTCTATTCTCATTCTGTTCGAAGATGTAATATAATGACTCAATGAACGCATTAATATTATTTTTTTTGAATCATTTCCAGACTCGTGAATGCAGACCGAATATTTTGGACTTGCTGTCTCTCCTCAGTCCTTCATCATTCAAAGGAGTAGAGTATGAAAAACAATTAGATGAATCCTCGTTATACAATTGGGAAAGACTCAGGGAAAATGTTGAGATGAGTGATGGTGAATTGAGAACTGCCTTGGCTGAGAATTTAGTCGTTAATATTAATGGTGTGTGCCAAAGCAAGAAACATTCACAATTTAGTGATATATCGTTACCTTAGAAACAGAGGGGCGTAAGTACTATGTCTAAGCACTTGCCCTCTATGCATGGCACTTGGGCCTTTTTCATTCTAAAGAGACGATATAATCTAAATGATGAATTCGTTTGAATTATCTCATTGCCCTTTTTGTTCATTTTTTCGGAATTAACTCAAAATCTATGAGAAATAGGGTAATTTATGAAGCCATTTCTCGTAGATCAGAAGAAAAACAACAAAAACAGGTTTCTATAAGGATTTTTCTATGTCAGTTAGTGTTTAAGATATTTTATGAAAAGCAAATGTGCACCTAAAATCCCGGATTTTGTCTAATCGAAATTCCTCATTAATATTGATTATCTTTTGATTATTGCTTCAGGTTATTATCGTCTGATAGCATTCGAGTACGAAGCAACAGCGTTGACCCGAATGCTGGACTTTATGGAGGAGAACTCCTGGCAAACAGACGAGGTTGATAAAGAAGAAACGGCTGCTGCTCTGAGCGAACTCATCCCAAGACCAGTATTCGATATCATCTTCGATAGATACACTAGTCTGAGTCCAAAGAGTGAAATACAAGAATCAACTGGTGGTAATCCATTGTATGCGTATGATCATAAGAAGGTGTGCCAGTTGCTGGCAAAAGTATTGTTGGCAGCATCACCAAATAATGCTTATGACAAATTCATGGAGGCTTGGAAAATCGGTGCCCCCGAACGTAATTGCGAATATTATCTAATTAATTTTTTTTTTTTTTTTTTTTATTTAAATCTAATTAATTCATAGGCAATATGTTTTCTTCGCAATTTTTCCAAAAACTTATTTTTTTAGAAAAGAAGTTGTTGATTTTTTAAATTGCTGACAAATCTTCTTTTAAACATCTTAGAAACGAGAAAGTTTAAGATAATTCATCAAGATATTATTACTGTAGCTCGTGAAAGTCTATATGAACAAAATCTCTTGATGTTTTGCCCTAAAATTCATGCTTTCAAAGATATTTCGTAAAAACGTCAAGAAGAAAATCATTAATACGCCTTTCTTTGCCATTTCAATGCTCAATTGTGAATATTTTTTGCTTCCATTTGTCTCAAAAATTTTCCATTCCAGAAATGCGACCGTTAGAAGAATACTTAAGTGGTCTGGCCTTAATTATTTGGAACAACAAGAAAGGAAGGAAGGAAGTAGTCGCATTTCCCGCATCAAAATTGCCCGACGACATAAATAACAGATTGAACGAGATTTTTCGTGTGAAAGATAAGTGGACCCTCGAAGAGATAACACCATACCTATCGTAAGTAATTAATTAATGAATCTCTAATTATTTATTACTAGGCCTGGAGATTTCATTTCATCTCGAGTCTCGAGTAGTTGCTGAGTAATTAGGCTGTTGAAAAATATGGACAATTTGAAAATGAATGGAAAATACCGGCCGGATGTCAAAATGGTTGGAACCATAACAAAGAAGAAGAAGAAAAAGAAGTAGAGAAAATACATGGCCAGATGACCTAATAGTCAGAGCTACAAGAAAGAAGAAGAATGGAAAATACATGAAAAATGTATGAGCAATGCATGAAATGGGTATGTTATAAACGTGGGAAATACATTAGATGGTATATTTTTCATGCATTTCCCATGTATTTCACATGCATTTCCTGTGGATTTTCTGTGCACTCGCTGCACATTTTGCACACATTTTCGATGTCTTTAGAATGGTACTTTGAATGTATTGCTCATTCATGGAGAGTCTATGGGAAGTGCATGGGAAATATGCCCTTTTCTTGCGTTTTTCATACATATCCCATGCATACCGCATTTAAAGTAAAGAACCTAATAGCGGTTCAGGAACTAGCCATTCAACAAATAAATTTATTAATAAATTAATTTTTATTAATAAATTTTTAAGAGAATCAAATTCGGAAAAAATATGTAATGCGCAAGCAGGATTTGAACCCACGACCCTCTGATTACATGTCAGGTGAAATATTTCACCTAATTAATAAATAATATATACCAAAATTATAAACCAAAAATATTAATATAGTGCATATTATTGCATAATATTATAATTAATAGTGCATACCAATGCATACCTTTTCACTCCACGTATTTGTATATTTATATTTATGAATTATTCAAAAATATAGATATACGAATACGTATGTGAGCAGCTACTAGTTCTTGAGCAGCTATTAGGTCTTTCACATTATTTTCCATTCATCTCTTATAATTTTCAAATAATGTTTTCGAGCAGCCTAGTTACCTAGCACCTATTCAATGAACAATTCGAGAAAAAACGAAGTCTCCAATTCTATTTATTACCCTGCATTGAATTTTGAATACATAATTCTATTATCAGGAGCCTAGAAACAGAAGACATGAATGTTAATGCCCTACTAACGAAGCATACAAGATCATCTACGGTAAATGGGGTCAAGTATTACAGTTCCAAGCATGGAAGATGAATAAATAAATCATTGAAAGGTAAAAGAGCTTTCTTAATTTCATTGAATTCATGAATTCCTAAAAGTCTGATAAACTAGTTCACAAAAATCAATTCATCTGTCTAGCAACTGTAACTTTAGACAGTATTATATCCCTTCAGTTTCACTGTAATTGAGAATGAGTGAATTGATATTACCAGTGATTCATATCATCCACGAATTATACGTTATTGAATGTGCTTCAATTAATGAAAATTCCGAAATTACCAGAGACGTATGAATAATAAATGAACATCCCCTCGTCTCTCATCTGTCCTCCAATTTTCGTCAATTACGTTGAGAAAATCCAGACACTCGTGAATATTCATAATCACCAATTTATCTGTGGTTTCATTAAAATATTATTTGATCCCATCAATAAAATAGAATTTGTAAATTTTATAATATGAAAATTGAAACTCTGCTTCTGTGGAGTTCATTAAATTCATTGAAATTTAATTATTGACTTTTTCTTTGTGAAAAATTTAACTGCGCTGCGGTTAACCGTGTTAATTTGATATGAGAACAAAATTTGTAGGGGAAAGGAAAAAATGATTGAGTCACTATTTTAAAAAGGTCAATGAACAATCATTTCCATTTATTGATTCCAACATTGATACATGGTATCATTTTTCAGGCGAAATTTCCTGATGTTATAAGTTTTTGTATCAATATGTAAGTGAGGCAAGATTGGCGTAATGTTACAATTTGATACATTAAATGCATTTTGTTTGCTACTTCAGAAGAAGTTGATGAAGTCTAAATAATTAATCGTCGACTGGTTCTCTAGAGTGCCTCCACAACTTTGGTCCTGTAAAGTGTAGTTTTTCCACGTACTAGAACCTTACCAAGTTGTGTTTTTTTTTCTTAATTTTTAACACAAACTATTACCCAGTATGTACATCCACTAAGCGTGTACTCAAATTCGTAAATAAAGTAGTACAGCCAACAGAAATATAATAATTCACAAAACTACAGATGCGAGATTCAAATCAAGAAGCATGGAATCTCAACATTAGATATTCAATAGACGTTTTTTTTTTACTAAATTCTGTTTGTATATTCTGTAAATATGTATATATCGATACTTTGAATAAACAAAAAGTTAAAAAATAAAATCTTTAGTCCCGTCATCAGGGATTTGCTACCCTGTTATTTCATCTGCGACGTTGTCGAATTCACTCTACACTGCCCGGGCAAATTCACCGAGTTTCTAGCAACGCCGCTCATCGGACAATTCCATTTAGCATGGCAAAATTTCTGCTACCCACTACGATTTATTGTAATTCTTCATCAACTCTACAGAAGATATGATTCAACAAATATAACAGTTTGTTAAACATTTCAATGAACGAAGGCAATTAAAAGGAAAAAATAAAAATAAAAGTACCTTTTAAAATTAAAAGGTACTTTTCTTTCAGAATTTTACATTCTGCCAAATGATCATGAAAAGGGGAAGAGGCTGTTAACGGGTAGTCGACTGTATCTTTTTGGCTAAATTACTTAGAAATCATCTGAAAGACTTCTAAGGACTTTCAGATCTAAACAAGTAGTGGAAAATTACGATTTTTCTCCAGAATCGAATATTGATTACTCTCTGAATACCTCAGAAACTATCAGAGCTAGGAGAATTTCTCGAGAAACCTTTTTTGTAGGTCCCAAAATTTCCCATTTAAAGTACTCCTGACGTTTGTCTCTAGATCCACTGCCTTTCCCCTTATTTACGATCAAATCCGACCCTTTGAATTGTCTCTCTTAATAATTTTTTTCCTACTTCTCACATCTCCATTACAATTATCCTAAAGCCCACCAGCCGTGCTCATTGAGCCGTCGACACGGTATTATACTGAAAACCCTCTCCCTCACCGACCATTTTCATATTGAATTTAATAGCCGCGTACATGCCACGACCGAGGTCTTCCATCTCACTGTCCTGTTCGTATAAATCATGGACGTTGCACACTCTGCATCCGCGCCATTTATAAAGCTCAACGGTTGATGAGGCAAATGGACGTGCACATCTCTTTCTTCCTCTCTCGCTCATTCCCCCCAGTGACAATTATCATACGTTTTGAATATATATGATTACGCCTTTGCAGAATGTCAACGACGAACACCAAAACGACGCTGATTAATAGGCAGTTAACGATTATTCGTAACTACAAGAGCGGATATTATCGAAAGTCAATGAGGGGTTTGGCGTAATTAATCGATTGCATTTTATTCAACCGAGAGAATGTCACGGAGGAGAAATTGAATGTGTAAAATTTAACGAGTTCCATGTTTCTTCTCTCTTCAAATTTGTGGGCTAAAGTTGGCAGTACTGCCTTATTTCCGCATGCATACACAGAAATAGAATTCAAGTATTTTTCAATGTCGAGTGAATGATGCAGCTATTTGGTAGCTTAATGCATTGAAGAAAGAGGTGAACCAATGTTACACCGCTAATGCTTACTGTCATTCATTATAAAAGCCACTTTCACTTATCTTTCAAAGTCACTGCGTTTCAAAGTGGAACGTGGTTGAAAGTCATATTTTTTCGGCTCGAACAGTATTTTTTGGACTTTTGAACAATTTGAAAGACGTCATTGAGATTGTTGTGGTGATTGAAATATTTTCAGATTTGAAATATTTTCAATATCTATGCTGTTAAAAATTTTCATCTGAATTTTCCGTGCCAAATCATGAAAATTTTTTGCAAGTTACATTTCTACTGCAATTTCAGATAATCATGTTATTGAAGAATTAATAAATCATCGATTTTCAAATAATTTCACGCCTGGACATCAATGAAATCTTTAAATTTCAGTTCAATTGTTTCTTGATAATTTAGTAAAAATAGGAAAATTTAAAAAAAAAATGAAAATTCAAGAAATTTTGATTCTGAATACACATGTTCAATTGAAAATTCAAGTAAGTTGTAGAATTTTCATCTCAATTCTACTTAAAGCTCATAGATTCCTTTGAATTTTTTTCTGAAATTCACAGATTTCATAACAATCTTCCCATTAAAAAAAATTCAATATCACGTTTATGAAAATTTTAATCAATTGTCTATGGAATTTCCATGTTTTTCTAACAGTGTACTTATTTATATTTATACTTTTATCAAATTTTGGAGTTGATTTCAGGAGAAAAACGATTGGGCAATGGCTGAATGTCGGGACTTTTCATTTACGCAATTGAATATAGTAATGGAGTGGTGATAGACTCTATCAGATAGAGGATAACTATAAAATTAATATTAATTCGAGAATATCTTGAAAGTGACAAGATTTAAGAAGATTAATCGAGAGATTTTTTCGTAGATAAATAGATTGTCTACAAAAAAAGGCTCTTGATAAAAAGATGATAATTGGGCGAAAGAAGGTGGCTGGAGTTGAATTTGAGGAAAATCTTGAGAAAATTTTGAAAAAAAAAATGAAATTTTTTAAAAATTTTGAAATCTTTCCATTTTGAGATTTCAAAGAGTTGAAATTTCAATATCTCGAGATTTTGAGGAATTCACAAATTGTATGGAATATACCAAATTTTTTGATATTTTCAAAAAATCATTAGACGTGTGCTGATTATTTCATCATTTTTGAACATGTTCTGAATGAAAAGAACTCTAAACATTCCACCACATTTCGACAAAATTAAACATATCCTAAAAATCTAACAAAGAGAAGGGAACTAGCTGAAACAGCCCTAACATGATGCTTCAATTCTATTTTTTCATCTTCTCAACACATTCCGTTGGCTGTGGATGATGCATATTGATGCCTGTGAATTCTCCAAGCCTATTAGTCAGTAATTAAACCCACAAATGATTTTTTTACCCCTCATCCCAGGAACTCCGCACTCCAGCCCATGATTCGTTTTACTCAATATTTATGACGGGTCTTTATTTAAAAATCACTGCAATTCGTCTTCCCAGAAATCACCCAAGACTGTCAGTTCTACAGCGAAAAATGAGAGAGAATAGATTGATTTAAAAAAACCATCTCATGTTAAAAGCGTCAACTCGTAACTTTTTCGCTTTCGTTCCCCGAGTTAATTAATGTGAATTGGCATTAAATAATGATAATATATTGTCTTTTTCAAAAGCCAATCCATGCCATATTCTACTTCTCATCGGGATAAATTTCAATTTCTTCAGTATTTAATTTTTATTTCTATTTTGTCATCCAATGCTCATCTTGTTTTTACAAAAGTTGACGATGTTCTCTTCTCCGGACATTTCCACCACTCTTCTCCATGTGTCTGTGCATCTTGAATAATTTATAAAATCCATGGCGGGGGTTCCCCGGGACTTTTGCGAATCACAGGAGAACTTGTGTTTGTCTCTTCTGTATATATCTATATATTTATTTGTGCCAGTATGCGTTCGGGGTTTCTCGGCTGTGAGTTGAAACGAAAAGTGCCGCCAACGATAACCCACGGGCGCTTTTATAATTAGGCTAAGAAAACGAATTGCGACTGACATCCATATCGACTACCTTAACTCAAAACCTTAACTAACGAGCCTACGTTCCATTCGATCGGGCACAAATAAATCTTCAACTCCGGGGTATCTCTGCCATTATCGTAAATCTTCCGCCATCGCCGCCGTTGGAAGTCCACGGCACTGCGTATGTGTCTGCACACACATATATATATATATGTATATACATATATATATATAAGTACTTTTTTTTATTCCATTTCCTCGTTTCCTTCGTATTACTTTTTTTTTACTCATACTCGAAACACACACATAGTGAGTTCCTCCACTCCGATGGATAAACCTTTCGTTTAGCTATTTACATCAATCATAAATCACAAGTTATGTTGGAACATTAAAACGTGCGATCGTTTAAAGTCACGCGCACACCTCAAAATGTCTTGCCTGTGAGATTTTATATATTTCAGAGAGTTAATGCTGAAATTAAAATTGAAAGGAAACGGAGAATAAAGTGAAGAAATGAATTTTGGAGAGCTAGAAATTGTGATAAAAATCGAGTAATTAATTATTGGCAGTGGGTAATTGGAAACTGGTAAAAGGTAGTTGAATTGGCAGAAGTACATTGTAGGAAACCCCTCTGCAGCATCGATCGTACAACATCAATTAAAATGTGCGGGAGTGTTGAAGGGGTCATGAAGGCCTGGCGTGCCGCAATAGATAAATTCATGTTGATTCACAGGTATATATATATATATATTTTCGTGTAATATACACTGGAGCAATAAATTCATCAGTTCGTTGGTTCATTGTGTGAAGTGGGCTGTTCATGGCTTACCTATTCTACTTGTACTGCGCGCGCATGAAAATTTAGTATTCAGTGCGAAAAGTGGCACTTTACGTGCTTGTTTACAGGAAATTTGAATGCTTTATGATAGATTGCATGTGAATGATTCAATCAAAATGTTTTTGAAATAAACAATTTAAGTTTTGGACGAATCCTTGTACCTATTTAGGATGAGTTTGAATACTTTTACAACAATCAATGAGGTAAACTTTTTAGTGAGTAGTTGGCGAAAAATGCATTACAGTTTGAGCCAAACTAGGCGATGTTGGGACTAAGATTCCATATTTCGTGCAAATACATTATTACTTGATACAAATTTCATGTGAAAATATTGATGGCAAATATAATCAAGATTGAATCAATGCAGGAGGGTGATTTGGGCAAATAATTGTTTATTTATCATCATCAGTTTGTAAAATTTAATGACAAAAAACGAGTAATGATCTTCCATAATTGCGAATTAAAAGACATTAATATTGAGAGAAATATGTATTCATTTCTCCCAATTAAATTCAAACCTAATAAAAAAAGGAGTTTTTTCCCTAAATTATTTTTATTCCTAGAAAATATTTTTTTCCCTCAGTGTAGCATGCAGATCCGTTTTGCTCTTGTCTCAGTCAACATTAGCTTCAGAGGTGATACACAAAGGAAACATGGAAACTTCTATTTAAACTGTTAGCCGCTGGATGCAAGTGGTTGAATTATTTGTTGAAGCTTTCACTTACTGTCCAGTGAATTTGTTATGTGTATAAAAGCCCAGCAATCATTTCCGAAAAACCACTGACGAGGACTTGTTACTGACAGGATAACATTGGCCTTGCATAACGTCTCTCAACACACACATACACGAACCAGATACACACATATAGCCTGAAGGTTTAACTCAATTCTCCGAGGTTTAACAAAACTTTGTTATATTCTCAGTGTTTCACAAGGCAATACCCTTTTTGGAAGTTGAATAGCTCGGGCATTATTAATTGCCTGGATGTGCATTTCAAACTTATTACTGTTTCCATCCCATTTACTCCAGAGTAACGTAATCCACCTACAGATACACAGGGGCCTTCAACAACGTTGACATGATGGACACTGGCCTCAAGGCAGGATGAAAAAAGGGAGTGTGTATAAATGCCTTTGCCAGGTGCATTGCATACATGTTCCTTCATTGTGCAATAATGTGAGGATTTTTTTTTTTTTTTTTTCTAGTCTTCATTTTCAAAGAGAGAGGAAAGAATATTTATTCACTAACAGAATTTAGCCATAGGGCGTGATGCTAAAGTAATTTCATTTTACCCACAGGCCTCACTGAGCCTTGTAGACATTTTCAAACAGTTATTTGTGGCTTTGGACAGGCGGGTAGACTAGGATTATTATGCTCCAATGGGCGTTAAGTATGTTTGGATCTATTTTTATAGGGGTGATGAGGAATGGGGAATTGTTTTTATCCGTTGTCTTTCTAGTCGTTCGTGCATTGGTTGGAGGTGTTTCTTCATTGGCTTGGAAAATTGAGTGCAGATTATTTTGAGAATTTGTTATGAACTATTGTCTTTGGAGAAAAGTGTCACGAAACGTTTTTTGTAGCCCTTGAAATTCTCTGCAAAGACGGTCTCTTGAGTATTTTTTCTGAATTCAATCGTTAAGGAGATGTCTACAATGTAATTTTCAGGATACATTCTCAATTATTGCGCTTTGCGGCGTAAAAAATCAATTTCTATTTTTTCTATAAGAAAATCAATGTGATGATCCCTAACTCAAATCTGTAGTGATTGATCCTTCGAAAAGAAAGTAAAACTCACGTTAAGGGGTAACGGAAGACCCAGTAAATTTCGAATTTTCAAATTTTTCAGTAATAATTATGATTTTTTGCATTAAATATAGGAAGCATCGACTTCCCAATGTTCTTCTCCAGTCGTTGCCACTCTTCTTTCATAAAAATATTGATAAATATCGTCAAAAAATCAGTTCGAAAATTCAATATGTAAAAGGGGTTCCATTACCCCTTAATTCAATTTCGTTCTAAATATTACCTCCATTTCTGCATTACCGACTCTCACAAGCACAGAGTTCCTCGATTCGCTGACAGATGTCAGCACCAACGTGAAAATTTTCTCGAAATCTCTGAGAGCCTATTCCTCTACGTCTGAGAACAGGATCCGTGAACGAAAATTGTATGTTCGTTCAAGAACATTCCATTCATGGAACAGTTTCGTTGACGGACCGGCTTTCCGGATCATTCACGAATGTCACTTTCTCATGTGAGCATTTGCAAAACTGCATAGAATTCAGTAGTGAAGAGGTAAAACCAAATAAGTCTCTTTTTTTGTCATTAAGTTTTTTGAAAATACCTCAGAAAATAACCGAGAAAGAGCAATTTTGCCCTGAAACTTTTTTGTAACTCTTAAAATTCTCTACAAAAACAGATTAGGATCCCCCATCATCTTGTTTTCAATCGACTCTTTGCAAAATTTCAAGGAAAACCCCGTATTCCCACGGGAAATGGGTGAAAAATGAGGATAAAGGAATATCCGAAGGAAATCAGCCATCATGAAAATCCCGATTTTCAAATCTTCATAACTTTTTTTCTGTGGCGTATTTTCTGATGAAATTTTACAGTGACACTGCCTATGTCGTCATGAAAGAGATCGCAAAATTTTATAACAGTATCGCAAACGGTTCTGAGAATACCATAGAGCAGAAATGGTCATTTTCATAGAGCAAAGGCCTTTGCCTCTGGGTTTGGCCTGAAAATTCCGCGGATACTGGATATCCCGAATCGTTGTGGCTTCTGGCCCTTTAGGATCCCCCATCATCTTGTTTTCAATCGACTCTTTGCGAAATTTCAAAGAAAACCCCGTATTCCCACGAGAAATGGGTGAAAAATGAGAATAAAGGAATATTCGAAGGAAATCAGCCATCATGAAAATCCAGATTTTCAAATCTTCATAACTTTTTTTCTATGGCGTATTTTCTGATGAAATTTTACAGTGACACTGCCTATGTCGTCAGGAAGTAGCCTGCAAAATTCCACAAGAGTATCGCGAATGGTTCTGAGAATTCGATAGAGCAGATATTGTCATTTATACTGATCCCATATTGACGTCCATTTCGCTCTATCTCGCTTATTTACCGAAATCATCGCGGAAAACTGGAAAAAAAAAATCCTGATTCCATATTCCAGCGAGCCTGTTAGGTATTTTTAGTATAGTATATTACGCGTATTATACTACTCACAATTTAACTGACCAATGAGGAATGAGGACTTCACTTTAATCGTGACTACTTTCGATATATCGATCGTTTGCGTTCTTGTTCCTTTTCATAAAGGATCCGAACGATCATTCGAGTATTAGCAGTACTACTTCAAGGAAGGAAATCTCGATTCGTCAACGAAATGTTTTCATGGGAGAATCGTTGATTCGTCAACAAAATTGATGCCCGAATCTTCTCATTCGAGTACATATATCTTATAAATTAGATTCTCATGCGTCAAGAATAGGCTTTTTCATACTGAACGTTATCAAGCTGTCTCAACGAATTAATTAATCAAAAACGTCATAAATAATTTATTTATTTCTTCCATGCCACATCTAATCATGAAAATTTTTGCATGAGAAGAAAAAAATTATAATTAATGATACTTGAATACAAATTACAGTGTAGATAGAGTGTATGTAGGCGCTGGTAACAATAATCGTTTCATTGATCGAGCTGCTAGGATAATTAGAATAACAAGCTGTCATTTCATCAGTCAACGATCATTTACGCATTCGACCTCCTCTCCAAACGCCCCTCGCACGATTCTGCGGTACGAGCGGTCACATTACACATGCGGTACCCGCTGTCAATTTCACAACGTATTCAATACATTTGATCGACGAAAAAAAAAAAAAAGTACACAAGTATTTTCCATATGTATATATATATTATTCATTGAAATGCCCTCAGGCTGAAATGCCTCCTCTTTTTCAATGTTTTTTTGTGCTGCTTTTTTTTTCCTACCATTCTGCGACCGGGGCGTGAACGGTTCAGACGTTTGCGTTTTACAGTCCTCACCGATTATTCACACGCCAACTCTGCAACCAGTGAACTCGACATTCTGTCACCAGTTTATTTGTACTCTGGCCTCAGTTGTAATACACTGAAATTTTGAATTACGAGTTCTACTGTTTATTTAACTGTAATTACAAGAAAATTCATGTTTTGCAGGAAAAACGGAAAATTTCATATTAAATTAATGGAATTTTTTTTCTGCGCCAAATGAACAATGAGTTTTCTCATTAAATACGCCAGAAACTATTGAACTGAAGAGAAAAGTCATGAGAATACAATTTCAAAAAATGAAATTACCTACAAAAAATATCTCTTGACATTTTTTCCTAAATTTACACAGAGAAAAATATTTTTTTAATTTAAGAATGTGCAGTCACTTAATTTAAGAATGTGCAGTTCACTTAAATTAAGAAAGAAAAGTCACTTGATTTAAGTGAGTTTTACTTTCTTAAATTAAGAAAGAAAAAGTCACTTGATTTAAGTGAGAAAAGTCACTTAATTCAAGTGAGTTTCACTTTCTTAAATTAAGAAAGAAAAAGTCACTTGATTTAAGTGAGAAAAGTCACTTAATTTAAGTGACTTTTACTTTCTTAAATTAAGAAAAAAATAGTTACTTGATTTAAGTCAGAAAAGTCACTTAATTAAAGTGAGTTTCACTTTCTTAAATTAAGAATGAAAAAGTCACTTGATTTAAGTGAGAAAAGTCACTTAATTTAAGTGACTTTTACTTTCTTAAATTAAGAAAAAAATAGTTACTTGATTTAAGTGAGAAAAATCACTTGATTTAAGGTAGAAAAATCACTTAATTTAAGAATGACATGTAACTTAAATTAAGTGACTGCACATTCTTAAATTAAGATAAAATTTTTCTCTGTGTACTCTCTACGAAAATATCCCCAATTTATCCAGAAATTCCAATAAATTGTGCTTGAATAATTAAATTAAAGAGCATGGTACAGATCGACTTCTCCCCCCCCCCCCCCCGTCCCCGCAAAAAGACTCGAAACTAAAATACTCTAAATATTTCGTAATTCAACTGAAAACGAAGAGCATAAATAAATTAATTTCTCAGCATTGAGAGGTTCTTTAACTAAAAAAAAAAAAAAAAGGAAAATAAATAAAAAATAACCGCTTGTAATGCTTTCATGTATGTACATAAACTCACACGCCCACAGCCAAACGGTTGACAGTTACCCAAAGATTTATGAAGCTATAAAATATCATTTGTATTTCACGTCGAAGCAGGAGGTGGTGGAGTATATGGGGAATAGAAGTGAATGGTGTGAGGGTAGAAGGGGGGGAGGGGAGGGGTCTTGATTAATGCACCGGCCTGTGCGAACGATGAATAACCGACGTGTTGTTATAGTAACATCAATCTGCAAAGGAAGAGCACTGTATGGAGCTTCACCCCCCTCTTTCTCCCTCTCCTTTCTGTACAAAATGTATATACATTGAGAAATCCTCTTGTTCACTCCTCGCTACACACAGGATACGTTAGAGAAGGTAGAAGAGGAGTTGTGTGTACCCCTGCGGCGTTGATAAATCGTGTAGATTGGGCTCACGCCGTGATACAATCGGTCACCTCACCCACGATTCAATCGCGCGCGCTTTTACCACATATATATATGCACATATATATAATATATAGCAGTGTTAAAGCAAAAGGCGGCTCTCGCGTGTCTACAAAATACACTGACGACTCTTCTGTCTTCGTAATTGTCAGTTTCTATAAAGCATCAATTTATTTGACGATTCATTTTTTGTTATTTGTCATAGTATGAGTAATTGGGGAGGAATAGACATTTTACTTTTTTTAGGTATAGGGGAAAATGGGACAATACGGACATGAAGGGTGAAATGGGCATGTTCGAGTTCTTATGCATATATTATGGAAAAATCTTAAAATGATTGAAGATATCGGAGATAGATTTTTTTTTTTTGATGATTCCATTGGAAAGCTGAGGAAATTTTAGGCTCCTAATTTTTTAATCTAGCTATAACAGTGCTAAACTTTTTATTGTGTCATTATTTTGAAAAACTGATTTCATTCCAGTTATGGTTTGTAAACAGGTTCAAGATTGTTCCTCGACTGATCAACCTTATTGTTCCATATTTTCATTATAAAAAACCAAAAAATCTATAAATACATATCTAAACTTTTGAAAATTAAATATGCCAGCTGTTTATTGTTTATTTTAAAGACTTAGTTTTTAAAAAAGAGTTTTTAACAGTTCTTTCCCAATAAATCCATCAACATCATCATCAGTCAGAATGAAAGAAAAATTCAGTAAGCACTGAATTTATAATAATAAAAAAGATCAATTTAGGCTGAATTAATTATCCTCATCCACACTTCCGGCCACGTGAATGTACACAGACATATGATTAATGACTCCAATTAATCATTCCTTTTTTTTTCTGCCCCTCTCATAAGCCATTAATTTGAAATGAAACAGTATGTAAGTATTTCGAGTTTAATTATTTATAAAAAATTGGATCATTAACTACATAATTTAACATACCAACAAAATTTCATCCGCACATAATCGTTTGGTTGGCAATTCAACCGTGAAAGAGAGTCACACATACGAATATATTCTATCTCTCTTTCTCTCTCTTTTACCAGTGAAAATGTTACTGCCAAACGATTAACTCGAGAGTGTTTTTGCCTTGGGTATAGTCCCCATAAGTCCATACACAAGCATTCATAATATATGTATAACTTCACACACATTTAAATTGTTATAACGCAAAAAGCCAATGGGCAATACGTTTTCCTCGCCCTTATTTCCACGGCCGTCCATCATCCGTAGAAACGATGATTTTATGCAGAAACCCCGGAGCCCGGGCGTAACGCACCGTAACGTACCCGGTTAACGTGAAGCTATATATCATAAGTACCATGGGTTTGAAGAAAAATAAATAAAAAAAAGGAGAAGGAGATAAAAGTTATACACAGGGAGCCCCCACGCCCCACATATACATTTAGTGTTACACATAAGAGCGTTGAGTTGATTCTTTTCCATTTAAATTCGCGTTTAAGCCATTTCTGCTGTTGAAAGAATGTGACGCGAACGCGTGACGCTGGAAAGTGTTACGCTGTCACTTCATTGGCCGGATACTTCCGCGCGACCTCTCATTGGCCGATGCCTCTGCGCGCGCATCATTCAAACTTGTGTTAGCAAACGAATCTTGCGGAATGTCACATAATATTGCGAATTTTTTCGAAATGAGTGGGGAAAATATGAGGAGACCTTTTTGTAGCGAATTATGAGAGCTATGAAAAAGGTTTCCTGATGAATTTCCGCAGATCCTTAGTTTTTAAGGAGGTTGGTCACCACTTGTGCAAGGCGCGCGGGCAGGGGAGAATGTCTATGCTTTAGCACAGGGATCCCAAGCTAGTACCAACTCCTGAACACGAAAATAGACAGCATTTTTCTGACCTTTAAGCAGCTAATTACTCCCTGAAAATCATCATAATAATTATTTTATTCCCTCATATAATTGTTGAAAATAAATAATCACCTCAAATGTTCTCAATGTCATGGAAAATGAAAGAAAATTGATTGCGAGATGGACTCGGGAACTTTGACAACGCTGCAGTTGAAATATATTTCAAACTGTATCCACACATACACACAGAGCTCTCACAGACATAACGCTACGTCATGCGGCGATGCCATGTGAGTTACTCGACACGTGAATTTTGATCGAGGAATCGTATAAAACCATAAATTGCAATTGTAAAAGGTCTGTAAGGCCCCGAAAAAATGGTCAATTATTTTTTCTAATTGTTCAAGGAACGTACTGATCAGTTTTTCAGTCAAATCTCAATTGTCATTCACGAGATTTTCAATTTTTTGTCTCCAAATTATCGGTACGGCTCCGTATACCCATAAGAAGCTGTGTATAACCAGGGATTTTCATTAATTTTTCACGTCCAAACTAGTTTCAAGAACGAATTGAAAATTTAACATGAGTCGTATGGGATGTTTAACAATACCATTAAAAATTTTCAGGATTTTTTCATTTGAACGCATTTAGACACCAACCTCCTTAAGATATTCGCAGAACAATTCTTTTCCTAGTGAAAGCAACGGTATTCTGAAACGAACTACCTCAAGATATTAGAAAAAATCTGATTACTTCTGCAGAGTCAACAGAAATTCTTACAAAACTTTGTTTTCAGTTTTTAATGACCAAAGAAAGACAGTGCTGTGATAACTCAATTAATTCACTATGATTATAGTTTTCAAAAGGAAGAAGACAAATATTATTTGATGTCAATTTTGAGATGCAAATTTAATTAGCTATAGAGCTAAAGAACTTTAATTTAATGTGTAATACTTTTTTACCTTTTTGCTTTACTTTTTAGGTGAATGCAACGCAATATGTAAGATTATTTTGCTAACTCAATGTGATAATTTATGTTCTCATGTAATTTTTACTGTTTAAATGGCTCCGATGAGCTCCCTAGCCTGGAGTGTTATCAATAAATATCAATATCAAATATGTTAAAATTCGCAAAGCAAAAGGAAAAAAATGTGAATTTATTTGGAATTTTCATGGAGAAAATTTTGCTGTTGCGACTTCCGAAATATATATATACAATCTGTGGTATGAGCTTCGATGGGCTCACTAGCCTAGAGTTTTTGAGAATGAACATTAAACATTAAACATTAACTATCAGTCTTTTACCAAAGAGACAAACTGTTTAATTCAAATTTTGAAGGAAAAACTTTTCTGGAATTACAACAACAAAAAATTTGCGTTCATCTCACCATCGTGAGAGTCCTCTCCAAATACAGCATCAATTGCCTGTTCTTTTATATTCCCGAATATAGCCCTGTTTATGTGCGAGAATATTTCATTGGAGGGTGATGCCTAAGAGGGGAGAACAAAAGGCCTAATAAAAAATGAAAAAGAAACTGAAGTACTTACGCGTTCACCATGTCTGAAAAAGAATGAGTAAGATTTACATTGCACTGAATTTTTTTTTAAATAAAAGACCTCTCTTTATAACGCGTCTTGCCGTAACATATGACCATGCTATAGATCACAATTACGCGTAATGGCATTCACTCTTGTATTCATGGTGATATTATGATTCTCGTTTTTTTTTTTTAATTCCTTTCAGTTGAGAGATGCGCAGTGTCGCCCTAGTATTTGCACTGATTTATTTTAATATCCTTTGAAATCAGCATGAAAGGACAGTAAGCCCAGTATTAAATTAAAATTAAAATTCTTCCTCTTAATTCTACTAATTAGTCATTTTCACTGCATCCAAAGCTGCCTCACCTCGATCACGATAAAAATTGATAAATAAACACAATTTAAATTATTAATTTGTCTCATTTGAATAACGAGAGAAAATATTTTCCTCAATTTCTCCCTTTTTTTTTTTTCAACATATATCCAATTTAATAACCGTAAATTTGCCTGAAAATACAATTTTTTTAACACTCTCTCACTCTCTCTCTCTCTTTGTTGAAACAAATTGATTGACTGTGGCTGTTATTAATTCGCATTAGTTTAATAAGTAACGAAGTACGCCGACAAAAGAGGGGGGAAAATAAGGTCACGCCAGAATGTGAGTAATGATTGCAGTTTATCTCTGGCGAAGTAACTAGCGGTGTTCGTGTAATGGGGGCATTCATCAACCCCGTTGATCTTTCTCTCTCTCTCTCTCTCTTCCTCTCTCTTTTTCCATCTCTTTCTGTTGCATTAGTCCTGCACAACCTCGCAATACTATATAAATTAAATTCGCAATAACACAAAAGCCCACTTGTGCATGTGTTGTGTGTGTGTGTATTTGTATTTGCGCGTTACATAAAATCACTGATTGAAAGTGTGATCATGTCACAAGTGACGAGTGATCTTGTTCCTCAGTTGTTGCTTGATGTTTCGGTGCGCATTTTTTTCTTTTTTCCATTTCTCCTTTTTCTTCTGGTGGAAACAAGAGAAATTAAAGGAGAAACAAATTGTTTCGCCGTCTCCTGTTCACAAGGCCCCCATAAATTTATGGATAATTTTTTTTTTTTCTCAACACGTTCACAGAGTATAAACTGCCAACGAGATATCCTGTTGGACGCTAAAGGGAACGTGCCTCGTTCTCGTTTTGCGGTAAAAAAAAAAAAACAGGCAATGGGGAAACAGTAGGGAAAAACGAGTGGCATAAAATGTTGCAGAATGGAGAAGTAGAAGGGAATCATTTTTCATTCTACTAAAGAATAAAGGTACTTTTACGATTCCTTTCTTATTTGATGATTGACTACAACCACATCCCGTTTGTTAAAAAAAAAAAAGTTGCGCGCTTCTTTCTCGCAGTTTTAAATTCTCGGCTTTTGCTTTTTCTTTACCCCTCTCTCTCTCTCTCTCTCTCTCTCGTTTTGGTATGGGATAAAACTTTAGTTGATAATCCATGTTGGGCACGCCAACTTCAACCAGCACACAACAGGGCCCTCAACAACACTATAAAACCCAACCCAGCAGCCGTGTTATTACCGTCTTTTCGCAGTCCTCTTGCCCCCTGTAATTATGATTTTATTTTTATGGACATAGATTATACAGTCAGGTTGGCCGTGTCATTACAGGGCATTTTAATTCAAGGCTGTAAGATATAATGGTAACCTCCGTTGCAGTCTTTCTCTTATTTTATGTAGTTTTTTTAAATTTATTTATTTTCTTTACTCTTTTCTTCTATTGCTGGTCTTTCGTTTCTTTCAGGTTTTTTTTTTTTGGAAGTTTTCTTTTGGACGGGATACTTGGGCCTCACCTGCCGTTTAGGGGTGGAGGGAGAGCGAGGGCTTTCGCGGGTATTTTTGAGGGGCAGATTCTTCTGAGACGGGCTTTTCTCGATTGGGTCGGAATTAGAGGGAGATAAAGGCATTTTTGTTATGAATTTTTTTTTTGGGGAAAATTAGAGCGGCGAAAAAAGCTTCTTGTCGGAATTTTGATATTTTTTCGGTGCAACTGGAAGGGAGAAAAAAATAATTTTCGGTTTGACTAATGCGCTTCTCTTGAATAAGAGAGACTGGGGGAGGATAAACCTGCAAGGCAGGAAGAATTAAGGTTTTTTTCAAGATTGAAGACTTGTTCGAAAAAATTTGAACGAATTCACTCATTATGTGCAAATTTTGAGGCATTACCTCAAAATTTTTCGTGATTTTCCCGCATTCCTTTACTTTGAAAAACAATCCTGGATCATTTCGTCCTGAAGATCTATTCTGCCCCAGTTTCCCCTACCTCAGGAACTGAGAGTGATAGAAAATTGTTGTAGCGAGCTTTTTTGAAGAGGAGAACGAGAGTTGCATTAAAGGTGATTACGTCAATTTCACTATCTCTGTTAGTGTTTCGAGATATTAAAAAAAAAAAGTAATTCTCAACAAAAATATACCCTTGCACCCTGACATAATCGATAAAAACTCATGCTCAACAAAAATTGACATTTCCCATTTTCCACTTGACAAAATAAATTATGTTTAAAATTTCAAACTGATGTCTTCTCCCCAACAAATCTTATTTCACAAAGTTTCTTGAAATCAACCGCAGAATTTCCTCTATTGTATAAATTATAATTGCATTATTCGTCAAAACAAGTTCCAACATTTCATGTTAAAAAAAACCTCACAAAAAGAGCAAAACTAAAAAAAAAACGTGCACACATTCTCTCTTTTTTCATGGGGGATCGTTGAGTTTTTGTTGATGAAATGTGAAGCAACATGTTATATACACGGTAGCCAGTATTACTTGATGTTGCGATCAACGCACATACAGTATAACGTTAATGGGGGAGGCGGATAAAAAGAGAGCGACAGAACGAGAGAGAAAGAGAGAAGCGAGAGGACCAAAGCGAGGCTGTCAGCCCGCCGCCGCGCTGTCAGTCTCCTGTCTGGTTGCTGTCCGTCTGTCATTCACTCACTCTCTGGCTGCAGTATATACGCGCGAGCCTCATTTCGCCCCATCCCCCAAAGCTCTCTGCCCCCCCCCCCTCCCCTCGACCTCTTTTTCTCCCCCCTCTCCTGCTGTTCGAACTTGTTAGCACTGCGATATGCCACGACAGCCGCATCTGCGGCAAAAATAATCGTGCCTCCCTCTTTTTTTTCTGTTCTGCCTTCAATTTGCTTTTAATATGGAAAAAAATGAAATGATGCAAAAAAAAAAATGTAATCATTTTCGCCCTTAATAAAGTGCAAGGAGGAAGGAGAATCATCTGCATTGGACACGACAAATTGTTTGACATTCCCGTTATGCCCCCCCCCCTTTCTCTGTCGTTTGGATTATATTTTTCCATCCGGTTCCATCAGTGCGAATAAAGATTGGTACGTGCGGTAGCACGTACCGGGCATTATTATATATCGCCAATAAATCGATATCGATAATTAAAATCTGGCCGGGTCGACACGCCATTTCACGTCCACCCCCTCCCTCCCCCCTCCTGTCTCTCTATTTTTCCTGCCTCTTCACCTCTCGCCCACTCGATGTCGCACGCTCGTACATACGGCGTGAAAAAAAAAAAAGTTCAATTTGCTGTTTGTGTAACTGACCGAGATGACTATAAATATTACCATATATATATTTTTTTACTGGGGAAATCGTAAATCCATGGCGATTTATGGTTGAGCTCAAATACAACGACGTGAGAGTACGAATTGATCAAAAAAAAAACTGGAAAAATTAATTTTCATTTTCATGTTTTAACAGAGTAACGAAAATATTCCTCTCATTAATTGAATATCATGAGAGATTGCAACTTTATAAATGAAATACTAAAATATTGTCAATTTGCTATGTTTCGATTATAATTTAAGCTTCTTCAGGCTCTGAAAGACAGAAATTACAAATTATTCACATTTATCAAAATAATAAATAAATACAAACAATAAAAACATTAAATCCGTAAATTGACAATATTCTAGTATTGTATTTATAATCTTCCAATCTCTCATGATATTCAATTAATTACTACAAACATATAAATAAATTCAATTATCAATATTTCTCTCATTTTCCAATTATTTCGTGATTCATGGATTATTTTTTCTGATGAGTTATAATTTTCTTTGATGTTTTGTGTGTGATTATGGTGATACATAGATCGACAGTGTCAATGTGACTGCGGGGAATTTGAATGAAAATATAATGTAAAGTTTATAGGAGATACGAGAAGATAAAGTTATATGTGTCTCTATATATTTTTTCTTCACCCCAAGCCACGAGCGGGATTTATGGCTTCCCGTAGTGGTTCGGGGATTTTTACGTGCCGATACATGTGGTCCTTGTTCGTGAGAGTGAGAGAGATAGAGCGATAAGAGGTGGGAAGAGAGAAGAAAAACGAAAAAATTGGAAGAACGGTGTTAATCCGAATTAGAGAAGTGGGCAGAAGCACCAGGGTCACATAAATCCTCGGTAGCTACAGACTTACAAATCGTTTCTTGGGATGCCACTGTGTCTCGTGTTACAGTGTGAGAAGTTTTTGGAGAAAATCCCAATCGAAAGAAATCCTAAGAACTTCATCTGTCCATTCTTACTAGAAGTGAAGAGTAAAGCTGTAATAATACACTGGAATGAATTTCTTTGTGGGAGATAACGGAGTTGATGGATTTTGTGCTTTTTTTTTATTGGGAAACATGAGAAATTTCGGTTAGAAAACTATATGATGTAATCTATTTTGTTTCAATACTCCAGCAGTATTGCCCTAAAGGTCCATTTTGTCCCAGTCTCCTCTACTTTTCACTATCCCAATAACCCTACAAAATCTCCCCACTCTGGTCTTACGAAATCCCGCAAAGTTACGTAAACGTATGGCAAAGCCTAAAGGCAGAAGTTGTTAAGAATTTCCTTAAATTTTGGGGAAATTCATACGAGAGAATGTCGATGCAGCTCGCCGAAACTCTCACAAAGCGGACTGAATTGACCAACAGGATAAGGATTTGATCGGTTTCTCAATGATATTTGACACGTGATTTATCAAAAATATAAACTCTTCAATAAATAACGTGATTAACATTCCAATGCCGCGGTAATTCAGGATCAGTCGGTAAATTAGCTCCTTTTTTAACAGAAGTTACGTATAATGTTCCAAAAGTTGAATCAGATTGGAAAAATTTTGTTGAAAGACGTCCTTTGGAGAAAAATCAGGAGATGCGGTAGCATCTCTCGACAAGTACGAGCCCAACACTTTCTGTCAGGCAAGGGCTACCGCACTCCTATACAGCTAAATAGGATTCGAAAAATTTCAATAATTTTTTCTATAGTCAAAATTCCATCTCATGAGATGATTTTTCGGTAATATATTGCTTTTACCATTATCTTCGAATTTATGTAAAAAAAAAATTGAAAAAACGATATTTTATTATTAATTAAAAACGTTGGCCAGAATTCTTCTCCAATCGAACTTTCGTTGGGACATTGTAACTGTGGTAGTGCCTCACCGACACTACGTAGAAGTATGCGTCACACAAACGCACGCAGTAAACATCATACGAGCTTGGCTTTGAATGGAAATATCTCGAAAACTATTGAAAATTTATCGAGACATGTTGCGAATAAAATTTAGGAGATAAATTAACGAATACAATAAGTAAAACCCCATGCTTGTACGACTTGTAGTTTCCGAGATATTAATGCTTTACTGAAAAGTTTAACAATGACGTGCGTGACCTAAGAAAAAATTACAGAGTTTTGATTTTACCGACCGTGTATAGATTATTTTTATTTTACCGACCGTGTATAGATTATTTATTTTTCGTGATACACTTTTTGCGGCAATTTGTTCCTAAGAAAAAATAATTAGAGCCTCGCGCGTTATTTTCGAATTTTTCATTGGAAAAATCATATTTCAGAAACTAAGAGTCGTAGGATAATGGAGTTTTGCTCATTCTGTTCCTTAATTTTTTCTCTAAATTTCATTCGCAGCATGTCTCAATAAATTTTCAATAGTTTTCGAGATATTTCAATTCAAAGTCAAGTCGATCAGCACGCGTCTAGATTTGATTTAATCCATCTCTATTACATTGCTCATTTATAAATAAAAAAAGAAGTGAAATGGCAGAAAAAAAAACGCTAGCGCGTTTTAAAAAAACGTCGACAAGTACGCGCCCCAATTTTATTGAAAAAAAAATATATGAAATGAGAATAGGTAGAATAGTACAAGTCCGGCGATCTACCTGTACATTCCTTTTTCAAATTAATTCATCATCTCATTATTCGGGTACTAGATGAAATTGGCATTGTACAATGAATTTGAAAAATTGAATAGTAAAGAAATTAAACAAAAGAAACGTACTTGGTGTACCAAATGAAGACACAGATTACAGGTACACCAAGTACGTTTCTTTTGTTTAATTTCTTTACTATTCAATTTTTCAAATTCATTGTACAATGCCAATTTCATCTAGTACCCGAATAATGAGATGATGAATTAATTTGAAAAAGGAATGTACAGGTAGATCGCCGGACTTGTACTATTCTACCTATTCTCATTTCATATATTTTTTTTTCAATAAAATTGGGGCGCGTACTTGTCGACGTTTTTTTAAAACGCGCTAGCGTTTTTTTTTTCTGCCATCTAATTTTCTCCAAGAAAAGGATCTTGAGAATTTTTTCTGAACCTCCTCGTTACCGACATATTCATAGAAATATCGAGAAAAAGTTCGGCCCTTTCTTTTGAGAATGTTTCTGACGCGAGGAATAGCTCCATCGCAAGCCACAGGACTTTTGTGGCGCTGTTTCAAGGTAACCTCAACAAAAAAAAATTCTTCAATAAACTGTCCCAAGGACATTTTCCGCAATTCCTGTACTCGTGTGACACGCAAGCATTTTATTTACCTCTATTATTATCGAAACAGTCAAGAGAAACCCATAAAACAAGTCTAATTCTCACGCAACTGTGAAATAAATGAATGCTAATATAATTCAACGTTTCCTAAACAATGTTGGAAATCGAGTATGAAATAATTTGTCACCGCTATTAGTCGGTATAAAAGAGCGTGGAATTCTCGAAAAAAAAACAAAGAAAGCCTTCAAGAGAATGAGGAAGCTATCTCGTTTAACCAAGATATACGACCACTTTTCTTTTGGGGATGAAAAAAGTAGAAAAATAAATTTGAAAAAAAAAAAACTGAAGAAAGAAGTGTTAAGGAATTATGCCTGGGCGAGTAAATGAGATGTGTCTTCGCTCGGGACATAGATCACCGAAGCGCCATCTATCCTTGAGGCAGGGGTGAAGAAATAAATACGATCTCTTCTACTTTCACGCGGCCAAATAGATGTCTGGCCAAGGGAGAGTGAGAGAGACACGAAGTGGTTTTAGTTTCAAAGAAAAGAAGAGAAAGAGATGAAAAGAAGTGTGGAAAAAAATAGTGGAGGGGAACATGTAACATGGCAAAGAGGAGGACAGTTGAAAGGGCGAAAGTCGCGTAGACGACAGAGCACGAGTTATATACACAGTGTTACTACGAGTGAAATCGTCTGGCTGGCAGGCCGCATCCCACAGCACATCTTTCTCTCTAGACACTTGTGTAGGGTGAGAGGGGAAAAAATCCACCAGCCATTTCTCTCACGACTGTTATACGCGTATATACCCAGGACCCCACTGATATACACCCTAACCTCTTCTTTTTTTCATTTTATTATTCTCCTCTTCGCCGTGTGCACCTAGGAACCCCGGCAAATAAATTGATCCATTACTCAACCGAGCAGTCATCTTCTTCTGGTTTTCCTGCTTGGTTTCCTCTACTTTCCTGTACAGCTCTTTCCTTCCTTCCGCATTTTTCCATCTCTTACATTCACTCGTTTCTTTTTCTTCAATAAAACTGTATTCGCACGTGACTATGTACCACACGGGACACGTCCAGTTTCGTGATTCTTTACCAACTGAAGATAGATAAAATGATTTTTGGTTATTGTTCTTCGCAATCAGGAGAACCTCAGAAAGGCTATCCTTGGAAAAAAATAACTGAAGAAAATGCGCAAAAAACCGGAAATATGACTGATGTTCAAGAAGCGTTCTTAATTGAATACATCCATGAAGATCTGGCTTTCCTGATTTGAGAATGTAGTAATTCTCTATTAGTTCAAAATTCACCAAACGAAGAACGCGATCATTTTTCCATTCACAAAAATTTCAACATTTGGACTCCAGTGCAATCAATATTTGCACGTTTAGAGATTATAAAAGGGTTATGTAAGCACTCCCATATGAGAACTCGTATTTCGTTTGAGAAAGGATATATCAATTCTTCGAAGAAATGTTTCCGTGAGAGAACAATTAATCTGTTAACAGAATTAATGCACCAATCTTCTCATTCGATGCCGGATCTCATTCCGTCAACGAAAACAGATTCTCATACGTTGAGAATAGGCCTCCGGGAGAGCTGCAAGGGGTCTAGCTTTGACGTATGAGCACAGAATCCGTCAACAAAAATTGTATTTTCATTCAAGAACACTCCGTTTACGGAAGATATCTTAACGCTAAAGAGATTTAATAACGAGAGGTAAGAAAATAAAGGTGACACGAAAAATTACAGAAAACAATGCGAAAAGAGCCAGAAATGTGACTGATTTTTAAAAAGCGTTCCTAATTGAATACGTCGATAAAAATCCGAATTTCCCAATTTGCAAACGTAATAATTCTTATCGAACTGTTCTAAATTTTTCATTAATCCAAAATTTACCAAGCGACGAAAGCGATCCATTTTCCCCTCACGAAAAATTCAATAGTACTCCAGCGCAATTAATATTCGCACTTTTAAAGATTATGGAATGGTTATGTTAGATTTTCTGTATGAGAATTGGCATTTTGTTTGAGAAAGGAGATCTTAATTTACGAGAGAATCGTTAATCCGTTAACGAAATTGATGCACGAATCCGTTCATTCAATCCCGGATCTCATTCCGTCAACACAAACAGATTCTCATGCGTCGAGAATAGACACCCAGGCTGCTTCTAGCTGTTTCAGAAATACGTGACGCACGGGGGAATGAAATTTTTCGCGCGGGAAAGTGCCGTGTACTGCAGAAGGTCACACAAACTACGGAATATCCAACGTATTGATTTTTTTTTCCTGTTCCCCCACTATTTTCTCACTTCTCTTTCGCCCAGCTCACAAAGCTTTTGCCACGTTCAGCATGGGTATTTATATGTGTCAAGCACGATAGACCAGGGATAAACGTCGACGTCAACTGTGCGTGATCCGAGTGACGGCTGAAGAGAGGAGGGGGACATGACGGGAAATGCTAGTGAGCTGTCACCTGTCGCAAAAATGCCTCCAAGTGGATTGCAAGTGTTTATGCCTGTATTTTGATGATCGAAATGGAGACAAAAGAGGGAATATATTGCATTAAATTAAGAGAATGTTCATTTGAATTTGCGATGTGTTGTACATACGCACTTCAATATATGGCATCGAGAGTCGATTTTTTAACACTTCGAACTACAAATAAGTTATAAAACTCTATTTGAACAAACGAGTTTTAAATTACAGCAATTGAAGAAGTAGTTCTCCAAATTTTTCTAGACACAGAGAAAAATGTTTTCTTAATTTAAGAATGTGCAGGTCACTTAAATTAAGAAAGAAAAGTCACTTGATTCAAGTGAGAAAAATCACTTGATTTAAGTGAGAAAAGGCACTTAATTTAAGTGAGTTTTACTTTCTTAAATTAAGAAAGAAAAAGTCACTTGATTCAAGTGAGAAAAATCACTTGATTTAAGTGAGTTTTACTTTCCTAAATTAAGAAAGAAAAAGTCACTTGATTCAAGTGAGAAAAGTCACTTGATTTAAGTGAGAAAAGGCACTTAATTTAAGTGAGTTTTACTTCCTTAAATTAAGAAAGAAAAGTCACTTGATTTAAGTGAAAAAAGTCACTTAATTTAAGTGAGTTTTACTTTCTTAAATTAAGAAAGAAAAAGTCACTTGATTTAAGTGAGAAAAATCACTTGATTTAAGTGAGAAAAGTCACTTAATTTAAGAATGGCAGGTCACTAAAATGAAGTGACTGCACATTCTTAAATTAAGAAAACATTTTTCTCTGTGGATGATCGAATAGACTTGGACTATTTTCACAGCAATAAATCACATATATTCAAATATTTGTGAGGTAAAATAAAGACGATAGGAGAAGGAGTTTCGAGGAATTGTCAGTTTTTTAGACAAAGATCTTTGAAATACTGGATGGTACCAATTGTTCCCATAGATAAGGTTTCAGCAATATTTTATTCGCGAATGTTTTCTCATATTGGCTTTGTCGATTTTGTTCTGGATCTATCATCTTATATCAAGAGAGGAGAAATAATAACAAGACTGAAGATTTATAATGCCAGTGAAGAGTGGAGTTTAATTATTATGCATGATTGAACGCTGATGCATCATCATATGAACAATGGAGATTGTTCTGCTATATTGTATTCAGAGATGATATGACATAAACAGGACAATTCATGAGTTCTTGTTTTCAGATGAATTAGTTAAGTGAGGGCTGATTATCCTCAACGGTCTTCGATGCCACCACGTGGTATATGGAATAACTTCAAAATTCAATTTTTTAAGAAAAATTCATAAATCAATATATTCAATACACATCCTCTATTTGAACGATGATAGATCGATTGGCAGAAATCGGAGGAATCTTGGGTATATATCTACCGGATTTTGGCGACAATTAATAATTCTCATCTGTTCGCAGCAGACTTGATGAGGTAAAATTTTTAATTAATTTGACGTTGTTACGGCCGCAACCCGAAAAACACGTGAATTTGGGTTGCGAAATAAATAAAGAAAAAATATATAAATAAAGAAAAAAATAATAAAGTAAAAATATTTTTTTTCCTGTAAAAAATATCCCTGTGTTACAGGGGCTGTCTTTACGTATCTGTAGGAATAAATGATACGGCATTACGTTTGTGATTTCATTTGAGGACAACCATCGTGCACTGAAGCGTGCGTTCTTCGAAAAAGGAGTTCAATCGTCGGAATATTTTTCTACATATGGTGTTTCCTGTTGCGGAAGAAAAATTTCTACGTAGATGGAAGACTCTATCAGTTTCACTTCGGATACATCTGTAGAAAAAATTGTAATTTCGATGTTTTTTTTAGAAAATTGATCCCTTATCAATATATTTTTCAATTAAATTATGGCACTGGCTATTTGCACGATAAAAATTTCAAAGATATTCGAGAAAAAATTGGATAGCGCTACACCGGGAGTCGAACCCGGGACCTTCCGATGTTGGGTCGGACGCTTTACTTTTCTTTTTTTTTTTAACGTTTACTAAATTTAAGGAATTACAATATTCAATTTTCACAGGTGTTAATAAACTTACCGAACAAAGACCTTAACACTATGGCATTTACTTTTCTTGTGAGAGACTGGTGGCAGCTTGCTACACGGAGAGAAATTTAGTTGAATTTCTGACTGAAGAGTGGATAAAAAATTGCCCTGCTGGAGGACAAATGTGGGCCCGAGTGGCAGCACCGTAAAAAATTACCCAACTCAGTGGGGTAAAATTTCACGTACAACCATCTCTAAAAAATCTACTACGGCGTTGAGATTATTCTTGACGAAAGTTGGAAAATTGACCTGGAGAGGTTAAAAATTTATCCTTGAATGAGCAATAAAATAGAGGTTATTTTCATTAATCGAAATTGATACCGGATGTGCACATTACTATTGCCTGGAAAATTGAGAAAAATTATCTCAATTTTAATCATTCGATGACAAGGACACTGAATAAAAGGTTCTTTCTCAAATGAACAAATACTTTTTTTGACCCACAGAAGTATAGGAATGGGATTAGAAAAAGGAAAAAATAATAAAATAATTTGTTAATCAGTAATGATTGTACTTCAATAATTATATCATTAATAACCATTCACACTTTAATCTTAATTTATTGTTTTAAATGTTACATCCATTTTTTTCAATAAAAGTCAATAAAAGAATATATATAAACGTTCACAAATTATAATTGAAAACTTTTCAGTGCAACAAACGTATCAATCCTCAACCGAAAAAGAATATGGCGACGAGGCAGACTGATGCCACAATGATTCGGGTGTCTTCGATTATCATCGGCTATGACGAAAGCCGATATCACGAAGGGCCCGTCAAAAATTACTCCTTGGCAGGGCAAAAATTCACCCAAGCACAGAACTTTTCATACATCTCCTAGCGAGTTTTCACCGATGCCAGCGAGGCAATTGTTGAATCGCTCAAAAATTACCCTGCTGACGGTGAAAACCTATCCAGCGTTAGTAATTTTTCCAACGAACGTCAGACAATTTCTGATCAAATGACAGTTCGGCCCACGGTTCACCGTCTAGCAGGGTAATTTTTCATCAAAATTTCTCTCCGTGTACATTCTCTACTTCCTAAATTATATATAATTATGAGATACGTAAAAAAAATCGTTATTTTCATTTTCGAGCCTCAGGCACTTATGGCTTTACATACTTTGTTTTTGAGTGTGGAAAATTTTTCTATTTGTAATTATGCAGAAAATGAAAACCACACTAGTACTATTCATCAGGCGCTCTATCGATTCTTCCGTCAAGGTTCCTTTACCTACCGGCGGTTCCTTTGCCCACATTCCACAATCTAGTCATATTTTCCTAAACAGTAGTCTTCAGGTTTTCCATATATTTTGTATTAGGGAAATAAAGTTGATTCACTTCCTTGGAAATCTAGTGTCATTAAGAATTTAATTTTTTTCTTTGAATGAAATTGAGTTCCGGCTTGATTTTTTTCCCACAGACTTCAACTGATTTGAAATTTTACTAGATCGATTTGATTCACATGAACTTCCATTTTAAATCCATTCTATAATTTCGATGTGTATATTCAATTCGTAACCATATTATTCTGATCGCGAGTAGGAAGATAATTCGTAGATTTTCCAAAATTTCAAAAATATAAAAAGCTTATGAGAATAAGGAAGTCGGAAAGTTTTCAGAATTTATGAGTGCTGATTACAAAAAAATCTGTTCCTTCCCTCATGACGATAAGAGACTCAACTATTCTTTATCGACCTCAAGGCCACAGCTGCAATGATATGTGAAATAAATGAATCCCAAAGATTACTTTTCACGGAAAAGTATCTGAACTATCATGTGACAAACATTAGAGTTCATCCTCATGGATTATCAAAAAATGAAGATGGTTTTTTTTATTTACATGGATAATCGATCGAATTGATCGGTGATCCAAGAGACCTCGAGGAGGTCTCTCCGATGACGTTGAATATGGGCAAAGTATGAATAGTGTTATTGAGCAAGTGACAATATTGCTACGGAGTCTATATTGGAAACACTCAACTTAAACATTATACATCATCTCAAAGTCATGAAATAAAATTGATAATCAGTATTTCAGAGATGTAAGCAGAGTCAGAGTACCATTTGGCATCAACTTTTATTTGTGCGTAGCAGCATCATTGATCGACAGAATAAGATGGATCTTATCATTAATAATTTTCATATATTTGTATCATGATTGTAATATGGATGTTTAGAACAAAAGTTGAAAAAATAAAGAATGGTTGGAGATGGACAGAAAACTGTCAATAAATCATGTCGTTGCAAAATTTCGTTAAGAATTTTGGTAGTTACATCAATAATTCATAAATATTTGAACATTAAAAAAATATTATTGCGAATTCCCCTCCGATCCTCAAGAAACATTAATTACCTGAAGGGACCTTATGGAGTCTAAAATAAACATTCAGCTTCGTTTATAACTCCCCGGTTGAATACTCTATTTTATCACAAGAAATTAAATTGTTCATTTTTCGCATTCATATTTTGATCGGAGAGCGACACTTTTCTATTTGAAAATTTATCATTTCATTCTTCCTTGTAGAGTTAGTAGGATTTCTCTCACAATGGCAGCCATTGAGAATATTTCATGAATTCTGAATTCGTCCAGTCATCATTTAATATTGATCAAGAAAAGCGGCTTCTCATATATCCTGAGATCATGAGTCTATCTCAAGAATCAGAATAAGTATGATTATTCATGGAGATTTAGAAATTCGGAAAATATCATAAATTTTTGAAAACAAGGAAGAGCCGAAAGCTTGAGAATTCAAGTTTGTTGATTCGAAAAAATTCATTTGCTTCCTCAATGATGATGAGAATTGTTTGAATAGATAAGAGCTCGACAGTTTTATAGAGGTATCTTGGACCATGTTTTTCATGCTATAAAGTCAAAGCAATCAAATATCTAGAAGAAGGGGTATTCAGAAATTGAGAGAGTTTTTCAAGAAAAACAAGAAACTTGACTATTCTTTATAAGGCTCAAGGCCACAGCTATCACAATATGTAACATGAATAAATCTCACAAATAGGTTTTTCCGGAAAAATACCAGTACTATTATGTGATGAACAATACCTCTATTTGAACGATGATGAATCTGGTCGGGATCATGGGTATATATTGTCAGCATTTTGTTCAGTTTCATCAGTTCTCATTCAATTACAAAGGAATCAACGACTCTACTCTGAAGGTAAGATTTTCCAATTTACTCATTCTTTTATATGGTATAATTCATTGAATTCTGAAATGTAGTAAAAAAATTAGTTCACGATTCTCCAATTTAACTCATATGAAATCAATCTATTCACGTTGCTCAATATTTTTTCTTCAAACTACTGTAGAAAAGCTCAACACTTGCTAGTTAAATTAATAAAATTATTTGAAACTGAAGCAAATTAATTTCGATGAAAGAACTTGATTACCTCCTTAGAGGATAGTCACTGCAAAATTGCATCCCATGCTTCAATATTTCTATGTTTGACGCGAAGGATAGCAAATAAGCAATGACTCTCCATAAATAAGCATTATGTCGATATTAATCGAATCCATATGCTTTCAGACTTATTCGGGGTGAGGAAATGAAGCAATTGTTCTCATTTATCTTATTCCTTGGAGTGTGTTGCTCCCATTGGACAACAGTAACTCCATCGAGAACAAGATGGTATGATTTGAGAATATTAAAGTCAGCAGCAGAATGTAACGCTACTCACGAATCTATGCGCTACAAAAACATCGTAAGTATCAGAGATCAAGCTTTCAATGACTGCTCAAATCTAAAAAGTCTGGATCTATCCCATAATTTACTTAAAAAACTTACACCAAGACTGTTTTCGAAATTGAAGAATTTGGAAAAATTATCATTGAAACATAACAATATTTCTTCCATATCTGAGCCTTTTGTTGGATTAAATAACTTGAAACATTTGGACTTATCATATAATTGGCAGTTTACTCTCGAAGCGGGAGCATTATTTGGTCTAAATAATTCTACCGATATAATCACTAAAAAAAGTTCAATTCAGTATATTTCGTCAATGGCTTTTTTGAATCCGTCTGAATTAGAAGTATCTCGAGAGCTCTCGAAGGAATCTGAAGAAGATTCTGAAGAAGACCCTCCATCATCATCCCATAATCCAAATGTCAAAATATGTAAGAGTGATGATGGTCTAGTGACATCCATTCAAGAATTGAAACCCAATGAACCAATTGGTGATTGTACATCAGTGATTGTAGATGTCGACTACAAGTTATTAAATTTGACGAATCTTGGATTGAAAGAATTCCAACACGGCTGGTACCAATTAGCAGATAATTTTTTCGAAATACTTGACTTAACCGGCAACCTCATCAGTGATATCACACCAGAGTTATTGAATCATTTGCCATCGAACTTAACTGACTTCTATTTTGATGAAAATAATATTAGTTCAATCAAGAGAAATGTAATTGAAAATAGCTTTGCCAAAAGATTAAGTTTTCTATCGAATCCTCTTTCACAAATCGAAGATGGAGCGTTTGAAAAAACGAATTTATTGGATCTTACGATTGGTGACACTAAGTTGGAGAACATAAGCTTTGTTAAAACATTGCCTACAACTATCGAAGAACTTGAAATTTTCCGGAGTCCAATTTCAGAACTTCCCGTAGATACATTCCGAGGTCTCAAAAATTTAAAGATGATTCGAATCAATGATACTAACATTGACAAAATCGAACCTGGAACGTTCGAAGATCAGAAGAATCTCAAGTATCTCTTCTTAGATAGTAATCAGATCAAAGAACTGAATCCTCGAATATTCAAGGACATAGAAGCATTGTCGGTGATTAGTTTTGAAAATAATACAATTGAAAAAATTTCCAAAGACACATTCTCAGAATTGAGAAATTCGAGTGGCTTAGAGATTTATCTGGACTCAAACCGAATAAATATTATTGAAGAAGGAACCTTCTCAAATATGAATATTGATAGGCTTCGTCTCAGATTCAATAAGATTGCCGACCATTCTATAGCAGAGGGTACATTCGATAATAGCACAGTAAAATATGTTGACTTGGAAGGTAATTTGATTACGAAGATCAATAGCAAATTATTTGGAGGGATTTTGTCCTCTTATGAACTTGACTTAAGGAACAATCAAATAAAAACTATCAAGAAGGGCGATGCTGAAAAAATGCGCAACTGTTCGAGCCTTTTCTTAAATAATAATCCATTGAAACGGCTCGAGAATGGTGCTCTCCATGGTTTATCGAAGGAAAAAAATACTTACGTCTATCTTGAAGATTCGCCAATTGAATTGATTCAAGGAGGTCTTTTCGATGATGTTTAACATGGATCGATAATATATTATAGAAATATCATCGAGTTGAAATTGAAATTATCTAGTTTAATCATTATTTTTTTCTTTTTCAAAGAGACAAAAAATTATGGCAGTAATTATTTCAACGCTGTATGGAGAATTCTAATATCATCTATAATTAACGTTTGCTTTGAATTGATGCCGATGGTAATAGTTTTAATTAGTGATGTAAGATGAATCACCCCACTCGTAATCAATTACCGGTACCAATCAGGGTTTTCCATGGTTTCCCCTGATTCTCGACGAATGTGGTACAATAACGAAAAGTCGACCCATGGTGTCGCAAGAGTGGGGCCAGGAGATATATATTATATTTCAAAAGGCTAAAAAGTCACAAAATTGTGGCAATAAAGAAAAAAAGAGGGACAATATTATAATTTGGATGTCTATGATCACTAAATGCACAATGAAAAATCATATAATTGAATGTTAATTAGCATAAGCTTATAAAATATTTGTTTTTTTCAATTTTGAATAAAGATGAATTTGCAAACACATTTTGTGATTTCTACCGTTTTTTTCAATATTTCAACGCCTTCCCTTGTCCTAAGGTTTCAAAGGCATTCAGTGATGGATTTTGTAGAAATTTTAGCCTACAGCCTATCAAATGTCTATTAATGCCATAAATAAAATAAATTATTGTTGAGAACAGAAAGAAATCTTTGGATAACTCACAGCGTTCATAAATTTCCTGGCATGAACATCATTATTTGAGAACTAGAACCCAGTTAAATATCAACGGAAGTTTCTCCTAAAACCAATCGTAGAGGAATTTGAGTTCCTGCATTATGTTTGCAGCATAGTATTATGTAATACCAGGTTGAGGCCCTCATCTATGTATTCCATCTGTAATTTCCTTCTTGATTCAGTTTCTCAACGGCAGTACTAAAGACGAAATAGTATATTTTGTACCTAGGCCGAAAAAAAGTCAAATGCGAAAAGAATTTGCTTCCTGAGCAAAGCGAGAAGGTAAGAACATGAGAAAGAGGTACACCTTCAAAAAATGCTTCAGTTTATATTCATTTCCACATCAAAACACGTGTCATCTATCATAGAATGTTGAATTACGAGCAATGGCTACCGCATTTTGTTCATAACAAAGTACTATGTATTACAGGTGCTGTCTCTGCGTATCTGTGGGAATAAATGACTCGGCATTACGTTTGTAATTTCATTTTATATTTAAAATCAGCCCTCACACAGCCACCACCTCCACCTCCCCCACCTCGCCACTTCGTCCGACATGCTCTACACTCGCTGTTGGAGAGACAAATTGGCCATTTGCATAATGCGGTTATTTATTAACGAGACCCGAATGCATATACATGCACCAGTGTTATACCAAGTAAACGTATGTAGACCTCTTTGAAAATGTGTGTGGTCGTTTGAATTCCTTTTTCAACTCTTTCATTTTCATTGTGCGAATGTTTACAACTCCGCACAAACACAATTTTTACCAATTTTTTTCAACAATTTAAATAATATTTAATGCCAAATTTATTGTACATGGAAATATTGAGGATTTTTTTGCAGGATAAAAAAAAGGAAAAATCGGTTGTATCATTTTTTTTTAACGTTATTTCCATCATTTTTACGTTTCGATGGATGTGCCACATGGGGGATAAAGTTAATTGTCAGGAGATAAATGGATAACGATCTGTGCGGGTGGCTTCCCGGGCAATGGGGGAGTGGAAAATATGAATTGATTCGAATTGAATCGTTAACAATTGAATATTTGGATAAGATATGTGATATAAAAAAAAAGGAAATGTTTTAAAAATAAAACTCGGGAGAGAGATGATTTTTTTACGGGTGAACGGAATTCAATTATATAATTTTTTATTTTTTACAGAAAGACGTGACGGAAGGAAACAAATAGGTGAGTTATGGTTGCACTATTTTACAAAAATCTCGGAAAATATTGGGGTAAGAAACCCTATAAGGAGTCCTCTCTCGAAAAGAAAAAATCCGCAGTGCAGAAGAGGTTGTGACGAATACATCGTTCAATATTCGCCAATGATGCCTCGATAACCCGAAAAAAACTATTGATTAGCTGTTCGCCAGTTGTTTTATACAATTTATGGGGCAAAACAACAAATCCCCTCATGAGCCCTCTTCACTCCTATGGGAAAAGGAAGACGATACTCCTGCATTTTGCAGCCTCAATAAATGAACTTAACTAGGTTGTTTGAAGTTAACATTGATGTGATTTTATCCTCAATTATTAACAGTATCTGAAAAATTAAGATGACTTTATTCAGCTGATTTTTATGTTTAAAATCAAGATATTTTTCAATTGTTCAGTCATTGGAGCTTGAAGGTATATGGCAAAACTCAGTTGTTAAATGCTATTCAGACACATCTATGTAAAACATTTTTCATGTCTTAATCAAGTATTGTAATTTCCTACGAATAAATTGGAACAATAATAACGTGAATAAAATAAATGAGAAAAAATTAATATTCTAATTTTACATTCTAATTTAAGAATGTGCAGTCACTTAATTTAAGAAGGGCAGGTCACTTAAATTAAGTGACTTTTTCTTTCTTAATTTAAGAAAGTAAAACTCACTTAAATTAAGTGAATTTTCTCACCTAAATCAAGTGAATTTTCTTTTTTAATTTAAGAAAGTAAAACTCACTTAAATTAAGTGACTTTTCCCACTTAAATTAAGTAACTTTTCTCACTTAAATCAAGTAACTTTTTCTTTCTTAATTTAAGAAAGTAAAACACTTAAATTGAGTCACTTTTCTCACTTAAATCAAGTGACTTTTTCTTTCTTAATTTAAGAAAGTAAAACTCACTTAAATCAAGTCAGTTTTCTCACTTAAATCAAGTGACTTTTCTTTCTTAATTCAAGTGACTTGCACATTCTTGAATTAAGAAAACATTTTTCTCTGTGTAAATCGACTGTTAGGATAAGTGCAGAATTCATGCAGAGTTTACGATTTGTTGAGAAAATAAAAGAATATTCCTGTGATATCATTGTATTTAAATTTAATGAGCCTTTTTCTTTTCAGAAATATCATTCTACTAAAAGTGACAAAAAAAATGACCGAAGAACAAATTGACAGTCATTTTCCATCTATATAGCTAGATTTCATTACAAATTCTGGTTCGTTATTCTTCAATCGGGATTCTTATATAGATGAATTTTGACATTTATTTCTCCTGACTGACCATTTGAATTTTTGACGGTCAATTTTCAACGAAAATTGCGGTCAGACTTTAGAAATGGTTTTAAGAAGCCTTTCCATTTCGAAATGTATAAAAAAAAAATATATGCAGCACGTAATTATTTTAATAAACGCCAAAAAGCCAGCAATAGATAATAATAATAAATACATTAATACCGAAACTGTCTTAACAAATCATGTCGTATACCGACTTTTTTGTAAATCTGCAATTTTCATATTCTATCCTTTGTTTATTGACGAGATGGAGTTCTCTACACTGTACTCATGGCCTCCTAAATAAATAAACATTAAAAAAAAAAAAAAAATTGCGGTCAAGTCAGGAAAGGTCACGAAATGGTCAATTGACGCCTGACCTGACCAATTTCAAAATTGACCGTCATTTTACATCTCTACTTAGAGCATGCATCATAATCTAGTTTCACAAAGACAGCATGATCTCCTGCATGAAAGTGATTCCATTTGAATAAATTCCCTCACATTTTCATCCCGCGTTTGATTGATTCTGATCGATGGCAAGGATTCAATTAAAATTATAATAAATCCTCGGTGATGAACGGCTGAAATATTGCAATTCACAAGACTCCGATATATCCCCGAAGATTGATCGAGAAAGCACCACGATAATTCATCCCACGTGAGTCTCATTAAAATTGAATAATAATAATCGAGAAAAGAATTTTTTTTAAAAAGTCGACAAAATAAACACTCCATTGATATTTATACTGCATTTTATAGTGAGAGAGCAATTATTCGTGTCTGCATTATGTGGGAATAATGCAGCAGCTCGTTTGAATGAATAGACAGAGAGGGAAAGATAGATGGAGAGACACAGAACAGCAGTAGTTGGGTGGATAGTCTATTCAACCACGACTTGAATAATTTATGTCTCTAGTGAGAGTAGTTGAAGCCTTGGGATTCGTGAAGGTGGTAGAAAGGGCGCTATCATCCATGATAATTAAGTATGCAATCGTACACCTCGGTGTTTCTCTCCTTAACTCGATAAAATATCACCTTTACACGCAAAGTGAAAACCGTTAACTCGTTGTTTTCATACTTATTGCAACTTGTGGAAAAGGTCGTGAGCATTCATTTATTTATCATTGTCGATGAAGAAATTTTTGTTTAATTTAATTGAGGTAGTACTATCCAAGTCTGAGTTATCGAATGATTCTCTTCCAAATTGGTGAAATAATTAATTATATTGATTCTGAATTTCATGTGAAATTCGATTTTTTGGTCACGTAGGTCATGGAATATTCAATCTCAAAGTTTCGGATTTTAACACAAATTCTGCGAGCTGCCTTCTTTTTGAAATCCTTCTTGAATGATTTTGATAGAAGATACATGAAGATTCGTTCAGAATTTTGGAGTAATTTGGAAATAATTCAGATTATTTCAACCTTCTAACTTTTTTTTTTTCATTTTTTAAGATAGGAACATTTGGTAAAATCCATGATTGAGTAAAACAATCAGCTGACCTTTGCTTAGACGTGATTCTCTGCTTCATTTGACAGAATTGTTTGCAATGAATCTTCAAATGTGAGCATACAGCGGCATGATATTTAAGTCATATCAAGAGTTTTGTCGAAAATCTCATGATTTTCGTTAAATTCAAAATTAGACGGAAAATTCCATACTTTAATATCAAATGAATGAATTTATGACATATCAGAATTGAAATTACTATGTAATACTTTGATACATGCTATTCGAATACAACTATCTTAACTCGATATTGATGTTATTTTTTTTGAGAATAACATTTTGAAACAGAATAAGTCTATTTCTGAGAATGTCTCGGAAATTAAACGAAATAGAAAAATTTTTGTGCAGATCTTTTTTTATAGCCTTTAAAATTCTCACCGTAAATGTTCTGACCAGCATTTCGCTATCTCACTGACTTTCCGTGTCACTCTACAAGAAGAGCTAAAAGAATATTCTCATCCAATTTTACCTTACTCACAACTGGTTTAATTGCCCCACGTAATTGGCCTACTTAAATCTATTAATAAACCCGAGAACTGTTGACTTTGTGTTCTTGAAAAGGTCCAAACACTTCGAATTATTGGCAGTGCACAACAGTAATTCCCATTTAAATAAAACAAAAAAAAGATAGACCTCACAGTGCTATTTGGAATTGTGCCAGATGACCTATCGCCGTAGATATTCGTCTTTTCGACGCGACATGTTTCGGCGGCACTTGATAGATTGATGCGCGTCCCGAGTGACAGCCCTAGCTGGTGAGTAATCTGCATGCCACGTCGGTTATACACACCACCAAGAACTGTCCTCCCTCCCCCTCTCAATCCTGCTCTATAACGGACTATTGGTTTTCCACGTGTGTATGTGGCTTTCCCCTCCAGTGTAAAAAGACCGAAGGGAAAAAAATTCATTAACTCGACAGACGACATTCAATCAATGGAAATTGATTGATCATGTGTCTACTGTTAGTTGATTCTCATTGAAATTTATTGCTTCAGTATCTCCTGAATCAGTGAGAAATAGTGGCAAAAAGCCGCACAATTGACCTGAATTTTCTCTACTCAAAACACCCATTAATTTAGTCACACACAAAAAAAAAAGAGAAAAAAAACATAATCATAAAATAAATTCACAAATTCACTCGAATAAGTGTACCAATAAATTTTACCCTCATATCCCGTTCCATTACCCACGAAAGCTCAGTGTGTCATCAATCACCAACTAGTAGCTCATAAAAATAAAAAAATAGGAACCCGATGAAACAAGAAAATGAAGCAATAATAAAGTGACTAAAGAAAATGTCGACACTTCGTGTGTCCGCATCAGTAACGCCATCACCAGAATCTCTATCTCTGTCTTTCATGCTCCTGTTTTTTCTCTCAGCCAAAGTTGTCTGCTGAGAACTTAACGCAACATTCACAACAGTTGAGACTAATCTGGCGTGAGCGTGTCGCGTCTCACGTCTAATGGTTCCGGCGAATGGCTTCAAGCTTTTATACCAAACGGATGCCAGTATCTTCTTTTTTTTTTTTTTTTAATCCCCGCTAAACATTGAGAGAAGCCGAGAATTAAACAATGACAAAGGAACAAAAAGAAAAAAAAGAAAAATGTTTTATACGTATGGTTGAAGTGCTGAGTGATGAAGCGAGTGCAGAGTGAGGCCTATTTTTGTCCATTGCCCGAAGAAAAACAGCCTCTGTAGTATCTTGACACATCGTTATACTCTCTGCCTTCATATTTTCTCATTTTCGTCCATCAACTGCATAGTATTCTGAGAATAATTGTTTAATTGAAGTCAAACTGGCTCATGTAGTTAACACAAGAATATCATAGTTGCTAATTTTGCTTAGATGAACAAAATCATCAGTCACTCATGATGGATATAGAGAAGTTAATTACAACTTTGAATAGGATATTCGAGTAATTTCTGAATTACGAATAGCCTCAAGTGAATCATACATTTGTTAGACACAATCATCTGCAGATGCTTATCCAACTTGTTTTGTAATAGTTTCTTTTTTTGTACTAAAAACCTTTTACATGGTAACGTTAATACAGCAAAGATGAATACTAACGTATCTTGACTTTTAATAAGGTCTGTGAACAATTGTGAAACATGATTGATGCTTGATGATATCATAAATATAGTTATTCAACTTATTACTTGAGCTGACATTAATATGCATTCATCGACCTTTCATCTTCATTTACATTTTATCATGTTATTTTCTATTATGCGATTCAAAAACACAATTTACGTCGTAATTAACTGCTATTTTGGGGTATTGTTTATAGTATGTATATTAAGACTGTGTGTTAAAATCATATACAAAACACTCAAGATTTCCGGAACGAAATACACCGGACAGGCGTAGCCCCTATATCAGGCTTTTCGAAAAAGCCCTATCCTTCTTGACAGTTATTGCAACGTTTTGAGAATATATCCGATAAAATTATTACAAGCAGCTGCAAGTTTTTCCCCAAGTGCCACTACACTCGTGTCTGCATCTATAACCCTGGCTGAGTATAATCTTCTCTTCTTCTCTTTCATTCTCCTCATCACTTGAGAGAGATGTGAGGATATAATTCACTTGACTGAGGGCAAAAGAAGTCTGTCTGGTCATAACTATTTGCTTCATCGTTCTGTTCTTTTTCTTCTAATTTTTTCGTCGATAAGTAATGGTAAATTAATTGTAAACAGATCGTCATCGCACTTTGCATCAATTGGATATTATTAATGAAGCGTTAACAGCTTGAGTTGTTAGGTATTTTTTAATCACTATTTTTTTTTTGTGTAACATCTTTCTTGATTTCAATTCTGCTATCATCTGGCTTTTAAATTCAGTTCTACCGTCATTCGACACTCTGAGGAAATTAATGCCAGGTTGTGTAGAGTATCTGCGCTTTGTGAAACACGATATTAGGGCTTTACGGCCATGCCGAACTCAATAAACCTCTGCGTCTCTTGTAATTGGATAGTGAAATAAAATGAAAAGAATGAACGGTGGAAAAGAGAGAATTTTACGTTTATTCGCTTGATTTTTAGGGTTTTTTTTTGCGTTAGTATTTTCTTGGGTTTCTTTTTCTGCGACAGAAATGAAGAGGAATATTTTACGAGGATACTACTATGTGGTCCTTCTGAATCTGGCAGTTTCACACCAGAAAATTATCCGGACGTTTTATGAGGCTCATTCGCGTCTTCTTATTTTTTGCTCGTGAAAGAGAGGCCTCGCCGCCTTCCTTTCAACCTTTCTCCCCAGCAGTTATGAATATAAATAACACTTTGAGTATCTCACTGAGAAAATCGTGAAAAATAAGACAAGTAACATGAAAAAACAATTTACCATTTATGCGGCAGTTGAATTATTCAATTTTTTTTTGTTTGATATGCTGAGGACTTTCTCATCTTGAGTGATAACGACGTTGATGAATTTTTTGAATTGCGGGAATAGGGAACTTGCACATTTTTTTGAATTTTTTTTTTAAAAGATTATCATACCATGAAACGAAAATGAACGAAAAAAATTATTTGCTCATTAATTTGTTAATAATAGCCTGTTAAAAATTAGCATTTTCAAGCGCTTCTAAATCGGAAATGACGTTAAAACAACTATATTCAGCGTCAGAGACGCCTGGTGGCAGCAACTCACACTTTCACTCAATACAATTTCAGCTTTATTATAACCTCCTCAACCAATCAGAACATCTCAGCTGCTATTGCAGCGCCAGCTACCGTCATCGATAGAAAACAAATGTAGTGAAGTGACGTCACTACCGATTAAGGAGGTTGGTCACTAAATGCGTTCAAATGAAAAAATTCTGAAAATTTTCAATGTTATTGTTGAATATCCCATACGACTCGTGTTAAATTTTTAATTCGTTCTTGAACCTAGTTTGGACGTAATAAATTAATGAAAATCCCTGGTTATACACAGCCTCTTATGGGCATACTGAGCCATACCGATAATTCGGCGACAAAAAATTGAAAATCTCGTGAATAACAATTGAGATTTGATTGAAAAACTGATCAGTACCTTCCTTGAACAATTAGGAAAAATAATTGACCATTTTTTCGGGGCCTTACAGACCTTTTACAATTGCAATTTATGGTTTTATACAATTCCTCGATCAAAATTCACGTGTCGAGTAACTAAAATGGCATCGCTGCATGACGTAGCATTATGTCTGTGAGAGCTCGGTATGTATGTGTGGATACAGTTTGAAATACATTTCAACTGCAGCGTTGTCAAAGTTCCCGAGCCCATCTCGCAATCAATTTTCTTTCATTTTTTATGACATTGACAACATTTGAGGTGATTATTTATTTTCAAAAATTATAAGAGGGAATAAAAAAATTATTATGATGATTTTCAGCGAGTAATTAACTGATTAGAGGTCAGAAAAATATTGTCTATTTTCGTGTTCAGGAATTGGTATTAGCTCGGGATGCCTATGCTAAAGCATAGGCATTCTCCCCTGCCCGCGCATCCCGCACAAGTGGTAACTAACCTCCTTAAAATCCGTTCAAAAATTGTCCATTCTTAATGCCATAATTATCATATATTAATAATTTTTCTTCAAGTTTCATATTTTTTTATCATCTAACCCATTGTAATTGATAGCTTCAAGCCAAAAATTTTTTTTTTTAATGCAAGTTTCCTATTCGCTTGGAGAAAGAGGAAATCTCTGACAATTGACATATTTTTAAGAATTTCTCAAAAATTGAGCGAGATTTAGATTTTACTTCTATTTAGAAGAAATCTGATCATCAAAACCATTTCTGGTCAATTTTCTGACTCACGATTAGGTCATTATTTTTTGACCAAAATGGTCAGTCATCACCAATTGGTCATTGACGGTCAAATGACCGTCACTTTTTTGTGTTCCATCACCACTCGAAGATCAAAGGAAAACGTACGAACACTCTGAATCTACCTTGAAGAATTTCGACTGAGATAATGACAATTAATCATTAATTTAAGAACTCATCACTGAATATTCGATAAGCACAGACACCAATTGAGAATGATTTCAAATATAGTAGAATCCACCACAGAAATTGGTAATTCAAAGAGCTCCACGAACATCAGCATATGTCTCGTGTTATTTACAATTGTTGGGGGGGAGGGAGGGGGGGATTTATGTTTCCCTGGGATATGTGGATAGAGGAGTGGATTGCCCAGGACCCAGTGGGATGATACATATAGGTAAAATCTATACGACGGTGGAGCTATAACCGAGAGACGGGGAGCTTGAGGGAAAAGAGGGGGGAGGGAATTTGAACGCGACGCTCGCGGCTGCCTTGCCAGCCAATTCCCGGCGGCCCCTTGGTATATTTACGAGGGCCATAAAGTAACGTACACGGCCGCGTATATTGCCGCGTAAATATCAGCTTATGGAAATATAGAGCTCAATATCTGCCTAGCCGCCTTTCTTTCTTCTCTTCTCCTCCACCTCTCAGTGCACATATCGTCTCGAAACTTCTTCTCTTCATTGTATTTATTTCAGTCAAAATTGAATAAAAATTTGAACATTATATTCTTGTTCAGAGTTATATTATGAGACAAGTGAATTTTCACGACAGATCAGTAAAATATAAATTATGAAATTCTATTTGGCATTTGCCGCTGCATTATATAAGCCCATACTTCATAATGAGTTAATGCAGATGTGCAATGACGTGTGTCGCGATTGATCATGTGAGAATCAGCATAAATTTTGGGTTTGAAGTGAACAGACGACGCCGGAAGGACGAGACAACGAAAATTTCACTCGGATATCCATTGGTCTAACTCGATGACAGGTTTGGGGCATACGTTTGATATGTCATTTTTGGATTATTAAATGGCATTCGGAAGAATTTCATTGCAAAAGGAAATGAGAATTAAAGAGGAATGAGATGGGGAGAATTGTGTTGACGACAGAATGTTAGGAGATGAGACGAATTTATTTTTACAAGAGCGAGTCAGCTGGCAATTAATCGAGATTTACGGTTGACGTCTCTTCTTCTTTCGAAAGAGGGTATGGTATATTAATTTCTTAGGCAACAGGCGAGTCTCGGTTGACAGAGTCCTTGGGTGGAAGACAAAAGTGATGTCTTTTTTTTTTCTAGGCGCTCCTCTTTTATTTATTTTTTTATTTTTTTTTTGCTTAATCGAAGGGACAGCTGCCGAGCGCTTGCCTACTATCGAAAGAAATATAACGCGCCATTTGCTGTAGCCACTTCTCTTCTTCTCTTTCTCAATGTCAAAGAGAATGGGTCTCTTGGTCATTAATAAAAATGAGAGGTGGAATGGGGCGGACTGGAGAAGGTGGAAGAAGAAATGGGAAGTTTTAGAAAGACAAGCCTTTATTAAAAGAATCGAAGAAATGTGGGCGTACCAAGTGGAATCTCAAGTAGAAGTTACCCCTCAGGTTATACGGAAGCACTTTTCTCTTCTTGGCGTGCTCCGAAACGCGTTAATCACGTTCACGCCCCCTTTTTCTTTCTCAAACGAGCTTGCATCAAGTGTTTTGGGAAGGGGGGGGGGGGGGACTTTCGTTCTCTCATTGAAGAGATGGGTAAAATCCAACCCCTTGTTCCCGCCTTGCTTGAAAACACAATTGCAATAACTCTTTAACGAGGCGTTGAGTTCAAGGTTGGACTCTTCGAATTAATACTTGGGTGACAAAATTCCAATTCAGACCGGTGATTAATTCACGCGGCTACAAATTTATTCTGAATTTCATCATTTTAATCAGTCTATGGGTATTCAAGATCGTAATTGAATTGTCTTGAAGGATTTCGGGTAATTAGATCGGAGCAAACGAGATTTTTATTAAGAGCGAAGGTCTTCACAAAAGAATCTGCAAAGCATTGCAACAGTTGTAGCATTTTCTCAAATTTTTTCAGAATTTTCCGAAAAGTCCTTCACTCTCAAAAAAATCCTCGATCATTTTCTCCCCTACGCATGCACACACGTATAGGAATTTCCGCAGCACTAGTGCGCAAAAGTTTTTCTGTACTAGGGTAATATGACCATTGGATGGACTGTTAAGGAAATATTGGACTTCATTAATTCATATGAAATAGGCAAATTACGTTGAAAAGCTGCAGGGAAGAATGATGTACAGAAAAATATGCAGTGGATCGACTAAAAATCAATTAGGCTTGAATAATGCAGAAATAATTAGAGAAAATCAAGGAAAAACTGTAAAATAATTGAAACCTCCGATAGATGCACAGTTGCATATTTGCAGTAGTATGATTTTAAATTTCGATCAATCGATATGTAATCAATGGTTTATAAATCAAAACTGACAGATCGGCTGTTCGGTCTGGATACGGCTCGGCTGGTCTACCGAGTTAAGCAGCATTGAGTCTGGTTACTACTTGGATGGGTGACCGCTTGCCGCACGCAGATGCGAATAACAAGCTGAGTGGTGAGTTTCGATTATAAAAAACTACTGTGACTTTCTCGTCAGCGTGACTTAAAGGCACATTGAGGCTCTGTATGAATCCGACTGTGCCGATCAGGGTCTTCGATATGACAAGAAGTCGATCCATGGTGTCACAAGGGGGGTAGGAGAAAAGAAAGAAAAAAATCACATAAATCTACATGGATGTAATAATCAGGAATTCACGTGAAAACTATAAGAATCATTCATTTATTTAAGAAAATCCTCTATAATAAAAACTGTCCATCTTTTGATCAGTGTCTATCTATTGATCGTATGACCCTAGGAATGAATAATTTTCAAATGAAAATGATCTCAGTAGACTTTGAACTTTGTTGCGCAGTTGTAGCACCACGAGGCCTTGAGAATTTTTAGGTTATATTCTTGGAAGATGTTATGAGGATGTTGAGGTGAGTGTAGTTGAGCCCTGAAGCGAGAGCTGTAAATAAAGCGACTTATTGTTGGTACCCGTCGTGATCCCAGGATCATTAACTCTATCGTGGATCTCCATGGCGCAGCGGGTGTCGCACAGTGCATAACCCTTTAACCGCGCGAGCGTGCTACCTCTGTGGTCGTACAATACAATGCCAGGCTAATGATGCCTCCAAGGCGGCATGTGTGTGGTGCAACAAAGAGACAAAGACGCGTCTCATTTAGGAAGAGAGAGAGAGGTAGAGAAGCTGTTTCGAAGGCTTTGCGCGATATATCAGGCCAGAAGTGCAATAAGAGAGAGCCCGTGGTTACACAGCCAATGTCTTGTGCTATGTGTGATGCAGGGCCGTATAAACCGCGTCACAGGCACAGCGGTGTATCGCCACGGGGGCCAGGCCCTTCATCACCCATCAATGGGTAGTAGTACGCTGTTGGTGGTGCTGCTGCTGCTGTGTGTTGGACCTCTACACCAAAGTCCCCCTTTCAATATATATGAGCCATACGCTAATCAACGTCTCAATATGCGCACCACGGGTTTCTCTCTCACCCCTTTAACAGCGTATATAATAATATCCATGTTGGTACATTCACTTGGATGAGTTAAGGGGGATCAGGTCGGGGCGGACGACCCACTGTGGATGAGTTATTGATGTCACTGTCAGTTGGCGCATTCGAATCGTGTAATTTTCATTCGAATGGTTTTTTTCAGATGATATCATTGGTTCAGAATGGAAGAGGCGTATCTCCGAAAATCATGCCGAACTGCTTTTTATGGTGTTCAGTTGTGTTTATATGTCTTCTTTTTTTCAGATTTCGTGAAGAAAAAATATCTTATTAATATCATTTGATTCAGTGCTTCACTGAGATTATATGAAAAGCGCCATTCATGTTGCACGGAGGGAGGTATGATTGATTATATACCACGATTGATTCAGTGGTGAAGTTACAAAATATTTTAAATTCAAAATTCATCTGTGAATTTTCTTGATGAACGAATTAGAAAAGAAATACATGGGGCATGAAATATGCTGCGATTATGCATATCTTAGGCACACAAATTTCACATAAAATATGCGTTATCTGTACATATTTCATGTACATTAGTACATATTTTTTGTGGAAAGCCAAATCAAATTTTATGAAATGCTAAGTTCATATTCTCTGCTCAACTTTTTCAGTGTATGGTATTCAGATTATCTTAAAAATATCTCAACAGACTCCATCAATACATGTTCTTAATAAAATGAAAGTAGTAGCATGTTAATATTTTAGAAAAAAGATATTGTAAGCCCCTAACATATTAAATGAATGGTATCATTTGGCAAAGTTGTTCCATTAAGTTTACTCCTTTCTTCTATGAAAAGTGGTACAGAGCGTCGCAATATTGCCAGTTGTGGAGAGAAATGGGGAAGGGAAAAACCATAAAAAGACCGAAGACGTTTGACCAACCGGTGCTGTGTATTTCGAGAGGGCAAGAGGGTGGGAATCCCGAGGATCGGAAGATCCACTTGAATGCACGACAAAGTACTTTTCCGGCGGATGCCAGTGGAGCAAGTGAGACGGAGACATTGCAGGAAAGTGGAAGAGAGAGAGAGAAAAGAAAGCTCTAGATACGTGGTCACAATATCGGTTGGGATTGTGCAGTTACCAGCAGGTTTTTGTGACGATGTCCGAAGAGACTTTTGGGGGTAAACCAAATGGGAAAAGAAGAACGGGGCGAGGTTAGCCAGGCGCGAGGATGGCTGACCACAGCAAGAGACCCCACCGGACGCAAGTAATACTGAGGTTCCGGGGACTTTTGGCATTTTACGGTGCCATTCGAGCAGGATGGCGCGTGATAATGGAATCTTATAGGATAGAAGCAATTTCTGAAGCACTGATGTTCACTAACAGTTCTTTTTTGATTATTTTCCCACAATTCTAGATAACTTTGATTATCTTCTGCGTCATAATGTATTTAATCTCTTTCAATTTTGACCTATTGCGCTGAAAATATATGCTTTTCCAGGTATCATCAACATGGTCCAAAAGTTGACGTTACTGGTGCGGGTTGTATGTCATAACGTTGGACAGGAACAGATATATGCAGGAGAGCAGGAGAGCGGAAAAAAAAGAGGGGGGGGGGGGATTGAGAGCCGCAGGCAGTGAGTACAGCTACGAGATATAAATTTCCTGATATTCGACCGTTCGTGTCATTTGAAATGGGGTAGTTTTCTCGGGACCTAATGGTTATTGCCTTTCTCAGCGGACATATTGCGTTCCATCCAGTGCAATGTGTGCGACCGATATATCAGATCTCCTTTCTTCGTTTCTCCTCTCTGGCTTTTACGTACCACTTACACAATTGTGTGTCCATGTGCAAGAGTGAAATAGGAATGAAAGATGGGAGGGGGGGGGAGGAGGTGAAGGAGAACCTGGACTCTCTCCTCCCACTCTACCTGAAGTATAACATGTTTTCATAATATGTGTGCGTGTATTTTGCTGGTGTCTGTGATTCAGTAGAGACAAAAGAGAGGAGGTGAAATGAGCAGAGTGGGAAAGAGGCTATATACCGGAAAGCCCTTGGCATTACTCGAGTCTCTACACCAGGCTAGAGACGGGAAGTGGCCGAGGTGTGGCCGCAGAGTTGAATTATTGCAAGCTGCCCGCTATTTCTAACACAGGATGCATGTACCCAAGCATTGTCGACGTAAATCTTTGCACTGTTCACCATCATAACACTACTTTAGTGTCTTCCATTGGCCATTATCATTCGCATAATGTATTGGTCATTCTACCATTGTTGCTTATTGGATTATAAATTCAATCATCATAACCATCTGGTTATTACATAGGATAAAACAATTTTATTTCACAAATTGTCTGCAATTCAAATATACATGAAATGAAAATTGTCATGCAATTTCTTCCAAGTTTTTATCACGATGGGGTATATTCACTGAAGGGGGGGGGGGGGGGGAAATCGGCGATGTAGAAGCCAGTCACGTATTGAAAATCTGGTCAGCATCGAATCACTGAGAGCCATCGTAAGAAAATCCGCGTACTTCTTGTTACAATTGAGACTATAAAAATCCTAAACTTTAATGTCATCTTGGGCAAAACAAATTCACCGGACAAACTCACAAGGAGGTCAGTTGCCAGTGTTCATTTCAAGCGATATTCTCCTTCTCTAGATCTTGGCGTCTTAGCGTTGAAGGGATGAAAAAAAGGTAAAATACATATAGGATAAGGAGAAGAAGGGGGAATAAAAATGAAAAAAGGGAAAGTAAGATGGCCTCTGGAGATAAGATTGGAAAAGTTGTATGAAGAGGCAAGTTTAACGGCTGTATAACCATTACTCCCTCGATAAAGTAGAATCTAGTGTCTTAACGGTCCGGAACGAAATTCCGGATATAGCTGTCGTATATCCCGATGAAGTTAAACACAATATCAAGAACAGTAGAGAGATATCAAATTGCCATCTGTATAGTCCTTTATATCATTCGCTTCAAAGCGATTTTGATTGGTGCTTATATGCATCGTATATTAATCTACTTGATAAGTGTCACACAATTCTGGTACATGAAAGCTGCTATCGTTCCGTTTTTTTTCCCCTGACAAGTTTTAAAATTTCGAATAAAAAAACCGGAGTACGAAAAAAAAAAAAGTATAAAAGGTCATTGACCGCTGCGCCTGGAGGCATACCAACGTCAAAGTGTAGCCTGTGCGTGACTTCTCGATTATACAAAAAAGAAAAAAGTATATATATAAGCAAAATAAACGAGAAAAAAAAATGCAGAAATAAAAAACAAATGGAGAAAAAAAAAGAAGGAAAACAATTGGAAAAATGGTTGAGAGTTATATGCATGTGCCAGTATGCCGCTTGAGGCTACGCTAGCCATAACTTACCTATGGGACTGACAGCTTGCATAATACCCGCGAAATTGGTTTTATAAGACGATGCCAAGCACTGCTTCACAACAATGCCATAAACGCTCCGGGTAAATTACGACCCAGTGGCGTAACAACGGACGCTCGAGCGGAAGAATAAGACTACGGGGGTAAGAGAGACACATACAGATATATAAATACAACACACACACACATAGATATATACATATACCAGTTTTCTGTCTTATGCCTATAACCACAATAGCTCGTTCCCATTTCTTCTTCCTTTCTCCATTTGTTCTTCTTCATTTTAGTTTCTTTCTCTTGAACTGAAACGTTTTCAATGTAATGATAGGCCCGACTGTTGGATCATCGGCTTCCGTAACTGAGCGTAAATTTTACACTAACCGCACATATCTTTGTTGGTAATCCATAAAAGACTGATTTACGGGACTTTGAATTGTAAAGAAAGGAGTTTCATGGATAGACAGTTACGGAGTCATTATTGATTGTTTAAAGAATACGATTTTATTTAATTTTCTAGGAATTTAACGAGGTAATTTTTGATGTCTTTCATACTTGAGTATATAAATAGTGTTGCTGCGTCATTGTTTTCAAGCTGTCGTAAACAATATTGTGACATATGAGATCACAGCGACTCATGATTTATCGCTACTCGTAAATTTTTTGAAATTATCGCGGATTAGATAGCACACTGGGTACGTAAATTTTGTTTCTGGTAAAGTATGTCGGATTTTTTTTTGTGAAACATGGCTTATCGTTTCACTTGACTGACGAGCAATGTATTACAGAGTAGAAAAATATTGGTAATGGAAGATGTCTCGAATGGTAGGACTATGGCGACATATTAGGAGCACTCGTGAAAGAATGAGCCAAAGGGTATATTGTATCCAATTTCTCTTGATGAGAAGGTCCCCATGAAAAATATGAAAAAATTACACAATAATGTAGACATACTTAAGCAACTTCTCGCGTTTTTTCCGATTTTTTTTCATGGTCCTTCACCCTGAAAAAGATCCTGATTCATTGTACTTACCTGTCATCACTCATTTACAGCAGACTTCTAACAAAGTTCCTTTTTCGTTGAAGTTGTCAAAATTCTTGCATTGAAGTTCCTCATCGGCTCCCCATCCTGATTCCTTAGGTTACCAATCAGAATTGAGTTTAGAAGCGTGGCACTTAAAAAATGTACTTTTGGACATATTTTGATATTCTGCGCAAAAAAGAATGCTCCAACAAAAGAGTAGGGAAAGGACAATTTTAACGAGAGGTCCTGGATGGAGATAAGATCACAATTCACAAGAATAATTGGTGTTTGCCCCTCTCATAGGGGATTTAATCAAACAGAAATAGAAAAAGAAGAGATCCTGAATGGCCGGGTGAACTTATTTGGAATTCTACTTTATGAAATTATTTTGATGTGAACTTAGTCGTACAAATGATACCTAGAACCAAGTATTTCAGGTCATATAACTTCTCTTTCCATTTGCTTTTTGTTTTATGTAGTTATAAACTATTTCAACGGCCGGAGAAGTCTTAGTATAGAGGGCGCAGATGAATTACAGGATAGAAATCGCGCGTTAAGTAGCAGCCATTACATCCTATATTTGTGGCGTCGCCTCGTGGGCTTGCCTGTAAACGACGGAATTATTCAAATTCCATTCGTGCCAGCGTCAACAAGCTGATGCGTCGTACTCAGTGTTGAACGTGCAAAACTCATCGTCACTGCGGTAACTAGTGGTCTTCACGTGTGCTGCTCTGTAAGGGGAAAAACAAAAACGAAATTAAAAAAAGAGAAATAATGAAATGTTGAAGAGAAACGATGAGAAGTAAGGGAATTGAGGGTAGTACTTCTCGTGCGATAAATTGTCGCTGATATGGTCAGGCCAATTTCATCAACTTGTTTAAGATGTCGAGCATGCAACGCCCTAGGGTCTACATCGACCGGCCGGTGTGATAACGTACGAGGTAAATTGCCGCCTCTTCGCGCCCATCATGAGATGGAATTATACGTTTGGTAGAAAAAGGGGCAGTGAAGGGCTGAATTTCTTGAGTTTGAGCGACGTAGCCTGAGAGCCATCAAAAGTCAAACGAAATAACAAAAGGTGAGTAAGTTGCTAAAACCCACGAAACTTTAAGGTCAAACATGATTTGTCGAGGCACATGTTAGCCTCACAATTCACTTGATTCTTATCCACCTCCAAGAACTCTGTATCTTCATATAATAAAGGAGCACCACTGTTAATTGAAGGATTATCAATGAAGATTTAATTAATAGCTCCAAGAATGCCTGGAAATACTCCGTATTTGATGGAAAAAAAAAAGCCGAAGCATGTGTAATGCGGTGGCTTGAAAGATCCAGTCTCAGTAGGGCCATTAGAAACGTCCGTAGTCGGTTACGGCGCCGGGTTTTAATGCCCCGCGCGTGATTTCGAAGCGCTCTGCGTGATGAGGCCTCCTAATAACCAGTCGCTCACACGTTCACCTCCAATCCCCACCCGCCTCCCATTTACCGTCGACCCTCACTCTCGATCTCTCTCTCTATTCCCTGCCAAGCCAGAAGAGAGGAGTATCCCTGGCCCGGCTCGTAGCCTGTGCCGAGTGCCGGCGAACTGTGGCATGTCGACTTCGCATCAATCTTGTTAAATTACCCGCCCGGCCAGGAGTCTCGTTCTCTCTCTCTCTCTTTTTCTCTCTCACTCGCCCGGTGGATTGATAAATTGCTCGATCCCTCTGCCCGCTTCTCACTAGCTCGCACAGGCACGTAATCCCTAGAACGTTGCACCCGTTCGTTCTCCTTCTCTCTCTCCTCCAAACTCAAACGCGACGAAGAAAATCAAATTAACGCGGCGCCACTGGTATACGTCCAGCATGACAACGGATAGATAGATCCAATTGCCGTCTATCTCAACTACTTCTGTTAGCTATTCTATTCTGAAAAAGAATCAGCTAAATTTCCCCCCTTTTTTTCCTCTTCTTCTGACTTTGGAAAATGTTCGTACGACTCTAGGATTCCTCGTAAAATAACAAAGGTGAGCGCGTGCCAAGCATTCGCCATTATGTTTTTCCTAGCACTAGCTCCTGAGAAAGACCGTTTTATCCTCAGCAAATGCCTATCCACGAGGTAATATCCTAGGGGACTGGTAATGCATCCCTCCTTCCCTCTATCTCAGCGAGCAGTGTCCAGTGATGGAGATAACTATCAACTCGTTACACTTAACCCAGGCAGGGGTACATTGTCACCTACTGCTAGGATTCAACTAGAAAGCTGGGTGTATAAAGAAGAGGCTTTCTTCTGGACTAGAGTCTACCCCTGGTGATAGCGTCTCTAAAGCTTGCTAGCTTCGGTAGTGACCGGGCAAACGCCACCGCTAATGGCTTGCTCGCGGGCTTTACCTCTGGCTACGACAATCCAGTTGGTGTTCAACTACGCTTACTACCAGACACTACCATTTTACGAAACTGGCCACCTTTCGTAATCCTTACATACGACCAACCGAAGATCCTTCGCTTGGATTAAGAACAAACGTAGAGACCATTGTGTCCTCTCGGTCTTCATAGAGAGAAGAATACTCGCCTGTATGAAGCTCAAGCCCAAATTCTACTCTCTGCTTTCATTATGACCCTTCCGTTCTCACTAATGTTGTATAGATTATATTGCCACTATATACCGTATCAAAAACCGTGAAAACGATTACTGAATATTCAAGTTCAGTACCTTAACTGAGATTAAATACCTCGGTCCCACGGACTCGCTCGAGTGAATCTCCTTCGGAAACGACAATGGACCATCAGATACGGTAATTCGAACAATGAGAATTTACGAAAAATCCCCAGTGGGATTTATATACAGGTAATGGCGCATATTTTTTTATTTTCTGCAACCCCTTATATTCCATATTTTTTCATTCATTCTGGTTTATTCAGTGGACTAGAAATATACCTGAGCGTGTGTGAGAGGTTGTACGTTGGGTGATAAATTTTACGGGACTGGTTGAAGTAGCGTGGAGGCGAAATCCAAGCGCTGTTACTGAAGAAGTTGGTAAGTAGCTTTCTACGTACCCAGAGTTATATGAGTAAGTGATAAATTAGACAGACAGTGGACATGGTTAATGAGTCAGCTACAGACCTGAGAGTGGAATTAAAGAATTAGGGGACAGGTGAGAGCTGGTAATTTCTGGTAATGGAAATATAGCTACTGAGACTGTGGAAGGTTTTAATAGAGAAGACGTTGTAACTGATTTTTTGGAGCAGCGGAAGGATTTCTTTCTTAAGTGACCCCTAGTGGTGCGAGGAAGTACTACGAATTTGCCCGCATCATGAAACAGTCATGTGACGTCACTTTACGGAGTAGTCATTAGACTGTCACAAAATGAGTGCCATAAAAGGAACAAAATTATGACTGTCACAAATGAAATTGATCTGATGACGATCATTTTACATTGATATACATGTCGTGGTTCTAGAGTGAGAAGGGCGTAACAAGATAGAAACCGCGTACAATTTACGCCCTTTTCACTCTACGGCAACGATGGATATTACTCACGCAGAACTTCTATTTCTCGCAGTCATTTTCCATCCAAAATTTTGTGTCGTGTGTCACTCACAAGACGATCATTTTCAATCTCTATACCTGCATGAACGACTCTAGATTCCGGCACTATGAGGCACTCAGAAAAAAAATCTGTTCGTGAGATTGCCTTTTTCAGTTGATAGCTAATGAGTCAGTTGCACACATGAAAATAGGATGAAAGAATTAGTAAACAGGCGAGAATTGGTAATTTCTAACAACGGAAATATAACTACCCAAACGTGCTTCTTCCTTTTTTCCCCTTTCACAAGATAGACAGGCTAGAAGCATGGATGAGTATGCATATTGTCGTTCGCCCAACAGGTTTACTCATTATTCAAACTTACCGCGTGCAATTTATCTTGGTTTTACATCAACGAAGGATGTGAGCTGCGTGACGATGACACTCCACCCGGATCTCTCGTCATGCGTTATTCACGGACTCGTATTGAAATTGCCGGGTGAGAAAGGGGAGAGAAGAGGAAGACGCTGAAAAGGCGTGAATATGTGTAGGGATGAGTGTAAAGGCCTGGTGGGATGTGTGAGGAAATGAAAAACGCATGATTTGGCGGATGGTTGACATGTCCGGTGGTATTGTAAGAGGGCTTTCAACTTTATAATTTACTGATACTTTGAGTGCTTCTTTCTTCATTCGGGTCCTGAGCAGAATTCTCCACCTGCCGATTGATGAGATGAAAACTTCCTGGTAAGTGAATCAATTCAGTATCGAAAAACCCTTAAAGTAATTTGATCTTGCTCATGAATATCGAGGATATGACATTGTTGGGGCAAGATTTATATTTTAGGAATTATTATCACAAAAATTGACCAAACAAATGAATTCAATTTGAATGAGAAAATGTCTTGATGATTCTGATGACATCCGCTCATCAATCTACCAGCGTCCCCTTAATTTCTTCATTTTATTAAACACTACGTGTCTTATGCACGAGTTGAGCGTCGCGACGCCTAGTTGTTCCCCCATATACATACAAAACTGCCTCGAATAATGCACAAAGCGAACAATGACGTGCGGTGATGTATGTGGGTTACGAGTCGAGCAGCTGTTGGTGTCCCCTCTCTCTCTCAACAACTGGTTCCTCACACTACTGTGGGCGCTCACAATGTCACAATGACGTGTGAGCACTTGTGACAGGGATCTCGTGCAGATATATAACTACAGAGTGTACTGTATACTGAAGTTTGTATTACAGGCGCTTGGTTGCACGCAAAGGGTGATACAACTCTTGACACTCTTACCTGGGATGATGTAGTGCTGGCAGCCCATTACTTGGATGATTTCCAAACTTTCTGAATGTCCAAAATCTTCATTACGATCAGTATGTTCATCTTCATTTTGCAAATTTGTGAAGTATCAAAATGTGTTCGAGAAAAAATCATGGTGTCAAGTAGTTTGAGAGATGTTCCTGCATAAGGATACTGACCTCCACCACTAGATGGCACTTATAACGAAAATTCTCTCATAATTCTGCATTTTTCAGGAATGGCACGTTATTGAGCGGTGGATGTCTCAAAAACTCGGCAAAATGGTGAAATTTTTGCTGAATCCTTCATCGTAGAGAATTTTGAGAGCTGCAAGAAAGAATTCTTCCGAAATCACACTATCTCGTTTAGTCTCCATGACTTATGGATGAAATTTAAAGGTTTATAAAAAAAAAAAAAAATTCAAAATCCAAGCTAGAGAATTTAAGCCGATTATTACATAGAAAGAATATTCTCAAAAAAGTAAACTACCGAAAATGACTCACCCGCTTTTATCTTTAAACTATTGAAACACTCGTCGTAATACAGCGTTTTTATAAAAAAAAACACATCCATCATTGGAAATAAACTTTCATAAAGTCCTTTTTGTGATGATTTTTTCATGGACATAATTGTGGTCAATTGAATCGATTTGACCATGAAATCTTAGGATTGAACTGTTGCACTCAGTGAATCTCCATTGGTCTTCATCTCTGAACAATGCATCAAGTCCAATCGAAGCCGATAGAAACCGAATAACCATCGGTGGACTGGCCACAGGGTCGCATTCACCCCGGCCTATCGAGTCTGGATCACGTCACGTCGCGTCGGATCGCGTTACGCTCTCGACACTGATCGGAGATTAGCTCCCCGATTGCATTCAAATCACGCACAAAGAGCTCAACCAGAGAGAGGGAGAGAGAGAGAAAGACGAAGAGGTGGAGCTCTCAGGATTTGAGTTTTACCCGACGGGTAGAGTATGGAAAAACGAGCTTTATCTGACAGCCGTATCTAACGGATTTCTAACGACCTTTTGTCACCCCCAGAAAATATTAACCCATGATTATAGCAGGAAGTGCATGTGAAGTAGAAGTAGGGGAGTTAATAATACCTATGACCAGAGAATTTCGTCATTGTTTAATGGTTTTGAGATTGTACAATAGTATTGAATTTATTGGTAATGAGAGTCCCTCATTATTTAGCACTTGGGGCGTTATTCAGATGTACAAACGAATCCTCAAAGACTCAAGTATTTGCTTCAAAAAGTCTTGGGAGGAAACTCGTTAGCACAAAACTTCTTGACCACGCCTTCTTCTCTCTCGTCATTTCCTCTGTACTAGGGGGCAAACACGTTTGGAGGTGTGTTGCCAGTCATACTGGTGCTATAAAAGCGATTGTAAGCTGAAAAGCACTTGAGTAACTTGGATTGGGTATTTCATTTTTTTTTTCTTTATTTTTGCAGCAGAAGAAAATAATCACCCTGTTATCAACATTCTGAAGTGTACTTCACTTATTATTGAGTTCTCATTACCATGGGAATACACTTTCATTGGATATGTTGCTCTGATGCTTCTTCTGTCAAGATATCTCGGAAATTTCAGAATGAGGTTTCTGATAGAAAAAAACAGAGAAAAACGAAGCTGATGAGAAGAACAGGTATGTGGATGACTCTTTTCTCAGATTGCTGGATGTTTAACGGGTCTTAATTAAGGATTCACGAGGTGCGAGCTCATTCAGTCTCAGGGGAGAATACTCTTATATTCTCATCGCGTTTGCTACAGAATTGAGAATTCGAATGAGATGAGAAAAAAAAAGGTAACAGGCCACGACATCCGTTCCAGTTGCCAGTCATTGCCACCCAGAAGCTGACTTAATCAACACAAGATTCTGGTTTCACAAAACTAATTCATTAGATTTTGCAGAGACACATGATTAACGTTTTCTCATCATTAGTTAACCTGAAAGTATTCAATTAATGAATGTTTTTAATTGGAATACAAGAATTTATCATGTGTAATTTCTTGTGGATAGAAAATAAATGAAATCATCAAATTTCATTAATGATTCTTTGATATATGAATATTCTTGGATGTTATGCACTTCTTCATGGGTTCAACAAGAAAAAAAAAAAAAAGTAACGAGAAGTCGCTTATGCTCGTGGCGTCATTCGTCATACTGAAAGACCAAGTGAGAAAAAATAGGTAGTCAGAGAGAGATGAGAGAAGTTGAGAAAAGTGAAAAATGGATGGTAAGCTTTCGTAGAAGACGTCTCGTAGTGCCGCGACGTTGTCTGAATGGGAAAATAGGTGTGGGCAGACAGCCGACTGGCAATGAGAGGGTAGAGATGATAGAGTGGCCTATGCATTCGCTTGGTAAATAGCGTGATTGATCGATATTATATTCATAACAGCCCAACGACTTGTCATCAATCATGAGCCACCACAGCAATACAACACAAATGGTCTCGCGCCTATAATATACCCAGTATACCTGAAGGCAATAATACATTGCCTGAAGCATCTTTTTTTGCTCTACTATCTGTTTTTTTTTTATTCTATTTCCGAAGGATCAATTGAATATTTGTCGTCGTTACAACAGTTCAATTATCCAGGTCTTTCAATTATCAATAGCTCCAAGCTTACATCTCTGGAATAATGAATTCTCCTTTTTTTTTCTTTCTTTGCTCATTCAAATAATCTTATTCCACTTGATTGGTGAATTCACCTGATTAAATTTCTGCTCTCGAATCGATTACTCTCTTTGAAGTCCCTTCGGGGGGTCATTCCATTATTGATTAATTCGTCACTAGCAGATACTGTATTTTACGCATGAATAAATTTCATCTCGCCTCTCTTTCTCCTTCTCTCTTTTGGCCTTTGATGTTTGGATGTCTTGGAGAACATGGAACGAACGAACCCCTCGATGAAAACTTTTCGCCAGACACTTTGGCACGAATGTACCATTAATTCTGCGAGTGTTGAGACGGGATTAATTTGCTGGACAAAGAGAGGTAGATGTTGATTTATGTTATCTGTGGAGAAGAAATATTTTTTTTTTAATTACTAGTGGTAGTATTATACTACTTGAATATATTGATATTAGCTCACTTTTTTCACTGATTCTTTCTACAGTCATTCTTTATTTACAAGAATATTCCGAAAAAAAATTTATGACCAATAAATTTATTGAATATCAACGTTAATAATGAATTAAAGCAAAAATTAAAAAAATTCAGTGCTCTAATTATTAAAACTTCTTGTGACAGTAAAAAGTAAATATAATAAATACCTCTCATCACTGTGTTGTCTCATTCAGATGTCACTGAGCGTTTGAGAGAAGTGAAAAAAAAAACAGGTGTGAATGTGAAACGTGTAGTGTAACGGGAATTTAATTGGAGATGGATTATGAAAAGGGAGAGAAATAAGCCGCTGGATTGAATGAAAGAAAGATGAGGACAATGTCCTATACACACTTGGATGGATGCTCAAATGGTTATGTGTTCATGACAATAGGTTAGTCCACTGTTATTCACTCGTGCACTATTCGACACCGGTAGCAGTGCCCTCTTCGCTGCCACTCGAGATTCCCGCTCTTTTCCCCCTCTCTCCCTTTTTCCTCTTGTCAGGTAACGCGATCCAGTGGAAGCCTAAATAAACACGGTAGAATAAATAAAAGCTATTTGAAACGTCACAGCAGTGTTTGCCTAGCTGTCAGGGGTGCTCGTCTCCATTCACATTTTACTCTTCTTCATTTCATTCTCCTCTCTTTTTCTTCATAATAATAAAATAAAATACAACGTTATATACATTTGAATGGAATAAAAGATGAAAATTGAAAAAAAAAAAAAAAAAAAAACAACTTTCAGTATCTCGAGGAACACCTACGTATCTAAAAACTAATTTATCTCATTGATATTGAAATGAGTCTCTTTCAAAATAATTTCCATTCAAATTATGATAATTATTATTGAAATTAGACGTACAATAGTACTGGATAAATAATGTTAAAATTCGTCAAGTGGAATTTTAGTCACTTCTGACAATTTGACATGCTTCCGTTTTGAGGAAATGAAGAAGAAGAAATTGTGGTTATAACACATACAAACTGATGTAACTGACATTGACCAGTGGAAAAATTGACATTTGCAATGAGTAAAGGTACTCGCATTTACATTAAAAAATCAAGAGAATAAACGTGCAATGTGTAAATCTCACTGTAATTTAACTCCCTTTCTTCATTGAGTATTCACTGATACCTACGAGTGTCTGTGTCTCTGCGTGACGTCCCACAACGCCCTCTTTATTATACATTCAATTATTAGGCGCTGCGCGTGACAAGGCACTATTGCATATTTATATCTGTCTCACTTTGTGTGTTATATACGTAAACGAGGAGACTACAGAAAAGAGCTACCACTGGGGTTTTTCAACTTGCACGAGAAAGAGAGTAAAAATATACCTCGCGGCTCTTGTACGTTTATATATATATATATACAATCACTCGAACATTGTGAATAAACTGAGATGAGAGGGCGGGAGGTGTGTTTCTCTCTTCTTTCTGACAGGCCGTCACGAGCATACGTTAACATTCTTAATAAAGGCGCCCAGCGTGAACATACTGGCTCTCATACACGATATGTTATATTCCATAGGGAGGAAGGCCTCGGTTCTGTGTCGTGCCGATGTAATTTCAATCTCCCTCTCTTTCCTTTTTTCTCTTTTACAACATATATACCGGCAAAAGCATCGCAAGTCTGCATCAGACTTTATAACCTGTTTATTACGATAATGCGCCGGTGAGTGCGCGCGCGCGTACACTCATGATTTCTTGTTGAAGGAGTTTGAATTTTCAGATGTGCAATCACCAACGGATGTCGTGTCACGTTTGCAACGGTTAAATGGACTTGAATCTTCTCATTTTTCATTACTTTTACCCTTCCCCCTCTCCCCCCTTCATTCCACTGCACTCAGTGATTTTATAAGCAACTAGCTCATAGTTTATGAATCCATATATTTCAATAATCCAATGGATTAACATTTTTATGAGCTTTTCTAATGTATAATTAACTGCCGTAAATGTCTTTGAGAATGTTGAAAAGTTTCCTTCCTTTTTTTCTTTTTTTTCGAAATTAATTATATTAATGATGAAATAGTTAAGAGTGAAAAATAGTATCATTGAATTTTATTAACCCCAGTGCCTGTTTGTACCTCTATCTAGGCTAGTTTATTAGCATTTCTACTGTATGTTTACATAGTTGGAGGCAGTATTCAAGATAATCATCAAAATCGTGATGGAATATATAAATTTTAAGTGACAATTCACAGTAGAATTCTACGAAATAATCTTTGGGTTCAACAGTATCATTTTCATTTTTATGATGTTTGCTTTTTTTTCTTATTCTTTATTTTTTTTCTGAGGAGAAAAAAAAATATGAATTACCGCCTTTGATATTGGATACATTTTTTAACGTAGTTGGAAAGTTGATCTGTCCTAAAAAGCCCTCCGTTTTGGCTTTCAGGCTGTACCAGCGTCAATTTTAACTGACAAGCATTGACAGAATGTCGGTAGACAGCTGACAGGGGGCTACCGCAGGGCCCACCTCCACATGTAACCGCCCATTTATGTTTTTTTTTTCTTCTTCATCATTCTGACCGCCGCTGGTCCCTCATCTCAAGGACCTCCAACGTTTATACCTGTCTTATACCATCAAATTCAATATATAGAATACAGTATCTTACGTGCTGACAATGTCTGAACATCATTGTATGATGGAATAAAAAAAGATGGAGAGTGATTGAATGAGGAAAAAATTATTTCTGAAAATTGGAATTTGTCGTGAGAAATGATCACTTTGACTGACTCGATCTTTCAATGATAAATCATAAATCAATTCGATGAAAAGAGATTTATGACGTTTGACATCGAACCTGGTCGATTCAAATATTATTGATGATTTAGATGTTCAATACAAAGGGGAATTGGAGGAGATAATTTCAATACTTTGGTTGGTCTTGAAAGAAAGATCACACGATCATTAGAATTAGAAGTTCTTCAAAAGATCATTTTTAACAGAATATCTTCCTTTCCTTTTTTATTAATATATAGAATTCAGTTTTGAAAACTCATCGAAGTCTATTCAAATAATATTACAGTGTTAACAAAATAATTAATATTGTAATTGCCGTTACAGTATATAACAAAATAATAATCATGATAAATAAACATAATAATCACTTCTCTAATTAAATGAAGAAATTTACAGAAAAAACAATTAAAACAACAAGAAATTTTTCATAAATTCGATAGAGTCAATAACACCAATAAAGTCAATGAAGTTCAGCATTGTTTTTGAAGCACAAACACTAATACACTAAATAGAGCTTTCGCCACCTCTTCAGCCATCAAATAATTAAAGCAAAGTTAATGGAACATTGGAAGCAATGGAGCACCCGTAATATCAGGTGTAAGCTGATTCCACAATTGTGTTGCAGAAAATGAGAAAAACCTGCAACGAATTCAAAGAACGAAAGCGTAATTTATTATCTCGGAAACTAGTAATCAGTTTTCGTACGATAAAGCTTCATTAACAAACCAAAATCGTATGATATAGTATATTATGTACCTAGGAAGTAAGGAAGTTAATTGCGACAAAAATGGCTACTCGAGCGAAGCGAGAGAACTTCCGTAGATGGAAAGGGTTTGACCCCCTTCATTTGCCAACAAAACAGTAGGATTTAAAAAAAATCGATTCTAACACATGTATTTCACCGGAAATTATCTTAACTTTTCAATGAGATCGTCGAAAGAGTTCTATCTCAAGTCGTTCCATCGAGACTCTCATTTTTCACCTCTCCGCTACTGAATTAATTTCAATTCCCCGTGTAACTCTCATCGTCGTCGTAAATTAAAGACTCCATTGTCAGATGACACCCACCGGTGCTTATCCATCACATTATCGATCGAGGCTATCGATAATGCCACGTAAATCCAAAAGGTCTATCCCTCTCGCCCAAAGCAGAGGATAGTTACTTGAGTCCGTGAAATTTCTTGTTCCTTCAATCTTCCACGCCTCTTTATCATTCAGTTGCAGACCAACCCAAGGCATCCCATAGGTATGAGTGAGTAGAATGGAATACAGAAAGTTACGTGAAGCAAAGAGAGAGTGAGAACAAACAGTAGATAAGTTTCCTATCGTCTGTATGTCTTGGTATAGGTTAGGCCTTCAGCATCGGGCCAAAGGGACTCGTATCCCCTTGGCTTCTTGTGTACATACACTCAACTACATTGAGAATTATAGTGTATACGAGAGAGTTTCTCGCCGTAGCACCGCATCGTTATGGTCACGACGTTGACGGACGGCTCTCTTACGCACGGACGACGGGAAACACAAATTGTGGGCGCAGCTGCGCCGATAGTAATCAAGAAACACGGTAGGTAGCACCGTAGAGTGGCCGGATAATCATTCTCCTCCGTGAAAACGTTTACGTTGACCGAGTTTGTTGGCTTGGCAGTCCAATACACTGAGACTCCATTGTAAAGAGAAATAAATAATATATGAGAGTACAAGAGATAAATAATCTAGTGAAAAATAAATAAAAAGAATTCACGTTTGACAAGTCAATGACATTCATATCAAGTGAATTGGAATTAAATGTTTTACCAATGGAAATTTTGAATTCTCTCATGTTCCAACGGATATTTATCGGATTTCATTCAAAAGATTTATTCGGATCGTGATGTACTACAGGGGCTACCGTTTTGTGGTACACAAACCAGTGAATCAACAATAGGAGTGCTGTAAGGTTCCGCCTTTTGGCCATTCGGCAGGTATTATAATGTACGATGTTTCGTGACAATGTCCCTGCCAATTCTAGATGCACCAAGTGAGATTATATACCAAGTGGCATGAAAGAGAGAAGCTGGTAGAGGAGTACAATAACTGCATACTTCCATGAGCCACGAGCTGATCCCGGATTTCAGTGTACTTTGGGATGCGTGCAATATGAGATATTCAGTGGGGGATGTAGGACGAGGTTTGTTGTTCGACCGAGAGACTAATTCCAACGGAGAGTTTTGTACTTGATGATTGACGGGAATTTGATTGAGGAGGGTATAAAGCAAAGTTTCCTGCAGATTTTTTTCTATTGATTTCAATAGTTTTTTTTTTAATTTCAACACTAAACGAGAGCAAAGGAGATTTTTTCATTTTCATTTTTATGAAAATAAAAGAACGGCAATATCCTCAAAGAGAATAAAATAGCTTTGGCCGATCACCATTTTGACAATAGACATCAATTTAAATTTGATGAAACATCAGTGCTAGACTATGAGGGCTGTTGATTGGAGAGAAATTTCAGTGAAATGATTTTCATAAAAACTAAAGATGTAGTTGATCATAGAAAAGATACTGATGGTCTGAGTTCGAAATCAGTAAAAAAGGAACGATTGAATTAGGATCTACTACTGTGCTGATGATATTGGATCCATTGGAGAGCACCAAGTTGACCAGATTCAAAGCGCTGAAGAACGCTGAACGCGGGAAACTGACACACCGACGTGTGAACACCTGCGGTTGGTGTGTGTAAGTTAGCTCATTACACTGACGACAAGTGTGTCTACTTCCTCTGGTCTTATTACTGTTGGATGTTCTATTTCTGTTTATCAATTTATTCAGTAATTCATCAAATGTTACTTCGTTAGAGCCGGAAAAATCTTCTAGTCAGAAGCGAGAGTAGCAATTGCAGAAAATAAATGTGAACATTGACTGTTATCATTTATCTATCTTTATTCTTATCATTTTGAATATTTTTAGCTTCTGTATGGATGCCGCGTTGAGTTTCAGCGTTGCGCTGACGTTTCGCAAACGTTGCAGTTGCATTTTCATCGGCTATGATCTCCGATTCTGAGCTTCATTGTCAAAAGGTAGTCCTCATATACCCTTCGTGGGAGTGGAGGAGGTAGGTAGAGCTGGAGGTGGAGCCAATCAGGAGTTTTTAATAGATCAGCTGATCTGGACTGACTAATTTCTCCAGATTTTTTCCACAAAGGTGTTCATTCCGAAAGAAATTCTACTTTATTCCGATCCATAGGTTTTATCTAGACCTGAAGAATTTCATCTTCAAAATCTCCCAATAACTGTCAAAATTCACAATCTCCAACTCTTTGCAAAACCTGTAGACCTCCGATTCACCGTTTACACGAGCCTGTCACTCGTAATTTAATTGGAATATCCCCGTGTCTAGTAACGCACTCAACCAAGCACTTTCGCGGTCGAACTTTACCAAGCCCACGTGGTTTTACATCACGTACTGAAAACCCAAACCGTTATTCAAGTATGCGTTATTACTGTTACCAAAAACTGACTGTCGCTGTGTCATGTATTCTAGATTCTCGTAGTTTCGGTGGAATAACAGACGAACATACTGACAAGTTGAAAGTTGAGATCGTTAATATCCGAGTTTGCATACAGTGTACCTCACAGAGTCAGTGATTCCGTTGCCGAAAAGAAACGAAGAGTGAGCGGAAGGATGCCCAGCGAAACATGAACAGAATAGACACAGGGGGTACATAAATAACGATCTTTGTCCTCCTGGTTCTCGTTCACTCGGCACTCCCTCACCACCATGGGGCGTCCATGACGTGCTGTGTGTACCATCCCAGAGTGACATCGTTCTGTTCACGTTGTATTTTATATCCTCATGAACCCACGAGTAACGAGATTAGATGGCCATTGTGAACGGACTCGTACCTCATTTACATGCTAATCCCTGAGTGTTACAGATACTGTACCAAGGTGATTTCGTTATACCTGTATATTTAATGGAGTAAAGAGTTTCCGGAACTTGATTTTTTTCTTCATCTATTTTCAGAAACAAGCGATTTGAGAAATGATAAGGGAAATAACGTCATTCAAAAACTGTCAAGATACTTGAGTGAATAATTTCATGAGCAGGCTCTGGAACTGCTTTGTCCTGGAAGTCCCACGTCACTCGGGATATGCGTGAACGTAGTCACGATAACTGAATGGAAATTTTAATGGATTCAATTGATGAAATTCATAAACAAAACAGATTTTGAAGCGAATTTCTCAACCCGTCAGCGGTCGCGCTATGGGACTTTCTCACACTTTTTTTGAAGGTATAGGAAACTACCTTAGAAAATGAGTGGAAAATCTCCATTTTTTGTTGTATTTGTCAAAAAATTATTCTACTTTATTATGGTCATCGCAAAATTTCAAAAATAATTTTTTCTTTTGGAAAAAATAATTTTTTCTTCCGTGCCGTCAGCGTGAGACTTTTTCTCATCGCGCGCCTAAACGTGGTCGGTGGGTAAGCATGGCTCAATCGCTGTAGATAGCATTGGTGACACCCCCCTCTTATCCTAATCCTTTTTTCTAAAATATTTCTTTGTAAACGGAACTGAATCGATCAAAAATACGAATATTTTTTAGATGAAACCATTTAATTTTGCCATCAGTTTTTTGGTATTTTCTCGGAAACTAAGCGAGATAAGGCAATTCTGCTTCAATCCTTTTTTGTAGAGAATTTCAAGCTCTACAAAAAACTACTGACGGGTTGAAGAAATCTTGTTAGGATCTTGGTAATTCATTCCCAAAATCATAAGCAGGAGTCTAGGGATGATAGTCAATAAAAAGACTATTACGATCATATTTTATCGCATCCTATAAAAAACTATATCACTCTATATTTTGTTCGTAATAATACAAAGCTTGGCCCATTCACTTTTGCAAAAAATATCTCGGAAACTAAGCTGGATAGTGAAAATTACTTGAAACCTTTTATGTACAGTGAAACCTCTATTATTTTCTACGCGCGAGGCTCAAATTTGGAAAATAATAGAGGTTCCGACTCGATTTCTGTGGTCCCCACTCCGCCAGCGCGAGAGTGAGAGAAGACGATACGTCGTTCTCTCTTCAACCGCAATATTATTATTGTTGACTCTCTTCAGTCTATATGTGTCTTTGTCATTCCGCACATGTCTCCGCATGCGCAGAAGAACAGAGATAGCTATAGATGGAAGAAAGACAACGAAAAATGGTTGAGAGTGGGGGACGCTCTTTCTCCTCCGTTGAGGGGCGGTGGAATATATTGGAGGTGAAAATAATGGAGGTTTCACTGTAGTTCTTGAGTTCTCTATAAGAAGGTTCCAACAAAACTTACTCTATCTCGCTTAGTTTACGAAATATTCCACGGAATGTGATCACACGTCGATTCTACATTTCACATCTACCAAAGTAGCTTCGGCGATCTCTGCAGAATAATCTTTCATTCTCAAACTCCTTCACCCAAAGACACAACGAATAAAAGTCAACAATAGAAGCAATTACTGTCCATCTACATGATAAAAATAAAATGCGATTCCTCCTACCATCATTATTCTTCATGATAAAGTATCAAAGATACCACTCTGTCATCTAGAGAGAGGAAAAGAAGAGAGAGAGAGAGAGAGAGAGAGAGAGAGAGAGAGAAGAGACCTGGCAATAATGCCAGAGAATAAGTAACCAAGAGCTTTGAAAATAGTGTTTTCAAGACGATACAACAAAAGTGGCCATGGTCTTATCGCAATTGTGGTTATTAGCGTCCCTCTTTCTTCTTGCAAAAAGCTGTTAAGATAAAAATCTTATTCGGGTGAGAGAGAAGCAATGGGGTTTATAGCGCTGAGGGCAATGGTAGTGATTTACAGGTCATCCGTCAGCGTCGACAATCATCGTGATGCGATCTGCATTGGCCCCAGAGGGGTGTTAAGAGACAGGAAGGTTAAGGGGTTGCCGTGTCGTAAAGATAACACTGGTACCCTGTATTGGAGGCACTATACCCTGATAAAGTGAAGGGGTAGGAAAAGAAAGAGAGAGATAGAGTTTGAGGGGGCTACGGAAATAACTTTTCTTTATTGGATACAGCTTTTATTCGACCCCATTTCTTTCAACCCCTTCTTCCAGTCAAGACCTGAGATAGAACCACTTTTCTCCTTTTTTTTTCCTTCTTCTTCTTTCATTTCATATTGTAACACGGCCGGATATATTCTTTGGCATTGCTAGTCTCTTATTTTTCATTCTTTTCACTCGCTCCTTTTACAAAAAGGACAAAGAGGTGAAACGTTTTCAGAGAGGACTGTATTAGCAAGCGGCATCTTGATACTGTTCATGGGGAACTTGCCAACTTCTTTATACAGACATTCATTTCCTGGTTGTATCTATTACCAGCTTCTCGAGTAGGTATACATAATGCGTCACTTTTTTTTTTCACCACTGCACCAAGTACAACCACAATTCTGAAGAGATTGGACTACTTTGGATCCTCAGCATCTGCATTATCGTGGATAATTCTCGGTAAGTTGTTGTACCAATGTTAACGTCACTTGCTAAACTTTTCTCCTGCTTTTTTCTTCTTTTCATTTTTATTTTTGCCAATTTTTTTCTTTTTCATTTCAAAGTTTAGGTGGCTCGACTGTGGGAAAGTTTTTGGTTAGAGTATCCGAGTCATTCTCAAAGAATAAACGTAAATGGTCTCCTTCCGCCACAGACGGACGAATTTATGAGGCATTTTGCGTCCGCCCAGCAATCATCAGGGGGGATACAAATGTGAAATCTTGCCGAAAAAGTTGGACAAACTCCCCAGGGTCTTGTTGACTAATGACATACCACAAGTAAGTCTCATAGAAAAGAAGGAAGGAAAAAATTAGTAAATTTCATTGTTAATTTTATCCCTCTATTCAGAAATTGGTGATACACGCCCACAGTATAACCGCATAATTATCGTCATTTTTGCAAATAGTAAGTTTGACTTAGTGTACATCCACGCCCAAAAAATTCTCAATTCTATGTTGTACATTAGCATCAGTCATTAGTCATTGAATTTTGTTGTTAAGATGAATGCCAGACTCACTGGTAGGCGTGTTACGTGGGCGGTCGAGACGTGAAAACTGCGCCACACTGAGAGAGAGAGAGAGAGAGAGCCGAGGGCGACAGGAACACCTGGATGACATTACGTAGAAGAGACCACAGGAAATGAGAAGAACTTCAAAAAGCAAACGAAGTGAATGGAGAAGAAAAAAATTGCGCAGAAAGGAACAAAAAGGAAATAAAAAGAAAAGGAAGAAGGACACTCTCACGTGCGGTCATCTAATGAGATATTCGTATGTTACAATTCTGTCAGTTCTTCTCAAAGAGACGCAAAACAGCTGTCACGGATGCTTTTAGACGTCTGTCTTCTGTTACAATGAAAAAATACATTCTACTTATTCTCTTTGACACTTTCTTCAAGTTTTGTCATTGTGACAGTTAATATTTTTTTTTCTGCATTTATTCAGTTCGCAACGGGAGAAAACGTTCTGGGATTATCCCGGTATCGGGTGTCCATGGACCTCTTCATGGAGTTTGTGAATGAGAATGGAGTGAAAAAAAAAACAAGGCGAGAGAATTATCCCAGTCAGCAGGTAAGAAATCACGAGAATAATGGACCAAATGTTTTTCAAAAGCAGAGTAAGGGTTCCATAGTGTTACAATGTCACGTGGGAATAGATTCTCTCATGAAAATCAACGAAAAAAAAAGAAGAAGCAGATACATTCGAGGTCTTCACTGCCAATTCGGTGGAAAGATCCATAATCTCATTACTAATTTTATACTGAAAATACACTTGGAAAGTAAGCCGATCTCTTGACAAACTCCTGTCAGTCTATAACGTTAAGTAGCGTCGACAAGGAAAACAGGCTTTGCATCGTGGCGCATCAATTTACTCGAGTAAATTCCAGTAGAAAGGGGTCTGAGGTAACGAGGAATTCTGGGCCATTGTCTCATCTGGTAGCTGTCATCTTACGAGCTCACAAACAGCCATTCAATGAAATTTTAGCTTTGAATATCCGAATGAATTGTGGTTGAGTGAAGGAGCTGGTGGGTTTCTTGTTTACTTGGAAATTCGAATTACTCCAAATTTCGAAGTACTTGAATTTTCAATAAATATTCGTGGGTCTTTAGTTGGAGAAGATTTGCACTTTTGTGTGTTATGTGTGAGATTCAATTATTTTTTTTTTCTGTGATGAATCATTTTCATTCGTCATACCTCATTTTGAGCGTTAGAATAGGATACGAAAGCTACTGTCAGAAGTCTGCTGTTGAATATCTATCCAATCAGTATTTCACTAAACCGAATTCATTCCGAGCCTAGAAACAATTCAATGCTTCAGCTCAACACAATTATTCAAACTAATTCACTAAATTTAATCTTTATGAATGAGCACAGCTATCCTCCCCCGTACCAATAAATTAGCAGAATTTCCTTTTAAAAGCGCCCAAATTTGGTCTCCTACATGCAGACCTCATCAGGGTTCATATATTTATTCTAAAAATTTACCAAGATAAAATCATCAATTGCACATGTTATAATCTTTTACATAAACAGAGTAAATCAATATAAACATAGATATATTCTCTTACAGTTCAATCCATATCAGTCAAAGTCGAATTTGTCAATTTTTCAAGAAATTGCACAGAAATTATGGATGCACAAATTTCTAAAACTCTGAATAATTAGAGAATTCTTATAAAAAAACATTCACATTCCGAGAATATGTAATTACTTTAATTCCAAGAATTATTAATCAGAACTCATGCAGTAATTTTCGCCACTCCCCAACGTTTTTATTTTCGTACTACCACACAGTGGGAGCAACTGGCAAGCTGATAAATTCAAGTGTCGACGGGTGGGCCATTGAAAAACAATGTTATATCCACATTGAGGCTGTGTGACACAAAATCGTTTTGGTAACGCCGCAGAGTTCGGCTGAGTTAAACTATATTTTAACCATATAAACCAGAAAGAGAGAGATAGAGAGAGAAGAGAATCCGCGAGAAGGCCCAAACGTAGAATTTCATTGTATTCACAATACATGTATACGTGAAAATGAAATTTATAGCCAGTGTATACGGTCTCGCGGTCGTGCACACAGATAACACGGGCATCGGTATCGTTTTGGTAAAAGTAATGATCCTGTTTACAGTTATCGTCGGCGTGTTGGGTAGATACCGATTGAGTTACTGAGACCGCGCAGAAGCGACTGGCAATGAACAGAGAACTGGTCCTGTTACCCTGTTAGAGTTGTTGTATCTCCTCTTTCACCTCTACAAAAACAACTGACAGCAACTACACAGTATCAATGTCCCTGGTATCAGCCAAAACCAACTGTTAGCCAAATCCAATGTACAAAGTTATGTGTCCACAATCGAAAAGATTTCCATTGGGACAAAACAATTTTGCGTGGACATTGGATACACGTACGAGAAACATTGGAAAGCCATAAACAATGGCACTTAAGCCCACGTGATACATTCACTAACAGTGTTGCAAATTGAATCATGCGGTTAGTTTTACGCAAATTAATAATCCCGGAACTTGGTTCAGCCGTTTACCGATTGCTCTCCACGTATCTAAACATGTCATCCATAAACTTAACTCCGTCGAAATTATTCTCAAATGTTGACTGAAGCAGTTGTCTTGAGAATTGAGGAATTGATATAGCAACACACACACACATATGCGCGCGCATGCTCGGGGATACAGACAACATGAGCATCACAGTTTATGATACTCTATGGCCTAACGTGTTATCGCGTGGGTATATTAAGATATTCGGAATGGTATGCACACGAAGTTAACCGAAACATTGGACGAAGGAAGATAGAAGCCAAGTTATATTGCCACAATATATTTCCATAATTATAGGGGAGACGAGAGCAACTTTATATTTGTTAAACTGAGAATTACCATTTTCTACGGTAGAAAGCCATTGAATAGATTAGAGAAGGTGAATTTCATTCTTCCTTCTTTTTTTTTTTTTTTTTTTTTTTAATAACTTGGCAATGAAGTTTGATGGATCGTGAGTACTTAGGCAACGATTTTGGGTTTATTGACTGGAGGATAAATTCAACCCCAGTAGCCACATGACTTCTCTGGTTATAACTTTTATAAGCATCTTAATGTTTATTATCCAGTAGCTGGTAGGATGACTCTAATGAAATGGAATTCTCTTAGCCATTGAATATATATCATGGTATTATTGCTGTTAAAATTGTCGTATCGAAATGCCTATTTGTTTTATGGTAGATTACCCCTGGATGTTTTATAACGTCTTGCCTATAACGTGTACACATTGAAATGAAGAAGGGGAAGAAAAAGATCGTTGAACCAATATATAATAGCTATTTCATGGTGCGGGAAGGGGAGAGACTCTAGAAAATTTTCATCGTAGTTGGATAACACGGCCGAGAAATGGCCGCGGAGGGACGACGATCTCCGCGACGCCGTTCGCCGTTTAGATAATAACGCGCATTTTATCTATCTCATAAAACTTAATTTATCACCAGCATGAAACGTCTATGGGCGTACTATGGCCAACCGGAATGTGGACCATAGCAATTTATACGTAATACTGAAGCAGTTGCATCGATGTGTGTATCTGTGTTACATGAACGGAAAAAAAATGGGCAGAGGAGGAGGAAGGGGAAGCTGCATCAGCAGAGGTCGAGTGGATATGGGGATGGTAATATTATCAGAGGAGCTAAACCCGCACGAATCACACATTCTACACCACCCGGTTCCCTTTTTTCCTCTATTAGATTCAATCCTCTCTGTTTCCTGTCCTACGACGACTTTATTGCCAATAAACGAAACAATCCCACCCTGGTAGATTTTCCTGTCTTTCTCTGTGCCGAAAAATTGACGACACGTACCGACGCTCAACACATGTACCAACATTCTCTTGTAATTCTCTCACTTTTTTTGGGAATGGGAAATATGATGTTCGTGTTCTCGCGCAATTTTATTTGTTGCTGTCTTATTCTGAGGTCTTATTGGCAGTTTGGTTATTTTTCGGAATTCATGTGGTTCCCCGAGTCAAAAAATAAGTCTTCATAAGACACCGTTTCGACTATAAAATTGTTCTCGTTTTCGCAGGTATTTTGAAGATTCCCAACATCTACGTGAAATTAAATTGGCAGAAGTATTGAAGTCATTTGGTGTGACAATATCATTTCGAATGGCTCTTACTCAGAAAGAACAATTCGTAACGACAAAAAATTTCGTTCGAATTCAATATTTGAAGAGGGTTGCGCGACTTTTGGCTTCGAGTTGACGTTGGATAGTTTCATTTATATGATCCTCGAAAGATATGTCTATCTCTCTCTAATTCTTTCATAGATTAAGAAAGGATGGGATTACAGGTATAAAAATGGGGAAACCTCCATTTTTTTGCGCGATTCACATCACTGTTTTGAAATTTAAAAATTTAGTTCATTTGTTTAGGCTTGAACTGAAAAAAAATTTAAAATATACAGACCACTAAAGGCAGGCTATTCCAATCAAGAATGATCAAAATCTTAAAGTCCAATTGAATTTTAAAATTTTCTAAGCTTTCGAGTTAAGGGAAACTTAGCCTGACCAAATGATAACCCTTCCTTCTCTTGAACATTCCAGAAGAGACCATAAAATTTTTATGATTGTTATACTTCTGACCGAGCGTTCCCAACGAGGGTCAAAATGTTTGGAAAACTTGCAACACCAATTCGATTATTTATGACATTTTTATCCAGTTGTTGTTCCGAATATTCATTTTGATGTCATATGACGTTGCATAGAAAATGTAAATCAACGATAGCGGATAACATATTGAAGTTTTTTGACTTTTCCCAAAATAATTGAAGTCTTTGATGTTGGGAAACGTTGATTGAAGACCTGGGAAAAGGTCGGAGAACAAAAGAAAACGTTGTCGAGGAAGCTAGAACTACATTTTGCGACGACTTATTTTTCGATTCCGGTCGTCTTGATGACAATCAGAGTTTTACCGATGGGGATCTGGATTCAATGGTGAAATAGTGAAGAAAAAGAGAGAAAATCACTTGAGGTTCATGAAATTCTCTGGAGAAGACATCTTGACGAAGTTTCCGTGATCTAGATACAGAATAAGTATCTGGAAAATGAAGTGTGTTTTGAGAAGAACCGAAAGCCGTTCTAGTGATTGAGAAAACTGGAAGGCATGGCGATTTATCATGATTCTCAATTCACCAAGAATCATTATGTACAACTAATAAATAATCGTGTTTAATGTGCAATAGACTGACTTTTTGATAATGGTCCGTGACACGCCGTAATAATTGCTCGTAACCGATACACAGCTCACATGATATAATACCGCCGTCTTGTCCAGATAGCGCGATTTCCATTGAATCCTTCTTGCTAAGAAATTTTGGAAGCTACTCAATGGCGAGCAAAATGAACTTACCTATTTTCTATATAAGCGTCAATTCTTCCAGTTCAAGAGCGTCACTAATTCCTTTTTTATCTCATTAGTTCCAGAGACATCCACCATTTTGCCCCACATAATAGGCTTTAACAATGAAGACTCAGGAAAGAGGAACTCCAAACTTCTCTTATCTTCTTTCACCACTTTCCTAGACTTTGTTTGTCTAAAGCTGATTGAGACCGTGTGGAAAACTATCACCAACCACTTCGTATGACAATGAAGTCTTCTGTCCACTGAATCGTACATCATGTGCCAACTTCATGATCCTATCCGTGTGAGTCATGATTTGGCAACAGAGCTTCTCCCTCCTGAAGCGGACCGCTTCAGTGACCACCGACTAGCGCCTGAAGATTGTGTTGGTAACAGCTCCTGAGATGAAATAAATGAAAGAAACCTGGGAAAACTCGTAAAACTCAAGGAACGAGTCATCAGAAGGGTGAGAACGTTGGATTATATGATACGAGGCGTTATGGCTCTTTCCGGCTCGTAACCTCCCTCATAAAGCCACTGTTCGGTGAAATGTTGCCGGCCATCTTCATCGTTAATCCCCCTCCCCCCTCCACCCCTTTAATCTAACTCCCATATCCATTCCTCTATCGCAATGCTGTTACAACAATCTATTAATGCTCCAAGAGTCAATAAATCAAACTCCGGGTGATAGAGCTCGTGTGCTGGGGCTATTGTCGAAGACTGTATTGAAGCATTTTTTTTCAAAGCAAAAAATGCCTATCTCTCTTATTCCATTATATACGAGACATCATAAGAACTTTTAACGTGAGTTATCAGTATCAGTATAACCAATCGCCCCGCATTCGTTTATTGTCTTGTGATTCACGGCAGCATTATATTTATGAATTTATAGCTTCCCCCTCAAAAAAAAAAAAACACCCGAAGGATCGATTAGCTGAAGTATTTCCTCCAACCGCATTATGATTTATAACGACTGACTAAATTATTTAAAGTCTTCATTTGTAAAAGATCTGGCCTGTGTGAGTTGAAGGCGTAAGGAGCGTGCGCGCCCCGTTGACTTGGTCTGTGTTTGCCGCGCCACCTCGTGCGCTTCTTGTATAAGCTCAACTCGATCTCTACATAATATCATGAAGAATACAAAAGAAGAATGAGGATAGGAATATAAGCGAATGAGAGAAAATAAACTAATGCAAACAAGATGAAGAGAAACAGTAAAATAAACGAAGCATAAAAGACACAACGCCAGGTATAAAAGGGAGCGTAGGGTAAAGAGAAGAAAAAGGAAGAAGAAGAAGAAGAAAGAAGAGTAGACGGTAGATTTCGATGTGTGTCCGAGCAAGGATGGCTTGTCGTGCGGCGCAACGTCGGCGAACGTGTGTGTTCCGTGTTACGAATGCATGGAACAAGCGCTGCTTGTCCGCGGCCACCTGAGTTATGATCGCTTCGTGCCCACCCTGGCTGTTCCTCTTTTATTCACATGTATGTGTATATGTGTCTGTGTGTATTTCGCCTCTGACTCTCTGGGCATGACTGCCCTCACTTCACCCTTCCACCTCTCTGTTTCTCTCGTTCGCCGGCCATCTTGACTTGGCGTGAAAACCGGTTGCCCAGTTATAAACTCTACCCAAAACCACAGGATAGAATATATATTCAACTGATCGTGTGCCAGAGAGATGAGGTCTTCTCTGCACAAAGCAAAAGAAGCAAATAAACATTTTGATATGAATGGCTCTAAATGGAAATTAAAGAAAATAGAGTTTGACTTTATCATAATAAAGTAATAGCTACCGATCAAATTCCAGGTACAAGTGTTTCTTCCTTTTTCTCCATGAATACAATGAGTTATGTATTTTTCAAATGACTTGGATATTCTTCCTTTTTTATTCCAAGCCTATCCAAGAAAAACACGTGACTCGAGAAATCAAATGGTGAGATAAAACAGCTAATCTCTTAACGCTTCCATAATAGCTGACTAAGATTTATATTTCATTAGTAATTTTGTTTTGCATTGAATAGAAATGTTACGTTACAATGTGAACCGTTAATTGTTCTACTACTAAAAAACACACAATCATATCAGCCCACTGAAAGCCACACACATGTACAAACAGAATGCACAAGAATTCCTCTCTACCGTGGTTTGAATTGTTCTTTCATTTTACAATGGAGTTTATAATGTCTCTTATACAGTATTAATACACGTTGTATAATACGTGTGAATGTATTTGTTTCTTTGAACAGGCTTGTTGCAGGCTAGTGAACACACTGGCATCACGTGTAAAAAGGCTCAAATACCCGTGACTCGTAGTGTGAGCTCTCTTCAGGCCCAAGGCAATGCAGAAAAGCGTCAGCGAGGCGTGGTCTTTGCAATTACCTCGATAGAGTTACAAGACTCCCTTTGAGAGAGTCTTGTGGTACTGAAATTTATTAGCCCCCGTTTCGTGTCAGTTTAATTGCTGAGGTTTGTACCGCCCTCTCAGCATTTTTCACAGCTGTATATAGATATATGGTTCTTTTTGAAAATAAATAAAAAAAAGAAAGGTCTTTCGTGCATTCACGTACCTTGCTCGGCGAATGAGCCTTTGGTGTAGGGCATATCTTCCGTATGAATTTAGTGGGATGCATGGGGAATCGTGAAAGAATGGAGGAGAAAGGGATGCATCGAAGGCTTTATGTTCATGGCTTCTCTGCTTTGATAAACTACCCCTCGGTGTGGTGCTGTATAATATAATGATATCTGACTTTTTGTATCGGCGATTCAGGGCTATATAAAGGAGATAGGTGCTGCGGTTCAGAGGCGGACACGGTAAATAACGACGCAGCATGAGCCAGGGCATTTTGAATGGTTTTTTCTTAGAGTGTATGCAACAGAATTGTCGAAGTCTTCATGCCATTTCTTTGGGGAGTTATTTTGATAATTAAGAATTGGAGATTGAGCTGTTTCAAATGGTCTGATAGTATATTACGTACCTAGGAAGTGAGGAAGTTAATTGCGACGAAAATAGCCACTCGAACGAAGCGAGGGTCTAATGTTTTGTCGAAACCGTTAAATTTTCCAGTTTTATCGTATGATCTCAGTTTTTGTATAATATTCATAATTTTTCTTGAAATGTGATTATTTGAGGGGGCAGATCATATTCAGGCCTCTATTTCAATTTTGAAGTAGAATCCAAATATAACAAATAATGTTCTAATAGTAAATTACACATCTAGGGAGGCAAGAATACATTCGGTGAATGTACGCTACTTTTTCCACCAAAGGGAGTAAAGAATTGAGTTTCCAACCGAGCGAAGCGAAAGTAGTTATTAGCAGATTATAAAATTAAGAATTCTATTCGGAAGCTTTCTGCCAATTGCATTGGCAGAATATTGAATTTAAGCATAGTACTGAAACTTTCAAGTAATGCACAAGGAGCGGACGTTTGCTTGTTTTGTGTTGCGCTTGCGCAAAAATGGCGTTTTTAGTCATATGACTATACAGCCAATAAGAACTTTTGAAAGCGTTTGTGACGTCATCACACGAGAGTGGTAGTTTAAAAAATGCCGGGAGTGGCGCTGCTTTCGGAATTAGATGGGAAAAAATGTGCAAATTGGACTCGTGAATATTTCTGATTGATTCCCGCTTCTGAGTAAAGAATTTTTGCGTTAATTCTCTTGCTGATATTTCCGAGATGAGTGGGTTGAGTAAAAAATGTCAGGGAACTGTTTTTGTCAAGAATTTCCTAGACTACAAAAAAGATTTTCTGATGAATTTTCGTAAACTTTGTAGTTTTTTTTTTAGATATTTCTTAATTTGTGAAACTGTATTTTTCGGATTTATTCACCTGACAGGAGTTTCCAATTTATTTCTCTGAAATTTTCGTGAAAACAGCATTAAAATATACTTGCTGTGCATTCTACTATTTCCGGCAGCCCACACAGTTCCCTAAACAGTAACTGCTTGTGACTAGAATCACAGATATTCTAAAAACGATTTAATAGACATTTTCTCTTTGGCAAAAGTTTTGAAATAAATGTGAGAGAAAATATCCTTCGGCACATTTCCAAGTAAGTAAAGAATGAAAATATTCTTCAACCAAAAGTATAATAAGTTGGAGGAAACGGATCCATTACTTGACAATGCAAAATGATTAGTTCACTATGTCGACACTAACGACAGCCAAACAAATCGTGAGCTTAAGCCAAGGATTACAAATCCCAGTGGGGTACTTACGGGCTAAAATCCCCTATGGGAATCGGGTATTAGAGGCGGTCGAGTGGAAACCGTAGAATATTATATGACAAAGCTTGTCACCTTCCCCCACTTCTGTCTGTACTTTAAAAATCTTTTGCATTTCTTTTTTTTTTTCTTCAATGCCGTCAGCTTATAGCGCCTGTCAGTAACTCAGTCCTTCATGATACACTGGTACCAGCATTGGTTTTTCCTTTCTTCTGCTATTAGATTTAGGCGTACGCTTGGTCAGGCGCCATCCCCAAATTTACCCTCGAGTCGTGTTTGAGAAAAATAAAAAGATGAATAAATAGAAAAAGAATCTGATGCTCTTTCAAGAAAGCTATACACGAATGGGGCGAGAAAAATCGCTTTTATTATTTGAAAAGATGAAAATCTGGGGAGGATGGTAACACTCGGAAATCTCTAGATTATCAGTGAATTCTCTTTTCAGAGGGATACATTCCGTTTTTTTTTTTTTTTTAAAGAAAAAAAAAAACTTTTCGCTCATATTCAGGCCCGAGGGGACGTCGTCAAAAGTATGAGCGAAGCTCTAGGAACAAACGATAATGAAAATGCTCGAGGGAACAATTCAACTTACAAATATATCTATAAATTGGATTTTCCTCGTTTCCCCTAGCTGGAGAGGTTAAGCTTTTCTCTTCATTCTTCTCTTCGATTTCATTCCGATAGTCTCTCATGTCATTTTCTCTCTTTCAGAAAAGAAAATGGATGACAGCTCTTTGGTGAGAAACAGTAATGAGGTAGAATGGAAGAACATTAAGGACATGTAGAGACAATTGTTTGTGTTATTTTGACGTGCAATCGAACGAAGAAGGAATAATGAATTCGAGTGGAGAAATGAGAAGGGATGGAGGGGGATATCGATGCCGGTGGTACTTTACTGTTACCGGTGGTATATTTTGTAAAGACAACAATAGGTATGCCATCGGTAGGACGTATTGTATTCAGGTAGGTGGAGTCAAAAAGTATATCTCAGTACAATACCTTCTGCATTATGTATATTATTGTCGATTGATATTCGTGTTTCGTTTATTCGATGGGCTTCCACAAGGAAATTTTCCATTTAAAAAGGCAAACACGTATATTATTGACTATTCATCATTTTTCGTGACAATCAAATTTTCAAAATTAAAAAGACAAAAAAATTCGTTTTAATGTTTTTTTTAAAGGTATTTTTGAATTTTTTTGTTATAAGTGCAGCTGAATATTTATTCAATTCAATTTTTTTATTTGCACATTGTAATGGCTGACTTATGTGTTACCATATGTAAAATACGCGGATCTCAGAAATGTGGTAACGCGGCATGACCGAGGCGATGGGGCGTGAAACCAATTTCTGAAATGTCAGCACAGAGAAAATGGGTGGCTCGACTGGGTATATAAAGTTCTGGCATTTCACTCTCCTAACATGAGGATGAATGAAGAAAGATAGGCAAACTGGTTAGTGAAAGAGTAAAAGAGATAGAGCAAAAGAGAGATGATTCATCTTCCGCCAGCTGGCTTCCGTCACTCATCCCAGCGGTATATACTCCTTTGATCTTTCCCTTCAAGACATTCACTTGCTCCTCACACGCGCATTTTCATCCTCACTTTATCTCAGCAAACATTTCTAAACCAAAACGTCTGTTGTACACTTTAAACTCCTTGTCGTATAGGATAACGTCGCTAAACTTAATTCCAACTGTTAGTTGACTCTTTCTTCTCTCTTGTGCGTGTATGTTAAAGTTGTGCAAGACGATGCGGAGAGAAGAGTATCCCGCATGCCAACGGTAGAGAAGTTGAGCGATACCAAACCGCCAATCTTCGCATCGCTCGAGTTCCTAGGATTATAAACGCGGCATTTGTATACTTTGATTTTAATTACATTCAAACTTATCATTTGCTCTTTGATTATTCAACTTTTTTTTCATTTCAATACGTTCAATGTCTATTTTTAAGGTATTACTTAATCGAAAAAAATAAAAATGGGAAAAAGAGGATGAGATTTAGCAGTAGAACATAGAAAATGATCAATGATGTGCATACATACTATTGTATGGCTGTACACCATCAACATACACTTTATACAGAGAAGATCGGGGCAGAATGGACCTACTGTTCGAAATAATTCGGGATTTGTTTTGAGAATGGAGAAGTTTCTGGAAAAATTTTGAAAAAAAAATCACCGACACTTTTTACATGTTAGAGTATCTTGCTAAATATTTTCAGATGTTTTCGTCACGTTCTTCACTCCGAAAAAAAAATCCTGGATCGTGTTGCCACGGAGGTGCATTTTACTTCACTCTTCCCTAGAATTGATTGAGTTTTTATTGAATTGAGTATTTGCAGTGTTGTTGGTAATTAACGTGGATCTAATAAGGTTCAATTTGAGGAAATACTGAGAATTTTAAGGTCATTTTTAATTGTACTTCGAGTCTAATTGTTTCAACTTAGGTGAGAACGAGTTAAGCGAGGTTATATTTATCAACTTCAATGACTTTGATACTTTGAACGAGAGAATAATTTGTATTATTTGGTTTGCAGAGCCTGAAAAAGATGATACTTTGAAATTATTGTGATAAGCACGCAAATGAATTCTACTGGGTTATTCGGAAAGTAATTTTTCGCACGCCGTGTGAAAAGTAGCCACTTTCCGCACGTTGTGCGTAAAAAACAGTACCTTACACGTGCGGTAAAGATTTTCAGACTCGTGTGATTACAAAACTTGCCTTCGGCTCGTTTTGCAACCTCGCACTCATCAGAAAAGTACTTTACCACAATTTTTAGGTAATGTACTGTTCATTTCTTCCAATAGAGAGATCAATTGTATTTTCTCACAACCAACTTCACATTTGAGCCACATTGTCACTATATATATTGACAGTTCATACAGCAAGGATTGTTTATGGAAAAAATTCGTGTGATTCTACCTAATGAATCTCATTTGGTGTCCTATCAAATACAGAAAGTTGAAGCAAGGAAAAAGACAATGAATCTACTATGGGGAAGATGTATTAACAGAACGCCAGTGCCAAAGCTGATGTGCAAAAGTTTATTCCTGCAATTTTAATGTTATTACAAATGAGGCCAAGATGGACTCCCTTGAAGTAAAATGGAGAATGTATAATTTAATAGTATATTTATACATTTATATGAAAAAATCGTCTCTCATTGAAAAAAAAAACGCGAAATTACTTTCCAATATAATCAATTTTAAAGAAGACATTTTCCAAATATGATGAAAAATTATGCAATAATGATGACATGCTAAGGCACCATCTCAAATTTTTTTAAATCTATCAGTGAAGGCCTTCAAGTCTTTCACTTCAATTTTCTACCCAATTTTTTTAATTTCTTCATTCACCTCAGATAATTATCCACTGGCTATTGACAGATTAGGTGAGTGACATACTAATCCCAAACACATGAAGAATATAAACATATCAGTGAGAGGAGATACGCGTCTTGAATGTCATTCATCACTCGATGCAATTAGGGTCAAATTTGTGACGGCCACTTAACGTAATAACGTATAGCTCCCAACAGACCGGTTTTCTGGTAACACTTGGCGATATTCTACTACATGACACATCAGGGACAAATCCATGATACCTAAACTGACCATGATTTTCCTTTCATAACGACTCAGCCAAGTGATCCAGAATAATTCCATAAATTGATTTTCTTTTATTTTTTCTCTCTTTTAGAATTCAACACATTTGTGAAGGAAATGAGTTTGAAATATTGTGCAATCGTCTGTATTCCATTGACTCGTCAGGGACGATTCATGATTCCCCCCGGATCCTGATTGCTCGTTCGTATGTAAAATTGTTGAATTTATTGACTACTTCATCATTATTACCAAATATAAATGCACGATTCTTCATTTATCTAGGATCGTAAAGTACAGTTGTTTATTGCCTCTTCTATCTATCTTCTGGCATTCAACGGAAGCTATGGTATATAGATATATATATATGTACTGTAATTCATGAGAAATCGAACATGGTACCTTTGGATTATATTCCAAGGATAATCGTAAAGTCTAGAAACATGCCATTACATACAACTTGCAAAGAGGAGGGTCTCTCTTGTGCACATGAATAAGAAAAGGCGCGTGTCAGGAACCTCCGTCACGGCTGCCACTCGTCGCTCGCCCACGAGCGCTTATAAAGATTCACTCTCACCAGGACGGAATGTAGATACGGCCTGTCAGACTGACGTGAGGCATATGCAAGAAACCTATCAACACATAAACCGTATATTTGTCTGTTAATTTTTTAAATAGTAATTCACAGGTTATTTATAAAATCATGTAGATTCATTTACAAGTGAATAATTGACTTGTCATTTTTTTTTTTCGAGTAAAAGAATTTACTGAAAAATTTGGAAAAAAAAAGTCGTCGATTATGTGGAACAGTTGAGGCATCTTCTCATTTTTTCAAATTTTTTATCAAAAAATTGTACTAATTTGAAAATTTAAAAAAATTAATGAAAAAGTGAATTTTGACCTGAAAATTGGAAGTTATTTAATAAAATCGGTGAAATCAAATTTTTCTGCATCATTTCACTCGTAAATTTTCACAGCTTTCTAATGGAACCATTGAAAGCAATCTCCCCAACATTATTCACCACATTCTCGTATCTAATAATAATAATCATTTCAAGAGACCGAATTTTTTACGATCTTCACACTAGAGCTCCACTTTATCCTCGACTTTAATCTCCACCCATTTCTTATTAAAAAAAAAAAAAACTCGAAAAAAAAGAAGAAAAAGTAACTTCCCATTTTTTCGAAATTTAAGATGCACAGCTGTTGAGCCATTTTGATTTTCACACGAGAGCGTAGGAAGCATTACTTGTAAAATAGCTGCGATCTTCAACATGGCAGCATAACTAAGAGCTATATGGTTGGAAACCACCGGCACCCTCTTTCTCATTGTCAACCCAGGGACGACATTAACGACTGGAACAATGTATTCGTCGCAAGTGTCTACGTCTAGAGAATGGAATATATAACCGCAAGAAATGTCGCGACGTTTTCTCCTCCATCTCCTACACGCTCGTGAATCTCCCTGAGTACATACATATATATATATACATATACACATCCAAGTATCCCAAGACATAGACTCCCCGGACGTGCACATGGAATATTCACCGATCCATCCCCTTCATCTCTGGTGAAATCAACAGAATGAAAAACCCCTGGGTTTTTTTTACGAGCGAAAAAAAAAACATTTCCAGAACTAGAATCGTTAATCCAAATCTCGTCGATAATCTTCGTCGACTCTATTTCACTGGAAAGCAAAGAAAAAAAAGCATCTCTCTATTGTGTTTCCCCAAAAACTCGGTGAGTGCACATTTTTTCCTTCCTCCTGCAATTTGAAATAAAAAACGTGCTCTTCCCTTTTCTTTTTTTTTTCTTCCTCAACCTCATTGTGAAAGAGCACACACATCACGGGTGTCCAAGATCACCCGCGGCACGCTTCGTCAAGACGACAGGATCGTCTTGCTAGGTGACGTAATCCAGCACTTAGCGTCGACCTCGGCTGCCGCCACGTCGTTTCATCCCCGCTGTCAGGCGCCCCGCGGGATGTCTGGCACCTCACTAACACACTCTCATGTACCAAACTGTCTCTTCACACAGAGAGACAAACCTACTTCATCTCATCTGTGCATGTGTACACACGCTATGGGAATTACGTTTCTCCACTCCTATTATACATTTGGTAAAATCTCGAATACTTCACCATCACTTGTATTCTACTTGCGAAAGATCCTTCCGAGTAAACCGAAGCGCCATTATTCCTGACGCCCCATTGAGATAGGAATAGAAAATGTCCAGCATCCATTACAAATTCTGCATCCGGTCCCGTTAAACGCTCGAGAGCTGCAAAAAAAAAAAAGCGCCAAGCTGATTAATTTATTCTCAAGAGCATTTGCGAATAGCTCAAACGTACGTGGGAATGAGAGCGTTAATTTATCATCGTACTTATCAAAATATATATATGTATATGTATAATGCAATATTACGTTGGCGTAGCACAAGTGCACGTTGCTCATTTATTTTGCCACGATATCTAATCGGTTTTAACGATAGTTAATTATTAGTCACCACGGGAACAATTACTGTACGAAACTTTCTATCAACTGTCCCGTATACATGTACGGTTAAGGGAGTAGTCACTATTAATCCATGTGCATGTGGACACAACTACAGACTTAATATCAGGGGCTCTCTTGAAGCAACAGATAGTCGGGGGGATTAGCGTGGGCTTAACGACGATACTCGCACCCGTGCAACGACGATAATTTTAGCTTGGCGCTAGTGGACCGAGAGAAATCGAGGCAATACTAACATGAAGAGAGTGAAGGGGGGGGGGGGGGGGGGGAAGGGGGCAAAGTAGCCGTATCAAGGGGCTCCAATACCCTATTATATGCGGATTCAAACTTCCACTATCTCCGCAAAACTTGGACTGTTGTATCTCTGCTGGGTAATTCACTTGGGCATTTTGAGGTGGAATTAATTTGGGTTAGGGAGGAAAATTATAACAGTATTGTGTATATTATGATGGTGGGTGAATATCTTCTGTAAAGTATCTTGTGAATTAATGGAGGAGTGGATTTTTTGAATAGTATTTTTATGAAGAATATCTTGGAAATTAAGGGAGATGAAGCGATTCTGGTTGAATTTTTTTTTAATTTCAAGGGCTGAAAAGAAATGAGGGTGGAATAGCGCTATCTCGCTTCGTTTCCAAGGAATTCTCAAAAAATTATAAGCAAAGAACTCGATTTATCGAAAAAATTTTGGACTTGATTTTATTATTGTCTTTTTTGGAAAATAAACGAGGTAATGCATATGTGGCTGAATTGCGATGAATTTTGAGAGCTACAAAAGAGGCTTAAGGAAAAATTTTGGTTTCTTGCTTCATTTCCAAGATTATTTATAAAAAATTGTTAGTATAACAAATCGGAATTTGTTGAAAAATCATTTTGTTGGTAATCGGCCATTAGTTGAAAAATAATTGGAGACATTTAATTATTCTGTGTTTTTTCGAGAATATCTTGGAAAATAAGCGAGATAACACAGTTTGAGCTCAATCCTCGTTTGTAAAGAATTCCAAGGGCTACAAAAAAGGTTTTCCCATAACAATCTCGCTTAATTTCTTGAATATTCTAAAGCAGAATTGTTAGCAGAAGAAATAGAATTTTTTTTTTAGATTTTTGGAACCAAAATTTTTTCCCAAAGTTTTTTACTGGAAGTTAATTCATGGTATTTACACGCAGTGTAATAAAAAAAAAGAATTTGAATGAAACTCGATTGTACTGATTTTATCATTTGGCTCCTGAATTTTTTAAATAGAAAAAGGAGGTAACAAGTGAATGTAGTAATGAATAACTTAATTTACAGTAAATAATGCAAATAGCATAGGATCGTGTAACTCCTCCGTAAATATCAAATTAAAGCTTTAAATTCCAATTAATCACTGGAAAAAATCTAAAATCCACTTGCTCCTGCTGTGAAGAAAAAAAAATTATAAAATTCGAAGAAACAATAATAATAAACCATGAAAAATATCGTAGAATATCTCCGAATTCCGAAAAATTCAAGAGCCCCCAAACATAGTAATTTTCCCTCCCACTTTTTCCCGAATAGACAACAATCTAATTGCTAAAAAATTACAGCCGAGCCATTTGTGTGATTTCCAAAAGAAGTTCATAATAACATAGAACAGAAGCTCTAATGTACAAATAAGTGAGTAAAATTTTTAATGAAAAAAAAAAAACTCAGAATGTTTGTCTTCACTCAGTAGTAAATTTTAATGATTATTTCATTGGCAATTAACCTCTGAAACACGATGAAACGTGCGACCGTATTATTAGGTGGCACTGATGGTCATTTCCTACGCTAACTGATGACAATCTTTCTCTTCTCAAAGAAAAAAAAAAAGAAAAATACTTTGGTAATTCTTCACTAAAAAATTAATGCGAGTCATTAGAAACTCCTAGATTCTTATCTCCCTTATCCTCTCCAACTGCTAACAGTCATTCAATTTCTGTCCCCGGAAGTTATAACGTGTATAATTGAAAGAAAAAAAAAACTGAAGAAGAGGCGCGCAACACGTTAATTATTTTTTTATTGCTACCGCTGTGTGGAACGAATTCTCCGAAACGGTTTCTCGCTTTATTATAATCATCATTATCCTCAAGTACTGACATTATATCGTACGCGGGATAACAGTCAGGCATCAGCAATAATAATCCCGATTGTCTCTCTTCTCCCTTAAAAAAAAAAAATAAATAATTGAACCTTCCAATTATCGTAATATCAACGTAACCTCAAAACAAAATGCTAACTATTATTTTCCATTCTCCCTGATGTCCATAATTATCAATCCTGATTATTTTCCCCCCACATAATTTATTACAGACTTCGTAAATCTGTTCGTATGAACCGGAAGCATCGTTGCCCCTAAAAAAAAAGGAAGAAAAATAACCCGAGGGAATGGCAGAGCGAAAAAAAAACAAGCAAATAAATTTTTTTGCTTTCCGTTTGGTGCAGACGTGGTTGTGACAGCCGTCAGATCGGGTAGGCAGAAAGTGAGACACTGCCACGAAATCGTGTGGGAGGGCGAATACAGAGAGAAAGAGAAATTGGTAGCACTGAGTATATCCCTCTCTCTGTACCCGTATACGCGAGTTGAGAGGCGAAGCATCGTGCGAATAAATAAAGCTATCTCGGGGAGCGTTTATCATTCGCTATCCGAGCGGTTCTCGTAAATCTGCCTGCCCATACACAGAGAGAGAGAGAGAAAGAGAGAGCAGGAGCGTTAGCTGGGCTACGGTTCTTCCTGCCTCGCGCAACCGCCCGTCTGCCCCGAGTCGATAAGAGTCTGTACGCGCTATCCCACTCGCTCATACTATAGGCCAATATGTTATGCACATCTTTTTTTTTTTTTTGGCCTGTATTTATGAACAAATGTGTAGCCCTAATGTAATTCAAAGTATCGTGTAATTTTCACCGATCGCCAAATTGTGGAAAATGATTTTTACAAATGCATTCTGATGATCAAGATATCAGTTAAGTGGTATTCAGAAGCACGCATTAAACTCTATTAAGTTTCGTTATAAAATACGTTTATATGAGGGTAACTCGTTATCCATTTTATGGTGGTGAAATTTTACTTGTAATTTACAAGGCATCTTTGGTTTTTTTTTTTTTTTGTGGTGAATATATTTTTTTTTGCATCATTTTTATGTTTATTTTAATATACGAGACAAACACGTGAGTGCCTCATTTTCGTACCGTATCTCTTTGATCAGATGTGAAGGGTGTCCATTAGGCCTTTTTTTCACTTTTTTAAAGCATAGCAAAGTAGCATAATGATACAATGTATAACTGGCCAATGGGCTCTGGTTGTTGGAAGAAACTTGCCGATTATATGTCCAATCGTATAATCATATGTAAATTTGAAGCAATAAAGTGACAAGCTACGATAATCCAAGACATTTTGAATGACTCTGAGCCCTGAGGCGACAGGCAAAATTGTCGTATAACAAGATATATATATTCATTGGGGACACGAGGAAAGAACCGAGGGGGGGAGAGCATGTGAAACCCGAGTGAATCACGAAATAAAGTTTTTTTTTTTCGGATGAAAATAAAATCGAGTGCTACTATTTCCGTTTGAATTGAGTGCAATAAAAGAAAGAAAAAAAAACAAAGGAAATAAAAATTATTTTCACTCGCTATTTTCGTGGGACTTCTTTAATACTAAAAGTGAGAATAACACACTGGAATGACCAATAAATTCCTTTTTACAGTCGATTAAATCAGAAACTGAGATGAAAGGTATTAGTGGAGACATGTAGTGTGGCTGTATATTTAAGATGTGTCTTGCAATGGCGAAGACGTCGGTTAGTTTCCTTTGATCCGCTTAAGTTGCACACACATCGTTGATGCATCAACGAAGAGAAATAATCTCTCGCTCTTCTTCCTTCTCCCTGTCTTGGATTATTTTCAATGAAATGATGAGGCCGTGTAAAAGAGAGAGAGTTGAAACGACGTAGTCAAAGGAGACGATTAACTCCAAAGGGAAATGCAGAGGTATGAAAACACAGGCATCTTTAACAAAATGTTGGAAAAATATTTTTCTCCAACTCGAGAGTAATAAATGGAATCATTAGAACATGTGTTGGAATAACACATTAACTATTAATTCAGTGATTGAGGAAAAATGTCTTAAAAAATAATGGCGATACGTCTTTTTCACCCTAATCTTTTTTTTTCAGAGAATTACGAGAATGGGTTCCTGCACTAAAAGAGCATATGTTCATCAAGTTAGATTGAGTAAAGTTCCCTCTGCACCACACTTTTTTTTCAAGTCCTCTGCTACTACAATGAGGGTTTTTTTCCTACTGTCCTGATCATGGTCATCACAAGAGATGGACAAGCCTCACATGACGCGTCACAAAATGGTGACATGATGGTCATGTGATGCCACGTCACGGAGCAGCAGTGATCGTCACAAGATTGCAGTGAATGATGGTCATGAAAGACGAAAAAATTAAGACCGTCTCAACTGAAAGGAATTCAATGACGATCATTATACATTTATATGCGGTTTACTATCACCAAAAAATTTGATTTCTTGGTAAATTTAGTCGTGGCCGTCATTTCCAATTCGAACCTTCGTGACGTCATGTGAACATTTATTGAAGCTAGCATGAGTGCATCTGAATACATTGAAATTTTGAACGAAGAATTGTGATGAAATGTAATACTAGTGCTGCAAAAAGTAGTAATTAATAAATGGAATAATAAATGATATTTGGAATAATAATATTTGGAATATATTTTGAAAGGAACTCGTAATTTTTGGCGGCTAATAATTAATTATTTCGAAAAATTAATAATTAGCCGATAAGCATGATTCATTTTTCTGAAAAATCAGTAGTTTTTGTCGGTTAACTACTCATTTATCAGAAGCATTACTGATTTTCCAAAAAAATTAGGGACTTTTTCCGGCTACCCGAGTCGAAAAATAAGCCTTCATAAGATGTAGTTTTGACAGCAAAAGAGTCCTCGTTTTCGGAGGTATTTTGAAGATTTCCAACATCAACGTGAAGTTAAACTATGCCTATTTCGTTAAAAGTCATAAAAGTATTGAAATCATTCGGTGTTAGAATATCGTTTTGTATCGTCGTTACTCAAAAACGACGACTCATACCATCAGAAATCTTCGTTCGACTTCAATATTTAATGAGGGTAGGACGACTTTTGACTTCGAGTTGACGTTGGATAGTTTCATTTTTATGACCCTTGGAGGATATGTCTATCTCTCTCTAATCCTTTTATGGCTTGAGGAAGGCTGGGATTACAGGTATAAAAATGGGGTTTTCCCCATTTTTTTACACGATTAAAAACACTCATTTGAAAATTAAAAATCTGGTTCATTTATTTACGCTCGAATTGGGAAAAATATACATAGACAGATCACTAAAGGCAGGCTATTTCAATGAAGAATGATGAAAATATTATGCATACGTCCATGCATCTAACATATCATATGTCTAAACACGTAAATATATCTAATACATCATATGAATTATATTTTACATATTTTAAAGATATGATGGAAGCACTAGTTATCGAAAAGTTAAGGGAATGGCACTAGTATCTGGTCAGTGAGAATGAACTTATTGAAATGATAAAAGATTTCGTTCCAGTGAATCAAACAATTCAATCGTTTTTTATTTTGACACTTTGCAAGTATTGAAAATCTGCTTTTCTCACTCAAATATTGATTATTAGCATATCTTGCCACTACCTCCATAAACTGGGGTATGTCCGGTAACTGGGTCCACCATGGTAATAGCGTCTTAACAGCTAATAGAAGGAATTTTGTTTCGAATGAAATTAACAGACAGAATATCACTTTTGTTTTTCACTATCCAGAAATTTAATGCAGAAATTACAGCGAACTGAACAGCACAACACTTTACACATAAATTCACTTCGACTGCCTTGAACGATGCACTCCTTACAAGGGCTGGTTTAAGACTGAATTTTCGACGCCTCTGGTCTTTCAATTTTCCGAAAATAGCGGGAAAATACCTCGAACCTTCGTACTTTTCGGTATATTTTGTTTTATCACCCTCTCGTCATAAAAATGGGACATACCTGATGGAAAAAGGACCACAGTATAGCTGTACCCAGTACGGGACACTGGCAGCCCTTTGACCATTGCGGGTTTGGTATCTGAGAAATGCATAAAATATCGATCGATTAAAAAAATTGAAATTTTTAAACAAATTTCCTTCACTTGATATTTCATCAAATTCATCCTCTGAGAATGGCTCAAAAATGTCGAGCCCACAGCAAGATAAAAATTTTTAAATTTCAACAAATACTAAAATTTTTCAAAGTCGAATTGAGTTTGAAAATTTTCTAAGTTCCTAAATGAGGGAAAACTTAGCCTGACAAAATGATAGCCCCATCCTTCTCTTGAGAATTTCAGGGGGACCATAAAATTTTTATGATTATTATACCCGTGACCTTCCGTACTCGACGGGGGTGAAAATTTTTTGAAGACCCGTAACACCAATTCGACTACTTATGAAGTTTCTGTCCGTTTGTCGTTTCGAATCTTCATTTTAGTGTCGTATGATGGTGCAGGAAAAGGTAAAACGACGATAGCGGCCGTCAAATTGATGTTTTTTGACTCCCTCCAAAATTGTTGATGTCTTTGATGTTGAAAAACATCAAATGAAGACATGGAAAAAGGTTGGAGAATAAAAGAAATGACACTCGAAGCAGTCAAAACTACATGTTACGACGACTTATTTTTCGACTCGGGTAATTACTAATTTTTCAGAAAAATTAGGTAATGAAAATAGATAGATTTTTTTTGCCGATCACTGGCATACACCTAATTATTATATCAATTTTCCGTTAGTTTTGCGCTAGACAAATTTCTCATTCACCCGACTTCTCACCTTTTCATTATTTTGATTTCACTCAGGATTATTTTTGAGGCTTTTCAAGTTATGTGTCTGGAAATCTGTAACAATTTTTTGACGTGAAGATCCCGAAAATATCGTCTCATTAGAGCATATGAAATATATAATTACGTGATGAATATCATTTAAAAATTTGAAAGAAATATTTGACTTATTCGGTTCAACCTCTTCATTACTGAATTCAACTTGAGCATCAAGAAGTCGGGAAATGTTAAACGTCACGGCAATTAGCACTGTCACACACTCAAACATGAGACCTACATTCTACCGATTCTGTTGGTAATTTAACGATTTTTCATTTTCTGTATTTCTATTTTTATTATATACTTCGATGGCAAGCGTTAGCATTCAACCATTCCTTTTTCGTCACCGTTATCTTGAAGAATTACAGCTGATATACCTGTCAAGGAGTGCTTGTGTGAGCGCTCGTAAACGCCGGGGCCTCGATTAGCAGCCGATTAGGCCTGTCGAGTCAGCTCGTTAAGTAGATACAGGACCTATAACGAGTGTCTATGAATTATGAGACACTCTTTATTTTACTTGTGATAAAGCCTGGAATATCGAGAGAGATGAGAATATGAAAACTGCAGTTAGGTCTAATTTATTATTCATCAAGGAATTTTAACGACATTCTGTGAGTGAGACATGGATAAAAATTGAGGATAAGCTGAGAGTTGAATTGAGTGAGAAATTTATGAAGATAGTTGAAAGGAAGAGGGAGAAGGAAAAAATAAAAATAAAGAAGTTGAATCAATAAACTCTGGGTAATTGCTCGTCAGAATAAATTATTTGTAATTGATTGAAATTATTTTAGCTCATGCACTGAAAATTTTCCACTCTACAAAACTCATCAATTTTATTTCATTCAGTTATAACTTCTCTGCTAATGGTGTCCACGTTTTACATGAATAATATTTTGTATCCAACACTCGGTGGTCCATCCAACTTCTACCCAATACACGTGAATATATATCGTCAAGCGACACCGCTCAATTACCGTCGTATCGCAATTACCCACTCTCCCTTGGCCCTTTTTTTCCCCCCTCTTGCATTATTCTCTCTTTTCCTCTTCTATACGGTATATCTCTGTTCATCGGGCGTAATCGACGCCACTTTAATGGCCCCAAATGCCCGGTGTATTTTCAATGCACAGCGGTCGGCAAGTAACGAACCTTGTTACGTAGCAATTTACCCCAAGAACGATTACGTGAGTATAAGCCCAAGCTAGCAGCTATCCTTGTCAGACACTTGTGTCCTCTTACCCTTCATTGCCAAGTTTATAACGGCATATTTATACGTGATGAAAAGGACGATGATGACCAAGGTATCTTGGAAAATTCATTATGCAGTCCTTTTGTTTTGAAATATCACGTGATAAATTTGAAGGGGAATATGATGTAATAAATCTTTCAAGCATTCCATTGTTTGTCTTGTATTGAAATTTGCTAATCAATTATTTACGGTTAATGGGTAATTGAGGGCTGAATGCTTATTCTTTGTGGACTAAAACAGTTCTAACAAGTGTTTTTCACTTATAATCCGAAAAATCGGTTTTATTCAAATATATTTGAGATTTTTCAGAATTTTGCGGATTTTTCCGAAATTTTTTCTGACAACCCTTATAGTACAGTCAGTCTGATCGTTACCAAAAGAGATTTAAATGGCAATGGGAATAATTTAATAATTTATGAGACACCAAAAATCACATTATGAGCAATAATATTAATTAATTTTTGAAGGTAAAAAATCTTTATCATTTTTGACTAATTAATGACCACTTATAAAAATAGAAATTACAATAGAAATTATTATCCATTGTTTTTGTACTTCAATTTTCTGTATTTTTTGTATTTTATAGATAAATAAATAATTGTATCCTGAAGAGGGTTTCACATTGAAACCGAAACGTTGATACATAATATCATAACTTTTATGATTTTTAATTAAAAGTAACCTCTGCAGAGACCTTAAAAGGCCACCAAAAATACAGATTAATAATTTATGAGTTATGAAGAAAATAATGATTTTTTGATTTATTTCCACGAGTTTCTTAATAAACAGATCATTAGCAAATAATTTTTTGAGAATATCTCAGAAACTAAGCGAGATTGGGCGATTCTGGAAAATTTTAACCACTCCAATAAAGAATTAGATGGCATTTTTTTCTCCAATTTTTTTTGGAAAATATTCTGGAAACTAAGCAAGACAGCACGATTCGGTGTGAATTCCTCTATAAAGAACATTTCAAGAACTCCAAAAAAAGTTCTGTCGAAAATTTCGTTTAGTTTCTGAGATACTCTCTAAAAAGACTAATACCAAAAAAAAAATACTCATGTTTTATTTCTTCCAACTCAACATCTTCCGGATTATTTTCATTAAATATAGAACCGCAAATTCCAGCAGAGCTTCAGCATGTCCATTCCCTCGTTCTCCATCTAATGAATCCTGATTTGCGTATGAACGAAGTACAAGAGGTGTTCAACCAACTCGTCTCAAAGAGACCGAACCGGTCGTCTTAGCACGTTGACTCACCTCCGTGAATGTGAATTCAGTACGCGTCACGAGTCACATTAACTCTGTGTACATATAAACGTGCTTACCTTCTTCCTGCTACTGAAACGCACACCGGAATTAGCGTTATCTGTTAAATGATAGAATCCGACAGAGTAGTGACAGTAGACGGGACAGAGATTAAGTGCTATCCTCGTTGGCTTTGACGCGTCCTCGTGCATGCCTTTCCGGTTATGTGTGCAATAGTAAATGAGAATTAAACAATGAGAAACTGGGAAGGAAAAAAAGGAAGAAGCCCTATTAAAAATAATTAAAGTTTGTGGAATGATTTTAAGGATATCTAAATAATTCAGATAATAATTTTTTTCTTTTCAATTTAGATCATTTATGATAGAGTAACAGGGAATTGTTTTTTAATTTTATTTTTTTTAATAATAATTCTCGAAAAAGAATAAATATAACACAATTCCATACTTGAGATTTAGGTCTAGTTCCAATGCAACAATTCTCAGTCACAGACCATTTTTTTCACTATATCGTCAGCTTAGAAACAAAACGGCGTAAGTACTTGTATCCAATCAGATATAAGCACTTATATATAATTGTACACATTTCTGTTCTTTAGAATGCCTATTACTTTTTCGAATCATCAAACATGTCTGTTATCGAACAAATAGCCACAATTAACCCAATTGATAGCTACACACACTGCAATGTCAGTAAAAATATTCTGGAATGGATCGAATTTCTGATTGGATATAATTATCTTATGGACTATATACTAATGCTGTCAAGAATCTGAGGAAGCCTGAATAAAATGGATAAAACGTCGTTCATTTGACAATTAATCAGTAGTGTTAAATTTAAGCATTTCAACAGCCCATGACCTCTACATCTTAATGCAATTTATTGCATGGAGAAATCTATGGTGGCCATATTGTATGTTCTATATCCGAGCGCTCTGGATGCGTGGCATCATCGCAGATAGTAGCAGCGTTGCCACATAATCACAGAGCCTGGAACAACGTACGTCAAATGCAGTGCAATATTAAATATTTATTCCTGTTTTTGTAGTCGTCCATAATGTGAGATAATTAATTTCAAGATTTTTTCTTTTTATTTTTTTAATTTTTTTTTAAATAATTGAAAATAAATTTTCGAATATTACTATTCGATTCGAATTACGAATCGAATAGTTCGAGAGTTTCGAATAATTCAAGACTTTTTGGATTATTCAAAAATATTCGGAAATATTTGAATCATTCGACAATATTTGAATTATTCGAAAATATTCGAATTACTCGAAAATATTCGAATTATTCGAAAATATTCACGCAGAAATTACTGAGCGTAGAAAACGCTCAGAAGTGCGTAATCACTGCACATGTGGGCGTACTTTACGTTCTCATAATCGAACAATTTCGAATAATTCAAAAATTTTCGAATATTTTCTAATAATTTTGAATAATTCGAATTTTCGAATAATTTGAAAATTTTCGAATTATTCGAAAATTCGAATTATTCGATTCGGTACTAATAATTCGTGAATTCGAATTATTCGCACACCCCTAATCAAAAGCCAATCTTCACATTTATTTTGTAGAATCGTGACGTTCCGCTTCTGATTAGCTTTTTTAACCTCTTCAGATTAATGTACATTGTCATAATATTACTTGAGACCCTGATAAAGCTTTTCACCGAAGCGAAACGTCACAATTTTACAAAATAAATGTGAAGATTGACTTCTAATATTTGATTTATCTGTCCAATATCCCGACTAATCTCAAAATTAATCAAATATTCACAACAATATTTAATAACAATCTACTGTCGGAAAGATCGTTTTAATATTGTTATCCTTTTGAAATGATGAAATAGTCCAGTTCAAAGGAAAAGGACGTTTCATTATTCAATCGATGGCAGTTGATGTTTTTTGTTTCACATTATAAAGCAAAGTGAAATCTTCTTGTCGTTAAACAAAAGATCTTCGTTTCCATGGGGATGTGTGTGCAGCTTTTCTTTCTACATTTAATGTAGAGGGGAATAGGCTACAATATTGAAGAAATTTGTTACAAAATTCAAATATTTACAAAAATTAAGAAAACTTAAGAAAAAAGGAGATAATTGGTACCTGCTATTCAGATTTCTTTAAAATTAGATTTGATGAAAAATGTGAATTGACTCTTAGCCTCAGTAGATTTGCTATTTTATGGATCTATTTTTTAAATTATCGATACAATGTGGGCGCAATTCCAACATGATAGAATTGTCTCTTGCAGAAGAGGACTACTTTCAAAATGGCCGAATATATATATATTCAATGAATTTATTGCTAATTGAGTCTGCCAGAGAAGTCTAAAAATTGGAATTATCCACGGTTATTTTGCTAAATCTTCTCTGTCTCGTTGACAACGAGATTAGCCAAATTTTACGACTATTATTATGAATTCACAGAAAATTGTAATTCACATGATTTTTTTTTTTTTCTACATTTATATTCAACTACTTCAGTCGACATATTTTTACCGAAAAAGAAGCACTGAGGAATCCATTGGCCTGAGGGAGACAGTGAAATTGAAAAATATGACAGACTTTTGGCTCCCGTTTGCTCAGATCTTTTCTCCACTGTCTCACTCTTGTTGCATAAAATCCTCCGTATTTTCTATCGTCTTCACTCACTAGTCTTTTCAACTTTTCTCTCTTTCTTACTCTTTGAGAAACTTTTAAATTCATGCCGCTCACGTATTCACGATGAAATATTTTGCGCGACGACGCAGGAAATATCCTCGCGCCGTTACATGTGAAGTTTGTGGAAAATTTATTAGCCATGTCGTGGCTCACGTTGAAGCACATGAATCTCGATGAGTGGGTTTTTTTTTTTAATTTTGACCAGTGAATTATTTATCATCGTGAAAATTGCATCAAATGTTTTTCTAACAAATTAAGAAGGAATTGAATAGTTAAGATAGATTTTTTGAATAATATTGCAGATTTTTTGGGATTATTAATGTTTCCTTTGATTTGCCAAAATTTAATGTTTCTCGAAGGAGCTTTTAACTCCGGAAATTCATCATTCTATTGCTTTTTGCAGAAATTGAAAAAGGGAGAGACTTCATGAATCGTTACTTCATCTTCAAAGTCACTGGGGGGTAAAATATGTTGCACTATTTCAAGCGTTGAGTCTGAGAAAATTGTCTTCATGTTCGTCGAATTAATGATGAGATATTAATGAAAAAAGTAGAAATAAATTGCTGAAGCTTCTGTAATGTATTAATTTAAACATTAATTTTATCCTAATTGACTTTTTATTTTTTAATTAAGATAATTATTCAATTTAGTTATTTAAAGTTAATTTTTTTAATTAATTTCCGGCTATTTTTTTTCATTTGACGGTTTTTATATTTTCAATATTTTGTGAATGTTATCAGATTTAATTACGACAGAAAAAAAATAATCAATTAATTATGAAGTTTCGCATTTGTTGAAAAAAAAGAAAATTAATAGAGATTTTGCTTAGTTTCCATTCACTTTCAACGTCCAAAATCCTTTTGAATTTCTATTCAAGAACTCACAATGGAGCACTCAATTTAATTAATCAGTACCAAATAATTAGTTATTCATATCAATAACACAAAACAATAATTTAAAGTATTTTGAAATTCCAAAGAATAGTAGCACGTGTTTTAACAGTATTATTCGAGCCTGCTACTGGTGATCACGTAGCACGTTATAAATAATTCGCGGTACGTCGGACGAGCGAGAAGCGCGCTCATTGTTTCCGCTCGTTGCGCGATTTACCGACGTGAGCGGTAGCGGTTTTCGTGTTGCAAGTTATTTCTGGATTTTGCACGTCACGTGTTGTGTATCACACGCTGTGACACACTCAATTTCACCGATTTCTCTGTGACATTGAACTCTTCCTATTTTTTTAGAGTGAAATGATGAAAAGAAGATTCTCTCTCTCGCTCCGCAAAAAAAAAAAAAAAAACGTAAATTCACTAAAAATTTTATCTTGGACGAGAGTTATTAGGCGCCGTATCGCATGAAATTCGGGTGGAGTATATACTTGGCACGCATGAACGTTATATATCCGGCGGAAAAGGATGTGTTCTCCGAGGAGGCAAAAGTACCTCTATTCGCTTCTTTTTTTTATTCATGTAAAAACGTTTATAAGCCTTATTTATGGACGGCAATTTTCCAACTGCCCTTATCATACAAGCAAATGTGAAAATGTCACTTGAAACTCTTGTATTTAAACATAATCTCGATGTACTTATCTTATCCACTAGATTCTACTTGCCTGAAGCCAGGTTTTTTTTTGCCGCTGCACAAAGAAACAAATCATTTTTTTTTTCTTTCCTACCTAATTTGATTCAACTACGATAGAGCAATTGATTACTCACAAACTCAATGAAACAGTAATAATTTTACTCGTGCACCGTTACAAAATCATACTTTCCCTCTCTCTCTCACTCTCATAAAAAGGGGGAAGAATCCAGTGTAGGATGTGAGGTTGATCCGGGCACATGGATCTACCAGTACATTCAACGATTTATGATACCGTCATATTTCGCAAGTTGCGAGCCAGTAATTCCTGGCCGCGTGGTCCGATTTATAGCCGCGAGTGTCCCGCCTGCACCATTAATCCTTCCCTTTCGACCTGAATCGAACTTCCACCTATTCCCACTCCACATCTTTCTCATACATACATTCAAAACCAAGCTTGTGTATTTCCCCTAAATCCCATTCCCTCACAGGTTCGTTACACTCTAATCCATTTCTCTCGTTGACGTAGAATTTGTTGCTGCCCAGATATTTTTGAAAAATGAATAGAAGTCTCGATAGTATTTTGAACGATTTTTAAGAAAATTATAGAGATTCAACAAATTCAGTGAATTTTTTATGATAATTCTCAAAAAAGTTTTTAATTTAAAAAATTATGATACTGAAAATAGCAGACATTTGACAATTTTGAATTCTTTTTTTTTTCAAATTATGAAAAATATGCACATCTAGAAAATTCAAAATACCATGGAGGCACCAGTCATCGGACAGTTAAGGGAATAGCACTAGTATCCGGACAGTGAGAATTGAATTATTAGAATGATAAAAAATTTTACTTGAGTGAATTGAATAATTCAGTTGATTTTCATTTTGACACTTTGCAAGTGTTGACAAATCTAGTCTTCTCACTTGAATATCAATTATTAGTATATCTTGCAGCTACATCCGTAAACTGGGGTATGTCCGGGAATGGGGTCTACCCAGAAAGTATTCTGTCACCAGTTGTAACGTATAATCTCAAAGTTTGACCAATAAATGGACAGTTAAGGAAATATATCAGACTTTGTTAATTCATATGAAATAGGCAAATCACGTTAAAAAGTTGCAGAAAAGAATGATGTACAGAAAAATATATAGTGAATCGACCGAAAATCAATTAAACGTGAATAATGCAGAAATAATCAAGGAAAATCAGGAAAAACTGAGAAATATCGCAAGCCCCAATAGTTGGACAGTTGGATATTCTCAGGGGTGGAATTATTAATTGATCAGTCAATATGTAATCAATAGTTCATGAATCTATATGAATATAATAATCGAGAATTGACGTGAAAGTCATAAGAATCATTCATTTATTTATGAAAACCCTCGATAATAGAAACCGCCTATTTTCCGTCAGTGTCTATCAATTGGTCGTGTGACCCTACTAGCGATAATTTTTTTTTTTTCTGATAATTCCATTGAAAAACTAAGAAAGATGAATTTCGTTTTTAAATATGTCAGAGACTAAGTGAGATAGCAAAATTTTGTTAGAGTATTTTTTTATACTTGAAATATTCTACAAAAAAAAAATATTCAGAAGAAATCACGCTATCTCCCCCAGTTTCCTATAGATTCTTCAAAAAAGAATATCAAGAAAAATGAATTCATCTTATTTTACCTCTTCGCCACCCAATAACCTTGAAAAAGGAGCAGAATTATCTATTCGAACAAACAGATTCTCAATTCATTGATTTCATGGTTAAGAACTCCTCGAAAATTCCTCCACATGCATGGCCTGTCATTAAAAAAAATAACTTGAAACAATGAGGAAACAGTTTGTCGTGTTCGGTAAATCAGGAAATCTTCGTTACTAGCTGTTGTCCACGATTAGTTGACTTCTCGCGCGTGTGCAGAGTATAAAATAAGCCAAAGCTCTCTCTAATCCCGTGTGTAGAAGAAGCGAGAACTATAAATTTTGTTAGCGTTAACGAGGCACATGCATTGAGTAAGAGTATGCGTCCTACTTGATTCCTCGTTAAGTCTGACCATTCCTGGGGGCCAAAGCGAACGCCATCGTGCAACTGTACACGTTGCCTTTTCTTTTTTTTTCTTAATCCAAACTATTGAATAGAAAGTCCGATTATCGTCTGATAAAACAGATCGTGAGATTCTAGTAGCTAATGATCACTTTTCAATATGACCATACCAGCACCTCAACTTGTCATCCAGTAATTATCGACAATCACAAATGAGGACAGATGCTAATCTGACCAAACGGAAATTGGCATTGGTCCTCAACTGGAATGCATTTCACCAGTACAATTGAGATGAACGAGAAATGTCAAGTGGTTGAATGTGCCTGGATTTTCCCAGTGAAAATGGAGAATAGAGTGTAGGGTAAAAGGTGGATAGGCGGGGGGTTATACGGAATGAAAACTGTCAGCTGAAGGAATGAAGAGAGAGAGGGAGGGGGGTTATACTCGTTCAGAGGGTAGACAGCTTTGCTAAATGCACAGCCATATCCACCCGCCCTTTTCACTTCGTTTTAGCTATCGTACAATTCCAAATGCTTCCATACAAAAGCCCTGTACCTCTTGCGTTGGATAGTGCTTCATGGTAGAGCTTGATAGGTATATCGTTGTCCTCACGTCACAGCCCAACCCCTTTTTCAATCTCGATGGCTTGTGCTCCCTTCGTCGCTCTCGAAGAAAATAAACTGACAAAACAACAACAACAACAGCAGCAGCAGAGGTGAATAATGAAAAAGGGCAAAAAAAATCGTATCAAGAAAAAGGAGTAAATAAAAATCGTCAAAATAAAAAAATTAAAAAGTAGAGGGTGAAAAAATTACCGTGGATGCGTGCTATCGACGTTTCGCACGCTTGGTGCATGGCAGGCGATTAAGCCCCTCACTACCCATCGTTTCTATTCAGGTGGTACACAAGTGAATAGGGATAGAAACTCCATCGTACGCTTTTGCACGCGACAATTATCCGCACTTTTTTCTTCTTCTTTTTTTTTTTACTACCCAGAATCAGCTTTTGTGTTTGGAGATTTTTCGTGGCTGCATCCAAATCCTCACTCTCATTCAATCACATTTTTTCTCTCATCTCATTCATCCAATATTCTTCTCTTTTTAATTCTAAAAAAAAAAAAAAAATTCCACAGCATATTATAGTAGTGTCAAACTCGTAATTGACGCTGTCTGATCGATATTTTAATTTATATATCTCGGGAATAGGGGCGGAGCACGAGAAAACTGGTAGATGGCTGTCAGTTTGGTGAACGAGTAAAGACAGGTTTGCTTGGTTGACTTTACTCGTTTTCATGTTTCTCTCTCTCTCTCTCTCTTTCACTCTTTATATATATAATATACATGGATCTCGTTTTCCTCATGCAAGCTGGAGTATTTGAAAATTGAAAACTTGACACTCAGAACTATTTAAATGTCATGGTGGTTCACTTGTAGTGCAGACATATATAGCTGAAGAATCTCTCTGTACAGTTATCAATAAATGATGGAGTATTTTAATGGATTCATCAATTGTCTTTATCTAGTGAGTTATTTCAATGACAAACCCATGGTATTGTCACAAATTAGCTCGATTGTCATGAAGCTTAACTGTCTCTCTCTCTCGGTCTATTCGCTGTATGCTTCTCAGTGTCCAGTTTGATCCACATATATAAATGATGCAGCTGCAATGCCGATAAATAACTTGGAGGCTATTACCTAGCCGACAGATGAGGCAGAGAATAGAGAGAAGGAGAATTTCGAGGAATAGAGAGAGAGAGAGAGAGATAGAGACAAAGTGAATAGCCATTTAACTGATGACAGACGCTCTATCGTGATGCAACGGACTGTGTATACAAGCACATCAGTATACCGTTAATCTGTAACCAATCTCAGAATCATTTGCATGAATCCACAAGGCTAAATACAAGTAAATAATTCAACGCCAAACTACTCCAAAATCATTAATAGAAAATCAATGTATTCTGGTTTTTTTTTTGTATCTTTGGGTTCTTGTTTTTTTTTTTTTCAGGGTAGAAAATCGAAAGAGTCATGTCTTTGTCCATTGTTTCGTGTGGATCAACTGAGAAATCGTTTGACGTAGCCGCCATCCAGTGAATAAGGAAACTGGCAAAAAAAAAGGAGAACAGAAATAACAAACTATTGAATGTAAAAGAAGGGAAGAAATGGATGAGACACAAAAGAAGAAGAGGATGAAGGAGGTATTGCCGAACGGAAGATTGATTGACGGTGATAGAGATGATCGAAGGAACGCGAACGGCAGGAACCGGTACAGAAGCTCAATAAAGGTAATTAATAGCTTCGTCCAGGGCTTGAACGGTTGGTTTAAAAGGACAGTTGGCAAAGCGCGGCATCCCTTTTACCACTCGTTTGAGATTCGCTTCTTCCTTGAAGCCTTCCATCGTTCATCAATCCATCCTCGGCATTCATCTATCCAGTTCGTTGATTCATTCGTTTCGTTTGAGTGAGGGAAACGGCGATTGCCACTTGTTCTCTTTCTTGTGCAAAAACAAGAGCTTTAACCAAGAGCTCCATGAGTCGAAAAATTAGTCATTTTTAGCTATTTTTCAAGTGATGATTTCGAAGATGAAAATCCTTTTTTTTGTTGAAATTCGCTGCAATCAAGGATTAGAACAGAGATGCAATTTTTTGCTCAATCCTCGAATCCTCGAATTTATTTTTCTTATGTCTTGAACAAATAGCATATTATGGACCTCGAGCGAAGCGAGGATGCCAATTTTTTGTCGCAGTTGACTTCTTTATTTCTATGGTACATATAACATTTTTTGCACCGAAGGAAGTGAAAAACGACACTTTTAACCGAGGCAAATCAGCATTTGACAGTCGTGGAATAGAAAACAGTTACTGTCATTCGATAAAATATCGTTTCCTTGCAAGATGAGTATATTCATAGCTATAGCTTTAGTGTTATCGAAACACTGAAGCTACTCAGGTCACTTTGTTCCTGAGCTTACGACATGTAGTGTTAATAGTAGAAATCATATTGATGATTTTGAGGACGTTTGAACAATATTGTATCTTCACAACTATATGCATTGAAGAGTTGATTATTGACATATTCATTACCCAATATCAGCAAAAAAAATCGATTTATCCTGTTTTACCTCTTTGCTACTGATTTATAACTGTCATCAAGTGCCTAATTTGCATTGAGCATGTGATACACATGGCACTGTCTGGCAAACTGAAAATTCAAAACAGAATACATCCCAACAATTATTTCAGAACAATAATCCATGTGACACTGTGACACCATAAAGATGTTGAAATGCGTGAGAAGGGATGCTTGTCTCGGTTCCCTCTGATGTACTGTAGTGGTAAAGTCTGTATTCGCCACTGCCATTTGTTTCAATCTATGGACAGGGCTAATTACGAGCAGACCACGGGGAAAGAGTTACGCTAACGTTTTACCAGTGCAGCTCCCTTTGCCCACAATGTAACTGTACAATACTACACTTTGGACATACATACAGCTCTCTTCCCTTCCTCCTCTCTTCATCTCCTATATATGTTGTTTTGCCAACCACGTGTAACAGCAGGAGTGAGTCGAGGAATAGAACGAACGGAGATAGAGAAACACCAGGGCAAACGGTGACGTTACACTGCAGGAGCGTTCCCTGTCAGTGCTACATGGAGACAAACGAGCGACCGGCAATCAACCGCTGTTAGCCCCGTCCGACCTCTCGCGGCCGCATCTCTGACCGTTCCTTTTTACCCGTGCCGCTTCATCATAATTTATTGTGACACCGTCGCGTTAATAACTCAATTTATTTCACTGGACTTGGACAGGCCAATGGCTCTTCTTCTTCTTTTTTCTTCTCTTCCTTTCATATCTTCTTCCCTTTCTTTCATTCAATATCACTCGTGTTCATGCAGAGGGGCAAAAGGAGAACTGAAAGATTGGCCCATTCGACAATCTACTTCATAATTCTTGCCAGCATGATGGCTCATCCTCATTATAAAAAATCAGAATAGATACTTGTTGAGAAATTGAAATGTTGAGAGTCACATATATTGGTGTTGATGATTAACATGCTCAACATGATTGAAGAATATTATCATTTTTTTCAAATTTAATTTTATCATATTCCTCGTTTCCTCTTTGGATCAAAGAAAAGAATACCGCTGAGAAAAAGACATTGGGCTACGTAGTCACGGACCATTGACGTGCCACCCCGGTGTGTGCTTTTAGGCTCTTTCTCTCTCTCTCTCTCTCTCCCGGATGTACCTCAAACAGTTGTTTTAATTACGCCCGTAATGTCAACGACAATTTACTGTCGGCAGATGCGTTTGAATCGCTTAAATAAACACAGTCATGTTAAGTAAGGAAATTGAGTGAAATTGATAGACATGTATTTTCAGTATGCTAAGTATCATAGTACTTTAATATTAGAATATACATGCTGGTTTGTGTATAAATACTAACACCTTTGAAAGCCCCAACATATTTTTAATGATGATGATTATCATTATTGGATAAAATGCCTCGTAGATACGTGTGTTTACGACTAAAATTATCTACATTATATGGGTTGAAGGTATACGCATATAAAGTTGAAAACTAAACAAGCTTATATCCTGCAATTGCGTAACGGTACAGAATAAATGCAGTGAGTTTCTTCGTTTTTCTTTATTTTTTTACCAAAGGAAAATAAAGTAAAAAGTGAAAAAGAGAGACACAAATGAGGATTGAAAAAGATGAGAATGGTGCTTCTTAGGTTCATTAGTACTCCTCGTACTTTTCTGATTTCCAGTGATTTGCACAGCATTTGCCAATGTAAAATGAACAGATAAGGAGAAACCCGTCAGTGAACATGGTTATTATGTACATCTTATATATATAACTATAAAGACCCAAAGGAGATGAATAAAATGGCTTTGAGATAGCTAGCTCATTGGTTTAACCTCATCTTCCACAAGACCGTGTGTATAGAACCCAAACCACTCAGTCTACCTTACTTAACTTAAGAAACTACTCTCACTATGTGGCTCCTTATCGCCCAAGAACCAACGGCCATAATCAGCCCGAAGTTTCCTCATCAATGTTCCATTGCAAACGACTGGCGCCATAACCTCGTAGACGACATCCACACTACTCGCTTCTTTTGGATGTCATTTCATCGGAAAATTGCTGACAATTTCTAACCAAAGGAGTATAGTTCAAATTGGCTTACTTCATCACTATTCATTTCCTCGAATTGGATCGTAACAATTCGCCAAATTCGCTTGTTCTCTTTTGGCAAATGTCTTGGACAACAAACGAGAGAACCTAATTCATGCTAATCCTTTTTTATAGTGATTTTCATAAGCTACAAAAGAGTTTTGATTGGAGCGTGTTGATTTTATTCGTGGATTTTCAGGGTGGATAGCAGGAGGTGGTTAGTAATAGTGAAAAAAAAGTAATAGTTGGATTACACTGAGCCGCAAGGCAAAACCGTTTTATTTGGAAAAAGCCCGCTCGTCGATAGATGATATAAAAGTTGAATAAATAGACAAATAGTTCACTTTTGTACAATAGTTGAACAAACTAGTTGAATTTAACTACACTTGAGACAAAACTTTGAGAATATAGAAAATATTAACACTTGAAACAATTATAGAGTTTTCACGATTAATAAATTAGTTGATGCGTCTTGATTGAACGTTCATATGCTCCCTCGGTTAGATGACCATTGAGAATTTGGTTACGTTTTAAACAAGGTTCTCACCCAAAATTTATCTATCTTGTTTGGTTTTCGGAATACGGTCAAAAACGTGATTTGATGACGGTTAGCACTATCTGATCGATTCTCCCACTTGGGAATGAGGGAAGAGAGACATAAACCTAGAAGTCGATGAAACATCAGCTCAAGTTGAATATCATAAAGCTGGAAAAAAAAATAACGAATGAGGGAGGTCTACGCAACATCTACACCCAATCGACATTAATCACCAACTTCAAGGCGAGTAGATAGTCCGTCGAAGACTCTCTCTTTCTATCTCCCTCTTTCTCTAACGGCGCAAGGTGAAGGGGTGCCTGATAGATGGAGGTGATGAATGGCTCCGTGAAGCAGCTACGATCCATCATCTCTCTTCGGGTACTCCAACCAAACATCAACGCTGCCAAGCGACTGCTCCCCATCTATACTTGGCTTTGGATCTTACTAAACTCCCAATGTGCGAGCAACGGAGACAGATTTCTGCACGAAGAGAGGTCACCCTGGCTAATTCATCATCCGGGATGTCGTAGCGGGCTTCCTTAGCTCACGGCCTCATTCCTTTCTCTCGTATTTCACATGTCGCCTACGTCGTCAGCGTTGGCCCATCCCCCCCTTTTTCTCTGTCCCCCTTTCAGTTTCTACTAGGCAGCACGACCAGTCGCACAATTTCTGGTGGTAATTCTCTCATCATAAGCACACAGAGAAATTGAGGACACTCATATTTTTTTTTTTTCTTTTAAAAAGCCACGTGACTCTCTTGACACAAAAGAATGATCGATGTACCTTAACGCAGTTATGAGTAACACACTCTCTCTCTCTCTCTCTCATTCACCAATTTTTTTTCTTCTCATTCCTTTGAAACTGCAAAATCTATGGAAAAGCGCCACGTGTTTCAGAAATTAAATGGAGAACAAGATCAATGACTTTTGAATTATTTTCCAAAAACTTGTAGACCCTCGTTGGAAAAGTTGGATATATTACCTTAAAATACGCTGACAGAAGTGAGATATGAAAAGTCAAGAAATGAAAAACATGGTTTCTACTTGCATTTGAAAAATAAAAGAAAATTCATAATATATTCATCGTAGATCCTTCTAGAGTTATCGTAAAATTCTCAATTGTCTAGCAAGTTTTTCTATAGATCCTGCACAACTATTTTTATCCCAAGTAAACTTCCAGTAGCTGTAGAGGCAGATCGATGATTTATGGACAGTTTGTGTTCTGCACAAGACCCAGAGGAAAATTTACGAAGGCTATTACCCATTTGATGCACATCGCTTTTCAGGCCTTTGAAAAGACGAAGAAGAGGGGAGAAAGAACGATGTTAGGCTCTTGATATTGCGGACAGATCTATGGTACGGAAAATAGAGAGGTAAAGAAAGTTGCTTTTTATGTTTTATTTCAAAACTATACGTCATACACGTTTCATATGAAAGTGCTTTTATAGAAGACGATAGTCAGGAATTATTGATATGTCACATTGTCCACACTGAGTTGGCATGAATCTTCCAAAGATAGACCCTTGCCCCGACGTATTCTAGTCACACGTCAACGTATAAAGAATTGACGTTATTCCTTCATTACCACATGTCTCTAGTAAGTTTACCTCATTTGACTCTCACTACATTAAACGAATCGTTGAGTTCTCCATTAGTTTGAATCATTAACTAATAATATCGTGACAATCTGTTGGGTCATGGTGAATTACGATCGATCGTAGATTATAAAAGGTGACATTAACATCAAACACCCACGTGGAAACTGCTTTGAAACTGATGGGTGGGCGGCTATTAGATAAAGTAAAATTACATGTGTCTCTCCACCTTATTCTGTCTTATAGAGGAGTCACACATAACCGTTATATCTCATGATGTAGAAGACAGTATACAACAGTTTATTGACGGTTATCTCATCCGTTGAGTTTCATCATCCAAGAATAGTGAAGAAAGACATTAAATTCTCTCGTGAGTATATATTTAAAGAAAGAAAGAACAAAAAAAACGGAGTGAAAAGATGATGTAGTTCTTTCTCATTGGCATTGTATGTAAATAAAAGGCGGATGAATAAAGATCAGGCTGTGGAATATAAAACAAGTGATAGAGTGAAAAAGACATGAAGAATTCAAATTATGAGAGTCATGCAGAACAGTAATGAGTGCATTTGGCTATTAGGTCTCAATATGTAACCTTCTGACGTATGCCAATTCAGTTGAAACTGAAATAGTCTTCATTTGAATTTTCTCTTTGTAATCTTCATTTTATATACACATAAATTATGTTCTCAGGGATTTTACTAATTGATATTCAACGACACTGGTAATTGCCAAGAAATAACATGAATTCCAATTTCAAAGAAATAGCACACTTGAAAAATATGGCCCAGGCCATTAATTCTCGAACCGTAAAATCACCAAATATTTTAACTCCTGCAATATTCCCCCCACCGAGACATTTTCCTTTTCCAACTACCGACACTACTCTAACATCACCAAACCAAAAAGTCAGGAGGGTAAAAGCAGCAGTTTTCCCCCCCTTTTACGAGTCTCTATTCCCTACCACCATTTACCAGAGTTCTTCGACTTCCCCCAACAAACACATACATATACATACACACGTATATATATATATATATATATATATACATGTCTTTCTCTTCTCCGACATTCGTATACGAGCGTGGCGGTCTCGATGGCTCTGCAGATTTATGCCGGCCGCCTCACGGCGCTGATATCCGAGAACTGACGATCCGTTCTCCTCCGTAATGAAAGAAATAAATTTTACTCTTGTAAGGTACCCACTAGGGAGATTGGAACATATGGCTGTGGATAATATATTGGGGATGCTTCTTTTTTTTTTTCTTACCTCTTTGTCTTCTTGGGATTGTGACAATTAAAGAGGTGATATGTGTTGGGATGAACACATGAGTGAATGAATTTTTTGGAAAAAAAAAATAATAATTACATGTGAAATATATATGATTCTACAAACATGTTTATTAAAGTAGTATGGAAACTCAACGATATTTACAATTCTTATTTACAATATGAATGACACATTTGTTGCACGTCGTTGGCTCGTATATGCGCGATGATAAGAACATTCAACGGCGATGTTAGACATGCTTGACAATTTTTTTTCCTCTTTTTTCTCACTTAATCTTAGTTAATTTATACCGGATGTTGTTCTCTTCCAATTAAAACAATTGCATTCACACCCCTTTTCTCTCTCTCTCCCTCTCTTCAAGCTGTTTAAGTTTATACTCAACTCTACATGATCTCAATGAGTCTTCCGCGAGTGACTTGCGGGATCAGACGACGTTTAATCGCTGCGAGGGAAATATATATTTTTTTTATTTATCGAATGAAGAATAAATATCACAGTTATACAATGGACACGAAAATTGTATCATCGTTTCTTTCTCTTCACTCTTTGCAAATTTGAAAAAAAAAAGCCTCTGGTTTCTGTGTTAATGATGACTCACACCCTTTTTTATACTCTCTCTCTCTCTGGACAGACATGATTACACATATTTCTTATTTAATGAGAATTATGGCGCAATATTTCTATCCATTTTTACTCCACATAGTTGATCGTAAAGCTTTTTCCCCCGTTGTTCAAAAACATTGAGGAAAAAAATGAAGAAAATAAAAATGAGAAAAAACACAGAGATTCTTATACACTATTAACCAACCCCTCGTAAAATTCGCGACTCATACACACTTCACACATACGGCCAATACACAACCAACAAATGTCATAAACATTCAAGCCTATACAACAGAGAGTCAAACACTCACGCAAGAAAGGAGAAATAAAAAAAAAATATATATTGCTTGGTAATTTATATCGAGTGGACACAATCGTGAAAACGAGACGTTTAATAATACCAGCTCGTAAATCAATCGGATTTTAATAGGCATATAATTCATGTGTGTCAGAGCGGTTCTCTGTAACCACGGGGCAAGAGGGAGTCCGACGTTAAACTGTCGCGATACATCATAAAACTTCAATTGTAATATATTTAATTTATATATTCATATATTCATTCTCATAATTTTTTGTTTCCATTATTATTTATTTCTTTTTCATTTATTTTCTTTTATCTCCATATATATATGTTCATTTGAATTTATATATAGATATATATATATAATATATATATACATATATATATATATACGTTCATTTAAATAATGTCCTAATTTACAATTAGCACCCGCAGCGCGTTATTTACAATGACAGTCTCTCTCTGTACGTGTGTGTGTTGTATGTTAATATATAATCTTGTTTTACTGGGTGTATCTTGATTGTATGTTCAATGTATGTGGCTCGTTCCAATTATCCTCGAGTGAACGAGACCCACCTTAAGGATGTACAGCAGCGCCCATACGTTGTCCATAAAGTGCATACGGTGAATAATATGGTCCTAATGTATTAAATGCACTGTATGGTGATGCAGCTAGTGATGCTGGTAATGGACCAGTTGGTGGTTTACCATAAGGATGATATCTACCACTGAGTGGACTAAGTGATGGTGCTGGATAGCTTCCACCAGCTGCACGATGAAGTGCAGCTGATGGCGATAGCAGTGGATGATGAGGATGCTGACCAGCTAGAAGTGCAGCTGATGCTGCATCACTGCTTGCAAGGCTCGTGTGACTTCTCAAGTGTTGGAGCAATTCTTCGGATGTCGTGAATCGTTTGCCACAGTACGTTTCACCGGCAATCCAATTGCACACGTAGGGTCTACCACCAGCGAGTGACTGCTGATAAGACATTGATGGTGGTGGCATAGGTCCAAGCGATGAAAGGGCCATTGCTAATCCGTATTTCTGATGTTCACACTGGGTGCAACCACTTGGACATGGACCAGCACCCATCATCATTTGGGCATTGTGCATGCTGTACTGACAGCCAGTACAGTATGGATCCTTGCAAACTGGCACTAGTGCTTCACCACCAGCTGGTGTTTTTACACGAGTATAGCTGAGATATGGATTGCTACTGGCTGAAGCTGCCGTCGGATAACCGAGCAGTGCAGCCGCTGCTGCTGCATGATGATGGGAGAATGGTGAGGCACCAGCAAACGGTGGCCTAAATGCTGGATTCTCCATTAATCCAGGTGGACAACACAATGGATTACCACCAAATGCAGCTAATCCATGCTTGTATGCATTAAGACTACTGCTCTCCTTCGGATGACCAGCACCTGATAGTACTTCCATTCCCGAACGAATTATCGGACTTGCACCGCTGTTACGTGGCGAGTCATTGGATTTTTCACGATCTTGAGCTGGAGTTTTTCGCTCCGACGGTGAGACACTAGCAGTTGTTGTGTTGTTGCCTTGGCATGGTGATGCTGATTTACGTCCAACTGGTGTACGATGACCCGATTTTTTTTCATTATTATTGTTACTTTCACTAGCACTAACACAGTCCTGGCCACTTGCACTTTGTACACTTGCTTTTGATGTTGGTCTACTCTCGTCGTTGTTTGATTTCTTTGTTAAAACATTTGTCTCGTATGGTTTGAAGCCGAGGGGCTTTGGCTCCGACGGACTGCTACGAGTACGTTCCATCTTTGCCGCCGGCGGCGAGCGTGTATTTGAACCGTTAACACTGTTCTTGCTTGATTTTTCCAGGGATGAAATCAGCGGTTTAGATGGTGAATCAGCACCAATTTGACTGCAGGTCTGGGCTAACATAGCGAGTGGACTCTTCTTTGCATCCAACTGTAAATTAATAAAAAAAAGAAGAGATTAGTAAAATTTCGGAGATTTTTTTGAAACAAAAAAAGGGAAATCAACTTTCTATGGAAATTTACTAACCGTTGTTGGAAGCGGAGAAAGATAATCCGATTGTAAGTACTGATTGGTTCCAGTGGTCAACATTTCGCCTTCCTCTAGCACAACCATTTGTGTTTAACACTCAATATGATAGTAAAATTAAAAAAAAAAACACAAATCACTAAATTATATTCACAATTAGTTTTATCCTCACAAATAAATGATCCGTTGTGATAATATGAATGAACAAACTGATCCGTTTAGCCAAATACGAGAAAATTCCCGTTTGAACTGTTACAAATTTTCAATACAGAAAACTAACGTAGTGTCCCGTACGAAATCCAAGAAAATAGTGAGAAGCACGAACCTACCGTGCCACTACTCCACCGATGAACTGCCTAACAGCGCCATCTACTCTACTCTACCCCCACTCTCGTAATTTACAAGCTATATGAAGCATCACGTAGTATACCACAGTGAATTCTCCCCTCTTCTGGAATCGACAATCATGAAAAAGTGGAGGGGTAGAGAAGCATAGCCCACATTCAGTGTTCTCTCGTTTTCTCTGTACAAGAGGGGAGAATAGGGAGGCATTCTAATTCAACACGCCACCCATGATGTTGGCCCCAACGATGACAGCTCCCATCCCGGCTTTGATATTTCACCGCTTTTGCAGCTCTCTTCATCTACTCCCCACTATAACTAACTCTTTCTCCTTCATTCCCTCTCTAGCTTCTCCCACCAGCAACCCCATCTCCCAACCCCTCAACGTGTATCGTATCAAATCTACCCCCACCATTTACAGCTGAATATTCTCCCTCTCTGGCATTTGCCCCTGTGGACATGGGCACACAGTGCTGGGCTGCCGTGGCCCCGGCAACCCGATATTTTATACCGTGAAACCTGTCTGTCTCTTCACCAGCCGGCTTCGCTTAATAAGCAGCTTTCAAAATAGAAATGTAATGGGGAGCGCCCCGCCTGCGGGCCAAAGGGGCAAAAGAGAAAGAGAGAGAAAGATAGTGGATGGAAGTAGCGAGTGATTGATTGCTCGTCGGGCGACTTACCGACCACCACTGCCGACGCCTTCACTACCACGTCAGTAACGAATGACAGCCACTTAGCCGCTGTTTGCCTACAATTTCGTGAAAGCGTTTTAATTATCGCCCAACAAAATTCTCTCTACCCCCCCTTTTTTTCTATTGATGTTCCTGTATTTTATTTCTAATACAGGGGACTAAAACTACTGCTGTATTACGTATTAATTTTATAATAATCTCTTTTCTTCATGCGAATGAAGAAATTCTTTTTTCTTCTTTTTCTTTGAAAGTCTCTCTGAACTGGTTCAATCTTCGAGTTGATTTGAGGCTGAGAGACTCGAGAATGAAAGAAGATGAGAAAATACAAAATGAGATTAAGTATAGTATTACCAAGGTAAGTTCTTGCCCAGTGTGTATGTGTGTGTGTACTTGTGTTTCTTCCTTCCGACGAGATAGTTATGTTACAAGATAATTGCGACGAATTATCCCAAGATATTTCAAGCTGCGCGGCAGCATTGTACACAACTGTACACTGCTATGGCACATGGGGCGAGGATAATTAGCCCAGGGGAACGCTCCAGGGGTATATACAATCTACTCAACTGCAAATACTTGTGTGTATATTTGTGTGTGTATGTGTGTTGCGGGGTTTTAGTGTGTCTGAAGAAATGCCGTGAGGCATCTCAACGTAATTTAAATTGAAACTCGTTATATACCATCTACGGTATGCTTAACCGAATGTGTCAGAGAGTTGACGTGCTGCAAATTAACTTGATATCTCCAGCACATTTAATTTTAATTCTCATTCTATCTCTCTTTTCCTCCAACTTTGCCTTTCATCGCCCTTATTTCCTTTTATTTAATTCTTTCTAAACTTTTAGGTGCATCAAAATCTCAAGGAAACGCTGGAATTCCGGGATTACCAAAGGGGGATGAAACTATTCGCTTCAAATACATGAAGACTTGATTGTCCAACGGATGAGATTACCGGTCAATGCTGGTTTTAGCTTTGAAGTTGTGCCGCTTTACAGCACCAGAAATAGCGGATAATCATCTACAATGTACAGAAGAATCCACACGCACTTTTCCACTCTTTTCTCCTTTTTTTTTAAGAGAGAGAAAACGAAAAAAAAGAGGCATTCTAAACAAACTGTGGGCACTTCAAGGGATCACGTAGCGAAAATTATTACTTCTGACACGCGTTGTTCACTCTCTGCAGCCCCAACACCCGTGAAAAATCGCTGTTGTCACGATACAAGAACTCGGGTAATAATCGAAAAAGCAAATAGAAGAAATTGCTGTTTCGTGAATTATCTGAGGCAGAAGCAATAAGGAGAGAATAAAAATTCGTGAAAAGCCTGTGTGTATATGTGTGTTTACACTGTAAATTTTAAACAGTTACCAGGAGGAGAAAAGGCAGAGGAGGGGGGGAAAGAGACCCATAGAATTTTGAAGAAGGGTGTGGGACCTGTCATAAAATCTATTGACATGGGATGACAGCAAGGGGGATAATAAACCTGTACCTGATAATTGTTGCAGAGCTCTCTTCAGTGTTTGTCAACGAGGAGGTAATAATTTTGTGGGCTATTGTGTATGCCACATGGTATTACGGCATTAGTGTAGTATCCAGTTGTACCAGTGTGTTCTAAAATTATACAGTACCTACATAATACACAGAGAGCCGAGGTATTATGGCTATTCATCTATTGTTGAATGAAAAATATCGGCATTCAATTTTTCAAGTGCTCAAATACGTTATTATAAATCAATTGGTGAATGTCATTAAAATTTGAATAATCGTAAACCTACAGAGAGAGAGAGAGGAGAAGGGAATATTTTAACAAAACAGATGAATTTTATTCACGAATAGAGAAAGCCAGAATGTTATTTATTTGTACAGTCAACGAATGAAAGAAATCGCAGGAAACACTGGTAATTTTCAACCCCCCTTGGGTCTAATTCTCGAGTTAGCTATCTTAACGCTCTCTTTACACGCCATTGCGATACAAATTGCCACTCACTTGTATTATACTGTACACACAGGTTCCATGTTTTGCAAGCGAAAAAAAAAGAGAGAAGAGAAAAAATCAATAGTGAGGCATGAGCAAGAATTATGGATATCTTGATGTGGCTTCTGAATCAAGGAAATAGTGGTGACATCTTGTCTATTTTATTCTTTTGTGTCATGTAGCAAATTGTTTTTCTTCGTGTTCATGGTTTTGCTGATTGAGGGAGAAACATCGTTTCACATTTGACAAATGATTCGTATTTATTGGCATTAAAATAAAAAATGTAATCATGTAAACTTCTTCTAGAATCTCTTTGTTTAACAAACCAGGAAGAATCATTTTTTAATGAAAATTGTTATATACAATATTTGGGCCTCATTTGCGATGTTCCCATTTCAATACATGCTCATTCTGTGCATACGTATATCTACACAACTGTTTATGTCCCTCTATCATCAATCCATGTCTATTCGAGAGCGAATGAAAATTTACAATTTTTTTCCAATTCACATGCGCCAGTTTCATTGAATTAATTGTAAAATTTTGTCTGTACTGGTCATTGCAGAAGTGAATAAAAAACACGAAAATTGAAAAAATTAAATACACCAACGTTTCGGGATGTTTTCTCTAATAATTATTTCCTCGTTCAATACATTTTATTAAATATATAAATTTGTCAAAATATGAAGATAAATTTAAACATACAAGTCTATTGTAATTCTTCTTACATTTCGCAATTTAGAATAGAATTTATTTCCTTGATGCTACAATTTCTTGTTTGTACATCGGTTTCTAATGCCTTCTCCCGAACACATCTTTTTACTTAACTCACTCACATATTTGCATCAATTATATCCACCTGTCCATATATATATATCAATTTATCTATATATCTGTTTTACAGAAAGCCTTTTTTTTTATCATAATAACATTTATGATAGGTTTGTCCCTAGTGGTATTGCTCCGAGCAAGTCTCAGCCCCATACTATACCACAGCATAATTTATTTAGCTCTATGCATTTCGTGATTTATTTATTCATAAACCAAACTTGACATGAAACTTTTCATTTTTTTGCAACGATTCGTCATAGTTTATTCTTCAATCGAGTAGTTTTTGGAGAAAATTTCCAAGAAAGTTCATGGGTTATAGCAGCAAATGTAAAGTATGGGAGATGTATGCATTTGTATTTAAAAAAATACAAAATTTGCCATTAATCAATTGTCTTTCTCATTTCTATGTTTAATACACTCTAAAAAAAATATACTAGTGACAAGTACAAGCTGGTACTTGAGTACAGTATACTTGTGAGAAGTATAAAAAAATACTGGCGATGAGTGTAATGTGGTACTCACCATGAGTACAACGGCCACACATGAAGTATAAAAAATACTTGTGACAAGTATAAAAAATACTTGTGACAAGTACAAAAAATACTTGCGACGAGTATAAAAAATACTTGTGACGAGTATTGCCTTGCACTTGTCACGAGTACTTTCTTATACTTGTAACAAGTACTGTCTAGTACTTGTCACGAGTACTTTTTTGTACTTGTCACAAGTACTTTTTTGTACTTATCCCAAGTACTTTTTGTACTTATCACAAGTACTTCTTTATACTTGTGACAAGTACTGTCTCGCACACGGTAAATAAGCGAAATAGACGTTGATATGGGATCAAGAAGGAGTTTTGACAGTTTTTCGTGATTATGTTGGTGAATAAATGAGATAGAGCGAAATGGATCTTTATATGGGATGATCGGGGAGTTTTTCTAGTTTTTCGTGATTATCTCGGTGAATGAACGAGATAGAGCGGAATGGATGTTAATATGGGAGCAGGAGGGAGTTTTTCCAGCCCTTCGTGATTATCTCGGTGAATAAGCGAGATAGAACGAAATAAATATCAATATTGAATCAGGAGAGAGTTTTTTCAATTTTTTGCTAACATCTCGGTGAATAAGTGAGATAGAGCGAAATGGACATTAATATGGGATCACCGGGGAGTTTTTTCAGTTTTTCGCTATCACTCGGTGAATAAGTGAGATAGAGCGAAATCGACGTTAATTCTGGAGAAAGAGAAAGTTTTTCCAGTTTTTCCCGATTATCTTTGCGAATAAGGGAGATAGAGCGGAATGGAGATTGATATGGGAGCAGGAGGGAGTTTTTCCAGTTTTTCGTGATTATTTCGGTGGATAAGCGAGATGGAGTGAAATGGACGGTAATAGGGGATCAGGAGGTAGTCTCCTCAACTTTCGCAATCAACTCTGTAATTAAGCGGGAGAAGGTGAAATGGACGTTAATTTAGTATCAGGTGGGAGTTTTTTCAGTTTTTCGCGACTAGATCGGTGAATAAACGAGATAGAGCGAAGTACACATATGGAATTATGAGAAAGTTTTCAGATGAAATAATATTCTCTTGATCCCGAATTAACGTCCATTTCGCTCTATTTCACTTATTTGCCGCTATAGTCGCAAAAAATCTAATCAACTGCCTCTCGATCCCAAATTAACATACGCTGTATCTCGCTTATTCGCCAAGATAATCACGGAAAACTCGAAGAAATCTCCGGTGATCCCATATTAACATCCATTTCGCTCTATCTCGGTTATTTACCGAGATGATAGCGAAAAACTGAAAAAACTCCCCGGTGATCCCATAATGATGTCCATTTTGGTCTATCTCACTTAGTCACCGAGATTTTAGTGAAGAACCGAAAAAACTCTCTCTTGATTCAATATTGATATCTATTTCGCTCTATCTCGCTAATTCACCGAGATAATCGTGATAAGCTTAAGAAACTCCCTCCTGATCCCAAATTGACGTCCATTTCGCTCTATCTCGCTAATTTACCGAGATGATAGCGAAAAACGGAAAAAACTCCCACGGTGATCCCATATCATCGTCCATTTCATTCTATCTCACTTATTCACCGAGATTTTAATGAAAACCTGAAAAAACTCTCTCCTGATTCAATATTGATATCTATTTCGCTCTATCTCGTTTATTCACCAAGATAATCCTGAAAAACTGGAAAAACTCCTTCTTGATCCCATATTAATGCAAAATGCTGGAGATATGCCTTTGTTATTTCAAGAAAAGACAGAAGAAATGGAACTTACGCCCTTTCACCTCTAAGTCCTTGCACTTGAAAGCGGCAAATATTAAAATATGAAAAATTCTCGCTGGGAGTATTTTTCGGACTTGCATCAAGTACATTTGATACTTAGAATAAATTTAAAAAAAAACTCGATATGAGTACTACTTATACTTGAGTCAAGTATCTTTAGTACTACTCTCTAGTACATTTAGTACTACTCTCCAGTATATTTAGTACTACTCCCAAGTATATTTGATGATGATCGAATATACTTACCACCAGTCCTCTCTGAGCTTGTAGCAAGTATCAAGATGATGCCAGCTCAAGAATTAGTTAGGTACTTGTCACAAGTATAAAGTATACTAGCACTGAGTATGCTTTATACTTCCCATGAGTATATTCGGGATCAAGCTGATATACTTATCAGGAGTCTATTTTATACTCGTAACGAGTAAAAACATTTACTCAATCCAAGATTTTCCGATGTACTGGCTGCAAGTACTATTTTTACTTGCCATGAGTATATTTTTTTTAGAGTGTAGTTATGTTGGAATCAGTTATGTAGGTTTTTGACATCATTAGCAGATAATCACCATGAAATTAATTATATCAGTTCCGGTACGTGACATCGACTCTAAATTTTGAGGTGATATAAAGAGACCCTATTGGAATGAGCAAAATTATTGATTTACTTATTTTTCTCGTATTTTTCAATTTATGACTCAAGGTATTGGGATTGTATGTGTGGTCTTCTTTGTGACAGATGCATAGGCTCCAATATCTGTTCATGTTACGAGTAAGGTCATGTGAACCATGTGAGAAAAAAGACTCATGACAATCAAATTCGTTCGTTGAAAGAATTAATCTTCGGCAATACTTCGTATCGCCAAGTATATAAAATCAATGCTCAGTATCCAGCTCAACAATTTTAAAGTCATTCATGTCTTGCCTTTCCTACATATTCCAACAGACCTCATACCCATCATCTGACAATTTTCTAGAAAAAATCTTGAGTAAAGTGATCTTTTGATCATCCTACCTTACAAAAGGGTTTGAGAGATTTGCCAACAATATTCCCCTCATTTCCCCGAATATTTTCTCCAGTGTACTCGTAGCTGTCAATAATAAGCCAGAAAATAGGAAAACCATGATGAAAGAGGGGGTGAATCAAGGGGAAATAGATATGCAGCAGTTACATTAATCTCCCGTGTTGCCTCGTTCAACGTTCACCGCATCGATGAACGAGTAACATTTATCGTATTTGCCCTACCCCCGTGTGCATGTAACAATACCTCCAAAACCTAGAAGAGAGAGCTTGCCTTCTGGATAAAAGTGTAAAAATGCTGACAAGCGGATAATAGAGGAGGCAGTCAGTCACTTTGAGAGATGGCGCATAGTGCACTGTATGAGGTGAAAAAAGGGGGAGAGGAAGGGGGAGGCTCTGAAATAAGAGGTGGATAGAGTGTGTCAGTGAGTAAGAAAGAGAGACAGAAATATTGGCAAGGGGGGGATAGGTTTGCCAGACGCGCTGAGCCGTAAAAGGGAAAAAGATGGATGAACACAAACGCGGTTAGCGTGCACAGTGAGGGTAACAGAATTTGCGCCGGGCAATAAATCATAGCGGTCGCCTTTTTCATGTTCCCATACAACATTGAACTTTGTACGAAAAATGGCAGTCACTGGAGAGGCGGAAGTGGGTGTTCCTGTGTTAAAACGATTCTGACATACCTAGTGCCGCGGATGACTCCAAAGAATATTGGAAATAAAAAAGAAATAAAAAGGAAAAGAAATCAAATGGTAGTTGGGGGAGGGGGAAAAAAAGGTGAAAGCTGTATCGTCAGTGTCAAATTTTGCTGCTACAGCTTGTTCACAATTTGTGTGAAATGAAAAAATCCATTTTGTCTTGCAGTGAACAAATAAAATGCATTGGAAAGAGAGAAAGAGATAAAAATAGAATGAGAAGGAAATGGGGACAAGGGGGATTGTAGATTAATTTCACTTGTCAATTGGAATTCGAGTTTCGTATCAGTTTGAGTATGATTGATGTGAAAGAGACGTCAGATTTATTCGTATTATATCCAGGAGAATGAGAGAAAGAGAGAGAAAGGATAGAATGGATATCTGGATATACTCTAATTTGAAGCCGTCAAGGCTTCGACTGGTTTGGCTGAGGCTTATAATCATATTTCCAATCGTCAGAATTGTAATTCAAGACTCGTACTCTCCTTCTTCTCCCCTTCTCCCAATTCTGTCTCGTTTCACTCCTGTTTATTTCTGTGGATTAAATTGAATGGGTGAATTCCAAGATTTCGTATATAAATCGCTTTTACTCTCATCAAAAAGTATCGTGAAATCAAGCATTTAACTCAACTGATTGTCATTGACTTCCTGATACGCAAAAAGGCTGACTGAAGTTTATAGCAATGCGACAAGTTTGCATCGCTTTCGCTTTTATTTTGTATTTGTCCAATACGGCCACAGCGTTCATACGTATATCGAATACATTATCAGGATCACGTTCACTGGTATATGTTCTATCTCTCTTTATCTCTCTCTCTCTCTCTTTCACTCTTGGTCTGTACGCATGTGGAAGGCTTGAAAAGCAGTCAAGAGGCGAGTCGGTAGAGCGGGCGGGCAACTATATTGATTGTGTAGCCGGCTGACAGCGACAGTGACATATGTCACCGAGGCTTCTCGTTATCGCTGATTTAAACATGAGGCAGACTAGGGACTCCGCGGAGCATTCGTCGTAGCACTGACTGCAAACTGCCTGTCTTTCTCTCACTAACAGACAGTAGCCCAAGCCGTGCTCAACGTTTATACACCAAACCAAACTGTACAACTTCGTATTTTCTACCCATGATTCTATTGTTATTATTAGTGACGCGTCCATTATTAGCATTCTAACGACAAGCGTTGACGTGTAATTCGCACGGTGTCTCGACGCCTGGATCACGGATTCTTTTAGTTTGAAATGAATGTTATTGTGGGAGGAAAGCTGGAGGTATTTTTTGTGGGGGTGATGGAGAGGGGATGGAGGGAAGGTTAATGGATTCTTTGGATTTGACTGGATTAGAGGGGGAAAGGGAGTGTGGTAGAAAATCATTGGGGTAATGGTTTTCGGGGATTATTGAGGAAATAAGGGAAATGCTGATTTTTTTGAGTTTTTAGGGAGATTAAGGGGAATAGGAGAATTTTTGTGGGGACATTTTTGGAACGGGCATTCGGACTACAAAAAAAGTCATCGGGAATTTTGCTATTCCTCTCGGTTTTTGAGTTATCCACCGCTGAATTTCATTTGCAAATTCAGAAGAGAGATCGAGCATTTTTGAATAATTCTTTTTTGGAGAGAAACATAAGATGTAGAACAATTGATATCGCTAAAATTTCGCTATCTCGCTTATTTTCCGAGATATTCTTCAAGAAAACGATGAGAGAGATTGACTTGTTCTGTTACGCCCCTTCGATAGGGGAGACCGAAAAAAAAATGATCCAAGAATTTTTTTCAGAGTGAAGGACTTCATTGAAAAATTGGAAAAAAATTGAGAAGATGTCACGACGTGTCTACATTGTTGGGTAATTTTTTCATCAAGGTCTTTATCACTGCTAGAATTTCAAGCTTTTATCGAGTCAAGACCTCCGCAGAAAAATATGAAAAAAAAAAATATGACAATTTTTTCCTTAATTTTCTCGTAAAAGTCTTTACTCAGAATTTTTTTTTTCTTTTATTTTATCCTATTCTCCACTAATTCCGTAAATCCCTCGACCTCATTACAGAAAAATATGGAATTTTTCTGAATCGTATATCATTCCTGATAGACTAACCATAATTCAATTCAACCACTTTTTCATCAAAATGACACTTTTATTATCGTTTCATTTTATTAAATTTTCTTGTTTCATGACTGAATATTAACTGAGAGGCAATGCCAAAATTTATCCATAGCCCAGCTCCGGCAAACAACCGCGGCATATCCGGTCGTGATCATATTTTATGTTATAATCTCTCCATTGTTCCTGGTATAACGGAGTTTAAGAGAAAAGAAACGTTGAAAACAAGAGGAAAAAAAAAAAAAAAGAAATAATAATGCCTACCACGAAACACGCAAAGCTGTCAGCCATAAAACACCCACGTTGGAGAGGCCAGTGGAGACCCGAGGCAAAAGTCCCCATTGCGCTTGCGCACGACTTGAATTTTTATGCACCCCCTTTGGTTTATCCTCAGGAGCATCCTCTGGTCCTTTTCCCCCTCTTCTATTTTACCAAAAAAAAAGATTGACACAGATTTTTCAAAAAAACAAGCGGTAAAAAGAAGGACAAAATTATGTTTCCTACAACTCGTAAAACCTTGAGTGATACCATCAACCATCTACGGCACTTTCCCTTTTTTTTTTTTTTATTTCGTTTCTACTCCCTCATGTCAAAGATCACGATCTTCCACGAAGTCAACACCTCCATCCTTCCTCCAAAAAAAAAAATAAAAAAAAAAAAGTTCGACTATCGTGAATAATGACAGCCCTTTATGGTGAAACGAAAGCCGAAAATTAACTGACCTCTAGAATTACAAATTTCATTTTACGTCAGACAACAAGAAAGCAGCCTGAAAATGCCCTGTACTTAACTGGCGCCTAATAATTTACCAGTACAAAATTCATCGGTTCTCGAGATGTTAAATCGTTTGATGATGTCCAAAATACGTGCACCCTCTTCTTCTCTACTCTTGTGTCGTGAAATAAACGGTTGACTTTATGTAGCACACACAACCTGACATTAGCCGTTAGACTGTGATCAGTTGAGAAAAGAGGGGAAAAAAAGGGGGGATAGAATAAGGATGAGACAACGGTTTAATTATTGACCTTGTCGGTATTAACTATCAGGGAGAGCTAGTTGGGGTTAATGATGACGAGGGCATCGTTTCAAATTCAGTGGACCATTAGATTTTCAGTCACTATCATCCTGATGAAATAATCATTTCGACCTTTCTTTTTCATTAAAAAAAAAAAAAAAAATTTTGAAATTTTTTTGAAAAAATGTTCCAAAATATCAACATTATTCTTGAATTTTTTTCAAATTTTTTCGTAGAGTCCTTCACTTCCAAAAAAATTCAAGCTCATTTTTTTTTTGGATAATCCAAGAAAAAAAAAACATTGAAATCATAAAAATAATTTCCGTTATTTTTCAACAGATCTCAAGTCTCTCAACATCTTCGACACTTCCAGCATCACTTTGAAGAGAATGACCAATGAAACGAGCAACTGGCAAATTCCATATGATATATCTGCCACTGTGTATTTAACCTGGGTAATATCCGATAAGATTCCGCCATTCACGTCGTCTCAATTCATCTCAACTACTTGTAAACTCACTATCACCACGACATTTCACCTCGGAATTTTCCCAAAGAGTTGGCAGTAATGCGAGACGACGTTTCTGTCTGTGCTCTTCACCCAGCGGTTGTCCTGACGTAACTCGTCACTCGCCCGTCTGCACTCGACACGAGGACCGTCGCTCATTTTGCGACACCAAACGTCATTCTCCATCTACTTCTCTGCCTTTCTCTCGCCCATAGTCTACTCTCGAGTTATTGCATATATATATATATATATATATAGGGCCACATATATAAAATGCAGGTAGTGAACTATCTAAAATCGTTTCGATGTCATGCCATGCATGAAATATTTTATCAAGATACTTGACAATACCTTGAATTTAACTTGACATTAACAAGTTCGTAAGAATTGATATCTTCATAAATTTAATTCAATGTCTAAGTGAAGGATTATTGGTATGACATTTATATGAATCATTTTATTCGTATCATTAAACTATTTATTCAATCGATTAAATAAATATTTTATATTTAATTCGTTTATTTTAATTCAGGAAATATTGATTGGAGAAATTCGAGATTATTAAATTGAGAATTAAATTTTTTATTGGGGCAAAATTTTACATTTAGAAAATTTTCATGAATTATTTGTATTTAAATGGAGATTTGACGTTTTTTGAACTTCTATTTTTATAAACAATAAACTAGTGCTTTTTATAAGGGACGGCCATTTTGTGGATTAAAAAAAAGGTTTGATCAGGGACTAGATTAATTATTAAATTGAAGAAAAATTTTTTATTCAATTGATTCTGGATAAAACAGTAAAATGTTATGGTGGTCACTGTAAAGCCATACTTTTAGGAGAGGGTTCAATCAATATGGCGATAAATTCGTGTCCAATTAATATTTCTGCCAAATAAAGTTAAAAAATAATATAATATGACGTGGTCTTATTTGTTTTATAAAATAAATTAAACTACTGACAATAAAAAAACTAATTTTTTTTCGGCTTTTGACGACGCCAACCCCTTGACTTCCAGAAAAATCAAAGAAAAATGTGAAAATTCATGTTTTTACATGAAAATCCGTATCTAAAAAGATAATCACGCGTGTGCCCTAATTATCACCAAAAAAAAACGTTTCTCATCTCCGTCAAAAATGAGATACCCTTCACGTACAATTCGTTATCATGAATACTCTTACCAAATATTTGTCACTAATCAACAAGATACAAAACAAGCGTTCCAACTACTTCGAAATCCGCTTGATAACAAAAAAAAAATTTTTTCCCTTTCAAACACATTTTTTTCTCCTCCCATATCTCCAGAAACTTCCGGATTGAGCCATTGACAAATTTTTTATTGTCCTCCTAACACAACAGGGCACTGTGTTTATTTTCAAAGAGAAAAAAAAAGAGGCTTCATACAGTATCGAATGTTTTAAAGACGATGCTCGAAGAGACTGAGGAGGAAAAAATATTAAACCAAGTGTTTTCTGGTTATTTGTCCAGAGATAAAGCTTCCGATGCACTTCCTGTCGGTTCCGGTTATGTCAGGCTTATCTTATACAGACACTCAAGTTGTGTTCACATGGCTTCTTTGATACATAGATGACATGCAGAGATCCTGTCACTCATCAGAAGAAAAAAAAGAGGCTCATGTCAATGTATTCATTGCAGGATAGAGTAACGATAGATTCCTTTGACTTTTTTTTTTTTCGTGTGTTTGCAAGACACTTGAAACTATCCCTGGACTGTCTGTGTTGTTCCGCCACTGTTTGGACTTCTTCGGTACATGAGAAAAGCCACTCTTGAAATCACTACAAACTTTTTTTTTTTTTTTCGTTCATCTTTCCTCGACGTGTCCTTGTTTTTTCAATCTTCACCTACTCTGAGTGCTTTTAGAAAACAAAATATGTGGATATTTTCTGTAAAATCACTTTTGTGCCAGACGATATTTAACAGATGGGGGCCCTCTTTGACGAGGGGAAAATAGATACCAAAACTCGAGACTTTTTGAAGTACTGTAAACATTAGAAAATCATTAAAGTCTTCTAATGTTTATTTATGGTTGAAACGATGGTAATTACGGAGAGTTGAGAGATTTCTTCTATTTTTTTTGTTATTTCAATGTTCAATTTTCTTGAAAGTCCGCAATATTTTTGGGAGAATTACTTTGAGTGCTGGGAAACAGACGGACAGGTGGTGTTCATCATTTGGTGATGGGGTTATGGGAATAATGGTGAAGGATATTCAGAGAGAATTTTAAGGAACAATAAAAAATTTTTAGTCTCAGTAAGGTTTTTTTTTTATGTTTTTCTAGAAATCCGAGAAATTGGGGTGAAATGGCCCTTCGTGATGAAATGCCCTGGGATTTTTTTTCAGGGTGAAAGACTTGACGGAAAAATGTGTAAAAAATTGAGAAGTTGCTGCAATATGTTTACAGTTTCAAGGAATTTTTTTCCAAAAATTTTGGAGAGACCTTCACTTTCGGAAAAATTCCAAATTATTTTTTAAAGGATTTTTTTGTGCAATTTTTTTCTTTTAATTTTTTGGAAACTAAGCGAGATATGATAAATTTTCCAGAATTTTCTTCCACAAGAAGACCCAGTTTATTTCGCTCAGTTTTCGAGATATTTTCAAAAAAAAAAAAGATTTGTCAAAAAACAATATCTTATGAAAAATGATTCGGAATTTTTTTTTGAGACTGAAGCTCTCCACGAAAAAATTTGAAAAAATTCCACAACAATTCAGTCATACTGAAGCATTTTCACAAATTTTTTCAAATTTTTCCTCAAATTTTTTCACTCTCAAAAAAATTCCTACATGATTTCATGCCAAAGGTCCATTTTCCCCCGTTTCTCCCTCGACTAAAAGTGTTACCAGTACAATTGTGAAATTGCAGTGGCCGTGAATTACGTTAGGTAGCACGTGTTCGAACACTTAATTTTCCCTTATATTTGTGCTTAAAGAAACTCAAAGTAACACATGCTGTCTAAACGAAGAAGAGAGGATACAGTTGGCCTCTTTGATGAGGAGAGACGAGGCATAGCGAGGCCTGGGTTACACCTCATTTCAGGATCCCAAGAACTCTATGTATCTCTTCATCTCTCTCTTTCTCGATTCTTCCAGTTGAACCGTGAAACATTGGTGAGATCAAGGGAATTTGTTTGCCCGGAAACATGAAGCCCACATGCTGGTTGGGGGGAGGGGGGGGGGGAGGGAATAGGTTGAGGTAGTGGGGATTTTAACAAATTGCGTTGAACTGAGAGGTGAATATAAGACAGAATGTTAAACACTGCTGACACAAATTCTCAGCGTCGAGCAGTGATTTATTGGCTGTTTTGATGGAGAAAAATTGATAGGTGGAGGACAGAATTGAGGTAAAAACTCGTGAACAAGGTTTTGCGAGTTACTTCTGAAAATCGTTTATGACCTGATATTGAGGGTAATCTGGTCGGAAGAGGGGGGAGGGGGGGGGCTAATAACGACAACCGTAATAATACCAGGGTATGGGTAAAAAAAAGGGGGGGAAGTAATTCTGGTTATTATCGTTTGTTAATTTTAAGGAAATTTTGAGAATTGGGACTTTCCTCAATTTGGAAAGTCTTTCTTGGGTTTAAGAATGACCGCAGAGAGGAAAATCCAGTGGGAATTTTGAGGGGATGAAAAGTTCGAAAAGATTTGGAGTATTTAAGGGGATATTGGAGGATTTATGGGGATTTTACCAGGAGAATTTAATAAAATACTAATATTATCGGTTTTGGGAGGAAATTTTGCTTGCAATCTGTTGTGGCTTTTGAGGAAATTTTAAGAAAATTCAATTTTATTGATGAATGCGCATAGACGAATTATTTAATTCGATGATAAACTGAATTATTCGAGATTTCGAATTATTTGAAGGAGAAATACTAGTGATTTATAATATATTTATTTGAATCATTCGGATTATTGAATTCGAAAATGAATAGAATTATTCGAAATTTGAAATTCGAAAATGCAGGGAATTATTCGGAATTTCGAATTATTGGAGAAAATCACATTATTTGAATAGCTCGATGTGCATAGTGTATTTAAATTATTCGAGATATTCGAATTATTAAAATAATTTGAATTAATAAAATATTTAAATTATTCGTGGATATTTTATGGATATTCCATTTAGAACTCGAATTAGACAGGAAAATTTATATAAATTCGATTTATTCACGCCTCTTCGTCATTGTGGAGAGAAAATTGGATAGAGAGAGGTGGTGTAAAAAGGGCAAAAGGGAAAGACACATTTCAGTTATGATGGGAAGTTCCGTTAAAAAAATGACAAAATTGATTTTTGACAATTTTTCCAAAATTTATCCGATTCAGAAGAGAAACAGGGCTCGAACGCACTACGAAATTGCAAATTTTCATTTTTTTTTTTAGGCATACCCGCGCTCCTATTTGTCACAGGAACTTGAGACTGATCTTAAGTAAAAGTTGAGATCATTTGGCATCAATTTGTGAATTTTCTGAAACGATTTAGAAAAATAATATGCTGGAAAAGTTGATTTCCTTTGAATGAGCTAGTCCTTCAAAAGCGATTCGAAAGAAAATTAAAACATATAAATTCAGAGGTAATCATTTTAGTTCTCATTTGAGTGGAAATTTCTAGAAATTGGAAAGTTTTTTGCTGAGACAAGTAAAATTTCATAAAAAATAAAGAAAAAATCAATTGTGACACATATTTTCCACCAAGAATTTCTTTAGTTTTTCAATGGAATGTCAACGTCACCACACTTTCCTCTATTATTAATCATTATTATTTTTTGTTCTTTAATTGTTAAAAAAAATTCAAACCCCCCCCCCCCCCCCTTTCTATCACGTAATCACAATAATTGAATATCAAACCAAATTTTCCGCTCTTTCTCTCCAAAAATGTCTCCACTACCCCTAAAAAATTGTAATTTCATCAAAATGCCTAAACTCCCATTTGTCCCATACCCCCCCCCCCCTCCCACCATGCCAATAACCACAATATCGAAGCGCGATGTTGTGTAGTCTCACGGATGTCGTTTACAAACGAGTCAACGAGATGCAAGATCCCTATCAATATCCGCACGTGAAAGCCCAATAATTCAGATGGATATCCTTTTTTTGAATTCGATAAACCAGTTCACAGCCATAAACATGCACTTCATTCTCCATTTTTTTTTTCCTCCTCAACAATTTTTATTGGCATTCAGATGTATAATAATAGGCTTCACTCAGTTCATTATCGCTGAAACAAATAAAAACGAAAGCACCTCGAGCCCAATTGTCTCTTCTCAGTCTCTCCCTCCCCCCCTTTATTTCGGCCATTTTGAATAGCAAATTCATAATTGCTGTTACGTACAAAATGGAGTTGTTCGAGTATGCATAACATATTCAAATGACTGAGTGTGACTGCTTGAAAAAAAAAAAATAATAATAATCTGGGTGAGAGAAAAGAATTTTGTTACCCACCCGACACGATTCTATGGTTTTCAATGGGGCTCTATGCAATAGAGTCTATGGATTAGCATTAAAATACCACCAGTTTGGCTCATTGTTCTCAATACATCCGGTCAATGTCCATTTGTGTACGTATCATTAACCGGCTCCTCTGTCCCTTACATCTAGATTTTTTTTTTCAGATAAGATTGAATTTGCGTTTAGGACACAACCAATACCGGATCCCACGATGTTGATAGGTTCATGAGAATTTTTTTTTATTTTATTTTATTGTAATAAATTTTTAATGAGTGGAAATGTTGAGGTAGTAAGGGCGAGATTAAATGGATTGTTTCATGAATATTTACGAGATCGGATCTTATCGGGGTGATGGAGGAGGGACGGAGAATTTCTGGGGAGAAGTCGTGAGGGAAATCGATTTTTGGAGTTCAGGGGTATTTTAAATTATAGATTTGGGAAAAAAATTGGAGTTTTTTTAAGGAATATCTCAGGGGTTAATCGGAGCAGGTGGAAGCAAAGGAAATAGAACATTGTTTTGCATGAATTCTGATGGAAAAACTATTCGCAGGATAACTGCGACTATCAAAATTGGAAATATTCCCAAAAAAAAGGAACGAAAAAATATTAAAATGTGGAATTCAAAGTTTTAATCCTAAGGAGGAGAAGAAAAATTGTTCTAGAATTTTTAATAATTTTTTTCCGACGATTTCTATTAGAAAATTATTTCTTTCCAGATAGAATCCTCTGAAATTCTTCATTATCCTACATAAATCGATTTTTTAAAACGTAAAATCCTCTGCCGAAAAATTTGGAGAAAATCGTTATCAAATTAGTGGTGAAAAAGTAAAACAAAAAAGTCTAAATATCTCGAAAATCAATGGAGATAAGCTGTTTTCACCTCAATCCATTTTTAAAAGTAATTCTAAGAGCTAAAAAAGTACTCGTGTGAAAAGGGCGTATCTCCGTTAGTTCTCGAGATATTTACAAAAAATTGTTGAAATGAAAAATCGACTTATCTCAAAGTTATTCTCAAAAAAGATGCCATTATTCCTTTGATATTCAAATTTTTCAATTTTTGATCCATTTCTTCTGATGTAAAAAACCTATTAGTTTCTCGTCATTTTATTTGAATACGTATAATAATATTCAAACAGAAAAAAGAAAAATAAAATATACAAATTTTTTATTCTTCTCATTTCTCGCACAATAAATGATGAATCCCAATAAAACAGAGAGCCCATCTTTCCATTATCTGAAGATGTAAAAGTAAAGAAATAAACAGAATGAAGAAAAGAGAATTCAAGTGAAATACGAAACGAACAAAGGACAGTACGATTATAACCGCGGAGCGCGAGCTGTCACCTGCATTGTGTTGTCTAAGGGCTTTCTTGTCCCTTCGTTTTCCACATTTTCAATGTTCAGCTTGGGGATACAATAAAAGCCCCCTTTCCCCCCTCCTCCTCCTCATCGCCCGCATAAACAACTCCAGCATGCCTAATCACTATCCTTCTGTCCAGACGTCTGCTATTGAAGCGTTTAATTAACTCGCATTGTGGTTTCTACAACTTTTCGACCTACGATTGTATTCTTAGGAATTTTCTTTTCCCTTAATTTTAAACATCGAGAGAATTATATTTTTTCCTGTCTGTTACGGACAAAATTTGAGGAGAACTTTTCTTTTATTTCATTCAACGCTGCCCTATTTGTGCTAAGACACAAAGCACATGTAAGAATATTACAGCTGAGTCCCTCTATATTTGACTCATCCGTCCAGGACCATTCTCCATTATTTTTAAAGCTTCCAAACTCTCTTTGAGCTTATTCAGCATGAGCAATCTCTAAATTTGACTTTTTTTTTCTTCGTCCCCGACACATCGCGGTCATGTCCCATATACATAGGTCTGCTCGGTCAAGTGTGCAGATCTGCGCAGCTGACTGCGCAATGAACTAATTTAGTATTGAAAATTTGAGTATATCCGCCTAAATACTTTTTCTTGATTAGTTGTCCTGGTGGTTACAAAAAATTTCAGTGAGGGACAGGATAGTCAAAGATAGAGGGAGATCCTGTTCAATATAAAGAGCGGTCAAATATAGAGGATGCATTGTCTTGCGCATGCGAGCCTTAGAATTACAAACATGTCGCCCTGTCGATTGAGCCACTTTTGACCCCTCGACGAGAATTTATTACCCAGATTTTATTTATTAAGGCGAAATTCGTGTGATAAGATCATATAGCGATGAATATTAATGAAATCGATTGCATAATTAGCATAAACACTTGCATCATATGACATCATTAATTGAAAATTGATAAATTGACAAAAAATACTTTTTATGTAAGACCCGTTAAACTTCGAGGAATTCGACCTGTTTTCGTAATTTTTAATGGGACAATAATTTTATTTATCACGTATTAAATAATTTATTTTTTAGTTATTTATGAGGAATAAATAGAGACAGTAGCTCTTTGGGAGTGTTAAAAAAATTCATGAAATTTCCATGACAAGTTGAGAAAATTATTAACATAATCAAATTCACCTTAAATGTTATGTATTATTTAAAAAAACATTTTTTTCTGGAGAAATCATGATTTCATGAAATTTATGTGAATTTACTCTAAAAAAACGACATTAATTCCAAATTGAAATTGGTGTGCATCAGTAAATTTCCACAGGCGAAAAATATTGAGAATTTCCTGCATAAATTTCCAATTCAATCACATTCAAATTGTTTTAGAAATGATTTTACAAATTTAGGAATTAAAACTTTATTAAATTCTTGTTTGCACAATGTTTTATTACTCTACACAAAGTTTCTCTAAATTACCCTCATTATCACCATCTCTTACAATATTCATTTAAAAAAAAATCGTATTTTTTTTTTCTGTCAGCAATAAAATTCACTTTCGTTAATAGGTCATGGAATACACAGCATTGAGCCTTTCTCTCAATTTCTAGTCTCTGCATTCACAAACTCTTCAGTAATTCGAGGTCATAATGTATTTTTTTTTCTCCAATAATTGAAATGAATTTACACCACTGATTTCAAAATATTTTTCCATCTTTTCCTTCAAATAATTCTAATTTTCCATTTTTTACCTATTATTTCTCTGTGAATATCTCGAACACTGAGTGAGAGAGCAAAATTTCCATTTTTTGCTGCTTTCAAATTTTTTTACAAAAAAAACTCATAAAAATTGCGCTATCGCGCTTAGTTTCCTATATACTTATAAAAAAAACGGTTTCTTCTGTTTCACATTTAAATTTGACAATAAAACAGTAATTAAACATAGGCAAATTGATTTTTTACAAACTTTTTAGGGAAAATTACACACAAAAGTTCCAAAAAATAAAATCCAGTACTCTCAATTAGCCGGTAAATAGCCACGTGATGTCTCTGGAAGTGGTGGATGAAGTCTCTCTGGTTGATAATGCGACACTAAAAAGTCCTGAAGCGGTGCCTTCGTAGTAATCTCGTACTTCGGCAAATTGTACTTTTGTCCCTGCAGTAATTCCCATTTTTTGCCAACAGGAAACTTGGACTCGCCTCTGTAAGCTCCACGGAAATCCGTTGTTTTTCTCCATGCTGTACGAATTTCAATTTGACAATTAACTGATAAAGCAATAAAAATGACAAAAAACACTACCGAAGTCTTCATATTTTTTCTAACTTGTTTCTACAACAGACTATACGAATCTGAAGGGATTGACTTTTTTACCATCTCTATTTATATACTTCTTTTCCTTCACATCTTTCATTCATGGAGAGGTCTTCACGACATTTAACACGTGAGATTAATGGATGGATTACACAAGGAATTATCGAAAAAAAAAAAAAAAAATGTTCCCCACACACATGTGAGTCTTGTGTGAATATAAATTCGCATGAATTTTAAGCAGTTTTGAGAATAATAAAATAATATTTGACTTGTTGAGAAATATCTAAGAGGCTAAAATATTTTGATGACCACCATATATGTATGGTTTATTATAGGTGATACATGATCAAAAAATATTAAGTATTTTTTTTTTTTTTGAATTAATACAAGTAATGTTATATCAATCCATTAATGTGGGAAGAAGCAAAAATTACTTGGAAATTATTCTTTATTTTTTTTTTTAAAGCTTCTTCCTTTTTTTTTTAGGTCAGACAGTACACAAGTAACTCCATAATTGGCGTCGAAAGTTTAGCATTAAATAGCCATTGAATAATAATAATAAAATTATATACATCACTCATATGAAGAATGACACTATCAACAAAAATCTAAAAAGTCATTATGAATTTAATATTTAATTCTTTCTTAATTTCTCATTCAACAAGCAATCGTACAATTTAATTAATTCAGTATTAAATTATACTTACAACGATGCATTGAGAACCTAATTATTTTTCTTTTGTCGGTACCTTATATGATTGAGGCTTTTGATGATACAGAACATGAATTTTTAATTAATTTCTATCACCAAAATGTCAATGATGAATTAATGAAAAGAAGAAGAAAAAAAAAAAACATTTATTATGGAAATTAATGGTAATTATATTTTGTTCACGTCACATCAAGTGCCAATCATTTATTTATTGAGCTGATGTAGCGATAAGGAAGATATCAAAGGTCTTACTAATTATTTTCAAAGTTTATTGAGATTTTTTTTTATTTAATTGATACTTGTGTGATGAAAAACAGAAGCTCATTTGCGTCATCGCTTAGTCAGGTTCAGGCACTTTGATAATTATCAAATTTTATGATTTTTTTTTTGTTAACAAGTCAAAGATGATTTTGAAAAAAATCGTCTTCATTAAACATATATTGATATTAGACTTTATTTATAATTTAATAATTAAAAAATAATGAAAAAAATTGAATTGGAAAAATGCACATTTTATTACGAATATCTTGAAAACCATTAGGTTTCGGGAAATCTATCAGGAAATCATTTTTATAGCTTATAAAATTTTCTTTTAATAGGTTTTTCAACATTTTCTCTGAACCCAATCATTTCGGGAATCATCTCCATGATAATCATCGATAAAATAATGAATTAAAATAAATTGAAAAATCGCCTCTATCTTTTTTCGTGAATATCTTCAAATCGAGTGAATCTATTGAAAAATGGCAAGAAATCTTTTTTGTAGAGAATTTCAAGAGCTACAAAAAAGCACTCTTGACAAATTTTTCCAAGCCTCATGATTCACGAATTATTTTAGAATTAAGTTACCCACAATTTTGAGACCCATTCAAAAAATTTACTAAATCATAAAATTATCTTGAAAAAACATTTTTTAAATAAAAAAAAATAAATATTTTGCTTCATCGAAGCTTAAGAAAAGTAATAAATTTCCAATAAATTCCCACTTAATCAAACACACAACTGATTTAATTTATCGCAAGAATCCATTAAATAATTCCCACTGATATTTCGAAATCCACATCAGACATTCGCTATAATTAATGACACATTGATGCACGAGTGAGCTTGTTTATTCCGCATGGAAGCAACGACAAAAGAGATTGATTTCTTTCGCCGCTCAAATATCACATTACGTCCTTCATCTCCCCTGATGGATCGTGTTGAAAAGAAATTTTAATCCATCTACCGCCTTAACAAGGGACTCGCCCCCTTCTGTGCCCATTCTATTGGTGAAAATATTTTCTGCCTTCGACGCAATTGTAATTTACTTGCAACCAATGCAACAAACACACTCTCATTTAACCGTGAAATGACTGTTATATATACCTCGTTTGGCATCGACGATGCCCCCCTTATTTTCGTGTCCGTCACGCCTCTTCGTCACGCCTTCGTGAATGGGTCCATGAGTTAAACGTGTGCGATTAAAAAAAAATATAATAATAAAGATGAAAAAGAGATATTGGATGAAAATAATTCATCATCGGCGCAAAAAATGATGAAAGAATTTTTTTCGGGGTGAAGGACTTGCTAAAAAAATCAGAAAAAATTTGAGAAAGTGCTTGAACATGTCAACATTATTCTGGAATTTTTTCGAATTTTTTCAAAAAATCCTTCACTCCTAAAAAAAATCCCGAATCATTTTGTCCCGCAGGTCCATTTTACCCAGATTTTCTTCAAAAGCTGGGGATGATGATTATCTTGGAGTATTAATCAATTTTACAATTTTATTTCCGAAAATACCACAATTTTCAAAAATCATCAGTGAAAACCTCAATTAAATAAGGAAAAAAAAAAAAGAAATAACATGTTAACTCATTATTATAATCTTTATCCTCGTGCACGAAGATTTTACTCGTAATCAGGCCTCAGTGATTTACGAGACATGTAATCATGCCGGCAACAAGGGCAACAACTCACTCGTCTCGAATTTTAATCTTCGGATAATTAAGCGATAGCTCAAACCGATAAACCACATAATTTTACACATTTTTATTATTATCTCTCACAATTTTCATCAGTTTTATTTTTACACTAAAATTGATAGCCACAACGAGGAAGTTTTTATCGAGTTAAAATGAAAAATAAAAGAAAAAAAAAAAAAAGTTATAATTGACGCAAAACTATTTATAGGAAATTTATTTCCTTATCTCTAATTACTGAATGCTGAATTGAGTATTGCTGCATTGAAATCACTCAGATTATAATCAACTCGTGTACACACACTGAATTAATATCTATCAAGTTAATTTTACAGATAGATGTGACTGATAGCGCGAGTAAATAGGAATTCCGTAATTCCTGATTTCCTTAACCCCGTTGGCCTATAATAGCCCGAGTTAGCCGATTCCGTATGAAAAAAGCCATATAATGGAAGAATATATATGAAGAATATGTGATATTATACAGAGGCAAAATTATATATATACTGTTAGAGAAAAAATGAAATTTTATAAAGAATTCGATGAAAATTTTAATGAACGTGATACTGAATGTTTTTTAATGGGAAAATGCTTATGGAATCTGTGAGTTTCCGGAGATATTCAAAGGAATCTATGAGTTTTGAGTAGAATTGAGACGAAAATTCTGCAACTCACTTGAATTTTCAACTCATTGTGAATATTCAGAATTAAAATAACTTGAATTTTCAGTTTTTTCATGAATTTTTCCTATTTTTTCTAACTTTTCAAGAAATAATTGAACTGAAATTTAGAAATTTACAAATTAGAGATCTGTAGGACCCTATCCTACAGTTCTCATGTAGAAAATAGACATTTCACATCGATTTTGATATAGAATTGGCTTCAGAGGTGCGAAACGTATGGGGCACCCCCAGTTTTCCCGGTAATTAATTCAATATTCAAGTACAGGGAGCAGTCTGAGTTGTCACATTTGATTTTCAGAGCCAAAGTCCTATGATTCACCTTCCTTAAACCCTATTCCACAGATCCCACGGAGAAAATAGACATTTCACATCGATTTTGATACAGAATTGGCTTGAAAAGTGCGAAAAGTATGGGGCACTCCCAGTTTTCCCATTGATTAATTCAATATTCAAGTACAGGGAGCAGTCTGAGTTGTCACCTTTAATTTTCAGAGCCAAAGTCCTATGATTCACCTTCCTTAGACCCTACTCTACAGATCCCCTGGAGAAAATAGACATTTTACATCGATTTTGATATAAAAATAGGGTTGAGAAGTGCGAAACGTATGGGGCACCCTCAGTTTCACCGTGGATTAATTTAATATTGAAGTTTAAATTTAACTTGAAATTTTATATTATCATCAATTCAATAATTGAAGGATGAAATCATTATAAATAATTAAAGTTTTTTTTTTTTATTATTAAATAATTAAAGTTAATTACAAAAAATTAATTACAGACATTGAAAAATAAAATTGTCTATTAAAAAACGAAACGGGGATGAATAACGTCGCCGAAGGCGACGGCGGCGCTAGGGATGTATGATCATTTATGGTCACTTATCATTAAAATTTAGAGGATTTAACCAAAACGGAATCATTGAATATTCATGTTATTAATATTATTTTCAAGAATCATTAAAACTTGAAATGAAAAATAGAAATCTACACTAATCAACGGAGGCAGCCGCTTGCGGCCGCCGACCACGCTAGTAACTTGAATTCAAACACTTGTTTTTACAGTGAATATCTTCGTAAATATGAGATATAATATATGGGGAACGATATATTAAACCTCATACCATATAATTGTTCAATATAATAGAAAGTGTATATTTAAATATAATTGATACATCATAAATATATAATTGAAAATATATAATTATATATTTTTTTCAAAAAAATTCTGCATCATAATTTATATCTCATTGGATAAAAAAGTCATTTGTAGAAAATATATTTTCCCATATATATGTTTTCTAGTATGTACATGCCTTTTTTTATACGCGAATGATCAGTTAAAAATTCTGTAGTGTGTTTGTCAACCTGTCAATCAAACTGACGATAATAATCTCTCGTAAAGCACTTATTCAACTTATTGAATTTATCTCTCTCTCTCTTTCTTTCATGTTATAAGCCATTTGATATTTCTTCATTCTGAATAATTGCGAAGTAACCATGAGGAGTTAATCATCTGTGACTGTGTTTGAGAAATTAATAACTTCGATGGCAATAACACAGTATAGCTGCAAGGAGATTGCAAAGTGGATCAACAAGTCTCTTTTCATTTTTTATGCACGAGATATAAATGCCAGTAATTGTCGGTAATTTGTGGCCGTTAAAGACAGTTAATATATACTTAAAGTTTTCACTGGCCAACTCGTTGTGGATACTTGCACTGTTTTATATACGAATGAATTGAATGAGGATGTGTCTGTAAGCATGAGAATTATTGTGAGGAGAGGAGAAAAAATAATGTTGAGAGAGAGAAAAAAAAAAGTGAAACTTATTATAGTTTATGTAGCTTGAACATACGCCGTTACGTTGACATTTCGCATAAGCATAATGTCATGTAATCGACACACAATTATCGTAAATAAAATGATCTGCATGGTAATTTATATAATACCTGACATCGTTTAGCTTTGAATTTACGTTTTATATGACCGGTTTGAAGGTTCTTTATTTAATCAATTCTGAGTTTTTTGATTTTTTTTTGTCTCTCTGCTTTCTCAGGCTCATTTGTTCTCTTACGAGTGAAAATAATGGAATTTGTACGTGTTCAGGGTGTTGGGGGTAATTGTCGGTTTATTTATTGCAAATAATGGAATTAACGGCAACATTTCAACTTGTGAAAATTATTTAAAATACTTTATTATAAATTGATTACAAGCGCTAAAGCGAATTACATTTTTTTTCATTTAGGTTTTTTTTTTGTCTTCTTTTTTTTGCTGCTGCTGCCTCGTTTAACATGAATTGATCAGCGCCAATTTGCATCCGTAAGTTTTGATGTTGCATTTAAAGTAAGCAGTGTATTTTGCAAGTATCAAGTTTAATTATAGTATTTATAAACTGGTTTCTCGTAGTGATATCCATAATTCTGTAATTTATCATTGAATTATCAAGATATCTTGGGCACTAGTTTCTCGGAGTTTTAAATTTTTTTTCTTTTTCTAAGTTTGCTTACCTGAGGTGGGAGGTATTGGGAGGCTTGCTGCTCCGCCTGTGATGGCTGGATGAATGGAGCTGATCTGAAGATATTCATTGGCTGCTGGAAAGTCTGGGGAGAATGTATAAATTCACTTTTTATTGAGTTATAAAATCGATTTTTCAAGAGTGAAGAAGTGAAAGAAGAAGAGAATATTCTTCGGGCGATACGATTTGAAGAAAATTTCGAAAATAAAACAAAATAGTGTAATTTAATGAAAATTTCTTTTGTGATGAGTTTAAAGAACTACAAAAAAAAAATCATAAAAATTTCACTACTTCGCTCAATTTCTGACATTCAAAAAAAATGAATAGCAGGGAAAATTGAATTTTTTGCATTTGTCAATACTGATTTGTTGCTGGAATAATTTGGGAAAATGAACTTACTGGTACTTCGTAGTGCTTCTTGAAGAAATCTTGGTCTGATGAGGATTTGAAGTAGTTGAATGGTCGAGGATTGTAGAACTGTAAAAAGTAACGTAATGAAATGACTTAAAGGAATTCAATTCAGCGCTTTCTGTAAAGTGCAGCTATTTACAAAACAATCTGAGAAAAATTTGAAAAATTCTTCGGTATGTCTATATGCCATTAAACAAATAAATTTATTAATAAATTAATTTTTATTAATAAATTTTTAAGAGAATCAAATTCCGGAAAAAATATGTAATGCGCAAGCAGGATTTGAACCCACGAAATTATGTCTACATTATTGGCTAATTTTCAAAATTCTTCATATAGATCTTCACTTCAAACGAAATTCGGATTTATTTTGGCCCACAGGTCTATATTTCAAACAGAATCTCCAATTTTCCAAAAATATCTCTTGTTTGATTCCAAACGAGAACTGTCAAAAACAGCAATTTACCAAATTCTCAATATCTTTGTTAATTTTCATCGAAAAAGTCTCCACAAAAGAAGCAAACGAACTGAAATACTCCGAGCTTCAGTTTCCCGTTAGATTCACTCAGTTACAATAATTAAAACCAAAGATATTCTTTAAAAAAAAACTGTCACCAAAAAGTGAAAACATTCGACATTTTATTGCTTTATGCAAACATCTCCGTAGAACGAAAAGGGCCCAAATCCCATAGAATCCTCATATCCCTTCCCCTCAGAATCGAAATTTTAGAAAACTCTTAAATTACTCACCGGTTTTGGTTCATACTGCTTCATTACAGGCACAGGTGCGCTGTATACTTGAGGAACTCTTCGGGTCTGACCATCACCAAACAATTCCCACTTGGTACCACCTTCGTATGAAGACGGTACATTATGCACCACAGAATCCGCGGATGCTGCGACAACGAAAAAAGCCAATATTACCAAAATCCTCATGATTCCTCGAGTTTGAACTTCAACTGCTGCCAAATAACTGCGGATCCTTCTTCGTTGCTGAAGATTCACAAACTGTTGAACAACATCATCCAGAGGCTTTGTTTTATAGTCCTCTTCTGATCACGAAAATCGTCCAAAAAACACAACAAAATAGAATCAATTTTATTGTTAAAGATAAATTTATAACAGAAGATATCCTTCAGGCGTTTGTCCTCTGAATTCTCAGAACAGGATTCATTGCGTGGGTGAATGAATTTCACGGGCTTCTAACCTATTATGAAAAAACTGTTTCGTTATTCTGCATTCTCATAATTTACGATTAAAAAAATGGAAAACAAGACCAATGAATGAGTGTCTATAAAACATAGAATTCAGATAACACAAAAGCACTGGTTATGCAAAAAAGTCAACTTCATAAATTCCATGAGAACTGTTGTAGACTATATTCATGTATCCGTTTTGTGCGTTGGCCAATGGTCTATGTCATGTTTATAAATATGTTTTTGTGAAAAACTTACTGATGCGTGTCATTTAATTCTTGATAAATTGTAGTCAAATTATCGCTTCATTAATAATCAAAAAGTGCCTAATGGATGCAAGTTTTGATAACATGAATGTCGTCACGGAACAACCAATTGAGGTTGGGCAGATGTATTTTTTTTAATGAGCTGAAACGTATAAATTTTGAACGGAAAAATAGTTGTTTAATTGCTGTGAATATTATGGGATTTTCGGATTTAATGATCAAATTTTTTGGTGATTATATATATCAATTTTGAAGATTTCTCAAGATTTTATTTATAAATTTGATGATTAAAAAATACAGAAAAATTAGAATGCTTGCTTCAAACTTCTTCAGAGTCTTTTTTTTCATAGATCTTTATTAAGAAGATAAAGCCAGAGTACATTTTTTTTTATAAATACAATTTACGTTCATAAACGAATGTGAACTTATTGATACTGTTTTGCAAAAAAGTCGCACGAGTGACGTGCTATCCTAAGACAATTGCTGTTTGTTTATTGGATTTTTGTTGTGCGTCTTAGGGTCATACGACCAAACGATGGACGGTTTCTATTATCGAGGAATTTCATGAATAAATGAATGATTCTTATACTTTTCACGTCAATTCCTAATTATTACATTCATATACATTTATAAATTATTTATTATATACCGATTGATGAAAATGTAAAATCATACCACTGCAAATATGCAACTGTCCATTTATTGGGGGTTCAAGTTATTTTTCAATTTTTCCTTGATTTTCTTCAATTATTTCTACATTATTCAAGTTTAATTGATTTTTAGTCGATTCACTGTATATTTTTCTGTACATTACTGTTTTATGCAGCTTTTTAACGTGATTTTTCTATTCCATATGAATTAATGAAGTCTAATATTTCCTTAACCGTCCATCTACTGGTCATGTTACCCTATCTGCGATGCTATCATTTTCAGAGAAGGCTTTACTTTTTCTTGTCTTTAAAGTTTCTGAAGGCATTCACGTCTCTCAAAAAATCCTAAGCATTGAGAAAAAAAAAGTAACAAAATTGGCTCATCTTTGAGTTCATATCCAGTGGAATATTTCGGAAATTAGGGCACAGTCGCCCTTTTTTGACCAAATTCTTCATTTCAAAGAATTTAGAGTGCTATAAATAAGGATTGGAACAAAATCGTCTTATCTCGCCAAGTTTTCGAGATATTTTCAAAAGAAAAATGAATGTCAAAAAAATGAAAACACGAATGAAATTTAAAAAATGATAATTTTATCCAATTATCATTTGTTAAAAATTTGCTGAAATTCTCAAAACTATTTTCAATTTTTTTAATTCCAAAAAATTCAATTACTGCAAGAATTTCTTTCCCTCGAAAAAATGATTATAATCAAGCATGTCAAATTGTAAATAAGTCCCAAACACCGTTGATTGTATTATGTACGTGACACGAACATACACGTATTAGTTATATATTCCAAGTCCGATTCCCGAAGCATCATTGTGTTCCCCAACTGGACACGATGAATGCCCGAACATTGCCTCCATGTCACGGAAGTCGTACATAATGGTAATACGTCCGTCGCAGATACATAATCGACTCACGCCCGTTTCTAAATGGTGCTTATTTTAAGAAAGTATTCACCTCTCTCTACCAGCAAACAACGGCGTGTACAAGTCCGTATAATACCTTCAGCTTTCAATGTGCGTACAAACCGAAATTTCATTGTCTACATGAGGATACATAAATTCACTGGCTGAATGCGCCGAAAATGTTCAAATATACCAATGAAAATTACATGACTGAGAAATTACTAAAAAAATATATCTATCTTCAATAAAAAGTAAATAAAGTTAAATTTAATAGTCTAGAGAATTCAAACTTTTATATTCATAATTTGAGGGGAGCAGTCGATTAGTTCTCGGGCAGAAATTTCTCTTGAAAAATTTCTCAAAAAAAAAAATTCTCTGCCAAAAATTTCTTAGAAAAAATTTTTCCCGACGAGAAATTCTCTCTCAATAATTTCTCTGGAATTATTCCTTCTGAGAAAAAATTCTCGAAATTTTAATAAAATTTGTGATTTGTTCTCTTCAAAAACTATAAATAAAATTTCCTATTTATTCATTCATTTCATATTCAATATATCACAAATTTATTATAAAAGCACTAATATTTCTCAAAAACTCAGTTTAGATCGACCAAATTCTTATTAAAAGTTCTTTAAAGATTAATTAAGAATTCATTCAAAATTAATTAAAAATTCATTTCTCACAGACTTGTAATATTTGCAATACTCTTCAGGTATTTTTTCAAATTATTTTTTATGCAGGGCTGTTCTGTTCGCTCGCTGATTCCGTTTTTTTTCTCAATTGATTCTTGTGGAGTAATTTTTTTGGAGAAATTTTATGGTGGAGAAATTTTTCTGGAAAAAAATTTTTTTGCGAAAATTTTTGTTCGAGAAATTTTCTTTAGAGAAATTTACTCCGAGAAATTTTTTCCGAGAAATTTATTGTGGAAAAATATTTTCCTAGACCCTAATTTGAGTCTTTCTTATCAATTTTTAAACCAATAAAATGAAACTTCTCAATATGTCGGAAATATATATCGCAGATATCTGCGAAAGGAGGATATAATCTTATTCTCGTATCAAATAATATTATGTCCAAATTTGAGTCAAGTCTTTATGACAGGAACGAAGAGAGTAAAATTCTATATTTATCACAGTAGAGTTCCCCTTTATTTGACTGGTCCGTCCAGGATCATTCCCTATATTTGACCTTTTATTTTGGTCTCACCACATCCCATTCACGCATGAATTTACGCAGCCACATGTGCAATGAACCGATCGACCATTGAAAATTCAAATATACTCACGTCAATACTTTTTTTTGATTGGTCGTCCTGGTGATCAACAAAAATCGTAGAGTGAGACAGAGTAGTTGAAGAACGAGAATTCAGTCAAATATAGAGGGATTCCACTATTTCAAGCTCGAAACATTCAAAATTCTCAATATTGAAGGATTCATCTCCAAATAAATGCACAAACAAATATGGATATTGTTAGAACTTCACTATCATTCGAAATCATAATTTGAATTATAAATTCTCTCAACTAACCTGGAATGCGCATGTGCTTTCGTCTCCATCAATCTTCTAAATCAAGATACCAAAAAAAAAAAAACGACTACTAGGTGATGAGAAGGGAATTCCAATTTCATCCATAGAACAATATAAATGAAAACCTTGAAAACTGAAAACTTAAAATCCAGAAATGATAAAAAAAAATCATTGGAATTCAGTAAGTCACTTGAAAATGGTTGTGTCAAGAGTCATATCTCATACTAAATTTAATCATATATCAAATCAGATATTTCTAAGGCTACTGTTCTGGAATAATCTCACATATGTATAGATAATGAAGAGAGATGAATAATTTCATACGTACGTAACAAGTGCCACATAACCAGTCAGCTCAGCATGGCCCACAGTATCTGAAATTCAACTCGAGTCTCTCCTCGTCTAGCATACAAATGAACAGTATAAACATGTCGTCATTATCAGCCGGATTTATAACGTTTAAATACATGTATATATGTAGAAAGAGAGAGAGAGAAAAAGATTGACGCACAGGTGGGCCCACACAGTGCCATAATTCAACATGAGTTATATACCCATCATATTTAATTTTTATTGCTTGGAAAAAAAATGAAAAAAAAAAAATATATATAAGGGTAATTACAATGTTAAGTGTAATGTTTCACGGCAATTCTCGGCTCTTGGGTTAACGCTTATATTTGCATTTAATTTGAAATTGGCAAATGTGTAACGTGATAATTGGAGTTTTGGAAAATCGAAGAAACTTGAAGGTATTATTATTCGGGGCATGCAATCTCAAGTTTTTGAGATGTGATTAGAGGGGCAAACTGGGATATTAGAGTGAGGAGATAATATTGTTTGAGGAGTTTTGAAAAAATACGGTTTTTTAGTGATTTCACGTGATTTTTACATTTTTTAGAATATTTTTAAATTGAAAGGAGATAGGAAAATTTTTGAAGAAACCTTTTTTGTAGAACGAAACAAGAGCTACAAGAAAGGTTTCTACGAGAAAGTCGTATGTCCATCGGTTTCGGAAATAATTTTTAATAAATAGCATTGGATACAAATGTGGATTCATTGAACTTTCAAATAATTAATTATTCTTTCTCAAGCAAAGTAATTCAAGAAAAATACTTTTTTATCGTGATTGAAAGAAAATATTATCACTGTCATACAAATGAATTATGAATAATTTTTTTTTTTCCTTTATTTTATCAATTTCATTCAATAAATTTTCAATAAAGAAAAAATAAAAATAACATGTTTATATTTGTTTGTAAATTGAAATTGCAATACTCGTTAACCGTGAAATTTCAACCTTCTGTGTCACTCGTTTTTACTACCAGAGGGTTTTAGCTGTCGTCGTCTGATTTATACGTGCCGCTGACGAAGCGAATCGAAAATATATGCGGGCAGATGAATAATATAACGACTCAAAAGCGATAGGGTGACTGAGACTTGTGTATTGCCTTTTGTATTTTGAATTTAAAAAAAAAAAGGCAGTAAAGGGAAGAGAAAAAATATGCTTGATAATTTCAATATAGCAATAATTCAATGCCAACTAGTACTGAAAAAACGTCGAATTTTTCAAGCATGAAAATAATCAGCCAGATGCTGAATAAATTCACCAGTAAACAAGTGAAACGAGATAATTTTATCGTTTCACAAATTTTCGTAAAAAATTTCTAAAAATAATGAAGATCGGAAATTTTTATAGAAACCATTTCTGTAACTCTGATTTTTCACCACAAAAAAGATTTCATTCGAAATTTCCATATGTCCCATGGATTTCGAGAAAATCTCAACAAAAAAAAATGAACAGAAAATAAATAATCCCATTGATAAGCCGGTATATTTTTTAATGAGCTAAAAATAAAGAGAATCAAAAAGAAAAAAAAAACGAGAAAAATTCCCGAGAAAATATGTAGCATCGCAGTGATAAATTAACCATTCATTATTTAAATCCAATTAACTTTTGTGCTCTTTATATTAAAAACTGGCAAAACGTTAATTATATCACATTCGAGTGAATGTTAAAATTCAAGCGTAGGTAGAAATAGATACAGATGTGATGATGAATACATCGATGGTAACATTGAATATTTTCAATATATAAATTCATCTATTGAGTTGCATATAAATTAACTGTATAAAATACAGAAAATTGTTCATGACACTTAATCATCTCTTAATGAAGCAAAATGTGCATATGGAAATTGTATAAAATCAAAAAGTTATAAACTATAATGTATTAATCCACCAACGCATAAATGGAGACGTCGTTTGGCTAATTGCTGCTCGAAGGAGACAAGCTAACTGAGCGTATTATAACTGTTTCCAATACGCCCATGTACTGCCAGTTCCAATCATATCTGCGGGCGTTATACACGAGTGCATTTGCAACAGCAAATGTTGATATTTTGGTCCTTTGGTAAAGATCTATATACATTGATCATGTACATGTACAAATTCAAATAAACCAATTCGTAAATGTATTGGATGATAAAGTCAGACAGTTTGCCGAGAGAAAGGAATTGATTTGAATTATTGGTTTGCTCGTTATACACTGACGGTTAGCATTGATTAATCGTGATAAACCGTTTGGTAATAAATTTTCTTTGAAAAAGCACAAAAAAAATACAAGAAACGATAATCAGCGTGACTTCATTGAGAATTGATTGGTAATAATGATGTTTGCACAATTGGCAATTTTCGTGGAGTTTTGAGGAATTTTTTGGCAGTAGCAAAATTCAGGATTTATGGAGGAATTTTATTGAATTATTGTCTTTTAGTAATTGAGGAAGAAGTATTGATAAATCATTCAATGAGATATTCGACGATAAGAGATTTGAATAAATTATAAGAGCAGAAATTCAAGTTAAATCTTGAAAATACTATTTTAGCACTCAACGAAATTTTTTAGAATTTTTTCAATGCTCTGGATGAAAATAATAGAGAAGAGACGTATTTTTTTTGATAATCAATTTTTAGAATTACTAATAATCAAATGAAAATGATGTATTCGAACTTGATGTGCTTAAGCACTCAAGTCCAATACAGTGTGATGACGTCACTGGCCTTTTGACATACGAAAAAAATACATTTTTCCATTTGTAATTGCACTTGAGGAATGCACACGGAGAGGAAAATATCAGAATTTTTCTAAATGATTTTTTAAAAAATTATCATGCTGCTCCATAAACGGGATACGATTTGCTTCTGAGTCGGAAAATTGTCATTCAAAGGAGGAGTTTTCATGAAACATGATCGAAAAATTCTCATGCTGCACATCATAATTTTTATTTCTCAAAAAAATAGCCATTCTACACTTGGCTTTGGATTGAACTATCTCGAAAACTACTCAAAAGTTATCGAGACATGCTGTGAATGAAATGTAGAGGGAAGATTAACGAATAAAATAAGCAGAACTCCGTTTTTCTACGACTTGTAGTTATTGAGATATTAATTTTTTAATGAAAAATTCAGAGAGGACGAGCGCTCATTTGTTTCAACATCGTTTAGACCATCGCCTTAGAAGCAAAGGGGTGAATATGTTATGCTTATATACGCTTACGCCACTTTGTTTCTGAGGTGACGATATAACATTCATAATCTATAGTGATTGGAGAAGAAAATAGGTGTCTTCCCTATTGGAGAACGGCGTTCTTTTCACGAAGCGACTGAAGTTGGTAGCATTTCCTCTGCAGTGTTGCCAGCTGTTGAACCGAGTGATTGCGTGCAACATGACAACGTCGCCTCTTGGGCGAAGCTTATCCTTCACAACGTCTCTAAAATTGTCAAAACAGCCCAAATTAGACAAAAATTAGGCAAAAATGTTTCGTGTATCACGTCCTCCTCCTCTCCTCTCTTCATAAAAAAAAATTAATGATGAAATTGACTGCGTTGAAACTGTAAACGACTGGAATAATTCTTCCCCGCAGACAGAGCGAGAGAGAGCGTCTCTCGCAGATTTTTCGTGACAAGATAAGCCACGTCCTGTTTGCCCCTCTTCCCCGTAGTCTTGTGCTCTCGGGGCTTTTACGAAGATGCTCGTTAAGCCTTTTAGTGGCGTCGTATCGCCGTAACCCCGTAGATCACCTTCAACAACTGGCACGAGAGAGAGCAAGAGGCAAAGGCTGTGAAGAAGAGGGCACGTATCGTCCACAAGGTAAAAGAATAAAGAGACAGTGCATAAGCGTTCTTCATGCCATCTCCAGATGAGACGATCAAGTGAAAATGAAGTAAAAAAAATTATGTCTATTAGAACGAAGGGGAAAAAAAAGACGAGAATGAGGCATCGTAGGTTCACGTGTTTCTGCCAAGTGAAATGGGCTATCACGTAGGAATGATACAGTTTGGTGCATTGCTCGTGTCGTCTAGTAATTCAGTAGCCAATTAGTTAGACAGCGGTGTACAAGAATGCCAGCATTGATGTCTATCGCAGTTTCCTGCAGCACACCTACTGGGCTACGTGAAGATCACGATGGCATTTATACCATTATATATATACATGTATATGCACAGAGAGAGAGAGGGAGATGGTAAAATTGTGGTGCGGGCAATCGATGGTGGTCTTCTCAAGTGTTTAAATGCACACATACATTGGCACTCAAAGGACTTACTCACCTCGTATCTCTCACGGCGATAAATTCATGAAGCTCGGTGAATTCAAAATAAATTTAAAAAAAAAGAGGCGATTTTCAATTAGGCATATGGATACCGGGAGTATGTGTAACCACGGCGATAAACTAACGAGGTAGCTGGGTGCGATATACCGAAAACAGAGTTGCGGGTATTATAATGGAGAGAGTAGAGATGCGATGAGGCACGGTTACACGGAGAGAAAGAGGAGAGTAACAGGCAGCAAAAAAAAAGAAGGTGAAACTGGTTAAAAGAAATAAAGACAGTGGAAGTCGAAGTGGGGAGGGGGGGGGGGAAGGGGCACATACACATATATACTTTCTTGGCTGGGTGAATTATACTCTTCCTGGGACCATAACTTACCGAGACCGAGTTAATGCTTGCCTGTGTAATCCTACCTTCTCTCGAGGGGGTTTCTCCTCTTCTTCTCCATTTGGTACCACTGGTGTATACCTGAGGCTAATGAGTAGGTGTTTGTTGGACATCCCGACACGTTTTACGACTCGCCAGATTACCCTTCTATTCCCACTGTATGAGAGACAGATAGGTATTGGAGAGTGTGAGGAAGAAAAAGAGAGAGAGAGAATGGTGTTTGGGTGGAGGTAAAAAATTTACACCTCCGGCGAAGATTTCGAGTGCAGAGGAAGACTGGGACTGATTTACCGTCATACGATTGTGTACGATATTGCCTGTCGATAAGTCCTGGATATTAAATATTACCTGTTAAATAAAATGGTATTATTCGAAGTAAATATAACTTCATTGGAGGGTTTAAAAAAAAAATCCTCAGGGATTCCGCGAAAGAGGGTTAAATCTTTTTTTTCCTCTCCACGCTATTTCGATTCATGGCTTTTGTAAAAATTGCCCCGAAGGTGCGGGCATCTATCCTAATTAACAACAGCGAAACGAGGCCCGTAGGCCTATCTGATATACTGCAAGAGACCTGGATACAGTATAATCTCACCCTCGTTACTAATGCGAATCGTATTAAATCCCGAGAAATAAGCGCCAGAGGGACTCAACTTATTTTTTTCAAGATAGTCCATAGCCCCTCGATCTAGGGCCTTTTGCTATACACTATATATATATTGGCCGTTAACCCTTTTTTTTTACCTTCAATTTTGCAACGATGGATACACACAGAGGCGCCTTTGGCGAGACCCAGCTGGCGCCATACATAATCCAACTCTTTCTTTCATTCTTCCTTCTATCAATACAAAACTCAAACAGATCAATGACGCTGTAGGAAAAGAAAAAAAAACAGGGGGTTGCTTCTATTCTGAAACTCGTGAATTCTTTAAATCATTTAGTAACACACGTGAAAAGGGGGAATTCATAGTCTACGAAGAGTCAGTGAACTCCTCGATTGCTGTGGAAGAACCTAAAATTATAAAACACAAGTTGCATGACATGAAAAAAGGAAAAAAAAAACATTGTGAAACGAGAAAAGAGTATATATGCATGAAATTGAAGGGGGAAAGAGAGATTCGCAACTTTGTGCCTGCCATAAATATTTCAATGGTATCTTAAATTATCTAGCGGACATTTTCAAACTAGCCCCATCTCCCCCTCCTTACTCCCGCGCAAAACTCTCAACTCGTCTATGTGTCTTTTCATAGTCTTGCCGGGCTGGATATGCGAGGATAGTTGCATTCTACCTCCCCCTTGAAGATACATTTATCCGCTCGAGTTTTCGGAGGAGACGTTACAGTTATTTATTGCCCTCGTTTATCAAGGTGGCACCCCTCCTCCCCGCCTTCCTCTCCTCCCCCCTTTCTATGGCCACTGGGGAAAGCCAATGCACAAGATATATATCAGGGAAAACCCCCGGAATTTTCGCATGCCGATTGGCTCCTCAGCCCACGTGGAGTCCATGGTTTAGAAAACAAGGATTGTGAAAAATTTTGTCCTCCGAAAACTTATTCCCCTCAATTTTTCAAACTCTGAGGAAGAAAGAGTAAAATAAACTACCAGGGCAAAAGTATCCAGCAATTTTCTTCAATGTAAAGGCAATTCATGAAAAAATCGGAAAAAAATTGAGGAAATGCCCTAACATGTCTACATTATTGAGAAATTTTTTCGAATTTTTCCGAAAAAGTTTTCACAATCAAAAAAATCTCGAATCATTTTACATTGCAGATCCATTTTGCCCCTATTACCCCCACTTCTTTTCACTGTATTTTATGGGCCCAATCAATTCATCTGAGAGCATACAAATGCGAGATGTTCAAGAAATATGATAATGTATGTCATGCCCCATTCATCTTACTTTCCACTAAAATGCACACAGCTATTCCACAATCTTTGGGGTGTCTACGTGTTGAAGTACACTCTCTCTCTCTCTCACTCTTTCTCTGTGAAAGGGATTTTAACGCAGTATATCTACTACCCCAATTTCAGGGGGTAGTCTACCCTCAACGGTTTTCTGTATAACAAGACAAATGGCCGCAGTCAAACGTGAGTGTGGCTCACTTTGTCCCTCAGCCCTGACAGAACGAATGAGCGGTCCGATCAGTTTTGGTTGAAAGAGCACCATAGATAGGTGAGAGTATCAATTTCTTCACACACTCTCATAGCTCACCATTCCCGATCGCTGATCGCCGATAAATTCCCAACTTCACTCCAACTCGCCTCCAAAGTCTCATCGATGCTAATAATTCCACCATTACGTAACTCATTGCAGAAGACAATTAATTTGTGAATACAGTCACACAGTTGCCAGTTTACTTCTCAAGTATTTCAACATTATGAATTCTGCACTCGTTCATTTTCCCCCCTTTGCCTATACCGTATACGTACGTTTCATCCAGTCATGCGCCATCCTGCATTTCAATTGGCTATCTCCATTATTTCTCTTCTCACTTCATGAAGGCCCTGCTTATCCCCTTCGAGGTCTGATAATCATTTTACGATTGAATTTTTATCCACTGGTTTTCAGTACTCTTCTTATTAGCAAAACTAGGAGAACAATTAGTGATTCTAATCAATGTAAAATTTGATTTTCTATTCATCTGAAGCTTCAATACCTTTAAAAACATTGATACAATTTTTTTTAAATCATCATCGGAACATTGATTTTCAAGGAATTTACGGAAACGGACAGAATTCGAAAACTAATCATGTAAAGATGTAAGTTTGAAATGGGCATTCATCTAACTGATATTCATCTCGAAATAATCGATGAGTATAAATGACAGGAGTCGAATAGTTTCGAGAGCATTTATTTAGAACTTTTTTTTTTTTATAAGTGTTTATCTAAAAAGGCCAGTGTACAGTTATGAGATACAATGTCTACAATAAACAAAAGATTTTATCGATTTTATATAAACAAAAGATTTATTAATTTGTATTTTATTAATTTTCGGAAAATTAACTGGCCCTCAGCAATTATGAATAATCGCCTTCTGAGCCCTGACAGCCCTCGACCTCGGATGAAGCTTCATCAATAAATAAATGAAATTTGAAAATTAAATATAAAATCATTGACTATTAGAAAAAGCTGTCTCATTGTCAATCACAGTTCAAAAGCAAAGTTCCAATTATCGTTCCAGCTGTAAAAATAGTATTAATAAATAGTAAATTAGTACCTAAAGAAGTGAGTTTCTCATTGTCGTACACAAAAGCACATAGGCACACATGCACATACATATATATATAGACATACGCGAAAAATATAATTTATTCTCTTTCCAGACCATTTCAAGCATTCTCTAATTGCAAAGAATTACAATCAGAAAATTTGACGTGAGTATAGCTTCCATTCAGTAGCAAAAAGGGATGAAATGAGAAAAGCCTTTGAGGTTATAACGCTGTAGGAAAACCGAACGATTCCAAAATGGTAGAAAGTAGAGAATACCAGCTTTCAGTTTGTAATAAACATTTTACCACAAAGTTTATCTTGCCTTGGTTCGATAAACACTGTGCTTCTCAAAGCGCATCAAACTGTCTCTGGCGTTAAACGTAAACCATTCATTGTATCAGGTGGGTTTTCTCTCCGCAGTATATTGCCGAATAGAGAATAATGAAAACCAATGAGAAGGACAGGAGAAAGAAGACAGGCATATATATATATATATATACAAAGTGCTGGATTCAGTACATACACAAGAGCAGACAAAGATAAATAAATGAAGGAAACGCGCCAGTGCACGACCACAAAGAGAAGCAATATCCTTGTGGTGCCTTTTTGTCTCTCTCTTTCTCTCTCTCCTCAACGGCTTGTAGCTGGATCGTGCCATTGGCAAGGAAGTTACAAGACCAAGTGGGGCAAAGGGAGAAATGAAAATAGAGAAAGTCAAGAAAAGCTAATAGTAGTTGTGCTTGGTCCTCTCTAGCACCGGCTGGTAAACAAGCCGTTTCTCCTAGGGAAACAACTAGCTCTGTCGCTTTTCACCACTTTATTCTTTTGTACAAACCATCCCTCTACCCCTCAATCGTCCTTGACTCTTCACTCGCTCAGTGACATCCGACACTTGTACTAACTAGCTTCCTGTTTTTTTTTTGCTTATTTTTATTCTTCCGCCTTTCTTTTTGCTGCATGCCCACGACTGAAAACACTTAATTCACTCTGGACCCCCAGTACCCGGGCAATTTCAACTTGTCAAGCTGTTTTTCCTTTTGATTAATACAAATTCACACTTTTTTTTTTGTTCTCAGGAACTCAACAAGAGACGATATTTATATACATCAACGTGAAATGAAAAATTGATGCTGGTAGAGATGATATATATTCTCTCGTATTCTTTGGATAGGATGAAGAAAAAATATTGTGTACGATCAATCATAAGTGTTGGTAAATGTCGACTATATCTATCATGTTGGGGCAGGAAAATGTTGGCGGTTTTGGAGAGAGAGAGAGAGATCTCTTCACAGCCCGGACGACCGATACCTCAGTTTGATATGGGGATATAGTGGGTGGCAAGATGTTCAATGGACTTGGCTTGTCAGAATGACAAATGGATGTGATCGATCATTGAGCTCTGTGGGTCTACGTTGTCTATGTATGTATCAGTGAAAAATTGAACATTATGAAAAAAACGTTGAAATCATCGGGCAGATTGAAAAGTCACTTCAGACAAGGCTCATTGTTCACAGTACAAATATTGCCAGTCATTCGTCGTAATAATCCATCAAAAAGAAGAAAAAAAAACTAAAGATTTTCTAATCGAAGAAGAGACTTTGTTTTTTTTTTTTAAACTCATAAGTTTGGTGAGTCAGGAGCAGTTCGTACAAAAAAGCACGAGGATTTTTCCTTGAAATACAACCGGGAAAAAGGTCATGGAAGGGTTTCACAAGTCGTGTTATCGCGATGGTGGTAGCAGCCACGAGCTGAGTAAAGCCCAGGGGTTGGCTGGTATAACTCCGGGGAGGAAGCTTGGGTGAGAAGCCCAGAGTGATTTAGTGGGGTGGGCACTCGACGACTGACCGAGATAACCTGCCTGTCCACGGAACAATCCCATTTGTCCAATGTCTTCCGCTACAAAACTGCCTCGTGCCCTATGGCCAAGAGCGAGGGAGAAAGAAGGAGAGTGAGAGAGATGTCTTTGAATAATGGCTGGTCTACGTCTTTGTGTTACTTTCGAGAGATCTGGAACGCGAAAAGCGAAATGTTATGAGATTCGTCAAGTGGCAGTGGAAATATGGATGGTGAATGGAGAGAAGTAAAGACTTCTCAAGTTGAAAAATCAAATATTCAAATAGCACAATTTGTTGTCAATGTTTTGCATTTTTTTTGTTCTGCTATATTTCTTAGTGGTGGCAAATATTCGTAAGTGGAACTATTTTATTAAATTTAATGTGTGAAATTCAGTAGCGAAGAGCTAAAACAGGATAATTCGATTTATTTCGTCAATTGTTCTAGAATATTTCGAAAAATGAGTGAGATAGGACGATTTGGTTGTAATCTTGGTCGGTTGCTGGGGCACTTTCAGAAACCCGGTATCAAATAATGCAAAAAAAATAATCAATTTTCAGAAAATTTTACTCTATTATCATTACTCAAAACCAATAATAATCATTAAAAGAAATTGATAAGAAAAAAAATTTTCTCATCATTTTAAAAACTTCGAATTACTAAATGAGAGCTGAGAATAACTGATTATTCAACGCGGCTCTTCTCTCCTGTAATCAAAGCATCGTTTAATTAATTTCATCCTGTAAAATACGTGCAATAAACTACAAGTGAATGGTTAATAACCATCATTCATAATGTTCAAATTAACTGAACAGAGAAAAATTTTAAAATTAATAGTGATGTCTAATGGTTATCCGGTGCTAATAGAACTCAGCGCCGAAAAACCCATCAAGTTGATGATCCAGCTCTACTCCATTGGATAAAGAAGGATAGAAAATTGTGAAAGAGCACAGTATCCAAAGTGAAAGAGAATAACTCAGTGAATTGTATACGAGAGAGGCTGGTAGGGCCTCATTCTGTCTCTCTTCTGCTTCACTCATGGATTTATATCCCAGGCAGGCACTTTGAGCCATCAGCGGCTCGTTTGAAGTGCGCCGCAGTCGAGCAGACGTTATAAAGACAAACTATGCCTGGGGCATCGTCATTTTATGCTCTCTCTATCACTCTTTCTCCCTCACCACTACTTCATGCCATAACTCGTAGTAGTGATTCTCCATTCTCCTTGTTCAACTTATCAAACTGAAATACTGACGTATGTGTATCGTGTTGTTTCTCTAGCAGCACTTCTATCGTCTAGCCGTCGCCAAACACTCGATGACGCACTTTCAGCAAGACTAGACCATAATCAAGTGATCCTCCAGTTCTCTGTGAATTCTCAAATATTTCGTATACAATTCTGGCCACTTGTGTGCTTTGCCTCAACGGGGGACTAGTGCCCTGGAGGGTAATAAAGATGGTGTTCTGCCTAGTATGCTATGTATAAAACAGCCACACACTCGGTACTGACTCTCAGGTAGCAGCACGATGCAGAAGTGAAAACACTGAGAGAAGACAGAGAGGCGGAGCCTGACTCTGCCCTCTGTGGGCAGGACTAACGCAAATGATTCTTCATTTCAAGATGGCGATGGTTGTAGAATTTTCACGCGCAAAATGTATGCCCGCAAGGCAGCATGCGCCGTTGCCTATATGCGGTATGCGCATGCTCATGTGCAAAACGATACTGGCTCTACTGTCTTTCGTCGTAATGTTTTTGAATGCACTACATGTGGAAGACAGGTGACTCTTGAGACTACAACCCAGCTGGGGATTGGTGATTTTTTTTATTTCTTTCTTATTCTTTTTCACGTTGTTTCACATGACATCTGGTTATTGTTTTTATTGTGTCCTTTTTTGACAGTAAAGATACTGATTCCTTCGATGGCTGATACGTGCTTGGTAAACACCCGCGTTCCACATCGTGTCTCGAATCGATTAGCGAAATTCTTTTACCATTTACGGAAAACAGACAGTTTGTAATGATTCGCATCACGCTCGAGAATCCATGGATTTTTACCTTGTACAAATCCCTCAGCAACATTTTACCTGCTGTGAATCTCTAGTCTTTAATTATTTTCACAACTTGTGAATTTATACTTTTTTTCTTTACAGTGTCTCGTAGGCTTTACATTCTCAACGCAAGAAAATGCGTGTAGTTGTCTCGTTAATCCTGTTATTTTTTTTATTTTTCGTTTTTGAGGGAGAAAAATGTCTATTTCTTTGTCTCCAAGTGCTTCAGTGTGGTTGTTTCAAGACAAGATACGGTTATGTATTTATCTATACTCTGGACTCTAGTGGCTCTTGCAACTGTGTAGACTACATTTGGGCTTCCGGACTTATGGCCATTGTATCTTAGGAAACCGTGAAGGAAGGAAAGACAACGACGACAAGCGTATAACTAAACTAGGAAGACTAACAGAAGGATTGTGTGTGTGTATGTGTGTGTTTGGAACTGTAGAAAGACTGGGACAGTTTTATAGAGATGGATTTACATCGTAAAGACGTCAGGAGCATCTCTACGAGAAACCTGGCTTTGGATAACACATCTAGGGGAGTGAAAATGTTACAGTGAACCCGAGAGAATTCAGTTGAAGTTATAACCCTCTATTCTTTATAGTAACCCTTGCTTTTAATTCTTGATAATAATATTCAAGTTTTTTTGAATTTTTTTTCAACAAAGGAATTGAAGTGATGGAAATGAGGGGAGTAATCACAGTCATTTGGTGAATGATAAGAGTTTGAAGGTTGGGCATCAGCTGAATTGTAATAAGGATTTTGAGCACTTTGGCGGTTCTTTGATGTACCCCCCCCCCCTTTTTTTTTCCATTCAAGGTACAAATTAAACTGCTGTAGATTAATTTTGGTATCTTCCCCAGAAATTTTCTAGAGTTTTCCCTTCCTCGCTGTTTATGCTCGTATTTTCAAACTATGAAGAAATGAGTAGTGTATTTCTCTTATCAAGATTGAATTACAAAATATGAGGTGAGGTGAAAAAAATTATCAGTAATTAGTTGATGGATTAGAATTTGAAGGTTGTGCATCAAATGAATTTCAAAACAGCAGAGTTCCTGTAATTCCGAGCCTGCGGAACCGAGAACTCTGAGAATTAGACATCACAAGCTACCTTCTCCATCAAAATATTCCTCCAATGAGAAGGAGAAAAGGCTCTCTCTCTCGGCCAAAGGCCAACTGTGCATCTGCACATCACGAATAGAAGAAGAAGGACGAAAAACAGGTGAAGGGTGAGGAAAACAACTTCTCTCCCAAAGGAGGGGAAGTCAAACTTAAGTGACCCGAACTTATTAGAACTCTACCGGAAAGATCTTGAGGAGTCTGGTCAAACTGGCAGTTGTTTGGTAAACCGCCCGAGTAAAAAAACCAGTCATCCTAACATAACACGGAAATTATTCGTATACTTCCAATAAAGTTTCACCCATCACAGTTTTTCTTCTATACAAGTTCTCCTTTGGCTCCTGCACTCTGATTCTTTAATGAGCCAATCAAGATGGAGTTTGGAAGGACGGAAATTGAAATGTACCTTAGACATATTTTAACGTTCTGCGCATTGAACTTTAGAACGTAAGAGTAGAAATAAGGACGAAGTGGAAACTTTAACGAGAGGTTTCGGACGGACGGGTGAACTTATTTGGAAGACTGCTTCATCTTCCAAGTACTCCATCAATATGAAGGTTTTCCCCCTTTTCATTACGGGTTCAAAGAGCAAAGAAGAACAGTTGATCAATTCTGCTTTCTCCTCTCAGAGAAAGATGAGAAATCTACTTGTGTAGTAGTCCCAAAAAAAATTAATAAGCCATGAAAATGAAGGGATAAAAAATAATCAGTGATTAGTTGAATGATAAGAGTCTGAAGATTGTGCATCAGCTGAATTTTAATAAGGATCTCGAGGACTCTGGTGGTACTGGCGGTTCTTTGATGTATCCCAGTGACATGAACCAGTGGGAAGTAGGACCTTGTTGAAGGCTTCCACAAGTGGAAATATACGGATGCCGTTGATTCATGCACACACACACACATACAGACATTTGCTTCCATCGTTCTTCTCTCTTCTGGTATTTTATACATACAAGACACACAGTGGCTCCTACGTACATGCCAGAAACCTGCATTTGGATCGTTTGTGCTCTTCACTACGTCGGAGTCACTTCTTGGCTGGTTGGTAAGACATTTTAGACGAGGAACAAAGTCAACGACGACACAGCCAAAGAAATACACTTATCTGTGTGTGTGTGTGTGGCTGTGTGTGAGAGCACATAAATGTCTGTGTTTCAGAGTGAGAAGAGAGGCGAAGCGTAGTCGGCTGCTTTTACTCGCTGGACCATAGCTGTTCGTCTACGTCCTGGAGACAGGATTGATGGCACGCCGTGGGTTATACGTGAGCTCTTTCCTGTCCTCAAGCGACAGACAGACTGACCGCAAGCTTATATTCTACACTCCTGCAAGTTGAATTTAACATTTATGGAATATCTCAGAATCTCTTCTGCAGATGTACCAAAACCTGAAGACATATTCACATGAACAATGCATCTAGAATACTGTCTACATTAATGAATTAATAATTATTCATTCACATGTAGAAGCACATTTGCAAATGTGTATCTCAACAGAACAAAGAAGTCCAGTGGCAGTGAATTTGCATAGCTGTTAATTACGTTGGTTAAGCTGATTCGAAAAACATTGGATCCTCAAGTACTACAACTGCCGACAGTCTTCCTCTTTTCTCATGGTGAATTGGACTTGTTCACCCTATTTAAAAGGACGATAAAGTTAACGAGTGAGACAGAAAATTGAGAGACGGCAAAATGGCAAAGCAAACGAGAAGACGCTGATCGATTGGCAATGGATGGAAGGCTGTCCAAAGCCTTGACCCTGAAGCCACATAGCAACTAACACCCAGACGAAAATCCAATTCTCGTACAGTTTATATACGTATTTCCAGATCTGGCTGTCTCCGTTTAAAAAAGATTGGCATCAAATGCTTCTTTGAGACAGAGAGAGGAAGCTTTTAATGACGGCAACGTGACGAACGAGTTGAGTGGTATTGAGTAGCATTGCCAGTGGTGGATCAAGAATGTTAGAGAGAGAAAGACAGATAAAATGAAAGAGGTCCAAAACCGTGTGTGTCACATCAACGGCGCCGCGAGATCTACGACCACGTACCTCAATGGATTCTTGTCGTTTCGAATTCACTAACCATCCCTTCACTCTGCTCGCGATTTTCTGTTTCAAAGCCAATTCGCATCGTTGTAAAGTTTAAATTATTTGAATTCTTTTGTTGAATTAAATTTCAAACAAATTATGATGCAATTGTTTCACTAACAATCTTGCACATTAATGAGAAATAATGAGAGTTGAATATTTGAAGGTGAAAAAGTAAGCAAAAATAAGAAAAAAAAAAAGAAAAAAAAGTGGTAAACCAATGATCATTAAATACTAAATTTTGCTGTTATGTGAAGAATGTTGCTCAATAACTCATGAATTCACGAGTCTTAAATGAGAGTATGTTAATGGCATCGAGTAGTCACGTTCGATTCAGAAGTAATAGAAGAAAAGCCATAGGTGGAATAATGAAATCATTAGACAGCTCTGTCACGTACTCTTCATCGGAAACATACTGACGTATTTACACACCACAAGCTTGTGTCTCTCGTTCTCTTTTCGATTTCTTTCCAATAGAGAATCTACGGGTTTAGTGTCTATACGGTTCTTTCTCGCATTAGAAATAAGTATATGGTTTGGCCTTAAATAGCGAATAGTAAATTCCAGTAGCCCCCTTACCTCGTGCCTATACACATTTGAAAGAGAGAAGAAGAACGATTCAGATAGAAAGAGAGAGAGAGAGAGATGCTTGAAAAAAAAGAGGAGGGAGACGATCGAAACGATCAAAGGATTGCCGACACGAGAGACGCAGAGAAGTTTAAAACTGTGCACAGCCGCAAGTCAAAGAGAAGTCCTTCTCTTTACGAATCGGACGTTGAAAAGGTAATAGATTGCCTACTGTTAGACTTTTATTGTACGAGAAAAAAGAAGTTTGTCAGATTCATGGAGCCCTCAGGGGTCTATTAAATTAAAAAAATAAAAGAATTCTCTTTGTTCGGATTTTTTTTTTCCAAATCATACGGAATTATAAGACATTGATGAAAATAATTGTTCTTTTTTTTTTTTCTTTCAGAGTCATGGATATCATATGAATGCCAGAAGTGATAGATTTACTCGGCAAATTGGTGAATCGATGAAGAACCCAGTTTCAAAAATAATCAAGAATCATTACTATTTCAGTAACACATCCTGTCGGTTATTTTTTTCACCACTCTCTGTGAAATTATCTGATTTATTATGACCGTCTGGTTCATGTCACAGACAAATTAATTTATTATCACCAAAGTTAGTTGAAATAATGACACATTGATATTACAAACTCAATTTTCAACAGGATATTCGACTAATTTTATAACACTTTATTAAAACACAATAATAGACGAAAATGATTCGGTTACAATTGAAAATCCATTCGATAATACTGTCATTCAATATGTCAGTTATTTCTAGATTTAAGTAAATTATTTGACATTATTCACCTCATCTTCTTCATTCTTCTCTGTCTAATTTCAATTTCATCTTCGATTTTGTAAATGTCAGTCATTTCTTCATGAATACATTATGATATTCATTAACTCACTGCTTCATTGATTATTCCTCGGCAATAAATGTGTCCAAATTGTCACTATTCACTTTGACTATGTTAACCTTTATTCCCTTGTTACTTAGCCAATGCTATATTCCACATCAAATTATAGTCATCAACACAATGTATGAGATTCTATGCAATTAGCTGCAATGATTTTCAGCGCCTTGAGGAAAAGTCTCTCGATACATGAAACGTCATTGAGTGATAATTCCTTCTTTTTCTTCTTCTGCTTTTATTTATCTGTTGTAATTTTTCATCCTACTTTATTGCTTCTCTATCACTCTAATGAGTATGAACACTGAACTACGGGGAAAAGTGTCGTAAATTATTGAATAGACTGACGGCATGCCGAGGTCATGAAAGTACACAGTAGAAGTCATTATCTTCCATATACTAGTGAAGCTTGAATGTATATAGATATATTTAACTCATCTTTTTGGCATGTTTCTTCGTCTCTGGACACTTCACGGAGACAGATCTTTACTCGGGTGCTAAACGATGATGGATGGCTCGTATAACTGTCGCAATACAGAGCTACCGATGAGACATTTCGTCTCTTGATTTATCATTTTTAAAGAATTTTAGGAATTATTTGTGGTACTTGGAAGTAGTATTGCAATACTACTTGGAAATATATTCAAAATATGTGTAATATATCTGCATATTTATATCGTCGCCTTAGAATGAAAGGGGCTTAAGTGCTTTCTAAGGCGATAATATGTTCGAAATGATGCCACATAAGATGCAAAAAATGATCTTTTTTTTTTCGTGGGTGACAGCCTCAATTAACCCGTCAGCAGGCGCACTAGCTCGGGAACTAAGCGAGATAGGGTAATTTCGTCCTGAACCTTTTTTGTACCTTGAAATTCTCTACAAAAAGGATTAGAGCAAAATTGCCGTATCTCGCTTAGTTTCCGAGAAAATAACAAAAAACTGATGGCAAAATTAAATGGATTTATCTGAAAATTTTTCGTATTTTTGATAGATTCAGTTCCGTTTACAAAGAAATATTTGAGAAAAAAGGATTGGAATGAGAGGAGGGTGTCACCGATGCTATCTACAGCGACCAAGCCATGTTTACCTACCGACCACGTTTAGGAGCGCGATGAGAGAAAGTCTAACGCTGCCTGACGGCACGGAAGAAAAAATTATTTTTGCCAAAAGAAAAAATTATTTTTGAAATTTCGCGATGACCATAATAAAGTAGAATAGTTTTTTGACAAATACAAAGAAAATCGAGATTTTTCACTCATTTTTTAAGGTAGTTTCCTATACCCTCAAAAAAAGTGTGAGAGAAAGTCTCATAGCGCGACCGCTGACGGGTTAAAAATCTTGAAAAAATCCTCCAACAATGGAGACATGCTAGAGCATCTTCCTGAATTTTTTTCTAAATTTTCTCATAGAGCCGCTCGTTCAGAAAAAAAATTGAATCATTTTGCACTAAAAATTTTGGGAATTCACTCTTTTCTGTACAAATGGATTACCCTTATTTATTATGTGAAAATGATTCTCATTTGAGTTCTCACTACCGGCCATCATTCATCAACCCCCTCCCTTGCTGCACAATGCTGGACACATTAACCATGAATATGTGGTACACTGTGAAGACTAGGGTACACACGATTTGAGGTTTCTCTAGGGAACTTCCTTCGTGCGAGGTGAATTAACGCCTCGTCATTAGCACCTCACTCAGACAACTCTACACACACACACACACAAATACACACACACTAATTCTCCCTAGTTCTCATGAATGTGCGAGTCTTTGCCAACAAGCAAGAGAGACAGCTTGTACTATCCTCCAAGAACTGGGTCTCATTTATTAACTCTATGACGTTTAACTGATGTATCCCCCTATCGTAGTGTTAGTACCACCGAGATGATCATTAATCTTTGATCACGATAACTCAAGCATTTCAGTGAGTGCATGTCCACTCTCGCACGTAAGCAAGAAGCAGCCAGTAAGAAAATGACATAAAATCAAATTGTCGACAGATTTGAGTGCCAAAAATTTCATCGTCAAATGAATTACTTAAAATAATTGGGTTTTTTTTTTGCTCGTTGTTCTTTTCTTATTAGCATGATGAATAGAGTTGAGAACATGAGGAGGAAGAAGCAATTACTTAAAAAATAATGCAGACTGCCAGGGTGAATCAGTCACGGTATCGATGGAAATGAATGAACGAATTGAAGTGGATGATGTACAATTCAGAGTGTATCAGGATGGATAGTAACCATGGGAGATGGAAAAAGATGAAGAATGAAAAAAAAAAAGGGAATGATGGCAGCAGGGTCGAGGTAGAGGCATTGTGCGTTGATAGATGTGTCAAATCCGGGTGGAGAGAGAATTATTGTGAGGTACTAGGGAGATAAATGGAGCCAGAGTGAAGAAGCAAAACACGAGAGATCTTTTGTGTTGTGCAAACCGGGGAGTATACTCATCGAAGGTAATTTAGAATGGTGTACTGCTGGCTCGAGGCAACATCCGGACGACAGCTTTCTCGCGTCATTCTCATTCATTCTATTTGTATGAAATCCTCAGGAGACTATCTGCCAATAGTTTATTCAATGCACTTAACAATTAATTATCACCTATCTCTTTCTGCTATTTTCTGAATACAAAGCACACTTTGTAGTTTCGAGATGTCTCATAAATCCTCGGTACTTCTTTTTTTTTTTTTGCTCTTTCAAGTGCTCAAAGAAAAGATAAAACAACCTGTTATTTAATTCTTTTTCCTCTTGCGTTGAGGCCAGAAAGACGAAAATTACTGTGCACATAAATCGTAGAATATGAAATCAACCGTGGGATAAGACACACACAATCATCCAAGCGTTGAGGGAAGCACCCAATTTCTCTCTTTTAGATCTCTACCTCTTATGTATGTACTATGAAACGGTATATCACACTTTTACCACCATGAAGAGAGAAACTGACTTACGCTTGGTTGCACCAAGCCCAAATGCACACTTGCTACACGTAAATCATTCGAAAACTTTTCTGTCCTCGTACAAAAATAGAAGTGTCACCAGTTTTCAGTTTTCTTGAAAATACTGTAGATAATATTTTTCCATCTACTCTTTGCTTCGTACATGCTCCTTTTTTTCTCGGATGAAATGACCTGGAAGAGGAGAAAATTGTCGTCGTTAACCTTGTTTTTTTCTCGTAACATTTGAAAAAAAAATGGGAATTTCTTACTACTGACCTTGAGGCTTGAGGAATTATGTAGGACACGTTGCCATGAGCTCACTCGACACTTCATGTGCATTGTACACCCTCCACCCACCCCTCCCTCTCTTCTTTTGGCTTTCTTCAACCCCCCCCCCCCCCCCCCCCCCGTTGCTTACGTACACAGCACGGTGTCATTCAACTGGAGGGAATGAAGGAGAAAAACGAAAAAATAATGTCGTGAACCAGAGAAGAACTGTGGTCCGGTCATAAATCTTGATCCTGTTTTTACGTGTTTGACTCTGAGTTACTTTCAGGCGTTATTAGGCGTAACTTGAACGTTTCAGTCAAAGGAATTTTCGTGAAACCACAAGTAACCTTGTAGCAAATGGTTGAAACGTGCCATTGTGTTTCACTCTTTCTTCTTTATTCGTTCAATTTTTTCTTCTTTTTCATTCATTTCTTTTTTATTTTTTTCTGCATCCAAGTCGAAGTTGATTGTAAGCAGCGGCACCTGGATCACCGACAAAGACGTGTCTAACATGTGATGCGGAATGAAACAAATTCATTTTTAATTCTCTCTTCTTTTTTTTTTTTTTTGTTTGCAAACAGCTAATTTTTCCAGAATATTGCTGCTTATTCCTGGAAGTAACAGACATTACATATCCTCCTCGTTGAGAAAATTTTCACGCTAGTGAAGTAATAACACTTCAACTGCATCATACCGAGAAATCATTACTTCACCTTTTACTAACCTCTTTCGTGTCTTCCATACAATATTGTTGTACAAGTGGTTGTTCTGTTGCAGTAGAAAAACCGTCGCCACTTATAAACCAACTGTTTTCAAGAGTAAAATAGGAAGAAACAAGGAAGAAATGGAAAAAATTAAGTTTTCACTGGTGCGAAAACGAGAGGTGGTACTTTTGGTGAGACATGACGCATTCAAGCTTGGGTGAAGAGCTCCAAATGTTCCGCATGAGTAACGCCCAGAGTAATATTACGATGACAGTAATTGCCGCTTTGATCAATGCAGCAAACGTGAGCCATCCTGCATTACTTCACGTTCTGTCTCTCTCTCTCTTCCCATGTCTTATTTCTCTCTTCAAAGATTTTTTCAACCTAAAAAGTCAATAATTCTAGGGCGATAGGAAGAAATTTCGACAACATTTGAGAAAACCTTGACATTTTCCTACTCTTGATAAATTAATAATAATAAAATAGTGGAAAAAAAAAATTTACGATTCAATTCTAAAGAGCACATTCGTAGAAAATAACGTAGCTTTCTAACGACTTTCAGCTTCGTAGATCCATCAATTTATATCCCGAAAAGTGCTCGTTTCGTCGTTCAGGCAACAAAATCGTCGTTGCATCCTATAGCAAAACTTCACTTTATGAAGCTAGAATAGATTAATGCCCTCGTTTGTTCGGTAATGGCCACAATAAATTATCTTAATAGTCTGCCACGACTATAAATATATTCAACGAGTTGCTCTTACGCTTGTTTTCTCCGTTCTACTTTGGTACTAGCTACCCAACCCTCCCTCATCCTCTGCTCTTTTGCTATATTCTTTCGCCAAACTCTTGAATCCATAACATTTTTATTCCTCCATTCGAACTGTGTATTAAATTCAACATGGCCGACCAATTGGCAGTGCTGGCACATTCGAGGCTAGATATACTTTTTCAATGTGTTTGTGTTGGTGAAATGATGTGGGAATTGAATTTTATGCATTTGTGTCTTTTGGGGAGAAATTTTCGAAAAAATTGATTAAATATCGTTGTTCTAGGGCAAAAAGGGCGTAAGTGATACACATTTCCTATCTTTTGAAGCTCTTTTCACTCTAGAATGACAATATTGTAGCCTGTCCCTCTTATTACAAGAAGAACATCACAATTCACGTGAGAAATGGAGAGAAGAAGATGCTAGCAACTTGAGAAGATGAGAAAAAAGTTAAGAAGAGAATAAAAAAAAGAGAAAAGAAACTATTCAATCTCAAATTTTGAAATTATTGAGAAATCTCTCTCTTTCTCTTTTTCTTTTGAGTAACTGCAGTAAATTGGAGCTCTTTAAAACTTTAAAACTGTTTTTGACACTGCGATGCAGACAATTCGGCTGCTAAGTGATGATTTTCTCAACTTATTGATGTAGAATCGCTTGTAGTTGCTTGTGGCAATACAGTGTATATGCGTTATTATTATATCTCATACAGGGAGCTTCTGTAAGCTTAGCAATTAATGTAATTTCTTATGTTTTATATTCTCTTGTCATTTGTACAACATAATGTACATGAATAAACTGATCAAATCAAATCAAAAATCAAATCTCTCTCTCTTTCTCTCCCACCGCTACACCTTCACAATAGCAATATTTTAAAATGACTATTTAATCTTGAATTCTGGAATTCTTGAGATGGATTCCAGACTTCGATTTGGTCATATCACTGTAATTAAAATGAATTAATTGAATTACCTCAAACTTTTGATAATAGTACCTATATTACCTCACAAGTGCGGTAAAGTATTTTTCCAAACGTTGTATGGGCCAGTTCTACCCTAATCCTTTCTTTTAAAGAATTTCAAGAGCTTCGAAGAAGCCAAATGGCCGAAAATTGCGCTATTTCACTCAGTTCCCGAGATATTTTCCAAAAAAATAAAGCGTAATATTTAATGATGTCACCATCACCCCAATCACCACACATCTGCAAAAGCCCCCATTTCATCAAGTCAAAATCTTCTTCCAATTGTCATCCCTCTCCTGCATATCCTCTCCCCTGTCAGCCAATAGTTCAGTTTTCCCCGGACCATAGCAACGCCTTGCATGATTTATTCACTTAATTCTCACCCATTATACCGTTACCACCTTCTCAATGGTCGCTTCATCCTGATTTACTTGACAAGCATTTATTACGCCAGCCAGTATCTCACTATTTCTGAGGGACATTAAACCAGCCTCACGCTTGGACCTCATTTCTCCCCATCGTATCTGAGGATAACAACGCAAGAATGAAGCCTCATTTTGAACGTTGGTTGGAACGGTTATAAAAGCCCCTCCTCAGAGACGAAGAAAGAGAGAGAGAGAGAGAGAGAGAGTAAAAAAATATTTGCCAAAGTACTTTACCAAGAATTTATAAAATGGAATATAACTCAATGGATATTTCAACATTGAGCGTGAAAGCACAACGAGGATTTCTTGGCAATCCACAAAAGGAAAGAGAGAGAGAGAGAGAGAAAGTCCTTAGTGTGTGTCCTTAGGGTCTGCAAGAATATATCTACACACAGTTATACAAAAGTCGGTAGTAGACGTCGGTTGAAGCCTCGTAAACCCGAAGAACGGCCAATTAAACGAAACGAGCGAGCGCACTGATGCACTCTTTGGCCAGTTGCCCTGGGTCTCTACACTGCAAAATGCCCTTTATTCCCACTTTTCCTCCATGCCTCTGTTTGCCCTCAAACTGGCATTACCCAGCCTGGCGCGCCTTCGGTTTATACGACTTGCGGAATTACCCTCAAATTACACAGCTCGTACCGATGTGTGTGCACTTCCTTCCAGGCTTCCCCCCTCCCTCCCTACCCCCGCGTATTCACAACTACCCTCTTCCCCCCCTCGCTCATCTTTATACATCTATTCACTTCTGGGTATAACACAACCCTGTGCTTTCCTCACGTATCAACTCATACGCAGACACTTGGTACTCGAGGAAGAATGGAATAATGGAAGTGTGAGAAAAAAAAAAGCGGGCACTTTGTGCTCTCACCTCGCTTCTTTATAATCCTACACTTGAATGCTCAACTTCACGCAATGAGAATAAAATAAGCACGTATGAAGCGTGATAATCCCTCTTGCCCTTGGTATTATATATTTTTTTTGTCTTTTTTTTTCCCATGAGTTAAGCCAAAACACATCCTTCAGAGTGCTATAATTGCAGTTACCAAGTGCGGAATGTGAAAAAATCACCATTGGGGCCTTTGGAGAAAAGTGAGTGCTCTTTTGGCTTCTCGCACCATTTTTTTTTTTTTGTTGCACCATGAGAAGTGCCAGAAGTCTCATAATTGATCGAAAATTACATAGTGTCGAGTGTTCGGGGCTTGGTTAAAGACAAAGAAGCATTTCAGCATCGAGTTTTGTGTGTTGAGACAAAAGAAAAGACGGATTGTGAGGAATTCCACGGTAGCCGTTTAACGAAGAATTCCAAAGTGTTCTCTCTCTTTTTTTTTCTGTCTTTTTCTGCTCAAGAAATCACAGAGTTGAATAAAAGTGTCCATTCCAGTTGCTTGTGTAACAAACGTGGACGTGCCAGTGCATTTTTGTCGTATGAAATACTTTTTGGGACAATTCCCTGAAGAACTTTTTTGAAAACCACTCATTGTCGAATCTCACCCGCGAATTGTGTTTCTGCGTTTTCGTACTTTTTTTTTTGTTTTCCTTCCACTCGTTTCGCTTATTTCTCTCTTATTCGCGTCGAATACATTAGCGACTCCTAGCGGCCGGTGGGCGACGTAATGAATGTTTCCGGTGACAGCCGACAGTGGAGAATGCCTCGCGACAAACAATGCGACCGCATTCTACTCTTCTCTCCTGAAATCCCTTCTCTCTTACTCTTTAACCCTCTCTTATATTCGCCGGTCCGACGCCGTTCAGTTTCGGTAGCCGTGTCGGCGCGCTTTATCGGAGACCGCCAAAAAGCTTTGGGTTACTACGCCACCCGCAGTGATTCCAGAGGGTTGAGTCGGGAATAAGGACTGGCCTCTGCTATTTTTTTTATTCAGTAGAAACTCAAGAGATACGAATTTTTGGGACAATTTTTGGAGAATAAAAATGAAGGGGAGATTATTACGGGCAGATGAACTATTTTGAGACACTGCAGATAATGGAGGGAATATGGGTTACAGTTGGGTTCATCCTGGAAAATTAGTCCTTAAAGAACTTTTGACTCTAGTAGATGCAGTCCTAATTTAAAGGAGATGGAACAATCAGAGGAACCTATTGAGAGAATTGAAAAAATGATTAGAGTATCAGCTCTTTTTTTGCAGATTTTTCCGCAGAGTCCTTTGTTTCGAAATAAAATTCTGGATTATTTCGGATCAGTCACTCCTATGATATGGTGATCATCTCTGCTATGAAAGTTACCTAATGTGTAAGACCAGGGTCAGAGTAGAAGAGACGCAAATACCTTTTTTTTAATTTTTTAGGAGAAAAGTGCGGGAATTTCCCCACGATTGAATTATTTCTTCGTTGTAAATATCAAAAGATTTGTGGCACTTAAGCCTTCTTAACTCTATAACTTATATGCTATACTATAGCATGAGAATCCAATAGATGAATCAAAAAAGAGAAAAATCGACGAAATCCATTAGCATAAAGTTTTTAAAAATTTGAAAAATGAAATGAAAAAAATTTGGAAAAAATTGGAGTTGCGTCCTTTTGGCTTTGATCAATTTTTGAAAATAATGCGACGAGTTACAAAAAATGCTCAGGATGAAAAAGGCACGTTTCCATTAGTTTCTGGAATAGTCTCGAATAATTGTTGAAAGAAAATATCGACTTAACCTGTTTTACCTCTTCGCTATTGAATTATTTATGGATAAAATTTTCCACATGTCAATGGATCAAAACGACAGCTATGAAAAACACGTGAAGTACGCCAACAATTATCGAGACATTGAAGAAAACATGTGAGGCTTGCAGGAAAATTACAATTGCCTGGTACAATCCAAATCCGTAAATCGGAATTCGAACTCGACATAACTAAAGAGACATAAATGTCGTTTCACACAAGGTTGTTAGGGAACGTCGATTCTCTCACTCCTGGTAGAGACTATAATACCAAATGATTTCAACGATGTTGGAATGCATTTAGACTTCATTTTCACTTGGTCAAACGTGTGGATATATACTAGTGCCACGCGTGGAAGCTTTTGTAAATTCCAATAGCACTATTGTACAATTCTCACATGCATACAGTCGAATATGTGTAAGTGTACTAATACTTGGCCAACATTTCTCACTTTGAATTACTGGGATTATTTGTCAGGGACATAGGCAAGGTATTCTCGGTCTGGTTAACCAAAAATATCTCGACGGAGATGAGAATACTGAAATCTCAAATTTTTTTCTCCTGAAGAATTGAAAAAAAATTTTGATGTAAAATCCTGCATTTTTTCTTAAATAGCCGTTGAGAAATTGCAGAAATTTTTTCATTTCTTTATGATAAATCGGTTGAGGGGAAAATTCAGAAAAAAAATTATCTCATCAATTAAATTTTTTGAATGACAAATCCGGAAAATTTTATGACGAGATGAAATAAATTCTAGGAGCTAGCGAAATTTTTCTCATGCTACATGAAGGTGTCCGGTGAGCAGCGTTACTGAGAACGCACTAAGCGTGCCGGAGTAGTGTAGAGGGCATCCCACAACGCTGCAGTCGAGAAAACGCTGTGGTGAATTCCTCATCACTCGATGCATTTTCCAGTTTTCCTTTCTCTGGCAAATAATGCGTCTTTTTGTAAAAAAAAAAATTGAAAAAAAGTACTGAAAGGTCTGACGTATCATCTGATGTCAAAATGTATATACTTAAAATGGCTAACAAGCAGTCTCTCATAATATGAATAATGAATCAGCCATTATCATTGATACCATATCTAATTATTTATCAAATGATCCATTAACAATTACCAAACACAACAATCAAAGAATCCCTCAATGCATCTGTATTCTATTACATCGTCAACAGAAAGTACGTGAGTTTTCCTTCAATTCACTGTTTCGCTTCATTGTTTTCACGAAAATAACTAAGGTTGAGGTTTTGAATAACAGATATTTGACAGCAATGTAAATACGTACAACGTCGAAGTTGATCAAAGCAAGTTGATGCTCCTCAAAAACAATCCAACGTTGAGCCACCAACAAACCAAATTTTCAAACCATCTTGAAAACCTAATCTTTCCAACTCCGTTGACCTAGCTTGATTGTTATGTCCTGCACATGGATCAGCTTGGTCTGTCAGAACCTAAATTTTTCCAATTTCACCGACTCGCTTGAATCGTTTGAGGTGGTGTTTAGGTCACCCAAGATGACCAGTCTGGGTCAGAATGAAATGAGAATTATCATTTTTGACATGAAAAAGCTGTTCCATCACTTCACCCAATTGATTCAGGTAACTCAACCTTTTGAATGAATATCCATGGTAATTTTTGAACTAAGGATCTTGTTAACAAGCACAGTGATTATATTATGTTCAACAACAAACATCTCTGCGAATGTTTGCACATTCGTTTTGGCAAAATAACAGTCATTTAATTCAAATATATGTTGAATGAGGGGAGACGAGGCGATTGCATTGGTGTTGCATGTTGTATACAACGACCTCATGCTGACTATTATTTTCTCCATTCCCCATAGTTCATGGCACGTAGACATGATGAACGAGTTGCTGTTCCCATTCTCTCCTCTTCCCTTCCCCCTTCACACTGGCAAAATAAAAGAGAAAAGAGAATTATGGAAAGATTTTAGATCATTTCGTTGATGATTTCAGGCTTCTCTCTCGGCTCTTTTCTTCGTGTATACATTATAGTCATGTATACAGGATAGGAGGTGGAGGAAGAGGCATCAGAGGATGAAAGGGACCGACAGCGTCCAGCAGCGAGCAATGCATCAGAGCTCCACGGCTTAAGTAAATAAGCGACACCCCCAGCATGCGGTCGTCGCCTAAGCGTTATGCCGCATACATTGCATACACTGTGTGTTAACGTCCAACGAATCGTGTGTAGGCGGGTCTTCACTGACATTATATTTCCTATGTGAGAATAATAAATGTTAAAGAGATTGACGTTTTAATCTATACACGTGTCACTTCTTGTGCCACCGTGAGACAAAGACAGATGGCGGAAATCGGGACAACAGAAGCTGGATTTTTTTTTGGTGTGAAGACCTTTATGAAAATATCAGAAAAAGCATGTTAGCTTGTTAGAGTATTTTCGCAAATTTTTCTGCATTTTTTCATGAAGATTCTGAACTTCAATTTGTGCCCAAAGAAATGGCTTTTGTAGAAGAGAAGTGCCCTTTTCAAAAAATTAATTTGCCATGTTCTTTTTTAATCATTTTCATTTTTCATAGTCATTTATCGTATTTCACAGCATATCAATTAAATTAAATCAAAAATAGTTGAAAATAATCGATTTCACACGGGAAAAATAGAGTCAATTTTTACCGGTTTATTTCATTGTTTCGAATTGTCATGGGAGAGGGAACGCTGTGTGTGGGGAAAAGCAACAAGAGAAAATAATCGATAATTTTGCCAAATGAGTGAGTTGAAGACGCACACATGAGTAAGACAGAGACCAACGGTGCTGGAGTGGGGCAATTTTGGTATTGAAAACCATTTGATCCCTCTCCTTGACCAGTGAGATTTCTGGTGTTACTTTGACTGTTAACTTTGTTTATTTCTTCTTGATGAAGAAAAAGTGTAGTGTCTCAACGGAATACCATTGGATTTACAATTCCAGATGAATATTTTCGAAATTTTCTGAATCTGAATTATAAGCGTTTTTTCAATTTAATTAAAAAAAAAAATTTCAACACTTGCCCCCATCAGGAATTTTTTCACCCTCCCAATAAAATAATTCACTCGAACCAAATCTCCAGGAATGAGAAAATCCTTAAATTTACAAAAACACTTCCTAAAAAAATTTCCTAAAAATTTCCACATAAATTCATATCGACATGAATAAATGTATCGGCTATGATAAATCGTTCGTTTGAACTGCATACGTGCAAGAGCGAGAAGGGTGTATCATAAGCTCCGTATACTCGACAGGTTTGATCCTGATATTTACGAGCGTAAGGACACGTAGTAAATTAATGCGATACAGTCTGTGAAAGAGGGAGAGTGGAAGCTTATGTTATAACATTTTGCAATGCTGTGTATTTCAGTTTCCGAAGAGTTTTATCCTCCCGATTTCATTCGATGAAGGGAGAAAAGAGATAAAAAAGATATAGGTTATGTTCTTCTGTCTGTGTGTATATATTATTGTGAATAATGAAATGATACGTGTACTGTATAAGAAATTTTTCGTATAAACTCGAATTATTACTTGAATCGATAAATTAGGATTTTCACCTATTTCACTTGTATTCAATTTTTTTTAGGTTATGCAACCACTGCGCACAGCAAGAGCGAAAGAGAAAGGGAGAGAAAGATAGAGAATAATTCAAATTTATTCTTGATCACGGTTAATCCCACGACATTGACTTCTCAGAAGCTTTTATTGGTCCTTATACTCAACTCTACAGTAGTAAATTATATTTACGATTATTAATGGCCTACGGATTTATCATGAAGGGGGACTACAGCTGCTGGTATCCTCTGGTGCGCAAAAAGAGAGACAGAAGAGAGGTATGATTTAACAAAAAAAAATAAAAAAATATATGAAAATAATATTTATATGAAATGCAAAATAAAACTAAGTGGATATGAAGAAATAAATTCAATTAAAAATTCACCAATAAATTATGTACTTGACGTTTAGTTTTATTCAATTTTATGTAATGAAATATTCAGTGAAAATTGGCTAACTCGATGTTGAGCATGAAAAATAAAGAGTCTTTATCAATTCAGGAAGTCAATTAAAATGGCAAGGTTTCTATAGCCCACAGTTTGTTTGCCCCAAATCCCAATTGTACATCGTCCGTCTGGACCAGAAATTTTTCACACTAGGAAATTGTAAACAATTCCATTTTTTTACGACACCTCTCACTCAAGGTGAGATTTGTTTTTCGAAGTTCTCAACTCTGCACCAGTGAATTGTCAAGTGTCTCACTCGTGCCGAGCCCATTCCATTCCCATTTGGACCGAAAGAATGGCATGGCCCAATAGTACACGGAAATTTGGTTCTCAGTTTCAACTACATTTGGCGAGTCCCATTTCTACGCGGGTCCTTCTGGTTAATACTCAATTCTATACTGAAAACCAACCGTTCATCCCATTTCTACTCCAGTATTTTGAAACCATATTCAATATCACACGAAGAATAATATTGTGGATTTCTTGCCTTCACGGCTGTTTAGGATCCATAATTAACGTGTTTGACTGTCTGTACAGTCGTGCCAAAAAGTGAAGAAATTTGGAAAAATCGCAATATATGACATGCACAGTTTCGAAAAAAAAAAACACAAAATAAAAACCCAATTGCTATATATAGACAGCGAAATGTGGGAATGACAATTTTCCTGCTAAATAATCTTAATCATTAGTTATTCGTTAATTAAACTCAATCATTGAATTATTATTTATTATTCAACATAATAAAATGAATAATAATCGATCAACTTAATTATTATTTATTGGCACGCATACGAGAGCTGCGATGCTCTCGGTTTTTTCTTGCTGGTTTTTTCATTTATCAATCACTCATTAACCCTAGACCAGTCACCATGAGCGACCTCACGACTCTGGTCGAGTGATGAGAGATTCACCACCGTATTATTTTGGCTGCGAAGGTGTCGAATCTCTCTACACTATCCGAGCGCGTTTAGCGTGTTATCGGCAACGTCACTCAACGGATGATTTCATTTAGCATCGGATAGTTTTTGCCAGTTCTTAGGATTCATTATATTCCTCCTTCGAAATTGCAGAATACGTAATTGAAAATATATAATAGTTTCTCAAACACTTCAAGAATGGAAGTTGATTTTTTCAGAATTTTCGGCTCAACTGATTGATCCTTTATAAAGAGGAAGAAGAACGCAAACAATCGATATATCGAAAGTTGTCACGATTAAAGTGAAGCCCTCATTCCTCATTGGTCAGTTAAATTGTGAGTAATATAGTACGCGTAATATACCAATGACTAAGAATACCTAACGGGCGCGATGGAATATGGAATCAGGAAATTTTTTTCCAGTTTTCCGCGATGATCTCGGTAAATAAGCGAGATAGAGCGAAATGGACGTCAATATGGGATCAGTATAAATGACAATGTCTGCTCTATCGAATTCTCAGAACCATTCGCGATACTGTTGCGGAATTTTGCAGGCTACTTCCTGACGACATGGGCAGTATCACTGTCTTATTTCATCAAAACATACGCCACAGAAAAAAAGTTATGAAGATTTAAAAATTCGGGATTTTCATGATGGCTGATTTCCTTCGAATATTCCTTCATCCTCATTTTTCACCCATTTCCCGAGGGAATACGGGGTTTTCCTTGAAATTTCGCAAAGAGTTGATTGAAAACACGATCATGGGGGATCCTGAAGGGCCAAAAGCCGCAACCATTCGGGATAAACAGTGTTCGCAGAATTTTCAGGCCAAACCCAGAGGCAATGGCCTTTGCTCTATGAAAATGACCATTTCTGCTCTATCGAATTCTCAGAACCGTTTGCGATACTGTTATGAAATTTTGCAGGCTCTTTCATGACGACATAGGCAGTATCACTGTAAAATTTAATCAGAAAATACGCCACAGAAAAAAAATTATGAAGATTTGAAAATCGGGATTTTCATGACGGCTGATTTCCTTCGAATATTCCTTTATCCTCATTTTTCACCCATTTCCCGAGGGAATACGAGGTTTTCCTTGAAATTTCGCAAGGAGATGACAGAAAACAAGATGATGGGGGATCCTGAAGGGCCAGAAGCCGCAACGATTCGGGATATCCAGTATCGGCGGAATTTTTTTAGTTTTTCTCGATTATCTCGGTAAATAAGCGAGATAGCGCGAAATGGACGTTAATATGGAATCAGGGAGGAGTTTTTACAGTTTTTCGTGATTATCTCGGTAAATAAGCGAGATAGAGCGAAATAGACGGTAATATGGAATCAGGGAGGAGTTTGCACGGTTTTTCGCGATTATCTCGGTAAATAAGCGAGATAGAGCGAAACGGACGTCAATATGGGATCAGTAAAAATGACAACGTCTGCTCTATCAAATTCTCAGAACCATTCGCGATACTGTTGTGGAATTTTGCAGGCTACTTCCTGACGACACAGGCAGTGTCACTGTAAAATTTCATCAGAAAATACGCTACAGAAAAAAGGTTATGAAGATTTGAAAATCGGGATTTTCATGATGGCTCATTTCCTTCGAATATTCCTTTATCCTCATTTTGCACCCATTTCTGCAGGGAATACGAGGTTTTCTTTGAAATTTCGCAAAGAGATGACAGAAACCAAGATGATGGGGGATCCTAAAGGGCCAATAGCTGCAACTATTCGGGATATCCAGTATCCGCGGAATTTTCAGGCCAAACCCAGAGGCAAAGGCCTTTGCTCTATGAAAATGACCATTTCTGCTCTATCGAATTCTCAGAACCGTTTGCGATACTGTTATGAAAGTTTGCAGGCTCTTTCATGACGACATAGGCAGTGTCACTGTAAAATTTCATCGGGAAATACGCCACAGAAAAAAAGTTATGAAGATTTGAAAATCGGGATGTTCATGATGGCTAATTTCCTTCGAATATTCCTTCATCCTCATTTTTCACCCATTTCCCGAGAGAATACGAGGTTTTCCTTGAAATTTCGCAAAGAGTTGATTGAAAACAAGATGATAGGGGATCCTGAAGGGCCAAAAGCCACAACGATTCAGGATATCCAGTAGCGGCGGAATTTTTACAGTTTTTCGCGATTATCTCGGTAAATAAGCGAGATAGAGCGAAATAGACATTTATACGGAATCAGGAAAAGAAGTTTCAGTTTTTTGCGATTATCTCGGTAATTGAGCGAGATAGAGCGAAATAGACATTAATATGGAATTAGGAAAAAAAAAATTTCAGTTTCTCGCGATTATCCTTTATGAAAAGGAACAAAAACGCAAACAATCGATATATCGAAAGTTGTCAAGATTAAAGTGAAGTCCTCATTCCTCATTGTTCAGTTGAATTGTGAGTGGTATAGTACGCGTAATATACTATACTAAAGATACCTAACGGGCGCGCTTTAGCACACCATCGGTCTCGTCATTAAAAAAATAACAAACAGGCGTTCACTTCATGTGCGTTATTTGAATTTCCGAATTCAATGACCTCCCAAGGCAATTAGCAGGGAACTTCCGAATGGAATTTTCCGAATTTCAAAAAGTGAGAGATTCGACATCACGTGGTGTGTATAGTTCCGATCATGTTCAATAATACCACGGCGACTGATGTGCAGTGAAAAAAAGTGTTGTAACGAATTCATGGTTTAGGCAGAGTGAGTTGATAAGCGATATCACAAGAATGGTCCATTTTACAAAGAACACTGGAGAAATTTTTTCTCCTAAACCGAATTCCATAACATTTTCATTAAAGACTGTTCTTTCTCACGTCAATTTTTATTGAGTTATTGCGTTCGAAACATACAAGCTTCCTTATTTTTGGTTTTCCTCCGCGTTTGGAAATTCGGAAAACCGTAAAAAAATCAACTACATTTTGCATACTTCCCGATGAAAATGAAATGATGACGATATGAAATTTAAATTAATTTCCAATTCATTTTACTTCTAGGCTTTGTTATGCATCTTCACCTCATTCGAGTAATGTACGAGTAGTGTACTCAATGATTAATAAATAAAAAACCAGCAAGAAAAGACCGAGAGCTGCGATGTATGGGTGCCAATAAATAATAATTAAGTTGATCGATTATTATTCATTTTATTATGTTGAATAATAAATAATAATTCAATGATTGAGTTTAATTAACGAATAACTAATGATTAAGATTATTTAGCAGGAAAATTGTCGTTCCTACATTTCGGTGTCTATATATAGCAATTGGGTTTTTATTTTGTGTTTTTTTTTTCGAAACTGTGCATGTCATATATTGCGATTTTTCCAAATTTCTTCACTTTTTGGCATAACTGTACAGACAGTCAAACATGTTAATTATGGATCCTAAACAGCCGTGAAGGCAAGAAATCCACAATATTTTTCTTCGTGTGATATTGAATATAGTTTGAAAATACTGGAGTAGAAATGGGATGAACGGTTGGTTTTCAGTATAGAATTGGGTATTAACCAGAAGGACCCGGGTAGAAATGGGACTCGCCAAATGTAGTTGAAACTGAGAACCAAATTTCCGTGTACTATTGGGCCATGCCATTCTTTCGGTCCAAATGGGAATGGAATGGGCTCGGCGCGAGTGAGACACTTGACAATTTACTGGTGCAGAGTTGAGAACTTCGAAAAACAAATCTCACCTTGAGTGGGAGGTGCCGTGAAAAAATGGAATTGTTTACAATTTCCTAGTGTGAAAAATTTCTGGTCCAGACGGACGATGTACAATTGGGATTTGGGGCAAACAAACTGTGGGCTATAGAAACCTTGCCATTAAAATCCGTTGATATTTAATTTATTTATTCATTCACATTTCATTTTTTATCAGTTAATGTAGAAAATAATCCTCAATATTTCATCATTGACTATGAAATAATTTAAATTAGGAAATTGAAAAAAAACAAAAATGTATGAAAAGCAGCACAATTTCAGGAGATTTCACTACATGATAGCGTACAAGCGAGTTTGCGTCTTTCCAATGAATTTATGCATAATTGCGTAATTCAGTTGATTAAAATGATGCGAAGCGTTTTCTTCAGTGAATATAAAAAGTATAGATACAAGCGAAGAGATGAAAGAGTTCAAGAAAAATGAGCAAATAAAGTAGAAACCAGAGAAAAAGAGGGAAAAAAAACAACATCACTATTAAATATGAATACATATAATGTGAAAGAAAACGAGTGAGAATGTCGGTAGGACGAGACATTAATCGCTCTTATCCGTACGAACAAAATGTCAAGAGTGTCAGTTGATAATGCGCGGTAGATAAATCAAGACTGCTGAAAAGATGACGGTGATAAATGTAAACACGCCTTTGGTTTTATATGTGTGTATGTGTATGTGTATGCCGGGAAGTGCGCCGCGGCGGCAGTGCGCACAACTAAAGGAGAAAACCGCCTGAAGAGAAAGATAGTTTATCCAGATACACATACACACATACAGGCACATTTCAAACGAGTTGCCCAGCGGGTCATGATGACTGATGGCGATGTCATGAGATGCGGTATCATAATAATTCATGAGTACCATAGCCCCCAACTTTAATCGTTGATTAATGAAACAACGACCTCGTCTCAATTATTTCATATATATATAAATTTTTTTTTCCTCAGATTTCTCTTCTTTTTCTATGTCAATATATTTCCCTCTTGCGTTTGGATCTCATCCTCATTTGGTAAGAGCACAGGATCCCAGGGGGTCCAAAGACATGTGTTTTGAAACGGATGGAAGCCAATTAATGTCGAATGAGAAGAGAGAGGCCAACAATGTCTTGGTTTATGGAGAAAATTGACTTACTGACTGAGTAATTTCTTGTTTATACGTTTCTCTCTCAATTCTCTCGTCTTCTTCTTCTTCTTCTTTTTTTCTTTCCCTGCTTCTTCCACCTTTATTCTTTTATGTTTTCGAATGACTTGGAAGTATGAAACACGGAAAGCCATGGCTGCGTGCCTCACGGTAATCACGCTGCGGGATAAAGTTATTCGAGAGCCATAAATAACAAGGCATGTCAGAAAATAAGGCATTAATTTATGTTATTTATCGCCCATTAAGCCTCTGTGTATAGGCTCCCCCAATACTGAAGAAATAATATTCTTGTAAAATAATGTATCATATTCGAAATGGACACGCTCAACGCTGCTAGTTACAAATACGTGACTTTTTTTCATTTTTTTTTTAAACTAGTGATTTTTTTTTTACATGTGCCACATGAAATAGTAATTCGAGCGAGAAGTATTCTGACCTGTTCATAAATAACCAGTGAATTATTGTGAAAAAAAAAATGGAAAAAATAAAAGAAAAGAAGGAGCTGAGGAAGGAAAGAGAGAATAAAAAACGGCTAAACATTTTTCGGGCTTATAAATAAAGGAGGGAAGCTTGAAAGACGACAGGAAGAAAGGAAGATGAATAAGAGCGTCGGTGAAATTTACAGTCAGCAACCACCGGTTGGTTAGCCGACGCTAATTGCGCATTGTGGAGCCATTTTACAAGCGTTACCACAGGCTGAAGAGCAAGAGCCTGTGGCTCCAGCGAAATTTATAGCCACCGGAAAAGAGAGAGAGAGGAAGAGAGGTAGAGAGGAAGAAGTGGCCATCTATAGAGGGGAGGGGGTGAGAGGAAAAATGGAAGAGGGATGTGGTCCGCAGAAGCGCAAAAGAAGAGCCATCACTTCACTTTCTCGTATCTTTCACAAGTTTTTTTTTCCCCTCCATTCAACTCCAGGGGCTTTTCTTCCCTCAGAATATCCAATTCACGCGGAAGAATTGTGTTGGTGGAGGTGCCCTTCGTAGGAAAGAGAGCGAGTACAGGACCATGGACTGCACGTTGAGTAGAGAATGGGTATAACTTTCGACTCTGTGGGCAGGCCAATATTTCACAGACCCGTAGCGGAACCAAGATTGAGGTTAGGAAGCAATGGAGGCTGCTGACCGCGGTCGAGATAAATTTGTTCCGCAATTGAGACGGGCGTGACGCTGTAAATCTTTCTCTATTAGGCTATATCTTTCACCTTTTGCCCCCACTCTCTACATCTATGGATCTTTTTCCCCAGGCCTGGGCATCTACAAATCCGTTCGTCCTATATTTTTTTTTCTTTCATTTTTTTATTTTTTTAGTACTCGTGCATTCTCAAGGATGACATAAATCCGGGAAAAATGTCCCGTTTTTTGATGGTTCTGCTTGAATTGAATCAACAAGTTTTTCCGGAAGAATTGACTGGATGACGCAGGTAGAATGTGGATATTTGAAAAAAAAAAAAACTTCTCGACTTTATGACCTGTACCCCTGAAGGTAGAGGGGGAATGTGGGGTAGGCAATTTATAACGTGGTTTTTCATGCCATTGTCGTGGAAACCGAGCGTGGCAATGAAATGTAGCGACAATAGAATTGGATGAGGGGTAGTGCAGTACCAAATAGAAAGTCGGATATTTAGAGTGTTTAGACAAGCTGTCAAGCGCATGACAATGCTGTGAAAAATTCGTGATGAAAAGGAGAGAGTGAGATGGTAACTTTACTTCTTTTTTTTTTTGAGGAAGGGGCCAATAAATACATAGCACGTCCCTTTCTATTTTTCACCCCTCAGCAGGGATTCAATGGAGTCTCTTGGTCACTCAGTCGGGGGTAACTTAGGTATGTCACACTGTTTTGGCAATTTAATCGAGACCATGTTTTTGAAAAATTTTGAAGACACAGTCATAAAGTTATTCACAGTTTTTGGATTTTAAATGACTTTAACAAGGAAATTGTCAGTAAATGTTTTATTGTCGTTACAATAAATATTTCAGGATTTTTACAGAGTGAAGAGAGAAGGTGGAATTTCCCCTGATATTTTAGGTTTATTATCGACACTTGGTTATTGCGGTATTTCGATACTTAGGATTTTCAGTTGTAAAGAGTGACGTATTTTTATGACTGAAGCGGCAACGCACTCGAGACTTGATTGCCTTCGAATTCTCTGGTCTTTGAGGCCTTCAGTAATTTTTTTTTCTTCTTTTTTTTTTTACTGGGAGTGTGCTTTTGATAATTTCTCAATTACGCATTTTCTCGGTAAAGGCGGTAATGATGATTGCTTTATATTGCCGGATTTCTCAATCGGAAGTATTAAGTGAGATAAGTAGGTGAAACAAAAAAATTTGTGGTGATTAAATGAATTTCTTCAAGCTCAGATGATTTTCGGAAGAAAAGAAAGTTTTTCCATTTACTTTTAACTGTTTTTGTTTTTTTCTAAATTTTCTAATTTTTTTAAACTTTTGAAAAATGTATTGTTTAGACATTTACAAACACAAAGCGACAATGCTTTTTTAAGCTGTTTTCTTTTAATTTCTATTTTTTTCGGTTTTTTGTAAATATCTTTGACTCTAATTTTCACGTTTCGATGTTATAGCTTTCTGAATCAGGAATTTTCTTCAATGACACTGACAAAATTGAAAGGATCCATCAATTTGATTTGGCCTCAGGAGTAAATTATTTCCACATTCAGCGACCCCGAAAAAGGGGAGGAAACAACAGGATATTTTCTACTCCCCTTCTTTCTGTTTCTGATGGATGGAACTGATACTTAATGGTTCCAGCAGCTGTCATGAAATTTCAATGCAGTGACTATTATCCTGCAATTTCAATTGCAATTTTACTGTAATTATAGAGGTAGCGACGAAGGGATAATAATTGAGATTATCTTCTAGTTCTCAAATTTCTAGTAAATTGTGTTCGAAATATTGCCGTAGGCACGATTTTTGATGACTTCAGTAATGATAAGAGTGTTGGTAACAGCAAGCTATGTTGAGTAGATTATAAAATTTATACCCTCCGCTAATAGAAGCATAATTAAGATCATTCTATCATTGATAAATCATCAAAACATTTGATGAATCCCTGAATGGAAGATTATATTGATTGTAATTGATTCCAGAATCAATTTAGATATGGAAAAAGTGAAATATCAGATCCTCTTGTTTAGATAAGTACAAAAACTCTCGACCTACTTTTTGAGAATATCCTGAAAACTAATGGAGATACGTTCCTTTTATTGTGACTTTTTTTGTAGCGCTTCACAAGGTATCCTCTACAAGAAAGGATTTGAGTAGGGAGGGCGTATGTCCATCAGTTCCTGAAACACTCCGTTGATTTGTCTACACAGAGAAGAATATTTTCTTAATTTAAGAATGTGCAGTCACTTAATTTAAGAAAGCACAAGTCACTTAAATCAAGAAAGAAAAGTCACTTGATTTAAGTGAGAAAACTCACTTGATTTAAGTGAGAAAGATCACTTATTTAAGTGACTTTCACTTTCTTAAATCAAGTAAGAAAAAGCTACTTCATTTAAGTGAGGAAAGTCACTTAATTCAAGTGACTTTTCCTTTCTTAAATTAAGAAAGAAAAAGTCACTTAATTTAAGTGAGTTTTACTTTCTTAAATTAAGTGACTGCACATTCTTAAATTAAGAAAACATTTTTCTCTGTGTAATTATATTATTAATGGCGACATTGCCTCGTGGATGGGAGGTGGAGAAAAGATGTGAGAATTAAATATTTGATGGTAAATATAGTAACTCGCAATAGCTCAGCGGTAGAGCACCTGACATGTAATCAGAGGGTCGTGGGTTCAAATCCTGCTTGCGCATTACATATTTTTTCCGAAATTTGATTTTCTAAATAAAATTTATTAATAAAAATTAATTTATTAATAAATTTAATTGTTTAATTGTTTAATTGTTTAATTGTAATATGAAAAGTTATTTTTCACTACTGAGTGATTTAAAGCAATAACTTCAACTTTATCAATAATTTTTTTTTTACTAGAGTAACATGAAACTCTTTCTGTATTGATGGTATGATTCAATTTCTATCAAGAATCAAGTGAGTCTTCATCGAATTTTCAATATTTGTATCTTCAACTGTGCTGAGAGAAATCATATATACTGGTATGACAAAAACCATATTAGTGAAGGTCAACTATATGTGTATAGTGGATCACAGCAATGGTCTTTAATCTACACTTTCCTCAGTAACTATATCCCATTAGCAAGCACAACATAACAGTGAGTGTGCAGAATGCTATAAAATATAGTAATCTTGAAAATAACTGTACGTCGTATCATCTTTTCGATACCTATATTGTTATTCCATAAGGCTTGGATGACTTACTCCATATAGTATATAATACACACGAGTTTATAGTCGAAGTGATATAGAATGATTTTACCCTGATTTTTATTCGAGTGCCCATAAATACGAAAAAAAAGATATTTTTCAATTGAAAATCCCGCAAATTGATTGGATATCATCTCATCTTTTATCTCTTCTGAAAAATTTCACGGTATCATCACTAGGTGAAAAACGTGAATTTTTCCAAAAAAATAGAATTGCCAAAATTGACAAAAAGAATCAATTATCAGTTGCTGTTACTTAATTTATAGTCAAGGTCTTTTTCCACCAAATTTTTATAGCTTCAGTAATGATATTTTTCTCTCAATGTGCTGAATCTACAATTATTTCTCACGAATATCTCAGACACTAGACGATATAGTGAACTTGATGTGAATGTTTCTTTTGCAGCTCTCGAAATTCCCATCAAAGAAGAGTTCCTCATAAATTACGTTATTTCGCTCGTTTCCTAAGAAATTTTCCAAAAAATAATCATAGAAAAATGATGCGTTGGAAGGTGGTCTTTTTGGTTTCTGCTGAGTTGACAACGGACTTAGAAAGGTATTATAATTATTCAGTATAAACGTTTCAGCTCCATTTCGAAGTCTTCAGGATACAAATATTTATTAATGTGAATATTAAACATTTTTTATTGAATAATTAAACTACTACAATTTATACAAGATATCACAAAAAAATTGCTAGTGTTAATCAATTATTCTTTGAATAATATCGATGGTTCACCTTAGATAATTAATTTCAAAGTAAACATAGATCATTAGAAGGTAGTTCTCTCATTATGACTGCATGTATTACCTTGGAAACTGTCTTTGCACTCGTTATTAATCATTGCCAGACAATTAATCATTCAAATGTAGATGTGAAAACTATCAACTCATTTAATATTCCTATCTCAGAAATACTTATTATGATCATGAGAGTCTAGATGAAAAATCTTTATGCTAATTATTATCCTTTCTAATAACAATACGTTGCGAGATTTGTTCGAACTACGATAATTGACATCGAAATCCTGTCTCACCTAAATTTCATTGGTTGGTCAGAATTCCACGAGCTTCACGGGCTATTTTCTAAAGATCCTAATATTGTGTAGTTCATGTAGGTTATGTATGACCATAAGAACTCTTTCCGATGAGTTTTGCATAATACAACCATTAATGATTTAAGGAGAAAAATTTACAGTTCAATATTGAAAAGTGATGACGCCTGAAAATATGCATAAATATTGATTTAATTGAAGGCATAATCCGTAAAGTGCGTGCATCATGTTGTTAGAATGAAATTTGAATACTGTGATCTCGGAGCGGGTGACACTCACTTGAAAAAAAAAAAATCAGTTTTATTCTGATATATTTGAGATTTTTCAAAATTTTTCGGCATGTTTTGGAATTTTTATGAAATTTTCATGAAACTTTTATAAAATTTTTCTGAAATTTTTTCTGATAATTTCTCAAATTAAACTCTGGCAAACCTTCCTTTGCCCATATACATTTCAAAAATCAGTTGCTTTTAGAGTATTTTTTCGGCTCGCATCTGAGAAACAAATCTTTTCAATAACATTAATCTTTTCTTTTTATTAATTAATATTAATCTGCCTTCAAATCTGTTAAATCTCAATCAAATCCTGAACCTGTACAAACATGGTTTGATAGCACATCATAAAATGCAATAGTTTGAGAGAGACTAAGTTAAGAGAAATCTGAAACGAAAATAGCGCTTGAAATCTCCCTTTCAATAACTTAGAAATTAACAAAAATATATATAAAACCATTTTTTTTTATATTTGAAAACAAATTCGAGTAGGCTCCATTGCAATAAAATATACTTTTGAAAAGTAATTAAATAAAAAAAAAGAATACAGTGAAAACTGTGTTCGTTTACTATTAACTGTTCAATAGAAACTCAACAATACACAATTAACGAAGTAATTAAGCATAGATAAAAAATTAAACTCATTCTGTTTCACCTCTGCACAACTGAATTGTCCCGAGTAATTCGTCGTACTGACTGACAATGATCTTTCCGGGAAGAGGAAGCACTGCGATTAATGTACAATAATTTCCGACACAGATCGACACTGTTAATACCATTAATACCGTTTCATCGTCTATCTCCACCGCAAATCGTTTGACATCAGTGAGTGAAGGAGCAAATGGAAATTCTATTGCATCTCTCTCACTTCATAGAAGCGAGAGAATTCAGCAATGTCTGAATAGGTGGTGGGCAATCCCGTGAGGTAATTAGCAGCGGCTGGACGATAAATATGGGAACAATGGAGAGATCCTAGTTCAGCCCTCTAATACTGATGAGGCAAATGTGAGTGAAATTCACGAGGCATTTCGTGTATGTAACGTCAACGTACTACACAACCATGGGACAGATAGAAATGAGAATGAGTGAGTATGATGAATGAATGGTTAGCCTGTCGTGGCTGGTCATCGTGTGCGCCCATTTTACCCACTCCTCGTTTCCTCACAGACTCGCATTCTCTCACTAACACACATACACAAACTACTTTACCCAAAGCTGCCAACTGATGATGGATGATCGTCCATTGCCTGTCCCTAATTATTTCATACTTTGCAATCAGAACGATAATCCATCCCGCGAACCTGTCGCTGATAAATCATCCATACCTATCACTACAGCCACCATTATCGTTCATTGCTTAGAATTCATTCATCATTGTTATTATTTTACCTTAAAACTTTTATATGCTATTCTGGGTATTTTTTTTTTTTGCCTGAATCGCATTGTAGCTCCAATGGATCTCTTTTCCTTTTTACGTACATAAAACTTGCAGACATTATTATACCAAATGTCCTGTCAGTTGTATCGTTTGGCACACAACACACCCCCGGTCACCCCACATTTATCCATTGATTTACGAGGCTTTCTCCACTTTTACGAGCCCATTGGGCTCTACATTATGCCTCACAATTTTACTATTTGCATTTTTTTTTTTTTTTTTTCGTCGCATTCGTCTTTGTTTCACTCGCAATTTCTCGTCTCTACCATCATCCGAATAGACCCTTTTAACCTTATATTTCGTCTTATACCTGTATTTTATGGGGACATGTTCAATTAACCATTGTGACCCAGATTTTTCATGAAAAATAACGATTTTAAATGTTAAAATATTTTTCGTGTTGATTTTTCTTTACCTGTCTCTTTTTTTTGGTTAATGCCCTGCATTTTGTGTATTACCTTAATGCTGGAAAGAAAATAATAAAAATAAAAATAAAAATATACTGTGATATTTGAGTTTTACGATGCCACACCTTTTCCGTGCTGACTCGTAAATTTAACAACTGTTCTGTTGTGTATGGTGAAACTTTTTTCCTTATTTTTTTTTTCACTCATTTTTATTGATATTTGATGAGCTCAAGAAAAGGTTATTAAATCCGTGAAGACGTGAGGAAAGAAACATCGACAAGTGAAAAGAAAATAAATTAAATTCAAATGTTTTAAGAAAAAGCGCTGATAGAGATGATTTTTTTTTTTTTTTTTTCATTGGGTTATGGTAACCATCAGTGTAAACCTAAAACACATTAATTTCTCACTTCCTGAGGAGATATATATGTGTATACAAAAGAGGCGGCATCATCAGGGACGTCCTGCGGGCGGGTTTATATCCCGATATATATATACTCAGGTCGGCAATCACTGTCTGTGTGGGATGGTTAAGAGCAAATGATGAAACTAAAAAAAAAAAAAACATTAGTGTGATAAAGTGAGACAGATATATAGACCAAAGTGTGCCGCCATACAAACAATCAGGCACCGACGTGTCTAATTGACGCGGGATGATTCTCCATCCCCTTGGTAAAATAATAAATAGATTTGAAACTGGGGAGGATACTTAAGTGAAGGTGGCTATCTTCTTCTTCCTTCTTTTTACCGAACTGGAGGGAGTTTTTGGATATAAAAAAAGAAAAGAAGAACTGTGTTATTATCCTGCGGGACGTCTGCGTTTACAACGGTCCAATTTTCTTCACGGCGCCGACCGGGCGATCGGCAGCATCCAAAAGAAAGAAGAAGAAAACCATTAAAGAAAGACGTTAAATGAGAGGGAACAAAATCTTATGAGATGCTTGTTAAAATCTCCTTTTTTTTAATGCAAGAAATAAAGTGCAGTCTCTCTCTCTCTCTCTTTTTTTCGGCTGTCAATCACAAATATGCCGGCAACTCTTTGATGTTATTTATTTGTCATGCGATATGACGTCAGCACAAAGCATCAACTCGTGGATGCCCTTATGTCCGTAAATATATAAAGGGATTTTCAAGGCGAAACTTTATGATTCCTTTTCTCTTTGCCTTTTTTTTTCATAACGTCGTCGTGTGTCACGCGTCATTACAGCTGAGACGTCGTTATGAGACATTTACGATAAGATACGTGGCACCTTTTTGGACCCCCCCTTGACATCATGGCTCTGGCACAGGATTTACCAGCGCTACATGACCTCTATTGGTGTGGAAGATAGGGGGAAAAGAGGGGCAAAGGCGGGGTGGATACGTGAATGGCTTGAAGATTGAGAGTCCATGTCAGAAAAGTACCTTGTGTGTAATCCCGTGGATTACTTTCATATTTTATTTATCAGTATGAGTAATGATCATTGGCTCAGTGATTTAATGGACAAATGCAACTGGTTTTAGAGTGAAATGATTGTCTTTATCATTGATAAATATGGGGCCTTTTTTCTTTTTTTATTCTGAGAGTGGAGAAGTAATTGGGGGAATTAGTCGGGTTTAATGATGGAGGGGAATTATTGAAAATTGGGAGGAAAGTGGTTTACTGGGAATTTAATTGAAAGGTGAATTTTTTTCTTGGAGTGATTACAGGGAATTTTTGGGATGAACATTTTTTTTTTACTTGCTGGATTATTATTTAGAGGCTCGGGGAGATTGGGGCAAAGTGGACCGAGGGGATGAAATGAAGCAGGATTTTTTTGAGGATGAGAGGCTTTGTCGAAAAATTTGAAAAAAATTCCTCGAAAATGGCGAGATGTTGGAGGCTTTTCTCAAATTTTTTCAGGTTTTTCTACGGAGTTGTTGAGGTGGTCAAAAATTTCTGGGTTATTTTGCAGCAGAGGTCCTTTTTGCCCTAATTATCAAAAATATAAGAAATATGAAAATAGGAGATTTTTATGTTTGATGAATTTTTAAATGCTAACAGGAGACAAATGGATGCGATTGATTGCAGAAAAGGATGAAAAATGAAATTATTGACCTTTTATTTCTGTACCATTATTAATTTGTTAAATATTGGAATTTATATTCAATTAGAATGGAAAGGAGAATTTTTAGAGTTCCAGCAATAACTTTGTCCTAGACTATTTCATTCTTCCCCCAGACTCTTAAATGTTGCAATATTGAATAGTACTAAATGAACTAATCGCCACAATCATTTTTAAAATGATTAATATAAATGTGGCGAGTCAGACGAATATTATGAATGAATAATACTGTAGAAGCTACATTAATTCTTGACCTGGAAACATCTAGATGTCCTCTGACCAATAGCCATCGAAATAATAAAATAGAGATTATTGATTGTTTATTCATTTTCATAACTTCCGCAGAAATAATCGGAGGGAAATCCTGGAAAAATTGTATAAAAAGAATAAAATGCTCTAAAATTTTAAAGGGAACAATAAATTACCATATTTCCTAATAAAAAAATTATTTACAATTATTAATGATCCATTTTGCCCTACGATACCATTTCATCCAATTCTCCCTCAAATTTAATTATTAACCCATTTTCACCCCCTCAATCCACACTAATCCTATTGGTCAATACATTTCTACATTTTATTAATTCCCATAACTTCTGCAGAAAAAAAACTGAGGGAAAATTCTCGATATTCAATTTTTCAAATGAATAATTACATGAAAAGAATAAAATTCTCTAAAATTGTGGACAAAACAATAAATTGCCCTTTTACCAAAATAATCACAAAAATAATTTTCTAAAATATTTAATTCCATTCTTCAAAATTTTTCCAAAATACGAAAAAGAAATCCCTGGATTTATTAATGATCCATTTTGCCCCAGGATTCCATTTCACCTCATCCTCCTCTATACTTAATTATTAACCAATTCTTAACCCCTCGATCCACGCTAATCCAATTGGTCAATACATTTCCCCCTGTTTTCTCTTTCCCGAGACGTTTCTTTCCGACGAAAAAACCTAGAAGTGGATACACAATGGAGGAGAGGGATTGGTGTATTGCTTGTTTAGGACTCGACGAGGACTCTCATGTGTGTGGCTTCCTGAGTGAAGTGACACTACCGTAAACGTGATTGACCCCACCGACAGAGGAGAATTCGTAAACGTTAATGGATAACGTACACAGATTGGGAGGACACTTAGCAGTGGTTAGCAATTCTCTTCTCTTCTCTTCTCCAAAAACCCCCTCGACAGCTACTTTATTTACGCCTACCAAAACTACACGAAGAGACGCCGAGTTACGCCCGTTGCTAATTCGCCTCGCAAACATTTGAGCTTTTCGTTGTGAATGTATGTGTGTGTGACTTATAATGCATGAATGATTTTTTCCCTTTTTATTCAATTTTTGGGTGTTTTTTTTTCACTCTGTAAATTCTCGCATTTGCCTGGAATATTTGTCGACAATTAGAGGCCCCCCCCCCAACCAATGTCAAATAATCTCGGCACAACAGTTTCCACACTTATTTGAATTTTCGAGAATATCATAATTTATTTTGTAAATTTTGCCCATTTGACATGTGGATTTATTCAATAACACAAATGCTCCTGAATAAGTTGAGGCAAAAGGTGAAAAAAAAAAAAAGGAAAACGTAAATATGGAGAGAAGAAAAATTGCGGTGAGTAAGAGGATTATTGTGTAACTGTCGAAGGGATCGAATTCGATGGTAGGAGAAATAAATAATAAGAAAAAAAAAAGAAATCGTTGAAGGTAGAAAACTGTCAGCAGCTGCTTCTCCAATGACACTGAGAATAGACAATATACTTGCGTCCAATGTTACTCCCACACTTATTCCCTCTCTCTCTCTCTCTTATTCTCCATAAATCATTCCTCAAACACATTCTCTGTATTATATGTTTCATTCAGTAGAGAAAGATGTCTTTTATCTTCAACTCGTAAAAAAAAAATACCCGTATAAATTTTAACAGACGCACAATAAGGGTATTATTAATTATCACGATGAAATTGCCTTAAAAAAAAAGAAAAAACGATTTATTCCGAGGATAAAATTATTGCCTCCGGGCAATGGATTTATTAACTTTTTTTTTTCCTGCACCTTCGAGTACCCGATTGTGGCGATGAACCAATAAATTCGTGGAGGAATTTAATAGGCCCTTTGTCGAGAAATACAAAGGGCATATATTATCATTGTCATTATTATTATTATTCTTTTTTTTTTGCAGCCAAAGGTCACGCCCGTGAATTCTGCGTACACTCGAATATTTCATATTGACACTTCAGACATTAACTCCATTCGTCAGAATCTCACCACCCATTGGCTTCTCCCTTTTCATGAATCTACATCTGTTCTCCCCTTGAATTCTTCATCATTATGTGTCTCACTGCACTTTTTTTTTTCCTTTATTTCCTCGTGCCCCCTCACTCCCTGTGTGCGATCATTGTCACCCCAAAAAACTTTTTTTTTGCTCTGTTTGGACAGCCTACCTTACCGTCATTCACCAAATTTCCCATTATTCTCTCGAAAAATCCCTTACAAACTCCAGAAAAATTTATCTTCTAGAAATGCTTTAAGAAATAGGGCAGGTGACACGGTCGAATCAATTATTCATACATTTATGCTCCAAAAAATAATTTCGTGTAATTCATCCGTCCCATTTTACCCAGAGAATGAAAAAAAAAAAAAAAAAAAAAAGCAACAGATGTCAAAATTTGCCTTTAAATCATTGAAAATTACGTGAAAAATACTTGGCTACACGTGTGCCGCCCTCTTTCCAAAGTATAGGCACAAAGAGCCACTGAATTTATCGGGCATCAGCCACATCTTGCAGAATCAAAACTTACAGTTTTTTTTTTTTTGCTGGTAAGATAAGAGGGGAAAAAGAATTCAAGTCTCTGCGTCGTTTTGTAAAAAGCTTTTGTGAGTTTAGCCATGTCATAACTTCAACTTTGTCATTGCAGACACCATGGATGCCACTATACCCAGGCTGTTTTTGTTTTTTTTTTTATGGAGTGATATATCAGAGAATCGTGGTTGCCCCTGTGGGCAACAGAAGAGCGTGGAGAAGAGCCGTGCGTTTTCGCTGTGTGAATGCGGCGCGGGTTAAAGCGGATAAAAGAGCCGCTATGGTGAAAATTACGGCCTCGTAACTCCAACTAAGCGCGAAAGAGCGTATGTGACATTACCAGTGAGATAGAAAAGGGGGCGGAATGAGGAAGAGTAAGGGGGAGGGTTGAACAGGCCTGGAGAACGGATATCTATACGTTTTACCCACTTCTATTCCCTGTGATGCCATCCATAGTATTTTTCACTCCCTCGTCGTATATTCTGGAGGTGAAATGTGCAAGAGTTTATGGCCCTCTGGCGGCTGTTTCAACTAGTAACATCCTAGGGGGCACTGGCTGCATTACGAGCACGGAGGTTACATGGTTCTTGCATTCGCTATGGCAATTTCAGATTGACATCAAGTGACTCCCGTGGTTTCTTTTTTACTTTTGTAGTACTTTTTTCTACTCTATTTCAGGTCTTCTGAGAAATTTTCACGGTGAAAATGGGGGGGGGGGGGGGAGGTGGGAGTGGATCTTCTCGGTTGGACACGTGACCTCGTTTGAATGGCGGAGAACGGAAATAATGGGGTTTTCTTCTTTTTTGACCACCCACGTTACGTGCAGCTGGTATTTCTTAAGGTGAGTGTGTTTTGACAGGATAAATTTGGTAATTGTAGAAAAAATAGATTTTTCAGGAAATGGAAAGGATCTTTGACATTTTTGGGATTTTTAGGGGTTGGGAAGCTGCAAGTGAATAATGATGTAGGAATAGTCTTCATTGGAGAAAAAAAAGCGTTACGAAAAACCAGAAATTTTCGGAAATATCCTGCAAATTTTCGTTGAATAGTCAAATTTCAAAGAATATTTTAACATCGATTAAAGATTGCGAAACTACACGAGTCAGAAAATACTCTCCACTCCTGTAAAGTACAGCATTTGGAAATTGGCATTGCCGATGGAGCGTAGCCGGAGACGAGTGCCGTGCGGAAAATGGCCATTTCCGCACGACGCTTGTCTCCGGCTCGTTTTTCAGCTTCACACTCGCCAAAATAGTACATTACGCACCTAGGGCGGAAAAAAGCTATCGCTCCGCTCGGGAGGAAAATTTTGTCGAAATTAACTTTTTTTCCGCCCTAGTTGCGTAATGTACTATTTTTGCCCAAGGGTGCTGGAAAATGCGTTTCAAACCAAGCAAAGTGAGGTTAGAAACCCATTTTTCCAGCCCCATGGATAAAAAAATACTTTACCGCACTTGTTGAGTAATATACTATTTTATTGCACAGTGTGTGAAAAGTCCTACTAACTGCATGTAAAGCCCATGGAAAGTGGCTACTTTCCGCACGGTGTGCAATAAAATACTTTACCGCACTTGTTAGCTAATCTGTTATTAACACCCATGTGAAGTACAATATTTTATTGTACAATGTGCAAAAAATACGTGTAGCATGCGTGAAATGCCACTTTACGTACAGTGTGCGATAAAATATTTTTTCGATGTTTCAAAAATGAATTTGGAGCAAACTTCATTATGCAAGACTATTCTTTCTTAACAAAAAATAGAAACTAGAATTAACACGTTAATAACCCATAATTCGTCATTCAGGAAACTGAAAAAAAAATTGTCCTTAACACCACTCATATTTTCCATCGGATTCCCCTCAAAACAATGTTAACAAAGGACAAAAGATCGTGCATCGAACAATTTCCGGTTGGACACGTAACCTCGTCGAAATAGCCGGACGTCCGAGAAAATAGTTTCTCTTTTTTTTTTTTTATCCACTGGACCGCACACGCTGCTATCCACGGAAACATCACCACCAGTCGTTGCCTGAGTTTATAATGCAAAGACGTGCGAGTCGTTCTGGCCTTTCCGCGGTAAATCAACCCCTGGGTTGAACTCAACGTAGAGTGAGGCCCCGGGGATCCAAACAATGCGCACGGCGTGACGAAGGCATTGTCGAGTTTACGCCCCGCGGGTTTCTCTCTCTTTTTCCTCTCACTTTGTGCTCTCCAGCATCCATTCGGCTCCATTCAGTCACCATTACAGCTTTAACAGTGTATCTGTAGGGATAGTAGAGAGACGAGAGGAGAATACTACCATCAATTACACGGCAAATTGTGCGGTTATTATTATGTACTTGACACATCTAGTGAAAGCGTGTGCCGAGATGTTAAGGATTTTGGACCTCTGAATTTACAGAAAAGCTGGCGATTTTATCCGATGGAAAAATCTAGAAAAGAAACACATAAATAATGTTATCCATGACACGGTTAAAAAAATTTGTATTTCCTCCTCTTTTTTTTCTCGTCTTTTCTCCACTGTTTTTCTCCTTATTCTTCTTTTTTTCCAAGGGGACACCCAGAAAGAGGATTGGCGGACGAAGAAAACGACATGTCGATTTTGTCCCACCGAGTGCGCCCCAGGCATTACACACAGTTGACTCTGACCATAAATAACTGTCTCTTTTTCTGGAACGCCAGAGGAGGTGAAAATTTGTAATGTTCAAAAATCATGTGAAAAAAAAAAAACGATGGCGAAAGAAGACAAACGGTGTAATTACGATGAGTAAAGAAATCGAGATCGTGAAGATTGGAGATTTTTGGAGTTTTATGGATTCAGTTGGAGAGAACGGAAAATTTGAGCTTGGAGAGTACTATAATGCAATCCATTTTGTCCTCATGGTTCCTGACTTATCGAGAAAAAATAGTAAAAATTGCAGATCCTTTGTTACACAGAGAAGAATGTTTTCTTAATTTAAGAATGTGCAGTCACTTAATTTAAGAAAGCACATGTCACTTAAATTAAGAAAGAAAAGTCACTTGATTTAAGTGAGAAAACTCACTTGATTTAAGTGAGAAAAGTCACTTAATTTAAGTGACTTTTACTTTCTTAAATCAAGTAAGAAAAAGTTACTTGATTTAAGTGAGAAAAGTCACTTAATTAAAGTGAGGAAAGTCACTTAATTTAAGTGAATTTTAGTTCCTTAAATTAAGAAAGAAAAAGTCACTTGATTTAAGTGAGAAAAGTCACTTAATTTAAGGGAATTTTACTTTCTTAAATCAAGTAAAAAAAAGTTACTTGTTTTAAGTGAGAAAAGTCACTTGATTAAAGTGAGGAAAGTCACTTAATTTAAGTGAATTTTAGTTCCTTAAATTAAGAAAGAAAGTCACTTGATTTAAGTGAGAAAAGTCACTTAATTTAAGTGAGTTTTACTTTCTTAAATTAACAATGAAAAAGTCACTTGTTTTAAGTGAGAAAAGTCACTTAATTTAAGTGAGTTTTACTTTCTTAAATTAAGAATGAAAAAGTCACTTGTTTTAAGTGAGAAAAGTCACTTAATTTAAGTGAGTTTTACTTTCTTAAATTAAGTGACTGCACATTCTTAAATTAAGAAAACATTTTTCTCTGTGTATCTCAGAAACAAATAGGGCAAAAAGAATCGCATCATAGTACTCTCCAGGCAAAAATTTCTCGACCCCTTCAACGAGATCATGAGAAATCCAAAAATCCTTCAATTTCACTAATCCAAATAAGGGTAAAACAGGAATTTCCGGTTGATTAATTAACACGCTCGAGAGTTCTAGTTGGTTTTCAATGGCAGTGACAAGTCGATAAATTCCACTGCGGTTACACATGTCGGGCAATAAACACTTTCCAAAGAGGGGAATCCCATCACCTTTTGCATGACAGAATACATAAAAAAAAAAAAAAAAAAGTTAACCCAAATAAATTACGTTTAACACAATTTCCTCAAGCGTAACAATCCCATTAGATTTGGATAAATTAGAAAAATCAAGTCTCGCTTATAAAATATATTGTGTGACGAAAAAAAAAAGTAAAGAAAGGGACGCATTTATGTGCGACCACTTTCACAGGCTATAAATATTTCCGAGGGTTAACCGACAGTAGGCACTATAGATTACATCCCCCTTAGCTAATAAATACGTTATTGTCTGGGATACACACTGCCGTTGCTTGATCTATGGCCCCTCGTGCTACATACGTTTCATCGATTATGTGTGTTTGCTTCCAATATTCCTCGGATTCATTTTCCCCAGTCGAAAGAAAAAAAAAACCCCGAAACGTTCCATATTTTATATCCACACATAAAAGGATATATCCCCGTCACTTTTCACAGCACTAGAAATAATTGTATCCATACAAAACAGGCAAACACTAATACACAATGGGCGAGAAGTTAATCGTGTGCACATGATCCTGAACACAATTGGGAAATCGCTATTTGGGACCACGAGCAAGATAAATTATAGTCTGTCACAGTTGCAGGCACTTTTTCACACTTTGCAGGGTGTTTGATAGAAAGTGAATTTTCTTCCATTCGATGGTAAATGGAGGCTAAATAAGCATTGAAAAAATTGAAGAAAAAAAAGTATTTGAAGAATTTTGAATTATTGAAGATTAGCCCATGAATACATCTTATTTTACTTTCAAAATCCAAGTGAGGGTAAGAAGGAACTATGTGGCAATGTCATGATCAGGGCCGAGAACTTTGTGCTCCTACACTGCTCATAGGGATTTGACCGTTATACTCATTTTACGTAAGTGTTATACTTTGAAATGAATAAATGAATGAATAATGAATAAATTCATTAGTAAATGGATTCATAAATTAAGTTAATTAATAAATTAAGTGGAAGTGAAGAGTTTCGATAGTTTCATTGCATCTGTTTTAGTTCGAAGGAATATTCCATTTCGTAATTCAAAACCACGTGGACTTTATTTCCAGAAATATCCCGGAAACTCATAGTTTTAGGCTACTTATGAGAATTTTCTGAATAACGCTGATTGGAATCCTGTTCAAAGTCTTGCTGAGATTCATTCTGATAGTCCTAGAGGGAATCTCGTTAAGATTCCTGTTGCTAGTGCTGGTGAAAATCCTGTTGAGATTCCTCCTGATGGTGCTGGGGGAAGGGATACTCAAGAATATTTCAAAATAAAGACCGCGTCATTTTTAAAAATTAATTACAAATTTCAAATATTCCCTCCAACTAAAACAAGTGCAACAAAACTATCAGAATCCTCCAGTTCCACTTAATTTATTTATCAGTTTATTCCCGAATCAATGAATTCATTTCTTTATTTATTTATGTTCATATGTCACTATCACACATGACACGAGTCGAACTGACGACTGAATCGTAGGGACACGAAGTTCTTGGCCCTTAGACTGTCTAAAAGTGCTGAGAAGTGGATAGCATTTGAAAGCACGATAAGTATACTGCATGTGCACGGTAAGTATACGGCAAGTGTATGGTCTCCGAACGGTACAGAGACAGCCTCCAGATGGCAACTTGAACATTATTCAAAGTAAGTGTTTTTTTTAAGCCTTTGGACATCTTTTTTCTTCTAATTACCCAATAAACAACGTGATTTTGACAAGTAATGTCATGCAAAAAAGGCTTACTTTAAGACGTGCTTTGCTGAAATACATTTTCATGTGTTATTGTACTTCTTTTGTTTTAATTCACTGTTTTTGAGCTGATTTGTGCTCTCATATTCTTAATGTATATATATCATTTTATATGTAGCATTGTTTCCTCCTTAAGATGTTATTAAAGAGAAGGGCTTCTAAACCCCTTCATTGCGAATCTTTCAGCTCTTAGGTTATAAAGAAAAAGAAAAGAAAAAGTTTATCCTTATGAATAATATGGTACAGTAGTCTTTGATACTCTGAACTTATACTTAAGGTTCTTATAAATTAGGGGTGAAGGGGGGGGGGGGGGTTTATACAAGAAGAGAACGGGGGATAACAATGATACCAACTTTTATCGTTTTTTTTTTCTTAAATTCTTGTTATACATATGTAAAGTAAGTGTATCACATTAAGTGTACTACATGAATGAGTACGTGTATCACGAGTAACATCGATACAAATAACACAACAAAAATAACGCTGTGAAAGAACATATAACTAAAATAACATATGCAAAAATATCATTCAACAAAAATAACTTCTGCAATAGTAAAACATAACAATGATATGACAAATCGTGTTTTTTTTCCTTCTATTTTTCATTATAAATAAATAATTTTTTTTCTATTCGTATATTTTCATGTTGTGGTATAGAGAATACTTGGAAAAATACTGAAATACTCTAACTATAAACCTCATGCAAGCGGATACTTCAGGAGGAACGTTTTGTTAATGAAGCTGTTGATGGAGATGATACACTGAAATATTTGAAGGCTACTGCTTTTAATGTTACTTTATGAATTGTTGAATGATGAAGGGTAGTATACCCATTCCGACTTGATAGATCATATGTGTTAAATCTCATATTCATTTAGATACTCTCATCTTTGTTTTTTTTTTTCATTTGTGTTATTTATTGAGTTCTGGAAATAATAGAGATAAATGACAGATAAGTCACACACGGAAAAAGCTGAGCATACACTGAGAATAAAAATAGGGGTAAAAACAATCGAATATTGTGGCAAATGGTCCTTAGCAAATATTTTTTTGAAATAATTCAAGAAATTGTTGAATTTACTGAATTTAGTTAATTCAAATAAATGAACTAGTTGAATTTATTGAATTTAGTTGATTGAAACAGATTAACTAGTTGAATTGACCAAATTCAGTAAATTCAACGACTGTTTTCAATTAATTCAACAAAATATTTTCTGAGGACCAATGACATCAATATTTGATTGTTTTTACTATTATTTTTTTCGCAGTGTAGAATACAAACTTTCTGTTCATATTATGTGCGCTATGTAGTGCATAAAATATGCGCTGATTGAGCATATTTTATGTTAAATTTTTAGCACATAAAATATGGTGATAATGCGGATATTTTATGTTTTCTGTAGATGCATAGAATACGAAATAATAGATAATATAAAATATTTTCAAGGTCAACATATTAGTACATGCTTTATGCACAATAGTACATATTTCATGTACAATAGTACATAAATTATGAACAATAATACATATTTTATGGACAATAATATATATTTTGTGCAAAAGTCGAGTGTGAAAAACATGCATAATTAGAGCATATTTTATGTCAAAGGCCAAATCATATTGTATGAAATGCTCCGTTCATATTGAATGCTCAGCTTTTTCTGTGTGCATTTGTCGTGAAGTCACAAGTTTGTAGTTCTAATTCCGAACAGGATCTCAACCATATTGGGTAGCAATATCCAAAATATTGTCATGAACGAACAAAACTGCTAAGGAAGATTTAAATGTCTGCCTACTTCCGGCAAACATGACACCATTACTGGCTGAAGTTAATCCGAAAATCATCATAGCATTGGAAAATTTATTCATAGACTGTAAGATCAGAATTTCAATATTGTTTTCACATAATTTGTTGTAAAAATATATTAACACACACACAAGATATGCACAAAATTACTGTAAAAAGTTATTTCTCATATTGACTAAGAATTTCTGACTTTAAATAAAAAGCAACATAGTTTTTGATGAAAAGTTCTTTCGCATCAACATTATCTGTTCCAATTTCATTCATTGTATTTTTGCTATATTATTAGTTTTTGTGTCATTTTTGCTTTTGTTATTCAGACATGTAACAGTTTCACATTGCAATGTTGTCACATTTATTCATCTATTCCCCACTCACTTTTTGAAGGTAGAATAGCGTGCATCCATAGACAGACATGAATCATCAATGATTCAAATTTATTTAAATAACTGGGATTTGATTTCATCGACCGTGTATATTGGTCACGAGATAATAAATTGTTTGAATAAATTTTTAAAAATTTTTCCATGCTTTTTCAACGGTTTTCTATTGCTGGATGGAAGGAAATACACTATTTTCCATTGATCCTGTATTTGCCACTTTGTTTTGTCTTGTGTTCTTTTTTTTTTCCTACGAAATCGGCCAATTCCATTACGTGGCAAGCCGAGGGTGGATTAAATCGAGAAAGTCTCGTGTTACCGTCTAAATAATAATGAAATATGTGCACGAATGATTTATCGTATGACTTTGGGTTAAATTGTTCGTTCTTATTTTTTCTTTCATTTCGATCGGTATGGAAGTAAAAAAAAAAAGAGGAAAATTGGTCTGTATGCAAGAGGCAATACTCTGTGTCTCTAATGCAGAAGAATGAGCGTGAGAATAAGCTATGAATCTTCACGTGCTGTACACATGGGGCCACTGTGTTATTATTCGTGTGGCTTGATAACGATAATGTTCGCACGAAGCCACGAATATAATGTAGAGTTGGGTGAAAATTGTAGTATAATGTTTTTGCATGCAGAGGTAGAAAACTATGAAATACTCAAAATGGGAGTTAACTAAGATCGCTTCATTCGACCTTGCACGTGGGTTAATAAATCATTTTTTACGTTTTTGTTTGCTTCCTTTTCGGGACAACGTGGTTATTAAGAGTTTTTTTTATTTTTAGGATGGAGAAGACGGAGTGATTGGTTGAATGATTTTTACGGGAATTGTTTTAGTGGGAATGACGTAGACGCATAATTATTTTAGAGGTTATAGAATTTTCAGAAGAATTGATTTTATTTTGTCACCGTTTTTTTTTTAGAAATTGTCAGGATCTGACAAATTCTCTTAAATAGATTTTTGGAATATTAAGTAGAGAAAATCCATCACAAATATCGACTAATAGTATTTACGCAATTTAATCTAGAATTATCAGTATTCATCATTATTATTTGATGAATATCTCCAGAATAATGGGATTTATGAGGATTGATCAAGAGACTTTTTTTTAGCTCATAGGATTTGCTAAAACAGAATCGTTTTCTCCATAATTCCCTCTAAACCCATTCGTTCCATCAATATTTGCAGTACAAATTCTCAATTCCCCAAAAAAGAGTTCCCAATTCCTCAACTCATTAATTGACCCATAAAAAACCCCAAATTCCCTCGAAAAAATTAGCGTTCGTAGTTTCTCAAAAAAGCACACGTGCATACCCCACTATTTTGACATTAAAATCTCCAACAAAAAAAACCCACAGCTCTCACCAAAAATTGTTAAATCATACTGATGAATTTCTATTGATCGACTGTCGTTTTTTCAACTGTTGTACATCGTAATCCTCATTCTCGTGGCATTCGACAAACCCGCAAAAATCCATGGGGTACTCTCGTCACTGTGTGTATGATGTACACAGTGAAAAAAAAAAAAACCCTCTACCCTATAGATCAGGCTTTATTTTTCGTTCCGCCCCATAATGCGATAGTGTTGCTTTACGATCAAAATTCATATAAATCCATTTATCACTGTTGACACAGGGGAGAATGCGGGTCGTTGACAGCGTTTGGTTTTCGTGGTTCTCTCTCTCTCTCTCTCTTTCACTCTTTCTGTCCGCTCTTTTTTCCACTGCGTGGTTTATTGTGTAAATCGAAAGTGCGGGGGGGGGGGAAGAAGAGGAGGCAGAAGTGATGGGACCACATGGTAGAGAATTTCGTGCATCCACCGCATATTTTTCACTGTACAATAAATTGGCCCGGATATTCGTGTGTGCGGACAGTACGCAATCCAGAAGAACCCCCTGGGTATTAAATTGGAGTGAGAGAGATGTTGTTTTTTTTTTTTTTTAATGTATGAGTGAGGTGAATTTACAATTATCGTTAACGCACGCCAGGTAAAATATCGGCCATTTTGTATGTGACTGGATGTTTCCATTTCGTGACATTCGTTTTTTTTTTTTTTTTTGCAGACGTATTCTATATTTTTGATGAGTTCAGATGTCCTCTCAAATGTGTGCAGTATGCTAAATTTCCGGTGTGAATAAAGATAACGTTCATTCAAAAGAGAATTTCATCAGTTTGCATGTGTCACAACATGTCACCCGTCACTTCATCAGTTCCAACGCGTCCCTCCAGGCGTCGTTACAAGAACCATATAATACGTGTGTGTCTGTTCGTATGTGTGAAGAAGGTATAAACAACTAAAAAAAAGGAGAAACTGAGGGGAAAACTACGTGTTGTGTCGGTCATTCGGCGCCACATAAATACATTGCCTACGACAGTTAGTCGGAAGGGGCAGATAATTATACAGTGCCTCTCATCTTTCACCAAAGGGAGAGGGCCTCACAGTACCCTCTAACTACCGCTAATAACGCCGCTAATGTTCTTACGTAGAAACTCGTTTTCCCCCCTTTTTTTTTCTCCTTTTTGAAACGTCAAACTTCTTGTCTTTCCCTATTCCTTCATTTTTCATAAAAATTTAAAACAAATGCATCAATACAAATTACAAAGTACTAGTTACTTCAAACACACAAAGGCAATTGCATGAAAGTAAAATAAATGTTGAAAAATTTTGTGTTGATTTCAAACTGAATTATTGCGAGTAATAAATTTGTCAGGCAGTTGGAAAGTAAGTTGTTTCACGAAACTTTTCGTGTATTTGTGAACACGTGAAGAGCAACACAGCTCCCCACCCTCTCTCCCTCCCCTCCTTCCTATCTTCCATGCCACCTTCTTATGCGTTAACATTAGTTTTAGTCCATTTGTGTGTGCGGTAAAACATCAAAGTAGAGAGATCGTAGGCCTGTATCAACGTTGTAAAGCCGTAATTATTTTTTGCAGTCACCATAAAGCAATAAACGGCCGGATGCGAGGAACGCGCTAAAATAGTGTTAAAGTGGAGGACAAGTTTAAATTCTTTTTAAATAAATAAGAGAATTCAAGGGGGGGGGGGGGGGGGGGGAAGAGGAAGGGAAATGCGTGAATAATAAAGTTTTTTAGGGTTTTGTATTCTAAACACGTCTTTGTGTGTTCCCGCCCTTTTCATGACAGTGTCAATAGCCCCAGTGGTTGAGGAACTCTGGACAATTACTGTGTTGACACAGGCCTCAAGAAATACACGAAAATTTTTCGGGATTTTTGCGATTTTTCTTTTAATTTTTATATTTCAAAAATAAATCAAGCAATTTAGTGCACTGAAATACTAAAGAAATTCACGAAATTTTATCAACAATTTACTGCAATTTTCAATGTTTCCTCAACATCAAAGAAATCGAAAGAATTGTTTTTTTTTTTCAAACGTTTGCACAACAAAATTTACAGTGCACTTAACTTTTAAAAATAATTATTTATCGAGGAAAATGAATTGCGCTTTTTTTTCCACTGGAAAAATAAATTCACTATTCCAACAAACACAATGGAACGTTTGAAAAAAAAAGGAAAATTGTGTAACCGAAAGAGCCGTTTTACACGTCAATGCTTCCAGCAGTTGGCGTGCATTTAAAAAGGCATTACTGTGCCACTCAATTGGTGACAATGTTACTTTCAAATACATGATACGTGTAAATTTATTTTCCACTGACATGTTGAAGTGAAGAGAAGAATATATATATATATAAAAAAAAAAAGCGGAGGGAAAAATAAAAACGATGGAGAGCATAGATAATTGCGCAATTCGACTTGTAATGTCAAATATGACAGGTTGCAAAAAAAGAAAAAAAAAAAAATTATATATATATATGTAGTACAAAAAAGCGCGCGCGATAGTGAGAGACAGAGGGAAAATGGGGTAGAACAGTGTATGACAAATTTGCAGTAATTCATTGATAGTACGAAGCGATAATGGAGCGTGCAATTATCCGAATGCGAGGTCGGGTTTTGTAACAAGGAGCAAGAAGTGAGTGTGCCGATGTGTTGGAAATATATACCACCGTTAATACACCCGAGAGAAGGCAAAGGAGAGCAAGAGAAAGAGAGAAAAGCTGGGGTGGATAAAGGCGCTTCACTCATCTCTCTCTCTCACACACACCCTCTGTATGTGTGCAATGGGTAAAAACAGAGAGGGGGAAAAGGAGTCTTTCGCGCAAGTTGACACGTCGTTGGCCGGGTCGGTTGTGCTCGGCAAAAGTGTCGGCGGGGCGCGAACCGACAACGACCGCTGGGACACGACCGACACCGTGTCGTGGCCGCTGCTAACGGAGGGGGAAGGAAGTCGGCAGGGGCAAGGTGGAGTGCCAAACTCGAAAAGCGAAGTCAGTGGGAGAAGGGATGGGGGGGAGGGTGGGAGGAGAGAGAAGGCCTCCCTGGGGACTCGTTGGTGGGAGAAATATCGTTGGACAGTGGTGGTGGAAAACACTGGGTAGAGGCATCGGGTAAACTCTGCCACCAAGTGGAGAACAGTCGCGACTGAAAGCCCGCAACGTACGTATCGTCTCTCGGGTTACTTTTTTTTTATTGTCATTAACGTGAAAATTACGAGAGGAAGAGAGAGAGAGAAATAGTTTTCTTTTTGCTGTCATTATTTAACAAGGATTATTATTGGTGCTGTGAGAATCAGTGTGCGATTTTGTGGGTTTTTTTTTTTAATGATAATTCTTTAGATTTACTGGAGGATTAAGAAGACAAGCGAATGTGACGTCATTGACGATAGACCCGGTCGTTGCCGTGAATGGCTTCGGCTGTGCAGAGAGTAATAATAATTCAAGGATTAAGGATTTATTTGTGAGAATTTATTGGGAAATTTTTTTTTTCGATTAATTGTGCCAGTGATTTGTGAAGGCAATTTTTTTTTTTTTTGGTGAGGGTGAATACTGAAGTTTCTTGATTGTTGTTACTTTTTTATTTTTTATTTAATAAATCATGTTGACAAGTGCGAATCAGTATCTCCGTCCGGAATATCTAACGCCTCTGCAGACAACGGTTAGTTCAATTATTCTTTTTTTTTTTCTTCCCTCATTAAATACAATCGATTACAACACAGTCATTTGAATTTGCACGTAGGAAAATTCTTTCGTTGGATCACTCGATGCCAAATCCAAGTGTTTCCATCATCGAATCCTATAAATAAACACGGATTAATAGGGCAAGCTAAATATTTTGATTGTAATTGTCTCTTTCACACTTTTTTGCTCATTCAGAAAATTCACTATTAATATCGCTCCATCTTACATACAGCTGATTTTTTACGAGAGAGAAAGAGAGAGGAGAAAAAAATTTGAGATTTCACCTCACGTGCAGTATATTTTTTCCCAAAGTACAGAGAAAAAAAAAGAAATATCTTGTTAAATCTCTTCACGAAATCGTCGAAATGTCGCGACGCATGTAAATAGTACTCGTTTCCACATTGGAAATTCTAGAGGATTACTTCAGTCAAACGCAGGCGCGCAAGTATAAAAAAATTCCCAACTGTAACACGAGTTTGAAGACTCTTTATTTCTTTTGTTTCCTAAAAAAAAAAAACATCTATATATATATATGCAGATTATTTCTACTTCTTTTATTCATCTTTTTATGCTCTCCTTTTTTTCTGCTCCTTGAAGCACTGTAGCCATGTCATGTGAGACTAATTTCGAGTTTTTCCATCCACTCGACTCTCTGTAAACTATTTTGGGTTGGACAGTGAGTGGTTGGCAAAGTTTCGTCGTTTGCATGCACCATTTTACGTCTTGAGCACTAAATCAAGTGCATTATGAATTTTATCGTTTCTTTTTTCTTCATTTCTAAACTTCTTCTAAGTAGTCATTTTTTATTTTGAACTTGTTGACAATTCATTTTTGCGGCTCACGGAAAATTATTAATGGAATGATAATGCTAAAACGTTTTAGCGAATAATCATTATCGTATAATTGAGGAAAAATTATTCTCATAAAAATTAAAAAAAAAAAAAAAAAAAATGAGAAAATGCATTTTCAACGGATCGTTTGAGTGCTCTAACGAGACTTGGCATAATGCCTGGTGGTGGAAGTCTTTAACGCGCGTGCCAACCGTCTCGCTGTATAATTACTGGAAAAGCTTAATGTTTCCGTTATCGGTACAATTTGTCCTGTTTTTTTCTTATCCACATTTTTTTTTTTTTCTTTCACATGTTAGAAAACTGCTCGTGTTTTTTAAGATAGGAATAAATTAAAAGAGAAAATGATAAATTTTTCTTGATAATGAAAGTGAAGGAATTATCGAATTTTTCTTATAATTGTGTATAAAAGTCAGGAAAATTGGAGCCGAAAAAATAATTCACGAATAAATCAAATAAAACTAGAAATTTTGAGGTTTTATAAATTTTATTTTTCTACATAACGTTATTTTTTCCAATAAATAAAACGACCAGACATAATCATTGAATATAGTACTGTCCCATTCCCAAAACTCGTCAAAAACCCGAGCATGTTATACTCGAGGGATCCTCAAGAAATCTAAATCCGGCGGTTAGACTTTATATACGAGATTTTATCACTCATAGTTCATGCACGCGTCATAAACCGAGCTCCATTTTCAAAAGACCGCTCTCTCCATTTCGCCCATCCTCTTATTCTCCCATTTCTTCACTATCCACTTTCGGACTATTCAAAAGCATTTCAACGTTCACAAAGATACTCGTTTATCCATAAAGCTGCATGAAATTTTTCCTACCGAGTAATTTCACGACGTCTATTCAACTGAAATTTCAGAGATTTTCAGTACAGAGAATAAGAGTTCTAAAAATTATTATTTCATTCCCTTCATCCGTATCACAGAATATTCTCGTAATTTTCACGAAACAAGTGGCTATAAACCGTGCAATGAATACACTTTAATTCTCTTTCTCTCTCTTTGTTGAATTTTACTTGGCAATTTGGCTAAAATCCAAAAACTTCCGGATACCAAACCAATTCAACGACGATTATGCATTCATTGTACTGTTTCTAATGATTATCTCTTCTTCATTATGATTGCAGTTGGATGCAAAGCAGAGTCCGTTAGCAATGCTGGCAAAGACATGCAGCCAAATTGGTGCCGATCCACCAGCGACAAAAGGCCTCTTAGCGCCGCTTGAAAAATCCTCGAAATCATCAAAATCCGAGTCGAGAGATAAATCCTCACCGACCGGTACAATAGAACCGGCTAAATCGAGCTTCAAACCTTACGAATCCTGCCTTGGTCGTGATAAAGCCTCAAGTCCCGAGGAACAGCAGCGTGCAGCATCGAGTCACTCAGCATCAGGCCGTTCGAGAACCCCAGGTAGCGGTGGTAAGCGTTGCTCGTCCAATCAGAGTGCCTCATCTCGAGCAATGACACCCCAGGGACGTAAAACAGCAACACCAAATGGTAATGATCAATCAACCCGTGACTCTCCGTCATCAAGAACAAGTAATGGTGGTACTACAACGTCATCAGCCGAGCCAGTGAATACATCAAGTGGTAGTCCCCAACAGTCGAAATCAACGTACAGTCCAAGTGTATTATCAATGGATACCTCAATGAAAGACATTCCCATTGGCAGCTTCAAGCCAGCCACAAGCCTACCATCCTCAGTTGTAACATCAGCTTATCTTGGTTATCCACCGCAGCTACCAATCGACGTTATGGCAAGTTCACTAGTTTCTCAACATCATGCGGCATTGAAGAACGGCCTAGCTGCTAATCCATACCTAAGTTACGCGAGGATGAAGACATCAAGTGGTGCTGATACACTTGTACCAGTTTGCCGTGATCCTTATTGCACTGGTTGCCAGTTGAATTCACATCTACTAGCTGGTAGTGCTGCAGCAGCAGCCAACAATGCAAAGATACCAATATCATCAGCATCAACACCAACTACCTCATGTCCAGCTGGCTGTGCCCAATGTGATCACAAAACAAGCGTTGCCAATCCATATGGACCAATGGGAGTTCACACAACTGCCGCTGCTGCTTATGCTCATGCACAATTGGCAGCACTAGCTGCTGCCTCACAGTTGCCTTATGTGTGCAATTGGATTGCCGGTGATACAGCATACTGTGGCAAAAGATTCTCATCATCTGAAGAATTATTGCAGCATCTCAGAAGTCACACAAGTGTATCGAGTGATCCAACATCAGCTGCTACAGCACTATCACTATTATCACCACATGGTTTACCATCAAATCATCCACTCTTATCTAGGACATATCCAACACCACCACTTAGTCCATTGGCAACTGCACGTTATCATCCATATGGTAAACCATCACCTCTATTACCACATTCATTATCATCACTTGGATTAGCATTACCACCACCACATCCACATTCAGCTGCAGCTGCTGCTGCTGCAGCTGGTTTACCACCATATTTTTCACCTTACCAGCTCTATGGTGGGCCACGTCTTGGTGCTGCATCAGGTATGCATCCTTGAATGTGATGCTAATTAATGGTTTGACTTGAATGAAGAATAATTAATGATGATGATAAAAAAAAAATATGAAAATACCAACTGTTTAACTGTGATTTTTCGATCTGTACGAGTGGATTATTGTCTCAATAATGAATGTGTGTCTGTTATTTTTTTGTGAATAGTAAACACTGATTGATGATTTGAATGATTAATGAATGAATAAATTTTAATAAAATGAAAACATTGGTACCTCGATCCGTTGTTCTGTAATATGTCGATGATAATTATTCATTTCAGATAGCGAAATTATGAAACGAGATAAGTCACTTTAAAGCTAAAATTCATTTTTTTGCAAAATTTTCTTGAAATTTATCGAGATATTTTAAAAAATAATGCTGACAAATAATCGATTCATCTCGTTTAATTTTTTCACTACTGAATTGTATTCACGTAAAATAAAATAAAGTATGAAATAGACTCGAAAATTGCTTCAAAAGCCGGAAAAATTATGGGCAAGATCGAATTGTTCGAGTTATTTTATGCTTAAAAAGTTGTAGGCTTCGCACATAAAAAATTAAAGGAAAAAAAAATTGAATTTTATGGATGAAAATTTAATTAATCTGATATAATCGGTCTATGTACACTCACACACATTATTCTTAAATTATATTCATATCCCTTCTTCCTTCCTTTCCTCCTCCTTCCCTCTCCCTCTTTTTCCTCTATCAAATTGAAATAATTGTAATTACTGTAAATTTGTTTATAGTCGCCAAAATTTTCTCGAACGTACAGTATCGGTGACGATTGCTAATTATTATATAAATATATAGATATTATATATATATATATATATCAGCGTCTATTTTTGCGTAACCAAAGTTTTTAGTAAAACAAAAAAAAATCGTTAAATTATAGTGCATCATGATGAAAAGAACATGGACGATGTTCCAATACAAAATGGCGTACATGACACACTCTGTACCAAAACAGAATATAATGTAATGAAAATGATGAGAGATAAAGAAAAATGGATAATAATCAATTAATATGAATTATAAATATTGAAGAAAATTGATGATAAATGATAATGAAAAAGAAAAATTAAGAAAATTTGTAATTATAGATTTATTATTCTTTAATAATAAATGTTGGCCCGTGGACATTGAAAATGGCCCCGTGACTAAAATGAAAAAAAAAAAAAACAGTACTTGCTCACAAAAAAGCAGACGTTCCTCACACACACGATTAACTACTGAAATCTCTGTGTAAATCTCCCACGTCGCTGAATTGTACCAGTAAATGAAAAGAAAAAAAAAATTAATGAAAATGTCTAATTAAGAATTGATTAGAGAGTAAAGAAAATTATGAGAGAAGAGAAGAAAATAATTTAATAAAATCGATAAACACGTGTAATTCTTCACAGCATTCTGAGTAATTGTTTTAATATTGTTAATATGTTAATTTTAAATTGTTTGAATCTCAATCTGAAATACAAAATCATTTCTTACTTGAATGAAAAAGCATTATTCATATTTTTTTTCACCTTCTGAGGGGGTGACAATCAAATTGGGACATTCTATTCATGGGAATTTTTAATTAATTCCTATTGGGAAAGGTAAGTTACGAACTTCGATAGAGCTTAGGTCAGTTCATTTTTTGAATCAATAATGAGACGCGAGTCACAACGAAAGAATAATTATTCTGTCATTTCAATTCCACGATGATCATTAATATTGTTGTCACCTCGGATCTGAATATCATGTTTCATAATTAATATTCTTGGATTGAAAAAATGGAAACAATGGAAAAATTCGTAGAGATGTTGGAGAACATCATCTTTCCCTTGTGGGGTCACGGACCAACCAGTGAATTGTCAATTTTTCAAACCATTATTTCGCAATAATGATGATTTTTTCATGAAATAACACAAGCATCGACTTTTTGATTACCTTCTTCTTTCGTTTACAGTCTTTTATGATGGAAATATTAATAATTATAGTCAAACAATTAGTTAAAAAATTCAGTATGTACAAGGAGTTCAGTTACTCCTCAAGATAGGATCCCAATGTACGATCGATAAAACAGAAGAAAAATCAGGATTCGCTGGTTAATTTTCAATTAATTGCTGATAATTCGGGAGAAAGTGCTTTTATTTACCCGACGAAGTGATTAAACTATCCGAAAGTCGTATATCTTTGTAGCTCGATTTTTTTCGCACTTTACTAATCCCCTATCATTTACATATAAAATAGAGAGAGAGGCAAATTGTTGCGAGTACCTTCTAATCAAAATTTCTCAATAACTGTACGGAGAATTGAATATTTCTTTCTTCTATCATTTACTTCATATGTTATTCTCTTCGCCAATAGTTCTTAAATAATGGGTCAATTGTGTGGTTTTTTCTAGTAATTTCGTTATTTCTGTCCGATTTTAATAACTTTGACAATTCAGATCTGATGAACTACACAGATAAAAATTTTGAAAAAATTTGGAAAAATGAAATAAAATATTCTTCATACGGCATAAAAAAAATAAGGGTCTGTACTCCAATTATCTGAAATACTACCTTAAACTGGAAAAGAGGGGAGAAACTTAATCTAGCGATGTGTAGGTATAATACAGACTCAACTGTGATTAGAGTGTGACGCTTATTTTTTTAAAGATTTCTGGAAAATTTCATTATTTGTCTAAATAAGAAAGACTCATCTCTGCACGAATGAGTTGTGGCCATTCTTGAAATGATTCGGATCCATTGATTTGGCTAATAAACTAATTATGAAGGAATTGAGTAATTGAGATATTGTTAATGCTTTTATGAGGTTAACTTGACGCAAATGCCCAAGATATCTTTTCTACTCAGCCCGATACCCCAATTTCTTCTTCATATTAATCGTTTCAGCCAAAGTTCCTACATTAATCTTTTTATTCATTACTTTTTTTTTAGATACTTGAAGGTATTAATTCTCAATCAGATATCATAACGTCATAAGCGCCGAAGATCGAGAATTATTCTGGAATTTGTAAAAATAAAGTTGTCAGAATAATTTGATCAATGTCGCTTCGTTCCTCGAGGGAATCTTTTTTTAACTTCCCTCATTACATTTTCATCTCAATTGCATTGATGTTCATTTTGGATAATTTTTAAGGTGATACAACAATATGAATAGAGGAAGACTTCATTTCAAAGAATTGAAAATGGCAGAAACCTGACAATTTATACTTTAAAAAACCTGACAATTCATAATTAAAAATCAATATGCGCTCATTTCATTATAATAAATGGCATACAGATTAATGGGATTTAGGTGAATGTATTAATGAACCTTGTTTATAATTCCCGAAACTCTCCACAAAAACAATACCGTCATTTCTCTCTAAGCTTATTCGTTCCAAATGTATTTAAAAACGATTCCCTAACGATTTCCTCCAGCTATTCTTCTCCACCGTTTCACCCCTAAATAATACGGGCAATAACCTCAAAAATGATCGGATTCACGAGAAATAATTGAAAAACGTTGTTTGTCGCCCACAAAATCCCGAAAAAATGTCCTTTAACATTTTCCCTAAACCCACTCCTCTTGGAGATATATTCATTAAAAAAAAGGACTGCATGTGCTCCATTGTAGCATCCCTGAAAATCTAAAAAAGTCACTCGTTAAAATTTCAAACTCTTCGGATATCTTGTTCGGGAGAAATTAATAAATGAAGATTTTCCAATTAATACGGTCCCTTATGGGGTTTCGTCTATAAACTTGAAATTTGTGGCTATTAACAGGTTGTTAAGGGGAAAACTTTCATAATGGATAAATAAATGTGTAAATAACAGTTTAAGAATTTCCTTAAATGCATTAGATACTTGGTGATTTTAGAATAAATTAATTTGTCTCAAAAAATGCTGATTTTCGAGAAGTTAACCTCTGTCATACTCGCATGACAGTAACGTCAGAACCGCGCGCTTTTTGAAATCAATAAGAATGCTTCCTGAACAACGCAATGTATGCTACGCTTGCACATTAAATCATACAAAACTAGCTGAAAATGTGCTGAATTCACCTTTTTCTATTTGATCTTCAAAAAAATTATTTCTATAAATTCGATTTTCTACAAAAGAACAATAATGATCGACGAAGAAGCATTTCTAGTACATAGCAGCTGTACCGGTTACGACTACGTTAGTCGTGATAATTTTTCGTCCTAATAAATCCCATACCGGATGAACTGCCTTAAGGGGTAACAAAACCCCTTGAATGTATTGAATTTTTGAATTGATTGCTTGACGATATTCATCAATATTTTTATGATAGAAAAGTGGCAACGACTGGAAAAGGACATTAAGGAGTGGAAGCTTCTGATATTTACTACAAAAAATCATAATTATCAGTAAAAAATGGGTTCGAAAATTTCAAATCTACCGGGTCTTCCGTTACCCCTTAATATCTTCGTTCTAAGGTGCGCGCGCAGCGCTCGCCTCCATCAGTGCCCTCACTCGGTGAAAAAATATTTTTCTCTTCAACAGACGAAAGCGATGGGACAAAAAAACCGAACATTCATTAAATTTCGTTACTTCAATTCTGTTTGAAAGAGAGATTAATCGAAAACTGTTTGACCAGTGGTTTTGGCTTCACGTCACTGGACCAACAATTTTCCACATTCATCCACCTACCTGACAACTCGTTTTCCGCCCGGAATAGCCCCCGGTCGTCGCTCAATCAACGGCTGTCGACAAGCTGCCGAAATATAAATTGTTTCGTATTTGTTTTTTGTTTTTTTTGAAATCTCTCCATCTCTGTTCGTTTTCTGTCACTGTATTTTGCAATATCGTTTTAATCATTTTTCATAAATTATTCATCAGCATATTTATTCAGCGTAAAGTGCCATATAAAATAGACAATTTAAAAAAAATATATATATATAATTGATTATAAAATATTTAAATACCGCAATATTCTCATTTAACATCTCTCACTTTCTCTCTGGCCTTTCAGTGATTTATGAACAAACGTCGCGACTCTATCTATTTGACCTATTCGCCTCGTTAAACCGTTTTCATGCCTTTACTATAATGTATTCATGAGAAATTGTGGTGACTGTGGCCAATCTTGACGACAGAAATTATACGTTAAACGTTTTATTTCTCCAGTAAAGCAGTATTCTACCACTTTTTAACACACTGTTTCATAATTAATGAGAATGAGAAATGAAAGATGAGTATCAGGAATATCTTCTGTATTTAAATTAATTATTCAAACTAACGTCGTCATGAAATCGGGTAAAATTTAGATTTAAATAGAATTGAAATTGGATGAATTTGTAATTCATATTTCTATCGATAATTGGACAATCACATTTTTCTTCTCTGAAAATATCTCTTCAGACGAATGTTGACGTAGATTTACATCTCTCAGGCGAAAATTTGACGGGAAAATGAATATTTCAATGGAACGATTCAAGATAGAATATTTGATTATTTCATGGAAAAGCCATGAAATTTTTCAGATGGAAGAAAAATTAAAAAATTTTAGTTTTTTTAAAAGTTTTAAAAAATTTCACTTTTTCTCCAGAAATTTGATAAAAATCGCGAAAAGCTGGTATTTCCCAGATAGGAATTGACAAATTCGCAGGCCTGGCTCAAAGTTGGTCCAAGTCTGGCCATGCCTAGTAGCCAGGCTTGGCCCAAGCCTAGTGAAACCCTGAAATGATAACGCTGAGCCAAGCTTGGACACCAAGTCATGGACCAGAATAAGCAGCCAGCCTTTGGCCAACGTACATTTCACTAAAGTACCAAGCGTCAACCAATATTCCCTTAATTTTGTACGTAGAGACCATTCTTACAAACCTTCCTCTGCTCTACGAGAAAAGCCCCAATTATTATTTCCGTATTTCCCTCTAAATCCAAAAATATTTCCATAAAAATGACTCACGAACAAAATTGACTAGCTTCATGCTTCTACATCATAAATTATGCATTAATTAATTATAATTCCCATCAGCCACGATTTTTTATTTTCGTGCCAACGAATAATATACATTAATGAACCGAATAAAATTTCGTAGATTAATGAATGTCTGTTCAAATCAGTCTACTCTTATTAATTTTTTATCGTTAAATAGAGCACATTCGTGTTAATCTGTCCGGGGGCAGTATCGCATGGCAGGTGAATCGGTTTCAGTATAACACGAATATAACGTATAAATTTGCTCTCATCCACACATACTCTCTCACCCACACACACACACGCAGAAGGTAAAGAGAGAGAGACAAAATAAAGTCGATTTATTTTCATCGCCCAGGGGCTATAGAAGAGGAAAGGTTAGTGAATTTCCGGAGTGAGTTGCTCGTCAGGCAAATTACGCTTGGGCTTTGATTGGCCGGGCGTAACAAAAACGATTGGGCGAGTAGATCGTTTGCCCTGTGGCGATTCAAATTCCATTTTCATCTCTTCCGTACACACATCCGTCTAATCGTCTAGTCAAATTCATCAACTTTCTGGAGGGAACAAAAAGGAGAAAACGGTTGAAAGCCTTTTCTTTTTAATTAGCTCAATTTTTTCCTTCATTTTTCTCTTTACTTTTGAATAAAATAGAGGGTGAAAATGGTGAAACTCAATTATATTTGCGGAGGACCTCGATGCCCGAATGTCTCGTGGTCATTCGACCGGTTTCTGTCGAATATACATATATATATGTATATATATAGATATCTATATATATAAGGGATGTGGGACGCCCAGTATAAACGAGTTAGACCCCGTGACTTAACGTAGTTAGGGTGATTGGTTCGCGCGCGATTAGGAAACAATTACCGTCTACCTAACGACATTAAGTGCCCCGGAGGATATATACACTCCTCCTCAATTCAATGGATAAAGGGGAATAAATTATTGAATAAAAATAATTTGATGGAAGAAAATGAAAGCAAAAAATGCAGGACGAGTTAATGGAAATTGATGGATTTTTTGAATTATTGCAATTTTTCTAGGAAATTATATAATATTGTCAATTTCGATGAAATTGTTCACGAGATGACGCAATGAAAAAGTAGAAATCAATTTTCACACTTCTTTTAGAATATTTTTGGAAAAAAATTGAGAAAATGCTTCAATATGTCTCCATTGTTGTTGAATTTTTTCAAAATTTTCCCTAAATTTCTTCACCTGGAAAAAAATTGCAAAATAAACCGGCATTTTTTTTCGAAGTAAAGCTTTTTACGGAACAATTTCTGAAAATCACCCGATAGTGTAATTATTGTAATGAAATCAGAAACTCTCTATTGATTCTTCTGGCTGACGATCAATGAATAATTCGTCAAATTAACGAGAAAACAATAGCTTGTCAATTGATAAATAGAGAGGATTGATTAATATTTCAGGCTTCGTTTCAATATGTTGGAGGATGTTTCCGATTTTTTAAAGATTTTCCACCATCTACGAAAAAATCTGTTATAAAAAATTAAAAAATGATGAATTAATTGAAGCATTAGAAACCGTTGAGCTAAATTCGTTGAAGCATTATTAATCATAAAAAATACAAGCTGAGTTATTTGTACAACACAATTTACCTCGCCTGGGGGTAAACCAAAAAATATCGGTACTCAGTGATAATCGATCATGCGTCATACAGAAACACAATGAAATAAAGAATCATCGTAGACTCGAGGATTTTTAAAAAAAAATTTAAAAGGGAACATTTGTGTGCTCGCTCCATTGCTCACTGTTCAGTGGAACGAGTGAGTGATTTCGAAGAATGCACACTAATGCCAAGTTATTGCCTAGGTGTACTGTTCAAATCGATTATGCTAAGGCCCACTGCTGTGTTGGTATAAATACATGAGACGATTGAACACACCAGGGTGGTTATACCGACAAAAAAAAAAAAATCTTTTATATTTTCAACAAAACAAACGAGTGGTTGCACCCCATCGTGCGCATCACTTTTCGTGTTGGCATCGTATTCCACGCTTCATAAATAAGCACCTTTTGCTCCCTTTTTTTTTCGGAATCATGACTAATTGCTCCAGTGATTTTTCAAGGCGAGCACCTTGCAACTTTCTCGAATTTTTTTTCTCCATTTTTTTAGGGCCTCGTGGTATTATGTAAGATGTCTCTAAAGTTCGTAATACGTTATAAACTTTATTTTTTGGAGGATTTTTTTTTTAGAAATGTTCTCTTAGCAGTGGAGAGGGAAACTGAATAAGTTGATTTTTTGTTATTCCTTCCTGGAAAATTGCAGCAAATGGCAATTTTTGAAAAGCATTTTTCTGTTAAAGCAAAAATTTCGTCATCTTGCTTAGTTTCCGAGATATTTCAAGCAGAATAGGAAAAAAGGTGAATTGATTCATCTCGATATACTTTTTTTCTATTAAAAAACGATCCATCATTCATTTTCTTAGGAAATGATCCTCGTAGGAGGGAACATTTGGGCAGAATGGACCTCTACAACAGCATAAATTGTTTTTTGAAGCGAAGGACTCCATCAAAAAATATGGAACAATTTGACAAGATACGTCAATATGTGGACATTGTTGGTAATTTTTTTCCTGTACTCCGTCACTTAAAAAAAATCCCCGAATCATTTTGATCTATACAGCTATTCTGTTTCGATTCTCCCTATTTTTTGAATTGTCGGGAGAAATACATGAAAATGTTGAAAAATGATGACCTTTCACACAAATTGAAAGAAACGCCTTTCTCTCCTCAAACTCTGATCTAAAACTCCGTTTGCCTCTTTTTTTTACCACCTGAACTCTCCCACAGAACCACCGGAATCGATGAGTTTTCAATAAACCTCATTTTCACATTGTAATCTTCTTTCCATTCCCATCTCATCATCCAAAAACGATCCAGACCACATAAGAGTAGCATGATTGATGGTACAAAGAAAATTTTTAAGTGTATACATGAAGCCACAGAGTGAATGCACGCAACGTTTCAAGCACATCCAATCATTCTTACTGTTGGAAACAATAGATTGAGCCGCTCCTCGTTTCTCTCAAGAGTCTTTCTACACTCAAAAGAATATAAAAGGAAAAAATTATGAGAGTAGGGCTTTGCTTCTCGTCACACTGTCTGATGGAAAGAGTGATTCGAAATGACTTTTCGTTCATCCTCCATTCCCCTCTACCCCAAAAAAGCGTGTGCTTTTCTCTCTGTGTGAAAGCCGAACGTTCTGAAAACCGCAGGCAAGAGAGAGACTAGCAGTTGGCCTCGAGGGGGAAATGCTGGGGCAATCAAACGACGCTGAGAGTAATCAGGGTAAGCGACGAGTGCGATTCTCTTTGTGCTACAATGGATTTTCTTTATGCTCTGCATTTTCACGATTACCTGATACTCCGAGGATTGTATTTCGCTTTTTAGAAAATAATGAAAATAGGAGTAAAAAATTAACGGGATTCTTGAGATGAAAACGAGGAAATTCTTTTCATAAATGACTATCCGTTAAGCGCCCATTCTTAAGGAGGTTGGTCACTAAATACGTTGAAATGAAAAAATTCTGAAATTTTTTAGAGTTATTGTTAAACATCCCATATGACTCGTTTTAAATTTTTAATTCGTTCTTGAACCTAGTTTGGCCGTAATAAATTAATGAAAATCACTGGTTATGCACAGCCTCTTATGGGCATACGGAGCCGTACCGATAATTCGGAGACAAAAAATTGAAAATCTCGTGAATGACAATTGAGATTTGATTGGAAAACTGATCAGTACCTTCCTTGAACAATTAGAAAAAATAATTGACCATTTTTTGGGGGCCTTACAGACCTTTTACAATTGCAATTTATGGTTTTATACAATTCCTCGATCAAAATTCACGTGTCGAGTAACTAACATGGCATCACCGCGTGACGTAACGTTCTGTCTGTGAGAGCTCTGTATGTATGTGTGGATACAGTTTGAAATATATTTCAACTGCAGCGTTGTCAAAGCTCCCGAGCCGATCTCGCAATCAATTTTCTTTCATTTTCTATGACATTGACAACATTTGAGGTGATTATTTATTTTCAAAAATTATGAGAGGGAATAAAGAAATTATTATGATGATTTTCAGCAAGTAATTAGCTGATTAGAGGTCAGAAAAATGCTGTCTATTTTTGTGTTCAGGAATTGGTATTAGCTTGGGATCCCTATGCTGAAGCATAGACATTCTTCCCTGCCCGTGCGCTCAAATGCTAACTGCGCATTTGACTGCGCAGACCTGCGCATTCGGCTGCGCAGACTTAGACATATCAGTCATACTTGTGATGTGGTAGGAACGAAAGGACGCGACAAATTTAGAGGTTCGTTTGCTTTTTGTTATTTGTTATACAGCCAATGTTACTAATTTTTATGGGACAAACTGTGCTCGGAGACTTTTTTCTCCTGTTATGAGCTACACAACTCTATCCATCCGGAACGCGAATCCGGGTCTGCCGCATGTGAATCTACAGTCCAGTCCACTGCGCCAGACAACTGGACTGTCAAATTTAGAGGAATTGTTGATAAAATGAAATGGTAGCAGTAGTGGGATAACGGGGATTCCCAGAAAAATTTCCCCTACGCCCCCTAGACTAGGCTCTTAATGAGTAGTCAACTGTATTTCCTATAATTCCTTTTTTTCGGTCTTTCATTAAGTTTAAGTCATTCAAGTCACCTTGCGGCCATCAAGTTCCCTTGATCTTGCATTGCCTCTTTTTTTTCATGTGGAAATCGAGCGAAAAAAGTGGAAGAGAGACATATACACCTCGTCATCGAGAAAGAAACTAATTAATCATCGATGTTAAAAGGGAACAGAGGGGGAGGTGGGGCAAACAGGAGGGGCAAATGAGTGACGTGTTCCGGCGACCCGAGGCTCGACAACCGACACAATCGTCCCATTGTGGTGTCACGATGTCGGTTATTCTGGCGGCTTTTATGATGCAGCGCGAGCTCAATGATTAATCGCTTTGTACACAGTATTTTTTTTCTTTTTTTACAATTCTTTTCCTTGTAAAATTTATTTTCTTCGATACACAATGAATAAGTACGATTTTTTTTTCTTCACATTCTCCAAGAAAGAACTCGTGTATTTTGTTGGTATTTCTATGATGCATTTGGAATTATTCAATGGAATTGTAATGGAATTGGGAAGAAATATGGTATGCGTGACCATCAGAGCAAAAGATATGCTCCAGGGTATAATATTGTTTGTGTATGCGTGTGTGTATTTGTGTAGAGGGAATACAACACAGTTGAGCTTGAGTTTCTGACTCAGCTTTTCGCATCAGAGTCGATTATCGTTGTTGCTTGCACGCAGCAAACATTTTCTCATTAATCTTTTTCAGTCGTAATTAATGTCCGGTTTGTACGTAGAGACTGACAGGATGCCTCGTACCCCCAGAAACGGTAGGAGGCCGTGAAAGGCAATGATGACTCGCGGTTGGAGCTATATGTCTACCATCTTTTCCATCCTCACGTTCTCTCCGTTTGCTCCTTCATTTTGAGGTTTTTTTTTTGCTGCGATCATTGTGAGGCGGCAGAGGAAACGAATCAGCAGAAAATTGAAGAGGTTTTTTTTCATGGAGGAGGGATTTGGCTCTGTCGAATGATGGATTTTCATAATTTCGAATAATTCTTGGAGTTACTGATGAAATGAAACAGTTTGAAAAAAAGCTGTTTCTCATCAGTAATTCATCTATCGTTCATCAGTAATTCATCATGTTCTCATTCTTAACATGTGGGAATTTTGTTTCCCAAGTGGCATATAGTGGTGCAGACTAGTATCACGGCTGTTTCTACTCAGGGAAGGTACTCTGGAAAACAAATTTTATGTATAATCCGAAATTTGTTCAGTTTGCCCAACGCAACGCTTTGCCGATTCACAAGGAATTTTGTGAAACAACTTTGACTTGTTCGGTACCGGTATCTTGTCATTTAAACACGAGTAAAGGCCTCCTATTTTATGAAGATTATAGAAGATCAATGGAACGATGGTGTTCCAGAAGCACCATTAGAATTTGGAGCATAGTTTCTGCTGTTGGTCAGGGTCCTCTTCAGGCTCTCGATCCTCTCTTTCGTTCTTCAACTATGTCACATATCTCATGATGAACTGCTCTGGGTAATAGCTCTCTTCAAAATCACTCGAACTTTATTCACATTCCCTTCATGGAAGTCCTCATTACTTAAGGTAATGGCTCGGTGTAGCATCCCATATGCAGCTCCAATTTTGATGGCAGTGACATCAGTCGATTAAAAGTTGATCGTTCTTCCTGAACTGATTGATTTTTAACACCAGTTCAGCTGCAAGTGTCCATCTTTCAATCAGTGGATTTTAAGATGTGGAAGGCATATGGTGTTTCCTGCTCCTTTCTCAACTGTAAATTAGATTCTGTCATGAATGGAGTTGGAATGATCCAATATTGAATCTATGTACTCATGGACATTACAACAAGGTATGTTGAAGTCTAATTGGTCTAATACCTTCTTCAAAACATGGCTCATAACCAGATTTATTAACCCTGGGAAAGTAATTTCAAATCGACAAAACATCAATAATCTCAAGGTAAAAGGAAAATTGTAGAATTGGTGTTGAGTTTAATCCAAAGTTATAAATTATATTCTCTGGAAATTAGGCATGGAATCACGAATAATCATTTTCCTAGCCAGAATGTAATCAAAATTGAAAAAATATCACGTATGGTTTCAAAGCTGGAATGGCTTCAAAGTTGGAATTATCCAGTGTAACATCGCGATTTCACAATCCTTAGTTATCGAATCCAACTAATTGTTGTTTTCTTTTCGTATTTTCCCTTGAAGCTAGACTTTGCAAAACCATTGATTTTTTGATTAATAATTTAAAATGATAATTAATATGGCACGTGTCGATTGCTGGTGAGATCGATGCCCTGTCCTCAAGCTGGCTTGATTAATTACCAACCATCCTCTACCCTCCCTTTACCACGTCCTAATTCTATAATCTCATGGGGTAATGAGGGTCATTATCGTAATGCGCGTGTCTTCGCGCATGGGATCATCCCCGTGGGTATTCGCACAATGTTATATGTGGTATCCTCTTCACCCCTCTATTCTCTGTCTTTGCTTGTGTGAAGGCCGAAATACGTCCTCCTCACGAGGGCACATGAATGTCTTTGGAAACCCCATGATCATTGAACTTACAGAAAAGTTGAGGGCTTGGGTTTTATACCGCACCAGAATTATGGCCGACGCCGCATGATTGCACGTTTATGTGATTCCTGTTATTTTCGATCATTATCTCCTGTGTACCCCTCTCCCTGAATTTCTCCTTCGTCATTGTACAAAAAAAAGGGGAAAAAAAACGACGAACCTCAAACCGCTGATATGAGGGCCTCACCCAATTCTCTTTCTCATTTTTTTTTTTTGCATCAACTTGTAATCCTACATAATCAGCAGAGGAAATAATACCAGTGTGTCTTTCGATTCGCCTTTTTTCGAATGAGTTACTCTTTCATTTTTGTTTTTTATTTTCGTTTAAGAATAATTCTTTCCTTTTCCCTTGGTACACTTTGGAATTCATCAGTTGGAGCAAATGAAGACAAAAACAGAACATTACACCTGTGTGATGAATCAAGAAATATATATTTCTGATGTTCATTTAATGAATTTGATTCGATGAAAAATGAGACTGCAATCATTTCCGCCGATTTATCAACTTATTCAACTGAAAATTCTCATTTTATAGCTGAAAAATTCAGCATTGATAAAAAGTTCCTTCAATTAGAATTTTTTTTCCGTACCGCAGACCGTCACATAAAGAAATTTCAAAAATTACCAAATAATGAAGATATACCAGAACATTTTCGCAAATTTTTTTCTCAAGTCCTTCACTTTGAAGGAGAATCTAGTTCATTTTGTATCTTTTTTTTCTTAATTTTTATTATCATTCTTTATTTTTTTTTAAATTTATGTCGTCTCGAAACTCATTAAATTTTCCGTAAATTCATTAAAATTTTATCTTTACCTGCAATTTTTTTATTTTCATATTCTCTTCGAATATATAATTGTTCATGGCATCCACTTATGAAAATGTCAGTAAATTAAATTTTATGATTCTCAATAAATTGAAGGCCTGAGAAATTTCTTCACCAACTGCGTTATTCACGATTTTTTTAAAAACAACTCTGTAATATCTCTACCGAGATACTCCACCCAGCTGTGTGTACACAAATCACCATGATTAGGTAAATTTTGTTAGATTCCTGTAATTTTCAACGCGATTCTGTGCGATAAAGATCGTAAGGCAGTGTAAATCGGTTTTTCCTGGAAATTTCCAAGCGATCAACGTGATCACAACAATTATTATATATTTATACACGAGTTTCATGTAAATGTATACCTTGTCGATTCAACAGATGCGCGATGCACGATGTTCACTATTTTTTTGCCCCATTCTAACCTTTTTTTTCCTCTACACTCAAAAAACAAGTGACTCGATAACAATCCAATTTCCATTGGATGAAGCTAGTGATGCGTAATAACTAAGTTGATGATGTGAATCATTGAGCCGTTTAATAACGTATTTTCTACATTTCAATGTGTATGCCAATGATTCCCGATGATTTATGTGGAGTAATCTGTGTTACGAAGGCTAATAATAGCTAGATTGAGAGAATCTTCCAGTGACAAGAATCATTTTTTTTTCTCGTTTCAGAAACTTCCATTATTTGCACATGAATATCGGTGTTTTAATTTTTTAAGTAATTTGTTCATGAATTGAATTTAAAGATTTAAATATGAAATTAATTCAAAATTGAAATTTACATGAATCTGAACAGTCTCGTAAAATTTCGAGTCAATTGATCGTTTTATGTAGCCAATAACAAGCAAGAGCCCCATTCCATATGGGTTATTTGAAGATTCAGTACTATACACTGGGAAAGAAACAAGTTGCAAAAATGATCACATACTTGTCCCAATGATCTTTAGCAAATATTGTTTTGTAATAATGAAAAAAGTTGTTTTATTTCCTGAATTTCGTTTATTTACACAGTTGATTTGTTCGAATGAACAAAATTCAGTGAATTCAACAAATTTTTAAATTATTTTCCAAAAATATTCGTTAAAGACCAACGGACAAATATTTTATAGTTTTTATCACTTTTTGCTTCCGGATAGAAGCTTTGTTTTCGCAATTTTTCCTCGAAATCCCGGGTAGGAATCGCCCAATGCTCAACTCTTGGCCGAACATCGGCCAAGAATTCGCATGCCAAAGCCTGCTAGCCATGGCTCGGCCAAACCTTCACCAAGTATCGGTACATCGTTGCTCGGGCCTCCAGAATTGGCTGCGCAACGATGCGCCGTAGTTTGGCCTGCCAGAACTGGCCAGGCGTTGTTTGAAACTTGAACTCCCAGGGCTTGGCTTCTGAGCATTGGCCACTCGTCGGGCCAATAATGTACTGCCAAGGCTTCCATTTTTTTTTATCTTTTGACATAATTAGATTATCTCACATCATCAGATAACTTCTGAACAATCACGATCGAATTTCATTTCTCCGAACAAGGTAGACGGCGATAAATTTATGAGGATCAAATTTATTTACCAATGTATGCTATGTCCTAATCGCCAGTACGGTAAGGTAACAGAATGGCAATGCGAAGGTCCAGGGATCGATCCCAAGTGGCGGCTTATTTTTTTATTTTTTTTTATTCAAATAACATTGGATCTTGATCATTCTTACGCACTTCAGACGATTTAATTACTGTTAATTTACGTATTTAACACAAAATCTACAATAAAATGAACATTGGCTGAACATTGGGACCGGTATAGTACCCAATGCTCGTTATCGAGGGTTGGCCATGCTTCGGCAATCAGCATTGGTACAATGTTATCATCCAATGCTCAATCAATATTGGGCCAGCCTTGGCTGAGGATTGGGCGCCGGCACTGGCATATTGGCTTCCGGCGCTGGACCAATATTGGCCCAATGAATTTTTCCTACCCGGGATGCCAATTTTAATTGAAAATAACTCGAAATGATCCAATACGTCGAGAAATCATAATGAGGAAAAAAATACACGGAAAAAAAATTCTAGTTAAATTCACAACGCTAACATCGTAATTTGTCCTATTGATTATTGTAGTGGTGGACTAGACCTTTAACATCGTAATTTTTACGATGTAGCGTTGGAAATTTCATTTAAGAAATAATACTTTAGACAAATAATACCAAGTCTTAACTCTTTAATATAAATTACGATGTGAACATCGTAAAATTTGAAGAGAAATATTAAATAAAAGAATAAAATAATAATCGACCGGTGGTTGGATTCGAACCCGGATCCTTTCGAGTGCGAAATGACCGACGCCTTGGACCACTCGGCCACTGAAGGGCCTACACTTCAAGCTGTTTTTAAGATCTATATTAACGATTTCAATAAAAGGTCATAAGACACGAGAGCGCCTCTTGCGGAGGACGCAGTTACTATTTAAAAATTACGATGTAACATCGTACTTTTTATAGCTTCCGTCGTATTATAACAGAGGCAGCACTGAAATATTTATTCTATTAAAAAGTAAATAGAATTATTAAATATACGAATAAATATAATTTTTTAAGTGTAATTTTCATTTATTTTTTTTTTACGATGTTAAATTGTAATTTTTGAAGTAATTTTTAATCCTAAAAGTCTTTGTTAAAATTACGATGTTAAATAGTAAAAAATATAACCCACATAGTAAATTTTGAAATAAGATATTTCAAAATTAACGTTAATAAAAGTCTAGTCCAGGATTACGATGTTAACATCGTAAATTTTGGTAGAATTTTCTTTCCGTGTAGACATCTATGTCTGTGCGTTTATCTGTATGGCCCTGTGATTCTTTATTACTCAAGAACAGTGAGAGATAACAAATCTGAAATTTTGACGAGATATCAGTTTTAAAGACATGTATGTTCCATAAAAATTTCAGCAAGATTGGCTGTATGGTTTCTGAGATATAGCGATTTTGTAAAAATGTTTTTTTTTTGAAATTTCTCAATTTGTGTGAAACGAATTTCGTTCAAAACTTTACGCGATATTTGCATACAATAATATTCTATTTTTGGCCAATTTTCATGAATTTAATCCCACTATTCCATTAGTTATCAATTTTTTGTGCTTTTTCTCAAAAACTCGGTCTATTCACGATAACTTTATGAATAATTGACTTAAGACTTCCAATTTTTTGCTGTACCCATACGCACAAATATTTAAGAAAAAACGATGGTTCTTGACGTTTGGGGCCATTTGCATAGTTTACAAAATAGGAATAATGCATCAGAAAAACTTCTGAAGCTATTGATAGATAAACATTCATTTTTTTTTTCTTATTTTACGTCTTATCACTGCTATAAATTTTAATATCTAAGAACTTGTGAACCACGTTGCAAGTACTAAAATTTCGAGTGACTCATACGGAAATGTGATGTTTTTCATGCTGAGTCCAAATCGGGTATTCGAATGTGAGTAAGCTCTCTCGTGGGTAAGCTAACGTTTACTGGAAAATTACAAGAAAAAAGGGATTGAGTTCAGAGAAAGAAATATGTTATCTCCAAAAACTATTATGGTGATTATCTTCTTGCTATCGATGACATCGGTGATTTTCATGTTAATGTGGAATAGTAACGATGATTTGATACAGATGGTGAAACCCTTCTTCAAATCATCCAATGAAATATTAGGTACAGTAAACTTGAGAATTCATTTCGTTCAAATTTGAGGAATTAAAGAAATATTTCAACACAATATTTTACTCATTTTCCTTCATCACTTGGAAAATAGTTGATTTTTGAAAAAATGTATCATCAATTAGTGATTTCTACGTTCTGATTCCATGAATATCAATTCTAGACGAGAACCTTGAACCAATAGGTGAAAAAAATATATTTTTCCTCGAGACATCTACTTCGGCAGTTAAAAACATTGTTCTGTCCGTGAGGCAAGTCTGTTCAGTGGAATCCGCAGCCAGAGCGAATCCAGGAATGCAAATATACTTATTAATTCTCAGTAATGCTACTTTTTCTTCAAAAACAATGGAGAAAATAAATATTCTATCGACTTACAAGAATATTGTAATCGGACGAATTATTATAGAAGATTATTTGAAGAAAACACCGATTGAGGAATGGTGGAAGACGGGAGTGATTAATACTAGTGAATATTTGACAGTTCATACTTCTGATATTTTAAGATTGTTAACTTTATGGAAATTCGGAGGCATTTATCTTGATCTTGACATGATTGTCATGAAGTGAGTATTAATGAATGCTAACAGAGACCAAGGCAGAAAAAATCCAGAATTTTCTTTCTCAGTAAAGTAATTTTAACAAAAATTTGAATAATTGAGAAAATGCTAGATACATATGACAATTGTTGAGGAATTCTTGAAAAAATTTCTTAGAAGCCTTCATCCTCCAAAAAATCTACTTTTTGCCTGACATGAAGAGGAGTTTTCCGTGATTATTATTGTATCATAAACTAACCATTTCATTATAGATCATTAGAAAACATAACGAATTTTGCGGCTACGGAGGACAATAACGCTGTTAATAGTGCTGCTCTGGGATTTTCTGCAAATGGTGTAGGTAAAAAAACTGTCGAAGCTCTCCTGGAAGATTTAAAAGAAAATTTTGACGGCCATCAATGGTCTCAACAAGGCCCACTCCTCATCACGCGAGTACTACAAAAACAATGTGGAACTTCATCTGTAAGCATTTTTTGGCATTTCCAAGCAAGGAAGTATTCTCTCTATTATAAACATTAAGAGAAAACTATTTTTCTGATAACAGATTAGTCAAATGATCAACAATAACACCTGCCAAGGATTTAGTGTCTATCCAACGTCTTCATTTTACCCGATTCACTGGAAAGAGTGGGAATCACTATTCGATGAAGCCAATTGTTTATCGACAATGAGTAAACTCAATGATTCTTTTGCGGTGCATTTTTGGAATAAGTTTAGTGAGGAGAGACGAGTCGAAGTTGGCAGTCAATCGCCCTATGTCACTTTAGCGAGTAAATATTGTCCAAGAATTTATAACAGCTTGGAAGGATTTTTTTGAAATCACTAATTTCATGAAATTATTGAATTCATGTAAGAGAAAAATTATTTTTCGGGAAGTAAAAAATAATTGTTAATACCAACTTAATAAAGAGAGGATTACACAATTCTCACAATTCTCAGTATTACTATTTTATTAATATGGGCGATTCCACCAATTCTCGAATAGAATTTCGGCTCCAAATTTCGTGGGGCGACTTTTCAGTCCTCATCGATTAAAACCATTAAAATGAAGAAAATCCTAAATTCTAAACCATTTTGCCTCACTATCGAAGCAGAAATCAATGAATTTTAATTTTTGCACCAAAATTCTCTCTTAAGAACGACGTGAGTAGCTAAATGAAAAAAAAAAAAAAATACAAAATATAGATTTTCAGCGCAAATTTTCTGTATTTTCTGACAAAAATATCCTTTTTTGTCTTTGTCTTTGTTTTCGAGGTGAAAATGCTCTTTGAAAACTTCAAATACTTGTTTCAAATCGTTTTCCAATTTTTTTTTCAATTTTTTAAATTTTTTTGAAAATTTGGCAAATTTGCTAGGAACTATATGATTTTTGGCCCCTGCTCTTGAAAATCCCGACGACTGTAATTAAAAATTTGAAATTTAATACTTATTAAGAACTAACAATAAATGCAAGTTGAAAAGATGGATGTTGCAAAAGACATAGGGAAGAGTGGGGCAAAATGAACACTGTAATGAAACGGTTAGAGATTGATTTTTTTCGATAATTCTATTGAAAAGCTGAGGAAATTTTAGCTGGAAAACAAGTGACAGATGTATTTATTTCAATTTTTTTGAAAATTCGATATTATTTGGCACTTTTGAAAATTTCCTTTCCTTTTTTTGAAAATTTTCATTTTTTTGCAAATATCTCGGGTTCTATTGGTCGTAGCAATTTGGAGTTGGTCTCAAATGAAAGGTGAGCTCATTTCCCATCGATTTATGAGGTTTTGAATTCAAAAATATCAATTTTTGGAATAGTTGTAAGCCAAAAACTGTTTCAGAAAACTGTTCCATAAGAATGTCCATAAATACCTTAAAAATCGATATTTTTAAATTGAAAACCCCATGAATCGATGGCAAATGATCTCACCTTTCACCTTCTGTCGGAATTTTTACGCTACGACAAATAGAACCGAAGATATCCTCAAAAAACTGAAAATTAAAAAAAAAAAAAGAAAGCTTTTGCCCCTCTAAAATGCTCGAAAAAGTCAAAATCGACAAAAATTTAAAAAAATTAATTCCCGCACTCCTTTCACGCCTAAAATTTCCTCAGCTTTCCAATGGAAAATCAAAAACAATCTACCACCAATATTTCTATTAAGTGTCCATTTTACCCCTGATGTCCATTTTGCCCCAACTTCCCCTATGTATATTGATCACATTTCATAATTCTAAATGGAAAACATCAGTTGTTTAAATGTTTTCCATTTAGGATTTTCTACGAAGAAATTTCCCCCGAAGAATGAATGGGTTTTCTCATGGGAATAATCACCTTATTTTTAACACAAGTCCATCCCCCCACCTCCTTAATTCATTTGCCGATGTTAACATCGTAAATTTTGGTAGAATTTTCTTTTCGTGTAGACATCTATGTCTGTGCGTTTATCTGTATGGCCCTATGATTCTCTATTACTCAAGAACAGTGAGAGATAACAAATCTGAAAATTTTGACGCGATATCAGTTTTAAAGACGTGTATGTTCCATAAAATTTTCAGCAAGATGGGCTGTATGGTTTCTGAAATATAGCGATTTTGTAAAAATGTTTTTTTTTTGAAATTTCTCAATTGTTGTGGAACGAATTTCGTTCAAAATTTTATGCGAGATTCGCATACAATAATATTCTATTTTTGGCCAATTTCCATGAATTTAATCCCACTATTCCATTAGTTATCAATTTTTTGTGCTTTTTCTCAAAAACTCGGTCTATTCACGATAACTTTATGAATAATTGACTTAAAGACTTCAAATTTTTTGCTGTACCCATACGTACAAATATTTAAGAAAAAACGATGGTTCTTGATGTTTGGGGCCATTTGCATAGTTTACAAAATAGGAATAATGCATCAGAAAAATTTCTGAAGCTATTAATAGATAAACATTCATTTTTTTTTTTTGTATTTTATTTCTTATCACTGCTGTAAATTTTAATATCTAAGAACTCGAGAACCACGTTGCAAGTACTAAAATTTCGAGTGACTCATACGGAAATATGATGTTTTTCATGCTGAGTCCAAACCGGGTATTCGAATGTGAGTAAGCTCTCTCGTGGGTAAGCTAACGTTTACTGGAAAATTACAAGAAAAAAGGGATTGAGTTCAGAGAAAGAAATATGTTATCTCCAAAAACTATTATGGTGATTATCTTCTTGCTATCGATGACATCAGTGATTTTCATGTTAATGTGGAATAGTAACGATGATTTGATACAGATGGTGAAACCCTTCTTCAAATCATCCAATGAAATATTAGGTACAGTAAGCTTGAGAATTCATTTCGTTCAAATTTGAGGAATTAAAGAAATATTTCAACACAATATTTTACTCATTTTCCTTCATCACTTGGAAAATAGTTAATTTTTGAAAAAATGTATCATCAATTAGTGATTTCTACGTTCTAATTCCATGAATATCAATTCTAGACGAGAACCTTGAACCAATAGGTGAAAAAAATATATTTTTCCTCGAGACATCTACTCCAGCAGTTAAAAACATTGTTCTGTCCGTGAGGCAAGTCTGTTCAGTGGAATCCGCAGCCAGAGCGAATCCAGGAATGCAAATATACTTATTAATTCTCAGTAATGCTACTTTTTCTTCAAAAACAATAGAGAAAATAAATATTTTATCGACTTACAAGAATATTGTAATCGGACGAATTATTATAGAAGAGTATTTGAAGAATACACCGATTGAGGAATGGTGGAAGACGGGAGTGATTAATACTAGTGAATATTTGACAGTTCATACTTCTGATATTTTAAGATTGTTAACTTTATGGAAATTCGGAGGCATTTATCTTGATCTTGACATGATTGTCATGAAGTGAGTATTAATGAATGCTAACAGAGACCAAGGCAGAAAAAATCCAGAATTTTCTTTCTCAGTAAAGTAATTTTAACAAAAATTTGAATAATTGAGAAAATGCTAGATACATATGACAATTGTTGAGGAATTCTTGAAAAAATTTCTTAGAAGCCTTCATCCTCCAAAAAATCTACTTTTTGCCTGACATGAAGAGGAGTTTCCCGTGATTATTATTGTATCATAAACTAACCATTTCATTATAGATCATTAGAAAACATAACGAATTTTGCGGCTACGGAGGACAATAACGCTGTTAATAATGCTGCTCTGGGATTTTCTGCAAATGGTGTAGGTAAAAAAACTGTCGAAGCTTTCCTGGAAGATTTAAAAGAAAATTTTGACGGCCATCAATGGTCTCAACAAGGCCCACTCCTCATCACGCGTGTTCTACAAAAACTATGTGGAACTTCATCTGTAAGCATTTTTTGGCATTTCCAAGCAAGGAAGTATTCTCTCTATTATAAACATTAAGAGAAAACTATTTTTCTGATAACAGATTAGTCAAATGATCAACAATAACACTTGCCAAGGATTTAGTGTCTATCCAACGTCTTCATTTTACCCGATTGGCTGGAGAGAGTGGGAATTACTATTCGATGAAGCCAATTGTTTATCAACAATGAGTAAACTCAGTGAATCTTTTGCGGTGCATTTTTGGAATAAGCTTAGTGAGGAGAGACGAGTCGAAGTCGGCAGTCAATCGCCCTATGTCATTTTAGCGAGTAAATATTGTCCGAGAATTTATAACAGCTTGGAAGGATTTTTTTGAAATCACTAATTTCATGAAATTATTGAATTCATGTAAGAGAAAAATTATTTTTCCGGAAGTAAAAAATAATTGTTAATACCAACTTAATAAAGAGAGAATTAGTTCACAATTCTCAGTATTACTATTTTATTAATATGGACGATTCCACCAATTCAGTAGTGAAGAGGTAAAACAAGATAAGTCTCTTTTTTTCTCATCAAGTTTTTGGAAAATACCTTAGAAAATAACCGAGAAACAGCAATTTTGCCCTAAAACTCTTTCGTAACTCTTGAAATTTTCTACAAAAACAGATGAGTAATATCACCTTATCTCGCTTAGTTTCCGAGATATGTACTTCGAAATGACCTCAAAGATAAGTCGATTTATCCTGTTTTACCTCTTCACTACTGAATTCTCGAATAGAATTTCGGCTCCAAATTTTGGGGGGCGACTTTTCACTCCTCATCGATTAAAACCATTAAAATGAAGAAAATCCTAAATTCTAAACCATTTTGCCGCACTATCGAAGCAGAAATCAATGAATTTTGATTTTTGCACCAAAATTCTCTCTTAAGAACGACGTGAGTAGCTAAATGAAAAAAAAAAAATACAAAATATGGATTTTCATCGCAAATTTCCGGTATTTTCTGAAAAAAATATCCTTTTTTGTCTTTGTCTTTGTTTTCGAGGTGAAAATGCTCTTTGAAAACTTCAAATGCTTGTTTCAAATCGTTCCCCAATTCTTTTTTCTTCAATTTTTTAAATTTTTTTGAAAATTTGAAAAATTTGCTGGGAACTATATGATTTTTGGCCCCTGCTCTTGAAAACCCCGACGACTGTAATTAAAAATTTGAAATTTAATACTTATTAAGAACTAACAATAAATGCAAGTTGAAAAGATGGATGTTGCAAAAGACATAGGGGAGAGTGGGGCAAAATGGACACTGTAATGAAACGGTTAGAGATTGATTTTCTTCGATAATTCTATTGAAAAGCTGAGGAAATTTTAGTTGGAAAACAGTGTCAGATGTATTTATTTCAATTTTTTTGAAAATTCGATATTATTTGGCACTTTTGAAAATTTCCTTTCTTTTTTTGAAAATTTTCATTTTTTTGCAAATATCTCGGGTTCTATTGGTCGTAGCAATTCGGAGTTGGTCTCAAATGAAAGGTGAGCTCATTTCCCATCGATTTATGGGGTTTCGAATTCAAAAATATAAATTTTTGGAATAGTTATAAGCCAAAAACTGTTTCAGAAAACTGTTCCATAAGAATGCCCATAAATACCTTAAAAATCGATATTTTTAAATTGAAAACCCCATGAATCGATGGCAAATGATCTCACCTTTCACCTTCTGTCGGAATTTTCACGCTACGACCAATAGAACCGAAGATATCCTCAAAAAACTGAAATTTTTTTAAAAAAAGAAGGCTTTTACCCCTCTAAAATGCTCGAAAAAGTCAAAATCGACAAAAATTTAAAAAAATTAATTCCCGCACTTCTTTCCCGCCTAAAATTTCTTCAGCTTTCCAATGGAATCATCAAAAACAACCTACCACCAATATTTCTATTAAGTGTCCATTTTACCCCTGATGTCCATTTTGCCCCAACTTCCCCTATGTATATTGATCACATTTCATAATTCTAAATGGAAAACATCAGTTGTTTAAATGTTTTCCATTTAGGATTTTCTACGAAGAAATTTTCCACGAAGAATGAATGGGTTTTCTCATGGGAATAATCACCTTATTTTTAACACAAGCCCATCCCTCCCCCCACCTCCTTAATTCATTTGCCTCTGCCTGAAGTGGCAGTATAAAATACGTACAAAATAACCGCTTTGCAGAACATAAGTCAAATAACGATAAAAGCACTATGAGATAAAGCGGTATGTATGGTAATCGGTGTAGAGACGCTGGAGCAGTGGAAAAAGGCGAGGAGAGTGGATAAAGAGAGGATAAAAAGACTGAACGAGGATACGCAAGAGCATGTGATAGCCCTATAGCTTCTGAACATATTCTATCAGTCTGATAGCTCTCGGTGGAGTACTCGAACGTCTTGGGGCACGACCGGATGCGTTGATATCTAATACCAACGGTGGCGCATCTCTCTTTTTTCCTTCTCTATGCGGCCCTTTATAACCATTCGTGTAATATTCTCAGCGGGACATCGGAGCTAGACGATGAGACAACGTTGGAGGATAAGAAGAGGGGAAAAAAAAAAAGGAAAGAGGTGAGAGAGGAACACCCACGTACGGAAAGCGCTTTAAACTTTCCATGTAAGTAGAACGTGTTGCCTGGTAAATAAAAGTGCAAACAGCTTGGCCAAGCGGCAACGTCACACGGGAGCTGTTTCACCGAGTTTTTTTCTCTTCCTCCTCTTTTTTCTGCATAATAGCACAACTTTTTTCTCTTTTCATCAGCTTGAAAACAGTTTAATTTGGATTTTTTACGTGACACAGAGTGTAGAAATATTTTTGAGGAGAAAGAAAATGGTTTGCGTTTTCTTTTTTCAACTGAGAAAAGTTTCAACGATTTAATAAGACGTAAATTTTCATTTTTTTACCATTTCTATGAAATTTTTTTTATAATAAACCGGAAAGTAAGTGAGATAGGGCGATTATGCCCCCATTTTTTTGTGGAGAACTTCAGGAGCTAGAAAAAAAAGATCGAAACAAAAAAGGCGTATTTCCAATATTTTCTGAATATTGTCTTTTCGCTACTGAAATAAAGAATTGTTATGATTTAACGTTCATTAATTTCCCAAAAAATTAAAAGCCCACACGAGAGTGAATTAATTCACAGGTCTTGCAACGCCCACCAATTTAAAAAGTCACCCATATTTTCACGAATTCAACTTGCCTTAAAATCGTAGGGTGATTTCCCCCTCTTTCATTTACTGCTATGCGAAAATTACCCCGACGCGAATTATTGACTATAAATTATCGTTGGGTCTGTGGGTACAACCCTGTGGCTGCCTCAAACATTATATATAACCGTCGTTACTCATGCGAACGATGCTGAGAATTCCCCCGAGTCACTTGCCACTTTGCCATTCTCCATGAAATGTTATAGATATGTTATAGAAGAGCCCTTAGAAAGGTGTCTTGTAGTAGTTACTATAGTCACATCTTACCTCTACAATTTCTCCCTTCCTCTCTCTCTTCACATTCTCATCACTTTTGCACAACCCCTCCTATCTTGAGTATTAGCCATTCCGAGGGTTGGACGAATTGCCATGCATTTACATTTTATTGGAGACCGTCAAAGACGTAGTGCTAGTCGTTCACAATTCTCCATTCTCTTCATCTCATGGTTTTCTTTTTGCTGATGGAATTGGCACTCTCACGGAATCAATAGCGAAATGAGTCTTCATCGTCTCGACTGAAGAAAATACTGTGAGAAAAGAGAATATTGATTTGAAAATGCCTCTTTATGTTATGAATGAAATGTTTTGCACTTCAGAATGCGGAGCTGCATCATTTCTTTGCGATTCAGTAGCGAAGACGTGGAATAGAATCAGTCCATTTTTTTTTTGCAATTTTTCTTATGATATAACGTGGAAAATGAGGAAGATAGTTCAATTTCGATCTGATCCTTATTTTGTAGCTCTTTTCTGCAAAAGAGGATCCAGGCAGAATCGCTCTATCTCGCTGATTCTCTGAGATGTTTCTTTAATTAATGGCAATAGACAGACTCATCTCGTTTTACCTCTTTGCTACTAAATTATTTATTGAAAATTTATGAGACGGTTAATAATTTTGATATTGAGTCATAAATTCAATTTCTCTCTGTCAATCTCTCTCTCAAAACCCAAAATTTGGTTGATAAGACACTATTATTACTATTTCATTATTAATTATTATTTCTATACGCTGTACAAGAAAAAAATTATACCTTATACGTGCGGTGAAGATTTTCAGATTAGTGGGATAACAAAACTCGCCTCCGATTCATTTCGCAGCTTCACTCGTGTCAAAAAGAACTTTATCACACTTGTTAGGTAATGTACTATTGATCATATGTGTTTCAATTCAGTCGCCTTGAAATTTCACAAAATTATTCCCATTCATATAAACTTTCACTCAAAATTTATTTTATACTCTAAAATCTTCAAATTCTGTTGCAAAGAGGTAAAACAAGTTAACTCTTTTTTTTTAACATGGAAATTTAACGAGATAAGACGATTCTGTCGCAATATTTTTGCGCCGCTTTCCAAATCCTCTATAAAAAAAGACTGTATTAAAAAAAGCGTATCTCCATTAGTTTCCAACAAATTCAATTGCGAATAATCACAAATATCCGTCGATTTGTCTAGTTTCATCTCTTCACTACTGATTTCATTTCATGTCCATACAACTCCACCATTCTCCCTCGTAATGGGCTATCAAAGACAATCAAACGATCCCCTCCAATTTATTAATCCATTAAAAACTCCAATTTCGACATAATCCTGAAAACAGCTGTTCAAACGAGTTATTCCTAATGCAGAACCGTAGAACTCTCACCACTACAGCATGAACTGATTGAAACATGAAGATACCAATAAGAAAGGCGTTGAATTTACCATTGCAAGAGTCTCCTAGCTGTATCTGTGGGCGGTCGTTTGTTCCTTTTTTTTCCATCCATTTCAACACAATAATACACCTCGAATGACCACTAGTGGCCAAGATACCTCATCCTCGTCCTGGGTGGTGCTCACTAAGTCACTATAACAGTTGCCAGCCGTATCTCACATTCATTGGTAGTGGCATGTCCTCGAAGAGAAATACCCCATTGGGTACCCTTTTCTGCATTGGGCCCCATCGGATATTATGATAATGGCTGTACTATCTATGCGTCGTATCGACTTGTCGAGTTATTGTTGGTGCCTCACTACCAACGCTACCATCGCGTGCTTCTGTACTCCCACAATGCGAGGAGGTGATTGCAAGAGAATGGGGAGGTTGTAGAGGGCATGAAGGGAGAAGAGACATAGTGTATAAGCCAGTACGTTGTTAGCCATGGACGTTTATATGAATCGCATTTGGTAGAAGTTCGAACGATCGTCCAATACTCGGGAGAGAACTTGGTGTGCCGAGGTGTTATCTGATTCTCTCGAGTCCTCTTGCGGCTACTAGGGCTCAACCAAATACACTTCCATTGCTGTTTCTTTATTTTATTATTTTTACTCTGGGGGAAAAAAAACGAAAGCGCATTATGCAGTGCGTGTCTACTGGATCAGCCTACCGAGTCTTTAGTGCATACTAATGTCATTTGGTATATCAGAAGCGAAGAGGTAAAACAGGGTAAGTCATTTTTTAAATCAGTCTTTGTTGTAGATTATCCCGAAATTTTCTACGTAAAGGGATTTGGGTAAAAGTGCTCGATCTTGCTTAGTTTCAGAGATATTAACAGAGAATGAGCGAAAAAAAACGAATCGTCCTGTTTATATTTCAGTGCCTCTTTGTTACTGAAATGAATTTTTCGAATGCTTTTAGGAATAAGAGCACAAAATTTTGATGAAAAGAAAAGAAACCATTCCTCATTCTGAACGGTTTTCCATTGTTTCTTTTCTTTCAATCCACTTTGTCCGAGCCAGACGATCGGGGGCAAGGGTCAATCCTGGGAAAAAGGCACAGCTACGCGTTCTTCAGATAACTACAAGTTGGTGAAAGGCTTCTATCAATGTGCTCCTAACAATTGCCCTAGGAGACCTCCAAATCAATTCGCAGAAACAGCACTTGTCCCCGGAAGCAGTCATGAACTCTGCAACTTTCCAACTTCCAAACACCAACAAAATTATTCTCAGTCACTCCACCTCTCCATTCGTCCAGCACGCACTAAGTTCAAAAGGTGCGCTAGAAAGCCTGATCATCAGATTCAGAACACAGTTCCGCATGATGTAATCCTCTAATTTGCCATTCCGTGATGACATCATGAATAACAAAATCGTCCAGATTAGTGAATTGTTCATTCAAGTCAGCTACCTCAGCCATGTGCTGCTCAGAGCTCGCATCCAAATCATCCAATCTTCCCTCCAGATATGAGTCATCTGCTACGTGCTCCTCTGACTGATCAATTCGCTGACATAACTTTCTACATCCTTCGATTCCTCTCAATCCGTGACTGAATCCTAATCATTCTGGAATCATGCTAAACAGATATTTTCGTGGTAGCTATTTCGTGCCTTAGGCGCAACACACTCGTGAGCAACAGAATCAACTTTCGAAGGGATAGGAAAAGAGTACTTTCATAGTTCAGACTGATGATTCTCGATTCATTCGAAACTTGAAAAGAATATTAGGAGTATAATTTTCGAACCCTAAATTTTTTAACTTATGAAATGATTTTTTCCTTGTACGGAAACAGCTGAGAATAAATATTGTTGATCTTCTTTAAATAATAATAACTTCCAATAAATTAAATGGGCGATTTATTGACACAAGAGCACTTTTTTATGTTTACAGGTCGATCCTTTTTTTTTCCAAGTCCCCTTTTCTCTAATAATGATAAAAGAAGTTCGTTGCTACGGCACATCTTCTATCTTCTTTTAATAAATTTCAAGATTGGAGAGGGGATACGCTACAATATATACCAGGTTATAACAATCGTTTCACACTATTGGGCCTTATAAATTTCAACGTCACAGGTGCTCGGAAATCATTTTAAGTGAAGTGTTGCACAAATTTAACTGCCATTTGGTATGTAACTCGAATTTCGAGTAAAGAGTTCCCGAGTTCACCCTAAGTTGTTGATGTAATGGTGAATTCCTGACTACCTAACTGAAAAGATACGAACTTATCAGTCGCCATTCCCGAATTGATGGATCCAAACTGGATAATTCTCGTCCAGAAATTAACGTCCACTTGAAAGAATTTCATGACCATTCGGCGATTACTCTTAGAGAATTTTTCAACAGTATAGGAGGGACCGGAGCAAAATGAATCTGAATTTTTTTCTGATGTGAACACATCTACCAAAAATTCATGAAAAAGTTAGGCAATAATGGAGGCATGTTGATGCATCCTTACAATTTTTTCAAATATTTTCACGAAACTCTCTACTCCGAAAAAATTATCAGACCCTTACTTATGTTAAATTATGTGATAGCAGCTCTCCATTCCTCCGACACTGCTGCGATTCAAAAAATCCCAAACATGATGTAAAAACAAATGAAAATCCTCTCTAACACTCCAAAAAGTCACCAGCTCCTGAAACTTTACCAGTGAAAAAACCGTGCAGATCATTTTGGTTATTTGGTTTGGTGACTGTCGAGTTTGTTTTCCGGGCTATTTAGCACTTTTCATTTCTCATTTTTTATCATCATTCTGTGGGACACCAGAAAAAAAAAGTAGAAGTATATATATGTTATTACTGAAATACTGTTGCTGCCTGCCATTCCATAGTCTGCACGAATAAATAACGATTTTAATGAAAACTTTGGTAGCCTCGTATCAGTCATAAATTGCTGTCCTCAACTATCTCTCTTTCTCCTGTGCTCTCTCATACGCTTGGCGATATATACGTAAAATATTTACCAAAATTGATATTGGATCCGATTTATTCTGTCCATACGTGACGCGTTTAACGAGTGGCTGCTATGTGGCTATATTCGCCGAGTTTTCAAACGTTCTCTGTGGGCTTTTGCAACGAGTTTAAACTTTCAAACTAGTTTTATTACTCTCTGATCCCACTATTCGTGTGTTCATGTTCGATTTTGTGGCACTCCCTAGCTCCATTTCCCATTGTTCATTTTTTTATTCTCTCTGTTTTACACTTTCGATTTTTTATATTTATAGAAATTTCGTGGAGTTTTCATTGTTAATACGAAATCCGTTATCTGCATTATTGGTAATTCAATTTTTTATATTCGATGAAAAATTGAGACAGGGAATAAAATAATGGCTTCAGTAATAATAATAATAATACTCAGTAATATAGTGACTTTCATTAATAGAACGAGAAGTGATATTCTAGTGATTTTTAACGATGAATATGAAACCTATTTTCTTTACATTTTTAGGGCAATCATATATAATAACAATTATAATCAACGTTTCTAAATTATATTAGTTACTTACAGAAACTAATTATGTTTGTTAAAAGGATTCGTTGGAATTTTCTAATTGTTTAAATTTTTCCATTTTTTCACTGAGTTTTTTCTTTTAAAAAACGATAAATTTAAATTCTTTCAAACAAAAAAATTTCAAACTTTACACATTTTAATAATTAGACTCCGTTTTTGAGGTTTTACATAATGGAATGCAATTGGTTTAGAAGCGCAACATTTGAATATACTTTCGGACATATTTTAACACCAGTTATCGGACGGTTAAGGCAATGGTACCGGTTCCCGGACAAATTACAATTAAATTATTAAAATAATAAAAGAATTCAATTAAATGAATCAAACAATTCCTTGATTGTTATTTTAACATTTTGCAAGTATTGAAAAACTACATTTTTCCACTTAAATATTAATTATTAATATATTTTGCTGCTGCATCCGAAAACTGGGACCCATTTGGTAACTGGGTCCAGCACGATACTCCATGGCGCAATGAATAGTGCAGATGAGAATCATCCATGGAAGGGTAGAGATAAGGAGGAAACGGAAACTTTAATGGGAGAATTTGGACAAATGAGTGAACTTATTTGGAAGTCCACTATAATTCTAATACATTTAACGCAGCCATCAACTTATTTATAAATTCTTTTTATCCATGCACAGAAGAAAGCACTTTCATGCACTTTTCATCCATACACAATAGAATAATTGTTGTGATATCTAAACAGGACAGTTTTTGCCGATTGTCTTCGATAAATTCGTGAGTACTTGGAAAAAATCTTGGGAAAAGTATGGAATTGGCAAACCATCTGATATCGAGTGGTAAATTGTGCGAGAAAGGCTTACACAGAGAAAAATGTTTTCTTAATTTAAGAATGTGCAGTCACTTAATTTAAGTGACCTGCCATTCTTAAATTAAGTGACTGCACATTCTTAAATTAAGAAAACATTTTTCTCTGTGTAGCGATGGGCTCTTAACGGATAGTTGGCTGTAAAAATTCTCAAAAATCAAGAGAGAAAATATTTTGATTTTGCGCAGGAATGGTTTGGCATGATGGGAAGAAAAAAAATAAATTCTGGCACTTGTTTTGTATCCGAAAATTCCTCATCTTTTCAATAGAATCACCAAAAAATTCTATCCCAAACAATTTCATTCCAATTTCCATTTTGCCCCACTTTCCTCCAATAAAAAAAATGGACCCGCCAATAGCTTCCTCGCTTGCATGATTTGATTTATGAGAAGTAATTGCATGTGGTAGGGCCCGCATCATCGCCTCTAAACCACCCTCCTCTTCCCCCTCTTTACCCTCCGGCGATCACTCTCAACAACCAATAATTGTAGCCTCAGGCATGAGAGCAACACGCCTCAAAAAATCCAGTTGCCAGTAGCTCATCGTTTCCATCCAGAAAATAATAATAAAAAAAAATCATTGAGATAAAGTGTCGGTTTATAATGTAATTGAATAACATTGACTCTTTTTGAGTTTTTTTTTTTTCACTCTCTTTCAAGTTAAAAACGAAATAACAGTGTGACAAGAAAATTACCACTTGAGAAGAAGAAATAATTTGATCATATATCATCATCGTTAAAGAATTCTTTTCATATTAAAATTCTCTATTTCTTTTTCAGTAAGAAAAATTGAGTGAATAATTTTAATGGAAAATTTCTTTTGTCCTCGAAATTTCATTCAGAATGCATTAAAATAAATTTTCCAGTTATTTCAGTGGAAATATACTGTTATTGAAAAATACTGCTGGAAATTTTCAATAAAATTTTCTGAAAATTCAGTGAATATTAAAATTTTTAAGTTCTCTCATAGTGAGAAGGGCGTAAGTGCCAATTGCATTTTTTTCATCACCTTTTTTTGAGAATATCTCAGAAACTAATGGATATATGCTCTTGTTACTCTAATCATTTTTTGTAACTCTTGACAATTTTTTACGAAAATAAATTGAAGCTAAGGGACACATCTCCATCATTTTCTGAGATAATGCATGAAGAATAGGACCAAAATAACAAAGAATCAAAATGACTTCTAATCAACTGAACAAATAACTTTTTTTTCTCTTTTCTTAAAGTAGTTTGATCATATGTCGCACCAGTCGTTGAGTGTATTGCAGGAAACGAACAAAAGAAAATCCAAAAATTGAAATGCATGATCCAAAACCTATTTTCTGGTATCAAAAGCGAATTCAAAGAAGAATTGGTAAATTATTTAAATCAATTGTCATTTATTACTCAACCATAAGTAAAACATATATCCCAATGGTATACGATTTGACTACAGTCACGTCTTTCTCTATACAGCAACGAAAATAATTTATGACCGAGTTATCAGACAGTCAATAATTTTCATATTGGATCGTGATTTTTTTTTCTTTTTTTTTCAGAAATTTTTCCCATTTTACACAGAGAAAAATGCTTTCTTAATTTAAGAATGTGCAGTCACTTAACTTAAGAATGTGCAGGTCACTTAAATTAAGAAAGAAAAGTCACTTGAGTTAAGTGAGAAAACTCACTTGATTTAAGTGAGTTTTACTTTCTTAAATTAAGAAAGAAAGTCACTTGATTTAAGTGAGAAAAGTCACTTAATTTAAGTGACTTTTACTTTCTTAAATTAAGAAAGAAAAAGTTACTTGATTCAAGTGAGAAAAGTCACTTGACTTAAGTGAGAAAAGTCACTTAATTTAAGTGAGTTTTACTTTCTTAAATTAAGAAAGGAAAAATCACTTGATTTAAGTGAGAAAAGCCACTCAATTTAAGTGACCTGCCATTCTTAAATTAAGTGACTGCACATTCTTAAATTAAGAAGAAAATTTTCTCTGTGTAATCTTTAGCCTAGCCTAAAATCTTGCATCGACCCCTAAAACCTCGTTTTATTTATATATGTTGTCCATTTATTTTTGACAATAGAAAACGTTCAATCGATTTGAAATTTCACGAGATCATTCAGATTCCTATAAACTTCCATTTAAAATTTATTTCCTATTTTATTCTTTAAATTCGTGTAGTAATCAAACTACCTTGAAGGAAGCAAAGGGATATGAAATCATTGAAATATAACCACACATCCAAGTAGTAACTAAGAATTGTGTTCAGCATCCGTTGAATCATTTGAAAGCATGCTGGATGCATAAGAGGATAACCGCGAATGAGAAAATAGCGTTGAATTGCAAAGGTGGGAAGGAACCTCAAGTGTATCTCCTCCACTGAGTCCAAGACAGTGGCTGGGCTTATTTATTCCAGGAAATGCCTGAGCACCGATTTGTTAAGCAATTGTTGAATACCCTCTAGTGTCTCCTCTTATTTCTCGTCTCGTGCATTCGCAAATTGTGGTTTTTCAACGCTCACATCTTGCCATAGACAAGTGAATGCCACGATGGGAACGCGACCGAGGCTATGACTTCGAAGCCTTTTGAATAATACAAATGTCTAAACTACCGATGCTATTACTTGTTAAAAAAAATTTAGAAAAAAAAAAACAACAAATTGTAAATTCTTCCTTGTGTTCTCGTTTTATTCCTTCGCGTTCTATCATTTCTCGGGTTATTTATTTCCGGCATTTTTCCACAATATATCACTTTTCGTTAAAGTGTATGTATTCGTTTGAAATCGCGCTTACATACCATAGATGCTGTGAGATGCTGGAAAACTATCCACAGGCAGTGCTTGGAGTGACGCATCTGCATGAATGCCAAGAAATAAGAGAGATTGCTGACAGTTAGGAACATCATAAATCCTTGGAAACGTTTCGCCAGGGCTGGGAAGATCCCAAACATTTCCTCAGATGTCTTGCCCCTTGAAGAAAAAAAAATAAAAAATAAAGAAGCAGATGATAGAATAAAAAGGTAGGAATGCTGAAACACATGAAAATGACTCGAGAAATAGTTTTGTGAAGATATTAGGAGGACTGGCTCGTAAACACTCAATGTGTTTCGTTGGATCGTGGCAATTATTTAAGTGCCAGTTCCCTTTTCACTTACTTCTATCTCATCCGAGACGACCCGCTGAGTGTTTGTTTTATTTTACACCCTCGACTGTTACCAGTTAACTTGCTTCATCCTTCCTCTATTCTCTCTCTCTTTCTCCGTTGCCTCTGGTTAATTAGATGCCGACTTAACGATTAAATTAATTCTCCTCTTGGTGTACTCCAGCGGTTAGCAGCAAGTGGTATAACGATGGTCATGGCGGAAGGTGGTAAGAGCGGAGATGCTCTGTCTCACTTCCTCTTTCTTTGGATGCTGGGATGATTCTGCTCTTGTGGAGGCAGAGAAAAAGCCGCAAAGCTGAGTCTACCGGTTGTAGTTGCCAGGGCTTTACCTCGTTTGTCTTGATAAAGTGGAGACTCGGAGAATCCGGTGGTAGCCGGTAGGTGGCATTGCTAAGTATTTTACAGAGATGAGAAATGAGAAGTTCTTAGACGAGAACATTTACAGCAATTTCACTCATAGGATTGAGGAAAAAAACGTCGTTAGTTATCATCCGGTTGGAGGAAGTGTATGATCATATTATATCATTTCAGAATATTGACAATCACCAGACTTACAGCTGTGAAATTATCAAGGAATCAAATTCCGGGAAAAATAGGAAGTGCGCAAGCCCGGGTAGGAAAAATTCATTGGGCCAATATTGGCTCAATGCCGGAAGCCAATATGCCAATGCTGGCGCCCAATCCTCAGCCAAGGCTGGCCCAATATTGGTTGAGCATTGGATGATAACATTGTACCGATGCTGATTGCCGAAGCATGGCCAAGCCTCGATAACGAGCATTGGGTACTATACTGGTCCCAATGTTCAGCCAATGTTCATTTTATTGTAGATTTTATGTTAAATACGTAAATTAAAAGTAATTAAGTCTTCTGAAGTGCGTAAGAATGATCAAGATCCAATGTTATTTGAATAAAAAAAGAAAAAAAAATAAGCCACCACTTGGGATCGATCCCTGGACCTTCTGATTGTCAGTCTGTTATCTTACCGTACTAGCCATTAGGACATTTCATACATTAGTAACTAAATTTGATCCTCATAAATTTATCGCCGTTTACCTTGTTCGGAGAAATGAAATTCGATCGTGATTGTTCAGAAAGTTATCTGATAATGTGAGATAATCTAATTATGTCAAAAGATAAAAAACAATTGAAGCCTTGGCAGCACATTATTGGCCCGACGAGTGGCCAATGATCAGAAGCCAAGCCTTGGAAGTTCAAGTTTCAAACAACGCCTGGCCAATTCTGGCAGGCCAAACTACGGCGCATCGTTGCTCAGCCGATTCTGGAGGCCCGAACAACGGTGTACCGATACTTGGCGAAGGTTTGGCCGAGCCATGGCTACCAGGCTTTGGTATGCGAATTCTTGGCCGATGTTCGGCCAAGGGTTGAGCATTGGGCGATTCCTACCCGGGAAGTGAGGTTTTAACTCATAGCCTTCAGATTATTGGTCTGATGCTCTACCAATTGACCTATTGCGAGTTTCACTATTTACCTTGGAATATCCGATTACAATATACTTTCTTTTCTCCATCTTTCTTCCTGAGGCAATTCACACATTTTTCAGAATATTGATGATTACCAAACTTACAAGTGAAGAATTGCAGCCAGATGAGAACTATTATTCGAATAATAGTTCTGCATGCTGATAAATATTTCAATATAGTTGTTCCCTTAGAAACAAAGGGGCGTAAGAGCTAGGCTTCTACATGGCAATTAGGCCCCTTTCTTTTTAAGGTGGTGTAGTGGAGGTTTCCATGATATTTTTTCTGAATCATCTCCAACAATATAAAAATGCTGAAGCATCTTCCGATTTTTTCAGGTTTGTTTGTAAAGGTTTTCACTCAAAAGAAAATCCAGTTAATATTTTTTCCATACACGATGAATGAGAATTTCTTGCAATATTTTTGAACTCACATACTTATATTAATTTTTGAAAGAAGCCAGGATGCTTCTGAGATGCAGAGCTCAGCAAAAAAAATTTTCCCCAAATCAGAATTTTGATCCATTTTGTCCCTCAGGTCTGTTCTGCCCTAATTTTGGAGACAATAAAAGTTGTACGCCTTTCGTCTTTGCATTAAGAGCCACGTGCAAACAATTGATTTGCAAATTCAAAGAATGCAATGTCTTTTGTTACGGCTTTAATCTTTTCTCGTAGATGCCTGAGGTCAAATCTGAGGGGAGGAAAAACTTGAGTATACGAGTTCAAGAATGACACAAAAAAGGTGGGAAAGGTCGGAGGGTCATGTTATCCACGGAATCCGTGTAAAACACTTACAGCGAAACAGAAAAATGCTTCAGCTTCCAAGATTCACTCCGTTCGCTTTCCGGGGCTCTGAGAGATGGAAGAAAAATCTGTCGTGTACAGTTGGCGTATATAAACCGACAATAGAATGGTTTTTGTGATCCTAAGGTTAAGGTATCTTTTCCATTAATTATTCTTTCCGATAGAAAATAAAAAAATGTTATAATTTGATGAAAAATCCCATATAAATATGAACATTAATTCCCTGATCAATAGTTTATAGTCACGAGAGCTTCACAAGCCATTTGACTAGCAGTCATAATTGATTCATATTAAAAACGATTTGGTTTCAATTGTGTTCATTTTAATTAAGACATCTTGTATGTATTTGTGAATACTCTAACCCGTTCTAAAAATCAATATCTAAAAGTGTATATAAACCAGTGAAAATTACGGATTTGAAAAATGCCAAATTCAGGATCGAAGAGGTATTATCAGACGTAATGAAGAAATTTCCTCTCTAATTATAAAAAAAATCAATAAGCTCAGCTACCCACTCAAAAATTAGACTGCATGTTTTCAACAGTCTCAACCTTTCGGGAGATGTGGTATTATCTCTCGCCAAGTACTCGACTTTCACCTCAAAACGCGCAAGAACTCACCGCACTCCTGTACAACTAAAATATAATTTGGGAAATTTGATGTGATAATATCAGCTAATATTTCTATTTACCAAGATTATTCTTGGGTGCAATATTCAAATCAGCTCGGTCGAGTTTTTTCTTCTTCGAAGTTCATATATTAACAATTGTCATATTATTTACATTATTTACAGGTTAAAAATGAAGTCAGATGAAAAAAAAACGTAACGTAAAGGACCGTTGATTCCTTTATGATGCAGCTGTACGTAATCTCGTATTTCTTCTGGTATGAGAGATTTTTATTTTATTAATAGTATTTTCGATGTATATCATTTTTTTATTTTTTTAAATTTATATCATTACTATGATACTTTTTGATAGTGTGTATCTTTTGATATTCATTTCAATATAATAGTGGGAAAACAGATTTTTTTTTCATCGGGCTATACAATGATTTAGCAACAAAAACAACACCATCAATTATGCTAGCGTCGGGGAATATTTTTAGTTAAAAAATTATTGAAAAATAATAATGACGATTTTAAAAAATGAGAGTGGTGACTTGTACCATTTCATCATTTGGTATTATTGGCAATTCGTGTTCTTAATTCAGCTAAGTGTTTAACTGTGTTATCGATAGTTCCAGTGAGGTAGTGCATAAATGATGTATGCGATCAAATGATGCGACGACAATTTCGAGTTAGATTGCAAAATCATTACATGGCGCTATTTACCATGTGATCGTTCTATGCACTGAATTCCATCTAAATATCAGCAGCAAAATACTTAAAAAATCGAGAAGCGTACTCGTCAACATTTCTTCAGAAACACGCATGCACGTTTTTTCGACCTTGTTCGTATAATCATCCAGAATGCAACTTTCTCGAATTTTCCGCATTACCTTGGAATCCATTCCTCTAACAACAGAATAAACTTCACGTAATGAAGCAACAACATAGAATAGCACGTCTGCAATTCCCCACACGACCAAAACAATTAAATTAGCACTCCGGAATCCGCCAACAATTTCTTCCAGCATTTCCACTTCTTTTTTTTCTTTTTTTATTCCTCCAAATTCCCCCTTTTTCCTTACGCCTCGTTTCCTCCCCTCTCTCACGTGGATTGAAGCACAGATAATAATTAACCGCACGCGAGATTCATTACGCGCACAGAAACGCCAAATCAAATTATTGAGAAAGTTTCTTATTAATGTTGACGCCGCTCAGTGGCAGGTACCGGGGCTAATTCATTCCGACACATTGTAGAAGGACTTATCGTTGTTAAGCGCCAGGATATACAGCAACCGCGCTTTAATTGCCATCATTAAATTAATTATATCAAAATGCGCCTGCCTCCACATTTTTCTCTCCCTCTCCACTTACACAATTCCTACTCAGCAGCCATTGTTTTTCCACTGTGCTTTTTTTTTCTTTAACTTTTTTAAAATTCAAGCTGATCACAATGATAATTACGGACTCAACTGCGATAACGCAGTAGCGATAAGTATCGACTCGCAATTGCATTATTATTTCCATTTTCCACTTTTTTTTTCTTCTTTTTATTCCCTTAATTTAATATTCTGATATTTTTCAATTTCCTACTCTGACAGGTTCTCTCCATGTTTTTTACCTCCCTTCCATCAACATTGCATAATTTAGATGAAAATGGGGATTCGATCACTGCATTGATCGTAATTCCCCCTCATTTTTTCACCTCTCTTTTCTCTACTCACTTACCCCTCGCGTCTCTCCCTCACAGAAGAACTGTGTTCTCGGAGCAATTTGCATACCGTTCACCTCCAGCGGATCAGAAATTTTAATAAGACCTGCGGTGAAAAGGAGCCTATTATATACGCGGTCATGCATAAATGTGGTGGCTCCAGGACCAGCAATAGGGTAAATCCCTCAATTCTGTCGATAATGGAAAAGAGGGAGAGATCGTTTACCATAGCAAGTTATCGTAGAGGCACTTGAGAAACATTCCGAAAATCACTCGGAGTTATTTCGTTGTAAATCAAAGCCACAAATTAAATACCAAAAGTTCCAGAGCAGTTGAGAGAAAGCCCCCTTACCTCATTCAGCATAAAAATAGCCCCTCAAGCCAAGCAATAGAGGCAAGTGAATTTATCAAAGTGGAAATACAAAGTAGAATGCTTGTGATGATAATTGAGTTTCTTATAAGAAAAAAAACAAAGGGCATAGTGAATTGGAAATAATAGAAAGAGGTGAGAATAGAATGATATTTACACAGAGAAAAATGTTTTCTGAATTTAAGAATGTGCAGGTCACTTAAATTAAGAAAGAAAAGTCACTTGATTTAAGTGACTTTTACTTTCTTAAATTAAGAAAGAAAAAGTTACTTGATTTAAGTGAGATAAGTCACTTGATTTAAGTGAAAAAAGTCACTTAATTTAAGTGAGTTTTACTTTCTTAAATTAAGAAAGAAAAAGTTACTTGATTTAAGTGACAAAAGTCACTTAATTCAAGTGACCTGCCATTCTTAAATTAAGTGACTGCACAATCTTAAATTAAGAAAACATTTTTCTCTGTGTAGTAGAATCGACATCGACTTTTTTAGGCCCCTATGTCCCTCTATGTGGACTTCGGTTTCGGCATAGCTTCGGATGACGATTCTTTCACTAGTTTTACAATAACCAGAAGCTACATCATCACACAAATAATAGAATCTGTTCAACATCTTGAAACTATGTTCATGCATTTATTCCGATCACTTCTATATTATGAAAACCGAATTTTCCGAATCCTATCTTAGCTGTATAGGAGTACGCCAAGTTCTTGAGTGTCTTGAGGTGATGATCGCGTACTTGTCGAGAGACACTACCGCGCCTCCTGATCCTGATCCGCATAAGCGAATAATATATATAGCATAAAATCCTTCGTCCAATACAACACAAATGAACTATTCTCTGAGTCATCATATTCACGATTATTTCAACTTTTCGTTCGAATTTTAAAGGACACAGAAATCCACCGAATGCACACTAGTCAATGACAAAAGGCACTGCCCATGCTAGTATTGTAAAAATCATTGAGACTAATCGTTCTTCACTGCAGGACATCGTGAGGTGCTGAATGCACCTAACATAAACACCGTTAAAGTCTCATATTATTATTTTGCTCCTTCCTTTCCTCTCTTAACTCTCTTTTTTCATGGATTACTGGACGACGCTGTGCTCGTTCATCGTTGCTCAAGTGTAAACCAAAATGTGACTGCGGCAGCTGCATTCTGTGGCTATCATGCTAGCCAATGATTTTGCCCCGTCGTTTTCTCCTTTATGCTCCAACCGTACGTGAAATATACACGATGAGAGCCCTTTTATCATCCTCACACGCGTGTCAACATCATCCTCACTCGCTCTATTTATTCACCAATAATTTTCCACTTTTTTTTTTTTTTGCTGCCCTCCTAGTGGGATTGCATATTATTTTTTCTTGTTTATTTTTACATTTTATGTCCCTTCATAATGCAAGAACTGTGGTAGAATATGGAAAAAAAGAAAGGGAAAAGTTCCATTAAGTATTCAGTGACAATCGAGCTGAAGAAAATGTTCAGGCTTTTTTTTTACTTACTGCAAAATTTAACATACTCTTGCATGGGAAAAATACCACATGTCTAACATTCATCCAGGGGCTGTGCAGTTGTCCGACATAAAGTGTAATAATAAACGGCAATAGAGTTGCAAATTGCCATGGAGAGAGAAAGGGAAAGAGAGAGAGAGAGAGAAAGAGGAAAAATTGAATTGAATACATACTGCACCACTGTACTTTGATGGTTGACGTGGCCTCGACTACTTCAACTAACCGTGCAATTTCATTTTTTTTTTCCTTTACTTCTTTTTTTTTCATGCTCGTAATAGTACACGTCAGGAGGACACAAATTTCACCCTTCGTGTTGGACACGAGCTTTTTGACAAGCTGCCTATATGTTGCTGACCGGGGCTCTTTCATGTTTTCATCTTTCTCGTCGCCAACGAGAGTGGTAATTAGTAGTCTCACTCGTATCTCTCTATTTTGAGTATTTTTGTAGAAGTTGGAGAGATGTGGAGGATACGGGGTAGATAGTGCAGTGGAAATTATGACGTTGTCAGGTCTTTTAGTGGGCGGGGCTTGATCGAGTTGAGGTTAAAATGGTCCATCAGTTAGAATCCACATGCAAAATTAATGATGAAAAAAATTGCAGATATTTTCAGAGCAATTTGAAGATTAGCTGCAAATTTCCGAGAAAATTCATCATACCAATTGAAATTAATTAATTGGTAAAATTTTCTATTTAACATGAGCTCTGATGTATCATCATTCATGCATTCACTCCTCACAGCTTCAAAATGTAAAACTCGTATCAAATTTTCGATATTAACGTTACTTGATTCGAAGACAATCGATGTATGAAACTTGATGAACTTTCATCCAGCCAGTTTTTAACAATTGAAAGAAGAAATGAGAAAAAAACTTGGTCAGTCTCCGTCTAACGCAGATGATCCTTGAGGTTAGTTCTCTCACACACCTCGTTCGTGTTCATCTCGTCATTGCGCCCCACTTCGTCTCTCGGGGACTGCTGTTCCGTCTTAAGCACGCGAATATTCTCCTGACGTGAATTCATCTAGAAATATGTTCAAAAAGAGTAGATTTAGAGAATAACATTGATCGATAATTTTTAAATGATTTTTCTGCTCTACAAAATAAATTCCTTCTAAATACTACAGTATCCGAGATATTTGCGCCTACGCGCATCTCATTTGCGCAGAGCACACAAGAGTGGGGGAGCTAGAGGAGTGACGTGTGAGGGGAAAGTTGAGATTGAGGAGCGATCACATAGAGAGTCACCGACGTTACTTTAATGATTCCAAATCCATAATTATTTCGAATGAAACATAGTGAGTATAGTCTCAACGCAGTTGTTCATTTCCCTTCATTGTGTATTGATGAATAAATAAACGAAATAATAGTGTACTGCAATGACCCATATGGACATTGTAACTGTGGCATCAACAACTTGGATGTCTCACTAGTTTATTAAACACCATTCTACAGACAATAAACCAAGGGGTAGTTATTAAGTTTGTGCGGAACGTACCTCAATCATTAGAGGAGAAATAAAAATAGTTTCATGAAGATATTGTGCAGTACTGAGGGCATATAAAATGGAAAGCATCAAAGTTGGATAGATATTGTTGGCAGTGATGATAGAGTAATGGACACAATGCACGCTCTTCCACATGAAAGAGAGCGATAGAGGGGGGGGGGGGGGAGGGGGGATAAGGCAAAACTATACTGGCACGTCAGAACATTAAAGGTAATCGTTGGCATGGGCTCGCGCCCGTTCGACGTCCAATGCATTAATGTATGCCCCCCTCCTCTTGAACGGTTAAATTATACAAGTCGTCTGGCCACAAACCTATAATGTACGTACATTATTCTGTAATTTATTGATGGTATAATAATTACCCAGTGCGACCGTCATAATTACTGTAATGATCGGGCACCGTATAAACAACCGCCTTAGGTTTTTTTTTCTACCCATTCCACTTTTTTCTTTCTCTCTTATTTTTTTTTTTTTTTTTTTACTTAATTTCCTCCACTCGAGATAAGTGCATAGTTGAATATGTATTTTATATTGACATGTGTGGGTTTGTGTTCATGATAACTCCCATATGCGAAACCAGTGATTTTGTAAATGTGTATTTGTAAAGATTTTTAAACTGAAAACACTCTTTGGATGATTAGAGCGAAAGTTGAGTATAGTTTTGTTGTAGTCACTACAGCATATAGGCAATTACATAAATTACGAGTTAGAGATTCTAACACCTTTCAACGCCCAACTAACTTCCGCCTTGTTAGATTGGTTTGCGGTGAATGAGTCTCGTGAAATTGGATAGTCACGAGTTTAATTCATCATGCACATTTTATTTTTGCATGTAAAATGAATTTCCTTGTTAGTGAATATTTTTTTATTTTATTTTTATTCTTGAAGTCGTGATAGGGAAAATTACAAAAATAATATGGAAAATTTACTTTAATTGGCATTAAAAGAAGAGATTTCATGCCCTTTTTTTTTGCTATCGCCATTAATCTTTCTTGGGAAAGCGGTCAAAGGTGAAAATAGCGTTCACAGAAACGTCGATTTCTTCTTAAATTATTTAAATAGATCGTTCTCAATTATCTCCCACGTACTTCGAGAAATATACTTTGATTGATCTACTCATATCTCCTCCGAATTTTCTATTCTATTGTCGCTTGAATTATTCAATTTTCTACGGTATAAGAGAACTCGTCAGCTGGAAAATTCCGGCATAGCTCTAGACATGAATTAATTTTTCAAATCATCGATAGAATTTTTGTTATTTCGCCTTCAAAACGATCAATCAATGTTACTATCTCCTGTTTATTCATATGTATATCAATATTTCCATTGTAAACTCACTGTGAGAATCGACAGCTGCTTTGTTCAAATAATTTGAGTTTGCGCTTTCTCCTCAGGTATGGACAAATTCGAGAAAATTGCTGGGCATTCACTAGAGAATTTCATTAATTTTTCTGTCAATTCTATTGAAAATTCGTGCATAGAAAATATACAATAGATGAGAAAAATCAATAGATTTTTCTATAGAAATTTACTTGTATAAATTTACTGAGATTTCATTTAGATTGTCGAATGAAAAGCGAAAAAATACAGTAGAACAGAATTGAGAAATTTATGCCAAATTGTTTGTGAGCTTCGATTCTCACCCGAGATCGAATCCGATCACGTACAATTTTTTTCAGAAACTTGTGCACTTTAATTAATTCAATCGATTTAATTCTTTAATTTGATTGATTTATTTAGTTATTTAATTTCCATCTTTACGCGATAATATGAGATTGCAACTATTATAACCTGAATAGGTTAGAAGTTCAAATACTCAGGCATTCTGGGCCTTCTCTCCATTTAAGGAGGCTGGGGAGAATGCCTATGCTTTAGCATAGGGATCCCGAGCTAATACCAATTCCTGAACACGAAAATAGACAGCATTTTTCTGACCTCGAATCAGCTAATTACTCGCTGAAAATCATCATAATAATTTTTTTATTCCCTCTTATAATTTTTGAAAATAAATAATCACCTCAAATGTTGTCAATGTCATAGAAAATGAAAGAAAATTGATTGCGAGATGGGCTCGGGAACTTTGACAACGCTGCAGTTGAAATATATTTCAAACTGTATCCACACATACATACAGAGCTCTCACAGACATAACGCTACGTCACGCGGCGATGCCATGTTAGTTACTCGACACGTGAATTTTGATCGAGGAATTGTATAAAACCATAAATTGCAATTGTAAAAGGTCTGTAAGGCCCCGAAAAAATGGTCAATTATTTTTTCTAATTGTTCAAGGAAGGTACTGATCAGTTTTCTAATCAAATCTCAATTGTCATGCACGAGATTTTCAATTTTTTTTCTCCGAATCATCGGTACGGCTCCGTATGCCCATCAGAGGCTGTGTATAACCAGGGATTTTCATTAATTTTTTATGGCCAAACTAGGTTCAAGAACGAATTAAAAATTTAACACGAGTCGTATGGGATATTTAACAATAACATTGAAAATTTTCAGAATTTTTTCATTTGAACGCATTTAGTGACCAACGTCCTTAAATCCTATTTAGTTTCGAAGCTCTTCGATGAAACCTGTAATATTTGTCTTTCGTTACAGAAATCTCCATGTGCGCCATCTGCAACATCCAACTCAAAGTGTGATAATATACAAAGCACCTCGATTGCGCGCGTGTTCAAATCAAAAGACCAGCACTGAGCTGTGGGTTTTTCGAGGGGGGTGCAGGCCCTGGCCTTTGATTACCCTCCGATTAAAGATCAAAGGCCAGTGAAAGGATTGCCTGAGATTAGATACATTCTCGTCTCTTCCGGCTTTGGGTTGGTTGAAAATACCATTAAAAAATCCACTCCTCATAATCATCGCCCTCGAGGCTGAGGGCACGAATAAAATGCATTAATGATAAATTTTCAGCGTCACAATGACTTAATAATTCCTAAAAACTCAGAATCCAATAAACAATAAACGAGCAAAAACATTTTACCTCTGATTTTATTACTTTCAATGAATAAAAAGAATATCGAAGAACATTTCAATGTAAACCATTTTGATTTTCATTCGAACAGATAAAACGTGTATAGAATCGTTGAACAGTAACATTAAATAACGATCCAATGAAATCGGGTTTGATCGTAATTTCAAAGTCGTAAAAGCATTCGAATTGAGAGTAGCCCGAGGGAAGAAGAGGGAAAGAGTCTTTTTATATATAAAACGAAGAGAAAAAAAACGTGAATTCTCCTGTAGACTGGGTCGTTTTGTCACTCCTCTGATCCTGGGGATCCGATATCGTCGTGAAAGGCCCAAAGCTTCTCTTCTTTCAGTACACATATATAGAGAAGAAATTGGGGCAAAATGGATCTTAAAAGTGAAATAATTGAGGAATTTTTTTCGGAATGAAAGACTTGGTGAAAAAATCTGAAAAAATTTGAAAAGCTGCTTCGAAATGTCTACATTGTTGTGGAATTTTTTCAAATTCATTTGTAAACTCCTTCAACCCAAAAAAAATTCGATTTCATTTTGCCTTATAGGTCCATTTTTCCCTATTGTTGCCCAGATGAAAGAAGTCAAAAAGAGAAAAGAAAATAAGTTGAAATCTCTGCACGACTGGACGTAAGTGGTATTAATGGGCAGAAAGTAGGAGGGGATGGGCGAACTTTGAGAGACGGTGAACACGACACAATGCGATTCAACACTAATCTAATCGTTATTTTATGTATAAGAAATAAACGCCCCCGTGGCAGTGGGTATTATCGTGTCGCAGCTATCCGCACCACAAATCCATTCCTGGTCATGGCCTGACTATTTTCCCCTGAGGTAAAACTGGCCTCGCCGCATAACAGAGGTTATATTACTTGCCTGCTATGTGTACTTTTTATAGTCTCCCCTGTCCCCCTCCCATTTATAACTGTGCGTAAGAGCCGATAATAAATTATACGATTATGCCATAAAATTCATTTTGGTCTGTGGTTTATTTGGTTATTTCTTTTTTTTTTTCCTCTTTTCATCCATTCCCAAGGGCTTTTTTTGTCGGTGAGTCTGATGGAAACGAGTGTGAAGTGATTGATAGACTTGTAAATACGTTCATTCCATTCTAATTAACTTGATTTTTGCTTATTAATTGGAAAAAAATAAGTGAAGTAACGAAAGAAAAAAAAACTCAATTGCCAAGGAAATCATGTAATTTCCCTGAAAAAATATTTATCCGCAATTATTCACTATTTATCTCTTGAAATAATTAACTTTTTGCTATGAATAAGCAGCTTGGGTTAAAAAAAATAATCAATCTTCTCACTGATTACACTTAACCACGAGAGTCAATCTCAATGACTCACGTGATTATAAAATCACGTTCTAGTATTTAAATTCATTTCTTTTTTTTTTTTTTTAGCGAATCACGAAATGAGTGAATTGATGTTGACACTGTTATGCCATTAGAATTAATCGTTTCAGACAATCGCAGATGTTAAACACACTAGTGAATTTGAAGTCAGAGGCTCACGACATAAATGACTGTTTAAAAGCATAAAAGATATAAGAAGTCACCTCGTTACCTACACCGGTAGACGAGATGGAGTTAGTTGATAAGCATGCGAGGGTAAAGCCAGAATGAGAGTGAGACGGAGAAATGGGTTGGTAAGAGGGCGGGTTAAAGGAGGGCAGAGAGGGAAAAGGCAATGCCAACACTGGGCAAAGTAACATCTGTATTAATGGCGGCTATGTACGGACAGTAGCGGCCACACGAGTGGATGTACTCTCACTGTGGCCGTTGGCATGTATACCACTGTACTTATGTTTCGTGATATAGATATACAAATCTGTACTGCGTGTGGAATCGTTGCTTCATTAAAATGTTTAAATTGATAGGAGTGTAATTCAGAGGGGATATTCAATTTTCTCGTTATATCTTTATGAGAAAATCAGACTCATGTCTCTGCACCATGTGGAAAGATGATTTTTTAAGCATTAGTGCGGAAAAACTAGTTTTACAACTGTTGCGCATGCGCAATCAATTTTAGTGTTACTGTCATCATGTGCCTTATACCTATGGATGGAGAATTCATACATGAAAAAGTCTGTTATAGCTGTTCAACAACTCAGAAAATAAATATACAGAAATCGTTTGGGAGGTAGTTAAGGAGGTTGGTCATTAAATGCATTCAAATGAATGCGAATGAAATGTATAGATATGTTTTTTAAAGTTTTGAGCTGCTTAATAACTATAACTGACTTTTTCCTGTATAAACTCTCCATCCCTACTCATCACACTTTAGATATAAATACAGTAGACTTCCAAATAAGTTTACCCGTCTATTTAGAACCTCACGTTGAATCTCAATTCGTCCAGTTTGGCCATCTGTGTATTAATTTATCAAAGTATTGTTTCGTTAAATCATTGATAGAAGCAATAGAAAAAACAATGAAGACTGATATAGTGCAACAGAACTGTTCTTTAAGTTTAATATTATTATGACAATTTACATTTATCTACAGAGGCTGAAGAAGCTTCCAATCAGAAGCGAAACGTCGCAATTTTAGGGAGTAAATGTGACGATTGACTTCTACTATTTATTCATCTGTCCACCATCCCACTTAACCTCAAAATCTCTCGTTGAAGTTTCTGTTTTTTCTTTTTACTTTTGAGGTACGGCCTCATGCAAATACTCGACGCTCGTTTTTAGCGACAAATCATGTCACGTGACATACAGCGAAAAAGCAGAGAAATTTGAGTTTCGTCGCTGGGAAACGCGAACGTCAAGGTATTAACGTGAACTAAATACGTATAGTGCAATTTGTACTATAAATTGGTGCAGATGATAGCTTCAGATGAAGAACACATCTCAAACAATTTAATCAACTAGGAAACGATAAAAATATAGGTCTCAACGATAATTTTGTTCCGTCATCATACAGTTTTTTTTTGAAGCAGTTATGTCATGAAGCTAACATTTGACGCTACATTTTATTCAGTGGCAGCGAATTGGAAATAGTATCACGTGACTTAATTTGGCGTCTGGATGAGGCCGTGAATTTATGTAGAGAATTCTTTACTGTGTAATTCACTGCGCAGTACGTTAATATACGTCCAAAACTACATTTGAAACACCGTACTTCTGCACTTAATTTTGCTTGGTCCACTAGAGAATTAGAATAGGTGAGCCAGCAAGAAACTTCAATAAAATAATTTCGAGAACTTCAACGAAAGAGGAACTTCGATGAGTGGAAGTTTATTGGAGTTTCGCTGCAATCAACTTGTTGCACAGTATATAACTCAATACGTCAAATTATTGAGAATTTTGTTAAAATAGTTGTAAAGTAAACATACGATTTCATAGAATTCTCGTGATTTTGTGGCCTACCCAAAAATTGGTTCTATTAGTTCCACCAATAATTCAAAAACTTTCGTTTATTTTTTAATCTCCCTTTTTACCCCCCCCCCCCCTTCCCCCATTATTTATTGTCATTCGTAAATTTTCATTATCCGTGAAATGATATTTCGTTGGGTTACAACAGCTGTGTAGTTTCCCAGACTGTGTTATATACCCTGGGAGATATACTATACACACTACCACACAGTGTGGTGGTAGTCCCAAGCAAGGAGGATTCCGATATTTATGGGTTTTTAAAATATTTTCGACGTATGGAAAAATGTGGTTGTAAACCCGTAACAAGAGAACCATTCTCTTCTGAAATACAGTAGAAAGAAAAGCTGGAAAATAAACAGATGAACTGAAAAATTCTTCATTCATTTTGATCGTCTAACAAAATACAATTTCAACAGAATAGAGTTGATGCAAATCGTGAATGCAAATTAAATGACATTTTCCAACGAACAAGAGATAGAAATCGTTCAGTATCCAGTGAAGGGCTGTAGCTTTGTCAGCGTTAAACCTCTGCTATATAACAGGGTTCCAAGAAGATAAGAGTGAAAGAAGAATAAAGAGAGAGAGAGAGAGGTATTGAATAAGAAGGATGAAAAGATTGGTGCGACCAGGCGTGCCACTCGTATAGATTCGACTGCTTGGCAAAGAGTTACTGTCTTACCAACGAGATAACTTCCTCTGTCGGTAAATCACAATCGCAACTCGTTTGCACATTAATATTCATGTCAGTCCACTACACCACTGTGCTTCATACACATCTGCCGGAAGAATATATACATATATATCATTTCAAGCTGCGAAGACATTTTTTTTTTTTTTTTATTCTCAAAATTTAACCGAGTGAATAAAGATGGAATAAAAGTGAATAAAAACATAGTTATGAAGATTGTTTCATCTTGAATTGGACATGACACACTGTGGTCTTGCACACTGAATGGAGATTAAAGACGGCTTTAACCAAAGCCTTGGGGGCCTCTTACGTAACTGGCAGCCAGAATCGCGCGCCAAAGAGATAAAGATACGGCGGTCGAATCGCCCACGGGCGCGTTGCTTTACGAGACGTAGGACGCCGATATTGCGTATAATAAATTTACGGCCCCGAGGATCGGAGGCGGTCCGGACGCGCCGTAGCAGGACCTCCATCCTGCCTCTGGACTCGTACTATCTCTCTCATTCGCTTCTGCTCTCTCGTTCTTGGAGCTAAAACAGCCGCTCCAATGTACCCTCTCACTCCAACCCCGGGTACGAGGCTTTATCCTGACTCAACGTCGGTCCGCGGCATCGCTTTGCGCTTTACGACGCAGATATGCACACGGATTTATGGCCGGTTCGTAACGCCAGCCAAATTACTAGGCGAACGTTCTTTACGATCGTTAATCTCCTCCCGCGCGTGATACTTCCACTCTTCCTCTCTTCACTCCCACTCATCTCACTTCTTCCTCTCGCAAACGGGCGTCTTCTTGTATTTCATAGGTTTACGAGGATAACGTTGGAGCTATGGTCATTCGAGCATAATTTTGGGGAATTTTTAATGACTTCTTGAAGGAAAGGAGATGGAGCGTTGAAATTTTCACGTTAAATAAAGTGCAATTAACCATAGACTGGTCACCCTAAGCGAAGTAACGACTTTGGTCGGATGGTGAGGGATTCCTCGTCATGCTATTTCGGCTGCAATGTTGCCGAATCGCCTCTACACTGCTCAGGCGCGTTTTGTGAATTTTCGACAACGTCGCTCACCAGATGAATTCATTTAGCATTAGAAAAATCGCACTAATTCCTAGGAATTATTTTTATTTCTTCGTCAAATGTGTAGAGTATATCGTCGCCTTAGAAAGAAAGTGGCGTAAGTGCTATGTATAAACTCAGCACTTACAACATTTCGTTCCTAAGGCCACGATTATCGTTTAGAAATTATAATAGTTTGTGAAACGCTCCAATGATTACAATCAATTTTTTCAGAATTTTCTGCTAAGGTCTTCATTCTAAAAAAAAGGCAAAGAATTCGGGAAACTCGGAAATTTTCGATTTTATCATTTATGAAGACAAAATTTCCTGCAGACAGTCTCCAAAATGATGTATTTTTCAACGAGTCATCAACCGATAAACCGATCTTGATTAACTTTCCGCGCCATCGTCAATATCTGCTTAAGGGAGACACAGAAATTGAACGAAAAAATGGAAAGAGATGAAAAAAGAAATTGCAAGACAATTTAGTATGGAAATTGGCCGTTTATCCCTTGAAATAAATACTGCGATAAAAAAAATTAACATATTTAACACTTAGCTTGAATAGCTTCTCTCCCTCCGACATTTGTGAATCCACACCAAAAAACCACGCGATAAGATACAACACTTCGGGTGAGTATATACGAACCTACGTCCACATTAATTCTCTTTCTTATTAATTTTTTACAAAAAAAAGAACTGCCATATCCACTAGAATCCCCATCCACGTATATGACCGGTGTCTTTCGTATTTTGAATTTAAAAAAATGCTCACCTGATAAATTACCATGAAATGGCGATCGTCCAACGGTGATATTTCAATGTCGTGTTAATTGCCAATGAAATTTTTTTGATCCACGTGAAATGCCATTTGCTCATCTCCATTCTTAATTATAATAATTTTTTGGATCTCCGAAATATCAATCGATTTCTCGCAATTCCGAATAATTTATATGACACTGCAGAATACATAATTTCATCAATTATTATTTTTTTTTTAATCAGTAATTGAGTCAAAATATTCACTTCATAGATTTCGTGAAATTTGCAGATTCCATTAATTCAGTTGAAGTGGAATTCAATCAAAGTGATGGAATGAAATCTATCAGACATGCGAACATCCGATAGACATTAACGAAACAGTGAATGAGACAAGCTGAATGGTGAAACAGGAATATCATTCTATGGTGAAGAGTTCTGCCAGGTAAGCTGATTAAAAGCCCCTTTTTTTTATTCCATTTTCACTTCTCTCCCTCTTTCTTTTGCTTGATGTGAGGACGCCACCGTCTCGTCGCTGTCGCTCACACTCCTTCCCCCTTCTTCATCCCTCCCCCCCCCCCCCCCTCCTATCTGAAACACGAGATTGGATTATCCACCAATCGTCAAACGTGAAGCGAACGCTCCCGAAAATCTTTTCCGATTTATCTAAAGTCTCTTTTACAACTTCTCTCCCCTCTAATTTCCCATCACTCTCTTCATCAAACAACGAATGGATAAAGTGCTGAGACACTGGGTAATGTACTCTATTTTTATGGGACTTTAACATTTTACTGGTCGCATGACAGTCAGCTGTTCGTGTCCGTCTTCGTTTGTCGAGGATGAGATTTTACTTAATCTGACAAAATAAATATCAATGACACGCGATTCAGGGTGGCTCGGAATGAGCTATGAGTTCGGAAGCACCTGACAGATTTATTTTTGTTTTATTTCGAGGGGAGAATAAAATAGGAAGGAGTAGCACGATAATTTTAGGTTTTCCAGTTCTTTATTCAGGAATGAAGAAATAAATGGTGTAAATTGGATTATTTTATGGAATTAGGTATAAAAATCTGAAGGAAATAGACGGATTTTTATAGAGATCATTTTGAAAAAATTGGTTTTTCTGTACAAAAAAAGTCGAAATAAAAATTTCTGTATCTTTTACAGAATGTGTAATATTTTTGGAAATTTTCAGATATATATGTATATTTTCGCTGCTTATTTTTGCAGAATATCTCAGAAGCTGAGCGAGATTGTGCGATTTTCTCTGAATTGTTTTTGTGGAAAATTTCTAGAGCTAATAAAAAGGCAAGGAATATAGGCAAAGTCGTTTCATCTCACTAAGTTTCCGAGATATCCTCAAAAAGCTAATGCCTAAAAAGGAACTCATCACGCTTCACCTCTTCGCCTGTGATTTTGATCCAGAGAATTATGGAATATATGATCCGAAAACTGGTTTCATGAAATTAGCCATAACTCGATCAGTTTTCATTGGAAATGACTTTGATTTATGTGAAATCGATACGAAATAATCTCATTCACCATCGAAAACCACAAGCATGACACAATGGCAATTGAAATGAATGATATTCCCGAAAAACCACTAAAAAATTGACAAAAAAAACATTTAAGAGGGATCCAAAAAGAATCGTTTTCCTAACAATTATTATAGGACATTATCATGTTTAACTGATAGGGTTGTTTCTTCTTCAAGTCATAAGCTCTTTCCATTTCCGATCTTGTCCTTGTTCACAATTTCCTGGGTATAATTCCACATACAAGGCTCATGAAATTCCATATAATAAATGTTTAAGGCCTGTGGCTATATACATAGACTTACTGGTTGTAAATGTAAATATGTTTGTCCTTTCCCTCGTATCATATCGTCGTTTTCAAATCAAAACGCCCTACATGTTATGTATACGATTTACAACCGAGTTTTATAACAAATAGTGTGAGAATTAAATTATCAAAAAAAAGAGACAATTAACCATCAAACAATCAATAATTAGAGTTAGTGGACCGATCAAAGTGCATTCCAGTCAATCATTAAAATGTTTAAATATTTTTGTAATTTACGAGTTCTGATTATTTGAGAACCCTTCAACAGGTTCTTGTGTTCGTTCAGGTTTGTGTTCGTTTCTGAGGGCCGGTTGCGGAGGCTATTTTCTTGTAAAATTCAACAACATCTTGAATACAGTCCACTAATTGAGAAAAATCATCAAGAGAATCACGGCGAGTTGCATCGGATTTCCTCCAGTAAAAGTCAGGCCAAGAAATTGCCATGATTTTTAACATTACACATCTAAGCAGATGATATGCTAATAAAAATCGTTTGAATTCCCTCCCATTTCCAATAAAGCCCTAGAACTTCTTTTCCCCCGAATCTAAAAAAAAGATCCCAAGTCAAAAGATTGTAGCATCGTCTGTCGAAGTTTGGAAACACCCACTTGGATTAAGGCAATAAATTCAGTGGCATTGGAATGAGACCCTCGAACAGGCGACATACGACGTCTGATCCGTGTCGATATTGAACAGGTCCCAGACTACTGGAGCTCTATACAGTACTCAACGTAGAAACATCCCTCATAAACGTCATCAGCACGTTGGAAGCTCCTCGAGGGGTGGCGACACTGTCAGCTATTGACTATCGGGTTATAACTAGTGCTCTCGTTCTCTCCCGTATCCGTTAAAACGATCCCCTTTCCTCCTCCCTCGCTCCTCTCTTCCCCCTCCTCTATGCTAATTACACTGTCATCGATTTGTCCCGGGTGCTCAGTGTCCTCCGACGAGAAATTGCATTTGACGTATTTATGAGGATAGCTAAGTGTTCATACAATTCAGTAATGACGTATGACAATAATTTTCAATAGTCGAGAATATCACATTGGACGCTACAAGAATCACCGATGAAGATGAAAGAGCCAAAAAAAGAAGCAACACAGTCCAAACGGATTTTCGCCTGAATATATCTCTCACTGGTTATAACGAATTGAAGTGGCTGTTGGATTTGAACGACATTGGTGCTTTCGCAGCAGAACTGGACTCACTAGAGTCTCTCTCGACTGGAGCGAGAAGAGTGCGAATATGCCTGCAGGATGATAGGGGAATGAGAGAGAGAGAGAGACAGAGAGAAGGAGAGAATCAGAGGGGTAGAAGGCGAAGGCCATAAAACAACGGGCGCAGTCTGCTTGTTACCCAGACGCCGTAAACTCCGGGTATGAATCTGAATTATGGAATTATATGGCGCAGTAACTCATATCCTTGGCGCATGTAGGGTGGGCTCCGAGACCCCCTTAAATCACATACGCTACACTCGTTTGCCCGATCTTTCTCTTTCCAACTGCTCTGTTTCTGCCATCACGCCCTTTCTCTTCATTCTCCTACCCTCCCTCCTCCCCTGTTTTCCCCTTGTACTCACCTCTCGTTTCATCTCATATCTCTCACTCTACTTTTACTCTCCTCTCTCGTCTATCATGTGCTCTTTGTTCTTCTTCTCTCTGTAGCCAACCGTGGGCATTTCAACCAGACGCGCTACATGGACCACCAGTCCAATGTGTTTTTTTTTCTTTTTTTTTCAAAATAAAAAAAGAAAATAAAGGGATACAGAGTAAAGTATTTTCTCGGATAAAGTATGAGGATGAGGAAGAGAGGGTGCGTTGACGCAACTGTACTGCGACCTCGTACAGAGATGGGCGGACAAGGGAGTGAACACAGTGTTTTGTGTGTGGTTTAAAATGTGTTGTGTTCTGGCTTGGAGAGGAGGAAAGCTGAAGCATCACTGGGTGGCTCACGGCTGTGGCGTTACTGTGTTGCATACAGTACTTGCACCAGACATTAACGGCCAAAGCCATAAAGATCACGAAATGCACGGCCAATGTCCACGTATTATCTTGGACAGTAATTCACAATGTGCAAGTTCGTTTTGCATCGTCAACTCTGGGCATGACTTGCAGTATTTCATTTATTTTTTTTCTTCTGATTTTTAGGGTTTTGGAAGGGGTAATGGAGAATTTGCAAATGAAGAAGTTGGGGTCACACCTGGAGTGAATTTGATGTTGATTAATTTATGACCAAAAAAAAATGGAAAAATCTAACGTTTTCTTCAAAATAAACAATTTTTTTTGAGCTTAAGACTCCATGAAAAAATTTGGAAAAATTAGACATCATTGAAGACTTGCTGGAGCATCTTCATGATTTTTTTCAGATTTTTTGTAGAGGTCTTTGTTCTGATAAAAATTCATTAGTGACGTGGTAAACAAGGTTAAGTCGAAAAATGCAAATTTTTCAGGAAGAGCGAAAAACTGATACCGTTTCCCCGGATGTCATTTTCGTTGAACTCACTGCTGAATATCATGTGTTTGGGTGTCAAATGGAACCCTATGGAGTTTCCGACCCCGCGGTTCACCCTATTATCCATTATATCCCATTATCCCTAGTTTTCGCGACTTAACCTCTATGTTCATCGAAAACGGATGAGCTAAGTCGACTTAACTCTATCAATCACACATATTTTCTTCGGTCAAAAGAGATATGTCGACTTAGCTGAGAAAGAAAATTTGAGGGTCAGAAACTACAGAGAGTCAGAGGTTTTTCGTTAAAATCTCGGTGAATAAGTGAGATAGAGCGAAATGGACGTTAATATGGGATCATCGGGGAGTCTTATCATTTTTTCGCTATCATCTCGGTAAATAAGCGAGATAGAGCGAAATGGACGTTAATATGGGATCATCGGGGAGTTTTTCCAGTTTTTCGCTAAAATCTCGGTGAATAAGTGAGATAGAGCGAAATGGACATTAATATGGGATCACCGGGGAGTTTTTCCAGTTTTTCGCTAAAATCTCGGTGAATAAGTGAGATAGAGCGAAATGGACATTAATATGGGATCACCGGGGAGTTTTTCCAGTTTTTCGCTAAAATCTCGGTGAATAAGTGAGATAGAGCGAAATGAACATTAATATGGGATCACCGGGGAGTTTTTCCAGTTTTTCGCTAAAATCTCGGTGAATAAGTGAGATAGAACGGAGTGGACGTTAATTTGGGATCAAGAGGATATTATTTCATCTGAAAACTTCCTCATAATTCCATATGTGTACTTCGCTCTATCTCGTTCATTCACTGATATAATCGCGAAAAACTGAAAAAACTCCCTCCTGATACTAAATTAACGTCCATTTTGCTCTATCTCGCTTATTCACCGAGATAATCATAATAAACTGGAGAAACTATCTCTTGATCCCAAATGAACGCCCATTTTGCTCTATCTCGCTTATTCACCGAGATAATCACGAAGAGCTGGAAAAACTCCTTCCTGCTCCCATATTAATGTCCATTTCGCTCTATCTCGCTTATTCGCCAAGATAATCACGAAAAACTGGAAGAACTCCCTCCTTCTCCAGAATTAACGCCCATTTTGCTCTATCTCGCTTATTCACCGAGATAATCACGGAGAGCTGGAAAAACTCCTCCCTGCTCCCATATTAACGTCCATTCCGCTCTATCTCGTTTATTCACCGAGATAATCACGAAAAACTGGAAAAACTCCCCGATGATCCCATATTAACGTCCATTTCGCTCTATCTCGCTTATTGACTGAGATGATAGCGAAAAATTGAAAAAACTCCCCGGTGATCACATATCAATGTCCATTTCGCTCTATCTCACTTATTCACCGAGATGTTAGCGAAAAACTGAAAGAACTCTCTCCTGATTCAATATTGATACCTATTTCGCTCTATCTCACTTATTCACCAAGGTAATCACGAAAAACTGGAAAAACTCCTTCTTGATCCCATATTAACGTCTATTTCGCTTATTTACCATCACATCTCAAATTTCGGAAATTCGAGAATTTTAAAAATTTTGGAATTTTTTCCAAAGAATAAAAATTGGAAGAAAATTAATTTCGGAAAAGAATAAATTTTGAAGAATTTAGAGATTCGAACTATTAGCAATTTTTTTTCGGAAGAGAAAATTATTTTTCGCCCCTATAAACCATTTTCATGTTTTTCCTCCATCCCCAGGGCGAATTTTGAATATTATTATTGCATATTCACTCTGCGCAATTTTCTAGGAGTCAAGTCGACTTAGCTTCCTAACTCGCGATGAAACATGAAAATCCCGACTTAACTCTTTTTTCATCATTGAGAAAAGGTGACAAAAAATTTTTTTTGGATCAAATCCTTTTTGTGGGGCATGCATTATCACATATAGATGCCATTTCCACCATAAACCCATTTTCGAAAAAAATCGACTTAACCTTGTTTACCACGTCACTAATGAATTCAGATCCCGTCACGAGGACCAGTAATCCAAAGGTATCAGGTTCAATTTCTCATTTCAATTGGTTGTGATTGACATGCCTCGAATAAATCAGATCAATAACGAGCCACTCCAATCACAACTCGACCATTGCCCTCATTGGATCTCTATCCATCCAATCATTTCGTCAAAGAGGCAATGCAAAATTAATTGTTTATTCCGTAATGAGGTTGAAACTGATGAAGCGACGAATGCACCCAACACAATTCTGTGTATCTATTTTCGTGTAAATTAGCATGAAACGCAAGCCAATTAACACAATCCAGCCAAGCACACTAGATAGATACTGGTGGTGGATCTGAGAGGGGGGGTTAAAGGGAGGGGGGAGGGTTAAAACGAAATAATTAATTGTGGCGCTTTTGGCTCGCTTGCGCGGTCGAGAAAGCACGTATTGCTGTGTTACAAATGGATAGAGAGGGGAAGGGTTTCAGGGCATTAGGGATGGCATGGGATTTTGAAAGGGATGAAGAGAGAGGGGAGGGTGCTGCGTGTTCTCATAGTGACACCACCAGTTGCTGTGTTTGTGCCTCGTGGCACTTCAATTTACCCCATACACATAAGGAGAATAGAGGCGGTGAAAATAAGCAAGAGAGGAAAAAAAACACAGACACACATACACACACTCGCCTATTCACACTTGATTGAGAAACGACCTTCCGGTGACGTATGACTTTCTCGCACGACCCCTTGAAAAGCCGTAAAGTACAGTGAAGGTTATAAATTGAGGGTAAAAATCATTAATCCAACTGTCAAGTGGAAGAGAAGAAGAGAAGAGAAAAAAAAACGTTCAACTTACCAAACACATTCTTTTTTCACATTCTGAGGGTTTTCTACTTTATCGACCGAGAAAATGGGCTATTCCCAGAGAAATTCATTTTCACGTGTATCTTATTCTTCTTCAGCCGGTTGAAAACGTGACGTTGAAAATTCAGCATGGATTAATGACACGAAGTGTAGGCCATGCTTTCTCATGGATAATAAAAGATTGTTTACAGTTCGAATGAAACGCAGCTGTTTTCTTCAGTAGTTTAGGTGACACAAAGTGGATTTAAAACATGAAGGAAAAAATGAAAGAATGATGAAATAACAAAACATTTAAAAACATTGGAATTTTTTGAATTTGATTCTTTAAAAGTGACAGATGAGAGGCAGAAAACACGATAGTCACTGTGTATTAAGTGTCACATTTTGTTTTGCCTCTTGTTTTCTTTTTCATGTAGAAAAAGAAAAGCATGTGGAGGAAAAAAATAAAGTGTAGTTTGTTGGAGAAAGAGAGGAAATAGGAGAAAAAAAAAAGGAGCACTAATACATTGACAATGACTGTGACAGTGTCGAGTGACAGTTTCTTTATGGCTTGCTAGCACTGCTGGCTCGTTTCGCGCCTGTCCTGAGCTGAGATGTGAGGCTCAACCCCCTACTCTCATTTGGTAAGTTTACGAACGACAGGTTTATGCCGCTGGAAGAGATCTTTAATGTCTTCTACGCCCACGTCCGCTACGACCTTTAACCGCGTTTACCATCCACATACACATATACACATATATACACACACAGAATGATCCCCAGGTTTCTCGCACTACTTCACCTTGTATACTGCCTCGTATAACGTCAAATAGCCCAGTGCATAGAGATATAATCTGTGTAGAAAAAAAAATAAAAGAAAAAAAAAAGGAGCAAGAGCTAACATGTTTCAGGATCATTTGCTCTGGAATTGTCCCGATAACGTAACATTTGCTCGTGAAAAATACATGATAAAAGAGAAAGAAAGTATGAGAATTACATTTTATCTTTGTCCTCAGCGAGGACATCACTCTGACTGTAAAATTTTTTATGGCAAAATGTAGGCGAATGAGTGTTGGAGTAAATTTTGTTTTTTTTTCTACCTTTCAACATAAAAAATCAAGAATCTTTCTTAGATTCTAACTGTGGAGGATAAAATGAAACTAGAAGGAATGTAATGTATGGGCAAGCAATCGCACGCAGACTTTAACTATAAATCCTCACTGGCCTTCTTCGCCCCTCGGACCAAGCCCCAAAGTATATGTACGACCAGTTGTCAGAGAGAAAACGGCTCTCTTTCTTTCTTCAGTCGTTTTTTTTTCCACACTTTTCCAAAGACCCTACGTCTTCCGGGTTATACAGGACGACATATATAAAGGGGGAGTTGTTGCCTCAAGAAACAACAGAAAAAAAAATTATATATATGTAATAGGTTGTGTCACGAAAGTTTTCACCCCGGAAGTACTGTGCAAAGCGGAAAATATGCAGGATACTGGGTAAAGCAATAGCTTGCAGTGAACTGCTGACTTTGATGGTCAATTCGGCCTGAAATATTTGTACATTTATTTGGTATTAGGAGTCACGTTTTTTTTCTTCTTTGGAAGGGGAAAATCTTATTGGAGATTTGGATTTTGGGTAGAACTGATTTTCAGTGATGAGAATGAATGGTTGAATTTAAATAGAGTCTGCGACAGATTTTAGGGTTATGGCTCTCAATTGGCGATAGATTAGTATTATGGACTCTTTGACTCGAAATGTAGGGATTTGTGCACTAGGCTTATGCTAATCATGATTATGATCATGACCTCAAGATGAGCGCGACAAAATAATCCAGGATTTTGTTACCCTTTCTTTTCATCAAGTTTCCAACTAATACGAAATGATCTCATTTTTTTATGATTTTTATATTAAGTGTTGTGTAACCTACCACATTATATCATTTTTCCTAATATGTAGTCCATTACCTATGTTTATATTGAGATGTACAGCGCATACCTTTGGCGCCATTTACGATTATTAATCCCTTGCCCGTCTGTCCATCCGCCCAAGGTCTTAATCCATCCCTCCATTACTTGGGTCCTCAAATAAACTGACCCAAGGCCTCCAAAACATCTTAATCCATCCCGAAATTTCCCTATCATAAAATTCATTCCCGAATATTCTAAATAAATAACATTAAGGGAAAAACCCAAGAAACTTCTAGAACAAGCGTTCCTCCCACTACCTTCCAACCCTAACATAAATACCCCTCAACCACCAAAAATTCAGTTAGTTAGTAACGAATCTCTGAAACATCACGATACTACAACGTTATTGTAATTTGAGGAAATCACAGTTCACGTGTAATTTCAATTGTTTAAGTTGTATTAATAAATAATTTAGTACTACAAAGTGAGTTCTTCATTTTGGTACACAACATAAGAAACATCATCATTGATTTAAATCCTTTATTAATAATTATTATTATAGTGATGGTTTATTTTGAGATTTTGATATTTAAACTCATGACGGAAGCAATGACAATTCTTCCTGAGACACATTACACATTGATTCAGGATTTTTGTACAAAATGAAGGACTCCACAAAAGAAATTGAAAAAATTCAAGAAGATACTCGAACATGTCACCATTATTGAGTAATTTTTTTACATTTCTTTCTAGAAACTTTCATGGCCAAAAAAATAATTCATTCTTCACCGAAATTTGGACCTGAAGTGCTGTTCCGAAGCCTTTCAATATTCGAATTAAAAATGTACAAATATTAATAGGCATATTGAGCAAAATGAATTAATGATCTTGTTCAATTTCTGATTCATCGAAACCATTAGCTCCCACAATGGATTTTCTCTCAGCACCCCTCGATCATTCCAATGAACCCACAAATGCTTCGACTCATTCCAACAATTGACAGAAAGCAAAATACCCCAACGTCCATTTGTGAAAAGAAGCGGCATCAGATGTCCGAGAGAATTGCTCCATTTCTCCGAGCAAAGCCTCAGTGATCCTTCTTTGTGGCACGGATTTTCGTAACTTCCTGGCCCTCCCCATATATTCATGTGTAACTAACAAGGACAGCGAGAAGTAGAGGAAGACAAGATGACGAAGGTGGCCAGTTGCAGAGTGATAGATGGTCGACCTCCGCCCTCGGACACTCAACCATTAGTTTCCATCCGGAGTTTCTGCCACCTACGTCTAACACTCTCATCTCCCAAAGGGGTGGAGTGAAGGATCCTAACGATTGTTTGTTTCTTTCTCATCCCCTATTATTATCCAATTTTACATTTTTTCTCCATCCATTCTGCGTGATAAATAATGCCTAGCAATTATCCCGTGAACTCTGACATTCGCTTCAGTTTTTAATTGGAAATTCATTAAAATTGAACATCAATTGAATCCTCGAATTTACAACTGCTTTTTTCTATACCATTCGGTGATGAATATTTCAACAGTTTTTTGCGTCTCTCTGTAAATTTAAAAAATTCGTGATTCATCGGAAAAAACAAATGAATATGAAAAAAACGATAAAATGGAGGAATTGTGAAAAAACGAACGTATAAAAACAGTTTTCATTTTATTTTCAGAACAAAAAAATTGTGGAAAAACCTGTCAATTTCAGCAATTAGAAAAGGGTCGTGCAGACGGCCGGTTAGTGAACATTCACTCTCCCTTTTGAAGCTGCCACGCACCACTCCCATACTCTCTCTCTCTCTCTCTTCCTCCATGTGTACCGGCATTGTGCAAAGAGGCAGACGGATGGGCATTCATTGTCCGTGGTGGTGCCACACCGTGTTCGCTCTGCATCCGGAGCTGTCCAGTTACCAGGCAGACGGGTGTCACCAGATAAACTTCAACGTCAATCGACAGTACAACGTTATGCCCTGTACAGGTTCCTCCTCTTTTCAATCTATATACGTATATATAATTCATCTGTATAAACGTGTGGCATTCAATTTTCAATATATATTTTATACACGCTGATTGCTTTCGCACGACTGCAATGGGTCTCACCGATACCACTTAACTTTGTGACAGGTGAAATTTTTAGATTCAAAAGTGAATCGACTGTCTGGAGCACTGGGAGCATTAATTCTTATCGAAATAACTCTTTTTTCGAGTTCAATGATAAAAAGAGATAATTCGAGGAATGGTATATTGTGAGTTTATTGCCACAGTATCCCTGGAATTAGTCAGTTTGAGAGAAAATGACATGAAAGGTTTTTTGTTAAGAATTTTAAGAGCTACGAAGGTTTCCTGATCAATTTTGCGTCAACCTAATAATTTAGGAGATATTAAAAGGTTACTGAGGAACTGTGGTTCCATTATTCGATTTGCGCGACGAAAAAAAAATAGGCCTTTCTATTATTAAAAAAAAAAAAAAATTGCACTTACGCTCTTTTGTTTCTAGGTCGACGATGTCACACTCAAGTTCAAGTTCAAAATACTCTTTTAACATGTATATAGTACATAATATATATGGGGGCTTTACAGTTAAAGGGGCGTGAGTGCTATGCTTATATGTAGCACTTACGCTACACAGAAAAAAATGTTTTCTTAATTTAAGAATGTGCAGTCACTTAATTTAAGTTACTTGCCATTCTTAAATTAAGTGATTTTTCTCACTTAAATCAAGTGACTTTTTCGTTCTTAATTTAAGAAAGTAAAACTCACTTAAATCAAGTGACTTTTCTTTCTTAATTTAAGTGACCTGCGCATCCTTAAATTAAGCGACTGCACATTCTTAAATTAAGAAAACATTTTTCTCTTTGTACTTTGTTTCTGAGGCGACAATATATTAAAAATCACTAATCATTGGCCTACACTACGAATTAACCATTCATTATCAGTTGCACAACTGAAATTTATGAAACACCGTCGTAATAATTTAAAAGTTCAACGAGACAATATGGTGATAAAAACGGAGGAAATATCAATCTGATCAATTGAATTTGAATAAGATTGTAAAATCATTGGAATGACTATATTAAAATGTTATTCGGTAGGACAAAATGGGCATTTAATATCAACATTTATTTGTTCGTTGATAAATATCATTATTGTAAAATCAAAGAGCCGATGAAGGTAAGATTAAAAATTGAACGTAATTTTTCTTAGCCTTGTTTTCGTTTCCAGTTGCAAAGGGCATATGCCTTGACCCGAAGCAGAGAACATAGTTACTTCGATTTTTAGAAAGGACCGCAGTCCTTTGGGCGTATTATTAGTGCCAAGTTTCCGAATATTGGCAACAGATTTAGGCCACCCGCAAGGAAACAAATATATGTAAAAATGTATGTACAAAATATGTCCGACATGTCACATATCACTGAGCTATTGGCATCACTTCAATTTATTTGATCCGGATGTTTTCTTTCAAATTTCCTGAATAATTCTGATAAATCATCCACGTAAATTCAACAATTGTTCTTCTGCTTGATAAATTGACTGAAAGCTTGCCGAGTGAACGAGAACAAAATTTTTTTTTTTTTTTCAAAAAATATTTTTTATGTCTCATAACTTCATGCTTCTAGACCCATAATCTGTCCATAAAAACGTACAGAAATTCAGTAGTGAAAACAATAATTCTTCGTTTTCTTACATTATAAAAATTCACCTCTATTATTCAAAATAAAGTAAACACAGAAAGCCTAGAATATCTTCGAAACCATAAAATTCTCTGGTTTCGTATTTTCCATATATATATATATATATTCAACCGGGCAATAAACCTGATATTTCATGTGTGATTATGCAAGAGTCATAAACATTCGAGCTCTACAAGCTGTCACAGTTTTACTCAATCTAACATAGAAAAACATGAATAAACATAAAACACACATCTACATACACACATGCTTGTCAAAATGTATGGAGTGTGTGTGTGTGTATGTCTGTGATGATGAAAATGACTCATCGATCAAGATGATATACGAGTAGCTTGTCATTTTAGTTAGAAATACATAAAAGAAAACTCCAATCATTTATATTTTGTAGGCGTTTAATACTGCGAAAATTAATGTTCATCCAACAGCTTCAGTGAGTTGTGTTGTCATAATCATAAATTCCATAAACTTGATAAACATAAATTATTTTATTTCATTGTGTTAATACGTGACTACACTATATTCATTACACATTCTTGTATTTATGTTCTGTCAATAAACACATGATTCTCGATTTTTTTTTTTTTTTTCAAAAAATAAAGAATGTGAAATAATATTTATGAAAAAAATGATAATAATGATTTTTTTTTTAACTCTTCTTTTTTTACGGTGACATCAACTGAGAATTTTCACCTTATCTAACCTCGTAAAATCTTTTCCCGTTAAATAGCCTGAGGAGCGTTGAAATGGTGCTCATGGGTGCGATAAGTACGCTTCGCTGCCTCTAGATATCACGAAAAGCTCCGAGTGCCTAGAAGAGAGCTAGAGAAGGGGAGAAGAGGGGGCAAGAAAAAGAGGTGAGTATCGGGCCTCTACAAGTACTGCAACTATATGGATCTGGTTATACAGAAAAAGTCAGTATCTCTTCTTATGGGTTAACCAACATAAATCGAATGCACACACGTCCTTTCAACAAAAGAAGCTGTTACAAATGATTGAAGCATAGAGATACCATTTTTATTATGTTTTCCATGAAATAGATAAAGATGATTGTAAAACGATCGGTCATATTTTCCAGTTGAAAACAATTCAACAATGCAATGAAAAATAATCTCTTATTATTTTATGAATTTTTTAGAAAATTCATGGAAAATATTAATTGCATTAAATTCTTTCTTTACCTCAAATTTCCCGCAATTTTTTAATGAAATTCACGGAATTCGTGAAAAATTCACGAACATCATTAACTTACAAATGTGAATTTCGCATGTATTAAATTATACAGCTGATTATCATTAACTTTGTAGAAAGATTAAAAACTTTTTCACACTTGGTAAAGGAATAATGTTTAATTACAGCATCAATTAATTCCATTGGATATGTTCTCAAACTACTTGGGCGGTTTCTCAGTGCATTCCATTTACAAAGAAACAAACATGAGGATATTAATAATTCATAAACACAGGTGTATTATGATTTATTATTATTAAAACGATGTGTGTGAGTATAGAAGAGAAGAAAAAAAAAAAGCTGAATTGTATAATATTATATGATGATTGGTATCACTCACTGAGTGCGTGTAAAATTGTATTATATTCAAAGTAAAGTAGTAAAGAACGAGTTTTATATAAAAATGAATATTTTAGACACGAAGATATTCCATGTGTATGAAAATTGCTGTAATGAATATTGCGTGAATAAACACGCGTGTACGATTATAGTATGCGCGTGTTACCTATTTAAAGCATATATAAGATCTCTTGAATATTGTTGAGTTAATTCTAGTAAAGTCAGAAATACCATCTTGGTAATGCAAAAATATATGAATAATTTCACATTAGACACAGGAATGGAATGGAGGTTATCACGTCATTCAACTTATTAATTCAATCATTGTTCGTCAATTATGCGATTATATGCGGTAAGAAATATTACATACTATTTACAAAGTCAGATCGATTCAACTGAATGACACTTCATGCGTAATTGATGCATTAATCACTGAATGAAAATTGCAATCCGAATGAAAGTCAATATATTGTAATTTATTTTTAAATTGCGCAAACACTTGACTTGTTAATTTTAAAGGAAATTATTAGCCTATTATTCATTCTAGTGCAATATAAATTTGATATGTCGACAATGTTGGCTTTATATCGAGACTTGAGAAACATAGTTTTGTAAGTGGCAAGAATACTCAATTTCGAAATTGAAAACCTCTCATTTTGCCTAAATTAAAGCAACTTTTTGTCATGGAAAACGTTGTAAGGGGCAGACATGAATATCCTCCTGTTTTAAATGTCATCTAATGACGTCTCCCCGAAAGGCTCATGAAAATTCAATTAATTATGTCGCAAAATTGAAATGGGAAGTTTTTTTTTGCATATTCCTTGTGGAAATAGTCATTAGAAATGCAAAAATCAGCGCAACCACGGAAGTTCTCAAAAATGCAAAAAAAAATCACATTGTTCTATTATCTCATGAACATTTATCATTGAGAATGAGCAAGTTAAAATTATTTTTAATTTTCAAATGAGCCAGCCTATTGACCTCATTTTTCAATTAATAATCGAAATATTGAAATCGCATAATTACCGTTGCTTAAATGCAATAATTCAGGAAATATCAATGCAAAAATTACTCAATAATGTAGACAATACTGGAACATTTTCTCAATTTTTTTTGTCAGATTTTTTCCTGTACTCTTCGAATTAGAAAAAAATTCCTCGATCATTTTCTCAGGACTCTTCTATTTGGACTTACGCTTTTTAAGATTTCTCCATTTTTTTATCAACGGGCGTTAATTTGACACTCATGTCTTTGTATTTCTGGGGTTATTTTCATTTCAAATGGAAAAATCAGAACAATTGGACTTACAGCCTTTCATAACAAGTATTCCGGAAAAAAACCTAAGTGATCAAAGGAATCAGTGAGAAATAAAGAGGCCCTAGTTCCGAAGATACGCTTCTTTAATTTTAGTGAGCGACACTTATAACTATTTCTCATTAATATTCTTTTTTTTTCGACCCTGTTACCTCTGTTTATTTCTTTTCAAAGCGAAATTCTTCCTAATCAACAAGTTAATCACCGTAATTAAAAAACCCGGCGCCTGAAACTCGTAAAAGGGTAAGAAAATTAATTTTTAAAAAACAAAGAAAAGTCCAACACAAACGATTAACAAGTGAGATAATGAAAAAGAAAAAAATGAAGAAAAAACAGGACACGATGTTAATACGCCGTAACGAGGATAAGCGGCACCACGTGACTTGATCAGTGAACTCTGGTGTAATAATGTGTCTCATTCTTTTTCCAACCGCAATATAACACACATTAACGTATAAATATTGATTCATAAAATTCCATATGAAACGTGTTTTCACTGTTGATTTAGAACTTGACAGTTGAGAATAAGAAAAAAAAAAGGATAAAAAATTACAAATTAATTCCATCGACTTGTCAAGTTGCCCGAGAGTAACATGCCAGTTGACACTGACATATAACAGCACTTTGTCTCTGCGTTGTGCATGGACGCTAATCAATGTTAAACTGCATGACAAGACTACTAACTTACTTGGAAAATGTATACTATGTTTCTTTAACTCTAATAAATATCCATATTTATAAATAAATTAAAAAAAATAACGAGATTGTATTATACGATAAAGTCCTAATTCTACCTTATTTTCCATAATTTTTCTTCAATTCTATTCATGTCTCTCTTAATTCTCGACTTTTAACTACTTTAAGGCCATTCGTCTCTCTCGCGTCGTTTACGTTCCACGCACAGCTGCGTACGATACATCATAATTGCGAACCGGCATTTCCAGTCTCAACAGCTGGGGCCTTTCACATTTGAACCTAAATAAAAAAAAATAACTAAAGTACACGAAATAAAACACGCGAAACAATTAAATTCATTAAATTAATTACACAAATGAGTGAATTTAACAATAAACAATTAAAATTTTGTGCCAATGAAAATTCACATGAATTCATTGACAAGCAACATAACCAATAATACGATCAATTCGACAAGTTTGTCAACAAGCCCATGGTGTAACTGGCAATGACTTTGTTTGTGTGTATGCACAGTTGTACAATTGATCTATACCCAAGCCCAGTGGTAGAGTTAACCACCTTCAATGGTGGTATAATTTACAGAGTGTCGCTAGTACGGTGTGTTAATCGCGTAACACGCCGCTAACGAGCCGAGTATGTTTAGTCTGCACAGTGAGCCCCACTCACTCTGGACCCCTCTGGGGTAAACTGCCGCTGCAAACCCAGTATTTGCGCTCACTCTCACACTCTGTCTCTCTCTCTGTTGCTCTTACAGTTTGTCTGTTTTCCTCTCAACCCAACGGGTTTAAGCCTCGCTCCTGTTGATGCCAACGGAGGATACTGGTCTGTATGTATAACACCAAAATGCTCCTCATATTTCCCTACTAATTGCCAGCCATCTAATCTCTTACGCTACCAATGATACTAACACCATTCTGCATCTGTTATCAGGGTTAAAGTCTGTCTCGGATTCCGTCGCTGCTGAGTGTATAACATGGGTTAAGTTTAATGCCAGAGTCATGCCTCTTGCTTTTGTGGAGAGTTTCAGAGCTGGATGAACTCGGCTACTTTGCTCAGGATTATTGAATTTGTTTAAGAGACAATCCATTTTTTCAGGTGCAGGAAAAAATTGGTTCGATTTAAGGTAGTTCATCCGGTAACTGAATTAACGAACCAATAATTATGAAAAAATTTGAATATACTTATGATAATATAAAAAGTCACCTGTTAAAATTTCAAACTCTTCGGATATCTTGTTCAGGAGAAATTAATAAATAAAGATTTTTCTACTTGACACGGTTCCTTATGGGTTTGTGTCTATAAACATAAAACTCGTGGCTATTAAGGAATTTTTAGTAGGAAAAGCTTCCATCACGGATGAAAAAATCTTTGAAGAAAGTTTTACGAGCTTTTTTAAATCCATTAGATACTTGGTGATTTTAGAATAAATTAATTTGTCTCAAAAAATGCTGATTTTCGGGAGGTTAACCTCTGCCTTACTCACATGATAGTAACGTCAGAACCGCGCGCTTTTTGAAATTAATAAGAATGCTTTCCGAACAACGCAATGTATACTACGCTTGCACATCAAGTTATAGAAAAGTGGCTGAAAATGTAATGAATTTTTCTTGTTCTATTTGATCTTAAAAAAAATTTATTCTATAAATTCGATATTCACAAAAGAAAAATTATGATTGAGGAGGAAGCATTCCTAGTATACAGGGTGTATCTGAAAAAGTGTCCTTTTAGTGACTATGCGATAGAAGAAATTCCTCTGAATACTGGAAAAATAATTAAAAAATCAGCATGATGCCCAGCAAGATCATCAGCGCGATATCCAGCAAGATCACCAGCGCGATGTCCAGCAAGATTATCAGCACGATTTCCACCAAGATCATCAGTGCGACATTCTGCAAATTTTTCAATTTGTCTCAAAGTTTCAGTCTTTCATTGAATGAGTCTGTATCCAAAAATCTGAAGAGCAAGATATGTTTTAAAAAAACGGTATGGTCCATTTTGCCCCAGGGGTCCATTTTGTCTCATTGTCCCCTAAAATCATTTTTTCCATCAACATTGATCCATATTTCTATATTTTCAACTCGAAAATATGTTCAATTCCGCATTAAATCTTTCTCATCATGTTCTTGTAACCGACTCAGAAATCACTGGACCGATTTCGACTAAAATCTAATCAGATTCAAAGGTATCCCACTCCAGGAGTTATTGATGGAATAATATTGCCATCTTCCTGTACTTTAGTGAATCAGCTAAAGAGCTAAAGAAACGGTTTATTATCTCCGACAGTATCCGGGACCTCATTCTAACTAAGATCAACCAAATTTACAGAAATTCATAGACTCAATTATCTCCCTCTGAATTATGAACACAAGACGAATATTCTTGTCAAGTGTATTTAAGTAATTTTTTTCCTCATTTCAAGTGAGAGAATTGAAACAAAGAAATGAAAAACATAGGGATTAAAATGACAAATGACTTTAAACTCTGTGTGGTGTGCATAGCTGCGTCAAGTTTTTGAGATGAGGGTCTGTCGACGCGCGTTGAGTTTAACACACCAAGGAACACATAAAGTTGGAAGAATATGAGGAATAAAAGAAGTGCCTTTGGGTGGGGCGAGAGGAGAATGAAAAAAAAATATGAAAAAAAAAAAAAGGAAACGAAGAACGTAAGAAAGAAGAAGTAGAATGAGTTACCCTTCTCGCATGTTGAGATAAGAATATATTCGTTGATTTAGTGAGCCTGACTCCCGGCGAGGCTGCCATAACGAATCGTGTCGGAGTGCTAGCATACAACGTGCCACCTCCGAGAATGATTAGTTACGTGCCATTTACCAACTGCAATCCCGGGGGTTAGCTAGCATACTCAGCCCAAAGAAGTGACTATCTACCCCCCCCCCCTTCCCCCCTCTAACTCGTCTCCAGTGTCACGTCAGCCGTTAAACCCGACTTCCTTCTCCTTCAGAATCTGGAAATTGTAATAAAAATTTTAACATTCAGAATTGAGGCTATTTTTTCTCATCCATGTCAACGAAGAAGGCGATGAAAAACGAAGCAGGAAGAAAATGAATTGTACCATGGGTTTTTATTAAAATTTCCAAACCCATCAATTTTGCTGCATCGATTTTACTCGTAGCAGTGTTGTCGTCGGGGCTGTTTGAATGTCGCCACCAGCGTGCAAGAATAGAACCAGTAATATAAATCAGTGTCTCCCTAAGAGAGAACAAGAGCAAGAGAGTGAGAGAGAGACTCAGTAATTACCCGATTGTATTTTCGTAACGAATAGCGGTTAGCATAGGTGTCGCTCTCTATTGGTGCAACAAGATGGCTGAGAAACGAGACAGAGAGAAAGATGAAGAAAAAGTGAATGCTTGAAAGTGAGACAGACATAGCGAGAGGTGACAAGCCTGAATAGTGTTTCGTAGCTTGCAGAGGTCTTCAATGGTGGCATTAAAGACAAAGTGTCGAGTATGTGTGGTAGAGGATGTATTGCAGAGACACACACAGCGTCTCGTTCCTGACCGCCGTGGAGGAGTTGCGTGGTGGAAATTAATGAGCCGTCGTAAAGACAATTGCCGGTCGTTAGTCACGCAGGGGGTCGACTGTATCTGCTAAAGTACCCCGTGTTGGGCTCTATGTTTGTGTTAGAATACAACGCGAGAGGGAGAGTGGGGGGGAATGGACAAGTGCACTTGCATACAACTCTTGTATCTGCAGTGTATGCTGGAGAGGACAATGCAAGGAATTACTAGTGAAAGAGAGAGAGAGGAAGAGAAATAACCCAGAGGCCTGTCAGCCAGTGCCATGCAAGTTGTCAGGCCTGTCATTCTCCAGTTCAGGTTAATATATGAATTTCATTCTTATTACACTTCACGGATAAATAATTAATCGTGGATATAATTATCTTACATATATAATTACCACGTCTGAGTGCTCGTTAATCCGTACCACTTGATTATTGATTGCTCAGAGGTTATATTCAAGTTAGCCTCACACCATCATGTTATATTGCTTCTATACACACATACACGGGTAATTTAATGCCTCATTTTATTACATGTATGTGTATATAGATATATTAATTCAATGTATCTGTGTGTAATACATCATCATCATCATCATCATCGTTCGTTTTCATCGTAATTAGGGTCTGGAGGATTGGCGAATGATCGTAATCTCTAATGATTCTACCGAAAAAGGCGTTTCTTCTTGGAGACGGAGGATTATGAGGAGAAACGGGACTCTGACATTTCTGACACGATGCTGTGTGTTGAATCGATTTATACACGGGTTAACTTAAGCAACAACATGAATTGTACACGATTTCGAGGAGAGATTTCAATGTTTTTTTTCAATTTTTTTTTTTTCGTCTTTTATGGTAAAGAGCCTAACAGAAGTCATGTGAATTCGAAATTCACTGAATAATTGATTTCCAAGGATTGAAAAGGCAACACGCGATGTTTCAACTGAATTATTTTCTCTATTAATAATAAACAATATTGATTTTCGTAATGAAAACAAAATGAGAAATGTAAAACTTTATTAATGTAGCGTAACTGTATTTTTTCAGGTTGTTATTCCTTTTTTAATTATCAAAATTTTGTCTCCAATAGTTTTATTTATTTCGGAGAAGAAAAAGAGATAAGGGGCCGTCCGTAAATTACATCACACGAATTCCCAAAATTTGTAGATTTCCCTTCCCCTACTTTTATGTGACATTTTGTCACATTTCTATTGAATCCCCCCTGCTTTGTGACGTCACACTATCACCTTTATACCCTATAATTTAACAATTGCGGTCATATATTAATGTGGAGAGCGATAACAGGTCAAATAGTCGAACACAGATGGGTGATAAACGAGTAAATTCTCATAAATACATACCAAATGAAATGTTTTTCATTGAAAAAAAAACATGATAGCCTATTTGTAACGAGATGAACATCTTTGAAACACGAATCCTTAATCATAAAACAAAAAATTCATGTGTTTTTGCGAAACATGATTTACTCGCAAATTTTTTTGTCTAGATTTTGAGGAAAAATGAGGAATATAATTAATTCAGCGGTTAATTGGGATATTGGACAATTAGATGAATATTCATGTAACTGTCCAATATTCCAATTCACCTCTAAATTAATTATCTATTATCATTGACGACAATAGTAACAACAATGCGGAATATATTAGAAATTAAAGTGATTTTTTAGAGTTGACTTTTGTGATATCATAAGTTCACCAATCAGCTTTTTTTAACAACAATAATTTATATAACTCGTATAAAAGAAATTGCAAGAGAGACTAGTACGTGAAAAAAGTTCTTAGGTGCACCTTTGTGTTCGTGAACACAAGATGATTTTTTTTCTCGCTCCAAATGCTCGTTTTTTAAAATTACATTTCCACATCAATGTATGAATTCAATGCACCTATATAATTATGATCTTCTATTTCCATTGTAATTAGGCGTTAGAAGAATGGCAGATGATCGTAATTTCTAACGACTCAACGGAAGAAGGCGTCACTCGTAGAGAGATTATGAGGAAAAACGGGACTCTGACATCTCAGGCACGAAGTTGTGTGTTAGATGACCTGGGACACAGGTTAACTTGAGCAACAAGATCAATTGTACATGATGAAGACACGTAATTTATGTTTCTCCGAAGATTTGTAATAGAAACGAATTTCTCTACATTAATTGACACTGTTACCAACAGATTTCCATTAAATTTTACCTTGTTCGATTTTCACTGTTATCGTGTATTTCAGTCGTAGAATTGCATGTCACCTGGATTATAATAGAATAAAAGTTGAAATTTACTGTTGACCTGGTAGTTATGCGGTGAAACGTGACAGCTGGTGCATTGAAGAATTCCTATCTTCACGGGATCGGTGAAATCGATCGGTTGTGTTTCAGAGTCAGAAACTAGTGATTAGTTGGGTTAACGCTTACGAATACAAAAGCCAATGACTCTTGGATACTACCCATTGCATGTAGATTCAATGGATTGTATGGAGGTGTTCTGTGTGACAAGTGCTTGGATACAATTCGTTTGTACTAGCAGATCGAGAGAGAGAGAGAGAAAGAAAACTGGTAAACTCTGATAACGTCCCAGTCATGTTGACTTGTTTACGCAAGCCATTAGTGGAAAATCTTGGTTAAGAGAAGACAAGGATTTTGTTTATTGCTATTGAAAATTCTGTGTATACTTACATACGTTAACAGTGAAATACTCGACAGTTTCTTTTTTTCCACTTTAAATCACTCGTCAATCTCCACTACTGGGATTAAGATTCAACGATCGTGACGTTAAATTTTTTTTTTCCTCTTTTCAGCTTCTTTTATTTAAGGCCATTTCTATTACGTAGAGAATTTGCACATAAATTTCCGATGTCCCGTCATCCGGTAAAAGGCATTTCAAAGCCCTGATGTTGAGCCTGGGAAATCTTTTTCACTGCTTGCAATTATAGGTGAGCAATTCCTGTCGTTGAGGGATTGGCAGATCGATCGAGTACCTCTCCCCCCTCCCCTCCTCTTCCTCTCTTTCGGAAGCTGTCTTTCTAAACTACATTTCCTTTTCAAAGTGAGAATATGAAATCCGTAGACTCGAAAGGTCTCGAGTAAATCCGATGAACTTTTCTCCTCAATGATTTTCAATTGAAGTGAAGTAGTAATTTTTCAGAAATGTTTTCAGAACAACAGAAAATCTATCTAGTAAACCAAACACATAGAGATTTGTTACCATTGCTTGTTGTTGTATATGTAACATAAACAAATCCCTGTGCGAAATCTCCTACTGTGCAGATAGAAGAAGTGATTCATGAGCCGGTGAAGTGGTGAGGTCCCAGGACACATCGGGTGCTTGGGATACGTGAACGTTTTGTACGTGGAGTAAGGAAGTAGGAAGAACTGACGGGATGAGGGGGTCAGGAGTAAGGTCGAATACAGAGTGAAGAGAGGGGTCAGAGGAGAAGTTACGGAGGAAGTGAGGGAGCCAAGAAGTCAAGAAGATGAACAGAGAGGATAACGCGGGGTTAACGGGGGGGAATAGAGGGGGTGGGAGAAACGCGAGCACAGAGATTAGGGAGGCGGTGGCCCGAGGGCGACGGAAATAAATCACCCTCTGGCGGCACAGCTACACTACCAACACCCAGGGATTCTCTACAAGTCAGGGACTACTACTTTACCCAGGAGCCCGTGCTAACCGAAAAGCACAGAGACTGGAAGAGGAACGAGGCGTAGCCTCGTGCACAGTTCCTCGATTAATGGCTGAACAAATGTGCCACGACACATAAGTCTTCGGGGCCATCAATGGCAACGCTGGTGCACACATTTCTATGTGTGTGTGAGTGTGGGTTTTGTTGGCCACTTGTATGGATGTGTGTGTGTGTATATATATGGACGAAGTACTGTGTCGCACACAGTGGGTGCAAATGGCTGAAGCTGTATTGGCTATCGGACTAACCTGCAGTTTTATCGGATATCTCACCTATTCTTTCGATTCTTTTTATTCTGCAGGCACAGGCGGAATCGAGTGATTTGTGAAATGCATTCGAGTGCTCTATGTTTGAATTGTATTTTTTTTTGCGAGTTTCTCTTTATTTTTGAGAGAACAGATTCATTGATGTCAGGAGGTATTGAATCCTGAAAAGTATCATGTATTGGGAGGCAATTTGTTCTCCTTGTTATTGATTAATTTATTTCTAAAGATCAAAAGTTTTATGTATTTATTAACAATTCAGAATTATCGAACCTTGTTGAGCAGTTAATTTAGTGATTGTAAGGGAAGATGAGTTGCAAATGGGTGTTTCATTTTCAAATAACGCGCTAAGCATTCGGAAAACGCTGATGTGAGATCAGAACTGAAAAATATGCAATTAATCACATTATATCACATTTTATCTCTCAATTTAAGCAAGTATTTCATTGAAAATATCACTATCATGAATTTTCGAGTGATGAACGTGTTCTTTTTTCTTCATTTAATGCATTTGAACTGTATTGTTCATTTTGCTCAATATGTACATTTATACATGTTATGTACATTTGATGTTTATAATATAATATGATATAGTTTTCTGGAAAATATTTGTCAATATAATACATAGTTATCTGCATATAGCTATTGATATTTTTTCATATTTTTAGAACATGTGTTCTCTTTTAATTTTTAGTACATTGTGACAATTTCAGGAAAAATCATTAATTTTTGACTAGTCACACGAGTAGCTACACGAGTATGCAAGGAATTTTGTTATATTAACAATTTGCTGCAAAATTCATTGTGTAGAAAGTGCCAAAATAGCAGAATAGTTCAATAAGTCTGGAGGAACTATTGAACTATTTTTTTGAAGAACGAATGCTGATTTAATATTCACAAATGACTTCTTTATATGACCGGGGTTCTATGATTTATTCATTCAAAATATCTTTTTCTCTAACATGAAAAAATGATACGAAAATTTGAGAAAAATTGTTTTGCTATTTCTTGCGTCATTATTCTATAAAATTTTCCGATTTTTCTCACTATTTTCGTTGTACTTAAAGAAACTCTCCAAATCCATTAATTGTACGAACACCCATAGAATCTCCCTCCAGACAATTTTATCCTGATAAGATCTTACGAATAAAAAAAAAATTCTCATTCAGACTGAAGATATTTGAGTTAACTACATAACGACGGATCCATCTCAATTTGGAAGTGCTATGGAATTTCCGATAATTCGTGAATTAATTTCAGCTTTGCTATATCGAGAGAAAGGGAGAAGGGTGGATTTCTCTCTCTTGCAGTCAGTCTGTTAATGCAAATAGGGACGGTTAAATTAATTCAAGAACCTGACTGCTTCTCACTCTCCCATGGGGATGGTTGTAGTTACGTCGATGAGTCTCGACATTTCCCTCGTATACGAGATGAAGATTGGAGAGGGAGGTGAGATCCTCTCTCTCTCTCTCTTTCCACGGTCGGCTCAATTTCTAATTACGTCGTGCTCTACACGCAACTGAATTGTACCTTGACATTACTTGATGAAGCCGTCGTTAGCAGATGGAGCGTGAAAAACTCGTGCTTTATGGAACCCCCCTCCCCCCCCTCCAATTTCTCCATCACTCAACTCACTTTTTCTTTCACCCCTCCAAAAACCAATATAACAAAATGGAGTGAGTAATAGTTGTGATGTCATTCACTACCATGAAACGTTCAATCCTCAATATTTCACGTAATATCCCCTCTAACTTCTTCATATCCTCCAATGAAAAGGAAAGACAAAAAAAAACCTCAGTATTTCTCTTCTTTACTACATATATTTACGTCTCCCCGTGGGCCAATGGTGTTTAATTGCCGGCAGAAGATTTATTAAGGGATTTACCTCTTGAGTTTTTGTTCACCAAGATATTCTGTTAACTTTACACCAACAAAAAAGACAGGCTCAAATAAAAAAAAAAAATTTATGCCTAACGACAAACAACATGTTAATCAGCGTGACAGCCTCGTAATTATAATTACACAATTCATGTGCTATGCCTGAGGTGTGTAAATATAAATCTTCTTCTTTTTTTTTTCTTTCAAATGAACTTGTGATGAAATAAGAAATAAAAAAATTGTTGACAAGAGGTATGCACTTTCACCGTGTATCAACTTCTTCATTTCATACTACTGCATTTATATGATACATAAAATCCTTCGGGTTATACTGTGCACCTGATGAGTCGTTAAATTTTCAAAAAAAAAAAAATAATAATAATTAGTATTTACGCTGTTATCGTTTCACCTCAGTATTTGTTGAATAAAAAATTATCTCTGGTCGTATATTCCATTGGAATGAAACAAAACCATATAAATTTCCGTAACTTCTTTTTTTTTTTTTTTTTTCAAAAGTAAACAGAAGAAATAAACGCAACTGTCGAGTTTTCAATTCTTCATTTTATTCATACATGAGCAGATGAATATATTGAAGCAACGAGGCAGCTAGCTCTCTCTCTCTCTCTCTCTGCATGCATTCATATTTTCTACTCACTGTGGAGTATTATCTACCGCTATGGGAACCTGTTACAGCTGTGCGCATATATTCCATACAACGTTGAGGAAAATTGTTTGGATGTTTATATACATATGAGATGAGTTTGGGAAAAGGATATAAATTACGATGCACCGACACGCCCTCTAATGCTTTTCATTATACAATTTGCAGGGGTGGGTGGAAAGGTGAGAGAGGGAAGGGGGGGGGGGAAGGCCAATGTATAATTGATTTGATATTAACCCCCGTGGGAGTATAGTCTGCTAATTAATTAACCACTGCGATTGTTAATACATATGAATTTACATTTGATGAAATTTCAACGACAGGCCAGTGTATAGTACTGACGGAAAATATGATGTTACAATATGAGGTGATTCAACATAAATTTACATTTCAAGTTATATTCTTTGAAATTATATTATGGCATGATAATATAATCGCTTAGGTAACAAGACAAACAGGGTCATATGTCAGTCACATTTGATACTTTGTATAAAATATTATTCAATTCTCTTCTTGTTTGATACATATTTCATCATGATAGGTGCATTCAATTACCATTAGATTGATTTGAAATTTTGAAAGAGAATTGAATAACAGAAAACATTGAGAACAATGGAAATTAACTTTTCAATCGAGTAGAAAAGAATTGGAGAAGTTAATAATAATGAAAGAATAAAGAGTGGGGAAGATGGGTAGAGTGAGCCATATTTCATCCTCAAGGCAAACACAAAGAAACGATACGATTCGTGGAGACGCTACGAACTGGGGGAGAAAGAGATACTGACGAAGATGTATGGCACTCATCGGGGATACGACGTAGGACAGATAGATTTCTTTTGGCTTCGAGAATGGAAGGAATATCTGTGTGTTTTTTCTTGTTAGCAAACTTACATACACAATGGAGGAAAAGAAAAGTATGGGTTTGAAACAATTGAATTTTAGAGATAATGATATTCATGGATTTTATTGAAACAGGGAAATTTTTGCTATTTGCTTAAGGAATTTTTGATGGAGAATACTTTGATGAAATGTGAAATGGGTGAGGATTTTTTTGGGGGTATAATTAATTTGATCGGGATGAGATTAAACAGGATGAGTCAATTTTTTTTCACCATTTCTGCTCTATCGAATTCTCAGAACCGTTCGCGATACTGTTATGAAATTTTGCAGACTCTTTCATGACGACATAGGCAGTATCACTGTGAAATTTCATCAGAAAATACGCCACAGAAAAAAAGTTATGAAGATTTGAAAATCGGGACTTTCAATATGGCTGATTTCCTTCGAATATTCCTTTATCCTCATTTTTCACCCATTTCCCGAGGGAATACGGGGTTTTCCTTGAAATTTCACAAAGAATTGAGTGAAACACACGATAATGGGGGATCCTGAAGGGCCAAAAGCCGCAACGATTCGGGATATCCAGTATCCGCGGAATTTTCAGGCCAAACCCAGAGGCAGAGGCCTTTGCTCTATGAAAATGACCATTTCTGCTCTATCGAATTCTCAGAACCGTTTGCGATAATGTTATGAAATTTTGCAGGCTCTTTCATGACGACATAGGCAGTATCACTGTAAAATTTCATCAGAAAATACGCCACAGAAAAAAGTTATGAAGATTTGAAAATCGGGATTTTCATGATGGCTGATTTCCTTCGGATATTCCTTTATCCTCATTTTTCACCCATTTCCCGAGGGAATACGGGGTTTTCCTTGAAATTTCGCAAAGAATTGAGTGAAACACACGATAATGGGGGACCCTGAAGGGCCAAAAGCCGCAACGATTCGGGATATCGAGTATCGACGGAATTTTTCAGTTTTTCTCGATTATCTCGGTAAATAAGCGAGATAGAGCGAAATGGACGTCAATATGGGATCAGTAATAATGACAATGTCTGCTCTATCGAATTCTCAGAATCATTCGCGATACTGTTGTGGAATTTTACAGGCTACTTCCTGACGGCATAGGCAGTGTCACTGTAAAATTTCATCAGAAAATACGCCACAGAAAAAAAAATCCTATTAAATACTATTTACATATTTACAAAGTCTTCATTAGCACAGCCCCAATATATTTGTATTGTTTCATCGGTGTTTCAATTTCTCCTGTTTCGCCGTGTTCGATGATATTCAGCAACTAGATCCTTCTGTGCTGTCAGTCTCGTCTTAAGTTCTATTGTATGTTTGGCCGTCCCATCAAGCCACCAGCAATAATTCCTTTGTATTCTAGAGGAATCTAATTTGTCCTTAATCGGTAATACTGTTGAATACAACAATTGGTGTCTACGATTCCAGTTAATTGATATTGACTTATTAGATTCATGTTTATTGTAGTCGTAAATGATTGGTGCATCAAGTATATCTTGTATTCGTCCTAGGACAAAGAAGATAGCTATCTTGTCGAAAAAGGTAAAAGTTTGGAGCTGTACGTATTCAGCTGTTGTTCTTATTTCATAAAAAAATAATTGAAGGATGATAGTTATGACACAAAATACAAACTTTTTTTAAACTGCTGTAAATTGCAAAAATTTTCGAATATTTAAAATCCGGGTTGATAGACTATAACTACAACTTCTAGTTGCCATACATTTTTTCATTCAATTGGCAATAACAAATGGGAATATCGCATTTTGCCAATTGCAAATTTTTCTTTCTGTTTCCGTACTTTCTTGCCACTCGAAAGGATTCTTTCTTTTTTTTGTAATAACCGATATTGGGAAATGAGCACCAACAACGCACTTCCAGAACATATCAAAAAATGAAAGAAATTAAAAATCATCAAAAGTGATTCAAATAGTGTGGAATGTTCCATAGATAGATATCTATCGAATGGGATCGAATTTTCCTAGGGATTCATTTAATTTTACTATCACTCAATATAGATTAAAAGAAAATACATATTCTACAGCACCAATGCCACAAGAGTTTAGCAGTAATTATGTACACTGAAACAGCAAATAAATTAACTGGTTTTCCAAGCACTGAGCTGTTTAGTTTGAAAAATAAATTAGCAAATTAACATCCTCACTATTGGTTACTTTGCATGTAACACTCACTCGTACTTATCCATCTGTATGCATAAATTATTTTAAAATGTTGCTGATAATTTTTTATATTGAAAATTATCTTCAGTATCTTGACACATTATATGCAATCAATTTCAGTAAATAACAACCCGTGAGATCAAAGGTGTTTCAGAGTAGCTATGGTAATTATCAGAATTGGCAAGAGTATTAGTTACACGTAAATGCGAGATACAAGTTTAGAGAGAGATAGAACACAGAAATTATGACGATCTCTTTACCTTTTTCTTTCTCTCTCTCTTCTCTGTGAAACTTGGAGTACAGAGAAAGGTTGTAGTACAGCTACGAATTTATCTTGACAGCGATTACAATTAATTTTCTTGAACTAAAGAGTATATCGTCTTTTTCGCAAGCCCATTTCAAAATTATCATTTTACTATCTTAATAGATCTGTATAAGCTTTCTCCTCGCACTGTGTTGCAATAATAATACGTATTTTATGGTTTAAACTATTACCTTGCAGTACTGTGCAAAATCATGATAAATATTGATGAAAGGATATTATTTTGAGATTAACATATATTACGTTGAAATTGTAGTTTATGATTTCGTGATGATGAAAGTGATTCTTCAGAATTACCGTCATTTCATTGGAATGTGCTAAATTCTGGAGAATTGTACGGTGGATTAAGGGAAATGGACCTGCGGGGTAAAATAATTCGTCATTTTTTTGGGGGAAGAGAGGATCTAAGAAAGAATCTGAAGAAAATCAAGAAGATCTTCTCATGTGTCTAAATCGTTGGGTAATTTTTTCAATTTTTTTTCATCAAGATCGTCAGTCTGGGAATAAATCAAGTTTATTTGGCTCTATCGATTCAAAATTAATCAGAATTTTTTATTAGGAGGGAAGATTTTAAGAACAAATTTATAAAAAGAAATTTGGAAGATGCTCTAGTACTTTTACTTGTTAAAAATTTTCCTTTAAATTTTTCGTGCCGAATTCCAGCAATTTCAAAACCAATCAAATTCCTACTGAAATTTCAGATAATTTCATGATTGAAAAGTCAACTGCTTCATTGATTTTCAAATAATTTCATCGGAATATCAATAGAATTTGTAATTTTCAGTTTAATTATTTCTTAAAAATTTTGTAAAATCAGGAAAAATTCAAGAAAAAATTGAAAATTCAAGTCTTTTTGATTCTGAATATTTATGCTCAGTTGAAAATTCGAGTAAACTGAGAAATTTCCGTCTCAATTCAACTAAAACCTGATAGATCTCTTTAAATTTGCTCTAAAACTCAAATTTTCGTAAACATCTTTCCTTAAAAAAAAATTTAATATCACGCTCATAAAAAATCTCATTAAATTTTCTATGAAATTTCAATTTTTTTTCAGATTTTTCGATGAAGAACTTCATTCTAGAAAAAATGCGGCACTGAGGTCATTGAAAATGAAGGCCAATTGATAACTGATTATTTTCAAGAAATAATAAGCAGTAAGAATGATCGACACGAATTGTAAATACTGCCACAAGGATAAAAGTTCAATGTATCAGATATTTGTTAACATCTCGATACACATATCGTATTACACGTGTTAGAATATAAGTGTAAATAAGTACACACTGACGAAGTGAATTGATTATGATAAGCTCATATTCTCTATTGCAGGTCAAAAACCTTATTTTCAATTTGTTCAAAGCTAATTGAACTCTCAGAAAATCCGATCCCAAGACATATCGCAACATTTCGAATGAATAATACGAAAACATGTTTTCGAAATGATGTCAGTGTCATGAGAGAAGCAGGTAAATTTCGGCGTAAAAATTTCGTTATCTCTGTTATTCGTATCGAAATCCAACGGGGGCATTGATCGAGCAAAGCCATTTCAAAAAGGACCTCTCGATATTGTATAGTTATTTTTCAAAATTTAATTCGAGTTTCTGATTATCTTAATTTGGAAAAAAATTCTATGTGAATCCTACCGTTTTTGGCCCATTTTATTGAGAATTTTCCAGCTATTTTATATGTTTTCCTCCAAATTGATATATGAAAAACCAATAAATTTTTATTTCCGAAGATACTCTCAAAATGCCGTGCTTCCAAGCTCAATTCTGTTTGGCCCACCAAATAATCAGAGTAGGGGACCAACGAAGAACTTTAGGGAAAGAATTCTGAGAACTAACGAAAGAAGGTCTGCAGTCACTACACTGTAGTGGCCCATTCGGTAGAGGGACGGTTTCGTAACTGAAAGGTCCTCGGTTCGAACCCAGCACTCAACCGATTGACCTACGTACCACAAAAAAAAAGTGCGCGATTCACAAACACACTGTGGACCCCCAAATATACAATGTTACACTGAAGAGTATGAGAATTAGTGATGTGAAACTAAAAGCTGACCGGTAACTTACACGTAATTGACCGAAGCTGAATTACTGACGGTTTTCATCAGGAATAAAATGACCAAATCTTGCGTCAAGAAAATGACCCATTATTTAAATTACAGTCAGTTTACATCTATATAGCTGAATTTAATTTTCTTCTCTGTTACCTCATTTTGGAGAGCAAAAATCACACGAAATACTGGCGTTCACTCCATTGTGTTGCATAATACAAATTTCCTTGAAATGCAATGCTCGATATTTTTCTTTCCTCTTGAAGCTTCATGCGTCTCAAAAAGAAAGAAAAGTTAGACAAAAATGACCGAAAAAGTGAGTGAAATGAAAAATTACCGTCAGTTTCCAACAGGAATTACAGGTCAGGTCAGAAATGGTCAGGAAACTGTCATTTTACGATTGACCTGACACATCCAAAAAATGACGGTAATTTTACATCTCTAATTAGAATACAGCATCTCCTCCTAACTGGGAATCTAGCCATGAAAGGATATAGCAAAACTCTAACGAGATAGGTACTTCAAACGAACGAAACTTTATTGAAAGTCTACTGTAATTCCATTCACCAGCAAAACAGGAGCGACTCCTGAATAAACCGAAGACAGTAGCTCTTCGAAGACACGCAAAGGTGTAATGAAAAAACCAGGATATTTGTCAAGTCAGCAATCACAGTTAATTATCATTCCCTCATTTTCACCCATTCTGATATGGACATTAGAGCGAAAGTCGCTGATGCCCCAAGACTCACAACGAGAGAGATATGCGTCTGCATTAATCGCACAAACATGAAAATAAAAGTAAATAAAAAAAAACCCCTCCCAATTATTCAGAATGGAAACTAAAGAGGCAAAAACGAAGCACCCCGAAAAAAAAAAGAAGAACCTAATGACTCGCGTGAAGATTATTAATGCCCCTTCAGCTCCGAAATTGCAGTGAGTACGAGAAAGACAGTATTCTCCCTGTAAATTAGAGAAATTCATTAAGCATTTAGCATTTAGTATTCCCGAAAATGCCTCAGCACAAACACAAATGTCTTCCCCATCGTCTCAAGCCAAAACTCAAGCTGTACGATTCTCCTTTTACAAACACAGAGTCACATTTGCGAGTGTCTCTCATGGATACATTCCAATGATGGGGATACGTCCCTAACGCACCCAACCAGTTTGTGTCGGCGCGGCCATATAATATCTTAATCTGACGATCTTATCGCGCGCATTAAGATGGGAATATATGGAAGTGGCTTTAGTGTCCCATAAATTAAGATTAGTCAGTCGGCACTTGCCATTAACATTTGCCATTACGGCTATTAACATTAATTATAGCCAGGGCTTCCACGCTATAAACCACGAGGTTGCCCCTTTATCTCGGTAGAAAACATTTTTTTTATTATTTTTATTACACACAACTCATTCTCTTCCACCCTTCACCCCTCTCCTCCACTTTCCCTTTTCTTACGAAAAATAAGAAATTATCCAATGATTATTCTTGGATTTTACGTACTCGCTTGTTTATTCTGTACGATTCGTTTCTCCTTTCCGTCATTTTTCAATTTATACTCGCCTGCTGTAGAATCCTTTTTTTTTTCCATTTTTTCCTAGTGACTTCAATCATATCTCATGCCAAGTCTTTGTGTGCCGCATCGCTTGTACTCATTGCACAATGAAAAAAAAAAAAAAAAACGAGGCAGTCATTCAATTCGTTGTGCAAAGAAATACTGACAACATCGTGTGTGACTTATCAGGCAATCTGCCATCAACGCAATTTCAATTTTCTCCCAACCCAATGACAACATTGTAGTTAACTGTAATGACGTGTTTATGTGTTTTCACACAATTTTGAATGACAGGTTAAACATTTTCGTAATGGATTTGCACACGAAACTATCGAGAATAGATGACCAAGAGTTGTTGAAATCAATTTTGATTTTGTGTGATGAGATCAAATTGATGATACTTTAAATTTTATTTCAAAGGTAGAAAATTTTTGGAACTTTGAATTGAAATTGTGAAATTTTTAGGCTTGAGAAAAAATAAAATCTTCAAATTCGAAGAATTGGAAAGGAACGAGAGAATATAGTTGATACTAATTGAGATAATTCAAATAATGCATTAACGTATTTAATTAATTATTCTTGTGTAATAATAATTTAAATTTTGACATTTATCCACCGTATGCCGACGTGCTACTGACTCGTTACTCTTCTACCTCGTGAATCACGTTAATTTATAACCATCATTTCTTTTTCCATAATTAACATATATTCAAAATATATCTTAATTTTACAATCGGATTTTAATCCACGAGTGAAAGTCTACGACTGAGGTAAATTATACCTATTAATATATGATTTTACAATTTTTTTTTTTTTTTTTTTGGTAATAAAGTACAGTATGATGGCCAATGAATTAAAAATTATCTACGAATACGTGAATTGCCGTTATAAAATTCTAACGAATACGAGAGTTATATTCTCTGTATAACTCTAGCAGATCGTTAAATTTGATTTCATTCGTGGTAGTCATTTGGATTATGTTAATTTTTCGATGCTCCGAAGAATCGAGAGAGCTGGAGGATATCGAGTTATTAGTAACTGGCAGTGGCGGGAATTGAAATTACAAGCAATTAATTTCTTCTGAAAAAAAAAATCTTTTCAATAAAAAATTTCTCACTACGTAAATTTTTGACCTTTTGTCCTATTATAATTATCAATAAATAGAGGGAAAAAAATGAGAAATTATCATTTACAATTGGCGCATTAATCACAGAAGGTGAGCGGAGTTAGGTCATATCCGATGCAAATCTCATCTGAAATTACCCACTTTTTTAAGGACGTTCCCAAGGAGTAGTGGTGCTCAAATTGCTTATTTGAGGTGCAGTGCGCTTTTTTGCGCGTTTCCACTTGCGCAGAAATACAAAAATGATCCCACTGCATTGTTTTTGGGATCTGATAACGTCAAGTTATGAGAGAAAGACTGAAAACCCTCAGAAGGAGCCCATTTTCAACATTTCTCATGCAAAAACAAATACCACTCGTAATTTTATCCACAAAAAATTGATCGTCATGTTTTCACCTGATATTTTATTTATTTATTTATTTATTTATTTATGCATTCAGCATTTTACATAGTATAAATAGAATTTTATTCCAATAAAAGGTTCAATTTTTCTTTACTCAGTGCATGACTCAATCAAGCTAACAACAAATAGAGATTATAAAAAGTACAATGATATAATAGAATCTAACCACTCCAACTTTAACTTTAAACTGACTTAGCAGTCGATATAACCACCCAATTTTAATTTATAAATTGCCAACATAGGTCCTTTCCAAACAACTAATAACTTCCCTCTTGAAGCGCCCATACGAGCAATCAAAAAAGTCCACAGTCTTAGCAACTTCATTCGCCAATGTAATTATTCGGTCCTTTGGTCCATTTTCTATGTAGGATTTACTCGAGTACGTTCTGCTGAACAGCCGTTGTGTTCTCAAGGTTTTGTTCGGGACACAAAGTTCGAATTGACGCAAGATCTCTGGAGAGTCAATCCCACCATTCAAGACCTTGTATAGAAAGCACATCTCCAAATACTCACGCCTCAGACTGATAATCTTCAGGTTTCCAGAACAATCTTATAAAAATTATAATTGTTATATGATGAAGAATTCATCCAACATAGATCAACATCAAAATCAGTTTCACTAATGCATTAAAAATCATAAAATTAGGAAATTTCGGTAAAAAAAACTTGCGATTTTTCGATGGTTCCACTGAGAAAATATCGATTTTTGAGGTATAAATTGTCATAAAAATGACGAGGAAAAAATTCGAAGGAATCGAAAGAAAAAATAGAGTATTTTCGTCGATTATGCCCTTTCATAATGAAGCTATCGATATAATTTTCCATTAAACTAGAAAAGTATATTTATTCAGTTGTTATGATTCATGCTGACTCATTATTATTCCACGTGTTGTCTTCTCCTAAATAAAATAAAATCGAAAATATGTAATAGAGATAATTTACTTCTAGAATTTGAATATACAATAAATTCTATGAATTTTTCTGTTACACTAATGTTAGAATTGAAATTGAGGCTCTGATGTCGCAAACTGTCATGCCAGCCACCTGTTTGATTGTCAGACAAAACCATTCACCGTACCCACGTCTGTAAAGCAGACACTGGATTATAAACCACGTGTGAAACAGCACGTACTCCAACTTCATGAATGTATATATGCGACACAAAAACACAAAGTGGCATATTAAGTGGGGGAAAATAAAAACAGTTTTGTTAGTATGTAATTATGCTTCTGTTCAAAGTGTAACGATTCCGATGTTGAGCATAGATTATTCCACATTAACCCTGAGGAGTTAGATCGAAGTTGTCCACTGAAATATTCACGAGTCTGTCGGTTTAAGAACGTTGGAATTATTGATGGATTGGCGAATTTTACTGTAAGATTTCATGAGCGGAAATTCGAAAATTTGTTTAATGAAAACTTTTTTCACTTTTTAAATTCAAATTTTCCACTAAGGAAATCCTGAAATATGGATAGAAATTCGGACATAAAGGTGAAACGAAGCGCAAGGTTAGGTTTTGCGCCATGTAAGCGTACGGCTGGTAGGCATGAAGTACTAGATAAAGTGACTCAAATTAATATTGAAAAATCCAATGAAATTTGTTATTAATTGCATAAAATTAAAACAATTCGCTTGGAAATTTTTTTCATTTATTTTCGTGATTAATCCCAATTGCTATCATAGTCCCCAATCAATAAAAAACACATCATTCTAGACGTTCAATCGGACTCGTTTCTACTCTGGGATTCTACTTTAATACCTATCCCTGACTTGGCCTACACAATCAAACAGAGCAATTTCTTTCATCTCAATTTTCACAAGAGCCATACACAGTGAAAAGAAGAAATGAAATTGAATAATTACAAATTAAAAAAAAAAAAGAAACAATGTAAAGGAAACGAATCCTGATGCACCATTGGGACACGTACTATGTTCAGTTGGTACGCGTGATTCTCGTGTGTCCCGCAATGTCGGTTCTTTTTGCCACACTGGGGGCATTTCACTGGTACGTGAAGGCGCTTGAACAGTAAGAACGTCTGACAAGGGAAACGATGCAAGAAGAATAATTCTTCTGGCGTTGCTTCAACAAGTCCGATAATCATCTTGTGTTTCAACTTGCCATTTTTTTTATTCCTTTCTTGTCCACCACCCGTTGTTTTTCATACTCAGTGGGTAATCGAAATTGCTGAACTACAGACAAACGCTTCAATTCTGTCGTCTGACCATACACGTTCTCTGACCACTCGTGCGGAATTTTATCAGTGATCTGAAGTAGAAATATTATCAATGCATTCCTCAATGACTCACTGTAATAAGAAGAGAAAGGGAATTGGCATTGAAAGAAAGAGGAGAAATTCAGAAAGAAGAACTACGGTACACGGGAGATCATTGAAAACAGAAGCCAAAGAAGAAGAGAGTCAAGGTAGTGACAAGGGGGCGCGTTTGCTTGACTTTTGGTACTGGCGGATCCTTCTTCTTTTCATTCGTATATTCAGGGAGCTAATTCATTGTGCGATTCGTGCCTCAAAGGCGGGCCCCCGGCAACTGGACACAAGGGCTCATACCGACAAAGGAAGTTGTTTATCCTTACGCGACGCGCCTTCAAGATGGCCGACGATCTCGTTCGCTTGGGTTTGTTGGCCGTCCATCAATCAACCTTGAGGTAGACTTGGCGAGGTAAAAAGCACCGCAATTACGTGATTTTTATTTTTTTTTTATTTTCAGTTCTTTACTCTGTGTCTAACTGTTGGTAAGAGTTGGGGCAAAATCCAGAGGTAAAACAAAATATATGGGGGTGCAGAATAAGAGAGAGAGGAAATTAAGAAAGATGGCGGAATTACCACGCGATACAATACGTTATCAGTGTCGACTAAAGTACCGGTAGCTGGGTTTTAATTATCACCGGGGCATTGAATGTGTCTTTACGGCGGACAAGTACGATGGAGAGAAAATCAAGGGAAAATGGACCAGTAAGACAAAATGAACGAGGATTTTTCTTGAGAGTGAATGTCTCTTCGAAAAAATTTGCAAAAATTACCCAACATTGTAGAATTTTGGAGAATCTTCTCAATTTTCGCCGATTTTTTTACCGATTTCTTCATTTGGAAAAAAAATTCCTGGATCATTTGCTCTGGATGTCCATTATTGCCCGGTATTTCCTATAATGTACTCACACTGAGATATCTAAATGCCTGGTATTCACGTACATTTATTTGGCAATTAAGAGGATAAAACGCGGCTGCTGTCCTGTCAACTCCTCTTTCTTCTTCTAACTAGTATATGTGCACTTTATACATGGGTATTAAAGCCTGCTTTTATTCTTCCTTCAGATTCACGAGCCGACTAACAAAATGAGCCTCTTTCCCAGAATGAAAGACTTCGAAACGTGCCGCTGTCTTGTGAATAACCAGATATATCGTTTGAATGTGAGTGAGGCAAACTGATAAAGTCAGACCAATGTGTGCTCGTCCGAAAGGGGTCGCGCGTACTCTTACACCCCAGGCCTAATGCATTAATTTTCTCTTCTTCTTTCCCCCTTCAACACAAGATGAGGAGGTAGTGAAGAGGAGGGAAGATACTTGGATAGCGTGCAAGCATGTAGATAACGTTTCTATATAGTCACGCTCAAGCTGCCGCATGTGCTTGTAAATTAACGTGAAGTTGGGAATGTATCAAGGAATTCTTTTCACGAATGAGTTTATCAAGTGTTACGTGTGGACTTTATCCTTTCCTGTATGAATGGCTCTTACTGTTCAACATTTTGCCGAGTATTTAATGGTATTTTTCGTTGGACTGATTCAGAGTCAAAACAGAGCAGAAAATGAATAATAATTTTTTTCAGAGTGAAGGACATCAGGAAAAAAATTGAAAAAATTACTTAATGATTCTTTTATGCTGGAGCATCTTCAGAAATATTTTCAGTTTTGTTCAAAATAAACTTCTCTTTCAAAAAAAAAATCTGACTCTATTGTATTGCAACTCCATTTCTTCACATTACTCCAAAACAAAACTAACTAAGAGATAAGTCGATCAATCGAAACTTCTTTTCTTAGCACACTTCATTTCATAACATTATTCCCTCCTCGAAATTGTCGTCCTAACAATCACCTGTTGAGAGCTACCTAGGATGTTCAATTGTTGTAACACTCTTTTGGTTATCAGAGACCCATGTTTTCTCCAAAAACCTAGATGGAATATAACCAAGAAAGAGATTTCGTTTCTGAGTTCCGCTATTTTGAAACGCTCACTTTCTTAATTTGATGAATCTTGCAGTAGAAATGGATGAGAGAAAGGAATGGAATGGAAAATTACTCATGAACGAATTTATTGAACAGAGAGCACAAGCGATCGAGTTCCGTTTCGTGGTTTCCGTGTGTAAATGCTTGTGCCCAATGATTTTTCATGATCAAACAATCGTTCAACCCATTTCCATTTCTAAGTAAAGAATCGCTTTTCCTCAATTCCTAGTCAGCTGGTGACTAAGAGCTCTCTTCTTCCCTTTTTCTTGGTTTAATCTTCTTCTTCCCAGCTAACTTCATTTCATAACAACATCATCATCATTCTATCACTGTCTGAGTCCCCAAAAAATTAACAAATCTCAAGACACAAGTATAGCCAAGATCCTCTGAATACATTTAAAATGAATAAACCAACTTGAGAGAAGAATTATTGCGACACATATTGGCTGATTCAACACAGCAATAACTTTCGATTCACGATGGTATTAATCTTGGACATGTATCGTATGTGTATCCTACAATTTTAAATGAACGCTTGTGATTTACGATTAAACTGTAAAACATATTTGTAACAAAAGAAGAGAAAAGAGTCAGATTGTTACTTCTATGCATTCACGATTACTAAATTGTTTGTATAGGTAGACTCGCAGTTATACTGATAGCGGGGGACAGGCTTACCATTCAGGCTACCACTGACGACTGTATCGTTGGCTGCACGTTGTGTATATATCCCTTGCTCTCTGCTCGACGATGCTGTCATAAATCAGTGTAATTAAAATGCCTGCTACCGGAGAATAAATGATGGCCACGACACAATCCCTCCCGTCCCCAAGCGCTGGTGGCGCAGCGGTCGACCACTGGGCTACCATTTCATCTCTCTCGATCCAGCATTTGTGTGCCTGCAAAAGTGTCGTTTCAATACGATGTACAAGTCGGCGCACGTGCACATTCATCCCAACGTGGGAACCATTCAATTTGTAATTATAAATTGCTTTTTTTTTTGGTTTGCAAAAAAAAAAATTGACTGTTTCATAATACGATGAAAAAAAAAGCAATTATTTTAATTCACCTGGCGATTTCGGGGAACTTGAAAGGAAGAGTCTGTCGTTTCTTTCCTATTACCATAATTTTTACAGTGGGCAAAATTCTATTTCGACATTCCCCAAAAAGTCACCAAGAATTATAGAGTTCTGTCACTGTTTCTTATAATTTTTTTCTTTCCTCTGCTTCTTCTCTTTCTCTGTAAATGTAAATAGCTCCATTCCCTCTAGGGCATAGTAGAAAGTTAGGTATTTGATCGTAATGATTGTATCACATCTGCTACTATTTGGTAATCATTCTCTGTTCAAACGAAAAAAGTAATCATCAACTTCCTCTACATTTGGATCTACGGAATTTTTCCAATGTCTAACAAGAAAAGTAACCGTTTTGCTCGTTAACTCAAACTTATGTAGCCACTAAAGATCAGTGATTGATGATAGCCGGGGTCGTTATACGGGGTTGTAAGAAAATATATACACCTGCTCAGGGAATCACACCATACGCAATAGCGGCAAGACAGTACATAATAATTTCACTTTGCCCGCATCAACTAGAGAATAAATGCAGTGGCATGAAGCCATTGAAATAAAAAGTGTCGGCGCTTTTGCAACTCTTAACCATCACAGTGGAACGCATAAAGACCAACGAGTTTGCCATTGCCTTTTCTGAACACATAGAATTTCAGGATTATTAGGAGGTATTCGCAATGATGCGCCAACACAACACAATTCTGTTGGTTTTTACGTTCACAGGAAAAAACGGAATAAAATGGACCTGTGTGATAAAATGGAACAAATTTTTTTTTTGATTGAAGGACTTCACAAAAAAATCTGAAAAAATTAAATACTGATTTAAACATTTTGGACCATCTTCAGGAATTTTTGCAGATTTTTCCATCGAACCCTCCACCTCAGGAAAAATCCTGAACCATCTCGTCCTGTAGGTCCATTTCCATCCAATCTTTCCCATCGTCATGTAGGATGCATTCATTTGTTGGTGCCTTGTGGGCCCCCTTCACCTTCTTTTTTGGATCTCTCGCTCTGTTCCCTCCTGGCACGCACATATTCGTGCATGCCTCTCTTCAGAATCCAAACAAGCACTAATTACAGTCGGTGAGGTGAGCCAAGTCCTTAATGCGTTTGTGTTGGTATGAAACGTGCGTGCCTCGTGACGAGTGATGGCCACGCAAGATACGTAATTCATGACTTTATTACGTGCAGAGATCCCTATATACAGGATTACAATTCTGTGACGGCTCTTGTTTTTTTTTTCTTTATCTCTTTTCAATTATTTTCATTATCTCCTTGAATTTTGTACGGTTTCAATTCATCATGTAATAGTTCTATCTTTGTCTGCAGATTGAGTCAATACAGAATATATATATACCCAGAGAAAAAAAAAAGACATTGTCATCGACTTTTTCATCACTTCGATCGATAAAAAGACAGAGAATAGCCGGGGAAAGTAGAAGTTTAATGTCACATTGTTCTTTTTTTTTTTTTTCTCTACTGACAACGCTAATATATGTTTTGTGTCGTGGGGCGGTAAGATATTCCATGAATAAAAGTTGCCATAATGATGTCTAGGAGAACCGACATTTGAATAGCATATGTGTGTTTCGCTTTGGGTATTCCACTCCCTTCAGTCTTTTATTACAGTGTATTTTCATAACCCCTTTTTGACCGGGTGCGGGCTTTGTGACTATAAAATTATAACTATATATAACCAACAATACTCATGTTACATATTGTTCTCATGTTTTTTTCAGGATCATTTGTCTGACAGTGATACCAAAGTAATACTGAAATAGGACAGTATCCAAATATCCTGAGAGATTGACAGACTCAACTGGAAATTGAACGATTCATTAATTATTCAGTACCTGCTGGGAATTGATGGAGATGTTACTGAATGTGACGTCTATTTTACCTGTTTCCAATTGGTCGAATCTTATCGATTTCAGAATAGCTGGGTAGTGGATTTGGCTTATGAATGTATTATGTAAGTATCAGCATTGGGGTCTCGTAGAACAGGAAATGCCGATGGAAACTGATAGCTTAAATGTATTAGAATTTTCATGGAAACCATATTCAAAAAGTCGTTGAAAAAAAATTATTACGAAACGCTTATTAAATTATCAATGAGATGGAATAGTTCTCGTTTTGGAGGTGCTGATCTTAATAACACATGTAAGTGTTAACAATATGGAATTCAACATTAATTTCAATATTTTACTCTTCAACATCTGCATTTACAACATTTCGTTATGGTTCATGTCATATTTCAATATTTCATGTTATATAATAAAAAAATATTATTATTATTATTTTATCTCATTTTTGAGTGTGTTAATGTTATGTAGGCGATTGTTATATATGTGTGTATTAATTATGTACATGTGCACGCATATATTATTATTGCCTGTATTCAATTCGTTTGTGGTTTTCGTTTGTGTTATTCAGACATGTATCCACAATATTTCTCGTTTCGGTCAAGTATTACATTTGGGGCAACCCACAATTATTGTCATGAATGATTTTCCCTGTGTGTTTTTATTCAATGATGATGTATTTTGATTGGTCAAGAGTCAGTGCCAAAAGTTCAAAGCTAATTAGAAGAATCCTAATTGAATTTCTTGAAACTTACAATCAACTCTTTTCTCGGAGTTTTTTAACGAATTGAATGAGAGAAGAGTTGATCATCCAAATTCATGTCCTCTTCTGCATTTTCAGATTCATCATCATCATCAAACTCCTCCACAACAAATTCTCCAGTAGCTAGCGATTTTACAGGCATTTTCAGACAATCAGCTATCTCTACCTCCACATCAATTTTTTTAATTCCTCCAAAAGCATCTTTTCTAGCTACTTCAATTGTTTGTATAATGTCATGAATTTCTGGGAGATCAAACTTCCGCGCAACTTGAGAGTTCGACCGAGCTAAAAGTGGATAATTGAACTGATTACTAGTTCATGTGATTTCATCAATTGCACGTGATTCCAATTGAAATCACCGGAAATCGATGAAATCCCAGGATTTCACTGATTTCACAAATCAATAATGCCTCAGTTAGGTCTAAAAATTTGTTGACCTTACTCTGGACATGTGCTGCTGTGACTCAATATGAATCCTATCCTCACCGGATACCGCGAATCCTGAAAATAAACGTAATTTTTATGAAAATAAAAGTTAATTTGAATTATTCTTGGCCACCTGACCGTGAAAACCGTCATAAGTGCTTGGAAAGATCGGTAAAAAATTAAAATGCTTCAATATTATTACAAATTCTCCATTCATTTCGGCCCAATGTTCTTCAATTATCTTACACAAACAATACTATAAAAAAAAACTAAATGAGGAAATTATGTGAAAAATTTCGGGACAATGGTAAAAATGAGGTCTTGCATGAGCTAGATTAATTGAAAATGCCCGAGGTTGTTCAGACCCAGTAAGGTCCGATCGGACTCGCAGCAGATGCTCCCTCTCGTCGAACGACCAGTAAGGCAAATCCTCATGATATCCGATCTCAATTTGAGATCCCAGTTTTTCCACTGTACACATCGAGAATTGCATCGTAATGAACGACGCTTAATCACAGCAGACAGACATTCTGAGAGGCACTGGGCAGAATAAATGAAAAAAAAAAAAACAGAATGAGTCACTCGTCCCCACGTCTGTGTCGCGTTTCATCAATGTCAACCCATGGAAGCTCATTATCTTCGTGTCTGTCATAGCAAATGCCATTATCACGACAAGAGATGGCAAAGCGCTCACGCTTGTCACTCACTCGACATCATCAGGGTATATACCGGAGTGAATTCGGTACAGGATTCATATCTTCGTATTCTCCTGTTCTAACAACTGTATCATCCATGAATTTACATTTTCGAAGAGAAAGAAATAAACAAACTGAAGTTAAAAAAAAAATTCATAAGCTCTTTTGCATGTAGCAATGAGGATATTCAAGAAGCAAGAAAAAGATCTTTATGAACGTACTTTGATGACGGTGATAGTAGTCGGTTCTTTGGCTTCATCCTAATGGTAGACAAGATAAGGATCTTTGAACTCTTGAGAGTTGTAAGAAACGAAGAAGGAGGGAGTTTGCACTCTGTGATGGCTGACAGTGCTTTGCAAGGAGGCGTTGTGATTCATTATGCGGCCTCTCTCCCGTTGTCTCAGAGTGAAAATAATGGCAAGACATGCCACCCCTCTTCACTTCTTTGCTTCGTGATTATCTTAGTTAGATAGCGTCGACAAATGTGCATGAATCTGCCACAATGATTTCACCTGCAAATACAAAGGAATAAGAATTATTTGAATGAGATGAAATATATTTATATTGAGATTTATATTACGATTGTTCTGGGACGAATAGGAGAATTGTTAGGTGATGATAGTGATCATTAGAGCCGGAAACATTTCTGTTTGACGAGTCCACTGCAGCCGCTGAGCCATTGAATTTTTGGAAAAGGAACATTCGTTCGTTTAATCAGGCAGAAGACAATTGAATAAGTAGAATTCCTTCCCGATGCCTATTTTTGATACGAACACTTAGCAAATACGTGACTTTCTTGACATACACGTAGTCAACAACGGGGTAAAATGATCAAAGCCTTCTTCTTGGAGTGAAGGACTCTGCGAAAAAAATTGAGAAGATGCTCGAACCCACGATGGTTAACCCTATTGATGGGTAGTTTTTTCAATCTTTTCCATAGAGCCTTTCACTCTTAAAAGATTCCGGTTCATTGAGCTCCGGTTTGCCAAAACAGAAAAGTTGGAAAGTCTTCAAAAAAAGTAGAAATTATTCGCATATTAATAAAGTTGACGGAAAGAATTCTAGCAACTCTGAGCTGTCATTTTGTTCTAGGCAGAATGACCGTAATGTCATCAGATTTCCATATGGAAATCACCATTAACCATATTTATTCCGAGAAAAATCATTATTGTTCTCTCAGTCCACACTGGACCTTTGAAACATCAAATGTTTCCACCCTAATGATCACATAATATGGCAGTTAATTCTAGTTTGTTACACAACAGAGTATAAATGGAAATGCAAAATCATAATCAAGGTACTATCAAACTTGAGGCTGGCATGGAAATTTGCTAGTACCACAGAAATGGATATAGCGTTTACCGTCAGTTGGGAAATACGTAAATCAACGTACATTTGGTGTGACGGTTAACTGCGAGAGAGCTGTGTGTCGTGAAGCCAAAGTGATCACTCTGGCATCCAGAAAAGCACGGTGAGGGGAATGAGGAGGGTGGTAACACAGAGAGATCCTTTAATGTGCAATAAGCCTATGTGAGGGCGCACTCCTCTCTCTTGCCATAGTACTGCTGCCTGGCGTTGTCGCAACGGCACTGTCGTTTGATTTACGAACGTGCAAACGCGAGTTAGAGGGCGCTTCTCTCTCTTCCTCACACATACACACACGCAAGGTACTCCCGGGGCAACCGTCGTGTTTACGTTTATGGCCCTCGCACAGTACTCTCCACTCACTCCTGAACTCTATCTCTGTTAGTTTCTGCACAGAGTATAAACCATGTGCCAGTTGGGAGAAGGGTAGATGCGGATGACGTCGTTCCGTGTCGCAGGAAATGACGATCGTCAATCATACAACCTGTCCCGTTTTCGTGAATTTGTGTATATAGGTATAGATACTGTCGCATCAGTTTACTGACCGCAAAATCCTTTATCAATTGATTCTAACAATATTTCGTGAATTTTGTCGTTTTGTGGATTATCAGATGATTCATAGAGTCATGAAGAATGGAGAAATAATAAAGAGAAGATATTCCTGTTTGATTGTAGATATTGACAATTAAGAGTTTTTATCACTTCAATTTTAGTGAAAATGCAGCTTTTGATGTAAATTACGAGGGAGATTCGATTTGGATGACCATAAGATATCAAGCAGGAGAAGAATTAAAGAATTAAAGTGAAGGAGAATTGTTAATGACTTACTTTTATTCTCTGGTTGACTCATCCTTTCACAATTCGGTTCAATAGATTGAACGGTATTCGACAGTTTTACACTATGCGACAGATCATCAATTTGGATGCTATAATTAGTATGGAAAATACTATAAAAAATATGTGCGTTAACCATAAGCTTTGCCAGCAGGCTAGAGCACGAGTAATTGCCTTTGAGTCTCATCTTCGTAAGACTATTTACAATGGCAGCTGCCTAAATGTCACTCGATTCTCGGAATCGGACACTCAGACAGGTCTCCTCTTCGCCACTGAGAGAACGAGACCGTCAACACTGGAAAGGGATGCATAGATGATAATGGGAGAAACATATTGTTACGTTTGGGCAATTAAATAAGACTCAGTAGTATTTAGATATTTGGGCCGTTTTTTTTCATCCAAAAGCACAAGAGATCTGTTCTTCATTAGCTGCCTGTCTTGGATGAATCTTCGGTCTTTGTTAATATCTCCTATGACAACCGTTGCTAAGGAGGTTGCAAATCATCGTTTCTTCCCTCAGATCATGTATGGGTGATTGGAGGGGGAGATCGTAACAATATAAATGTTGCCAGGATTGAACAAGATGCAATTGCATACACTGCAGGTGCATCAGACAATGAGAACGCGAAAAAGCAGAGAGAAAAGCGATGTAGACCAACTGACAGTTAGGCAGCTTTTACTGTAGTGGGGATAATTTTGACGTGTTCACATCATTTTCGACAATTACAATTGCCTTGAAGGCATCAAAGTCACCCCCTCTTAAATTTTCTTCATAACAGTCCACTGTTTCATTTGAATTCCGATAATTGAATGCGCTGTACTACGTTGAATTGAATCGTACTACTACACACTCATTCATAATGGAAGAACTTGAGATTCAAAGAGAGATGGAATGAAACAATTACTCTAATTCCCCTGAACAGCTGCTCACAGCGGTTGATTAACATTTCTATAAATGTTAATTGACAGTAAAAGATTCATTACAATTCGACCTTTTCTTACTAGGAGTAAGGAAAAAAAAAAAGATTAATTGAACATAGCACTGATAATAATCTTTCCGTGTGAGAAGTCAAATGTGCGTGTCGCTGTTACTGTACTCGAGCGTGCAGCATTATATGTATTTTTTTATTTTTTTAAATTTAATTTTTTTTTCTCTTTCCTTCAGCTTCCATCATAAATTCCACCCGCATTTCACGCGATGCCATGAACCCCTTCTGCGGACAACATACATGGTACATTCCCGTATATATAAATTCAACTTTACGATTTCATTTACGACGAGAATTAGTGCAGAGAACGGAAGAGAGTGAGAGAGATAGAAATGAGAAAGAAAGCCATGTACTATCTTTTCTCTCGCTCACTTCCACTAAATGAATTTTTATACCGCCATTAGCATAAATATTATTTAAGCGGTAATGGGGCATTTGAATGGAAAGCGTAGTATTTATGGCCGAAGGGATAACGTCGTAGGGGTGTTAATGCTTCAAATCGCCCTAAGGTATCAGGAAAAGTTGCGCAATAGCATTCTAATGTTCTGGAAAATAATACAATCTTTATTCACACGCACAATTCACTGCAGAAGTGTCTGCCTACATCGATGGAAATTGCGCTATTTTGCTTTCAAACATTTCAGCAAAATTTGACGACAAGTTAAGATTCATGATAAAAAGGGAAATATTTTGTTCCGAGGGAATTTGGGCCGTTTATCAGATTTTGATAAAAAATGTTGTGCTATATTTCCTAATTAATTCTGTCAATATTTGTCGGGTGAATATCAAGTTTAATGGTTGTCTGATCAATTCTAAAATTTTAGAATTAATAAAATGTCAAAATTTTCCGATATTTTGTAGGGAAAATCAAGGATTTCGAATGGATAACGATGAAATCAGGAGATGTCATACTAGATGAAATTGGCATTGTACAATGAATTCGAAAAATTGAATAGTTAAGAGATTGAACAAAAGAAACTTATTTGGTGTACCAAGTGACAGTACAAATTACAGGTACACAAAGTACGTTTCTTTTCTTTAATCTCTTTACTATTCAATTTTTCAAACTCATTGTACAATTCCAATTTCATCTAGTATCCGAATAATAAGATGATGAATTAATTCAAAGAAGTAATCCACAGGAGATCTACGGACTTGTACTATTCTCATTTCATATTTTTTTCCAAAAAAATCGGGACATGTACTTGTCGACGTTTCTTTAAAACGCACTGGCGTTGTTTTTTCTGCCCATGATTTACGAGAATTTTATCTCTGTTGAATGATCTCAAAAAGTCCCAATGAAAATGATCAGCTCTTCTCATAATCTAATATTTTCTGACAATAATATTGCTAGCAGCATCCATCAGATATCATTAATTCGTTTCTATGTATTCTGAAAAAACAAAATCATTTTTTTCATCATGAATTTAACAAAATCTGACAGAATATGACAAAATCACTCACCAGAAAATAGACAATCACATGAAATTAGATAAAAATCACTTTTTCATTATTCCGAAAATTGACAATTGACCCCAACAAAATTGTGCATCAAAAAAAAACAAACATTAATTAAGGCCACACAATGTATCCTCAAAAGCGTTGAACGTAAACGTAATTGCTCGAACCAAATTACTGAAGAGAATGGAGGTCTCCGAGGTCATGCGTGACTCAACGTACTCTTGATACTCCGTATTTTCACATTTCACTGATATAACGACGCACATCCCTTCCTTGAAAATCCTCCTCTCCCTCTGCCATTTTGGTATTTAACGAGAGTTTGAGGAAGGAGGGCCTCTGCGTTAATCACTCGGTTGCTTCATCTATATATATAACCTCCTTCTGCCGGCAGTTATATCCTCGCGCCATTTACGATCTGACGATAGCGTCCAAAAGAGGTACAGCCTTCATATACCTTCAGGGGCTTTAGCACATTTACTCGAATGAGGGGGATGACTTGCCCGTATCTTTCACCCAGAAGTTCATAACCATAATCATCCGAGATTACGGGTTAAGCCTTTTGTTTGTGTATGTCTGTGTACTTAGCGGTTAGTTCATCATAAGAATTCACCGTTCCTGAGATAAAGTACAAAAGTACACAGCAATATTTTTTTCATAAAATCAAGTAACACTATAATAAATCATTGAACGAAGATAAATTAATCTTCACAGATCGGCTTTATTCACAGGGCATCATAGCAGTATCATCTGACGTTTTACAAGATCCCGATCACAAAGTGATTGGGCCAACGAGCAGTGTTGTCAGATCATGAGGATTAGACGGTGATTCCACTTGCCCCCACATCGAAAACCGCCCATCACTGGCCACCACACTGGCAACCCCGCTAATTCAATCTGTGCATTCCCCATGAGGGATTTTGCGCGAACGAGGATGGCGCTACGGTTCAACGGAGCAGGACCAAAATGGGGAAAACCAAAAGGGAGAGAATGACAGAAGGCTCTACACACGAGAAAGTTCATCTCCCATGTCTTGCCCAACACATTGGCCCTTAGCAGGATGTTCACTATCTACTGGGTTATCTGGATATCTCGCGACCACTATTTCCTAGAGCCGATCCAACATCGATCTTCCGTAGCACAAGGATACAACGTATATGTAACCAGTTCACTTAATCCCATCTCTCCTGCACTATGGGGCTGAAGCTTAGGATTGAACAGAAGACCGACGACCTATCACTGCACGCCTCGTTTACTCTACTTGGTCCAAGGTGACGGTTTGAAAATGTTGGTGATTAATTCAGAAATGGGTCTGGCTTTGATATACGATGTGGTGAGTATTGATTTCGTTGATTCTGTCCATCACCTGATGACATCTGACTATTAGGGAAGACCGTGGAAAAACGGACCTGCCAGGCAATATGAATCGGGAATTTTTTGAGTCTGACGGTCTCTACGAAACAATTTAAAAACATTACTCAACAATGTGGACATGTTGAAATATCTTCTCAATTTCTTGTAGATTCTCCTTGAACTCCTTCACTTCCAAAAAAATTCCTGGATCATTTGGTCCCAGTCTGCCCTATTTTTACCCCAATAATTTTCGAGATAGATTTGACTATCTCCTACTCCATGTTTGTTCCATGACTTCTTCGTAGGTCTCTGATTAAAGCATGAAAAAAAATATACATACAATCCATTTGAAAGAGCAATGTATCATCTTATCCATGATTTTCTCTCAGAATCCATCAGTATTAGCTGTGACAAGTGAAAAAAATAACCACAACTTCCTTAAGAATAAAGATTCCTCAAGTTTATTTCAGCGTAAACTCATTTTTATGAATTCTCTTTGAAGAAAATTTTTAAAGAACATTTCGTTATGGAGTTGAGTAGACTTGCAAGGACGTTTGTCGGTGGCAGACATGCAGGTTAGACAGAGGTGACATACTGGATCGTGAAGAGCCGTGACAGGCCGTCAAGAGCGAACCGAGGCGTGTACTCACTCCGACAGACGTTTTCTCATTTTCTCTATTTACGTTGCGACGACGCGAGCGGATAATGTCCCTCTTTCCGAAAAAAAAACTTCCCCCCTTTCTTCATTCCTCTGTTTGTGAATGCTCCCATCTTTCTCTCTCTCTCTCTCCCTTTCCTTCCTTCCGAACTTCTATATACTCGACAATTTTATATCCTCTTTTATTCTTTCCAGTGGAAAATGTTGCCTGCACGAAACGGCAGTCGTGCAGTATGTCATTCCACGTCGACTCTAGTTTGTCGCACTTTCGTACACACGACATGTCTGCTTTCTGTTGGCATCCCTTACCGACAAACGGACCCCATCTATTCCTCAAAACACCTACACACATATACACACATGTCTAACCTCTTTTCCCGGACCCTTCACGAACTCTTAATCCATTTTTGCGTAACCCCATTATCCACCCCTGTCTCTCTTACTTTAGTCTGAATGGAGAGGGGGGGAGGGATCTATATATATATATATGAGGCTTTGGATTATCCTGTCGCTGTGAATTATTACGTGACGAGTCGAGGAAAGAGGGGAGTCTTGCCTTTATGAGACAACATTTATCCTATTCTGTATTAGAGCACTGGATATGCGATCTTGATGAGGGAAAAGTTCATTGAATTCAATTGTACAGCTGAATGATTCAGTGGGTATCGAAACACTTGAATATAAAGAGAATTTTCAAGTTTTTTGCTTCCGAATGGAAGCATTGTAATCGTGATTTTTTTCGAACTTGAGATTTCATCGGAATATGACTCCAAATGATGAGAAACTTCGAAAAAAAATATTTTTTTGGGGTCGTCTGTATGTATGTCCGTATGTGTGTGTGTGTGTGTGTGTGTGTGTGTGTGATGACACATTCCATTGCTTTTCTTAATAACGGCTGTATGTATCGACTTGAAAATTTTACGGTATATTTACCACGTGTGCACCATGTGCTCCCAGAAATTTCAGCTCAATCGACCGAATGGTTCCCGAGAAAAAGCCAATTATTGAAAAATCGTTTTTTCGAGTTTTCTCTGCGAAAAATTATTTGACAGCATCCATCCTCAGCGAGGAGATGCGCATTGATAAGGCGCACATTAAACCCTGGAGGTGGCGAGCGCTCAAATTTTTGGTTTATCCGGTATTTTAACAAACATGTATTTTTTTGAAAATCATGGGCAACACGATAACTAAAAACATATTTGAGTTAGAAACTTCAAATTTCGTGGGTTTGTATATCTTATGAGTGAGACCCTTGGGATTGAATCTGGGCGAAATCGGTCCAGTAGTTCCTGAGATATTCTTGATAAACCATTAAATGAATAGACACTCTATCTCTGGAACTACTGGACCGATTTCGCCCAAGTTTGGCTTAAAATATTCGCTTAGACGAGCTTAACAAATGCTGATAATTTCAGATTTTTCCTTCGAATTCTCTGATATGAGTGCTCAAATAAATAGTTCTACAAATAGTTCCACAAATTTCAATTTTTCTCAATTTTTTCCCTAGAAACGCTAGTATTTTTTATTTAATAATTGAAAAGTAGACAATTTTTCCTAAAAAAATGGCCCCATTATCATTTTACTATGACAACGAGAAAGACTAATTAAAACCTGAAATTCATTTTTTAACATTTTCAAATTTTATTGTATGATCTAAATTTTTGTAAAACATTGATTTTTTTAAATGAAATATCATTATTTAAGGGGGACAGATTATATTCACACGTCTATTTTGATTTAGAAGTAGATTTCAAATAAAAACAATGTTCTAACAGTAAAATTCGGGGTATAAGGGTAGTAAAAAAGTAAGGATATTTTATTCTTACTATCTTCATGCTAAATAACGCAAATTAACGTAATTCAGATGCATCACGGTAGTTATTGGCAGCTTATAAAATTGAAAACTACATTCGGAAGCTGTCTGCCAATTGCATTGGCAGAATATGAAATTTAAGCATAATGCTGAAACTTACAAGTAACGCTCAGGGGCCGGCTGCCTGCTTGTCTTTCATTGCTTGTTTTACCATTGCGGACAAGCGGTTGAGGATTGCTTCATATCTAATTATTTTGAGTAATTTCGACGTGGGGGAATAAAATCATTTATCACGTGGATTTAAACAGAAAAAATTGGGAATGAGACAAAATGTTTTTTGGAGGTGCTCACTCTGTGAGGAACTTCCAAAGAAAAATGAAAAACCGGTAACAATGTAGAGCATCTCTCCAATCTTTTCAGAATTTGCGGTGGAGTCATTTTCTCAGAAAAAATGCTGGGCCATTTTGACTAGCTGGTCCATTTTACCTCTAGCATCTGAGCATTCCTGAGGGGAACCACTTTTATTCTCAAGGTTTTCCTCGAGGTCTCTTGAGTGTATCATTGAATTCACACGGTTCATCGATATTCACTCAATACATTGTAAGTGTGTATATATTCGAAGCTGATAAGGCACTCGAAACGTATTTGTCCACAGTTCTTCCCCGATCTTTCTCGTATCATCTTGGTTTGCATAGCTGTATCATAACAGTGTTTGCAAATTGTTGGTACTGGTATATAAATGGGAATCGGAGGCTTCATTCTACAGTCAATTATCCCGAGCTAATCGAGAAGTAACAGGTGAGTCATTATCAATATTGACAATTACATAACACCAAAGAAATCATTGTTAAAGTGATAGTTTCCTACACTGAGAAAAAAAATAATAGTAAAAACAATCAAATATTGATATCATTGGTGCTTAGAAAATATTTTGTTGAATTAATTGAAAACAGTCGTTGAATTTATTGAATTTAGTCAATTCAACTAGTTAATCTGTTTGAATTAACTAAATTCAATGAATTCAACTAGTTCATTTATTTGAATTAACTAAATTCAGTAAATTTAACAATTTCTTGAATTATTTCAAAAAAATATTTGCTAAGGACCATTTGCCGCAATATTTAATTGTTTTTACCGCTATTTTTTTTCTCAGTGTATTAGAGTACAATAGACTTCCAAATAAGTTTACACGTCTGTCAAGGACCTCTCATTGGAGTCTGCGCAGTTCAATGCGCAAAATGTGAAAATATGTCCTGAAGAAAATTCGAAATTCTGCGCTTATGAAATCAATTCTGATTGGCTCACTGGAGATCGAAAGTGAAGAAGCCATCGAAAAACTTTAATGGAAGAATTCTGTGAATTTTAATGAACGAACTTGAATAGATGTAACTACAATGGAAGATTATTGTATCACGATAATTCTTCTATTTTCCATAAAATAATTTGATGGATAAAATAATTTAAAATCACCTGTTCATACACATGATCAGATTTATGACATGCTATCGTATAATTCGAAGCCACGCATTTTATCATTTCATACATGAAGATAATTGATCGTTTGAAGTAGCCTGATGTCCAAGTTGAAACATCACTAACCAAGTGTTTATACCTCTTGCGAGTTAGTGTCTCCTAATCATACGATACTGATTCAGATAAATAGCTCCTCATTTTATTACTTAGAAATGCGAAGTGATAGGATCTTACATTAAATCAGCAAAAATTGGAATACTACATGAATATTAAAAATCGTCGATAAATAATTTTTTGAATGTAACTTCCAACGATATTGATATAGTTGCTGAACAGATTACCATTAAATTTTTGTTTTTATTGATTCATTTCGTATTTTTTTTATCAACATCTTGAAGTTTTCCTCTTTGCCTTCCCATTGGGTAATCGGAGTCAATCCAATTCTCCCGTCATCATTATCTATATTTCTGATGTTTTTATAACTTAACTTTTCTATAACTTGACTTTTTCAGACCTGCCCAGAAAAAAATGAAATTCTTCAGCATTTTCTTCCTCATCGCTGCCATAATCATGGCCGTTTCCGCTGTGCCATACAGAGACAGACCACATCGTCCAAGCGGAGGTTCTGGACAGTTCCCCTCGTTCCCTGGTCAAGGACCATTCAACCCAAAACCACCAAAAGGTCCATGGGGCAAACCAGTGGGTAAGAATCAACCTTCAATCGAAATAAATCCCTTAAAAAATTCATGCCAACGATAATTCACGAATTCTCAATATTCTTCACAGGAAACTGAGAACCAAGAGTAATGCCGAATTGCCTGAATACGATGCATCATTTACAACACATCCATTATAAATTCATATTTAAATAAATCATATATTCAAAGCATAAATGGTATCTTTTATTTATTCATCGAAAACTTCGAATGACAACGTAATTTGACGGAGAAATCTGTCCAACCAGAGGTGTACAGAGGCAATGACAGTAAAGGAACACGGTACGTCGCCTCGTATGACGTTGCCCAACGGAAAAGTGGACAGTGACGAGGGAACCGTGTGCTGTTCTACTCACTCATCTCTCCCTCCTTTTTTTTCCCTCTCTGTTGTCTCATTCCTTTTTTTTTTTCGCTCCCCCAAACCCAATCGTGAAGCAAGCACAGCTACGTTATATTGTTTTTAGGCGTTAATGCGGTTGGACGTCTGTCAGATGGGAAATCCGCCGTTAAAAATGTGAAACTCACTCTCAGAATGACGGCCTCTTCTAACGAGAATGTATTGCGGCTTGCAAAAGCCCATCGTGTGCCTTCACATTGGTTAAATAATTTTTTCCTCAAATTCACTTCAAAACCAGTAAAATAGAGTTTGAAAAATTTTACGAGAAATTTTTTTCCAATTTTTCATCAAAACCTCCAGGTACTGGTGATCGAAAAAAACACGAGAAAATATCGAAAACACGGGGAAAAATTTCAACGGAAATAGTAGAGTAAATATTCGCCCACGGCTTTTTATTATTTCAATTTTATACTACTCATTTTTTTTTTCTCCTATAATTTTCAGTCGATCGAGCAGTTTCTCATTCCGTACCTGTCAATAGCACATTGTCAGAAAATGATGAGTACCTGCCTGAGCAGCATACACTCATACCTATCTATTCCCAGCAATATCCAGTTTTGCATGTCTGGCTGTTGGCCTCAGGGACATGCAGAGAGACAGAGAGAAAGGATAGAACGAGTAAAGGGAATCTACACGAATATACGGTGAGACAGCTTTCGTCCAACGTCGCTTCAATGTCATTATGATCGAACACTCCCTTTTTCCGTACATTGAAAGACTGACGTTTCATTCACTATTCTACGTGCGGTTATGGAATATATCGAGATGCTCGTGCGTTAACAGACACTCGACAGTTTTTCCCTTCTTCTATTTTTTTTTTATTTTTTTCTATTCTTGCTGCCATTTCTTTTTGCCAGTCACTCAATGGGAATTTGAATCACTCCCAATGAATTGACGTGACAAGCCACAAAATAGGAGAGGTGATTTTTTTTTTAATTTATTGTCAAGTAATTATTCAAAAGTCAAGTTGTCCAGGTGGCCTGTCCCACTCGTTTTTTCCTCATTCTATTTGCTGGGGTCACGAGAAATCAAGCGATTGTCACGGGACGACGGATATTGATGACGGGGGATAAGACCCCCGGCTATCCTCGCAAATCCCAATGGAGAGACCACGAAGCTTCGAAGCTCTGAGCAAATCCTCCAGACCTATTTCCCTCTCTCTTTGCCCATAAAATTGTAATCGACGTGACGTTCAATACGCAAGGGAATAAACTACACAAACGCATCACTTCAGTTGCAACATTGTGTACAAAATATTCGGTCATTTATCATTGTGAGGAAAGTTACTGTTACTATTTTTCAATTCTTTGGGGATGTGAATGAGTATTGAGCTGATTTTAACATCATCATACACGTCTTTCATGAGACAAAATTTGTGACATCAGAATAAAGAGGGATTTTTGGTTTTTGCCATTTGTTTTTAGGAGATGTATCGGAAAGTAAGCGAGACAGGAAATATTTGGTGGAAATCCTTCTCGTTAAGAGGGCAGGAGGGTTGAAAAGAACGGAGAAAAACGAGGAAAACTTTGCTTCATGAATTCTCGCGGGATAATGGATAAACAAATATGAAAAATACCTTGATAAAATTGTTATTTTTGTAAAAATAAGATGAAATGCGCTGGGTTTGATCAGAAAATTACAAATTTTTTAAATAAATTAAAAAAGTGAGTCGTTGACTGCTCCAAGCCACCATGTTTTACTTGAAAATCGATCACATCAATCGAAACATGGCGGCCTGGCACTGTCAATCGACTCGCGTTTTTGGTAATTTATCAAAAAATCTGTAATATTCTAATTAATCCCAGCGCATTTCATCTTATTTTCACAAAAATACCATTTTTTTAAAGGTTTATTTCATATTTTTCTACAGGAAAAACGGTAATTCACTTGTTTTACTCTGCCAAACATATTGAATTTTTTAAATTATTTTACCAAATTTTTTAAATTAATTCTAGACAAAATGTTCAAAAACTTCTTCGTCAGTTAAGTTCGTTCAAAATCAAGATAAAAATTGATGCTCGAATTCATAAACTTTCGCAAAATATACATTTTCCCATCATTTCTAAAAACTCCTCATAAAAAACCGCTTCACAAAGGTCCTACACTATATCCTCTCGACAGATACAAATCAATAATAAATATCTGAGGTATACATTGAATGATTTAATACAAACTACGGATGATAGTTTTTTTTTTTTAAGGAAATGGAAAAAGTGTCATATCCAAACAGATGACCATCGGTGTATCTTGTGTACTACGTTAGTGTATATAATTGTCAGTGATAAATGGAGAGACACTGTGTGTATATATATTTTCCATAGGGGAAGTTACATGAGTGTATATCTCTTGTTACCAGCGTCAACCCTCATGGTCATTCAATGGAACCGCGCTAATATTTACAGCCTTTGGAATTGAGGGGACTATGAAGAACGTGAAAGAGTCAATGTTAGAAATGATCTTGGACTATTAATAATCCCATGATCTACACATTGAATCACCCACCAATGACAATGGGGCCCGGATATAATTAAATCTGTTCTTGCATTAGAAAGAATTATGGAGCAGTGAAAGAAAGAAGAAAAAAAGAGGGAGAAAAAAAATATGATGAATAAGAGTGATTTCAGTGAGATTGATTGCACTGGAAATTAATGAGCGCTGATAACGCGTCAAAATTCGAGGGCGATCTTCGAGATGGGTGACTAATGGCTGCTGCACCCGTCAGAAGGGGTCAATAGAGAGAGACAGATATGCACACGTGAAGGAGTATGAAAAAGAAAAGAAGAGTTAGGGCGCCGCAATATGGCGACTCATTTCATGATTGAGCGCCAAGTGATAAATCAGGCAAGCGTCTATACCCACTCGTGATGTCTAACTTGGCGGAATGTGAGTGCAACCGGGCCAATATCAGTCGTTATATAGAAATAGAGAGAGAAAGAATTTTTTCGAGTGGAGTATGAGAGAGCCCGGGGGTATAAAGCGCGCGTGAACATCAGTCTCTGTCAGAAAAGCCCAGCCCTGACCGTCGAGCTGAGGCTGAATACAACGGTGCGGCGGCTGCACCTCACGAAGATGGATGTCGATGAAAATAAAACGCCATTATTACTAGGGGCCCTTGTAGTGGAAAAAGACGCTTCTGCAGCAGCATCAACAATCCACTAACTCCTCCTCCCCCCCCCCCCCCCCTCTCTCTCTCTCTATGCACCTCTATCATGTGGATCTCTCTTCCACAGATGCATTACGCAACATCTAATTTTAGATGACACGTGAAATATTGTTTGATCGAGTATCTCATGTATTCATTACGGAGTTTATAACAGCTGAGCTAAAGGTTTTTACGGAGGGAAAAGAGAATTCATTTATTCTCGGTGTTTCTTTGGTTTTTATGAAAAACGCGGAAAATTTGAACGGAGAAACATTGAGATGCAGTTTATTTTGGACAAAAATTCTATCTATCTTTTTAAGATATTTCAGGAACCATTAGTTTTTGAATTGCGAAATAATGATCACAGTTTGTTGTTAAGTCTCAGGGGAAATTGCAGAGATTTTTCTAATTTCATCCATTATTTTTTAAAGCTGTAATGAAAAAATTCATATAAATTTTAATGTACAACATCATTTGGGTTCCAAAATGGATCTCCGGAGGAAAACTATCCAAGATTTTTTTTTTTGTGTGAAGGACTTCGTGAAAAATTGGAAGAATAATGCAAAAATGCTTCGAGATGTCTACATTATTGGGCAATTTTATGAAATTGTTTTGAATAGGTCGTCCGTCTCAAGAAAATAATAGTGAATTTTTTTTTCTATTTTCGACGTTACTCATTTTCAGCAGCTTCGAACATTTCCTCATTTGTCACATTTTTTTTTTTCAATCATTAAGAAAAATAATTTCGCCAATTCCTTCACAATCATCGGCATTCTGATACAAAAATAAAAGAGTTCCATACCATTATCTTCAAAACTATTTCAAGTAGTGCAAATATTCTCAGCTGTTCATTAGAATTTCTAAAATCACCGAAATCCATCAATGTCAGCATCATCAGACGGAAAATAATTTCTCATTGCACGAAAATCAGAAGCATTTTGGACGATGTTTGATACAATGATTAAATCGTACAGTCAACTGAGACACGTGATATGTTTTACCTAAGCCAAGTGCTTATTCATACTTAATCATCATGTTGCTTGAAATAAATCAACTGATGGACTTTGCAAAATGTTTAATGCATGATCACTTAAAATTTTCATGACTCTATTCAAAGGATTGCAACAATTCAAAATGCAAAAAGACATGTCTATTCCCCCCCCCCCCCCCCTCCCCCTGTCGTGTGACAGTATTTGTCTCAAGCCAGTAACGAAGAGAGATAAAAAAAGCGCGAGACATAACACACGTGTGACACATTTCATTTTCCATCGTGGAAAATTACCAACTGGGAAACGGGCGACAACGTACCGAGACACGATCAAAGTGAAGTGCTTGTCGTGGACGTAGCATGTGCCTCGTCACTTGTCATACATTGCGTTGAATCGCGCCGTCAGTACAGCACAAGGCATTTCTCTTTTAATGAATTTTGACCTCAACACTTTTGTGCCATACGAAAATTTTTGACACTGCCCAATATTATTTGCCATTTTTTTTTGTTCGTTCTCTCTTCGTCCCCTGGCGAAAAATAAATGGAAGAACTGCGAACGAATAAACAAAGTGGAGGAGAATGTGGTTTTTAGTTTCATCAAATTTAGAATTTTCCAATTTAACTTTTTTTCCCTTTGACGCTTCCCAAACGTGTTGTTTGAAAATTGTCCTCGTGGGGGCGGTATTCTGACCCTTTGGAGTCGTTCAGACACGTGAAAAAAGACATAAAAAAAAGCTATTCCAAATAAAAAGTCACCTTGAAAGCTGGGACCATGTGATTTCGTTGGCAGAACAGTTGTATTTGGTGGAATCGAGATGTACGGTAGAGTATCGAGTCAAGTACACGTTGACGGAAACTGAAAGCATAACGTATGAACATTTCCCCTCTCCGCTGCTTCATTCAATAAAACTTGGCATCAAAGAAAACTGATCAGATTCTCTATTATCCGTCAAATTAATACAGAAAATTATTATTCATCGGTGAATAATGATTGTTACTCAGGCATGAGTGCAAAGTGAAAAATCTGAAATTCAAAAGATTTCATAAAATTGGGAGAAAAAACGAATTTTTTCTCTCATGAATGTCGTCAAACATTCATTTCCTGAAATTCTTAGCCTAAAAAATGACGCAATAATTCACAACCAAGTTCCAGATTTTTCTTAAGAATCATCTTCCACCAAATCGCATTTTTCTCCCTTTCTTATCATCAATCCTGAAGAAAAATTTTTCCACCCTCTGTAAACTTGGCAACTTCGAGTTATTTCATTTCTTTTTCAAAGTGGTATCATACGAGGTGTTACTCCACTTGACGTATGTGTGTGTACAGGAGGGAGATTTAGCTGTAGGGTGTCGACGTTTCACGCGTCAAGTCAGAGTCTCAGGATACGTTGGGAACTGGTCGATGAGAGTTTGCGGGGGAAGCTGAGCGGATAAAGAGGTATACATATATAGCCCAAAGTTAAATGCAGTGGTGTTGGTGTGAAATGACGTCTATGTGACACACAAATTCCCGAGGGCTCAGTGCTTAACACTCGAACAGACTCCACTTGACTGCTCGATCAACGTTTTCCATCATATCCACATCATCATCAACGTAAATTCACACATTCAAATCAACAGATTTCCTAGGATCTGAAGGTAACATGCATCTGACGCTCACTTCGAAATTCGTCTGTTGACATCGGACACAGACACGAGTTAGAGTGGTATTGAGCTTGAATCATTCTCTCACGGCTCTGTTTCACACTCAATCTAAATCCAACGTGAAACTGTCCAAATGTATGTACGTGTTTGTGAATATAATAGTTTAGTTGAGGGCGATTAGCCTAGTACTGTTACGAGTCACTTCACGTCAGCACAATGACACGTGACTGGAGTGGAATATTGGCATTGGGTAAGAGATTGTTAGGCTGTGACAATGGATAGGCTTGGGTGATGCTGCTTAGTTTGGGGGAGAGTTTCGAATAGCAGAATCTTTGAACGAAATGTCAATATGTGCTGTTCAATGTTAGAGATGATGAAGACATTTGTTGCACTTTTGATCTTGATCTTTTCTGGTTAACAATTATGCTATATTTTTTTTTTTTATATCAACAGTTTTTATTAACACTTAAAAAAGATGATATTTACATATGTACAGCAGAAAACAGTGAAAAAAAGTGGACAAAACGTTGGTACTTTTAATAATTCAAATTAAATTCAAAATTAAAATTTTTTTTTTTTTGGGTTGACCATGAGGACCGATACTTCACTTCATAATGATCTGAAGAATGGTCGGACAAAAAAATATAATAATTTAAAATCCCGAATCTTCTTCATTCCAACTCTATTGAAGGTTGATCAGTAGGGCCGGAGACTTCATTTAAATTTGAGTCTCACTAAGTTGCTAAGCAACTAAGATACTCAAATCAATAAATAAATTTGATGATTGAATAAAGTTTGGAATGTCAAAATGATATTAGCGATTTTTCAGGCATTTGAAAGTTTGCCGCGAGTTCCGCTCAGAGGTCCCCTCAGAGGTCTCCTCAGAGTTCCGCTCAGAGGTCCCCTCAGAGGTCTCCTCAGAGTTCCGCTCAGAGGTCCCCTCAGAGGTCCCCTCAGAACTCCTTTCAGAGGTCACCTCAAAATTCAAACGCTCAAAAACTCTCACAAATGTCACTTTGACATTTAGAATATGATTCAATTATCAAATTTATTTATTGATTCGAGTATCCTAGTTGCTTAGCAACTTAGTGAGACTCGAATTTAAATAAAGTTTCCGGCCCTATTGAACAGCCATCATATCTGAGAAATTCGTCCTAGACAGAAATGAATAGGCACAAAGAGATTTGATGGAAAAAAGTAATTCCTATTGATAATACTAGGGGATCGACACGTGTGTTTTTTTGGGATATTTCCACAGAGAGTAAATTCAATTGCTTATTATTAATATCCATCACATTTGATCGAGCTGTTTATTTTGTTCAATTGAATTAATTGATTAGTATCATTCACGCATATCAAGCACAGCACTCGTGCTATTTCGACTCTGTGGCGACGATATTATCATACTCAATGATGCTATCGAATGATTTTCCTCAATTTTTATAGACTCTGGAAAATTAAGAAATACAAGCCCTAACTTCAACCTGAAAGACGACATGCAATTGAGACTAAAAGTGGCAAATCAGATGGTAACTTTTCTCCGAAAAAAAAAGAGGCAGAAAAAAAGGAGGAAGCGAAAGTCTCTCCTCAACTTACATAAATAACGAAAAAGCTCCGGCACAACGGCGTCGTGGATATAAACTCATAAATTGCACTGGGCTTTTTCATTCTCTTGCCCGACTACGTAATTACGTGCGTGTGGAGTTAAATAACGCTCCCCCTAAGAGAGAATTATGATTTCATTTGGCGGTGAATGAGCGTAGTAAAAGTCACCAGAGTCACCATATCACCAAAGGGGAGGACTTCCAGTGGTTTTCTGTCCTAAAAGACGTAAACACATTTTGTCGCAAGTTTTATGTTTGGCAATTCTCTCAGCCAACAAATTCATATTGGATTGCTGTATAAAATGAATGTTGCATGAATTTTGGAATTGTGGAATGATCACAATTTATCCTCAATTTTCAGAGACATTGAAAAAGAGAGGAGCTCCACAATTCTATCTTTTATTTTTTCAAATTCAGTAGTGAAGAGGTAAAACAGAATAAGTCAATTTCTCTTTATGATAATGTTCCGCCTTTTCCACCTTAGTCCTTTTTTCAACGAAATTCCGAGAGATTTCAAGGCCAAGTCGCTCTATTCCGCTGGAACTGGAGCGATTTTTCACTGTAGACTTTCATCAAAAAATGAATAAACTCTGTTCTAGCATGCCTATATTGTTGGTAAGTTTTCCCAAATTTTTCAATGACTGCCACAACTCCAAACGAAAAATCTCATCCATTTTGCCCTAGTCTCCTCCGATTATTTTCAATAGCTTTGAATATTTTTTCCCCATTTTGACGCATTCAATCATTATATTTAACTAGAAAGTAGCGCATAAATCGACCAAAAAAGTGACTGCATTCGACCTCATTCAAAAGCTATAAAAACGAATTCTTCCGAATAATTAAAAGAAGTAATTCCGCGATTTTCGTCTCACAGACTATCTTCATATCTATTTCCACATAAAAGAAATTTCATGCAGCAGCTCCATTTGGATAAGCCAGTCCAGTCTTGATTCACGAGGAAGACGAAAAGCTTCAATATTTGTCTCTATCCTCTCAGCAAGGATAATCACCGGTTATATTTCAACTCAACTACCTCGGGCATATATTTTTTTCTCTCATTTTTTCTTTCTTATTTCAACGTCAGACATTGAGTGATTCAAGTTGAGCAGATCGATCGGCGTATTCTCGCTTTTGTAAATTCCTTGTTTGAAGAAATATATACGTGAACGTCTCTGGATTAGGCAAACCATCCAGGACCTCTTCTTGTTGTATATGCGAAGGCTGAATTGACGGGAAGGAAGCAAAAGTCGTAAATATGCAAATAACCATGCAGACACCCACTCCTCAACTACTAGTTTCTCTCTTTAGCTCAATGTTGAAGCGCTAAAACCCAACGCCATTGTTAATGATTTAACGCAAGGTGTTCAACGATATGGATCTAAGTTACACGAGTGTACAATGTTTCCGAAACACAAAACTAAAATGCTTGAATGAAGAAAATCAAAGAGAATAGGAAAGAAACGAATAAAAAATTTTTGCCTTCACAGGGTCCAAGAAGGAAAGAGGTCGGAAGCAGCAGCGCCAGTTTGAGACATTCATTGCTGTATTAAATAAAACGTTATTGCCGTTGTAGAGGATATTAAAAACTTGGCTCGTATATATTACCATTATCCTACTGGGGCGCTCAACCGATAAGAATTCACTGCGCTCTCGCAATTCCATTTTCAATTCATTATATGCAGCTTCAGGAGTTACGAATTTGGATACAGAACAACTTTACTTGCCTCTTTTTTTGGGTTTTTAAGTCGTTAAAGTGTCATCAAATTGTATTTCGATTTAGGAAATCTTTTGAATCTTTTGAAGGGTACTGAATCAGATTTTTGAGGTTTTAATGAAGCGTTATGGCCGGAAGGACTAATCAGCCGAGAATCCGTTTCTAATAACAAAGAAATGTAGAATTGAAAAGGAGAAATGAAGCATTTACCTTTCTTCTTGGAAAATGAGTTATGATTTTCATCGTGCAGGTCTTTTATTTTATTTTTATTTTTGAGGTTTATATTTTATTTGGTCTTTTCATCTGTTGTTACTGAACAACAGATTTCCCTAATTTTCGTAATTGTATCACAATTTAGTTTAATTCAAGAACATTTTTTTTTTCATTAATTCAAGAATATTTATTCTCATTTTGCAGACAGGAGTTTCCTGTCGTAATTATTCAATTTTGATAGTAATCTTATTTCATAAGCCACTCAAGATTAATAAGAACATCATTTATTATCATTTTTTCCGGATAATTATTCATTATTCATTGTTCCGGATAATTATTCATACACTGATTTCTTGCATAAATAAGAAGAAATTGATCAAGTATAATTATTATTTGATTGTTAAAGTCATTATATAAGTTTTTTTTTTATGTATCTTCATTACGAGCAATAAAATAATGTTTGTACGTGCAAGATAGTGTTATTATGAAACTGAATGGAGGGTTTGAAGCCATCAGTTGAGAGATAATCGACCAACGTCGAATTATCTTTCTGATCATTTTCTCCAGAATATTTCAGAAACTAAGCGAGATAGCGTAATTTTGTTCGCATCTTAAATGATCGATTTCGCTTAGTTTTCGGAAAATTTTCAAAAATTGAACAATCCCTCCTATTTTGCCTCTCCGCTTCCAAATTTCTTTTTCAATACAGGACAGTTATTTTAGCGTTTCATTCAAAGTAAAATTGATCTCATCATTTAAATGCCAATTCTTTGTTAAATTCCACAATATAAACGAAAAAATAATCAATATTTTTTCAAAGAGTAATGAAAACAATTTTATTTGAGAAAAAATATCATAAGTCCTTAGGGCAAGCGGAGACACATTGAATGTGCTTTTACCCGATCACGTTTGATCTCGATAGACGTGAAAGAGAGATGTGGTTGAAAAGGGGAAGAAGAGAAAAACACGTGTCGAATGATCGTTTGTCCCCTGACTCAATTTTTTTTCTCCAGCTTTTTTTTTCTCGTTCCTCCTCGTTTTCCACATTGATCGTAGGTGAAAGATAGAGAGAGAGAGAAAAAAAAAGTGGAGAAAATAAAATTGGACCTGTGGTGAAGTATGTCCAGGCCACTCTCTTCGGGAATCCCCAGCGCAATCAGGAGCTGTTGGTGGGGTTTATAGCTTTTGAGAATGAGCGAGAAAGAGTAGAGAGACTATAACGTACCAACATGGATGCCGATATTGCCAAAGTCCCCTTTCCCCTTCTTGCCACTCTGTTCAACTGCTCTCCTCGGGCAGTGGACTTTCGAGGCAAAGAGACAAACGGTCAGCAATATCCCGGAGGTCGTTCTCTCTACCCTCTAATGCTCTTTCTTCCACCATTTTTTGAAGAAACTTTGGATTGGATCAATTCGTTTCGATAAAAGGACGATGTATATGAATTGGGTATTTTTCAGAGCTTTTGCATGAATCGAGACATGCAAGGAATTAGCGAACCCTTGTGCAACCAAAATAGGATTTGGGAAATTTAATTCAATAGTATTGGCCAACGATTCCACCTATCGAGATCTTTTTTTAGTACTCTATTTATAATAGTCGCTATTTTTTATGGTTTCACTTTTTCCCAATAGGCAATGCAGTCTGCACTTCAATTTTCAAGGAGACAATAATTTTTTTTTTTATTAAAGACTATAAATTGATCGGTTTTTATTAAAGAGACTGGAAGGTGAAATGCTAATGTTGAGACTTTCTTTCTTTTCGTACTTGAATTTTCAGATTATTATTTTAGTTCATAACCTCATGGAAAATATTTCAATGTATACCGAGCACTTTAAAAAAAAAAAAGGAATCAGTTTTTTTTTTTTTTTTTTTTTTTTTTTTAGTTTTATTCTAATATATTTGAGATTTTTCGGAATTTTTTGGAATTTTTCTGAAATTTTCATGAAACATTTATAAAATCTTTCTGAAATTTTTTCTGATAATTTCTCAAATTAAACTCCGACAACCTTCCTTTACCCATATACATTTACCCTTTTCCTATTTATCCTTCCTTAGTTTGCTGTTTGATTATCGTGGGGAGAGGGAGCGAGATGACAGTCTATTGTCTAGACAATAAAGGAAGATAATCGATGATTTTGAATAATAAGGATGGTTGATGATGAGCGCTAGAGAGGAATAGAGACCAAGGGTCAAAGAGAAGGGCAATTTTGCCATAATAACCACTAGAGCTTTCTCCTGATCAGTGAGTTTTCTGTGTTCTACTGTGTTACAACTCGACAGTGAAAAATTGAAAAGTGTTGATTCTCAAATTAATACCACTTCATCATTTATTCAAAATGAGCATTTTTTTGAAATTCCATTAATCCGTATCAAATTTCTGAATGTTTCGAATTTTCTCTCGTAATTTTTACAGCATATGTGCATAAAGCACTCGTTTTCCTTTATAAAAAGGAACAAGAACGCAAACAATCGATACATCGAAAGTTGTCACGATTAAAGTGAAGTCTTCATTCCTCATTGTTCAGTTAAATTGTGAGTAGTATAGTACGCGTAATATACTATACTAAAGATACCTAACGGGAGCACTGGAATATGGAATCAGGAAATTTTTTTTCCAGTTTTCCGCGATGATCTCGGTAAATAAGCGAGATAGAGCGAAATAGACATTAATATGGAATCAGGAAAAAAAAAATTCCAGTTTCTCGCGATTATCCTTTATGAAAAGGAACAAGAACGCAAACAATCGATATATCGAAAGTTGTCACGATTAAAGTGAAGTCCTCATTGCTCATTGTTCAGTTAAATTGTGAGTAGTATAGTAAGCGTAATATACTATACTAAAGATACCTAACGCGCGCGCTGTAGCGCGCCATCGGTCTCGCCATAATAAATCAAAATTATTTATTGTTAAAGTTCCTTCTTGTTTATAGGATGACATTATATTCTCTTCAGAATCACCACTGCAGATTTTTCAATTAATCCCCTGAAAATTGATGAAACCTCAATAGATTTATCCAACAAATGCCCCAAGATCTTTACTTCTTATTCTTTCTTCATTCTTCCTCACATGGAAGCTTTTCCATTCTGTGAAAAAAAAAACCTTCATAAATTCCTTTCTTCATCAGTAATTTAAACTTCTACAATTTCTTCGAACTCATAACACAAACAAATGATTGAATAATTGATTAATAAGTAGAATGAAAATTAATAGCGTTGAAGAATAAAGATTGAAAGAGGCCATGAGGGACAGTAAAGAATTTTTCTTCATAATAATCAACGTAGTGACGTTGTAGCTTGTAACACTGGGGGCCAACTCTGTAATTGATGTACTTTTGTTGAACGACCAGGCGCGTTCATCGTAAATCATAATCGTTGCCAAGTGAGAGAAAGAACAGCAGTGGAAAATAGAAGTTTGAGGAAGGGAAGAAAGGGAGAAAAATGAGTGAGTTAGTATTGGTAGAGAACGTTGATCGGTTAACTGATTTGAGAATATCCCGCGTGTCAAGATATATCAGTTTGCCAGTGGATCGTCAATCATTTTACGGTCGAATCATCTTCCTTCGTTGATTTAATTTATGACGTTCCCCTTGGAGAATTAATTGTTTTTCTACTTTCGAAATATATGGAACATTAAGGGTCTATCCTTCTGTTCAATCGGTGAAGTCAATTTCTAAATGAGAATATAAAAAAAAAAGTAGTAACTGAAAAAGAACGTAAGTGGCATTGTCGGTTGTTGTAAGAAAATTGACGTAATGTAAAATTTTTCTTTCATACATTTTTCATACACAGAGAAAAATGTTTTCTTCATTTAAGAATGTGCAGTCACTTAATTTAAGTGACCTGCCATTCTTAAATTAAGTGACTTTTCTCACTTAAATCAAGTGACTTTTTCTTTCTTAATTTAAGAAAGTAAAACTCACTTTAATTAAGTGACATTTCTGACTTAAATCAAGTGACTTTTCTCACTTAAATCAAGTAACTATTTCTTTCTTAATTTAAGAAAGTAAAAGTCACTTAAATTAAGTGACTTTTCTCACTTAAATCAAGTGACTTTTTCTTTCTTAATTTAAGAAAGTAAAACTCACTTTAATTAAGTGACATTTCTGACTTAAATCAAGTGACTTTTCTCACTTAAATCAAGTAACTATTTCTTTCTTAATTTAAGAAAGTAAAAGTCACTTAAATTAAGTGACTTTTCTCACTTAAATCAAGTGACTTTTTCTTTCTTAATTTAAGAAAGTAAAACTCACTTTAATTAAGTGACATTTCTGACTTAAATCAAGTGACTTTTCTCACTTAAATCAAGTAACTATTTCTTTCTTAATTTAAGAAAGTAAAAGTCACTTAAATTAAGTGACTTTTCTCACTTAAATCAAGTGACTTTTTCTTTCTTAATTTAAGAAAGTAAAACTCACTTAAATCAAGTGAGTTTTCTCACTTAAATAAAGTGACTTTTCTTTCTTAATTTAAGTGACCTGCACATTCTTAAATTAAGTGACTGCACATTCTTAAATTAAGAAAACATTTTTCTCTGTGTATTTAAAGTCAAAGTCGAATTATTAGAATTATTAATTCATGTGAAAACCTGCACACAAATGAACAATATAAGAATACGAATTTCTATAGGAAAAACTGAAATAACCAAAATATTGGAAAAATAGTAATGATCGAAGAACATTTTCTAAAAATTTTGCGCAAATATCGCTGAAATGAATAGTCCAAAAAAAACTGTTAAAGAACCTTTCTTCGAGCGAATTTCGTTGTTTTCAAAAGAAGTTTCTTAATGAATCTTCGTAAACTCAATAGCTTGCACAATATTTCCGAAACAGCTTCGAGCCTTCTACGAAGTGTCCTCCAACCAATCAGAAGCCGCCTAGGAATCCAATGCATTATAAAGTGGGAAGTAGATTAAATTGCCTCCTTAAATGCGTAATAGCGAAAAAATCTAATTTCTTTTTTTTCCTTTTTAAATCCACCGCTCCTTTTTATTTCCTCTCCCACAGACGATAAGTAATTTTGTCAACAAATTAGCAACTCTCCAACCGAGCGTTATCTTTCCGTTCCAACTTTTGGCTTGCGTTCCCCTCTTATTTCTTCCTTGGTCGTTTTCACAAGGTAGTGTACCGAATTAGCAGATTTTTAGCCCACGAATAACCCCGATACGGTTGGTTTTAATGGCTGAACGCTCGACTCGCGGCAATATAGCCCCCTCCCTCCACCTCATAGCACTGGGTAACTTCGTAATTCCCGCGTACTTTTATGCGCGATAACGCTCGAATCTCACCCTCTCTCCCCTTTATTCCCACACCATTCTACTTTACTCCTTTTTCAAACTAGCCCCTTTCGTAGCCCCAGACCTCCTCCCTCTCTCTTTTACTCGTGGGTTTGAGCATCCCAGTAGAATTATGCGATGGCAAAGTAACTGCTGCTAATGCAAGAAATCTTGCAATATGCTGCGAAAATTCTGCCACTGGTATTATCAAAAATCGGAAGAAAAAAAAATGTTCAGAATTAATACGTTTGAAAGTAAATTTGTCAGAAAGACAATTTTCATTATTAAAACACGAAAAAGTTGGAGAAATTTCGAAATTCCTCCAAATTTTCACAAGTATTTTCATGCAATTTTTGAGGTAAATAATTTTTTTATCATTTGCAATAAATTGCAATTGATTGAACATGAAATTTCATTGCCATACGTTCATGAATTTTAATGATCAATTTGTTATACAATTTTCAACGAAATGAAATTAAGTGAAATCGCAAAAATGACTGGGATTTTTTAAAAAAAGACAGATGCAATGAAACCTTATTTTTTTTTCAATGACACATTGACTTGATTTCTTCACTCTATTTAATTCAAGCAAGAATGGAAATTTATTGTGTATGATCATTAAATCTCAATCACCCAACGACATTATAAAAATGCCAGTATGATTGGTCTTGATGGTCATTTATGAGAGCCACCTGCACACGGCCATATCCATTAATTAGGGAAATCATGAAGAAAGATATAAAAAAGTTATGTATATATCCAGTGTAAGATGAGTCTGGGCATTTCAGCTTGAGGTGAAATCGAGGATAATTAAAGCAGCACGCAAGCCAAAATCACAGCGCAATCACAGCAACCACCTGTCCCTCATTTACTGCCGTATATATTTTCTCCCTGCGATGAAAAAGACAGATTTCAACAGAAATTCAAACATCTCTGTTTCTTCAATTTCACCAATTCGTCGAGAACCACAATATTTACATTTTCGTGGAAATTAATTTGAATAATTATTGAAATTATTTCAATAGAAAACCTGCACATGTTTTCCCTAATCATCATATTGTAAAATGAAAAGTCAAAATTTTACAAAAACTTCCAAATCAGAAATGACGTCAGTATTCTATACTCAATACCATGAAATCCCTCTGAATCTGACGCATTGGGCCTACCTCGAAATCTCACAAATCTTCTTGTCCTCACCACTCACCCTCATGTTTCATCTGCTTAGATCTGCACAGCCGAATGCGCAGATCTGCGTAGTCAAGTGCACCGTAAGGGCCTTGCTACACAATAGATGGACGAATTGTCTGATTCGTTCACGAATGTTATTTCGTCAAGGGAAACAGTTCCCCATGCGTCGAGAATAGGTCTCCTGATGAACATTTCATAATTGTTCGTCCGATTTTTCTCCATGAAGATTCTTCATTCGAAAATCAACAAATCTCCACACAAATGAGATTATTCGAAAATTTCTAATGCTGCTCCAATTCTCTCCCGCTAAAATCACAAATCCTTCAGCTTCATACCCCAAAATCCATTCAAACACAAAGATTGCCAATGAGAATGAATTAAACGTGATCATTTCCATTGCCTGCACACACGAATCTATAGAGAAGTGTGTGCATGGTAGGGGAACACTGTGCATTGATAATAAACGTGTAAGAGTGAGCGAGAGAAATTGTGTTGCGGTGTTGGCCACTTAATTATCCGCGGGGCCAATTAGGCAGCCGCTAATGGAGTCCTGCGGTGAGATATGGGGTATATAGGTAGTGTGAGAGGGCGAGGTGAGTGGTGAGAGAGTGCCTATAGAATGGGTTATACACAGAGAAGGTAGAGAGGGAGTTTGGGTGCCTCATCGTGCCTCATTAACTATCCATCAGCGCCACCAGGTTTATCTATCTCCCTCTGCTATTCATGTCATGTATCCAATACTTGTCTCTATCTATCTTTTCCATACGGTATTTCATTTGCTGCTATATATTGTTTCTCTCTCCATCTATCCCCACTCGTCCCTTTAACGTGTCAGTGTTAATTTATTACTGCCACAACATTCAATATAATTTAATTTCACTGAAAGATCCAACGGAATGATGAAGCAACTAATTTTGTTCTGTTAACGAATTTCAGTTTGACCAATTTTACGTGGAGCTTTTCTTCCCCTTTGTAATAATAAAAAGTTAATTAATTTGATGATTCTATGTATCGCTGCTTTCTCACAGACTCGAATGTTTTTTTCAACCTGAAAATTCGAGGATTACTAAAGTTTGCAGGAATACATTTTTTTTTCGTAATGAAAGAGGTTTATTAAACTAAAATTGCACAGGACAATGAAATTCGAAAGCAGATACGAAAATTCAATCGTTAAAAAAAAATACGAAATTCACTGCATGACTCACTAATGAACGGCGCGCCTTCTTTGGTCCCCACGATTTCCGCGGATTTTCTATTCAAACTGCGCGAAATTTATGTTATTGTTGAAATTTGACCGGTTGTTGATGTCTATAGTATATCAATTTTCAAGATCTTCTTTCTCCAATTTTTCGGTCAATGAGCAATTAATTACAGGGTGGTTATTGACCAAAAAGTAAATTTTTTTACCAATGACAAAAAATCATTTCTGACAGATGAATTCCACTGCAAATTTCTCCCACTTTCCACTGGTCTTACGAAAAATAATAAATTCTTAATATTTTTACTAATTTCAAATTTTTTTCATAATGTTGACTTATAAACTCAAACGTGTCTGTTCTATCCCACCTTTCCGCCTCTCCTCTTTCTCTCATCCATTAATTTCGTCAATTTTTAAAATACAAAAAAATGTACATTAAATCCACGTCAGAATCAACAGCATCTAACTCCTCCAGGTTTTCGGGCCTTCTCGATGTATCCTGACGTTAAAATAGATCTTACGTTATCATATGGTAAATGTACGTCCGTCATCTGCAAAGATCAAAGGAATACATTGAAAGTTTGTCAAATCCCTCGCAAAATGTCGACTCGGGATAATTCCCAATAATTTCCAACGAAATTCAATACGATTCAATTTCCCCAGAATATTCAACAAAATAATGAACCAATTAATTGTGTTTTGTTAACGAATTTCGGTTTGACAAAGTTTACATGAATTTTTTTTCCCCCTCTGGTTTTCTCGTGCGTCCAAATTAATTTGTAGTTGGATTATAGTGGAAATACAGGAGTATGTAAATGTATTGGGGGGGTAAAGGCAGTTTGGATCATGGTATTTGCGGTGTAAATGGTGAAAATTGGAAATTGGGAGATTCAATATGAATACACAGATGAAAACTGAACTATACAATATGCAACATGAGAGAAATGCATTTTCTATTTGCCAATATGGTGTGCCAAAACAGCGACACATCATATTCACACACCCACACGCCTCTGTCACCATGAGGGACTGTGAGGCTGTTTGTCGCGCACGAGTTTTGATTAGCGCGTTGAGTTCGACTGAATTAATTAATTCATGCTTTTCAAATAACCGTGTATTTCGGTGAGAGAAGCGTTTCAATTGAACAACACAAAGTTCAACAGAGAGTTGACGTGGCAATAATTGTATTTTACTGTTTGTTTTCTGATACGAAGTATAGGCAATTGGAATTAATAAGTACGATTTAATGGATAATGGAGAAAAATTCATTTCATACACTGAGAAAAAAAATTCTTGTAGCAAGGAAATAGCCTTTTAACAAAATTGTTCTTCACAATTTTTACAACTATATATATTGTGAAGTCAATTTTCTCACAATAAAAATTCTTTTTCTCAGTGTAGAAATCAAGTGCATTTTTTTCATAGAAAATTTCATGAAATACGAAAATTTTCTTGATCAATTCTCGTCAATTCGATAGTTTTCGAGATATCATTGAAATAGTCTGCATTTGAAATAATCGGACAAAAAATTTCCGACCAGTGAGACGACATGAAAAAAAAATAATGATCACTCATTGCTCCTGTACATTATGAAAATGAATATATATGTATATATATAGGGAGCAAGAATAACGACTGAAAATGTCCATTTTTTTTTCATTGAAAGTGGAATGGGGACGGAAAGTGCCTGAAGCGACTCATATTAAAACAAAATGAAAAGCCGTGTGATCCTATGCAGCTGCAACTGATCACTGCACTAATTACATTTTCACCTTTCTCTCTTCCTCTCTTCATGAATACACAAATAAATAACACATACATGAAACACAAGTATCAACGAACGTTTTTGCTTTGTCGTTTGGCTTTTGCTTTGGATCACCAATTTTAATTTTGTGTCATGTGTACATGTGCCTTTCAACTAAGAAATAACCTGGGGATACAAAAGCTGAAGGGACTGGGGAAAATTTTTTGACATGTCATTTGCACGAGGGAATACACAGAGAATGCCCTAGCTGCAGAATTATCGATGTAAAAAATCACAGGACAAAGTGGAACTGTAATTAACGATTGTTCATGTACCTATATTATTTAACGTCAAACATATCAAAATATATCCACGAGGCATGAGAGAGATCAGAATTTTTTTTAAATATTCATTCCACGAGTGATCAAACGTTGAAGGGAGTAATTAATTGGAACTCCCACTCACGCAAATTTTATTTTTCTATTAATTTTGTATGAAATTTCCTCTTTTTTGGAAAAAACGAGATTTTCTTTGATCTGGATATTCGAAATTAGCGAAGGCCCTAATAGAAGAATTAATTTGTTTTTTATTCATAATAAAATGAATAGTATCCAGTAAAAATTGCACTGCAAAATGAAGTTCAGGTATTCTAGAATGCACCTGATTTTTTTCATAATTTTTCTATCTAGTGAAATTGCAAAATTCAGTTATTAAAGAATCCGCATTCTCCGTGCAGTCACCACACGACTTTCGCGAGCTCGACGCGCCCTCTTTGGTCCCCATGATTTTCGCGCGCTTTTTTCAAACCGCGTAAACCTCAATAATCGTCAGGAACCTTCTCACAATTGTAGAAAATCAACGATAACCACAGAAATTATACAATTAATAATTTCCAATGATTTTCTACCAACTCAGGAGCAAAAAAGCGTGAAAATTCATGTAATTGGCAGGAGTGTTGGTGTTTTTTGTTGTAAAAGAAAATTCAATTATCGTGACGATAAAGAGCGGAAAAAGTGGAAATGACATGGTACTTCCGACACAGCGGTGAAATGAGAAGAGAGGAGACAAGAGAGGACTGAATTAAAAAAAAAAGTGAGAAAGAGAGACCAAAAGGTGAAAAGAAGTGGAGGGTAAAAGTTTTTTTTCCTGCCATGCGAGTTGATTCAATGAGATGTTCCTTTATACTCAATCTCACCTTTGTCCTGTCCTCAGGGTACAGTAAAACTCATCCAAACTTTCTGCCTCCTCATTGTGTATCCCCAGTTTCCCAATTGTCTCACTCCCTATTTTCCCCCACTCCATTGCCCAAAGCACAATAATTCAAAGAAATATGAAATAATTAAATCTGATAAAATACAATTGGCATTAATGTGTTGTCTTATCCTCAATAACATATAAAATAAAGTGTTTGGACCACTGAGATTTTTACTATAGTGTTGCATTGACAATTAAATGAAATGCCTGACACATAAATAACTGGATTCGTCTGAGGCAAGTGCCCTTTAAATTTGCATTTTAATTATGTACGAATGGTAGAATGCCGGTTGTGAATTTTTTTTTTTTTTTACGCACACCCACACACACACATACAGATGGCAGTGGAAAAGGAGTGTCTCTTTCTCCTCGAATGCTCATAGCCCATGTTAATAATTCAAACTGCAAATGGGTCTCATTTAAAAATTGTAATTACACGGAATTGCTATCCTGTCCGCAAAACGAAACACGATACATCATCGTAAAGAGATAAAGTTGGAAAAAAAAAAGATAAATATAATAGGGAGAAAGATGTGTCTTCTCACTTATGATTCATCTGACGTTATTTCCGTGAAAGTACGAGATTCACCAAAAGGAGGAGGGAAAGAGGGATAGGAGAGGCATTAAAAGGTCGTTGGAGACCGACAGTTTTGATGCTCACGTGCTATCACATCCGAATGATATTTATAGTTGATCTTTACGAGGCCTTATTTCCTTTTATCCACAAACGTAACTCCCGAGTATAGTACATTTTGGCACGAGTCATCAGCCACCCCACTATTCCCTGCGGTTGTATGTACATTGGTAACATACCAGTTGTCCTTTATATCCAGAAAACGACAGACAATAATGCGCCGTATCAGGCAGTGCATATTGATTCACACACACGATACCAAAGGGAGTGAGAGAGATAGAAAGAGAGACATGCATTGGTTGACAGGGAGGACAGCTGTCACTTTGCTTCAATGCTACAACTGATACTACGGTTTTGTAATACTCTGGAAAGGCCAAAAGGCCCTTCCACAATTCCATCGGAATGGATTTATGTCCAACTATCAGTGACACTTTGTACTAATTTTATGACGTGAATGCATTGTGACAGGAAGTGAGCACCAGAAAAGGGATTGGGGCAAAGATGAAAAGGATGAAAGGATGAAGAATATGTTGGGATTGATGTGGCATGTGTGTGTGTGTGTGTATGTGTGAGATTCAGCCAATTGAAGTGGCAAAAGCAGCTTCCGTGTGAGACAGGAATATCCGTTTGAATTCTGGCGTTAACCATTTTGAACATCGTTTGCCTTAAAATTGGATCAGCTTTGGTTCGACAAAGATGGAGGCAGAAGTGAAGGATGAGAGTAAAACATTGAGATGATGGGAGAGAAGAGTGAAAGGCCGAGAGGAGGATCTTCGTGGCCAATTTGTGCTGCGTGGAGAACGACTTTGGCCTGTCAAGAGGGCCAACGATGAAAAGTGCCTCAGGGGCTTTAGCCACACTGTTTGAAAAGTTCAAGCCAATGGCCCAGAGTCAATATTTAGAGATACAAATGCAATTCTTTCTGATCCCTTTATCGGTGCTTTACTCGAGCTTTGTCTAACGACCGAAATGGCAAGAGCTTTTAACCAATACAAACACATATGTGAGAAGATTTGGAAGAAGTGAGAAAAATACTCGTGTCTCTGTGAGACAGATTTTTTCATATTTTTAGCAACAACGATTTCTCATAGTTTTTCTTATCTTCACAGAGTTGGATCACCCTTTGTCTTCACTGATTGCCCGTCAGAGATTGTGAAATATTTGTACATCATGGAGGAGAGAGAGAAGAGTTATCTCTTATTTATCATATTGACAGGTTCAGATCAATCATTCTTATAATATTTCAATGTTAAGATATTTGAGACGTCGATCTCTTTATACCTGAGAAAAATGGGCTTTTAGGAGCCAATCTAGTTGATGGATTCTCCGAGTTTCAGCGGCTTTAACCAAAAAGTTTGAGGGATTTATTATAAAAGTTGCGGTAATACAATGAATGGAACTTTGAGAAGAATTGATGAAATTAGCTCAGGATGAAATAAACTGATTTTTTTTTTAATTTGGATGATTGAGTGAAATATTCATATGTTGAATATTCAATTGAATGCAAATATTTTCTGTTCATTTCAATGCAATCAACAGAATCTCAATATTCCATCAGCTTCATCATCAGCTCTTTTCTCTCTACACAATACGACTTTACGTATAGATATAGATTACAGTGGACTCGATTTATAAGGCCCCTTTGGGGAATGAGAGGTGAAATATATATAGAGGAGAGTGGGGCAAAATAGACCCTCATAGTAACATGATTGAGGAATTTTTTTTGGAATGAAGGACTCGACAAAAAAATCTGAAAAAATTTGAGAAAATCATCCAACATATGTATATTGTTTGTAAATTTTTTCAGATTTTTTGAAGCAACCGCTGCTTTTTAAAAAAATCTCGAGTCATCTCGTCTTTTAGGTCCATTTTGCCCCACTCTCCCCTATATATTTTCTTTTCTGATATCAACAGTTTCTATTAACACTTAAAAAAGATAATATTTACATATGTACAGTAGAAAATAGTGAAAAAAAACTATAATCATTAATATCATACTTATGACTAATGAAGTTAGTGGATGTTGAACATCTCTCGAACTTCTACATTTTATCAGTATGGAGTGTTGATGTAGGAGAAGAGGAATACATGTACTCTTTCAAACATCATCCATAAAAAACAATTTATATAACTTTATGTGTGTTGTAATAATTTTTTGTATTATAAAGTAATATTTAGATTTAGCGAGATAAAAAAATGTGTTGAAAAAAAAAACTTTTATCGTTTTCATGGTGAAGTATACTCAACCCCACTGTCTTAGCCGATATCCCTAATGTTTTGATCTCATCCACGTAATAGAAGTTATAGATAGACCTTAAAAAAACTTTCATTTCTTTTTTCATTTCTTTCGGCTACGAATTCACTCGTTTTTTTTAACTATAATTATAACTTATTTGTTACATGATATAAAAAAATACATATTTCCTTTTATGTTTTACAATTATTTTTGAATTCTGTGTATTTTGAAGATGTGAGTTTTGGAGTGAATCTCTCCTTTCCAATGTGATTAATATATTGTACAAACTATAAATAAATAATAAAACCAAAGTCATCTCCAAGGGAAAAAATTGGAGAAAATTTTTTTCAAAGTAAATCACTATCAAAAAAATCGGTTGAAAAAAAATCAGATAAAATTTGACAAGATGCTCCAACATGTCTCAATTTTTGGGTAATTTTTTTAATTTTCCTCACAAATATCATCAGTCTTAAAAAAAAATCCCGATTAATTTTGCTCAGCAGGTCTATTTTACCTCAGTTTCTCCTGTTCTCTCACTCACTTCCTTGTCACCTCATCTGTAATACATGAAAAAATTGGAATATTTGAAATCAATATTCGTATAGTAATACGATCTGTAAGAGTACCCAGAAACATATACATGAGAAAGAAGAAGCTAAGGCGGACATTGTGTCGTGAATAGTTCCCAAAAGGTTATCCAGCATCGAGGAAAAAAATTGATAAGTCGTGAACCAGAAGCACTTTAGAGGTCTCCCGTTACTCCTCACAAAGACGATCCTACTTTTCTTCTTTTTTTTTCATTCTTCCCCCCTTCTTTAACCCATGAGTCTCTCGCCCTCTTTTCCGAGCTTATATTCAGCTTCAACAGGCGATGAGCATAAGGTGATGGGAAAAACGTGAAAATAAAATTGAATGAAAGAGAAGTACTGAGGAAAAAAATAGGGTGAGATGAGTATAGAATGTGAGGGGAGTGTATCGACTGAAGGTAAGAGGATATGTTGGATAAGGGATGTAAAGGTGGAGTTGTGAAGGGCGGGAGGGGGAGGGGGGTGGCCTAGGCACTCGTGAAGTGCTCCGGAGGCTTCATGTCTCTTATAAAATAGAATATGAAACTGTATGTCGACGAGAGTGGTTTAAAAATACAGAAGAAGGGTGCAAAAGTGAAAAGAGAAAAGGACACCAAAGACATTACATTCACTTCGTTACGATAATGCTTTTGAGACACGACAGTGGAAGGTGAAAAAGTGATATAAGATATCTTTTTCCATTGTTCTATGTAATTCTCTCTTCTTCTCAAGTAGAGAGAAAAAAGAGAATAAAATAAACTGGAAACCTTAAAACATTTTTTTTTTTATTTATTTTTCCTCAATTGCCAATTCCCAGTGGAATTTAACGAAAAAAGATGAAATAAGCAAAAATAGTATCAAATACGTGGGTAAAACAAAATGAGAAATATATATCGTGTTGTTAAAGGCATTTCACATGATTGAGGAAAATCGAAAAGAAATCGTTTCTCCATTATTCCTTTATCCCTAACCATTAGATCGTCCATATGTGTAAAATTTCAAGCCCCTATAACTATTCCAAGTGACATAAAAATAGCTCAAGGAAATTGAAGAATACATAAAAGAAGGGAAAAAAATCCCCCATATGCCCAGCGGGACCCTACATAATAGAGTGAGATAGGGGGGTTGTCGTCACCACATCATCACCCACAGAGACAAAAAGAGAGTCTACACGTCTACGCACTCTCTCAATCGCCAAAAAAGGTCTTTCTTCTGATATCTTCTAGTGTATGGTATCTAAATCCCTCCTTTACCCCATCAACTCCATCATGAAAATTGCCTGGGCGTTTGATATTCTTCCTCCACCTCGGTATTTCACCATTACCTCTAAAAAAGAAAAAAAAAACAAGCAAAACCACCACCGACCATGTAAAAATAAGGGAAATTACCATAATCCCAAATAGTCACTTTTGCCCGTTTAAACCTTAAAAGTCATTGGGCAAAGTTTATCTCGTAATAGAATACATACGAATACTCGTACAGCCAAAATGGAAAACTTCCCTCCCTCCCCCCTTCATCTCCTTTAGCTCCATGAACCACTGGGATTCATGTTATAGCCAAGTAACCAAGGGGTTTGGGTGCTGTACAAGCGTAGTTAACCACGGCCGAGTAGGCATTTTCCCTGTGGACATAATTCAAGGCGCATTACGCTTGGCCACGATGGGAACCCCACTGGTGGTCGCGCACGCCACACAGCACACACAACCCAAACCCCTCACTTCCTCCACCTCCTTGCCGCCAGCCCAATCTGCCTCTTCCTAGCAGTTCTACTAGTGTTTCGAACCAACTACACTTTAACCCACGAGCCTGTAGTAATATTAGCTGTGGACACTGCATTGTCGCGGGTTCAGTGTGGTCTCCTTGTTGCCGGCTTTTGCGGGGCTTAGTAATTAATCCACACAGAGTCCCCCGAGTAGCTTGGCCTCTCGAGTACGTATACTGTACTAACACACACAAACACACGAATGGACTAAAAGGTAGTGGGTTATGTTCTGTTGGGTATTCCATTCGCCGGAGGATCTCAGTACAGATTCACAAGTGCTTAGTGCCTCGTAGAGACATGTGCCCCAACGGTGGACCCTCCACTAAATTCCCCTCTTCTTTTGTATATATACGATATCCGCAGTGGCCGATTCCCCAGTTACAGCAAAACGACAGATAGTATTGCCAACGTGAAATCCATTATTGTCGTACTGTATTGGGACACCTGCTATTAATGTTATTACATTATGTCCTAATGTATACTAATTTATATGAAAGTATCGTGTAATTGTATATAAATGCTCTCTGCTTTGATTGAATGAATGTTTCGTTGATTAGCATACTTGAATTACATTCAATCATTCTTGATTGATGTCTACGAGTTTGCAGCGGATACAGATTCAAAGAGTCAGTGGACGGAATATTGGCAACACGTGGCGACATCTCTCGGAGGCGTCAGTGAACTACTTGTATATTCTGTCTGCAATCTGAGATTAAATAGCGTAATAAACGTTAGAATAATGATGAGATGATTTGTAGTCTCTTTGGTATACTCGGGAATTTTGAATTATCCATTTTCTGAGAATCAATACATCATGCAGACGGAGAATAATGAGGCAATTAAAATCATACTTTTCAACATTTTTCATTGATGATGAATAAATGACTCAGCAATGCAACAATCATTATTTGTACATAATGAAAAATAGTCATGTTTGTATTAAAGATTGGAATTTTAATTAGAAGATATCATATTAGATTCTTTATTCAGGAAAAATAGTTTGATTAGAATCGCGTAGTCTCGATTTATCACTCAATTACTCAATTATGTACTTGTGAAAATTCAAGAAAATTATTCTCAAAATGTTATCGTCCATTGCGAAATAACTAAAGTGAGAAACTTAATCTACACTTGTGGAGTTACCATCCCTCACCAGGTTTCCTCATTGCCATCAGAAACGAAATAGTGGGAGAGTAGAAGGCAAGCTGAGGCAGACCTAAAAACCACCCTCTCGCTGCTGCTGCTGCTGTTCCTCGGGACGTCACGGCTTCCGCTAGTGCGCGATGATAAATTACGTACTCACGGTAATTGCCTCCTAAGTTATGGCTTATAGCGCGTATGAAATATGGTATCGCTCCGCACGCAATTACTGCCTGGTTATTTATCTCAGAGGAGCCATGACTCTACCGTTACTTCCTTCACTTTCTAATCTCTCTCTCTCTCTCTTTCTTCCTCTTTCTCTCGCACATATAGTCCTTCTCGCTGAATTTCTTGTTCACTCGTTTTATCAGGATACGCTTGATTTACTTTCTGTTTATATATTCATTTTTCTTCGGTGAATTGGAGTAATAAAGTTGCATCGATTGATAAAAATTTCCTCGATCATTATTGATCGCAAATGTTTGGGTTAATCGTTAATTATTTGCCGGGATGATGATTAACAGTTAAAAAAAAACAATCAGAGTTAATGTTATGAATGAAAGAAAAAAAAATTAATGTTGCGATGGAATTCACATGACTGATGATTCAACCAGTTATTGTCGTGGATTCATCGTGAGGGGAAGTTTGCGAGTGACGATGAGTGATGGGAAACAGCTTGTCTCTGCTCTTGAGTCGCAGTGAGTGATGGAGAGCCACTATACAGCGTAGCAAGTAGTAGAAGTCACTTCCAGTCGGATAAATCTCCGTTTTTATCGTGATGATAAGGAAGCAGCGGTCGATAAAGAAGAGCAACGGAAGTATGTATCAGAAGAAGATGACTTACCGATTCTTGGTTCACATGGTCTGTTGATCATCCTACATTACCAGTATCCGTGGATCCCGAGACACGTGCTACACAGAGAAAAATGCTTTCTTAATTTAAGAATGTGCAGTCACTTAATTTAAGAATGTGTAAGTCACTTAAATTAAGAAAGAAAAGTCACTTGATTTAAGTGAGAAAACTCACTTGATTTAAGTGAGAAAAGTCACTTGACTTAAGTGAGAAAAGTCACTTAATTTAAGTGAGAAAAGTCACTTGACTTAAGTGAGAAAACTCACTTGATTTAAGTGAGTTTTACTTTCTTAAATTAAGAAAGAAAGTCACTTGATTTAAGTGAGAATAGTCACTTGACTTAAGTGAGAAAAGTCACTTAATTTAAGTGAAAAAAGTCACTTGACTTAAGTGAGAAAAGTCACTTAATTTAAGTGAGTTTTACTTTCTTAAATTAAGAAAGAAAAAATCACTTGATTTAAGTGAGAAAAGTCACTTAATTTAAGTGACCTGCCATTCTTAAATTAAGAAAAAAATTTTCTCTGTGTAGATGACTCCAGCAGAGATACCATAGATTGTCTTTATTGTAGCGCGAATTCGATATGAAATGGGAACTATTCAAAGTATAGTATTTCTGAGAAATAAAAGCTGGAAAGTGAATCAATTTTATTACACTTATTTATGATAAATTGCAGGAAAATTAACAATCAAAGTGGACTGTATCTCTCCTGCAAGCTTTTGGATTTTGCTACGCACTTGCTCCGACACTTCACGCACGTATTGCTTATCGAAACGACTTTCGGGGAATACCCAATAATTTTTAAGTACACTGAGAGAAGAAATATATTTTATTGAGAAATAAAAAAATTGGAAATTTCCATTATCACCTGAACTTTAAATTGAATATAAATATCATTACACTACTGAAAAAATGCCTTCTCCCAACAATTGAATTTCTTGAAACTGAGAAGAGTCAATTATTATTAATTTTTAGAAATTAGTAGATTGGAATTAATTCATTTTTATTAGTTATTTAGAACGAATTGAAGATTTTCCAGACTGATCATTTTACTGCTTTTTTCAATAATAAATATACTTTTCTCGAAGAAAAATTTTTACGTCAATCAATTAATTGATCAAAAAATTCTTATTTTTTTCTTCAATTCAAAGACAAATTTTCTCAATAAAATCATTTTTTTCTCTCAGTGTATTCGACGTATTAGAAGTGATGATAAAAAACGATGTATGATAGTTCTCTACAGTCGAGTGAAATTTGGGGCAATCAAACATGAAATATGTTACAATCAGATTAAGTAATGAACATGAACAAATTGAATGATTTATCATCGTCCAAATATTGATTTCAACCATATTTGTACCAATTTTTGGCTATAATGAAGAAAGAGAGGTATTCCCGTAACTTCATTCTTTCTGCTTGAATTGATATCATCAAATTACTAAACACTAAATCATCTGATCATACTCTGACCTGTTTGATAAGAGATAAACTAATCGAAAAAAAAATTGTATAAAACGGTTGAAAAAATAATCGAGACATCCATAATTAGTTGTCAACTGTAATCATTCATCGCACAAATGTCTCGATTTTGGTTAATCTCTTTCATAATTGCCACTGTTATTCTCGGTAAGTGCAATAATTATATCATTTTATCTTAAAAAATTGATTATTGTGACAAAATTTTTCATGGCACAATTTTTTCACAAAGTTTTCATCATTAAAAGTAATTAATCAGAATTCCGATTTTTTTATTTTCACACAATAAGATTAAAAATTCAGTTTCGCAGGAATGAAATATGTTTTAAAAAAATATTCATTTTGTTTATATCATTTAAATGCTAAATTTCTCTAGTATTCTAAGAAGAATACTGAAAGAAAATTATACGTCCATTAGTTATGTTATGATGATGTAAAAATACCATTCTCCACCTAGATATAATTATTTATACAATCATTTTCAGAACAGTGCATAAGTTCAGCTGCTTTGAAATGTGGTGCAAATGAAAAAAAAAGTGACTGTGCTAATGCCTGTAACGGCACATGTCAACGTCCTAATCCTGGACTCTGTATGATCAATCCCACGGTAATGTGAATTCAATAAAAAATGATCGAAATCACTATGATTTTTTTCGATAATGATAAAGAAAACTGATTTTAAGGTTAATTGGGATATTGGACAATTAAATAAATATTCGAAGTCAATCTTCACATTTATTTTCTAAAATCGCGACGTTTCGCTCCTGATTAGGAGCTTCTTCAGGCTCTTTAGATTAATGTAAATTGTCATAATGATACTAAATTTGAAGAATGGTATCGTATTTTAAAACTTCCCATCACTATTTTAACGATATAACATTTAATACATGAATAAACCAATTGATAAACTCAAATGAAACATACAACGATGAAATACCGTATTCATCGGTTGGGGGGTTGATAGGTATTTCATCGTTGTATGTTTCATTTGAGTTTATCAATTTGTTTATTCATGTATTAAATGTTATATCGTTAAAATAGTGATGGGAAGTTTTAAAATATGATACCATTCTTCAAATTTAGTATCATTATGACAATTTACATTAATCTAAAGAGCCTGAAGAAGCTCCTAATCAGGAGCGAAACGTCGCGATTTTAGAAAATAAATGTGAAGATTGACTTCGAATATTTATTTAATTGTCCAATATCCCAATTAACCTTAAAATCAATTGTATCATCATGAACGACAACAATAAGAGCGATAAAGAAAACATTCAATTTCGCATGTTATGGTTAAAATATTTCTTCTAGTATTGTGAAGAAGGCTGCAAGTGCAAGGAAGGCTATGTATGGAAATCTAAATATATAAAGGTGTGTATCGCTGAGGAAGAATGCCCGGAGCCATCCAAAGTACACAAGCCAAAACACTAATTCATAGGTGAATCGGCACTTCAGAATCAAAGTAGCAGTGTAAGTCCTATACATAGACTTATACATAGGATTCATGCTACTGCAGTTCTGAAATGACAGAATAATAAAATTTAATAGATATGTTACTTCATTTTTTTCTCCCTGGCATATCAGTATATAGATGGTATGAAGAAAAATAAAATGTTCAATGAATTATGGATAATAGTAAGCTATACCAATGTAATTTCATGAGAGAATATAACAATCAAGAAGATCTGAAGTTTCTGCTCCACCACTTTATAGAAGGCATCTCTAACAGGGAAATCATCCTAATTAAGGGGTTACATGGGTTTCGAGAGGTCAAAAATTCGATTGTTTTTTATTTTTCAAAAATACCTTTCATAAGTGAGTGGAGAAAATTTCAATTTTCAGACATTTTTATTTTGGTCTAAAACTTATAAAAGGCGAAGGCGACGGTCAAACTATAATTTCACGCGCTTCAGTCCTTATTGAGCAGAATGGCCAAGTTGATGGCCTGAAAATTAGAAGAGTCGCATTATCACTTATTTCATATCGTAGAGTCAAACATCATTTTATTTCTTTATATCTCCGCAAATCGATCGATCGTTGAATAAATATTTAATTGAAGTGTATCCAACGGATTTAATTTATTCTTCATCATGAATAGCATTATGGCTTTTTTTCTTTTACACTTTTTTCTATCCGAAATATCCCATATATCTTAGCCCCACACTAGGCTTACAAATTTCCATAACCGTCTTTTGGATACATGTAAGAGACTGTTCCAAACTGTTCAGAACTCCTCCAAAAAAACTGTTTATGATTTTTTTTTCAATCTATGTACACAGCTTCAGCCTGCGGGCTAAAGTTGGGTAGATTGTTATTGTTAGTGTATATAATCCTCATCCGCTCTTTTACACAGAGAAAAATGTTTTCTTAATTTAAGAATGTGCAGTCACTCAATTTCAGAATGGCATGTCACTTAAATTAAGTGACTTTTCTCACTTAAATCAAGTGACTGTTTCTTTCTTAATTTGAGAAAGGAAAACTCACTTAAATTAAGTGACTTTTCTCACTTAAATCAAGTAAATTTTTCTTTCTTAATTTAAGAAAGTGAAAGTCACTTAAATTAAGTGACTTTTCTCACTTAAATCAAGTAAATTTTTCTTTCTTAATTTAAGAAAGTAAAACTCACTTAAAGTAAGTGACTTTTCTCACTTAAATCAAGTGACTTTTTCTTTCTTACTTTAAGAAAGTAAAACTCACTTAAATTAATTGACTTTTCCCACTTAAATCAAGTAAATTTTTCTTTCTTAATTTAAGAAAGTGAAAGTCACTTAAATTAAGTGACTTTTCTCACTTAAATCAAGTAAATTTTTCTTTCTTAATTTAAGAAAGTGAAAGTCACTTAAATTAAGTGACTTTTCTCACTTAAATCAAGTGACTTTTTCTTTCTTACTTTAAGAAAGTAAAACTCACTTAAATTAATTGACTTTTCCCACTTAAATCAAGTAAATTTTTCTTTCTTAATTTAAGAAAGTGAAAGTCACTTAAATTAAGTGACTTTTCTCACTTAAATCAAGTAAATTTTTCTTTCTTAATTTAAGAAAGTGAAAGTCACTTAAATTAAGTGACTTTTCTCACTTAAATCAAGTGACTTTTTCTTTCTTACTTTAAGAAAGTAAAACTCACTTAAATTAATTGACTTTTCCCACTTAAATCAAGTAAATTTTTCTTTCTTAATTTAAGAAAGTGAAAGTCACTTAAATTAAGTGACTTTTCTCACTTAAATCAAGTAAATTTTTCTTTCTTAATTTAAGAAAGTGAAAGTCACTTAAATTAAGTGACTTTTCTCACTTAAATCAAGTGACTTTTTCTTTCTTACTTTAAGAAAGTAAAACTCACTTAAATTAAGTGACTTTTCTCACTTAAATCAAGTAAATTTTTCTTTCTTAATTTAAAAAAGTAAAACTCACTTAAATTAAGTGACTTTTCTCACTTAAATCAAGTGACTTTTTCTTTCTTACTTTAAGAAAGTAAAACTCACTTAAATTAAGTGACTTTTCTCACCTAAATCAAGTAAATTTTTCTTTCTTAATTTAAGAAAGTAATACTCACTTAAATTAAGTGACTTTTCTCACTTAAATCAAGTAAATTTTTCTTTCTTAATTTAAGAAAGTGAAAGTCACTTAAATTAAGTGACTTTTCTCACTTAAATCAAGTGACTGTTTCTTTCTTAATTTAAGAAAGGAAAACTTACTTAAATCAAGTGAATTTTCTCACTTAAATCAAGTGACGTTACTTTCTTAATTTAAGTGACCTGCACATTCTTATATTAAGTGACTGCACATTCTTAAATTAAGAAAACATTCTTCTCTGTGTATGCTGACAGGAAAAAAATAATTCTTCATCAAATCAAGAGAAAATGTTGATAATTCACCAGTAGTAATCGAATGGATTGGTTAGTTGGAATTGACTGTAGGTGAAAAAATAAACAGAAAATGCAAAAGATTGTCTGGTTCAATAATATATTTCATGTTTTAAGGTCCCCACAATACAGATAACAGTATCACAATGTCCACTTTCCTTCAAAGAGTCTGGAAATGTAATGGAAATGTGTTTTTTGACCGTTCAGAATTAAACATAATGATACATAGGCTCATGCTTTATTTCTTGTGAAAGACTTCCTTGAATGACTCTAATTGATACCATACGTAAAGAAATCTTAACGTCTTTATTCTTCGATAATCCATATAAGGCACCACTTTCGAGAGATTCTATTGGATTACCGTCCAAATTGAGCCCAGTCACATTATCCAGATATTCAAAATCCCCCTTCTTGATGTATGCTATGTTATTACTATGTATGTCGAGCTCATAGGATCCCAACATACCACTGAATACTTCACTATCAATCTTCGTAATGTAATTGTTACCCAATGCAACTTTTTCAACTTTACATTTCGTAAATGCACCCTTTGCAATAGACTGATCATTGATTCGATTCAATGAGAGATCGAGCGAAATGAGATTGAGAAGAGAAAAACTTCCTTCCTCAATAACTTTAATCTCATTATCATTGAGAAAAATTTCCAAGTCCTTCAAATTACGCAAATCAGCAAATGTATTTCGGGCAATTTTTCTAATTTTATTATGACCAAAATCGAGAAATTTTATTTTGTTGATGCCTTTAAATACTCCATGATTCAATTCAGAAATGCTATTAGAGGCCAATCGGAGTTCAAGAAGATTCTTCTGATCTTTGAAGGTTCCTGGTTCAAGTGACTCCAAAAAATTGTCACTCAAGTCAATAACTCGTAAATTTTCCAGTCCTCGGAATGTATCACCAAATATTTCCGGAATAAAATTGAATGGAAAGTACAAAGCTTCAATTGCCGTTAATGATTTCACAAAATCCAAATTCTCCAAATTATTACCACCAGCACAAAGTATAGCTAGTTTTGTGTTTACAAAAGCATTGTCATCAATCCTGTTGATAAAATTAGAATCAAATATTAATTTTTTTAAATGGTTATTCTTTATAATGTTGTTTCCAATCGTCATCACATGATTGAATGTAAGATCAACAGCTGTTAAGCCCGGTGGCAAATCATTAAGTATCTCTGGTGTTATTTCAGCTATCTTATTAAATGACAAGTCAATTTCATTGATAGCATAAGGTGGTAATTTATACCAGCCCCGTTCGAACTGAATCAGTTCGAGATGAGTCAAATCCAAAATACGCTCCATTCGATCTATATCTGCTTTAATGCAATCACCAAGTTCCTCATTTTTCTTCCATCGTTCGACAGATTTCATAATGCCATCAACACTTTTACATATTTTTACTTCAAAATCATCGGAAAGTGGCAGATCAGACGCTCTAAATTCATGTGAAAATTCGTAATATGCTTGATATTCACTCTCAAACTTAAGTGCAGGAACAGATGGATCCTCAAAGACATCTGCTGAAATTAATTCCAATTTATTTCCTTCGATAATTATATCGGTAAGTTCTGTTAAACCAAATAAGTCTCCTCTTTGCAGTTTCTTTATCGTATTATTCAGGAGGTTCAAACGTGTCAAGTTATTCAATCCAACAAATAGCCCTTTGGTATCAGATATTTTATTATTAGCCAATGACAATTCCTCGAGATTGTTCAATTTTGAAAAAATCTGAGGTGGAAGCCTCTCAATTTTATTATTTGACAAATCTAATTTTTTTATGTATCCCAAATCATCAAAAACATTCTCTTCGATTTCCTTAATTTCCATATTTGATAAATCAATATTAGTGGGGTGATTGCCCGCCGCTATTGTAACACTTTTGAGAGTTTCTTTATCGATATTCCAGACATAAGCCTTGGGACTGTATGGAATTGCTATTGTCCAATGAGGCAAGCAGACTCCGAGGAGTGAAATCAGTGCCCAAATGTTCATTTTCTTCCTTGAAAATAGAAAAAGCCAGAATTTTTGAAAAAAAACGAACTTTCGAGTAGGAAAAACAGTCGAATGAATGATCAATAAATTGAATTATCTCACCTTAAAAGATAGATTCCTTAGTTCTTATATGAGTAAATGCGAACTGATAATTTTCTATGAAATAACGTGAATAAATACCCACGATCGCTCCGTTCTTTTTTTGGCAATTTATCATTGTTCAAATAAAGCTCTGGTGCTGTAGTGATGTGGAATGAATGTGCTAATTTTAGAGACGTTGTATGTTATAGAGTCTCGAATCTTAAATTTATTTCATCATAAAAACGAATTTAATCATTTCCATGATTTAATTTTTTTTTCTTTAGATGCTTTGCATAATTTTTGTTCAAATCTTTGTAGGATCTTTGAACGTGATAGAAACAGGAGGCATAGTGAAAGAATTACATATCATCTTGTTATGATGCGAGACATTCGAGAACTAAATAGAAATAAGAAACTGTTGTAGAATGCTTTTCTATTGAACTACGTAGAGAATGGCCAGTATTATTAATGTATTAATTTGATTTCTTATTCATAATTTCGAATTAACTTACAACTATCGGATTACGGTTTCCAGAACCTGAGGATGCCTCAATAAAGCAAGCGAAACGTCGTTCATTCGACAATTATTTAGCATTGTTAAATTAATTTCTTCCAACGTGCCATGATCCCAACATAATAAGAATAGGGTGAAATTATCCAAGAATTTTTTTTCCAGATTGAAAAACTCAATGAAAAATTATGAAAAAATTCAAGAAGGTGCTGAATGGACGTTCAAACTGTTGGTGAATTTTTTCAAATTTTTTTCGTAGAAGCCTTCACATTAAAAAAAAATTCTGGACCATTTTGCCCCAGTTTGTTGAATACTTCAATGAATAAATTAATTTTTTTTTCTTGAATTTTCCGCTTTACCAATTGACCATAAAAGAATAAAAACAGCGAGCCGCGAGAAATCCCCCATAAGGTGACCAGTCGAGGGTTGAACAGAGCTCTCTAAAAAAAAAAGGAATTAGTAATTTGATGGTTTTCTCCAATATTTGACGATAAAACAGAGATCCAGGTTCACACAAATTCTACTAGATAGTGCTAATACTAATTTTTGGAGTAAATTTCCCGCTGCTTTTAAAAATGCCAATTGAAATTTGTCCAAATTGATATTTGTATAAATTCCAGCTTATCGATGGTTTAGGACCGAGTCAAAATGAATTGTCTGAATGAATGCACATTTGAAAAAAAATTTCCTGAGTCTCTGGGGATAGTACCCTTCGCACTGTATCTCAAAAAGTATTGCTATGCGTCAATTTCAGGGCATGTAATAGCCCGGGAGAAATCCTATCAATTTAAATTAAAAAATTCTCAATTCTCAAACATTTCCATTTTCACCTAAAAATTCTCGCTATTTTTTGAGTGAAGAAAGTCCCGAGAAATTCTATTTTTCAGCTACTTCTAGAAACTATAGGAAGTATACCTGTAAGTGTTTGAAAGAAGAAATCTTAGAAAAGAACGAATTTGTCAATGTTTGAAAATTCATAAAATTTTGAATCTCCCCCTTTTTTATAATTTTTCGGTTAAGGTAAAATACCCAGTAACTGCTCAGGAAATAGTACCTGCTCACGCCACATATTTGTACATCTATGTCTATAAATTATTCATAAATACTTAAAAACTACATTATGAACGGTCCAATCAACGTCCAATGACGTCTGTCAGACAATTAAGCTCTTTGCGGTATCACTGTCATCTTTCGTCACTAGAGTCAAAACTCATCTCCAGAGTTTAATTTGTAAAACACCTTGAATGAACACACATACACCCGATTTTTGAAACTTTCCTCTGGAACATTTCATACTGCTGCTTTCATATTTTCTTAATGACTGTTAATTTTTCTCAATTTTCTCAGTTGTTTCTTACTGCTTATTTTTCTTTATCATTTTTTTTTCTTTCATTTGAATTTTTCACTTCATATATGAGCAAAACATGTGATGTACAAAGCCGATCGGCGTTTATATATAAATAAATAAATAAATAAATAAATATAGGTATACAAATACGTGAGTGAGAAGCTACTAATTCCTGAGTACTCAAAACTTTTTGAAAAAATCTGGCATTCCAAAAAAAAATACAAAATCAAAGAAATTCAGGAGATTCAAGCCAAAATAAAGTATTTCCATATTTCTCAAGACATGTCATGAACTTCCCTTTGAAAAAATTATTAATAATTTTTTTTATCTTCTCCCAGGAGATGAATTCCCAGAACTCTTCGTTTTTACATAACAATAGAATAAATACTCTGTTAAAAATAAAAATAAAAACAATGAAATTCGTGAAGGCCAACACGAGCCAGAAACTTTTTTTCCCTCTGCATACAAACATTAAAAGTGGGTGTATATTTATTTTGCGCTTGCGTCTAGCATAATCCACTCTCCACTGCCCTTTTGATAGAAACCACCTACGCAGCTTTTATCGTCAGTACGTGGATACGAGTGTAGGGCAGCAGTCAGTTATATCAAAGTTAAAAAAAAAAGGTAATAATCTCTTTTTATCGAACCACATTCGCCCACGAGCACCTCGTGTGTTGGGTCCTACTGTTTTGCTTAACCCTTGAAAAAAAAAAAAATATCAGCACAAAATAATTTTATTGAAAACAAAAAAAATTAAATCCAATTAATTGCTAATCGTAACCGGCACTCAATTATCGTCAATCAATCAATCAGCAAAATTAAACAAAAAACCAGATTTTTCACAATTTAATTAATTCAACCGGTAATTAACTGAATAATTGTTATGTTATCACCGTTTGTAAACACAAACGCGAGAGCCATATGGCAGATTCAAATGAAACTTTCGAAAACTTGAATGTTTTTTTTTAAATCAAATTATGATATAAAAATACCGTTAATTCATGTGCATTAAATAATTCATAAAAATTTTTGCTTTTTGTTATTTATTTTAAAATAAATAAAAAGCGGAGAATTTAATTTCACACGAATTTCTTATTTCCGCTTCTATTCCTTCGTTTATCGACCGAATTCTCCCCTAAAACGTGACGGAATATTCCGTTTCTCTATTCTCTTGCTTCAATAAAAAAAAAAAGACAATAAAGATTCTAATCGAATTTTTCCGATCAACGCTGCAATTTAATTAAATTCATCCCCAATAATTTGCAAATTCTCTTAATCATGAAATTATTCGTCTCATTCTAATGATAATGAAAAAGAAAAAGGAGACGATAAATTAAAGGGATGAGAATGGGATTACATGGTATTGTGTTTGCTTGAATGTAAACAATAAAGAATAAAAGTGGAGTTGCGAGACGTGAAGAGATTACTGGAGGCATAAAGTTCAAGGGCAAATGTCAGGGGGGTGGTTTTTGTAATGGAAAGGAGGAAAAAAAAGAGGAGGGAGAGAATAAGCTCCCCCGGGCGAGAATGAGAGAGGCCGAATCAACTGGTCTCACACACTTGCGAATCCTTGAAAGGATGTGGAGCTTTTTTTTTTAGAGGCTCAAGTGTATGCTCGTATTATCTGTTGAATTGTATCGAGGAATTGTCCTACAGGTTCAACGCAGTTCTGGCGCCTGCGTAGAGTGGCATATCCTTTTGGTGGTGACATATCCGGGCGCAGGACACGACAGCAAGGATAATGTAATGCCGAATTGTCGAAGACACTATCCATCTGTGTGGTGAGATTGTCATTATTTCATTGGTTTATTTCTTTTGGGATCTTTGGGTTATTGGGGGATGATTTGGGATGGGGGAGGTTTTTATGTGCCATGGTTTTTGGGGGATGTGATGGTTCTTGGGAGGGGAAAGGGGATGGAGGCATTTCTGTGGGGAAGTGTGAGAGTTATGGAAAAAGGGTATGAGGGAAATTATGGTAAAGGATGAGTTTCACTCTGCCAAATATTATGAAATTACGAATAATTTTACCTAATTTTTTGGATTTAATTGATGTGTTTTGATGTAGCAGAGACCAGTGACAAGATTTCGAGGCAGACAGACACTGTTAGAAAAAGATTGAAATTTCATAGGAAATTCGATGAAAATTTTAACAAACGTGATACTGAATGTCTTTTAATGGGAAAATGCTTATGAAATCTGTGAGTTTCCGAAGAAATTAAGACGGATCTATGAGTTTTAAGTAGAATTCACACGAAAATTCTACAGCTTACTTGAATTTTGAACTGAACATGAATATTCAGAATTTAAAATGACTTGAATTTTCAATTTTTTCTTAAAATTTTCCTATTTTTTCTAAATTTTCAAGAAACAATTGACCCGAAATTTACAAATTTCATTGATATTCAGGCTTGAAATTATTTGAAAATCGATGATTTGTTCATTTTTCAATGACATAATTATCTGGAATTTCAGTAGAGATATAACTTGTTTAAAATTTCAGTGATTTTGCATGGAAAATTCAGACAGAAATTTTTAACAGTGGACCAAATCTTAATTAAATTTTTACCTAAAATACCTAACTTTTTTTAGAAATCACTAACCAATTGAATAAAAAAAAAAAAGGCAATGAATTTAATTGAGATTATCACCAAGTTTTGCTGAATTACTGTGTAATAAAATTTTAATCAAGTTTGAATGTTATATTCATTGAGTTGTTGAGCACAATGAATTAATTCAAGTTTTTTGGCTCGAAATTAACAACGCAACTTATTTTTGCAAGGAAAAAATTATAAAATGAAAATTTTCAAAAACTGAACTCAATGCGAGCCCAGAATAGGCGCACTGATAACGGCGGACGGAATAAATTTGAAAGAAAATGTTAAAAATACTAATTTTCAGTTGGCAGAGCTATACTACTTGTTTACCGAAATTACATTTTCTCACTTAGATTCCGAGATGTCCAAGATATACACTGAGAAAAAAATATTGGTAACAATCAAATATTCATGGAATTAGTCCTTAAGGAATATTTTTTTGGAAATTATCTAAAAAAGTGTTAAATTCACTGAATTCAGTAAATTCAATAGTTTTTTGGATTATAAAAAAAAAATATTAGCTAAGGACCAATTGCATGAATATTTGAATGTTTTTACCGCTATTTTGTGTCTAGTGTACGGAAAATCATATTTATTATTCAACAATATGAGGTTTTCAGACCGTTATTTTTTTTTGAAACATCTAGGAATTCAAGCGGAATTAGGCGATTCTTCCTGAATCCTTTCTTATGAAGAATCTCAAAAGTTATGAAAATTAAATGGGACAAAATTGCTAGATCTTACTTAGTTTCTGAGATATTCTCAAAACACTAAAAATCACGGGAAATTCAGTTGAAAATAAAAAAAATCATTTTGACATTAGTTTTTTTCAAATATCTCGAAATCTAAGAGAAGTAGGACGTGTTTGCCCTTTTTTTTGTAGATAATTTTAAGAGCTTCAAAAAAAGAATTAGTTTTATTCTCAAAAAACTGAAAATCGCATGGAATTCAGTAGTAAAACATAATAATTTTACATTGTGACCATTTTTCTTAAATGTCTGCGAATTTTAGGGAAATAGAACAATTTACCCTGATTCTTACTTTGAGAAGACTTTCAAGAGCTAAAAAAAATGATTCAGGCAAAATCGCTCTATCTCGTTCAGTTTCTCAGATATTCTCAGAAAACTGAAAATTACGTGAAACAGTTGAAAATCAACGTAATTTTATTCTGCCATCTGTTTCTTTTTTCCAATGTCTTGTAAACCAAGCGAGATAGGGTAATTTCGTCGCGATAATTTCTTCAAAATTTTGTAAAAAAAAATTAAAATCACATGAAACTCAGTTTAAAATCAAATTCATCATATCACCCCTTTTTTATGATATCTTTGGAATCCAAGCGAGATAGGATGATTCTGCTCTAATTTGACCTTTTTTAAAGAGTATTTCGTCGTTTTAGTAACAAAAAGGCGTGAGTATTGCGTATGAGCATAAAAAAAAATCCGTTTTATTCTACAATATTTGAGATTTTTCAGAATTTTCCGGAATTTTTCTGAAATTTTCATGAAATCTTTATAAAACTTTTTATTAAATTTTTCTTAAATTTTTTCTGATAATTTCTCAAATTAAACTCCGACAACCTTCCTTTGCCCATATATATATATATTTCAAAAATCAGTTTTATTCTACTATATTTGACATTTTTAAGAATTTTTCTGAATTTTTATAGCATTTACGCCCGTTTAATACTCAAGCTATGATTTCAAGAGCTACGAAAAAATAGAACAGTAAAATCCTTCTATCTCGTTTATTTTCTGAGATATTCTTAAAAAACTGATGAATGAATGAATTTGTCTAAAAATTGAAAAAATCGTCATTCATTAATAATTATTGTAATTATAAAAAGCTGGAGGAGAGATGGACGCTCACAGTGCAGGAGCAGTCGCCGTTCTTGGGACAGTCGGCGCTGCCACTGGTGCAATATCAGCTGTCCTCTTCTATGCCATGTGCATGAAGCGTAAAGGCTTCACAATATTCTCACCTGGTAGAGGACCTCTCAACTGGTAAAACACTCAAAACAAATTTGCATTCTCCTCAAAAACTTCTTTTCTCCATGGATTTTCAAAATAATTTTTTTTCAATTTTTTCTACTGTTAAGGTTTGAGAAGGATCTACTGGACAGAGCCAAAGAAGCTGCAAAGTCCACTACTGAGGATTTTATTGAGCTCGGCAATGTTGCTGGTTTAACTTGTAATCCAACAATATCAAGAGAACTTAGTGACAATATTTGTGAAGAAGTAGAGTGGCAACGAAAGGATCCACCCTATGATGCCAGTATATTAGATTCACGTGAAGGTAAATTTAATGAATTTTCATTGAAACATTCAAGTTTTCATTTATGTTTTTTTTCCCTTCAGAATCTATGGAAAATCGCGGAATTTTTTTAGATATTTTTTTTGTAGATCTGAATTTAAAAATAGTCATTTTAGAAAGGAAGGGGTGTAAGTGCTGTGTATGATTAAAAGCACTTACGCCCCTTTGTTTCTAAGATCACAATATCAATTTTTCAGACAAATTAATTTGCTTTTATCACCAATTTTCTTGAAATATCCCGGAATCTAAGCGAGATAAGCCGATTTTGTGCTAGTCCTTATTCGTAGAGACCTTTAAAAGCTACAAAAAGAGGAGAAAAAGGCTCCATCTCGCTTAGTTTCCAAGATATTCTCGAAAAAAATGATGATAATATGAAAATACTGATGCGACTTGCTTTTCTTTTTTCTTTCAAGTGATTCAACGATTATCTTCGGAAGGCGATGATGAACCAAAAACACCAGTGAGTCCATTTGCACCACCACTACCTGGTGGTGCAGTTGTTGCATCTGATGAGAGAATGGTTATTGTAAAACCACAGCCAAGAACATCAACTGGATCCAGGCTGAACAGTGCTGACAGCGATTGTGCATTTCAGAAGGTATTTTTCTGATGAAAGAAAATCAATGTTTTCATATTAATTTCATTTGGTCATCATTTTTTTTCGAATATCTCGAAAACTAAGCGAGATAGGACGATTTTGTCTGAATCCTTTCAATAGAGACATTCAATAGCTCAAAGGAAAGAATACGACAAAACCGCTGTATCTCGCATAGTTTCCAAAATATCCTAAGAAATCTGAAAAACGCATAAAATTCAAGTTAAAAATAAAATTGATCCTATTTTGTCAGTTTTTTTGGAATATCTCGAAAACTAAGCGAGATGAGGTGATTTCACACGAATCCTTTTTTGTAGACAATTTTAAGAGCTCCAGAAAAGGTATCCAGTAAAACTGCTCTATCTCGCTCAGTTTCCGAGTTATCCTCAAAAAACTGATGATGAAAAACTTTATAGCTGTTTTTTGATGGAAAAACTGAAATTCTTCAGTTTTTCCTGAGTCTATATAGAGAAAGAGAGATACTAGGAGACATCGTTAACAGTATTGTGAAATAAAGATGTTTCTTAATGAATATGAAATAATATGCATATAATACGATATGTTGCATAGAGAAAATTAAGATTTTTCAATAATTTCAAAATTTGAGATTAAATTGTCTTTTTTTGACTTGAATTTTCTCATTAATTATCACAGCAATCATCGTGGTCCTCAGCTGGTTCATTCGACGAGCCTGCAGGTGAGCTGCAATTAAGCCTCACTTATGACTCGGCTAATGGCGTACTTACCGTAAAACTCCTTGAGGTAATTTACTTTTTTTTTTACTCCGATTTCTGCGTTTGAGTTTTTAAATCAAGAGGAATTGAAGGAAAACTGCTTTTAATAGGCGCATGATTTGAGGGCGAGGGAATTGAGCGGCAGTGCTGATCCTTATGCCAAAATAAGATTACTTCCGGACCGCAGCAATACTTCACAAACGAAAGTCCACAAGCGTACTTTAAATCCTGGTAAATATTAAAATAAGAATCAATACAGAAGTAATGCTTCTCATCAGCTTTCATTAAATATCCCAGAGTCTATGAGAAATAGCGCTATTTCTATGGAGATCTTTTTTGTAGAGAAGATTTGAAGCTACAAAAAAGGTAATTACTAAAATTTATCATCTCGCTTAGTTTCGGAGATATTGAAATAATAGTGATTTTAGAAAAAATTGATTAATCCAAAAAGAAACGATTTAAAAAAATCAGTTTTTTCAAAGTGTCTCGGAAAATAAGCGAGATAGAGTAATTTTTTTCCATTAATCATTTTGTAGATAATTTCAAGAGTCACAAAAAAGGTTTCTATGAAAATTTTTATATCTCCCTCAGACTCGAAGATATTTTACAAAAATACTTTTCAAAAGGAATTTTTTTTTTTTTTATTATTTTCAAAATGAATGTGACAATTTTTTTTTTTTTTTAGAGTTATTATTCAACAATAAATTTCTGAACAAAAAAAATTGAAAATATGGAAAAATTACGATAATGAAATTATTGCAAATCTGACAATAAAAAAAATTTAATGTAATTTATTTGTTTAAAAAATTTTAAAAAAACGTCAGATTTGTGATAATTTACTTATCATAATTTTCTCTCCCTCGCAATTCAATCCCGCAATTAGTGGTTTATGATCGAAATCGAAAGGTCAATGGGGAACGATCAAATTAATAATTAAATTCCAATTAAACAGTATTCAACGAAGAGTTCAAGTTCGAAACCACGTCATTAACCGGTGCAACCCTCGAGATTCTCCTCTATGACTTCGATGCAGCATCCAAGCACCGTGGATTGGGTTACGTGCGTTTACCATTGCCCCCAAATTCCACTGATTGTCTTGATGGTAAACCAGTGACATTAATGAGGCCAATACACAGATACGGAGCCGAAGGAAGTGTCTATCGTTCCGATCCACTCGGTGAATTAATGGTTTCACTATTTTACGATGCAAGTTCAGCGAAATTGACTGTTATTGTTGTTAGAGCGATTAATTTGAACATCACTGATGACTCTGCTACTCAGAATTCAGAAACTTACGTGATGGTAAGAAGAATTTTTTAATTAGGGGAAAGTGGGGCAAAATGGACCACCGAGGAAACATGACTAAGGAATTTTTTTTTATAGCTAAAGGATTTTATAGAAAATTGAAAGAAAAAATGATTCTTTTTTTTGTTATTTTTACTGATGAATTAGTTTTTTTTTTAGATAACTCGGAGAATAAGCGAGATAGGAAGATTTTTGTGGAGACCTTTTTTGTAGAGCGAAAAAAGAGCTACTCAAAAGGTCTTCACTTAAAAAGTCGTATCTCCATTATTTTCGGAGATATCCTCAAAAACCCAAAGGTACTGACAATTTTTTTTTTTTAATTAATTAATTAATTCATTTTTTTTTTCAAGGTAACACTTTCCAAAGATGGAAAAAGCTTGAAGAAGAAGAAAACAGCTGTCTGCAAAGATGCACATAGTCCAGTATGGAACGACGTTTTAACATTCGATCTTGGGAGTGATATTCTGGCGACTTGTATTCTAGAATTTTCAGTTGTACGAACGAATGGTGAAATTTTGGCTAAATGCGAGGTTTCTAAAAAATGCCAGAAGGAGCTATTTCATCGGGCACTTGCTGGAAAAGGTGCCTCTGTTCAATGGGTACCGTTGACTAGATCAACTAAGCGCGAAAGGCTGTTGTCGTAATTCATGATTTTATATGACACTGAAAATAACAGATATCTAACAATTTTTTTTTTCAACAAATAAATTATTTTAAAAAATTAAAAAAATATGCACATGTAAAAAATTGAAAAAGCTATCAGTGCAAATTTTTTAATGTTGTCTTTGCAATAATTTGATTGCTTGAAAAAATTAAAAAAATTGGTAGATATGTCTCAATTCTATTATCATTTTATATGACACTGAAATTAGCACATATCTAACAATATTTTTTTTCTTTTCTAACAGATAAATGATTTTCAAAAAATGAAAAATATGTACATGTAAAAAATTCAAAAAAACTATGAGTCCTAATTTTTTGAATATTTTTTTAAAGTAAATTGTTTGTTCAAAAAATCCAAAATATTGTCAAATATGTGCATATGACACTGAAAATGGCAGATTTCTACTAATTTTTTATTTGAACAAATGAATTATCTTCAAAAAAATTGAAAATATGCACATGTAGATAATTTAAAAAGCTATAATTGCCAATTTTTTGAATATCGTTACTGAAAAAACAAAGGGAAGTAAGTGCTGTGTATAAGCATAGCACTTACGCCCCTTTGTTCCTAAGGGAGCGGTAATTTTTACAATAATTTATTTGTTTAAAAAAAATTCAAGAAATTATCAGATTTATGCTAATTTCATTATCATGATTTTCTTCGGAGAGAGCAACGATGAATATAGAGAGAAAATTATTATTAATTCGTCTCATGTACTGTGCTGGACGCACTTCGAGACCTGTAGCCTATTTGTAATTTTAGTTTTACGATGTGACTTGAATTTTGTTGTTGGTGTTGAATTTTTTAGTTGCAGCGTCCATAAAAAAACTCCGAAAATTAGGGATGAGAGGGTATAATGAGATGTGAATTCGGTTTGATTATCTCATTGAAAAAAGGGGCAGATAGAGCAAAATTCACGTAATATGCGTTTTTGCTGGAAAAAGTTATAGCTCCAGAAAGAGCTTCTACGGAAATTTCTCCATCTCCCTTTAATTCCGAGAAATTCTTCGAAAACTCATCTTAAACTGGAATTGACTCATCCAATTTCACCCAATCACTACAATAACGATTAAAATTAGCATAATTTCATGATTCTACTTAATTTATGAAGATTCCTTTTATAGTAGCTATACAGAAATTTTTTTTGATATAATTCTATTTAATTAGATAGAATTGGACCTGCAGACCTGATATGCTGTCATATCTGTGGAAATATAGGCAGATATGCTAGTAGATCTGATGAGATCTCAGATATAACTATGTATATATTCAGATCTTGGTAGATCTGAAAAATTGACAGAATTGGATCTGATCAGATCTAAAAGTCAGATTTTTCTGCACTTTTCAACGTCTGAATGTATCTAATTAGATATAATTATATCAACAAAAAAAATTTCCGAGTAATTAACTTTATAGTTACGTAGTACAAGAGAAAGAAAGACAAATAGAATTTCATTTTTTAATCAATTCAAGAAATATGTAAAAAACAATTCACTTCAAAAGATGAAGAAATGATATCAGTAATGGAATCAGGAGATATGGAATAATCAGAGAATCTCCAATTATTTTTCCATTTTTTTTTCAGTTTTATTTCAGTTTTTTCATCGTACAAAAAAGTGCACAATAGAAAATACAGGTACACTCCATCGTGCCCACTTAGTCAAAGAGACCTGTAAACAAATAATTTGACATATATTAATACCTAATATGAGGTTTATAAATGAAAATATGAAAGTAAAATTTTAATAATTGTCATTCGTTTTTAACTGTCCTCATGACGTTTTTTTCGGTAGCTAATACATGCTTGAATAATCATCCAATTGTGAAAAATTTAAAAAAAAATTTAAAATAAATAATGAAAATTATCAGTAAATTAATAGAGATTAGAAGGAATTATTTATTTACCGAAGCCCATGTCGTCGTCGGACTCCTCCTCGGGTTCCTCCTTCTTCTTCTCGGCTTCTTTGGCTGGGGCAGCATCACCAGCTGGAGCAGCAGCGGCAGCAACTGAAAGAATTTTCAAAAAAATTAGAGAAATCTTACATTTTTTAGAGAGTTTTTGAAAAAATATCTCACGATTGGTGAAAAATAGAGGGAAATTCAGAGAGACCTTATTTACAGCAGAAAAAGAGATCTACAAAAAAGTCTATAACTTTACTTCTATCGAAAAATCAAGTTTTCAGACAAATCGCCTGGTTTCATCAATTTTTTGAGAATCTCTCGGAAGCTAAGCGAGTTAGGACGATTTTTCCCGAATTCTTCTTAGTAGCCCTTGAAATTCTACATAAAAAAGTATTGGGGTAAAATTGTCCTATCTCGCTTAGTTTCTGAGAATTCTCAAACTATTGATGAACGAATGAAATCGATTAGACTGAAATATTCGTATTTTTTTGAAAAATACTCGAAAAATTGAGGGAGTGATGTAGTTCGGAAGAAGCTAGGTTTGACTACGGAAATTGATTCAAACCCGACAACTACTCTCTTTCATTTGATTTCCTCGCTATCGCTGACCTGACCAGCAGTCGATTTAACTGGTCTGGTGGATGGAAGGAGGATATATCGAAAAAAAAAAAATTCTTTTCAAATTACGCACCACCACCAGCTGGAGCAGCACCTACTCCTGAACCAATGTTGGTGATGAGTTCCTTGACATTGATTCCCTCGAGGGCTTTGGCGAAGAGTCCTGGCCAGTATGGCTCAACATCGACGTTGGCAGCCTTCAAGATCGTCTGGATCTTCTCGCCCTGGAAATTCATAAAAAAATGTTAATGTCAATTAGTTATCACTTGTAAAAAAAAAAGCTTTCCAATTTCTCCCGAAATGACAATATTTTCAAAATTTCTACCAATCGTAAATTCTTTCATAAATTGATGGAAATTAATTTTTCTTCAAAATTGCAAAAAAAAGGAAATTTCCTTGTTTCAGTTTTTTTAGAATATATCACGGAATCTATGAGAAACAGAGAAATTTTATTTAAAAAATTGTGGTAGAGAAAAACGAGAGCTACAGAAAATTTCATCACCACAATTCTCGTATTTCCCTCAGATTCCAAGCGAGATATTCCAAAAGAACTGGATAAAATTCCCACGAAAGAATGAAAAAAAAAAAAAAAAAAAAAAAACACGAAATCAATTCTATTTTCTGCAGGCCTCGTTCCTCTCTACAGAAAAAGATTATCACCAAAATTATCTTTTGTCCAGTAAATTCAAAAATATCTCTCTCAAACTCAAAAACTTTTAATTATCAATTTTTTCGAAAAAAAAAAGAATTAATTTCACTATCAGCATTCTAAGAATAACTCGGAATCTAAACGAGATAGAGCAATTTCTATAGAAACCTTTTTTTCAGACAATTTAAAGAGCTACAAACGAGATAATTATGAAAATTGCTCTATCCCCCTTACAATTATATTCCAATATATCTTTGAAAAAAAAAGCATAAAATAAATTCCAATTTTTATTTAAAAATTACCATCAATTCTTGAATTCAAATGGCCCTCGCTAGTCCTTAACCTCAAAAATCCTTTTTTGCTCCATTGTTGCATCTCCCAAAAAATCCCCGCCCCCTCCCCCCCAAATCAACCCTCTCTACACCAACAATAACACATTCCTCACTTGAAAAAACGTCTAATAACCCAAAAGAAGAAGAAACTTCGAAAAAAAAAACATGACACGTGAAATATGACAACTTTCCCCAAAAACATGGAATCCACAATGAAACCCAAAAAAATGTACTTACAGTAACGGCGATATCGTCATCTGTGAGGATGAGTGCGGAATAAACGCAAGCTAGCTCAGCCTTAGTCGACATTATTAGATGTTAATTATTGTATTAAAACAATTAGATGGATCTTAAATAATTGTGCAAGTCGCCGATTTGGCCTTAGCTCGAAGAGAGAACAAGCACGCGAGCTTCCACGATCCACCGGAAAAAGGAGGAGAAATAAGGAAAGACCCGCTCTCTCAAACAAACCGGAAATACGCAGCGATTCGAGCGCCACTAGTCGTGTCTTTTGGTTAAAGTTATGAGAGCGCATGCGCACAACGCATTATTTGGTCTCTTCATTTAGAAGTGGTAGGAGCGCATGCGCACAACGCATTAGTTGCGAGAATTTGAATTCGGAAACACAATCTCAAATGACAGTGAAAAAAATCTTAAAAATATTTAATCTGAGGGACCTCATTCATCACTTTTTCTTCGACTCAAGCACTCAAAAATTTCACACGATTTTATTGTCACTCCGAAATTAATGACGTATTGCTGTGTGTCTAGATTACGTTTCGAAATTCAAATTTTCGCGCTTACCACCGCGTGCGTATGCGTTCTCATCACTCTTCTAAATGAGACGAAAAGACACGACTAAAATTAATGGATTATTTACTACCAATTAAATATAAATATGCTACCAAGAACCACCATACGACCACCAAAAGGACACAATTCACAAAAAAAAAATTTATAAATTATTTACCCGCTAACTATTTGGACGTCACGACTAATCATTTTTCGTGTGCGCACGCGCGCCATCTTTCGGCGCCGCGAGTTTTTAAATCCCTCGCGCAAAAAAAAGGAACGTTAAAATGGCCGCCATTACATAACGTCTCAACAAAATTCGAAATAACTGCGTAATTTTTCCACTTCCCTCTACCATAAATTCAAATTTTCCCTCATTATTCTCAATTTTACCTCATAATTCCTGTATTTTTACGGAAAAAATGAAAAAACCAGAAATAACAGAAAAATCCAAGAAATTCACCGGAATCGATATATATCGAAATTTTAGAATCTCTCGATTTATAAATGCGGCGTGCGCGATGCATCGATCAGTGTTGTGCCGTTGAGTGCTCCGTGTGCCTCGTGCCGAGTAGCTAAAAAAAAAACCTCAATTCTGATGAAATTTAAAGGAAAAATAAGTGTTAAAATAAGCTAACAATTAACTTCAAGTGATAACAACAAATTAATTAATTTAAATTGATCGAAAAAATGTGGTAATTCTCATTTTTTCAATGAGAAATGCGGTAATATAGGTGACAATTCAATTGTGTTTGATAATCACGCACAATTCTTTCTTTTTTTTTTTTTTTTATCAACTTTGTTACTGGAAATTCCAATCGAAATTCGGCTTTTTTTGCGCCAACAACGTTTCAACTAAGTTAAGATAAACGAATAGAAGAGTATCAACGGATTATCCTGCTCTTCTAGACAGTATTTATACTGTTTTTACTGAAAAAAAAAAAAAAACACGAGAATACAAAGAGTGAGAAAAAATTGCGGTGAATTATATACAACACACACACACACACAGTAGTGAGAAGAATTGTGTGGAATGGCGCGTAAATGCTGCGTTAAAAATTGTAATACCAGTAGTAAAACAAGCAATAAATATGGTTTGAAACTTCACAAATTTCCAAAGGATTATTTGATAAGGGCTAAGTGGTTTGATAATTGTAGAATTGATAATGATTGCCGGGATGTGCCTGGGCCATTTATATGCTACAAACACTTTAAAAGAAGTGATTATGATATTGTTAAGGGACACAAGTATTTGCTTAAGGAAAATTCTGTGCCAAGTGTTTTTCAGGACTACGACGATCATCCTGGTGAGTTTTATGGACGGTTTATTAAGGGGGATTGGGTGGGTGGGTGGGAGGATTTTGGGGGGTTTTCGCCGATGGCCACGTTCGGCACGCATGGCACGCACAGAGAGACACCTTCTCTTCTGTGTGTGTGTGTGTGTGTACGTGTGTACGTGTTGAATGTTGGATAGAATAAATCAGTAGTGAAGAGGTAAAACAGGATAAGTTGAGGTTTTTTTTTGGAGTGAAGGAGTTTGCAAAAAAATCGGAAAAAAAAATGGCCAGATACTCGAACATGTCTACGTTTTTGGGGAATTTTTTTGAAATTTTTTTTGGAGTGGTCCTGTCTCTAATAAAAATTATGAATCGTTTGGTAGGTAGAATAAATTAGGGAAGAGGGAAAATAGGATAGATTTATTGGGGAGGGGTGAAGGACTTTCTGGGGAAATCAGAAAAAAATTGCAATGGTGCTCCAGCATGTCTAGATTAATGGGGAATTTTTTAAATTTTTTTTTTTTAAGAGGTCTTTACTATAAAAAAAATTCTTAGTTAGATAGCGAAATCAGTAACGAAAAAGTTGAACCGGTGTCGATTTTTTTTTGAGCAAAGAACTTCCTGAAAAAATCTGAAAAAAATTGGGAAAGTGCTCGAACATATCTGCACTGTTGCAGAATTTTTTCAATTTTTTTCGTAGTCGTCTTCACTCCGAAAAAAAAAATCACGAATAATTTAATTCGTCTTGCAGGTAGATTTTGCGATTTTTGAGGAAAAATCGAAATTTCAGGAAATAATGGAGATACGCCCTTTTTCCCCATTACTTTTTTTTTATAGCTTTAAAAATTTTACACGAAAAAAGATTCATGCCAAAAAGACCTATCTCCATTATTTTTCGAGATATTTATTGATAATGACAGAAAAAAAACGATTCATGCTTTTTTTGTCTTCACTACTGACATCAATTGAAATGAAAGCCACAGAAAAGCTTTTTTTTTTTACTAAAATCGCTCCATCTCACTTTAATTCCAAAATAATTTTACTTCTGATCTTTTCATCAAAATTCGCAATAATAATACTTAATAATAATAATAATAATAAATTAATTACTCATTTCAGATCCAATAATAATGCCAGTGAAGACACGAAACGTTTCATATCCTCAAGAAGATCTTGATCTCATAAATTCAAAGACAAACAATGTTGATGATAGAACCGATGGGATTGATTCTCCCGGTTACAACGACAGCTGCGGGGAAGCATGTAACTCGAGACCACAATCTTCTGCTGATTCTTTGAATCAATCAGAGAGCCAGGATGATAACGAGGCAACTGGTAAATTATTAGATATTGATTGTGAGATGGAAAAAGTTAAGAAGAGTGAGTTTAAAGAGTCACCACCAGCTGAACCGCCTCCAGTTAATTCATCTGTTAATAATCAAATGAATAATGTCAATAAAATGGAGAATACTGTTAAGAAAGACAGTAAGACAACAAAAGTGTCTAGGGGAGATTTGAAATTTTTTCCTGGTGCCAAATTAGAGGCTAAAGACTTCAATGATCAGTGGTGAGAATTTTAACGAATTTTTTTAATTAATTTTTTTCCTCAAACTTTTTTCAAATTTTAATTATTTTTTTTTTTTTTTTCGCTTTGATTTGCATTTTTTTTGTTGCCAATTTTCAAGTGAATAGGGAATCAAAAATTTTCGATGTTAATTTTTATTTCAACGTATGAAAAAATGCTGAATTAAAGTTTGTGGTTGATTAATTAATAATTAAATTCAGTAATTGAGAGAATTTTTGCATTTTTCGCACTTGAGTTCAAGTTTTTTTGAAGGATCTAAGAATCTATGGGTGGTAGAGAAATTTTTATGAAACGTTTTTTGTAGCCCTGAAAATTCTGGACAAAAAAGGTCTCAATAAAAATTTCTCGATCTCGCTTACTTTCCGAGATATTGAATAAAATCTGATTGAGATCAATTATTCTATTTTGAAAACTCAATTACTGAATTTAACAATTTAATGATAAATGCTTTTCGGAATTTTTCTTTTTCTTGGGTGGGTGGATAAAATTTTGGGCTATAAACTGTTTTGCATAGGTATGCGGCAAGAGTCGTTGAGACTGACTGGGTAGAAAGGGAAGTATTGATACATTTCGACAAGTGGAATTCGAGATTTGATGAGTGGATACCAATGGATAGTTCGAGGCTCAGGGTACTGCAGATGCAGCCTAGGTATTTATGTTTATTTTTTTTTTTTTTGGTTCAATCATTCAATTCATTCTTGCAAATCATGAATTTTTACAAAATGAATTGAGTTGAAGGGGGAAATACCCCTGGGAGCGCTAAAAATCGTGTTAATTTGAGAAAACCCTTGTTTTTAGATTATAAAATGCAGAAAAAAATAAATTTTGAAATTCATATTGATCATTGACCTTTCAACTACAGAAAAAGAAAGCGAAAATTGTTTTTTTCAAATTTTATCTTTATTTTTCATGATCCTGAGTTGATGACCATGCAAAAATGTTGAAAAGTTGGTTTAAAAATTTTAATTAATTGCTATAACTTTCTAACAGAGTAGAATTTTGAATTTGGAATTTTTTTTTAATTCTTAAAAGTATGAAGAAAGAGAATTCGTTAAAAAAATTGATTTTTTGAAAAATCTCAGGGGTATATAGCCCCTTAAGAGTTCATTCGAAAAATGTATTCATCATTTGTTCATTTTTTTTTCTTTTCATTTGTGTCGATAAAAAAAGTGAACAAGATTGGGTCATTGCAACTCCGTAAGTCGAAGAATTCCCATTTTCTAAGATAAATTTTTATATATGTTAATAAACTTAGATTTCCTTTTTTTCTATTGGTGTGCCTGTATTTCAATGGAAATTTTATGGTTTCGTTCAGTAGTGAAGTTTTCGAATTTTCTCCAATTTTGACGTTAATTGATAATATTCCGAAAATTATTAAGTTCAAAGAAATTTATCTAGATACCTTTTCTGTAGATAATTAAATTTCTCACAGAAAAGGTTTCTTGACCAATTTCCCTAAACTCAATAATTCTCGGGAAATTATTTAAAAATACTCCAAAACGTAATTTTCCAAGTTTTCTCCATTTATCCCCTTTTTGATCTGTATCTCCGAAAATATCAAATTTACGGAAATTCATGAGAACATCTTTTTTGTAGGAAAGTTAATTCCTCGCAAAAAAGGTCTTCAACAATATCCCTCTAAATCCATTAATTCACGAGTTATCTTCCCCCGAAAACTCCAAAACCTCTCACAACTGAATTTTTAATTCTCCGTAATAAATATTTTTCTTCAATTATTCTGCATTGATTGCATGTTAATTAATTGGCATAAATGAGGATTGATTGTTTACTGTAAATAAATTAGTGAAGAGATCATTTTTTTCATCACTTCAGCCTCTTCAATTCTCTAATTTTTCGTTTTTTTTTTTTTACCCTTTTTTCTGTCCAGGGAGACAAAACCCAGAGAATTTTCAGTGGGCGAAAGAATATTAGCAACATGGGCAGATGGAAGAAAGTATCCAGCCAAAGTAAAGGCACTAATGGGCAATGGTAAGTAGTTAGGGAAGAGACTGGGGCAAAATGGACCTACATGGCAACATGCCACTAAAAATAGCATTTATTTGACAATTTTTTAATACTTTTTTCTTGTAACAAATAAATTATCTTTTAGAAAATTAAAAATACTCATATCATTAACTTAGAAACAAAGGGACGTAAGTGCTATGCTTATACACAGCACTTACGCTTCTTTGTTTCTTAGGTGACGATACGTAGTAAATTTAAAAAACTAAAAATGCGAATTTTTTAAAGCTTTTTTTTTAGAATAATTTATTTGTTTAAAAACATTATTAAAAAATTTCAGATGCTCATTTTATGGTCATAAATAATTACATACATAATTCAGGAATTTTTTTCAAAGTGAAGGATTTCTTTAAAAAATCTGAAAAAAATTGGAGAAAAGCTCCAATATGTGGAAATTGTTGTTGATTTTTTTTTTCAAATTTTTTTGGAAACTTCTTCACTCTCAAAAAAAATCGTGAATCATTTTGAACTGCAGATCCATTTTGCCCCAATCTTTCTTATGAGAAAAAAAAATTAAATAAAATTAAAAACCATTGATCTGCATTTATTTTATATTTGAAAATAATAAACTCACGAGTGCGAGTGAGACAGCAAATTGAAGTTGCACAGTGCTGCACACAAGGGGAGACAGTTGCTTCTCTCAGTTTTAGCTTGACGTTTTCATGTTTCACCTATAAATAAACCAAGAAATTTTTAAAATATTAGGACTAGTTTTTTTAAAATTTGTTAATGAATTTAATTGAATTTTATTTTAGATCGTTACGACATATTATTTGATGATGGTTATTCAAAGGTTTTACGCTCCTCGAAGATGACTAAAATTGCTGGAACATTGGACAAGGTAATGCTACTATTTAAGGTTATGTTTTGGTACATTTTGACTTTCATATTATTTTATTCAATTCATTTGTTAATGCGGATGAAACAAAAGAGATTTTTCTTCATTATTTCCAAATTTTTGAAGAATAATTGAGGTTTTTTTGGGAGATTATTTGGGAATTTGAGGGGTGAGGGGATTTTGGGTTTTTCTTTTGACAAATATTAGAATTGTGAGGAAAGGTTATTGTGATAATTAGTTAAATTGTCTTTAATTTCAAGGCATTTCGTCAAACTTAGAGAATGTTTACGTGAATTTTCCATTTTGTGATTTTGTAAAAATAGGAAATCACATTTTAAAGGAATATCTCGGAAATTCGAGGACATAGGGCAATTTTGGTAATGAACTTTCTTGTAGAGAACATCCAGAGCTACAAAAAAAGTAATCATGAAAATTGTTCTATCTATCGTATTTTCCGAGATATTTCAACTCTAAGATCTTGATTTTGTAATTGAGTGAATGAAGACAATTTTTTTAATTAAATCTTATTTTCATTGTTTGGATGATTTCTCAAAAACGATTAGATTTGAGGAAATATTGCAGGAGACCTTTTTCATAGCGCATGAAATTTTCTACAAAAAGGGTTTCTTGACATTTTCCTTTAAACCCACTCGCATCGAAGATATTCGCAAATAGCAAAATTTGCTATTTTTTTCTCATAATTTCAATAATGTTAATTAATTATTTTTTATCAATAAATTTACAGTCAAGTGGACAGCAATCAGGTATGGAGGCTGAATCATACATTGGTAGCAAGCAGGAGAGGAGAGACAAGAAGAGAAAGCACACAGTGACTGAATTATTTAACAGCAGAAAACGTACAAAAACAGAGAGCGAGAGATCATCAAAGAAAGATGATAATCACGATGAGAATGAAGCAGAAATTCATGAAGCTAATGGCAGTGGAAGTTATGATTCTGGTGCTGAGATGCTGAAGGGATTTCCAAATCAAAAGAAGATCAAGAATTACACGAAAAGGAAGAGAGAGTATCAGAAAGTTGATACTGATCAGGAATATGATGATGTTGGTCCTGAATGGGTTGATGGTGAACCACAGGGAATCGAGTCATTCACTACTGATGGCGCGAGAAGATCAATCATTGTGCCTGACAGAAGACTACCACCTGGTTGGCAGAAGCATTTTGTCCAGAGAAAGACCGGAAGTTCTGCGGGAAAATGGGACGTCCTTTTCGTTCAGTAAGTTGAAGATGACGTTCGAGATGATTTCATTTTTTTTTTATTGGTTCGGCAACATTTTCATTTGACTCCGGAAACTAAACGAGATAGAGCATTTTTTTCAAATATTTTTTTATTGCTGAAGCTAGCCGTGAAAATATCCGTAAAATTTTCGGGTGCTTTGGGCCTCATGTCAATGATGAGACAATGATGAGACAGAAATACCCGAAATTTCTACGGATATTCTTACGACTAGCTTCCACGACATGATTTTTTTGTAAATGAGATTGAAAGCTTCCAAGACCTTTTTGTAAAGGAGATTGAGAACTGAAACCAAAATTCTCATGAAAAACGCTTTATCTCACTTAGTTTCCTTGATATTTTTTAATGAAAATGTTGGAACTGTTATTAACTTCGGAAATTTCTGTAGCAAATTGAGCGGCAAGAAGTTCAGATCGAGAAATGACTTGAAGACGTACTTCGAGAGCCAGGGAATGACGAATTTCAATCCTGACATGTTCGACTTCTGCATACATCGCAAGAAAAAGGCAGGTGCAAAGAATCATACGCCAAAGCCGGAGAGTCCGGTTGAGGTGCCAAGGAAGATCAAGACACTTTTGCCAAAAACTAAGGCGAATGCTCCGGCTAGTACTGCTGATAATCTTCTGTTGACTCCTGTGACATCGGCTCTGGCTCAGTCATCACCTGCGCCTTTGCCAGTGGCTACGCCCATTGATGACAGTGGTAAGCATTAAAAAATGTTTCATTAATAAAAATAATTTCAGTGATAAAAAAGTAAAAAAAGCTGAACATCTTCGGAAATAGGGGAAAGGGGGCAATTTGGGTCCCCCAAAAGTTCTCCATTTCCCATAGATTCGAAGATATTCTCCGGAAAATTATTCAAAATAAACGCATCTCGATATACCACCTCAATTCATTATCAATTTCATCAACCGCATTCATCTTAATTATTTCTTTTTGCTCCCAGGAATTATTTATTGTAAGTTTCACTGCAAATTGTCATCATTCATCGTGCTAATCAAATTAATTTATCAAATAAGTGATGGATAAAGATGAATACAGAAGTTTTATTTTTTTTCTGAAAATATCTCGTAAATTGTTAAGTTTAGAAGAAGTTTTGAAGATAAAAGAAGAAAAATTTCGAGACAGCGTTTTTGTAGAGAATTTTATGATCTCCTAGAATATTTTCTTGCTAAATTTTCCTCTGCCTTATCTTTTCCGAGATATTTGTGAAATTAAGGGGAAAAAATGCAATTCGTCTTCTTTCTATCACTTTGCCACTTGATCAAACAGAAATTTAATTAAAATTTTTGCTGCAGCTGTGTTTATCGGAGGCCTGCGAGTAGAAATGGAGGACAGTGCTTACAAGTGTCCAATTGAAGGCTGCAGCAAGACCTTCCGCAAGGAGAATCTCCTCCAAATGCACATCAAACATTATCACAAAGAGTACTCACAGTTTGTTGGATCAACACCAAATGTCGCTGATTTAGCATACGCAAGAACAATAGGCGAATCAATTCAAGATGTTACTCCCAAAAAATCGAATGAAAAACGTAAATCACTTCATGAGAGGCCACTTCATTCAATTACAATGTCACCATTGACTACTTCCATTATCGATAATTCATTGACTGATAATGGAGTTGTTGATGGAAAATTGGAAATGATGTCACCGACATCGAACAGCAGCATGGATGTCACGGACGATGGTGCACATAAGAGTGAGTGCGCTATGTCACCAGGCTCACTGTTTGATATGAAGATAAGAGAAGAAAAAACGCAGACGGGAATTAAAACATTGCTACCAGTTAGACCGAGTAATAGTGATTCGCAGAGGATTGATAGGTCGAAATCGTTGGATGATGGAGGCAATTTTGAGAAAATCAAGGGACAGAGGAAGAGGCAATTGTCGGAGTACAGCTCAGATGCTTCGACGAGGAGCAGAAAACCGAAAGGTGAGGAATTGGGAATTTATTAAAAAAATGAAATAATCTGGTCTTCCCGGTTTTTTTTTTTTTAATTTAAGAAGAATAGATGGATTATTGTAGAAGAGGGTCAGAGGTACGAAAAAAGGTTTTATATGGTGATTGCTCTATTTCCTTTTGCTTTTGAGACATTCAAAGATCGTCGATAGATTCCTTGATAATGCATTGCGCATTCGTTTGTGATAGTGATGAACATTTTTTTGAAGGGTTTAATTGAAAAAAATGAAGGAATATTGAAGGAAAAACATGTGTCAGAGAGAATTTTACTAATTTTTTAAAAATTCAACTTTTTTGGTGAAGATTCAAAGAAATACCCCTTCTCATTTTTGGGGAAATTCAAGTTTTCGAGAATATTTCCGAAAAAATCCAAAATTTTTAAAATGACTAAGTGTTAGCCCCTTCATTTTCAACTAAAAAAAAAACAATTTTCCGTAAATTCTAAAAAATGAATTTGAACATGTTTTTTGAGGGGAATTTCCTCAATTTTTCAATGGAGTTATCGAGAAAAGATTATTGCAAACGTTTCCGCTTATTTCTTCAAATTTTCATAATATAAAATATCAAAACGGAAGTACCTCCGTTCGAACCTTCATGTCGTTTTTACTTCCTTTTCCCATAATTTTTAGCACAATTTGAACTAAAATAAATGTTTTTTTCTTACTTGTCAGGCATGCAGGAGCTTGCTGATGATTATGGCGATTTAGATGACAGTGCATTGGATGCTGAAGGACCAGCTGGACTTGTTTACAGATACAGTCGTAGGAAATCAGATGCTAAGAGCGACGATAATAGTCAGAGCAGTGAGTTTCTTCATGTAGATTATTGATTTATTTCCATTGATAAACAACCTCGAGAAGAATTCGCTGATGTCTCGAATCTTTTTTTATCGAAAATTTAGTTCTCTATAAAAAATGTTTCGTGGAGAATTTTGGAAACCCCAGGTATTTCCAAAATATTTCTTAAAACTTCCAAATCCAATTTTTCGAGTGTCTCATTGCATCATTTTGCCACTGATTTATGTCCCTTCTATACCCTACATAAATCCACAATCCCTTGATCTAGACGAATGATCCCTCAAAACCGTTGTAGTAGACTTTGAATAAGATGCAAAGTGCCCTAGTCACGAATACGACCAGAATATCAATTATTTTCCCACCCCCTTTTCCTCAAGATTAATTAATTTCCGATAATAAATCAATCAAATCCTTAACATCTCTCATTTTGAGATTCTTAAAAAATATTCATTTTTTCTGTGCGATACATCGTATTATATGCATATTTCCTCATTTTATCAAGAAACATCTTTATTTTTCAATACAATCCAAAATGTCTCTCAGTTTCTTTCCCTCCCTCTCTGTAATCTCCATGAAATTTTTTCTTCATCAATCTGTTTTTTATATTTCATCCACCTTTTGTTATAATTAACTCATTAACTATCATTTTTGTTGTTTATACGCACAGTGAGTAATAAACCGCCGTTATTCGTGTTATTTTAGAAGCCTGATGAACTCATTAGTTCAAGGCTAATAAATATATCCATCTATATATATCTATTTTTATCTCTCGGTCACATCTTCTCAATAGAAATATTTCAAAATGACAATTTAATCTCAAATTTTGAAATTTACGTGATATTCATCATGTTATGGGTTATGTATCCCGGGCTATGTATATATATATCTATATCTATCTCTCAGCCACATCTTCTCCATAGCAATACTTCAAAATGACAATTTAATCTCAAATTTTGAAATTTTGTTTAAAAATACTGATTTTTTTCTTGACAACAAATCCTATTATATGCATATTTTCTTTTCACATTAGATGGTGATGGTGTCATGATGATGATAAATGGTGAACTGGTAAAAGTGGAGCAGTTAAAACGTGAGGAGATAATCAATTGTACCTGCGGAATAACGGAGGAGGATGGTCTGATGATTCAGTGTGATCTCTGTCTTTGCTGGCAGCATGGTCATTGCAATGCAATTGAGCGTGAGCGTGATGTTCCAGACAAGTATGTATGCTACATTTGCCGCAATCCTTTCCGTGGAAGACCATCCAAGAAGTACTCGCACAATCAGGACTGGATAAAAGAGGGAAAATTGGAGAGTTTGTCGAAACGAACGAAAAATCAAGAGGTGATTAATCACAGAACGGCTGTTTTAAAGCGTTCGTATGATCTAGTTGGTGCATTGATCGAGATTCAGCGAATTCTTCACAGTTTGAGGGTAAAAATAAACGTTGTACAGAAGAAAGATCATCCAAAGCTCTATTTATGGGCGAAAAATTGGGAAAAAAGCGAAATTCCGGAGCCGCAACTGGCGCCAGTGCCAATAATCGAGATAATAGCACCAAAACCAGCAGCGATCGATGAAGCAGCTGTTGAATTACCACTGAAGAATGAGGAAATTGATGATAAAGATGAAATTAAACGCGAAGTAGATAAACAAATATCATCGGATTCGGAATTAATGAAAATACTTGAGGAAGACAGTTCTGTGATAAATGAGGCGAAGATTAATTGTAAAAAAGAGGAGGATGAGGAAAAAAATGATGGGAGAATACTGCTCGATGCTTTGACTAGAAGCGAAGATGAGAAGAAGGGGGAGGTGGTGAAGGGAGAGAGTGAGGGCGATGGAGATGTTGAAGCAGGTGTGCCTTTGGAGGAGACGATTAAGAAACTACAGCCATTTGTACCGGAACCGGAAGCACCGATTGATCCGGATGAGTGTCGGCTGAGGCTCTTGGAGCACATTGAACACTTTCAGGATCATATTGATGCACATTTGGCAACGATTGAAGCACAAGTTGATGGTTAGTTGAGTTTTGGATTTTTTAAGGGGATTTTGAAATTTTTCGAGAAATGCATTTTAGTTGTTCGTCAGTTTTTTTGAGAGTATCTTGGAATCTAAGCGAGTTAGAGCAATTTTTAGACCTTTTTGTAGAGAATTTTGAAGAATTACAGTGAAAAAAAAATTCTTTATGAAAATCACGCTATCTCGCTAAGATTTCGACTTATTTTCCAAAAAAAGCTATTGACAAAATTAAATTTTTATCAAAACTCCAGATTTTTTTTTAGAAACATTGCGGAATTTCGGGAAATTTTTTTGTGGACCTTTTTTGGAAATGATTTTCACCTATAAAAAGAGTTTCTACGAATTTTTTCTCAATTTCTCGTGATTTCTGAAATTTTTTGGCAAAGAATCATTTACAAAAAATTATGTCATTCATATAATTTTTATGTAATTTTCGTTTTTTAAATTCGATCTTTCTTTTTTATGTTCATTCAGCACTGGAGACAATGGAGCCAACCGATGATAGATCATCTGACGTACAACCACGTATGAAACAGACCATACAAATGCTATTGAGAGATCTTGCAACAGTACGAAAGTTGGCTGCTCTTTGTTGATCACCTTATTTGGTGATTTCTTCATCAAATTTAAATACGAAGGAATTTATTTAGGTTTGAAGAATGAAACTATTCATTTAACTTGATTAATTCATTATCAATTATAAAAATGATGGTTTGGCCTCAATATATTTGCGGTATAATAAGAAGAAGCGTCATTACCTTCATTTGTAAAAAAAAAAAAAAACAAAAAAAAAGAACAAAAATTTTTTTTTTAAAGCATTGTCAGAGTGTTAAGATATTTGTAATATACTGTAATTTTTATTTTTATCCGTGAATCAATACAATTACTTTCAAATCGCAAAAAAAAAAAAATGATTTCATAATTTAAATTGTGAAGGATAAAAGAAAAGAAAAAAATTCTCGAAAAATTAAAAATTCCACCGATTTTATCGTGCCACGTTGAACTCTGACATTTCTCAAGATCTCGCGTTCAATTAAGTGTGATTTTTCAACGTGAGTAACTGAAAAATATTACGTCGTCACAATTAAAAGGGCAAATGGCGAGAAAAAGAAAAAAAAAAAGGAGAATACATTAAGTGGAGGATTAAAAAAAAAGAGCCATGTGAGCAGGACGTATTACTGAGACACGTTGAATTTTTACATGGTGAAAGTAGACAGTTAATTAGGCCCCGTGGAGAAGCAAAGAAAGCCGGATGCCCGAGATATGTGTATAGTTTTTGATTATGTAGCCTGTATTTCCACGTGTCTGATCTCGTTCTATGTGGGTCAATTTTTTTTTTTTTCAAATTCTTCACTTCTTCGTGTTCTACTGAAGTACATGATGACTTTTGAAAAGTCATTTTTGGGCGTGTCTTCATAAATTATCAATATAAATAAATAGTGAATCATTTTTTGAAAAAATCGAAACAATGGAGTTTTTTCTCCTGTTTTAAAGGAATCTCGAAAACTATTGTGTTTAGGAAAAAAACTCAGGAAAGGTTTTTTGTAGAGAATTAAATTCCCCACAATAAAGGTATCCTGATAATTTTCCCTAAAGCCAATGGTTTCCGAGATAATTATCAAAATAATCTTCATAATTTCAATGTCCTAATTGTCTTCCACTTAATTGACAGATAGAATCTTTCTTCGAACCATTCACGTATGCACAAAGAACCTGGAGGGTCCTGGACGCGTGATTACAGATAAATGAACAAAGCAGTTCAATGGCAGTCACTCATCTTCCTTTTTTTTCCCCTTGTTCCATATATAATATGAAGGCCAGTGTCTATTGGTTCCACTGGTTTCACGTCAGCAGCATTCTAATGGCAGCTTTAATAAACGATTATTACAGTGGGGTGTACCTCAAAGGGCAATATCATTTGACGTAAAAGAAAAAAAAAAAAGGCGAAGAATTTTTCAATAGTGTTGACATTCTTTGTCATCGTCCTCAAACTTTTTATTCAATGTAATGCGAAGGAAAAAAAAGGCGTATTGCGTTTTATTAATACGAAAAAAGCAGGAAAATGTCATATTTGCCTTTTATTTCGAGTTTTATGGATTGAGAATGGGTAGACGACTTCCAGGAAGGTCATATAATGTTATACACAGGACAGTTAAAGTTTTACGAGTTTGACGAACTATACGTGAAGGTATTGAAGAGAAAGGGGTCGGATATCTATCGATTTTTGCACTTCTATTTTCTTATTAAGGGATAACAGAAGGCCTCGTATGTATTGCATTTTTATAGTATATTACCTGAAATGTGCGGTAAGTTATTATTCTCAGGAATGTGAGAAAATACTTATTCTGCTCAAAAATACATTACGCACCATGGGCGGATAAAGGATATTTTCGAAAAAATGCTCTCACTCTCGTTCCGCTCAAAAGGGAAATTTCGTAAAAATTAACTTTTCCGCACGCCTTTGCGCATAACTGTACCAAAAATTGTACCTTACACGTGTGGTGAAGATTTTCAGACTCGTATGATCACAAAACTTGCTTTCGGCTCGTTCTGCAACATCAAATTCGTCAGAAAAGCCCTTTACCGCACTTGTTATGTACATTTTTTTTGTGGACGACGTGTGAAAAGTTTCACTTTTCGCACGGCGTACAGAAAAATCCATTGTTTCACGATATTTATCACTATTTTCGTCATTAAAAAGTGTCAACGACTAACGAAAGAATTTAGAAACTCAATGTTTCTCTCATTTCATGGAAAAATTTATGATTATATTGCTAAACAATGAATTTAAAAATGATGAAATTTAATGGATCTTTCGTTATATCTCTTGAGGAACAGAAAACTGGACAATATCGGATTATTCTCTATACACATGAATATGATTTGTTGGACTCTCTGTAGAGCCAACATTCTGCATTCATTAATGCCACGACTTGCGCACGCAAATGCCTATTTTTTTTTTATATTCTTTCATTATTTATCTTTTTTGTAGATGTGCATAGTGTTGTGCTTTGGTTGTGTTTGAATTTAAAAGCGAATGCGTCAGAGAGGCAGACACGCCAAGCGAGGGCGCGACTGACCTCATTGCATAACTAGCACTTGAGGCAACTCCAAGTGTTCTCGCGCCATCACTTGTAATGAAGAATTCGTTATTTTTAGGGGAATTTATATTGTGCAGAGTGCAGAGAGGACTTGGATTGTTTCTGAGATTATAATTAATTGAATATCGTCGTCTTAGAGACAAAGGGACGTAAGTGCTGTAGATAAGCATAGCACTTACGCCCTTTCAACTCTGAAAAAGAGGTCCTTTCAGTAAAAACATGAATTTTTTAGAGAAAATCCATTTTATTTCTTCAGGCTTTTGAAATATTGTGGAAAGCAAACGAGATACGGCGATTTCACTTAAATCACTTTTTGTAGGAAATTTTGAAAGCTACAAAAAAAAATGTAAGGCTGAAATCGCTCTGTCTTGCTCAATTTTCAAGATATAAAAGAAACTTAAAAATCCCATGAAATTCAAATTAAACACCAAATTTCTTCTATTTTATTAGTTTTTTTTACAATATTTTGGAATCTAGATAGAGCGATTTGGTCTCAATCCTTCTTGTAGAAAATTTGAAGAGCTAGAATGAAGAAAATTCGGCAGAATTGCGCTATCTTGCTTAGTTTCCAAGATTTAAAAAGAAAAATCCTCAAATGAAATAAATTTGATTTTCAACTGAGTTTCACGAGATTTTCATTTTTTTGATAGTATCTCGGAAACTAAGTGAGATAAGGCAAATTTACTCAAATTTTTTTCGTAGAAAATTTCAAAAGCTACTTAAAAAAATCAGGTAAAATCGCTGTATCCCGTTTAATTAACGAGATATTCCCAAAAAACTGATGATTAAATAAAATCAATTTATCTAAAAACTTTAAAGACCTGTTTTTGTTTTCGTCTTCACGTAGAATTTTTCTGCGGACGTTTTTATAACGATTAGATTTAGAGAGAATTGTCAAGAGAGCTTTTTTCGAAAAAAAACCTTCAAAAAATTTCATTATCTGAAGAAAATATCAATTTCTTTATCCAATTTTCTACACTCAAGAAAATTCTTGAAATTCAAGAAGAAAGCAAATGTATTCAAATTTCAATTGGATTTGAATTTGAATATTTGGGGAAGGGGAGGGGGGAAGGTGGATAAAAGGGTTCTCTGTTCATTCAATAATAAATCTTGTTGCCTTTTTTATGAGGGATTATTGGAGTATTGGAGATGAGCTTTGTGCAATCCCCTTTGAAATATTTATGACTAGATTTTCAGTGTAATTATTGATAAGAATTAAAAGGATTTCATTTAATTTTCATGCAAAATGAAATTACTCCTTCCCTTGGATAAATAATTCTTTAAATTTTTTTTTTTTTTTTCAAGATAAAATGGAGAAAATTGATGCAAAATCATTGAACTCTTTTTTCCTCTTTTTTGAATGAAAAACTTGAATAAAATCCTCACACTCCCCGACCTAGGCTTTTGACCCTGACAGAGGCCATGCAGAGTCGAGACCGTGTCTCGTATATTTTTGCAGCACAGTTCAATGTATATAAATATAGATATAGAAGGAATGAAGTGAGAGAAAATAAATAATAGAGGGAGAAAGAGAGCTTGCGGGATGAAAAACCGGACGGGGAAGAGGGAGCTCAATCGATCGTTCAAGTCAGTCTGTAGGCCGTCTATGCTGGATTATGCATATATGTATTTCATGGATTGTATTTATTACGTTTCTCTTTTTCTCTTTTATTGAAAGCCTTTTTTCCAAAATTGCAGGAGGGAAAGAATTTGAGGGTGAAAAGATCTTATTTTTATCATCATTTTTTGTTGAATATCTCGGAAACTAAGCGAGATAGCGCAATTGTTGTTCATACCTTTTTTGTAGAGGATTTGGGGATCCATAAAAAAGGTTTCTACAGAATTTTGGCTATCTCGCTTAGTTTCCGAGATATTCTTTAAAAAAAAGTCACTGAAATTTGGCTTCAGAATGATTTTGTTCAAGAAATTCGTGAAAATCTCGGAAATTAAACGAGATAGCCCAAGTTCTTTCGCATATCCTTTTTTGTAGAGGAAAATGAGAGCTGGGGAGAAGAATTACTGAAATTTCTTTATCTCGCTTAGTTTCCTACATATTTTTTAAAAAATGATCGCTGAAAATTGTCTTTTTTATTTTTTTTCACAAAATTTAGGAAATTTGTTTGGAGAAATTTGTGAATATCTCAGAGACGAGTGGAGATAGAGAAATTCTTCATCCGACCTTTTTTATGGGCTCTGAAATTCTCTACAAGAATGTTCTCTTGACATTTTTCACCGAACCCAATAGTTTTTAAGATATCTTACAAAATACCTCAGAAATTCATCAATCACTTTAGTTTCGATTTCCAATAGAAAAAAAACGCAATTCTTTTGCCACTGATGGATTACGACGAGCTGGATGCTCAAGTACTTTTTCTCATCAGCAAAATGATAAATTGGTTGACAGGAGAATTAAATTTTCATCGAATGTATGCCGTAGCGTTCGAATCGATAAGATAAGAGAGCTATCGTTGTTGCAGGTCGTCAACTTCCGAGATTAATCTGATACTTTTTTTTTTTCTTTCAGAGTTGAAAATACCCGTAAATGTCATCATCGAACATCTAACACTTCAGATATGTGCTCTCGTGATAAAAATGTGACATCCTTTGTCGATGAAATGATAACGCCCCCTTTTAGCAGAGAGAATTGCTAAGTTTTATGGGCTCTAAAGAGAATAGTGAAATGAGAAAAAAAAAGTTTTAATTATTACGTGACAATTAAACCTGCGGTTAGATTGGGTTTATTCCTCAAGGTCATGAGTCTGTAGGCATTTGTGAGGCGCGATAACCCCGATGGTGATAAGAGCCTTATCACCTTGCCCAGTGTCAATGCCATTGTCATGTTTTATTTCGTTTCTTCATTATCTGTTTGGAGTGAGAATACATGAAAAAAAGGCCTGAGTTGCATTTTCGTAGAAAGGCTTTTTTTTTCTCGCGTTCAGGAAAAATTGCAGTGATAAATATTCATGAGTAAGTTCTGAGAATGCGGTTTTCAGGAATGGCGAGAGGAAATACTTGAATTGGAGAATTGATAAAACAATAATGAAATTGCACTTTGGAGAGAGCTTTTGGAGATGTGAAAACTGAGATTTCACATTTTTTTTAATGGGTTTTTGGAGATATGTCAGAAAGTAAGCGAGATGGAGCTATTTTGGTGAAGACTTTTTTTGCAGAGAGCTACTAATACGGTTCTTAAAGAAATTTTGCTATCTCTCTTAGTTTCCGAGATATTACTTGAAAATTGAATTTAATTTTAATTTGAAGAGTTAATTTAAGTTTTGAAATTTCTTTTTCCTCGATAAAAAGAAATACCGTTTTTTTTTTGGATATATTCAGGAAGTTAAGAGAAATAGAGAGCAATTATCGTAAGAGCCTTTGGTAATTATGCAGAATAGGGGGCTACATCAATTTTCAAATCTACGATTAATTTTGACTTGAATTTGTTACAATTCAAGGTAGTATTGGAACGAACGCGAATATAATTTAGTAGTGAAGGGGTGAAACAAGATAAGTCTATTTATTTCTCATTTAGTTTTTTGGAAATGCCTTGGAAAATGAGCGAAATAGAGCAATTTTACCTCGAAAATCTTTTGTAACTCTTGAAATGCTCTACAAAAAAAGATAAATAATATCACTATATCTCGCTTAGTTTCTCAGATATTTCCTTCGAAATGATCACAAAGATAAGTCGATTTATCTTGTTTTACCTCTTCACTACTGAATTGACCCCTTACACAAAGAAAAATGTTTTCTTAATTTAAAAATGTGCAGGTCACTTAAATTAAGAAAGAAATGTCACTTGATTTAAGTGACTTTTACTTTCTTCAATTAAGCAAGAATAAGTTACTTGATTTGAATGAGAAAAGTCACTGGATTTAAGTGACTTTTGCTTTTTTCAATTAAAAGAGAAAAAGTTACTTGATTTAAGTGACCAAAGTCACTTAATTTAAGTGACCTGCCATTCTTAAATTAAGAAAACATTTTTCTCTGTGTATTTCTAGGATACCGTATCGAAAATGTTATATTTTTACTTATGAGATATGAATTATTAAAGTCACTAAAAATAGCGGTGGTGGGGATGAAACGCCCTAAATCGAACAGAAATAACGAAATTGCTAAAAAACCACAGTTGATCCATTATTCAAAAATTATTGACGAACAGAACAGCATTTTAACTAAATAATGGAAGAAAAAAATATTCAATCCACCGTGTAGTTAATGAGAAATTTTAATTAGAAGGTACTCGTAACTATTTGTCTCTCTCTCTCTATCTAATGCATGTGATAGGAGATTAGTAATGCAAAAAAAATGGAGAAACAAAAATTATATTCACAAGCTGAAGATATGACTTTCGAATAGTTTAATCACTTTTTCGGGTAAATCAAAGCACATTTTCCCCGGATTATCAGCATTTAATTGGAAACTAATCTACAAATCCTCACTCTTCTGTTTTATCGCTTTACTCTAGGATACTACCTTAATTTTAATTTGATTCTCACATCGTATGTGGCTTTCTCAATAACAGTGTTTGGGATAATGTTTATAATTGTTTTGATTCAATTATCATGATGGTTTACTCCATAATAACGAGACAACATTTACCTTGTCAACTAAAATTTGGTATTCATCGGATAAACACGCGAAAATGAAATTACTTTGGATAGGAATTTATAAGTAAACAGAAGCTCTCATCACTTATCTCCAGAGTGAAAACATTAAAGTAAGGAATGTAGTGTGCAATAATTGTAATAATATAATTACACAAAAGAACAGCTTAAAAAATGTTCTTTTTTTGAAATGGAGAATTTTTTTTTAGTAAGATTATTAATTTTTTCGGAGTACATTTCTCTTCTCATGTCAATTGGTAACAAACTTCTTCAAAAAATAAACGAGCAATGAACTTGAGTGAAAAATTAAACGGCATTGCTACAAACTCGTTTTTCTCATATTTTTGAGCTCATGTTATTGCTTTAGAATTTAAGCTAGGGGAGAGTGGGGAAAAATGGACACTCTAATGGAACGGTTAGAGATATATTTTTTTGGATGATTCTATTGAGAAGCTGAGGAAATTTCAGCCAGAAAACGAATGTCAGATGTATTTTTTTAGATTTTTTTGAAAATTCGATATTTTCGGCATTTTTATGGGGTGAAAGCCCTTCACTTTTTAAAAAAATTTCAGTTTTTTGCAAATATCTTTGGTTCTATTGGTCGTAGAAATCCGGGGTTGATCTCAAATGAAAGGTGAGCGTATTTCCCATCGATTTATGGGGTTTTGAATTTGAAAATATCAATATTTGGTATAGTTATAGGCCGAAAACTGTTTCACAAAACTGTTTCACGAAAATGCCTATAAATACCTTAAAAATCGATATTTTCAAATTGAAAACTCTATAAATCGATGGCTAATGATCTCACCTTTCACCTCCCATCGGAATTTCTACGCTACGACGAACAGAACCGGAGATATTCGCAAAAAACTGAAAATTTTATAAAATAGGAAGGATTTACCCCTCTAAAATGCTCAAAAAAGTCAAAATCGTTAAAAATTCAAAAAAATTAATTCCGGTACTTGTTTCCCGCCTAAAATTTCCTCAGCTTTCCAATGGAATCATCAAAAATGATCTACCGCTAATATTTCTATTAATTCCAAGAGTTTACCATAATATTTGCCTGAAAATTTAGATGTGTCCATTTTACCCCTGATGTCCATTTTGCCCCACCTTCCCCTATTTAATTTTTTAAAATTTGTATTATCAATTCTACATCTCTAAGTATTTTTTCAGGTCTCTTTATACGTTTTTCAACTGAAGCTATGGAAAAATATTGCTCTCTCTTGAGTTATAAAAACCATGTGATATTTTTTATTGTATACTGCTAGAAGAATTCTTGTCATTTCACAAACATTTTTGAAAGCAGGATTCCAGGTAAATAGTCAGTAAAATTATACGTCATAAGGAGGGTATGTTTGTAGAAGTGCAAACCTATTATTACAGTACATTACAATTGTAGTGGCAAATTTTGGTCGAGATTAATTTCTTCCCTCCCTGAGTGTGTAATATCCTATTTCTCACATATCTAATCTACATAGTTTTTTTTTTTTCATTATTCAAATCTTCTATTATTCAGTATCAATCCTATTCATTTCAATTCAGGTCTTTTCCTCTGCGTTAAATTTGAGCCTACACTGTTAAAAATTTCTGTCTGAATTTTTCCTGCAAAATTTTCAGAAATTTTTAACAAGTCACATTTTTTATATACTCCTGTGACTTTTTGATGGACTTTTATAAAAAATTACCACCTAATTTTTCAATATTTTGTATACATCACGAAATGTCCCACAATTCCGGAATGATTCGGTAATTTTTACTCAGATATTTCATTATATTTTCGTTAGAATTTCTCTCCATGTGAAATGTTAATTTTCTTAATAGTGAATGAATCCCTCCAAGCCAGTAAACCCATAATTAGAGGAGAACGAGAGCTTCAAGAGGACTTTTTTCTGGTTAAGAACGAGGTGAAGAACTTTCCTCCACCAAAAGTAACTGCTCTATCTCGCTTACTTTCCAAGATATCTCCAAGAAAACCATCGTAACTCAATTCTCCAAGAACCCAACTCCCACAAATCTTTCTACAATAAAAACGGATAAAATCATGAATAACCGATGAGCAATGCATTTAATTCCGTTAAGTGCTGAAACAAAGTGTCACACACGCAACGTAACGAAGATAAACAACCATTCCTCCCTGGGTTTCTCTCTCTCATCGGCAAGAGGAGAGGGCAAATTTATAAGAGGTCGATGAATTCCTTGACAAATCAAAAGACCCCCAGTATGTTCCATGACATTGACCTTCGGAATTGATCTACTTGGTGATGTTATATACACAATGGAGTTGCGTACGCGTGTGGACCGGGAAACACCGACCTTGATACGACCCCAGCCAAGGTCGCAGACGCAGACGCCACTCCTTCGTCGACGTTTTTTTTTTCTCTTTTTCCCACCCCTTTCCTCCCCCTTCATGCGAATTGCTGTTAAAAGCTCCACGATTCGTAGAAAAAAAAAAAAGGAAAATTAATAATTCAAAGTGAGAAATTGAGTGGAAATATGCGTCACACCTGAGAAAAATAAACATCAATTTGATGGATTTGCCAGAAAATAATTGAGAAGGCAGGAAAAAAAACGCTAGTGCGTTTTAATAAAAACGTCGACAAGTACGCGCCCAAATTTTGATGAAAAAAAAATTTATTTTTTTTATTTGGAAAAAAAAAATATATGAAATGAGAATAGTACAAGTCCGATTTGATGGATTTGCCAGAAAATAATTGAGAATTTAGAGGTTTTTTCCTTTTTTTTTTGGTTGACTAATGATTTGGCATGACTCTCGTGAAATTCTTTGACCTCTTTTTTTTTTACCCCTCAAACTGCTTTTTACTGCATTCCACCAATCTTCTGCTTGGAATGATTTATGTAAACACAAGGTTGAGAACCTCACGGGAGGTCCGCGTAGGCCGGGACATTGGGCTAACAACCCCGTTTTCTTCCTCTCCAACTCCATGTCATATAGAGTTAGTTTAGATGGAGGTCTTTTTGGTGTATTTTGAGTGATTAATTTGAGAGGTTTATTGTGCATTTGGAGATTATCTTGCCTTGTTGAATTTATACTAGTTAGGGACTGGGGTAATTAAGGGGACAATTGGGCATTGTTGGGGATGTCAATCATGGAGTGGATGGATTAGGGGCAATTGTGAGCTCTCAGGGTGTCAATTTGGAGGTTGACGGATTTTTGGACATCTGAGGATTTTATTGAGGTTAATGGAAGGATTGTCTTTTGAATAGTGAAGTGAAGAGAGATAAATATAAAGCATTTCTCTTCAATTCTCCGGGAAATTTCGAGGAAATTAAGGGGGATGAGGAAATTTTTGGGGAAAAATTACTTTTTTCGAGAAAATTGAAAAACATACAAAGAAGAAGGATTAGGGCCGATTTGCGCTATCTCGTTTAACTTCCGACATATTCTACATGGGAGAATTTTTGAAAATTAATTTTTTTTTTTAATTTTTAGATATCTCAGAAATTAAGCGAAATAAAGACATTTTTGCAACCCATTTTGTGAAGGAAAATTAATGCTTTTGCTATCTTGCTTACTTTCCGAGACGATCCTCACATTACAATTGCAAAAAATTGATTTTTCAATTTTTTTTTCGATTCTGACCTTTAAATTGAGGAAATTAGTTCGGAGAAATTAGTGTATATCTCGGAAATTAAACGAGATAGCGCAATTTTTGTGGAAATAATTTTATTACAGAAGAATCAAGGCTAAAAAGAGATTTCCATAAGAATCAGCTATCTCGCTTATTTTCCGACATATTCTCGAAAGTATTGTTAAAAATTTTCGTTCACTTTTTTTTTTTTTTTATTAAACCGAAGAAATTAGTTCGGAGAAATTAGTGAATATCTCGAAAATCAGGTGAGATAGCGAAATTTTTCCCGAAACCTTTTTTGTAGACAAGAATTATAGCTACAAAAAAGACACTGCAAAAAAATTTTGTTATCCCCCTCGATTCCCAAGATATTCTTCACAAAATAATGTCTACAATTTAATTTTCAAATTTTCTTTTTTCCACTAAATAGAATCAATTTGAAGAAATTCATCAATATCTCAGAAGCGAGTAGAGAGAGACAAATTTCCCATGAGACCTTTTTCGTAGGCCTTGAAATTCCCCACAAAAAAGGTCTCATCAAAAATTTCGCTATCTCGCTTAATTCCTTAGATATCTTGAACAATTTGAATAAAATCCTAAATTCCTCGAATATTCAGAAAAAACCTCCAGTTTTATAGAATCATAAATTCTCCTCTCTCTCTTAATATCAACATTCTCTTTCACTTCATTATAACGAACGCGAGTGATAAAATAATGAGGTCATATATATACTAATATTGAAGCCATTATTTTTCGAGAGGGTTGTGATATTCAACGGCGAGGAAATAGCCAGAGTGACACATCCGAGGAATGAAAACAAGGATAGAAAGGTAGGGGGATCTTGATGAATACCCTGACAAAAGCCATCACGATTTCTCTATCCTCCCACAACCACCCTCTCTCGTTGTCCTCTTGTGTGTATATTACTACGAGTATCAATGGAGTTTTTGCGTGTCTGTTGTCATAGAAACCGACCAAGTTCTTGCCATCTTTTCCTCCTCTTTTTTTTTTTTTTATATCTCTCTTTCTTCATCCTGGGCTCATGTAAGATCCGCCCAGAGCGCCAATATCCTGTATACGTGAAGGGAGGACACAGGATTTCCCAAAAGCAAGGCAATGAGAATCTTGGATAAACACACAAAATCCCCCTTTTTTCTTCTGCAAACACAGAAATTCGTGATTCATTTTGTTTTTATTTATTCGAAGGATTTTAGAGATATTTTTGGGTCATTCTGGGGATTTTTGGATTCAAGTGATTTATCGCCTGAAATAATTGTGTAATTTTAGAATTTTTTTTTTAGAAATTAATTCAATGAATTGGGAGAATCTGTGCAAGAACGTTTGAGGATCTCGGAAAGGAGATGAGATAGAGAAATTTTTGTAGAAACCTTTTTTTGAGGTCTTGGAATTCTCTACAAGAAAGGTTTCTTTGGAAATTTCTCTATCTCTCTTAGTTTTTGAGATATTGAGAAAAATTTAATGGAAAACGCATCACCACTCTTTTTACTCCATTTCTTTCGTTATTTTTGGTAACCCCCCCGTTTCTGAGAAGTGCGAATTATTTTTACAACTCCGTTGACATTGCGTCATTTTTAGAGCGAGGTCAACATTGACCCACCATGTGAATTTCATTTACTCTCTTGGTGAGTTCAGAGAAAATTAAATAATAAAAATCGTTGACACTTGATTATTTTTTAAAGAATATCCAAATACTTTCGATAATCTATTTTTCCGTTTCAATTTTCGTTATTTTTGATGGTGTTATTTTGCCCTGAACCTTTTTTGTAGAACTTGAAATTCTCTACAAAAAAGGATTGAAGCAAAATTGCCGTATCTCACTTAGTTTCCGAGAAAATAACAAAAAACTGATGGCAAAATTAAATGGATTTATCTGAAAATTTTTTGTATTTTTGATAGATTCAGTTCCGTTTACAAAGAAATATTTCAGAAAAAAGGATTGGAATGAGAAGAGGGTGTCACCAATGCTATCTACAGTGACTGAGCCATGCTTACCCACCGACCACGTTTAGGCGCGCAATGAGAGAAAGTCTTACGCTGCCTGACGGCACGGAAGAAAAAATGATTTTTTCCAAAAGAAAAAATTCTTTTTGAAATTTTGCGATCACCATAATAAAGTAGAATAGTTTTTTGACAAATACTAAAAAAAATCCAGATTTTTCACTCATTTTTTAAGCTAGTGTCCTATATCTTCCAAAAAAAGTGTGCGAGAAAGTCTCATAGCGCGACCGCTGACAAGTTAAGAAATTTTCCAAAAAATTCTTCAAATTCGCAACAATATTAGATATTCAGAATATTATTTAATAACAATTTAATATCTTTTTCCAGTAGAATGTTACGAAATCGGAATAATTCGAATATTTATGGTAACTTAGAAAGAAATAAAATAAAAGTAGATAGTTTGAACTTGTTACTAGGATTACCCTAATACCAGAAAATGGGCTCTTAATCATAAACATTAATTTTCGTTTTTTTTTTCGTTCGTTCCTTATAACAAACTTAACGAAAAATGCAATATATATGATCAAACGAGGCCATTAAACGAATAAATTTATTAATAAATTAATTTTTATTAATAAATTTTTAAAAGACTCAAATTCCGGAAAAAATATGTAATGCGCAAGCAGGATTTGAACCCACGACCCTCTGATTACATGTCAGGTGCTCTACCGCTGAGCTATTGCGAGTTACTATGGTAAATATATTTACCATCGAATTTTTGATTCTCACATCTTTTCTCCACCTCCCATCCACGAGGCAATGTCGCCATTAAACAAATAAATTTATTAATAAATTAATTTTTATTATTAAACTACTTTAATTGTTTCTTCAAGTCTGAATTTTCAAACAAATTCAATGGTTCAGCATGACTGCGGATGAATCGACACGGTGCAGAATGTATCAAAGACCTCCGTGCGTTAAACTAATATATAAACAAAAATAAAATTGACTTGAAAGACGAGAGAATTTTTCAACTAAATTATTTCACACTGAAACACAGATGATAAACTCGTCGTTTTTTATAACTGACAGTGCAACGTTTTTCCAAGGTCATTGTGTGACGCCTAATTTCTGCCAAAAATTTGCAATTTAAATATAAACAATTTTCTTTTTTTTTTTCTTGCACAGATAAAATACGAGGATTTAACGCGTTCAATGTACACGAATGTTTAGATTTCAATAAACTTTGCAAAAAAAAAATTATTTATGAGAATTCAAAAGACTTTTGACCTGTGAGCCAATAACCGAAAGACAGCCTTGGTGATAAGTTAGATGGAATAAATAATATTACGAATCGTGTAAAATTATAAATAAACGTCTCAGTAAACATCAATTTGCCGGAATTTTTTGATATTTTTTTTTCTAAAAATATGAAGTTTCTAGACAAATTGATTCAATTTTGTTACCAGTTTTTCTTTGAATATCTTTATGTTTTTACTTAATTCAGTAGTGAAGAGGTAAAACAAGATAAGTCTCTTTTCTTCTCATTAAGTTTTTTGTAAGTACCTTAAAAAATAACCGAGAAAGAGCAGTTTTGCCCTAAAACTCTTTTGTAACTCTTGAAATTAATTACAAAAAAAAATGAGTAATATCACCTTATCTCGCTTAGTTTCCGAGATATTACCTTCGAAATGACCTCAAAGATAAGTCGATTTATCCTGTTTTACCTCTTCACTACTGAATTGAAGACTCCAATTTTTGAAAAACTCATTGGTGCCTTGAAGTGTTACAATGACTGATACAGTTGAGCTTCATTTAAGGTAGTATCCTAGAGTACTGTCGATAAAACAGAAAAATGAGGATTTGTAGGTTAATTTTCAATTAATTACTGATAATTTGGGAAAACGTGCTTCAATTTACCCGAAAAAGTGATTAAACTATTCGAAAGTCATATCTTCAGCTTGTGAATACAATTTTTTTTTCTCGAATTTTTTTCGCATTTCTAATCTCCTATGACATGCATGAGATAGAGAAAGAGGCAAATAGTTACGACTACCTTCTAATTAAAATTTCTCAATAACTATACGGTGAATTAAATATTTTTTTCTTCTATTATTCAGTTAAAATGCTGTTCTCTTCGCCAATAGCTTTTAAATAATGGATCAACCATGTGGTTTTTTAATAATTTCGTTATTTCTGTCAGATTTAGGAAATTTCATCCCCACCACCGCTATTTTCAGTAACTTTGATGATTTATATCTCATAAACTAGAACAAAATCGATTCTCACTTTTCTAAAAAGTATTTAAAAATCTTCAAAAGCTAGGAGAAAATTTTATAAAGTCCTCTTTTATGCATAATTTAATTTAATTAAAAAAATTTCTTATGTAAAATTCCCCGAAACCCAATGACCTCTAAAACATCCTTAAAAATCCCTTCAAATCCTCTCTTTAGGAATAAAAATCATTATAAATTCATGCAATTCAAATTCAAATTTCTCCAGCCCCCTTCACTCCTCTAAAAAATCCAGCATGAATGGGTGCAATTATCCAAGTGCACCGAGATAGAATTACCAGTTTCTGAATGAATAAAAATTAATTTAAAAAAAAAAGGGCAGTAATGCAGAAGCAAAAAGGATCGATATTCGAGTATACTAGGCCTTCACGTACGAAAGATTTTACAATTTGATACTAAATGCATACGTAGTAGTTTTGAGTGGTAAATTCTCACTGGGTGTATCGTAAAACTCGACGGGTAAAATCGTTGCCCCTGGGGGGGTTCAAGAACACCCGTTTGCTGCTACTCTTGATCAATACTAGAGCTTTCAGTTTAGTGCTCACATGAAGCTGTGAATTTTTTTTTTTCTTTTTTTTCGCTTCAACGATTTTTCGCTTTATTATCAACATTAAAATTTTTTTTTTTTTTGTAATTTCATGGACATGCGTAATTGACGAATGAAAAGACGGTGCAAGGTACTGAGGCGGATTATTAATCGAAAATTGCTTCTTTTTTTTTTGAAACAGATGGCCGGAATTATCTTCATTTTATTCATTCTCGTGCCAAGTAATCGCTGACCTTGGTACAGTATTTTAACACCGAAAATACGTAAATTAGCGAATGGTTTTTTTTTTAGATTCGGAAGATTACCTTCCATTAACATTCATTTTATTATTATTATTATTATTATCATTGTGGATTCAATGGTTTTTTTTCATTTAACGCTGGAAATGAATGAAAAAATGATTGACCTTTTTTTTTTTGAAGAATTTAAAAAAATCTGCGAATCATCATTTTTAATTAAAAATGATATTTCTTTTTTGCTTCGGCTCTCGCAAAAATAAGAAACTAATGGGAATTATTTTTTTTTAATCAACTAGAATTGATTATCGAAAAATATCTCGAAATCTATTGGAGATAGCGGAATTTTCGAAGAAATCTTTTTTGAAGAGGACAATCGGAGCTTCAAAAAAGGTTTCATGAAAACTGCTCTATCTCTTTTAGTCTCCGAGATATTTTTGAAACAATGATTCCAGAAAAATTAAATAATTTGGTTTTTTTTAAAGAATATCTCGGAAATTAAGCGAGATAGTGCATTTTTGGACACATTTTTTTTTTAAGCTCTAATTGTCCTATGCAAAAAAAAGTCACTACAAAAATTGACCCTATCTCGCTTAGTTTCCAAAATATTTCAGAAGAAAATAGTAATCCTTTTTTTTTTTTAAACTGAGTCGATGGAAAAGTCATAAAAAAATGCATTAAATTTTTGGAAAATTCAATGCATATAAAGGATTTTATTAAAAATTAATATTACCATTTTTTGTCCTTTATTTTCATCAATTCGTGCCAGTACATAATGCAAGTCTCTGTCGTTGAGAATCACACAGTGCTGAAGAGGACAGAGAAAGAGAGTAGTGCACACGAGAGAGATTCCCACTGCTAACGTTGCACTGTGTGTTTTTTAAGATAGAGAAAAAAGAGTGAGAAAGAGAGATAGATGCATTAGTCGAAGTAGCGAAACAAGCGTCCTTAGCTCTCGCTCTCGGACAGTTCGGCCTTGAGACACAGCGATGCTCAAATGCACCGCAAAATTCAAGTGACTTTGCTCTGTTGTGTTGATCTTTGAATAAATTCTCAGAATTTCAGACAATTTCCCTTTTTTTTTTTTTGTATAAAATTTAAATTCCCGATTATTTTGCAGGAAATTTCGTTTTTTTTTTTTTTCGAAATTATTGAACGAATATTGGGGTTTTTTTTAAAGAGAGAATTTGAGATAAATTCTTGGAGCACCGGTTGCAAATTAAAAATAGGTCTCTCAACTGGTGCAGTGCACGAGATCAACGTTCAATGGCATTGATCCAATCGTTTATTCAAGGCTCAAAAATCGTAAAATTAATTTTTTTAAATATGAGGACTTTTATCTCAAATTCTCGTAATTTTATTAGATGAAAGAGGAATTTGATATGGAAAATAATATTTTCGCTTGAGAAACAAAGTGGCGTAAGTGCTAAGTAGTAGCATAGCACTTGGGCCCCTTTATTCCCAGAGCGATGATATAATAAAAATCTAATTATGAAAAAAAATAGAAAGAACACGAAAAAAATACAATTTCATTTTATCATCAGTTTTTTAAGAATATCTCGGAAACTAAGCGAGATAGAGTGATCCAACTGGAATCCTTTTTTGTAGTTCTTGAAATTTTCTACAAAAAAGGATTCAGGCAAAATCGCTCTGTCTCGCTTAGTTTCCGAGATATTCATTAAAAACTGGTGACGAAATAAAATGAATTTATTTAAAAACTTTAAATTTGAAAAAAAGCATTTTTTTCACTATTTTCGTAAGTATTTAAGGAGCAAGTGGTTTTAGCGAAATTCGTCAAGAGACCTTTTTTGTGTAGAATTTAATTCTCTACAAAAAAGATCTCTTGATAAATTCTTTCAACTCCAACAACTCCTGAGATACCAATAAAAAACTAATAAAGTTCGAAAAATTTCATTAATTATTGCTAAAAGAAAGGGGAATTTAATATCGAGTTACGTCGTAAGTATCGAACTTTCTCTTTTTCTTTTTTTTGGGCGTCTGTTTGCGTCATTGAGAACTCTTCGAAAACCAGTGCAATTGCGTATCACCGGCGTTGTACACACGTTGGCTACATTACCCGGTCGTTCGATTACCCGGTGACCCAAAGCCAGGCAAAACGCTTTGAGTTGTAACCTTCCGGGACCGGTCTCTCAATCCACACGAAATGTGTTTGCAGTATTTTCAGTGAAAAAAAAAAAATCGGCAGCAGTGAAGGTGTAAAACCGGATAACTCCATTTTTTTGCCATTTATTTTTCTCAAATATATTGGAAACTAATAGAGATAGGGCTGAGTCAAAAAAATCGTTCTTGGTAAGGTAATCAAGAAAAATTGCGCTATCTCGCTTAGTTTCCAAGATATTGCTCCCAAAAAAAGAAGAAAAAAACGTAAAATTTCAAATTCCTCCAATTTTACCACCATTTTCCCTTTCAAATTTCCCGCCCTTTTCGATTTTCCCCCTAACTCCCAAATTTTCTCCCCTTTTACGTGAATTTTAGTGCCTTTCCCATTCAAAAAAAGGCAAAAAACTTTCCATAAAATTATGTAATCCGCATAAAAAAATCTTATTTATAAATATTTAATAGCAAAAGGTGGAATAGATAGTCACTGAACTGCTGTAGAGGTATAACCTTGAGAGTGAGCTCAGTGAAGCGCCGGCCATCTTGCCGTTGGAGATGCACTTTTGTCTTTTTTTTTACCTTTATTATTATTATTCCTTTTTTTCATTTTTATATATATATATCCGCGTGGTGGTATCCGTTCAGGCCAGCCTGATGTTGGTTATCTCTCTGTGCCCTCTTCCCCCCACCACCACCCCCCCTCCTCTTCAACTCTTCGCAATTCCTCCACTTGCCCCCTCTCCTCCCACCCACCCTCCCTCCCCGCTGCTGGTTCACGTTCTTCACTATGTGTGTGCATTATTTTTTCGCCTTTTTCATTTCTTCCCTGTTTTTCAGCATCAACTCGCTCTTCGTCCTATATGCCTCCTACCACAGATTACCCACTTGGTATATTCCTCTTCCTTTTAGCCGGTTCTTCTTCTTCTTCTTCTTCTTTCATTCTTTCCTTCTTCTTCTTCTTCCTTTTGTGCAAAACACACCAATACTCTACTCTTGGTGCATCGTCATCGCATTTTTCTTCGTGTCTCTCTTCCTTTTTTCTTTCTCCTTTTCTCTTTCATTTTGGGACGCACGGTTTAACAATAGACATCTTGAGAGTTTACTTCTTTTTTTTTTTTTTCTTCTTCTTATGGCTGCGATAATACTCAACAGACTTTATCGTCGTCCACTTACTTTGTGATTAACTTCACTTGTTCGGAGTATCTCTTGCATCAGGCTTGCAAGAAAAAGAGAATTTATTGATTTCTATTTTTAGGGAGGAAGTGGTGGGAGGAGAAATTTTTGGAGGCTGGGGGCAGTTTGAGGGAAGAGAGGGGAAGGGGGCAGATGGTAGATGTGGGGGTGTTTTTTGGAGGGTAGGAAAAAGATATGTCGAATTTTATTAGGACAACGGTTCTGGATGGTCGAGACTGATGAAGAGGAACTTGAGGAAATTGACCCTCAGTACACACAGAACTTCGGAGCTGAAGGAGCTTAAATTTTGGCGTTGAGGTTCGAATAGAAAGTTCAGAATTTTGCTTGTGCAGTATATGCATATAATACGATATATAGCATAGAAAAAATCAAGATTTCACGAGAATTTCAAAATTTGACATTAAATAGTCTTTTTTTTTTGGTACACGTGAGGTCAAATTGACTCCACTCCATTTTCTGAGTGCTACATATCAACAACTATGCATTTTTTCAGACTTAATGTTATGAGGTTTTTTTTGTAAATAAAACAATTGTCATTTCGAATACAATCATCATTGCACAGAGAGAAAAATATAATTTTATTAACAATAAAATTATAGTTGAAGACGATCTTAATCATTCTGATTTGGTAATGCTAACTTTAGACATGAAAAGTTAGTATCATCGTGTCAAGTAGTGAATCAAACCATATGAATGTACTGCAACAGAAGAAGATGATCACAATTTAGTGATTACAATTTTCGCAAAGTGAAATTATCAGTACCTATGATCATTTGTCAATTATACACTGTTAAAAATTTCTGTCTGAATATTCCGTGTAAAATCACTGAAATTTCAAACAAGTTATATCTCTACTGAAATTCTAGATAATTACATGATTGATAAATGAACAAATCATCAATTTTCAAATAATTTCACGCCTGAATACCAATGAAATTTGTAAATTTCAGTTCAATTGTTTCTTGAAAATTTAGAAAAAATAGGAAAAATTCAAGAAAAAATTGAAAATTTAAGTCATTTTAATTCTGAATATTCATGTTCAGTTGAAAATTCAAGTGAGTTGTAGAATTTTCGTCTCAATTCTACTTAAAACTCATAGATTCCTCTGAATTTCTTCGGAAGCTCAAGAATTTCATAAGCATTTTCCCATTAAAAAACATTCAGTATCACGTTTATTAAAATTTTCATCAAATCTCCTATGGAATTTCAATTTTTTTCTAACAGTGTAGATACTTTAATACTGCTTAAAGTCACAAAAGTAACAACAATCGAATTGGTTTATTTTTGCAGAGGAAAATCTAACATCTTTACAATGCTAGAAATAGTAAAATTTTAGCAACATTAATAAAGTCGTAATTACGCCAAATTGCAGTTCAGAATATTTTCTTAAATATCTCCCAAACTATTAGATTCACGTGAATTTATCATGTAACATTTTCTGTAGAGAATTGAACTACTTACAAAAAAGGTGTCTCGCAAAATTTCTCTAACTCCGAAAGTTTCATGGATCTTCAAGAAAAAAAAACAAAATAAAAAATCTCTTATTTTGTCCAAATCCTCAATCACTAAAATTAAATTTTAAAAATTCAAAAAATTCAATTAAAATTGACGCAATAATTACCCAAATAATTAAACTAATTAGATCATCTCAAGTGTAGAGCATTGCATTAATAATAACCATCCTGTTATTACAATCGCGTTTTATTCAAATGATGCACTTCTTTATATACGCTATATAGGTCAATGAACATTAGCATGAGACTTGAAAACTTGTAGGTCATAAATACCCATTGAAGTACTGTTTAACAAGTCACCAAATGTAGATTAAAAGACTGTAGGAGTTTAAAGCCCAGTTTGAGGGGGATGAAGGATTTTCCCCTGCGATCTACACGATCGATAAGATCAAAAATGTATATTTACGACTATTCCCCCTCTCCACCAGTCACGAGCCTCCACCCCCCTCCCCCTTCTTCGCCATGCTCTGGGGCAAAGCATTGTCCACGTGTCCTCATGTACAGCGAGCAACGATCCTCACCGCCAATCATTCAACCCGATTGGCTAACGACACCGTTTGTCATTTATAGAACAAGTTTAACTTTATTTTCTTTTTATTCCATCGCTTTATTCAATCGATCCAAGTGCCTTTCATTAACCTATGATTTAAAACTATACTTGCGTTATCAGTTGATAAGATCTGCAAACGTTTTCATCAAGAGGAAATTGCATGAATTACTGAGATTTTCCTGGTGATAATTAATTCAGTGTAGATAAGTCGAGATGAAGAGTTTTTTTTATTTGGATTCTGTGGAATATCTCGGAATCTGTTGGAGAGAAAAGGAAATATTAGTTATATCTCAGTATTTTGGATTTTTGAGAATTTTCGAAATTATTTTGAAATATTTCGACAATTTTTTTCGATTTTTTTTTTTATTTTCTCAAATTGAACTCTGGAAATCTTCCTTTGATCACATGTTTTCATGAAAATCAGTTATATTTCACTATTTGAGATTTTCAAGAATTATCGAAATTTTTTTGCGACATTTTAATTTTTTTTGAAGAAATTTTTGCAAATTTAACTCCGGCAACCTTCTTTTGCCCAGATATTTACTCAAAAATCAGTTTTATCTCACTATTCAAGAATCTCCAGAGTTCTAGGAATTATTTTCGGAAAATATGGAAAATATTTTGAATTTGATTTTTTTTTAAATTTGTTTCTGGAAATTATTTGTAATAATCAAATTTTTTCTCCAACAATTTTCGAAATATTTTACAAAAGTGGAATGAAATCAGTTTAAGGATAACTTTGCCTCAGAGGAAAAGTGGTGCAAGTGTTATTCTTATAAAAAGAACTTACGTCACTTTGTTTCCAAAACGACGATATGGAGTTTTCATATTAATTCCATTTTTTCTGCACTTAAAAAAAAAAAAATCGGATTCTAAGCTAAACAGATCAATTTTGATAATTAAATTGTTTATAGCTCTTGGATTTTTCTATAAAAAACATTTCTATAGATGCTCTATCTCGTTTAGATTCCGAGATATCTTTAAAATACTGATGATAAAATAAAATTTCAGTTTTTTTGTTTTTTTTCTTAGAAATATCTTGAAATCTCAAGGAGATGGAGAAATTTTTTTCTCATGACCTTTTTTGTCGGGGAAGAATGAGAGCTACAAAAAAGGTCCTCACGAAAATTCCTCCATCTCCAACGGATTTGGAGATATTCCATAAAAACTGATTCAAAAATGAAAATCCCCACTGAATTAATTAAATAAAATTATTGAGAATTAAAAACAACAGAGAGGCAAATCTACATGGGCATTTTTCTGATAATTGTCTGAAATTAATAGTATCCTAAAACAATAATAAGAAAATTTATTCATGAATTTTACAAAAAACCGGCTTTATCCTCTGGAATATCTCAGAGCATTTACCCTAAAATGATTCACAATTCACTTCTGCAAACAATTAAATTTCCCTTGGATCTGATAAAAAAAATGTGTTTCGCGTGAAAGTGTCCCGTTGTGAAATAAGATCTTCAAACAGACTAACAATTAATGAAAGTTCACGATAAAAGAACATCATTGGACTGTGAAAATTACAGATTTGATAGTGAAGAATTAGTTTACTTGTGACACATGCGTATTATTTGGATGATATCTCAGAAAAAATTGCTCAGGAGAGCTTTATTTTGGAGGTAATTGAATTCTCTACAAAGAATGTCTCCTCAGATTAGCCCATAAACTGTAAAATAATTTTCTCAAATAAAACTTTGGCAATCTTCCTGTGTCAGAATCAATTTTTTCGAATTTTTTGAAAATTTTCATTTTTTGCGCCAAAATTGGAGAGTATCCCATTTGAGTTTTTTCAAAAAATGGTTTTTTGATGATATCTCCGGTTCTATTCGTCATAGCGATTCGCAGGTGGTCTCAAATTGAAGGGGAGCTCATTCCTCATATTTTCGTTAAAGTCCCATTGATTTTTATCAAAAATTGACGAAATTACAGGGCAATTTGTGGAAATCAGTTTTTGGGCTGTAACTTCCGTAATTTTCGATAAAAATTAATGAGACTTTAACGAAAATGTGAGGAATGAGCTCCCCTTCAATTTGAGACTACCCGCGAATCGCTACGACGAATAGAACCGGAGATATTATTGAAAAACCATTTTTCGAAAAAATCGAAAGGGGGTACTCTTCAAGATTGAGTGAAAAAAATTTTTTTTCCAAAATGCGAAAAAAGAATTTTCACCCATATTTTCCGCCTAAAATTTCCTCAGCTTTTCAATGAAATCATTGAAAAAATTCTACCTCCATTATTTTTATTAATTTGGAGCGTTTTTCATGATAAAACCATGAAAATTTAGATGTGTCCATTTTACCCCTTATGTCCATTTTGCCCCACCTTCCCCTATCTCAAAAACCACCGATCGTATTCTCTTCAAATGAAGCTTAAAAAGCAGAGTTTGTCAAGAGAATGTTTCCCATAAAATATGAAATTTTTCTATAAAACCATTTCGCTGTAATTGAGACTTTTATGCACACACAGACATGTGCTAAAAATATCATATTTCTCTCTATTTAGATCCTTTCAAGTATCTTCTGTTAAAAAAAATTGAAATCGAAAATTGTGATGATTACATAGCTTCCATTCAGGAGTAAAAACAAAAAAATTCCTGGGCCTTCCGTTGCCCCTCAATCGTTGCCCCCCCCCCCCCCCCTGCTGACTCCAGAAAACCCAAAGATCCCAATCCCCCAATAGTTAATCCCCAATAAACTTACACTTGCCTCCAAAAACTCACAATTCTCCTCAAAAAACTGCATCTCCCAAATCCTCCCACTGACTCCAAAAATCACGTCCCCCCCACTACCAAAAAAAGTCCCCCCCCCCCCACCCCTGCCAATGTATTTTGAAGCCAGCAGTAGTCCCTCGTCGATCGGCCCCAGCGCTCCAAACACCTCTCTCTCTCTCTCGCTCCCTCTCTCTCACAATGTGCGCCTCCCCGCCAGTGCTGCCGCCACCCCTGAAACCGTAAAAATAACGCACTAAACAACCGGCAGCTCGTCGACGAATTGAGCGCCGCAGTCGCGCGCTTGCACTCTCAGCGGTTTGGCGGAGGCTGGATTCGTAAAACGTAAACTTGTCCCCCCTCCCCTCCAAATGTGTGTGTGTACATTACGTACGTTTTAACTTGAAAAAAAATTGAATTGATTGAATTTTTCTGTAATTCCGTAAATTTACCGTTAAAAATCTTCGTTAATAATCGAGCAAAATTTTAAAAAGGAAAAAGCATAAATAAGTACAGAAAAAGAAAATAAACACATAAGAGAAAAATAAAGACCGATGGTGCCCATTAAATAGATCACAGTATAACTTCATCTCTATAATAAAAGAAAAAAAAGTTATTGAAATTTTCGTGAAAATCTGTTTTTCGATTATTTTCATCCTCGTTTGTTTGTGTGTCTTTACAATATACAACAAGAACCGTCAAATATCGAGTTCGTGTGTCTCTGTGCTGAATTGAATTGAGCCTTTCCTTCTTACACTCTCTTTCTCTCTCTCTCTCTTACTCTCTTCTACGTCTGTGTGCGTACGTGTGTGTGTGTGTGTGTGTGTTTGGAGTGTGGATGAGGCGTGCGCGCCTGTTCGCAAATGCTTCACTGTAAACGTTGAAGCCTCCTTTCCCCTCTCTCTCTCTCTCTCTCTCACCCCCCACCACTTCTCCAACACACTAAACCGGCAGGGGAAATGCGCGAAAACGAGTGAGACAGTGAATGCCTGGAATTATTGAAGTGAGATGTATTAAGTTATTAAATGTTTATTTGAATCGAAAGTCAATGGACGCTCTGTATTATTCAAAAAATTGTTAAATTTAATGAATTTTTCTTGAATAGTTATTTCCTACGAAAAATTGAAGAACAAATTTTTCTTGTTTGTGTTTGTGTGTCTGTGGTGGCGCAAATTCAAGTCAATTTTATTATTTTGATGGATCTTGTGTGTGACGTGCACGTGTGTTGTTAAAACAGTGTGTGTGTGTGTTTCAGTGTGTTATTTGCTGTTTTATTATACTTTACGATTGGATTCGATTTTATTGGAGGAGACTGAGTGAAATTGCGGGTGAATTACTGTAAAGAGCAACGCACATTATGTGAGTATTGCAAATTAAATTTTTTTTTAATTTTCTTCTCTCTTTGGGATACTCTTTTTTTTGTTATTCATGAGGGCGTTCTATACAGAGGGAATGTTTTTTAATGGTATGCGCATTCTGGGGGAGAAAGAGAGGACATCTTGGGTCGCTATGGGGCGACACTTTCGTTGTTTACGTGCTGTTGAAACTTGAGAATGAGAATACCGGTGGGGATTTTTCTCTCTTTTTTTTCTCTTTTTCTTTTAATGATTATGATGATTGCTCTGTGATAGGTGGAAGGGGGCTACCGGTTCTTTGGGGAGGGCGAGGAAGGGGGGAGGGGAGAATTTGAGGCAGGTAAATACGGGACTAATTAGTAGATGGACTCCCCAAGGAGGGGAAAAACGAGGCAAAGTGGACCAATTGGGAAAAATGATTTGAGATTTTTTTTGAGTGTGAAGGAGTCGAAGGAAAAAATTGAAAAAATTAGAGAATGACGGAGACATATCGGAGCATGTTCTCAAATTTTTTCAGATTTTTTTGCAAGGTTGAAAAAAATTGATAAATCGTTTTGCATTCGGGAGAAAAAAAATTTGGATTTTTTTTTTTTTGAATATTGAGGAAATTAAAAGAGATAGGGAAAAAAAGGGAATGGCTTTTTTTTGTAGAGGCAAATGAGGACTACAGATGAGGTGATTATGAAAATTTTTATATCTCGTAGTTTTCGAGATATTTTGAAGAAAAAAAGAAATCGTTTTTTTTTGGAGTAATTAGTTTTTATTGGATTTCTTGGAACGTAAGAGAGATAGAGCGATTCTTGTGGAGACCTTTTTTGTGGCTCTTGAAATTTTCTAAAAAAAAGGTCTCTTCAAAAAATTCCCTATCTCTTCCAGACTCAGAGATATCTTCAAAAAAAGAAAATTAATCAGATATTTGTAAGAAAATGCCATAATTTAATCTTCATTTATTGATGAATGGAGTATTCCGGAGGAGCGACTGTGATGACCCCCTGAACTCTCTATTTCCACATTGTGCAACATCACAATACCCATCGGGCCTCATTTATCCCATAAAAATCACAGCAAATTGCAATTTCCCCGAATTAAAATCTCCGTCATTTCTTTCAGCTGAAGAAAGAAAGAATTAAACAAAGTTTATAAAAGGAATGTAAATATTGCGAAGTTTATGACCAAATGAATGAAGAAATTCACCTCTGCGCACTACATGGTGAGAAAATTTTCTTGATTTATATGTCAAAGTGAGAGGCAGAGTGAAAAAAAAAAGTAAAAAAAATTATTCCGTGTGAAATTTTCTACTTTATCGGCATTTTATCGAAGGAATCCGGTTTGACCCCTTAATGCTGATCTCTCTCTCTCTCTCTTTCTTTCTTTCTCTTTTTCACTCCTTAACAGTAAGGAGAGCACTCTTGATCCTGCGCTCGTTATTGTTCTGGTATTCCAAGGCCAACTGATCGTACACACACACATACACATATATATAGGCGTAATTACATGGGGGAGAGGAGTGAAAGAAGATACAGTGCTGTAATAATGAGACGACGCAATGAGTATCATTTTTATTTTTGGATTTATCGCTAAAGTTAGAAAACACAATGTGTCAATTTATTCATTTCTTTTTTTTTGATCCCCTGGGGCAAATGGACGATTACGAATCGTGGAAAATAACATTCAAGTGTGTTACAGTTTTGTAGACGGGAATTTTTTTTTTTTTTTTCATTTGTGTGTCTGAGTGCAATTTAATGCAATTGAGAGGGCAGACGAAGGCTGAAAAGAAAGTCGAATTGGGACGAATTTGAGGTTTTTAATTATTTTGGAGAGGGGTTATTTTTATTTTATTTTTTTTTTTAATTGGCAGATTGAATTACTTGGTTTCGATAAAAAATGATGAAAAATTTGTTTTGTTGTTTGATTTTTCATGAAAAATTTTTATTCCATTGGAGAGAGCAGAAAATCCTATCCCAAAAAATGGTATAATTGTTTATGTAAAAAAAAATTGTTTATGTTCTTTTTGAAAATTTCTATTTTTTGCTGTATTTTCAGAAGTAATGGACCGAAAATAATTGCATTATACCACTTTTTGGGGTAGAATTTTCTGCTCTTCCCAATGGCATTGTCCAAATTTTCCTTTCTCCAAGTGGAAATGAAGAAATTTTAGAATTCCATATATTTCGTTATCTTTCCGAAAAATAATTAGTGATTTGGTGGAGAAATCGGGAGAATTAACGTCTGTCATTAGTCCTTCGAATGTCTGAAAGAGATAGGATGTTTGAGATTTCGTAGAAAATTCTCAAAGCCACCAAAAAAAAGGTCTTCACAAAAGTTTCCCTATCGCTTTTAGTTTCCAAGATATTCCATGAAAACTTGTGTAGGTAACTTTTTCTCTTCACTTCTGTGTTTACTCCATTATCTCGAGAATTACTGGACTAAAATCAATGGCATTATACTGTTTTCCAGCACAAATTTTCCTGGTTTTCCCATTGATCCCATCGAAATCCCTCGAATCCCTTAAATCCAAAATCACCAAAAAAATTAATTTAAAAAATAATTTTTCTTTCAAAATATCAATTAACAATTTAAATCTATTAGAATTGCATCAATTAGTGGTTGGCCAATGCAGTTGGAGAAAATTCTAAATGAAATTTCTGTGGCGATTCTATAAGGCAGTTTGAGGCCATTTGTAATATTAACATTTTTTCATAACCCAACATCATTAACTATCTTTTGACTTTCTCTGATTTTACTCGCCATAAATATTATCATATTTCTACACAAATAAAATTCCGAAAGACTCATTCACTGAGTCCAATCACTTCATCAATTAAATCAATAATAATAATTATAATAATAATAATAATAATGATCCATTCGTTTTCTTTTATTATTTCCGATTAGCTCAGAAATTAATTGAGATAGAAAAGTTTTGATAAATGTGAAAAATGTGAAAAATCCTTTCACCAAAATCAGTTTTTACAAAATAAGGTAACATGACCAATAGATGGACGGTTAAGGAAATATTAGACTTTATTAATTCATATGAAATAGGCAAATCACGTTAAAGAGTTGCAGAAAAGAATGATGTACAGAAAAATATACAGTGAATCGACTAAAAACTAATTGAACTTGAATAATGTAGGAATAATTAGAGAAAATTAAGGAGAAACTGGAAAATAACGTAAACCCCCAATAGATGAACAGTTGCATATTTGCAGTGGTATGATTTTAAATTTCGATCAATCAATATGTAATAAATAGTTTATAGATCTATATGAATGTAATAATCAGGAATTGACGTGAAAAGTATAAAAATCATTCGTTTCTCCATTAAAATCCTCGATAATACAAACCGTCCATCTACTGGTCGTATCACTCTATCCTTAGAAAAATAAGCAAAATTGGAAATTTCCTCATCTCATTTTTCGAAATATTACCAAAAACGATGATAATAAAATTAACACACATCTGACAATTCTTCTTATTTTTTTAAATAAGTAAATATTTAAAAAATTTGCATTATTCATTTTTTTTCAATTTTCTACATGTGCATAGGTTTCTTCTTTTTTTTTTAATAATTCATTTACTAAAGGAACAAAAAGAAATTTCCAGAGATGTTCTATTGTCATGATAATCAAATTATCAAATATCTGACTATTTTTTTATTGTTTTCTAAAAGAATAAATTATTATAAATAAGATTTTGAAAAAAAATTCGCATTTGCAGATCTTTTATTTTTCTGCATTATTTTACAAAATTCATTAAAAAAAAAAAATCTAAACATTTTCAGATGTCTACTATTTTTAATAATCATCAAAAAAAAAATGCCCAATACTGTATCCTTATTCTTCAATCTCCAATTCTCAATGCTCTCTTAACTCACTGAATGAAAAAAACAAACTCTCAAAGAATTAACAAAAAAAATTAAAAAAAAAAAAAAAAAAAAGAAACATTGCATTGAAAATTGTGAGCTGCATAGTGACTCTCACTCTTCTTCTACTCCTCTATAACCAGACTACTATACACTTGGCGCACACGCCTGCGCGCAAGTTCCACATTCTTTGCCTGCATCAACACACAACGAGGAGGTCACTAGCGATAAAGGTCAATAACTATTTGCCCGGCAGACTACGCTATTATACACAAATAAAACGTTGCGTCCGTAAGGTCTTTTTTATTTAAAAAAAAAAAAAAAAATTCACTAAACTTGATTGATTAGAGAAAAAAGGGGGAAATAATAAATTTCACCTTTGCATGTGTCTGTGTGTGTCTCTGTGTCTTTAAAAAGACGATAAAAACAATGATGACGTCATAGCCTACGTTTTTTACAGCGCCATTGCGCATGCGCAGTAGCACAAGGGTAAAAGGGAGAGCAAGAGATACCAGTTTTCTCTGGTTAAAAAAAAAAAAAAGAAGGAAAGAATGAGAGAAAGAAGAATTGCAACGTAAGAACGAAGAGGGGCAGTAGAGACACGCCACAGAGACCATATTCCCTCGTTTTAAAACACAAGAAGCCAATGTTTTTACGTTGGTTATTACAATTGGTATTTCTGCGCGTCAATGCGTTGTCGGCTGCACTTCATACAAGTACATACACAAGTTTGAGGGCTTTCCCCACCTCTCTGTGTTAGGCTACTAGCCATTTCGTATACATTCAGCGGTTTAACGTTTTTGCAGGTACTTTTTTTTTTTTGCTAGAGGAATGGGGAGAAATGGGCTTATGGTGAGTGTGTGAGTGTGAAGTCTTTCAATTTCCTGGGAACTGAGAGAAAATGCGAGGATTTGCGAGTTTTGTTTAGGATCTTGGAAAGTAGGGGAGTTAGGGAAATTTTGCAAGAGACCTTTTTTGGAGGAAATTCAATTCTCTACAAAAAAGGTCTCCTCTCATTTTGCTCTAAATCTATTAGTTTCAGAGATCTCTTTGAGTCAATTTTTTTTTCTAATTTTCATCAATTTTTTCAAAAGTTTTGAACTTGGGAGGATTTTCTACATTGTTTTGTTGAATATCTCAGAAACTAGGGGAATTAGAAGAATTCTGCAAGAGACCTTTCTTGAGGAGAATTTAATTTTCTATAAAAAAGGTCTCTTTACATTTTGCCCTAAATTCATTATTTACGGAGATCTCTCCTAGTGAAATTTCTCAAAAATAATAAAAATCAGGAAAATTTATTAGCAGAACTTTTTTTTACGTGAAAAATTAAATTTTTTGTATAAAAGCGTTTGAAAGAGTGTTAAATTTCTAATCAATGAATTACTTTCAATGTAATTTTTTAAAGTTATCTCGTTTTACATAAAATTTTATGGAGTTTTACGTAGTTTTTACTCGTTCGTCTGGACTCATATATTAATTTAAATTGTTTCAATGCCTGATACATGTCAGAGTGTCACAATGTGGCACGAGACACATTCGTTTGCTTGTGGGTCGTCACTACTGTCATGCAAGATAGGTGTATATAGTGACAATAAATGAGATATTCACCGTCCACAAGTGTATGGTACTCATTGTACTTGTATTTGTGTGTATCATGTGTTACATTCAAGCGGTTGAATTGCACACTGTGGCTATTATATATGTACGAATGAGAAGTGGAGAAGAGGGAGTATATAAGATGAAACGCACTGTGGTCATTTATGGATGGCTTACAGCACATGAATGGCCTACTGTCGCACATTAAATTACTTTGTACTAATGAAAAGAGAAAAATTGTAAAAAAAAAAAAAATTTAAGTTGAAATGTCATTTTTCATTGAAAGTTTCAATCCCATTGAAAGAAACAGCAAATTCTACCCCAAAAAGTGGTATAATGCAATTATTTTTGGAGTAATACTTTCAGAGATATCAAAAAAAATAAGATTTCCGAAAAATTCAAAAATTTTCTGTATCTCCGGAAGGAATAGACCAAAAGTAATTGTATTATACCACTTTTTGGGGTAGAATTTTCTGTTCTTTTCAATGAAATCATCAGAATTTTGAAAATCCGTCAATTTCGTCAACACTGGATGTTAAATTCTTCATAATTCAACCTATAATGTCAAAAATAAAGAGGAAAATGTAGGATGCAGATGAGATTGAGTCACTTCCTTCTTGGATGAAATTCAAATAATTTGAATATTCAATTTAAATTTCATTGATATATTTTAAAAACAGTTGCTTGTTCAATGACACAGCCACTTGTGTGTCATTTAATTAAGTTGACACTATTGATACGGACCGGGGGTCAGTCGCCGGAAGTGGTAACATCTTCGATTGGGATAGGTCAGTCTATTTCTGTTGGGTAAATACATTAATGTTTTATATCAACAATGTTGATTCTCGGGGATATAAATGCATGTAGAAAAAAATTTGCATGCGATTCAATTAAAATCAATTTAGGATGGAAGTCTGTCTGGGAGAGTTGGCGATAGATTGTTTTTTTTTTTGTGTCAATAGAGATTTCTATTATTATCGCTGAGGATTATAGAACAGCATATTTCGGATATTTTTTTTTTATGGAAATTGTTCTGAAAATTTTAAGTATTCAGGTGAAAATGAATTAAATGCATTTTTCCATCAGTTTTTTTTTCGTGAATATTTCAAAAACTAAAGGAGATACGAAATTTTCACACAATTCTTTTTTTGTAGAGAATTTTCAGAGCTACAAAAAATAGTTATTACAAGAATTATTTTATTCCGTTTACTTTGTGAGATATATATTAAAAAATGATGAATCCATTTTTTTTTAATAAAAAAAAAATTATTCCGGAAACTAAGCGAGATAGAGCAATTCTTGTCATTACCTTTCTACGTCGCTTTCCTCAAGAAAAAAAAAGTCTTGACAAAAATTTCTCTATCTCTCTTAGTTTCCAAAATATTTATAAATTGTAAAAAATTCTGAAGAATTTGTTTAGCTGATTCTGCATTTTTCATGGAAGATTTCAATTCTGTTGGAGAGAGTGGAAAAATTCTACCCCGAAAAATGGTATGATGCAACCACTTTTGGAATAATTCCGGAGATATTCGAAAAAATATATACATATATTTTTTTTTAATTTTTGGAAGATAAAATTTCAATTTCAAGAATATTAAAAATTTACAATAATTTATGATTTTATAATTTATAATAGTTTGAAGATATTGAAAAATAACTGATGAATTGTTTTTGCTTAACATTACTCTTTTCCTTAAATTCTCGAGACACTAAGCGAGATAGGGCGCTTTTTGGAATGATCTTTTTTGATAGGTCTGGTTCTCCGCGACGAAGAAGGTCTCAACAAAAATGTCGCTATCTCTCTTAGTTCCCAAAATATTCTTCAAAAACTGAAAAAATGACATTCACGTGTTCCACTTCACTACTGAAATAATGTCGTTGATCAGTAATCATTCTTTTCTGCTTCGAATAAAGAAATGAGGGTTGACAAAAACATCTGTCTCAAAACGTCTGCAATTCTCTTTCTGCTGTCGTTGCTCTTTTCATTTCTCCTGCGCTGTTGCCATTCCTTTTTTTATACAATATTTACATGAATTAAAAGATCATTGCATTTGTTTAGCCAGCTGTTACTTCACCAATAAAAATCGACTCCATTTGTGACTTTACGAATAATACAAAAAATAAGAGGTTTTTCTCTCACACTGAGAGAAAAAATGTATTTTTCATTGTAAAATTTAACTTCCAACCAGAAAATAGGAGAATTACAAATTTTTAATCATATATAAATGTCAAAAAAATTAAATTCGTTATGATTGAATAGATATACTGAGAAAAAAAATGTTTATTTCCCGAAAAAATAATTTTTTTGAAACTGAAAAAAATATAAAGTTATGAGTTTTCAGAAATAATTCATCAAAAGTAATAATGCATCACTTTGATTGAATATATTCAGATTGAAATGAACTCATTTTCATTAATTATTCGGAATTAATTGAAGATTTCTCAAGCTAATCATCTCATCACTTGTTTCAAGAAGAAATATAGGGGAGAGTGGGGCAAAATGGACACTCTGATGAAACGGTTAGAGATGGATTTTTTTTGATGATTCTATTGGAAAGCTGAGGAAATTTTAGCTGGAAAACGAGTGGCAAATGTATTTTTTTAGATTTTCTTGAAAATTCGAGATTTTTTGGCATTTTTGAGGGGCGCTGCCTTTTATTTTCTTCAAATTTTCAGTTTTTTGCAAATATCTCTAGTTCTATTGGTCGTAGCAATTCGGGGCTGGTCTCAAATGAAAGGTGAGCTCATTTTCCATCGAATTATGTGGTTTTGAATTCAAAAATATCAATTTTTGGAATAGTTATAGGCCAAAAACTGTTTCACAAAAGTGTTTCACAAAAATACCCATAAATACCTTGAAAATCGATATTTTCGAATTGAAAACCCTATTAATCGATGGCAAATGATCTCACCTTTCACCTTCCGTCGGAATTTTTGCGCTACGACAAATAGAACCGAAGATATTCCCAAAAAAATGAAAATTTTCAAAAAAAGGTAGGTTTTTACCCCTCTAAAATGCCCAAAAAAGTCAAAATCGCCAAAAATTCAAAAAAATTAATTCCAGCACTTGTTTCCCGCCTAAAATTTCCTCAGCTTTCCAATGAAATCATCAAAAACAATCTATCGCCAATATTTCTATTAATTTCAAGGATTTTCCATAACATTTGCCTAAACATTTAGATTTGTCCATTTTACCCCTGATGTCCATTCTGCCCCACCTTCCCCTACTACTTAAAAGTAGTATCCCAACAAACTCGAGTACAACTAACCTCTTATTTTTTTGATGCCGTGTCGAGGATGATATTTTTTTACATTTTTCTGAATTTTTTGATAATTTTTGTCCATGTAGTTTACGAGATATGAATCATCAAAGTTCCTGAAAAAAGCTGTGATGGGAATGAAACGCCCTAAATCGGACAAAAATAACAATATTACTGAAAAACCACACAGTTGACCCGTTATTTAAAAACTATTGGCGAAGAGAACAGCATTTTAACTAAATAATAGAAGAAAAAAATATTTAATTCTCCGTTTAGTTATTGAGAAATTTTAATTAGAAGGTAGTCGTAACTATTTGCCTCTCTCTCTATCTCATGCATGTGATAGGAGATTAGTAATGTGACAAAAAATTCGAGAAACAAAAAAAAATTGTGTTCAGGAGCTAAAGATATGACTTTCCAATAGTTTAATCCCTTTTTCGGGTAAATTGAAGCACATTTTACTGAATTATCAGCATTCAATTGGAAAATAACTTAAAAATCCTCCTTTTTTCTGCTTTATCGACTGTATTTTAGGATATTATCTTAACATGAAATAGTCTTAACTTTAATAAATGAATAACTTAATTTGAGTTTGTGTGAAACTAAAAACTATGGATAACTGTTGATAATTATCAATTTTTTTCCTTTTCAATTCGAATACGAATTCTTTGATAGTAAAATGTTCTTACTCATTGCAAATTGCCTGGAAAGTAAAATTCATTTGCAATGTGACACTATTCCTGAAGATACGTCGAGTATTCTTCCAAGTATGACGTAACGTGGTGAGCCAAGTTGACTCTCACAATGGCCGTTTAAAAAATAAATATAAAAAAAAATGTGTCTGGTACTTTCTCGCTACCTGTGTTTACACTGGGTAGGTTCAAAAGTGTGTATACAAATATGTGAATAAGGTGGATATTTCATTGCTAATGCTTGAATATATTTTTAACAGGTGATATCGAATTTTTTCTCTGTTCTTCTTGCAGTTTTCCATCAATTCTCACTATTTTTTTTTTCTTTCTCACTATTATTCTCTTTAATGTGAGAGAAAGAAGTTTGGGGTCGAATTAATGAATTCGATAGATTTCCGGACTTGGGGCGATTTCGAAAATAGGATTGATCATTTGTTATACGATTATTCTTGATTACTCGTGATTAATTTAGTTTTTTGGAAATATTTCGAAATACGAGAAAAATAATAAAATTCTGGAAGATCTGCAAAAAAGATCAAAGTATTTTTCCCACATTTAAGATTTTCTGGGTTTTTTCGAATTTTCAGGAAATTCTATTTTTTAAACTTCTTCAAAATCTCCAAAATCGTTCCAAATTGAACTCCGGTGACTTCCCTTTACCGATATATTTTTTTAAAATTCAGTATTTTCTCCCAATTTCAGATTTTTCTATTTTTCTTTTCCTTGAACGAATTTTAAACTCCAACAACCTTTGTCCACCTACCTTTTGAAACATTAATTTTTTTTTTCTGATTAGCGATTTTCTGTGATTTTCTCAGGAATTTAAAGAATTTTCCCAAATCGAATTCCCCTTTTCCCCATGTTTTTTGAAAAATTCGTATTCTTTCCTCATTTCATATTTTTTGGAAATATTATTTCTAATATTTTTTTCTACACATTTAATTGTTGCAGATGGTGTTGATAATTGCTCATCCAATAAAATTGAAAAACGTCAAAACTACTGAAGGCAATGTGGCTGAGTGGAGAAACACGAGGAGGTGATAACGATTTCTGACCTTCCACAGAGTGGATCCGATTGCGAATGGATCCAATTGATCGTTAAGAATCGATGAGCCTCAATGAAACAATCCAGGAGAATTACCTCTTTCATTTAAGAGAAAACATTAAAAAAAATAATTGCATAAACTAAATAAAGAAAAAACGCAGGAAAAAAAAAAAGAACAAAACGTTGACAACAAAAAAAAATAACGTACATTACCTTCTACCTTGAATCAATATACCTCGTACCTACAAGTACCTTCGAAAAACATCTACCTTTGACAGCGCAATAGTGCCTGGGTCACCGATATAAATTTAACTAATTAATTAAAAGAAAGCAGAAAAGTACATGAACGTAGAATTGTTATAACTGAATAGAAAAAAAAACGGAGAGTTCAACGCCAATTGTTGCATCCCTTAATTGATTAATAATAGTCATAAAAAAAGAGAAAAACCACAAATTTCATTAAGCTCACGCACATAATATATTGCAAGAAAAAAAAATAAATACCTAAAATCACTTAATCGAAACCAGGACATCCGAAGTACCTGCAGACAGATATATTTATGGAAGAAAAGTAAAAAAAAAAAAATGAATAATTAAATAATAATCAATACTTAATACAAACCAGTTGACAAAAACAGATTCATAATATTAATTATATAAAAGTATATGAAAAAAGAAAAAACAAATTTAGTGGCTAATTACGATTAAATTGTGTGTGGTGTTTCAAATGGTAAAAACTGTTTGGTATCGACAGGAAATCCAACGATTTCGGATTATAATTACCTGTGGGAATATTTGTGGTGAGTGATCAAAAATATATTTTCTTAATTTCTTTAAAATTACATTAATAACAAAAGTTGAAAATATTATTAAAAAAGAAAAAAAAAATTATTTTCTTTCAAAATCTTTGAGAATATCTTCTTTGTAGCTTTTAAAATTTTCTACAAACAAATTAAGGAAAAATCACTCTATCTCACTTAGTTTTCGATATATTTAAATGCAGATAAGTTGCCTTGTCAACTTTTACCTCTTTACGACTGAATTATTAATGATTTAATCAGATTTTCTCAATCTCAAAAAAAAAAGAATCATTCGAACTTTGGAATAAACTCTTATGTAATAGTTTGACATCAAAATGATTGGAATCAGTTTTTTTTTTTTTTTTTAAAGAAATAATTATCAGTTTTATTCGTCCATCTATTTTTCCTTTCTTTTTTTAAGTGTTTTTATTCGATAATTGAGACGTAATGGCATCGAGAGAATTCAACGTTGAGAACTTTAAATAAAACGCACAATGATATTCACACGAGTGCCATTGTACCCTGGTGGATAATAGTCGTCTACGTGACGGATTTACCTTGGCTCTATGGCTCTGTACGTCGACAAGTTGTACGCGTTTTGCATTTTAAAGGCGATAAAAGAAGGCAAAAAAAAAAAAGAGAAAAAAATTCTTGGAACTATCAGGCGTTTGATCCACCTCCTTCTTATATCATGTCTATTAACCGTTAGCCTGAAAATTCACCATTTTGTTTCTTCAATTTATTTTCTCTTTCGAGTCACTAAAGTTTCGAATAATTTCGAATTTCCTTATTGGTTCAGTTTTATTGGGAAATATCTCGAAATCTACAGAAGATAGAGAAATTTTGGTGAATACCTTTATTTTAGAGGTGAAAGAGCTACAGAAAAGGTTTCTACCAAAATTTCGATATCTTTATTAGATTCCGAGATCGTTTAATAAAAGTGGAGGCACGTGGAATCAATTCGTCACGTTTTTTTTTTCACTCTTTTCATTTTCTCAGTTAAATCGTGATCATTCTATTCCTTTTTTTTTTTTTTTTGTAATGAAATTGACGTTTGGAATGATCAACGAGGAATTTCGTAAATTTCTAGCCACACAGTATTCAATTGTGAAACGTCTCAATTTCAATAAAAACCGATTGATTTCATCGATATTGAATTGTTGTAAACAGTGTGGTTACGACACTTGCTTTGTGACCTGGATAATCATTTTTCATTTTTTGCTTGTACAAATCACGGATTTACTCGATAATCTGCGGTTATTAGCAAGGGGGAGTGGAATAATATAAACCAAAATCACAAAATCACAATTTTTGAAGAAAAAAAAGCCTTTTTCTTTACTTTTAAAGAGTTTTATGAACATGAATACGAAAAACTTGACAATATTTACAAGTTTTGAAACTAAATACACGGTAAATGGCATCTGCCCTTAGGCTTACATATATATTTCATTAACTGTGCCGTGTTTTGTAAGACCAGGGTGGGAGGGGGAAAATTACTCGAAATATTAGAGATAGGAACAATTGTTATCAGCAAAAAAAACTATAAAGGCAAAAAATCCTAGAAGTTAAAAAAAAATTATTGAATTTAAATTTAGAGAGTTTTATTAGCATAAATTCAGTCAACTTTTCAATATTTCCGAGTTTTGAGACTAAATACAAGATTTATAGTATTAGCTCTTGGGCTTTGACATCTATTTAACTCTTCAAGTATGGAACCCATATGCCGCGGCCTGTCCTCCTCGGCCGGAAGCTATCTGACGATCAGACTACGCTGCTCAATGCGCAACTTCTCGTGAACGATTCATCCGAAAATTATGGAAAAACTTTCATCAATTGCATTGACTTTCTATAGAAATGCTACAGAGATATCAATTTTCCAAGCTTTTACGTTACACAGAGAAAAATGTTTTCTTAATTTAAGTGAGAAAACTTACTTGATTTAAGTGAGTTTTACTTTCTTAAATTAAGTGAGAAAAAGTCACTTGATTTGAGTGAGAAAACTCACTTGATTTAAGTGAGTTTTACTTTCTTAAATTAAGTGAGAAAAAATCACTTGATTTGAGTGAGAAAACTCACTTGGTTCAAGTGAGTTTTACTTTCTTAAATTAAGTGAGAAAAAATCACTTGATTTAAGTGAGAAAACTCACTTGATTCAAGTGAGTTTTACTTTCTTAAATTAAGAAAGAAAAAGTCACTTGATTCAAGTGAGAAAACTCACTTAAATCAAGTGAGTTTTCTCACTTAAATCAAGTGACTTTTCTCACTTAATTTAAGAAAGTAAAACTCACTTAAATCAAGTGACTTTTCTCACTTAATTTAAGAAAGTAAAACTCATTTAAATCAAGTGAGTTTTCTCACTTAAATTAAGAAAGCATTTTTCTCTGTGTATAGAAATATTTCGTGACTTTTTGAGTCTAATTTCAATGCTATCAGATGATTAATCACTAAACTAATCTTACATGCTAAATTCATTTATAACGAACAAATTATCATATATTGAGTAAAAATTTCGGAATTTTCAATGGAAATTTTTCCGATTAGCGACACGATTGGAATACATCAAGCGTGGAATGTCAGTCCGCAACTTTTATTTATAAAAAAAAAGTGGTAAATTTTGAAAAAAGAAATAATAAAATTCCACCACTCTGAAGACAGTTCCATTACCTACCCAAATCAATTCTTTTTTATTCTATATATGTGATGGTATTTGAGAAAATGATTTTTTAATGTTAACGGAGAGGGTCGATACGACGTATGAACCCCGGCCGATAGGACAAGAAAGTGGGTCGATACGACGCATGGACCCCGTACTTGAGGGGTTAATTGGATTGTGTGGGATTTTGGAAGATTAGTGTAGGGAGAAATTTATCGAGATATTTGAAACAGCGAAAAATATTCACAGCAAAAAACCCTAGAAGTTTCAAGGAAATGATTTCCTGAAAATATAGTATATTACGCATCTAGGGAGGGAAGAAGTTAAGGGGTTAGACCATTGTAGAATTTTCAAAAAAATCTATTTCTTTCGCTTGACTCAAACAATAGTTTGAGCCCGTGAGAAGGTGCAGAGACGAAGTTTATCACTTATTACCCATTTTTCCTAATGAAATTTCGAAATTTTCTTCAAGCATTTCTTCATATTTAAAGCACATGTCGAAACTTTGAACGTATTTATTTCGAAACACGATTTTTCCAAAGTTGCGTTCATCTGCAACATTCTACATCAATTAGACCTGGCGACAATCCAAAAAAAACTCGAATTACGAAAAAATGTGGATTTCCAATTCATTAAAAATCCAATTCCATCATCAATTTTCTTGGGGAAATCTGGGAAACTAAGTGAGATAGAACGCTTTTGCCCAAATCGAATATAATTTGTACTTCATCAAATTATCTACCGAAAAATATTCAAAATCATGTTAAAATCGCTTTATCTCGCTTGGATTCCGAGATATTTCTAGAAAAACTGTCGAAAAGAGCCAATCAAGTTGTCTAAAAATTTCACATTATTATAAAAAAAAAAATTAGAATTTTTTAATTTTTCAACAAAGAAAAGAATATCATGCTCAATATCTCTTTTAAATCCACCATTTTGCCCCGCCCCTATATTGTCTCAATCAAACAATAAAGAAGTAAATAAACCTTAGCATCAAAAGATGATAAAAAGCAAGGAAAAATATCTCTGAATAACAACAAAAGGGAGTAGAAGGAAATTCATGGCAGTAGTTGAAGTGAAGAGGTAGGGGTGGTTATTTGACTGTCGATAGGACGGATAGGGAATGATGCCGGGGAGGATTATATCACTGTGAATCGCGTGGTCGTCTGTGTCGTTGCTACAAGAGAGTAAAGCACATTGGGGCGGCCGAAGTGGGGGGGGGGGGGGGAGGGGGTGAAAAGAGGCGCATCTTGAATAATAGAGAACGTTCTATTTATGCTCTGAAATCAATAACGCGCCTACATCACACTGCGGAGGAAAAGCACCCACAGGTCTTTTCAGAAAAGAGAATGAACGAAAAAAAAGAGAAAAAAAAAAAAAAGAGGAAAATACCTCTCCTTCGTTTCTAGTTTCTTTGTACATAGGTAGCTTACGTAGCTAAATCCCGTTTGTAGTATGTAGTTTTGTATTTCTCGTGAATTTATAATTCTGCAGAAACACAAACTGCAGACACGTGGTATCGTTCAATAACCCAAGTTATCTTTAGTCTTGGTCAGTAGTTCGTGATTCTAAACGTAAAATTGAAGGAAAAAGTGATATTTTATTTGTTTATTTAACAATTATCTTGGGTGATATTCAACAAATTGCAATTTTTCAAATAAACAATTTTTTTTGCTGAATTTTTGATTTCCTGAAACATTGGAAAAATCATTATTTCTTGAATTCCTGTCAACAGCTCAGTTTTTTTTTAATATCTCGGGATTCGAAGGAAATAGAGAAATTTTTCCCAGAATCTGTTTTTTGCAAGGAATTTCCAGAGCTACAAAAAAGTCCCTTACGAAAATTGCTTCATCTCTTTCAATCTCTGATATATTCTATAGAAACTGATTCTCAGGAAAAATCGATTTGGCTTTTTCTTTGAGTATATTGAAATTCATACCAGATATCGAAAGTATCCTGCAACCTCTTTTATAGCTCTGACTTTTATTTTGAAAAGAAAAATATCTATAAAAATTTCTGTATTCTCGTAGATCCCGAGATGCTTCAAAAAAACTGACGTAACCAGGAAATCATCACTTACCCTCTCCGTTTTTCCTTCATTAAACCATGAATATGTCGGAAAAAGCAGATTTACGAGCATGCACCTTCAATCCTTTTTTGTGCAGAATTTATTTCTCTATAAAAAAGATCTCTTGATAAATTTCTGTAAACCCATTACTTCCAGAGATATTCAGTAAAAACTGGATGAAGAAATTTTCGATCAAATTGATCATTAAAAACGTTATTATTTTTATTTATTTATTTATTTATTACATACTTGTTGAGACCGTGCGGTCTAATACAAGGAGGTCACTCTGTGACACAGTAGTTATTTAGTTAGCTTAAGTTGCTATAATAATATTATTGCTTGGCTTATATATATATATATATCTGATATTTCAACACTTATCATTGCGAAAGGACGAAGGAACGTAATTGAAGACTAGCTTTAATAAAGTAAAACAAATTTTTCACTGCTTTGATGTCCAGTGGCTTCAAGATCTCCGGGAATTGCGGACTGGGGATATATTGGTCTCTCAATTGCTGGTATAGTGAGCATTCAGTGAGAATGTGAATCAGTGTCTCTTTGGCTTCCACGTTGGCTGATAGGCACCAGGCACAGTAGGCATCTGGGTTGATTTCGTATTTGATATCTTTAATTTTGACCCCAAGCCTCTTGTCACCCGATAGCCTCAGTTGTGCAACAGTTCTGGTGTATGCCAGTGGTATGTTTAACCCTAAATACTTTTCACGTGCGGTTTGCCCACTTGCGTCGGGATCCACATCTTTGATCTCTTTATATATTGGGTGGTATGAGGAGTTCAGACACCTGCGGCGATCTTCCTCAGCGGCTCTACTAACTACCTTCTGCAGAATTCTTTGCATGTCGTCAGAGTGAAAAGTATCACTGGAAGGATCGATGGCAGCATAGTCCTCGTTATGCTTCATGAGCACTGCCTTTAATGCTGACAGCCAGTTGCGGGAGGGGTCGTTGAATTTCGTGGCTTCCAGTGCTTCCAATTGTCTTAAGCAGATCTTGGGGTATCGATGCTCTTCCATCTTCTCAATTTTTGCCCAAAGAGCTAGCATTCTCTTCACAACAAAGGACTCAAGTGGTGCTGTACCAGTCTCCAGTCTCAGTGAGTAACCTGGAGTGCCTTTCGGCAGCGTCAGGAGGCCCTTTATGAAGGATCGCTGTACTTTATCCAGCTCGTCCATATGTCTGAGACCCCAGATGCCTGAACAATATAAGAGAGATGGCGTGACCACTGCACTGAACAATATCATGCGCTGGTTCCAGTTGGTCATCTTGGCCGTAGTCATCGTTCTCCACACTGAGCTTAGAGCCGTTCTCGCTCTGGTAACGAAGTGCTCGAGGGCCACTCCAAAGTAACCCGTGGATGCGAAGGGCACTCCTAGATATACAAATTTTTTCACGCTCTCAATCGGCTTACCGTCGTATTTCAGGGTGCGCAGCTTGGGCAACCTGCCTCCTCTGTGGAAATGCATTGCTTTCGTTTTGTCGGTATTCACGGTTAACTTATTGACTGCATCAAACTTGGCGAGAGTGTCTAAAAGATGTTGAGCTTCGATTACATCGTCACCTACAAGAACTCCGTCATCAGCAAATATGAGCAGCTTCATTTTTTCTTTTAGGTCAGAATGACCATCCGCAACGAAGAAGTCTGCCATGTCGTGTAGAAGAAGAATAAATAATACTGGGCTCAGGGGGTCTCCCTGCAAGACTCCTTCTGTGACATTTATATCTGTTGTCAAGTGCCCATCATTGAGCCTCACCTTGATTTTGGCTTTTTCATAGAAGTTTTGAAGTACCTTGATTAGCTGCGTGCTCACGCCAGCTTTATACAATTTTTGCCATAGTATTATATGGTTGACCGAATCAAATGCCCTTTTATAATCTATGAATACTGCACATAGTTTTCCTCTTGGCTTGCTTAATTTCAAAGCTACTTTGGCGTTAAGTACGAAGATGTTGTCCTCGCAGCCTCTCTCCCCTCTGAATCCTGCTTGCCCCTCGGGTAACACGTTATTCTCTTCACTCCACTTGCTCAAGCGAGTTGCCAGTACCTTGCTAAAGATTTTGGGCAGAGCGTTTGCCAAAGCGATGGCCCTATAATTTGCTGGGTCAAGTCTGTCCCCTTTCTTGTATATTGGGATTACTTCTGAAGTTGTCCAGTCCTCCGGGATCTCACCAGTGGACAGCACTTTGTTGAAAAGCCGTAGCACATGGAACACCCAGTTCTTGGGCAGCCCTTTATAAAATTCATTGGGGATCCCATCTGGACCTGGGCTCTTTCCACCTTTTGATGATGATATGGCCTTGCATAATTCTTCATACGAGATCTCTCCATCTAGTTGTTGCTGGTATCTAGTGTGCAGTGATAGATCAACTGCAACCACCGGGGGGTACATCGAGGCGTAGAAATTCTCCCAACTCTCTGCTGCGACAGTGCAAGGAATGAAGGGGCTCTTCCGGTATTTCTTGATGGTTTTCCAAAAGCTTTTCATGTCCTTGGCCTCGGTCAATTCACTCTGCAGAAATTTTATGTAATCTTCCTTACTTCTCTTGATACACTTCGCATATTCTCTTCGTTTGAGAGTGTATGCTTGTTTTCTGCTTGCCTCTCTGCTTTTGTACAGGGCGCGATGCATCTGATTGAGTTTTCTTCTTTGTTGTCTGCAACTCCCGCTAAACCACGGCTTATCCTTTGGGCTCCGGCGGGAGGTGCGTGGAACGATGGTCATTCCCAGGTTAGAAGCTGCGTTTCTAATGTTGGTAGCTAATGCTGTGCACATGTTATCTGGCGAAGCCTGATTTGAGGGGGGACAGGTACATCTTCTTATTTTTTCCTTATATTGTCCGGCCTCATCCGTGTTCCATTTATACTTAGCAGCTCCATTGAGCGTGCTGGTTGCTGGAGGCTTCGTCAGTACCATTCTGGAATCTAGGCACACTTGAATCGGCAGATGATCTGAGGGGCCCACATGGGTGACTTCAAAGTCATCGACGAGTTCGAGGCCATCCTGGTTCACCCAAACATAATCTATGGTACTCGTACCTGTTGGACCGAAATACGTGAGTTTCCCCTGAGAATCTGAATGTGAGCGACCATTCAGAACCACGAAACCGAGTGCCTCCATCATATCCAAGATGGATCTTCCGTTATGGTCTGCTTTGTCATCTGCGGCTGCTCGCATCGCTGCTAGCTGCGTCCCCTCCATGAGCTCTTCGTCTAGCTGGTTGAGTGAGCCAATTCTGCCATTGAAATCACCACCTACAAATATGGGACAGCTTTTGTGCTTTTCAAGCAAGTCCTGCAGCAGGTCGTGGAGCATTGCGAGACGTTCATCATAATATCTCCGGTCCATGTACACGTTGACGATAATGATATCAGTACCATTAATCTTGCCTATGATAGCTTGCCACATATCACAGGCAGTTAATATTTTGACCTGTTTCAGGGCGTTGGGGTTGTATAATAGACACATGCCGCCAGCACCTCTGCCTCTTGATTTATCTCTCTTTGCAAGTGCTTCGATGCACTTCAGTTCCCTCAAGGGGTATGGAAGACTCTTTATGTTCCTTAAATGCCAAGTTTCCGAAATACCCAGAAGCGTGCAGTTCTTGAAGTAGTGGCTCTCGTCTTTGGTTAAATTGTATATATTTCTTATACCATATACGTTCCAGAATATGAAATTTATCTTAAACTCTATGTTTCGTCCCGGGGGAAGACCGGGGATGGGATGAGAGGCTATTGGCACAGACCCGGCTGAGCTTGTCTGTGTCTCCGGCATCTCCTCAGCCACTCTCCCATCTTGTGTCGTCAGTGGCATATTAGCGAGCAGGGGACTTGCCCCCTCGATTACGAAAGGGATATTTCCGGCTGTTATTACCTTTAGAACCATTGCTCTCAGGAGAACTTAGCTGTGTACTATCACGTCTCAGCTGGGAGCCAGTGTTGTCATCATCGCTCCTGGAGTGGCTTGGAGATCGAGACTGGGTGCGATGAGGAGGGGTTCTTCTTGACCAGAAGCCCTGGTTACGAGTTGGCTCGATGAGGCCTTTCTCGTCATGCCACACCAGTGTTTTGCCATCAACAATCAACTTCCTGTAGTTTACCGTGACACGATGCCCCTTCTCTTCCTCCTCTTTGGCTATAGCATGAATCTTCCTCTGGATCTCCCTTTCTTTCAGGGTGCGATCATGATTAATGGAGATTGGCTGGCCTCTTAACTTCGCCTTATTCTCCATCACTTTTGACTTCTCTTCCAGCGAGGGCATACCAAGTATTACCATGCTCCTCGGGCCTCTGGCGTTTATTGGCGTTATTGTATCAACGTGTACCTGGACCCCCAAGCTTTCATTCAGCCAATTCTCCATCTCTTCTTTGGACGGTTTCGCATTGGGGAGACCTCTGATGACTAAATTCTTACTTCTCTCCCTTTTCTCTTTGCGTTCCTCGGCTGCTTCCAGTTTGTCGATTCTTTCTTTCAGAATTCTGTTTTCTGCTGTGCATAGAGTGGTTTTGGTATTGAGAGCGGTCACGTCCTCCCGGAGGGACTGTAACTCTGCAATAGCCGCCCTCGTCTCGGTAGCCTCCTTTCTCAATTCTTCAATCCCCCTTGTTACGCTCTTCAGCATCTCAATGATCGCTTTAGCATCTTGTCCTGAGACTCCTGGCTCGGCACTGGTAGCACTATCTCTTGAGTCATTGTTGTTGTCGTCTGGGTGTTGCTGCAGCTCGTTAGATTTTCTTCTTTGCGGCGGGGGGACATGTGAACGTGTGACCTGGCTTAGAATGTTGCCTTTTTTTGGTATATCAGTGCGTTGGGTCGGGATACCAGTTTTCCCGCCTCTGACTCCACTGCCTGGGCCACCCATGGTGTGAGCTGGGCTGGTGATGTTTTGGAGAGAGAGAGGGAGAGAGAGAGAGAGTGTAACTAACCTCTTTTGGGCCACTTCGCAATTTGTTTCCACACCGCTTCCTAGACCAGCCAAGAAGATACACCAATTATTTTATTATGTCCAGCAAGGACCAAGGAGGAACAATTCGCCTCAGTTAGCTGTAAATTGTCGATTTAATCACTATTATCAATTAATTTTTCGACCAAGCTACCCAAACACGTCCAGTCTCATATGCGCCACCTCTGCATAATTCAAAAAACGTTATTACATCAATCCTAATCGTTAAAATTTAATGACGTATAATATGGCTTTAGAAACAAAGTGACGTAAGTGCTATGATTATAGATAGCACTTACATCACTTGATTCCTGAGGTGACGTTGATGATAAAATTTTATTTATGTTAAAATAATTCGTCACCTTAGGAATTAAGTGACGTAAGTGTTGTGGATAAGAGCATAGCACTTGTGCCACTTTGCTTCTAAGGTGATGACATTTCAACGCAAATAGCACTTGGTCTCGTGACTAAACTTTTGATATTTTTTATTTACTTCATGTCTCTCGAACTTTCATTATAATTTAATGACAAATCACATGGGCCTGGGAACAAAGTGGCGTAAGTGCTATGCTTACAAATAGCACTTGCGCCATTTTGTTTTTAAAGTGATTTATGTTGAAAAATTATTTAATATCGAAATATGTTGTCAACTCAGAAACAACGTGGCCTAAGTGCTATGGTTATACATGGCACTTATGTCACTTTCTTTTTAGAAATAACATTTATTGTAAAATTTTATTCATGTTGGAATATTTCGATATATTAGAAGTTAAGTGGCGTAAATACTATGCTTATCTTTAGCACTTAAGCCACTTTGTTTCTGAGGTAAAATAGTATATTATCTAACAAGTGCGGTAAAGTATTTTCCGACGAGCTTGAGGCTGTAAAACGATCCGAAGGTGAATATTGTCAGCACACGAGTCTGAAAATCTTTACCGCATGTGTAAGATACAGTTTTTTCATATACAACATGTGGAAAGTGCCACTGGCCGCACACGCAGCGTGCGAAAAGTGGCTATTTTCTGCACTGCATGCGGAATAGTATATTACGCATGTAGGGCGGGAAAAAAAAGAAATTTCCTCCCGAGCAAAGCGAGGGTGGGAAAATTTTGTCGAAATCAACTTTTATCCACTCATGGTGCGTATAGTATTTTTTTGCCCAAAGGTGCTGGAAAAATTCGTTTCAAACCAAGCAAAGTGAGGTTAGAAACCCATTTTTCCAGCCCATGAGTAAAAAAAACATTTTTTAGCGTAAATTTCACTTATTGTAATAGCTACACATTTGATATTTTCCATTCACTTTCCGTCTCTCGTACTTTCATCATAAGTTAATGACGAATTCCATCGCCTTAGAAACGAAGTGACGTAAATACTATACATATACATAGCACTTACGCCACTCTGTTTCTGAGGTAAAAAATATTTTAACATAAATTATATTTTAATATAAACGTAATCTTTCACCTTTCTCAGGTCAAGTTGATGTTGAAATATTTCGCAATCCCAGAACTAAAGTGGCGCAAGTTCTATGCAATAACCATAGCACTTACGCCACTTTGCTTCCAAGATGACAACATTTTTTTCAACATAAATCTCACTTATTCTCGTGACTAAACATTTAATATATTTTTTTTTTTTACATTATTTTCCTCCTGTCTCTCATACTTTCATTATATTTATGCTTGAAACATTAACCGTGGAATATATATATTCGTTATTCGCGTTAGGGTAGGTCGCGAACGCGTCTCTTTAAATCACAGTGAGAGCCCGCAATTATCTGTCTGCGGCCCGGAAATAGACTTGTGCTGAGGGATAAATAAATCCAAGGGTGGGCAGCTGTTAACTGTGGTCGCAAAAATGCCTCGTTATCGCTCTTTCTCTCTCTCTCTTTTGCGTGCCTCCTTTTTTGTTGTGTCTCTGTATGAGAAAAGAAGAGAAAAAAAAGGAGACAAGGAAAATCAGAGGAAGTTGGGAGATGATAAAATGAAGAAGTTACGAGTAAGTGAATAAAGAATGGGATAATAAAGTTTGTAGATTTTTTTTTTCCTACAGTTTTTGTTATCACTAGTTTCTCTTTTTTCCAGATGAAAAATTCATTTGCACGGTGTATAGATAGGGGAAATGTATACTTAGGTCATAGGACGTTTATTATTTCATTCATTTTATCGTAGTATGTAATTCTTCAACATCTGGTGGAGGTTCAACCTGCTTTTTATTTACATTTTTAGATTGGGGAAACAATGGAATGTAGTTAGTTTATAGTGTCAGTGGTTTCGGAGGATTATGTAGGAGAGTTAAAGGGATAGGGCGATTTTTGGTTATGAACTGTTTTTGTAGTGCAAATTCTCGTCTGCAAAAAAAGGTCCTCATGATAACTTCTCTATTTTTTTTTAGATTCTGAAAAAATTCTGGCTAAAGTGATGGAGAATTGGCTATTTGGAGGAATTTCGTTTTTTGGGGAAATTTCTTGGAATCTATGGAAAAATGGGCAATTTTTCTAATGATTTTTTTTAGCTCATGAAATTCTCTACAAAAATAAGGTCATTATGAAAATTTCTCTCCTCTAGATTTTAAGATATTCTGAAAAAACTGATGGAGAAATTATCATTTTGAAGAATTCCATCTTTTTGGAAATTTTTCGAGATCTATAGAAAATGGAGGGAGTTCTAAAATCATATTGTTTCAGGTCTTGAAATTTTCTGTAAAAAAGGTTGTTATGATAATTTCCCGATTTTTTCTTAGATTCCAGGAATTTTGTAAAAACTGATGGAGAATTTGTAATTTGGAAAAATATCAGTTTTCTTATAATATTTTAGGATTTATGAGAATTGGCAATTTGACAGAATTTCATTTTTTCAGGAATAGAAATTCTGGAAAATTTCGGGAATTAGAATTTATTAAATATTACAGAACTTCAATGTTCATTTTTCTTCTGAGATTCGAAATTCTCTGCAAAAAAACAAGTAATTACGAAAATTTTCCTATCTTTATTCCGTAATTTAAAGGAATTTCATTTTGTTTGGTGAAATCTCAGAATCTGTTGGAGATCGGGAAATTATTGTGATTATCTTTTCTGTAGGTCTAAAAATTCTCTACAAACAAGGGTTCACAAAAAATTCTCTATCTCTCTCAGATTCCGAAATTATCACCAAAAACCAAAAAAAATCCAATAGCTCCAAAATCACTGGAAAACCCACAGTTTCATTCATATATTAAAAAAAAAACTAACAATATAACTCAAGGACCTTTCCACTCGAATTCCTCGATTTTTTCCTCCCATCGACCACCTCAATAAATTCACAAAAAAAAAACAAAATAATAACCCAAAAAATCGTATTCTCACGTTTACAGAATCACTATAAATCCTTTTCTCTTCCACCACACGTATTTCCTCGCAAGTAGGTCGAGGGAATTTCGAGGTCTTGAACTAAATAAAATTGCTGGAGCAAGTCCTTGTCTCTGCCTTTTTTCCTCGATCATTTATATTTTCAAAAAGGTGAATTGAATTGAAAAAAAAAAAAAATAAAGAATTGAATCCATCAAAATCATCAATATAAATGGAACATCACAATGAAATAAATACATTTTTCAACCCACGAAAAAAAAAAAAACAATTTATAATCATCAGTTTCCGTTAATCAATTAGATCCATTAGATTGAACTGGCAAGTCTTCATTAATCAGTTTCATCTCAAGGTTAATTTCTCAATCCTTTTGAGTATCTCAAAGCGTTACAATGTAACCAATTAAACATTTTAATGTCCAGAAATAATCATCGTATCCTGTAACTTTATCCAGCCTCTTGCTCCTACGTGTTATCATTATTATTGTAATCATCCTCCATTTATTTATTTATTATTATTATTATTATTCTCTTTAATATTGTCGTTTGTTTTCATGGCCAACGGCATTCCTTCGGGACACTTCTTCTGCGCATCTCCTTACAATTTGATTTATTTAATGAAAAAAAAAAATTGAATATTCAATTGCAATTTTTGCAAAATTAGTAAAAGATGAAAAACGAGAAAATTCTATCAGTTTTTTCCTCAAGATTTCTTGGAAACTAAGTGAGATAGAGCGATTTTGGGCCAAGACAGGTTCAGAGCTCTTAAAATTCTGTATGAAAATGGAAAAATCGCTTTATCTCGCTTAAATTTCGAGATATTGAAAGAAAAGCAACGAGAAAATTCAGTAGTTGAAAGAATAAAAAGATGAATTTTGTTTCTTTATCGTTTTTCTTCAAATATCTTGAAAGCTCTTCTATTTTCATCTTATTTTGGAGTTCTTGAAATTTTCTTGAAATCAGTTTCCGATATATTGAATGAAGAATCATTGAAAACTAGATTTTTTCGTTTTTTTCTCTTCAGAGTTTTTTTTTATTTCGGAAACTAATCGAGATCGATCGATTTTGTTCTAAAGTTTTTGCGTAATCTTAAAAGTCTCTACAAAAAGGATTAGGGCAAAATGGTTCTATCTTGCTAAATTTCCGAAATACTTGCGATAAACTACTGAGGAAATACGACAGTACAAAAATAAATCATTTTTTTTTTTTTTTCAATTATTTTGTTTAAATATTTCCGAAAATAATGGAGATGCGCTTCTTTTATTCTCATCCTTTCTTTGGAGCTCTTGAAATTCTGTACTGAAAAAGCTCAGTTAACTCCATTAATTTCCGAAATATTTAATGGAAAATTATAAAAAACAACGAGATTTTTCTTTCTTCTTTCTCTATTTTTGTAAAATTATTTTATTGAAAATGTCTTGGAAACTAAGTGAGATAGAACAATTATACCTTCATTTTCCTTCAAAGTTCATAAAATTCTCTACAACAAAAGGATTACGGTCAAATAGGGAACTTGCATTTTTTTTTGGCTTGAAACTATCAATTAGAATGGGTTAGATGATAAAAAAATATGAAACTTGAAGAAAAATCATTAATAGATGATAATTATGGCATTAGAAATGGACAATATTTGAACGGATTTTAAGCGGTAGTGACGTCACTTCATTACATTTGTTTTCTATCGATGACGGTAGCTGGCGCTGCAATAGCAGTTGAGATGTTCTGATTGGTTGAGGAGGTTACAATTGAGCTAAAATTGTATTGAATGAAAGTGTGAGTTGCGGCCATCAGGCGTCTCTGACGCTGAATATAGTATTTTGACGTCATTTCCGATTTGGAAGCGTTTGAGAATGCTAATTTTTGACAGGCTATTATTAACAAATTAATGAGCAAATAATATTTTTTTTCGTTCATTTTCGTTTCATGGTATGATAAACTTTTAAAAAAAAATGTGCATGTTCCCTATTGTTTTATCTCGCTTAGTTTCCGAAAAATTTCAAAAACACTTCTTATTCTCCAGAGTTTCTTCATTTAATGGAGAAAATACGTGAGTTTGTAGTGAAGAGAAAGGAATTTTTCTGATTGAATTTATCCATTTTCTTAATTTTTAACTGCAATGAATAATCACACTTCTCCATCATACAAGTAAAGGAGAATGGGCCTCTCTGCCCCAGTTGCAGCGCGCAAGTACACCATAATGGATAATATTTTGGCTTACAGCACAAACTAACAAAGAGTAAAGAAGGAAAAGCACTTTGTTTACTTTTGCGTTTACTTTTTTCTTTTTTTTTTTTTTGTTTCAACGTGATGAGTGAAATTAAGAGGGTAGAAGGCTACAATGAGGGTCAGAGAAGACTATCGTATAACTCTTCGTTGTAGCCAGTGGGATATAGAGTCTTCAGGTAATGGTTGACTGCTGGTGAATCGTTGAAATTTTCCCATCCGCATTCTCTCAAATGCTTTTTGTGTTACCTTTGTACCAGGATATCAATCCCATTCCCTTTGCGAGGTCAATTTCAGCGAGAATCGTGGGCTTCAGTTGTGAGAAGTTCCGGGGATTTTTTCAAAAAAAAAAAAAAAAAAAAAACATGATTCCGTGGGAGAGACAGGGACAATTGTTTCAGAGCTGTTTGAAAAAATGATTTGGTCATTAACTTTGCTCGTTTTCTGTTGTTCCTAATGGTGTCGTAAAAATTCCGAAATTGAAGATATTAAATTCTGTCAGTTTTTTTTGTAGGAATTCTCGGAAAATTGAGGAGATAAGGAAATTTTTCGTGGAAACTTTTTTTTTTTTTTAGAAACTTCCATTATTTTCAGAGTTATTAAGGGTAGAATGCTCACCAAATGAGCAATTTCCCATTTTTATTTGAGGTAGTATCCTAGAGTACGGTCGATAAAACAGAAAAAAATGAGGATTTGTAGGTTATTTTTCAATGAATTGCTGATAATTCGAGAGGATGCGTTTCAATTTACCCGAAAAAGTTATTGAACCATTCGCAAGTCATATTTTCAGCTTGTGAATATCATTTTTTTTGTTTCTCGAATTTTTTTTACATTATTAATCTCCTATCACATGCATGAGACAGAGAGAGAGGCAAATAGTTACGACTACCTTCTAATTCAAATTTCTCAATAACTATACGGTGAATTGAATATTTTTTTCTTCTATTATTCAGTTAAAATGCTGTTCTCTTCGCCAGTAGTTTTTAAATAATGGGTCAACTGTGTGGTTTTTCAGTAACTTTGTTATTTCCGTCCGATTTAGGGCGTTTCAAGCCACCATCGTCACGCGGTGATGCCATGTTAGTTACCCAACACGTGAATTTTGATCGTAGAATTGTATAAAACCATGAATTGCAACTGTAAAAGATCTGTAAGGCCCCAAAAAAATGGTCAATTATTTTCCCTAATTGTTCAAGGAAGTTACTGATCAGTTTTCCAATCAAATCTCAATTGTCATTCACGAGATTTTCAATTTTTTGTCTCCGAATTATCGGTACGGCTCCGTATGCCCATAAGAGGCTGTGTATAACCAGGGATTTTCATTAATTTATAACGTCCAAACTAGGTTCAAGAACAGATTAACAATTTAACACGATTCGTATGGGATGTGTAACAATAATATTCAAAATTTTCAGAATTTTTTCATTTGAACGCATTTAGTGGCCAACCTCCTTAACTTTTTCGTGCCCACACCGCTCGAAACCGTACTGAAGTGCAGGCCCTTTCAATACATTTTCAGGCGGTGTAAACACGAAAGAGTTAAATGCTTAAAAACTCTGAAATTGATGCATGAAGACAGCTCACGATATCATTGTCCACCTCAAATTTCCAATGACTACATCCTCATCTTCCAAAATTCCTCTTCTCCTCCTCGAATTTCACATTTTTCATGAATCCTTCAGTTCCAAATTATTCCAAATGCGACATGTTTACGATGAATTTCGTTAGCCACGTGTTAACTCGGTGTTGTAATACAATCGGTTTGGTTACCCAGGGATCGATCTGATGTCCCAGTTTATGGTTAAGCAATAAAGGACAACGTGGTGGGAGAGAAACTGACTGAAAAGACGCCAACAGAGAGAGATAGATAGAGAGAGGAATAGAGGAGGAATTGGAAGGTTGGAGCCACTTGCGAACCCCGGGACGAGGGCAGGCATTGACCTAGATGCCCTCCAAATGCTGCGAGTCTCTCGTCCCTGGCCCTGGCGCGCATGCATCCCAAACACATGACATCATCTGCGTCATTCTCGTCATTTAATAAAGACAAGAAAATATGAAAAATAAATATAATATATTTATTCATCAGTTGAGATTATTCTTACGTTGTGAGGTATCGTGTTACTCTTGGGGCTCTTTTCTTTTTTAGGGGAGATAAATTCCTGCGTACAAAAGGGAGAACGCAGTCTGCTGCAAGAGGAGGGAAAACGATGGAGGTCGCCGGCACTACCTCCCCTCCTCTCGCCCTCTCTCAGCCACCGCGTCTCTCGTATTGATCGCGTCTGCGATCCCTGTAATGTCCAGGGATACAACCGAAAAAATTCAACCACGTGCTTGTGTGTTTTGCTACATTTCCTCCGGCACTTTTCTGCAGTTATTGAATTCATTTTTTGGAATTGCAGGAACTTAGTCAGTTATTGGGGTCACGAGGGGTCTGTAATTTTTTTTTTTATGAAGACAATTAGATGAAAAATGGGAGAATCAGCGTTTGGCGCTTTTTTTGTAAAGGATAGAGGGACAATTACAAAAAAAAAGGGTATTACGAAAAATTCCACTAAAAATGAAAGCAGCAATTGATTTTACTCGTTTTTGGTAATTAATCTTTGATGGTTTTTTCTTTTGAACATCTAAAAAATTCATGTTTTTTTACAAAAAATTTTCGTCGAATTTTTTTACATCGAGAATTTTTTTTTCTTCTTTTTTCGATTTAAATTGGAATAGAAACTCTATGGAATTTAGGTTTTTTTTTTCGTTTTTGATGGAATTTTATTCTCTCTGTTTGTGTTTCGAAATTTAGGGAATGTCAATACACAAGTAGGGAGGGAAAAGGCGTGTGCTAGTGTGTTTTACCATAGGTCAGGGCTTTGGACGATGGCTAGGTTTCGAGACATTAAGCGAGTAAATGTTTTTGTGTCTTCTTTATTTTCAGTTATGTCAGAGAAATATGTTGAATTTAACGTGTTGAACTGAATTATTTGACAAGTGAATGAATGAATTTTTTAATTAAAGGAACATTTGTGGCCTACGATAATTGACGCTGGGGAGAATAATCGATATTAGCTTTCTATACAGTTATGTATATATAGCGTTTGGGGAATAAAACGAGAGAATGAAAATTGTAGAAGTCAAATCGATTGCGAGAAAATATATACACACGCGATACTCTTTTTTAGATATTGCGTGGGAGGGCACAAAGTTTACGTCTTTATTTAGAACACGCAGGTATATTCCTTTGTGAGTTCTATTTAATTTTTTTTTTTATCTTTTTCAATGAAAAAAGAAAGAAATGAGAAAAATATTGATTTATTCGATGGATATCTTGGAAACCGTTGGGGTTGAGAAAATTTTTTATAGGACCTCTTTTGTAGCTCTTGAAATTCTCTACAAAAAAGGTCTCTTGATGATTTTCGCTAAATCTACTCACTCCAAAAATATTCGCACTTATATAAAAATATATATATTTTTTTTTATTAACATTTTTTTTTTTTTTTATTGAAGTTTTCCACTTCACTGCTCATTTACTCACTTCATTCTTAAACAACTTCAATGCCTCAATAAAAACTGACATGTGAGTGATTTTTCTCACTGAAACACATTTTAATAAGTGACAATTACATTTCTTTGTGTGTTGATAAAAGAGAGAACCGGTATAATTTATTTCACTAGAAAATTAAATTAACGTAAATTAAATATTTGTTTCATGTGTTTCGCTCTGTGAATTTTCAGTATCCAATTATCACCGTGGGTAACCATATCCGTGAGACCCAATTTTCCGCCCCTGTAATTTCCGATGTTAATGTCCAACCGCCAATTATCGATTTTGACCACAAAAAAAAAAAGTTATGATTATTAATTTTTAAAGTTGATTATTTTCATTATCAACATGATTCTTTTGGAAATATCCTGAAAAACTAAACGAAATATGGGATTTTTCGTGAGAAAATTTTTCGTCTCTCCCCTTTCTGTTTCAAACAAATTAATTCATTTTTCGATAATTCCTTAGTGCTTTAAAAATCAATTTTTCTTCAATTTGGAGGAAAAAAATCGATTTTACTCCAAAATTGGTTTTTAGAAAAAATCTCGGAAACTAAACGAGATAGAGAAATTTTTGTGAAGACCTTTTTCGTAGATAAAAACAAGAGCTTCAAAAAAGGTCCTCACAAAAAATCCTCTATCTCGCTTAGTTTCCGAGATCCCTTTCATATCCCATAAAATGACAAAATGTCTTTTTTTCTAGTTTTTTATAAATATCTTGCAATCTAAGCGAGATAGAGAAATTTTGATTGATACCTTCTTTGTAGCCTTTCTTCCGCTCTCCAAAAAATGTTGATGTGACATTTTCCTATCTCGCTTAGTTTCCGAGATATCCTTAAAAAAACAACCTTTTTGCTCCGTATCCTCTGATCAATTAAAAAATATGACCGACAATTCGACCAAAATAATACAATAAAAAAAAGGCACGTGTCCATAGAGAACTCTAGCTTTATCTGTTATTCTGTGAATGTTTTTTTATATCTCGAGGACCAAACACGACTTTTCTCGACTGCGTAGAAAGTCGTTCCCCACCTCTCCACCCCCCCCCACCGGTTGTGTATTTTTTTCCTTTTTTTTCAAACACAAGAAGGTATGATGGTGGGCCAGATAAATCCACAGTTTCGTCAACTGGCTGTGGGTTTACAGTGTTTTCTGCGCGTAAATATTTCCTTTCATGGTGTATAAAAAAAATAATGAATTTCTCAATTTCTCAAGAATAATCAAGTATTGAAGAAAAAATCAGAAAAAACATAATCAAGTATTAGAATTGTGTAATAATTAGAAATTTTTACGAAATAACCCAGAATCTATTAAAAACAAATAACTTTTCGTAATCCCCTTTTTTCAATAGCCCCAATCCCATCGAAAAAAGAAAGATATATGTCCAAAAATTTCCCTTTTTAATAAAAATTTATTCTATCAATTAAAATTTGATCAAGTTAACTTATTGCTTCAGAAATGTGATTATTAGAATATTGAAATATCAAAAATTACACTGAAAAAAGAAAAAAAAAAGGGTTCTTTTGATGTAAGGAGAGGTTTACCACTAACCGAAAAGTTATACAAGGAGAGGCAATAAATAAATACTAATAACATAAATTTATTTAATGTGTTTCAGGCGCTGCACCAGCATAACAACCAGGCCTCAGCCCTTTCCACCCAAAAAAAAGCCAGAAAAAGGGACTAGAAGTGCAGAAAAAGGACTTGAATCATCTATTTTCGACTGGGAATTGATTCAAAAAGAAAAAAAAAATAACAGGTGCCATAGTGAATAGAATGTGTGGGACCAGATTTTCCGTGTGTGAATAAATTCCGCATTAAACTAAAAAAAAAATTTAAAAAAAAAGGAAAAAAATATCTAAAATCATCAATAATGAAACGCGGATGAGTTTTGGTACATAGGTACCTTAATTGAACAGCAGTATCAATGTCAATATGCGAGGTTCTGGAAGTGGTTCAGTGTCATCAGTTACCATTAAAGTTGGAGGTACAAGTAGTTTACGTAATACAAATAATTTAATTAACATTAATAATAATACAACCGCATTATTGCGGTACAATGATACGACGATTGTCAATAATCGTGATACAACAATTAATACAATTAACACAATTGGAGGAATGGGTACTGGTGATGTTGCACTATCACCAACAACCAGGATGAGTCCACCAACTAGTATGGATACTAGTGATAGTCCACATACAATGGTAACTGGTGATTCAAATTTGTCGCATGTTAAGGCTGAAACACCTGAAAATATGGCTGGTACATCAATTGGTCCAACATCAGCAACAACTGTCAGTGGTCCAGTATCAAGTGGCAATTCGTTGTTTGCTGGAATACCGAGCAGCAATAAACGACCAAGGCCAGATGATTGGCTGACACCAAGTAGTCCCAATTCACCACAACAAATGTCTAATCATCAGCTTATTTATACGACACCACAGCAGCAGCTTGATAGAACACCACCACCAGCACAATCAACAAATCAGACACCACCGTTGAAACAACAGGCCATGCAGCAAGGCATCACGATTAATAATGCTGTTGGACAAGGACAACAGAGCAACAATGGATATGTCAGTCCTATGAGCTCTGGAAGCTATGATCCTTATAGTCCTAATGGAAAAATTGGTGAGTTTAGTTGTTTTATTTTAGATTTCTGGAGTTTTTTGGAGTTTTGAAGGGGTTTATAGGGGAAAATGTGAAGAAACAGTTTTATATGGGCATTGGTAGGTCTATGAAGGGTTTAGTCATTGGGGGAGAGACTGGGGCAAAATGGACCACCATTTGTTTCACCTCCAGGGTTTTTACGTGGTTCTATATTTTTTTTGGGGTGAAAGACTTTGTGGAAAAATGTGAAAAAATTTGAGATGATGCGGCAATATGTTGACTTTGTTGGTGAATTTTTTGAAAATTTTTGGAAGAGGCCTTCCTTTATTAAAAAATTCGAATCATTCTGTTTTGTATTATTTTTACATTATTTTTTTTTTCAGTTTGAATGAGAGATGGTTTTTTCTCGTGGTTTTTTGTGAATATCCTTGCGGCGAGTGGGTTTAGCAGAAATTATCATGAGACACTTTTTCTAGAGAATTTGATGGCCTACAAAAAAGGTTCTATGATAAATTTCGCTGAACCTACTCGTTTTCGAGATATTTATAGAATAATCACAGATTCGCTATTTCCTGTGGGAAATAATAGTTTTCCAAGGAATTTTTTCAGTTTTAAGTATTTTTAAGAAAACTGAGAATTTTCGTAACAATCGAATGTAGCAATGGGGATTTTTTATAGAAAAAAAAAAGATTTTTTTTTCATATTATTAAATCATGCGGGTGAATAGAGTAGATAACCCTTGAAAATACCCACATGAAGTTTTTTTTACAGGAAAAGCGGGAGACTTGCCGTTATTTGTCACGAGCTAATATGAATAACAAATAGCGAAAATAAATAGTGAATGTGACGAAAAAAAAATCGAAACCCGTATGACACAGTCCAGCCGTTTTTTTCCATTCTCCAAAAAAAAAAAAAGAAAAAATATAATTTTATCTATTATTTCTTTTTCTTTCATTATTCAGAGACAATTCATTTCAAAATTCTTCTTTGTGTGTTAAAAAAGCTTCTGCAGAATAAAATGCGTCAGTTGAAACGCACTCCCCATGCGCTCCTTCTCGTGCATTTGAAGGCAGTATGTGCGGGTGATTACGTAACAACAAACTATTTTTGTCGCCAAACGTATAAAACAGCCGGTGTACATACACAATACTTGTGTGATAGAAATGAGGTAAAGAAACGACTATTTCAAAGAGGAAAAAAAAAATAAATAATAGCGATATCTGTACCTTCAGATATGACGAATCCATTGATGTAGGTCGTTGAGTATTTTATCACAAAACTTATAGCAACTGACCTAGATTCAGCAAATATTCGAATATCTTTAGGAAGAAAAAAAACATAATAGATAGATTTTTTCATGAATTTCGTGATTCCGTGAATATTCTGTTGATGCGATTTTTTGCGATAATTTTTGGAGAAATTTTCAAAAAAGAATTTCTTCCACATTTAGTTTTGTTAAAAGGATCTTGGAAACTAAACGAGATAGAGCAATTTTCGAAGAGACCGTTTTTGTAGGCGGGAGTGAGTGCTTCAAAAAAGGTCTCTTCGAAAATTGCTCTATCTCGCTTGGTTTCCGAGAGCCTTTTGGAAAACAAAATCATCTTTTTTCTCTTCAATTTTAAAATCAATTGCTTAAATGTTAGATTATTATAGTTATAACACTGAATATTATGTGCAGCATGTCACGGACTACTCCAGCACGTGATTCACTCTTTATCTTTGTTCAATGCATGATTTTTAATATACAGTAGTTCTCCTATATACTACATTTTCCAACATTATTTCTTGAGATGGAGGGCAACGATAGCTTCAACTAGAATTAAAGGGCGGTCGATATCTAACTCCTTGGACTTGCTAATATCAAGCTCTCTCAAGACCTCCTTTGAGTTATATATCTATATATATGTATGTTTTTGAATTTCTTTAACATTTTATTAGAATATTTTTCAAGTTTTATTTTTAAAACAGAGGATCAAATAGAGATTGAGAGTGAATCAGATTTTTATTTTTATTTCGAAGAAAAAAAAAATTAAGGTTGATCTCAACTTTTCGAATTTATTTGGAAAATAATTGAATAATCAAAAAATTAAGATATTTTGGGGTAAATTTGGAATCATAGATTTTACATTGAACAATAGATGATACTTTTTTTGTCTTTCGGTGATATTCCTATTATCGATTCAGTTCTTTACCCGTAGAAACTGTAGGAAATCAGTTAAACCGGTGTAAGATAATGGAATCACAACCGCCACCTGTAGGTTCACTCAAAAGAAACTCGTGGGATACAGGGTAATGGCTCTCCAGCAGGTGGCGTTGTGAGTCACTTCTTTGGGGAGGAGCTAATTGGACGAGGGAATTAATTGAGAGAAGATATCAGAGTCAGAAAAGACAATAAACATAGAAAAAATGACATATTTTTATAATTTTTTTTAATGACTGGGAAAATGGATTTTGCTCCAAAATGGATATTTATTTAATATCTCAGGAACTAAGGGAGATAGAGAAATTGTCCTAGAAACCTTTTTTGAAGAGATGAATGAGAGCTCAAAAAAAGGTCTCTTCAAAAAATGCTCTATCTCGCTTAGATTCCGAGATCTTGTATAAAACACATAAATGTCCAATAAACCGAATGAAAAACGTGAATTTCACGTTCTTTTTCATTTTTCTATAGATTTCTCAAGATCCAAGCGAGATAGAGCACTTTTGGAGGAGACCTTTTTTGTAGCTCTCGTTCTTTTCTACAAAAAAGGTTTCTTCAAAAAATGCTCTATCTCTCTTATTTCTCGAGATCCCTTTTGAAAACCAATGAAAAAACGGAAAAAAATGGGATTCTAGTCTAGAGTAATGAGCGAAAGACATGTGCTCTTTATTCTCACGTCAAAAAATACTCGAAATAATCACAAGAAAGCAGAATTGATTTCTAATGTGAAACTAATGACAATATTTGCTCGATTTTCATTTATAATATGAAAATAATGAAAATTCATAGTGCCTTATGCTGAAATGAAAGAAAAAAAGAATAAATCCCCTCATCACGATTATCAGTGTCAGTGAAACAAGTAGAGCGTCGAATTAGGTTGTACGGCCTTGCTCGCTGTTTGCTCTCGTCCTCTCTGATTTTCTACACACATTTTGTTCCATCACTTTTTCTCCATAAACGTCATTCAGCACACATCCAATATCTATAGCATCGATAATACCCGTGAATTCGCATATTTTCTCTTTAAAATTATGTGAAAAAGAAAAAATCAAGTGCCAGAGTAATTCTCCGAGCGATTAATAATGAGGCATAGCAACAAAAAAATGAACAATGAGGGGAAGAAAAAAAAACGGAATACAAGAGATTTTTCGACTTTTTAACGTGAGCCCATTGTTCGTAGACCTTGCGGAAATGGCCAAGGCCATTCTATTATTCCCATGCGTAACGTACCTCTGAATTACCACAAAAAGTCAATTTTTTAGCCTTTTTTTTGGAATTAAAATGAAAAATTAAATCTCTGGAAACAATGGAGTTGAAGGATTCTTTGAAAATCACCAATTCCATTTTTAAAAAACAGCAAATTTGACAAATAGCCTTTTAACTACTGAAAAATTTCATTAATTGATCTTTCCTATTTTTATCTTAGAAACTATTGGATTAAAATCGATTGTGTTATATACTATTTTATTGCGCAAATTTTCCATTTTTCTGATGGCATTCTCAAAATTTGGAAAATTTGAATTCACCGCAAAAAGTCGATTTTTTTTTTTAATTAAAATAAAGAATTGAATTTTTCAAGAGAATAAATCTGAAGGATTCTTGAAAAATCATCAATTCTATTGAAAAAATGACACAAAATTTAACCGATAGGTTCTTAATTATAAAAGAATCGAATCAATTAATTAATTGTTTTTCTGCATCATTATCTCGGAAACTATTGAATCGAAATTGTTGGTATTATATCATTTTTCAGCGCAAATTTGCGTTCTTTTCAATGGCATTTTCAAAATTTTCAAAATCAGAATTACCATAAAAAGTCTTTTTTTTTAAATGAAAAATTAAATTTCTCGAAACGATAGAGTTGATGGGTTTTTCAAAAATCACCAATTCCACCGAAAAAGCTGTGAATTTGATCGATGGCTTCTTAATTACCGATAATTTCAATTAATTGATTAGTAATTTTTTTTTTAATTATTTTTTCGGTAACTATTAGATTGAAATTAATTACATCATTTCTCAGCTCAAATTTACTTTTTTCTCAAAAATATAATTTCATCTAAATTTCAAAAATTTAAATTACTACAAAAAAATAATTTTTTCTTGAAATTAAAAATGAAAAATCGAATTTCTCGAAACAATGGAGTTGAATTTTTTGTTGATTGAAAAAATCATAGATTTCACCCGAAAAAAACACAAAATTCGAAGCATAAAGGGTATAATTTTATCACTAATCCAATAACTTCTCAATTCCAAAAAAATGAAATTAATTCATCAATTTTTTGTTTGATTGTCTCATTAATATTAATTTTATTATATGAACTTTCCATTTTTTCGAAGGAAGTGTTGTGAATACACTTAAAAAATGCCAATTTTTTATTCCCAAATTCTCGAAAAACGGGAATTCTTTCAATTCAAATTTAAAATATTCAGAGATCATAATAAGTTGTCTTTAATCTATAAATAATTAATTTTTCACCGCCTTTTTTTTTCATACAAATTCAAATTTAATTACACACAGAGTTATCGACTGGATCTCCTTGAGGAGAGAGTTTCCTGCGTAGTTAAAAATTCAAATCATATAATTATCACAGACTATTATTTGCAGCAAATGATAGTAAAACAACAATTTGTTATGGCTATCATTGAATTCACGAGTGCAGAACGAAAATACTTGTATTATTTTTCATTTCGATACTGTGAATTCATGCAGGAAAAGTTAATTATTCATTTTTATTTTTCAATTATCTCTAAAAAATACGAGAGATAGAAAAATTTTCGTAGAAATCTACCAAAAAAAAAAACGGGGTTCAATGAAAAATTCCTCTTTCTTCGGTATTTTTCGAGTTATTTCCAAGACAATTCAATTACTCATCAATATTTTTCTAATTATGCCCAAAATTTGTGCTCCAAAACATAAAAATTGAATTATCGAAAATATGTCATTTTTTTAAATTTTGAAAAAAAAAAAAACAAAATTATCAAAAAAATAATTTTGAAAAATTGCACTTTTTTGAAATTTTCTACATAAAAATCTCGAAATTTTGAGATTTCTGGTTAATTTCAAATGATTTCAGATAAAACTGATTTTTTATTTTTTTATAATTTATTTGCAAAATTTTTATACAATTTTCATGAAAAGTTTTCCTTCCACCAATTGATATTCTGAAAAATTGTAAACCCCATCAACTCCGAACTATCCCAGAAAACCAATTTTTCCCCCTCATCTCATGCAAATTGCTTGAGAATGTAGAAAACATGTAAAGAATGAACCGAATGAGTGAAAAAGAAGGAAAGAGAGGTGTGTACTATTATAGACAGGCAGGTGCAGAGAACTTCTGGCATGTTATAAAGTACATATATATATACATTTATACAATGTGTGCATGTATACATAAAAAAGTTGACGCGCCCTGTTGATCATGCGCGTAACTCTTGCGCAAGTCCCGCTGTGTATATATAACTACACAACACATGGTAATAATAACAATTCGTGTGTGTTGGTTAGAATGAGTAAAGAGACGATGGACTTAGGTTCTTTTTTTTTTCTTTTCTTGCATTATCTGCAAGTAAATGCGAATACTGTGGGAAAGTGAGGGTGCCTTACGGCCTCGAACCTCAAGACCTCAACCTTTTCTTTCTAAGCTTCCAGCCACTTTTGCCACACTGCTCTTCTACGCTGTTTCTCCCTCTCTTTTTTACCATGAGAAATAAAGGAAAATAAGTAGAGAGAATGAGAAAATAATCATACTGTTGGCATTCCCACCTTGCAATTCAGAGAGAGACTTCGAATGCATGAAAATGCAGATATAATGTAGGGGATTTCGTTTCATTTTCTTTTATCATTTTAATTTTGAAAGAAAAAGTGTGTTTTTTTTTTTGAGTTTTTAGATGAATGCGAACATTAATTTAGCCCGGAAAATGGCGACATGACACTCGATTTTGATAGTTCTTGATAGATTTAGATGAACTTAGGAGGTCTATAGTTCTAGCTGGGAATCATCGATAGTTCATGTATTGCAAGCATACACAGAGAAAAATGTTCTCTTAATTTAAGAATGTACAGGTCACTTGAATTAAGAAAGAAAAGTCACTTGATTTAAGTGAGGAAAGTCATTTAATTTAAGTGAGTTTTACTTTCTTAAATTAAGAAAGAAAAACTCACTTGATTTAAGTGAGAAAAGTCACTTAATTTAAGTGACCTGCCATTCTTAAATCAAGTGACTGCACATTCTTAAATTAAGAAAACATTTTTCTCTGTGTAGAAATGCATTTTTGAGCTTTTTTGATGAATTTTCCGTGCTGAATACCGTCAATGGCCCAATTAATGCCACCAAGAGACCTATTCTGCCACATATCTTTCATAGAAAAATGATATCTTATCATGAATTCAAATTTGATTTTTCCTCGAAAGAATTTAGAGTCTGGACTATCATTTACATCAATTATTTTCCTGAATTAATGATGAAAATTATTTAATTTATATTTTTGAAAATATTTTGCCCATGGCCCGATTTCTGCCATAGAGGGTCCCAATAATTGCCATCAATTAATTTCCATCACTGGTCGTTATTATTAAATTATTCGTTAATTCATATGAAAGTCCAATGATTTTGCTAACAATCAATACAATTTTCAATTTATTAAATACTTAAATTTTCTCAATATCATACATTGAACTGATGAGCCACTCTAACCCCACATGAAGAGCTTTAGGGCTTTATCTTGCTGAGCACACTGGTCGCATTTAACGAATTAATTTTAGAAATATATTGTTACGAGGCTAGAAATTCGGGTGGAATTCCTGCCTCGTTATGGAAGGTTGCGTGTTCTGTTACGAGGCTAGAAATTCGGGTGGAATTCCTGCCTCGTTGTGTAAGGTGCGTGTTCTGTAACGAGGCCCAAAATCGTCTGATTATAGGCCCCGTATGTGTGAAGGTTGCGTGTGTGTGTAGTAGGTGCGTGTGCGTGTAGTAGGTGCGTGTGTGTGTAATAGGTGCGTGTGTGTGTAATAGGTGCGTGTGTGTGTGTGTGTGTGATTAATGGCGGAAAAGACCAAATCCGATTCAAAATAGGGCTTCTGCAACGAGAATCCGGAATCACCAACGTTGTCCGCTTCCTGTGGCGCCCTCTGGGTTCAGACTCACCGTCAATTACTTGGGGTCAAGATTCGGGGTTATTCTTGGGATAAATCATGTAAATTACCATTTGAATACAAAATATCTCTTTTTATTAACCCAGAAGTGACAGAGTCCGGTATGCTACCGTTTGAATTTGGCGCCAGAAGAAGTGCGACACTTTGCCGCCCGAGAGTATACTTTGGGAGTGCGACCACTCGCAAGTCTGAGAGTGTACCCGTACGATTTGAATGTGCCGGCCGGTATACAATATGGCCGACCACGTGGCACGAGGCAACACCTGTTGACGACTTTTTATGTATTTCAGATATGATGGACTCTTATTGTATGGTTACCAGAATTCCCCAAGGGTACCTCAACCCGTCGCCTAGTCGACGTCGCCGTAACAGAACACGCAACCTAACCTCTCGGTTCTGAACACCACAGAACCACGGGGAATTGAGAGTTCAATTCTCAATTAATGGCGGAGAATTTAGGCGGGAATTAGCGAGAATTCCGGAAAAGAATTAAGAATCCGAAAAGCAAAGTATTATTTGATGAAATCAACTTAGAGTTCGGGAATTAAATATCATTATTATTAATTTGAGGAATCAAACCCGAATCCGGAAAACAAAAATCATCATAATTGATAGAATCAAGGAAGAAATCGAGAAGTGAAAAGAGTACTATTAAATTCAACCGGAAGTTCAAAAGTAAAAAGTCAGATCTATTGTTGACATTTTGAAAAGGAAAATCAAAAGAAATTTCAGAGTCGAATTTAGGAATTATTGTTGGTACCCTAATACAGAATTTCGGGATTGATTTAGAAGTTCGGATAGAGAAGTATTACTCCGAATTGAGTAGTCGAATACGATTTCCAGTAGAGACACCGGAAATCGAGAGGGTTAAGAATAACGAATCGTTTGGTACTCCAACCCAACCCTGTATTCCGGAAGTCAGATTATTTGGTAGTCTCCTCCAGACGTATGGTAGTACTCGGAAGTGATTGGTAGGCCTTCAAACCATTTGGTATTTGGTCTAAACCACGGAAAGAATCACGACTACCAATTTGAGTATCGAATCACAAGAGATAATTACAGTTACAAGGAAATAGACAAATTATCATTGAATAAACAAATCACATTTCAAATTGAGAATTCGAGAATCTTTTTAACTGAGTAAATAAATACCATCTCAGATTGAGTAAAGAGATATCATTTTAAATTAAGTAAAGGATCATTATTTCCAATCGAGTAAAGGATTATAATTTCAATTTAGTGAGTGATTATAAACACGAATTGATTGATTATTATTTCCAAAGTGAAGAAAGAAGTACCAATCGGACTTGAGTAAATAAGCACAATTTCAAATTGGAATATCGACTATTTTGAATGGAGAGAACGAGAAGGGGGTGATGTATCGAACCGGAATTCAGGGTGGTTGGTAGTGGCGAATCCTTCGGTAATTAGTCCAACCGTTCATTCCGGAAATCAATCGGTCCGGTAAACTCTCAAGAGTATTACTCGAGAGTGTTCGGAAGTGGCCCAAATCGCTGTAGTCAAGGTTCATATGAGAGAATAATTGAAAGTAGCTAGAAAAATCCCGGAAAAGTCGGAACTGAAGAGTTCAAGCCCTAGGCAGCCGCGGATATTGAGCAACACCTGACTTAGGGTAATCTGAGGCTGATCACGGGGATATCTTTGGTAGCTAGCTCATATTTGTAGCGCACTCAGCTGAACTGGTCCGGGCTATACACCGTCGTGGCTTCCCTACCCCTTAACTTAAGTAATTCCTGAGAAGTTGTCCTCTTCCTAAAATACCTAATAAGGGAGGGAAATCAGAAGAGAGGAAAAATTATTGTAAGTGAGAGAAGGGGTCGGCAACGCATCACCGATCAATGGGGAAGCAGGAGAAGCAGAGACAACTCATCGGAACCAGACGTCCTCTTCTGAATCTCCAGGCTTTTATTCTGCATCAAACGCCAGTTATTGACTAGATCACGCAAGGCAGCTCTCCATCGAGGTCATCCATATCACCAGATCATCAACTCAGAAGACCAAAGATGGACAGACTTCCAGTCCTGCTGCCTGACTCTGAATGGCCGATGGTAACCATAGAGGAGAGATGCACCTTCCGGCGAAGACTAGCACCAGCCAATCTTCCAGCACAATGTCTGATGCAGGTCCTTCAATTCATGCCGTTACCAGCTCTGACGGTGAGAATGGACAGCATAGGGATCCGAGTATTGGGCCAATCTCCGAGCCAACTACTCGACCGGGCTTGGCGATACGAGGTGGTGGCCAGGGGCGGCGTTGAAGCAGCCGAGTGGGATCATGGGTTCGATTTCACCTGGACGCCTGCAGTTACGGTAGGAGGCGCCAGAGCAACCGCCGCCTTGACATTCACGCCAGTCGAGGGGACACCTGAACATCAGTGGTTGGACCAGGCCTATTCTCATATGGCGCAGCTCGCAGCAGCACAGTCGTTCGGCAGACACCAGTGGGGTGTCCCTAGCCTTCACCAATCGTTGGGTGATGGTCGATTTGACCAGGAACTGACGGTTAGTGGGACCCGAGGAAATCACTCAGCACGCATAATAGTGGGCCCCAGTGGAGGAGCAACAAGTAGCCTTAGGTCGAGGACTAGCTCTGAAGGTTATCACGAAGAGGTGTCATCAGTTGGAGCAGTTCCAAGTAATTCTTCCGGTAACACCTCGTTCTCCGGAAACAACGGTATAATGCAACAGGCTCAGTCGAGTAGACGACGAACTGAGACACCTTTGGGGAATTCCTGTCACCCTACAGCGCGAGCCAACGACGGGAATCAGTCGTCGAATGTCTCCAACAAAACGGGGAGAACGGAATCTGTCCAGCACGTATTCCCAAGGGTTAACATTAGAGAGAAATCCAGTGAAACGTCCGTCGGAACAGCTCAAAGAGTAGACGAGAGACCAACCGCGGCAGCCTGGCATCCAACCGTGGACCGGAAATGGACACCACCAGTAATTGTTGGAGGAGCACGAGGCCTGGGTCAGCTACCCTTTGGGCTAGCCCCCGTACCTCCGGAAGAGAGGGAATCGTATGCAGTGCCCGAAACCTGGCCTCATACGCCAAGTGAGGCATTACCACTGACAAGGGATCCGTGGAGCAACGGCCATAGAGGCAGCTCCATGGTCACACCAAGTTCGCCGCAACCTCTCACAAGACCGGACATTGCAGGAGTGAATCACCGAGCGGTAACCGAACGGATGCACAGAGAGAGTCCGTCACTACCCGCTCAGAAGACACTAGAGAGTAGTCAATATCAAGACCGGATCTTACGAGCGCCCACGAACCTGCACGGCTCAACCGGACTCAAGAACATCGATCAGGGAAAGGCGTCAGATGGAGCCTCTTCGACATTCCATGTAACACCAAGGTGCTCCAACAAGGTCGAACCACAGCAACAACCTGAAGTAAGTCCGGAATACCGGATCCAACTGAAGCAGGTGCCTCAGAGTGAGAACACAGATAGGCCACATGGCTCCACAACAAGTTCAACTGATATGAACCAGCCAATGCGAGAGTCTCTGCCAAAGAAGGAAAACCATAACCCAATTTCAATACAACGACAAGGACTAGTCGCTGCAACACCTGAGAGCACGCTAAAACCTTCGCTCCAAGGCACCTTCAAGGTCGCTAGTTCGGAGGCTACGGATGAGATGCTGGAAGGAACTTGCCCTAAGCCGACTGAGCTAGTTGACGACAGAATTCCACCGCAACTCACAGACAACGCTTCAGTAGCTACAAACGTAGCCACGAGTACACTGAGGTATGAGAGTCGAAGATCTATGGGCTCAAGTAGACCAACAAAAGCAGCCAAGAGACCGGACAACGCTCGAGAGTTACGGCTGAGGCAGAGATATCTGCGAGTGAGGGCGAAAGTGGTGATCCCACGCAATCGGAGAAATCCTAAGAGGGCGGTCGGAGCGAACACGAACAAAACGCTCGGTGAAACTGATGACCATCCGGAACGACACGAGAGGGAAGTAGTTGATGAAGGAGAGCCCTCTGATCCCGACGACAGTGGGAGCCTGTCAAATGATCCGAAGAGTTCAACAGACGGGGGTGAGTGGAGCAGTAGTAGTCGGCATTCCTCCGGACAGAATGAGTTGATAGTGAGTGGGGAGGAGTATGCCACGGATGAAGAGTCAACAATATCCATATCATCGGGCATATTTTCCGAACCTGAAGAAACGGCCACTGATACTGAGAAGCTCCTAGAAGCCGGGGAAGCTGGAGAGTCACTAGAAACACGCGAGAACAAGATGAGCACCACCCTAGAAGCTGGAAGCCTATCCGTAGCCGAACACGAGACAACCATCTGTGAATCTCACGTGATGGCCGACAGCCGCAGGACTGTTAATGAGCTGAATGATGACAACCACTTAAGAGAAGTGCCCATGCAGCCGATCAAAGGCTCGGGGAGCGACGCCCAGGCCGAACTCCCTCAAAGTTCCGGCGATGAGAGCATCCAAGGGGAATCACCAGAGCCTCCCCCTGAAGACAACCTGAGTGAATTAGCCGTAGAGGCAGCGACGACCGCAAGCAACGAACCAAGACCCGAAGCGAGCCAGCTGGCAGATTTTGATGTTACTTGGGTAGATCCAGACCTGCCATTCGACCCGGGCTTGGATTATCTCAGTGGAGAACTTGAACGTGTGCAGTCGCACGTCTTCCGGACTGAGAGTATGACGATTCCGTCAATGGACTCGGTACTCTACTCATCGCTCGCGCAGATAGCCGCACAAGAGAACCAAACACCCGTGGGTTCCATACGGAAGCTCTTTTGGCCGAATGGCAGCACCAACGTCCCTGAAGTGATCTGGATAGTTGGACTGGCTGGACCTTTGGAAGAGAGCAAATGGGTGAGCAAGGAAACGCGATTCTCGGAACGCAGAGGACGATCGAATGGGCTATTAGTCGGTCCTGACAAGTCAACACCAACCATAGAAGGCCCAGTACCCAAGGCTAAAGGATCGCTATGTCGACATCCGGAGGTGATGGAATGGGACGTGAGAGTCTTAAAAGCACAAGACAAGAAGAAGTCACCACCAAAGCGACTGAGAAATAATCAAAGGTGGGAATGGTGGCCTAAACAACAGGCAGAGCTTGAAGAGTTACGGATAGCCGTATTCGAGCCGCCAAATATGGCAAGGTTGCTATTCAAGGCAAGGCTATTCACTGAGACATCCATCATATCAACAGGTGCTGAGAGCTTCAGCTTGAGAGTTAAGCTGACCCAGGAGACCGAACCTGATAGACGATCGGTAACTACGGCAGTAAAAACTCTACAATCTGCCGATATGAAGTACACCGTTCCGGCGAAAGAGAGCTCGACCGGAGTCCGGACTGTGAGAGAGCCTCGATCATACCGTGAGAAGCCCCAGGGTATGGCTATCTGCGGGTACCACAGCCCAAAGTGGGCAGAGGAACGGAAAGACACCAAACAGAGACAATGGCGATGGATTCCCGAGGCACAGATGCGATACATGGAAGTGTTTCACCGAGAGGGGTCCGGAACTATGAGTCGAGATGCCCTGTCAAGATCGTACGGTATTGAGTATTGGCAAAAGAGAGAGGACATCCGAGAACACTCAAGCAGGTGTTCGAGCTGGCACTTAGGAGAAGACCGACTAGGCTGTCAACAGCCAAGCTGGTGCCTAGAACCACTCATACTGAATCTGAATACTGGGGAATTAGTAGTACTATCTGAGTTACGTGAAATGACACTCGGGGAAGCCCGTGGTCGAGAACAATCAGACTCCAGACTCCAGAAGGGAGACTTGGAAAGTGAAGGGACATACAGGGTCGCTCTACACCAATTCCGGAAGATCGGCATTACCAGAGACGAGAGAACGGGCGTATTCAATGGAGAACACAGCCAGGCCCAGGAAATGGACGACTTGATCAACACTTACCCGCCACCACCATGGTCGGGGGTAGACAGATTGGAGGACCGTGTACGGAAAAGAGTGGACGCCTTCTCTGCTGAAATACAGTCATATGGTCGTAGCAGGATGGACGAGGAGAGTGTTCGATCGAGAAAATCATTCGTCAAAGAATCCAAGGGGATCAAAAGGGATTCACATTACGCCCGACGAGAGAGGGCATCGTCCGCTGCTGTCGGATGCGAGGAACCCAGCTCGCAGGAAGTAGTTGCTTCACTTCGAGCCACGAGCCGTACTGGGGACCGAGCACGAGAAGGAATATCAACTTGGTTGACAGGGCACCTGGACACCAAGATGAAGGACCCACATGTGGCAGGTCAAGCTGGATCAGATGAACCAACGATACGGGGTCATCTTCAAGTACGTGGTTATCTGGTTGATATCACCCTCATCCCTTCAACAAGTAAACAACCTCGGAACGTGCTCCGGATGAGGTTGGACTGTCTGGATGAATCCAACCCGATAGTCAGTCGTGACGGGACTAAACTGTGGTACAGACCCGTTCACCTAGACTGGAAATGCCATCGGCCAGGGCATGAGGAAATGGGAAGGCCAGAAAGGCAAATCAGAGCATGCCGTAAGCCCCATGGCCAGGCAGTGATAGTGGTCACCAGTTGTCTATGGTGCCGTCCGCGCTGGAAGATCAATGCGGACGCCAGAGAAGCTGAGGAGAGGAAGAAGAGGAAGAAGGAAGGGAGTCCAGCGAGGAAGCGGGAAGCAGCTGAAGGTGTCTCCTGCTCACACGAAACACTTCTCTCACACGGGAAACCTCTCACACGAATATTATGTCGTTTCTCTTGAATTTATTTTGTTTTTTTTTCATGGTCCGGTTCATACCGACGCGCTTAGGCCACCACCATAAAGCTGATGGTCATAGGGCAGAGGAATGTCGTAATAGATTCTTATTTTTGTTTCTTTCTTATCACTTATACGAGATTACTAAAGATACGTCCGCAGGACTCGGAAGAAAAAAAAAGACTACTTCCGGACATGAGCCGGAGAAACGCAGTATTGTAGACTAAGTCTGGGGGTAGATTAAAAGAGAGATTAAATAAGCTAAGTCGAGACTAAATAAGTACATAGTTAATTCATCCAAAACCTAATCCCCCAAAGAGACCCCTAACCTAAAACCAGTTCAGTCCGATGAGCGGCGGTGAGCAGCTGCTGAAGACGGAGTTGGACAAACAGTCAGGTAACTAGAATAACAACTGCACAGGGAACCGGAAATGAAAGGCACAGGAGTCGAGGACGAGGAAAGAGTGCGTCTCGTCTGGCAGGGGGGTCTGTTACGATGTGATCGTATAAGGGTTTTATCGTCGAGGCGCCCTCTCCCTCCTCCTCCGGATAAAGGTAAGAATCGGCAGTCGATAATCGATTTATCGAGTGATCATAGATAGAGGCAGCACCTGTCGGAGACAGAAGCCAGGATTTTCACAGCTGAGTGAAAATCCCCACTCCTGTGTCAACTATCAAAAGCAAACAACGTACATTTTAAGTTCTCCATAGTAATTAAGTAATCAATTAGTAATTAAGTAATTAATTAAGTACATTTAGTGATAATAAATATAATATTAAGTGAAACAAAGAACTCCAAGTGAGATTATTAATAAGTGATTAAAGAATAAAAAGACTCTCACGAGAAATTAGTGTAATAAATCAGGAGTAAAGAGTTTGGCTGTCACAAGTAAGTCTGATTTCGTTACCGCGTGTTCAGCCTCAGTATCATTAAATAAATATTAATTGGAAGAGTATTGTGGGTTAATTGATCCGGATAAAGGGAGAGACTAATTGTGGATAAATACGGCATCGAGTTTGGCCAAAGATTCAATTATTTACTACAAAAAGGGATTGTGTAAAATCCGAGAACTCAATTGGCGTCCTCACGCCAATTAAATACAAGTAGAAAGAATCCACAATTATCTCGAACATCTGGCTATTAATGAATTGGGAATCTCCATACAATTGTTGACAAAGAATTACAGAATATATTTATGCAGTTATTTCCGGAATAACTGGCGATAAGAGTCCATCATATCTGAAATACATAAAAAGTCGTCAACAGGTGTTGCCTCGTGTCACGCGGTCGGCCATATTGTATACCGGCCGGCACATTCAAATCATACGGGTACACTCTCAGACTTGCGAGTGGTCGCACTCCCAAAGTATACTCTCGGGCGGCAAAGTGTCGCAGTTCTTCTGGCGCCAAATTCAAACGGTAGTATACCGGACTTTGTCACTTCTGGGTTAATAAAAGAGATATTTTGTATTCAAATGGTAATTTACATGATTTATTCCAAGAATAACCCCGAATATTGACCCCAAGTAATTGACGGTGAGTCTGAACCTAGAGGGCGCCACAGAAAGCTGGACAACGTTGGTGATTCCGGATTCTCGTTGCAGAAGCCCTATTTTGAATCGGATTTGGTCTTTTCCGCCATTAATCACACACACACACACGCACCTATTACACACACACGCACCTACTACACGCACACGCACCTACTACACACACACGCAACCTTCACACATACGGGGCCTATAATCAGACGATTTTGGGCCTCGTTACAGAACACGACCTTACATAACGAGGCAGGAATTCCACCCGAATTTCTAGCCTCGTAACAATATCTAGTAGAGAAATATCAGATATTTTGATTGTCCGGTGTCCTCAGAATTTTTTTCTAGCCACTGTTATCAATTACTTAGAGTTGAGAATTCAAATAAGTTCAGTAATCACGAAAACGTATGAAAAGTGGCATTAATTGGGCCGATGGCATTAATTGGGCCATTGACGGTAACGAGTGCACGATCGTTAAATTATTCGCTAATTCTCGGAATTTATAATAGATGTAGAAATTTTTTATATAACTTTTTTCGAAGAGGGAAATGAAGACTTGGAAAAAAAAATAATTATCGAAAATTCGCTATTTCCCTCAAATTCCAAACAATCCATTAAAAATACAATTAACTCTCCCATTTCAATGAAAAATTAAAATACGTTGATTTTTCATCACAAATTATCATCGAATCTCCTAAAAAGATAGTGAAATGTTCATTAGAAATATTTTTCTAAAAAATAATAAAGTCAATCAAAAGAATTTTTCTATCTCCATCAGATCTGTAACAATCTAGAACAAAACTAATTTGTCTCTATTTTACTAATAAAAATACTGTAATAGAAAAAGTTTTGATTGATCGATGTGCAGATCCCAGAGGGTATTGCTCAGTTGATCAATCAAAGATCGATAAAAACTCACGGGTAATAGATCATTATCATGCACATTTGTAGTTCAACCTTGGGCCCATTATTCCATTGACACGAGGGGAAAAATTGAAAAATAGACTTTTAATGTATTCACATTTTTTTTTCTTCTTCTTCAATTTTTTACTCTCTAATTCTTCATTCTGCTGTAGCAATCAGTGAATCATTTGTCAATCGAGTTATGAAATTATCCTAGATTACAGATGGTTCTAAAGGTGTCCTGGACAAAACGTCATCCATGTGCTCTCCCAGGTGAATTGTAAAGTGGGTCACGGGGTTTCCATGAAACTCTATGGACAAGTGGGCTAAGCCACCCACTGCTCACCAAAGTGCACAAGTGGCCCTGACCTGTGACCCACGTCACTAGAATCTAGTTTTCTTTTTGTGCCCTATTTTGTAAAACTCCTACGTCTCAATGTGTCTTCAATCTTCTCTTGTTGAAGGTAATTTTATTAAAGAGTTTTCTTTGTTAGTGACTTCAATTTATTTTATGGAAAACTCCTCTCTGAGTTTAGTAAAGTTAGAATTTTTGTATTTTCTCAGTTGATTTCTTGAACTCTGTGGGAGATAGAAAAATTTTTTATTCAGATTTTTTCATAGAAAATTTTTTGGAAAGTGTTTTTTTTTCGATTTTGCAAAATGGAATAATTAAGGGCTCAACTGAAAAATAGAGGGTGAAATGACGATTTCGATGAAATGGCTTGAGATTTAGTGTTTTTTGGTGATTCCATTGAAAAGCTCAGAAAATTTTCGGTGGAAAACATGTCAAATGGACTGAAAATGATTTTTTTTTGTTTTTTGAAAATTTTATTTTTTCCAAAAAATTCAGTTTCTTCAGGATATCTGCGGTTCTATTCGTTTTAGGGATTTGGGATCGATCTTAAATAAAAGATGAAGTCATTTCCCATCAATTCGTGTGGTTTTACATTCTTTTTGCCGATTCTTCAGTTAATTATAGCTCATATTATGAAAATTGGTCCCCCCCCCCTCTATAACTTCTTCAAAAATGGATGAATTTTTTTTTAGAATTTTACATTCCTGAAAAAGTGGAATTTTTCAATTTTGTGAATGATTAAAGCCTTCATTTTCTATTAACAAAGTCAAATTTTCAAAAAAAAATAAAAAAATTTTCACTTTTTTTTCTTAACGAAATTTCTTCAATTTTTCCTATGAAAATCATTCGGAAAAAAATATCTCAAATATTTTCACTGCACCGAAACATCAAAACTGAAATGTCCCCATCTTCTATCTCCTTTTCATCCCAACCTCCCCGATTAAAAAAAAAACCGAAGCTGACATTTTTATTCTTTGCAAAAAAAAATTGGAATTCAGAAAAATCATGGGATTAATCTTTGAAGTTTGTTAATAGGATTTCATTACGCAGTTGCGTCATTCAATAAAAAATAAAAAAAGAATTGAAAATGCGAGAGTGCTTGCAAATCTTTTTTCCAAATTTAATTAATCTCATATGCCTGAAGGAGAATTAAAACAATGTATTTTTAAATAAATATCATTGAGATGATGAATATTTTCTTGGACGTAGAATTATATGAATGTACTTCCGTATTTTTAATTACAAGGACATGTGCTCGAGGGTTTTAATGTATTCATTTCGCCCACGTCAATTGTAAATGGATAGTTAAATATTTGAGGTATTTTGGATGATGAAAAAAAAATGGAAATAATCGAAATTGCTATGTTTATCGTGAAAAAAGAGGAAAAAAGGACTTTCACTCATTTTTATTGAAAATTTATAATTTCTCAAAAAAAATTGAAATAATCATTGATTGATTAATTTCTGAGTTCATCGGAATATTGGAATGATAAATAAATATTAAAAGTCAATCTTCACATTTATTCTCTAAAATAGCAACGTTTTGCTTCTTATTAGAAGCTCTCCTTAAGACTTTTTAGATTAACGTAAATTGTCATAATATTATTAGACTTAAGTTCAGTAATAATCCTTCTTTAAGGATGATTGAGAGGTACAATCGGAAAAAAAAGTTAATTTTTTGTATGAAATCGTAAATAACAGTGTAAACAAGATGAATGTCTCAAAACTAATTCAGTAAGTTTTTGAAAGATGTGATGAGGAACAAAATGAGCCCTAGAAACAAAAAATTAATTAAAAATTGAAAAATTGGTGCTATGTTTCAAATTTCTTAAGATTTTTCAAAATTCAAGGAATGTGAAAAATCATAACAATCTTTCAGTTTTCGATTCATTTTGTGTTACTAGAGCATATTTTATTCCTCATTACATTTATCATAGACTCATTGAATCAGTTTTGAGAATTTCATCTTGAATAAGTTGTTATTAACGATTTTATGCAAAAAAATTAACTTCTTCTTCGATTGTACCCCCCAAACATCCTTAAGTTTAGTAATATTACGACAAATTACATGAATTTTAAAAGGCTGAAGAAGCTTTTAATCAGGAGAGGAACGTCGCGATTTTAGGAAATAAATGTAAAGATTTTTTTTTTTTTTTAAATTAAAATGTAAAGATTGACTTCTAATATTGATATATCAGTCCAATATCCCGATTAAGGTAGTATCCCAGAGAACGGTCGATAAAGCAGAAAAAAACGAGGACTTGTAGGTTAGCTTTCAATTAATTGCTGATAATTGAGGAAAACGTGCTTCAATTTACCCGAAAAAGTGATTAAACTATTCGAAAGTCATAATTATTAATATATATTGATAATATAATAATTATTTAAGTATATTGCAATATAATATTTTTATTTATATTATATATTGTTTTTGAAATATATATATGGGCAAAGGAAGGTTGCCGGAGTTTAATTTGAGAAATTATCAGAAAAAATTTCAGAAAAATTCCGAAAAATTCTGAAAAATCTCAAATATAGTAGAATGAAACTGATTTTTTATTATATATATATCTTCAGGTTGTAAAATTAATTTTTTTCTTTTTCGAATTTTTTTTACATTACTAACCTTCTATCACATATATGAGATAGAGAAAGAGGCAAATAGTAACGTCTACCTTCCAATTAAATTTTCTCAATAACTATACGGTAAATTGAATGTTTTTTTCTTCTATCATTTACTCAAAATGCTATTCTTTTCGCCAACTTTTTTTGAATAATGGGTCAACCGTGTGATTTTTTAGTAATCTCGTTGTTTCTGTCCGATTTACGGTGTTTCATCCCCACCATCGCTATTTTCAGTAACTTTGATAATTCATATCTCATAAACTACACGGGCAAAAATTATGAAAAAGTTCAGAAAAATGTTTAAAAATATCATCTTTGATGCTGCATCAAAAAAATAAGGGATGAAATCCGCAGGGATTAACTACCCTAATCTTGAAATTAATTATCTATCATTATGGGCGACAACAAAAACAGAAATAATTGATTAATTTTCATTAAAATGATCAAAAAATCGATTTTCTTTTGTGAATATTGTGCGAATAATTTCTTCATTGGCATCTGTCATTCACAGTCAAATTTTTCAGACTAAAAATCGAATTGTTATGTTAATCTGTCTTGGTTCATTCACTCTCGTTTTTTTTTCCTTTTCTTTTCCCTCGAAAGGCAGCATATTCATGTTATTGAATATAAAAGGATTTCTGGGTAACCGTGAGACTTTAGGGATTCGTTAGAGATTTTTTTTTTTTTTCGGTACACTTTTCACACGAGTACTTTCATCTTCACTCGTTAAACCACTGTATTGTTGAAATGAATTGTAAGGAATTTTAAAGATAAAAAAAAAAATATAAAATTGTAATATCTCTTATTTTTTTAGCTTCTTCAACGGAAATACGTTGGGTAACCGCATGTACCGACTCCATGAACATATGGGAATTTTCGAGAAAAAAAAAAGGATATTGTCATGAGTTCAATGAGAATTGTTATTTTCAAAACTTATTATTCATTGAAGATAGTTTTTTTTCTATTTTTTCCTGCAGAATTCATTTTTTTTTGAGGATTTTTCCTCAGTTTCCCAAGGATATTGCTGATTTTAGGAGTTGCAGGGAGTTGAATTCAAGTGCAGATAAAAGCTGCAGAAATTTACATTTTTTTTTTATTTTTTAGAAATTTACATTCGATTACTTTTTTCTGGGAATCGAATTTTGAATAAAAAATTGACCAAATTATTCATTTCAAGCGATTTCATTAATATATAATACAAAACTGGAGAACGATTATTGTTTGCAGCTACAGCTAGACTAATATTTACATAGTTTCAGACCATAGGTTTTTACTTACATTCAAGTGATCTTGTGGTTTTTTATGAAGTTATAGTGTGGGGTTTCAAGGAGCAGGAAATTTTGGAATAGAGAAAAATTTAGAGAAAGAAAAAAAACCCTATGATGACCGAGTTAACATTCTTAACATTTTTGAGTTTTTATTAACACATATAAACAACAATTATGTACATTTATTTATTTACAAAGTGATGACTGGATATCAGTCTATGGCAACAGCCCGGGGGTTGTTTTAAAGCATGCATAAAGTGAGGGTTGATTGCTGGTGCTTACACAAGTGTCTTAGACACGTAATTGCAACAGGGAAAAATTTACAATAGAAAAAACCCTATAGAGTTGTCGTCACTTTCCAACCGTGACCGAGTTATCGTCACTTTCATGAAAAACCCTTTGTTTCGACTGTATCTCAGTCAATTTTTCGTTCAAAATCAATTCCCAAAAAAAGAAATCAACTTCAAATTTCCTCAACTTGCATGTCTAGTTGCATCCAACTCGTGCTGATCTCTAGAACCAGAGATATTCCCCCAAATACCTGCAAAATCACAAAAGCAATCATTTTTTTATTAAAAAAAAAAGAGGAGAAAGTATCAAATTCTCCTTTATTCACCGGAATTTCCATAAAAAATTCCTCTGATGTATCAACACAACCAATAACCTGTCTAACCCCATTCTGCCCCATCCTCGCCCATTATAATAGCCTCGTAAAAAAATAAGTAATTCGTTACATAATTCAAGCAACGAAGAAAAACGTTCGGAATGACTAAAAATAAGAACTTTACGTCTCTGTCCTTTATCCTTCTTTAAAAGGATATTGACATTCTCATTTTTATTCACGTTCTTCATCAAACATGAAATTGAAAAAATGAGAAACTTGGCCTTTTCGCATGCGAATTCGAATTAAAATCATTGATGGAAATCGAAAAGGCCAAGTTTCTGATTTTTCCCAGCAAATAATTTTTCATCCAATCGTATTCGTTTCTTTTCCTTTTCATCAAACTTCGTGGAATGGTTCAAATTTTCAGCTCTTCCGAATTATCTCAACTTTTCTGCAAAAAGAAAGATTTTCAGCAACATATACTTGGCAACGTATTTTTTACAGAAACATCAGTTTTTGTTTTTCCTCTCATTCTCATTTCTATTCACATTTTCCATAAAAAAATGAAATTAAAAAAGTGGAAAATACTAAAAACACAAATTCATTAAGGATAATAACTTGACAGAGGTCATTGTTATATACCTGAGTGCACTAGAATTTTTTTTTTTTCTTTTACTCTACTGTTCATAACATTGAACTGAAAGTAATTCTTGATGGCGTGGTTTGCCTATTATGGCACGGATGATGCAGCCGAGGCCTTGATGCGTGGCCGAGTCCTCGGGTTGTGCAGCCAAGCTTCACACTACCACTGTCATTCGTGTCCGGTCTCTAATATTCTTTTTTTTTTTTTTGTAATTTTCTAACGCCATTACTGCGACACTGCGAATAAATTGTTTGTTACTGAGAGCATTGAGATTTCATGATTCTCCGTTACATGCAATTGAAAGTTACATGCAAAAAAAACAACACAATGAGATAATTTCAAAAATTGGAATTATAATGAGCTTGAAATGAGATGATTCCATCAAATTTTTGAATTTTTTCCGTTTTTCACGGATAAAAAAGAGGCGAAAGGAGATATCGAAATTTTTGTAGACACCTTTTTTGTAGAGCGGAATCAGAGCTACAAAAAAGATCTCCACAAAAAATGCGCTATCTCGTTTAGTTTCCGAGATCTTCAATGGAGAAGAATGTTTTTTTTTTTCAATTTAATTTTTTTTCACTGAAAAAATCTAAAAAAAAAAAAGAAATCTCCCTTTTTTCCACTCGAAACTCCCAACTTTTCATGATACCATAAGAAAAAAAAAAAACTTATCTCTACAGAATGAGATTAACTCTGAAAAACACAAGGAACAAATGATCTTACATAATACCTGAATCAATTGAATTTCTTGATAAGAAAAATTTCCGTTTTGTGATATTAAAATGTCACGAAATTGCGAGGAAAAAAAAGAGAAAGAAAAAATCAACGAAAAAAAAAAAAAAACCTCGGAAGATTTGGTTGGAAAAAAAAATCAACACAATGTGTGTGTGCTTGCTTCAAATACACGTGCTATTTATCACGTCACAATTCACGAATTATTAACACACAGAGTGTGTGATTAGAGCTCTTACCGACCTTGAACGACAAAAATACTTCGGTACACGTAATTATCAAGTTCTTGACCTTGGATTAGTGCTCGGTATTAGAATTCTTTGAGTGTGTACATGTTAATTTTTTTTTAGAAAAAAAAATGTGGCTTGAGTGCCTCTCATTATAATTCTGCGATAAGTTACTTTTTTCGGCACTTTTTTTTTTTTCTCTCATAGTGCAATCTATCATTTTTTGGATTAATAACACTCGGTAGCTGAATGATCAGCTCTACTTGCTCGACAAACAAGCTCAAGGCAAAGCAAACACACAATTTCATTTTTTTTTGGGAGAAATAAAAAGATTCTTTTTCTCTTCGTTTCCTATTTTTTTTTTTTTTCAATCAAATTTTCACGCTTTATTTAAACGAAAATTTTATCAAAGTTTCTTTTTTAGCCTCGAAAATTTTAACGACGAAATCATTGATTAAAGACGCTTTTCAGTAACACAAATTGTTCAAATATTTTTCATCCTTCATAGTTCAATGATATTCGATTTTTCGGAAAATGTGAGGCTGAAATTTCCACGTGTTTGAGATCAATAGCATTTTAATCGTGTTTTTTTTTCAATGCTGGGTAAATAATAAGGGGGCAATGAATTTTCCCTAATTTACATAATTTTCAAGGTAAAAAAAATAGATGGAAAATGAATTTTTTTTTAGTTGGATGAATTTTTATGGAGGAATAGTGTAATTAAAATGGGAATTTTTTTTTTAAATAGCTATTGAATGAGATCAATCAAGAATTTGGAGTTTTCAAAAAAAATCTATTCATATTTCATCTCTAATTTTTCTAAAATATCTCGGAAATCAAACGAGATAAGGCGATTACCTTAATTCTGTTTTGTAAAGAATTTCAAGAGATACAAAAAAGGATTAATGGAGAATTGCCCTATCTTGTTTAATTTCTGAGATATTTGAAAAAAAAAGAAAAAATCTGATTTTATTGATTATTTTCCATCAAAAATACCCAAAACCCATGGAGATACGTTCTTTTTATCCTGTACATTTTTCTACCGAATTTTGAGAGCTACAAAAAAAGGCGAAGATAAAAAGGGCGTATCTCCATTAGTTTCCGAGGAATTTTTGAAAAAATAATAAAGAAAAAAATTATTTATTTAAAAAATTTTTTTACTACTTTATTTTTTTAATTTGTTTTTTTTTTCTTTAATATCTGGGAAATTGAAAGAGATAAGGCGATTAGCCTAATCTTTTCTTGGAGAGAATTTGAAGAAACTAGAAAAAAGGATTAAGGCAAAATCGCTCACTCTCTCATTTATTTCTTGATATTTTGAAAAGAAAAATGATGAAAAAAAACAGGAAAAATCTCTTTTTTCTTTCAATTCATTATTAAATATATCTGAATCTGATGGAGATATGCCCTTTTTTATCCTATATTTTTTCCTATCAAATTTAGAGAGCTTCTAAAAAATGCAAGGATAAAAAGGGCCTATCTCCATTTTTTTCTGAGATATTTTCAGAAAATAAATGAAAAAGAAATGATCTATTCTTCTCATTTTTCTGTCTACTGAACTTTTTCATGAATTTCTATTTTCCTCTGTAACTGAGTGCTCTTTCTCGCTTACTCCTCGAGATAGGTTCACACGACCAATAGATGGACACTCACCAAAAGATGGACGGTTTCTATTATCGAGGATTTTCATAAATAAATGAATGATTCTTATACTTTTCACGTCAATTCCTGATTCTTACATCCATATAGATCTATAAATTACATACCTATTGATCGAAATCTAAAATCATATCACTGCAAATGTGCAAATGTCCATCTATTGGGGGTTCAAGTCATTTTCCAGTTTTTCCTTGATTTTCTTTAATTATTCCTACATCATTCAGGTTTAATTGATTTTTAGTCGATTCAATGTATATTTTTCTGTGCATCATTCTTTTTTGCAACTTTCTAACGTGATTTGCCTGTTTCATATGAATTATTATTATTAAAGACTAATATTTTCTTAACCGTCCATCTATTGGTCATGCTCCTATTTGAAGAAGAAAGAACAGGAAAATATTTTTTTTCTAAATTCATTCTCCATTAAATACTTCGAAAACCATTGGAGATTCGCTTTTTTTTACACTTAAATTTATCCGTACAGATTTTCAAGAGCTATAAAAAGAGGATAAGAATGGAAAGGGCGTATCTCTATTATTTAATAAAAAAAAAAAATTTACTACTGAATCTTTTCATCAGTTTACTAAACATATCTCGAAAACTGAGCGAGATAGAACGATTTTGCCTCAATCCTTTTTTGTAGAGAATTTCAAGACCTAGAAAAAAGGATTCGAATAAAATCGCTCTATCTCTCTTAGTTTCCGAGATACCCTTTCAGAAAACTATTTCTGGAATGAAAACCATTTGAGAGAATATTTTTAAAGAATTACAATTTTTCTTTTTCTAACTGCGTATCATAAATATATCGTGAGTAGTAGGTTTCTCTTCTTCTTTTTTTTTTCTTCTCAAAGAGCAAAGAATCTTGGTGGTGTAGCTTTGACGTCACTCGAGACAGGTATCCTATTGTGCAGTGACTGTAAAAAAAAAAAAATCCATTCAAAAAGGCACCTTTCAGTCCCTTTTTATGTTCTCCTCCCAACCGAAGATTTATTCAACTACGTCAACTTTTTTTTCTTCTTCTCATCGTTATCCTCCCTTCCTTTAATCTCTTATTTTTAAAAATTCAATTGCGTAGTTAATATGGAATTAAGCTGATTAGAATAAAATATTTTCGCATTAATTTGACGATAATAAAAAATTTCTTTTTAATTATTTTTCTTTTTTTTTTAATTAGAAAAATTCAAAGGAAAAATGTTTACTTTCTTCTGCCATCAGTTGTTTATGAGTATCTCGGAAGTTAAGCGAGATAGAGAATTTTTCCTGAAGACCTTTTTTGTAGAGGGGGATGAGAGCTACAAAAGAGGTTTCTACATAAAACGCTCTATCTCGCTTAGTTGCCAAGATATTCTTTAAAAATGAACAAAAAATCACAGAGGTTTAAAATTTAGTTAAAAATTAATTTTTTAACTATATCTCAGAAACTAAGCGAGATGGAGCGATTTTCATGATGACATTCATCATAGCTCGAACTCCCCCCCCCCCTCCCCTTTTCAACATAGGTCACCCCAAAAAAAGCCCTGTCCCCCCATCAATTCCAAGGAAAACCATCGAAAATCCGCGCAAAAATCGAAAAAAAATGGAATAATTCATAAATTTGAATTTAATTCAACAAAGCAAATTCTTTGATCTAAAAATATTATTTCTCCTCCATTCACCGGTGGGTTTATTGCCTCTGAACCAAACGGAACCAGATGCCAGAATAATAATAATGAAAAGAAAAAAAAAACCTAGCAAAATAAAATTATTCAAATTCTCCCCCGCAAATTCGGGGTTTGACCCATTTAAACACGACCTGGAATTCTCTGACACGGTTGGGCTAGTGTTGGTGGCCGCTGGAGTGGTGGCCTGGTTTTCCCCTGGCCGTGACCCGTACCAAGAGCGGGGAGGAGAAGTGCCTCCACTCTGCACGGGAGAGAAGTAGAACCCGGTACAACCCCTCGATATGTGGCTCCCAGTGCCTTGGCTGGATGCCTCTTCCCCCTCCCTTCCCCTCTCTTTTCCCTCTCTCCTCCTCTTCCCACAGAGTCTGATTGCCCTTCCGCCTTTTCTCAGTATATACACACATAGACTGAGATTCAGGGGAACCGAGTCCCTCAACCCTTTTCCCTCCCCTCCCCCGCCCCTCCTTTCGTGTCCTTTGTCTGCATCCACAAATAAGGCAGAGTGTTAACTCTATGTGTGTGCGTGTATACGGAATGTAACAGGTGGATGACGTCATGAGGGGGATAGCTCGACTCCCCCTCCCCCCCCCCCCCACTCCAGTGCCCTTTTCCCTTCGTCTAACCTATTTTCAAAAGTACTGCGTTTATTTCTGTTTTTTAACGTTTTACGAGCTTGAGATCGTTTTTTCAAGTTATCTCGGAATCTAGGAGGAATAGAGAAAAAATGGTAGATACCTTTTTTTTAGAATCAATTTTTTCGGACAAAAAAGGTGTCCTTGAAAATCTCTCTATCTCGCTTAGTTTCCGAGATATTTAAGGAAAAATGAATTTTTCCATTTCTAAACCCTTTTTGGGCTTATTCAACATTACAAATGATGAAGTTGCACATACAATACCTATACTTCTCCAATTATATAAACATTTCAACAAATGAATGAAAAAAAAATGAATTGAAAAAGTTTTCTTCATTTTTTTGGAGTTTTCTTATTTTTCCATTTTTTTTTGGAGTTTTCTTATTTTCTCAACGAAAATGCAATTTTTCTGATTATTTCAATAAATGAATTATTGAATTATCCCGGAAAAAAAGGGAATAAATTGTGATGATTGGAGGGTAGATTGCGCGCGCGTACACACCAGTGAAAGTCAGCCACTGGAAGAGCAAGTCTATCCATTTTTCTCCTTTTTAGTAAAAGAGAGAGAGAGAGGCAGAAATATCTTCTCTTCGTGTACGTGTGTTTGTGCTGTGTGGCTCTAGCCTCATCCCACACACACAAACACCCATATATACTCACCGCTGCACACACACACATGGCTCCTCCGATCCCTCGCCTGGTTCAGTGTCTAGTGGCTCAGTGAGGTCTCAGTCAGTGACGGAGCGTCGTTGTGGCAACATCAATCCCAACACTTGAAACTCCGCCCCTCTTCCTCCCCCCTTCAATACACAAACACACACACAGTTGATTCTGTTCTCTTCTTCTTCAAGACACAAGAAAAAAAAAAGAAGAGAAGGAAAAAAAAAGTTATTTTTCTTAATTCTCCTTTCGAATGAGCTCGAAAAAAAAAAGTGTGTTTATCCAGTGCCTGTGTGTGCCTATGTTGTTCTGTCTATGTGTGTGTGGGTCTCTGTGTGCTGACTAAAAAAGCGTTAAAACTCTCGCACACATAGTAAACACACAAAAAAACAGTATAGAAAAAAAAAATTATCGTATTAACTCGGTGGAGTTCGGACAAATTCGTGTGTATATCCCAGAAAGATACTCACTTTTCATTTTTTTTTCATCTTTTTTTTTTTTAATTCTTTTTTTCTTCTTTTTTCTGTGTGTGTGTGACACTCTATCACAGCAGAAAGAGAGAATACGAGTGAATTGAAGGCACCAAGTAGGTCATGATCGCTTGAGGTAAATTGAAGGCACAAGGCACTTGGTGTGTTTAAGACATGTGTCAAAATAAGTGGAATTATGATTATCTATTAATTTAAACTGCAAAACGAAAAAAAACAGGAAAATAAGTTGAAAAATAAAATTAAACGTAAAGATTATTTTACTCAATTAAAAAAAAATTTAAACTTAAAGACAAAAGTGAGATAACTCAAAAAAAAAAAATTTTAAGTTTAAACACTGAAACACACATTGGCGCATGTGTGTGTATGTGTATATGTATATATGTGTGTGTTTGTACGGAGCATTCCCTTTTGCGCGATCGTGACCTCGTTTCCTCAATGACCGACACTCGAAGCGGGCGCCATTAGTGTCAGTGAGAGAGTTGAAAGTATCGTATTGTGTAGATAGAGAGACTATTCTAAGATTTTTTTTATTTTTTTTTCTCTCAAATGATTACGATAAAAAAAAATTGTGATTTAATTTTCGGGATTATGTGTGTTTAATATTGATTTTTTAATTAAAAATTAATATTATCATCGGTTTATAATCGGTTATGTTAGGCCATTTAATAAATAAAACAATAAATTCAAACGATAATTTTGTTAAATAATTAAATAGTTAAAGTGGATCCGTCAAGTAGAGAAATTGACGTTAGGAAGGGAGCAGTTGGTGCAGGAATGATGCTGCAAACAGTGCCAAGGGTGCCAATGGCTGGTGTTAAAAGACGATGGGGTGGTAGAATTGTTGGATTACAAGAATCAAGTCCAGAAGTAACTAGTAGCGGTGTATTATCACCGCCACCAAATTTTTTACCATCAACACCAGAAGGTGGTAGAAATGATGATTTACAATTGTGGGATTTGGATTTACATCGTGGCATGCAAAATCAGAGTAATGATGAGCATTTACCACCTGCATCAACATTATTATCCGTTGATGCTACCTCACCTACACCCACAATTGAAGGTATTATTTAATTAATTTCAATGTTAATTTTTTTTTGGATGAAATTCGGTGATTGGCGCTTTTTTTTTTCTTCGAATTTATGGATTATTTCTGGAGGTGAGGTCAGTATTCTTAAGCGCACACGGAAACTAAGCGAGATAGAGCAATTTTGGAAGAGACCTTTTTTGTAGAAGAGAAAGAGAGCTACAAAAAAGGTCTCTGGCAAAATTGCTCTATCTCGCTTAGTTTCCGAGTGCACTTTAAAAAGAGTATTCTGAAAAACTTGAATTGTCTCATTTCACTGGCGACTCGATGATATTCAATCTTTTTTTATTTCTCGTGTGCATTTTTCTCGTGGAACGTTTAATCAGCATTCTCGGTACGTGGCCATGGCCTTCGATCGAGTCAACGATTTGTCATTGTGTTTTGAGGAATTACTACGTTCTATGCTTTGGGCTAATTATTAAAAAAAAAAAAAAAAAGATTCTCCATTATCAGCTTTTTTCGCTGAAATTAAAGAGAAATGGCAATGGAAGAGAATCTTTTATCAATTAAAAAATATCTTATTTACAAGAATAATATCCAATATATTGAACTTGTTTAATGTTAAAAAACGATCACTCAATTTAGACCGTCTTTTTATCATACGGAAAGTGTCATTAACTTGCACATGCCTGAGAATCGATTAAAAAAAAATGAGACTGATGACTGAAAAAATAAACACAGATCTGTGAGATAAAGGGGATTCTTCTTTTTTTCCTCCTTTTTTTTCTTAGGCTTTTTTTAATGAAATACGTGTGATAATACAGACGATTATTGTTGTTCGTGATGCATCGACAGTGAAATTTTGTAATACTTTTAGTTTCTCTTGAAGAAAAATCAACACGATAATGGGAGCATCGATCTTGATTTATTTGCATAAGTAAAATTACGTTCGTGTCTGAGGAAAAAAAAAATTATTCAGAATTATTAATAAAAAATTGCGATTAAAATAAATGAAATGAATTGATTTAGGTCGACGTTGTTCTTCTTCTCTTTTTTTCTGAAGAATGTTTACAAATCTTTTTTTTTCACTCTCATCTTTTGTGTTTATGCAAAATGAATAATGAAGAATATTCAATAAGTCTTGTGTTTTATTTATGCCAGAGGCATAAATTGACACCCACTCTGTGAAGCGCATTGCGCCATCCACATACTCCACCCAACTCCGTCCACATTGCTGATTCGACCTTTATCCAGAGCCCGAAGATATGACTTTCTTTTTTATATATATTATATATATATTTTTTTTTCGATATTTTTTTCTTTTTCATAACATGTTTTTGAGGCAAAAAATGTGACAATGAAAAATTCTATCATTCGGTGTGCCTTTGAGGCGTGCTGATAATCAATCAATCGAGTGATGTGCAGAGCTCTTTTTTTCTGCAGTAAATGATAATGAAAAGTGAGTTTTGTGGAAATTGATGGAGATAAAGGAGGTTTGATAAGGTTTTTGGGGGAATAATTTTGCATGAAACAGATGCGGGCATTTTTCATGAGGATTTTTTCTTATTTATCCGTATGGAAAAAATATGTTTGCGAACATACATGTGACATATATAAAAATCATACGACATATATGTACGGCAAAAAATATAATAATCGACATATGTTCAGGAATATATTTTGCAATGTATATATGTCATTTATATATCGCATATATGCACGTATATGTGAAATATATTTGGCATATATGAATTCTACATATATAAATTTCCATGCGGGTAACGGTAATGGAAGGCCTTGTATATATCGTTGCCTTAGAAACAAAGAGGTGTAAGTGCCATGTATAAGCATAGCACTTAAGCCCCTTTGTTTCTAAGGCTACGATATTGAATTTTTGAACTAATTGTTTGATGATATTTATCGATATTTTTTTTATCATAAAAGACTGTGAACGACTGAAAAAGGTAATTAAAAAGTCGATGCTTCTGTATTGACATGAAAAATTTTCATAATTATTGGGTTCGAAAATTCACAATTCACTATGTCTTCAGTTACACCTGAAAAAAGAGGTAGAGCTACAGAAGAGTTTTTCATGAAATTTCAGATATTTCGAGATGGAAGAAACGATGAAAATCGGTGAATTATTGAGAAAATTTTCTATGAAAAAGGACTAGAGCAAAAGAATTGAGGAAAAATCCCTCTATTTTACTTAGTTTCCGAGATATCCTTGAAAAACTGATGACTAGATAAAATCGATTGCTCTGAAAATTTTATAATTCTGGAATATTTAGGAAAAAGAAGTGCAAATCATTACGAAAAAACTCTGAAATCTCCAATATTTGCCCTCTCTTCAATCAATTTGCTTCATTCAAGAAGACCAAATCCTCACTGAAATCCACTCTTTCCTTTATTCTAGAGTTTCTTCTGAAATATATCGGAATTCAAGCAAGATCGAGCGATTCCCCCAATACATTTTTGTAGAGGAATTCAAAAAGCACGAGAAATGATTGGGGCAAAATCACCCTATCTCACTAAGTTTTCGAGATATCCTCAAAAAACCGACCAAATAAGGTCAATTTTTCCAAATATTGCATAATTCTGAAATATTTAGGAAAAATGTGGGAAAATCATTTTCAATAAACCCTCAAATCGCAATTTTTCCTCCACTCCATCACTTTCATTCCAAAAACTCCAAACTATCGACAGAAATCGAAAATTTACGAAAAACCCATTTTTCAGCTCCAATTTCCATCAAAGAAAAAAATCTCTACAAAAATACCTCCATCTCCCTGAAATCCCCCAATATTCTCCAAAAAAAAGCCGGAGAACGCAATTTCATCATAAAAATTTCCTCACGTCAACGATAATTACATCAATTTACGCGTAAATAAAGAAAAAAAATATTCAAAGTTGATTGACCGAAAGTGTTGATACGTCTCTGCAGGCACTCACTGAATTTAAACTGTTTTGAGGGGTTCGTTAATTGTTTGTTCTAAAAAAAAGCACACCACACACATGCACACAGAAACTTCATCATTCCTCTTTTTCCCAATTCTTCATCTCTTTCCCTCTCTCTCTATCCTCCAATTATATTTGTGCAGAGGTGGTATAAGCGCAAGCGCGCGCCTTTTCGGTCTTTAAGAGATGCGCGAAGAGAGGGGGGAGAGAGACACGTGGTTAGGAATGAGTGAGGTCAGTAGGTCACTCTCACTCACGCTTCTACCCAACGAGGGACCACTAGGCAAGTTGACGAGACTGTGTTCCTTTTAACCAGAGACCTGTTAAAAAAAAAGAAGAAGAAAAATAGATTTAAAAATGAACATTCTATTTCACCATGTAAACATATATATATGGATAGATTATCGTCTTAGAGCCAAAGGGGCGTAAGTCCTGTCTATACGCAATAGCACTTAGGCCCCTTTAATTCTAAAGTAACGATATATGTGTGTTTATTACACATATATAGACACACACAATCTGCAGGCTTTTGTGCGATCAATTGGGTAAGGGGAGATGCGATTTTCGGAGGAGGAAGGGGGGGGGGAAGGGTACAGATCTGTCTATGGGTTCAATGTATTCATGAAATTGAAAGAGGTTAAAGAAATTGTGATTCATTGTTTTATTTGTGCTTTTTCTTATTCATCACTGAAGATTGAAATTGAGAGATTTATTTTGAAAGAAAAAAAATTCTCAAAATTCAATGATGTCAAAAAGATATTTTTTCGGGAAAGAGAAAAAAAAAGTTGAAATTTTTTTTTTTTATTTAAAAATGAATTTTGAGTGGATATGCGTGTTTGAATTAGTCACAGTTGATTCGCACATTTGTTAAACGATTTGTGGGGAAATTCGAGGACACTGGAAGGAGGAGAAGTGGGTCAACGTTGACCGTATACACATATATATATATATATATATATATATACATATACACAGAGAGAATGAACTCACCTACGTCAGTCATTCCTCGATTCGCAAGTGTGTAAAAATGTGTATCACGTGATTTTTTCAGGGGATTCCCAATTTTTTTTTTTTTATGGTGACGAAATTTGTATCCGGGTTCACGTGTGTCCTGGACAGGTTCATTCCTTCAAATTACTAGAATTTGAATCTTCACCTTAGAAACAAAGGGGCGCAAGTGATGTGTATAAGTATGGAATTTGCGCCACTTTGATTCTGAAGCAACAAAATGAATTCATAACAAAAATCAAGAAAATTGATGAAGGAATCGATTGTATTCCACCATTTCTTCAAAAATATCCTGGAATTTAAGCGAGATATAGCGAAAATTTCTGTTAAAAAAGGAACACAATAAAATCGCTCTATTTCGCTTATTTTCCGAAGAAAATTGAAAAAAAAACAGCCAACAAAATGTAAAAATTCAAATTGTCTCGTAAATATTGATGGGTGATCTCCGAAAGAGGAATCGATTCTAGCAGAATCGATCTTTAGAAAATACGATTTTTTGAGAATCGATTTTTTCTTTTGAAAGTGTGGAAATCGACTAATTGATTTTTTTTCAATAAAAAGAAAGAGTAATATCACATCTACTTGCAATCGATCATTTTCAATATCGATTAATCGATGCGATATCTCGCATTTGATTCGAGATATCGTACAACATTCGATACTTCCGTTTCACCTATTTCAATTAGAAGGAAAGAACAGTAACTTCTAATCGATCGATTGCAAATATTCGATTAATCGATGCCATATGTCGCCCCAAATTCGAGGTAGTACTTGAGGTGGTACTTACCAAACCAAACTCGAGGTGGTACTTACACCTATATATTTAATATTTTTAATTTTTTCACAAATATTGCGTAAGAAACCTTGAAAAGCCTATTGGAGCAAAAATGATGGAGATACGCCTCTTTGTTATTTTGAAGAAAAAAAATCGAAGAAAATGGCACTTACGCCACTTCTACTCTGAGACGATGATATATATAAGCAACTCCAGAACTCGAGTTTAACAAAGAACATTTCAATCGTGAATCTCATGATTTAAAATCTGAATCACATGGGTATTACGTGATTCTAAGCAGAATAATAATAATAAAGGAATTGGAGAAGGCTTGGACGCGTATTATTCTCTTTTATTTTTCTCTCTCTCTCTCTCTCTATCTCTCTCTTAGTGATTTGTGCAGTTTTCCCTTCACCTCTTTGGTTGGCACGTATAGAAAACAGAGGCAGCATCAGCCAACTATACTATTGATGCTTGGATAGCATTTGTTCGTGGACTGGCGGGCAAGGCCAGGGCTGACTGGTAATTTTCTTGCGCAACGTGTATCGTTCTCGCTCAAGTAAAAACGTGCCATAGGCAATCCTTATAACCAAGCGCATTCAATTTGCCTTTTATGTATATCTGTATAATGCAACTTATATATATGTATGTATGTGTGTGTATATATCATCGTCTTGGGAACAAATGGGCGTGAGTACTGTGTATAAGCATGGCACTTACGCCTCATTGATTCTAAGGTGACACATATATATCATATATATATGCATGTGTGTGTATAGATATAGATATATATATGTATCGAATTTCCATTCTATCTTTAAGTATTCAAACTGTGTGAGATCAGATGGATTCGTAGATGGTAACAAGTACCTGAGTAGCAATTTAAATTCCATTGAATTTTATACGTTATTTTACGTAAACAGTAGAAATCGCTTTTCATTTAAATAAAATGAATGGATAATGAGATTACGATTTTTTTAAATTTGCCTTTTTTTTTATTGAGGGATAGGAGTTATGAAATGAGAGCAAGTTTCTATACAAATTGAGTTTTTTACGGTTTTTTTTTAATATCTTGGATTCTTAGCGAGATAGAGCGATTTTGCCTTTGAGCCGTTTTGTAGAGAATTTAAAGAGCTACAAAGATGGATTGAGATATATTTACTGTATCTCGCTTAGTTTCCGAGATATCTTCAAAAAAATAATGAAATAAAATAGATTTTTCAATAAATTTTATAATTTTTTTTTTTTTTCAAACAAATTGAGTTCATTCGGTCATCAGTGTTTTTTTGAAATATCTCGGAATCTAAGCGAGATGGAGTGATTTTGCATGAACCCTTTTTTGTAGAGATTTACGAGAACTAGAAAATGGATCCGAGTAAAATCGTTCTATCTTGCTCAATTCCCGAGATATCTTTTGAAAACTTATAGAATAAAATCGATTTTTTCTGAAAATTTGATTGTTTTAATGGAATTATTGAATTTGGAGATTTTTACTTCAATCATTGTAATTGACGAGGTTTTCGGATAATTATAGATTTAATTATCAAATTGAATGTGGCGATTCCGTTAAAAGTGAAAATTCAATTTTATCCTCTCAATGTTTCCCGAATATCTCGGATAATAATCGACATATAAAAATTTTTATAGAAACCTTTATTTTCGAGGAAAATCGGAAAAAAAAAGTAATCACAAAAATTTTCCCTATTCCCCCATAGATTCCGCGATATTTCCAGAAAACATGAACAATTATCAGTATTTCTAAAATATCCCAGAAACTAAGTGAGATAGAGCGATATTGCTCCAATCCTTTTCTGTAACTCTCTAAATTCGCTCCAAAAATATCTCAAATTAAAACCACCATATCTCCCTTAATTTTCAAGATATTTAAAAAAAAACGATAAAAAATTAATTGAAAAATTGTAATTTCCTAATTTTTTCAAAAAATCTCAAAAAACCGTGAGAAAATAAGCGAATTTTCATGAAAATCTCGTCTCATCTGGAAAATCAGCCTTCGTTCTTCAAAACTATCCCCCCCCCCCCCCAAAATGCTCTACCCCCACCCTCTCCCTGCCCCCATAAACCCCCCTCTAAAAACCTCCAGAATCCCCCTCATCCGCATTTTCTAAACGAAACTAAAACCAATTACTCTTAATTCCTCAGAATTTCTCCAGCTGATAATTAAATCCTACAAACCCAATTGATTCTATCATCATCCGCAAATTACCCGTGTATTCCCAGAAAAATTGATAATTTACACGATAAAAATCATCATTGAATGAAAAAGAAGAGAAAAAATGCGAATGAATCACTAAAAAAAAGAGGGGAAAACGCGAATTAAAGAAGTCAAAAGAGAGAGAGAGAGAGAGAAAGAGAATTAATAGAAAAAAATAGGTGAAACAGTACGATGCACTCGAGTGAATCAAGTCGTGTTTCTACGTGGCTCTACGAGAGTAGCCAGGGGGAGTCGCGGGGAGGGGGAGGTGAGCGCGAGGGGAGGGGGGTGTACTGGAGAATAGAGCGTCGAAGGATGGTACGTTTGAGAGAAGAGTAAAAAAAGAATGAAAAAAAAATATTGAGGAGAAGAAGGATAGAGTGTGGCTATACAGTGAAGTGAGGTAGGTGGCGCAGGAGGGAAACACGCTTTGTAGGATGAGGCAAGGCGGGTATGCAAGCCAGAGTCAAGGCCGCTCACTGCTCTCCGTGTTTCTACTAACCAATGCGGAAACCTTCCATCGCCTTCTGCCGCAATGTTAAAGTCATTTTCTCGCAAAGTTCTTTACCTATTCTCCACCTTTTTCTATTTTCATGCAAACTAATTATTGAAATTTTTTTTCGGTGCTTGTAGGTGCAATTTAGAGAGAGAAAGAAAGAGTGAGGGGAGGGGGGGGGAGGACATGTTAAATGCCTCAAAAATTAATGTGGTGAATGGAGATAGAGAGGGGGAAAAAGCTTAACACACCTTTAATTTCATCTCGTGAGATCCTTTGGGTCTCATTCTGACGTTTACCTAACATACATGTGTTGATGTATATACACATCAACATGCACGTACACACAAATACGCCTGGAGCTCTCCACAGGTTCTCTTGATTTTCTTTCACGGTTTAAATGTGGTGGACGGGGGAATTTGTACTATACACACCTGAAAACATTGACCAACAGTTGTTACAGTGAGATACTGACCAAGAGGCTGGATTTTGTCAACAATTCTCTGGATTTTCGTGGAATTTTTGGGATTTCTTTTCCGTTTTTTTTCTCTACTTTGTCCAATTTTTTCTGGAATTTTTGGGGAATATGACGTGTAATAAAAGGGAAGGGGGAGTTTAGTGATAGCTTTTTTGGGAGAAGAGATAGGACTACTAAAAAAGGTTTTCATAAAAAATAAAATTCGTCTCCAATTATTTATCGAGATATTTTCAAAAAAAAGGAAAATTTTTTTAAATTTAATTTTGCTCCGAAACAGTTTTTGTGGAATATCTCGGGAAATAATGGGGATAGGAGAATTTTGGTGATTACATTTTTTAAAGCTCTCGTTTTCCTCTACACAAAAGGTTCCTATCAAAATTTTGATAACTCGATTATTTATCGAATGAAACTCTGGAAATAGAAATTTTCGGTAATGACCTTTTTTGAAACTCTCGATATTTCGAAAAAAAAAAAATTCTACATCGAAATTTTTTTTTATAAATAATTTCATTGAGTAATAAAAATTGGGAAATCATTTTTTTGCCTTTTCGTAAGCTCAGATAACTGAATTTACTCAAAAACTTAATTTTTTTTCTTCATTCAGATAAAGATAATGTAAATAACGATGCTAAACCGGATGACACACTCTTTCTCACTCATCGTTCCTCTCTATTTATACATATATCTATATTTTTATAACTCATTTTTATATTTTTTTCTTCCTTCAATACTTTAAAAAAAAAAAAGGAAAAAAAAAACACTTGATTTTCACGTCACGCTCCTGAAGACATTTCGAGGGGAGAAGTGCGGATAGGGAGAAGAGACACGAAACTTCCTTTCCATTGCTTCTCTCGCGACCTCGTTCGTTAAACGCGTCGTTGCTCTGGCCAGCTTTGTAAAATAAAAAAAAAAAGACCGGACAACCTTCACTGCCATGTTGGTCCCACGCGGCTCTTCTGCGAGGTCACTAAACACGGTGATTTTTTTAACCTGATAAAACACAATTCTCATTACAATGTAAAATTATTTTTCAGCAATTAATTAACACCAAAATGATTCCATAATTAATTTCTTTTAATTCAGTCATTTTTGAAGATATTCTATTTTTTTTAAATTCCATTGAAAAGAGCGGGAAATTTGAAACCGCAAAAAAAGTATGATACAATTTATTTTGGAGCAATAGTGTAAGAAATAATTTAAAAAATTTAAACTCAACTTTAACAAGATTTTGTTAACATGAATATTGTTTACATTACAATTACAATACAATTTTTAATGTTTTCTCAACAATTAAATTATTTTGAAAAAAATGTAAAAAATGAGTACAAAATTCAAGAAACTATAAGTGCAAAATCATTGAATATTTTTTAAATAATTATTTGCTTTAAAATATTTAAGAAATTGTCAGATTTGTACTATTTTTTAAAAATTCCATTGAAAAGAGCGGGAAATTTGAAACCGCAAGAAAATATGATACAATTGATTTTGGAGCAATAGTGTAAAAAATAATTTTAAAAATGTGAACTTGACTTCAACTTTAACACGATTTTATTAACATGAATATTATTTACATTACAACAACAACAGTATTTATAATAATTGAGTAATGTGTTCAGTAAGCTTAAGGGATACAGTCCCAGCCCATAGGCCCTTACATATATAGTTGAAGGTTTAGTAATAATTTCTTGGGGAATATTTTTGAATAGAAAGAATTTGTTTCATAGGCAAAAGCAGATGAAAAACCCTATTTATGAAAAAATGTGAATCATAAAAAAATTGAAAAAATAATAATTATCTCGAAAAATATTGATTTAAAAACAATTGTATTATATAGGTTTTCAGGCTCAAATTTCCCGCTCTTTTCGATGAAATCGAAATTTTTTCGAAATTCTGACAACTTGAAGCTAATCGAAAATAATATTGTTAGTACGCAAGACTGAAAAACGCGAATGTTCAAGTAGGGATAAGAGAGGGGGGGGGGAGTGGGAAGAGGGGAAAGAGATGAATACAGTCGTAAGACACTCATATATACTTTCACCGACCGTGACTTCTACGCGTTCTCAACCAACGAGTTTTCCACCTGAGATAAAAGAGGTAATAGAGACACACACGTGACGACGTTGCCACGTAGGTTACTGGAACCAGGTGCAGGTCTTATGAAAATTGTTGCTTCTAACACACACACTGGAGTTAAAAGACTCATGTAACATTTTAATTAAATTCAATTAATGAAAATTTAATTTATTTTTTATTTTAATGAGGTATTTTTTTAAATGTTTTTATTGGAATTATCTGAAGGATTCACTTTTACGAGTTAATGAAGTTGTGGAATTTTTTTTTTTTTTTTTTTTTTTTGAAATTTGAGATGGAAAATGATGTAATACACAATTTGTCGAAAGCTATTTCTCCAATTTTTTTCCTTTATTTTCTTAACTTATCTCGAAAGAAAAATTGAGAAAAAAAAGGAGAATACATAAAATTTTATGGTACAATTTGTTGTGAAATGTATTTGCACGTAATCGAGATAAAAAAAAAACGTTGAACGCTCATTTTTCCTCGTAAAAAAATCAGAGTGTTTTTTTTTTTTTCATTCAAATCGTGGAAAGTAGTGTAAAAATCACGTTTCATTTATTTTCGAAATATCTCGAAATTAACGAGAGATACGAAGAAAAGTCAAGAACTCTTTTTTGTAATTCACAAAATTCTCTAAAAAAAAGTATTTCTGACATTTTCACCTAAACCCACTAATTCCGCAGATTCCTTTAAAAAGTCAAGAAAATCTCAAATTTTTTCATTCAAACAGTGAAAAGGGTTGTAAAAATCACGTTCCACTTATTTTTTAAATATCTCGAAATTAACGAGAGATACGAGAAAAAGTCAAGAACCCTTTTTTGTAGCTCACAAAATTCTCTAAAAAAAAGTATCCTTGACATTTTCTCCTAAACCCACTCATTTCGCAGATCCCCTCAAAAAAGTCAAATAGTCTATTTTTTCAAGAATTGACTCTTTCACCTGCTCCAAAAAGCAATGTTTGAAAATGAAAACAACACTAATTTTTCTTTCCCACAATTTTTTTATGTTACAGGAAGAGACGATTTATCCCCACCAAGTTCCTTAAATGGCTACAGTGCAGACAGCTGTGATGCGAAAAAGAAAAAAGGACCAACACCTCGGCAACAAGAGGAATTGTGTCTTGTTTGTGGTGATCGTGCATCTGGTTATCATTACAATGCATTAACATGTGAGGGTTGTAAAGGATTTTTCAGGCGTAGTATAACTAAAAATGCTGTTTATCAGTGTAAATATGGTAATAACTGTGAAATTGACATGTACATGAGACGAAAGTGTCAGGAATGCAGATTAAAAAAGTGTTTGTCAGTTGGTATGAGGCCTGAGTGTGTTGTACCGGAGTATCAGTGTGCTGTTAAACGTAAAGAGAAGAAGGCCCAGAAGGTAGGGGTAAGGAAATTTCGCTTTATTATTACTCTTTTTATTTAAATATATTTTTTTTAAATTTCTTTGTGAAGTGGATAAATGAAATTTGCAGAAAAAACGATTTTATTCCATTTGTTTTTTTAGAATATCTCGGAAACTAAGCGAGATAGAGCGATTTCACTGGGATCCTTCTTCGTAGCTCTTGAAATTCTATACAAAATTTCAGGCAAAATCGCTTTATCTCGCTTAATTCACGAGATATTTAAAATAAACCAATGACAAAAGTCAATTTGTCTGAAAATTTCGTTTTTTTCCCGAAAATCCTCGATTTTCATCAGTTTTTTGCAAATATCTCGGAAACTAAGCGAGATAGAGTGATTTCATCTGAATCGGTCTTCATAAAATTGCTCTATCTCTCTTAGTTCCCAAAATACAAAAAAAAATGGATGACATCGTGAAATTCAGTTATTTTTTTTTTTTTTGATGAATTGAATAATGCAATAATTCTGTTATCTCTCTTTGTGCACAGGAAAAGGACAAACCAAACAGTACAACGATGAATGGATCACCTGGTAGCATAAGCGGAATGGGAACTGATCAAATTAAAATTGAACCATCAGAGGCTGAGTGTCTGCCAATGGCTGTTAATAGTAATGATTTATCGAGGCCAGGTCTACACAATGGTATATCAGTTAGTATTGAACAGGCTGAACTCATTGAGAGGCTTGTTTTTTTTCAATCACAGTATGAAAATCCAAGTGAAGAAGACCTCAGAAGAATTACGGTGATTATTTCCATTTTTCACGAAACAAATTTTCGTCATTCATTGATGATATTGAAGATAGCATAATACTAAAGAAATAGCAGATATCTGACAATTTGTAGATTTTTTTCTCTTTCAATAGATAAATTATTTGAAAGAAAATAGAAAAATGCAGGTTTTGAAAATTCAAAAATCTTCAAGTACGAATTTTTTAAGTGTTCTCTGTACTAATTCATTTCTTTGAAAAAATGCACAAGATTGTCAGATGTCTGCTCATTTCATTATCATGGAGATAGAAATTTCTTTAAAAAATAGCATATATCTGACGATTTTCGGCGTTTTCTTTTTCTTAACAAATGAATTATTCTGAAAAAATGAAAAAAAATATGTACGACTACAAAATTGTTAAATATTTTTTAAATAATCATTTATTTCCTTAAAAACATTCAGGAAATTGTCAGATTTTTATTAATTTCAATTTTATATTAATTGTTTATTTATAAACAATATCTCGGAAACGAGATGATACTAAAATTAGCACACAACTGAGAATTATTGTCCTTTTCTGCCTAAAAAATGAGTTATTTAAAAAAATGAAAAATAAGCACATGTAGAAAATTCAATAATAATAAGCAATTTTTTTTTCTTTAATAATGATCTATTTGTCCAAATAAATCCAAAAGATCGTCAGATGTGTGTTAATTTAATTATCATGAAATGAGTGAGTTTAGGAGAATTTGGCAAGAGACCTTTCCTGTGTAGAATTGAATTCTCCACAAAAAAGGGATCTTGATAAAATCCCCTAAACTCCACCGTTTCTGAATTATCCTTAAAATACGTAATATAAAACTGCAAATTTTCAAATTTTCTTTGAAAAAAAAAGAATTTATTCCAGAAATACTAATATTTTTTTTTCTTCTTTTATTATTGACAGTATCGATCAACCGAGGGTGAAGATCCAAGTGACATAAGATTCAGGCATATAACCGAAATAACGATATTGACAGTACAACTCATTGTTGAATTTGCCAAACACTTATCGGGTTTCGATACATTATTACGTGAGGATCAAATTGCCTTATTAAAGGCATGCTCCAGTGAAGTTATGATGCTGAGAATGGCAAGAAAGTATGATGCAATAACAGACAGTATCCTATTTGCTGATAATCAGCCTTATACGAGAGACAGCTACAGTTTAGCTGGTATGGGCGAAACAATTGAGGATTTACTACGTTTTTGCCGGCACATGTACAATATGAAAGTCAACAATGCTGAGTATGCATTACTAACTGCAATCGTTATTTTCTCAGGTAAAAATTCATTTTATTTCTTGATAAAAAATCACTTAATTTACTTTCTTCAATAAAAAAAAAAATTAATTAATTTTTTTTTAAAGAAAAAAAAAATTATTTTTGAAGAGTATCTCAGAATTCATGAAGAATAAGAAGTTTTCATACGAAATCTTATTTGTAGAGAATTTCTCGTTTCACAAAAAAAATTTCCTGCAAAATTTTCCTAAACCCAATATTTTACGAGATATTTTAAGAATAAATAATGTCAATCACAAATTTTCTAAAAAAAAAAATTTTTTTAATTACAGAACGGCCGCAACTTCTTGAGGGTTGGAAAGTTGAAAAAATCCAAGAAATTTATTTGGAAGCACTGAAAGCATACGTAGATAGTCGTCGTAAACACAGATCTGGTACAGTTTTTGCTAAATTACTCTCTGTATTAACTGAATTAAGAACACTTGGCAATCAAAACAGCGAAATGTGCTTCAGTTTGAAGTTAAAGAACAAAAAATTACCACCATTTCTTGCCGAAATCTGGGATGTGGTGCCCTAGTTTATCATCACAAATTACGAGCATACAGTTATTAACTGTTGTTCATTGATAATTATTGAAAAAAGAAAAATGTATTGTTGCATTTTTCGAGGATGTAAATTGACAATTGGCAAATTGTCGATAAAATTCGCCAATTGTGGTTGAAAAAAAAAAAGAAAAATATTAATGTACGGTGTGCGTCAATTTTTTATTACTAGTGCACCACTGTGCCACTGCCTCAGCGTCGTGATAAAAAAAAATAAAGCAAATCTATTATCTCTCCCAATTATTATTTCTCTTATTTAAATAATTTTTTTTTTTTATTAATTTCTTGCGTGGTACTCTACGATACTGGGATCGTGCTTTTAATGAATGAATTAAAAAGTTATGGAATGAGATGAAAAAATGAAAAAATTCAAGAGAAGCGAAAAAATCATCAATGATAAAAAAAAGGTGAGAGAATCGATAAAATGAAATATTAATGGAAAAAAAATAATAATAGTAAAAAAAAAAGGCAGTGGTGAAGGCACCCAGGCTGTGATAAGTAGAGACAGTTACAGAGACTATATAAGAAACTATTCTACACTTATATATTACTAAAAAGAAAAAAAAAAGAATGGATGAAAAAAAAGGAGAAAAAAAAATTGAAAAATTAAACATAAAAAATCACTTACCCGGCTATCCCTCTAATAATTAAGGAAAAAAAACGTTTAAAGTAAAAGAAAAAACCTATGTAATCGTAAATGTACAGAGTCAGTGTGAGACTGAGTGAATTCTTAAGAAAAAAATGATGAAAATGGGAAAAAATTGGAGAACATCAATTGAGCAAAATACAATAATGCGCAAGAGAAATTTACTGAATGCTAATGAGAGAAAAAAAAAGAAAAGAGTAATTGATGGAAAAAAAAAACGATACGAATGCGGAGTATTAATGGATGAAAATTAAGTTAAAATGATAAATAATATACAATGATTGATGAATAATTACAAAACTTTTGTGCTTTGTACTGGGCACTGTTGAGCAGTGGCCTATTGGCACTTAATACTTTGATTGAAGAAAAGAAATGAAAAAATAATAACGTGAATTATGATATACAATAGAGTCTATATCACACACAATACATAGCATAATAATATATTGCCAGCATATACGTTGTTTGTACGAAAAAAAAAAAACAAAATAATTAATAATAATTGAAGAAAGAGATATAGATGACGTATTTGAGTGGAGTGAAGTGAAGAGTTGAATGATGAGAGTTTGATGAGTTGATTATGATAAGATTTATGGAGATGGAGAGGATTTTATGTAGAGGAACAACTGCTATGATAAAAGTAATCATGAAAATTGCTGTATCTCCATTAAATTTTGAGAATTCAGGGAAAATTATAATTTTCTGAAAATATCCAGAAATCTAGATGACATTGAAAATAGCAAAAATCTGATTCTTCATTTTTTTCAACGAATAAATTATTTTAATAGTTAAAAAATGTGCATATGTGGAAAATTCGAGAAACTTTGGCTGGAATTTGAAAAAAAGTATTTTTTTATAATAATTTATTTGTTCTAGAAAATTCGAAAAATCATCAGATAAGTGCAATTTTGATGAGAACCTTTTTTTTTATAGCTTGAAATTTTCTCTACAAATAAGATTCAGGTGAAAATCCAAATTAATACGATGACAATGAAAAGAATTGACAAATCTAACTCAACACTTCAGCGATGAAACAAAAAAAAAAAAATTAAACAAACTAAATGGAACAAGTATTTGAAATGGAAGGAAAAGAATGATGATAAATTGTAGCAGATTCACTAGTTAATTAAGTAAATAAGCGAGGCTAGAGAGTAGTTTGAAATGAGAAAAAATAAATAACATAAAAATTTAAAGAAAAAGAATAAAAAAAATGGTCTTTTAGTCAGTCAGCTAGGCTTTAGGTGACCGAGTCAAGTGCAAAGCCCTGTGCCTTCAGCAGCGGACATCGGCTCACCAAAGAAAATATGAAAAAAAAAAGTGAAACATTTTTAATGAAAAATGATGATGATGAAAAAAAAAAAAAGGAAAAAAATAACGAAATCCAAGAAATTTAACCGTCCGTTTTAATTTTTTAATAAATAAGAAAAACTGAAATGGGAAAAAAAACGTAAAATACATAAAATCATGTAAAAAAAAATGATAATTAATTAATTAATAATTAACGTATGAATTATAAAATGAAGAAATTGTAAATTGCAGAGGTTCATTAAAACGTAAAAACTTTATTGTTAGGTAATGTGAAAAGGAAAAAATTTCGTGGAGAGTAGAAAAGAAAAGAGAAAAATTTTAAAAATCCATGGGATTTATTTTTTTCTCATAAAAAATAAAAAATGAAAGATAAAAAACAAATGTATTTTTGGGATTTGATGGTTCAAAGTAGAATTGAATTTAATGAAAAATGTGAATTTTAAAGTTTGATAGAAAGGTGAGGAAGTATCTGATGCGACGATTACGGTTAAAGATATGCGGTTTATTAGATTGTCCCCCAAAATTACGTGGATTAATGTGATTTCGAAAAAATTCAGTAAAATTGCAAAAAAACAAAGAAGTATGTTGTTTATTTTGTAAATATCTTCGAAGTGAGTGGGCTTAGAGGAATTTCACAGGTAACTTTTTTGCAGAGAATTCAATTTCCTACAAAAAAAGTTTCCTGTTATTTTCCTCTAAACCCACACGTTTCAGAGATATTTTCTCTCAAAATAATCTCCAATTTCCGGACTTTCCTATTTTACTGAATTTTTTTTTGAAGAAAAAAATGGATGAAAATGAGGAAACCCTGCACACATCTAACGCGACCCAAAAACAATTAGAAAAAAAGCGGAATAAGCAGAAAAAAAAATTCTTGATGTTGTAATCCTGTTATTGCTAATTCATTGTACGCCGTTATAGTAGCAAAAACTAAGCAAGTGATAAAGTCATTATTTGTGCAAAGTATTAAAAAAAAAATTAAGAATCTGAGGAAATAAAAAAGCGAAAGAAATTAAATAGCCATGATGCTCGAGTGAATTTGAAACGAGAAATTTTCTCTATTAAACGAAATATATTAATAATGTACGTGTTTAAAGAAAAAGACTTGGTCATTATTGTTCATTGATAATCTAAATTTCGATTTTAAAAATCATGAAAAAAAATTTCATCTACTTTTTTTTTTTTTTAGTAACAAAGAAAAATGTTCTTTCGATATGTGTCGCGTTCGATAAAAGGGCGATGACTGCAATGTGCAAAAAAAAAATCCATATTTATTGTGTTCATGAAAAAAAGATGAATTTTCTTTTATTCAAAATTTTTGGAAAAAAAAAATTCATTGCTTTAAAATTTTTTGAAGAGAATGCCATTGCATCATTTGCCCATTCGCATTAAATCCACTCACTTTTACCCGCAAAAAAAAAATAAATCATTGATATTGTACATCGGCAACAGGACAATTATTATCTCACTGAACCCACGTGTATTTAAATTTAGTGAGGAAAGAATTAAAAAGAAAATTAATTAAACTACGTAACGCCGCAAGGCAGACACTGCCACACCAGTGAGTGAACGTGAGAACACCACGACTAATAAAAAAAAAAAGAAAAAAGCAAAAAAAAAAAGTATATGCGAGAATCTGTGCAAATTTAACACCGAAATAAACTGCGAAAACACACGAAACATAGTAGTATACAAAAAAAAATCTGCATTAAAAAAGAAAAATTAAATTCATCGTAATTTGCATAAAAACACACAGAAGACACAAAAACGAAAAAAAGATATAAAAAAAAAAATTTACCAACTCTTTTACCACTATTGTCGTACCTCATTAATTCGTAGGGAACTTAGTTCTATTGTTATACACAACTGTATAAAAAAAAATGAAAAGAATGAAAAAAAGCACCGCCAGTGTATACCACCGCACATGTTTATATTCAAAGGGGATAAACTTAACTAAAAATTACTATAAAAAAAAAAAAAACTAATTAATCAATGTAAAATGATAACCGTGATTGTCTCGTTTCAAAAAAAAAAAAAGGAAGAAACAAAAAAACTCGAGAAATTTGAAGAATGCGAATTCAATGAATTAATTAATGTTATGAAGAAAAAAGGGCAAATTCTGAGGGAAATTTATAAAAGCACTCTGCTTTCTTCCAAAAAATGCAGTCATCTTTCGCTCTAATTAATTCAGCGTAATTAAGTGTTATTAGCAGAATTGACAAAAGTTATTTGACAAACTTATTATTAAACATTCGGAACCTTGACGGCGGGTCGTAATTATTCGTTCGTGTTTTTTATTTAATTGGAGATTTGAGGAAATTACGAGGATCTAAGGGATTTGCGGTTTTTTTTATTAATATCTTGGAAATTAACCGAGATAGGGCGATTTTGGTGGAGACCTTTTTTGTAGAGCAGAGTAAGAACTAAAAAACGGTCTTCTAGAAAATTACTCTATCTCGCTTATTTTCCGAGATATTTAATGAAAACTGATTACAAAGTGACATTGACTTCTCTCGTTTCTATTTATTAACAAAAAAAAGCAACAATCGATGAAAAAAAACAATTACACACATGACGTATTATATTATATATGCAATTCTACGATCACTGCCAAAAAGGCGTTACTCACAACGTCAGTTTCGTTATTCTTAGAATATGTTGTCGTATTTTTCGGCCTCCGCGCGTTTAAAACGAATTTCAATTAATTAATAAAAAAAATGAAAAAAAGAAATTAATTCGGTAATTAAACACACCGCGTGCAGGTGATTGTTCATAATACTGCCAAGCATAGAAGAAAAAATCGAGTCATTGTATTTATAAAAAAACGGAAAAATACTGAAAAAAAAAAATATGTAGAAAAAAAAATGAAGAAATTCAAATTTTAATGGATTCAAAAATCTAAAATACTCTTCAATGACACTATTACAATTTACATAATTATTGTTAAATATTTTCATCTGCCTGCATCGTGTTTGACTGGTTCGTTTGTTTCATTGTTATTGCTTGCTTGAGGTAATAATTTTTCTACAGAGGAACAAACAATGAAGTTTAAAAAAAATAATTTTATAAATTAAATTCAGTAGTTAAGCGGTAAAATAGGGTTTTTATGTAGAATATCTCAGAAATTAAGCGAGATAGGGTGATTTTTGTGGAGACCTTTTTTGTAGAACAGAAAGGGAGCTACAAAAAACGTTTCTTTAAAAAATTTGCTAACTCTCGTATTTTCAGAGATATTCAAGAAAAATCAGATCTGAAGTCGATAAATTGTGTTTTTCCTTCATTTTACTACTGATTAATCACTCATTAACTAACGAAAAAAAAAAAAATGTAAAAATTCCCAGTAATTTTCATTGATTAGACCCGCCCTCTTCGGTACCGTTAAAATTCTCCAATCGTACCCGCATTTAAAAAGAAAAATTCCTCCTATTAATTTCTCTTTATTTAAATTTAATGGTTTTTTTTTTCTCTTTTTCACTTGAACTCAAGAACATTTTCACACATACGATTAAAAATTCTCAATTAAATAAATTGTGAATAAATCGATGGAAACTTATATATATATATATATACATATATCGGCTCATTGGCTAAGCGCAAATAATCTAAATTCATTATTTAGATAAATTAAATTGGATATTAAATGATAAATTAAAAGAAAAAAAAATTAGGAAAATTGAGAGGGAAAAATCGGGAAAGTGGCAAAAAAAAAAAAAAAGAAATATATTAAATTATTTGATTGATAAATTTGTATTATCAGTGTGATTATTTATTATATTTGGATTAGGTCTTCAAAATTATTCGGTGAAAAAAAAAAAAAATGGATAAAGATGAAATTTTCGAATGGTGCTTTGGAATAAATTAGACTGAATTATTGTTGTTATATTTAAAAGAAAACACAAAACGTAAAAAAAATTGAAAACTTGAAAAAAAACAAAATTGGGAATTTACACCCGACAATTGGATGAATTGGATTTTGTAATTATTATTTTAATGAGAAAAAAAAATTTTATATGCGCTATTTAGAGCACAAAAAATAAAAGTAATCGAAATCCCCTCATCCGCACGAAATTACGGAGGAAATATGAGTAAATATTTTGTTTTTCTTAAAATTAAAATGAAATTAATTTAATAAAATTGGTAATTTTTCGGCTTTTATTAAAAATGAAAAAATTGTACATCAATATTTCTAATTAAAATTTGCAATTCAATTGATTAATAATGATTTCAATTATATAATTTTCAATTTATTCAATTATAATTCACAAAATTTTACGAATTAAAAAAAAATTAATGAAAAAAGAAAAAAATTGTGAAATGAGTCTCGAAAAAAAAGAAAAAAAAAATGATAATTGAGACAATAGACTGACTTTGAATGGTAGACATGCATTCACTATTTGACTTTGATTTTTTCCTTTTTTTTTAAACGTATTATTCAGTGGAGAGTAAAAAAACATGAAAAAAAAGAAAAGAAAAATAATGAGATAAAATGTTTGTCACTTTGTATACACACATTCAATGAAAAAAAACTCTCTCTCTTGTTTACTTTCAAATGCCATCAAAATTAAAGCTGAAAAAGGAAAAAGTAAATGGGATAAAAAAGTAAAGAGTAAATAAAATAAATGTTCTTCGATTGAAAAGAATTTTTTTTTCATTTCAAAAGAATAAAAAAAAAAAAAAAAGAAGAAAAGAAAAATGATTGAGAAAATTATTGTCTCTGAGTGTAAAATAATGTACCGAATAGTAATGAAGCCCGATAATAATAATAATCGTAATGAATTAATGATTATTAATTACTAATACTGAATAATTGATAAGTTAAATTAATTGAGATGGAAAATTATCAAATTCTCGTGGAATCATTTTTTTTTTTAAATATGAAATAATAGAGTGGAGTGAGGGTGTTAATGCCCAAATTGAACAAGTCCAGATATTCGTCGATAACGTTTACTAATCCATTTCTCATCATTTCTTTTTTTTTTTTTTTTTTCGTGAAAAAAAAATCTTTTGAATGTAATTCAGTGAGAAGAATGCGTTTATTCAGTGGCATTTTTCACTAGATCTTTTTTTAAAGGATGAAAACGATGAAAAATTTGAAATAATTCTTTTTCCACTGAATTAACAAAAGATTTTTCATTAAAATCATTTGGATTGAAAGATGAAAAAAAAAAAGAAGCAGTCGAACAATTTGTCACTGTATGAAACAGTAATTCATTAATTCAAAGGTGTTTCTAAAGAGAAAATTATATAATGCATAATAATAATAATAATAATAATAATGGATAAATAAAAGAAATGAATGTGAGAAAGACGATGAAATTACTGTGAAAAAAATATTTCAAATAGTTGAATGCATTATTTCAAACTGGAATAATGCAGAAAATGTGTATTTTTCTGAAAAAAATGCTGATTTCAAGTTATAAACAAATGAAAATAATAATAATAATTAATCCAATGGAATTTATAGCCCGGTCATTGTATGTACGTTGTAAATGCTTGAAGAACCGTAATTTTTGTCACTCACAAATTAACAAATTAAAGAAAAAAAAAAAAAACGTTAAAGAGAAAAGAAATGAAGAAAAATCCTCAATTAACCAAAATGTAGATAAAAAAAATAAACAATTATTTACATAAAAGACAACTGTATATGCATAGAGTATATTTTCGAATGGAGTTTCACGGGTCGATGGAAATTACATGGAACACAAAAAAAAAAAACAAAATGAAGAAAGAAAAAAAAAAGTGACAATTTTTTCAGTTATTTAATGAAATAAAAAAATGAAAAATTGAGAATCATCAAGAATTTATAGTTTTTATGGAAAAAAAATGGTTCGTCAGGGTGTTAGAGCTTTTAAACGATGGAAAAAGAGAGAGAGAATAGAATGATAATTGTGATTGGTAATTGTCTCATGTTATTAGAGTGAAGAAAAGTTGGAAAATGAGAATTTTCGAATTTAGTTCGTTTTTTTTAAGTTTTTTGAAAATATCTCGGAATTTTTGAGAGATAGAGGCTTTTATGTTCATATCTTTTTTGTAGCTCTGAAAATTGTCTATAAAAAAGGTATCCACAAAATTTCCACTATCTCCATTATTTTCAGCGTTCCCTTTTAAAAACTGAAAAAAATCTCTAAAACTAAGAATGTACCTTATTTCTCCACTTTTTTAAATCTCCCAATGAATTAATTGAGTATGAAAAAAATTTAACCCCCCCCCTCCCCAAATTACCCAAAATTACTCCTCGAAATTCTCTTTGGAAGCACCTAGCATCCTCAGATCTCAAAACAAAGCGAAGAACACATGGAAAAAATGGGAAAAAAAAATAAACTGAAAAAAAAATTGTAGATTTTGTAATTAAAAAAAAAAAATATTTCATTAATTAATTAATTAAGAAACAAAGAATAAACATCAGCGGCATCTCGTATCCCTCATTTTCCGTAGCTCAGTGCGCATTATTGAACAAAAATGAAAAAGAATAAAGAAAAATAATCGAACGAAAGGCGTGAGAAGCGATTAATTTAAGAATCTAATTAAACAATTGAAGAAGAAAAAAACGAGAGAAAATTACAAAAAAAGAAATGAAATAACAAAGTCCGCATATAAACAATTGTACAGGAGCAGTGAGTGGCTCTAGTTATTGTATTATTATAATGAAATAATAATTAATAATTATGCATGATAAACATGAAAAACAAAACTGCTAATATTATTTTTAATTATATTTTAAAAAATTTTAGTTGAAAATACTAATTACAAATGAATAAAAAAAAATTTGAAAAAAAAAATAAAAACACAAAATGAAGGAGAAGAACATTTGTATTTAGGTGGCATAATAGTTGAATGGCAAGTTAATGAGAGAATTATAGTTGAGAAGTGATTGATTAATTGTTTAATTAATTAATTGATAATAAAAAATTGAGTTAAATGAAAAGGCATCAGTGATGAAAGAATGCTGAAAAAAGATTGAAAAAAATCACGTTAAGTTATAATTACTTTTTTCCCGATGGTTTTTTTAGTATTTAAAAGAAAAAAAAAAACATGAAAAAATAATGATAATATTAATAATAATAATAATGAAGAGTATGATTAAAAATTTTTATTGTTATTAATTAATTTAATGATAATTATTAATTAATTCTTATTGGAGAGTGCAATATGTACAAATTTCGAAATTAAATTACCTTTTTATACAGATAAAAAAAAAAAAAAAAAGAAAAATAATAATAATGAAAAATGCAGTTAAAAACGTTTGAATATCGTGAGAGTACCGCGTTAATGAAAAAAAAAAAGGAATAATTATTAACTGATTAATTAGTGAAAGAACGACTATTGTATAATATTTATATTTCCAACTCTTTTTTTTTTTGTTTAATTTTTTTTTTCTTGTTTTTTTTTGTTTTTTCACATAATAAAAACGAGATCGGCATGAGACATGCTGCTAATGTATGGATAATATGTTACAATATTAGAGTAAATCTTTCAACAAATACATAAAGTGCTCTTTTTTTCATTAAATATTTATTTCTTTTTTTAAATTACTTTTTTTTTTTTCGCTTGGAAAAACCACAATATATTCTCTCAACACAATTATTTTTCGAAGTGCTTATATTTCTGGTTTTTTTTCAAGTTATAATTGATATTTTTTTTTTGTAAAATTGGTTTTCTGGAGAAATTCAGTCGAGAGGTGAAACGAGATGCGAAATGTGCATTTTCTTTGGGAATAAATGAGGTAAATAAGAGAGATGGCAAAATTTTTGTGAGGATCTTTTTTTAGAAGTAAATAAGAGCCACAAAAAAAGGACATTACAAAAATTGCACTATCTCGCTTCAATTCCGAGATTTTCTCAGAAAAAGCAAAAAAAAAGGATTCATCTCGTTTTACCACTACTGAATTTTTACAACGAAACATTAAAAAGTTGGGAAACATTCAACATACATAAATTTGTGTATATATAAACATATATACAGGGGAAAATGAAATAGATTGGACATTAATGGGCATAAAATGGCAATTTAAGTACAATTTGATGCTCTACATGATAATTTTTCATTTAAATTCAATCTCAAACTTTTTTTTCCAAATTCAATCGAAATGTCCATTCTACTCCACTTTTCTCTGCATACATTTTATCCATAATCTCCTCATTTTCAAAACTTATTTTTAAAGATACTTTCTCAATATTCTCGAAACTTATAACAAATCTGGAAGAATCTACGTGTGCAGTTATCTATTAGTGCATGATGGTGATTATTATTTTGTTTAAAACATTTTTTTTTTTTTCCAATGAATTTTAGTCTTTGAGACTTAATTATATTCTTTCATTTTATAAATTCAATCTCACGTAGAGAAAATTTCTTCCATTAAATAGAGTTAATATCATTGATTACCGTCAAAAATCCGTCAAAATTCTGATTTTATCGATTACAAAATTCTTGGATTTTCCAAAATTTCATATTTCACGAAAAAAAGGGAAATTGACAATCTTAAAGTTTTTTAAATTCCCATTTTTCACCTCAATTTTCTTGCCTTTTCCATTGACATAATGGAAATTTCGAAATTTCATCAATTTCGTAATCGACATTTTTCTCATTAGTTTTTAGAGAATTTCTCGGAAACTATGCGAGATAGGTCATTTTTAGTGGAGACCTTTTTTGTAGAAGAAAATGAGAGCTCCAAAAAAGGTTTCTACAAGAATTCCTCTATTTCCCTCAGTTTCCAAGATATTTCTAGTTTCACCTTTTCTCAACCGAGTCATCTTCTTCTCCCCTCTTTTTCGAAATTAATTACCAAACGCTGCACTTCTTGATTGGATTCATTGGTGAGCCTGGAGGACAATGATAGGCCCTGGAAAAGTCTTCACTGTTCGATAATGGACCCAGTACTCTAAATGGACCTGGTGAGTGTACACTTGTTCTTATTTTAGTTAATGCATCTTCTGGTGTCATTGAGCCACACCAAATTTGTGCATAATTCAGGAAAAATAATTGATCGTGAGTCAGATTGACACCAGGTAATAGTGGCTCCTCTCCATGTCGTGCGACCCATTTTTTATAAGCCTTTAATTATTTGAAAATAATGAGATAAGAATTAATTCGTTTTTCTTAATTGGCATGATACTGAAAATAGCAGAAATGCAACAATTTTTACAATTTTTTTTCTTCTAACAAATCAAGTGAAAAAAAAGGAAAATATGCAAATATATACATTTTTTTTTATAGAAAATTCGAAAAACTGTAAAAGCGAATTTGTTTAGTATCTTCGCCCTAGAATGAAAGAGGCGTAAGTGTTATCCTCACACACAACATTTACGCCCATTTTTTTATAATAATTTGTTCGAAAAAAATCCAAAAAATAGTCATGATATCGAAAAAAAATATTCACATGTAGAAAAATCAAAAAATTAAAAATCTCAATTATTACAATTTTTTTTTCATTATTTATCGTTTAAAAAAAAGCAAACAAATTGTTGTGATATTGGAAAAAAAAAAAATAATAAATAACAAAATATGGAAACGTCAAAAACTGAGAAGACTACAAGTGTGAATTTTTCAAATATTTTTTCTCATAATAATTTATTGTTTAAAAAAGAATCAAAAAAATTGTAAGATGTTTGCTGATTTCATTATCATTTGATCAATATTTGAACAATATTTTTAGTGAATTTTACTCACTCGAAATGATTGCTTGAGTCCTCCGTTATCAGCGATATTTTCGCCCTGTGTCATACGTCCGTCTATGTACAAATTAACGTCTCTCAATTTGTAACGTGAGTACTGATCAACAATACACTGGGCACGTTCTCTGAATGCTTTAATTGTTGCATTATTCCACCATTGCATCATGTTACCATCTTTATCAAATTGTCTGCCTTTATCGTCGAAACCGTGAGTTATTTCGTGGCCAATTACTACGCCGATACCTCCGTAATTCAGAGATTTTGGAAAGTGTTGAGAGTAGAAGATCGGCTGGAGAATTCCAGCTGGGAATACTGAAAATTAACGATTATGAAGTTTTCATACAAATCGATTTCATTTTCAATAAAATCAAAAAATTATTTTTAATCTAAAAAAAATTCAGTTTATTTCATCATCACCATTTTTAAAGATATCTTGGAATCTAAGCGAGATAGAGTAGTTTGTACGGTGACTTTTTTTTTAGAGAATTTCAAGAGCTACAAAAAAGGTCTCTATGAAAATTGCTCTATCTCGTTAAGTTACCGAGATATTTCTCTGAAAAAAAACTGGTAATAAAATAAAATCAATTGAAAAGTTTCAAATTTTTTGAAAATGAAGGTAAGTTTGAGAAATTGTTTTTTTTTTGGCAATGCTTGGAAATCTATGGGGGATGGGGAAATTTTTGTAGAGACCTTTTTTGGAGTCCTGAATTTTTTCTACATTAAAGGTCACTACAAAAATTTATCCCTATATCTCTGAAATTTCGAGATAATTGGGGAAAATCAATTTTTTCTGTGTTTTTTTTCTCACCGATGTCATTTTTATTAGGATGATAAAATGCATTGACAACTGCTGGCTCTGTCGACCATTTGTCTTTGTCCACTGGCTGTCGTAATTTCTGGAGATTGTGGTGAGCATCGTATTTCAATACAGCGAATACATTTTCGATAAATCGATCTTCAGTGATATTTAACTGTTAAAAAAAGAAAAGCACGTTGAGATAAAATTCAGTAGATTCAGAGGAATTTATTGCAAAACCTTTTTCTGGGGAAATTAAATTCCTCTTAAAAAAAATTGCTCGATAAATTCTCCCATATATTAACTAATACTTATACTCGGAAAATATTATTCTTAACGCTAAAACCGAAGGAAGGTCGGTGAAGGAGAAAAAAGCTAGCTTTCCGATGAAAAAGTTGGATTTACTTGGAAAATATCTTTTTTTTTTTTACTATTCATTTAAATGAACTATTTCTATAAATTTCAATTTTCTGCTTTTTTCGCATTTTCTAAAAAATTTTGTTTAATCATAGTATCACACGATGCTGATGCACTTATTGTGGAATCTTCAGAGAATAGTTATCAAAATTTTCATTTCCTATTTTTAATGAAAGAGAAACTGGGGCGAAATGGACCTGTAACACAGATGAATCCAAGATTTTTTTAAATAGTGAAGGTTTTTCCGAAAAAATTTTGGAAAATTCACTAATAATGTGGACATGTTGGAGCATCTTCTCAAATTTTTCCATTTTTTTTAGCACAGACCCTTTAAAAAAAATCCTAAATCATCCAAACCTAAACATAAATTTTGCTCCAGTTTCCCCTAAAAATTATCGACGTCTTAGAATTAAAGGGGCGTAAGTGCTATGCTTATCTAGAGCATTTTCGCCTTTTTGTTCTTAAAACGTCGATATTATTTTTAAAAATTATCTAATTATAAGTGAAAATAATCAATTAAAATGTAACAAACAACAAAAAGCTTCCCTTCAATGTTCAGTTTTAGGCTTCAATTGGTATTTTGCACTGAATCTTCTTTAAAAGAATGAAGAAAGAACTTGGAAGAAAAAAAACTTGCCATCATGTATTCATTCGACAATTCCACTGAATTTCTCAGAAAATCGGGATATCCGATTCTCTCATTCATTGAATCGGCCTTGCTCTTAGCAACAGCTCTCGTCTCCTCATCCATCCAATGATTCTCAGCAAGTAGTTCATTGAAAGCCTCTCGAATCGTGTGAATCATCTCAAGGGCAGTTTCCTGTTTTAAATAAAAAAAAAAAAAAATCAATTGAAAAACCGGTTTATTTCGAATGTACAACATGCGAATGTAAAACATCTGAAAATTGTGAAATAGTTAATTTTATTTACTTTGCTCTCGTGATTAAAGTTCTCACGTATGAATAATGCACCAACTGCCATTCCAAGCTTTTTATTGGTCCATTCAACGCATTGTGACCAGCGATTTCTCTCGCTCAATATTCCCAAGAGTATTTTACGAAATTCTACACGTTTCTGTTGATATTCATCGATCATGTGGGGCATTATTGACATTACGAGTCTCCATAACACGTAATTATGCAGTGTCCTAATCAATTAAATCAATTTAATGAATTTAATGATAAAGAGGAAAAATGGGAAAAGTCGATATTTTTTCTCGATTCTTTTTTTGGAGATACGTCCTTTTTATAAGAAGATATTTTTCTAGAGAATTTAGAGAATTTCGAAAAAGGATCCAAAAGATTAAAAAAGTCGTATCTCGCTGTATTTCCAATTTGAGATATTCTCAAAGAAGAAAATAAAATAATAGATCATAAAATTTTGAAGACAAATCGATTTTATTTTATCATTAGAATTTTTTTTTTTAATTTTGGAAACTAAGCGAGATAGAGAAATTTTTTGATGATCACTTTTTGTAGAGATTTTCAAGAGCTCATTTCAAGAGTTCATTATGATTATGAAATAATTATTCCATTATCAAAGTTTATATAGGAAAGACTGGGAAAAAATGGACTGACGTGACAAAATGAAATGAGATTTTTTTTGAGTGAAAAAAAATTCCGGATCATTTTATTCCGTAGGTCCATTTTACCCCAGTTTTTTCCATCATGATTTCATTATGAAAACTGCTCTATCTCGCTTAGTTTCCGAGATATCTTCAGGGAGAAAAAAAAAACTAACGATGTAAAAAAATCGATTTGAGAATTATTTCTTTATGTTTTTGCGTTATTTATGTTAATTCCATCGTCTCAGAAAAAGAAAGGCGCAAGTATTATGCATGAGCATAGCACTTACGCCCCTTTGTTTCTAAGGCAATTAAATCTTATTTCAACATGTATCCAAAAACATCAGAATTTTCAAAAGAAGACTTATCTTCTTTTACCTTTTACCTCCTAAATTATTCGGAAATTGATTAATTTAATTAAAATAATCATGAAATTAATTACCTTTGATCCGTTTTTTCGATGATTTTTCCCATTTCAATCAAATATGGCATCGAGTAAGAAACCACTGGCTCATTATCTCTAATAGCCGATGAAGTTAAGAATTGTTGAAGATAAAGTCGCCATTTTAACTGTGGAATTTCACGCTGCAATTCTTTTAGCGTTAATTTTCGATAAATCAATGATGTGTCTTGTCTATCGGGTTCTGGAATCGAAACATTCGCCAATTTTCTCTCCAATGCGATAACATATTCGAATTCACTCTTTGCACGTTTTGGATCAGCACCGAGTAGCACTGATACACTTGTCATGTAGTTGTGATAAGCTCGGATGTCTCTCTCGCTGCTTAAATTAAGGAAATAATCACGACTTGGCAATCCCAATTGCATTTGATCCAACTGAAATAGAAAAATCGTTTTAATTGAGGGTTTTCGTTAGTTATCTCGGAAAAGAAAGGAGATAGAAGAATTTTTGTGGAGACCTTTCTTGTAGGGAATTTTAAGAGCTACTGAAATGGTAGGGGAAGGTGGGGTAAAATGGACACGGGTTGATTTTTGCATTTCATTCTATGGAAATTACTCGAAATGAATGGGAATATTGGAGATTTATTTTTTCTGATGATTCCATTGGAAAGATGAGGAAATTTTCCATGAAAATCATGTGTCTAAAGTTATTTTTTGGAATTTCCCAAAAATTTCATTTTTCGCGCAAGATTGAAGGTGGAACTCTTCTGTTTTGGAAAAATTTGGGGTTTTCGAGAATATGTCTGGTTCTATTGGTCGTAGAAAGCTGACGTAGATTTTACATGAAAGGTGAGCTTATTTTCCATTGATTTATGGGGTTTAAAAAGAAAAATATCAATTTTTTCAAGTACTTCTAGAGCAAAAACTGCTTTCCAGAAAATGACATATAAATATTTGAAAAATTGATTTTAAAAAAATTTGAACCACGTGAATCGATGAGAAATGAGCTCACCTTTCATTCAAGATCGACCCCAGGTCGCTACGACTAACAGAACTCGAGATATCGCCGAAAATCTGAATTTTTTCGATTTTCAAAAGGAAAACTTCAAAAATTGGCTGAAAAAAAAAAAATTTCTAAAAATTAAGAAAGAAAAAATTTTAAGCATGTTTTCTATCTAAAATTTCCTTAGCTTTTCAATGGAATCATTAGAAAATTCCTATCTCCAACCGTTCAACTGCAGTACCCATTTTACCCCACCTTCCCCTAATCACAAAAATTTCGCTATTCTGAATGGATTCCGAGATAATTAAGGAAATAATGGAAATGTTATTAAAAATAATGAATCTCCACTTTTTTTTTTGCGGAATTCGATTTTCATTTTTGTAATGCCATTAAATATTTAATACTAAATTAAAACCTTGAGGCATCCTCTACGGTCTTACTTTGCCGGCGCACCTGGAGGATGTAGGTCGATGAATTTTTGTCATCTGGACCAACCCATGATTCAACAATAGCACCTTCATTAAAATCTCCACGTAAACGTCCAAGTAAAACTTCAATACTCCATTCTGGTGGCTTCCAATCGGGTCCCTCAACAACTGGCCATCCACCGAGTTTCTTAAGGGTCTCTTTCAACGGAGCATCTCCGATTTTTCGTATTTGATCTTTAGATGAAAAAATTATTAAATCATTTACTGGTGAAAAACCAAAATTATTACTGAAGTTTCAAAAAAATCAGGTAAATATTTTTTTCTGTGAATATGTCTGAAGCAAGTATCGGTAGACTTAGAGGAAAAAATCAGGAGATCTTTTTTGTAGAAAATTTTATTTTTTTTTACTAGAATAGCTTCTTCATAAATTCTCGTAAACTTCATCGTTTACGAAATATTTCAAGAATAATGGGCACGTGATTTTTATATTGCTGAGCCAAAACTATGTGTTACCTCCAATATTAGAAAAAATTAGCTGAATTTTTGCTTTTTCAGCCATTTTATTATTAATATTAAATTTTTAAGACTCCTGACTGATTGATGATTCATATTCAGGGTCCCATTGAGACAAATCAATCGACTTTTCGGTAAAATAATAGCGTTGAGCAGTCAAAAGTACGTATATAAGTCAAATATTCGTCTCTGTTTGGTGATTCTGATCGGCAAATTCTGACTATTCATACTATAGATATTCATAAAATGAGTTCAAAAATCCTGAGATACTGCCATTCCTCTTTCTCAGCTACTTTAACTTTATTTCACTGTGCAATGTGGAATTTCAGATTAACCCCGGGGATTTTATGAGAGAGAAAGGCATTTTCTCTTGGGTGAGTGTTGGAAATTTTAAATACTAGGCTGGGCCTTATACATATAGACATATATGCCATATCATACTTAGCAATTTCGCGACTTCACAAAAAAAAGCCATGCTTTTTTTTTATTTAGGATTCTATTCTACATTAAAAATATAGAAAAATTAAAAATCAATCTTAAACTTTGGGATTCTCAAGAAATATCGATTTTTCTTATGCGATATATCGTATTATATTCCTGTTTCCTTATATTCATCAAGAAACATCTTCATTTTTCAATACTGTTGAAGATATCTTTCAGTGATTAATTCCTTCACTACTAATTTTTTAAAATTTGTATTATTCTGAATTTTTCATTATTTAAGTACGTACGAATGTCCATGCATGATCTGTAGAACTGTTTGGCCTTCAATGTAGCATTGTTGTCCAGGGAATTGGGTGATTCTTCGAGTATGCGTTTTAAGATGACTTTGAGCTGATCAGAGAGTACTTCAAATGGATTTATGGAGCTTCGATCTTCGGGAATTACGTGCATATGATTCCAGGTACCACAGGCATATTGAAAGAAGTCAACACATGGTGCAGCAGTTCTGTCCATTGCCGACAATAGACTTGCAGCTGGTGACAATTATTTATTGTTAATTAATTTTACATAATTTTATGAAAAAAAAAACGAATTTTTGAATATGTCATTTTTTTTTAATGTCTCAAAATTTATGAAAATATGTAGGAACTTCTTTTTGCAGGTTTTATTTTTTTCTACAAAAGAGTTTTCTTTTCCATTTCCGCCAAATCTTTCATTTTTTGAGATATTCCCCAAAACCAGAAAAAACAGCGAAAACCAGCAAACTTTTAAAAATTAGAATTCTTTGAATTATTCCAGAAATAAGAAAACTCAAACTCACCAGTTTTAATGCACTCCTCTGTGAGACAAACTTTGGGTCCTGAAATAAGGATAAAAGAGGCTTCAGTTCACAAATTACCCAGAATTCGACACTGTTAAAAATTTCCATCTGAATTTTTCGTGTCAAATCACGGAAATTTTCAACAAATTACATATCTACTGAAATTTCAGATAATCACGTTATTGAAAAATTAATACATCTTCGATTTTCAAAGAATTTTACGCCTGGATATCAATGAAATTTGTAAATTTCAGTTCAATTGTTTCTTGAAAATTTAGTAAAAATGGGAAAATTGAAAAAAAATGAAAATTCAAATCATTTTGATTCTGAATATTCATGTTCAATTGAAAATTCAAGTAAATTGTAGAATTTTCAACTCAATTCTACTCAAAACTCATAGATTCCTGTGAATTTCCTCTGAAACTCACAGATTTCATAACAATCTTCCCATTTAAAAAAATTCAATATCACATTTATGAAAATTCTCATCAAATTGTCTATGAAATTTCCATGTTTTTCTAACAGTGGATGAATCACTTCAATTCTTTTTTTTTTTTTTTTATTAAAATCACTTTAATTCTTTTATCAGTTTTTTGAGGATATCGAGAGGCTATTTATTTGGAAATCCGGTGACACAGTGATTGCTGATTCCACCTAATTTCACATGATTTTGTGCAATCATCGATTTCATGTAATCACATGAGATTTTTGGATGATATTACGATTTCAAATGATTTCAAGTCATTTCAAATTGATATTCAGTATCTAGCGATTCAACAGGCATTTTTAAGCAATCAGTTTGCTCTACCTAGGTACCTATTTTTTCATTTGCTCCAAAAGCATCTTTTCTACACACAGAAAAAGCTGAATAGAGAATATGATTTTTGTCTGTTCATATTATATGCACTATGCAGTGTATGAAATATGAACTATCGTTTCTTGCATAAAACATGCGCTATCAGTACAGACAATATGCACTAATTGAGCATATTCTATGTGAAATTTTTAACGCATAAAATATGCTCATAATGCGCATATTTTTTGCAAAAAGCCAAATAAAATTTTATGAAATGCTCAGTTCATATTCTCTGCTCAGCTTTTTCTGTGTATAGCTACTTCAATAGTTTGTATAATGTCATGTATATAATGTCGTGGATAATTGAACTGATTAGTAGTTCATGTGATTTCACCGATAGCAAGTGATTTCAATTGAAATTGCCTGAAATCGATGAAAGCCCAGAAATTCACTGATTGCAATTGACTTCAACTGATTTCATGTGATTCCAGTCCTGAGTGACGCAGTGATTTCACAAATGAATAGCCCCTCGGATAATCTATCTCGGAAACTAAACGAAATAGAGCAATTTTGTTACAATCCTTCTTTGCAGCTCTTGAAAAAAAAAAATCTCTACAAAAAAAAATCATCTAAAATCGCTCTATCTCGCTTAGTTTCTGAAATTCTCAAAAATAAAACTTATGAAATAAAATTAACTTTTCTGAAAATTGTCACGTTCCCAAAATTTTCGTATATTTCGAAAATTTACAAAAATTACACCAGAATCTTTTTTTTTGTGATAATTAAATTATCTCAAAAAAAGTTCTCTTCAAAATTCCTTTCAAACTCATTAATTTCCGAAATATTCCCGACAATTTTTTTTTTTTCTATCAATTAATAAACAAAACTCACAATAATACTGAAATTAGCAGATATCTGGCTATTTCTAGTCCATTTTTCCTTTTAAAAATAAAGAAAATTCGGATAAAAAAAAATTTTGAACTCATAAAAAATTCAAAAAACTTCAAATTCAAATTTTGAACCATTAAAAAATATTATTTTATCCGGTTTTAAAAAATCCAAATTATGAAATACTTGCTATTTTATTTATTATAACTCACGAGATTCTTTGATGCATTCTCTTCCTCGATTCAGTGCAAGTAATAAAAGTGTAAATAGACTTGTTGCAAGTAATGTAACAGCAAGTACACCAAGCAGCTGTTGTCGATTAGTTGGACCCCGGCGACGTCGTGTAACTGATGTTGCACGGGTAATCCCCGGGATTCTCCCTGAATTACTTGGCTGTAGAATAGTGGTAGTTGCATTTCCCCTTGGTCCACAGGTCACCTTAAAAAAAAAAAAAAAATCATTTTTAAAAAAATAATCTCTCTTCAATATTCCGATTCGATCAATGAAATACTGTTTTCCACCTGTAGCGTCGTGCCAGTGTGCGGCATTTCGTGTTCATCAGGTGGTAAAAATTCCGATGCATTCTTCATTAAATGATTTGTCCTCAAATATCCATTATTCGTATTAGCCTTCATTTATTAATTAATTAATGAACTCGACGATTAATTTAATTAATTAATAATTTTATGAACTACGAATGAATCCTTTTATCTTATAAACTATGAATTATTCACATTAATTATATTATTTAATTAATGATTTTGTTTTTTCATCAAAGGCACTCGTGAAATTAACGTGAATGAATGTGAATTAATTGATTAACGTAAATTAATTAATTTAAAAAATTAATTTTATCATTTTATTGAGAATTTTTTTTTTTAAAATCAACTATTGCTTTTTTTATTCACTTTTAATTGCTTATTAATTACCTAAATAATTAATTAATTAATTAATTTTATTTTTTTTCAACTGAGAATGATGCAGATAGATTGATACAACGGTCACTACCAGACTGAAGGAAAGATGGTGTATGTTTTGTAAGCACATACAATGTTGTATGTAAGAGTAAAGAAAAAAAGCAGCGGCGCGATAGGACGCGCGGGAAACATTTGCGTCCTTCTGCGAAATGAAGGCGAATTTTCGCCGATTAATCATTTGATAATAAATCATTAATTTTGTGGGTTCCCGAGGTTCGATCAATCCTTGAAAAAAAACATTCTCCCGGATTTTAATCAATGGGAATTTTATTTATTTCGTCATTTAAATCTCAGTAAAACTGGATTTTATTGGAAAAAACATGGAAGACAACTGGGGAGGAGGCACACAGGTCGATAACGCGATTGCGCAGATGAGTCCATGACTCTTTCTCTGTTGGATTCTCCTGTAGGAAGAGAGTGGAAAGAGCAGCGCAGTAGATAAGGTATCTGGGAGTCAGACAGATTCAATGAAACTGAGGATTCTTTGATGGAATTATTATTTTTTTTAATTTAATCAATTTTTTTTTATTGTTTTGGTTAATTGGAGCGTGTTCATTATGGAATTATGATTTTATCTGATTTTTTTTTTTTCAGGGATTTTAATGATGTTTTTTTTTTAGTCCGGAGGTGCAGTGGTGGGAGACGACGGGATTTGTGAGGATTCTGTAGTGAATTTGTAGGAAATGAATGGGTTTTGGAGAAATTCTCGAGAGAGACTTTTTGGAAAGAAATTTATGGAAGAGGAAGACGGTCTCTTGGGAAATTCTTGGGAAGGAGCATTGTTTCCGAGATATTGTTAAAATAATCGTCTTGGGATTTGTGGAATCGTGTTCTTTTTATTGAAACAGTATTCCAGTGAACTCGCGTACATTTAGTCCCTTATTTTTTTTGATGTATCAAAGATGATATTTTTTTTAACATTTTTTTATGATTTTTGTTCGTGTAGCTTACACAGAGAAAAATGTTTTCCTAATTTAAGAATGTGCAGTCACTTAATTTAGGAATGGCAGGTCACTTAAATTCAGTGATTTTTCTCACTTAAATCAAGTGACTTTTCTCACTTAAATCAAGTAACTTTTTCTTTCTTAATTTAAGAAAGTAAAAGTCACTTAAATTAAGTGACTTTTCTCACTTGAATCAAGTGACTTTTCTTTCTTAATTTAAGTGACCTGCACATTCTTAAATTAAGTGACTGCACATTCTTAAATTAAGAAAACATTTTTCTCTGTGTATGAGATATGGATTGTCAAAGTTACTAAAAATAGCGGTGGAGGGGATGAAACCCCCTAAATTGGACAGAAATATCAAAATTACTAAAAAACCATACAGTTGGCCCATTATTCATGTATTAATGTAGTTAAATTACAGTCATAAAGCAAATAGTTGTTGCCTTCGATTCATGCTGTCAGAAACTAGCTCTAAAGTGTCAGAAACCGGGTCCACCGCGGTATGACTTTTTTTTCTTTTCTCATTTTCTTCAAAATTAAAAAAAATCCTAAAAAAATTCCCAATCCTCGTTAAATTTTTTTTTTTAAAGAGCTAAAATAAATGTGATTTTCTCCAAAATTTTTATTTTCTGTCTTAATGATTTTTCTCCAATCATTTGATCTCCAATAACCACTGTCATCTGTTAATGACGATAAAAAAATTTTTTTTTTGTCTAATTTACAATTTTTCCTTTTTCATTGAAATCTACATGATTTTTCATCCTTGAAGTCCGGGAAGTGCCTTTGTCACTGAACCAAGAATGCTAGTGACACCATTGTTGGTAGCGGCATTATTTCCACCGCCTGTTTTACCCAATAGAGTAGCAAGCGTTTGAAGAGTGTTCATCAACAATGATCTGAGATTCTGCAACAATTTGATTAATAATGTTGACTGGGCGCTGGCATGATCACCACCGAGTAGTTGTTCAACAATACTGAGGACTTGATCGAGAAGACACTCAATGAGACTAATCAAATTTGGAAGTGTTAAATTTAATGTTGCTGTGTTCAGTAAACTCGTGAAGCATTGGTTGTTCATCCAGCTGGGCAATTCTCCTTTAACAGGTAGAGCCTTTGTAATGCCACCTAGACCTTCACCAAGTAGACTATTTCCATCTGGTTTGGCCAGGGCAAGTGCCTGTGGAAATAAGAAATTCAATAAAATGTTTATATTTTTCAGGATACCGTCAATGGCCCAATTAATGCCACTTTTCATACATTTTCGTGATTATTGAATTTATTCGAATTCTCAAACCTAAGTAATTGATAACAGTGGCTAGAAAAAAATTCTAAGGACACCGGACAATCAAAATATTCGATATTTCTCTACTAGATATATTTCTAAAATTAATCCGTTAAATGCGACCAGCGTGATCAGCAAAATTAAGCCCTAAAGCTCTTCATATGGGGTTAGACTACCTCATCAGTTCAATGTGTGATATTGAGAAAATTTAAGTATTTAATAAATCGAAAATTGTATTGATTGTTAGCAAAATCATTGGACTTTCATATAAATTGACGAATAATTCAAAAATAACGACCAGTGATGGAAATTAATTGATGGCAATTATTGGGACCCTCTATGGCAGAAATCGGGCCATGGTGGCATGAATCGGGCCATGGACAAAATATTTTCAAAAATATAAATTAAATAATTTTTATCATTAATTCAGGAAAATAATTAATGTAAATGATAGTCCGGACCCTGAATTCTTTCGAGGAAAAATCAAATTTGAATTTATGATAAGATATAATTTTTATATGAAAGATATGCAGCAGAATAGGTCTCTTGGTGGCATTAATTGGGTAATTGACGGTAATTCACGATATTTTGAGGAATAATGAATTAAGAAGATTCGTGAAAATTTTCTTTTTTTTATAGAGAATCGAAGTCTGCAGAAGAAGATTTTTTGCAAAATTCTGATAAGCTTAATGGTTAATAGACAATTAAAAATTTGGAAATTAATGGACTTACCAAAACCATTGAGACTATAACGAACTTGATCATGTTGAATTGTTTATTGAAGAAAGTCTACAAATTTTGTGTCTCGTGCAGAAATGCGAGTGTCTCAAAAGCATGTTTACCTGGTTCATTTATATGAAAATGAGACAGTGCATTCATGCGAGATTCAATGCAGACATTACGTAGTTGACAGTGCAAATAAAGAATAAACAATGAATTTTATAATATTTGCATGAAATGATAGAATGCATTTGTTATCTAAAAAAATCCCAAAAAATTATGCATCTGAAATTGCCCGGGGATTTTTTTATATAGAGGTAAATTCTGTTTTATTGATGATTATTAAAAATAAATTTTTGAATCTTTCCTTGTTTACGCATGAAAATTTTCAATTATGGCTAGTTATCAGGTGATATGTCTGCAAACATTTGTGTGTAATTAACAAAATTTTTTTTTCCGTTTAGTATTCAACATCATTAATCATTGTGTGTAATTCACGAGTGGAGCAGAATAACAGATTAAGGTAGTTGACTCCCTAATGACAAAGTTCAAGACTTGCTTAAAAATCGGGCTATAAATAATTAGATGCATAATGCATGTAATAATGAAATTTGAGAACGATGGACCACAGTATATATGAGATAATTGCAATTAAAATCACCGTTTTTGTACAGGCAGTATGAGAGAAGCGTGGGAAAACTACTAATTTTATTTTTGTTCACATTGAAAAAAAAACGCCATTATTATGAAAAACTAACACCTATCGGAACTATACATCTAGAATTATTTCGGTTGAGCTGGGAAAATATTTCCCAAGTCGGAAGACGAAAAAAAAATATCAAAAAATTTCGGCAAAAAATTTTTCACTGCACTCGTTACGACAGCGCGATACACGTTACTTAAAAAAAGTTTTCGAGATTTCGAAACTAGAGACTTCGAGCTTCAAATTTTTTTTTACATCGATATGATCATCTTTGAGAAAGATACAGACATTTGAAAAACCGTTAAAATTTAGGATTTTTCTTTTTAACCTTTAATTTTTTCGGCTAGTGTAAAATAAATAATAGGAAATTCGATTTGTCTTACAGAAGCCTAAACTAATAGCAAAAAATTAATAATTCTTAGTTTGTTTTTCATGGCAGTCTATCTGTCCTACCAGCGATAAGTGCTCCAGGACTACTAACTTCAGCCGGAAAAAAGGAAGAAGTATGGCTGACCAGCCAACTTACATCTTTTTATGCGGAAATCTGTAAAATGTTTTGATGCATATTCTGGAATATCAATTCTGTAACAGCTTAGCACGACCAATAGATAGACGGTTAAGAACTAGTTGAGGTTTATTGGAGCAGACAAAATGGGTAAATCACGTAGAGGAACTGCAGAAGGGAATGACGCACAGGGAAATAGATAATGAATAGCGTAAGAACCAATTCAGCTTGAAACTGGAATATAAGTCAAATCACCAATAGATAAACAGTAGTATATTTACAGCACCATAATCATAAATTTTCGATCAACGGATATGTAATCAATAGTGCATGAATCTGTATGTGTATTATGATCTCAAAGAGAAAAGTATAAGAATCATTCAATTATTCACATAGGGTAATACGACCAATAGATGGACGGTTAAGGAAATATGAGACTCTATTAATTCATATGAAATAGGCAAATCACGTTAAAAAGCTGCAGAAAAGAATGATGTACAGGAAAATTACAGTGAATCGACTGAAAATCAATTAAACTTGAATGATGCAGAAATAATTAGAGAAAATCAAGGAAAAACTTGAAAATAACTGAAACCCCCAATAGATGGACAGTTGCATATTCACAGTGGTATGATTTTGAATTTCGATCAATCGATATGTAATAAATAGTTTATAAATCTATGTGAATGTAATAATCAGGAATTAACGTGAAAAGTATAAGAATCATTCATTTATTTATGAAAATCCTCGATAGTAGAAACCGTCCATCTTTTGGTCAGTGTCCATCTATTGGTCATGTGACCCTAACTCGCATGAAAAGGAACCGCCTATATTTTGGTTAATATCTATTTATCAGTCGTGGTACCCCAACTTTCGGAGCATACTGAGGGTCATCTGGATCACAAGCTTTTTTTGCCCTAAAATATGATTAAATAAATTGATATATTCGGAATGCTCGATCTCGACGTTTATACGATTTTTCATTAAAAACCCCATATTTCAGAAGGAAGGGTCAACAATGCAAAATTCACCTGTCAGACCCACGAACCGAGAGACCAATTTCAGCTTAGTCGAGTGTTGTTCAACGAAATGAATATCTGCATAGTTAACAGAGTAATCTCCCTCTGAATATCACTTCATACTGATTGATTTGAGCAATTCAATTGTGATTGAATTGATTTGATAATGAGTAGGGCTGAAGACTTCATTTTTGAAAACGGCCCATTGATCTGAAATTTGATCTAGTAGGGAGTTGCCGCAATTACCTTCACGCTGCCTAATCACGCTTAGCAATTTTTCGGCAACGGCGCTCACTGAACCATTCCATTTATCATTGGAAAAATTTCGTCAACTTCTAGAATTCATTCTATTTTTCCATGAAATTGGTTCAATATGTAATTCGGAAAATACAATATATTATTAAATTTTGGAATTAATAAAGTCGATTTCTTCCAGGATTTTCGACTCGGTCAAATTCCTCGTGGGGGGGGGGGGGGGGGGGGGGGGAGGGGGGGCTAGTCTGTGGTTAACATCAGTAGATTCAATGCGATTAATTCTAGTAGCTGCCTTGCTGACGATAAGTACTTTTCCGATGATTCCAGCAATATGCCGTTCCTCAGGGCAGCAGGCATTTCCATTATCGACAACATTATGATAATTATGATAAAACAGAACTTTGGGTTCACAGTAACCCAATACAACACGACCATACTCATTTCTAGGGAATACTCGACACTTGTTCTGAATTCTGTTGGGTGGCATCACTATTGAATTCTTGAAGCAGAACTCTGCAGAAAAGGTCTCGCTGTCGGCAATGCAGTTTCCAGAGTTCACCAAATTGAATCTACTGATGTTAATGTCATGAAAGAAATCATATTCTGATTAAGCGCTATTGTTTACTTCTCTTCTTCCAGAAAACGATGAGATATGTTTCTTAGCAATGACGTTATCTTGGGATAGTGTCTACATGTTTCTTAAGTTAATTGCAGAGTCAGTAAGTAGGAAACTTAGGGATTTTTTATATAATTTACATTATTTTTTAATATACTACGCTAGTCGTAATAATTCTACTTGCTACTAAATCATTATCAGATGAACTTCCTTAATTTACAATAAAATTAACCAGTGAGCAATAACGGATCTTTGTTATGCTGAATTAATAGTAGGAGTAAAAGTTTGCCAACAATAAACTCGGTTATCACTCGTCTCTCAAACTGATCTTATGAAATTCAGGTCAGCAGATAAAACGCTTTTTCGTGTTCCATTTAATGTTAATTTATCAAAGCAATTCAGACAAATTTTTTATGAAAAAATTGACAATTAAATTCTTTAAAATTTTATAAAATTAATAAAATAACACAAAAATTGCGATGATAAATTTTTCTTTCTCAATTTATAAAAAATATCATTCAATTATGGCAGTGGATGATGCTGATGCACTCATTGTGGAATCTTCGAAGTGCTCATATTGGAATTTTTATTCCATGTTAATGTATGAGAAAATGGAGCCACATGAATCTTTATGGCAACACGAGATGAAAAAATCGCCGTTTCTCGTTGAATCTCTGCGGCAAAAGAGTGACTTCCGAAAGATGTTCTGCAGAGATGCACGGAGACTCTGTCGAGACGCTACTCGATTGCTTTAACGTCTCTGATCGAGAGCCACTCAGCGACTTTTCGCAACCAATTGATATGCAATTGCAGATTTCATTCATCAGTGCAATTGATATATCGATTGGAATTGGAAGAATATCCATTGATTATAGTTTTTACGCTGATGACGAGAAAAAAAATGAAATCGGTCATGCGGTTCTCAGGAAATTAATCTCATGGTTTGTTGCAGCTGCCTGGGTTTGAACCTGGAACCCTCTGCTGATTCTCCTTCGTACGGCGTCGATTTAGCCGACGCCGCTGTTCTGAAATACTTGATAGTATTCATTTTAATTTTGCTGACTGCCTGTCAGTTGGCTTGCAGTAATGCGCTGCCATTAAATTTTATTCATGATGAATATAGAGTATTATTCTTCAGCAAAACTGTTTTTTTCCTTTTCTTAACAAAATAATAAATTCAGCAATGTTTGATCAACGGAAAAGTGGAAATTATTTGATAAATTGGAAATAATGAAATTTTTTTAGAAGGAAAAGTGAGCATAGATCGAGACTGAATGAACTCTGGGGGGATATGTGATCGAGGGATTTTTCTCAAACTGAAGGACTTAACGGCAAAGTCTGGGAAAAATAGAGAAGTTGTTCTACTATGTCTTCATTAGTGTGTAGTTTCTCCAGTCGTGTTTTCTCTTTCATTAAGGTTATATTCCAGTGAATAATCGAATACAGTTAACCCCTTATTGTTTCGATCTCGCATCAAAAATGATATTTTTTCACATTTCCATGAATTTTTTCATAGTTTTCGTCCATGAAGTTTATGAGATGTGAATTATCAAGGTTAATGAAAATAGCGGTGGTAGGGATGAAATGTCTTCGATCGGACAGCAATGATCAAATTCCTAAAAAACCATCCTGTTGACCCATTATTTGGAAACTTTCGGCGAGAAAATTGGCATTTTAACTCAATAGAAGATGAAAGAAATATTCTATTCATCGTATAGTTATTGAAAAATTTCAATTAGAAGGTAATCGCGATTATTCGCCCCTTTCTCTCCATCTCATGCATGCGATAAGAGATTAGTAATGTCAAAAATATTCGAGAAACAAAGAAAAATTATCTTCAAAAGGTGGAGATATGATTTTCGAATTGTTTGATCACTTTTCTGCAGCTCTCATCTTCCTCTACTAGAAATTTCCCATTCCCCATAAACTCCCCAAAGAAACATTTCATTAAATGAACAAGATTTGTTTTGTAATTGAATTTTTATTTTCTATCATAACGATTTTTTCATAATTATCTGGTCTCCAATGACCATTGTCATCTATCACTGAAGATATAAATAATTTTCCATCTTTAATCTACGATTTTCTTTTTCTTATTGAATCTACGAGATTCCTTATCCATGGAAGAATCCCGAAATTGCATTTGTCAATGTTTTAAGAATGCCACTGACACCTGTGTTGATGTTGGCACTTGATCCGTGTAATGGTTTTTCTTTATGCTGAATGAATAGTAGGAGTCAAACTTTGCCAACAATGAACTCATGAGCAATTGTAATTGTCTTTTAAACTGATAATAAACGATTCAGGTCAAAAGATAAAACGACTATTCGTGTTCTACTTAATATTAATTTATTAAAGCGATTCATACCAATTTTTTAATAAAAAATTTACAATTAAATTCTTCCATAAATTTACAAAATGACTAAAATATACCACCAACATTACGATGATAATTCATTTGCGCGTGTTGATGCGCGTAGTCGTAACTCTGATCGTAGCCCCAATCGGGGCTAACAACTGAATTAGGAATCCCCTGACTACCAATTTGCGTGTGACTCGGATTGTGATGAGTCGGATGAGTTGGTGGATAATCACTCGGTTGAAAATGATTGAAATTGCTCCAGCCAAGTTGCGAGGTCCTTGACCAGTCATTATTGCTTGCTGAAAATTATTAAAATTTTAGAGATTAATTTCAGTGGAGTTTTGAAATAGAAATTAGTGATTTTTATAGAGATTTTTTTCTAATAGATTATGATGCGTGCAACCGTGACTTTAACCTATCCTATATTTATGCATATTTATGTTTTCATGCCTCATCATTTTTCAAAACTAATAGAGCAAATTTTAATATGAAGCATTTATTTTTTTAAACCCCAAATGTGCCGTCAGCAATTTCCGCGCAATTCGTTAACCAATGGAATCTAAGCATTGCACGATTTCGATACATTCGATATCGATAATCGCAGTTCGATAAAATTTCGCAATGCTTTTGATTAGAAAAAAAACGATGAGAGCCAGAGTTTAAAGAAAAGCCCCAAACGAAAATTCCCTATGTTTTTTTGATTCCTAGATATTCAATGAAAACTAGGACATCTCGGAATCTAAGCGAGATAGTGTAATTTAAGTGATTCCGTTTTTGGAGCCCCAAATCCTCTGTAGAAAAAAGATCTTCAAATGAATTCCTTTATTTCCTTCAAATTCCAAAATATTCCCCAAGAAGCAAGAAATCAATTCCAAATCCTTTGAAATTAAAATAATGAAATAATTACCACTATTATGAGATGAATTCCCAGGTGCAGGATGTCCAGTTGATGGCTGTAGTGATGTGCTATGCACAATTTGTGGGGCAGATAAGCCACTCAATGATCCAGGAATAGCAACTGAGTGACTTTGTAAACCAGGCATTGTTGATGTACTTGTTGGTAACACCTGGCTAACAATGGTAGCGGCAACTTGATGAACAACACTGCCAGATGACTGATGAATAGTACCACCTGAGGGCTGTTGAAGGCTAGTTGGTACCTGGGCTATGCCACTTGATAATTGCGTTACTTGTGGCATCAATTGGCTCAGCTCTGGCATACTGTATTGACACGGTGGCTGTGATGGAGGTAGACTCTGCATTGAATGGCTTATATTACCAGCGTGTTTGCGTAATCGAGCACGTCTGTTGCTGAACCACACCTGTAATCAATTCATCAATTAATTGAATTTATCATCATGATTGTCATTCAATTTTCCGGGGGTGAGAAAAGAATGGTCCATTAGTATTTGATCTTCGTGATCATTCTTGGTGGAATATCTTGGAAACTAAGCGAGATAGGGCCATTTCCATAGCTGAAAACATTTATTATAAAAATTGCTCGATCTCACTTAGATTCCGTGATATATACTCGAGAATTCAGAATCTGAAGCTTTCAAATTGGCGATGTGTTTTTATGTCTCGGAAAATTATATCTCAGTGATAATATCTCATAGTAAAAATATGTCATTAGTAAATCCAATAAATAAATAATTTTAACCTTTACTGTGGTTTTTCCATTTGAAATATTCATGAGAGATTATCATCTGAGATATTTCTACTTGAGTTTTGATTGCCAGGAGATATTTTCGTCTGAGCTTTTTTGTTGAGATATTTTTATAAGTTTTATTAATTGAAATATTTTTGAATTTTTTTTTGTTGAAATACTTTTATCCGTGATTTTTTGTTGAGATATTTTCATCTGAGATTTTTTTTTGAGATGTTTTAGTCGAAATATTAACGGTCCGTGCTTTCCAAATTGATTTTATCTTGTCTCCTTTTTTCTATAGAAATATTCCGGAATTCAAGTGAGACCGAGAAATTTTCATATTGATTTTTTTTTAGCTCCTGAAATTCTCCACTAAAATATGACGCCCCGAATTGTTCCATCTCGATTAGATTCCGGAATATCTTTAAAAAAATGATGATATAAAATCAATTGCTCTGAAAATTTCATAGACAACTAATTCCTGAATTTAATCATGGAAACAATGTTCCCAAAAAGTCATTAATAATATTCTTCAATAAATATCTCACCTGAATTCTTGCCTCTGTCAATCCAGTTCTCTGCGCCAATTCTTCTCTAGCATAAACATCAGGATATTGTGCCCTTTGAAAAGCAGCTTCCAACTGCTCAAGTTGATTACCAGTAAATGTTGTTCTACTTCTTCTCTGTTTTCTTTTCAATGGTATACCAGGTTCACTCTCAGTGTCTGACTCGTCACCGCATCTACCTGATGATGGAAAAATAAAATTTTTTTTTAAGAAGTATTTCATTAATAGGCAGTAGGCTAAATTAACTCAACTCAAATAAATGCTTTTTGTTTTGAGAAGTAATAACTGTTTGAAAAGCATTTGAATGGTTAATTTTATCGCACTTTTTAGAACTCAAAAACGTTTATTCAGAGAAGTACAAGAAAATACGTTGTATTTAGTAACATAAAATTGACTATTAAAAATGTACATAAAACAACGTAATTTCGTTTCAATCTGCATTTTTACGATTACGACATTTTTATTTGTTTAAAAATTCTAAAAACTTGATTTTTGATATTTTCTCGACGAATCGAAACATACGCGCTTTTTTTTCCTCTCTTCGCGTTTTTTTTTTATTAAAGAAAGCTTTTTTTTTTTTTTTTTTTCAAAAAATTCGCATTTTTTTCCAGTGAAATAAAATTCAGATTTATCTTCATTTCTCGGTGAATATAATTAAATATTCACGCACGAGTAAATACAAATGTTTTTTCTCGGTCAATTGAGTGTATTTACATGAATGAAAATGTTAAGTATCTTCATCACTTGACGTTGATCTTGTTGTGATGCTTTCAATAAGTAAAACACGCTCTTTAGTCCTTCCGCATCGTCAAATTGCATTTTATCTCATTTCTCTAAAGTGTTCCTTCAGACTTATTGAGGTAAAAAAAGACACTCGTACTCAACAAAAGACTATCGCAAAATCCGTGCTCAATGTACACAAATAAACATTATAATCTCATTCCATTGTAGAAATGGGGATTTAATTTTTTTCAATTTTTTTTTTTTTTTCGGAGATTATTATTTCATTGTCAATGAGAAAAAAAGAACATTCATTCATGTTTTTATAACAGATGTCGAGTATTTATCGATTCTTTTGAAATTTCGGAGGTAATGGGAAAAAAAAAATTGTATAAAAAATTCATCTTTTCTGCTTCTTTAATTGATTGAATTTTAGAAAAAAAAATTGTATTGAAATCCATCAATTTATTTGATGTAAAAAAAATAGATTGAAAAAAAAACACATTTATTCCAGATAAGCAATTAAAAGCGTCTACATTGATTTGGAAAAACAGGCTTAAAAAAGCTTTAACGTTTTTTTCATAATTTCATGATTAAAAAAACAATATCACATTACTTCCCGATCGATTATTTTTAAATATCGATTAATTGATTCGATATCTCGAATCAAATTTAGTCGGCACATGCATTCTATTTCATATTTTTCCATTTCGATGGTTTCAGTTTAAAGGAAACAGCTTGCAATTGATCAATCTCGAAATTTCGATTAATCGATGCAATATCTCGTATCGAATTTAAGATTATCGCATTTCATTCGATATTTCTGTTTCATCAGTTGTAGTTTAAGTTTTTCAATAAATCGAAATTCCAGTATATCTATTTCAAAATTTCGATTAATCGATATCGAAATTCGATTAATCGATTTTCCAATCACTCGACAATTTGATTCCGTTTTATCTGTTTTAATTTGAGGGATCATCTGTTTTCGTTTAAGAAGACTCAAAATTTCGATTGATCGATATCATGATTCGATTAATCGATTTTCCGATCACTTGATAATTTCGTTTCCATTTCACCTGTTTCAAGGACATTATCTGTTTTAGTTGAAGGGAATTGAAGATTTCGATTAATCGATACGATATCTCGCACCGATCAATTCGAGATATCGCATTCTATTCGATGTTTCATTCCACCTGTTTTCCTTTAAGATGAAAAAAAAACCATTAATCCCAAAATTTCTCTTTGTCGGCATGGAAAAAATAGGATCTCTCTAGGCGTGAGAAATCATTGCATTAAAATGACTGAAATTTAAAAATTCTAGACATTTTCAAAAGCTTATATCACAAATAAATAAAATAGATAAATTGACCAAAATAAAGGGCACACACATTGGTACACCTGTGTTTACCACCCGCCGTCACCAAGTGTCATTGTTCCTCATTCATTCTCACATCCGCAGGCGCATTTTTCTTATTTTATTTTCAAAATAAGAAATATTGCCAAACATAGATTCTTCGAGCCTTCGCTTCTCTTCAACTTTTATATTCAAACTGTGGCGAGATGACAGGAATTTAAAGGAGCCGACCTCATGGACCAACTTGAGAGGATGCAACTTGTCCGATGGTAAAGCCTATTCAGCCTCTACTCCCTCTCTTTTATCCTTTTTCCTTTAAAAAAAAAATAAAAAAAAAAGATAAAAGAAAAAAGATGCTCGGAGAATTGTGAACACTGTCAGAGAGATCTTTGAATTTTTTTTTTCTCTCTTCGGCCTCGATATTATTGTGGCTTTCAGGCAGAGGGATAAAAGAACCGACGAGGACTTCTGGTGACACATTTGACTCGACGCACTTTGCGTCATTCACCCGCGCAACGTTTGAAATTATTAAATTGCCCCTGGGGCTAATTTGAATTGAGAAGTGGAAGTGACTGAATTTTTTATGTTAATCTTTTGAGAATGAGAGAAAGATATTGGACAACTGGTTCAACATGTGATTAAGATATTATCAGGGGGGGCTTTTTTTGGTGATTTGTTTTCGAGGCGAGATGACATGTGTCAATTTTTGGAGAATCGATTTTAGGAGTTTGGGGAATTTTTCACATGTGGGAGAATTTATTTTTGAAAATTTATTGATGAGATGATAGTTTATTGCGGTTTTTTTTTTGGAGATATCTTGGAAATTAAGGGAGAGAGGGAATTTTAGGTGGAGAACTTTTTCGGAGGGCTTTTTTTGATCTAAAAATAAGGTTTCTACGAAATTTTTGATATCTCACTTTAATTCGGAGACATTTTCGTTGAAGTAGGGAGTAAAATAATTATTTTTCATTATCACGAAAATTTCTGCTGTAAAATCAATTTTATAATCATTTTTCTGTCTTTTTGGATGAAATAGTATTAGGATTGTTTCTCGAAAATTATTGGAGAATTTTCAGATTTTTATGAGTAAAGAAACAGAATTCCATGGAATTACTCGTAAATTTATGAAAAAAAACTGTTGAAAATTAACGAAAAATACATGAACTGATGGAAAATTTCCAAAAAAAAACTGAAAATTGAAAAAAAAATCTGAAAAATACGATTTTTTCTCATAATTTATTTCACTTCTTCGATAAAATCAACAAAAAAAATCAATCATTATTCGGTCAATTGAAATCCTGATTTTTCCCCTTGGCTAATTTACAAAACTCCATCTGCCTCAAATCCCCATGAAAAATTTCACCAAATCATCAATTTTTATTTTTATTTTACACTCATTTCACCTACAAGATGATGATCAATTACTTCAATTTTCATTTGAAACATGAAATTGCGTGTTAAAAGTTATAAACCAGAGAGGTGAGATAATTTCCCATCGATTTATGGGGTTTCAAATCAATTTTTATCGATTTCCGAAGATGAGAGACTGAATTTCATGGAATTAATCATAAATTTATGAAAAAAACTGTTGAAAATTCATAGAAAATTATATTTTTGCCTTAGAAACAAATCAATGAACAATGATTTCACTTCTTCACTAGTCTATTTCCGAAAAACTGAAAATATAAAAAAAAATAGCTTGAAAAAGACAATTTCTTTTGATATTATCTAAAATTAATGCTGATACAAAATTCTTTCACCAAATAATTCATTTTCATTGTTTCACGCTCATTTAACCGACAAGATAATGATCAATTACTTTAATTTTCATTTGAGACATGAAATTGCGTATTAAGAGTTATTAACCAGAGAGGTGAGATCATTTCCCACCAACTTATATGGTTTCCAATAAATTTTTATCGATTTTTGAAGATAGAAGAATAAAATTTTCATGAATTGCTTCCTAAAATCATCAAAAAATTGTTGAAAATCCTTTAAAAAATCGATAAGTTATCTGAAAATCATCTCAAGTCATCATTGGTCCATTTTCAAAGAATTAAAAAATTTCTAAAAGCCCTTAAAAAAGACAATTTAAAAAAAAATCCCAAAAATCAATTTTGACGCATTTTTTTATTCATTTTTTTTTCTAATTTCTTCGATAAAATCATATCCAAAAAAGTCTCAAATAATTTCATCACCTTAGAATTAAAGGGGCGTAAGTCCTGTGCTTATACACAGGACTTACGCCTCTTTGATCTTAAGCCAACTATTTAATTGAAATTCCCCATTTTTTCTTCTTGGCCAATTCACAAAAAATTCATTCACCAAATAATTAATTTTTTATTTTTTCACGCTCATTTAACCGACAAGATAATGATCAATTACTTTAATTTTCATTTAAGAAATGAAATTGCGTGTTAAGAGTTATAAACCAGGGTGTGATTCTCTCTTTAAACGTGATGAGAATATCTCGTTTGTGCACAACCTTTTTGGCATTTCTCGCCCTCTGACACTTCTTTTTTCTCCTCTCTCTCCAATTCTTCAACGGCAAGACAAAGACAACGGTAATAACAATGAGAATATAAAGGGAATAAATAAGAATGAAAGAGGAAAAAAAAGAGAAGAGATAATAAATAATAAAAAAAAAAAAAAATCACGTACAGTTTGGGATGTGCAATCGTTTAGGACTGAACCATATGTTGGAGTTGTAATGAGAGACCATAAGAGGGGCGGCGCCCGATGAAATGTTTTATAGATTATCTCTCACCTCACAAATTCATTCTCTCCCTTTATCTTTCAGTTAATATCATACAAAACGTCTCTATAGTGGAGTAAATTGTATCTCAGGTATTAGCGAATTTTTTTACAATTTTAGTAATTATGAAAATGACATTTTGGATGATTTTGAAGTTATTGGTAAATTTTGGAAAAAAAAATGGGAAAAATACGTTTTTGCAGGTGTTTTCCATCTGAAATTTTCTGATATTTTCAATGGAATTATTGAACAAATTGAATCTCGAATAGTTTAACTGATTTCACTCGATTTTCATTATTTGTAGAATGAATTAAGACAAAAATTATTGAAAAAAAAACGAAATTTCAAGAGAAATCCTGGATTTTTGATAATTAAAAAAGTAGTGGAGGGAATTCAGTAGTGAAGAGGTAAAACAAGATAAGTATCTTTTTCTTCCATTGAGTTTTTTGAAAATACCTCAGAAAATAATCGTGAAAGAGCAATTTTCCTCTAAAACTCTTTTGTAACTCTTGAAATGTTCTACAAAACCAGATGAGTACACAGATAAAAATGTTTTCTTAATTTAAGAATGTGCAGTCACTTAAATTAAGAAAGAAAAGTCACTTGATTTAAGTGAGAAAACTCACTTGATTCAAGTGAGTTTTATTTTCTTAAATTAAGAAAGAAAAAATCACTTTATTTAAGTGAGAAAAGTCACTTAATTTAAGTGACCTGCCGTTCTTAAATTAAGAAAACATTTTTCTCTGTGTAATATCACCTTATCTCGCTTAGTTTCCGAGATATTTCCTTCGTAATGACCTCAAAGATAAGTCGATTTATCCTGTTTTACTTCTTCACTACTGAATTTTCCTCCTCTCATTTCCGATACCTCAAAAATTCGTGAAATTGCGTTGGAAATTGTTTAAATTATGAAAAAACTCGAAAAGAAAAACTTCCTGGTTTGAAGATTATCGGAAAATATTGAAAAAAAATTAATAAAATAATAATTGGATTCATTTACATATTGTTGATAATTCATTTAAAGTATCATGGGAAATTGGGAGGTTTTTTTAAAACTACAATACTAAAAGATTGTCCATTTTCGACGTTTTGCTTATAATTTAAGCTTCATCAGGCTCTGTAGGGTAACATGACCAATAGATGGACGGTTAAGGAAATATTAGACTTCATTAATTCATATGAAATAGGCAAATTACGTTAAAAAGCTGCATGATGTACAAAAAAATATACAGTTAATCGCCTAAAAATCAATCAAACTTGAATAATGTAGAAATAATTAAAGAAAATCAAGGAAAACCTGGAAAATAACTTGAACTCCCAATAAATGGACAGTTGCATATTTGCAGTGGTACACTGTTAGAAAAAAATTGAAATTTCATAGAAAATTTTAATAAACGTGATGCTAAATGTTTTTCAATAGGAAAATGCTTATGAAATTTGTGAGTTTCCGGTGAAATTCAGAGCAATCTATGAGTTTTAGGAAGAATTGAGACGAAAATTGTACAATTCACTTGAATTTTGAACTGAACATGAATATTCAGAATCAAAATGACTTGAATTTTCAATTTTTTCGTGAATTTTTCCTATTTTTTCTAACTTTATAAGAAACAATTGAACTGAAATTTACAAATTTCATTGATATTCAGGCCTGAAATTATTTGAAAATCGATGATTTGTTCATCGAAATTTTTTGAAAACTTTGATGAAAATTTTTATAAAACTTTTGAAATTTTAATAAAATTTTTTATAAAATTTTTCTGAGAATTTTTTCTGATAATTTCTTAAATTAAACTCCTACAATCTTCCTTTGCCTATATATATTTAAAAAATGCGTTTTATTCAAATATATTTGCGATTTTTCCGAATTTTACGGAATTTTTCTGGAATTTACCAATAAATTTTATCAAAAAAAAAATTGCATTTCCCTGAAAATCTTCAATTCTAAATAATTAAAAAATAACTGAAACAAAAATCTCCACATAACATATAATTTTCTCCCACTCCCACTCCTAATATCCCAAAAAATTCGTGAAATTGCGTTGAAATCGATGAAATTATGAAAACATCCGGGAGGTCCAGAAACAAAAAGAGAAGAAAAAAAAAAAAAAAAAATTACGAAAAACTTTGAGCAAAGTGTCTCACATTGAATAGTGAGAATCACTTTTCCCACCCATATTCACGTAGTTTCGTATTCTTTTCCATGTACAAACTGTGTCGAATTGGCTTCTTTGATGCCGACACTGGGGAAAAGCCAAAATGCCGCACCCGAGAGAGACTATAAATCTAAAACTCGAAAAAAAAAGAAAAGAAAGAGGGAGAAAGAATCAACGAGTCACCTCTCTCTCTCTCTCTCTCTATTGGACCTAAATACGGAGGCTCACTCGACTCTTGGGGGTCTCGGTATCCTGAAAAATGGGGTGCGTGTGAGGTCCTAAACGGTAACAAAATGCCACAGATACAGTGTTTTGTAGTAGTAACTGAGAGGAACAATGACAATGGGCTACATGACCACCTCTGGCGGCATTTTTATTTCATCTATTGGCTCACGGTATGTCCTGTCAACGCCCGGAGTGAAGTCGATAAATTGTTTTGTGGAATTATTAGAAATTATTGATTCATTTATTCGCAGAGAAAATCAGTGGCAAAATAAGTGCAGCAAATTAATTTCATTTTTTTTAAAGATATCTCGGAGAATAAGGGAGATAGAGAATTTTTCGTAGAAACCTTTTTTGAAGCCCTTGTTTTGCTCTATAAAAAAAGTCTCTACAAAAATTTTGATATCTCCCTTCAATTAAGAGATCCTATTAAAAACGTGAAAAGCAAATGATTCTTTTGCGAAAATTTTGGATTTCTAAAATAAATTATGCAATTATTTTTTATCGGTTTTTTGAAAAGAAATTATAATTTTTATTCAAGGAAATTGGGGAATTTTATGATGAGTCAGAATTGATTATTAAAGAAAAAATCGAATTTAATAAAATTAAAAAGAGTTGTGTAAAAATTTTAAGATGAATTCATGAGGATAAAAATGAGATAAAAGTGAATGAAAAGAGGAGGTTGATTTTTTTTTTTTTTCATTTTTTTAAGGTGGACGAGAAGAGGAGGCCTGGGCGAGAGGACCCATTAGGCTAATCCCTCGTCGGCGGCCGAGGCCAAAGGAATAAGGAAGGGAATAAGAAGGAATAAGAAAGCCACAGGCTCTACGTGTCATTCCTGAAGCGGTTGGCTCTCCCCGACCGCCGACACCTATACGCCTTATATGTGGAGTTCTCAATCACTCTCATTCTTCCATCTCATTATTAAATATCACAGGGGAGTAAGATGAATTCTTTGAATTTTTGAATTCTCGTTTGAATAATAAAAAAAAAGGGGGCGAGGGGTTATTCTTGAGTGAGAATTGAATGCGACAGAAATCGATCGATCAGCTTTTTTTTCCCACAAAAAAAACCGCGAAATTCAAATTTAAATAATTTTTTTCGATTGAAAATTTAAAAGTTCAATTTGCTATTTTTTTCTCCGGCTTCTGAGAAAGACAGAAGAGGTCCATTGTAGTATATGAAATCGGAAATTTCCCTGGCTTTCGAATGCCACCGGTTTCATCCCTCTACCCCCTCCCACTCCCGAGATATCGGCGATAATATGAAAAAACTCATTTCAGCGGTAAAAAAATTAGAAAAAAGTGATTTACATCATTTCGTTGATATCTCCGAAACGACTAGGTTTATCGGAAAATGTCAGGAGACCTTTTTTGTAGAGAATTTTAAGAACTACAAAAAAGGTCTTCTGACATTTTCCCCTAAACCCAACCGCCTTTAAGATATGATTGAAATAATTTTCATTTAATATTTCCCTGAAATTTAAATCTTTTATTGATCGAATAAATCTTCAATATTTCGTTGATAAAAAAATTCTCACAATCATTTCCATGAAAAACCCTTGAAGATCCTTGAAATGAGTGCCACTGTCGACGTGTGGCAGGCGGTACGTTTGATCTCAGCGGGGCTCACTCTTACAGTTCTCTCGTGCCTAAAAAAAAAGCCTCAACTCTCCATCCCTCTCTCACCTCAGCATTCAACTCTTTCCATACATACACGCATACACATACATACATACACATACACATATGGATGAGTTTCTGCGTGGACTTGTAGCCAACGTTATTGGTCTTTGTCCCGCTTTCTTTCCCTACTCTACATGTTAACATATGAAATCCTGTTTCTCATGTAACAAAATAGAATAAGAATAAGAATGAGAATAGTTAAACATGAATTCACTACAAATGACTTCCCAAAAAGAAGAAGAAGAAGAAGAAGAAAAAAACGCATTCCACCGTCTGGTAAACTGTCAGCGATGATTACCAAATTTTTTTTTTTTAGTCATTTATTTTCGTCTTTTATCTTTAGAGAAGTGACACAAAAGAATTGAATATCGAGACGTGTTTCTCTGCATTCATTTTTTTTTTCATCTTTCCCTTTTTCGGAAGAGGGAATGGGGGTTTTTATTGTATAACTTGGGAGATGACACTCATTTCAAGGACATGTAAAGTATTTATTTAAAATTGCGATTTTTCAATTTTTTTTTCTATGATTTTTGGAAGAGGAAAGATTTGTTCAATGATATCTCGGTATGTATGGGATTTAGGAGAATTCATCAAGAGACCTTTTTTGTGGGCAATCTCAAGAGCTACAGAAAAGCTCTCCAGACTTTTTTCGATAAACCCAGCGGTTTTCGAAATATTCACAGAAGAAAAAAGACGGAATTTTTCGACTCTTTCTAGTGCTTTTTTCACGAAATCGCTTTCTTTTAAACATTTTCCTTAATAATGAGAATAAAGCAGAAGAGTGAATGGAAATCGATTTCATTTCCAATTGAATCTACTAGAATACAGCCGAGGAGTTACTCACTCAAGGATTAAGTGACACCATGACTTCAAAATAAAGTCGACTTCACGTGAATTCAATGTCTGATTTTAATGACCTCAGAAAAATGCGATTTCAAGCACTGATCAACGTGACTTCATGACTGCAATTGATTGCCAATGACTTCATAAATTTGTACTCAGTGACTTCAAATAGAATGAAGTCATTGAAATCACAATAAATAAAATTTTACGAATAAAAGATGGTGGGGGAAAACGGGTTCTTATCATATTGAAACGAAAATTGTTCTTATATAAATTGACGGATTACAATATTTCCATGTTTTTCATTGAAAATATTTTTTTAAAGCCTTAAAAATATTACGAGGTAGTTTTGATTCTTCATTCTCAGTTACACTGAGGGAAAAAAATATTTACTAGGAATATTATATAGTTTAGGTGAATCAAGAATTTATTTGTCAGAGGATTTTCTTCGCTTTAACAATTTAAGTTTTGGACGTATCCTTGTACCTATTTAGGATGAGTTTGAATACTTTTACAACAATCAATGAGGTAAACTTTTTAGTGAGTAGTTGGCGAAAAATACATTCCAGTTTGAGCCAAACTGGCCGATGTTTGGACTAAGATTCCATATTTCGTGAAAATACATTATTACTTGATACAAATTTCATGTGAAAATATTGATGGCAAATATAATCAAGATTGAATCAATGCAGGAGGGTGGATTTGGGCAAATAATTGTCTATTTATCATCATCAGTTTGTAAAATTTAATGACAAAAAACGAGTAATGATCTTGTATAATTGCGAATTTAAAGACATTAATATTGAGGGAAATAGGTATTCATTTCTCCCAATTAAATTTAAACCTAATAAAAAAGAAGTTTTGTCTCAAAATTATTTTTATTCTTAGAAAATATTTTTTTCCCTCAGTGTATCTCAGGAGGCGAAATAGTTTTCCAATACTGTTCAATATCGATATGCCCATGTACACTCATTGGCTGTAATATCAAACGATTTTTACATTTATCATGAATATACCAGTGGCAAAGAACACTCATTTTAGTGACTTCAAGTGATTTCAAGTGACTTCAGTGCTTTCAGAATTCAGTAGTGAAGAGGTAAAACAAGATAAGTCTCTTTTTTTTTTTCATTAAGTTTTTTGAAAATACCTTAAGAAATAACCGAAAAAGGGCAATTATGCCCTAAAACTCTTTTGTAACTTTTGAAATTCTCTACAAAAACAAATGAGTAATATCACGTTATCTCGCTTAGTTTCCGAGATATTTCCTTCGGAATGACCTCAAAGATAAGTCAATTTATCCTGTTTTACCTCTTCACTATTGAATTGATTAAAAAAAAAAATGAAATCATTTGACTTCAGTGATTTCCCTGATTTCAATGACTTAACTTCATTTCAAATTGACTTTATCGCAGTTTGGCGGCATGAGTTCAGGAGTGAACAACCCCCTCGAATAAAGCCCTCGCTGCTAATTTCGTTCCTCTTTTATCGCCGTAAAAATGAAACCGAGAGAATTAAATACCGAGACGTGTTTTCGCATTCATTTTACTCTCATTTCTCTCAAAGAGAAGAGGGGTGTCGCCCGTAAGATATTGACACTCCTGTAATCCGTTTGTCGGACATGTGGGCAACCTGAGGCTAATCCCAGTTCACAACGCCCACCTGAGATTAAGCTCGCTCCCACTTCACTCGTTAAAAAAAAAATATGCGTCTCTGAGTCTTTTCTTTTTTCGGGGAGATTTCTATGTTTTTTTTCCATTACTTAAGAGGCATTGGGAAAATGCGCCGTGGTTAATGGCAAGTTGAGGTACTTACCACCACCCAGTATGCCATTGATAGTGTAGTCCTTCTTGCCGTCGTCCAGAGGCCTACTGCCACCACGCAAAAGCCTACTAATGGATGTTACACTCGGTGGATCTGTCAGACCCTCCTGAAACGAATTACAACATTTATTTTTTTCACGGTTTTTATTTGTTTTAGGTTATTAAGATTTTGGAGAGAAGTTTTGGCGTTTGATGAGGACTTAATTCTGTGGGAGGTATCAATTCGGGGGAGAGAGGAGAGGGGGCGAAAGGGGGGAGGGTGGGTTGAGACAATTCAGTAGTGATTTTTTGGGGAATAAGAAATAATGAAAAATCGGAAATTCGAAATTTTTTAGGAAAATCGATTTTATTCCATCGATAATTTGTTGAGAATATTTTGGAAACTAAGCGAGATACGACGATTTAGTTAGAATACGTTTTTATGGAGACTTTTATGAGTGATAAAAGAGGATTCAGGGGAAATTACTCTATCTCGCTTAGTTTCCCGAAAATTCTCAAAAAATTTGAAATTCGATGAAAGTTGAAAAACGAATTGATCTTATTCTGTCACTGGTTTTTTTAGGATATTTTGGAAACTAAACGAGATAGAGCGATTTTACTGGTATTTTTTTGTTGACAGTTTTAAAAGCGGCAAGAAAGAATTGAGGGATAATTGCTCTATCTCGCTTAGTCTGTGATATTCGAGAGCAGCTGATGATAAAATGAAATTGATTCGTCTGGAAACTTCAAAGTCGTAACAAATTACTAGTTTGTGTACTGACTCTGATAACTCTAGAACAAGTGGGTTCAAAGGAAAATGTCAAGAAACCTTTTTTGTAGAGAATTTCAAGACCTAAAACCAAAGTCTCTTGATAAATTCTTGGAAACCCAATAGTTTCCGAGATCTTTAATGTTTAAGAGTTCATTGGAGGATTTAATCAAAAATCGGGAAAAGGGGTTGCTCCAAATTCTTTTGCGAATATCTCTGAAACGATTGGACTTAACGGGAAATGCCAGAACATATTTCTCGTGGCTTTTAAAATTCTCTACAGAGAAGGTTTGTTGATATTTTCCTTCAACGTCACTCATTTCGGAGATATCCACAAAAAATGAGTATTAAGAATGAATTATTCATAATTTCCCCTTCAGTTCCTTAAAAAAGAACTTCTTTAAAAAATATTTCACTCATTTCTAAATGGAAGAATGAAAAAATTCCAAAGACCTCCAACAATTTATTAACAATAAAAATAATATTAATCCAAAAAACCATTCATTTTCTCCGCGTCTCAGCCACAGCTGCAAAAATGTAAATAAAAACTCGAAAAAAAAAAAGAATCAAAGATCGAAGACGTCGATACTCTATCGTGCATACGATCTCCAGATCTCATGCCGGCATCTCAGAAACAATAACGATATCGCGTCGAGATTTCCAGCTCAAAAAGTCTTCTTTTTTTTTCTTCTACTCTCTCTCGCTCTCTTTCTCTCTTCTTATCCACGTGTTTTCTTTATTTTTACATAAGAAGCGCATGAGGATGTGGTACGGGGCGCGTCGGGGCCCTTTTGCGATATCGGGGCGATGACAGCGGCCCGAAAGAGAGAGAGAGAGAGAAAAGAGGGCCCCGAGGGGCCCAAGGAACGCCCCTTTGCAGCATTAAATGCCGTATTAATGCCGCAGCCACGCTCGACTCAATTCCTTTATTTTTTTTTCTCCATTTTTTTTACCTCTCTTTTTCTTTCGCCGCTCTTCTTCGCGCTTTCTCGTCTCTGCGCATTTTTTCGCACGGAAGTTGCGAGTCTGCATTCAATAATTAATCTGACTCAACCCGTTTTGCCCCATTGAATTCATTCAGGATGGGTTGAGTCATCAAAATTGAGGCTTTTTTCTTTAATTCTTCTAATTAAGCTGGTAACCTAGTGAACTCGAGTAGTTACACAGAGAAAAATGTTTTCTTAATTGAAGAATGTGCAGTCACTTAATTCAAGAACGTGCAGGTCGCTTAAATTAAAAAAGAAAAATCACTTAATTTAAGTGAGTTTTTCTTTCTTAATTTAAGAAACTAAAACTCACTTAAATCAAGTGAATTTCTCACTTAAATCAAGTGAGTTTTATCACTTAAATCAAGTGACTTTTTCTTTCTTAATTTAAGAAAGTAAAACTCACTTAAATTAAGTGACTTTTCTCACTTAAATCAAGTGACTTTCTCTCTTAATTTAACAAAGTGAAACTCACTTAAATCAACTGAGTTTTCTCACTTAAATCAAGTGACTTTTCTCTCTTAATTTAAGTGACCTGCACATTCTTGAATTAAGTGACTGCACATTCTTAAATTAAGAAAGCATTTTTCTCTGTGTACCTTCAAATATTTTTCAATTTTATCACAACTGAAAATTAATTTTTTTTCGCGTTTTCGGAGCATTTTCGTATTTGTTTGTCCAGCGGTTTTTGTTCTTTATTTTTTCTTTACAATGGATGAAAATTGAAATGAGACGGATGGTAATTGCTGAATGCAGATGGATGATGGCCCTCGGAGACGTACGCCAATGAGTATAGTGGGTGTACAAACGCGGCGAGATCGTATTAGAGGACACACGAGTCCCTCCCGGCTATTCACGTTATACGTGGTGCAGCTTCGCCCTCGTGCTCAGTATTAAAAAGTAAAATAAAAATAATGAAAGAGGGGAAAAAGTATACCTTCATTCAGTCGATCGAAGGTAGAGATACATGCAAATATTCTGGCGCACGTCTGCTTACGCATTTTGATGAACCGAATCAAAGATAAATTGATAAATTTAATTTTTTTATTTTTCAGTTGTTTTATTATTGTTGTGGAAAGAATGATTTCTTGATCTCGAGGTTAACTTCATGGATTTAATTGGGGATTCATTGAGAATTAAATGAATTTCTTTGGATTCAAATGATTTTTTTTTTCAAGTTTTTCGGAAAAATCAGTATTTTGAAAATATCTCGAAAACTGAGGGGAATACAGGAAAAATTGTGGAGACCTTTTCTACAGCTTTTGCTTTTCTCTACAACAAAAAATTACTATGATAATTTTTCTTTTCGTTTTCGAGATATTTTGAAAAAAGTCATCCATCGATTTTATCTTCAATGTGTAATATCTTGAAATTTATAAAAGATAGGGACAAAATGGTAATGACTTTTTTTTGTGACTCTGATTTATTTTTTCCAGAAATGTTCTTTTCATTTTTTTGCATTTTCCATAATTTTTGAATTATCGAATAAAATTTCAAATTTATCTCTGTTTTCCACAAAAATGAAATAATGAATTTTTTTTTACGTAACTTGAGCAGTGGAGTCTGCAATCGTCTCTCGACCCCCCCCCCCCCGCCCCTTTTCCGTTCATTATTCTGACGGAAAAAATACATCTTTTTTAAATTAAAAATAAAGATTTACCTTAACGAGCTTGTCTCGAATTTCCCACGAGAAAATTCCTGGATTATCTCTCTTCAATTCTTCAATTCTCGCTTCAACTTCCGGTGTAGCTACCCTCGGTTTACTTCCACCAATGACACCAGGCCTGATTGACCCAGTTTCTTGATATCTATTTAGGATTTTTGAGACACAACCGTGCGAGACCCTGAGTTGTCTCGATATCATGCATGGACGTACCCCAGCTGCTGCCATTTCCACGATTTTCAAGCGTATGTGGTTGGGTAGTGGTCTTCCATTGATAAACACACCGCCCAATTGATTCATTCGTCCTTGACCTGAGGAAAAATTGAAAAAATTGAATTTCTGTGAATTTTCTCGAGAGTAAAAAAATCTGTGGAGGCTCCGGTTTCTGACACTGCTCTAGTCACTGACAATGGCATCAAATTTTTCAGTTATATGTAAATTGACAAATCATTATTTGACTCTAGACTGGTCCCTTCATGAAGGATTCACTTGACTCCACTGTGTTTGTTTTTTGATAATCATCATTTGGCTGAGCGAGAGTCCACTGTATTTTCAAACAAATATCGGTTAAGGACGAATGGCATGAATATTTGATTTTTTTTTTAACGCTATTTTTTTAGTGCTATCTAGAAGAGATTTGGCAACGTCGCAGTCAAAATAACACGACAGCGAATCTTTCATGACGGGACCAAAGTCGTAGGGGCAAAATCAGGTGACCAGTCTAGGGTTAAGGAGGTAAATGTGTCTCTCAACGCACCTATCCCATATTCAAAATTTTTTCGAGAAAAAATTGGATAGTCCTGCATAGAGATGTAAAATTACCAGTAATTCTTGTTGCAGTAAAATTAGGGTAAAAATACCGTATTATGACGTAATTGGAAAAAAACTATTTGTTTTGATGTAAAATTACCGTCAAAATTTTTTGATGTAACGATACCGTAATTTCCATCTATATAGATGATTCAAAAAAACATTTCCATACTCAAAGAATTACTTTTCAAGTAGTCAATTGTATGAGAGTTAGTATTGAAATTGTTTTTTTTAATTAAATTTTTCAAAAGGACAATTATTTAATTTTGTTAATCATTCAATGAGAACAGTTACCCGATTTATTCATTTTTGCCTCCTCAGGATAATCATATTTTCATACATCAATATTTAGAATAATATGTTAGGAACATTAATGATAATAACAACAATTTTATGATTTTTCATTGGCTGCCACTGACTATAAAAAAAGTAATACAAATGATGATTAGCAAGGCTGCGAATTGATTTAAAAAATTAATTCCGTAATTCATCTATATAGATGTAAATTTACCGTTATGTCTCTAAAAATGATAATTACGGTAATTTACTTTGAAAATCAGTGTTTTTACAATTTTTGTCATTTACTGACGTTCGGTAAATTACGGTATTGAAACCGTAAAATTACTGGTATCGTTACCCTTTCACATCTCTAGTCCTGCACCGGGAGTGGAACTTAGGATCTTTCGATGTCATATTGGGCGCTCTACCGATTGAGCTATCCAGTTCTATACCAAATTTCCATTCGAATTGCCTTGAAATCTCACTCACTCAGTCTTACCCCCACTCCGTTGTTCCTTCATACAGCAATTTTGCATTAAGTTTAATTCATTTATTGGACAGACTGAATGAGATATAGAATAGGTGTGCTATACTGCACATTTACTCTCGAGAAATTTGTAATATGTAAAAAATGCAGTCAATTCTTCAATTTTCAATCAATTTTCTGTTTCTACGGCTTATTTTGTTCCTCATTACATGCTTTAAACATTAGGAAATCTATTTCTGAGACATTCATCATGTATACATTGTTATTTACGATTTTATACAAAAAATTAAGGTTATGCCCGACCACCTCACCCTAACATCGTTAAGGAGGAACTTCAGCAACTGAACCAAAACAAGAGGAATGTGACAGAGTCCTGAAAATTTCTGAATAAGTTTATTGGATGATTAAAACCATGTACTGATTTTCTGGAATTCAGTTACCGGTTGCAATAAAAACAACAAATAAATTTGATGATTTAAATGAAATTTCGAATGTCAAAGTGACATTTGCGAAATTTTCTTCGTTTTTGAATTCTGAGGCGACCTCTGAGCGGAACTCTGAGGAGACATCTAAGTGGAACTCTGAGACGAACTTTCAAACGCCTGAAAACTCACAAATGTGACTCTCACATTTCAAACGTCATTCAATCATGAAATTCGTTTATTGATTTGAAAATGCTAGTTGCTTAGCAACTCAGTGAGACTCAAATTTAAATGAAGGCTCCGGCCCTACTTATAAGTGACAAGCGAACGTTTCAAATTCAGACATTTATTTTTTGCAGTAAAGTATCAGAAACTGCGCCGTTGACGATACTGAGTTACGACGATTTCCGTCTTCTCTGTGAATATTAAGAGGAATTATTGGAAAGTTGGAGAAATTCAAGCCTAGAAAGTACTATAATCCAATCGATTATGCCGCATCCATTTCCGAAATATGGAAAAATAACTTTTGTGGTCAAAAGTCTGCCCCAATATGATTATATCTCTGATAGCCGCTCAACTGTTTGCAGCCTGTCATGAGGGAGACTAGGGTTCGAATCCCTGTTACAGAAATTTTCTTAGGACTCTCAGTCGAAGGTTTTTTCTTACCACACAACTTTTCCCTATTTCCAATGTCCCTTAAAAATTTCTCCTCCCCCTTCCCTCCCACCCCATGATTCTATGAACTCCTACATACTCACTTGAGATACATGTACATTGAGGGAAAAAAATATTTACTAGAAATATTATATAGTTTAGGTCAATCAAGAATTTATTCGCCAGTGAATTTTCTTCGCTTTAACAATTTAAGTTTTGGACGTATCCTTGTACCTATTTAGAATGAGTTTGAATACTTTTACAACAATCAATGAGGTAAACTTTTTAGTGAGTAGTTGGCGAAAAATACATTCCAGTTTGAGCCAAATTGGCCGATGTTTGGACTAAGATTCCATATTTCGTGCAAATACATTATTACTTGATACAAATTTCATGTGAAAATATTGATGGCAAATATAATCAAGATTGAATCAATGCAGGAGGGTGATTTGGGCAAATAATTGTTTATTTATAATCATCAGTTTGTAAAATTTAATGACAAAAAACGAGTAATTATCTTGTATAATTGCGAATTTAAAGACATTAATATTGCGAGAAATAGGTATTCATTTCTCCCAATTAAATTCAAACCTAATAAAAAAGAAGTTTTGTCTCAAAATTATTCTTATTCCTAGAAAATATTTTTTTCCCTCAGTGTAAAAGCATAAGGTCAGAAGCTCTGTACTAGAAGTCATTTGTTAAAACTTTGCCAATCATTTACTTCGATTTCACTCAAAAACAAATCTACTAACAGAAATAGAAAGTATTACATTACAACGATATTACAATAATTAAACTGTGTAAACATGTTGATTGGGGGAATATTGCCCCAGCCCGCAGGCTTTTACGCATATAAACATAAGGCTATTAATTGTACATAATTAGCAGAGCCAGGAACTTGATATGGAGAGGGAGATATCGAATTCAGTAATCGGTAATGTTCAGATTTAACAACAACAAAGTTCAGATGACAGCGAAAACTGTCAAAATACAATGTGAAACAAAATATCTCGTTTTTATCTTGATTTCGTTTTATGTTCTGTCTCATGTCTTGTCTTATAAGACACTAGAAATATATTTCTAGTCTTAATTGTATCTCGTTTTATATTCTATTTTGACAGCTTTCGCTATTATTTGATCTTTGTCATTGTTAAACCTGAACATTACCGATTACCGAATACTGCCGATAACACATATTACTCTTTTGTTTGTTTTTTTACATGTATATTAGTATTTCTCCTTACATACCAAGTCCCAAGCTCTGATAAATGAATAAAAAAAGAGTAATCTTACGATTAGGAAAAACCTGAAGAAAAACCCTAAATCATGATTCGAAAAGAATATTCAACTCTTCAACTTTTAGAGAATTTTGCTAACATGAATACAGACAATTCCAAAATATTTAAAAGTTTTAAGACTAAATACAAGGTACATACACAGAGAAAAATGTTTTCTTAATTTAAGAATGTGCAGTCACTTAATTCAAGAACGCGCAGATCACTTGAATTAAGAAAGAAGAATCACTTGATTTAAGTGAGAAAACTCACTTGATTCAAGTGAGTTTTACTTTCTTAAATTAAGAAATAAAAATCACTTGATTTAAATGAGAAAAGTCACTTAATTTAAGCGACTTTCACTCTCTTAAATTAAGAACGAAAAAGTTACTTGACTTAAGTGAGAAAAGTCACTTGATTTAAGTGAGAAAAGTCACTTAATTTAAGTGAACTGCCATTCTTGAATTAAGTGACTGCACATTCTTAAATTAAGAAAACATTTTTCTCTGTATTAGCATTTGCCCCTAGACTTTTACATGTATTTAATTAGCTATGTGGGATTTTCAGACTAGTGGGAATGGTGAGAGGGGGGGGGGGGGAGGGAGAGAATTAATAATAATATAGGAGATAGGAAAAGTTGTTATCAGCAAAAAAAACCCTATAAATGAATACTTGCAGATAATTAATACGCTAAATTTCAATTTATTTTAATAAAATAATTGATCAAAAATCGATTGTATTATATTGTTGTTTCAGAAAGAAAGGGGCGTAAGTGCAGAATATAAGCATGGGACTAACGCCTCTTTGATTCTAAGGCGATGATATTATTTTCAATTAAAAATTCTCTTATTTTTCAGATTAATTGATCGAAATTTTAAAATTCCCGCAATTTTATAACGTTGAAAATGAAAAAAAATTTTGCATTCTTTTAAAATTTTCGTTAAATTTATAATATTTCAAATAAATTGAAATAATAATGCGATTCAATGAATGATAAACGGCGTTAAATTAGAAAAATTATTTAAGATGAGGCGTGTTCCTGTAATTTACTGGGTTAACGAGTATTTAAAGTAATATCGTTAAGGTTGGGTAAATTAGCTACCCTTTCTACGTGACACTGCCACCGCATAATCATTATTACGGATCGTGTTTGTCTCATCCACAACTTCATTCCTTAACCCTTTAATTTTTTATTTTTTTTATTTCTTCGTTTTTTTTTCCATCGTAATATTTATGTAATTACAGTATTCACGTATTTCTCTACCCGCCAGGAGAAAGAAAGAAAAAAAAATAAGAAAAAAAGGCTTCTGTGAATTAAAAAAAGAAGAAACAACGATGAAATATTCTCATTTATTACAAACTCAATTTTAATACTTAATTACTGTTATTCGACAATGAATGAAAGATGAAAGTATATTATTGCACATAATTTAATGTATCATCTGGAAAACACACGTGATAGGATGATGATCCGTGATGTATTCCCTCACGGCATAATAAATTTTACCATAATACGATGAAGAAATAAAATTAATTTTTTTATTTCAATTATTTTAATAATATCGAGAAAACCGTTGGACATGAATAAAATAAAAATAGTCTGAACGAAAAGAGAAAAATTATATTTTTTTGCAGAAAAGAAGAAATTCCACGATTTTTTTTTTAAATTCAGTAGCGAAGAGATAAAATAACAGAATAAATAAATAAATAAATGAATTATCTCTTTCAATATATTTTTTTCAAATATCTTAGTAAGCAATGGAGATACGCCTCTTTTTACCTCATTATAAAAAGGGCGTATCTCCATTAATTTCTGAAATTTGCTGCATTACAAATCAGAAAATAAAAAAAAAAAAAAATCAGAAAAAAAAATCAATTATTCTATTTTACGTCTTTACCACTAAATAACCGACTAAACCGTTAGAAATAGACGAAAATTGTTTTAAAAAAAGAATCTTCATTTTTTAATGATGTACAAAAAGTGCATCGGGATATTTTCCACGTGTCTCAATCATTTAAAGGGCTACAAGACATGACCAAACAATGAGAAATTCAAAAAAAGGTAATTTGACGAACCTTGAAAGGGATATCCCCCAAAAATTGGCCTCATGCTACCAGTAACGTCCATCTTTAAATCCAAAAGCCCCCCCTAAGGGCCCCACAGTAGCACTATACACTTAGTCTCACTTTCCACTCACCCAAGAAAAAAAAAAAATGAAATAGTAATTAGACTTAATTCCAATGATTTCCGCACAATTTTCTCGAGCGAAAGGTTTTTTCCTTTTTGAACGTTTTTTTTTTCCTCCTATTTTCTCTTCGACTAGATCGTTAATGCGCTGCACTCGGAGACTTTGCCAGAACTAATGCGGAAAACCGGTGGCTCTTCTCCTCAATTCATCAAATAATAATAATAATTCGTGGTTAATAATAATAGGGAAAAGAAAATAAATAAAATGGACAAAAAAAATTGTGGATGGAGAAGAGATCGCTTGTGTCCGAGTGTTACGAATGCAATAACGCTCACGAAGATTTTTCTTCGACTTCCCTTTCCCTCGATTCTTCACTCTTCCCCTGAGTTGTTCTGTCCCCCCTCCCCCTTTTATGCTCTTTCTTTCTTTCTCGGTGATGTAGCATCAAAGGGGGACTGGAATGCTTGTGCCTCATTTCATCGGTTAACGAAACCGATGAGAGCGAGAGAAAGGGAAGAAGGATTTTTGTTTTGTATTAGTATATCTTTTACTGCTGAGGAAATAAAAAAAAAACGTGGGGAATATTGTTGACGCCTCTTTGTACCACGTGGTGGGTGAATAAAAGGGGCGGGGCACGGAGAAGCTCCGCCCATGAACGCGTGCCGTGGCTGAAAAGGAGTTTTTGGAGGATTTCGAGTGGAATTTCGGAGACGAGAGAGTTTTGGGAGACGAGAGATGATTGCGAGGATTGAGTGGGTGAAACGAATTAATTAGGATTTTTCTTAAGGTTTTTTTTTCTCAGGTGGACAGAGAGATCTCACTAAATCTCATAAAATCTATGAATTTTTGAGATTTCTGGTTAAATCGTTAATTGTTTGGAATAAAACTGATTTTGATGTTTCAAGAGGCAAATGAAGGTTGTTGGAGTTAGATTTAACAGAAATTTCGAGATAATTTGGATAAAATATTGATTCAAGTGGAGAGAGAGCGGGAAATTTTAAGAGATGATTAGGGAGAAAAGAGGGGAATGTAGATTTCTTTGGGGCGATTAGAGATAAGCGTTTTCTTTGATGATTTTATTGTGGAATTGAGGTAATTCTAGGTGAAAAATATGTGTCTTACTTGATTTTAGGGATTCTTCTTCTATTAATTTTGAACATTTTCGAAATGTGGGGCAATGATTTGTGAAAAAGGGGTGAAATAGAGATTTCTTTGGGGCGATTAGAGATAACGGGTTTTCTTTTTGAAAGTTGAGACAATTTTATTGTTACTGATTACTGATTTCGGGGATTTTTCTATTAATTTTAACTATTTTCGAAATTTGAGGAGATGATATGCAGAGAGGAGGGGGGAGGGGGTGAAGATTGCTTTCAGAAGACTGTAGATAGGATTTTTTTGATGATTTCGCTGGGGAGTTGAGGTGATGTTAGCTGGAAAACATGGTTCTAGCTGATTTCGGGGATTTTTCAATTAATTTCGACTATTTTTGAAAATTTTAGGATACAATTTGTGAAAAGGGGGAAAATGCAGATTTCTTTGGGCATTTGGAGATTTTTTAAAATGATTTTCTTGGAAAGTTGAGGCGATTTTAACTGGAAAACATGTGGTATAGCTAATTTTAGAGGTTTTCGAAAATATTCGACTGTTTGTATCAGAAATTGAAGTTTTTCCATTTTAATGTTCGAAAATTTTCAGTTTTTCGGGGATATCCTCGGGCTTATGAACGAATTTTCATAAAATTACCTATAAGTCCTTAAACAATTGATAAAAATTGATTAAAATCCACATAAATTGATGACACATGAGCTCACCTTTCTGCCGATCACTGAGTTTCCACAGTCTGCTCCATTAAAATCAGAAATATCCTCAAAAAATCGAAATTTCCAGAATGGAAGGGCTTACCCCTTCCCTTGAATTTCCATAGAAAGAAAAAATAAAAAAAATTCATTCCGACACATATTTTCAATGGAATCCTCCGAAAAAAATCTATCCGAAGAATTTCGCCCAATTTCCGGTGATTTTCATAACTCAGAGCATCGAACTCCACCTAAAATCCATTTAATTGTTTTTAATTGCGTGAAAAGGCAGTTGGCCAACGACCCGGTAATTTACAGCCTCAAAGTCCCTCATGATGGCAGCCAATAAAATTTACAGCCTCCCCTGTCATAAACGTAGAATCACGTGGCACAAAAGTGTATCAAGGGAAAAAAAAAGTTGCGAAAAAAATAACGTCCGGAAAAATTCGAAGGCTGAAGATTCCCTGGAGTGTCAATAATTGCGACAATATGAGGCACTGAGTTCTTCGACAGTTCAATGTAAGCAGACGCAATGGATTTTTTTTTTTTTTTTCGAGAGTTTCACAATTCTTTTTGAAGTATTTACAACAGCACCCCGAAGTGTCTTCAAACGTGTAAAATCATGATGTATGTATGATGGGATGTTATAAATTTTATGACAGTGTTTGTCTTGCTTTTTCGAACGTTGTAAATCTTTACTGAAAACGGTAGCGTTAGTGGAAAAGAGAGATTGAGGAAGAAAAGAAGACGAGGAAGGTCGGGTAGTTTCTTCGGTTGTTGACTACGTAAAGCGAGAGGAAAAAGAAGAAGATGAAGAAGAAGAGGAGAAAAAAAAAAGAGGTTTTAGCTTCGGTTCGACTGCGGGAGGTCTCTGGTCAGCCTCTGGGCTGCCTGCAGCATTCAGGGAGCTGCATAATTGTGGCCCGTGCGAGGGATAATGCGGAGAACTTGACCGAAACTCATGATTTCGTTTGTTTCGTTTATTTTTCTGGAGTTTTGCAAATTTGGAGCTCTTTTTTTTTGAATATGTCTCAAATAGGGGAAATAGGGAAAATCAGGTTGCTACTTTTTTATAAGAGACGAATGAAGGCTGTGAAAAAAATTATCAGGAAAATTTCGATATCTCGCGTAAATTTTGAGATCTTCTGAAAAAAATAGATTTTTCGGGAATTTTGATCCCAGTTTTGTTTGCGAATGTCTCGGGATCTAGAGGAAACGGTGAGATTTTGGCAGAAATCTTCTCTGAAAGGGAAAATGAAGGTTAAAAAAGAGGTTTTTATAAAAATTGGGAAAAAATTGATTTTTTAGGTATTTCGATTTTAATTTTTAGGAAATATCTACGAATCTAGGGGGAATAGGGTAATTTTAGTAGAGACCTCCTTTGAAGAGAGAGATGAGAGCTACTAAAAAGGTCATTTCGAAAAAAGTCGATATATCGCTTAGATTCCGAGATAATTTGTAAAAAAAAGAATTTTTTTTCTTCTTGTATTTTGATTGCAGTTTTTTTTTCAAAGAATTTCAAATCTGTGGACAATAAGGAAATTATTATTTACCGATTTTCAAGCTCTAGTTCTTTTCCACAAAAAAACTAATTATGAAAATTTCGATATCCCCGCAGATTTCAAGATATCCACAAGAAACTGAAATTTCATGAATAAAGAAATTTGAAGGGAAACTTTATTCTTCTGTTCTTCCTCCAGAAATTCGTGAAAATATTTCAATGAAAGAGCGAAGTCAAGGTCAAGGCACATCAGAGGTATCAAATCAATTACCTCTGTACCTGGACAATTCATCAACAGTTGTACAATTTTCGGGTGAAAAATTTTCACTTGCCAAAATTTTTCATTGACCCTCGACCGTGTCAATTCACCGGAAAAAAACGCTCCGTCACGGGTTCACGGCTGGTTTTGCCCACAATATTGCATGAAAAATGTTGAACCAAAATTTTCGATATTTCCGCAGAAAAAAAAAAAAAAATTCCAAAATTTTGACAAAAAAATTGGAAAAAAAACTTTTTTTTTCCATAATTTTGACAGAAAATTTGGAAAAAAAAGGAATTGACATTTTTTTAAATCCAAAATTTTCGAAAAGTCGATCAACCACATTATCATCCAATTTAACATAACAAAACACTTTCTATTATTCAAAAAAAAAAAAAAAGTGAAATAAAGAATGCCCAGAAAAATACACGAGTGTGAGGTCTTCGCCGGCTTCCAGTTGACTTTGACAAGAACTGATGCCCAAATATTATTCATAAAGATTTATTGGGACTTTGACTAATTGCCCCTTTTAATAGAATTTTTTTCCTCTGTGTCCTATCCAAAAAAAAAAAAAAAAAAAACCTAGCACACATATATACAGCAGAGATCCCTCAGAAAATTTCTCTCAGCCTCAAAATAAAAAAAAAAAAAAGGAATTTAACCCAAAAGAATATGAAAATAATTTTCGAATTCTTTGAATGCCATTAAGAAGTGATTTAGGGTGATATAATTGTCTTGGAAATTAGGATAAAATTAGTAAGAGACTGAATGAATAAAAGAGTAGAATAAACCTTTTGTTTGTGTTGGACGAAGAAATAAAGAAGAAAATATATGAAAAGAATTTTTAGAGAAACCCAGAGACACCATGCAGGTATTTCTAAACCTGATAACCATGTAATTTTTCACAAAAATATGTCTAAACTCTCTTTTGCCCCATGTTGCGAAGTTTTCATTTTTTTGGTAGGAAAAATATTGTTAATTAGTTCATTGAAACTGTTACAAAGCACAATGTTTCGTATAATTTTGTGAAGAATTCACTCATTAAAATAAGAAATAACCTAAAAATCTATTATTACTCAAATGAAAGAAGAAAAAAAAAAGGAAGAAACACCACTTGAAATGTTTATTGGATCGTTAGCACGAACACAATAGGTAAAGCCTCCAAGAATTTTCATTAGTTGCATGAGAAATGTTGAAATGACTTCTCAAAGTGCCCAGAGAGTGTTTTTGTAAAATGTTCTGCGAATGGGTTACGGCGGTTGAGGATAAAGACTCTTCAATACCTCTTCTGCCGCATCATTTCAAGTTGAGTGCCATGAGGGGTCACTTACATAACATATCTCATGGTACAACTTACGCTGAAAATAACACCAATAGACATCCATAATATTATTACTGAATCATGGGTGAGAGTGTTACGGGTGCTACTGACATTGACCATAACCTCGAAATACTACGGTATTTATCCCTTTTTTTCCATTTTATTTGATTCTAATTTAACTCGAGAAAATCAATTAACCCTAGGGTTTTACATTTTTTTTTTCATGATCAATCGGCTGAGCACAAAATTTTTTAGAAAAATGAATTTATTTCTCTAAGTGTTGAATTATTGCATTACTCAACAAGTGCGGTAAAGTATGTTCTGACATGTTGGAATATGGAAGAAAGGCAAGACAGAAAAATAACTTTAAAACTATTGAGTTGGAAGCTGAGAATTTATTTTAAATACTTGTCGATACGAAGTTTCGCCAAAGACTGACTCTTTTAACAAACAATTTTGATTGCCATGGTTCTCTTTTCTCCTATGGTTGACATGACGTCATTCGTAACATAAACAGATATTGGAGCCTATGCATCGGTCACAAAGGAGTCCACACACACAACCCCAATACCTTGAGTCATACATTGAAAAATAATTAAATTAATAATTTTGCTCATTCCAATATGACAAATGTGAGGTTGTAAAATGAGCCTATAGGGAGTTTTGGAACCACATGAGTTTGAGAGTCTTCATTGCACGTGTAACAGTTTTTTATGTACAGCGTGTGAAAAGTGGTTACTTTCCGCACGGCGTGCGGGAATAGTAGGGGAGAGTGGGGCATAATGGACCTTCATAGTTACATAATTAAGGAATTTTTTTCGGAACGAAGGATTCGACGAAAAAATCTGAAAAAATTTGAGTAAATCCTCCAGCATGTGTATATTGTTTGTAAATTTTTTCAGATTTTTTGAAGCAACCGCTGCTTTTTAAAAAAATCTCGAGGCATCTCATCTTTTGGGTCCATTTTGCCCCACTCTCCCCTATATTACCTAACAAGTGCGGTAAATTTTTTTTTTACCCATGGGCTGGAAAAATGGGGTTCTAACCTCACTTTGCTTGGTTTAAAACGCATTTTTCTAGCACCCTTGGGTAAAAAAATACTATACGCACTATGTGTGGATAAAAGTTAATTTCGACAAGATTTTCCTCCCGAGCGAAGCGAAAAATTACCTTATTTCTGCCCTAGGTGCATAATGTACTACTTCTGACGAGTTTGAGGTTACAAAACGAGTCAAAATCGAGCTTTAGAATCACACGAGTCTGAAAATCTTTACCGCACGTGTATGTTACAGTTTTTTTTATGTATAATGTGTGAAAAGTGCTACTGACCGCTCGCGCAGCGTGTGAAAAGTGGTCACTTTTAACACGGCGTGCGGAAAACTATTATATCAACGCCTTAGAATCAACGTGGCGTAAGTGCTGGGTATCAGCATAACACTTACGCTACTTTGGCTCTAAAATGACGACATTCCCACAAAGTTGACGAAGGAATAGAATTAATTCTAGCAATTTAGGGATTTTTTTCGTGTTGAATGAAATTATTTGATAAGTGACCTTGCCGAAATTTCACGAAATGCGCTCGGCAGTGTAGAGTTCATTCGACAATGTGGTCCCTAGGTCATTTATGGTTACCATAAAGGGTTGATAAATCTTTGTTTCAGTGATATACAGCTTTTTCACAATATCTCGGAAACTAAGCGAGATAGACCAATTTTCGTAGACTGCTTTCTTGTAGAAAATTTGAAGATCTATCAAGAAGGTTCCCATAAAATTTTTCTATCTCGCTTAGCTTCCAAGATATTCTTCCAAAATTGAATTTTATAAAATTAGAATTATTGAGATAATGCAGAAAATATTTCTAAAAAATGAGCGGAGTAAAGAGTATGCAGATAGGGAGAGCACGAGGTATATACACGGGTCAGAAGGGCCCTCTCTGTTCCAATTTTGTGCCCAATAAGACTAATTCCCTCAAAGGCGCCGCGCCGACTACGGCCGTCGGGTTTCTCCTCGTCTCTTCTTTAATTTTTTTTTTACCTTTATTTTTGCAGCCCAATGCCTCTGCTCTTAGGCTCCCATTGCCAAAATTTCACGTAAATTATGTGACGCCACGGATTTACGGGACTCTCCCGTCAGGACTCTGAAATTATTAAAAAAATTAAAAAAAAAAAAGTAAAAAAAATTTTCTCGTTTTTTGATTATTTCATTTTAATAAATTCGGAAACTATTCATCATCAAATTGATGAAAAAAAGAAGCGTTTAAAACAAGTTTAAGTGACTCGAGTATTTACCATTACATAAAAACAAGAATTAAAATTAACCCAAGTGTCGGCAGTTGAGAGAGTCGGTTAATAAAACCGATGTGAGGCCTTTGCATGTTGAGAAAAAATAAATAAAAAGAAGAAGAGTTCTAATGAAAGGCACGCGCAGTCCTGACGGCTCGCCGTGAGAATAAAATAATTAGCTCTCTCCACCGGTGCCCTTAAAGGAAACAAAACAAAAGGAGATTTTTTTTTTCTTTTTTTTTTTTTTTAGTGAACCTTGGGAGGACTCTTGAGATGAAGCGGAGGAAAAAAGACGAGCGAGAACAAAAGAGGCGAATGAGGCTGTCGGAGAGAGTCGAATCGTTTGGAATGAAAATGAAAAAAATCAGTGGAGGCGAAGAGCGGGGGGGGGGGGGGAGACTGGGGAAGCGGGGGTGGAGACCCGGGACCAGGTGCGTCGTAAAGCGTTAGAATGATGCTCTAATAAATCCAACTGAAAAATTGCAATGCCCTGGGCGAGTTTGGCTGTCGAGTTGGGGGCATATCTCTCTCTTCCACTCAATCCAATTCGCTTGTGTTGAAGTATGCTGAAGATTTCTTAGAGGTGGGAGTTTTTTGGTGAGTAATTAAAATAAGAGAGGATTTTTTTTCGGGGGCAGGGGAAAGGGTCGATAAAATTCAGGGAAAAATTGAGGATTTGCCGATTAGTTTTCAATGAATTGTTGATAAGTAAGGAAAATGTGCTTTAATTTACTGGATAAAGTGAATAAACTATTTGAAAGTCATGTCTTCATTACCTAACAAGTGCGGTAAAGTTTTTTTGCCCATAGGGCTGGAAAAATGGGTTTCTAACCTCACTTTGCTTGGTTTGAAACGCATTTTTCCAGCACCCTCGCTTCGCTCAGGAGAAAATTTTTGTCGCAATTAACTTTTTCCGCCCTATTCCACATTCCGCACGCCGTGCGGAAAATAGTTATGATTACCTTCTAATTAAAATTTCTCAATAACTATACGATGAATTGAATATTTTTTTCTTCTATTATTTAGTTAAAGTGCTGTTCTTTTCGCTAATTGTTTTTTAATAATGAGTCAATTGTGTGGTTTTTTTTTAGTAATTCCGTTGTTTCCGTCCGATTCAGGGCGTTTCATCCCCACCATGCACTAATTGAGCATATTTTATGGACAATAGTACATATTTTTTGCAAAAGTCCAGTGCAGAAAAAAATGCGTAATTAAAGCATATTGTATGTCAAAGGCCAAATCATATTGTCTGAAATATTCATATTCTATGCTCAGCTTTTTCTGTGTGTACATTTATTTCATTAGCAGTTTTTTTGGAAATACCTCGGAAAATAAGCGAGATAGAGGAATCTGTATGGAAACATCTTTTAGAGTTCTAGAAATTCTCTGTAAAAAAAATTCGATTTTCAAAAAATTGAGATTTTCTTTTATCACTTTCTTCATTATTTTAATTAATATTACTGGTATTTACGTTTTTTTCTCTTTCAATTGATGGAAAAGTGGTGGTGCAGACTACTGTGTAAACCGAGATGCATGAATCCACCGAACATTACGACTTACAGGTATTTTACGCCTAGAGAAAAGTATCCCCTCTTTTTTTTTTCTTCTCTCTCACACAACACTGGGAATTTGCTGTAGCATGCCCAAAGGCGGTTTCCTTTGTTCCCTCACGGCACAAACGTGTTTTCCACCTCACAATCTTAAAGGCACTGGGCATTTATCGGCTCAAAACTTACACCCACTATCTTTCGAGTATTTTAATTACAATGTTATTAAATTCTCATTGCTGATGAAATTCAGATAAATTTGGTAATTGTTTTAACGTTTAATTACTATAGTTTCTTTTAATTTTGTCGAGTCACGAGAGTTTGAAATTATGTTAGAATATCGAAGATTTCAATTTTTTTCAACGAAAAAATGGATTTCCATGCATTAATTTATGAGTGTCTCAGGAACGAGTGAATTTATCGGAAAGTTTTAGAAAACCTTTTTCGTAGCTCTGAAAATTTCCTACAAAAAAAATCTCTTGACATTTTTCGATTTCCACTCGTTTCAGAGATTTTTACCATTTTTTAAAATCATTTTTCTGATGAAATTTCGGCGGTCGCCCGATATTTTTAGAAATATATCGAAAACCGTTAGGTTTGAGAGAATTTATCAGGAGATCTTTTTTGTAGGAAATTAAATTCTCAACAAAAAATGTCTCTTCACATTTTTCGATAAATCCACTGGCACTTAAGATATTTCCAATCTAAAATGTGGAAATCTAAAAGGAATGATTTTCTTTATTTTACTGTCGATCAAATTTGTTTCTCTTTCTCTACGAAAATTAATTTTTTAAATTTAGGGAAAATGAGGAATTTTTCCATCATTTTCCCCAGATATTTCGGAAAAAAATCCCAGGGACATACGAGAAAAAATGAATAAAAAATACGGCGTTTTTGTGGAGATTCATTTCTTTTAAGAAAAAAAAAAAATTTCTGACACTTTATGACACTTGGAATATTGCCTGGAAGCCCTCCAGATTCATCGGATGCAGTTTCGTCACACTCTGTGTGCTCTGTTAGCGCTGATTGGATGCGGCCCGGTGTCATGCGCATGCGACAACGTTCTATTTATCCATTATTCGCCGTGTCCTCCCCATTTAAAAAGGTTATAGTGACTATGGCCTGCCGCCCAAATGGAGGAAAAATTCAACCCAATGGGTGTTCCCATACTCCACCACAGATATGCTACCAATTCTGTAATTCGAGTATTTCTTTTTCTCCTTTTTCTTCTATATCCCCAATGGACAGCTGAGATCCGGACAGAAAAGGCGTTGCAAATCTATTATAGAGTTAAGCGAGTGAAGAAACTGAATTCTTTGATGATTTTTGATTTTTTCAAAATTTTGCTCGAAAAAGCGATGACACTCGTAAGTGTTTCCGGACGATAAAAAGAAAGATTGATAATAAAGTTGAAAGATTTTCTGAAAAAAATCACTTTCATCGGGAAGAGCGGGAATTTTGAGTCTGAAAACATATATAATGCAATTAATTACGGACCGAAGTTAAGAATTTCTACTTTTTTTCGATTATCTCCTGAATTATTGATCGAAAATCGATTGCATTATATAGGTTTTCGGGGTAAAATTTCCCGATCTTTCTGATGAAACAAGAAAAATTTCAAAAATACGAAATTTATTAGCATGAAAAACTATATTTTCTTTAAATTTTCTGGTAAATTTCGTGAACCAACAATTTTCAAGAGCTTCACAATTTTTTTGTATCATTCCTAAGACAACAATCTTCGAGCATCTAGTGTCACTTCACTCTCCATCCACCAGACAAATATTTTGGCAAAGTGTAAGCTAGGTAAGGAGAGTTTTGTAGAAAAACGCAAAGATTACTGGAGTGAGCATTTCTTTTTTTTTTTTGCGGGAGATTAACGAAAGGGATAGTTTGAAGATGATCTTGGATGAGGAGAGGAGAAGAAGAAAAAAAAATGGACCCCTGGTAAGTTAATGCCCTGGTACCCTACTGGCTTCGTATCCCGTGACAAACTTAGTCCGGTATTAAGGCGCTAGGATAAGCTCAACCTTTCGGAAGAAATACTGACACTAACCCCGTTAACCGTTTTAACCCGATCGCTAGAATATATCTCATGACTTTTTAAATCGTTTGTTTATTTTTCACCATTCAATTTGACAACAAATCCCGTCGATCCATTCCCAAGAATATTCGTGGAAAATCTCGTGGAATTCACTAATTTTGCGTGAAAAATTCGATTTTTTCAAATAGTTATCGATGAAGAAATAAAAAAGTGGGAGAGAAGCTTAATTGATTCGTCGACGAAGTTTTCCGGGATTTGTCTCGGCCAATCATTCAGGCCTCCGTGAAACATCGAATTAGACGGTTGTGAGAGACGCAAAGAATCCTCATCGCCGTTTGAACCCAAAATAATTGATTAAACGTTGGATAAATAAAGATTATGTCAATTGATTTTTAGAATAAGTGGCTAGAAAATTTAGTAGAAAATTCACGAAGAAAATAGACATAGTAGAAAAAATTGTATTTCGGTTTACAGAGCCTGATGAAGCTTAAATTATTAGCAAAACGTCCCAAAGTGACTATCTTTTAATATTGTAATTAAAAAAAAAAACTTTCAAATTTTCTATTATACTTCAAATAAATTATCAACAAAATGGAAATGAATCCGATAATTGAGTCGTTAAAATGACGAAATTAATTGTTTCAATAATTCTTAACGAATATCGTCACCTTAGAAACATATAAACACAAAGATTATGCATAGGGACTTACACCACTTCGTTTCTAGGGTGACTATATTTAATTCTTCTTTATATTTTTCTAGGGTGACTATAGATAATTCAATTATTTTGCTCATCTTTTTCCTGTATTTCAGCAATCAATGCAGATACGCCCTCTTAACTCTTATCCTTTTCTGCAGAAAATTTCAAGAACTAAAAAAAATTAGGGCAAAAAGGGCGTATCTCTTCGATTTTTCAAGATATTTTCAAAAAATGGAGACCAAAAAAAATGACGAATCTTCGAAATTTCAAAACGATACAATAATAAGAGACATTTTTTAATTGAAAAAATTGAAAAAATCCGCAACTGTGCATCGAGTCCATGTTTTCCTCCACCTCTCCTTTTTGGTCGCTCATTCGCGCATGCGCACGTCTCTCGCGCTGCTCCCTCCGCAAAATTTCCAATTCATCTTCACAAAATTACGTTAATACACAAAAAAAAAAAAACAAAACCAAATTTTCTCGTCTCCCCTTCCCTCCACGATTTTGTAACATGATAATTAATGGGTTATCCCTTTCGGACTTTATAATCCAAAACGAGCGTCAAAAATTCACCACCGGTCTGTAACGAAAGGTGTTAAAAAGGGCGAGAGAGAGAGAGAAGAAACTCTTTTTGAGTCTCAAACACCATCGATCACTGGCATCCAACTTTCCCCCGTTTTTAACATTGGGGAACCTCGGTGGCATTCCATAGAGCCGTGTAATTAAATCAAAGCGTGCACCAAGTTAGTTTAAGCACACTGCGAACATCTTCACACAGAAGAAAAAAACTTCTTTTTTTTCGGGGTTTTGTGCAAGTAATGGGCGAATATTTTTATGAATAAATGCATAACTTTATTCTGGATTTCAATAATTTTTTGCATGGTTTTGATGGAGGATTAGATTCGACAATGTTACACCTATGATACAGTTCATGATACGGCAAATTCGTTTTGCCTGTTAGTCTGGGCTATGCTGATTATGAATATGAAGATATCTTGATTTTATTTGGTTTTTTTGAGAAGAAAAATGAGAAAATTCTCGCTAAAATTGGGACTGAATTTTTTTTTCGATGATCGAGAATAAAAACACGTGATTGATCAACTGAAAATAAATTGATTCTCTTCTTTTACAGTAATTTATATTAATTTTCAATAATAAGAATTGAATAAAAATTCAGCAAAAATTTATGATTTTTTCTTTTTTTTTTCTTCAACGTTTAAGATTTCTGTCAAATATTAGGTTGAACACATGCACTATTGTTTCTATTTTGTCCAAAATTTAATTCTCTTCAAAAAAGGTCTCTTGATAAATTCCGCTAAACTCATTATTTTCTGAGATATCAGCAAAAACTCAAAAAATAAATCGCAAACTCATAAAAATCTCGTTTTCCCCTTAAAATCCAATATGAAAAAAAAAAAATCTTTGACACAATCACAGTTGGAGTATGGGGTATCACGTGGTGGCACAGTACTCACCTGAAAACCCAGAAAAAAAAAAGATTTCACCTCATAATCCTATCCAGAACCTGTCGCATAAAACCTTAAAGCACTTGGACCGCCCACGAAATGTTTTCGCATTGGCATCAGTCTCGTAATTCCCTTTCTCAAAAACCCGGATGTAAATCTCCCTCTCTCTTTAACGTGGTTATCCTCCATGGCCCGCGTGATTTTTTTTTTCATGAAGAGCATTGGTAGAGTCCCCTGCAGCGAATGGGCCAACGGAAAATCCGAGAAAAGGTCTCAATATTTGACGAAGCTTTTACGCGTCACAGAACATTTTTGACACCGAAAAAAAAAAAAAAGTTTAAAAATTCATTGTTTCACCTCTTGACGTTTTAACACCGTAAATCCATTCGTCTCGGCCTCGGGGTTCTTGACTTCACTACAAAAAAAAAAAAAAAAAAGGAAAAATTCAAATTTAAATTGAGGCAAATCCTTTTTTTCGGTTCTCTACTTTTTTAGTTTAGGAATATTTGAATTTTCCCGGCTATTCTAAAAGCGGTTGGGAGGAGGGGGTGGGAGTCACTGACCTTCGATAGTGCGGGAAATTTCCGATTTCAAACACTATAATGCAATCCCCTTTTGACGTCTTGTTCCCAAGTTATCGAGAGTCAAAAACAACCAATGAAATAATAGTAATTTTTGGAAAAATTGTGGAATTTTGGAGAAAAAAGGTTCACTTTTTGTCTCTATGAAAAGATTTTACTTTTCTCATTCTGTCGCTTTTCTTGGAAGATAAAAATCCTTGAAATCGTGAGGTGGAGAAATGAGTTTAATGAGGTTAGGACGAATTTTTACGAAATATCTCGGAGTGAAAGGGACATATGAGCTTTTTTTTCGTTGCACCTTCTTTGTATGTCTCGTTTCGCTCCGAAAATGAGCTCACTAATCACATTCTAATCCGAAACACCCGGGAAAATTCAAATGAAAATTTAAAATTGAGGCAAAATCTTTTTTTCTTCAATTTTTACGAAAATTCGAAATTTTGCGGTTACCCTAGGAGTGAATAGGGGGAGGGGTGGGGAAAAAGGAGGAACTATAGGCGCGGGAATTTTTCGATTTCAAACACTACAATACAATCCTTTTTTAACCTCCTGTTCTCAAGTTATCGAAAGTCAAAAAGAGCCAATGAAATCATCATAATTTCCTCGTCTTCTCAATGTAAACAAACGAGCGAATAAAATGAATTAGTATTCGGTGCATTTTTCATCCGCGATACGGTAGATGATTGCGGCACAATGAGAGATTTTTTGGCTCCTTCCTTGATATTATGTATAACCGAGGGGTTGCCGCGTGTTTTTAATACCAGTTCTCTTTGCTTTTGAGGCAGAACAAAGTTCGTAAATGCGTGATGACATGGCTACTTATGGGACCAGGCCACTCGCGCTATCCCAGGCTTTTTCTCCTTCTCGTGTCACGAGTGTTTTTAGCGTGTGGCGCCCAAATTATTTACGGTAAATTCAACAACATGATTTTATCATCAATTACGAAAAATTTATTCGGATTTGATTGTGAATAGTTTCACTGAAGATAACATTTTATTTGAGGGGAAAAAATTATTTTTTTATAGATATATCAGAAAATGTTGGGGTAGAATGGGTCGTATGTATAATTCGTTCAAGCCAAATTTCCTGGCTTTTCGAATGGAATCATCGTTCAAAAAATGAATTTTTCCGAAATGTTTTCGAAGAACCTATTTTTCATCGGTTTTTTGAGAATATCTCGGAAACTAAGCGAGATAGAGCGATTTTTACAGAAACCTTTTTTGTAGCTCTAAATATTCTTTATAAAAACCATTTCTATGAGATTCCTCTATCTCGCTTAGTTTCCGAAATATTTTCGAAAAACTGATGTTAAATCGGAATTATCTCACTCCTTCCTTCAAATTCCTCAGCAACACAGAACCGGAAATAAGACTGTGAGATTTTCGAGCATATTGGTCAAAAATTGAAACCAGAAGCGTGATAAATGTCCCATTAATATCCCAACCATTTACCAATAATCTCTTCTAACTACAGTTTATAACCACCGACGCATTTTTTTGTGTCCTTTTTTTTTGTAAATTTCTCTGGTTAATATTTCTTGAAAAAGCGTTTGTGAAGACCAAGCCATGGAGTACACAGAGAGGCGGCAGCTGGTCTCACCGCTCTGATTGGACGCGCATCACGCCGCGTTTGTTGATCTTTTGCGGGAACGATATGGGTATAGATTCAGATGAGGGGAGGGTAACTGGTAACCCCTAGTTTTCTACCCTGCCACCCGGTGGTGTTTCTATTCTATTCTATTATTGGACTCTTTTTTTTTCCTATGTGTTAGTGTAAGAAAAAATATGACACTGGGTACATTTGAAAATTATTGTTGGAGCCACCCTCCCCTCCCCTCCCCATTATTCTCACCCCTAAATCTCGTGTCAACGACGGCCATTTTATCGGGCAAGCTTCCATCAAAATTTCCCAGTGATTCTCGTATTTTTCCGATTTTTTTGAATTCACGTAATTAAATCCTTCATATCTCGTCAACCAATGGACGAAAATTGGTTGCATTATAGGGTTTTCCGGGGTAGAATCTCCCCAGCTCTCTATTGGTAACAACCGCACTTTCCTCCCCCCACTCCTTCCTCGAAAAATCCTCAAAAAACCCGCTTAAACTCCGTTTTTCTCAATAACACTTTTCTGCAAGCGCCTTTAATGCACAAAAAAATACTTCTGTCGTTCTCTAGAACATAAAACTTGCCGATTTACACGTCGATGCACACACCTCGTCCCTTTCCCCAGTGTCGCAGAATAAAACATTTGCACGGCTTTCATTGGCTCAGTTAAAGTTTGATTAATCTGTTCGTTTGTACTTACCATTGTGCTCAGTTTATTTTATCCACAGTAACAGAAGAGAAAGAGAGGGAGGGGGGAGATAAAATAAATTCACGATTTCATTGGTTGGTCCATCAACTGCGTAACCCATCCCTGTTTGTTGCATTAACGGAGTCATCAGGGGGTCGTCAGGGATGAGAAGGGTGGAACGAGTCCTAACCGTTCTGTTATGCCTCGTTTTCGTATATTTTTTTTACATTCAATTTCGTCAAATCATTGATGGAAAAAAAATGGAAAAAAACGCAAAAATTAAGCGTTTTTTTTTTCTTTTGGAATGGAAAAAGTGAAATCGGACGTTTTTTTGGGCCGCCATTTTTTTCACGTGTGCGGTAAGGTAAACAGGCGATATTTAACGTTTTATTGTGTATAAGAAAGGGATCGCGATATAAATGACGCCCCTAGATTCTCTCATCTCTCTTCTTCTCTTTTATTTCCGTCTCTCTCTTTTTTTTTATTATTATTTTCTTTATTCTCCTCTTCTTCACACGGGGGTGCGGCGTTTAGAGAGCCTGGGAGGCCGTCACGCCTATCAGCTTTGTCGTTGCCGATACATCTGTCGACATTTACACCGATCTTGAATTTTTTTCATCTCATTTAAACATCGGTATTCTGAAAATTACGGAAAAACGAAAATTTTGCGATTTTTTTTGTATTTTTTTGGAAAATTATCTCTCTAGATAATCGAGAAAGAAAAATTATAGTCAAGACCATTTTTGAAACCTTTTTTGAAAAAGGCAATCGTCCAAAATTTTCCATCTCCATTATTTACCCGAATTAAAAAAAAAATTGATGAAAAAATTTTACTCCACTTTTTCTTTTCGAAGAATTCGTCTTCTTTGCTTTCAAGCAGAATTAATTAAATGAAATTAGTGCTAAGCGTAATGCTAAGCATCCGATATATTTGTGTAGTCAAGACCCCACATATCGTCCTCTTGAACTCGTGATTCGCTACTTATTCATCCCCGCCCATGTACCAACCCCCAGAAACATTTCCCCCAAAACCAAGTGTGTCCTCCCCCCCCCTTTTTTTTAGCGGTGCCCCTTTGAAATCGCTCCCCTTGTACTCGAACGTTTATAACACCAATCCCACAGTAGTTTCGCTACTTTCAACTTCTCAATATCCATTCAAAAAAGTCCAGCCCTCCCTATTTTATTCATTCTTCAGCCGAACAATATCACATGATCTTGACGAAAAGAGCGTGCGGTAGGCCAAGACCCCCCTGAATATTTTTTTGAAAAATTGTGTCATTTTTTTGTGAAAAAGGTTCACTTTTCCTCTCTATGAGAAAGTTTGGCTTTTTTAATTTCGGCGATTTTCTTGGGAGTTAAAAATTCTTGAAATCGCGAGGTGGAGAAACGAGTTCAATGAGGTTAGAAAGAGCTTTTTCAGAATATCTCGCAATTTGAGCGAGATGAGGGCTTCTTTATGAAACATTCTTTGTAGGTCTCCTTTCACTCTACAAGAAAGCTTTCGTTAAGAATTTTCGTATCTCCCTTATTTTTCGAGATAGACAAGAAAATTATCCGATAACTTATAGAGTAAAATAGAAAATAAAAACGAATCCCTCGAAATTTTATTCGTTAGAAAATCATTTTGAGGGCACAGGTTACCTTCCCAAACACCGAAGGAAGAAAAAAAAGAAAATGAAATAAAGATGAGGAGAAACGTTTTGAGCAGTGGGATCGACCACCTACTTCGGCAACACAATGGAGCACAAATGCGTGGCGACAGCAACGGCAGATATACGGCAGGCTGATTGCTCGTTGTCGAGTTGTGTCGTGCCTTCGTGAAGGCCCTCAGGACCCAAATTCTTACCTTTTTCAAAATTGCCGTCTCATCAGCCTCATTTCGTTGGAATTTTTTTTTTCTCCGATATAATTGTGTCACTTGGAATTTACAATTTCTTTTTTTTAAATAGTTCCAATAATAAAGGAGAAGAAAATGATAATAAATCAATATTTTATTCAATATATTCTTTAATATTCAAATTTGTAGACAAAAGCTTATAAATAACCGAGATTAAAGATAATTTTCCAGAATAATAAAAAAAGTATTTACAATCGAGAAGAAATAATCGCCAATTAAATTGATAAATCACAATAATAATTTTCTTAAATTCGATACAGTCCTTTTTTTTTTTTTAATTAAAAAAAATATTTACAAATTATTGCTAAATTATTATTATTGGTCAGTGCTTTCAGACATTAGCAACAAAATTAAATAAACTTAAATATTATTTCCATAAATCGGTGAAAAAAAAAATTAATCGAAAATTAATTTTTTTTCAAGAAAAAAATTAATTGAAAATCAATGTTTTTTCTTCTCTCATTGAAAAAATAAAAAAAAACTGATTAATGTTTTTTTTTTAGTGAAAGGCACGAATGGCAAACTATTACTATTCACTGATGAATTAGTGCGTCTATTGAAGCTCAATTATCGTAGAGATTAAAAAAAAATCTAATGAACGGTAGATTTTTAATATATACATTTATTTAATGCACTCTACCGCAAACTTGCGAGTCAATTGCACCGAGATAGGGATAACCACTTTTAGCCTCGGTTGGACTGTGCGGTGTGACGTGATGAGACATGGCAGTTGGTGTTACACCAGTCGATGCTCCTTGCACCATACAGGCACTCATGTTGCTTGAATTCGTTGGGCTCACGCTGCCGCTCAGGCCCAAATTTAAATTCGTTGGGGAGAGATTCGAGCTGCCGTAGTGTGAGCTGTTGAATAATCTAAACAGATGAAGAGAAAAAAAAGAATTATTACAATGATTATTTTTTATCAAATGTGAATTTCGCAGAAAAATGAGTTTTTTTTTTTTTTTTTTTTTTTTTGATCTCATGAAATCTGTTGATTTCGTAGAAACATATGAAGAGACCTGAGATTTTTTAGCTCTTCAAACTCTCAACAGAAAAGATCTGTTCAAATGTTTTCGATAAACCCACTCATCCCAAAGATATTTAGGATTTTTTTAAAAAATCAGTCGTTTCGAGGAGATTATGGAAAAAAAAGAATTGCTTTAGAATTTCTGTGTTTTGATACGTCCGAAAATTGTGCGATTTTGGGGAAAAAATGGTTCACTTTTTTTCTATATGAAAATGCTTGACTTTTTTAATTTCGTTGATTTTCTTGGAAGATAAAAATCCTCAAAATCGTGAGGTGAAGAAACAAATTGATTTGAGGTTAGAAAGAGTTTTTTTAAAAATATCTCAAAATTAAAGGGAAATTTGAAATTTTCTACAAATTCTCAACATTTTCTTCTAAACCAATTCATTGAAAGGAATTTTGCAATTATTCAAAATCAATTATTTCGACGAAAGAAAAAAAGAAGAAAAGCTGTAAAATTTTCAATTTTTATTAATTCAAAAATATCTGAAGAACCGTTGGCTTTACGAGGATTTGTCAGGAGACCTTTTTTGTAGCTCTTGAAATTCTCCACAAAAAAGGTAACCCCATAAATTTCGCCCCTGTAAAGCCTTATCTCTCTCATTACCTCTCGAGTAAAACAGTGCAATAAAACCGCACAGAAACGCATTTCGTTAATTCAAACCGACGCATGTTTGTTTTAAGTAACTCGATACTTGCAGTTAATGTTTTATTTTTCTTTCAAGCCGTGACGAGAAGTCCCATTCCACGCATTAAAGCCTCTCAAATAAAAGTCATAACCATACGAAATTTTTATTTAAATTCTCTCCTCGAGTTTCAATATTCCATCAACTCTACTCCATTTTGTTTATCAATTTTCTCAAAAACAATTTATCTGAAAAATTATTCTCTCCTCATCCAGGCATAAATGCAGAGGGCAATTTGAATATCATAATTCAATTTTTATGTCTCAATAAAATAGCAAAAAAAAAAAAAAGAAGGAAACGCAATTTTTAACACTGGAATTCGAACTCGGAAGAAGCAAGTTGATTATTAGCCAGTAGCGTTTCATTACTGGACGAAAGAGGAACATAATTGCGGACCACACCGGTGAACACACTTGTGCTTCAACTCAATGCGCAACCACACACGGTCTTTCCTTTCATACAAACACACAGAAACGCACGACTTGAGCGATACCGATCATCAAGAGAGGCAAGAGAGAGGAAAAAAAAGGGGAATTCAAGAGGAAAAAAAAAAGAAAAATTAAAGATAGACTTCTCTAAACTCTTGGCCGCCACCCAGCTTGGAGTCATTAATTTTCATTTATTTTTGTTAAAAATTAAAATTAATGAATCTAGCAATCTTTCCTTCATAATGCAGCTTTTTCCGTGCTATTTTCTTGTTCTCAACAGTAAAATACACAGAATTCGAGAATTATTATGATTCCATCAGAGAGAACGGAAAATTTGAGCCTGAAAATCACTATAATGCAATTGATTTTAAAGCAATTGTTTAGAAGATAATTAAACAATTAGAAATTATGAAAAAAAGTAAAAAAAATAATAACTCGAGAATTAAAGGTCTGGCGGGGGTTTTTTATATGATTTTTCAGCTCAAATTTTCCGATTTTTCGAATGGAATCAACGAAATTCCAAAATTCTCCCGATTTTTCTATTTCAAAAATCTAAATATTTGCAAAAAAATTGGGAAATTTGAAGAAAAAAAGTTTAAAAAAAATTTACCCATAGTTTTCAGTCGTTGCTCTCGGCCACTGCTGCTGTGGACTGTAGTAATTATCACTGTAATTATAATGCTGCGTGTATCCAGCAGTTGTTGCAGCAGCACCAGCTACTGTACTCTGTCCATATCCCTGATAACTCTCAGTTGTTGTTGGATAATGTTGCGTTTGAAATGACTGCAAACTCATCGTATTGAATGCATTCAACTGTTGGCTATTCAGTTGTTTACGCAGACGTGCACGCCTGTTGCTGAACCAAACTTGCACTCGATTCTCCGTTAATTTCGTTCTTCAAGCAGAAAAAAAAAGCAAATCCAAAATTAAAAATCCACCTTTTTTTCCTTTTTCTGTTTTGCACTTTGCATCGATGATTACAGACTTTAAGAAATTATGGAGAAACTTACTTTTGCGCGAGTTCCTCCCTGGTATAAACATCAGGATATTGAGTTCTGTGAAAAGCAGCCTCAAGCTGCTCAAGCTGTTCACCAGTAAATGTTGTTCTACTGCGTCGTTGTTTTCGTTTTAATGCAATACCTGGCTCACTTTCAGTATCAGAATCGTCACCACTACTACCACCTGAAGAAAAAGAAAATCCAAAAAAAAATTGAATTATTGACTTTTTCATGAATTTTTATGATTTTATTAAAAAATTTGAAAATTTTTGGTTCTTTCCAATTTTTTTTTTTTCATCATTTTTGAAAAAAACCCAAGTATTAATTTTGACCTATATTTTCCATCAGAAATTTTTAATAATAAAAAATAATAAGCAGAGTGATGCGTTTTTTCAAGAAAAAAAATCAAATTATTGAATTTTTATGTTTTGTTAAAAAAAACTTTCAAGTTTTTTTTTTTCGAATTATTTTTGAGAAAAAAAAATGCAAGAAATTATTTTGACCTATATTTTCCAGCAGAAATTTCTAATAATAATAAAAAATAATAACCTGACTGAAACGTTTTTGCAAGAAAAAAAAAAATGATGAAAACCCAAGAAAATGCACATTGAGAGAAGGGGAAATACCCCACATGGAATTTCACTTCCAGCACGTGCTAGACGTCAGATACCAAAGATAGGAAGCGAAGTTGGTAACCGCCCACAGTTCACACGCCCGAGTCAGCAACCTACCATTAAATCCCTCTCAGTGATTACAGTCCATTCTGGGCTCATGAAGGCCTTCAACCTATACTAAACTAAAACACCGGAGAAATTAGGGTCCCGCTCCTTTTTCCACTCTAACTTTCGTAGCCAACGCGAATTAAGTTCTTTGACATGAAACATACAACAGGCCCAGCGGCATTATTTCGGCTTCCTATACCCCAGCGAGTGTATATCTTCTTGATTCAATTAGTTTCACGCGAAAGTGGAGGAAAATTCGAGATGTAGTTGGAGAAAAACTGCAGATAGATGAGTGAAAATGATTTCATTCGATAGCCAGGGAAATTTGAGGCGGAAAACACAGTAAAACGACCTTTTTCCCGCCAATACTTTCTGAGATATTCAAAGCCTGAAAATTCAGCTAAAACACGTTTCTGCTTGTATCTCCGTAAATACCGGGGCAAAATGGGCTTTATTATATGGTTTTCCAGCTCAAATTTCCCTGGCAATACGATGCGACTATTCGCCATTTTTTCCCGCCATTTTTGGATTTTTTTGAAAATCGGAAAAATCGAGCGAAGAAAACGTTTTCTGTGCCTAGGGATACAAACAAATGTCTAAATCAATGAATTGCGTAAGCACCTGTTGCACGTCTTGGAAGAGCGAGGGATGAGTCAAAGGGAGTACGTTAAAAGGATTTTTCGAGAGAAAGAGAGAGAAAGGGAGTTGAGAGTTAGCTGTGTGTGCGGTTTCATGGAAGATTAAAGGCCTCTGGGGCACTTGCCTCGTAAATCCTCAGAGACGCTTCGAGAAGCATACCAAACGATTCCAACGAAGCCTGACGATTTCTGCGACGACCCATCAACGACCCATCAAGTCTCCATAACTTCAATTTGTTTTTTTTTTTTTTTTAATTTTTTTCAAACAATTTTTACTCATTTTTATTGAGGCGATAAATCTTTGGTTGGAGACTCACGTTCTTTTCCCATTTTGCTGTGTTTTAAGGGTAAAATTATGGCAGTAAATGGGATAAATTCCGAGGGATTGGTGATGTTGGCGAGTCAGGTGGCCTTTGAAGATTCTCCACAATTCGGTTGAAATAGAAAAACAATAATCGTTTGCGGGTTATTTTATAACTTCATAGAAACATAAAGAGACTTCTTTTTCTCTGTTGAGTTTTCAATAAGTCGGGAATGATAAAGTATTTGTTTAGATTTATGCGGAAATGGTATTGAACTATTGGAGAATTACATTCAATGACTTGCACATTTTGTTCGTGATTTTTAAAAACAGCAAAATTAATTTAGTCGTAAAGTTGTAAAATAGCAGGAAAAATGCTTTGAATCATATTCATGGATTCCTTAAGAAGAGCAATTTAAAAATATAAAAGTGGAGATGGGAAAAATGGTAAACAATTGTATAATTGATAAATTAAGATGAAACGAAAAATTGAGGATTTTGAGGCTAGTTTCTACTTAATTGCTGATAATTCTGGGAAAAAGTGCTTCAATTTACCCGAAAAAATGATTAAACTATTCGAAAGTCATATCTTCAGCTTGTGAACATAATTTTTTTTTGTTTCTCGATTTTTTTTTTATATTACTAATCTCCTATGACATGCATGAGATAAAGAGAGAGGCAAATAGTTACGACTACCTTCTAATTAAAATTTTTCAATAACTATACGGTGAATTGAATATTTTTTTCTTCTATTATTTAGTCAAAATGCTGTTCTCTTCGCCAATTATTTTTAAATAATGGGTCAACTGTGTGGTTTTTTAGTAATTTTGTTATTTCTGTTTGAGTTAGGGCTTTTCATCCCCACTACCGCTATTGGTAAATATGGAGAATAGAGACCTTAAAAAATAACATTGATTCAAAATTAATTTAAATTACCTCAGGAAGGGAGGTGGCGCAAATGATGTCATATATCTTGGTGAAAAAAAAAAAAAATAATAATTTGATGGAAAATATAGGAACTCGCAATAGCTCAGCGGTAGAGCACCTGACATGTAATCAGAGGGTCATGAGTTCAAATCTCGTTTGCGCATTCCATATTTTTTCCGAAGATTTGACTTTGATAATTATTTAAATTTTATTGTAGGCCCCTCTCTTGCACAATTACCCCGCTATTTTCAGTAACTTTGGTAATTCATATCTTATAAACTACACAGACAAAAATTATGAAAAAATTCAGAAAAATGTAAAAAAATATCTTTTTTCATATGGCATCAAAAATGAGGAGTTCTCTGTATTCGAAATAATTGAAATACTACCTCAAGCATCAATAAAGAAGTTTGCTTCAAAAAAAAAACAGAAAAGAGTGATTTCTTCAAAAAAGGTTAGTAGCCTTTTTTTTCTAAAGAAATCATCAAACTTCCTAATAATTGCTAATAAAAATCCTAATAATTGAAAAATATTTGAAAACAATGATTTGTTCCTCGTAATTGAAGAAAATATGTAAATCAATAAATTGCGAGGAAATTAAGGGAAAAAAATGATGGAGAGAAAGGCTGTAAAAAATAGTTGAAGACCTCTGGCACCTCAGAGAGGCACTCCTTCCGAAGATTAGTATTGAGAAGCCTGCAACGTAACTGCTGGACCACACGCCGCGTTATTATTACTCCTCATATTCTTGTGCTCTAGTTAAACAATTTTCCGTTATAAAAAACAAATCCTGAATAACCTTTGAAAGAATTCCACCATCGAATGATTTAATTAAAACCAATTATTTCCACTGGAAATTCATCATTATGAATATTCTCATTGTTTTTAATTCAAATTGTCCGTATTTTTTAGGTTTCACTTTTTTTTTTCGTTTCATTTCATTTGCGGAATAAAAACAAAACGGAAATAAAGATAATAAAGATCACGACGGGGTGCCCAATATATTTTATCTTTCCCACTGTTGAAGTGAGAAAAAGAGTTGTTCTCCACCTCTTTGCGTGTTCCAATAAATAAAAGCCACTCTCACTGGGGGGATTCCTTTACAAATGCCGACGGACACTTAATGCTATGCATTTCTTATACATTCAAAGTGTCTCATCAAAAAAAAAAAATTTTTTTTTTTCAAGAAGATCTCATACACTTGGAGATGTTCTGGTTTGAGTGCTTTTAATTTTGCTTTTGTGATTATGACATTATTTTTTTTTTTTCAAGTGCTCAAGGTAATCCTAGTGGCAGTTCCAAATGATGTACTTTTATTTTTCATTTTTCTAAGTTATCATGAACATTCTAATTATTTCGATTCTATAACATTTTACCGTTTTTAAAACGATATCCATAATAGTAAATTGTTATTGAATAATATTATGAATATTCAATATTGTTCCGAATTTGATGCATGCTGTTCCAGCATCGAGGACTGGGATTGGAGGATACTCGGATTTCAAAGACCAATGTGGCCGCCATTCATGTTTTCATGTAATTAATTGAATTAATCGTCGCTATATTTTCGGTAACATGCTTTTTTCATGATTTTGAAAATTGATAGACATTCTGACGAACAAGAATATATATGGTTATATAAAGAAAAAATAGGTCTGTAACCATGAATTGTTGCAATTGTCATGAAACTGAAGCTGAAACTCGGTTATGGAGTGCTGATGTTAATTTAATTTTTTTCAAAAATTAATTTTGGGATAAACTGAATTTTTAAAAAATCTCCTCATGCTACTCTATCGAACGTGACCAAAATTGAAAAGGAAAAATTGATTGATGGAACCGATAGAATTACCTTACATTGCAGAAATTTTAGCCGAAGTCTTTTTTTTAAAGATACTTTGAAAACTACTGCACTTAGGATTGAAAATGAGAAAAAAATTCACAGAGCACAAAATTCCTGAAGAAAAAGGTTCAGTGATAAATTTTCCTAAGTCTAATCGTTTCTGAGATATTTAAAGTTTAGATGCAATTTTCTTACCGAGAATTCCGTTAATCGAATGATTCCCTCGAGGATCATCACCCGGTCTTGGCTGACTTCCAGGACCTCTGAGGAGTCTCGTGATGCTGGAGGTCGAGGGGACAGAGGTCTTGTCACAGACACCGTCCTGCTGGCATAGCAAAAGGCACCAATCCAAAGTTAATATGATTTTTTCTAAATTCTATGAAATCTCCCAACTCTAATCAACCATTCAAAGTATTATTTGAATTTAATTGTTTCACCAACAGACCTTTATCAATTTTTCTCTGATCTCCCACGTGAAAATCCCAGGATTCTGTCTCTTGAGTTCCTCAATTCTCGCCTCAACTTCCGGTGTTGCTACCCGTGGTTTACTTCCACCAATGACCCCAGGCCTGATTGACCCAGTTTCTTGATACCTATTGAGAATCTTTGAGACACAACCGTGGGAAACTCTCAGCTGTCTAGATATCATGCATGGGCGTACTCCAGCTGCTGCCATCTCCACGATCTTCAATCGCACGTGATTGGGCAGTGGTCGGCCATTGATGAAGACGCCACCGAGTTGATTAACTCGTCCTTGTCCTGAAACAAACGATAATTCTTCATTTATTCAGTTATTTCACCTTTAATTTCTAAAAATCCCACGTGAACGTGGGTGAGCCAATGAGAGCGCGCGATGAGCCAATGAGAGCGTGCGGTGAACCAATGAGAGCGCGCGGTGAGCCAATGCGCGTACGCGGTTACGTTACGTTCCCACCATCGGCCGAAACAATAAAAACTCGTTCCTCATCATTTGCAGGAATATTTTGACAATAAACTGTTAAAAATCAGTAAATAATTGCGTTGGAAATTATTTTAAAACACTTGGTAAACACGCAAACATCTTCCCTCTAATTACAAATAACAAGATCCCTTTAATTAACTCAATTTTAATTACAACCCACCGGAGACACATATTATGCGGTTTGATGGCCCAAGTTAAAGACAAAATAAATATGAAAAAAAAAAATATATATTTCGTAGTAAAAACAAGGAAGAGCCAAGAGATCGCGTGTACAGAAAGAGACACACCAGTGAGTTTATTCATGTGCGGCTTTGAGGGATGGACATAGGATCCTTTTTGAGTTATACGGCCTTCGTGGTTTTGCCACGAGTAGTAAACCGACTTCTCTCTTTTTATTCTCTCCCCTGCCCCTGGAACTATATTATGCACACGTAACATTTAATTTACAAATACCGCAATTCCATCTGTTCTTTGTCCCTAACAACGAAAATTAATTGAGTTAATTAACGGTGTTCATCTCGGTAAAAAGCGAATCAATTGAAATGAGCGGGAAATTCAAAAAAAAACATCCTTTACAATCAAAGAAATAATAATAATAATCAGTTTGTTTTACTAAAACCGATTATTACTCACAAATCTAATTCCGTAAAATAATCATAACTCTTTGGGCCTTTTATCCCCACACCAGAGAGCGCAACTTGAGGGATCCATTTGGCATTAAGTCGCTTGTGTCTGCGCTTGCGCAGTCTAAAAGCGAGACAGAGTGAGAGCAAGCTTGATGGTGAAAAAGAGAGGGGCAAGAGTCCGCACTTGGTAGTGTTGTGTGTGCGGCTCATTCTTTTGATCTTGCCTGTAATCCCGTCGGGCCCTGCGGGCCTTACTGACGTCATAACCCGAGAGGTGTCCCATCGTGTGGGTTAACATGTACGATGGGACTTGACGCACACACGCTCTTGTACGTTTATCTCTCTCTCTCTCTCATTCTATTTTTTTTCTTTTTATGAAACGAATTGGGCCCCTTCGTCCGGAGGGAAAAAATAGAGAGAGAGAGGGAGATTTTGAAGGGGAAAAAAATGAGGAGGAAATATTAGTGGAGATGAAATGGAGAAAGAGGGAGAGAGGGGAGAGGTGAGACTCGTGTGTTCGGAGGTTGACGATGACGGTCAGGTCTTTTTGATAAAAAGGCATCGACTACTAGCGCTATTCGGGGGAAAACAATGACTCTTTATCGCATTCAATTACCGGGGACTCGTAAAGTAGGTGGAATGACAAGTATTGAATAATGAAAGATTTAACGGGTTTTTTTTTCTTGAATGAAATACGAAATTGATTCTATTTCGGGATTTTTCGAAAATAATTGAGAGAAAATAAGTCAATTGCAGTATTTTTCAAAGCAAATTTCCCGATCTTTCGGATGAAATGGCGAACAATCATCCTCGCTCTATAGTTTTCGAGATAATCTCGTTTTTCTCGACTACTTCCAGGTAACATCATTAAACAGCCTTTTGGAATTTTTTTTTTAATTCACAGGACCACCCGTGCTCGCCTACAGCCCTCCACGTGCATGAATATTAAACCATTGAAACTGAATTTTGACCATGAATAATAGATAACTACCGATTGATTCTCACTTGAATAAAAAATCATTTGATTATTAAGAAATTGAATATTGCGTTCAATAAAATTTGCAGATTTTTGAAATTTCGAGTATTGCATTGGAAAGAGCGGGAAATTTGAGGCGGATAATGGTATAAAAATACCCTTTGCCGGACGTATATTTCCGCAGATATAAAAGAGAAATTACTTCAAAATTTTCTAAAACCAACAATTTTCTAAAGACGTAAATACTAACTCTACAATAATATTCTATCAATGATAAATATATTCCCCCTTCGAAGTTGAGAATCAATTGAGGAAAATAGTAATGCACGATTTTCATCTTTTTTTTTTTTTTTTTTAATAAATCCAAATGGGTGGGAGGTTTATCCGCAAGGATCGTACAGTCATCCAAGTCAAGATAATCCAAGTTGAGTCGCAGTGAGGGCTTCAATCATCTCTGCCGTCGCCCGAGGACAATCCGATATCATGCATTATAGGTCCCATACATATACCATATCCCCCCTCCCCCCCTCAACCTCCACCCCTTCATCAAAATGTTATTTCTCAGTTATAACCTCATGTTTCAACGCCCATACCTACCGCTGCCTATCATAACGCTACATAATTCTATCCATTACAAGATCATTCTACTTTTTAACCTCCGTTCTACTTCCTTAAATTTATAAATTTACGTGAAGGAATGTACATTATTCACAAAGAATTCGATATTACAATTCTAGTGTAATTTATTAAGTTAATTCAATGATTTTAATTTTGAATTGTGGAAAATTCCCGCGGTTTGATGTGAACCAATGAGAAGCGAGTGTGACGCGTGAAGTTAGCGTTAATTCCTGCTAATGCGTAAATTATTGGAATTCTGTCGAATCATTCAGAATATTAATATTCATAACGCAATTTATCTTTCTTTTCATTAATCAGTTTGGAGATTCGCGCGCTTTCATGATGAACCAATGAGGAACGAGTGTCACGCGTGAAGTTGGCTTTAATTCAGCGTTAAAACAAACATAAAGTTCCGAATAATTTTACAATAATTCTAAAAAAATTGAAAATAAAATTAATATTAAATGAAATAAATTTTTTAAAAATTAATTGATAATTGAACAAAATTTATCGTAATTTGATGAACATAATTCAAATTAATATTAATTTACCTTGAAATGGATATCCAGTGAAGTATGGTGCCATGTTGAGCGTGCTGACAGCCATTAATAAAGTTCTTCAATTAATCACTGATCTTCTCAATTAATTTGAATAATAAATAAACAAATTTATTATTTCTATAAAAAAAATCACCTTCACAAATAATCACAAACTCTCGAACGTCAATCAATTTTTTTTTTTCTCAAGAAATCAATGTATGATGATAGTTTGAAGCGAATGGGAAAAATCTTCAAAGACTTTGAGGAAAAACACGAGTGAGTGACAGCGGACCTGTTGGACCATCGGTGTCTCGACTCCAACTGTTTGCCTAAGATCATGAAGTAGAAACACTTTGGGTAGGTTGAAGGCAAGGCCAAGTCAGTGAGAGCCGTGTGGTCGGCCTCTCTTTCATTGCCTGTTTCTTTTTTTTTTCAAGACTCCGCCTCTCTTTGGATATAGTCGGAAGGAGTTCAAAGAAATTGTGAAGGAGAACCACGCGACCATCGTTCACAATTCTTATTTTATTGGTTGAGAGTGGGTATACATGGCTCCGCCTATGTACCTCCTCTCGCACTCACTCCCACGCACATTTGATTTCTTCATTTAATTGAAATTGATTTTTTTTTATGGAAAAAAGTGGAATAATTGTCGTAGAGCCAATTGCGAATGAAATCTCAGACAATTTTCCATCGATTTTCTTTTTTTGGAATTTGAAATGAAAAAAAAAAAATTAATGTCTTGGAGAAATCATGAAAATTCGAATTTTCAATGTTCAGAGGAAGGAATATAGTTTTAGAAACAATAAAATTTGACACAAGTAGGGTTACTTCTGAGCAGCATGCTGCAATGTCGATAAAAACACTTTTGCATGGACTGAATTTGTGATTGGATGTCATTGATCTTATGTTTACTATATGCTAATGATGTTGAAAACCTGCGGAAGCCTCAATGAAGCAGTCGTTCATTTGACAATTAATTAGTATTGTTAAATCAATTTTTTCCAACGTCCCATGATTTTTACATGATGATAAAATAAGAGTTAGAGAAGACCTTAATCATTCGGAATTGTTGACGCTAACTTTAAAGATGAAAAACTTACCTAGTATCATCATGTCAAGTAGTGAATCATAATTTTATAAAAATTTCATAAAAGTTTCATGAAAATTTCAGAAAAATTTCCAAAAATTCTGAAAAATCTCAAATATATTAGAAAATAAAACTGTTTTTTTTTTTTAAATTATGAAATGAATTGTTTCTCAATAGTCCACAACGAACAATTTGTTCCAAAGATTAATTTTTTGCTTATTTTAACTAAGTTTACCTAATTCACCATTTGTTTCATTAGTCCCGAAGAAATATTTGTTTTTAACAATGAAAGAACTTGTTGATTTTGACAAACTTACCGAATTTGACAGATTCTTAATTGAGGTAAAAGACCTAATAACTGCTCACTTTATGAATGATTCATAAATATAGATATACAAATACGTGAAATGAGCAGAAACTAGTTCCTGAGCAGCTACTGGATACTTTGCATGACTCGAAGAAAAAGAATTGATAAGAATTATTGAAATCATTCGTTTCATCATTTTTACTACGTTTTTTTCTTGAGTGCACACTTTACTGATTACTGATTTCCGCATAATGGGAGTATCAATATGATCATCCGTCAATTGTAGAAACTTTTATGCTGCATTTTATACTGTGTAGACTGATATAAGTGATAACGAATGAATTGGGTTATATTGGCAGAAGATAATTTTCGTAAGACTTTTAGTGACATTCACTAAATATTTAGTTATATAATCTAGGATCAGTCGTAATGATTACGGAAATGATCTCAACAATTGATTATAGGGGTTCATTTTCACGTTTGTAATAATGGTTCTCAAAATGTCTTGGGAAATTGGAGAAAAATGAGTAGCAATATAGCTCAGCCAATAGAAAAATAGGACTTCTGGCTTTTTATTTACGATTTTTTTCGTCCACCTGATTCAATCGGCCTATCATAGGATGGATCGTGATAGGTTCCTTCTTGAGGCCTATGCAGCATGAAGTCCTCGATTTACGTAAACGTGACGATAATGTCAATTTCATTGAGTGTTTGTTTTTTTTCGTTTAATCGATTAGTAACTTCCAGCAAGAAGTTGCTTGTTTTTCAAAAAAATTTCATGTGAATTTTGTCTGTTTGCCTTGAAATCTTATCACAGACCTCTGCTCCATCAAAACACATCAAGTTGATTTGGAAAATTCAGAAAAATAATAAAAATTTCTTATTATACTTAGCAGAGTAAAACTGATGAATTAACTATATCTCTTGTGGATTTTGTGATGAAACGGCTAAATATGAGACTAAACGCAAATCCCCACTCTCATTACTTCTCCCAACAATTAGGAAAAATGATTAGAGAGGGTATGCCGACACCAGAAGGATATTTGGAAAGAGGCATTATCCTCTTTCTTCACCGAGCATTTAGAGAGATAAGTAGCCCTAATTCTCTTATCGATTTTTGTAAAGACATTTTCATTATTCAAGCGTTAATTTGATTCTATTTTTTTTTAAATAATTCATTTGTAATTGGTATTTTCGACGAAAGCCATTTTAACTTTATATTATTATTAATTTTGATATCAATGAAATTATCATGCTAGATCTGACGTGAAAAGAAGTTCAATTCAATGAAAATGTCAGCAATAAATGATAAAGTTCTTGTTAAATAATAATTCAAATTATAAATTCATACATTTTATTTTTGAAACGAAATACTACAATTTGGTGATATGATTGTAACTATCGTTTTCAACCCTGTCATTGGCTCAGGCTGTTGAATTGTTGTTCTGCTACTAAATAAATAAATAAATGAATTTTTCGCAATTTTTTCATTAAAAAAAAAATGAAAAAAAAATCTGAATTTGTTTCCTCCAATTCATCACGCCTAATAAAATCTCTTAATCTCCCCCGAAAAAAAGTTCTATAATATCACAATGAATTGAAAATTCACTCATGAATAGATGATCCATAAATAACCCTATTTATGTATTTCGATGTTTTGTCGACACGTGGCGCATTCGTCTGATTTTCAAAAGTTGAGAACGATGAGTGAACATTTGGTATCACGTGTCGTGATTGTAGTTTATGGAGGGCTGATTGGCCGTGCGTGGGACGGGTGCGGACGGTGCCAGAAAAGGACAACGTTGGAAAATAAATGAAAACGACAAGTTCCGAGTGAATAAATGAGCAAAGAAAAAAAAAGGAAAAAATATAGAATAGACGGGAGATCTTTTGCGTTCACACCCGTCGTGTGTGTGTCAGTTGTTTCATTTTCATTTCGTAATCATTAAGTTATGCATTAATGCTATAATGACGAGAAGCTGGTGGAATCAAGGTATAACCATGACGAATTAGGAACTTGGCGGAGGCTGTTAATACTTCGTATAAATTGTAAAAAAAAATGAGTGAATGAATAATGATTAAATGAGTCACTTAAAATTGAGTTGAGAAAAATTGAAAATTCCGGATATCCGAAATTTCGTCAATTCCATTGAAAAGAGCGAGAAATTTGAGGCGAAAAACGATACACAGAGAAAAATGTTTTCTTAATTTAAGAATGTGCAGGTCACTTAAATTAAGAAAGAAAAGTCACTTAATTTAAGTGACTTTTACTTTTTTAAATTAAGAAAGAAAAAGTTACTTGATTTAAGTGAGAAAAGCCGCTTGATTTAAGTGAGAAAACTCACTTGATTTAAGTGAGTTCTACTTTCTTAAATTAAGAAAGAAAAAGTTACTTGATTTAAGTGAGAAAAGTCACTTAATTTAAGTGACCTGCCATTCTTACACAGAGAAAAATGCTTTCTTAATTTAAGTGAGAAAACTCACTTGATTTAAGTGAGTTTTACTTTCTTAAATTAAGTGAGAAAAGTCACTTGATTTAAGTGAGTTTTACTTTCTTAAATTAAGTGAGAAAAAGTCACTTGATTCAAGTGAGAAAACTCACTTGATTTAAGTGAGTTTTCTCACTTGAATCAAGTGACTTTTTCTTTCTTCATTTAAGAAAGTAAAACTCACTTGAATCAAGTGAGTTTTCTCACTTAAATCAAGTGATTTTTTCTCACTTAATTTAAGAAAGTAAAACTCACTTAAATCAAGTGAGTTTTTTCACTTAAATCAAGTGACTTTTTCTCACTTAATTTAAGAAAGTAAAACTCACTTAAATCAAGTGAGTTTTCTCACTTAAATTAAGAAAACATTTTTCTCTGTGTAAATTAAGTGACTGCACATTCTTAAATCAAGAAAACCTTTTTTTCTGTGTACAATAAAACTCCCGCCCGACCAATAAATCAGAAGATTTTTTAAAAAAATGATGATCTCATCATTTCTATTATTTTCAATGAAAATAAAAAAAGATGCAAAGAAAATTCCGTATCAGAAATAATTCCCAGGAGTGAATTTCATCATTCGAATGTCTCAATTCTCTCTTACCCCTGAAATAAAATAATTTTTCTTTCTTTTTTCTTCAAGAATGATCAATCGGCCCCAAATGCCTTCCTAACCTCAAAAAAAAAAAAAAAAAAAAAAAGAGGCAACAGCCCTCAAGTTTATTGGCCAATTCCACGTGAATATTTTGGGCTCTTACCCAAGGGACATACAAAAACTTTTCATATTTTCTTGTACTCTCACTCTATTCAATTGAAGAATATAATGTAACCTCGAAAAACTGTTTGAGTTAAATTGCGAGTTGTCGAGTGGGAGGGCAGTTGTCACCTGGGGGCGTTGGAAGTCGAAACGTCCCACAGGACTAACAGAATTCACCTAATTGTTTCCATTGAATGTTTTCTCATCCGTATAAAATGAAAAGGGCGTATGACTTTTCCTTTTTACTCTTTTTTTTTTTTTCTTCTTTCCTCTCCTCTCCTTGTCAGAGTGCAGAGAGTCTCTTTCACTTCTTTTGGGCGCTTTGCGCACGCGTGAATAGGAGAATGGGAGTAGTTTCAAATTGTACTTGCACTCAAAAAAAAAAAAAATTTCTAAGTTGAGGCGGTTCAACGATTTTATTGTTACGACTATTACTCATGCATTGACGTATTTTGACAAGTTTGTTTAGGAAAAGACAGTTAGGTGAGTTTAACCACCTACTGGCATTTACAAAATATAACTCGTGTAGCTAACAATTTGTTTGGTTTGAATTGTGGGCGGATTACACGAGGGAATTGTAACGATTAATTTTCGAATTGTTGGGAGTATGAGATATTTATTTTTATTTTTGAGAAATGGGAGTTCCTTTCTTTATTTTAGAGGAGGGGGGGGGGATTGAGGGGGATAATTGGAGTGAAATGGACGAGTGATCTGATGAAAGTTGAACTGGAAAATCGTTTTTTTTTCGAACATTTATTGAGTTGTTCCAAAATTGATTTTTGAAACTTTCAGGTTTTTTGGGAATAACTCGGGTTCTAATCATCATAGCCTGTTGGGGTCTATCGCAAATGAAAACTGAGATGATTTTGCATTGATTTCATTTTTTTGGAACCTGATTTTCAACGTAAATTGAAGAAGCTATACTCAAAAACGGAATTTCATGAAATTGAGTGTAACTTCGTCAATTTCCATCCAAAATTGAATCACAAAAAAAGAAATCAATGAGAAATTTTCTCATCTTTCATTTGCGAGGGACTGCGAATCAATACAACTTTCGGAACACGAGAAATTCGCAAAAAACCGAATTAAAAGAAAAAAAGAAGAATTCTGTTCAAAATTTATGCGGTTTTCCCGCCAAAAAATCGTTTGAAAAATTTTACATACATTGAAAGTATTCACCGTTACACCCAATGATAATCATCAACACAATCGATTAAACCACAAAATTATTAGCAAATAATTAAAATGAAAAATTAAACAAATTTTTCATTTAAACACCTGTGTGCAACAAATGGAGCTCAAAGGCTATTGGCAATAGCTCACGTGGAAAAAGATTGGCGATGGGGGGAACGAAGTTAGAGAGAGAGTCGCCTACGGTTAATTGTCGGGGCATTTAATGAGTACTCTTTGACGTGCCGCAGCAACACACAAACCACTTGGAAGGGAAGGAAGTTGAAACTTACCTCTTTCTTCTCTTTCTCTCTCTCTCTCTCTTCACCTTCTCTCGTGCATCTAGGTAATAGTTGTTCCCTCACGGATTTACTCGAAACATTTCACGCACACGAAGAGTTTTAAAATAATATAAAACTTTTGTATGTGCCCCTCTCTCTCCCCTTTTGAGAATATGGCCTCGTAAAAATCAGTATATCCTCACGTGCAATTGCGTTAAAAACGAATGATTTTAGGCGCTCGAATCATTTATCATTTATTTCTTTTGCCTGATGATAATAAAAAAAAAGGAGAATGGCAATTCTTAATGTATCTGTTGCTGTAAAAAGTCGTAAAAATCCGATGATATTGCGAAATTTTGGATTTTATGACTTTGATTGAATCGTGAAGTGGCGAAGTAAAATAAATGAAATTTCACGTTTTTTTATTTCAAAAGGATCTCAGTAATTATGGTGTTTATCAAAAAATATCAAGAAACCATTTTTGTAGATCACAAAATTCTCTACAAAAAAGGTTTCTTCATCATTTTCGATAAATCTGCTCAGTTCACAGATATCTTAATTTCTTTAATTTCATGATTTATTAAAAAATTCATTGGAAATGAGGGAAACGAGATGAATTCAGCTTATGCATGAGGATGTTTTTAGTAACAAGATTTATGTTAATTGAATGTAGTTAAAGTCGTTTATACACCTCGAGTTACTGAGTATTCGAGTAATTAAAAATATAGATATTTAAATACCACTGATTTTTTTTCTCCGAAAATTACGCGAAAATATGAAATTATTCATATTAATCCGCACTTTAATATCTCTGTAATTTGAATAAAGTGTGTCACTAAAATCCTTAATTATTAGCCATAAAATTAACGTTAACCAATGTTATGAATTGATTTTATGCTAATATTTGTGCATGAAAAAAAAAAAAAATTCACTCAATTAAATCCGTAGAATTTACCAAAGTAATTTTCTTCATTTTTTTTTTTTTCTACATGTGTTAATACTTGAGTTATGTGACACGAGGTCACTTGTCTTAAAAAAATTTGACACCTTACCGTACACCCTCAGGAGCAACCCTATTTTTTTTTTCCCACAGTGGTCAATAGTGGCCCACACGCAGGTATTTCGAAACAGGAGTCCTTTATATGACTAACTCTTACGGAAGGACACAAGAATGACTGGTGCAGTACAAAAAAAAAGAGGCAACAATCAACTTATTGACAATTGCGGTCACTAAATCAAAATGGCGGGCACTTTGTCGGCTTGACATTTATCGAAATGGCGGTGCTGGTTGAGTTTTTCTTTTCTTGTTTGCCTGTGATCCTTGCCGCTGCTATTGTTGGAGGGGAGACAATTTTTTTTTTTTTGGGGGCACGGGGAGGGCACAATGCAAATGGACAGGATGAAGAATGAATGGAAACTAGGTTGAGGTACTTTTACTCGAGGATTTCCGCTTTCTTCTCTCACTGTTGGGGCGTAATTTGTTGATGTTTACGGGGGACATTGTTTTTCGGGTTTATTTTCCATTGAAGATTGTTGTGCAGATATCTTCGGTGGAAGTTGCTTCAAAGGGTAACAGAAGGGCCTGTGTGTATTGAATTTTCAAACCAATTGTTCAGCTATATTCATTAATATTTATTCCATGAAGAAGTGTCAACGACTGGGAAAAAACATCAAGCAGCCAATGCTCTTATCGTTTCATCAATAAAATTGTAATTGTGACTTAACAATGGATTTGAAAATTTGGAATTTACTGGGCCTTCCATGGACACAGAGAGACGCTAATTCTTAATTTGAGACTGTGCAGTCACTTAATTTAAGAATGGCAGGTCACTTGAATTAAAGTGACTTTTTTCACTTAAATCAAGTGACTTTTCTCACTTGAATCAAGTAACTTTTTCTTTCTTAATTTAAGAAAGTAAAACTCACTTAAATCAAGTGAGTTTTCTCGCTTAAATCAAGTGACTTTTTCTTTCTTAATTTAAGAAGGTAAAACTCACTTAAATTAAGTGACTTTTCTCACTTAAATCAAGTGAGTTTTCTCACTTAAATCAATTGACTTTTTCTTTCGCAATTCAAGAAAGTGAAAGTCACTTAAATTAAGTGACTTTTCTCACTTAAATCAAGTGACTTTTCTCACTTAAATCAAGTGACTTTTTCTTTCTTAATTTAAGAAGGTAAAACTCACTTAAATTAAGTGACTTTTCTCACTTAAATCAAGTGACTTTTCTCACTTAAATCAAGTGACTTTTTCATTCTTAATTTAAGAAGGTAAAACTCACCTAAATTAAGTGACTTTTCTCACTTAAATCAAGTGACTTTTCTCACTTGAATCAAGTAACTTTTTCTTTCTTAATTTAAGAAAGTAAAACTCACTTAAATCAAGTGACTTTTTTTTCTCAATTTAAGAAAGTAAAACTCACTTAAATCAAGTGAGTTTTCTCACTTAAAACAAGTGACTTTTCTTTCTTAATTTAAGTGACCCGCACTTCCTTAAATTAAGTGACCGCACATTCTTAATTTAAGAAAACATTTTTCTCTGTGGATGAATAGACCCAAATAGGGTTGCGAAGCCGTAATAAAGAAAAAAAAACCGGGCCTTCCATTACCCCTTAAGGGATAAAGGAATACCTCCTATTCATTGAATTTCCAAACCAACCATTCGACGATATTTATTAATATTTTCACCATAGAAAAGTGGCAACGACTGGGGAAGGAAATTAGAAAGTCAATGTTTCTGATATTTAATGCAAAAAATTATAATTATTACTAAACAATGGATTTGAAAATTTAAAATATACTGGGTCTTCCGTTATTCCTTAAGGATAAATGGCAAGAGACCTCTTTTGTGGCTTCCATAATAACCCTGCAAAAACGATTTTCTGACAAATGTTTCGTAAATCTAATCATTTTCAAGATATTCTCACTTTAATCACGAAAATATTATTTCATTCAAACAATTATCATTTATCTTCACTCCAGAATTGAGTCTGAATAGATTATCTACATTTGAGTTATGTGAATACGGAAACGGCAAAAATAATAAAGCACCGATGAATATTTTCAACCATTTATCGGTGAACTCCATCATTTGCATGGATCATCAGTAGATAAAAATGGGTATTGTGGACAATAAATATTTTACCAGCGATTAATAACATCTGTCCTCATTACCGGCGAAAGATGATGGAGTTTATCGACTGATGCACATCAAGGAACATTACTCGGTCGGTAAAACATTGCACACAGGCTGAGGAAAGATCCTCATGGAACTAAACGAATCGTATTAAATCAAGCACTTTTATGCCACTTTATTTCCAAGGTACCGACAAAGTCGTATGCCTTCTGAATTTAAAGAAAAAGTGATTTGAAGGTTCCATTGAGTTCATGAAATAGGAGGATCATCAATTAACGATGTTCTGTTCATCAATTTTTCCCAATTTTTTTTTTATGGGATTATTTTTGATGAAGATTATTCGTTGAGAGGACCAAATTTGTGCGGATCAATTTTGCTGGATCAACTTAATGTGGATCATTCAAATCGGATTAAATGAGAGCGAAGTGTAATGCATAGCACTTCCGCTCCTTCGTTCCTGAGGTAGTAATATAATACAATGGCTGGATGAAAAAATTATTTACAGTTACATTTTGCGATTCATATACATAGTTTCAGCCTTTGGGCTTTTACTTATAGTTAAGTGATATAGTTCGAAATTATATCAGCTCAGTGTAAGGGGTTGTGATCATGAGATTTGGAATGGAGAAAGGATTCTTCAAAAAAGAGAGAAACCCTATCATATTTGTATTGAATCGTGAATATTATTGAAACTAATGATACTGATAATGATAGCTTGAATCGATGAAATTTGCTGGCACTGCGCTGATGAAGTGTGTTAATCCAATTTGCCAAAAACAATTACATCATAATCCTGTCTACAATAGCTTTATTTGAACGATGATAAGCAGGTGAAAGAATCGGAGAGATTTTAGGTATTTATACATGTAACTTCTTTCGGATTTAGATAATTGTCATTTGATCATAGCGGACTAAACGAGTCTATCCTACAAGGTATGATTTTTGTATTTTATAATTTATTTAATCGCATTCGTTGTTCCTTCTTAGTGAACATAACAATTTTTTGAGAGAATTAATACCTTCAGAGGATTCTTGAAGATTTGAAATGAACATTCTAACTCTCTCCAATTTTTTGTCAAAATTAAAGGCAAAACGTTGGAAAAATTCAATAGTGTTTCTTTGAAATCAAATTAAAAATTTCATTCTCATATCTTCATGAATCTACTTTTAGATCTATCAAGATGAAGGAGATGAGACGATGGTCATTGATTTTCTTCATTGGAGTCTGCTCTCCTCATTGGACAATAGCAATTCTATACAGTTTTCGGGACTATATTATTGATCTCGATGGAAATAATCTAAAGGAAATAACCGTAATACCATATCATCGATCCACTAAAATCGATTTATCGGGACTGCAGACGCCATACTATGAGGAGAGTGTTTTTGACAATGTAACAGACGCAAAAATTCTAGATCTGTCGAACAATGGAATCGAGCATCTTCCTCTGCGTATTTTTTCGAAAATGAAGAAACTTCAAGAATTGTCATTAGCTAATAATTATTTATCCAACGTGGCAGGGCTGTTTGAATTGCCGAATTTGAGGCGCTTGGACCTATCGAATAATCAAATAGAGAAACTACAGAGTGGAGATTTATTCGGTCTTCCAAATTTTACTGATATAATTATTGGAGGTAATGAATTCGAATCAATCTCATCGAGGGCCTTTCACAATCAATCTGTTAAAGCGCTTGACTTTGAGAGTGAATATCAACCATACTACGAATTAGCAGATGAAGATGGAATAGCTGATGTACCACTTCATAAGGATTTTGAAGTAAAACTTTGTAAGATTGGCGATGGCATTGTGGAGTCTGTTGAGCAATTGAGAGTAAATGAGGCACTTGGTAAATGCATCAAAGCGACTATAAACCGGCAGAGACGTTTGTTAGATTTGAGTAATCTTGGTCTGTGGAAATTCCAACGTGGCTGGTACAAATTACCACCTCATAGTATCAATAAAATTGATCTATCTGTCAACGAAATAAGTGATATTACATCAGAATTACTGAATGACTTGCCAATTGGTGTGTCTGTCGTTGATCTTACATATAATAGACTAAGTGTGATTAAAAAAGGTGTAATTTCAAATAGATTTCTCAAAAAATTGATATTTGATTACAATTATATGACAAAGATTGAAAATGATGCTTTCGTAAAAACCAACTTGGCTATTATTCACGCTGGAACAAATGATTTGGACAGTTTGGCTTTTGTTAAAACATTACCAAGGAGTATCGAAGAATTGAGAATTACATTCAACAGAGTTACTGAAATAGCTGGTGATACATTTCGAGGTCTCGTTAATTTAAAAATGATTGACTTGAGTTATAATTTTTTGAAAAAAATCGAACCAGGAATATTTGCAGATCAGTGGAATCTTCGTGAGCTTCGAATGGCCAATAATAATATTACTGCATTGCCTTCTGGGTTATGCAGGGGCCTGAGAAAGATTCAGAAAATTGATTTTAGTCATAATGATATTGCAAAAATATCCCAAGACATATTCTTAGAATTGCGAAATTTGAAAGACTTAGAACTTGATCTTCTTGATAATAAGATTGATAATATCGGAAAAGGAAGCTTTTCTAATCTCGATTTTAATTTGCTTGATCTCTCAGTTAACAAGCTCACTGAAAATTCAATTGCAAAGGATGCCTTCCATTTGTGTAAACTACAAAGTCTTTCATTGGGTAGCAACTACATTAGAAAGATTGATAGTGAATTATTCAGAGGTATTTTGGGATCGTATAAGCTCAAGCTGGATGGTAATCAGATAAGTACCATCAATAAAGGTGATGCCAGATATCTGGGAAATGTGCGTAAGCTCGTCTTAGACCATAATCCACTGGAACATCTTCGAAATGGTGCTTTGTATGGAATATCACAAGATAAAAATGTTGAGATTTCTTTATATACGGTGCCAATTAAAGTCATCCAGAGCGGTCTCTTCAAGAATCTTTAAAACAAATTACAGATTATTATTATTATCTTTTAATTCAACTTGATAATTCGAGTCACGTCGAATTGAAGGGATATAATGAAAAATAATAATGAATTGATACTCATTCAAATAGACTCTTGGAAAGAATTGTTTCAAATGAACTTATTCATCCATAACCATTGTCACATTAACTTTGTAAATTCAGAACGAGAAATAAAAAAGATCTGAGTTGGAAAAGACTGTGTAAATTTGTAATAGCAAAGGCTGACGACAAACCCTTTTTTTTCCGAATTTCGATATATTTCTCGTTTTCGGGTCAATATGGTTGTGAGATTAAAAATCATTTTTTTTCTAATATTTTTCCTGGCTGAAATATCAAGTTAGAACGATCACTACCGCTTCTAATGCTCCAAAACTTATCATGTTCCATCCACGTTTTCCACTAAGATCTATTCATACCAGAGAGATATCATCATTTTACCGAAGTCTATGACATAACCTTATTTGAATAAGAATGAAATAGTGGGGATATCTAAGGAAATGTGGGTATATATTCATCTAGCTACGTCAAGAATTTTCAATTCCCTAATTCTCATGTATGTCTTCGAAAATCACAATATTCATCTCAATAAATTGAAAAAGCAAAATGAAATATATTTGATAATATCAATAGTTGACTGCGAATTCTTTTCTTTCAAGTTCATTATAGCCCTCTTTTTCTGTGTAATGAACATTATTTTCATTTCAAACGAATGTATCATATCTCATTCATATGATTTACCGAAATCTACTTTTGGAGATAAAAAGACATCATTGGGTTATTTGAACGATGATAAACTGAAGAGGAAAAAAACGGAAAGATTGGGGATATTCATTCACGTGATTCAATCTAAAATGAACAATTTTCATCTATTCGTACAGGAAATAATGGATCATGGAGGCAAATAATTCAATTTATTGGTCATTCCGTCAACTGTTCGTTAGTCCTTCCAATGATTTAATTCATCCCTGTTAGGTCTTTTTGAACTTTTTACAAGGAATCTCCAGGATAAAATTGCTCTATCTCGTTTAGTTTCTGATATCCTCGAAAATTCATTGAAATCAAAAGTCATTATTTTTTGGAATAATTTTTTTTTAGTCACTGTTGTTTGGTGAATGTCTCGGAAACTAAGCGAAATAGGATCAATTTGCCCTAATCTTTTTTTGTAGAAAAATTCCAGAGCTAAAGAAGAGAGTAAGATAAATGGGCATGAGATTCTTGGATATTCTGTTAAAAAACCATTCCGTTTCATCATCGATTTTCTCTGAATATTTTGGAATTGATGGAGGATTGGGTGATTTTGCACTCATTCTTTTTTTTGTAGATAATTCTAAGCGTTACAAGAAAGGATTGAGGTGAGATGGCTCCATCTCGATTAATGTCCAAAATATCCACAAAAAAATGATCAAAAGAAGTTCATTGGCCTGAATAATCGATAGTCGCAAAAAAAATTATAATTAGTTAATGAACGAAAAACCCACATGCTAAGGCAAGTATTAAAATTTGCAAAATCAGTCGACGTTCATCGAATAGCTAAATGTGCGAACCTGTGCATTTGGCTGTTTTCATTTGAAATTATACTCGTATCGTTCTTATTCTCAATTATCCTTTCTTGTTCAAAAAAAAAATACGAATAATTATTCTCTATCTATATTCGATAGGCAAGAAATTCATGTCTGCCGCGTATGCATTTCAAGCACCCTCTTTCCAATAAATTCGAAACGAGAAATAAAAAATGTCTCACAGCGGGAAATAGCTTTTATATAAACGTGTAATAAAAAAAATTGACTGTAGATTTTCTTCTTTTAATTTTATCATATTTCTCATTTTTCGAATGCAATCATACAATTATAGACCATTTTTGTTAAAATCTTTTTCCTTTCTATGATATCAAACTTAAACGATCACTAATGCTCCCAATGCCTTGGAAATTACCATATTCCACGCAAGTGTTTCGCACAGTGAGCGATAGTTTTATTTGGATAATGATAAACTGGTGGAGTGATCTAAAGAATTTCGGGTATTTATTCACGCAGCTACATCGAGAATCATCAATTCTTATCAACTCACAGCAGATTTAACTTGTTCCTTCTTTAAGGTAAGATTTTTCAATTGATTAACTGCTTATTCAAGCCTTCGTGATTCGAGTCACTTAGAAAGCTTCCTTCAGCTCATAATTATATTTCCATTTTTTTCCACTGATTTTAACAATTTTTTCGAGACAATTGAATACCTCTCTTCATCTCAGTTTCATCTTGTCGTTCACTTGTAGCTTCCATCATATTTTATTAACTTGATTCATATGTAAATGAATATGCTTTTAGATTTTGTAAGCGGAGGAAAATGCAACTTTTTCCACTGATTTTGCTCTTTGGAGTTCACTTTCATTGGGCAGTAGCAGAACTAGAAAATCTTAAGGAGTATGTTGCACACGTGGAAAAGAAAACCTTGATCTCTCTGATACAAGTAGGGTCCAATAAACCCAGTACCATCGAGTTATGGGGCTTGCATATTGAATACATTAATGAAAATGCTTTTGACAATTTCACTGATATGACAATATTGGATCTGGCAAATAACAAAATTCGGGAACTTTCGCCTCGTGTTTTTTGGAAATTGACTAAGCTCACAGGATTATCATTGGCTGATAACTATTTATCCGACATCAGTGGGCTATTTTATGGATTGAAAAATTTGGACATACTGAACCTGTCGAGAAATCCAATACGGAAACTGAATAGAGGAGATTTATTCGGTGTGACACAATCTACCACTGTGCTTACTATTGGAAATGAATTTGAATATATTTCATCAGGGGTTTTTCACAATCCATCTGATGATGTGCTCCCGTTCGAGACTGGATACCATCCGTACAACGAATATACAGATGAGCCTACAGGTTCTGCTGTTCCACTACCTGATGCTTATGGAGTAAAAATATGTAAGACCGATAATGACTTTATGGAATCTGTGGAAGAGTGGGAAGAGAATGAGAAACTTGGTGATTGTTTTAGAGCGACTATCGAACGAAAAGAGCGTATTATCAAGGCGTCCTTCCAAACTTTGAGAAAATTCCGACCTGGCTGGTACAAATTACCACGTTTTGCTATCAATGGAATTGACTTGTCCAATAACAATATAGATGAAATTATGCCAGAAGTACTCAATGATTTACCAGAAAGTTTCACAGCCGTTGATCTAACGTCTAATCGCATTAAGATAATTAGAAAAAATATCATTGTGAACCGTTATCTCAGAACGCTCATACTGAATTCTAATGATATTGAAATAATTGAAGATGGTGCTTTTGGAAGAACCAACATTACTTCACTCCGTCTCAACGCAAATTTCTTGAAGAATTTGGCTTTTGTTAAAACATTACCTAGAAGTATCAAAGGATTGGTTGTCTCGTCCAACTTGATTTCTAACATTCCTGTTGATACGTTCCTGAATTTGAATAAATTACAAATGATTGACTTGAGCTTTAATTTTCTTCAGAAAATTGAACCAGGTACATTTAAAAATCAGGAAAATCTTTGGGAGCTCCGATTGATCTCTAATAAATTCACTGATTTTACTCCTGATTCATTTAAAGGCTTGAAAAAACTGGAGTTACTCGATCTCAGTCATAATGGAATAGAAAACATCACACAAAATACATTTTCAGGATTGCCAAAATATCAAGACTTAAAAATTTATCTCAAGGGCAATAAGATTAATGCTATCGGTGAAGGTAGCTTTTCTAATATCAAACTCTTCATGCTTGATCTCTCATCTAACAGAATCACTGAAGAATCTATTGCCAAAGACGCATTCTATAGATGTACAATGGAAATATTTGCATTGAATCACAATTTCATGACTAAAATTAATAGCGAATCATTCAGGGGTATTCAGGGATCCTATGTGCTTGACTTGGCTGATAATCAGATAAGTTCCATTAAGAAGGGTGATGCTAAATATCTGAGCAATGTGAAAATCCTTAACTTGGACAATAATCCACTCGAAGATCTTGATAGCGGTGCGCTATATGGATTATCAACAAATAAGAACGTCGGAATTTCTGTGAAGGGGACTGCAATTGAACTCATTCCTGGGGGTCTCTTCCAGGATGATCTCACGCACCGTGATTTTTACGATATTGTTTAAACAACGTTTAAATGACAATTTTTTTCCTCTCTCGATAATTCACATGCATGTCTGTAAAGATTGTAATATGAATCCAAATAAATCGAAGAGACAAAATGAAACATGTTCTATAATATCCATAGCTGGCTATAATTTTTTTTTTCCTTGAATTTCGTCAGATCCTTCTCTTTCTGAATTACTGATTTTTACTTGAAAAAAATGAAATAATTGTTAATAAAAAATAGAAAAATTGCATTTGAGTTTTTGGAAAATTCTTCAAACAGTTCTATGTTTTTTCACCACAAAAAAGTATGTTTTCACTTTTTTCATATAACTGATATTTAATAAGATACGAGCATTTGAAGTAGGAGAGAAATGGGCATCCACAGTGTTTTTTCCAAACTCAATATGATCGTAAATTTTCGTAAACTTTTAGAACATTTTTTTTTCTATTGTCTATATTATTTATTCACATGCTTTCATCTATTGAAGTAGGTGCGTTCGATTCATGTAGAGTACAAAAGCTTGCATTGAGTAACAATTTAATAACGGAGATTGATAGTGAAATATTCCGTGGTATTTCGGAACCCTATGAGCTCAACTTGCAGGATAACCTCATAAGATACATCAAAAACGGCGACACGGAATATCTGAGCAATGTGATTGGGCTGGTTTTGAATAAGAATCCAGTAGAACGTCTTGAAAATGGTGCTTTACATGGATTATCACCAGATAAAAACGTTGAAATTTATTTACAAGGAGTAGCAATTGAGATTATTCAAACTGGTCTTTTTGATGAGTCAAATTCGAATGATTATTATTAGTATATGATACAGAAAGAGCAACAAAATTATTTCCAGTTACAACTGATGAATCTACGTACATAGCCACAGCTCTTAGGCTTTTTCTCTTCGAAAATAGTACATAAAACGTGTTCTGTCATCGATTCATTCGACATGTGAAAATGCTTAAATTTCATTTTTCAGCTGTAGTCCAATTTATTTGCGCTTTTTAATCCATGCTGTTTAGAAATGATCTTTTCGAACTTCAAACTGTGTTAATGAAAGAAGAAGTGAAATTTTATTCATATGCGACGAATTTTCATAACTTATCAAGTAAAATGGTATCTATATACAATGATATAAATTGATATCATCTTAAAAAAAACGATCTGTAATATTCTCCGCAATAACTAATTCATTAGTGACGTGGTAAACAAGGTTAAGTCGAAAAATGCTAATTTTTCAGGAAGAGCGAAAAACTGATACCGTTTCCCCGGATGTCATTTTCGGTGGACTCACTGCTGAATATCATGTGTTTGGGTGTCAAATGGAATCCTATGGAGTTTCCGACCCCGCGGTTCACCCCATTATCCATTATATCCCACTATCCCTAGTTTTCGCGACTTAACCCCTATGTTCATCGAAAACGGATGAGCTAAGTCGACTTAACTCTATCAATCTCACATATTTTCTTCGATCAAAAGAGATATGTCGACTTAGCTGAGAAAGAAAATTTGAGGGTCAGAAACTACAGAGAGTCAGAGGTTTTTCGTTAAAATCTCGGTGAATAAGTGAGATAGAGCGAAATGGACATTAATATGGGATCACCGGGGAGTCTTATCAGTTTTTCGCTATCATCTCGGTAAATAAGCGAGATAGAGCGAAATGGACGTTAATATAGGGATCACCGGGGAGTTTTTCCAGTTTTTCGCTAGAATCTCGGTGAATAAGTGAGATAGAGCGAAATGGACATTAATATGGGATCATCGGGGAGTGTTATCAGTTTTTGGCTATCATCTCGGTAAATAAGCGAGATAGAGCGAAATGGACGTTAATATGGGATCATCGGGGAGTCTTATCAGTTTTTCGTTATCATCTCGGTAAATAAGCGAGATAGAGCCAAATGGACAATAATATGGAATCATCGGGGAGTCTTATCAGTTTTTGGCTATCATCTCGGTAAATAAGCGAGATAGAGCGAAATGGACGTTAATATAAGGATCACCGGGGAGTTTTTCCAGTTTTTCGCTAAAATCTCGGTGAATAAGTGAGATAGAGTGAAATGGACATTAATATGGGATCATCGGGGAGTGTTATCAGTTTTTGGCTATCATCTCGGTAAATAAGCGAGATAGAGCGAAATGGACGTTAATATGGGATCATCGGGGAGTCTTATCAGTTTTTCGTTATCATCTCGGTAAATAAGCGAGATAGAGCGAAATGGACGTTAATATGGGATCATCGGGGAGTCTTATCAGTTTTTCGTTATCATCTCGGTAAATAAGCCAGATAGAGCGAAATGGACGTTAATATGGGATCATCGGGGAGTCTTATCAGTTTTTCGTTATCATCTCGGTAAATAAGCGAGATCGAGCGAAATGGACGTTAATATGAGATCATCAGGGAGTTTTTCCAGTTTTTCGCTAAAATCTCGGTGAATAAGTGAGATAGAACGGAGTAGACGTTAATTTGGGATCAAGAGGATATTATTTCATCTGAAAACTTCCTCATAATTCCATATGTGTAATTCGCTCTATCTCGTTCATTCACTGATATAATCGCGAAAAACTGAAAAAACTCCCTCCTGATACTAAATTAACGTGCATTTCACCTTCTCTCGCTTAATGACAGAGATGATTATGAACGGTGAGGAGACTACGTCCTGATCCCAAGTAACGTCCATTTCGCTCCATCTCGCTTATTCACCGAGATAATCATGAAAAACTGGAAAAACTCCCTCCTGCTCCCATATTAATGTCCATTTCGCTCTATCTCGCTTATTCGCCAAGATAATCACGAAAAACTAGAAAAACTCCCTCCTTCTCCAGAATTAACGTCCATTCTGCTCTATCTCGCTTATTCACCGAGATAATCATAATAAACTGGAGAAACTCTTGCCCGATCCCAAATTCACGCCTATTTTGCTCTATCTCGCTTATTCACCGAGATAATCATAATAAACTGGAGAAACTATCTCCTGATCCCAAATGAACGCCCATTTTGCTCTATCTCGCTTATTCACCGAGATAATCATGAAGAGCTGGAAAAACTCCTTCCTGCTCCCATATTGACCTCCATTCCGCTCTATCTCGTTTATTCACCAAGATAATCACGAAAAACTGGAAAAACTCTCTCCTGCTCCCATATCAACGTCCATTTCGCTCTATCTCGCTTATTCGCCAAGATAATCACGAAAAACTGGAAGAACTCCCTCCTTCTCCAGAATTAACACCCATTTTGCTCTATCTCGCTTATTCACCGAGATAATCACGGAGAGCTGGAAAAACTCCTTCCTGCTCCCATATTAACATCCATTCCGCTCTATCTCGTTTATTCACCGAGATAATCACGAAAAACTGGAAAAACTCCCCGATGATCCCATATTAACGTCCATTTCGCTCTATCTCGCTTATTGACTGAGATCATAGCGAAAAATTGAAAAAACTCCCCGGTGATCACATATCAATGTCCATTTCGCTCTATCTCACTTATTCTTATTCACCGAGATGTTAGCGAAAAACTGAAAGAACTCTCTCCTGATTCAATATTGATACCTATTTCGCTCTATCTCACTTATTGATCACACCTTCTTGATCCCATATTAACGTCTATTTCGCTTATTTACCATCACATCTCAAATTTCGGAAATTCGAGAATTTTAAAAATTTTGGAATTTTTTCCAAAGAATAAAAATTGGAAGAAAATTAATTTCGGAAAAGAATAAATCTTGAAGAATTTAGAGATTCGAACTAATAGCAATTTTTTTTCGGAAGAGAAAATTATTTTTCGCCCCTATAAACCATTTTCATGTTTTTCCTTCATCCCCAGGGCGAATTTTGAATATTATTATTGAATATTCACTCTACGCAATTTTCCAGGAGTTAAGTCGACTTAGCTTCGTAACTCGCGATGAAACATGAAAATCCCGACTTAACTCTTTTTTCATCATTGAGAAAAGGCGACAAAAAAATTTTTTTGGATCAAATCCTTTTTGTGGGGCATGCATTATCACATATAGATGCCATTTCCACCATAAACCCATTTTCGAAAAAAATCGACTTAACCTTGTTTACCACGTCACTAATGAATTCTACATAACACGTGAAACAAACATTCGAATTCTCTCCATGTGCTTCATGAATTAGGAATATATTCCATGCGATAAGGAAAATTTCCTCATATGTATCTTTTATCTTTGTTAAAACAAAGTCGTTCCAGCTGCTCAATGCGTGAACTCAATTTACATCATGCCCAGTGGATGATAGCTTCCAATTAGACACGTTTGAAAAATTCTGTTCTTGAAAATTGAATACATTCTTCTTTCAAATTAGAATTTTTCGAAATCAATAATAATTAATCAACAACTGTGAGAGCTTTCATCCTCACTTTTATTGTTGTTGTCATTTTTTTTTCTGGAAAAAAGCTCCTGTTTTACCTCTTCACCATCGAATGGAGTGGTGAAAGGATGAATTGGGAGAATTTGATGTTATTTGCCGATAATTTTCATGAAAATATCTCGGAAACTGAGCAAGATAGTACAATCTTGCTATCATCATTTTTGTAACTTGAAATTTTCTACATGGAAGAATTCGCACAAAATCGACTTGAGTGTGGGATTATATCCAAAAGGAAATAAAGAAGAGTTTGAAGAAGAAAAAATTCTATGACTCTCTTCAACGATGTTTGAACGAGCCTCTAGTTTATCATGATCATTCTCATTAGATAATTTTTTGTACTTTTATGAATATTGTAATATTTATCATGAAAAAATGATACATTATTCTCGTATATAGCTTATCTGTTCCTATTGCGTCAAAAAAAATTAAATAATGAGAGTAATGACACTTTATTTTAAAATAAAAAAATATCAAGACTTAAATAGCCTCTATTACCTTCAATACCTCCAAAATTATCATGCTTCTTCCACATGATCCGCAAAGATGTATCTTTGATTTCAAACAAGCGCTTTATTTGAACGATGATAAAATTCACTGAAAAATGAGAGATTGAGGATATTTATACACGTATTCTCATGTAAAATTATCAATTCTAATCAGCAGATAGACGAACTGAGGAGTCTGTCGTTCAAAGTAAGTAAATTCAATTAATTAAATGTTCCTTCAACTGTTCATTTTTTTCTTACTTTTACTCTTCCTTTTTCAAGGAAAACAATGGAACTTGCGGTAATGCTCTTAATCCTTGGGTTCTGCTTCCCCCAGTGGACAACAGCAATTTCATACACTGTCGGGGATTATGTCCTGGATATCGATAAAGGAACCCTCAAAAGTGTGACAACAACGGTGCCCGATTACGCGACTCGTATTGATTTATCAAACATGGAAATTAAGCACTTCGAAGAGAATGTTTTTGATGATTTAATAACCATAAAAGAAATGGACCTATCAAATAATGGAATTGAAATACTTCCACCAAAGATTTTTTCAAAATTGCATAACCTCGAGGTATTATCATTGGCTGATAATAGAATGTCTGATATCAAAGGGCTATTCGAAAAATTGGGGAACTTGAAACATTTGGACCTATCGAATAATAGCCTAACAAGATTGCACAAAGGTGACTTATATGGTTTACCAGAATTTACTGAAATAACTATTGGAGGAAACGAATTAGAAGCAATTTCGTCATGTGTCTTCCGAAAGCCGTCTGCCAATCCGCCAGAGCGTAAGAGTATATACCAAGCATATTACAAATATTCAGAAGAAAATGGAATGTATGGTGTATTACTCCCTGAGGATTTTAGAGTAAAAATATGTAAGAGTAAAAATGGAACTTTGAAATCTGTTGAGCGTTTGAAAAAAAATGAGGAACTTGGTGATTGCACTGAAGCAAATGTAGATCGGAGGGTGCGTATTTTAGATTTGACTGATTATGGCCTGATTAATTTCGAACGTGGCTGGTATAAATTACCAGCTAATGCTATTAATGGAATTGACATGTCCATTAATAATATAGTTGAGATTGCACCAGAAGTACTCAATGACTTGCCGCCGGGCTTGGTAACTGTTGATTTTTCATTTAATAATTTAAATGCAATTGAAAAAGAGATTATCAAAAATCCACATATAAGGGAATTAATATTGAATTCCAATGCCATCAAAAAGATTGATGCCAATGCTTTCAAAGATACCAACATAGCTATACTTCATGCTGGGACTAATCAGTTGACAAACTTAGATTTTCTCCAATCATTGAATGAGATTGAATATTTGTATCTTCAGTCCAACTCTATCTCGGGAATATTCATCAATACACTCCGAGGACTCCCTAAATTACGAGTCATCGACTTGAGTTATAATGATCTGCAGTTAATAGAACCAGGAGCATTTGAAGATCAGAAGAATCTTTTTGAACTTCGATTGCACGATAATAACATCACCGAATTGCCTCATGGGATATTTAAGGGCTTAGATAAAATGACAAAATTTGATTTTAGTAATAATGGAATTACAGAAATATCCCGAAATACATTTTTAGAACTACGGAATTTGAAAAACTTGGAAATGGATTTTACTAATAATAAGATCAAACTTATCGACGATGGAAGCTTTTCTAATCTCAATTTTATCCAATTGGACCTCTCATTAAACGAAATTAATGACGAATCCATTGCGAACGGTGCATTCAGGAAATGTCAAGTTCAAAAGCTTTCATTGGCTCACAACTACATCACGGAGCTGGATAGTGAAGCATTTCGTGGTATTTACGGATCCTATGAGCTCAACTTGCAGGGTAATCAGATAACATCCATCAAGGAGGGCGATGCTGAACATTTCAGTGGTGTGATGAGGCTTATCTTGGATCGTAATCCAATAGGACGTTTCGATAATGGTGCTTTATTTGGATTATCACAGGACAAGGACGTTGAGATTTCTGTGCATGAAGTACCTCTTGAAGTCATTCAAGCAGGTTTTCTCCTCGACGTTTGAAAGGAAGTGTATATTTTGATATTGTCAATTGTATTGAGATGAATTTAGAAAAAATACATTACTCATCAATGCACTCACTGGTAATTTCTGTTAATTTTCTGGAGTACGGTACATTGCAACGAACGAATTCATTTGATGAGGATCATCAGTTTTTAGGCTGAAATGGAAATTCAAAATTTAATGAAACTTCGAGTACAAGTTCATTAAGTAATCGAGAATATACAGTAATTTATGGAAATCCTTTCCACAAACGTAACTCGCAATAGCTCAGCGGTAGAGCACCTGACATGTAATCAGAGGGTCGTGGGTTCAAAGTCTGCTTGCACATTACATATTTTTTCCGGAATTTGATTCTCTTAAAAATTTATTAATAAAAATTAATTTATTTGTTTAATGGCTGTTCATCATTTTAATGGCTGTGTATCATCTCATATATGAGTACCAACTTTGACAATATTTTTCATTTTCTATTAGGAAACCAAAAAAATCCGATAAGTTACTGTACATTTCTCATTGTTCGATGATCTTGCTCTGAAACTTTTTCAAAAATTCTAATGTTCCTTGGTCTTGCCTAAAAACTGATGACCCTGCTCAAGGGGTAACAGTAGACACAGTAAATTATGAACTCTCGAACCCATTGTTTAGCAATAATTATCGAATTTTTCATGGAATAACAGAAGCAGCGACAATAAAATATTGGTGAATATTGTCAAACAATTAGTTGAAAAATTCAATTACTTATGTACTTTTTTTTTGTAAATTTCTAAATTATTGGTTTCAAAAATCAGAATTGCTTTTTAACATGGGGTCTTATGAATCGAATATATTGTAACTAGAGACTATATTGCTATCTCAGTAGGTAACATAGTCGCTTGCTAGAGCAGGTCTGATGCATGAGAGCCCATATATGAGAATCAGTTTTATCTTTCAATTTCTTAAGAACCAATGTTTCTATCGCGTAGAAATTTTTTGAAGAATGATATATGATCAGAATGACATTATGCACGTTCTGTATAAATTTGATATCAATACAACCGAAATCCTCAGCCCAACGAAACCCCTCAACTACTACTCAGAAATTTTCAATATTTACCGCAGATTTGGTGGAGAGCTGTTTACTGACCATCGGCATAGTAGATCGCTTTTCCAGAGGGAGTCCTAAAAAAATCGAGATGAAAAAAGATCAGTAGAAATAGCCCTTTGAAAGACAAAAGCTCTGAATATCGAACACGTTATTTTTTATAACAAATTTCATGAATAAATGTTATTCAACATTCAGCTATTGATCTAATTCTTTTCCTCTTTCAAATGTTTCTAAAAAAAGGCATAATTGGATAGTCTTGAATTCGACACTATTATTCCGAAAAATTTAATTTCATATCTCGAATTGAATAGCGCCGTGCCGATAAATTGATTTTGGTATGTAAATTCATAGAAATTTCGCTAGATGGCGCCCTTAGCAAATTCCGACTTAAGCGCTTTAAAAAAATGAAATCGGTAATTTAGCGGTTTTCTCTTTACTTTGAAAATAGAAAAGCCTACTGCAAAAGAAGCACAGGTGGTAATTTAGCAGTTGTGTCCGATTTTTCCATACAAAATTCTGGAAAACTGCAACTTTAAGGTAAAAACATTGTCGTTCAGAATTCAACAAGGATTCGCACAGAAATAACATTTCGTGGCAGAGGAAGAGAAAAAAATGCTCAGACTAATCGCATTTGAATTATAAAATATTTATTGTTTCCCTTTTCACAAAAGTATTATTATCACATTGGAGAATATCCTCTCTACTTTTTAGCGAACTCTTTAAATCAATGGTAACAAAGAGAAGGACATCAACACAGTGTCGCCGGAGGGGAGGGCGGCGGTAACCGGAATATTAGGTTCCTACAGTTCCACTTCCGCCTCCCCCCCTTTTTATCAGCCGAGTACCATTCTCGTGATGAACTTCCCAAAGCTTCACTGCAGCGCGCTGTAAAGATGCCTGCAGTCGTTTCTGCAGAAATTCAGAAGCACCTCAACTCTCCACTTATACCCACGTATGCAAAAGTCGGGTACATCTCTATCTAACACAAAACAAATTCAACACAGGCAAATTCGAAACACACATATTCAAATCAGTAGCAAAGTGGTAAAAGAAGTTAAGTCATATAGAATAACCATACATACTTAACTCTCACTCTTTACCACTTCACCATTGAAATAATGTTGAAAAAAAAAAAATTTGAGTTACATGTTGAAATGACCGAATGTCAACATTTACAAATGTTAAAGAAACCGGCTCCCATAAAAGTCCATTCAATTTTTGGGCAACTCGATTATAACGCGCTTTGCACACACCTTGCAAATGACTTCGATCTATGCGATATTTATGCATATTTGCGTGCATCATCATCGTTTTTCTAAACTAAGAAGGAAATTTGTCTACTCTGAAAATAATAAATGGTTGTTTCTATTAATGGGGAGAAATTTAACATATTATGCACGATATTTTGATACGAACGAGACCGATCGCGCCGAATTTATGTCTCGTAGTTCAAATATATGAGAGAAAATGTGAAGATCTGCGATATACATTTATCGAAATTCTGCTGATGGCGAAACTGATTTTTTTTTCTTTCAATTGACCAATGAGGAATCAGTCTTACGCATTTCGATGATTTTCGACTCTAGACTATGTTCATTTTTGTGTATGCTATATTATGGGAACCTCTATTTTTTGTTCATCTGCGTTTAGATAATTAAACCTCAAATGTGCCATTTGATTGTTCTTGCCAATAGATATTTTATGTTTTGAATATTCCGCGTAGCTTCTCAACCAATAAAATTCAAGTGTTACGGGATTTTGGATATATTCGATGAAATTTCGCAATGTGTTTTTTTAAAATGGAGAAAGGATTATTTGATGATTTTATCTATTTCTATCCGATGAATATCTCAAAAAAAAGGAGACATTGATGATCATTACACGTTATCATTGAAAAATCTTATTTATTCAAATTTCCTGCTAATAATTAACCATTTACATTAAACTCGCTTCATCACAGACATATCGCAGTTGTTTTAACTTAAGAAAAATCAGTAATAAATACATTGGTGCTTGTTACATGAGAAAAACAAGAGACCATTTAATTCTCAGTTTGATGTATGAAAAATAATAATTATTCTTCACTTAATAATGAAATATTTTTCAATGAATTGCTCAAACTTACAAAGTACAATAAATGCATTTGAAACATAAAAAATAACTATCAATCTATAATTCTACAAATGAAAAAATCTATTTTTCATTTGTTTTACGTAATTAAAGCCACGTACCAAAGTGAACGATTTATTATTACATCAATAATAATAATAATGAATAATCTACAATAATTGAGGAATATCGAATAACTTTTGGAGAAAAATAAGTCATAAAAATGTGTGTGTATTTTTTAAACGAGTTTAGAAGGATTCATGAAGAGACCTTTTTTATAGAACATGAAATTTTCTACAAAAAACGGTTTGTTCGACAATTTTCTCTACATCTTTTCGCTTTTAAGACATCCGAAAAAAAAATTCTGCAGCAATTTTTTTCAACTTTTCTTTTCCTTCATCACTTCTCTATTGAGCTAATTTAAAAAAGTATTTAAAGCACTCATTTTGTTTTATAAAAAATATATAAATGCATAACTTCAAGTAAATAACTGTAATAATAAAATGTACTCTTAATAAATAATTCCAAAAATAGGGGAAAAAAAATATTGAGAACAAAGTGTGTGTAATATAGATTAATTTTAAGGCTAAATTAACATTTTTTTTTTGTTTTTTTCATCACAATTTCTTAATTACCACGGTCTCCACATGGGATCTCTGTCGTCAACTCTCTCCACGTCTATCTCCTCGTCGTCTTCCGACACCATTGATGCCATTGGTTCATTTTTCGTTAATGGTGTATTGCACAATTTTTTATTAGGCGGCTCAATTGGTTCCTCATTTGGCAGTGGAGTTGATTGAGGCAAAGGCGAAATCTTTACGGCTACTGATGATGATGCTGTTGATATAGGTGGAATTTCAGGAGAGTGACTTTGAGAATTTGCGTCTGATGATGCGAGTACTGGCGATAATAACTCGTCTTTGGGCATTATCTAGAAATTCAGAAAAAAATCAAATTGATGAGAGAAATTCGCAATTTTTTAATAATTTAAAATTTAGAGATGTGGGAAAATAGAGAATCAAATGAACTTTTCGAAATGGAATTTTTTTTTGACGAGTCCAGTGAAAAGCTGAGGAAATTTCCGGGAAAAAACAGGAGTCAGAATTTTTTTTCGAAATTTACGAAAATTTTGCTTTTTTGGTCGCGATGACAGGGTCAAACTCTTTCCAGTCTCGATTTTCTTCACTTTTTCGAGGACATTTCTGGTTCTATTCGCCGTAGCGACTTGCAATAGGTCTTGAATGAATTGGGCGGTAAAAAAATCATGAATTTTCGAGATAATTATGGAAGCTTTTTCAAAAATCCGTTTTTCCCTCATGAGTACCTCAAAAATCGGTAATTTCCATCTCAAAACTCCACGAGTCGATGGAAAATGATTTCACCTTCTATTCAAGACCTATCCCAAGTCACTGCGATCAATAGAACTAGAGATAAAGTGAAATTTTTCAATTTTCCCTGAAAAAGTCAAAAAAACTGCAAAAAATGAATTTTGCCACATATTTTATATAATGGAAATTTCCTCAGCTTTTCAATGGAATCATCAGAAAAAAAAACCTATTCCAAATATTTTCATCAATTTCTCCAAATTTTTTCAAAATAAATCATCAAAACTAAAAAGTGTCCTTTTCTCTCCTTCTGTCCCCTTTACCCCACCTCCCCCTTTCCTCAAATTTCGACTGGAAAAATACTGGGTTAATTAAACAACTCATATTACTCGACCTCCCCAAGACAACTCAAAAGCAATTAATTAACAAAAGAAAGTTATTTTATTGAATCGTAAATGAATGAAGAAATCGAGTGAATTAATGACTTCCTCAACAAAATTAATTTCCCTAATTTCAATTTAATTGATATATCAAATAATATACCTGAATATTCAATTTACGAGTGGACTGGAGACCCGATGCCAAGTGTCTTGCCAATTTTTCACCAGATTCACCAGGCAGTGCAGCGAGATATTTACATGCCTCAGCAGCACAGTGGCCAAATCCCGATTGCCATCGACTCTCACCACTCGAATCATCATTTGTTATCAATCCAGAAGTTAATCCAGATGGCCGTGATGCATGGAGCCTCTGCAAGTGACGTACTGTCAACTCTAAAATATCAGCTTTTTCCAATTTGCTGATGTTCTCACCCTCGGTCTATCGAAAAATGAATGCAAAAATTAATTAAAAATAAAATAAATAGCCAAAAAAAAAGAAAAATTACGGATAATTTTTTTTTTTATTTCTCGAGAAAAACAAGTTTTAGAAGAATTCAAGAGACTTTTTTTGTAAGTCTGAAAATTGTCTACAAAAAAGATTTCCATGAAGAATTAATATCTCCATTAGTTTCCAAAACATTAAGATTGTATGCCGAATGGACCAAAATAGGTCTGAATATCATGAAAAAAATAAATTTCCTAAATATTTAAAAAAATCGAAAATCCCCTCTATTTTATTTTTTAATCTGGTTAATTAATAATTATAAACCGTAATTAATTAATTCTATTATCAATCAATGAAATTTCTATTCGTTTATCATTGATAAATGGAAAAATAAAAATTTCTTCTATCATTGGATTTCTTATTCCTTTGCGAAAGAATCTGTCAAGAATAATTATTAAAACAATTAAATTACTTATTGATTAATTAATACATACCTCTAATGCATCGACCATGAGATCTTTGAGTTCATCAAGACATCGATTTATCCGCGCTCTTCTCTTCCTCTCCAACAAGGGTTTTGTTATCTAATTAAAATCAACAATTAATCATTAATTAGATTTAATCAAAAAAAATTAAAAAATTGAATTAAAAATTCCGGAAAAAAATTAATGAGCGAGAGTCTTCAGCGACAGTCAAAAAAATTTCCAAAATTTCGCAAAATTCATTAATTTTTCATTTTATTAATTTTCCCATTCCTAAATTCAATTATCAATTATATTATTAATTATCAATCAATTATCACCTTTTTGTACTGATAAGTTCTGGATACTGGATGTGGATAATCGTACGCCATCATTGCACGTTATTAACTCCTGATAAATCCAGAGCACAAAATTATCACTTATCAATCGAATAATCACAAGAGTTTAAAAAAAAAAAAAATTATAAGAAATTTAAATAATCGAAAAAAAATCGATTGATTGATTGCAATTATTTGCAAATTTTTTGAGGGTCGCAGGGTGAATTTAACGACGAGTGCTCTCTCCATGGAGTCTCTACACCAACTGACTGGATGCCTCCGTCAGCCATTCCATCGGAGCCCTCCCCTCGTATATACTCTCGATCCCTTCGAGAGCTCTTAGTGCTACGATTTCATTTCCACCGTTCTCTTTTTTTTTCTCGAGTCTCCTGAGATTCACGTCTTCCTTATGATTAATTAATTACCGGGATTTTGTCGGCAATGAGGATCTTGTTAGAGTTATATTTTTATTTTTCAAAATTATATGGCAACTCAAAAACGGAATTTTCGCAATTTTCTCAGAAATATTCCGATTTTTTTTGTTTTTTTTGATGATAATGGAATTTATGATAAGGAAATTGATAGACAAATGATAATTTTATGAATTTTTTTTTTGAAATAAATTACTTTAAAAGAAAAATGAGAAAAATTCGCACTTACGCAGAGAAAAATGTTTTCTTAATTTAAGAATGTGCAGTCACTTAATTTAAGAATGATAGCTCACTTGAATTAAGTGACTTTTGTCACTTGAATCAAGTGACTTTTTCTTTCTTAATTTAAGAAAGTAAGACTCACTTAAATTAAGTGACTTTTCTCACTTAGATCAAGTGACTTTTCTCCCTTAAATCAAGTAACATTTTCTTTCTTAATTTAAGAAAGTAAAACTCACTTAAATTAAGTGACTTTTCTCACTTGAATCAAGTGACTTTTTCTTTCTCAATTTAAGAAAGTAAAACTCACTTAAATCAAGTCACTTTTCTTTCTTAATTTAAGTGACCTGCACATTCTTAAATTGAAAAAACATTCTTCTCTGTGTCGTTCTGCAAATTTTCTAGATCTGCAGATTTTTTTTTAAATAATTTTTCTGGTAAATTAAATAAAAATTGGCAATTTCGGGATTCATGGTATTTTTAATGAGATGGAATTAACTCGAATTTGACAATTTTCAAAATTTTTTTAAACAAATAAATAAATGAAAAAAAAATATTTGAAAAATTGGCAATCATAGTTCTTTCAATTTTCTACATGCGCGTATTTTTCATTTTTTTTTCAAATAATTTATTTATTAAAGAAAAAAAATGAAAATTGTCAGATGTCTTTCATTGTCAGAATCATAAAAAATCCCACAAATCTGACAATTTTTTAAACTTTTTCTCAACAAATAAATTATCGAAAAGGAAATAGTCAAAAAATTGAAGTTTGCAGTTTTTTTGAATTCTTTCTGAAAGCGAAAAATTTTTTTTTCTTTTTAATTCATTTTTTCGGAAATTTTTTTTTCCTATCAATTAACAATAAAATAATGAAGTTTCATTAATAAATGTCATTTTGTTTTATCATTGACACATTTCACACCGGTTTCAAGTGTCCATTGGTCTGAGACCACGCTCTCTAAACTACCAGGAAGCAAAATAAATAATTAGTGATGTCATTCAGTTGATTTTTTTATTATTATTTTTTATTTTTTTTCACACACGAATATAATTCATTCAACGTTTCTCTACATTGTTATCAATTGACACGTGAGTTGATGCAACAAAAAAAAATAATAATAATAATAAATAAAAAAAATATGAAAAAGCAAATTGAAACATACCTCGGCTCATTCACAATTCACCAATCTTATCGTTCAACGCCTTCAATTACGTTGCGATATGAGAGGAGCGTGCGAATGTTTACGGTCTTGTATTAGTAAACTGTCGTACGTCCGGTTTATAAATTTTTATATCCGCTTTGTGTCTGTGTAGAAATAAAATTCAATGGAGGATAAATAAAGTGAAAGAATGGAGGAAATAAAGATAAATAAAGAAAAAATAAATAAAAAAAAAAAAAAAGTTCTATCCACGTGAATGACACATTGAATGGAGTCTGAAGTAATGATAACATTCATTTACATGGGGCAAAATGGATAGCCAATTTTGTGTCACGCAATGTTATTTGAACAAGAAAAATTTACATTTTCATTGAAATGAAGAAATTATTTTAATTCAAGGCAAAAGCATGAGGGGAAAAAAAATGGAATTTACGCTATATTTAACTTTATCCCTGTAATAATTGAATTTTGAAGAAACTGCCAATTTAAAAAGATGCAAATTGATGTGCATGAAAATATTACATCTCCCTTAATTTCCGAAATATTCAGAATTTTTTTTTTTTAAATACTCGCATTTTTTGAAGAATTGAGGAATTCCAAGTAACAAGGCCGAATGATCTACTTTAGTTTTTTAGTTTTTCTAATTTATCATAAATATTCTTATTATTCCGATTTCGTAACTCTTCTTAATTTAAGAATGTGCAGTCACTTAATTTAAGTGACTTGTCATTCTTAAATTAAGTGACTTTTCTCACTTAAATCAAGTAACTATTTCTTTCTCAATTTAAGAAAGTAAAATTCACTTAAATTAAGTGACTTTTCCCACTTAAATCAAGTGAATTTTTCATTCTTAATTTAAGAAAGTAAAACTCACTTAAATCAAGTGACTTTTCCCACTTAAATCAAGTGAATTTTTCATTCTCAATTTAAGAAAGTAGCACTCACTTAAATCAAGTGAGTTTTCTCACTTAAATCAAGTGACTGCACATTCTTAAATTAAGAAAACATTTTTCTCTGTGTAGAGAGCGTTGGCGAGCTAGCGCGCCTGCTGACGGGTTAAAAAAGAAAAATATAGATCATTAAAGTAAAATAGATTATCGATATCCTTCATTATTATCTCTCTTTTTAAATTCAAATAAATATAAAAAAAAAATTATTATAAAAAAAATTGAATTCATTGGCAAAAGACCGAAGTGACTTTTCGGACGTGTGCTTGTCGCGTGTAAGGCTCGCGCCTGCGCCCCTTCTACCCACTGACACGCTCGTCTCACGTGGTTAACACACACCGCACATTGTTGTGTGCGTTTTCCACACTGGGGCCCTATTGGGCCCCGTGCCGGCTGAAGGGCCCCCGCGTGTGTGGGACGCGATGCCTCGGCTCGTTCTCACGGTAGCCTCGGAGGCCATTCGAAGGTAAGGTAGCTAAAAAGGGCCTTACTCCCTCTCTCTTTCCTCTTGTGCGCCACCTTTTCCCCCCTTCAGCTTCCTCCATTTGTGCGTTTTCAACGCACAAACATACGTATAATGGTGCTTGTATTCACTCACGCATGCAATAACGGGGGTGGAGGAGAGGACAGAGAAAAAGAGAGATGGAAGATGACCACTTCTTTGTTTGGGGAGGGGCATTTGTGTGAACACGCGTGTACTCGTGTTTCACAAATCTGGAGGGAATTAATAGAAGGATTTTTCTCCATTTTTCTCCGGGAAAATCGGGAATTTTTTCGAGTAATTTTGGGTAATGGAGAGAATTAGACGGATGGAAGGGGTTGACGTTCTCTGATTGGTTCAGGGACTTTTCCGTCAATTGATTTGATAAAAACGCGCGAAAATCGGTGAATTTACGGGGATTTGAAGGATTTTTTTTAATAGAAAATTTGAGGGAGTCAATTTAAAAAATGTAATTTTTTTTACATTTTTTGAAATAATCAACATTTAATTTTAGTGGTGGAGGAATTTATTAATGGATTTATTTCTTCATTTTTTTCGGGGATACCTTCGAAACAAGTAGATTTAATAGAAAATGGTGAAAGATCTTTTTTTTTCTTTGGAGAATTGAATTTTTAATAAATAAAAACCTTTTGTTTTTTTTTTATTTTAGACCAACTTGTTTCGGAGAGATCAACTTTATTCGTCTTGGGGAAGGTTTCTGACATTTTAATTGAAGAAAAAATATTGACACTAGATACACCTGAAGGCTGTCTTTGATTGCACATATTCGTAAGGAAAATAAATGATAAAATTTTCTGAAAAACAGACGTGTTTTTCGGGCATTTTCATGATTTACCTTGAACCTAATTTTCATTTTTTTTCAGACCATTAATTTGATGATGGATGAATATTGAAGAGCCCGTGTATGATAAATGATAAAAATTGGAAATCCAAAGATTTTCACGTTTAAAGAATTTTTAATCATTTTTTTTTTTTTCATTAGAAACTCGTTATTTTTTCCAAGAAATTCGACTATTTTTAGAATTATCAGTGAGTAAAAGATAGTTTTTTATGATAGAAATAATGAATTTTTTTACGAGTATTAAGTGATAAATCAATTTTATCATTGGTATCTGAATTAATTGAGGGAATAAAAAAATTCACTTGTAAGTTGAATTTAACAAAAAAATGAAAATATTGACATTAAACTGTGAAAATTGAAGGTTGAATATATTCGATTTAATTTTGATTAATTGAGGAAATTAAAAAAATTAAGCTGTGGATTAAATGTTCAAAACAAAATGATAATATTGACATTAAACTATGAAAATTAAAGGCTAACACTTTTCACCTTTTTTTTTCTGAACAAATAGTGATAAAAAAATCAAAAATAAAAGAATTCTGGTATTTTCCAGTTAAAAAATTGATATTATCAGCCTTGGCTTAGAACCAAATTCATCATAGACACATGGAAATATTGATGAGGCTTATAAAATCCTTGAAATAATGGGAAATTCGAGGAAAAATCACACCTAAATACACAAATATTTCTAGATAATTTTTTCCAATGGTAAATGGAAAATTTTGGAAAGAAATCGAATAAAAAAAACGATCGCTCAATTTCGTAGAAATCATACTTGTAACTTGTATAAAAATTTTATAGAATATTATTAAAAGGAATTTTTGTTCCTTTTCATAAAAAAATATATGTATTCATAAATATTGAATTATTGGAAATTTGCGACTTGAATCAGACGCAAAATTGTTATTACGTAATTATTCAAATATTTGGGAATGAGTGTGTAGCGTCACGCAATTGATGTTTGATTATTGATTATTCATGTCAGCAATAAATTAGATGAATTGTGATGATTATTCATTGATAAATAAACACTCGAACGGCACGTGGAGTGAACGATTTTTTTTGTATTAAATTCGCAGAAAAAAACTATTCATTGATGAAAAAAAAAAAAAAAATTGAAAAAAATTCATTTTTTAAAACTTCAAACATTAAAATTAACTAGAATTTTCTTAATTACGAAAGGAAAAATTACTTTTTCAATTTTTTTAATGATATCTCAAAAAAAAATCAAGAAAAAGTTCGTATCTCCATTATTTTTCGAGATTTTTTCAAAAAAAATCGCAAAACCAATTTATTTTCAAAATATCTCGAAAACTATGCGATTTAGCGCAATTCATCAGGAGATCTTTTTTATAGAGAATTCAATTTCCCACATAAAAGGTTTCTTGACATTTTCCCCTAAATCTGATATTTTCCGAGTGCACTTCAATATAAACTGATAACATCAAAAAAGCCACATTTCCTCTTTCCATCAGAATAAATCCAAATGAATTCACAGTAATTAGCAATCAATGGCGCCAAAAATCAGAGTAGCATAACAACTATAGGGGATTAAAAATAATAATAATAATAACAATGATAATAATAAAAATAGTGGCAATAGAGATGAGGAAAGAGGGGTTTCCTGCAACGCTTGGCGGATCGTTTGCGCTAGCGGGCGTTCTGTTCCCACGGGGTATTCATCCGGCACCCGTGTACACCTTCCGTCTGTGTGTTGTAATGCGTGGCAAAAGAGAGAGGGGAGAAGAAATTGAATGGACGTCAGTGGCCCGGACCATCATCGTTACGGACACTGACGCCCAACGAGTGCGCCGGGTGTCTCAGTTGACCCTAAGTAGACTATAATAGGTAACACTGCATTGTTGGAAGTCATTTTCATGGCTGGAAAAGTATTGTCCAACTTTGAATTATTTCTGATTTCAGGTATTATTGCAGTGAACACGAGTGCATTTATCTCATTTTTTTTCATGCCGTATTGGAAATGACGTATTTTTTTTACATTTTTTTAAATGAATTTTTTCATAATTTTTGTCTACGTAATTTATAACATATGAATTATCTAAATAAGGGGAAATAGCGGTGGTGGAGATGAAATGCCTTAAATCAGACAAAAATAACAAAATTACTATTAAAAAAAAAAAAAGTATATAAAAAAAATAGAAAAAAAATTATAGGATTTATTAATCAACAAAAATTGATTAGAATAGTGTTTTTGTAAATGAGCCTTATTTTTTAAAATCTATTTTGAAACAGCCCTGGCAACTGGAGCACCGGCAAAAAAGGGATAGAACAAACTCATTAACTAAACAAATTTGATTTAAAAAAAGTAAAATAATTGCGTGAATGGATAAAAAAAATTTTTAATGAAATAATTGAGAAATTGAGAGTAAATTAACGAAAAATAATTGAATAAAAGAATACAAATTGATAAAAAATGTGGTAAATGAAACTTTAGTCAAAATAAATTGAGTAAATTAGTGAAGTTGAGGTAAAAAGTTTCATTTCAATTCAAAAAGATTGGAGAAGAAAACAGCATTTCAACTAAATAATAGAAGAAAAAAATCGTCAATTTTTGATATAGTCATTGAGAATTTTTTTTATTTATTTATTTATTTATTTATAATTTAAAAAAAATTATATTTCCCATCTAAAGATATGATTTCCAAACAGTTAAATCATTTTTTCAGATGAATTCAGTAGTGAAGAGGTAAAACGAGATAAGTCTCTTCTTTTTCTCATTAATTTTTCCGAAAATACCTTAGAAAATAACTGAGAAAGAGCAGTTTTGCCTTAAAACTCTTTTGTAACTCTTGAAATTCTCTACAAAAACCGATGATTAATATCATCTTATCTCGCTTAGTTTCCAAGATATTTCCTTCGAAATGACCTCAAAAATAAGTGGATTTATCCTGTTTTACTTTTTCACTGCTGAATTAAAGTGCGTTTTCCCAAATCAGCAATTAATCAGAAACTGACTTATAAAACCTCATTTTTTTTCCGTTTCATCGATCATAATCCGGGACACTCCCTTAATTTTATTCTCAATTAATTCAATCGCCGATAATAATCTCGCATATTTCTTCATCGCGATAAGAATAATTTTTTTTTTTTTTGCGCTTCTGCTTCTATTGATTTTGAGGCCAATAGATTCTAGGGCATGAGTAGTAACGGCGCGCCAGAGACTGGCGAGACTCAACTGGTGTGTAAACACTATATAACCACTGAATATACCCATTTAAGAGCCACTGTATTTGTATTTGACGGCCTGGAGGGATAAGCGTGGCAGACACGTGGGCCACATAGATGATAGTTAGTGTCCCCGGATTTAAAACGCAATTGATTATTACGATAAATTATGTCGAGACTATTGTAATTAGAGAGAATTTAACTTAATTATATTGGTAATTAGTGATTTATGGTGACGCGACTGAATTTGTAAATTCAAATGATAATTTACCTTAATTGTTTTCCGGTTACGACATTTCAAAATTAGTGAGAAAAAAAAGTTCTGAGAAATTTTTTTTTTTTTTATTATTATCTTGGAGACTAAGAGAGATAGCGAAAATTTTTTGCAAACCTTTTTTTCCATAGTTCTCGATTTTCTCTACAAAAAAAAAAGGTTTCCTAAAAATTTCTCTAATTTCAATAGATTTCGAGACATTTCCAAAAAAAAAATCAGTTTTTTTTTCCTTTTTAATTAATTAATTTTTTCCACTAATTAATTGAGTTTAACTTTAAAAAAAAAAAAACTCGAGGAAGCTCCGGAGTTGAGGTCACACATGTCAGAAGACTGTAGACAATTTTTTTCATCCATCGCCCCCCCGTCCATTTTGTTTAATTTTTTTTTTTCTCCTTCTTTTCACTCATTTCTTTCTCTTTCTTTACTAAATAAGAAGCACTCGAATTTGTCCGTTAGAAACGGTCTCAGAGCGTGGGAAGAAAGATGAGTCTATAATACACTGGCATAAGTTGCGAATCCTTGTAAGGAACCGTTGTTACTTCCTGAAGGCGAGGTCCTTTGCGCACCTGACGTTCTTTACTTTTTTTTTTTTTTTTAACCGTGAGAAACGATTCACACACTGTGTGAGAGCATTTAAAGACATCACCCTGAGGGGCTCGATCCAGCCACCGTAACCGCCACGCGTACAGCACACGTTTATCTATCTTCTTTTTCAGTATTTTTGAAATAATTTATTTCAGCTTCGATAAGAAAAAAAAAAAAAATTTCTTTCACTTATTCATTCGCTTGAATTAATTCAGATAAAAGCTTCATTGATAGAATAATTTAATCAGTCTCTAAAAATCCTTATCAGTTTACAGATCAATGATTTTTGTCATTCTTAAAAATGAAAAAAAAAAATGTTTCTTTAAATATTTTATTTTTAGAGAGAAATTTGGGAAATTGAATGGAAGAGACATTTTTTGGAGAATGTCTCGGAATTAAAAGGAAATGGAAAATGCCATTGGGGAGATAAGGATAACAAGGAAATTGCTCTATCTCACTTAATTTCCGAGATATTCTCCAAAAACGATTGATAAAAAAAAATTAATTTATTTTGTTTTCCTAAACTGAATCGCTTAGAATGAAAATATCTCAGGAACTGTGAGGTTTAGGGAAATTTGTCATGAGACCTTTTTTGTAGCCCTTGAAATTCTCTACAAAAAAGGTTTCTTGACATTTTTTCCTTAACCGACTCATTTCCAAGAGCCCTTTAAGAGAATTTCCCGAAAACTTTTCCCTTCGTCATTGGATAAGAAATTAATGACGAGAACTCAGAACGAATTTCTGATTTTTTTTTTGTTGCCTCTTTAAATTGACATGTCACATCCACGATTACGGGACCTTGTGCGGGCCTGGTTCCGGTAGTGTTCACCAGAATGACAAAATAAAAATAAAAAAAATTAAAAACCTAAACTTACAATCCATGCCGTCTAAAGAAACACATGTTACATAGTATCACGGATAATATGTATACCTCATTGTTTAACACCCGTGACGGGTTTTATTAATACCTCTGGTCAAAGTAATCGAATATCGTCACGCATCGAGTTCCCATAGTATTAACGATAGTGTTAACGTTGATGCATATCAATACATCATGTCTATTAAGAGGAAATGAGTGAGAAAAAAAAGAAGTTCTAAAATATTTTTTGATCATTTGATTTCCCTTGATTTCCCCAGTTTTGATTGACTCCGGAGATGATTGCAGCATCACAAGGACCAAAATTTGAAATCCTTCTATTTCTGGTAATTTCCGAAATAATTGCAAAAATGTGAAAAAAAACTCATTAATATCATTATCGAATCGAATTATCGATCTGTCTGAAATTCGATTGATCGAATATCGACATCGATTAATCGATTGAAAGTTGTTTCCCTTAAACTGAAACATATCTAACGAAACTATTGAATGCAATGCGATATCTCGAATTGAATGCGAGTTATCGAATCGATTAATCGATTTTTGAAAATAATCAATCGAAAGTTGTTATTTTTTGAAGAAAAAAAAAATATTCATGCAGACGAGCTTTTAATCCCTACACTCAGATTTAATGCGAGATATCGAATCGATTAATCGATATCTAAAATAATCGATCGGAAGTTGATGCGACATGTTTTTTTTTTCGTCATCAAATTCCCTTAAATTAGAACAGGTGAATGAAATTATCGAAAATACCATGCGATATCTCGAATTCAAAGCGAGATATCGTATCGATTAATCGAATATTTGAAAATAGCGGTCAGAAACTGTCTTTTGAAATAGGAATCAATGCAGACGTATATATCGCGCTTTTAATTGCCATTACTTTTATAATCTTCATTTTTTCCCCCATTTTTCTCTAACGAGTCAATTCTCATCCATTCACTTCCGGTGATTTCCAACCTATTCTCGATAACGCAAAAAAAAATAAAAAAAAAACATAAATAAAACCATTCGATTCTTAGAAGTTTCATTAAAATTGTTGAAATAATTGGAAAGAATTACTGCATTGCATTTAAGGTATATCCGTTTCTTTGTACGGAAAAATGATCGAATGAAAAATATACATTCGTTCGGGATGATAAGTACAGATAATTTCGTATAAAACGCCGTCTTCCTCTTACCCCCTTTAATCCCTTGGCTCAGTTGCCTGCACGCATCCGCCAATCAGGGTCCTGTTTCATTAAACCACTCATCTATCTATCTTTCTTTCCCCCCCTCTTTCTCTGCCCTTACAAAATGCGTGTGTAGAGGCATGCGCGGTGCACGTGTACCCCTTCGACGAGTGTGTCGAGTTCTCCCCCCTTTTCGAGTCATAAAAGATCAGTGGATTCCTAAAGTTCTCTCCTCTTTTTTCATTTCGTTACTTTTTTTTTTTTTTTTCGTTCTCCAATTTTTTTCCCTCTCGCTTTTTTTCCACAGTTTCCCACGATATGTGCCAGGGAGTGCGTCAGGTGGCTAGCGCGTTCACTCGCTCACTCATTGTAGCTCCTTACCCTGTTTTATGTGTATATATATATATATATATATATATATATATATATATATATATATATATATATATATATATATATATATATATATGTATATACTCTTTCTCTCTTTTCTTGTTTACTACGAAATTCTTCTCTGATGATCACGTACTAATACGGAAACTCATTCAGTGTTTTTGCGGAATGAATTTCATGGGGCAACGGAATTTTTTGAGAATTTTTATTGCTTCGAGAGCGGGAAATTTGAATTAAAATAGAAAAATTAAGAGATCTTGGATTTTTTGAGTTTAGTCGAATTAGTCTTTACTCAATATCTCAGAAGCCGTGAGAGATATCGAAATTTTTGTAGAGACTTTTTTTGTAGCTCTTTTCTTTTTCTATAAAAAAGGTCTCTACAAAAATTTCCGTATCTTTTATGGCGTTTGAGATAATTCTAAAATACTGATTTCAAAGTGAAAACAACTTGTTTTCTTCGAGATCAACACAGTTTCGGATTGATTAAAAAAATGAAAAATCAATCGATTTCTCAATATCTGAAGAATGAGTAGGAATTGCACGTGAATTTTAAGATAAAAATCCGTGAATAAAAAATTAAAAAAAATCCTTCGTTCTCGTAATCCCAGAATTAACGAAAAAAAAGGAGAAAAAAAACACGAAATTAACGTATCAATGTTAACTTTCTTTTAAAAAAAAAAAATCCATATTTCATACGCGCACGCCACGAGCTTTGGTGAATGCCGATTGGCCAAGTGCACTTCAACGGAGTTTTTCGGTTGCTCTCTCGCACGAGAGTCCCAGTGTTGTCCATACCGACTCGGAAGCGTGGGAACGGGCACGCTTGGGCCTTCCCAAAACAAAAACACCACGCGCACACGCACACACACACATGTACACATACATACATTGAGAAAAGTGGGCACGCGACGCACCTGACCACGGATAGAAGCCGTGCCCCAACTCTTTTGCCCGCAGCATCCGCCCCCACCCTACTGTCCTCTTCTTTCTTCTACCAGTCCTCTTTTTTTCAATGTTTTTCTTTTTTTTCTCTCTCTCTCTCTCTTTCTCGCTCGCTCGACAATCTGGCTTCCGCGCCAACGGTTTATTAAGTCGTTACCTCTGGACTCGTGCACGCCCCCGCTTCTACACGAGGCACGAGGCTACCTTACACTCTTTCGCAGAGTTGATTTCTTTTTTTTTTTCGACTGATTTCTCTTGGCCGATTTTTTATTCATTTTTTTGGATGATGACATTCGGGAATTTTTCGATTTTTTGGGAATTTTATTGGGGAAAGCGGAGAATTTTGGGCGGAAAATGGTGGAATGTAGGCTGTGCTGGACCAGTAGCTTTTGAAGAGAGGGGGGGGGGGGGGAAGGAAATTACACAGAGAAAAATGTTTTCTTAATTTAAGAATGTGTAGTCACTTAAATTAAGAAAGAAAATTCACTTGATTTAAGTGAAAAACTCACTTGATTTAAGTAAGTTTTACTTTCTTAAATTAGGAGAGAAAAAGTCTCTTGATTTAAGTGAGAAAACTCACTTGATTTAAGTGACTTTTACTTTCTTAAATTAAGAAAGAAAAAGTTACTTGAGTTAAGTGAGAAAAGTCACTTGACTTAAGCGAGAAAAGTCACTTAATTTGAGTGAGTTTTACTTTCTTAAATTAAGAAAGAAAAAGTCACTTGATTTAAGTGAGAAAAGTCACTTAATTTGAGTGACCTGCCATTCTTAAATTAAGTGACTGCACATTCTTAAATTGAGAAAAAAATTTTTTCTGTGTATCAATTCATTTGGCTTATGGGAAATATGGGGTTTTTTAAACAAACACTTTTCCCCATTGCTAACGTCAATAAATCACGCAAAATTCTCCATGAAATCGAACAATAAAAAGCTCATGAATTTATCTAAAAGCCTGATAGTTCAAGGGCTGAAGCTAAGAAAATCGGTTGAAATTGTAAGACTATATATATCTACTGTACTTATTGTTGTATATTATGTTAACGAAGATCCTTCAGCTTAAACTTGAATTTTATTGTGGGAAATTGAGGGAAAAGGGAGATTACGTGGTTCGAGGAAGAATTTTTTTTATAATTACATTGAAAAGCTGGGGAAATTCTACATAGAAAGCATTTGTTAGAATTGATTTTTAGAGGATTTTCGGGAATCCAAATTTTTTTGGGCAAGAATCGAAGATCTCGCCATAATTTTCGATAATTTTAGCTTTTCAATTCATGTGATTTCTAATTGATTCAAGATTCATTTATTTCTCAGAGCTACAAAATTTTTTTGTTTTACATCATTCTCTTGCCATCACCTTCCTCCTCTGTTAATTACATTAATTAAATTTTCAGTAATTTTGTCTTTTTTTTTAGTTAACTTTGGTAATGCTGCACATTCTTACATCGAATAACTTTTATATCTTACATTATTTATACTAGTAAAGAAATGGTCTTAAAATAAAGAAATTGTTTCAAAGAAGCCTTCCATTTCGGATAAATATCCTAATAAAAGAATAAAATAAAAAGATAAAAAACAAAAAAAATATGTGCAATGGCATAAACGCCCAACTCCAAACTTCCTTTTTTTTTTTTTGAAATACTTTGTTTTATTACTCTTTTTACATTTTTGTTTAGTTTACAGATAAAACAAATTTTCGTAAAAAAATATCTTATGCTAGTTATAATTAATATTAAAGAGAGCGAGGCTAAGTTTTTTTAGCACACTGCTTCTCTACCGTCTCTAAACTTTTTTAGTTTTAATTTTAATTTTTGTCAATACTAATTTTAAGGCACTAATGAAACTCCAAATTTCCGCAATTGCATTAGCGAAGCATGTCTAATACTGACTTTTCTTCGGAAAATACCAGCTCCAAAAAATAATTATACAAATGTTTATTGTTGCAACTCAAATCGATTTGAAATTGTTATGCATATGGCTTCTGAGGATAAACACTTTATAAAAAAAAACAAAAGCATTTCCCGAGAGCGGGAAATTTGAATTAAAATACAAAAATCACGAAATTTTGGATTTTTTGGGTTTAATCGAATTAGTCTTTACTCAATATCTCAGAAACCGTGAGAGATATCGAAATTTCTGTTGAGAACTTTTTTGTAGCTCTTTTCTTTTTCTATAAAAAAGGTCTCTACGAAAATTTTCGTATCTCTTATGGCGTCTAAGTTAATTCCAGAATACTGATTTCAAAGTGAAAACAACTTGTTTTCTTCGAGATCAACACAGTTTCTGATTGATTAAAGTAATAAAAAATCAAGTGATTCTCAATATCTCGAGGATGAGTAGGGATTGCGCGTGAATTTTAAGATAAAAATCCATGAATAAAAGATAAAAATATCCTTCATTCTCGTAATCCCAGAATTAACGAAAAAGAGAAAAAAAACACGAAATTAACGTAATACCAGCTCCAGAAAATAATTATACAAATGTTTATTGTTGTAATTCAAATCGATTTGAAATTGTTATGCATAGGGCTTCTGAGAATAAACACTTTAGAAAAAAAAACATTATTTACACTCTTTTCCTATTCTATCTGTCTAGAGCTCTTGGCTCCTAATACTCTAGTTAGTTTTCATGATTTCTAATTGCTTTTCATTGACTTTCGAAAGAAAAATTCTGAAAAAACTGATAATTTCCAGAAATGAAAAAGTTTTAAATTTTTAAATTTCCATCCACAAAAGTAGAATCTTTAAAAAAATCTCAAAAATCAATTTTGACAATTCTTTCCACTGTAAATCTCCTTTTTAAAGAGCTCCAGTCAATTTCTCATGATCTTTCTTCTGCAAAAAATAAATAAATAAAAAAATAGAAGAATTCGTGAATTTTTCAAATGCAAAAAAAAAAAATTATCAATTTTCTTTTCTTTCTTCCCACAGAAATGATACTACACTCAAGTACAATTTTAAATCTCAACTTGAGTACAAATTCATGAATGGAATAGATTGAGAAAGACGTCGTGGGGAATCGGCACGTACGTAACACACAAACGTACGAGACTGCAATCTTCAATAAGAAAATATGTCTATTATGTTGTTACAATAACGATATCAATTCATTGAATGTTATATGTACTCTGTTGAGTGTTCGTCCATTGTCTTCAAGCTAAATTCTACTTCCACGTGTATTAATAATCATTACGAAAAAAAAAACTGTTCCGTATTACTGAATTATTTGGTTTCTCTCTCTCTATTCTCATCTCTTTATCGGGGAATACCCTCATGATCTGTTCACTTCCTTCGTTTGATTGAATTTAAGACCAACGGAAGCTGAAGAAATCTCTACCAACTTCTTTTGTTCGTTTTGGCCTCTGTGTGTATTTGTGACTGGAACTCTGTATGTGAATTAGATGACCCGACTGTCTGACGTTCACTGGGTTCAACAATAGAGACATTAAATTGTCATAATATTTTATTTGGCATTTGTGATCGTTGAAATTTTATTAATCATTTTAAACTGACTGAAAATTTCGGGTTGAATCACCTTAATGCGATTAGGAGAATGATTTACTAGAGTAGTCGTTGGAATTTTTCAATTTTTTTTTTAAATTTCATTAAGAAACCTAGTGTCAAAAGACTCGAGATTTATTAAATAAGTAGGGAAAATTTCATTGACCTCTTGATGTTTACTTGGGAATATCATGAAAACTTTGGGAGATACGAAAAATTTTTGTTTTTCTTAGTTTCAGAGATATTTAAAAAAAACTGAGTCATTCTACAGATTCAAATGAATAGTAATCAATTTTGTGCGGAAAAATGTAATTCATTTGTCAAAAAAGTTGCATATATTATCAAATCCGATTAACTCTAGAAGGTACTTACTGACAGTGAAGAATTTCCTAAAAAATCCACCTTTTTTTAGTCACATTAATGAGATTAGGAGAATGATTTACTAGGAATGTGGGTAGAATTTTTAATTTTTTGTTGTTTTCTCCGTTGAACGACATTTTCAAGAGGTTCTTCTTCAGATTTATCAATTAGATAGGGAAAATTTCATTGACCATCTGATGCTTACTTGGAAATATCTCAAAAACTGTGGGAGCTGCAAAAATTTTCTCATTTATCTTATTTTTTAAGATATTTCCAAAAGAAAAACCTGATTCAATTAACAAATTCAAATGAATAATGACAAATTTTGTGTGGAAAAATGTAATTTATTAATCAAAAAAAGTTGCGTACAATATCAAATCCAATTAACTCTAAAAGGCACTCACTGACGGTTCAAGAATTTCCTCAAATATCCGCCATTTCCATCAAATGATACAATGTATCTGAATTCTTAAAAATTTGAACACAATTTTGTTGCAATTATTATCATAATCCCCAACGAAAAAAAAAGAACTAGGCAGAATGTTCGAGATGAATTTTTTCGTTGCATAGTTTCCTGAGCACTTCGATTCCCTTCTCCCTATTGTCCCCGTACTTGTCCTCCCAGGCGTCAAGCAGAAGATTGTAGTACCTTGGAACATCGAAAAAGTCCAAATACTCGTAGCTGTTTCTGTTAGGGAAGACCCTCTCGAACTTATCACTCTGGGAGACTTCATCCTCATATGCGATTAGATGCCTGACGTCATCTGGCGTCAGATCGTCGAGAATGTCATCAACATAGTCTTCCCTGTCCAAATTCACATAGAGCGCTTGCTTCTGTTTCTCCTGATTACTCAGCGTCATCTTTTCCAATCGAACATCCTGACAGACAGAATCCAGATCATACATTTTGGCCAGCGTCTCAGCCTCACGATGTGGCAAATTGGTCGGCAGCCTGAACCCCACCATATTGAAGAGATTCTTAACGAGTGGACCTTTGACGGCAGCATCAAGAGCAGAGGACGACTGGAGAGACGGCGAGATGTTGACCTCCAACAACCAAGGTTTCAGATTCTCATCGAGCAGAATATCAACCCCAAACAGCTCATAGCAGCTGTACCTTGTAGTTGTGTTGGCTCTCGTTAAGGTATTGATCGATGGCTCGCCAGCAATCATCGTCTTGACCACAATGTCCCTGACGGAGTTCCACAGTTTCTTCGTGTTGACGCCCTCCTTCTCCAAGTACGTCAGAAACGTCTTGATCGTCCACTTGTGACCAGCACAGGAGTCAGCGCAATCGTTGCTCGTGTAGTTGGCTGACGTTTTGTTAATACTGTAGTTGGTCAGGTGCATGAGGCGATCGCTGAGGTAGTTGATGTCGTCGATGTACTTGACCGAGGCGAAACGGACCAACCCGTCAGGATAGAGGTAGACCTTCAAGGGATTGAAGCTGGTGACGAGGACGTAGAGGCGAAGATCGAATTTTGCGCCACCGATGAGAAGTGGCTTGGACAGGTACTGTTGGACGATTATTGGACGTTTCTTTGGGATCTGGGACCAGCGGTGGACAACACGTATCCCAGTGCCTCGTGCTGCTGCCGGTGGCTTTATTATCCACTTCTCCTTCCCACCCGTTTTCTCCCAGACTTGACGGAAGTTACGGAGATCCTGGGGCAGGACGTAAGTACGGGGTACGAAGCCAAATTCTCTTCTGCCGTGTTTTGACATCAATTTGCTGAGGTTCCTCCATAATCTGTCCTTTCTGCCAACTTGAAATGTACCGGGAAAGTGATTTACTTTCTGATTGTCGCGGAGTGACTTGAAACAGTTTGATTTCATGTGCTTGCCCCATGTACCCAACCAGTCCTGGGACTTTTTCACAAGTCGAAAGCCTGAATTTACGACGGTTTTCTTCACGAGTAGAGGTGTTATTGTACTCAGCTTCCACTTCAAGTGCTTCGTCAGGGAATTTGGAAGATTGTGACAGTCTGAATCGTACAATTGAAAGACAATATATGGTGGCACGTATGGAAATAAACTCTTACGGAATGGCAGCATATATTTATCATCCAAATTATTAGGATCATTTTGAATTAATTGATTTGTATCATCAATAAATGGCAGTTCATCCTGCTCGTCATCGTAATCCTGATCTACTTCTTCTTCAGTTTCTATTGTTACAATTGGCTTTACTAATTCGTGGTGATTGTACGTTATTACGTCCATGTTTGTTCTTCTTGCCTACGAATTATTAATTCAAGGGCGAATTGTCAAAAAAAATATGGTTTGAGATTATACAAGGTTTTTTTTTTTTTTTTTTTTATTAGGCAAGTTGAATTTCTTTTATCTTTTATTTGTCTAATTACCTAACGTTCTTGACAACCAGATCTCGGCATTATCGAGGGTCCCAGGTAGTTGATAACTGTAATCAAAAAATAATATTTTTCTAGAGATATTTATGATGTAAATTTGATAAGATTCATTTTTAGACTATTAAAATTTTTTTTTTTCAAATTAATTTTTTTCTTCTAGCTCATGAAGTTGATGGATTTTTTAAATTTCTTCGTTACCATTTAAAACCACGAAAGAGTCTACTAAGAAAAGTACTATAATAAAATTAATTTTCGTTCCACATTTGTCGAGATATTTCGAAAATCCATTTTTCCATGATTTTCAATTTTTATATTGTCTCAAAATCTAGAAGAGTGAAATGAATTTTATAACGAGAAAAAATAGCAATAATCAAGAAATAAATTGTTTCAATAGTCTTCAACAAATAATTCTTCCCAACAACGAATTTTTTTTTATTTGAACGAAATTCATCCCACTACTCGTTTCACCATTCGTTCCATTAGTTCCAAGCAAAAATTTATTTCTAAGAATCAAAACAAATGGTTAATGTTGATAAATTTACCAAATCTAACAAAATTTTGATTACTTCAAGAAAATATTTATTAACAACTATTGAAACAATTCATTTTGTCTATTTCTCAGTGTATGATAGCATTTTCAGACTCAGATATCCCAAAAATTTCCAATGAAACAATTATTTTCCAATAAATTTCCAAAATTTAATTATGACCCAATCGATTTTTTTTATTCGCCATGAATGCGAACCCATGTGTAAATTCAAACGAACAGTTCAGTAAACATTGAATTAATCTACTAAAACCATAACTCATGATAGAAATAAAACAAACAATTTGTTCTCCTCCAAATGTTCCAAGTGCCTCAATCAATTCAAATATAATTTTTTTTTGTTGATACCACCCAAAGGCCAAGAAAAATTAAATAGAACATGAAAACCATATCAAATAAATCAAGAGAATGAGGGAATAAAGGAAGGGAAATATTTCAATTAAATGAAAAACAAAAGAGAAATTATTTAAAATTGAAAAAGTGATTTATTCAAATAAAAACTTATTGTGTGCATTTTATGAATCAACTTCTTCATCTAAATCTCCCAACTTTCATCGATAATTAACAAACATTTCTTATCTTCAATCTTCTTAATATCTAAAAATTCATCTTAAACATAACAAAAAAAATCTTATCAATCTATTCAATTAAAAATTAATGAGAAAACATTGATCTCAGGTACGACAACGAAGAAATTCCCTATCACAGACATTACTTAAAGCTTCATCACCCATACGAAATAAGAGCCATAATAATAAATCTCTAATCAAATTAATTCTCAAGAAAAAAAAAAAAAAAACATTGAATTTAAAGATCAAAAGAAAAAATAAATGGAAGACGTAATGATTCGTCGTTAATAGCCAAAAAAAAATGATAATTCTAAATTCCTAATAAAATTAACTTCTTCACAGATTTGAGTTATCCGACGGATTGCAGAATTCCAATAGCTCCCCATAGTCTTCTAATTTTCACCATGGACGCCAAACAGAGCTCTCAGTTGATTCTTCAGATGAGCTTGCAACACTGACGGGACTTTGTGGTGGTGTGTAGACACCCGATGGTACATTGACAGGAATCTTGTTAACCTGATGATTTGCCGCTGCACTTGTTCCTTCAAGACGGCGCAGGCACCCCCCAAGGTGTCTGATTAATTGTGCTCCAGCAGCAGGATGAACTGCAGCAGCAGCTGGTGTTGTTTGCAAAAATGTAGAAACCTCCTGAGCACACTGGGTGAATCCTTCCCGGAATCTGTCTGCATAGCTGTTCTCCGGTGTCAAAGTAAGTCTTCTCGCAGCTCTCAATGTATGTAAATGTCTAACTGTCAATTCAAGTATATCAGCTTTCTCCAGTTTAGCAACATTCTCGCCCTCTGCTTGAAGTGCAGTAACCATGAGCTCCTTGAGATCATCGAGACAACGATTGATGCGTGCACGTCTCTTACGTTCCAGCATTGGTTTCATGACTTTTCTGTACTGATAAGTCCTGGATACCGGCTCCTCGTATTCCAAACCAGCTCCAGCAACTCCATAAGCAGTTGTGTGTGGTGCCATTTTTTTTTTACTTCAAATTGAATGAATGAGTAACAATTAATAAATCACCAAACACTTGATCACTTGATCCACAAAAGTCACAGACGACTGATGGATTCTGCGTCTCGATATCGAATTAAAATAAACAAAGTCTCTTTAGTTGACTCTGATCAGAACCTTGCTCCTCGGAGTGCCGAGTAGATCTGAGCTGTCTTGTGTCTCTGGTGGGGAAGTTATAGGTGTATTTATACTCCCCAGATCCTCATCCCCACTAGTACTACATCGTTGGAGCACAGTTTTCGTTTCCCCCACTACTTGATCTCCCTCTTTGGTTATACTGTTGTTGGGGCACTCGGGGGATTTTTAAGCATGGTAGCTGTGAATCCGAGTGAGACAGCTGCATGGGTAGACCACAAGTAAAGGCTACCAGCCGGAGTAGCGTATCGTGGGAAGCACGGAGGACGAAACGTTCCCACAGTTCGTAACAACACAGGGCCCTGCTGTGTTGGAACGCCCGGTACACCAGGTTTTTCCATGTAGTTGTGTATTGAAAAAGCGTATGAAAGAGAGAGAGAGAGAGATACGTGGTGGGGTCGAATTAACCAGAGAAGGCTCACCAGACACACCTGCACACTGAAATATCCCCCTAGTTTTGTACTGTCTTCGTTTATTTTAGTGTCTCACTCGGAGAGAATGAACAGAGTGGAAGCTATCATGAACTGGTAGAATCTTTCTCTGTCTCTCTGAATGAGGAGAAGTGGAGTGAGAGGGCCTAGCACACGCCACGACGCGCGACCAGCACGAGGATACCTCACTCTCTGTCCTCTCTTTTTCCTCCCTTTTTTTCATCGCTCTGCCTCTCTTTCTTACTCGCGCTACCGGTTGAATTCTCCAGTCCATACACTTTTCTATCTTCCTCTCTCTCTCTCTGTTTTGCAGAACTTCTGCATGAACTATTTGCAATCTCAATGCACACACATCCAACACTTGTTTGACTTGATGTTACTGACGACACGAGAGAATACCGGTCACGTGTAACACTGGAGCCGCGCAATTCCTGTAATTGCGATCTCGTGCGCATCTGAGGGGGAGTAAAATTTTCCGATTACATCATCACATATTCTTTTTGACTATCAGAAAAAAAAAAAAAGAAATAGTTTTTTTGATGATCAAATAAAAATCATACGATACCTAGAATAATCTAAAAATATGTTAACAAAACACATATGGTTATTTAAATTCAAGGACCAGTGGGGGAGGGGAGGGGGCGGAATAAATATTTAATTAAGATTGTCGCAATAAGTTGGAATTAGAAGAATTATGTTACGCTACTATTTGTCTCTGATAAATAAAAAAAATTTGCATTTTTTTTTTCTCTTTCCTCTTATTTAATTTCAATTCAGGAAGTTAAAGCAGACGCCAAAATTCTTTTATTATAACGTATTATTCTGCATGACAATGTTAGACGTATTTATCATTCTTTCAATTTTTATCCATTATTACGTTATCTCGTTGAATTAACGACACACTGACGCCAAAAAGTAAACTCAAACGGGACGGGATAACTATAATTGTCAAAAAAAAAAAAAAAATGTTGAATATTAGGTGTTTTTTTTTGTCTATGTACGTCTTATGTATATTTGGCTCTCTCACAGGCTTAATTCCAATCCTTTCCCCTTTTAAATATTCTTTTACCCTCCTTCTTTTTTCCTCTATTGCGTTTTTCTCAGAGACCCCTGGCTTCTTCCTCCAAAAAGAGGAATATAATAATAATAGCAAGGAGACTAAGAAAAAAAAAAAAAAAAAAGAATTCCTTCGGTGTACTCGTTGGCTCGTGCTACGAAACGTGGGAATATTCTCAGGCTCTGTTCCACCCCGTCAACACAGGATGCCCCCATGAATACACAGTGAGTGAGACAGAGTGTGACAAAAAAAAGAAGATGAAAAAAAAAAAAAGGAATTATGAAAAGGAGAAGTAGAAGATACGCTCAGAGCCCATTGTGCGGCGAAGCGTGAGTCCTCTCTTTATATTACACGCACCTAAAGTGGCTCAGGGTGTATTAGTATATCTGTGTGTATGTTTAAAAAAAAAAAAGGCGACGACTGGGACAAGGGGGGAGGGGTAATGTAACCTTAGCTGACGACCCATTGCCGGTCGCGTTGTGCACATTATGAGAAGACTATTGTGAGTAGCACGGGCCATATTCTTGAGATGCCTCTTTTTGAATCCTGATTCCAGAAATGTTACGGGCAAATGAAGAATGCAAATGTCCTTTGTGAAATCATAGAGTCTTCCGGGATTTCTCCTTTTTTTTATTGCGTTAGGATCATTGGAAGCTGACAATTGTCAAATGAACCACGTTTCGTCTGCTTTATTGAGGCCATAAAATTAATTGATATCCAATCGGAAATTTAATCCATGCAAAAGAGTTTCTGCTGACTTTTCAGTGCTTTCTGACTCAATTATTTTCCCTCTTTGAGTGGATGAAAATTTGATTTCTCAGAGGTTTTAGAAATTAATTAGAAAATCTGAGTCAAACGGCTTTTTTTTTGCTTTTGAAATGCCTATTTTATAGCACACATAAATGATGAAGTTAGTGCTCAATCAGAGAAACTTCATAATTTTTGATGGATCGATGATAATATTATTCAAGATTTATTCAAAGAAAAGAAGCAATTCTCCCTTCGTCTCGTGCCACAACAGAGGCACATACAGACATTGATTAATTGGCCTATCAGAAGCGAAACAACTTATGCGCGTGAGCTCAGCGTGATTGCGCAAACGCAATTGCTCACTGAAAATAAAATGCCACATTGCCAACGGCTCAATCTCTTTTCCTTCTTAATTCATTATTATTATTATTATTATTATTATCATCATTATTGTTATTTTATTCATCAGTATGTCTTTCTCGATGGAAACGGTGAAAGTATGAATGCGTTGAGGTAAATGAAGAATATGATGATCCGAACTTCCGCCATTACGGGAGCGTATAATTTGGTACTGAAGTGGTAAAAGACAAGTTTAAAGATCAGATTTTTACTTTTGTAAAAGGATCATGAAAACTACTGGGTTTAGGAAAAAAAGTAAAGAGACACTTTTTGGAGCTCTTGAAATTCTCGACAAAAAAGGGCTCTTGACATTTTTCGATAAAACCACTCGCCTCAAAGATAATAACAGGAATCTAAAGATACTAATCTATTTTTTTTTTTTTTTTTTGAAACTTATTTGAATAATTGTTAAACGAGTGACTTGAACTGATTACACATCAGATATCTAACAACGATAAAATTATGATAAACTTTTGATAGACATTCAGAAGCAAATTCAGAATGTTGGGATATCGATGGAGGAGAATGATAATTCGGTAGCCGGATATTTGATGCTCCATCATTTTCTAATCTGATTGTTAAAAAAAAAAATTCTTCGTTCCACCTGACTGAATTCAGAATTTTCCCTTTTTTTTTTTTGGCTTGTCTGAAATGATCTATCAGATGTAATTAATCCTCGGGGGAAAAAAAACAAATTCTTCCCAATTGAAAATCATTTTTTCAATCTGAATCTCCTTGAAATGTAATCAATTAACAAAACTATTCCAATAATTCAATTTCAATAAATTAAATTCATAATTTTAGAGTGGAATTTTTTTTCTTCTTGAATTAACTTCTTTTTGAGAGTAGCTGCTCATTGAGAAATTCATCTTCAATTTCTCTTTCATCTTAAAAAGTAAATTTACTTTTTTATTTGAAACTTATATCTCAAAATGGTAAGCCACTAATTAGGATCGAGTTAAACCACTTCTCTGTTCAATTTAAACGTAACGAAAAACAGAATTTTAATACATTTTTTTTTTTTATTATATACCTCATCAAATCAGAAGCCAATTGCACCTGCTACAAATGTATTGTCTCTCATTATTTATACAAAAATTATAATTCAGAGATCATTAACCTCCGGGGATTGGTATCGACTGATTTCTTCCTCTTACCAGAAACGAAATTTTATCTTCAAATTTTTTTTTTTTTCCTTCATTCTCTCTTGAATGAGAATTAGTTTGTGCAGGTTGCCCAGTCATTCTGAGGGAACGTCAAAAAGTACGTGGGGGGAGGGGGGGGGGGGGGGGAGATGAATGACCCAGTGAGTGTAATGAAAAGAAGTGGAGTGAGGAGTATCCAATTAGCGATCACTTGAGAGTAACTGAGAAGGGATAATTCTCGATATTTACGAAGCCATTCCAGTTTTCAATTCAAAAAAAAAAAAATTAAGAATTTTGTTATCACGACGAGGAAAAAAAAACTTCCAACTTATTTCAGATAAGACCCCCCTCTTTTCTCCAAAATTATCCACAAAAAAAAATAGAAGCATATTTTCACTATCTGAAAGAGCCCAGTTAAACCCAAAAACAATCCTCCCCCTTGGGGGAGGGGGGGGGGCGCTCTCCCTCCAATTCTAACAGATCTCTTAACACCCTCCATGTGCCACGAACAGCTTGAATTCCTATGTAAAGACATGTACGTGTCTCTTTCTTCAGCTTGAAAACAGCCAGGCCCCCCTTAACACATGCACACCAACACATATATGTATATATATATATAGGGTTTTTAGGGGTTGGTTTGGGGGGCCTGTCGTCATGGCACAGGTGGTATCGCCTCGTGGGAACTCTCGTACTCGAATCTTCCCGTGATACCTTCCTCTCTCTTTCTCACTAAATTTTTTTCTTTTTCATTCCTTTTTCACTTCGTTTCTTTTCACTCGAATGGATTTTTTTTTTTCATTTTTCTCTCTTTCTCTCTCTCTCTCTATCCCCCTGTAGGTCTTCGAAAAAGCCGTGTAAGTGTGTCAGCTACCCTGAAGTTTTTGCTTGAAAACGCGGGATGAGTGTCGGTAAATAGGCGCCTCCCCCTGAATCTATACAACATTACGAGCCTCGTTTGGTCTCCTTATTATTGGGCCTTTTCGCTCCTTTTACATTTTTTTTTTCGCTCCTTTCTCTATTTCCACTTTTGGTGTGTGTGTGTGTTTTTGTGTGTTGGGGGTTTTTGTGCCCCAGACGTGACCGAAATTGTGCCTGCCACGTTTTCGACGTGTGGCAGCTTTATTCAAGAGAATTTATTGAATTTCATTTTCAAATTGACGGGGAAAAAAAGCGAATAAAATTGGGAATTTTGATCCACTTTTCTTCGAGCAGTTCTTTTAAAATATCTCCGGAACAAGAGGAGATACGAAAATTTTACTCGTTACCTTTTTTGTAGAGCGGAAAAAGAGCTACAAAAATGGTGTCTTCAAAAATTTCACTGCGTCATCTCGCCTTTTAGATAATAACGAAAAACCGATTGAACTCGTATTATGACATTTTTTCACTCAAAATTGACACTTTGTTATTCAATTTTTTTTTCTCTTCCTTCCACTCCTCTCTTTTTTTGTTCTTTCATTCTCTATTTACATATGCATATACCAATGCTCAAGGTGAGTTCACAGTCCCGTTGAGCGGATGTGCGATAACGTCTCTTCAGAACCTTTATTTTTCTTTAATTTCATCTCTCAAATAAGAATATTCGATTCTCCTTTAAAACCACTAATTTTCTACAGATTTTCATTTTGCCAGAAAAATTGCTTTTTTTCTTTGCATCATCAAAGAACTCCCGAAATTACACCGAAGTGCCAAGAGCCATTGACGTGCGCGCAAATCACGTAATTATTTTCTCGTGAATTTTTTTCTTTCCTCTACTCTTTTTTTTTTTTTTGATTTCTCTTACGTTATAATTCGTCACCAATCGTTGATGCACAACACGACACGTCCTCCAACGGCCTCGAGGGAAAATAACACATGCCTTCACACCGCAAGTTCCCATCGATCCGCAATGGCATTGCTCGTCGTGCGCGATAGCTCGTGCCTTCCCTTCGATTATTTGATTTTTTTTTTCTCCTCTTTTATTTTATATAAATTTTTTTTTTTTACTTTAAACTCCCTTCAAATGCTGTCATGAAGGCCTACCTCCTCTCTATTTACTTCGCGTCGATCGAATTTCCGTGGTTGCTTCTTTATGCATACTTTGTTTTCCCACCACGATGAATCCATTGTACGTGATGGGCATGATGGATTTTGAGGGGAATAAGTTTTTTTGAAACACGAAAAAAAAAAAGGGGGAAGTAAATTCTTGTGAGATTTTTTTTTTTTAATTTTTACATTATTATTGTTTTGAGGATTTATTTCGTGATTTAAAAAAATTCTCAGGACTTTTGTGGAGAGGATGAGGTAAATTGAGAATTTAAATCGTCATTAATGGCTTTCTTTTTGAGTCTTTTTTGGGGGGACTTTGGAGGGATTACATGTGGAATTGTAAATTTGGGGGAAAATGGGGGAAATTATAATGGGATGTGGTGGGGGAATTTGAGGAGCAACAAGTGGAGGAGGGTGGTGACAGTGCCAGAGGTAGGGTGGGGGAAGAAATTTGTGGTTGAAATTGGGGCGGATAATGTTTTTTTCTTTGAATTTCAAAGTTTTTCGTGGAAATTTTCTTTTTTTGGGGATTTTTGGGGTTTTAGGGTTCTTATGGGGACTCAGAGTCTCGTGCAAATGGAAGGTGAGAGAATTCCCTATCATTCCCTTTTTTTAGGAATCAATTTTGAACCGAAATTGACGAAAATATGGCAAAAAAAAGATTTATTTTAACTAGAGTGACAATATCTTCGTTGAATTTCCTCCAAAATTGATTTCCAAAAAAACCAATCAAGTCACAATTGTTCCGGCTTTCATCTCCACTCACCCCAATGCCCTTCGACAATCCCAAAAAAAAAAAATTAAAAATTTCTCACTAAAAAAAATCGAGGAAAATCGCAATTTGCCATAAAAACTCACGCGCTCTTCACAAAAAAAAACCTCATTAGCCTTCCGTTTTGCCCCAGGGATACGACTCTTCACTTCTCCGCATTAACCAACGGAATAAACTCGGCTGAAGGTAAGATTCGAGATACCGAGAATCGATCGAGTGTTGCAGCAAAAAAATTGAGACAAAAAAATCGTAAGTACGTGCCAGTGACCTCTCTCTCTCTTTTTCTCTCTTTGGCAAGTGAACGAGACCCGGGCATCTCGTTTCCTTTGGCATTAAAAACCAACAATGTTTCCTTCTATTTGCTGCTTTTTTTCCTCCTTAAACCAACTTCTCTCTTCATTTTTTGTTTTTTTTTTTTCGTTTTTTTTTTTCGCACTTGAACAACCAAGTTAACTTTGTTTTTTTGCTCCTCTATTCTTCGACGAACGTGGAAAATGCGGTTATGCACGGTGAACGAAGGTTCCCATCATTCGTAAGGCCCACAACTGTGTGTTGGGGTTTAACCATGTACTGCGGTTTGTTTTAAAGACACTGTATACCAACTTGCCTTTCGATTCAGCAATGGTCAAGGTAGAAGTTTACTCTTCCCTTGTTTTTATCTTTTTTCGTTTTCTTTATTTATTCTGCACTTTTTTTTTTATTTTCATTCAATTTCATCGTTCTTCTCGGCTTCGAGAGGAGTGTTTGAATTCGATACTTCACGGTATCGCTTCAATTGATTCGCCAAATAATCTTTTTTTCTTTACTTTCAATGCAAAATGAAGAAGCACCGAAGAAAAAATAAACTGGAAATTCAATAGAATAAATTGAAAAAATCATGAGCTTATTATTTTTAAAATATCTCTGAAACTATAAGATTTTCGAGAATTTATCAGGAGACCTTTTTTGTAGTTCTTGAAATTCTTTACTGAGAAGGTTTCTACAAAAATTTTCCGATCTTGCTTAATTTTCAAGATATTCAATGAAGAACAATAACAAATTAATTTAAAAATAAAACTAACATATTTTCAAAAGATGAAAAATTGAATTTTGGGGATTTTTTTTTTCATTGAAGACCTTTATGGAAAAATTTGAAAAAATTACACAATGGTGGAGGCATGTTACAGTATCTATGTGAATTTTTTCAGAATTTTTTGAAGAGGTGTTCAACATGAAAAAAAATCTAGATCATATGCTTTTTTTTCATAAAAAGAAAATAGGAAATAAATCAAATTAAATACTAAGAAATTCTACCATTGGACCACCGAAGATATTAAATTAAATACAATTAAATTCTTCAAGGAATCATTTCCGCCTCAAACACACAAGGAGTCCCCCCCCCCCCCTTCTCCGCCTCTTTTTTTTTTGTTAATCGAAATAATATTCCCCCTCCGGAAATAAAATGTCTCTCATAAAACGAGAAACAAGTAAAATAATCGAATTTATCAAATTACGATCGAATTACGGTAAATGCTGGATTCCGTGTGTTGTTATTGATCAAGCTGGTGAAACGCACGAGCGTTTAATACACCACAGGATGCAGCCAAAAAGTAGAACAGAAGGTCGTTGGAGGCCGCGTTGATATCTGTATGATTGACTGCATTCGTTCAACTAACCCACGTCTGGAATAAATAAAACTCCCCCTCCCCCCCCTCCTTCTGATTCTCTATATTCCATCGCATCACGCTATCTACCATCCCGTAACACACACAAAAAAAAATTTGAAAAAAAAAAACCGCCATGCAATTGCAGATGGTACATTGAATTGATAAAAATTCAACGAACGATAATCTTGATTTGTTTCGCATACATGACATTACGCACGTCCGTATTTTTCACGGTTGTTAAAACTATCACGATCAATGTGTCGTCGTCACACCGGGGATTACCCACTTGATCAATCGAGATTGACACTCCCACCTGTTGTGGGAAAATAAAATATAAAAAAATCCAAAGAATTTTTCTTAAATTTTTGAGTCGCACTTTTTTCGCGATGAATTCATGGAGAATCAGTTTTTTAAAAAGATCTCGAAAACTAAGGGAGATAGAGAAATTTTTGTAGTAACCTTTTTTTTAGCTCTTGAAATTCTCTACAAAAAAGGTCTCTTCAGAAATTTTCCTATCTCTCGTAGTTTCCGAGATCCTTTCAAAAAACTGGAGACACGTGGAAATTAAGAAAAATATTTTTTTTTTTAGATGAAATGATATAATTCACGCAATTCACTGTAATTAATGAGAATAATATCTTGAAGTTGATTAAAAAAAATATTGGAATTTAAAAAAAAAAAATGACTTTATAAATTGATGGATAGGAGCTGTCAATCATCGAAAAATCCTTTTTGAAATTCCAATAGAGCGTGACGTCGAAATTCCCACTTTATTCTAATCGTCCTGGGCTGAGGCTCCTCACTCTTCTACCCTCCGTAACCCCTCCTGACCAGTAGGATCGAGTTGAACATTGCCGGTGATTACGGCTTGCGTGCTAGTGTATACCAGTCACGCGCACAGAATCGACCAGTATTTCTTTCCTCTTCTTCTCCCTTGCCACATCTCCTCGCCTATCGTGAAAAACGGCATCCAGTGATGCTGTGAAAAGTATAGACCCTTCGTCTCGTTCAACAAAAATCCATTTATTTCAATTTATCGCCTTTGTAGGGGGAAAAAAAAAGGAGAAAGAGAGAATCATGCACATGTGAATGAATCTTTGTATAAAAAAGGCAATTTCATGTCTTGAAGAATAATTTTGTGGAGATTTCTGATAATTTTTGAGTATGACCAAAATTGAAGAATGGAAAAAAAATGGAAAATGTCTTTTGAAATAAAAAAAAATATTGAATTTTTCATCTAATATTTTTTTGAAAAAATTCAAAACTTCAGATTTTTTTCGAAAACTTTAATTTTTGGAAAGAAATAGAAGATTCGAGTTGTTCAAAAAACTTTAGAAATTTTCATTTATTTCTCAAAAAAAATTACAGTATCAAAAAAAAAAAAAAAAACGAAAATAGTCTGAAAAAAAACAGAATTCTAGTGAATTTTTGAGAATGATATGCAGAAAAATCAGAAATTCGTATTTAAAAAAGAAAACTATTTTCGAATAGAAATAAATAAAAAATTGTATTTCCGATGAACTATATGAATCCTCAATTTTTTTTTGAAAAGAATCCCTAAATCAAATAAAAAAAAATAATAAAATCCCTAAATCGTAAAAAGAGTCAATTATCTGTGAGAAAAAATCTTTCGAATTACTCCAAAAAATAATCAGAAATCCATACTTCATATTTTTTCATTAAAAAAAAATTTTGGCCCAAAAAATCTGTAACATATAAAAATCTAAAATGAAAGAAAAAAAAAAAAGGGTCAATACTTTTGCCAAAGCAATACAAGTACAGTGAATGCACTTGCGTATGCGTTAATGCGGCACAAGTTATCACGTGGGGTTTTATAGTGTGGTATCTCTCCTTCCCCCTCCCCCCCTTAGTTTCGTTCTTCCTTTTATCCTCTTTTATTTTCATGAGTGTGAGGGGATAAAGGAGATATATTGCAGTGAGTGGTGAGGCAATGTGACGTCACGTCCGGCGCGAGGGCACAACGAGTGTGGGAACTGGCGGCAGGTGCGCGTCCGAGAGTCAGTACATGATGGCCAGAAGTGAGAGGTGGAGGGATGAGAAGAAGAGACTAAAGTGCAAGTGAGTAAGAGAGAGAGAGAGACTGAAGAGGATCTTTGATGGATTTGCATTGGAGTTGGATGGGAGAGGGGGAGAAAAATAAAGTAAAAAGGATACAATCCGTGGAGAGGCCCTATAGCACATCTCTGTGCCTCCATGCCACGCTCTCAGCGCACGCCACAGACACGCGTTAGTCGTGTGTATTAGGCGTGCCATGAAGAAATAATTTTAGTTCTAAAAATTTTTCTAAAAATTGAAGAAAAAAAAAAACATAATTTTTACCTCATTTTTTTTCCATTTTTCGTCACTACTAAAATTTATTTTCATCATTTTTTTCCCTTCTGTTTTTAATAATTTTTTTTTTTATTTCAAAATTCTATACTGATGAAAAATTTTTCCTCGTTCTTGTTGAATCAAGCTGAATTTTAATGTTAAAAAAATATTTGCCTACGAGATATGAGCATGTGACGATTTCTACTAGCTGCAGAGTGTGTTGAGAAAAAAAAATTTTTGAATTCATTTAGTTATTTGTTCTGATACTATTAACCTTGTTTTCTGTTATTTTTTTTTTTATCTATTGCCCCCCTCCGAGATACGAGGTTACTACTACGTCTTACTTCTAATTTTTTTTTTTTTTTTTCGGCCTAATAAAAGCGTCGCGTTATAAATTCGATATTCGTGACTACGTGACTTGATAAAAGAAAAAAAAAATAGAAAAAAAATTATATTCTCCGTTTTAATGTTGTGTACACTTGTACAAATGTTAAGAAATTGAATAAACTTTCCTGTTAACGGATTAAAATCATTGTGAATTGCAGTACTAAATATTTTTAGTCTATTCTTAGGATATTCAACTGATTTTTAATGATTTTTCCTTTCTTTTTAAATAAATTTTGAGGAAAAAAAAAAGTTTTGCTCCATTCAATTAAAAAAAATAAAAATCAATGAATGGAGAATAATAAACGCACAATGAGAGAATTATTCATCACTAATGACACAAAACTGCGGGATGACAGGTGTCTGTGCCTTTGAATGAAGGGCAGAGACAGATCCGGATGCACATCGCAAATGATCCACGGCAATCAGTGAATAAACGAGGCGTTTCGACGGTTTTACGTTTGTACATACAACGTTTTTTTTTTTCCCTTTTTTCATGTGTGTATGTGCGTGTAATAACTGCAAAGACACAAGTATATATATATCCCTCTGATGGTCATTAGCCTTCGTCGTTTGAGGCCACCCTGCAATCACACTTGTTACCATACAACCAATTTCCTGACTTTTGTACGTGTATTCAAAAGTATTATTCACTCTTTTTTTGTTCTTTTTTTTTCTTTCTGGGTTCTTCATGCCAAGTTTGAGAGAAAAATTGCGGCGATTATGTAGGTACATGGGACAGACGTAATTTGAAGGGTTAAAAAAAAACAAAAAAAAATGAGTAATTGAAAATTTTTCGGAAATTTCAACAATTTCGATTTTTGCAAATCGTGAGGCGAAAAAAGTGCGGGTGGGCTCATTTAAAAGCCAGGGAAATTTCGCCCCATTTTGCCCCGAAAATTTTCGAGATACTGGCGAAAAAAGTTTCAAGTATTGAAAGTCGAAAAAAAAATTATCATAGGGTTTTTTCTTTTTTTAACTTTTTTCTGTGCCGGATATTCTCCTCGACTTGTTAAATATAACAGCACCTTAGAAACAAAAGGGCATAAGTGATGTGTATAAGCATAGCACTTACGCTCTGTTGTTTCTAAATCGACTTATCTTTGAGGTCATTTCGAAGGAAATATCTCGGAAATTAAGCAAGATAAGGTGATATTACTTAGCTCTTTTTGTAGAGAATTCCAAGAGTTACAAGAGATTTTTAGGGCAAAATTGCTCTTTCTCGGTTATTTTCCAAGGTATTTTCGAAAAACTTAATGAGAAAAAAGAGACTTATCTTGTTTTACCTCTTCACTACTGAATTGCAAACTGAATATAAACACTGTAATTACACACATGTTAAATAAATTGATTTAGATTTTTTTTTACTTTGATTTTGGAACAAAAAAACATTATAGGATTTTTCGCCGATAATAATTCTCCCCATTTCCAATATTTGTCGAATTCAGCCCCACCCCTGGTCTTAAAAAAATTCACACAGCCAATTAAATATATGTCAATGCTGAAGGGCTGATAACTGAGAAAAAAATTTTTTGTCTAAAATTAATGTACTTTTTAATTTAAAAAAATGATAATTAATGTATTTCACACGAGTGAATATACTAATTTTCAATAAATATAGATATAGGTGATCAATGCTTTTGTGAGAAAAGCTCTTCAAATTTTTTCTCCAAAATCCATTTATTTGAGACCAGAATTTGTTCTTCTTAGTGTACTATGTCATTTCTGTTTACTCTAAAAACTTGTAAATATTGTGAAAATATCTGTATTTATGTTGATAAAATTATCGAAAAGTTAGAAAGTTGAGAGAAGAAAAATTTGTAAAAAATTCGAGAATTTCTAGGGAAATGCGAGGTTCTATTTTTTCCGGCGCTAGTGTTTCTTGGATAATTGAAGGAACGCAGGAAATTTCTATTCTTGTGGTGAAGCTAAAGAGGCATTAAATGCTCCATTAAACATTTTTTATTGTTATCAACACGTTTTTAGATTTCCACGTAGGCACTCCAGTGATGGTAATTTTTCAACGAAGTGATAAACATTTAGAAGCTGTTGGAAATTGTCTCGAGACATTGTGGTTTGGTATGCCATCGTATTTACTCTATTTAAGGTCAATGGTATTTTTATGGGTTTTTCCAAGGTGAATTTTTCTCACTACGTGACAAACTCAGGGTCGTACTATACATTTTCATCATGTCGATGACCTAGGGATGATTGGCCTTATATTGTTGACTTAAATTTTGACATCGTAGCTCAAAAGAAACATGCTGACTTGTTAAATATTTGATATTTTTTCGTTAAAAAGAAAAACCATGAAAAAAAAGCTTGAGAGTCCAAAGCAGATTATTCCGTTGATATCACTGAAACCATTGGGTTGAGAAGAAAATGTCAAGAGAGCTTTTTTGTAGGGAATTGAATTTTCTACAGAAAAGCTCTCCTGACATGTTCCCTTAACTCCAATAGTTACAGAGATATTCGTAATATAAACAACGACTAGAGTCTCATTGCAATAAATTACAAATTTCTTCGCAATTTGCAGTATTTTATACTATTTCCAATCAATTTATAACAATTTTCGAGGGATTTATAATTGTTTTTTTCAAGATCTATAATCCATTTCATGAAAATCATTTATTCCCCAGAAGACTCCAAAAAAATGATGAAGATGAAATGAATGGCCTTCGAATTTTCAGTCAATGATAGATAAAACCGGTGATATTTCTGAAAAACTGTATTTCCACAAACGGTAGTGTCCATGAACTCGGAATAATTGGCCTTATTGTTGACCCAATTTTTGACGTCCTATTTCAATGGAAACATGTCAATGGGACAAATATTCGATATTAAAGAAAAAAAAAACCAAGATAGAAAAGCTTGAAAGTCCAAAGCAGATTATTTCGCTAAAACCATTGGGTTCAGGGAAGAATGTGAAATTGTTTACAAAAAGCTCTAGACATTTTCCCTCAACTCCAATGATCCCAGAGATATTCGCTATGTAAATAATTCCTTTTAATTTGCAGAATATTATGTGGTTCCTAATTCATTTTCAAAGATCATCGAAAGCTCTATTTTGTATCTCATATTCGGAGGAATCAAATCATTATTTTATAAAAATCATTCATTCCACACAAATTTCCCAAAAATTGATGAAAAAAATCAATGGCCTTCAAATTCACAGACAATGATGAATAGTACCAGTTTAATTCCTGAAAAACTGTATTTTCATAGTGTCAATGAACCAGGGATGTTTGACCTTATTGTTGACTCAAATTTTTACGTCGTAGCTCAAAAGAAACATGTTAACGTAAAAAATATTTGATATTTTTCATTGAGAAGCCGTGGAAAAAGAGCTTGCAAGTTGAAAGCACATTATTTCGCCAATATCTTTGAAACCATCGAGTTTATGAGAAAAAGGCAAGAGACTTTTTTTGTGGAAAATTAAATTTCATACAAAAAGCTCTCTTGACATCCCCCCCCCCCCCCCCCCCAACTCTAATAATATCAGTCAGAAATGTTCTTACTATTCGCAGCATTTAACTCGCAATAACTTTTCCCCGAAAGAATCATGCAACCAAAAAAAAATTCCCGTTTTCATCGGAAAAATGGGGGAAAAACTCGCGCAAGCTTTTGGCTACATTTCAACAACACAGAAAGCTCATCTCCTGTTCTCCGGATCGGGCGTCACGACGCCCGCGCTTTTTCGGTGGCCCTCGACTAACCCAGAAATAGACAGAAATTTATATTTCATTCAAGCACAAAGCGCAAGCTCGAAGACAGTGCAAGCTCCAATATGAGTATGTTATCCTGATGCTGGGGGCTGCTTGCAAGCAACCGCTGGGTGCTTTGTCTTATCGAAAGCTCCCTCATTCTCCTACTTCAGTGCTGGAGATGTGCAAAAAAATGACTTCACTAGATTATTTTCTTACGTCTCTCAAGACACTACGTTTCTTCATTCCGGGGATAACAAGAGTGCGAGGAGTTTTTTTCTCCCCTGCGGAAATTTTTTTTATTTTTCAATTGGTTGGTTTCTTTTTTATTTTCATTTTTTTTTTCCTTTTGCGGATGGATATTGATCAGCCTCCCACACGCTGATGAATGTCCTGGTTTGCTGTGTGTATTTTTTTTAATCCAACTGTCTCTCTATTGTATATGTTTATTTGGTTTGAATTTAAATCTGGGATGAAATTCAAACGCCAAACGTATCTGTTGCCCTGTTACCATGTAACATGCTGTATCGGCCGACGCCCATTTTCTTTTATCTTCATTTTGTTTATCAGTCGAATGAAAAAATACAAGAAATTGAGTTTCTCCTTTTTTTTTGGAAATATTGCAAAACTTGCAAACAATGAAAGCATAAAGTTTTTGCTGAATAGATAATGAAATTGAGATAATTTTGTATTTTTGATGCTATCATTAGAGAGCACGAAAAATTTGAGCCCGAAAAGTACTATAATGCAATCAATTTTGCTCCGATAGCTTCTGAGATAACAGAAAAAACGAGCAAAAAAAATCAAACGTGCTTTTTTCAACTATCTCAAAAACTAATGGAGTAAAATCAGTTGCATTATATAGATTTTCGAGGTCAAATTTCCCGCGTATCCCGATAGTATCCTCAGAATTCCAAAAATCCATCAACTTCATGATCATTATTCCAAAAATTTCGTGATTTTGTTGGATAAAATTCTGAAAATTGATACTACTGATAAATTTTCACGAATAACTCCGTGACAACCTCCTGCTATCCTATTTATTGCAAAGCTATTTTTTGTTTTGTGTCTGTACAATGATGCACCTGTTCTCCTAGTAGTCATCAGTGAATCAAAGTGACCATCGCTGCTTCATCTTAATTTAAACTGAAATTTATTTATCAGCATTACCAAAGCCATTGAATAAAATATCCGGTGATTTGTTTGATCGATTGGACAACTCTGCTGCAGTAATTAATTGTCTGCATGAGGGCCCATATAAGGGATAATAAAAAGAAAAATAAAAGCATTTAAAAAAGAAAAATAATAATAGATAAATAGCGCGATGGTGAAAGTGACGTCTTCCGGAGTCAAATGTACAAATGAATGAGGTAAAGGGGATTTATAATGTACACGGTCATAAATGATCCCACTTCCGGTCTTTCTTGTGGTGCAATTATAGTGTCCACTCGAGCGTTCATTAAATCTGACATTGATATAAAGAATCACGAGTTATGTATAAAAATAAATGAATAAAATCTAGAGAGAAAAGAAAGGGGATAGAAAAGTTGTAAATAAATGTGTACATGTATTTTATTAATTCTTGGATGGATCAAGGTATGAGACGAGAAGAGAAGAGAGTCTGTATTGCTCTTGTGCTTTTATGTTGGCCCGATCGAAAGCTCACTCGTTGACGGAATACTGTCACTTCCGTCAGACGCAAGATGGTACTTGCGTCCTCTTCTTCCATTGCTTAACGTCATTAACGAGCTTGCAAGCTCCGAGTTGACCCCTTTGTTGTATCCTTAATTGGTTCAATTTCGTCGAGAAAAGACGAGTTTTCACTCAATTCAAACATTTTAGGGAGCTTTTGAGCTTTCACGCTTTTTACTGGAGAGTCAATGACAAAAGCTTTCGAAGAAGCTTCTTAGATTCCTACTAATTAATTTTTTGGAAAAAGACTCATTTGTTCTTTCCAGAGCTTTTTATTGGATTTACGAAGAGCTTTGTCGAGCTTTCAGCTTTTTCCAACTCAATTCAATGAATTCGGAAAGAAAAGAAATTGAATCGAGGGTCAAAACCCGATACTTTCCTAAGATACTCGTTGTTCTATTCTCGTATCTTTGCGAAAGCTCAGCTTAATTTCATGTTCTCTTGTTACAGGGTCTAACGCTGAGACGACCGCAATTTCGTAGTTCATACGGCGGCGCAGTAGTGCAAGCACGACCGACGACACTGTGATAGGCGCCTGGTGCGGCGCCAGTGTGTCTCTCGACCTGCAGATTTTGGTACTGGCACAGGTGTGGCCCACTCGAGGGCTTTCAACGGATCACAAAAGCTCACTTTCGCCCGGTGGAATGATCAAAGAAGTCCATGAAGACATTGTAGGAGGGAACTAGACAATGTTTAGATTGGCTTTGATTGAAAACTGGCCATCTGTCGCTCACCGCTTGTCGCGGCTCGGTCGTGGCGGACTCACTTATTAGGATAGCATGATAAATCAAGAAGTTACTGTTGTGCTTGCGAGAGGAGAGGGCTTTTATTGACCGTGAGCTTCTAGTGGCGCCAGTCCTCCACGGATTACTGCGAGGAGCAGGGAAGCACGTTCTTGTATGTGTCTAAAAGCTCGTGTCTGACCGATGCAGGGACTTTTACCACTGTCTGCTGGACAGTGGAGAATGCTTGCGCTTGGAGGCGAAACTCTCGAGTCAATAACTCCCTCTAGTCTGAATTTTATCCTTTCAAAAAATCAATTGTGCTTATTCCTAGTCTTGATTCTTATTCGACAGTGTGAAGGGAGCATTTTATCGATTTTAGCAACAGTAACGAAGAGCTTTCGAGGGGCTAGATGCACACAGTGAACACAATATCGCCAATTATTACCTAAAAAAATCACAATTCGAGCTTTTTTGAAGAAAAAATATGCTTTAATTCTTTTCCTGAAATAACGATGCATCAAAAATCATCAGAAAAGCTTCATCAACTTGACATCAACTCCAAAAAAATTGTTCCTTTTGCTTTTACTAATAAAGCAGTGCCTTCGTGCCCAAGCAATCTTAATAGTCACTCAAATTAGCATGAAAAGCGCCCCTGGTTGTGCTCCGAGGCGCCCTATTCCCACGGCAATTTACCCGGGTATCATACAGCTGTGTGTAGTCTCGAGTTAATAATCAAGCCCCCGGGTTGAAAAAAAAGGCGCGAAAACTCCTGACAATCGCAAGCAAGAAAGAAGAAGAGAAAAAGCACCTGAAGAAGCGAAAAAATAAGGGATGAAATGGGGTAAAAAAGCAGTGGATTCTGACTTGACGTCTGACAAAGCTGCCACGTCAATTGGACGACGCCGTCTGACGTACCACAATCACAGGATTACAGGCAACGGTAGGAGCTTGCGCTACGTCCTCGACGTCTCTACTGCTTACTACTCTGGACGAAAGCTCGGCTATCAAAGACGAGCTTTGACGAGCGAAACGAGCGGCAAAGGCCACCGTTCGACGTCCTCCAGTCCTAGGAGAACAATACGACGAGGATCATTCGTAATTCGTCGACCTCGACGTCTTGACGGAGCCGACGTCAAGCGTCGTTATAACGGAGTTTGGTAAACGGATAACAGGAAAAATAGGAGGTAAACTGGCGTCGCGACGCCACTTGGATGTGTGTTTATAGATTTTTTGTTTTAATGCTTGTGGTAGTGGGAGAGACAGTCAGTGCCTGGGGGGATGAAAATAGATTGCGGCTGCGCTGTGGGGGAGATTGAGTTAGCACTTGGAGTGTAGCAGTGTAGTATACCCTAACCCATAACCAGAGCTTTCCCTCGGTGTTTCGGGAATAGGAAAGTAGGATTTTGTGGATAGAGGAAAAGGTAATTCGAGAGCTTGCGAGGGAGTCTAGTGACGAGTGGAGAAAATCGAAGATTTTTTATTCGGGAAATGAGCTTTCGTTGAAATTCGAAGTTTTGTGGGATTGGAATTGATTGAAATCAGGGAAAAGGGTTGAGGTAGGAGATTTTTCACGATTCTATTGAAAAACTGGGGAAATTTTGGATAAAAACCTGTGCTTAAATCGATGTTTTGGAGTTTTCTGAAACTTCGACTTTTTCGATTCTTGGAATTTTCTAGCTTTTTTGAAGATAACTCGGGTTTTATTAGTCGTAGAGGAAAAACTCGATGACCAATGGAAAGGTGAGCTTATTTCTCATCGATTAACGTATTTTGCAATTGTTTTTCAGCGATTTTTGAAGGATTTATCACTCATTTTATGAAAAATACCCCCAAAAATCTCCTACAAGTTGATCAAAATCGATTAAAAAGGTGATAAACCGCTGGAAGCTGAGCTTAACTTTTCATTGGTCAACAAATTTTTACTCCATGATGAATAAAGCGGAAAATATTTCAAGAAAAAACTCAAATTTTTGGGAAATTCCTAGGAAACAATTCAAGCACATGTTTTTCACCCCAAATTTCCCGAGCTTTTCATCGAAATCATTAAGAAAAAAAATTCAACTCATCCATTTTCGTTCAAATCACGCAAAAACGAAATTTCTAACGTTATTTGCCTCCCCTCATGTCTTTTTTATTAAACAAAAAAATTTATCACCACAAAAAAAAACTGTTTCGATCACGAAATTAATCCGTGAGAAAATATCAACTCTCCATCTGGAATGAAATTGTCGGGCGTGTTACAGCAATATATATTCGCGTACTCAGAAGCAGAGAATTATCATGAGTTTGTATCGGTCAATCGCCTTTGGGTGAATTTTAATGGCTTTCTCTCTCTCTCTCTCTCTTTATCCTTATTTTTTATTTTTTATTAGTTACCTACTTGTTTTATGAGCCGTTGGGCTGAATTAAGTGCGGGCGTATGGTACGCCCGCTGTGAAACATCCGATCAAGGAGTCATGAGGGTGTGGAGGATAACGGGGTTGATGACGAGTCGGCATTGATTTTAAAATGCTTATTTTCATCTGATTCATAAATCAAGTATAAAAATTTCATAATGAATAAATTAATTAATTGAATAATTTTTTAAAAATTCTAAATTTTAATGAATTCAAGAAAAAATGCAGAAAAAAAGCTCATAATTTTGTAGTGACAATTTTATCATTAAATAATCATGAAAAATGATTGAAATGAGGTATTATAATTGTTGGTGAATTTTAATTGCATTTTAAATGGAAATTCTCAATCAAATGGAGTTATTAATATTCAAAACAACCGATAAAATTTTATTTCTAGTTATTAATTCTATAATCATGGAGTAAACAAATTCCAATCGCCTTCAGTATTTCTCTCGTGCTCATTGATTATGCATAATTAATACAATGTACTAGCACTAAATTATTTTATTGAAAAAAAAAAAAAAAAAAAAAAAATTGAAATGTGACACTCTCGAGGATTCGAGAGAGTAGGTGATATTATCTTGTGATCGGTTCTTGCTACGACTTTATCGGCAATCACGATCTTTATTTCGGCTTCGTGATCAATTTGAGAGGAGTCAAGAGAGAGAGAGAGAGAGAGAGCGAGAGGAAGAGGGAAAAATAAACTTTATGTGACTGGAATTGAATTAATGAGATGGCGAATTTGTGGGAAATTTCTTGAAATTATTTATAATTCCGTTGAAAGCTGGAATTAAAATGTTTTCGGTAATGTTGAAGTGGAATTAATTGAGGTAATTGAATTGTTGAATGTGGGATAATTAATTTCACGGAGTTAAGCGGTGAATTGTGAGGTATTATACGTTGAAAAGTTGCAGTTTTTTATGAGTTGTGAATTTTTATTAACTTTGCTCTGATTAAACTGCAAATATTTTTGAGGCGAGTGAATTTAGGAGAAAATATCAAAAGACCTTTTTTGTGGAGATTTTGATTATCTACAAAAAAAGTTCCCTGACATTTTTCGATAAACTCACTCGCTTAAAATATATTTAGAGAATAGTGAAATGTGCAAGAAATGACTTGAAAAAATTGAATGAAAATTGTTTTGAAAGGATCTTCGAGGCGAGTGGGTTTAGGAAAAAATATCAAGAAACCTTTTTTGTGGAGAATTTCATGAGCTACAAAAAAGATTTCCTCAAATTTTCCCCCAAACTCCTTAGTTACCGAGATATCCTCAAAGTAATCACCCTCCAACCAACAAATTTAATTTTCTCACGTTCTTATCAAAGAAATCCCCCGAAAAATCGTTAATCTCGCCCAGAAAAATCACAATAAAACATTACGGAAGCTTTATTCGGGCAATAAGTCCCGCGGGCGCGTGTTACCCGTTACCAAATAAATTTTTCTCCTCTCTCATTCATCTCAAATATTTTTATTTTATTTTTTTCTTTAATTCATGAGTTACAATGACTCGAAGCATGACTCGAGGCTGAATTTGCATGACGCTTGTGAATCCGGCAGTCAAAAAAAGCGAAGCGGGGAACTTTCGAGACGAGATGAGCCCCATATACATACACACACACACGAGAATGAAACAAAAAAATTAAGAGGGGGAAGGGGAAATGTATGAACGAGTGAAGAGAAGAGGTTGGGCGAGAAAGAAATTGCCTTGAAAGGTAAGGAGAAATACACGAGGCCAAGGCCCCGAGGGCTCTTTGCAACTGTAGAGTCGTTGAATCGAAACGAAAGAAATATATGTACGGAGGGTGGTCACTTGAGAGAGGGAGGGGGGGAGTGGGTGAAAGGAAATCATTCGGCCGCAGATTTTTTTTAGTAATAAAAAATAAAATTAAATAATTTTCAGATTAAAATGAAGAATAAGAGAATTGGAGAAGCATCGAGAAAAGGGTTTGGCCAATGAGCGTCTGAGATTTGTACAGGGGGCGGGACTATTGCTCCACTGGACCGTGCAGCTCGACCAATCAGGGAACGAGCCGCAACTCGCGAGACCCTGAAACTCTTCCAATTGCAGAGAACCGTAAAATTCAATCTTTTCTTCTTTCTTTTTTCATTTCGATGCTCCTTACGGCTGGTTTTTTTACGGTGAAATTGAGATTATGATTTATTTATGGTTTATTTTCGAGGTTTTGAGTTTAATAAGGTCTTTCTTTTAGGGCTACAGTGGCATTCGGAATAATTTAGGGGACAGGGAGTTTTTTTTAAGCTTGTTTTTAACGAGTTTGACCTTATTTTTTGATTTTTCGGGTAATTGGGATTTTTAATGCACGACAGCAGGGATTTTGAGGGGGGGGGGGGGGGAGTTTCAGCACCCCTTTCACTTTGTTTCTGTTCACTAATGACGGTTAATGGGGGCATGGTAAAGATAATTTTAATTTCCAAAAAACAGGGCAAATTGGGGTTTCCGTTGGTTTTTGATAGATATCTCGGAAGGTGTGAGAGTTAGGGGAATTTATCGGGATACCTTTTTTGTAGCTCTTGAAATTCTCTACAAAAAAGGTCTCCCGACATTTTCTCCTAATTATAACCGTTTTAGAGATATCTTTTCCTGAACGAGACACTCCCGAATTTTTCCGAAAAATAAAGACAAAAATAGAGAAATAAAGAAGAATTAACGAACCTTCCAATTTTCCCCGATAATGTCATCTCGAAGAGCCGAAAAAAATCCACAAAATTAGTTCCAATTTTTAAGAAAAGATGCACACCTGTGCATCATCCAATTTCGATGCTCCAGTCCCCCTTAATGTTCTCCCTCTCAAAGTCACAAACACACACGCACGAATACAAGTGCACAAAAAGTTAAAAAAAAAAAAAAAGAACTCCCCAAAACCATATCATCAGAGACCTTTTTCTCACGGTCTCGCATGGAATTGGGCACCAGAAAAAAGATAAAAAGAAACGCAAAGAATCGATAAAAAAAAACGAAAAAGAGGAGAATTCATTTTTTTTTTCTTGTTCACGAGAGAAATGAATGAAAAAAGCCATAATTTAGAGGAATAACATTGGAAGAAAAAAGGGAAGGTGATTCAAAGTGCAACGCTCTCCCCCTCTATTTACCGCCCATGATTCCCCCCCCCCCTCTCCCCATCTTTTACATGTAAAAAGTATCCCACAAAAATGAGTGAATCAAGCGTTATTCTTTTCTTATGTAGAAAAAAGAAAAAAGGAGATATACACGCCTCTATATGTACACGACATTTATGTATACATAATCCACCTGATGCACCTGCAGTCATCGTCAGTGGAGCCAAGGGCAGGGAAAATAAATACAATGCCACTTGTCCTGTGGGGTTCAAACCTCACTTGACAATAGAAGCTTTTGGGGTTTTTTTTAGCCTCGAGATTCTTCTCGTGTGTTGAACGTTTTTTTACGGGCCTCTTATTTATTCGGCGGCGATGTGGAAAATTGGTGGTTAGGGAGGGGAGGGGGGCAAGGGGGTGACGATGATGATGTGGAATATCTGATTTTATTTGGAAAGAAATTTAAAAGTGGAATTTTCATAGAAGAATAAAAAAATCTTTTTTTTTTTACGTTATTTTGTGAAGAACTTTAACACGAGTGGGTTTAGGGAAGAATGTCACATAACGTTCATTTTATAGGTAATTAGATCCTCTACAAAAAAGCTCTCTTGACATTTTTCCCTGGACCCAATGGTTTCAAAAGTAATTTCAATAAAAGTTGCTTTTGATTTTTTTAATTTTTCTATTGCATTCTAGATTTTTTTTTTCGTTCGTCTATTTATTCGGCGGTGATGTGGAATAATTTTGTGGCCGATCATCAAGCCCCTGAACTGATGAAATAAATTTAGTTGAGACGGACAGATCTTGATTGTGATGCCATAAATATTATTAAAAATCAAATTTTTGCATGTTAAGACACAAATGTTGTTCAATTTTTTTGTGAGGCATAAAATTGTGTATAAATAAAATAATTATGAAGAAGAAAATTTTTATGTATTCATTTGACGACCTCAGAGGAGGCGAGATAGTTGTGGAGGGGGGGGGGGGAGGGCTAGGAGATGACGATGATTATGTAGAAAATGTGATTTCATGTGAAAGAAAATTCAAAAGTGGAATTTTCATAGAGAAATACAAAAATTGTTTTTTTTTTTTTAATTTTTTATGGAGAACTTAAAGACGAGTGGATTTAGGGGCAAGTGTCAAGATACCTTCTCTGTAGATAATTGAATTCTCCACAAAAAAGGTCTCTTGATATTTTCCCCTTAACCCAGTGGTTTCGGAGATCACTTCAAGCAAAGCTGCCATTGATTTTTTGAATTATTTTCATTGTTATTTGTCAATTGATTTAATCCTTGAAAATCGATATTATTGGGAGAGAATCGATTTCATGGGTTTTTTATGGTGGCAACGGATTTCCGTTTTACTATTGATTATTCAAGGTAACTGGGTAATTCTAGGGTTATTTTGTCTGGCGAAGAAATGAGGATTTTGAACTCTTATTCGTGAATTCAATTCCAGAGGAAATTTATTCAAAGAATTTATGAAAGACATTCGATTTATTTTTCCCCTTACAATGTAGCTCTCTTGATATACAATGTATGAACGAAGGGTGGATTGCTTTAACGAGGGGCAATCTGCGTGAGGAACAGACTCGTTATTGATTACTATCATTATATCAATTGATTTCAGTTATTCTGAGGGATTCGATGGGGAATTTAACAGCTGAAGGTAACTAGAAAATCGGGGCAATTGCATGGAGATGAAACGGGACAAGGCCGTGGCATTGAGACTCTCTGCTGAAGAATTTCGTTGTAAGGACGGCAAGGACGAAGGATATCAGTTTTTATGGTTTTATGAAGGAAATTTATGAAATTCCACAAAAAATGGGATAATGCTCTTTAAATTATCTTAAACCTCTTGTTCTTCAAATAATTATCATTAATTGATTTCCTTTGTCATTTCGAATTTCCCAATTTTTTCGACGAAATTAAATTTGCTGGTTCCCATTAAATATGAAAGCAAAAAATTTATCATCAAAATATTAAATAAAAACTATTTAATTATCTGATTCTCAACATAATTAATTTAACGGAAATCATCAATTTATTTTTTTCTGCCATTCAATATTTTTGGATAAAATTGAATTTATCAGTACCCATAAAATATTTTACGAAAAAAAAAACAATAAATAATGAATAATTTAACTATATAATTTTTGCAGATAATTAAATTAGCAGAAATTACAGACTAATTTTGTTTTTTTCTTGTCATTTAAAATTTCCCGAATTTTTCAATGAAATTAAATTTGTCAGTCCCCATTAAATATTCTGAAAAAAAAAAGAAGTTAAAAAAATTGAAATGAAAGAGGAGTCAGTCGCTGAGACGAAAAATATCCAAAAATAAACAAGTGCCCCCTTCTTCATCCCCCTCCCCCCCCCTATTTTCGGGTACACACGTGTGCACGACGCCGTGGCGACGGCGGTTTAGTTCACCAGAAATACATATACAACGTAAAGGCGAAGAAAAGACAGAATGAGAGAGATAGTTGGACATACGAAAGGAAAGATGAGGCGAACGTGAGTCCTCGGCGTGGGAATAAGCGGCAGGTGCGCCACGGCGCTACCGGGGAGCCACTTGATGGGGGGAACACTACGACGTGGGGGCCCCCTCACGTATTTTTTTTTAATTCTTTTCTTTACCTCACCCGCAAATACCTTCATAAAGTAATCAAAATGTATTCGTTGAAAGAAAAAAAAAAAGAAAGAAATCGATTCGGTTAATTTGGGGAAAATAATGAATTTAATTAAAAAATTTAATGATTCAGCGGATCATTATTTTTTTGCCAGAAAAAAAGATGGGGCAGAATGGATTGGCTTGAGGATATCCAAGGAGCAGGTCCAAATGATCTACTTTTGGTTTTTTATTTTTACCAAGTTATCATGAATATTCTAATTATTCTGATTTTGTAACATTTTAACGATATTAAAACGATGTCCACGATAATAAATTGTTATTAATTAATATTATGAATATCCAATATTGTTTCAAATTTGACTCACACTCTCCCAGCATCTACACACAGAAAAGCCGAGCATACTCTGGTTATGCATGTTTCTATGCACTCGACTTTTGCACAAAATATGTATTGTTGTACATAAAATATGTACTATTGTACATGAAATATGTACTATTGTGCATAAAATATGTACTAATAGGGTTAAATTATGGGTATCATGTAATAATGTATGAACAACAAAATAACAAACGACAAAATACAATAATATTGCCAAAAATGACGAGCCACAGAATATTTCCAACAAAAAATCAATTCTTCAATAATTCAGAAAATATCAATTCTTTTTTGCCAAAAAAATTCCTTTCTTTTCCAACAAAATAATTCACATTTAAATTGTAATTATGGATGTTATCCCTCTCAGATACTCTCCGATATTGATGTCATTGTTGTAAGTTTCTACAATGTTCTTCAATTGTTCATCATAATTACGATAGACTCTCCTTAATTTATTGATACAACGACCAATTACTATTTGCTGATAATCAAATTCTGTTTTTTCGTCGATTATTTGGCAGCAGATTCAAATGTCATTAAATATTTTTTTTTTTATCATTCTGTTGCTCTTCTTTTGGAGTTATTTTATCGTTTGTGATTTCCTTCAGAAATATTTTGTCGTGGTTGTATTATTACATGGAGCCAAATTATGTACTAATACATTTCGTAATCTATGCATTTACAGAAAACATAAAATATCCGCATTATCACTATATTTTATGTGCTAAAGATTTAACATAAAATATGTTCAATTAGTGCATATTTTATGCACTACATAGTGCATATAATATGAACAGAATGTTCATACTCAGAACTTTTTAACTTCTATGCTCAGCTTTTTCTGTGTTTAGGACTGAGATTGGAGGACTCGGATTTTAGATACCAACATGACCACCATTGATGTTTTCATGTAATTAATTGGATGAATCGTCGCTTTTTATCCGGTAAGTGGTGTTTTTTATGATTTGAAAAATTAATAGACATTCTGACGAACAAGAATATATATATATATATATATATATATATATATATATATATATATATATATTTATACAAGGAAAAAATGAGTCTGTGATCATGAATTGTTGCAATGAAACTGAAACTGAATCTCATTTATAGTTCTAATGTCAATTTAATTTTCTTTTTAAATTATTTTTGGCTCAATTTGTGTCCGGTAACATGGTGCACAGTAAATTTCATAAAAATGTCCTCTTGCTGCTTTATCGAAAGTGACCAAAATTGAAAAGGAAAAATTGCTTATCGAAACTAGTTGGATATCCTCAAATGACTATAACAGTTGAATGAAAAAAAAAATTTTTCCCTCGAATGCATAAATAGCTTTTTATTTTCTTCGTGGAAGGTGATATTCGTGAGCGTCCATTAACACGAGTGCACATAAATGCTCACCATACGATTAACAATTTTTATTCGTGCATAAGGTGTGTGTAAAACCCTTCTTGCATATTATTCACGTGAAATAAAGGGGAAAAAAACGCAAAGAAGAAAATAAACTAAATGAACTGGGAAGAAAAAAAAAAAGAAACAGAAGAAGCCTGAAGTAATGAGAAACAGGTAAGGCATGTAAGCAAAAATAATATAATTCAAATGAAAGTAATAAAAGTTTGAGATTTCTCTCTCGTGCACACATGCATACAGCAGCATCCTTTAATTTTACTCAGCAACAAAAATAGGGGGAATACTGGAGGGAGAAATAAACTGATCGTTACAGAGTTTAAATTGCAATGGAAAATGTTGGCTAAGAGAGAGAGAGAGAGAGAGAAAGAATAAAAAAAAAAGAGAGAAAAAGAGATGGTGAGGTCAAGGACTATCGTCGAAGGGGAGCATCGCCACCCCAGAGGCATCAGGTGCAGTGCTGCTGCCTTTTTTTTTCACTCTATACCGGGCCAAGGTAGCATTTAATTGTTTGTCGTAAATTCAACCTCGTCAAGGTCATCCCAATGAATTTTATTCATTATTTTATTGCTGGAGATTACTGCTTAATAAAAGCGATAATCTCCTCCTTTTTTTCTTGATAATGACATTTTCACAAAAAAAAAGAGCGGAAAATTTGAAGAAAAAAAAAAAATTCAATATTTCTTCTTTTTTTTTGAAACTCTTGATGAAACGATAAGACTCGTTATTTTTTTATCGTCGAGTTTCAAATGAAAAATGGCCGAGTTTTTGGTGTTTTGGGGTGTATCAGCTACTGGTTTCACCGTAGCGATCAAGAGTAAAGATACAGTGTAATCATGAGAAAGGATCTAAACGCTACTGTCTCAACCGTTCGGTCCACTCCATTATTTTTCCCAAATATCTTATCTCAATTTCATTTAAAAAAATGAGTGAACCTGACTGGAAAGGCTCCCGGCTAATTGGCAGATCCCCTCATTCTCCAAAAAAAAAGGAAAAAAAAAAGCGCAGTAAATATATGAAATCTGTGGACAAATTCCCAGGCTATCCAGTGACACATCGTGCCACTCGATTCGAAAAAAATCCCCCCGAAGAATCCCAATACCTCATTCCAAAAAACCGCATGAATGTTGAAGAGAAAAAAAAGAAGAAAAATAATAATCCCGAAAGAAAAAAAAAAAACGAATGACACGATCGTTGACCGTTTGACAAGGAATCCTCCACGCTCTACCGAGGGGCCTCTCTTGCTCTGTCGCATTGCCGGAAATACCCGAAAATAGCCGAGTACTCGAGCAATCGAGTGAAAGAGAAAGAGAGAGAGAGAGAGAGAAAAGAAGGGCAAGATCTCTCGTGGGAAAAAGGAGCAGGTGTGACTCGTGAACGAGAGAAGAGTCTTCTGGAGTTCTTCATCGTGTATATATATATATGTGTGTGTATACACAATCTAGAGTGAAATAAAACCAAAAAACGAAATAAGAAGAAGAAGAGAAGAAGTAGGAATGAGAGGATGAAAAAAAAGGTTTGTTGGGCGTAAAAAAAGGACGATGAGACACGCACACGCGTTAGGAGCGTGTGGAACACGTGGTCATGACCAAGTGGGCGTGTACAGTGGTAAAAGAGAGGAGATATTATGAAAAAAAAAAGGGAATGAAAAGAAGAAAAGAGTGAAGAGAAGGAGGAGGGAAAAACCTAGAGATATAATGGCTATGTGCTTAGAAGGTATGAGCCGAGGGGAATAGAAGCGATACACACACACACACACAGTTGAATATCATGGGAATTTTTCGTGTGATTGAGATTGAGAAGAAGAAGAAGGGGGGGGGGGACTATTATCGGCTACCCACGACGTTTATCCTCGAGCGGATTAATCAACGATTTGTCCCGAGTGATTTAGGACCTACGCATACGAAAGTCCATTTGATTTTTTTACTTTTTTTTCGTTCCAACAATTTTTGTTTTCTCCTTCTTCTTCTTTTTTACTTGATTTTTTACTTGACTCGAAAATTATGCCTGCAGTTATCCTACTCACGGGTTAAGCGCGGTGGTTAAACGCCTACGCAGTGTTGTGTATGCACGATACTATCGTCACTTTTCTTGAATAATTCATTAAAAATTTGTAATGAATTTTTTAAAAATCATAATAAAATAACGATGGATTTTTCTTTTTTTTTTTGCGATGAATTTACACGGAAGAAATTATCGGTGAATTTGATTGATGATAAAAGTCTCTGGGAATATTGGAGATATGAAAAAAGAGGAGGAGAAAAGGGTTTTTTTTTCTCGGTTTTTCGTGTGAAGAAATTTTGACTCTTGACATTTTATGTTATCTCGATGATTTAAGGAGATTCGACACCTCGATATGGGGTGAGGTTCGCTGAAGGTGAGATCAAAAGATCCGAATGGGTATTAAGAATCCTGCATACTTATAAATTTTTAAAAAGTCCTGTTTGAGAATGACATGAGGGATATGTAATAGAATGAAATGCGTCAAGGTAGTATTTTAGGAAACTCGAGTACAGTTAGTCCCTTATTTTTTTGATGTCGTATCAAAGATGATATTTTTTTACATTTTTCTGAATTTTTTCGTAATTTTTGTCCGTGCAGTTTATGAGATATGAATTATCAAAGTTACTGAAAATAGCGGTAGTGGGGATGGAAAGCCTTAAATCAGACAGAAATAACGAAATTACTAAAAAACCACAGGGTTGACCCATTATTTAAAAACTATTGGCAGAGAGAACAGCATTTTAACTGAATAATAGAAGAAAAAAATATTCAACTCACCGTATAGTTATTGAGAAATTTTGATTAGAAGGCAGTCGTAACTATTTGCCTCTCTCTCTACACTGTTAGAAAAACATGGAAATTTTATAGAGAATTTGATGAGAATTTTCATAAACGTGATATTGAATTTTTTTTTAAGGGAAGATTGTTATGAAATTTGTGAGTTATGAAATGTGTGTGTTTTTTCAGTGGAAATTCAAAGGAATCTATGAGTCTTAAGTAGAGTTGAGATGAAAATTCTACGATTCACTCGAATTTCCAATTGAACATGAAATTTCAGAATCAAAATGACTTGAATTTTCATTTTTTTTTTTTTTTTTTTGAATTTTCCTATTTTTACTGAATTTTTAAGAGACAATTGAACTGAAATTTACAAATTATTTCGAAATCAATGATGTATCAATTTTTCAATAACGTGATTATCTGAAATTTCAGTAGGAATGTGACTTGTTAGAAATTTCCGTTAAAAATTATGTTCACAAGCTGAAGATATGACTTCCGAATAGTTTAATCACTTTTTCGAGTAAATCAAAGCTCGTTTTCCCAATTTATCAGTAATTAATTGGCAACTAACCAACAAATTCTCATTTTTTTCTGAAAATTGTTCATATAAGGGAAGTGGAGGCAAAATGAACCAGGATTTTCCAGTGAATGAAGGTTTCTATGGAAATTTTTCAAAAAAAATCAACAAAAATCTAGACTTGGTGAATCATTTTGGCAAATTTTTTCAGATTTTTTCACAAGCTCCTTCACTCGAAAAAAATTCCAGGACCATTTTACCCCTGGAGTCCACGTTGCTCCAGTTTCCTCTACCAATCGATGAATATACCAATTATTTAGGCATCATTCATCGTTTTAACATAAGACCCAATGTCAAATTCACAATTTTTTGAAAATTTATGTGAAAAAATTATTAGGATTAATTTTGAAAAAATTAATTCATTCAATTTTTTTCCTTCTTCAAAAACAAATAAATGTTCGTATCTCTAAATTTTCATAATGACCCCATGGCTTCTATTCAGGTATCGATCCCTTCCCTTCAACAAATTATCGAAGAATAGAAAAATCTACATTTTCTTCTTCTTTTTCTTCAAAAGATAATTATGAGGCAACTGACAATGACCCCAACGACTTAATAAACCTCGTCGATTTAACCATCTATTTATAGGCGAAAAACGCAACAGGTTACCGCCTACATATGAGGAACCGCACGGGTTCTTTAATCGTGCCAAGGGTGTTTTATATGTACGAGAGATCGCTACAACGATTACGCCAGCGGGGCTAGCTACGTTTTTTTTTGCCAATTGTGAATTATACCTCACTCTTTACCGCTTCAATCTTCTCTCATTCTCTTCATTCCTTTTTCAGAATTCTTCACTGCCTTTTTCTTTTTTTTTTTTCTGTTAAATCTCATTTCTATTTTATTTTCTTCGTACAAAACATGATCTCTTACGTTGCTAGAAGGTAACTTCATATGAACAAAGTTGCCTAGACTACTCTGGCGCACTCAACGCTGCTCACTTCTTCCTCTTTTCATCTTCTTTTTTTTTTTTTTACCTCTTCCTCTTATTCTTATTATTCTTTGGCGTCATTAAACGCGAAGGATGATCGGTATCAGGAGTACTTGCTCGAGGATGCGGTTTGAATTAGAGGCGAGTGTTTTTCCCAATGTCCAATTATTATCGAGAATGAGAACGTGCCCATGCAAGTTATGAGAATTTTTTAATAATAAATTTTTTTTTCTTAAAAAATGGGAAAAATCGTGATTTTTCTATCGGTGCAAAAATGAGAAATTGATCAAAAAAAAAATTTGTAATTATTGAGAGTGGCTTGAGAAACTGTTGATTGTAAAGTAAGTTGATAAATTACGGTTTTTACGAGTAATTCTCTTTTCCGGGTGATTATCAGCTGGAATTTTCGAATTACAGGCATTAAAAAAAATTGCGGAAAATCTCGAGAATTTTTTTTAATTAAGGATATCCAAGTAGTTTCGATAATCTATTTTTTTGCCATTAGAATTTTGCCATTAGAATAGTATGAGGATTTTTTTTTTTTTTTTTTTTTTTTTAATTTGTCATGTTATCGGACACAAATTGAGCCAAAAATAATTTTTGAAAAAAATTAAATTGACATTAGAACTTCAGTCAGAGATTCAGTTTCACTTTGACTGCAACAATTCATGATCACAGGTCTATTTTTTTCTTGTATAACTATATATATTCTTATTGAAGTTTTTCAATGATTGCTTAAATTATTATTAGAGGATACGTTATCGGCCATCATGGTCTCTCCCAAATAACAATAAGCGAAAGGATTTATTTCCAAAATGAAATGTTAAATTGTAAGAAGACGTTTGCACTGTTAAAAATTTCTGTATGAATTTTTCATGCAAAATCATAGAAATTTTAAACAAGTTATATCTCTACTGAAATTTCAGATAATTACGTCATTGAAAAATGAACAAATCATCGATTTTCAAATGATTTCATGCCTGAATATTAATGAAATTTGTAAATTTAAGTTCAATTGTTTCTTGAAAAGTTAGAAAAAATAGGAAAAATCCAAGAAAAAATGGAAAATTCAAGTTATTTTAGTTCTGAATATTCATGTTCAATTGAAAATTCAAGTGAATTGTAGAATTTTCGTCTCAATTCTACTTAAAACTCATAGATTCCTCTGAATTTCTTCGGAAACTCACAGATTTCATAAGCATTTTCCCATTAAAAACCATTTAGTATCACGTTTATTAAATTTTCATCGAATTTCCTATGAAATTTCTTTTTTTTTTCAACAGTGTGGACATCTTTTCAATATCGATAAAATGTTACAATATCGGAATAATTAGAATATTTATGATAACTTAGAAGAATAATAATTTTAAAAAAAGACTTAGAAGAATAAAAAAACAAAAGCAGATCATTTGGACATACAACTTGGATTTCCTTCCATTTTAAAGAAAATATCTCGGAAACTAAGCGAGATAAGGTGATATTACTCATCTGTTTCTGTAGAGAATTTCAAGAGTTACAAAAGAGTTTCAGGGCAAAACTGCCCTTTCTCGGTTATTTTCCAAGGTATTTTCAAATACTCAGTGAGAAAAAAAAAGACTTATCTTATTTCACATCTTCACTACTGAATTCATTTATCCCAAAAAAAAAATTCACATTTTATCAATAAATGTCTTATGGTAATTACGTGTCATTTTTTCCATGAGGACATCGACACAATGAGGAGAAGACACTCCCCGGGTTTGCATTTGTTGATAAAAGAAAACGAATACTCAAGACACCTGGTTTTAAACTTCTCTCAAGAAAGAGAATAAGAAGAAGTAGAAGAGAGAGAAGATGAGCAAAACGATTAAGGGCTTTCGCAGGAATGAGGTTTATATATTCCACTGGCGTTTCCTCCTCCTCCCTCCGCCACCCCCTTTTTTTTATTTCATGATATACCACTGGGACACGAATACTCATTTAATACACGCTCCTCCTTCTCCTCCTCTTATCTTTTCTTTGTATGTCATGTTTTTTTTTTTTTTTATTTAAAAATGCGAACGAGGGGGGCTTCAAGGACCAAAAGGGACGAGAGAAACACTTTCATTTTATTCAATGTGTTTTCGATTTGCCTTATTTAACTCATGGATCATGTTATAAATGGATAACACGTGATTACGAAGAAATTTTTTGAATTATTGTGAAGTATATAATTTTTGGGTTCTTTGAATTTTGTATTTTGTGTTTAATAAAAGAAGGCGAATTCTTTTGCACGGAGAAAACGATCGATTTCATTTTTTTGGGGGGGGGGGGGGGGGGGGGAAGTGTCGGAATTCGAGGGAAATAGTGGCATTTTGTGGAGACCTTTTGTGAAATTTGGGGAATTTCGAAATTTTTTTGAATCCATTGGACAGGGCGGAAAATTTGAGCCCGAAAAGTACTATAATGCAATTAATTTTGGAGCAATCCTTTCCGAGATAATCAAAAGCGACTCCAATGAGTCATTTCCAAACTTTATCAATTATCTCGGGATCCATGGATCCAAAATCAATTGCATTATACCATTTTTCGGGGTCAAATTTCCCGTTCTTCCCAATGGAATCATCAAAATCACAAAAATCCATCAATTTCATTATCATAAGCCTATGAATTCTTCTACAAATCAATTTACAATAAATTCTGATACACAAAAAGTGGTAAATACGAGGGTGTTTACCGAGAAAACACAGTAGCTACCTCAGGCACAGTGTGTATCGATCCGATCCACAAACAGGATCATCATTCAAAAAAAAATTCATCTCTCATCCCCCTTTCCATCCTCCCTTTACCTCTCAAAAACCATTAAACTGACCGTTATAAAATTCGCTCCAATTTTCTCCTTCTCTCCCAATTCAACTCGCCCGCACGCCCCATTATCCCCCAAGTAACAATCCAGATCATACTGGTCAATGTGTAATAATTTAACATACCGTTTCACAATATTCCTTCTTTTTTTTTTTCAACAATATTACATACATAAATTCGTGCAGACAAGATAGAAATCGTGGAATCCATGTGTGCGGCAACGGAAGCCGTTTAATGTAGGCAATAAAAGAAATAATGTAGATCATTGATATTGCATGGAGAAAAATATGGAGTGCAATTTATCCCATTTTTTTTTTTACTTTTTTTTCAGTGGTTAACGATAATCGAATAAGAGAAAGATCCTGAATAATTTACTTTTTTTTATTATTATTATTAATACTGAATAAATTGAAAGACAACAAATTGTGGGGAGAAAATGAGAGCACATTATCACGAAATAACTGTGAAATTCTCTCTTTTTTTTCAAATTAATTAATTAAATCCGCTAATCTATCGGGATGGTCAATGGATTAATTAAGTTTTTACACCTACAGTGACACACTGCAATGTTTATAATAATCTTTTTGGATGGTTTTTATTTCCGATTGGAGAAAAATATCTTCAATTTGACTGCACACTATTGATGTCAAGATATTAACGTTTGTTTGGTTTCCTTTTTTTTTTTCATTTATTTTTTTTTGTTTGCATTTGTTTTGTAATTTTTCGAATTTATAATTTATTTTTTTTACTGTGATTTTCGAGAACCTGAGGAAGCCTGAATAAAGTGGGCGAAACGTCGTTCATTTGACAATTATTAGTATTGTTGAAGACTGAAGAAATGGTTTTATGGATGCTTTTCATATTGAATCGTACAAAAGAAGAGATGAAAATAAAAACACCCGATCAATCAGTTAATAATTTGGAGAAAAAAACCATAATTGTCTTGACAATGTATGTCGTACATACTACTTTTTTTTTATAAAACTGCAACTTTTTAATGTTATCGTTCGTTTATTGATGAAATGCAATACCCAATACTGTACTCAGGCTTTATCAAACAGATAAACATTTGAAAAAATAAAGTATTATTAAATTTAATATTTCCAACGTCCCATGATTCTTAAATCTTAACTTATCAACATGTAAATGAATATTCCACCTGAAATCAATCAATATTTTCTCAAAACAAAAAAAAATTATCATCATTATTGAAGGTTAAACCAGAAATTGCGAAACAGCAAAAATCCAATGATAAACAATAATATTAACTAATTTTTGAAGGTAAAAAATCTTTATCATTCTTGACTAATTAATGACCACGTATAAAAATAAAAATTACTATTCATTGTTTTTGTAGTTTAATTTTTTGTATTTTTATAGATAAATAAATAATTGTATCCTGAGCAGGATTTCACATTGAAACCGAAACGTTGCTACATAATATCATAACTTTTATGATTTTCAATTAAAAGTAACCTCTGCAGAGATCTAAAAGGCCACCAAAAATACCCAATATTTTCTCATTTTTTTCACTAATAACCGGAAAGAAAAATGCAATCAAATAATTTAACAAAAAAAAAGCATCTCCCCCTGTGCCCTAATAAAAGCGCATAATCGTGTTCCACGTTTCTCGCACACGACCTCCACGCTCCCTGCACGCTTGCCCTCCCCTCTCCCCTCTCGCCCCTCCTGCACCCCCTAAATAGAATGCCCAGAGAAATCCTCGAAAGATCGAGAGAAAAAAAAAAGAAAAGAAAAGAATTATGAAAGGATAGAGAAACCCAGGCGTGATTACAAGAAGAGGGGTGTGTTTCATTCTGGCTATGAGGGTACATACGAAGACACACAAATACAAACGATGGAAATTGAAAGCCCGAGTCTCGTGAGAGGGTGAAAGAAAGGGGGAAATAAGAAAAGAAGGGCAAACGAAAAAGTAGAAGAAGAAGAAGAAGAGAGAAATATATCTATATATATATATATATATATAGTATCTGGAAGACCCGGGCACGAGGACAGGTGGCGACGAAGAGAACCAGGGAACCTCGTAGCCACCAAGTTCTCACGCGCAAAACTTACAGCTGCCACTATATACTCACCCAGAAGCAGCAGCAACAGCAGCAGAAGCAGCGAGTTCACCACCACCTCCGTTAAAAAAAAAAAAAAAAGCCCGAGTAAAATGTCGATGGACGAAAAGGGGGGTAGGGGGGATGGCAACCCCTCTGCACACACAAATACGATGGAAAAAGGGAAAATAATCATGTGAGGGAAAAAAAAAAAGTTTTTAGTAAAATGAAAATAAAAATTCATCTTGATGTATCCGTGTCGCAACAATGCGCATTCATTTCCATTTTCATGGGGAGAGGGGGAGGGAGGGGAGGGGTAGCGCAAGTAGCTTTGCGTATGTACTTACAAAGGGCTCAGTGCGCATTTGCGCATTTGCATTGAGAGGAAGAATCGACAGATGCAGTTTGTGTGCGGTGGGTCAGGAATCTAAATATTGTAAATGGCCAACTGGACACACACTCACCCCTTTTTTTTTTATCTGGAAGTGTTATTTTTTTGTTTCTTTTTTTTATCTTGCTGCTTTTGCAATGCCATTCATGCAATGGGGAAGAATGCATGGGGAGAGGGGAGGATCAATGGAGGCAATGAACAAACGTTACGAGGGGTCAGTTTTGCATGAATTGGAGTTAGAATCAAGGATTTCTTTCTCCTGCCATTTTTCTTTTTTTTTTTTAAGAAGAGATGAAAGAAATTTTCATCAATTTTTGATGAAAAATTGACATTATTATGCAATATTTTGTCGTTTGATTATATTTTTGGCGAATTTTGCTGAAAAAATGAGTTCAAATTGCATGAAATTAATGAGGTATTTTATCAAATTTCATTTGCACCAAATAAAACGCCAGAAAATCGAAAGAAAAAGGATCAAATTCTTCGATAATGGAAATGACAAAAAAAACTGTTAAAAAAATGATCGAATTCATTGATAAAGAAAAAGAAGAAAAATACTTCTTGAATTACATTGAGAAGTCACGTTTCTTCACCCCTTCCTCCCCCCAATGGCACATTTCCGTTCACGTACATAATGCAAATGTCTCCTCTCATTGAATAACAACAATAAAAAATTAATTTTCATTGTCGCTAAATAATTCATGCAACCGACAACAAAAGCAAATTGATGAAATAAGTTAGCAATTACATTTGTAAAATTTCCCATTATCCTTGTGTATCAAAAGCCCATTGGCACAACACACAATTACCCTTTTCAAAAAAAATATATATATATATATATAACCAACCGGGAACCTCAACAAAAAAACGCCCCCATGGTTTGCATCAATTTCACGATTTTTAATGAATACCAAAACACACACGATTGTATCTTGAATAATGCAAGCAAATCCAATGGAAAAACAATGAAAAATAAAAGACAAAAAAAAGAATGAAAAAGCGTAACTCAAACACACGAAACAACCCTGCAACAGGTTAACCTTCTCCGCACCCCGTTATTCTCGTAATGCAATCAAAGCTGTGTTCCCCTCTTTTTTCAACTCCCAGTGCTTTTAAAATTCCATCTTTTTCTCATTCTCTGTCTCTGTCTGATACACGTAAAATTACTGCCTCAGGCTGTCTCACTCTATCGTCCTCGTCCGGCACACGTGCACGACTCCCCCCCCCCCTTCATTCTCCCCCTCCCCCCCTACTCCCCGCTGCTATCTAGCCCATAAGTTTCTTTTCAATGCTCGAGCCAGGCTCGCTTCCAGCACAAGACCAAACATTTTATCATCTCTTCCTTGTTTAGCACGAGTTAACGTCGATAACTTTACTTCGTGCCCCGAAAAAGTATTGTCCTACTTCACAAAAACTCTCGATACGAATTTGCAGAAAAACTAAAGACTTTACCATTTGAAAAAATCAATTCCTCGAAGCTTAGATAATGATAATTATCACGAAAATATCGAATTATCGAAAAATAATCGTTTTTATGGATTAAAAAAAAATGGAAAAAATCATGTTTGGTCAATACTTTTCAGGCTTTGCTATGTCGGTTCTTCTTTCTCGTTCGTCACGCGCCGCGCATGCGCTCGATGCTACCGTGCGCAGCTCGTGCTGCGCACACGCTCGGCTCGCTCCCGACTTTTTCTCCTTTAGAAGCCAATCTGACAGCAAAAGTATTGACCCGTTCATCCACCTTAAAAATGAATTATCGTCACAAAAAATTGAGGATTTCTCCCCGAAAAAAAATTGACATTCATCTTCAGAGGTTGGATGAACATCTCAGATCAAAAATTCCGCAGAAATTCTTGCGATAAATGGCAAAAAAAAATCATCAAATTCTCGAAAAAAACGTCAATACTTTATCGACTCAACAAAAGTGAGTGCCTTTTCTCGCAGGAGTAAAAGAGACAAAGTCCTGTTTCTCTCACTTCAACTGCAGGTAGCTTATGGTCAAGTGTAAGTGTGTGGGTGTGCACGTATAAAAATCCCATGTGTAACTAAAAAACCAATGTGCGCATGCGCTAGTTTGTAAGGGTATAAAAGCAAGGAGAGGCCCTTCTCAACCCACATTCAATCACACCCACTCGAACACACCGGAATAACCGGTATATTCTCCCGGGTTTTAATTAAAATACACACGTGCACTTTTTTTCTGACACAATCTAAACAGTAAAAAGTCACCAGAACAACAAGAAAAAACAGTAAAAAGACCCAAAAAGTCATCAGAAAAAAATTTTTTAAAAAAACCGCAAATACATTAAAGCTCAAGTTCAATCGAAATAGTTTTGTGATCATCAATTATATATACATATATATATATATAAACCATAATCATGAAGACTGCAATATCCATTGTGTACAACACGGCTGAGCTTCTTGCCGCCAAAAATACAAAAGCCACTTTGATAATCCTCCGGAGATTATTCAAAAAAATCAAAAAAACATCAAAAAAATCTGACATTCATCAAAATCATGAGGAGAAGATGTTTGAGAAGAAAATGGGAAAGATGCTGATTGGTGAAGACGAGGCGAGAAACATCGACAACGAGAATCTCGAGAACGAATTGAGGGAAATTCAGGGAATGAATTGCAGCAGCCAATGAAGACTACTGCACTTGCAGCTGTGTGTCAACACTTGATCCACAATTTGGCAGTTATCGAGCTGTGACTGCTGCAACACTTCAGCTACGAGGCAACAATTCCACAACAATTGGGAGACGAAGACTTTTATTATTACATATAAGGTAAAAAAAATACGCAATATTATGTGATATAATAGCGCAAATTATGTGATAAACTTAATTAAGCTTTAATTAATATTACGATTTAATTAGTTGGATTTATTATTATTATTTTTTTTTTTGATGATAACTCCTGGTAAGGAGCTTTAACTTTTGAGCTCAGTGCATCGCGTTAGAGTTTATCGGGTTAATTTGCAATACTTTGAAAATTTTATTTGATTTAATCAGTTGACAATTGGATCTCTCTTTTATTATATGAATTTTAAGACTGATGAAACTGTGATTAATTCAGATTAATTTTTTTCTTTAGTTTGTTATGAGTAGAATAAGGAAACGTATCGAACTCGATTCGATAAATAGGCCGCCCAGTGCATATTATACGCATAATATGATTATCTGTGATAATTAAATAATGTTAATTTTAATATTTTATAAAATTTTCTGTGATCTCAGTAGAATTAATTGTGTAGGCGATAATTTTTGTTTTTTGGAGTATTGAAGGAAAATAATGGAGTTACGATTTTTTTTTTGTAATCATCTTTTTTGGAGGTTTTAGAGGAAATTTTGATCCACAAAAAAGGTCACTACACTTTTATTCGTATCTCGCTTTAGTTCTGAAATATTTTAAAATCACGAAAAAGATTTTTTTTATTAGAAAAAAAATTGAATTTTTTTTTTCATTAAAAAAAATTGTTTTTCTTTTATTAAAAAAAAAAATTGAATTTTTAAACTGTGATACTCAAAAAAATGTGATTTTAATTATGAAAAAATGTGATATTAGAATCTAGATAAATTTATAAATTTCATGTCTTCCACAATGAATTTAATATCGTAATTATGGTGCAATATTGAGGATTAATTGATTAATTTTGAAACTGTGATAATTTTTTTTTCTTTTTTTTGCGAATTAATTGGATTAGGTTAATTTAGCATTAAGCAATCACGGCTCGAGCGATGCATTGTGATATCTGTAGATCAACGAACAAATTCAAGGTCAATTGCCCCTTGAGTTAATCGTTTTCATAATTACAAAAAAAAAAATCTCATGTAATCCAATAATTTTTTTTCTAAATTTTAGATTTGAATTTAATTCATTTATCTTTTTTTTTTCACTTGCACATGTAATCGTTAGGTAATTTGCACCATTAATTAATCGTTAATTATCTTTTTTTTTGTACTAAAATTCTTAATGTTTGGGTTTTTTTTTTAATCACAATTATCACGACTGCATGATTTTTTTTTATTATAAAATAAAATTTGTGTGTTTATTATTAAGGATTTTTTCTTTTCAATAAAAATATTGTGTGACAAAAAAAATTTTTTTCATTTGAACAATCCTTTTCCTTTTTTATTCATTATTATTGAAAATCATTGTAATAAAAGAAATGAAGAGTTGAAAAAAAATATGAAAAAATAATGAGGCAATGACTCAGCTAAAAGAATGATTGAAATAATTGCATTTGGCTCAATCATATCAATTTTAAACGCTAAATCAATAATGTGAGGCTTGAAAAAGGGAAATAAACAAAAATAGCCATTATTATGCTATATATTGGTATTGTTATTTTGAGGGGAAAATATTTGCAGTAAATGCATGGTATTATGGAGAGAGAAAGGGATAATCATGTGGCTCCATTCATAAAGGATACGGGGAGGCATGTCCTTGATCCTGCGCACCATCTGGTAGTAATTTTTTCAACCCCCATAGCCTATGACCTTACGGGATCCTGCGGTAGAGGGCGTCACCAAAATTTTGGGGGTCGGTAATTTTTTTTGCTCTCAAATTCATCGTTTATTTCTTTAATGAGAAACAAAAGTGGTAAAACTGTTAAAAATGCTGGAATATTTGTTTCATTGGTCCTTAGCGCATATTTTTTTTTAATAATTTGAAGAAGTTGTTTAATTGACTTCATTTTGTTCATTAAAACAAATCAAGTAGTTGAATTAACTGAATTTTGTTTATTGAGACAAATCAAATGTTTGAAAAAATAAAATTCAGTAAATTTAACAATTTTATTAATTTTATTTAAAAAATATTTGTTAAGGACTAATAAAACAAATGTTCTATTGTTTTGACAAAAAAAAATTTCTCAGTGTAATTCCGTGTAATTTTCGAAGAATTTATTCCTTATTATAGGAATAATTAATAATTATTTCAGTAGATAATTCAGTAATCAAGTGGCGAAATAATGGAGTTGAATGCATTTTGAGGTTTTTTTAACGGAAAAACTCGGTTTTCAAGGGAAATAAGAGACTTTTTAAATAGACGCATTTAAAGAGGAGATTGAGAGCCACAAAAGAGGTTTCAAAGGAAATTGCTCTATCTCCCTTAGTTTCCGAGATAATGTAAAAGTCAAAGTAATTGCAGGAAAAAATCAAATTATCGGGTTTTACTACTTAATACCAGTTTTTATTGAATATCTCGGAATTAAAGAGAGATAGAGGAAGTTTGATGATTACTTTTTTTGTAGCTTAGAGCAAGGGCTACAAAAGAAGTGACTACTAAAATTTCTCTATCTATCATAATTTCCGAGATATTGCAAAAAAAATGATTAAAGGAATTAAATCGAGTTTTACTACTTGTTTCAACTTATCATTGAATATCTCGAAAACTAAGCAAGATAGCGGAATTTCCCTAGAAACCCTTTTTGTAGCCCTTGAAATTATATACAAATGCGGTTTCTACAAGAATTTCCGTATCTCCATTAGTTTCCAAGATATTCAATAAGAACCGAGAAAATTGAACCTAATTCTTAAATTCCTTTTTTTTCTTCATTTTTTTTTATGATATAAGCCATTCTATCGATTGAATTTGTAGTACATGCAACTGTGGGCTTATAAATCGCTTCAGAATGATACGACAATTTCGAACAAAAAACCTTTTTTTTTTCCTCCTGAAGAGCTTCACTCCATCGATCAGATTACAAAACACTAACCATCATAATGCACAGGTAATAACCAACTACCTGAAGTCTTTCATCATATTTTGTACACAATTCAATAAGAAAGAAATTTCAAAAAAGAAAATAAAATTGAAAATATCTTCCATTAAGATTATCGGTTAGATCTACGGATCTATCCCCCCCCCCCCCCAATGCAGTCGAATGCCACGTAACTTTGTTGTAAGTGCAACGTGACACCAGTGTGGGTTGGATGAAGAGAATTCTTCGTTTTTTTTTGTCGATGGATTTAACGCCACATAAAGGAATTCTTATTCTTATGAGGCTTTACATTGTATTTGAGTATTAAATTACGTTTTGAAAACTCTGAAAAATGTTTCCAAAATATTTAGCCTTTGAAACAATGAAAAAAGCAATTTATTCACTAAATGAAATATATACGAAATATATACTGAAATAAAATTTTGATGGAAACTATCAAACATTGATACCATTGGTCCTTAGCAAATATTTTTTTGAAATGATTAAAAGAATTGTTAAATTGACTGAACTTAGTAAATTCAACAGGTTCTTAAATTATTTTGAAAAAAATGTTTGCCAAGGATCAATGGTATCAATATTTGATAGCTTTTACCTTTCTTTTTCCTCAGTGTAATATATATGGAATGTATTTAATCGTATATATTATAAATTACACAGAGAAAAATGCTTTCTTAATTTAAGAATGTGCAGTCACTTAATTTAAGAATGTGCAGGTCACTTAAATTAAGAAAGAAAAGTCACTTGATTTAAGTGAGAAAACTCACTTGACTTAAGTGAGTTTTACTTTCTTAAATTAAGAAAGAAAGTCACTTGATTTAAGTGAGAAAAGTCACTTGATTTAAGTGAGACAAGTCACTTAATTTAAGAATGTGCAGGTCACTTAAATTAAGAATGAAAAGTCACTTGATTTAAGTGAGAAAACTCACTTGATTTAAGTGAAGGAAGATCCTTATTTCTTAAATTAAGAAAGAAAAAGTCACTTGATTTAAGTGAAAAAAGTCACTTAATTTAAGAATGGCAGGTCACTTAAGTTAAGTGACTGCACATTCTTAAATCAAGAATACATTTTTCTCTGTGTAATAATACTGAAATTATAAGTTAATATATATACTTTCGGAAAAACTATTTGTATGACTCCATATATAACATGTTGTCATTTTCCATATAATCTACCATATATTTAAAATTATATAGAAAGCAATGTAGGGTAGGAGTACCTTTTTGTAGCCACTGTATCTTTTTTTGCCACTTGATATCCAAATTCAAAAATCAATCATTTCATAAGTATCATAAGATTATAAGTTAGATTCGTACAATATATGGAAGTTTCCAAATGTTATTTTGATTTAAATATTTTTTTTTGTTATTAACTTGAATTTAAAATGGCTCAAAAAGGTGTAAAAGTGGCCAAAACTGGCAGTTCTACCCTATTCGTTTTTTCATGCGCTGACAAAATTTTTGGGTTTTTAAAAAATATAGAGAGAAATAAACTGAACAAGGGAGTAACAGCTTTCAGTTTTTTGCTTTTATTCAAATTGAACCGTGAAATTTTCCTGAAAAATTGCTACTTCGAGGATTTTTCTCAAGACGATATCCCGTAGTTCTCGAAAGGCCACAGTCTATTGTCAATTGCCAATAAAATATAATGGAGTGACTCTCAAACGTTCAACAATAAATCGAAGAAGAATGTAGAGAAAAAAAAAAAGCCGCTCTTTCGCTTCTATTGTGAAACTATTCAAGTAGACATTTGGAGGAAGAAAAAAATTCGCTAGAAATTGATTTTACGTTTGAAAAAATAGCTCAAGTAGAAGAAAATCAGAAGCTCCACAGTCAATTGTTGGATGGAATACAATTGCCAAGGCGACAAATTTTAAATGGAATATCGAAAACCTTTTTGACTCTTAAAAGGGACAATTACTGTATTATTTAGTGACGTTTAGAAGTCATTCAAAGAAATTTTTCTCTTTCCTAACGCCTCGGATCACACACTCAATGGTTTTAACATTCAGTATTAGGATAAAGTAATAGTGAATAGATTTTCGATTCGAACGTGATTCTCCGTGGAAAAAAAATATTATTTCAGTGATTTTGGGTGAGTTTAAAGTAACTACCTGAATTTTTTTTTCGAGAAAATAAAGAATAGAGTGGAATTATTATCCTTTTCGTCAATTTATTCAGAGTTTTGCCCTCCAGGTGTCGCATGGCTTATTGGCTTCGATAATAGACATATTAAGTCAATGCCAGGGGAAGAAAATTTTCTCAATGATCTTGTGAATGGAAACGATCGCCAGGTGATTGAGTTTTTGCCGGAGGGATTTTCAATGTTTGGGTTATATTTTGTGCATTCTCAAATTTAATTTGAACGTTTCAAAGATTATGTTTTGCGGGTTTCAGGAAGAAGTGGGGAAGTCGAGAGATTAGGGAAATGTGGGGGCAAACGTTTTGTCAATTATTATATTTGATGTGAAAAGAGGCTTTTGATGAATTTCTTTTAGATTTAGTGGTTTTTCAGGTGGAATTTGATGGTTTTCTTGATGATAATGCAATAAAATCAATGAAAGTATTCAAGATGGGATATTTTCAATGATTCTATCGAAAAACTGAGGAAATTTAAGGTGGAAAACATGTGCTTCTATTAATTTCTGGAATTTATTGGAAAATTTGACGTTTTAGGCTGAAAATTTTCAGTTTTTTGGAATCATCTTTACATCTGAGGCTCATTTTCCATCAATTCATATGGTTCCCCATAAACTTTCATCCATTTGTGAAGGACTTATGACTCGTTTTCTGAAAATCAATTTTGCCACTAAACGTCTCAATAATAATGAGGACGAATTAAAAACTCCATGAATTAATGAGGAATGATCTCAATTTTCTACTGATGATCGAGTTTTTGCGCTGTGGCGAATAAAACCGGAGATATCCCCCAAAAAATTGAAAAATTGCGCAAATTCGATTTTTACCCAGAAAATCAAATTTCCCAAAAATTAGCAAGAATTATTCGCAGACACCCCTATTCCACCAGAAATTTCCACACATCTTCACTGAAATTATCACAAAATATCTAAATCCGCCCATTCCCAAGATGTACTGAAGATTCATCGAAAAAAAAAATCTATTCATCGTCAATTTTCTAAATTCCCTATATTCCTCGTCAATCACAAGATTATACAAAAGAAATAAATACCCAATATTACGGAATGACTGTGGAATTTAACGAGGGCCGACATAGCCTCGCCTACCCCCTATCTATCGCCACTTACGTATCGATTTTCCTCCCGTTTTCCATCAATACCTTTTGAAAGGACCCGTAGAAGGAAGAAAAAAAAAATAAATAATGAAAACCTGATGGTTTCGAGCCCTTTTTTTTCTCTCTCCAACAATCACCCTCCCACGTCCACCTTCATTTCTTGGCCAATTGGCACAATAGTGCATCCCCCTGACACTCTGGGTCTCTTGGATGATCCTCCGGCTTTTGAGACCAGTGATCCTTTTGTGAACACGTGCACGAGAAATCGTAAATCTAACTAAAGAAACTCAACTGGGATAAAAGAGACGGGCTTCTCTCATTTTTTTTTCCTTTTTTCCTCTCATTCTTGAACCAATGTGTATAACGTGGGCTCTGAAACCTACACTAAGTGGATAATGGCTCACTGGCGTAGACACAAGTGTTAGACTCTAGTTTGTAGAGATTTTTAGGGGCTGAGGGTGAATTTAACGTTTACGACTTTGATTCTGTGGGTACCTGCACTTTGGAGGGCCTGAGATACCTTCAATGGTGGAAAAAGAGCTATTGTCGTATTCTGCTATTATGTGAAGTGAATGATAGAAATATTTGTATCGTTGGACACTGAGAGGGGGAGAGAGAGGCTACTTCAATCTTGGGTTTTTGAGGACTTTTCGAAGATCTTTGGATGATGGGGAAATTGATAGAAAATTAAATTATGAAGAAACTTCGTTTTTTTTTTGGGTTTTCTTCAATATTTTAAAAAAGTTTGGTCAGTAGACAGTTGAGTGAATTTCTAGGAAGAAAACTAAGCGAATGAACATTCAGAAGTGATTCTCTATGATTGAAAGCTTTCTTCCTGACATTAAATGTGAATTCGAAGAAGAATTGGCAAATCATATTAATTATTTGTCAATTATTGCTTAATCAATAGTTTGTAATTTAATTAGCCTATTCATGTATTTTGAAATGGAACGGCAAGCATTGATTACCAAGTTATCAGACGTTCAATAAGTTTCATATTAGTTCGCATATTTTTGTTTTTCCCTCTTTTTTTAAGGATATTTTCCAGATGCTGATCTTTTGCCGAACATGAAAGCGTAAGATCTTGCAATGGTCCATAAGAAGCCGTGTTATTTCGATTTCGTTTGTACACAGAGAAAAATGTTTTCTCAATTTAAGAATGTGCAGTCACTTAATTTAAGAATGGCAGGTCACTTAAATTAAGTGACACTTCCCACTTAAATCAAGTGAATTTTTCTTTCTTAAGTTAAGAAAGTAAAAATCACTTAAATTAAGTGACTTTTCTCACTTAAATTAAGTGACTTTTCATTTCTTAATTTAAGACAGTGAAAGTCACGAAAATGAAGTGACTTTTCTCACTTAAATCAAGTGACTTTTCATTTCTTAATTTAAGACAGTAAAAGTCACGAAAATTAAGTGACTTTTCTCACTTAAATCAAGTGACTTTTCATTTCTTAATTTAAGACAGTAAAAGTCACGAAAATTAAGTGACTTTTCTCACTTAAATCAAGTGACTTTTCATTTCTTAATTTAAGACAGTAAAAGTCACGAAAATTAAGTGATTTTTCTCACTTAAATCAAGTGACTTTTTCTTTCTTAAGTTGAGAAAGTAAAAGTCACTAAAATTAAGTGACTTTTCTCACTTAAATCAAGTGACTTTTTCTTTCTTAATTTAAGTGACCTGCACATTGTTAAATTAAGTGACTGCACATTCTTGAATTAAGAAAATATTGACTCAAGATTTTATTAAAAAGTTCAGATTCATATAAAATTTATTTCCAATTTTAATGTTCAAATTCGATTCGTAACCATATTACTTCAAATAGTCAAAGAAGCAGCTCTATCAGTCGAGCTTAAATCATCATTTATTCAGAATCGAGATAAAATCTGACGTTCCGATCCTTTCCCAAGATCCTTATCAAGAAGATAAAATCTACCGGAAATATCAAATAATACAAAAAAATCATCCATTACAAAATTTGAAAAGCTTACATTTATAATATTACAGATTATTTCTATATCTAAATTGTCAGTAATGTTAAAGTTTTATCTCGGAATTCATGATTTTTGTTTAAAGTCGAGATAAAACCTGACGTTTTCATGTTTTTCCGAGATTCTTATCAAGAAGATAAAATCGACCGTAAATATCAAAAGATAGAAAAATGATCCATTACAAAATTTTGGAAGCTTACTTTTATAATGTTGCAGATCATTTTCATATCTAAATTGTCAATAATGATAAAGATCTGTCTCTGGATTTATAATCAGACTGAATCGTTGAAGCCTATAATTATCAAAACGAAAGTTGTCCTAATAAATTGCTATTTCGAATCATTATCGAATTTTGATGCGCTAATTATATACAAAAGCTTCCATTTCCGACTAAGAATTTAACACATTGTCAAAGACTTTTCAGGAATTTGAAACAAAGAAATAAATGGTGAAGAATAAGCTTTTTTTGGTTCAATTCATTATCACAGTAATTAAGATGCCTCAGCTTCTTTTTTTTTCTCTCTTCCTTTTAAATGTAATAAATTGTAATATTTTACTGAAGTAGGAAAAGTTGAAATACTAGAGGGCGATAAACAGAGGAGGAAAAAAAAGCATTATGTTATCATAATAGATGAAACTTCTGTCACCCTCGAGTGCACTTGAGGAAAATAAATGGAGCCCTTGGAATCCAATTTTCAGTCATCTTTCCCCAAGTGATTTGAAATGGTTGCACATGTTTAAAAAAAAAAAATCTTCTAAATATATATCGTTAAGGAGCATTTGGTCTTCGTAACAACCACTTGTAGAGACTGGAAAAATTGACTGTGGACAATTTCGAGACAGGCGCGAGTGTCCATTTCCTAAAAGGGCCACCATGACCAGTCCCTGTCTCACTCTCTCTCTTTTTTTTAGGTTTCGATTTTCAAACCACGTGTGTCTCAGATTACTTCACAGTTTATTTTTCGTTAATTTTTTTCGTTTGAGAGAAGATTTTTTTTTGCACGTGCGTCGAAGAAAAAAATCATTTATCATGTTCATACTGGAGAGTTTTATTGGCTTTCTGATTGGTTGAAAGATTTTTCTAGGGCTAATTTCCTGATAGTATTGGTGTCTTAGATGATTTTTTCGGTGAATATTTCGAAAAAAATCGGAGTTAAGGGAAAATTTGAAAAAAAAAAACTTTTTTTTTGAACTTAGTGACTGCAAAAATATTTCTTTGACATTTTTTTGACAAATCCACTTGTTTTGGGTATTTCTTCGATTTAATTCGAGTAAAGTTCCCAAATGAATGAAAAAAAAGCAAATAATGAATTATTTTTCATTCACGATGATTTTTTCTGGCAAAGAAAAGAAGTTCGACGAACCTCCAAAAAAAAAAATCGAGTATCAACCGCTCGTAATTCAATCTCCAAACCACTACTTCATGATCCTCAAAACATTTGGTCTGAAAAAACTGGTTCTCCAGTAATTAAATTACACCAAAAGACATGCACGAAAAAAAAAGGAAAAAAAAAATTGTTTTAACAAAAAAAGAGGAAAAACAAAAATTTCATGGAATGCATACAAAAGGTAAGGGTACTCGTCAAAGGCGTGTAAAGTTACATTTTTTTGCCTCTCAACGCAGTGAAAGAAAGCCAGACTTCTCGAAGATACTTTACACTTTTTTGACACTCTTTAAAAAAAAAAAAAAAGCCACAAAAAAAACGAACAAACTCTGAATAGAGTTTGAAAATGTTTTTTTGGGGCCACGCGTCTATTAATAGATAATCTCGGGTGTATAAAAAAATCCTGAAACCTTTCAGTCCCTCGGTAAAAAATTCTTCAAGTTCTGAAGATAATAAAAAAAAAAAAAAAAAATAAGTCAAAAAAAACCACTGACCACGTGCAGGCGCGCACGTGATGTCGTGGGAAACGCAAGAAATGTCTGACATAAAAGAAATAAAGGGAGAAAAAAAAGGGACCGTGGCTTATTAGGAGAATCGTGGAGTTACCAAATCTCTCCACTCAACGATTGTGGGGTGATTTAAAAGTGATGTGTTGAAAAAAAAAAGGGGGTCGGGGGGGAAAAAGAGGCATTGAAGAAAAAAAAAGTGAACCTGTTTGTCGCTTTGAGATCAAAGAGACATTATGTTCTAATTATTCCCTTTTTTTACGGGTAAGAAAAAAAAATTCAAACGCTTTCAATGTCAAAAGAATTCAGTAGTAAATACTTGAAACAGAAGTCGATTTTTCATGTTGAGTATCTCGGAAGCTAAGGGACATACGCCCTTTTTTTGTGCGAGGTCACTTTTGTAGAGAATTTCAAGGACTACAAAAAAAAGGGTTAGAGTAAAAAGGACATATCTCTATTAATTTATGAGATATTCTCGTGGAATTGTTCAAAAAAATCGACTAATCGATTTTTATTTACATTCCTGGAAATTAAATGAGATAAGGCGATTTCACTCTGATTCTGGGCGAAAAAGGCGTGACTCCATTATTTTTCTAAAAATTCTCGAAAAATTATTAAAACCAAAAATTGAGTCAATTTCAAGGGGTCCATGGAAGGATCAAAATACAAAAGACATATCTCCATCAATTTCTGAGATATCTTCAGAGAATTGTTGTATGATTAAATCATTAATTTATTAGATGATATTATTATTATTATTGCATTAGTGTTTTTTGGAATTTTCTTGTATTTTGTCATTTCTATTATTCAAATGGTTCCAATGCGCTTTCTAACCTAAAGTCTCATCAATAAATAGTAAATATGGAAATATTGAAAGGAAAAATCGACTTATCGAGTTTTGTTTATATCTCGAAAACTAAGCGAGATAGGGCGATTTTTCCCCAATCCCTTTTTGTGACTCTTAAAATCATCTAGAAAGAAGGAATCATACAAAATTGCACAATCTCACTTAGTTTCTGCCATATTCTATTGAAAATGATCATAAAAAGTAGTTTTTTCCTGTTTTCCCTAAAAACTCATGAGATCCAAAAAAAAAATCTCCAATAAATCTTTCGTTCGATTAATTATATCAATTTAATATCACCCGATATCACTAAATAAGATTCTCCCAAAAAAAAAAAAATTGAATAAAAATAATGATACATTAGGGTTTCACTTGATTAACAACTCTCCCCCCCCCCTCCGCCCTTCTTTTTTCCATCTTAAATTCTCGTAACACGATATTTACCTGTCCGCTGCAATTTGAGAAGAAATGGTTTCTCCTAATTTGAGTTTGTTCCAATGTAACATGATCCTCAAAATGAAATTTATGGTACAACCATGATTGCATTCAAATTTCTCTCCCTCATTAACCCCCCCCCCCCTTTCGAATTCCACGTCTCAAAATGAATGAAAATTATTGAAGAAAAAAATTAATCAAAACCTTTTATTATCCCCTAATCTACAATTTATGTTAATTTAATTTCCATTTCCTTCGAATTCATTAATAATTTTGATTTACAAGTGAAAAAAAAATAAGAAAGAAAGAAAAAATCGTTTTTGATACATTGCAGACAACCTAAAAATCTATTCCATCCTATTATACACGAATCGAGAGATAATGACTTCTACAAAAAAGAGAAGAATGAAAAAAAAAAAAACGAGATAAACAGTTAGACTGAATCAATAACTCGAGTTAATTATAAGGCACAGCAGGTTGAATTCTTCGGGTCAATATTTTTATTTTTTTTTCCTTTCCCCATCAATAAATCATTTTTCATATTAAATTTCACAATTATTAATTTTTCATAATAATAAAAAAATTCTAATTCAAGATTCGTGTATCGATTTTGAGAGTTAATGTTATTTGCTACCGCAGTTACTCCGAAAATGAGATTTTACGAAACATTATCTTGAACGCACCTGCTTCGTATATTCTTTTCTCTCTTTTTTTTTTTGCACTTTTTTTTTATTTCTTCTTTATTCCAAAATGTTTCATCATGGAACGGAAATACCAGAGAGATGATTGGAAGGACAAGAAAATAATATTACATCCATTATGCGTAATGTATTGAGTGACGAGGCCATTCTCAGTTCAAATCGAAAATTACGAATGTGTGGTTTTTTTTTCATTTCATCTTAATCTTCATTTTTTTTTTTTTTTTTTATAATCTGACCCGACAAAATTGGATTCGGACAGGATGTATATGGACGGACAATGGCGCTTTTTTTTTCATTTTAATTTTATTACGACTTTTTTTTTTCTTCGGATATTCATTTTGCTGGAAGAATAATCTGTTTCGGCGTCGATTCCTAATCCCAGCATCCGGTTTCGTCTTTCCTGTGTTGGTGGACCCCCGGGTCGATTTTCCGGCATTGTATTTCACGAGTTTAGAAAGGTTTTTTTTTTTTTACTTTTTCGCCTATTTTCTCTCCTTTTTCTTTTTTTCGAGGGAATGGAACACGAGTGACGTTGTGTATTATAAATGACTGGAGATTGGGACATTACAGTTGTAAAGCTGGAATGATCTCCTGCTGTCAACTGTTATTTCTTTTTTTTTTTTTCTTTTTTGAAGATCGTTAATTCCTTGTGGTACTAATATGTCAGAGTTGTTAGGCACGTTTTCCTCGGTTTGGAGAAAATATTTTAATTGTGAGGGGTGTCGTTTTTCTTCCTTTTTTTTTAAGGAAGACGAGGAAAATTGATGGAGTAGAATTTCTTTCGGTTAATTTGTACGGAATTAATTGGGGCGAGAGGGGAAATTGAGGGGATGAATGGTAATTGAGTGTTAATTCATTTTTTGGGTCGAGTGGAAGGGCTCTGGGAGGAAAATTGCTTTTTTTTTGTTTTTAATTACGAAAATCAATTTATGTTAATGAAATGATGAATCGAATTAGTCCAGAAATTTTTGGATGTTTGGTTTGAAGATATCTCGAGAACGAGTGGGCGTAGGAAGAGTTGTTTTGAGACCCTTTTCTCGTAGAGAATTCGAAGATCTACAGAAAAAGTCTCTTGACATTCTTTGATAAATACACTCGCCTCAAAGATATTTATGAAAGAATCCATGATTTTCCCGTTTTAGGTGAATATCTCGGAAACTAAGGGAGATAGAGAAATTGTTGTGATGACATTTTTTGTAGCTGTTTTTTTCCCCTACAAAAAAGGTCTCTTGTCATTTTTCGATAAATCTACTCGCCTTAAAGATATCCACAAAAGAATCAAAAATTTCCGTGTTTGAATTAAATATTTCGTAAAATAAGTGAGATCGAGAATTTTCCACAATAACCTTTTTTATAACTTTTTCTTGCCTCTAACAAAAAGGTATTGACGAAAAAATTCACGATTTTCTTGTTCCGATTGAATTGCTTGGAAATTAAACGAGATAGTGAAATTTTCATAATGATTTTCGTAGCCCTTTGTCTCCTACAAAAAAGATTTCTTGACATTTATTAATAAATCCATTCGCCTCAAAAATATATCTGAAAATACCATGTTTTTTCAATTTTTGACGAATTTCCTGGAAATTAAGCGAGATAAAGAAATTTTCACAATGACCTCATCTGCAATTCTCTTTCCCCTGCAAAAAATGTCTCTCCAAAAATCTCCTCATCTCCCTTAATTTCCAAAATATCCCTCAAAAACTCTTAATTTCATAATCGCTCCCATTTGAAGTACAAAATTTTCATTTATTACCCCTAAAAAGGGCAAATTCTCTAGAATATCATAAACCGTCTCCATTGAATCGATTTACCATTTCTCAACGAACAAGAAAACCCATGATCTTTACACATGTCTCCGTAAAATAGCCGTCAGTGGCCTTATACATCTCTAACAATGAAAAATTTACGATGATTCATATATGAAAAGAAGAAGAAAAGAAATGTCACGAGTTGGGCATTTTTAAAGAATGACAATTCACGAATTTAGTTCTGAATATTTTTAACGACACTAGAAAAACGTGGTGGAGAAAAAAAAAATAAGGTCCCAATGTTTGCTTGTGTTTGGGCATAGGGATGGAAAATCTACTGTCCCCATGACAACGTAGTCTCTATTGTGGGGGCCCACTGTTGTTATGGTTACCCGAAGAATATTTTCTTTTCGTCTCTCGTTTCTCTCTATCTCTCTCTCTTTCTCTCATTTTGCTGCGCTTGTTTGGGGCCAAATGGGGGTGTCAAAGGGGCTTGGACCCATGGGCCCAGTCAAATTCAAAGGACATGTATACATACATTTCTCTTCTATTCTCATTTTTATTCAAAATGAAATAATAAAAAAATAAGGAGAGACTCGTGCTTTCTTAACCTTGAGGCCCCAAATAATGGGCCCCGAGTGCCTCGAGAGTTTACGCTGGAATTCACATTTTTATTATTGCTTACTTATGAAATATCGAGTGTCAAGGAGAAAGAGACTTTTTTTGGATTATCCTTTTTATTCGGGGGAATTAAAGGTTGAGAATTTCGGTGAGAATTGTGATTGAAGATTTGATTGAATTAGATCCTTCTAAGATGATATGACGGAAATTTTCTGACTTTTTTGAAATATTAAGGTAGTATTACAGAATACAGTCGATAAAACAGGAAATATGAGGATTTTCCAATTAATTACTGATATTTCGGGGGAAAATGTGCTTTAATTTATGCGAAAAACTGATCAAACTATTTACACAGAGAAAAATATTTTCTTAATTTAAGAATGTGCAGTCACTTAATTTAAGAATGTGCAAGTCACTTAAATTGAGAAAGGAAAGGCACTTGATTTTAGTGTGAAAACTCACTTGATTTAAGCGAGTTTTACTTTCTTAAATTAAGAAAGAAAAGGTCACTTGATTTAAATGAGAAAAGTCACTTAATTTAAGTGACTTTTACTTTCTTAAATCAAGTAAGAAAAAGTTACTTGATTTAAGTGAGAAAAGTCACTTAATTTAAGAATGTACAAGTCACTTAAATTGAGAAAGGAAAGGCACTTGATTTTAGTGTGAAAACTCACTTGATTTAAGTGAGTTTTACTTTCTTAAATTTAGAAAGAAAAGGTCACTTGATTTAAATGAGAAAAGTCACTTCATTTAAGTGACTTTTACTTTCTTAAATTAAGAAAGAAATAGTTACTTGATTTAAGTGAGAAAAGTCACTTAATTTAAGAATGTGCAGGTCACTTAAATTAAGAAAGAAAAGTCACTTTATTTAAGTGAGAAAACTCACTTGATTTAAGTGAATTTTACTTTCTTAAATTAAGAAAGAAAAGGTCACTTGATTTAAATGAGAAAAGTCACTTAATTTAAGTGACTTTTACTTTCTTAAATTAAGAAAGAAATAGTTACTTGATTTAAGTGAGAAAAGTCACTTAATTTAAGAATCGCAGGTCACTTAAATTAAGTAACTGCCCATTCTCAAATTAAGAAAGCATTTTTCTCTGTGTGAAAGCCATATCTTCAGCTTGTGAATATAATTTTTCTTGTTTCTTAAATTTTTTTACATTGCTAATCTCCTGTCACATGCATGAGATAGAAAGAGAGGCATATAGTTACGACTACCTTGTAATTAAAATTTCTTAATAACTATACGGTGAATTGAATATTTTCTCCTTTTATTATTTAGTTAAAATGCTGTTCTCTTCGCCAATAGTTTTTAAATAATGGGTCAACTGTGTGGTTTTTTAGTAATTTCGTTATTTCCGTCCGATTTAAGGCGTTTCATTCCCACCATCGCTATTTTCAGTAACTTTGATAATTCAGTAGTGAAGAGGTAAAACAGGATAAATCGACTTATCTTTGAGGTCATTTCGAAGTAAATATCTCGGAAACTAAGCGAGATAAGGTGCTCATCTGATTTTGTAGAGAATTTCAAGAGTTACAAAAGAGTTTTAGGGCAAAATTTCTCTTTCTCGGTTATTTTCTAAGGTATTTTCCGAAAACTTGATGAGAAAAAAAGAGACTTATCTTGTTTTACCTCTTCACTACTGAATTCATATCTCATAAATTATACGGACGAAAATTATGAAAAAATTTAGAAAAATATCATTTTTGATGCACCATCAAAAAAATAGGCAGTTAATTGTACTCAAGTTTCCTGGGATACTACCTTAAAATTAGTAGTTTCTAGTTTCTAGTTGAAATCATCTCAGAATCTACTGGGTTCATGGAGATTTATCAAAAGACCTTTTTTGTAGCTCCTAAAAAAGAAGTTCCTCTATATTTTCCATAAAAATCTTTGGTTTCGGAGATATTTGTAAAAAATTTTCACATTTTCTTAAATTTTTCCAATTTACTGAATTACGTGAAATATTTTAAAATTGAGGCGAGGCATAGAAAATTTTTTTGCAATCTGTTTTGCAGAGCGGAATGAGAGCTATAAAAATGTTCTCACAAAAAAAGGCGTATCTCCATCTTCCCGAGAGATATTCACAAAAAAAAAGGGGAAAGAATTGGAATTGACTCGTTTCGACATTTTCGACAAAAAAATTATGGATTTCAAGCAGGATAATTCAAAAAATTAACATAAATCATTGGATAATTGAATTTTAATCAAACGCGAAAGTATTTGCATCATTTCGAATCACTTGTTTCACGGTAAAAAAATAAAACGACTTAAATTTGCCACAAAACTCACGCGTTCCTTTTTTTTTTTTTCGTGAGCAATTCACACGAATAAAATTCGCAGTGACTCTTAAATGACCAGTTGCAAGTAAAACTTTACAGCTTTATTGCATCCGGTCATGCCTTGTAGGGATTTTGCCTGTGTTCTTAACATGACGCAAGCAATAATTATTATTTTCGTCATATCGCCCTCCTTTTTTTTTTTCTTATTCGTTCCTTTATCTCTCATTTTTATGGACACTGTGAGAGGATTTTGAAAGAGTTTGGTGTATTTTGCGATTATAAAATCTGATGGCATGCCTCTTTCTCGCGATTTAAGGGACATAAAAAACAAAGGAAAAGAAGAAAAAAAAAAAAGAAAGGATGAATCGAGGAACGATAATTGGAAGCCTCAGGTGATTTTATTCATTTTCTCCTCTCTCCACCCCTCTTCCATTTTTTTTTTCGCCAACGAATGTAACGCGCAGCAGTGCTATACGTAATTGCCCCCGATCCACCATATAATGAGACAGCCATCGTAAATTTGCACTGAATAAATTACTGGGTGTAAAATGACGGTAGCACGATTCGCAGCGGATCATGAAAGTCTTTATAGATCATTTTTCCATGTCGCAGGAGATGCACCTTTTTTTTTTAAGGAATATTAGATTATTTCATTATGGAATTGAATGGATTAAGTGGAAAATTGTTGCATTTTTCAATTGAAGGAGAGAAATTGTTTTGTCATCTGTTCTTTGAAAGGGATCTCGGAAACTGTGAGGTTTAGGAGAATTTATTAAGAGACCTTTTTTATAGGTTTTGGAATTCTCGACGAAAAAGGGTTCTTGGCATTTTTTGATAAACTCATATTTTTAGGAGATATTTATTGAGTTTTCAAATTTTTAATTATTAAGTGATTTTTTCATTATTTACTTGAACCGCGAATATTTCGAAAATTACTGGATTTACGGGAATTTATGTAGAAATTTTTTTTTTGTGGCTTTCAACATTCTTTGGGAAATGAGGCTGTTGAGATTTTTCGATGAACTCTTTAGCCGTTTATTTATTTAGTGCATTTTTATGAAATATTCGCTGCATTCTCAATCTTTTAATATCTATGATTTTTTCATTATTCTCTCCAACCGTAAATATCTCTAATAAAAAATAAATTGGTAAGCAAGAATTGACATTTTCCAATAAACGAATTACTTCAGGAGACATTCACACTTTTTTTCAATTTTTTAATAATTAAGTGATTTTTTCATTATTTACTTGAATCCAAAAAATCTTAGAAATTTCTCCATTCACGAGAATTTGTCAAGATATCTCTTTGATAGCTCCTGAAATTCTCGATAAAAAAAAATTTCCCAGAAATTCCGCCATTTTGTTTGATTTCCAAGATATTTTTCAACGAAAAAAGCGCAAAAAATAGACTCATTCTTCATTAATTCTCCACCATAAATTATTTATTTCCGGTCATGATCTCCAGCTCATGATTTATTCCCATTCCAAAAAATCTTCCCGAGAATGCAATTATTCATTCATTCACTACAACACACGTGTGTCCGAATAATTCCAGAAAGTGTCGCATAAAGAACTCGAGCAACAAGAAATAGAGGAGGAAAAGGGGGGGAGGGGGGAGAACAAGAAATTCTTCCATACATGATCCTGCCCCTATGGTGCATCGTACAAACTGCAACATACCTCCCCGCAGATCAACCGGAGGAGGGTGACAAAGTCAGCGGGTGGTAGTTTGTATTCATAACAATAGAAATGCGTGAAGCATCGGACATTAGTCCAGATTGTGAACACGTTCGCATAAAGAAATTGGAAAGAAGAAACTCAGATAGAGAAGATTCCCCTGGAGAGTCAACGAAGAGAAAAAAAAAAGAAGAATTTTGAATGTTTTTTTTCGGTGGATGATGTCATTGTCAGGCGTTTCTGGCCCATGACAATGGGAAAATTGCGAGGCTAGACATAACGAGTCTCTTTTTGATGGCCCTTTTTTTTTCTTCATCTTCGTGCTTCTTTTGGTCTGAAAAGGGCCACAGCGTGGCCTCACTCACAAAGATGTCCCCGGTGACAAAAATATTTAACAACAATCGCCGTTGTTCGGACGACACCCTTTGTTTGTTAAAAGTTTCGAGGGAATTGGATAGGTGAGACGTCTTGGATGTTTTTTGGGAAGAGGTGGAGTGAAGGATTCCATTTTTTTCTCAGCTTTTTTGGGAAATTGAAATATGAAATGAATTTCAAGGTGATATTCTAGTGGATTTGCGTACAGTTAGTCCCTTACACAGAGAAAAATGTCTTCTTAATTTAAGAATGTGCAGGTCACTTAAATTAAGAAAGAATAAGTCACTTGATTTAAGTGAGAAAAGTCGCTTAATTTAAGTGAATTTTGCTTTCTTAAATTAAGAAAGAAAAAGTAACTTGATTTAAGTGAGAAAAGTCACTTAATTTAAGTGACTTTACTTTCTTAAATTAAGAAAGAAAAAGTTACTTAATTTAAGTGAGAAAAATCACTTAATTTAAGTGACTTTACTTTCTTAGATTAAGAACGTAAAAGTTACTTGATTTAATTGAGAAAAATCCACTTGACTCAAGTGAGAAAAGTCGCTCGATTTAAGTGAGAAAGGCACTTAATTTAAGTGAGTTTTACTTTCTTAAATGAAGAAAGAAAAAGTCACTTGATTTAAGTGAGTAAAGTCACTTAATTTAAGTGAGTTTTACTTTCTTAAATTAAGAAAGAAAAAGTCACTTGATTTAAGTGAGTAAAGTCACTTAATTTAAGTGACCTGCCATTCTTAAATTAAGTGACTGCACATTCTTAAACTAAGAAAACTTTTTTTTCTGTGTATTCTTTTGAAAACCTATTATTCCATTGCACTCGTGAATTCTCAGCTATTAATCGGAAATAACCTACAAATCTTGATTTTTTGCTCTTTCATCGATCGTACTCTGGGATACTACCTTAACACAATTCACCAATTCTTCTTCGAATTCGCTTTTAATGCCAAGAAAAAGGTTTTCAATCATAAATGATTATTTTCGGATGTTTCTCTCTTTCTGGAAACCCAAAGTTTATACAACAGTTCATAATGAAGACCCAGAGTTAGAAAAGGGCATAAGCGCAATCGACTTCCTTAAATGCCTAAAAATAATGACCCTAAACTCCGAATTTTTAATTTTTTCTACATTTTTTTTTTGTTTTCTTGAAAAAAACGTTTAGACATTTCGACAGAAATCTGTTGCTGTCTTCAAGCGATCGTATTACATCCTGACTTCTCCTTAAATTGGTACATCTCAGTGTGAACTAGGAAAAAAAAATGTACATCTGCCAGTCTTTCTAAATTGAACTATTGACACGAGTGAAAGAAAATAATAAAACGTGAAAACATTTGGTATCTGTTTACGAGATGACCCGGAGTCATGCTGTAGTTTTGTTGACCAAAGTTTACCCACTGCGGGTGAGCAGACTATGGTCATTCATTGCTTTTTCACTTGTATACAGAGATGTAACGTATTATTTAGAAGATGTTGACCACCTTGGGTGGTCAAGTTCCATTGGATTTTGGTGTTTCTATCGTTTTGTTTGGGATAACTGGATGCTCAGCAGTTGTGACGACTTCTTTTTCACAAAAATTTACAAAAAACCGTGTAAATACTAGTATTCTCTTGGGCTCCATATTTTTTGAAGAAGCTGCAGTAAAGGAAATTGAGTTCTTCAGATTTTTCACTTGAAGGACAACAAAAAAAATCGTATTTATTGTATTTTCTGACCAAGAATTTGGCAATGTTCATCAGTATTTTTTGTATAGAAGAACGTCAACGACTGGGAAAGGAAATTAAAAAGTCTAGACTTCCATTATTTCATGAAAAAAATGACAATTATTGTCTAAAAATGGATTTAAAAACTCTAGACATGAAAAATTCTACCGTTTTTATTATTTAGGGATTGATAAGTTGTGCACAAAGTTCCGAAAAAAAATTCCATTACTCATCGAACCCTCTATCTTTGACCGCCCTTTATATTTGACTAAATTCTCGCTCTATCTTTGACCATCCTGCTCCTCACTAGAATTTTTCCATGACCACCAAGACGTCAAATAACAAAAAATCATTTTTTGGCGAGGATATTTGAATTTTTGAAGTATAAGGGAAACAGGGGCAAAATGGACCAGCGCGTCAAAATCATTCAGGATGTTTTTTAAGAGTTCAGACTAATCTGAAATTAAAAAAAAAAAAATTCGCTAATAATATTGATGCATTGGAACATTTTTTCAATTTTTTCCGATTTTTCTACAATGTCCTTCACTCCGGAAAAAAATCATGAATCCTGTTACCCTGAAGATCCATTTTGCCCCAGTCCCCTTCCATATATATTCATTGCACATTTTCCAGGAATAAAATGAAGTGTCAAATATAGAGGAATACCATTGTAACATCATGAGAAACACCTTGACGACGTCTAGACGTTAAAATTCTCACCTAAAAAATTGAAATATTCCCATAAAAACCCCTAAAAGCATTAAGATACATCAGAAAAAAAAACCATTTCCCTCCTCCAAATTCCAAAAATTACTAATAAAAATCATTATTAAACCATCAAGACTCATCGACCATAAAATCCAGTGCCGATGCCTTCAAGTTAAAGAAATTACCATATGAAAAGATATGCAGGCAATACAGAATTAAGCCTTCACAGTTGAAAAACCCATTTCGTATCAGATGATCTGGAATCATCTCATAGAAATTCAGGTGATTTCTCGCATGTGAAGAGATCTGCCGGTACGATTGAGCTTCCTCAAGCCCATCCTCAGCATTATCTCGCACCCGTAATTTCGAATAAGCCGCAAACGTGTCGGCTCTTGACACCCCCTCAAAACGAGACTCGTCCCCCCCTCTTCCCGGTGTTCTAAGGCCGTGAAAAAAGAAGAAGAGGAAGAAAGAAAAAAGAGAAGGCAGAATGAAATGGTGTCGGCTACTTTGAAATGATCCTCGGCTGCGCCTTTGAGTGGTGACCGCCCCTGTGTCACAAAACCGATAATGTACCAATCTAGAGGAGCCAGTGAAAATAATGTGCAAGGGCGTTGAACAAGAGTTAAGATGATCCATTCAAGAGTGAGAAAATGAGGAAGATTAGAAGTGTTTCTGCCCTTTTTTTAAGGATTTTTCGGGGTTTTAGAGGGATTATTAGAGGGCTTTTCATATCTGCGGCTTGCTTTGGGGAATATTGGTGTTGATTATCACACTTTTGGGCTCTGGGACGAGATCAAAGGAGATGCTGCAATTATACAGTTGCAATTATTGAATTATGGTTTAAAATTTAGGAAATTTGATGAGTTGGAGAGTTAAAGCCTTTTTTAGCAGATGTCGTTGAAGCTTTGGGCTGGTTGGTTTACGAGGATTTGGGGAGAGACCTTTTTTGCCGCTCTCCATAAAAAAAGAGTCTGGAATTCTTCTTAAAAAAGATCTCTTGAGATTTTTTGATAAACCCATTTTTCAGAAGGTTTTCGGTGATTTTTTTATTTTTTTATATTTGAGTAATTTTTCATTAATCAATTAAATTGTAAATATCTCGGAAATTATTGGATTTACGGAAACTTCTTAGGAAATTATTTTTTGAAGCTCTTGAAATTCTCCTTGAAAAAAGATTCAGGGAAAAGGAGTGAGGTTGACAGAGAAATTGCAAGTTATATCATTGCAACTATTGGATTGTTTTTTATCTTTAAATTTATGAAAATTCAATGAGTTTGGGATTTAGATATTGATATTGATATTTATTGATAAGATTCCTGACTAGAGAGCCCTTTGGAGCCATTTGAACAGTGAAAACTACATTGAAACATGAGTCATCACATTGATTTAGCAAAATAATCTCACATAAATTTCGCGTAAATTTACATGAAAAGCCAATCAGAAAAGGTAAAAAAAAGTATCACAGGTTAAATGAAAGTTCTTTAGTACATAGCTAATTAAATTCGCATCTAAAAATTGACATCAAATAATATTTTCATTTTTCTTCTAAAAACCGCAATCATAATTAATTAATTAATTAATCACAGCACTATTTCTTTCTCTGGTCATTCAAAATTGAACAAAGTTTCTTAAAAATTTTTGATTTAGAGCTGTTTTGGCGAATACACAGAGAAAAATGTTTTCTTAATTTAAGAATGTGCAGGTCACTTGAATTAAGAAAGAAAAGTCACTTGATTTAAGTGAGAAAAGTCACTTAATTTAAGTGAGAAAAGTCACTTAATTTAAGTGACTTTTACTTTTTAAATTAAGAAAGGAAAAGTTACTTGATTTAAGTGAGAAAAGTCACTTAATTTAAGTGAGAAAAGTCACTTAATTTAAGTGACCTGCAATTCTTAAATTAAGTGACTGCACATTCTTAAATTAAGAAAACATTTTTCTCTGTGTATCTTCAAAGCCGTTAGATTCAGGAAGATTGATGAAGAGAGCTTTTTTGTAGCTCTTAAAATCTATATATAAAAAGCAGAGGAACGTTAGCTAACTTCAGAGTGAGGACACTTTATTCTCATTCTGATTGGCCAATTCATATTTCATCAGCCAATAGGAATCGTCGCGCTTGGCGCGCTGAATGTCTATTCACTTCAAGTGTTTTTACGCGAATGCAAATGGCGGCGCATGTCAGTCAATACGCGTGTAAAAATAATCATTTAATTCATTCATCATGTTATGTTTAATATAACTATGAGTTCGCCAGTGACGGAAAAAAGGAACTTTCAAACTACGCGGTAAATACATGTAAGTATTTCACATATTAAATATCAAATTGAGTAATTCATACATTGATAATCTCCGCAGTGCATTGTTAACCTGAAATTCATTCATATCACTCCCTGTGAGCTATGTTTCAGTCGCTCAATATTCAAATATTTCCTATTATTAATAAATGAATTCATCATTAAATTGAAAAAAAATTAATCAATTTTTTTTTTGAGAAATATTATTTGAGAGGATTAAGGGAATTTTTCAATGCCATCGATAAGCTTTGAATTCTTGAAACATTGCAACGACACATTTCTGTATTTCCTTCACTTATTTATTTCATAAAAAAGAAAAAAGAGAATGAACGATTTAAAAAAAAAATGGAATTATGAATCGATATGAAAAAATTTCAATTAACAAGTGGCAACCGAAGAATGATGGGAGACACAGTCAATCGTAGATTTTCAAACTTTTTTTTTAGCAAAATTATCAATTTTTCAATTGAATAACAGAAGCATCGACTTCTTAAATTCCATTATCAATATTATCGATTTTATTCCATCATCAGTTTTTAAGGCTCTCTCAGAAGTTGAATCAGATAGAGCAATTTTGTTCTCATTCTCTTCATAGAGACTTTTAGAGCTACATGAAAGATTCAGGTGAAATTGCTCAAAAAAATGAGGATGGAATGAAATAGATTGGTCTAAAAACCATGAGGAAAAAAAATGGAATTTTAATCATCATTTTTTCCCAGGAGAACCTTCACCGAGACTAGCTACAGATACAGATTTTTATGAATACATGAAAAAGATATGTAGATACCTGTCAAGATGATTCACCATATATTGTACAGAGATTGATCGAAGATATAGATACTAAATAAAGATAATACAGATAAAAGAAAATCGACATTTCAATATTGATGAAAACCAGACCATTTCCTTATTTTGTTAATTTAAATTTCCTTCTCAGATATTTTTTACTGCCCCATTCATTCTTTTTCTTCTATCTTTCTATGAAAAACGAAATGAACATCAGTTCACTTACAAGCTCTTCTACACTGAGGAAAAAAATCATTACTGAGAAAAAAAACCATTAAATATTGAGTCCACTGATCGTTAATAAATATTTTTTTTGAAATAATTAAAAATAGTTGAGTTTACTGAATTTCGTCTATTTAAACAATTAATCTATTTAGACTGGACAAAATTCAGTAAATTCAACCCTTTCTTTTTATAATTATTTTAAAAAAATATTTACTCAGGACCAGTGGACTCAATATTTGATTGTTTTCAACACTATTTCTTTTCAGTGTACGTTCATCCTCATTCCTATTGGCTGTTTCATTCAGCCAATCAGTCAATGAAAATCATCACAATTATGAAAATTTCTCCATCATCATGAATAATAATTTGGGCGAGAAGAGAACATTATCCAACGTTGAAGAAGTGAGTGATAATGTTGGGAGATACGGGGATATTACTGAATGTTAAAGAACCGAGAGATAATGTGGGCAAAAAAGAACATTATCCAGTGTTAAAAAAACAGAGAGATAATGTGGGGAATACAGGGGCATTATCTAATATTGAAGAACAGGAAAATAATGAAGGGAAAAAGGCAACATTATCCGAAGTTAGAGAACAGGAAGAGAATGTAGAAGAACAGGGAACATTTTCTAAACTGAGAGAGCAGAAAGATAATGTGGAGAAAAGGAGGAGTTTATTCAATGTCAAAGAACAGACATATAATGTGGGGGATACGGGAACATCATCCAATACTAAATACAAAAAGACGATGTCGGGCAAAGGGGAACATGGCCAAATGTTGAAAGACAAAAAGATAATGCGGAGGAAAGGGAAACATTACCTATGGTTAAAAAACAGAGATAATGTGAGGGAAGGTAAATTGGGAGATAAGGGAACATTATCCAATATCAAATAACAGAAAAATAATGTGAAGGAAGAGGGGATTATTAATCAGTTTCGAAGATGGTTGAGGGTACAATTGGAAAAAAGTTAATTCTTTGCAGAAAGTCGTTAATACCAACTTATACGAGATGAAATTCTTGAATGTGAATCAGTGAATTTGTGAAGAAGGTAATGAAGAATAAAATAAGCCCTAGAAACACAAAATTAATTGATAACTGACAGATTCGTACCATTTTTTTATATTCCTTTAAATCTTGACGAATTTAAAGAAATGTTGAAAGTGGTAAAAAAGTTTCAATTCGAAATTGATTTTTCATTTCTTGGGCTGATTTTGTTCTTTATTACATTTTCCAAATACCTACTGTTTCAGTTTTGAAAAATTTATCATTTATAAGTTGTAATTTAGGATTTCAGACGAAAAATTGACTTTTTTCTCGATTGTACTTTCCAGTCATCTTTAAAGGGCAGAAAGATAATGTGAGAGAAACGGAAACATCATTTAATGTTGAAAAACTGAGATATATTTTGCGGGAAAAGGAACATAATTCAATGTTGGGAACAGAAAGATAAATTGGGAGGTGAGAGATAACATTATCCATTATCTGTTGAGGAACAGAGAGACATTGCGGGGGATAAGCGAACGTTATTGAATATTGAAGAACAGGAAAGTGATGTGGGAGAAAAGGGAACATTTTCGAGTGTTAAAAAACAGACAAGTAATGTGGGAAAATGGGAACATCATCCAAAGTTGGAAGGAGGGCACACATTATCTCATTTTGAAAAACAGAAAGACAATGTGAGGGAAAAAGGGCAATCATTCAATGTAAAAGAGCAAATATATAATGTGGGGGGAAGAGGTACATTCTCCAAGGCTAGAGGACAGAGGGATAATATGAGGAAAAAGGGAACATTATTAATGTTGGAGACCAGAAAGGTCATGTGGGGGATAACGGGATGTTGTCGAATATTGAAGAACAGGAAAATAATGCAGGAGATAAGGAGGCAGTATCCAATATCAAAGAACAGAAAAATTATTCATTGTTAAAGTTGTTTAGAGGTACAATCGGAAAAAAGTTAGTTTTTTGTATAAAGTCATTAATACAAGCTTATAAAAGATGAAAATATCAAATGTGATTCAGTGAGTCTGTGAAAATTGTAATGAGGAATGAAATAAGCCCTAGAAACACAAAATTCATTGAAAACTGAAAAATTCGTACCATTTTTTACATTTCTTTGAATCTTCACAAATTTAAAGAAAGGTAAAAAATGGTAAAAAGAATCAATTCGAAATTAATTTTTGATTTCCAGGGCGTATTTTGTTCCTCATTACATGTTCCAAATACTTACTGCATCGGTTTTGAGACATTTATCTTATTTACATTGTTATCTACGATTTCAGGCGAGAAATTAACTTTTTTTTCGATCGTACCCCCCAATCATCCTCAACAAACAGAAAAATGATGTAAGGGGAAAGAAAACATTAGCCAACGTTGAAGAACAGAAAGGTAATGTAGATGATACGGGAACGTTATTCAATCGTCCTCTTATATGGAAAAAAACACAAACAGCCAATAAGATCATCGTGATTGTTGAAAATTCTCTCCAAAAAAATTAACGTGAATTAGAAGGATCGACACACTAACTGATCAAGAAAACGCGCGCGTCAGCGCGCGGTCGTTCTCGTTCTCTAAAAAATAGATCTTCTCGGATTTTCTGATAACCTCCATTCTTTTCGGAGATATTTTTGCTAGAATTTCCAAGAAATTTCGTCATTCCACTATTCTCGTAATATCGTTAATTCCGTTTGCTTTAAAAACCCAATAAATCCAATATTTCTAATGAAAATGGTTATTTTGATGCGCAGCATCAATTGCTCCTCCCCTAAAGATTAAACGACCAAAACCTACGGCAATCAAAGAGAATCCCACACAAAATCCATTAATTCCCATTGGAAAAACCCCAAATGACTTGAAAATTAAAGACACGCACTTAACAACCGCATCCCATTATTACCAGTAACACAGTTCGACTGGTTAATTAACTGTTAAAAAAAAAAACTGTAGAAAAGATAGGAAAAACGACCTGTTTCATTTGATATTTCGGCGTTTCATCAAACGTTGTTCATCGGGGCTTCCGGCTTTTCGATACGCCTCAGAGCCATCAAATTAGTGTGAGCCAACAATTTTCACAAAATGAATCCAACTAAAGCCTCTCTTTTGTCCCTCTTTTCTATATCATTATAACACAAAGTGAATGGTGAAAAGTTTTAGTAGTTAGAAAATGAGAAACGTTGTGAAGAGAATGAAAAAAAAAGGCGATAAAGGGCCCGTAAATTGGGACGCTGGGGGAATTTCTATGAGACCCATGGGTTTTTGTGGGCGGGGTTCTTGCCCCTGGTTTGCCTCGAAGAAATAAAAAAAAACGGAGGAGAAAATGCCAGAGTAAGGAGAAAAAATAATAATAAAAATCATAAAAAGGAAAAGAGACGAAGCCATGGTTAAATAGAAACGAAAGCTAACTAGTGGTAGTTGGGAATGAGGGGGAGGAGCACAGGGCAGGTGCAACATTTCTTCGTTGTATCTTCTCTTCTTGTAGAGATGATTGGAATTAATCATAATTTTACTTGGGCGTCTATCGAAATTGGGTGGAAGATTGGGGGATATGAACGTTAACGGTGATTTTATTTCACGGTTTGAGGGGGGAAAAAAATACGATTTTATTGGGATGACTCCTGTGGTGAGAGATAAATTATTAAAATTCGTGGGAATGAAGGGGAAAGTGGAATCAAAGAATTATTATGAATTGGAGTGATTTGGAATTACGAGGATTTTTTGAGGGAGGGGGGGTCTGTCAGTATTTTGGGGATCTTTCTGAAAGAATGGGAGCTAGAAAAACTTTTCGGATTGCTTTTTTTCTATGGAATGTGATTACTTACAATGAAGGTTTCTTGATATTTTTTGATGAATATAGAGGAGACAGGGGCAGAATGAGGTACGCAGGCGTGTGCTTTAGAGTACCCCATTTTGCCCCGGTCTCCCCTACTTGATGAGAAGATATTTCGGGAATAGTAGATGCAGAGCAGTTTGAATTGGATTATTTTGGAAGAATCTCGGAAACTATGGGATTTAGGAGGATTTGGGAAGGAAGCTTTTTTGTAGCTCTAGAGATTCTTTACAAAAAAGGTTACTTGATAATTTTTTCTAAACCTTTCAGGTACAGAGTTATTGGTGAAAAAAAGTAATTAATACCCATCAACTCAATTATTCCCAATTCATGCATTTTCAGATGAGTTTTTGGATGTTGCCGAGTTCTCATTATTGAACTTGGAAAATCAGGGAATTTTCGGATTTTTTAAATGATACTGAAAATAGCAAAAATCTGAAAATTTCCATTTTTTATTCTACAGAAATGAATTATCAAAAAAAAATACATATGCATATGTAGAAAATTAAGAAAAAACTGTAAATTCAAATTTTTTACACATTTTGTTTTCCATTATAATTGATTTGTTTTAAAAAATCCAAAAAACTTCAGATGTGCGCTAATTTTATCATCATTTTTTCAGTAAGAGGGCAATAAGTCAATTTAAAATAGGGAATTGGAGAGATGAGGGGTTGTTAAGGTTTGATCAACAGGAAAATGGTAAATTTGTTTTTTTTTCAGGATTTCTTTCATGCAATTGATTTTTTGGAATTAGTTTTACAGTTAAAATTCATTGAAATTCATCCAATTATTAATTTTAATAGAAAAGAATCAATTGTTCAGAGTTTGTACTGCGAATATCTCCGAAATTATTGCAATTAGGGAAAAAAGTGAAGATACATTTCTTGTGGCTCTCGAAATTCTCTACAAAAAAGGTCTCTTGAGATTTTTTCCAAAACCCAGCAGTACTCAAGTGCACATAATTTTTCCAAAAAAAAGTCATTAATATTCATAAACTGAATTATTCCCGATTTTCTCCCTTTCACCTGACTATAATACGTCTTATCCTCCTATTCCCATAATTTTTCCCCTCGGGAATACAAAATACAACAATATTGATCAACAAAAAAACCAACTGACCACCCAAGAGGCCAAAAACTCAATGAATACAATATTCTCTCAATAATAAACTCAGATTTTTCTTTTTTTTTTTCACTACCCGCATTGTGCAGAATCGCCGATGCTTTTTTTGCGGTATTTTTTCCCCTTGGGAATAACGTGAGGGAAAAATCGCTTCGTTAAATATACTCTCTCAAGCAGAAAAATAGTATTTTGAAAACACGAAACCCTCGATTATCCTCGCGATCTTAACGCCACAGAAGCGTGTGCTCTGTACGTTTTACAAATTTTTTTTCCTTCAGATAATCTCTATTGCCGGTAAAAATCTACTGTAGACACTACAACAGAAGAATTGAGAATAAAAAAAAAAAAAAGAAATGGAGGAAAAAAAAAAGAACGTCTCGGTTTTTAGACGATCCGGAGTCACACGCATGGTTGAACTTCCCTTTTTTCTTTTTTTTTCATCATATCCAGAGATTTACAACTGTATGTACAGGATGATTTGACCCACAAACGCGCAAGCTACGGTGGATCAGGATTTAAAGTGTTTCAATGGGACTTATCGGGCGTTTTAAGACACCTACACAATTTGTATTTCGTCTATTGTGGAGGATGAAGAGAATTCAGCGGAAAATTTTATAGAAATGAATTGATAAAGCTTAATTCAAACGCAGGGGAAGTGGAAGGATATTCGATGATTTAATTATGAGAATATAATCATAGGGGAGAGTGGGGGAAAAAAGGGCTTTTTCATGTGAAACTGTTTGAAATGATTTTTTAAAAATAATTTTATTGAAAAGCTGGGGAAATTTAAGGTGAAAAACGTGTGACAGAAATGTTTTTTTTTTATTTAAAAAAAAAATTCAAATTTGTTCTTTAAAATTTCAAATTTTCGGGATTTTCATTGGTTGTTTACTTTTTTGAAGATATCTACTGTTATAGTGGTTGAAGCGACTTGGGGTCGATTTCAAATGAAAGGTGACATCATCATCTATTGATCCATGTAGTTTGTCATGGAAAATTATAGATTTTTGAAGTAATTATGGACACTTTTGAGAAAATCATGTTTTTAACCTATGAGTATCTCAAAAATGGCTAATTTTTTCTTCAAAATCACATGAATCGATAGCGAATTATCTCACTTCCCACTCAAGACCAACTACAAATCGCTACGACAAATAGAAACAAAGATATCCTTGAAAAAATAAAATTGTTGTATTTTCCTAATTTCCTCTAAAAAAAGTAAAATTTTCCAAAAATCATCGAAGATTGAATTTAACATATGGTTTCCAATGGAAATTTACTCAATTTTCAATGGCATCATTCGAAAAATGGTATTCCAAATATTTTCCCTGATTTCAATCGATTTTCCTCAGTTACAATATCAAAATATGTCAATTTCACTTCTCATTTTCGTTTTACAACACTTTCTCCTATCCTTTTATGAAAATACGAGAATGATGTTATTTTTTTTTTTAATTTAATGTTTTTCGAATACTTCTTGAAAATTGACACTCCCTTTTTTTCCATATCATTCCTTTTTTAGTATTATTCTGCTTTCAAATGAGAACAATGATATAAAAAAATGTAAAAAAATGTAAAAATGCAGAAGACTTAATGTAAAATTAATAAAAAAAAAAAAAAACTTAATGTAAAATAAAACAATGAAACAATGTAAAACAAATGATTTTGTACATCAAAGTAATAAAACTCAATTCACTACTACTTGATAAAAATTTAATGTAATAAGTACAAAGAAAGAAAATGCTCCAAGAAAAAAGTACACACAGAAAAAGCTGATCAGAGAATATGTCTTTTGCAACATCCATCTTTTCAACTTGCATTTATTGTTAGTTCTTAATAAGTATTAAATTTCAAATTTTTAATTACAGTCGTCGGGGTTTTCAAGAGCAGGGGCCAAAAATCATATAGTTCCTAGCAAATTTTCCAAATTTTCAAAAAAATTTAAAAAATTGAAGAAAAAAGAATTGGGGAACGATTTTAAACAAGCATTTGAAGTTTTCAATGAGCATTTTCACCTCGAAAACAAGGACAAAGACAAAAAAAGGATATTTTTTCCAGAAAATACAGAAAATTTGCGATGAAAATCTATATTTTGTATTTTTTTTTTTTTTCATTTAGCTACTCACGTCGTTCTTAAGAGAGAATTTTGGTGCAAAAATCAAAATTCATTGATTTCTGCTTCGATAGTGGGGCAAAATTGTTTTGAATTTAGGATTTTCTTCATTTTAATGGTTTTAATCGATGAGAACTGAAAAGTCGCCCTCCAAAATTTGGAGCCGAAATTCTATTCGAGAATTGGTGGAATCACCCATATTAATAAAATAGTAATACTGAGAATTGTGAATTAATTCTCTCTTTATTAAGTTGGTATTATCAATTATTTTTTACTTTCCGAAAAATAATTTTTCTCGTACATGAATTCAATAATTTCATGAAATTTGTGATTTCAAAAAAATCCTTCCAAGCTGTTATAAATTCTCGGACAATATTTACTCGCTAAAATGACATAGGGCGATTGACTGCCAACTTCGACTCGTCTCTTCTCACTAAACTTATTCCAAAAATGCACCGCAAAAGATTCATTGAGTTTACTCATTGTCGATAAACAATTGGCTTCATCGAATAGTGATTCCCACTCGCGCCGATGAATCGGGTAAAATGAAGACATTGGATAGACAATAAATCCTTGGCAGGTGTTATTGTTGATCATTTGACTAATCTGTTATCAGAAAAATAGTTTTCTCTCAATGTTTATAATAGAGAGAATACTTCCTTGCTTGGAAATGCCAAACAAATGCTTACAGATGAAGTTCCACATTGTTTTCGTAGAACTCGCGTGATGAGGAGTGGGCCTTGTTGAGACCATTGATGGCCGTCAAAATTTTCTTTTAAATCTTCCAGGAAAGCTTCGACAGTTTTTTTACCTACACCATTTGCCGAAAATCCCAGAGCAGCATTATTCACAGCGTTATTGTCCTCCGGAGCCGCAAAATTCGTTATGTTTTCTAATGATCTATAATGAAATGTTTAGTTTATGATGCAATAATAATCACGGAAAATTCCTCTTCATGTCAGGCAAAAAGTAGATTTTTTGGAGGATGAAGGCTTCTAAGAAATTTTTTCAAGAATTCCTCAACAATTGTCATATGTATCTAGCATTTTCTCAATTATTCAAATTTTTGTTAAAATTACTTTACTGAGAAAAAAAATTCTGAATTTTTTTGCCTTGGTCACTGTTAGCATTCATTAATACTCACTTCATGACAATCATGTCAAGATCAAGATAAATGCCTCCGAATTTCCATAAAGTTAACAATCTTAAAATATCAGAAGTATGAACTGTCAAATATTCACTAGTATTAATCACTCCCGTCTTCCACCATTCCTCAATCGGTGTATTCTTCAAATAATCTTCTATAATAATTCGTCTGATTGCAATATTCTTGTAAGTCGATAGAATATTTATTTTCTCCATTGTTTTTGAAGAAAAAGTAGCATTACTGAGAATTAATAAGTATATTTGCATTCCTGGATTCGCTTTGGCTGCGGATTCCACTGAACAGACTTGCCTCGCGGACAGATCAAAGTTTTTAACTGCCGAAGTAGATGTCTCGAGGAAAAATATATTTTTTTCACTTATTGGTTCAAGGTTACCGTCTAGAATTGATATTCATGGAATTAGAACGTAGAAATCACTAATTCATGATACATTTTCTCAAGAATTAACTATTTTTCTGGTCTATTTTTCAAATGATGAAGAAAAATGAGTAAAATATTGTGTTGAAATATTTCTTTAATTCCTCTAATTTAAACGAAATGAATTCTCAAGCTTACTGTACCTAATATTCCATTGAATGATTTGCAGAAGGGTTTCACCATCTGTATCAAATCATTGTTACTATTCCACATTAACATGAAAATCACTGATGTCATCGCTAGCACGAAGATAATCACCATAATAGTTTTTGGGGATATCATATTTCTTTCTCTGAACTCGATGCATTTTTTCTTATAATTTCCCAGTAAACATTCAGAACCTTCAATTACTGTCTTCATTTTTGCATAAATGGCCAGAGCTCACCCACATTTGAATACCCCGTTTGGACTCAGCATGAAAAACATCACATTTAAGTATGAGTCACTCGAAATTTTAGTAATTGCAATGTGGTTCACGAGTTCTTAGATAGTAAAATTTATAGCAGCGATAAGAAATGAAATACAAAAAAACAAATTGAATGCTTATCTATGAACAGCTTCAGAAGTTTTTCTGATGCATTATTCCTATTTTGTAAACTATGTAAATGGCCCCAAACGTCAAGAACCATCGTTTTTTCTTAAATATCTGTGCGTATGAGTGTGTGTGTGTGTGTGTGTGTGTGTGTGTGTGTGTGTGTGTGTGTGTGTGTGTGTGTGTGTGTGTGTGTGTGTGTGTGTGTGATGACGCATTTTTTTCTATAGAAAAAATTGATTCTCCACGCTAATCATTAAAATCAACTTTCCATCAAAAAATCAACAATTCTTCAAATACTCTAATACCATCACCCATCTATTCTCACTCCAAACACCTAAAAATCCAATAAGCCCCCCCAAAAATAATTGCATCACAATTCTAACCCGTGAATAATCCCCAAACTTCCCCGAACTTCATATTCCAAAGTGCCGTTTAATTCGTCCACTCAACTCCAAAAATTATCCAAAAAATTCATATTAGTTCTAGATCGAAATGCATTACCACGGCCTCAGTAGTGCCTGATTTCTACGGTTCAAACCACGTGAATTTTCCACTTTTCACTCTCGACCAACAAACTTCGAATACTTTTAATTCACCCAAAAAGACTTTTTTCACCATTCATTGTGATAATAATCCATTGCCGATTAGTTCCAGGAGCGTGCAGGATTTTTCTATTGAATTTTTTTTTTTTTTTTTTTGAAGAAAATAAATTCTCTTTAAAAATATGTAGAGAATTGTAACGAGACCCGAGGAACTCAAGGTGTTTCATTGGATTTTATATAGGAAATGTTAAAATCCAGCGTCACGCCAATTTAATTCGTTTGAAAGATCAGAAGAAGGGAAATTCTTTTATTCTTATTCTTTTTTTTTATTTTCGACGTTTTTTTTTTTTTTGGGTTAAAAGGACCACCCGTTCCGGTGCGTTAGAGTTTATAAAGTATTGAAGCAGGGGGAACGGCTCCTTTTTATTATTTCCTTTGAGGACACGCCGATACGGTAATTTTCTGACTTCTCGCCTTCTCTCGAACTCCTCGTACCTCTATTTTTCCCCATTTACTTCTATTCGTTTTTCCCACCTCCTCATTCTCATTCTTATTCTTCTATATATATATATATTTCCTTTTTTCTCGAGTGAAAAAGGCGGCGCACCTTTGACACTTTTTGAGGGAAAATTTTTGGACAAAATTCGGACGCTATCCATTCATTCACTGGACTCTCTCTCGTAATTTCCGTGACGACAGGTCACTCCTGTGCGGCGGTTTTGTTCGGAATTTTTAGATGTTTGAGGGTTTTTTTTTTCCTTTTTTTTTACTTGGCGGGTGAAAATCGGGATGGAAGGTTTCTTTGGAGGTGAATTTTCAGGGCTCTTTGAATATTGTGGAGTTTTGACACGGCAAATCTCGTCTAGTTTTTGGTTATTAAACGTGGAAAATCAGCGAATTTTAGGGGATTTTTTTGAGAGGGAAAGGGAATATGTCAATTTGAAATGAGGAATTGAAGAGGTTCGAGTGGTTGTTGAGATCCAATTGATGAGGATTTGTGAATTTCATTTCTTTCATGTAAAAAAAATCAAAAATAATTTAAAAATAATTCCGACAACTTAAATTGGAAAATATAACCAATTATCAAGAAAATATGTGGGCAAAAGAAAAATGCAGGAATTAAATTTGAAGAAAAAATCGAAAAATAATGGGAATAATAATAATAATATTTTAAATGTATCAAAAATAATTTTAAAAATTCTAGAAAATCTCAAATAGAGAAATATAACTGTTTTCAACAGTTAATTTTTTTAAATGATTTTTTGAAAAACAAGTTTTACAGTTTTAATTAATTGAAATTCACCGAATTATACATTTTTATATAAAAAAAATCAATTATCCATAAACTTGTACTGCGAATATCTCCTAATTAAATGGATTTAGAAAAAATCATCAAGATACTTTTTTTGTAGCTCTTGAAATTCTCTACAAAAAAATATATCTTGAAATTTTCAAATAACTCCAGCGTTTCGCAAAATATTGTCAGAAGAATCTGCACTCAACGTCCAGACTCGTCTCTTCCTCATCTTCTCAATATATTGAAAAAATCAAGAAAAAAAAAGGCGCGACCAATCGGAGAACAAGTAGAAGTCACCAATAAAAAGAACTACTCATTCTTCATCATCTCATCATTTTTCACCTTCTTTGAACCACTAAATTCCTCCTCCGGCACTTTTTATCCCGAATCATTACCTTAATTATTTTTTATTTCCTCAATTTCTTCTTCGTAATTGTCTGTTTCCTCACAATATCAAGAATCGAGATGTCATTCAAGGAAAATAATTTAGTTTTTTTCTTTTCTTTTTTTTCTTTTCATCCAACCATTTACCTAAAGATGATGCCTCCATTAAACAGTTGCAACGAGCCATATTTATTTAATCTTCTTCCATTCTCATTTGGAATCCGAAGAGAATGCTCTGATTTGGGTGGGCTCATTTCACGCTACGATGACTTCTCTGACCATTCACGTAAGAGAAAGCGGAGATATATGCACTTTGCTTTACCTTTAGAGCGAAAAAATTCCTACCAAAAGCCTAATCCCAATGTTGGTAATTCTCGTGTTCCGCTTGCCACCCACATTGACTATTAAAATTCACTAAAAAAAAAAAGTAAAAACTTCGCCAATTTCCGGTTTTGCCATTTTTTTTTCAGTTCATTGAACTTTCGAGGAGTTTACGATACTGCATTGTCATCGTTGCTCATTAAATAATTGGGGGGAAAAAAATGGGATTACGTGGATAAATTATTTTTTTTTTTTGGAGTTGAGGGAGGAGTTTTCAAAATCGCTTGAAATGAGAAAATTTTTGGAGATTCATTTTTTTTTCATTATTTCATTGAAAAACTGAGGAAATTTGAGGTGAAATGCGTGTTTTAAAATTCATTGTCAAGAATTTTTTTTGAAAATTTCGATTTTTTTGACTAAATCTTCTGGAAAATTTAATTTTTTGAGAATATTTTCAGTTCTATTAGTTGCAGCGAGGAAATGTGTAAAAAAGGTTTGAGATGAGATCATTCGCTATCGATTCGTCTAATTTCGATATGATTTTCCATCATTTTTAGTGAAATTATAGGGAAAAAATGGATTTTTATAAGATAAAATGGGATGCACTCAAAAATTGCTGAAAATAGTTTAAAATCATATGAATTCGATGTCAAATAAGCTCACCTGTCCATTGGTCATCAAGTTTTTGGGCTAGGACAATCAAAAGTCGAGATATTCTCAAGAAACTGATTTTTTTGCTCAAAATTCTCGAATTTTCAAAAAATTTGCAAAAAAAAAATTTCTCATACATTATTTAACTCAAATTTCCTCAGCTTTTCAATGAAATTATCTGAAAAATTCTATCTTCAATAATTTCATCAAGATACCCCTTTTCCCCCGATTTTCCAATTGTCATTAAAATCCATGAAAAATAATAAAACTCTAACGAATTTTTTCATTCACCTCAATATGATTCCATCAATTTTTTTGCCCCAAATAATTGGGTAAAAATCCCCAAATCATTAACAATGCATGCACGAAATGAGGAAGACGGAAAAGAAGAGGGTTATGGTCACTTTTTCTCTCTCCTCTTCTTCTTTTTCTTCAGTTTCTTATTTTTCTTTTCTTCTCCTCCTTTTTTTTTTTTACTCCTTAATGCTCGAGGGTTTGTTGAGCGTTGATGGGGCACTTGTTCGGCTCTGTTACGACGTTGCACGTGTTCTAATGGACGGCTTCCCCCCTTTCGAAGAGAACGGGCGATCAACGGTACAGAAAAAAAAAAAGAAGTGGAGAGATAAAAAAATATAAAAGGAGACGAGGAAGAAAAAAAAACGATCAATCTCCGGACACTGGACTAGTGGCTAGAGTTATTTTTTTTTATCGATAAAAAAAATATCCTATAAAAATATTGAAGAAAAAAAAAATAACTTCGAATCAATTAAAATAAAAAAGTCATCGATATTTTTACGTATTTTTTTTTTGCTCATTAATTCGATTATTCATAAATGAACGAGAGGGAGGAGGGGGGAGGGAGGGTGAATGACCCGAAGTCATGAAAATAAGAATGATTAAAAAAATTTGAAAAATCAAGTTTTTAGACAATTTTTTTTCATCTTGTCACCAATTTTTTTTTTTCAATTTTGGAAATTGAGCGAGATGGAGCAATTTTGCCCTGAAATGCTTTTTTAAAGAGTTTGAAGAGCAATAAAAAAAGGAGTTGGAAAAAAAAGCGTATCTCCATTAGTTTCCAAGATTATTCTCAAAAAAAAAACAAATATTAAACACAAATATTTTTGGACAAAAATTCCTCAAAAAGAGAAAAAAAATATATATTTCAAGAGGGAAACATTAAAATTTTGAAAACCATCAGTTTATCTGAGGCAGTAATCTCGGGTCATCTCACCAGGTCTCGACCACCGAGAGTCTCTGACTCACCCTTGCACGTGTTCAATTCTAGCCCCTGTCCAGAACCAAAAAAAAAAAAAAAAAGGAAGAAAAAAAGAAGAAACTGAAAAGGTCTTCCTGACTGTGTTTCTGGGGTCTTTGGTTCACCGCTCCGCCCACAACGAGCCGAGAAAAGAATCGTAAAGAATGAAGGAAAAAAAAAAAGGACCATCAACGGAATTCACATTTTTACAGTTAATGTTACTGGATTTTTAATGTTCAGGACCTTCTTCTACCTCCTCTTCATCGTCCATTGAATCATCGTAAAAGCGCACCAATTGTTGAACATCAATTTTACGTATTTCAAATGATTTCCAATAAATCGATGGGCTATTGTCGATTCTCTGAAAATGTTCAAGTCAATGAATTATACGATTTTTTCTTTTTTTTATTTAGATGATATGTGGGAGGAGATGGGAAATAACTGTGGGGCTGCTACCGGGCGTTCTGTGGGCCCGACTCGGGTATTCAGAATAAAAATTGGGGGATGAAACAGCTTTTTTTCCACTTTTTTTTTTCAACAGTAAAAAAATTGACGACTTGTTTTGAATTATATTCAAAGATAATTCGATTATTCGTTTTTTTTTCTTTCAACAGGTTCACGGGAATATTTCATAAATTAATGGAGATACGCCTTTTTGCCCATTTCAGAAGCTTTTTTTATAGCTTCTAAAATTATCTACAATATTACATTAGGGTAAACAGAAAAAGGTATCTCCATCAATTTCCGAGATATTTTCTGGAAAAATCTGCGAAAAAAATGGCAAAAAATTAGCACATAGGTGCTACACATTTCTCGTTTTTTTTCAAAGAAATATTTAATTATAAAAAAAATTCACACTCATAAATTCTTACATTTTTCGAGCATGGATATTATTTTTTAATAATTAATTTATTGAAGCAAAATTAAAGTCATAGGAAAATTGATGGTGATAAGCCTTTTTTACTCTAATTATTTTTTATAACCCTTAAAATTATCTGCCATTTCGAAATTAGGGCAAAAAACGGCGTATCTCCATTACTTTCTGAAAGTTTTAGGGAAAAATGGCCAAAAAATAATAATAATGCAATTAGCACAATTTTTGTCTCTTAATCTTTGCTTTTTTTTTGCAAAAAATGTTTTTTTATTTTTAAAAATAATAAATTTATGAGAAAAAAAAATCAGATTTTTGATATTTTCATTATCACGAAAAAAATCAACTAATCCTGTTTTCCCATTCCACCACTAAATTAATCTATCATTTTTAGAATTTTGAAAACTCCATTGAATTAAACCGATGAATCCCAGCAAATAAGAGAGGCCAAAACCCCAATCAAACACTCTACCTTAATAAAATAATCCTCCAACTATATCAAACTTGATTTAACGGCAATACTACCCCCAATCATCCAAATATCAAATATTAAAAAATCTCCCGTCAAATCCACGAGGTAAACTATCTCAAGATCACTGCAAGTTTGTTCAAAACCGAGCTCTCCAGAAAAAATCTTCTCTCCCCCCCAAAAAAAAAAAGAATCAATAAATAAAAACGTGGAAAAAATCTGCCCATTCTACCCCTCACATGAAATTCCATTATGCCGCCTAAATAAACAAGCTCGAAGATTTTTCAGAGCCCGAGCATTTGCTTTTCTTATTCTGCACCTAAATAAATAAAAATTCTCCACAAAAAAAAAAGAATTGATCTCAAATTCATTCGTTTCGAAGATGTGAAGGGAAGAAGAGAGAGAAAAAGAATTGAAAAAAAAAAAAAAAAAAAGAAAATGAAAAGAATGAAAATAATAATGGGGTTGAATACATTGAAAAGTCTATGTACCGGTGCATCCACCGGCACGATTTCTATTCTTAAAGGATTATCGTTATAAATTATACATTTTTTTTCCTCTACTTTTTTCTCCTCAATGCTCCGAAAGGAGCAATAGCTTCCAAATGTGTATCGCTTCTTTTTTTATTCTCATCTTCTTCTTCTTTTTTTTTTTTTTTTTGGGTTGTGCGTATCGCTGACCGGTAGCAGCTTAGAGATTTCTATCTGGGGATTAGTCGGACCGTGTCATCGGGGTATCCTGTCTATTCGGGTTTCCCTAGTTGGGGCCAGTCTTTTCATTTTGATGATGAAAAAAAGAAAAAAATGGTCCGAATTTTTTTAGACAGTTTTTTTTTTCTGGTGCATTAAAGATTGAAACTCGAGGGCTTTTATATGAAATTCGAAGCGTTTTTTTTTCTTGAGTTTTTTTTCATGGAGGATGACCCATGAGAGGGTCCACTTCCGGGCAGATTTTTTAGGATATTTTTGGGGGGTGGGTCTCGGAGAAATTATGAGGTTTTTGGAGGGATGATAAATGAATGCTTGATTAGATTGAAAGGATCTCGAAAACTATTGGGTTTAGAGGAAAATGTCTGGAGACCTTTTTTGTAGAAAATTGAATTCTCTACAAAAAAGATCTCTTGTCATTCTCTTCTAAATTAACTCGCCTCAAAAATATTCGCAATTTAATGAAGATGTGTATGAAAATAGTGATAATTTCTTTGTTCAATTCCTTATTTTTTTGATGCCGTATCAGAGATGATATTTTTCTACGCTTTTCTGGATTTTTTCATGAATTTTTTTCGTGTACTTTATGAGATATGAATTATCAAAGTTACTGAAAATGGCGGTGGAGGGGATGAAACGCCCTAAATCGAACAAAAATAACGAAATTACCAAAAAAACCACACAGTTGACCCATTATTCAAAAACAATTGGCGAAGAGACCGCCATTTTAACTAAATAATAGAAGAACAAAATATTCAATTCACCGTATAGTTATTGAGAAATTTTAATTAGAAGGTAGTCGTAATTAATTAATGTAAAAAAAATTATATTCACAAGCTGAAGATATGACTTTCGAATAGTTTAATCCCTTTTTCTGGTAAATTAAGGCAAGTTTTCCCGAATTACCAGCAATTAACTGAAAATTGACCTAAAAAACCTCATTTTTTCCTGTTTCATCGACCATCCTCTGGACCACTGCCTCAAAAAAAAGAAGAAGACCCAATAAATTCGCCAAAAAATGAAAATAATGGAGACAATAGTTGTGTGTCGAAACATTTCAGCGAAAAAGACATCCTTCAACATTAAGAAATTATCAAAGGACATCCTTCCTAGTGACTTCCTGTCGCAAGATCCGGGATGCGTGTCCCAGCATCCAAATGAGGTGTTACACAAGAAACGAAAAAAAAAAAAAAAAATTTCTCGGTGACAATTCGTTCTCCCGAAAAACACCCTCACAATATCCTTACTCCTCTCACTTTTTCATTATTCCAAACACACAGAACGAAGATCAAAGACGAGAGAAAAAAAAAAGAAAATTATATTCAGACACTTTTGCAATCTCCTTTTGTATCATTGTCCCTATGGTAACAAACTCGGTATACACAAGTACCAACTACCTGCGTGCACCAAATCGGCTCGTGCAAGTTCAGACTTGTTTTCGACTTCTTTTCATAAAAGAAGTCGAACACTTGGGACTTCTCTCGTAAGAAATAAAGGTAAAAAAAAAACGCGGATGATGGAAGAAAGAAGAAGAAGATGATGAGAAAAGTCTCTCACGCAATGCTCCTTTTTTTTTTAATGCAACTGCAGGTTCGTGCCTGCATCATCCAGGTGCAGCCTCAATGAGAGAAGAGAAACGATAACACACAACTGAGAGTTGACATAATATATAACCAAGGTCAGAGAAGAAAAATGGAGGATTTGAAAAAAAAAGGAATAGATGGATAAATCCGGTGTATCGAACTGGAAGAAACTTGTCTGTGCCTGTTTTGCCTTTTTTTCCAGCACGTGCGAGAATTTTTTCGGAGGTAAATCACTGTCGGATTGAGGAAAATTAATTGTTTCGTGTTTAACAACGAGATTTATTTAATTTTTTTCATTTTGATTAGAGTGATTGATGGGGTATTGACCCTTTCACTGGAAATTTCGCGTTCTGCAAACTCTGCGTGGCTTTTCTGAACATAAAATTCCATATTTCTTACGATTTTTCCCATATTCTTCAAAAATTTCATATTTTTTTCAATATTTTCACGATTTTTTTTACAAAATTTCAAAGTTTTTGTTGAGCATCTCCAAAAATAATGAGGATATCGCGATTTTTATTGAAACCTTTTTTGTAACTTTGATTTTTCTCCAGAGAAGAGGTCTCTACGAATATTTCGATATCTCGATTATTTCTTGATTGCGAGAGTAATTAAGTCCTATCCTATCACCCCTGTACTTTTTTTTAAACATTAAGTTTCATATTTTCGATTTTTCTGCGAAAATTCATGGTTTTTGTTGAATATCTTGAAAAATAATCGATATATCGAAATTAATGTAGAAACCTCTTTTGTAGCTCTCTTTTTCCTCTACAAAAAAGGTTTCTACAAAAATTTCAATATTTCGATTGGTTTTCGACTGCGAGATTAATTTCATCCAATTTCCACTCAATTCACTTTAATTTCCACTCATTTCCACTTCATTCAATTGAATAGAAGAAATTCCAGATTCGGAAAAATTTGATGAAATTACTTGTAACATTAACAAAAGCACAATTAGCCCCCCTCACCAATTATCACAAAGCAATTGCTCCCGTTACTCCAACTCTTTGCTCCCTTGACCCACAATTCAACCCTTTACCTGATCCCCCCCCCCCTCACTGTCCCCAGAGCCCCAAGTCACCCCCCAGGTGGTAAGCATCGAAAGAGTTAACGGAAATACCCAAACAATACCTGTAAAAGGGTTTCACCACCAGTAGGGATTCACCTGTGAAAGGGTTAAGCCCTCATTGACAAAAGGAATCGAGTGGAGTGACTCTGAAACAAGTGCAAGACCTCCAAAAAAAAAGTGCACTAAAAAAACCGCCATTTTTTTCCTTCAAAAAAGGAAAAAAAGAGGAAAAAGCACGGAAAAAAGAAGGATTGATCTAAAAAAAAAACTCAAAAATCCTTTGAATCCTAGAAAAAGTAGAATTGAACATCTGCGCGAGAAAATCCGAGAAATTTCCCAAAAAAAAAAAGAAAAAATTGAAGCAGCTGCGAAAACTCATTTCTGAATTAAATAAAATAAAATTCGAAAAAAAAAAGAAATTCACGTCATCGACAACAATCCACAGGTGGTCAGGAGAGGGGAGAGAAAAAAAACGGATTTTCAACCCTCTTGGTCCATTTATAAAAAAGAATAATAACACGTGAAAGAGGTTGCCCATTATTACTGCATAGAAAAAAAAAAGAGAAGAATCCGTTCATCCAAAATGTCGAATTTCTTTATTGTGAGTAAGTTGACCCTTTTCTACCTGCATTAGTGCGTGGATGAAGAGGTTGAGGTTATTTTTCAGGATTGGTTGAGGGGGAGAAGAAAGTCCTATTGAATTTTATTCAAAAAAAAAAAAAAAGAATCGTAAGATATGCATCTGGAATATTTCAATGGGAGAAGAAGAAGGGGAGGACACACGAAAAATAACGAAAAAATTCCATTCGAGATTTTCGTGATTTTGAATAATATTGCATCCCCCTTTTGGTACAAGAAGGCTCAAAGGATGCTGATGTAGAGGATGGAAAAAAAGGGCTCTTTTCTATTATGGATGGATCATCTCGGACCGGTTCACGTCCACAAGGACAAAGGGATCTGGATGGACAAGCGTGAAGGATAAAAAATTTTTTTCTGAATAAATTTAGAAAAAAAAAAAAAAAAAAAATTCCTGTAATTCAGGAAAAAAGTTGAAAAATTGATGAATTTTGTTTAGGCACTTGAAAAATAGTGGAGATATCGAAATTTTTGTAGAGACCTTTTTTGTAGAGGAGAATGAGAGCTACAAAAGAGGTTTCCACAATTTTTTCCCTACCTTTCTTATTATCTGAGATAATGGCGGAAAACTGGTGGAACCGAAGATTTTTTTTTTTCAATGAATTGATAAAATGAAGATAAATCTTGATAATAAACATGAGAATATTTAATATTCATAGTGGGCAAAAAAGTGGGGGAGGAAGGGGTAAAATAATGGGGCTTTGCAGGCAATAAATTAGGGTTGTGGAGGGAGGAGGAGAAGAAGATGCGCAAGAGTTTTGGTCCATCGAGTAAAAGATGAAATTCCAATTATGAGAGATTCTTATCCAGAACCGGTGCCTACCAGCGATTACTACCACCATAAAAGCAAGAACGAGAAATACAGTAGTCGCTGAGAATTCTTTTATTATTTTATTTTATTTATTTTCTTGTTTGCTTTGAAAAAAAACCTTATGGAATGCCTTTAATTTCCCATTCTCGGGCGTCAGGTCTGAGACACTCTTATCCGTAAAAGCGAAGCTTTTAGAGTCGTGATAATACGTTAACTTCAATATATATAGATGACAAGTATCGATCATGTTTTTCAATTTTCTGATGAGTGAAAATTGAGGGTTACAAAATTTTTGACTTCACCAATCGATTGCCAGGGAAATTTGAGGCAGAAAATGATGTAATAAAGCCTCTTTATCTCAATTATTTCTCAAATTACGTAAAAACCGATTTTTCCCCTAAAAAAGTAGGAAAAAATGAAAAATAGCGATAGAGAGGCTTTTTTATATCGTTTTCCGACTCAAATTCCCCGAGGAATCGATTGGTGAATGTAAAAATATTGTAACTACCGATTTACGTTCATCCGATTTATTTTTTTCATTTTCCAATAAACGAAAATCATAAAATTGTCAATTACAAGATTTTCCAATTCACCAATCGATTCTCGGGGAAATTTGAGGCTGAAAATGATATAAAAAAGTCTCAGTCCCTCAATTATTTCTCAAGTTACCTAAAAACCGATTTTTCAAAAAAAAAAAAAAAATCTTTAAAAATAAATAATTTATAAGATAATAATCAATGTGAATTTTCCAGTACAGAATCCGATACCTCAACCCAACCGTAACAAAACCCACACTCGTTCCCCTATCTTGAATCTCGAAAATCGGTACGATTACATGGCGAGGCCAGCGTGAAAAGAGGCAACACACAGAGTCCCTCTCCTCTTCCTCTTTCTCCTCTGCACACGTGTGCAAGAATGGACGAGCAAGAAACTGGTATCCACAAACACACACACACATGCATTCATTTACAGAATATCTTTTTTTTTTTCTGTTTTTTACTCTCTTGAAATAAAAGAACTCTATAAACTGAGACAGAGCAGAGGCTTGCACCTGCCGCTGACGTCACGACGTGGAACTGCTTGTTTCATATATATATATATATATCTGCACTCCCCGGAGAGCCCCCGGGGGTCAACCACTACTGTTTCATCTCATCTCTCTCTTTTTCTCTCTTCTTTGCCACTTGTTCCTTTTCAATTTTTTTTTATCATTTTTATCATTATTATTATTATTCAATGTTTTTCACCATTGACTTCTGGACTTCCAAAGAATTATTTATATGCTAATTTGGAGAAGAAGAGGGGGGAGGGGGGGTAAAAAGAGGCGCATTAACCAGAGGTAAAATGCACTTACCTCCAGGGCGTGTAGCCAAATAAATTCAACAACTATCCCCTCCACTTTTTTTTTTCTTTACTCTTCTCTCTTGTAAATTTCGTAATAGTAGTCTTGAGGGTGAATTTTTTGGGCTGCAAATTGGAATGAAAAATGAGAGAGAATATTCAAAGCCTCGAAAACCACAAATTCGTTTTTTTCGTTTTTTTTTAAGATGCAAAGCGCTGCAAAAAATGAAAAATTCGCGTCACGCAATTTTGTCGTTTCTTTTGTCGCTTTTTTTTCGTTTTGGTACTGTTTTACTTATTTGCCACCTGCATTGTGGAGTCAATGAATGAAATTTTCGGTTTTTTTTTGGACGAGATGACATTTTCACCAAAATCAAAATTTCGGGTAATTGAATAATGCTGAAAATTTTTTTTGGGGGGGGGGGGGGGGGGGGGGTGGATTTGGCATGAAACACACGCAATTTCGACTCTTTTGTCGCTTTTTTTTTGTTAAATGTTTATTTCGGTTTTATTTCTGCCACCTGCGTTGTTGAATCAATGAATGAAATTTAAGGCCTGTTTTCATTCTCCACTTGTTTTCGATCCCTCAGGGGAGAAGGAGGGGAGGGAGACATTGGGGGTACAAGGACCCCATGAATCTATGCATGCAGTGTGTTTTTGAAATTCGAGAATTAACAATATTTCGGAGAGGTGAAAAAACCGGTTCAGAATCTATTCAGTGTTCTTGAAACATGTGTAACGAGTGCCATGATGCTTTTTGTAACTCGTCTACAGCATTCGATAGGGTGATGGAGGGAGAGGGGGAGGGACGCAGTACTCTGATTGTAAACCGGTTGCGAATTAGGTGGAGGACTCGAGCGAGTTCAAGTGCAGTTTCAATTGAAATCAAAATATTTATGTGCAAAAAATAAATCTGCTATTTTTTGCTAGAAAAAGACAACTTTCATTTAAATAAAGTCAATTTCTGCATTAAAAAAAGGCAATTTTTTCAAAATAAAAAACAAGTTTTCTTGATGAAAACATCTATTTTTCTTTTAAAAAATAGACTTTTTTTTTCTATAAGAGACAATTTTTTCTAAAAAAAAATCATAAATTTCTCTTAAAATAATAGACAATCATCCTGGAGGAAAAGACGATTTGCTTGAAAAAAAGACAATTTTTCCTGAAGAAAACGTCAATTTTTCTTTGAAAAAAATCCTATTTTTGCTAAAAAAAAAAACGAAAATTTTTGACTTACATTTTCGTCTCCACCGGAAGTCCAAGAAATCAGCAATTCCAATGGGTTTGTCTACCTGGGATCCAAAATATCCTTCAAGAAGAAGCTCTGGTCACTGTAAATTACAAGAAGAAAAGAGAGAAAAATTAGAAAAATCTGGAAACTCTCAGGATGTCACGTAGCAAGTGCAATTGCAATAGAGCCTAGGCACTAGGGGTTCAGAGGTTAAAATTATTCTGTCAGGTTATATTCGCTAAACAGGTTGTGTGCGAGGTCGCATAAACTTCACCTGCTTAAACACAGCGTTGCAAGTGAAAACAAATAATTTTTTTTTTCACGACCTCTACCTGTGAGGTAGTAGTAGGGGTGGGGTCGGCCCCCCCTGTCAGTGTTATACCTGGTTCTGTCCAATCTATGTAGTGCCGTTTTTACGAGAGAGACTTCCTCGCCCCTCGTTGAACGAGAGAAACAGATTAGAGGGAGATAACTCGAGGGGTCCGGACCCCAACAGGTCAACTGAGTGCTCAGGTGTACTGCGTAAATAATCTCAACTCCAAGATTTTTCTCAAGTCGCTTCTCAAGTCCGCCCAAAAAAAAAAAAAAAACTCTGAAATTTCCGTTATTTCCCTAATTCTCTAGACAAAAATTAGATTTTCACTGCAACCTTTTTTTCTAAAGAAGACAATCACAGTTGAAAAATATTCCCCATATTTCCCATATCCCCGCTTGATCTCCCCATAACTCCTCGAAACTGCCTGAAATGTGTGAGAAATCGTTATCTCCAAAAAAAAAAAGGAAATGCTTCGAAAACGTGCTCCGACAACTCCTCACGTGTGTCTAGACGAGGGTCGTGTTTCTAGGAGTGTGCAGGCCACCCCACAGAGCCCAGTGTTTTTTTTCTTGCCCCGTCTCTTTGGTTTCACGAAGCAAAGAAAAAAAACACAAGGATCCGTTTTTTAATGAACCGAGGACTCAGTGGCGCAGACCCCCAACTGAGTACCAACGAAGAACAAACATGTCCTCCATCCACATGACTCCACCGATTTCCTCCAAGTTTCCCCAGAAAGATTCACCTAGTACTGCAAAAAGTATCTGCACATGGTCCAAAATCTCCTCAAGATCACAACAAAGCGTGTGTTTGAAACGTGTCGCAACAAGTTCAGTCCTGTCTCATCTCGAAGAAGCTTTCACCCCCGCACATTCACCCCATATCTTCTCAAAAAACGACCCAATCTCCTTTGAAAAACGCATAAAAAAGAACTCAAGAAACCGGAGAGTTTTGTAGGCTAAGGATCTCTCTCATTGTGGGGGCGATTTGCCGCTCTTTCTAACTAGGGGTACTGAGGCAACTGAATGAGAAAGCGAGATAGGTAGCAAAAGAGCGAGAAGAGGAAGCATCCCAACCAGGGTTGGATGGGTTAGGGTGTATTGGAAGAGAGACCGGCAGATGGTCGGCGTAAAACCCCGACGTGGGAAGCACCGAATTCTCAAAGTTCCCACAGCCAGAGTGCACCTGCCTCTCCCACTCCTCAACCCCAGTCAGTGTTACGGTTGCTATATAAGCACCGGGGTTGATCGTACAAACCATCATTCGCTCACTAGCGCTTCGAGTAGCCACATCCCAAAAAAAAACAAGAAAAAAAAAAAACTTATCCAAAACTTCCTTCAAAAACTCCGAAAAAGTTTTTACGAAGTTATTCTCCAAGTTTTCGCTAGTCGCGAGTGTTTTTTTAAAAATCTGTTTTCTTGTGACGTAATCGAGAAGATTTGATAAAATGGCCGATACCATGAGCCACATGTTTGTGTACGAGAACGAGGTTAATGACAATCTTTACAACATGAAGATGTCAAAGAAGGAGAGCAACAGTAAACGTGTTAGAAGGATGCTGAAGCCACTGCTACGTCTACTTAAGAAGAGAACATCAAAGCTGTCAAAGCTTAAAGCTGAACCACAAATGGAAATCTTCACTGAGGAAGTTGACAATCAGAATAACTGCAATGAGGCACTTGAACAACGTCTACTTGCTGAACTTGAAAATGCTGAGGAGGGTGCTGCTATCACAGTGTGTCTCGATGGTCAAATGACAGTTGTACCAGTTGTACCAGGACAGTGCTATGTACCAGTACATTTTGCACACACTTGCGCCGGTGATTTCTATTGGACAACATTGGCACTTGCTGACAGTGATTTATGCTACAAAGAGTGTGCATTTTCACAAAATCAAATGCCAGAAATGCAAGTTGCTTGAATTATTTAATTGATTCAATTGAATTAACAACTGTGATTACTACCTCATTTTATCAATATACTTCACAATTGGACCTTGTGAAGTAAAGAGTTCAAATGGACTGGATGGAGGCAATTACAATGGCAGAGATGGACTTCTGTTGCATCGAGATGGATCAAATCAAAAAAAAAAATTGTCTTCATAATACACATCGAGAAAATACTGTGATTCGTAGTTTATATAGAGTTATTCTGAATACTTGCTCATTTTTCATGCAATTTTTTAAATTCAATTATTTTTTTAATTATGATTTTTTTCAATTTATTTGAGAGCATTTTTGTGATACATGTACCTAGTATTTAAAGTTTTATTTTAAATTGTGATAAGGGCTTTTATGTCCTGATGATGTCTTCCAATTTTTTTTTATAATAAAAAGAAACAAATTATAACATATTTCACTGTTTAATGATTTTAAGAAACCCTTCCTCTAGTTATTAAGTTGTCAACACTTCCATTTGTCTTGTTTTTTTTTCGCTTTTGATTTCAATTTCAATTCGTTTTACTTCCTTTTTTTGTTGGTGAAGAGAATGGTTCTAACGGTCCTCAAAATTCGTTGGTTCAACCGACTTTCTGAGATACAATAAGTTCTAAGAAACTCTAGGGGAGACTTGGAAAAATATATTGGGGTCCGAGGTCTCCCTTCGACTTCTAACCTTAACCGAAATTCCCGCCAAAAGAAGCGACTCAGCTGGAGAGAAAGAGACTTCCAACAGCTTCAAGGAAAGCATTAAACTGTAAATATCGAATTTTGATGATTATCGTTGTTTTTTTATTCACTGCTTCGTTTTCTCCCTTGATTGCTGCATATGGGGCTGCATGGACTCCCACGGAGGACAATGGAGATATCAATGCAATAAGAGATTTCAAACCAGTTAACGTGAATTCAAATGCGGAAACGTTTTTACAATGCATACACGTGTTGTCCATATGTGATGGAGCACATGTTGTATCTATGATATGAGGTACAGGGGAAGTAATAAGCAATAAGTGAATTCGCCATGATTTTCCATGGGTTGAGCTTGGGGGGAGGTCGTTTCACATCTGGTGCTGATCATTGACATTGGAACGATGCGGTTTTATGGGAGAATTTTTCGAGGGGTTGCAATGGAAGGGTTAATATGTAAATGTTTATCCTTTCATTGTAGCAATTTTTTCTGAATTGAATTAAATTGATGGGTCAATTTGCAGCTTTTGTGGGATATCTCGGGATCTATGGGAGACAGAAAAATTTTTGTTACACGAAAAAATAATAGAAATTGAAATATTCGTGACAAAAAAAAACGATTGAGTTGTCGGAAAACAATAATAATTATTATCTGAAGATATCTATTTAAAAAAAAGGATTTGACGGTAAAAGGGTGGATATATTTGATAATAGATATTATATATCATGTTATTTTAGATATCTAGCCTTTTATTCATTCGCTCATTTCACTTATTTGACGAAAAAATTAATAATAACACGAAATTCATGACATTTAGACATGCATTTTGTATTATTATTGGTTTTTCCTTGAATAAATAAAAGCAGCGACTGAATGAAAAGCTGATTATTCAAAATAACTTAGCAATGAATAGTCGAAGGTAAAAAAACTTTAATTAAATATCATAACTATTTTTTTTTATGGAAATTTAGACCTTGAATATTTCGGTCATGAGAATTTCAATGTTGTAGATTCGTATGTTGTAAATATTTTCACATGAATATTCAGCTATGTCACTAAAATTACCATAGGAATCCTCAAATTATGAAAATTCTTCTGTATTAGATTCTGTTCTGCAATCGATCATCTCTGAATCTAAGAGAGATGATAAATTTTTTTTTTGTAGCTCTAATTCTTCTCTACCAAAAAGGTCTCAATACAAATTCTCCAATCGCTCGTATTTTTCGAGATATTCTATAAGAACTAAAGGTGAAAAAATTGTTATTTTTCTCTCTTCACTCATATGAAATTAGTTTGAGTCAAATACCCCAAAAACAATATTGTTTACCACAGAAACCCTAATAATTGGCGCAAAACATCTCATTCCCGCCAAGTCTCTAACTTCGTCTACTGAATTCCACCGAAACGATCTAGATGTCGCTCCCTACAAATTTTTCATAGTAGAGCCCTAGGCTTACCATTTCCCTCCAAAAAATCAATAATTCTTCAACACCAAAGTTACCTAATCCCTGCTACCTATTATCACAAGGTAAAATAGTAGAATTCCCAAGCGGGAAATTTAAAATCCCCAATTTCCAAAAAAAAAAAAAAAATGTCAACACCCAATAAATAAAAAAACATTTAACTTAACAAGAATAATGATCCATAATATCCTCAATAAATAAAAAAATTTCCAATTTACCCATGGTCACATCAACAAGTTATATTTCACTTTCCCAAGATCACGTGCATGTCTCGTTAATCGATAAAATGAATTTATTCATTTTATCTTATTAATGAAACAAGAATAGCCCGATTACTCGTATTTACGCATGAATTTATAATTCATACGTCATTTTGATGAATGTCCCAACGTAAATGTATCAAATCATTTGAAAAAATGTGCATCAGGTGCATCGAAATTGGATAAAATTATCGATTAAAAAAAAAAAATACCTCAATAATTCATACCATCGTCATTATTTTATCAATAAGAGATCAAGTAATATCCGGTAAAAATGAAAACTTCATTATTTCTGAAGATTGTGATTTTAATTGCTATATTACATGAATTCGATGAAGAAAACAAACTTTCCCGGACTCTTCGAAAGAAAAAAAAAACGAGGGCAATTTTTTATTGGAATGAAAAAAATTTAACAAAAATTTATTCTTTAAAGCGAAATGATCAAAGAGTGAGATGAAACTACTGGTACTTTCCTTCTCATCTGAGAGGTGGTCGCTCGTGCCAGGCACACGATCTCTATACTAGGCAGTAAAAGTATTGTCCCTGTCGACGAGTGCCTCACCATTAGAACCAGTCAATTAACGAAGCAATTAAATGATCGACGAGAAACAAATTAGCTTTGATTTTTCTCGCTGATTGATTGAGTCTTAAAAAAAGAACTAAAGCCCATGGGAAAATGGGAAAAATTTGAGGTTAAGTATTCGCTTGTGTCAAAAGTTTACAGGAACAACAGTGACAGAGTCGCGCGGCTCATTCCCACGGCCCCGATCGGCAAATCCACTTGGGTATACTGGTTGGTTACTTGTAGACTTCTCTTGTGCCTTCAAGTGAAGAGAGTAGTTGTACAATATAAACACGACGATGAAAACTTATGTACACACAAGGACACGCGTCTGGGCGTGGAGGGATTCCGAGTAGAGATCGGCGTGTGCCGGGGTTTTTTTTTCTTCTTTGTGACGAGAGAATCGATGTTGTTCGTGTTTATTGGGATTAATAAATTTATCTCTGTGATGTAGATGATTATTTTTCATTTGACGACGTCAGAGTAGGCGAGACTGCCTGCTGAATTCAAGCATATTACACTGAGAGACATGATTTACGTTTTCCAAATAAATTTATTTGATAAAAGAAAGTTTTTCCGATGTTTGCTGAATAAGGATATTAATATTACGACTCTTATTTCTCATTTGTCCAATACCAGTATTGTCAATTCAATTTAATTTAAATAACTTATTGTCCTGAAGCTGTGGATATCAAAAAAGCTGAACTCATACTATGAGACACTCAAAACATGTTTGTCTCCTTATATAATATATTTTTATCAAAAAAAGCGAAATATTTTGTAAGAGAAGGGTCATTATCTGATTTAAAGAGCTAAAAGGTTATACAAGGAAAGGCAATAAATGAATGATATAATACTATCAATTGCCACTAATAAACCTTGTTCCGAGCAAGAATTGTTTTTTCCTCAGTGTATTAAACAGAGGAAAAGAAGCTAACTAGGATTTCCTTAGTAGCAACGAGCGTATGGGGAAGAGCCCATCACTAAACCCTATAATTGCTCTTATTTGGGATTTGTCATTTCGGCTCTACACCTCCATGATAAATAGAGGGAGACTATTTGGAAAATCAGATGATAACTATTAAGAAAATATCTTGACAATTGTTGGATTTGTAGGAATATGTCTAGAGACTTTTCTTTAAGGAGAATTAAATGCCCCGATAAATGGGCTTCTGTTAATTCCTCGTAGGACCACTCACTGCAAAGATATTTGCCATACAATCCTGACTGTCGGAAAAAAATTCTGCGAAAATACGTCAGCAGTGTTTCATTGGAATTCCTTTTTTTTCCCCAATAATTCCAAAGAACTGAAGAATTTTTTCCTCATTTTTACAACTCGCATGCTACTTTTTATATCCAACTTCACTAGAATTATGCAAATAACATGGCTCTTGCTCGCATCTTTGAAGAATGCAAAGAGAAGAAGTCAAGTATGATTATAGCACTTGGGCCGTTGCGCTCGTGCCTAGCCACACGTTGATGCTGCTATTAGAATTGTAAAAAAATAAAGACAATTATGCTTGTGATTTTCCTCCTGCGGCTAGATTCCCAGTGGAGCGTGGAGAGTAGTCGCGTGGGCAGCTCGTGCCGTTTCTCAAACTTCATATTAATTTATCAATTAATTCATTGCAAACGACAAAATATTTTTTATTTTTAATAACAAAATAAATAAAAGCAGCTAACGAATAAAATATCGTTCAAAAAAAAATTGGAAATAAATTATTTATGATTCTCCTCGTTTATGATGGAGCACAAAGGACTCAATTATGTAGAAAAATAAGCAACACAATGGGTGAGGCACTGGAGTAAATTGTAGCACGCAAGAATTCATTCAGGATGTTCTTTAGAAAGAATAAAAATACAAAATGAATGTTGAAGAAAAAAGGATAATAATAAATAACAAAAAAAAAAGACATAAAAATGCAGAAGTCGCGTGATCTAACCGTTTCACTAGTATTACTTTTTTTTGCAGGATTTCTTTGACTTCTTTGGGCTCTGTTGCAGTGTTTGTGTTGCCAATGAGATAGAAAGAGAGACAACCGGAAACGAAAGAAGTTGAAGAGTATAAATTCGAGGTAATTTAATGCCATTCATTTTCACAATGTTTTCAGTCAACTTCCGTTTTATTTCAATCGTAAATATCGTTGGTACTAAATTCTTGAGGGGGGGGGGGGGGTAAAAATGGTTTTGAAAGGGGTGGGGTAGGACGGGTCGCTAATGAGAGTGATGAAGAGATTTTATAGTCTTTGAGGAAGATAAAATGAGAGATATAAATTTTTTTCTCGTTTTTTTCAAGATTTTTTTACTCTGAAAAATCTTTTTTTTTGAGAATATCTTCGGTCCACATGGTCGTAGCGTGCTGCGGTCAATTTCAAATGAAAACTGAGATCATTTCACATGGATTTCATTTTTTTTTTGAGTTTATTTTCAAATGAAAATTACCGGAAATGTGGGGATTTTTGTGAAAATCCGTTTTTTGGCCATAAGTCCCTCGATTTTTGTCGGAAATCAATTCACAAAAAAAAGAAATCGGGGTGAAATGATCTCAGCTTTTATTTACGATCAACCGCAGCACGCTACGACCATTAGAACTGAAGATATTCATGGAAAAACCGATTCTTCTCGTCATTTACTTGAAAAAAAGCAAAAAAAAAGTCTTCAAGAATCTTCTAGAAATGATTTTTTATCCTGAATTATTTAGGATTTAACGAATGAACTCGACTGCTTAATGAACGACAAACTTGTTCATTAATTGAGTTGAAAAAAAAAATGAACTATAAAATTTTATGTTAATAAAAAAAGCGAAAAACCTTGTATTTTTCATTATCACCAAAGAATTCCAATAAACTCGAAAAAAAAAAGTTTTCCAAGGGAGCAAAGAATTTAATCATAATTGCTGAAGCATTAAAAGTTACAACCGCAAAAAGGCCCCCATGAAACGCACGTGCGAGTCATGGAGCGCGCTCGAGACGACCTTCGGGGAGATTTTACAAGTGCCACCGTAGAATTTACGAGGTATGCAGTTCAGGGGCAACAGGGGCTTCAACGCCACATTGCGAAAAATTCAACCATCCAGTTAAATATCAACGATTAAATGTAGATGAAACAAGAAGATCAAATAATAATTATATTAATAATTTATTCAGAGTTAAAGAAAAGGTTCCACTTAAATTGTTCATGACATTGCACTAAAGATATCTCCGAAAGTAATAGGTTTATCAAAAAAGTCGAAGAGACCATTTTCGTGAAGAATTGAATTCTCTATAAAAAAGCTTTCTTGACATTTTGCTCTAAGTCTACTCGCGTCTAAGATAATGACAGATAAATTTGCAAAAAAGTGGATTTTCGCACTTTTAGATTAGGCAAAAAGATCAAAATTTGAAAAGTGTCTTTAAAACAAGTGGATAATAGTATTGCTTTCCAACTGATGTAGCTTTTTCTGTTGATACTTTATCAATATGCTTCCTAATGGAAATGATACAACTTTTTTCAAACCAAGAAAGAAAGTTTCCCGCAAAATATGAAATTTTTCTATAAAATCGTTTAGATGTAATTGAGACTTTTATGCACATACAGACATTCACACACACAGACATGCGCTAAAAATATAATTTTCTCTCTATTTAGATCATTTCAAGTATCTTCTATTAAAAAAATTACAATTGAAAATCCTGATGATTACACAGCTTCCATTCGGAAGCAAAACCCTCTATTTTCACCTGAAATTGAAAAATCCGCGGTTTTTAAGACCTGAATTTATGGAGGCATCAAAATCCACTTTTTCCACGCTTTACCCTTCATTCTCTCCTATTTCTCTCCTTCTCCCTCCACTTTTTTTTCTTTTTTACTCTCAAAATGTCTGAAACGTTTTATCCCTTATACATACCGTGGAGATATAATAGCACAGCTCTTTGCTGAATCGCTGCAGGTGCCTTCAAACTCCCTTGACTTCTTGTGCTTGTGCCTCTACAAGCGTATATATGCACAACCCCAGGCACAGTGTTTTATTCCCCCTTTTTTTTTAATCCTCCGTTTGTTTTTTTTTTGCTCAATTTTTTTTTCGCTTTTTTTTATAACTCGTTCGGATTTACGGCCCTCGAGACGCCGATTTAATAACCATCAACGGTAGCCTTCCAACTCGGGCCCAATGATTTTTTTTTATATCCACTTGTTGCATATTAAAGGCGAAAGGATTTGCTTCTCAGGAAAAATAACGAAAATTTAATTCAACGCAAATTTTTAATTTTGTTGATTACTCTTTATGAGATATCTCAGAAACTAAGCGAGATAGCGAAAATTAGATAGAGACCTTTTTTGTAGCTCTTGATTTGCTCTACAAAAAAGGTCTCTACGAAAATTTCTCTATCTCGCTTAGTTTCCGAGAGCACTTCAAAAACGTGAACGAAGGACAATACTTCGTCAGTTCATTTTTTTCTAATTACCGAATTAATCATTAATAAAAAAAGAAATAATCAAGAAATTGTTTTACAGGTTGCAAATCAGGCGAAAAAATGGAGAAATCCACAGAATTATTGTCCAAATAATGGACATTTTTATTTCCATCAAAAAAAAAAAATAATGATTGTAAAATTATTGTCGAAATTTTGATAGTAAGTTTAATGAAGAAATTGTGTAAAAAAAAAAGGACAATAATTTATCGCGGATAAATTCACCGGTGGCTTCTCTCACCGCGTGGGAACTTGAGACAGATGCGTCGCGCGTGAGAATCTCGGGCAGATGCGGGACTTACGCACCTTCTTGAGAGAGTGCCACGCACTTCTACACAAACCCCCCCCCCGCCCCCCCCCTCTCTTTCACCCTGTATTATTTGTATAGCATCCTCATATAGGCATGTGGATAATGTTGAATCGTGTTTTCCACGTGTAGCTGAAGTATTTGAGAAATGAACAAATACTCATGCCGGTCACGTGTCTCTTTTTCCTTGTATTTACTTGCTGATTTAATGAGATTGATATTTGCTGAGGGGAAAATCATGGATTTTCTTGATTTTAATGGCGCCATTAAAAAGAACGGAAAATTTGACCCCGAAAACTGCTATAATGCAACCCCTTTTGCCCCATTATTTCCAAAGATAATTAAAAAAGTTTGAAAATTACTGGTTTAATTGCATTTTAATTATCTCGTTAACTAACGGGGCAAAATCGATTGCATTATAGTACTTTTCGGGGTAAAATCTTCCGCTCTTTCTAATGGCACCGATGAAATCTGAAAATTCCAACATTTTTAGTGATCGAAAAATTAATTAATCAATCTTTATCAAATTAATTATTATTATTATTGCTTCCGGTGAATCTGAGCCATTCACTTGGGGAATCAATAGCCCCCATAAACTCTTGAATGAATAAAATTCGACACCGTAACTCGTATTACCGTGTAAAAAAATCCAGCGAGTAAACATGGATGAAATTAAGATGAAATAGAGTGTACATCCGCATACACACACACACACAAGTGTGTAAGTAAATTTGCTTAATTTATTTTTTTTTTTTGAAACTATCTACGAAGAGACGCGTCTTGCAGGTGGTCTCATTCTACGGATCTCACTCTTTCGGAAGAGGAGACCCAATCAGCGTAATCTCTATAAACGTTGACTTCCTCATCAACTCATTGAGCTTGTTCCACGTATTCTTGAGCAAAAAAAAAAAAAAAAATTTGCATTAAAAATTCGAATCAAACCTACTCTTATCAACTCGAGAATAATTTGAGACTTCAATTGAATCGAATTAATAAAAGAAAAAAAATTGAATCGAATGAATTAATTGGATTTTTGGATGAAGAAAATTCGATGTTGATTGTATTTGAAGAAAAAAAAGAAGAAAAGGGCTTTTTTTGGACACATTTCGAGAAATAATTATCGGAGAAGCGTTCCGAGCCTTTTTTTTGTAAAAATTCCAGCTTTTCCGCCCTCGCTTCGTAATCCCCAAAACAACTTGTCAGAAGAGGATCCTTCAGTTTGACTGATTCCCACTAAATTGAGCCATTGAACGTCTCAATGACTTGAAGAACCAATCAAAAAACAGAAGAAAAGCATCAGAAAATAGATGGAGCGAGATAATTTTAATTAATTCCTTTTTCTTCAAATATTGGAAGGTAATGTTGGGGATGGTGAAGAGGTGGGGCAAAACGGGTGAAACCATTGAATAGCCAGGGAAATTTGAGCCTGAAAAGTACTATAATGCAATCACTTTTACCCCATTAGTTCAGAAGTTACAGCAACGGTGAGATTTTTCGAAAAAACGAAAAATTTATGGAACTCGAGGAATAATGGGGCAAAATGGATTGCATTATAGTACTTTTCAGGTTCAAATTTTCTCAGCTACCCGATGGCATGGTCTATTTTGCCCCATCTCGGAATATCTCTAGTAAGATCGCTCTATCTCGCTTAGTTTCCAAGATATTAAAAAAAAATGACAACAAAAATGAATAAATTCGTCTGAAAACTTTAGATTTTTCATTCATTAAATTCCTAATTTTATTCATTAATGGAATGGAATAAATCCACCAAAAAATCAGTGAAATAAAATAATCTGAAGAAAAAAAGCGCGGCAAACAGAAATGTGTTCAAGGATACACGTGGCTCGTAAAGGGGGTGAAAGACGGGGCAAGAGGAGTAACACACGCGGGCGTCCCCCGCAAGGTGGTGTGGCATGCCAGGACTGTGGGAATCCAGGACATGTGCGTAGCTCTGCGCGCGCCCAACTCGTGGTAAGCACACGAACGGCATCCACACACAACGGGGGGAAATCTTACGAGAGAAAAAGAAATAATAAAAGGGCAAAAAAAAAAGAGGCTAGTGAAAAAGAGGACAAAAAAAGAACGAAGAAGGGCGGCCGGACCTAGGCCCGAGGCTTTACCGGCCACCATAAGGCTTTTAGAATCCATGGGAATATCGAGCATGTGCATTCACGATTTCAGGGCTCGTGGTCTGCACGAGTTATACACAGGGTCATTATGGGCTTCCGATTCACTTCTTTTTTTTTTTGTGCTCTTTTTTTTTTTTTTCTAGAGATTGATCGAGGATGGACACTCTGCACGTGGATAAATAGCGTTACACGTTTTTTTTTTCTTCCTTAAACGTGACTTTTCTAAATTTTTTGAAGAATTTATGGATTTTTTTTTTTTTAATTTCGCGATTTAATTTTTTGTGGAAAGAGAATATTTTGGGAAATAATGGAGATACGCCCTTATTCGTGAGAATGTTTTTTGGACGTCTCGTTCGGATTTGCAAATGAGTTTTCAATGGAAAAAGGGCGTATTCCCATTTTTCCAAAATATTCAACGAAAACTTCACTAATTAATTAATTAATGAATTAATGACCATTTTTTGGTTGAGAGACTAGGGTTTGGAGCAAAGCTCCTTATTTTCTTCTCACGCCCTATTTTTAAACCCAAAAATTATAATTTTTTTTATTTATTCATAATTATAATTTTGAAATACCACTAATTTGAATATTTCGTCGGGAATTCATTAATTTTTTTTGATTTTTCATAATTTCTTGGGAATATCTCAAAGAATAAGGGATATACGCTCTTTTGTACGGAAAGATTTTCTCGTAGGTCTCCTGCAGCTCCATGAAAAAGGTCCACACACAAAAGGGCCTATGTCCATTATTTATTGAAATATTCACAAAAAATCCAGTAATTAATCAATTAAATAATTAATTATTCAATAATTAAGTGCCAGTAATTCTTTCATTCAGAGCGAACCATCAATTCATTATTTTCCCCTCACGCCCTTTTTCTGAACCCAATAATTAAAATTTAAAAAAAAGAGACTAATTTGAATTTTTTAGGGAATTTATAGATTTTTTTCTAGAGAAAAAGGTCCCCATAGAAAAGGGCGTATGTCCATTATTGATTGAAATATTCAGCAAAAAATCCAGTAATTAATTAATTAATTAATTAATTAATCAATAATTAAGTGCAAGTAATTTTTCCATTCAAAGCAAACCATCAATTCATTACCCCCCCCCCTTTTTTGAGCTCAAAAAAATTCGATTTTTGAAAAACCGAAATTTCCTAGGAAATTTATATATTTTTCTTTCAATTTTCCAGAATTTCTTGGGAATATCAAAAAGAAAATATTGGAGATACGCCCTTTTTTGTGGGAAAATTTTTTTATAGGTCTCCTGCATCTCCACGAAAAAGTTTCCCATATAAAAGAATCTATCTCCATTATTCATTGAAATATTCAACAAAAACTCCATTAATTAATTAATTAATCCATTAATTAAGTGCCAGTAATTTTTCCGTTCAAAGCAAACCATCAATTTACCATTTTTCCTCTCACGCCCTCTCTTTAAAACCCAAAAATTAAAAATTTTTCGAAATACCACTAATTTGTTAATGCATTGAATTCTATCCCCAGACACACGTCAGTGGTGTTTTACATTTTTTGGGGCATCCGGGAGGGGCGTTTATTCAAAAGACTTTTACTACATTAGGTGGCTCAAGTGTGGGCGTAAGAGCCCTCTCACACGTCACTGATTACAGACCGTGTGACTTTACCAACTACACAAGCGTGTCCATTCAAAAAAAGGCATCCTCACTCACGTAACGTTTAACTTTGTACTCCTATACTTCTTTTTTTTTTTTTTTTCGTTTTGTCTGAGCATCCTCCCACCCACTCTCAGGCTTTTTAGTGTATCAACGGGGCTTCTCTCGCTGGTGAATGGAGCCTGTGCTCAATTGCAGTTGTGTTCGTGTCTCACATGAGAGATCGAAAGTGTAACTATATATATATACATGAAGAATGAGTCACGACTATACAAATAAATGTATTGAACTCATTTTTTTTCCTGAGAAAGAGTTGAAACAAATGTTTATTAATAGATAAATAAATTCCACGACTTAAAAAAAAATAAAAATATGAGAAAAATTGAAAAAATTTTCATGTTTTTTTTTATTTACAAAATAAAATGATTCTAAAAAAAAATAAAAAATATGGACGTATAGAAAATCCAAAGAACTATAATTGCAAATTTTCGCAACATTTTTTTTATAATAATTTATTTGTTTGAAAAAAATCAAAAATTTTTAGATAGGATTGATTTATTTTGAAATTCATCTTTAATTAGGAATATCTTTGAGGCGAGTGGATTTAGGGGAAAATGTTGAGAAACCTTTTTTGTAGAGAATTTCAAGAGCTCCAAAAAAGGTTTCCTGATAAATTCCCTTAAATCTAGAAGTTTCAGAAATATCATCAAAATAATCTCCGCCCAATAGCCGAATTATTTCTTAATTGGATGAAAAACCAAAGAAATGACTGACAAAATTAATTGATGAATATCGATGGAATTGAGCCACGTGTAGGACGTGGGGTCAGTCGCATGCGAGTCACGCGTTAACCCAAGGCTTTTCCCCTTAAAAGCCCACGGGGCACGATAAAGGTGAGCAAAAGAAGAAGAAAAAAAAAAAAGAGACCAAAAAAAAAAAAAATAAAGAAACATGAAAGAAAAGAAGTCAATCGGTGTGAGGGGACAGTCTCGTTTCTCGTAGGACGAACAGATGAGAGAGGTCCGTGGGAAACCGCTTGATCTGGGTTCCTTCCTAAGGAAGGCGTAGGATTCGTGGCTGACTACACACACACTACACGAAAAAAAAAAGGAGAAGAAGAAGGGGGCAGAGAGACCTCTTTGGGACCATCTGCCTGAGTCTCTCACGGCTCGGTGCCAGCTGCCGATATCTTCGCGCGCATAAGCGTGCATCGACCGCCATACACCGATATCTTATTTTTTTTTTTCTTCTTTTTTACAAACGTGTGCATAAGTATGCTAGTACCCGGGGGTCCTTCCCCTGCCTCTTTTAGCGTGACGTCGTCACGATATTGAAGGGAGGAATTGAATAAAGAATGAGTAAATGTGAAAGAGACGGTAGTTTTTTGACTACCTATTAACGTGTGCGAGACTCGTGTACTGCACGAGTCACCCGCGGGGATGAGAAATCATCTCAAATTTTTTGCTAATAATTAATTGGATTACCTTGAAATTAAAAAAAATGAGTATCAATTCAATTTGAAGAAGTGCGTAACGATCGCCGATATTCGATTGCGGGTATTTTTGCGGCGAATGGGTGTAAGAGAAAATGTCAAAAGATCTTTTTTATGGAGAATTTAATTTCCTTCAAAAAAGGTCTCCTGGTAAATTCTTGTAAGCCCAGTGGTTTTCGAGATATTCACTGAAGAATCATGACTCGACTGATTTGAAAAAAAAAATCCTTGTAATTGCAATGTAATTACAATTGAATAAAGAATAATTAGATGAGAAAAAGACGGAATTTTTGACGGCCTATTAACGTGTGCAAGACTCGTGTACTGCTCGAGTCACCCTGGGGGACGGGAAATCATCTCAATGATTTTGCTGATGATTAATTGAATCATCTAAAAAAAAATAATGGAGTGATTAAAATTGAAAAGCACTGCACAAGAACCTTTGATTAAGAATACTCTCGCGGCGAGTGCATTTAGGAGAAAATGCCAGGAGACCTTTTTTATAGAGAATTGATTTTCCTACAAAAAATGTCTCTTGGCATTTTTCGATAAACCCACTCGCCTCAAAGATATCCGCGAAATAATCGCGACCTACCTAATAAACATGAAAAAGAGAAAAGAAAAAAGAGAATTTTCATCTTCATAATTACGATGAAATTACCATGTAATTAATTAAATTGATGAATTTGCCTGAAATGTCCAGGGGAATGTGTGGAATTTATTGCAATGAATAGGCCGTAATTATAAAAAAAAATTCCAACGGAATAAAGACGCGGGGGTCACGAGAGTGTCAGGTACACTTCACCTGCTTCCCTTTTTCGAGAAGGGGCAATACTCCCTCTCTTCATGATAGTTTCCCCATCAAACAAACCGTGAAGAGTCCGGTGCAAGGTAACACGTGCGTTCCCACGAGATTTTTCATCTGAATAAATTCCACGGGCCCGACGAAAAATTCTCAACACACACACACAAAATAGAAAACAGGAATTTCTTTTATTTTGTGAATAATAAAAGGGGTTAAAGGCACTGTACCCCTTGGGCATTGTTACCCCGTGGTTCTATGCCCCTCTCCCCCCCTCTCAAAGGAACATTGGACGTATCGGGGTCAAGTTGTGATGCGGAAATGGTTGACCCATTCAAAATAAAAATATTTGAATGGAAGCGAGGAGAAAAAGAAAAAAAACATGAAAATCTAAACTCGTGCATTGCACGTTCCGGAAAAAGGGGGGAAGAGGGTGCGGCAGCATTTCTACGTGTTAAAATGGGATTATAGGGGTGAGTTTTACCCATATTTGAATAGAAGTGTGGGAAGATTTTTACGTGAATACACAAAATACCCGTATGCGGAGATTTGGTTACGTTCTTCGAGGGGTCACGTGTGTGTTTAAATTATGCGCCTGTCATTCAGGGTCTAAGAGGAAGTAATAAGAAAAATCTGTCGAGAAACCTGAAAGATATTCTGAACACCAAAGAAGAACAAACAAAAACAATAGAATACCTTCTGAAATTGAAAATCATAGACAACATATAAAATAGATCAAATAGTATAAATTTTCCTTTCTATTCTTTCACGAACTCTGTAAATTTTGTCACTTGTATTATACTTTATATGTCGCTGATGACCTTAGCAATTAAAAAGCGACATTGCATAAAATTTAATTAAAAAAAAAAATTTACCGAGAGTTTGTACTTATCCCAAAAAATTCTCCAACTTTTGAAATGTTCCTCTTTTTTTTCTTAATTTTTTATCTAAAAAAAAGGAGAAAAAAATGGGTGAATTTCACATGTGCAGCTTTTTCCAAATATCTCGGAATTGGAGGGCAATAGACAATTTTCCAATGAAACCTTTTTTGTAGAGGGGAATGGGAGCTCAAAAAAAGGTTTCTAGGAAAATTTTTTATCTTCCATAGATTCCAAAATATTCTTTAAAAACTGAGTAAGAGGATCCACTGCATTTAAGTGAGTATCCCAGTAAACTCCAGTACACTAAGCCCATCATTTTTTTTCATGTAATATTTTTTTTAATTTTTCTGAATTTTTTCATAATTTTGGTCCGTGCAGTTTATGAGATGTGAATTATCAAAGTTATTGAAGTAACTATTATTAGAAGGTAGTCATAACTATTTGCCTCTCTGTCTACTCATGCATGTCATAGTAGATCAGTGATGTAAAAAAAATTCGAGAAACAAGAAAAAATTATATTCACAAGCTGAAGATATGATTTTCGAATAGTTTAATCATTTTTTTCGGGTAAATTAAAGCACATTTCCCAAATTATCAGCAATTAATCGGAAACAAGCCTACAAATCTGCATTTTTCTTTCTGTTTTATCGACCCTCCTCTAGGATCCTACCTTAAAACGGAATTTTCATTGCTATTGCACCTTCTCATGAGAGCCAATTAAAAACAATATAATCACTGCAGACAATTATGAGAGCCCGTGATTATGTCACTCTGTGTAATAAGGAAGTTGTAGCAGAGCTGTCAAAGGAATTGAGAGGAAAAAAAAGAAGGCTGTGAAGCAAGAGCGTTGATTCTCCGTTGAAGAATAAAAAAAAAATTGAAAAAAAAATAAAGAAGCTCCGGAAGACGTTCTAACGAGCCAATGAAAAGGCTCTTTGTGTCTCTCGCCCACTGGAGTTATGAAAGGGAGCCGATAACTGAGGTTTTGTACTGTCACCATGTGTCAACAATGAAACTCTTTCGAGAATGTCAAACATTTGAATTTTTTCCATCTAAAATTCATCTAAAAAAAAAAATCAAATAAATTAATCCTTCGAACGTGAAATTATTTTTATTTCATCAGAATTTGTTATTCCCTTCAGGTTTACGCATTACCACCCCCCCCCCTCCCCCTCCCCCTCATTATCTTCGATTTTCTCAAAAACACTCCCGAGACACAATTCAATCTTTTCCAAAGACTTTTATTATCTCCTAAAGCCCTATTTTCCCCATTGACCCAAAAATCCCACGAAATAATCCACAGATTACAAGCACAACACATATATCTCTAAACAAGACACTGTCGCGACACGACCGAGAATCAGTTAGATGGATGTGGGAATGCTATGGTATTAACCCGACATTTCAAAGGATAAAAAAACCGCAAAAGCGCGCACACACAGAGTTATTCCAAATCCCAGGAACTTCTCCTGTTTCTAATTCAAAAAACATGCTTAACCCAATTACAGTTGTTTCCCCCTTGTAAAAATCAGAAGAGGGGAGAAAAAATAAAAAAAAAAAAGAAGAATCCACACCAGAAATAGCAAAGTCAGAAGAGGAATTACATCACTGAGATGACCCCATGAAGGCTCCAAAATTACTGACTGAAGATGAAGAAACGAAGAGGTCAAGGGAAGAAGAACTCGAAGAATTAAAGTAAATGAGCAGTTGCGTAATTTTACCCGAAACAAAAAAATTTTGAATTCTCTTCGAAAAAAAAAAAAAAATAATCAACAGAACCGTCAATTTTTAACCATTTCCGTAGTGAGTAAAAAATTTCTTCTTTCAAAAATTTTTTCCAAACAAAATTATCATTATCACTATTAAAATTAATATAATTATGATTAAGAAGTAGGTCAAACTTCTTCATGAAAACAATAACAATAATAATAATTATAGTAATGTTGAATGCAAACTTCACAATTTGAAAAACAAAAACATCAAATTTTATAAGAAAAAAAAAAAAAAGACAAAAAAAATATGTGAATGGGTTAATGAGAGAAACTTCTGAAAGTGAGTGAAAAGATAATGCCCCTTGAATGAAGTTTAACTTCCTTGCACAAAACAACATCTGCATACTTCACAGACCCGAGACTTCCCACCCAAGAATCCCCCAAAAAAAAAGGTTCCCATTGAATGTCAAAGATCGAGACGACATTTAAGAAAAAAAGCCAGGAAAAAAGAAAAAAAAACAACGAAATTCAACCTGAAAGGATAATTCTGCAAATTTAAATTAAGCGTAAACCGAACATCTGTACTTCCCTTTTGAAAAACTTCGTGAAGAGATAAATGTAGAGAGTGAAGTCTAACTTCCACTTGGGAGAGAGAGGAAAGGAAGAACATGTGGATAAATCAGTCTAAATGCCAGTGAAAAAGAGATACTTTGACGTTTCTTCCTTTCTTGTTAATTCCATTAAGAATCAAAGCTGATGGGATAATGAAGCCAATTGAAGTGTTTTACTTCAAGAAGCAGAGAAAAGGAGCACACACACACACACCTGTTTTACGTTCGAAAATTGACAAAGTGCCAGATAATTTCACTCGAGGGCAGAAATTTTTTTTGACGGCAGGAGACAGGAATTTAAGATAGTTTAGCAGTGTGCGGTTGATGAAACAGAGGCAAAAAATGAAGATTTGTAGATTATTCTTTAATTAATTGCTGATAATTCGGGAGAACGTGATTAAACTATTCGAAAGTCATATCTTCAGCTTGTGAATCTAATTTTTTTAGTTTCTCTAAATTTTTTTACATTACTAATTACTAATTTCCTATCACATGCATGAGTCAGAGAGAGAGGCAAATAGTTACGATTACCGTCTAATTAAAATTTCCCAATAACTATACGGTGAATTGAATATGTTAGTTAGTCTTATTTCCAGAATTGTACATAAATTTCTTTTTTTGTACATCTTTTGGTGTACAAATTTACATGGCTAAATCTCCCTATAATATCAAGTTACCCTAAATTGAAAGTGGCAAGTAAAAGAAAATGGGAGTTGTGTATTATATATTGTAGATTATCTGTTTCGTTGGACAGTCTTTTTTAATTCTAAATTTTTTCTTCTACTCTATTCTGAACATGTTTTTCTTCTATTATTTGGTTAGAATGCTCTTCTCTTCGCCAATAGTTTCTAAATGATGGGTCAACCGTATGGTTTTTTAGGAATTTCCCACCACCGCTATTTTCAGTAACTTTGATGATTCATATCACATAAACGGCACGGACAAAAATTCAAAAAAAATTAAAATGCCACCAAAAAAATAGGGGTTTAATTGTACTCGAGTTCACTGGGATACTCCGTCAAATTCTGTAATCAGCGATGAATCGAAGAAACGATTGCCTTTCAATATCCCCGTGTTCTCTGACTCACCCAAAAAGTCCCATGTGTGTGTGTGTGCCAGCACGTGTTCTACCTGACCGCCAAGGCGTCGTGAAACTTCTTCCTTTTTTCCTTCAAATTCTCGCTCTCTCCTTTCTCCGATCATTCGCATGTGCCCATCTCCGTTCCACCAATAGGAACAACCACCTAGCGCCATCTCTCTCGCTCAAGCCACCATCTCCCTGACCCAATGGAATCCCGAAGTGTCTCACTTACTCTCAAACTTCACTTATTTTTTTTTTCTCCTTCAGAAAATAAAAAAAAAGACATTCCCCTCTCGTTTTCTCCTCTGTGCACGTGCACGAACACGGATCCCCGTACGATTTTTGCCCAGGAGGAAGGGAGAGGCCGGTGAAGAGGGGGAGGGGGGGGGGAAGTCCCTCTAGTCTATCTCATCGGTATTCGAGTGGTTCGCGCGAGGCTCGTGGGAAAATGAGGCAGGTGGTAGTTAGATCCTCGAGTTTAACCCAGGTACGGGCGAGGCAAACCCGTGAGCCATTCACGTGGGTATATATATCGTCCGGGGGCCTATACGCACCTCTTTTTTTTTTTTTTTTTTTTTCTTTAAACGTATGGTTCAGATTCTACTTTTTTTTGTCTTATTCCGCTTTGACTCGGCGCCAATTAACCGATACCCTTTAACGAGGGCTTCCGGATACGATTAGGACAATCAGGGGGTGATTGAGAGAAAAGAGGGGGGAGGAGGGGGGGAAGGTCCAACGGTTTTTAATTGATATTTTTTTTAAGTTGGAATTTATGCTGTTTCATGCAAAATTTCGGTGAAAATGTGGGTTTTTTCGTTTTGTTTTGGAATATATCTCGGAAACTAAGCGAGATAGCGCGATTTTTGAAGAAACCTTTTTTTTAGGGAATTTCAAGAGCTTCAAAAAAGGTCTCTCTAAGATATTGCTGTCTTTTAGTTTCTGAGATCCTCATCAGTATTTAATGAGAAAAAAAACTAGAATTGGGAATTTTAATAGAATTTCTTTATTTTTCTAGGGAATTTCGTCAATTAGAAGGGGGAAAATTGAGTGGACTTCATTTGGAAAAAAAAATGAAGAAATAATTATTGAAGAATTTTAATGTCTTTCTAGATCATGAAAGTAATTAACTTCAATTAGCTGTGATAATCATCGACGCCAGGAGACCTAATTACTTGAAATTGTACAAATTATGAAAATCACATCGAGTATTAACATGAAATTATAAATCGATTCATTGATGGCTACTGGGAGTCTTGATTTATTTTTAATTGAAGTCTGGCTACCGATGTTTCTTCGTATAATTAATGGACATAATCGATTTGCCGATTGGGCGAAACGTGTTTCTTAACTTTATTTTTATTTTTTTTCTCATTTATTCCACGAACATTCACAAATAGTGGAATGAAGTTTTGCCACTGAGTTTCAATAATCCAGCTGCGTCATTGAGGGGCCGATGACACAGTTAACTTGTGAGTCAATAATTATTAAACGATTGCCGCATGAGGTAATTACGAAAAGGTAAATTGTATTGGGCATAACTATGTCGACATATTTTTCAAAAATTCGGTCATTAATTTCAATCCGTAGAAAATAAATTTTAAATCTTTCAATAATTTTTAAATAAAAAAAAAACAATTGTTTGCAGACATTTTTGTAAATATCTTTTAGGCAAGTGGTCCTACGCGAAATTGTCAAGATACCTTTTTCGTAGAAAATTGAATTCTCTACAAAAAAGGTGTTCTGGCATTTTTTCCTAAACCCATTATCTTCGGAGATCCTTTTGGAAGAATTCCCACAAATTTTTTCAAGTGTTAAATGAATAAATTTTAATAGCAGAGCATTTGATATTCAACCTATTTCACCAAATTTTAGTGTTTCTAAACTACAACAATGACCCAATTCGCCTTTTCTTGTATAGTATCCGCACCACTTCCACTACATAACCGAAAAATCTCGGTTTTCCCGAAGAAATGAATTCCGCAATTACGAAAAGACTATTAAACATTCAGCTACTTTTCCCAACAAAGTAAAATATTTGTGAATTTGTAACAATGAAGGGTCTAGACCTTACCCGTCCCAATAGGTGATTATTTGCGGTTGTGACAATGACCCAACCGAGGGGATTCTCGTCGGTCTGGGGGGTGATCCCGATTTACCTGAGACGCACTCATTAGTATTTCAGGATTAATAAATACATTTCCAAGATTGCGTGCGGCAAATTTGTGGAAATTATTTGTTGAACCCCCTAAAAGGGGCGCCATTTGAGACCCAGGGAAACCTTTTCCGTTGACGACTATTTCCTAAACATTTAAATTTCAAGATTAAAATATGAAATAAATTTTGAAATAAAAGTTTACACGAATCTCAACAATTTTGTGAAATTTTCAGTCAATTGACACTTTTGTATGGTAAATAATAAATGAAATAAATAGAAATAAGACGGCGTTTATGGGCCAAGTCATGATTTTGCGATTTTAGTTTCGGTTCGGCAAAAAATTAAAAACTGGAAAATGTCAAAAAAAGAAAGGAGGCAAAACCAAAAATTTCAAGTTTATGTGAAAATTATTGACCATCTGATAATTTTGTAATAAATTATAGTTGCTGTATTGCCAAAGACGTAAATACACTAGTCAAATGGAACACTATTAGAATAGTATTTGTACTCAACTATATATAGTTAATTATAGTTATGTAATAATTGATCGAATTTCCCAATTCTTCTTCGAATTCGCTTTTACACTGCAAAAATAAATTTTTGAAATTAAGGTACTTTTGTAAACCCTTTTCAGATACCCTGAAGATACTTTGGAGACGTTTTTGATAGTGAATTTCAGTATCAAGATATCTTTGATTTCAATATATATCTAACAGCTAGTGTGAATAGTCCAGTTACCGAACGGATAAGACTCTGTATATGATGGAGCATGAAAAATTCGATAATTACTGATATGTTCAAATTTCATGGGCTCTTATTCAAGTTTATATTCTGCTATTGTGAAGATGAGAAAACTGATATTTCGCTGGATTACTAATTTTTCTCAGGATAAATACGTTAAATAGTTCGTTAAATAATTAAGATACTTAATCTTTACGGTGTCAAACTAGAAAGAGAGTTTTCAATCCTGAATCATAATTCTTTCCATTATTATTTCTAGTATCTCTACATTCATAGATCTCTATTTGAAACCAAATTGCTTATCAAGTCTTGAAATTATATTTTATCAGATCGCATGGTGGATAAAAATGAAGAGTGATAGACTGCACCTAAACTTCTTTACGTTTTTCTTTTAATTATGACAATTTACATTCATCTAAATCGCCCAAAGATGACATTTATCTAAAAAGCCCAAAGATGCTCTCAATCAGAAGCGAAAAATCAGAAATTTATGAAATAAATATGAAGATTGGCATTTACTATTTGATCGTCTTAGGAATAAAGTAGTGCTGTATATAAGGATCATCATTTTCACTTATACTTTTTTGTTCTAATTCTTCAATTGACCTAAAATTTAACAAATAATCAATTTTTCGGGGTTTTTTGGCTTTAAACCCTCAGGTATTGAACTGTCTTTTGACCATAACTGCTTCAAATCGTAACTTTAGAAACAAAGTGGCCCAAGTGCTATACTTATACATAACACTTAGACCACTTTGTTCCTAAGACGACGGAATAATCGCGTAAGAAGAGCGGTCATCGGATACGCAATGAAGAAAGAAAAAAGCGAAACCCACAGAATTCACTACGTAGGCACGTAATAAAGGTAGCAAAGAGTCACACGGGTCCATACATATATTTTTTCGTAGAATTAAGAATGTGACTAAATGCCAATGGAATTTAATCTCACATTTATACCTGCTAAATTCTCATTTTCTCTCTCAAAAAGAAATTTTTAGTGACTCTGTTCCAGTGTCATGAGTTTGAAATAAAATAAACATTAAGATAATGAATGAAGAAACTAACGAGACAGCAAGAACCATAAAGAAGAGAGGGGCTAAGCGAAAAATTCACATTCGCATGAAATTATATGATCATGAAATTTTTTTGAAAATTTCGTGAAAACGAGGCAACATCATTAAACCAATTTGTGGAGGGCTTTGGGCGTTGCGAGGAAGCACCATTAGACTGAGCACGGGATTTTAATTCATTTCCCTTGGAGAAGGCGCCCGTGCGAGTAACACAATGCCCCCCCCCCCCCTCAATCGGCCGGCTGTTTCGTGGACTCGTGGGAAAAGTGAGCACGTGCGAAACCCCAAGGACCAGCAGCCTGTTATTGTTCCTCCTTGTCCTCCGCCCCCTTGCCTCAACACCCAAGGCTCTTTTCTCAAAACGTAATCCAAGACGCTCGAGTGAGACTTCTTCTTCTTCTTTTTCTATTTCTCATCGTCTAGAAAGAATTGGGGTAGTTATGAAACGGGTTGAGATAGAATTTTTCTGATGATTTCGTTGAAAAGCTGGGGAAAAATCAGGTGGAAAACATAGGTCAGAAAGGATTCTTTCAATTTTTTTTTTAATTTTTGACCAAAAATTTGAGCCTCACCCCTTTTCAAAGCAAAAAAAAATTGTTTTGGGTGAGATTATTACCCATCAATTTATGATTATTTTTGTAATTTTAAAAATCGTTAAATTTTCAATTTATTTAATTTTTTTAAAAATTTATGTTTCCATTGGTTGTCGAATTTCTGTGATAAAAGCATTATAAGCAGAAATATTCCCAAAAAAAACCAATGGAATTTTTTTGTCGAAATTATCTCATTTTCAAATATTTTGAAAGAAATCAATTGTGACACATGGTTTCCACCGGAAATTTCCACGGTTTTTCAATGGAATTATCGAAAATCTCCTCTCTCAATTACTTTCCCTAATTCCACCGAATTTTCAATAACGTGAAATGCCCATTTACCCCCACTTTTTTCAAATTATTCCATTTTTCCAGAATTCAACGGGATTTTCATGCGCCGACAATTTGTATTAGTTATTTACGATATTCTTTAAACAGAGACAAATGGAAACGTTAATTAGGTAATAGTGTGTCTGTCTCAAGAATTCGAGAAATGGAATTATCGTATTTTTTTTTTTTTCGGGATTTTGTGGAGAGTTTAATGGCCAGTCGACATTAGCGGTGATCGTAAAAGAGATTTAATGGAATTTCTTAATCGGAAGAATGTCTTTTCCATTCATTTTTTCTATCCTCAGTTATTTCGGTCAAAGACGAAAGGATTAAGGCGTTTTTTAGAAAAATTTGAAAATCACAAAATTTCAGTTTAAAAAAAAAAAAAAAAAACTCAAGAATATTATTTCTTCGCAATTTTAAGACGGAAATTAAAAACTGTGTTCCGCTGTGTTTCTATAATTTTTCAAAAATTGATAAGATAACGAAACACATTGTAATTTTTAACAATTTTTTTTTTTCCAACTTCTTTCTATCTTTTGAACATTTGTGTCAATATTGAGATATAAAAAAAAAATTCTTAGATTATCAAAGTTGAAAAATAAATTGGGGAATTGTTGATTTAACCTTCGGAATTGTTAGACACGTAGCTGTATCCACGAACGCAGTTACAATTTTTTTTTTTTCTTCTTTTTTTTTTGTCTTTGTGTAAATTTGATTAGGTGGTCGCGATATGCGCCATTAATATTGTCTTTTTTTGACAAAATTTTGTAATTAAAAAAAAATCCTAGAATTTTGATTTCAGAAAAATATTTTTAATTGCTAAATCAATTATTTGTGACTGTCCTCACAAACAAAAAAAAAAAAATTAATTTCCAAAATAAAATCAGCGAATAAATTAATTAAATAAAATCGTAGAATTTGACTGGAATTCGCTTTTTTCCAAATATCTTGGAGGCTAAGCGAGATACGAAATTTTCATACAAAACCTTTTTTGAAGCTCTCATTCCGCTCTACAAAAAAGGTATGAACAAAATATTTCGTATTTCTAACCGCCTTTGAGATATTCATGAAAAACAAAAAATCAACTCACCCATTTTTTCCTCATTTTTCGAAAAAATTAATTTTTTTTCATTCTATTGTAACAAAGAAGCAGACAAGTGCAAACATGTGTCCATACTTTGATTACAGTTTATATTCAACAGTTGTAGACACTGGTTTAGTCCCCAGCAAGTGGTATTACACAGTAACACACACACGTGACCTGATTCAATTCGCAAAAAGACGGATAGAAAGCTAAATATATAGTATATATCTATATATACAGTATAAAGGCTTCAAACTTCATCTTCAAAAAAAAAATTGAAGAAATAATAACTGCAAGAACAAGAGAAGTTCGTGCTTCTCACGGAGGCCAAACTTCGAAATCCGCACTATTTCCCCTCTTCTTAGAATAAATTAATAAATCACCAATTTTTATAAAAACAAAAAATCTCTGAATTTGAAGAACAAGTCCTCAAGTTGTCAATTTTTTTGCTGAATAATCAAGTTGATTCAATTCGCAAAAAGGCGGATAGGAAGCTAAATACATATTATATATATAGAAATAAATACAGTAGGAGCGCTTCAAACTTCATCTTCAAAAAAAAATGGAAGAGATAATAATTGCGAGAACGAGAGAAGTTCGTGCTTCTCACGGAGGCCAAACTTCAAAATCCGCACAATTTCCCCTTTTCTCCGAATAAATTAAAAAATCACCAATTTTTCTAAAAAAAAAAAAAAATGAGAAAAAATACTTTCCTCTGAATCAGAAGAAAAAAATTCTCGAGTTGTCAATTCCTTTGTTGAATAATCGCGTTAGGTTCTCCAACCAAGTCATTCCGAGAATAATGAACTGATCCAAAAGTAAAAGAAAAAAAAAAAAAAAGAAACGTTTATTGTGACTCGCACGAGCCTGGGAACGCGATAGCACGTGCCGTATACGATCACCCAAAAGAGAGAGAGAGAAAAAGACATAAAAAAAGGAGAGACTCACTGTGAAAAGAGAAACATTCAAAGGGCCATGTGTTTTTTTTGAATTCCAGGTGATGTTGACTCCGTGGGAATGTTGGCTCTTCACTTCCCCAATTGCCCAAGTGAATAATTCCCAATGAAATCCTCGCCTCATGCCTCTAAAACAAAACCCCCCCTTCCCCCTGCCACTGAAAATTCCATTTTTCCACAAAATGCCCATAACAAGAGAATCCCAGTGAACAACAAAACTAAACTCAACTCTTCACCACTAATAATGAATTAAATATTAAATATTTGAATATAATTGAATGAAACTTTATTTACCGACTTTGTGTGTCTGTTGTAGCAAGAGTAGAATAAATGAATTGTTATAAAGTCCTTAAAGGTGAATGGGGTTCAACATTGTGTCTGTATTATTTGAATGAAAAAATCAGAAATACCAGAATATCCGGAGGGCATTAAGTACTGAGTAGTCATGGGATCACGTGGGGTGAAGCAGCACGAGCGGTATTATTGCATAGCCGAGGGGCCTTACCCCCACTCCGAGTGGGCAAGTGTCCCAAAGACTCCCCCCCGTCAAGTTCTACGGTCGACCCATCTCCTGGGTCTGTTGTCAATTTCATCGGCCTCATTCTCTTCTCCTCATGACTATTTGAGTATTTAAATTGACGCGTGCGAACGAATATTTTAGGGAGGGGGAAAGGGAAAAAGGCGCAATACAAGAGGGGTGGTAAAATGGTGTATGTTTCATGTTTATAGGGGTTTTATGGGAGTTTGGCACGAGCCGAAAGGTGGCATATGTTTTTAGGGGACAGATGGAGTTGGTGGGAAAGATCTAGGAAAGAAAAAATTAATTAATTGCTTTTTAAATTAAATTTCATTGAATTCGGGGAAAACGAGAAAATCCTGGGAGTACTTGAGTGACTCAGACGACAAAAATACAAATGGAAACGTGAATCAACGACTAGACATGGAGCGATGGTGTTGCGACATAAATGATCATGCCGATAAACATGAATTAATTTCTCTTGTCCATTAATAATTTACAATTGACTAATTTCCTTCCTTCCGATCTCGTGGGACTACTGTATTCGTGCCGCACACGTGTTTTCATCGCACGTGTTCTCTTGTACATATACAGACAAACATGGCTGGAAGTGTGTTAGAAGCACGTGGAGGCAAGGCGAAAAAAAAAAACAGTAAAGTTTTCCGTTTACTGATGCTAAAGATTTTGTGTTGGGTGGATGAATTAGAGAGGAGTTTTGTTTTACGATGCACCAATACACGTGCGGATTAATTGACTTCAGCAAGTCTCGAGAGAGCACGTGGCTCAATTACATTCACTACAAAGTGCAAAACGATGCTCGTCAATTTGCACTTTGTAATTCAATGAAATGGCGAATAATTCATGAAAATTTCGATTATTTTCGTTTTTTTTGAATATTTTGGGGATAAATGGTAATGACAGAATTTTCGTTCAAACCATCATTTTTGGAGGAGAAAAATTAGAGCTAAAAAATTGCAATTTAAAATCTTTTCCTATTCTTATTATTTTCGGAGATATATTCAAGAAAATTGAAACCCCCGCCTTTTTCCTGAATCAACCGAAAACCTAATATCATTGTTCAATAAATCCGCGTGACAGAGTTAATTGAAACCACGTGATCATTAGTGTACACACAAAAAAGTGAATCAATAGAAGAAAAAGAAAAATAATGAAAAATCTCTGTCTAAGAGACCGAGAAAATCCTGCGCAGTAGTCACGTAATGCTACTGCAGCACAAAAAAAAAGAGACGGAGATACATAAGAAGAGAAGAGAGACGTGAAAAATTAGTCTCGCAAAAGGAAGCAGTGACTCGTTAATGCCCAGAAGCCACGAGAGCGAGGACTTCAGTGACTGTGAAAAATCAAAAGTACACACAAAACCCAAAGAAAAGAAACTTGAAAAAAAAAAAAAGAAGAAGCAAAATAGAATAAAACTAGCAGAAATGAAAAACCAGTTTTGCCATATTCTCATCAAAACCTTATGAATTGCTGAAGTCAAAAAAAAAAAAATTGCCGAAGTTTAAAAAAACTTCTCATTGAAATTTTGATTGAATTTCATTAATTCCATAAATCCAAAAAAAAAAATCCTTTTTTTTCCTTCCCTCTAAAGATGAAACACGTGGAATTATTATGTATTGAGTCAAGAAATAAAAGAGCAAAAGAAAAAGAGTCCTCCGATAATGAGAAGAAATTAAAGAAAAAAAAAAAAAAAGAATCAAACGAAATAAGTGGAATGAGGAAAGGAGAGTAGGAGTCTAAGTGGTACGAATAAGGACAGAGAAACGGTGACGATGGCTTGGTGTGGGCGCGTGTCTGGCAGCTGCCGCTTACAGGTGGTGTGCTTGCTTGGGAACCAAGCTCCACGGCGCGTTCCCACGGAAGGTCCGTTTCCCCCTCTCCTCTGCGTCCCTTTCCCCAAGTGCTAACACACACAGACAGAAATACAGGCATCCACTGAGCCAGTGGGCCCGGTCGTCCCCCCTTGCTTCGAGAGCACACACAATTCGCCCCCACCACTGCCGCCATAATCAGCCGAAGCTCCAAGTTCTCCCCACATAGGTCTAACACACACAGACACAGACAGCCCACAAACACAACCGGAGTGAAACCATATAAAAGAACGTACGCGTCACCATCCACCTCACATTTCCACTCTGACTCTTCCAAAGTGCACATCTACAGCACGAAAGCTAAGTTTTTGAAAAAAGAAAGAAAACTCTCGCAAGTCTAATAGCAGTTGTGGAAATAAGTGTTTGACAGCGCACACGCACGTCATAAAACACTTGAATTTGTTTCAATAACACAAAGTGAATTGTTTGTTTGTGTATTATTAATTCTGTGAATTGTGTGAATTCATCAAAAGGATTTAAACATGCAGATGCACGAGCAGATCATGATTGTCGATGGACAAGAGCAGCCAATATCGAGAACCTATCAGTACAGAAAGGTAATTGTCTAAAAACAATGCTCAATTAATGTTCAATTTATGTTGAACCACGATTCTATCTAAGAACTCCAAAAGAAGCTTGATTCTAATCCTTCCTCTTTTTTTTTTCTGATTCTTCAGGTGATGAAACCAATGTTGGAACGCAAACGTCGTGCCCGTATAAACCGTTGTTTGGACGAGCTGAAGGATCTAATGGTTACAGCACTTGCTGGAGACGGTGAGAATGTGGCAAAACTCGAAAAAGCTGATATTCTTGAGCTGACAGTACGACATTTGCACAAACTACAGAGGCAACAGCGTTTGTCGACAAATCCAGTGATTGATTCAGACAGATTTCGCGCTGGTTACACACACTGTGCCAATGAAGTTAGCAGATGTTTGGCAGCTACTCCTGGTGTTGATGTTGCACTTGGTACAAAATTGATGACACATTTGGGACACAAGCTCAATTCAATGGACAAAACCGGACCACTAACGATTCATGTATCTGCACCACAGTCATCACCATCGTGCAGTGAATCTTCCATCAATGATGATTACTCAATGCCGTTAACTCCAGCATCAAGTCAACCATCACCAAATGGATTGAGAAGTGAAGTTGATTGTTTAACGGGACAAACGCATCAGGGACTTCTGCAAGTTGCAAAACCCATGGAATCTGTTTGGAGGCCTTGGTAAAGAAAAAGGGCGTGAGAGCTAGAATATATGCGCGTGAGGGAGAATTTATAATCAGATGTCTTCGGTGACCCGGAGAGATAATTGTAGGGAAATAGAGATTTAACGAGTGATAAATTTGAAGATTTTCACAATTAATTGTGACAACGGAATTCAAAAATTCCCGCAAAAACTCGGATTTTTTTTTTTACACTACATTCTACATTTCTCTGGGTCCAGATCGATATGATAATCGATCACTGTGATTGCAAATGGCGGAAGAAATTCATGCACTATTATTATTGATAACTCTATTCACATAGAAATGCCCAAGAATTTTTTTTTAGTTTTTTTTAACAATTTTTTTTTTTTCATTCATTTTTAATTAATTCTCAATTATTAGGATGTTGAAGTTTTCGGCATTAGGAGAGGGTTAAGACACGATCTCGATTTATTAAACAACACAGGGCCACGATTAATTCGTGCCAAGTGTATATACTGCAAGCTTTAATTAACTTGAGAATTTCAATAATTTTGTCAATTTTTTTTTTTTGTAATTTTCTTTAATTGTTTTTGATTGTGAATAATTTTTTTTAACGAGTTTTGGCAGCCACTAAATGTCTTATTATTAAATGTGCAATTGAATTTAACTTTGCTCGGTTTTGAGAGAAAAAAAAAGAAAAATTGTAAGGCGCCGAAACGATTTAATCCATTGAATTTGTGCCTCATCTCGGTCTTTAATTCGACGATAATATCATTAGATCCTTCATTGTATTTTTTTTCATAAAAAAAAAAGAGAGAAGTAGAGGAGAATTGTCATAAAAATTTTATATAATTTTATGACCGAGCAGAGGATCTTGTGATAGAGAAACATGTACCTGTGATATTTACTTTAGCAAATTATTGCTAGTAAATGATTATTTAGATTTATAAAAAGAAATGAAAAAGATGATTAATTAATAAAATAAAAAGAGTTCTTTTTTAAATAAACCTATTTCGTTCATTTTTTTTCAAAAACACATTAACCATGACCTTTTCCCCATCTGAATCAGACTTTCGACACTATTTCAAATGAGAATGAATCATTTCATTTTATAATCGATGATTGACGAAAGATTCTTTTATTTAGAAGAAACTTGGCAGGAGTGCCAAATTAATTACTCGGTTGATTGAATTAGTGGCTTGAACTATTGATTCTTTAGTCAAGAGAAAATCGTAGATAATTTGATTTTTTTCAATGCACAACTTAGAAAAAAATAATTTAATAAATAAAAAAAAATCACTCGACCAGTTTTTTTTTGATATCTCGGAAACTAAATGAGATAGCGAAATTATTGTAGACATCTTTTTTGTAGCCAATAATTAGAGCTACAAAAAAGGTCTCTTCAAAATTTTCTCTATTCCTCATACATTCCGAGATATTTCGAAAAAACTGATAAGAAATTGGGATTTAACGTGGAAATCAATTTCTCAAGTCGTAAATGACTTCGTTTACCTCATTTTTAATTGCAAAAAAAAATGGAAAACTTGACCATGGTATATCTGATCAGTCCTTCAGTCACTCTCGAGTGCACAGGAAATTACACTGATAGCGTAATGAAGAAAGAAAAAATGGCTATCGGAATTTTCATTAAAAAAATTCTAATTAATACATTAATATCAGGTCAATGTGACAATTTTCCGGAGTTAGACGATGTAGTTGAGACTACGATAGCCGTTTTGTGTACATAAAAGTACACAACTATAAGTACAATCCAGGCAAACCGGTCATGCAACTACTCTGATACCAAAGGGATAAGTTTATTCGCAGAAATTCCCACAAATATGTGTTTTTTCCCTCAAAAAAAGGTACATCAACACTTTCAAGTCTCATAAAAATGGACAAAAACCTATTTTCAAAGCGCGAAAACCGATTATTCATGATCCAAAAATATTTTTAAACTTCTGCTCATTTTTCAACCGTCAAAAAAGTTTAAAAAAGTTATTTATCCCTGAAAAAAAATAATTTTTCCTTAAAAAAAAAGAAATAAAAAAAATTTTAATGAAAAAAAAAAAAAATTACAGAATTCAACATATCCGTAAAAATAAATTTTCAGTCGTTTTTTGAGGTTAAAAGATACGCAATTAATGCTAATTACCTATTTAATCAATTAATCAGGTGACCCAAATTAATTAATTTCAATTACACTATTGATTTCAGTTTAAAATCATCGTGTGACATTGAACTACAAAATTCGTGTTGTGGAAGCAACAGTGTTGTGAATCACACGTGCACGTTAAAAATAATGAAAATTGAAGGTTAAACCTTCATTTTAACACGAAATAATAGATTTTTCATGATTTTTAATACTTTAAAAATTTTTCATTCTCATTTTCTGTCAATTTTGAATGATTATATTTGAAAAAAACATGCTTAGAATTCAATAATACTCACATTTATGACGAACTAAAACGGCGCACAGCTGTAACACGTGCTGTCAGGACAGGTGAACCATCACGCTATGCGGCCATCTTGCGGCTTCTTATACCCAACGGTACAATGGCGTTCGCGCGCTTTTCCATCGATAAAAGAGGGGGAAAAAAGGCGCTCCACTTTGTCTTCATGATCGCTTTCATGAAATTTTTCGAAAAATGAGGAAAATAGGAAGATTTTGTTGATGACCATTTTTGAATTAAAAAAAAGGATCGTAGAGACTTCTTTTTTGAAAATCACCTATTTCGTTTAGTTTCCGAGAAATTTTCGAAAAATCAATGGAAAAAATAGGATTATCCTGTTTTACCCCCTCCTGTTGGGATTTCTTTGGTACCGACACTTATCTGCAAATGGAAATTAACGAAATTATCTTCTTTACCAGCACAATATTTTGCTCGTTCAAAATAAAAAAATTTTGCGTTTTTGCTTCTGAATGGAAGCTATGTAATAATCACAATTTTCGATAGTATTTTTTTTAATAGAAGATATTTGAAATGGTCTAAATAGAGAGAAAATGATATTTTTAGGGCATGTCTGTGTGTGTGTATGTCTGTGTGTGCATAAAAGTCTGAATTACAGCAAAACGGTTTTATAGAAAAATTACATATTTTGTGGAAAATTTTCTCTCGACAAACTCTATTTTTTAAGCTTTATTTGAAGAGATTGCGATCGGTACTTTTTGAGATATGTCCATTTTTCGAAAATCAGATTTTAATGGAATTTCTGGAAACTATTCAACTGATGTTATTTATACTCATTTATCATCTCAAGAGTTTTATCAGTTAGATGTCTGTCAATTTTGAGCTTATTTGCATGAAAATTGATTTTAAAATGAAATTAAAATTAAAATTAGAATAAGACAGAAAGAAAGGCTGTAGTATGGAGGATGTAAAACAAATGACTTTGTAACTCAGAAATAAATTCTATTCTATTCTATTATTTGCATGATTAGTTCTCGAATTATTGGCGTTTTAATGAATTTCTTCAAAATTTAATATTTCGATGATGGTTTGAAAGAAGTTGTATCACTTCCATTCGGAAGCATATTGATAGAGCAATGCTATTCTTCACTTGTTTTTCTTGGAATTCGATTGATTTCAAGGTAAATATAGTAACTCGCAGTGGCTCAATTGGTAGAGCATCAGACTGATAATTTGAAGGATGTGAGTTTAAACCTCGCCTGCGCATTACATATTTTTTCCAAAATTTGATTCTCTTAAAAATTCATTAATGAAAATTAATTTATAAATAAATTCATTTGTTTAATGGCTGAGAGTTTGAAGGATTGAGCTAGTATGAAATATTTTAATAGCCAATCTCTACGGAATAATTGTCCATAGATTGTATAGAAGTTAGGATATTTTCTATGAGTATTATCTCTATAAAAATATCTATGAACCTTTCGTATTTTTTGTATCTCACTTGAATTCCAAAATATTACAAAAAAAATACAAACTCGAATGAATTTTTATATTCTTCTGCGCAAAAAAAAACAAATTCTCCAATTGCTGAAATCCTATTTTTTTTCTTAATTATCTCAGAAACAAAGCGAGATAGAGTGATTCTACCCAAATTTTTTTTTTCATACAAAATTTCAAGAGTTAAAAAACAATCAAGCTTCAAAGAAAGACATTCTCAAGAAAAAAAAGTAAAAAACAGATCAAATCGATTTGTCTGAAGACACAAAAATTCGATGATTCTGCAAATAGCAGAAATTAGGCAATTTCCATTATTTTCTTTGTTTCAACCGAATAAATTATTCTGTAAAAAATATTAAAAATATGCACATGAACAGAATTAAAAAGCCACAAGTGCAAATTCTTCAAATATCCTTATCATAATAATTCATTTAAATATTAAAGAAAAAAATAAACAATTTCAGACATTTATGCTAATTTTCTTTTCATAGAAGTCCTCTCTACACACCAATGCGTCTATGCTCCGACCTTTCCACTTCGAGCGTCACTCGCAGACTGGCGCTGTCGTTCGCCTCGGTCACGCCCCTCAGCGATCGATTTCCGAAGCACCCCACACACACATACACAGACTCCCCACAAACTTTTACGAACGCACGCGGTTCGAGTTAAAAACGTCCGGTGCGATCGGCCATATTGTCTCATCGTTGAAGCGTAGGAAAAACATTGTGTTCACGTGGGACTCCATAAATCTCGTAAATAATTCATAAACCATTAATTAAACAAATAGTAAATTGAAATAAAAGTGTTTAACGTGTTACAAAAACATATAATTCACGGATACATCGTTAAAATACGTTGAATAAGGCATAATTAATTGGTAAGTGAATGAATATAACCGGCATTTGCGTTGAAAATTTCAGAGGCCCTCGTGTTCTCATCCATCTTCGGCTTTCTTTTTCTCATGAAAAAAAAAGCCCAAAATTCATTCGACATTTTGTCTCTGAAATTCACAAAAAAGCAGAAAAAATGCAATTTTTCCTTTTCTAATTGCATTGATGTTTAATCGAATTTAATGGGAAATTAATGAAATTATTTGTGTTTTCATGGCGAATTTGAGGGGAATATTTTAGCACGAGTACCATTACAAGATGTTGCACAATATGGACGCGAGTAAACCCACCGAAAATGCAACACGTTGAAACCGGTTTTCTTCTTTCATTAAATCTTGAAGATTCTCAATAAATTCTTCTGATTTTTTGTCGATTTTTTATCGATTTTTTTAATGAAATTTCTCTCTTTTACTGCAGGAATTTTTTAATATTTTTTTTACATGATCGAGACACATCTGGAAGTTGCCTGAAGACGATGGTGTGTGGATAACATTGTGCCTGGCATGTAGAAGCTTTGTAAAGAGACGCCAGAGAGTCAATGTTTTTATTCATTGTCTTTGATCGGTTTTTTGTTGTTTTTTTTTTATTATTCAACGAATTTTATCGCTCATCAGAGCACATATCCGCACTTTTCCTCCTTTTTTTTTGGATAATATTCTCTTTAAAAAAATACTGATTTTTTTGATTATTTGGAGAGCACGATGTTCCTTTGTTTATTCTACTTTGCCAATAATTTTTTGACGTAAATTTTTTTTTTTTTTTTGCAAAATCTTCAATTAAATTACGGAATATCAATTAATTTTTTTATTTTTTTTATTTTAAGCTTCCAAACCCTTTTTGGGCTTATTCAGCATTACAAAGGATGGAGTTGTACAGATAATACCTGTATTTCTCACAACTATCTTAACAATTTCAATTGATAACATTTTTATTTTTCTTCTTCAGCATTTATATGTGAATTTCCATTATTTAGTTCGATTTTCTTCTTTTTCGAGGTTTTTGAGGATATCTTGGAAGTGAGTGAGTTTAGGGGAAAATGTCAAAAAACCTTTTTTGTGAGGAATTTTGAGGGCTACAAAAAAGGTCTCCTGATAATTTCTCGTAAACCTCATCATTTCCGAGATATCTTTGGAATAAATGAGAAATTTTGTTTTTTCAATTTAAAAAAAAAAAGAGACTCCAATTTTGTACAAAAAATTATTTCTATTTTTATGTGCAGAGATCGAGCATCAATGACTCATCGATTATCCTGAATTCTTAAGAAATATTCAATTTCCGAATCACGAAAAAAATTTGTCATTTTAATCGAAATGGCAATGAAATTCGGATGATTCGAATTGATAAATTGATTTTTCGCTATCACACGTGTTTTAATATTGGGTCAAATTTTTTTTTTCGTGACCTCTGGTTATATTTATCAACGGAGATAGTAGCAGTGAAGTACAGCGATAAGCTTCGTGAAACTACGAAATTTTGTAAAGTTTTCTCAATGAAGAAGTTGACCCATTAAAACACGATAATTCAGCTTCCTCAGTTGATCAAAGATATCTCGGAAACTCAGCGAGATAGGGCGATTTTCGAAGAGACCTTTTTTGTAGCTCTGATTCTCCTCTACAAAAAAGGTTTCTAGGAAAATTTCTCTAACTCCTTTAGTTTCCAAGATCCCTTTAGAAAACTGAAATTCTCTCCAGAACTCAATTTCGAAATTTTCTAAATTTTTAAAATCTTAAAATTTAAAGAATTTTAATATGTTTAAATTTGTAAAAATTTACAAAATTTTGAAATTTCAAGAATTAAAATATCAAACGATCGCCGAAATCAGCCTTGAGTGACGTCACACAACGACCCCGAAATTCCCCCATAAAAATAGAAAACGATTCATTTTTTATTTAAAAAAAAAAACATAATTTTGAATTTCTAATCTGAAGATTAACTCCGAATATCAGAAAAATTTTCTTTTCCCGCGATTCCGAAGATTTTTATTACTAGCATCACGTGATAATATTTATGTTACTGTCCTCTCCGTGCCTTCGGAGCACAAGTCAGTGTTATAAAGGTCCCTCGAGGCCTCTTGCCAAGCCACCGGATATTACTAAACTCACGTGACCATCGTACACAAGACATCCACTTGGATTTTAAAATTGATTGCCCGTGTTACTTCATTCTTTTCTTTCTTTTCGCCTTCTCTCAGTCATTCCTCTCAATTCTCAATTCTTTATTTTTTTTATCTTGATGGACTGTCTGATGATGAATTCGTCAAACTTCTTGAATATTAATTAGGTTGGAAAAAATTCCTGCCATTTCAGTAAAAAAAATCCCCAAAACAAGAAAATCATTTTTTCTAAAGAGTTCTTTTTCTTTCTTTTTTTTCCCCGAAAAAATTCAATTTTTTCGTCTCTCTTGGGAAAATTCTATTTTGTCTTCTTTTCACAGAAAATTCAACATTTTCTTTTTTTCGAAAACATTCCATTTCGTCTTCTTTTCGAAAAAAATACAATTTTTTTTTTCTTTTCAAAAAAAATACAATTTTTTTTTTCTTTTCGAAAAAAATACAATTTTTTCTTCTTTTGGAAAAATTCCATTTTCCCTTCTTCTCAAAAAAACTCAATTTGTTTTTTTTTTATTCGAAAACATTCAGTTTTTTCATCTTTTCAAAATAGTGTTCTTTTTTTTCGAAATTATTAATTTAATTTTTGAGAATTTTCTGCTTTATTTCATTTTTAAAATTTTTTTTTCAGATGTTCCTGGTCCTAAAAATATTCTTTCTCCTCCGAAATTCACTGAATCATTATCTTTTCTTCAATATAGAGCAAACATTTGAATAAAGTGGGAAAGAAAGTGCAAGAGAGGGGGAATTTCCTATCTACTTTTCTACCTGCTTGTCGTTACGAATGAATAGTCACCGGGCATACTCGTTTTATTTCCGTTTTGTTCATTTTATATTCTTTCAAATATTCTTTATTTTTTTTCAGTCCAGTCTTTAAACACACGAACACACACAAGAAAGAGCAAATACCACCAACCGGCTTCGAAACCTTCTCTGTGCAGTTGTGTATTACTCCGAAGTTATTCTGTGTCTGCGTCTGCGCACACTACCTCAGATCAGTCTAGATCGTCCTTTCTCACCGACCACGTGTCTCCCACAAAAAATTCCAATTAAAAATCTAAAAAAAAATTTTTTTTAACTCAAAAACAACCATTCTTCATTAAATTTATTCAGTCTTATCTTTGCTGCAAGATTCTTGGATTTGTTTGAGGATTTTTATTTTTTTCAAAATTATTATTGCAAGTGTCTGCCACTGTTTTTTTGTTAAATTCATCTTCACACCTGTCTTTTGTTATTTAATCAAAAATTTACGAAATTAAAAATGGAATCGGTAAGTTTTTTTTCCTCAATAAATGATTTTTTTTCTTCAGTTTCTGATGATTTTTGCTTCCAAATGGAAGCTCTGTAATCATCAGAATTTTCAATTGTAATTGATTTGATAGAAGACACTTGAAATCATCTAAATAGAGAGAAAATGACATTTAAAGCACATATCTGTGTGTCGATAAAAGTCTCAATTACAGCAAAACGGTTTTATAGAAAAATTTCATATTTTTCGGAAAATTTCCTTTCGAAAAACTCGATTTTTTAAGCTTTCGAAAATCTCTCTGTTTTTCAAAAATCAGATTTTAATGGAATTTCTGGAAACTATTCAACTAATGTTATTTATACTCATGTATTATCTCGAGAGTTTTATCAGTTAGATGTCTGTCAATTTTGAGCTTATTTGCATGATTAGTTCTCGAATTATTGGCGTTTTAATGAATTTCTTCAAAATTTGATATTTTGATGATGGTTTGAAAAAAGTTGTATCACTTCCATTCGGAAGCATATTGCTAAAGTCTCAGCAGAAAAAGGTATATCAGCTGAAAAGCAATACTATTATCCACTTGTTTTTTTTTTTCAATTAATAATTGATTTTAATCAATTTATTTATGGACATCAACAATTAATTGAATTTTTGTCACAAATCATTAATTTAATATCAATGTTCAAATCAAACGCCACGTGTTTGTCGATAAAAATTGATTGATTGTACTGAGGTAGTGAGAGAGATTAAATTTTGATTTATTACGAAACTTTGTGTAGGTGGAAATGGAATTACAAGTTCAAATGAATTTATTGGGTCAAGTTTTTTGGATGAGGAAAAAAAGAGCTTGATAACTTCAAAGTAACCGTAAAATGTACTTTTTTTTTGCATTTTTTTTTTTTTCTTACGAGCGTTGAAACTGGTCGCTCGCACTTGAAGCAAGTTGTCTAACAAGCCGTGAAAGTTCAACGGCATTTTTCATTTTTAAACACATGCGAATGTTACATTCTCCCTGTAATTCGATCGGTGCAATAATTTTTCCAGTTGAGATAAATTTTTCACCCATTGAAATTCCGGAGAAAGGATTGTTGATTGTGAATAATCTCGAAAAAAAAGAGGAATTTCCTTGTTTTTTCGGGATATTTCGGAAAATAAACGAGATAGAGAATTTTTTGTTATCACCTTTTTTGGAGCTCTGATTTTCCTCTACAAAAAAGGTTTCTTTAAAATTTTCTCTATTTCTAATAGTAGATTTTGAGATATTCTAAAAGAGAATGGAATTTTTTTAAAAAAGCAAGAAAAAACTATCAATTATTGATCATAAAAAATAATTATTTGTTCACATGAGCATTCTTCGAAAATTATGCGGAAAGTCAGCGAAAATATGATAAGACAGCAGTAATTTTTAGCGCTCATTATAAACACACAATTATTTCTGCATTTTCAACCATTTTTATTCCATGTTAATAATTCTACGAAGTGGAAAATAAGCAAATGAACATTAGTCATTTTTTTTTATCCTTGAAAACTTTATTTTTTCTCTCAAAACATTTACTACAAAAATGAGCAGAAATACGGAAAAATCGTTGATGCAAGAAAAATTTCCAGCTATTCAAGCCAAAAAAATTCAATAAGAACAATCTTTCCACGTAAAAAAAAAATTCCAAAAGACAAGGAATTTATCACTCCAAAGCTCCTCCCCCCCTTAATTACTTTGAAGAAAAAAAATAGAAAAAAATAATGATTCTAATTTCTAACAATTTTTCTATATCGTCGACTTAGAAACGAGAAGGCGTAAGTGTAATGCATAAGTCTAGCATTTACGCCACTTTATTTATTGGATTCTAAGACGATGATATAGGGGAGAGTGGGGCAAAATGGACCTAGAAGATGAGATGCCTCGAGTTTTTTTTAAAAAGCAGCGGTTGCTTTAAAAAATCTGAAAAAATTTACAAACAATATAGATATGTTGGAGGATTTTCTAAAAAATTTTCAGATTTTTTCGTCGTGTCTTTCATTCTAAAAAAATTCCTTAATTATGCTGCTATGAGGGTCCATTTTGCCCCACTCTCCCCTAAATGAATGTGTGAGAAGTGGAATTTTAAATTTCTCAATGCATATAAAGTAATTTCACTTACCAAATGTTGCATTTAAATCATTATTCTGAAAGAAAAATCGTTTCGAAGGAGCGAAAATATGAGAGTAGTCTCAAGATTTTTTGCAGATTCTTTTGTTGCAGATATCTCCGAAACAATTAGTTTGAGAGAAAAAAAAAGTCAAGAAACTCTTATTTAATTTGAAAATCCACAAGAAAGATCTCTTTAGAAATTCTCCTAAACCTCATAATTTACAGAATAATCTATCTGCAATTTTCCTATTTATCCTACAACCCCTTCACTGCTGAATCCCAATAGAGAAGAAAAATGATTGATTGATTAATCTTGGAAAAAAAAAATCTTCCATCCTTCAAGTCGAACAAATTCCATAAAACCAATTTTTTTAAAACTCAAACCACATAAACAATATATCGTCATCCTAGAAACAAAGTGGCGCAAGTGCTACACTTATCCACAGCACTTGCGCCACTTTATTCATGAGACAATGATATATCTATATAATCCAGAGCAATTTTTTTCCTCGAAAAAACTCCCCTAAAGTTAAGGCCATTAATCATCCCAAATTCACCCTACCCCAATATTCCCCCGAAAAAATGAAAAAAATCGATTATCGGATTAATTTCCATGTATTTACTAATTAATTAAATATCATGAGAGATTGGAAGGTGGAAATTCAATACTGAAATATTGTATTGGGTCATCCCCATAGGCTCTAATGTGTTTTATTATTTGTATTTATACATTATTTCGAGGAAAAAAGTGGATAATTTGTAATTTTTGTATTTCAGAGCCTGAAGAAGCTTAAATTACAAGCGAAACTTCGCGAATTCACGATATTTTAGCATAATATTTATAATCTTGCAATCTCCCATGATATTTAATTAATTAATTTTTTTAAAAATAATTTAATTTATGTTTCAGTTATCAAGATTCTCCTCAACTAATAACCGTGGACTCCAATCATGTCAATCCGCAACGTTCAGCTCGTGAAGTGGAGCTTTCCTCTCGCCCTGATAATTGGATTATTCTGGTACAAACGCCGGCGTGTCGACCGAGTTGATCCAGGTGGAAGTCCAGTGGAAGAATCTGCGGATTCGTTGAATTCCAAATCCCTCCAAAAGTCATCCCAGCATCTTTCAGACTCCGGAATCATTATCGACGACTCGCCGAGTCAGCCAAGCTCAGGTACTAACTGCAGCACATCTCCAGAGTCTGTACGAAGCATTCCCAGTCCTCGGAGGGTCAGTGAGAGCCTCGACATCCCGAACAGGCGCAGCTGCTCCCAGTCAATGTCAACGAAATCTGGAAAATCCTGTGGGAGCCCTTGGTACACTGAGGTCGAGGAACTCCCAGAGATGAAGGGAATTGTCTTGGGCAGCAATCCCAAGTCCTCCAGTTTCGATATGATCTCGAAGAGCAAAAAACAGCTGGAGACATTCGCTGAACCTGAAGAGAAGGCTGGAGCCTTTGATGCTGAAGAAGAGGTGATGAGGTCTCGATCAATCAGCATTGAGAATCATGTCAAGCCGATGAATGGCACTGTTGAAGAGGCGAAAGGTGGAAGAGCCATTTCCGAGAGAGATTCGGCCAATCACAGTCCAGTTTCTGGGGTACTTGATGGCAGTGTTAATGATGAGGTCAGGAGCGAAGGCAGCACTGATAGTGGAAAGGGTAAATTGCTTTTTTTTTTGAAAATCAGGGTTCTTTTTGGGAGTTTTTGAAAAAGTGTGGGCGAGGGGCAGTGAGGACTTGAGGGTTTAAGGAGAGATGAACGGAAGAAAAAGAAAACTTATTATTTATGATTTTTTTTTCATTCCATTATTCATGATTGCAGCGAATTGGAGTTCAATTTGGGGAATCGCTTGAAAATTTTCTGAAAAATCTTGGATTTTCCGAAATTGAGGGATATAAATGATTTTTTGGAAATTCTGTGGGTGAAAGGAGTCGCCTGAGTTCGATTTGGTGAAAAAAATCTTGAAAAGTTAATGAAAAATCCTGAAAAATGCTCAATTCGGAACTATAACAGATTTTTTAAAAACCTCGTGTACAAAGAGATGTTATCGAAGCTCAATTTGGGAAAAATCGTAGAAAATTTTCTGGATAATCCCACATTGGGAAATATAACTGATCTTTTAGAAATCATGTGGGCAAGGGAAAGTTGCGGGAATTATGAAAGCCTTTTTCCTGGCACTAGAAATGAATTTAAAGAAGAATTAGTGAATTATATTAATTATTTGTCAATTATTGCTTAACCAACTGTGGCAACAGCAATCATTTATTACATTTCAATCATATTGGATCGTAGATTTTTGTATTTTTCTCCTTTTGAGAGACTTTTCTCAGATTTAAATCTTTTTGTGAATCTAAGAGCCTAGAATCTTCCATTGACCATGAAAAAAGGTGTCAATTGTTTCGAAATTTCGACGAGACGAAATTGTCCAGATTCTCATAAAATTCAATTTAAAATTAATTTCATATTCTAATCTCAAAAATTCTTCTCTTTTTTTCTTAGGGGGAAGCATCAACGGACAATTGATAAAAACAAAGAGCGTAACAACTTACGACTTCACAATTCCCCAGAGTTATGTCGGCAGATTGATCGGCAAACGTGGAATAGCAATACAGCAATTGAATTCAAAAGCAGACGTTAACATCGTCGTTAAACCACACCCAACATCAACTGATTTACAAATCTGCATAATCGAGGGTTTACCAGAAAATATAAGCACAGCACTGGATCTAATAAGACAAAAATTTCCGCTCAAAAAATTCCCCGAATTAACACTTGAACAAGCTAATTTATTGTCAAATAATCCTGAGGAAATCCCATGGGTACCAGAATTAATGCAATTACAATTAATTGATGGTGTTAATAATGATGCTATGGTTTGTCATATACTTGAACCAAATAGGTTGTTCATACAATTACCGACACATCCAAGTTTTCCATCACTCAGGTTATTAGATTATAATATGACACAGTTGTATAATTTAGTTGAGTCACCACCAGTTCCAGATCAATTAACTCGTGAGTTTTTAATAATTTAATTTAATTCATGTGTTAAGGATATCCAAGTAGTTTCGATAATCTATTTTGCCTTTTCAATTTTGGTCACTTTCGATAGAGTAGTATGAGGAGAGTTTTTCGAAATTTACTTTACACCATGTTACCGAATACAAATGGAGCCAAAAATAATTTTTGCAAAAAATTTCACAGTTTCAGTTTCATTGCAAAAATTCATGTTCACAGACCTATTACTTTCTCATATAACTATATATATCCTTGTTCGTGTGAATGTCTATTATTTTTTCAAATCATAAAGGACACCTGTTACCGGACAAATAACGACGATTAATCTAATTTAATTATATAAAAACATCAATGATGGTCATATTGGTATTTAAAATCCGAGGATTCTCCAATCCCAGTCCTAGATGTTGCGACAGCTTGATGCAAATTCGGAACAATGTTGGATATTTATATTATTTGATAACAATTTATTATCGTGGCAATTGTTTTAATATCGGTAAAATGTTATAAAACCCAAATAATTAGAATATTCATGATAACTTGGAAAATGAAAAGAAAAGAAGTGAATCATTTAGACCTGCTACTTGGATATCCTTGTTAAAAAAAAATTTCATGCAAATTTAGAATGAAAAGTCTAGAGATTTGAATTATTCTTTGAATTTCTGGAGAACGAAGAGGTTTAAGAGAATTTATCAAGTTATCTTTTTTATGGGAAATTTAATTCTCTATAAAAGAGGACTCTTGATGATTTTCCCAAAATCTACTCGTTTCAAGGATACTTGCGAGAGAATTCTCTAATTTGCCTCATTCTACCACTTTTCAATTATTTAATGGATAATTTAATTCAAGAAATATTTATTAAATATTTTTTGTGTTTATTTTTTTCTTAACAGAGGGAATGCTCGTCGTTGCCAAATGGTTCGACAAGTGGGTACGTGCTTACGTAGAGGAGCCTGATCCAGAGGGACTTAAAAATTTAGTTAGGCTCGTTGATCATGGTGGTTTTTGGACTTTTAGTAATGCAGAAATGCGTAAAATTAGATCAGATTATCTGACATTGCCCTTCCAAGCAATTGAAGTTTCTCTAGCAAATATTAAACCTAAAAATGGTAATTTTTATTGATTTTTCAAAAAATTGCTCCATTATTTTTTTTTTGTAAATTTCGAAGTATTAAGGAAAAACTTTTTTTTATACTTTAGGTGAATGGCAACAAGAAGCCTATGATGTCGTAGCCCAAATCTGTTCTAATAGCGTTGGACAGGCTCAAATAGAGGGATACATCGACTCAAGTATTTTTATCAGTTTGTATATTAACGTACCGAAGCACGGGGTAAGTTGTCAACTTTATTTCCAGATAATTCCTCGAAAAAAATGATTTCTTCGCTTTAAAAACAAAGTGACGTAAGTGCATAGAGGAGAGGGGGGCACTTTTGAATAAAATGATATTTTTTAAAATTGATAATACAATTTTCATTTATCATTTTTTCTCAATTTAGATAAATATTCTTTTTCGCAATCAATTCTGTTTCTCATTTCCATGTTTGAATTATTATCTTTGGCATCATGGGACGTTGGGAGATATTAATTCAACAATACTAAATAATTGTCAAATGAACTCGATGTTCATACACAATTCATTTGAAAATTATTTAATATTGTTAAATTAATATCTTCCAACATCCCATGATCCCAAAGATGATTTTTATTGCTTAAAAGGTACAGTACCCATAGCAATGGGGTATATATAAGTATACAATGTTATGAACTTGTATTCTACTCAATGACATGGAGGAAAAGAAAAAGAATAGTAAAGGGAAAGAATTAAAATAAAATGAAAAGAATAAAATCAAAAGAGATGCACAATCATTTATTGAGGTGAAAGGCTCTCAAGCGACAATCATTGAGTGTAAAATAAAATAAAGCCTCAATTGAATTTACGTTGAAACAATTTAACAATTCATGAATAAAAGGAGGTTTTTTTTTTCAATTTGCAGAGGTGTATTATTGATTAACGTTAAGTATCCAAGGTATCGATTCCAAATGAAAAATGTTGATGATTAACTATAATGTTAAAATTAATTAATTTATTAAAAAAGCAAGAAGTATCCATAGCATTTATGCCACTTTGTTTCCAAGGCAACGATATAATGTAATAAATTGCCAAAAAAAATTTTAATTCATTTTTTTTCTTCGATTTAACAGGTGATATCGGTGGCTCACGAATTAATAGCAAGAGGCCTGGCTGAATCAGTGTCCTTCGAGGAAATGGTACCAGAGCAGCCATTGATTCAATCATAAATTTATTTAACAAAAAAATAATTGAAAATGTGTGATTTTAAAGGCTTTGCCCATAATTGATCGTAAGTCCAGTAATTTCAGTAGCTGAATCCCGATTAGAAAACTGGTGAATTAGTGTATTGAGTGTGTGATTAACCATTTTTTTCTATTTTTCGAAGAAAAAAAATGAAAACGTGTGTCTGACTTCCAATTTTCTATATTTCATCAATTCATTTTTTTGCTTTTAAAAGAAAAAAAAAAAACGAAAATTCCTAATTATATTTCCCAGTGATTTTTTCAGAATTCAATTTTCAAAGGATTTGCAAAAAAATCTAAAACATTAACTAATTCTTGCCCATCATCGGCCATCACCGATTGATAAATTCAATTTTTTTTCTAACAAATTTAAAATCAAATCGTTCAATTCTCCTCTCCCCCCCCCCCCCCACCCCTCTTCCAAAAAAAACATTTTGAGAACAAAGTAAAAAATTAGAAATTCTTTCTTTCATAACTTTTGTATATAAATGAGTGTATGAGAAGTGGCATTTTTAATTTCATCAGTGCATGTAAAGTTATTTTACTCGCCAAATGTTGCATTTAAATCATTATACTTAAAAAAACATCGTTTTTTTGCAATGGAGTGATAATCGAAAATTAGTTGGAAAATTTTATTAGAGTTTTTTTTTGTGGATTCTTCGGAAACGAGTAGATTTGAAGATAAAAGAGAGATTTTTCGATGAAATAAGAGCCCTTTTTTGTAGATAATGTCAAAAGCTACAAAAAAGGTCTCTTGACAAATTTTTCTAAACCACTTAATTTCCAAGATATTCGCAAAATAATCTAGCTGAAAGTTTTTCGACTCATTTTTCGTCACTTCACTGCCAAATTTCAATTAAAATGAAAAAAAATGACTGAATCATTTCTGAAGAATAAAAGAATCACAAATAATCAATTATCACCAAACAGGAAATTATTTACTTATGCAGTAAATAACACTGGTGAGTGTCACTTTTGTATGAATGCAAAAAAAAATCAGGATAAATTTATTAGTTTTCTATAAACGGAAAAATTATAAAAATTAGCAAAAATTTATTCAGAGGATAATTAAGTTAAGATCGTAGTTTTTTTTTTATACGCCATTTGAATTATCCCTTCATTATAATAATTAATCATTATGTACAACGATTAATGCATTTTTTCTCATTATCGAATTTAAAGATAAAATAATATGTTTTTTCCCTGTTTTTCTCTTTATTCAGCGATTATTTCTGCATTTTTTTTTTTAGGCTGAAATTCTGGTCGTATTTCTGTAAATATTGTAAACATTCATGGTTTTCACATATTAAAGAAAATATTTATACAATTTAAACAATAAGAGTGAAGGGAAAATAATAAAAGAAAAAAAGTTGAAAAATAAAAGTTAAGAAAAGTTAAGAGTTGATAATATGACAATGGAAAATAATAGTTAGATTTCCGCGTTTTCCAGAATGAAATAAAGAAAAATGAAAAATAAAAATAAATGAAAAAACAAAGCAATGCAAAAAATGAAACATAAAATTTAATCATTAATAACTAATGAGGTTAAAATATAAAAGTTGAGTTAATTTTGATTTTTACTATAGAAAATTGGAAAATTCCTTTGAAAGATTTGATTTAAATTTCCTTTGGTTCGTTAATTATCATCAAAATCTTTGAAAATTAATGAACCAATTCTTCAAAATATTGAATAAAATCAATTCTTTCAAAATTAGCAGTGAAGAGGGGAAACAAAAAAATGCAATTTTTTAAATTTGGAGTTTTTTTCAAAATATCTCAAAATTTAAAAGAAATGGAGAAATTTTTATCGAGACCTTTTTTCGAAGATCTTTTCTCGCTCTTCAAAAAAGGTCTCTACAAAAAATTGTCCTATCTCATTTGAGGGGTAACAGAAGACGCGGGAAATTTCAAATTTTCAAATTCGTTATTCAGCAATAATTAAGATTTTGACTGTTTTTTTCGTCAAATAACAGAAGTACCAAATTTTCAATTTTTTTCGTCAGTCATTGACACTTTTTTTAACAAAAATATTGATATATATCATCAAACAATTGGTTTAAAAATTCAATACAAGTCTTGCATTACCCCTTAAATTCATGATAATGAAATTATGGCTCATTTGACAATTTTTCCGATTTTTTTAAACAAAGAAATTATTACAAAAAAAACATTTAAAAAATTTGCATTTATAGTCTTTCGAATTTTTCTAAAAGTGCATATTTTTTATTTTTTTACAATAACTTCTTTCGTTAAGGGAAAAAAAACTAAAAATTGTCAGATATCTGCTATTTTTAGCATTGATTAAATTCCGAGAAATCGATCGAAAACTCCAGGATTAAATTGAACATTAGTTTTACCTCTTCACTTCTGAATTTTCCAATTAATTCATTAATTATCGAAGAAATTCGTTAAAAAAATTATCTACTCACTCTAATTGATAAAAACTCGATTAAAAGACTATAATGTCACTTTCTTAATTAATCTGCGAGGTTGTAAACAATAATTCAATAGTCAAGTGGTAATTCAAGACGACTCGAAAAATTTTTTCAGACATTTTTCCACAAATCTCCAGAATTTTTTATAAAAAATAGAAAGAATCTCCGTAATGAGTGGATTTAGAGGAAAATGTCAGGAGTCATTTTTTGTAGAAAATCAAATTCTCTACAAAAAAGATCTCTTCATAAATTTCCCTAATTCCCACCATTTCCCGGATATCTCAAAATTTCCATTATTTTCCTACTTTTCTCATTGAATCCATCAGATTCATCTTAATTTACCACTTCACTAATCAATTTAATTATTCATCATTATCAAATGTTCTATGGCCACTGAGAGCTGGGAATCCACTTTCGCGTTATATCCAATTTCCAAAAAAAAAACGCAAAATTAAATTGTTAAAACAAATATTTTCCATAATTTTCATTGAAAAAATTTTGATATTTCCTTTTTACAAATTTATATTTCCTCAAAAAAAAAAAAAAAAAATTCAACAAAAATAAATGAATGAACTGATTTTTTAATGCATAAAAATAGAAATAATGATAGCAATGAAAAAAAAAGAGTTATTAAATTTTTTTGTAAAAATTAATTTGTCTGCTGACTTTTTTCTGAACTTCCAAAAAAAAAAAAACGATAAATGTTAAATGTTGAAAATACTTAAAGAAAAAAAAAACAATTGTTGATTTCCGAAGTGAAAATAAATACCTACTAATTAATAATAATAATAAAATAAATATTTTTCTAGGAAATTATTGTTAAGACAAATGGCCAATAAGTCATCGTAAATTAAATAATTAAGAAAAACGCGTAATTATCAGAAAAAAAAACGAGATGTTAACGTAATTATTATTTTCTCATTAATTATTATTTTTTTCTAAAAGAGAATTTACGGTTTATTACATTTATTAATTAAAAAATATCTTCTGATTAGTGATTATTTGAATGGAAACAATTGGAGTGAACTGCGTGAATATGAAAAGGGCACAAATTATTATTTTGTCTTGGGTCTCAATTACTCCATTGTTTTGCCTTCTTTTTTTTCCTTTTTTTTTCTTGTAAATAAAGAGAATGAAAATTTATTGAAAAATGAATCATCTCGATGATAGAAGACACCCAGCTGTCAGTTAATTCGATAATTAATGAGGTTTTTTCTCTTTTTTCACGTGTCATTTATCGGATTAATTAAAGGAAAAATAATTAAAAAATGATGATGAAAATGAAACATAATACAATTTGTATGTAAATATATATCAATGTAATGTCTTTGGCGTTTTCATTAAATTTGCACCATTTTAATTAATTTAATTGTGTTGTTTATTAAATTTATTGAATCAAAAAAAAAAAAATTGAATAAAATTTTTTTAATTAAATAGTGAATATCCTCGAAATGAGTAAGTTTAGAGAAAAATATGAGGAATCCTTTTTTGTGGAGAATTTCATGAGCCAAAAAAAAGGTTTCTTTGTAAATCCTCGTAAACTCAATAGTTTCGGAGATACTCTTAAGAATGTTTGGAAGGTACAATCTGGAAAAAGTTAATTTTTTGTATAAAATTGTTAATAATAACTTATACAAGATGAAATTCTCAAAACTGATTCAGTGAGTCTATGAAGAATGTAGTTAGGAATAAGATAAGCCTTAGAAACACGAAATTAGTCGAAAATTGACAAATTGGTATCATTTTTTACACTCCTGTGAATTTCCAAGATTTAAAGAAATGTAAAAAATTGTAAAAATCTTTCATTTTTCAATTAATTTTTTGTTTCTGCGAATTATTTTGTTCATTATTGCATTCTTCAAATACTTACTCAATCAGTTCTGAGACATTTATGTTATATACATTGTTATTTACGATTTCATACGAAAAATTAACTTTTTTTCCAATTGTACCTTTCAATCATCCTTAATTTAATGTTAATGAAACCAATTGAAACAAATAAATACTGAGAAAATTGGATTTTAATGATGCGAAAAGATAGATGAGCAGGTAATTGGTAGGGTGTACGTAATTCGTCTAATAACCAGACAGGGCATTGATGGATGGGTAGAATGATCTCATTAGTCTGCAACGTTCTCGATCAACCCAGAGACTCTTTCTTTTGATAATTATGTCATTGTCTAGTCTCTTTCTCAATTTTGTTAATGAGTCCATCGACTCTTCGGCGCTTTTAACTTGCCCTAAAAGTGCAGCAACACCTTCGGAGATGTTTTTTACTTCGTCGATGAGACTGAAAAGAATTTTAAAAATTAAACAATTAATTTAATTAATTATCCTAATTAATGTAAAAATAATGGAGGAAATTCGCGATTTTTCAATTGTCGCAGTTTTTGGTGAATATCTTAAAGGCGAAGAGGGATACAAAAATTTCTATGAACACCTTTTTTATAGGGAATTTTATGGGCTACAAAAAAGGTTTCCATAAAAAAAGTCATATCTTCAATAGATTCCGAGATATTTTCAAAAAACAGAAGCAGTGGTGAATTCAATTTTTTATTTCATTTTTTAATTAATGAAATCAATGAGTTTTACCCAAATTGTGTGTCATCCCTGCAATTTTCAACATTTTCACGTGTTAATCTTGTGACCAAACGTGTTTGAGCACACTTCATTGGTCCATCGAGTCTCTTCACAGCTTCGTTTGCTCTATTTATCAATATTTCGTTGTCTGCTAATCTCTTCAAGCACTGGAAAAAAAAACAATTGCATTAATAAAAAATTCCTCAAAAAAAATTTATCGATTTTTTTATAAAGTAGAAATTGGAAGAGTACATTTTGCAATGAATTCTCGAGGTTTCTGCAAGCTTCCAAGTGCTTATTGATCTGATCAGTAAGAGCCATGTCCACTGAAGCTGCCTGTCTTCTCAAATCTTTCGCCGATTTATTGATAGTTTCTTTCAAATTAGCCCGAAGAATCTCGGAACGATTCAATGCTGTTTTTGCATAAATTATCGTTTCTTTAACGAAGAATTCGTGAGTCTGCGGAGTTGACTGACTGGGAGAATAGAAAATCACAGATTTAGTTTTTCAAAAAAATTCATTCATTTTCAAAGCTTATTTCAATAAAAACGAACAAATAAAGGTTGTTCTGTTAATATATGGATTTAAAAAAAAAATGCAAATAAATGCTCTTCGCACAGATTTTTTTGAAATTCTCTCCGAAAAAGATTTCTACTAGAAAAAAAAATTTCGATAGAGACTTTCTATTTTTTAGCTCTTGAGCTACAAAAAAGGTGTCTTGGCAAATTCTCCTGAACTCAACAGTTTTCGAGATATTAACGAAGTAATGTCTTTCTCTTACTCTTGCGTTAATTGAGCACATCCAGGCTTCCACTGCAGAACTTCGGATGTATTTTCGAGACCAATGCAAGTCGTATCAGCATCGTAAGCTTGTTCTTTATCAGACCAGTCGTGTTCCAGACGCTGTTTAGCATTCTTCAGCTCAGTCAACTGCATCTTCGTCTCGTCGATGCAACGAGTGTAAACATTGAGAACTTCTTTGCACAAATTTTCTTCCTAAAATCATTAAAATTCCATCTTTTCTAGTTTTTTTCAAAAAATATACCAAAAACTACTCGAAATAGACCATTTTTGTGGAAAATTGAAACCTTCACAAAAGAAGTTTTTTGATAAATTCTCGGAAACTTCATCGTTTCCGAGATATTTTGACATTTAGCTCATTCCCGATAATTTCACTTTACCGCACGCCGTGCATAAAGTGCCATTTTACGTACGCTATGCGTGCGATCAGTGGCACATTTCATAGGGTGAAGCCACAATGGATGCAGACGTAATCCAACATAAATTGCGTGTGCAGCGCACTTCACGCATCAGACTAAACGTACGCAATTGATGTCCTTTTTCCAGGTGATTTGACTATTTTAAACTGTCAATGATAATTGTAAATCATTAAGAGGATTTTTTCTTCTAAAAACCAAAAATGTATGAACCTGTAGAAACTAAATTTGAAGACATACATCTATAAGGTAATATCAACAATTCATTTGGCTCCATTTCTGTTCATGTAAGCAAGGATAATGTGACAGATATCACTTTTGATGATGTGCAGATCTTCGAATCTTAATCAGTTTTTCGTGCTAGCTTTGGAACTTCTGTTTATGACTTGAAATTCATGGCGGACAGTTCAAAATTACGGAAGCCGGGTTGGCTCACGATTAACTTGTGGGAAAGTGGCGCTGCACATGTCCATTTTCCACATGTGCATTTTAAACTTGTGGAGAATTGGCACTCTACAAATAAAATGCACTAGTTCATTTGTGAGTTGTGCACAAGTCCACAAGTTCATTTTTAACTTCTGCACTAGTGGATTTGTGAAGAGTTGGCGCCATATTCAAAATACCCTTGCATTTTGGATGAAAATAGTAATATTCGAAACTCAAAGTTTCCCCTGCCTATATCGATCGTAAATTTCCCGGGGAATCACGTGGGCTAGTTTAAATTGGGCCCAGAGCAATATTCACAGGGATACAGGCATAAGGCCCAATCTAGATCAACCAAAATTAATTCTACTGAGCATATTTGAAAAGCTGAGACTACCCTCTTTTCAAATATCCATGGAAAGTTCATTTGGGACCAATCTGGATTGGGCCTTATGCCTGTATCTTTGTGAATATTGCTCTGGGCCCAATTTGGACCGGCTCACGTGATTCCTCGGAAAATTTACGATCGATATAGGTGGAGAGAACTTTTAAATTCAGACATTTTTATTTTTATCCATAAAAACGAGAAGGCTTACCCCTTCTCGTTTTTTTGGGCCCAAAATTTTTTTTTTGATTTTTAAAGTTCTCCCCACCTATATCGACTCCATTTTTCCCGAGGAATCACGTGAGACGGTCCAAATTGGGCCCAGAGCAATATTCACGGGGATACAGGCATAAGGCCCAATCTAGATCAACCAAAATTAATTCTACTAAGCATATTTGAAAAGCTGAGACTACCCTCTTTTCAAATATCCATGGAAAGTTCATTTGGGACCAATCTGGATTGGGCCTTATGCCTGTATCTTTGTGAATATTGCTCTGGGCCCAATTTGGACCGGCTCACGTGATTCCTCGGAAAATTTACGATCGATATAGGTGGAGAGAACTTTTAAATTCAGACATTTTTATTTTTATCCATAGAAACGAGAAGGCTTACCCCTTCTCGTTTTTTTGGGCCCAAAATTTTTTTTTTGATTTTTAAAGTTCTCCCCACCTATATCGACTCCATTTTTCCCGAGGAATCACGTGAGACGGTCCAAATTGGGCCCAGAGCAATATTCACGGGGATACAGGCATAAGGCCCAATCTAGATCAACCAAAATTAATTCTACTAAGCATATTTGAAAAGCTGAGACTACCCTCTTTTCAAATATCCATGGAAAGTTCATTTGGGACCAATCTGGATTGGGCCTTATGCCTGTATCTTTGTGAATATTGCTCTGGGCCCAATTTGGACCGGCTCACGTGATTCCTCGGAAAATTTACGATCGATATAAGTGAAGAGAACTTTTAAATTCAGACATTTTTATTTGTATCCAAAAAAACGAGAAGGCTAACCCCTTCTCGTTTTTTTGGGCCCAAAATTTTTTTTTTGATTTTTAAAGTTCTCCCCACCTATATTGACTCCATTTTTCCCGAGGAATCACGTGAGACGGTCCAAATTGGGCCCAGAGCAATATTCACGGGGATACAGGCATAAGGCCCAATCCAGGTTGGTCCCAAATGATCTTTCCATGCATATTTGAAGAGAGAATAGTCTCGGCTTTGCAAATATGCATAGCAGAATCATTTTAGATCAATCTAGATTGGGCCTTATGCTTGTATCTCCGTAAATATTGATCTGGGCCCAATTTAAACTAGCCCACGTGATTCCCCGGGAAATTTACGATCGATATAGGCAGGGGAAACTTTGAGTTTCGAATATTACTATTTTCATCCAAAATGCAAGGGTATTTTGAATATGGCGCCAACTCTCCACAAATCCACTAGTGCACAAGTTAAAAATGAACTTGTGGACTTGTGCACAACTCACAAATGAACTAGTGCATTTATAGAGTGCCAATTCTGCACAAGTTTAAAATGCACATGTGGAAAATTGACATGTGCGGCGCCACTTTCCCACAAGTTAATTGTGAGCCAACCCGGCTTCCGTACAAAATAGCCAAATAACCTCATAATAGGACGCACCAATTGCATACATTCACTAAGGTGCACTGCGCACGCAACTTATATTGCATCACGTTTGCGTCCATTGTAGCTTCACCCATACGATGTACAATAAAATATTGTACGTTTTACATGTGCAGAAAGTATTTTCTGCCTCGTGCAATTGCAAAACTCGCCTTCGGCTCGTTCTGCAGCTTCGCACTTGTTAATTTTTGTTCCTGGGTTCATTTTAACTCAGGAAATTTTTTTTAGATCCGATTAAATTAAGAAATTTGAGATGAATAATTTTCATTAGACCTAAGGAACTCAAATCTAATTTGATCTGATCAGATCTGAACATTTTTTCCCGGGAAAGAAGTACTTTACCGCACTTGTTAGGCAATATACTGTTATTAAATGAATTCAAGAAGAGAATAGCATATTACCTTACAAGTGCGGTAAAGTACTTTTCTGACGAGTGTGAGGCTGCAAAACGAGCCGAACGTGAGTTTTGTAATCACTAGGGCCCCAGATTTTAGTTATTCTTTCCTCCGGTTAAGTTGTAACTGTTCGGATTCCAAATGTGTTGAATGTTAAGTGTTGAATGTTAATTCTGACAAATTTGACTCTAGACATTTGGAATTGTGCAAACGGTTACCTAGCAACTATACCGGACGAAATAATAACTGAAGTCTTGGGTTCTAGTAATCACACGCGCCTGAAAATCTTTATCGCACGTGTAAGGTACTGTTTTTTGAAGCTACGCGTGCGGTAAGTGGCACTTTTCCACACGTTGTGCGGAAAAAGACGATTAATTGATCGATTAATCTTTGAAGTTAGTTGAATTTTTGGTGAAATTTCAAGAGCACTCTTAAATTGTATCCTTGTCATCTTATGAATCAAATATTCATTATAGAATCTTTAAAAGATCAATTAATTGGAAACGAGCATCAATTATTCAACATTGCTATTGAAGAATCTGAAGTATTCAAGAAATATATTCAAAAGATTTATGACATAAAATTGATTTCTCTAAAAATCTCGTAGTCATCACCTTTATTATCTCTTCAGCAAGATCATCGTGCACTAGGTCCGTGCTCATTCTCATGTTCCTGATCTTCTGAATGTCGTTGTCCATATTTTTAATGACTTCAACAGCCTGAGATGCCTTCAATAATCTTTTGATCTCATTCTGAATTTTTTCGATTTCACTCGAAATTTCTTTGTTGATGAAAACTAATTCTGTTTTCCAGTGGAAAATCGTGCCAGCTCTTTCGATCAACCGGAAGCTGCTATTAAGCTGCTGCTTGTCGATTTGAGAGCAGAGCTGCGCCTGAAGGAGCTTCGTTTTGTAGTCGAGATTGCTGAAAATTGATTTTAATTAAATAATTAAAGAATTCCATTCTGCTATTGGTTTTTATAGAATATTTCGGAAACTAAACGAGATAGAGAAATTTCGGAGGAAACCTTTTTCGTAGACAATTTCAAAAGCTTCAAAAAATAATGAGATAAACTGATTTATCTCTCTTAGTTTCCGAGATATTCTTGAGAAACTCACTTCGCTTCACGAACTTGATGATTTGAGTTTTCCAACAAGTTTTTTTGATTTTCCGCTGATTCTTCGGGGCTGTATCGAGCCATGGTGAAATTACCGACAATGGGTCTTGTTCCAGTGAGTTCTGCGAGTCTCTTCCAAGTATCGAGCGGTGGTGAACATTCTTCAGATGGTACAGTCGAGAAATTCTCTGGATTCACCATAATTTCGTCCTAAACAATTAATGGAAAGCAGAAATCTCCCTTCAAATTTGAATTTATCGGGATTACGAACGACTTATTCGCAAATTGGAGGTTTTCAAGGATTTTTATCACACTAAGGAAATTTCTGATGCAAAAATCATATCAAAACCAAATTTTTGAAATTCAAAAAGTTCTAATTTTCAAAAAAAATATACATTTTCTGATAAATTGATTCCATTTTTCCACTAATTTTTTTTTCATATCCTTTGGAAAATAAACGAGATAAGAGATTTGAGCATAATTCTCGTTTAATAAAGAATTTTAGAAGCTACAAAAAAAGAAAAGAACAAAATCGCTTTATCTCGCTTAATTTCCGAGATATTTTCAAAAAACTGGTGATAAAATAGAATTTTCTTATTTTTTTTTATTTTCAAAGAACTCTCGAAAATCACGTGCGGTTCACGTTTTTTATCTAAAATTTCCTCACCTTTTCAGTGGAATCATTGCAATTATGTTATCCACCTTAATTCCCACGATATTCCACAAAATATCTATTGAAATCATCTCAATAAATGTAAAAAAATGTAAAAATTCCATTCAATCTCTTCACATTATTCATATTTACCTTTTCAGAATTCTTCTCAGTCTCATCAACGCACTTCTCAGGACAATAAACCCTCTTTCCAAAATCACTCGCAATATCCTCCAATTTTTTCGTTGCATTTTCCCCTGAATTTCTGTATTTCGGCGTCTCCAAAGTCCTTTTAGTTTCGCAAACAGTTGTAATTCCTGTTTCTTCCATTTTCCTGTCTTTTTACCACGAAAATCCGAAGAAATACGCCATCTTACCGAAGAAATAAATGAAGACAAAGTGCAAAACAAAAGAGTAAGACAATTCTTTTCATTTTCAATACAATATAATAATTTTATTTTATTTTATTTTATTTTATTCATGAGATGATAAAGTATACGCGCATTAAAAGAGCATAAAAATGTGGGAAGAGAGGACATAAAGAGTCCTTTAAATTCTCAGCACAATAGAAGCGAAAAGAACAGCTATAAAAGGTGATACTACTCGTGGATTTAATGAAAAATAATAATAAAAAATTTAAAAAAAAAAAATTCGATTGTCCACGTTTTTTCTACTGTCGTCCTCGTGGATTTATACGTAGCCAGATAATACCTCTGCAGAAGGGTAGTAAGAGCGTAACAATTGTCCACGTTCTCTATCAACAAAGAGTGTCTTTCTCTTCACAATTATTTCACGTTCCAGATCACTTCTGGATTTTACCAAATTTGCTTGAGTTGATTCTGCATTTCTCAATTGTCCCTCCATTATTGACAAGTTTTCGCCAATTCTTTTGACCTCTTCAATTAATCTGAAAAGTGGGAAAAAAAATGAATTATTTTTTTGGAATGTTTTTTTTTTGGGAATGGAAAGAATATATTTGAAAATATTGGGTTTTGGAGAATTTATGAAGAGACCTTTTTTTGTAGAGAATTTAATTATGCAGAAAAAATGTCTTCACGTGCAAATTCCTAAACCTGATGGTTTCTGAGATATTTTACAATTGAGATGATTGTAATGATTTTTTGGATTTTTTCGATTAATTTTGAGTAAAAAAGATATTTTACGAGTTTTTTGCCAAAATCACAAAAAATATTGGACTTAAGAAAATTTATGAAGAGACCTTTTTTATAGAGAATTAAATTCTGCACAAAAAAAAATTATGGAGTTAAAAAAGAAGAAAAAAGAAAAGAGTGAGTTTCATTTCAAAAAATTCAATATTAACCAGAAATCTCGAAATTTTCAAGATTTTTGCTAAATTTGATGTTTTTCCAAATTTTCCTTGAATTTCACTCAAATCTACCGCCTAAATCTGATAATCTCCGAGAAATTTCAATATTTTCGATTAATCAAGAGTGAAAGAGACATTTCGCAATTTTTTTTTAAATATCCCCGAAAATATTAAGCTTATAAAAATTTAGTAAGGGACTTTTTTTTACAGAGAATTAAATTTTGCAGAAAAAAAGGTTTCCAGGTTCAATTCCCTGAACCTTATCGTTATCTTATAGACAAAAGGGCGTAAGTGCTATGTTTGATACTCAGCACTTACGCCCCTTTGTTTCTAGGACAAATGTTATATTTTCTGAGATATTTCAGGATCATCTCGATTTAAATGATTTTTTACCCATATTGAGGCTCATCACGACAAGACTCGACGTTTTTGCGATACAAACGCTCATCTAGACGAGTTTGTGCGACTTTCATTGCGTCATTCAGACCCTTGGCTGCTCCGCGAAGCTCCTCGATTAACTTTTCTGTGTCTGCCAGTTGATTCAAACACTTGAAAAAAATATAGAACATGAAAAAAGTGAAAAATCCGAGGTTTTCATGAAATTAAAGTGCTTTTTACTTTCGTAAGTTCTTTTTCCAGCTGCTGACAGGCCAATTCAGTTTGTGACACATTTTCTGCGACTGCAGTGTCAACTGCAATTGCCTGAGTCCTCAGGTCCTTCACAGCTTTTGATAGAACTCCAGTCACTGTTCCCCGAAGATTAACGGACTTCTGCTCTAGGGTGTCAGAGTCTCGCAGGGTCTCACCAGTAAAGTGATCGTAGCTTTCAGGAGTCGATTGCCTTTGAAGATTAAATAAATATTGAATTTCAGGGATGAAGTGGTAAAATGAGATGATTTCGCTATTTTTACGATTTTTTGGGAACATTTTGGAAAATAAGAGAGATAGGGAAGATACATGAAAAGGAAAATCCTTTAACACAAGAGAATTAATGCCTAAAAAAAATCATCATGAAAATCGCTCTATCTCGCTCAATTTCCAAGATATTCTAAAAAAAAAAAAATGAATAAAAAAATGAAAATTTGGAATTTTGAGATAAATTAATTCACTCTCATCACCAATTTTAAAAAAAAATTTCAAAATCTAAGCAAGATAAAGCGATTTTTTCCTGCATATTTCTTTGCAGAATATTTCAAAAGCTAAAAAAGAAAAATACATGTAAAATCGCTCCATCCCCTTTATTTTACAAAAAATTTCCAAAACTACAGAAAAACAAGAATATAGATTTTTCGAATTGATTTCATTTTATCCCCATTATTCTATTAAATATAGCCCGGAATTTAAGCGAGATAGAGCGATTTTCCTATTTTTTTTCGCAGCTCCTGAAACTTTTTATAAAAAACAGATTCATGCAGAATCGCTCTATCTCTCTTAGTTTCTGAGACATTCTCCAAAATCTGATGATAAAATGATTTTTTTTTTTTATAGGATGAAATCGATTTATCTAAAATCTTCATAGTCGTAAAAAAAACTCTTTTTTTCTCATCTCCACTCACTCTGGTGGAACTCTGGTGGCCCCCGGTTTCATCAGGATCAATGGCGAGTCATTGGTGAGTCCAACGCAAAAAGAATCAGTCTCATAAGCATCGATTTTATCAGTAACATCAAATTCAAGCCTCGATTTTACCGCTTTCAGCTCCAAAATTTGATGCTCGATGGATTCATTCATTTTGTTGAGAGTGTCTCTCACCTGACCACACAATGCGACTTCCTAAACCAAAAAAAGTCAATTATCAGTACTCCAATTCCAATTTTTTCGAATTCAGTTTCTTTTTTTTTCTTCCTCAAATATCTGATTTTTTCAATCACTTTTTTTTTACAAAAAAAAATAATTACCTTGACCAATTCCTCTTCAACTTTATCACGAACCAAATCAGGCTCTAGACGCTTACATCGGGCATCCAAAAAATCACCAGAAATTGATTCTGGTATTGCTAATATCGAGAGTGCCTGCTTCACACGATGATGCTCACCCTCCAACAATTCAATCTCATCTATTATTTCAATTATTGCTCTCTCAAGTTCACTTTTCCATTTGTGTATCAAACTTGCACGTGTACTAAGTCTATCACGATTTTCCAATTGATTTTTGTCAGTTTCCTTGTAGATTTTTGCGTTATTTTCACGGCATTTCTTCAGGACAAGTCTGAAAAAATTGAATTTTCTATGAAAATTATTGATAAATCGTCATAATTTGTGTTTTTTACATTTTTTTTTGTAATTAGCTCTGAAATGAGTGGGTTTAGCGCCAAATCTTAAAAAAATGAGGATTTTTAGGTTTATTTCCAATTAATTGCTGATAATTCGGGAAACGTCCTTCAATTTTCCCGGAAAAGTGATTAAACTATTCGCAAGTCATACCTTTAGCTTCTGAATATAATTTTTTTTCCTCGAATTTTTTTTTACATTAATAATCTCCCATCACATGCATGAGACAGAGAGAGAGGCAAATTGTTACGACTACCTTCTAATTAAAATTTCTCAATAACTATACGGTGAATTGAATATCTTTTTCTTCTATTATTTAGTTAAAATGCTGTTCTCTTCGCCAATTGTTTTTAAATAATAGGTCAACCGTGTGGTTTTTCAGTAATTTCGTTATTTCTGTCCGATTTAGGGCGTTTCATCCCCACCACCGCTATTTTCAGTAACTTTGATAATTCATATCTCATAAACTACACGAAAAAAAATCATGAAAAAATTCAAAAAAATGTAAAAAAATATAATCTTTTATATGGCATCAAAAAAATAAGGGATTAACTGTTCTCGAATTCACTAGGATACGACCTTAAGAGACATTTTTCCTAAAAAATCAAATTTTCTGTAAAAAAGGTCATGATTTTTTCAGAATATTTACGAAATATTGAATTCCTCATTTTTTTTTTTCAAACATAAAATCCAAATTATTTAATGAAAAAAAAATGAAAATTATGGACTTACGCAGCTTCGTTAATTGTACTTGAATTTTTATCGAAAAATGTTTTGTTGTGCGCTCTCCATTCAGCTGGGCTGTATCTAGTAATTGAATAACGATCCACTACTGGTCGTAAACCGGTGATTCCAGCCGTGGGAGTTAAAACTACACGACCAGTTGCCCATGGGCCAATTGGCCCCATAGGCGACAAACTGTGACAGGGAAGATCGTCATCGGCTTGAGGCAAATACGGTGGTGGAGACTTTCCCATCTCGTTCATGCGGTTTTGGAGTACATCGAGCCTTGGATCAGTCCTCGACAACTAAATTCATTTGAAAATTGAACGCCCCAGAATTTTTTTTTTCAGAATTAAATTGAACGTAAATATCGAAAAAATCGTGTGAATGATCTATTTACATAATTATCTCCGCAACCATTGGATTTAAGAAAAAATGTCAGGAAACATTTTTTGTAGATCATTAAAAATTGCAAAAAAAAGGTTTCTTGATATTTTTTGCTAAACTCCATAGTTTTGGAGATATTCATTAATCAATAAATACAAAATTACTTCAATTTTTTTTTTTTAATAAAATGAGTCAAAAATTTTTTGTGGATTCTTTTGCAAATATCTCCGAAACTATTGAGTTTAGAGAAAAATGACAAGAAACCTTTTTTGTAGAGAATCAAATTTCCTACAAAAAAGGTTTCTTCACAAATTTTCCTAACTCTCACGGTTTTCGAGATCCCTTTAAAATAAGTCTCTTGGAATTCATGAGAGTCATAAGAAATTTAATAAAAATCGTAAAAAAATTGCATTTATTAATTGAAAAAAATTAAGTTGTATTTTTTTGAGATTGTACCTTAGATTCGGGGAAATGTGAGGCACCACAGGGTTCAATATGCGGCGGTTTTTCCCCATTTTCCCCCGTCGGAAGCTCGTTAATGTCACAACGTTCATCTCTGACTCTCCCGGGATCGTTAATACTGCATCTTTCGTCCAAAAATCTTCTCTGCAACATCTTCGTTATTTCCACGAGTTTTTCTACGAGAGAGATCCGGCCAAAGCGCTGAGAGTCCAAGAGAAAAAACCAAATTTTGGGGTTGCAGACGATCACGCAGGGGTGTTTTGTTAGTTTCCCCGTACACGCAATACTCCCCTAGTTTCCTTTTATTATCGAGGGTGGAGAGAGACGTTACCAAGGTGGCCTTGCACCTGGAGAAGCTAAACAACTGTCTTATTGATCACAAAACATCAAAAAAAAAGCAAAGAATCCAATTTCATAAAAAAAAAATACAATTTTTCAAAAATTCTTTAGGTTAAGAAAAATTGACAAATGGCAGAATACTTTTTTTCTTTGATAATTCAGACTTTTTTAAAGATCTGAAAAGAATTATTTTTCAGTAAATTAGAGGAAGTTGAGGTAAAATGGACATGGATTGGTTTTGGTGGTAAATATGTAGTATATATATCATATTATATATAAATATTTATATATTAATATTAATATGTAAATTATTAATAATAATTTAATAATTTATAGTATATTAATTAGATGTCATTAGGTATTATGTATTAATAATATATATTATTATTATAATATTAGGAAATATTATCCTATAATATAAAATTAAATATTATGAAATAATATTGTATAGTACATTATTTTGCTGAGTTTCTAATTTATTATACTTTCTAAATTTTTGTTTCTAAATTATTAACTAATTCACTATATTATAACATATAGTGTTGTGCTATATGTTAAAATATAATATAGTATAATATTATAGTAAAGTGGGATTTAATTTTTATTTTAATTAAGTTTGTCCTTGTCCAGGATTGCCTTCCTGCTCCTGGCGTTTAGGTGCAAAAGAGACCGCATTCTATGCATTTACAGAGAACATAAAATATGCGCATTATCACCATTTTTATGTGCTGAAAATTTAACATAATATACGATCAATTGGTGCATATCTCATGTACTAATAGTGCATGTTTCATGCAAAAAAACAGTAGTACATAGTTTATGCACTACCTAGTGCGGTTAATATGAACAAAAAGTTCATATTCTATGCTCAGCTTTTTCTGTGTGTACTTCAAAAAGTGATGAAACCTCGAAATTAATGAGCTACACAGAGAAAAATGTTTTCTTAATTTAAGAGTGTGCAGTCACTGAATTTAAGAAAGTAAAACTCACTTAAATTAAGTGACTTTTTCTTTCTTAATTTAAGGAACTAAAACTCACTTAAGTTAAGTGATTTTCCTCACTTTAATCGAGTGACTTTTCTCACTTAAATCAAGTAACTTTTTCTTACTTGATTTAAGAAAGTAAAAGTCACTTAAATTAAGTGATTTTTCTCACTTAAATCAAGTGACTTTTCTTCCTTAATTTAAGGAACTAAAACTCACTTAAGTTAAGTGACTTTCCTCACTTCAATCAAGTGAGTTTTCTCACTTAAATCAAGTGACTTTTCTTCCTTAATTTAAGGAACTAAAACTCACTTAAGTTAAGTGACTTTCCTCACTTAAATTAAGTGATTTTTCTCACTTAAATCAAGTGACTTTTTCTTTCTTAATTTAAGAAAGTAAAAGTCACTAAAATTATGTGACTTTTCTCACTTAAATCAAGTGACTTTTTCTTTCTTAATTTAAGAAAGTAAAAGTCACGAAAATCAATTGAGTTTTCTCACTTAAATCAAGTGACTTTTCTTTTTTAATTTAAGTGACCTGTGCTTTCTTAAATTAAGTGACTGCACATTCTTAAATTAAGAAAACATTCTTCTCTGTGTAAAATGAATTTGAAAGAAATTATAATAATAATAATAATAATGGTGAAGACAAGAATCCAAAGTTTCTCCATAAAATCACATAGTCCTTCGAATTACAATAATTTAAATATCGCAGCGTGAAATCTGTTTAGCCAAGTGGTAGAGGGGTGGGTTTAGTCGGGCATAAAACCCAGAGTTGAAATCCAAATCCTAGAAGCATTGGTGGCAGCGGTTACTGAGGGATTCGAGGCGTGCCTGACAGGGTGGTCAGGAGGCCTCGTTGAGTTTGTTCAAGCGAACGAACGCGGCTCAACAGAGCACACACACTGACCCCCCCCCCCCTCTCCCTACCTAGGAGTACGAGCGTACGCTTTGGGACACACCAGTGTCATCCCAATCCTTCTGTCTCTCTTTCTCACTCTCTTCTGCTCTTTTCAAACCGAATCAAAACCCTTAAACCCAAACTCAAACCCCATGTGAGTGACCCGAGGACACTTTTATCAATTGTAATGTAAACTTACTCTTTATCTTTCAATTTCATTCAAATATCAATTTAAAACAATTTTGTTTTTCTTCGTTTTATTAAAGAATTCCCTAAATTTTTCGATCTCTGAATTTTTTGTGGGGTGAAAAATTTTGGGGAAAAATCTGAAAAAATTTGAGAAGATGCTCCAGCTTATCTATATTGTTGATGAATTTTTTTTTTAATTTTCAGTAGAAGTCTTCTCTCTCAAAAAAAATTCTGGATCATTTTTTTCATAGATTGATTTTTCCCTGCAGAATGATCTAGGATTTTTTTCAGGTTGAAGAGCTTCATGAAAAATTCGGAAAAAATTTGAGAAAATGGTACGGAATGTCTACACCATTCGTGAATTTTTCCAAATTTTTATGTATAAGTCTTCACCCTCAAAAAAAAATTTGAATCATTTTACCCTATAGGTCCATTCTGCTTTGTAAAATGATTCAGAATTTTTTTTTCAGAGTGAAGGGCTTTATGAAAAATTATGAAAAAATTTGAAAAGATGCTACAACATGTCTACACTATTGCCATATTTTTTCAAAAATTATTGCGAAACTCTTTCCTTTAAAGAAAAATCTCACCTCATTTTTCTCCCTTATTTTTCCAAGGAAAAACACATAAATAAAATTGTAAACTCAATACCAATAATTCCATCTCATCAAAATACCACCCTAATATTATTTAAACAACTGCCATAAGCCCCTTTAAATTCTCAAAGGACCATTGCCACTTATTTCCCCTCATATTTTCCCATCAAAAAGGCTCCATCAGAGCCTGTAACCACGATTTTATGATGCGTTAACAAGCTCATAATAAAATGTTTAAGTACGAAAACATTCCACCTGGTTGAGTGCCGAAGCAGCCCTTCTGTACCCCTCCCTTCTCCTCCCCCTCCCTATCTCGAATAAATTCCCTTGCATTTACATCTTCTGCCTTTTCTTTTCTATCTCTCTCAAAAAAAAAAAAAAAAATCCACGACTCAAAAAATCCGCCTCATCAAACAACTCTCCCTCCCCCCCCCCCTCCCAAAGAGAAAAAAAAACTCTCTCAAGAAAGCACTACTCCAAGAATTCCAAAGGGCGTGTTCTATAAATCGTATACGGGCTGGCTTCGTGAAAGTCACGCCCCCTTTTCCACTACTGTATCTCTCATCCAGGGTAGGGGAGGGGGGGACTTTAACACAGTTAACGGCATTAGTAGTGGTAATAATAGTAACAAGCTTTTCATTCCAATGACGAGTTTTAGGGTAAAAGTAGGCGTGGCCAATTTGGAAAACCAATGACATAGTGGTGGACCATAGAGACTGTACGACACGAGAGTCATCTGACAACGTGGCATTAAGGTTTCCGCCCCCCACTTTCGCGGGGGGTTAAAACTGGCTAACTAACGTGCGCACTATCGTTGGCCAAAGCGGGGGGGTACAAGAAGTGGTGAAGGGGGGAGGAGGGGGGATGATAGCCACTCAGCCAGCAAGTCCCGCTTCAGTCTCCCCCCCCCCCACTTTCCTGCGATTATTCTATATATATATACATAGTAACAACTGCGTATTTTTTCCCCAAAAAGGTGTTAACTCCCGGGAGTTATACACCCCCCCCCCCTCGCTCCTCTCCCCTCTCCTCCCCCCTTCTTTCGTGTCCTGTACACAGGAGGCTGACATCAAGGACACTGACAGGAGAGCTTTACCAATTGCTATTTCACATTTCTCGCAAGCTTCCCAATTTTACCATTTCACCCCCCTCCCACCCCCACCCCCCTCTCTTTTGCTCTATCGTTGCGGTGGAGGTCTTTGATGACGGCCAACGTTTCGGGGCACTTGTGAGTGAGAAGTTGGCGAGGTGAAGACGTTTACCAGAGAGACTGGATCCAAGGATTTTTTAACATCCCCCCCCTCCTCCTCCTTCTCCTCCTCCATTTTGTCTTTCTATCCCCGGTGAGCCTGGAAACTGCTACCGGGATCCATGGTTGACTTTTAGAGGATACGGAGGATGGGCACAGGTCAGTTTATTTTGTTAATTAGTTGGGGGGGAGGGGGGTGGGAGTTTATATGATAATTGGATTGGCATCTGACAATTTTTTGGATTAATGAATTTTTTTAATAAATTAATTGTTGGAACATACAATTATTTGGGGAATTTGCAGTTACAGTTTATTTGATTATTCGTGTACATTTTTTGGATTTAAAAAAAAACAAAAAAAACAATTTGTTTATGGGAAACAATTTAAAAAGAAGAATTATCGGATATCTGCTGTTGTGAATATCAGGAATTTATGGGGTTTGGGAGGAAATATTGGTTTTGAAGTTTCTTTAATTTTTTGGGGGATTTTTGAGGTGAAAAAGTGTAATTTTGTGATTTTTTGGGGGAAATTTTGTGAAACTTTGTCTTCTGGAGTTTAGAAAAATAATTCTTTTATTTACGAGGCAATTATTGGAGGATTTACGGGATTCAATTGAATATTTTTACGTTAAGATTTGATTAGGTAGTGATTTAGTGACTTTTTTTTAGAGGAAATTGAATAAATTAAAGTATTTAAGTTCATTCTGCGATATCTTTCTGCTGCATTTCCTGGGATTTCTTTTATTTTTCCACTCAATAACATCAATTTTTGAATTACTTTTCAGTGAGAAAAAGTGCAATTATTAATTCATTGTGAAAACAAACAAAAATTAAGTGATTGACGGGTTTTTCTTTCGACAGTAAAACATTTTATAAAAAACTGTCCAAAAAATTTAGAAGATGCGCCAACATGAATACTATTGCTGTTGAATTTCTAAAAAATTTGTTATAAAATCCTTCGCTCTCAATGCAAATCCCGATTATTTTGTCCTACAGGCTCATCTTGCCAACAAAATTACTCAGGTTTTTATTCAGAGGGAAGGACTCTAGTAAAAAATTGTGAAAAAAATCGAGAAAATGCATGTCTGCATTGTTGTTGAATTTATTCAATTTTTTTTCATACGACCCATCACTCTCAATCAAAATCCGGATGATTTTATTCCACAATTCCGTTCTGTGAAGGACTTCATCAAAAATTTTGAAAGAAAATTGAGAAAATACCTCAAGGGATAACACTGTAGAATTTTCAAAAAATCGATTTTTTTCTTGCTTTAAAAATTACTTTGGGCCTCTCAGACTGCGGGAAAGAAAAGTTTTCACCTGAAATCCTCTTTTTCTCATGAAATTTTCAATTTTTCCCGAGGCATTTCTTCATATTCATAGCCCGAGTCACAACTTCAATCGCATTTCTCTCGGAACATGATATTTCAAATTGGCACCCAGCATAACTCCAATAATTTTCATTATTTTCATTTGATTTTCCCACAGCATCTCAAAAACAATATTTCGAACAGAAATACGTAGGGTATTTCCAAAAAATTGATCTGCACATTTTTTATTGATAAAAAATTGCCGGTTTTTCGGTCGAAATTTGAATTTTTCATTCAAATGATCACCAATTGCACAAAAAATAATATTTTTGAAATTCCCTACGTATTCCTGTAACTATGTATATTTAGATAGAGCCAAGTTTTTTTTTTTTTTTCAATTGAAATTTACACCAGTTACACTGCGTACCGCTGAGTATTCTTTAAATTCGAGGAGCCTCGCAAGAATGGCTCTTGTGTCGTCATTTTTCGATAGTTTTTGGTGAATTTTTTTTAAAAAAACTCAAATATATACTCAATCACTTCCTCAAATATCATTACTTCATTGCCACTTTTTCTATAGAAAAAAAATACCCCAAAAACGCAATTTTTTAGGCATTTACAGTGGTGTTATCCCTTAATATGTTTCTCTTATTGCGCAAAATCCTGAAAAATCTCAAATATATTAGAATAAAAACTGATTTTTTTTTTTTTCACCAATGTGAATTTTTCAAATCCCTTCATACAACGCTTCCCTCTCAAAAAAAAAGTCTCAAATCATCTTGCCCACAAAATGATCCAAGATTTTTTTGGACAGTGAAGTACTTCATAAAATTTTTTGGAAAAAAATTGAGAAAATGTATCAACGCGTCTAAATTATTTCTGATTATTTTGCAATTTTTGATAGAAAATCCTTCGAAAAAAAAGCAAATCATTTTACTTCACAAGTCCATTTTACCCCGATTACCCCTACAATATAATCCGTCAAGAGATCGGGTTAGTCTCGGTCTCAACAATGAGACATTTCTCCCTGAAATTTTCGTTGTGGGGAGCAAGAAGGTGTGAGACGCCTTTTCTCAACGTGAAAAGGGGAAATTCGGGTTGGCTTAGGCAGTGTGTTTTTCTTGCCGCGGATCATTAGGACGATTAAGTGTAGCCCACCAAAAAAGGGAGAGAACAGATTAAGGCAATCTCCTCCGTACGAACCCCATTCGTCTTACCACTTAAGTTTTTTTTTTCTCCTTTTCCAATTCAATTCTGTCAGTGAAAAAAGACCAGTCTGATTATTTCGGATTTTTCTACTACAGAAAAAAAATCAGTTTTATTCTAATATATTTGAGATTTTTCAGAATTTTGCGGAATTTTTTTGAAATTTTCATGAAATTTTGCTTCTGAATGAAAGCTATGTAATCATCAGAATTTTTTATTGTAATTTTTTTAATAGAAGATACTTGAAATGATCTAAATAGAGAGAAAATGATATTTTTTGCGCATGTCTGTGTGTGTGTATGTCTGTGTGTGCATAAAAATCTCAATTACAGCAAAACGGTTTTATAGAAAAATTTCATATTTTGTGGAAAATTTTCTCTCGACAAACTCTATTTTTTAAGCTTTATTTGAAGGGAATGCGATCGGTACTTTCTGAGATATGTCCATTTTTCGAAAATCAGATTTTAATGGAATTTCTGGAAATTATTCCACTGATGTTATTTATACTCATTTACACAGAGAAAAATGTTTTCTTAATTTAAGAATGTGCAGTCACTTAATTTAAGTGACCTGCCATTCTTAAATTAAGTGACTTTTCTCAATTAAATCAAGTGACTTTTTCTTTCTTAATTTAAGAAAGTAAAACTCACTTAAATTAAGTGAATTTTCTCACTTAAATCAAGTAACTTTTCTCACTTAAATCAAGTAACTATTTCTTTCTTAATTTAAGAAAGTAAAAGCCACCTAAATTAAGTGACTTTTCTCACTTAAATCAACTGACTTTTTCTTTCTTAATTTAAGAAAGTAAAACTCACTTAAATTAAGTGACTTTTCTCACTTAAATCAAGTGACTTTTTCTTTCTTAATTTGAGAAAGTAAAACTCACTTAAATTAAGTGAATTTTCTCACTTAAATCAAGTAACTTTTCTCACTTAAATCAAGTAACTATTTCTTTCTTAATTTAAGAAATTAAAACCTACTTAAATTAAGTGACTTTTCTCAATTAAATCAAGTGACTTTTTCTTTCTTAATTTAAGAAAGTAAAACTCACTTAAATTAAGTGACTTTTCTCACTTAAATCAAGTGACTTTTTCTTTCTTAATTTGAGAAAGTAAAACTCACTTAAATTAAGTGAATTTTCTCACTTAAATCAAGTGACTTTTTCTTTCTTAATTTAAGAAAGTAAAACTCGCTTAAATTGAGTGAGTTTTCTCACTTAAATCAAGTGACTTTTCTTTCTTAATTTAAGTGACCTGCACATTCTTAAATTAAGTGACTGTAAATTAAGAAAACATTTTTCTCTGTGTATTATCTCAAGAGTTTTATCAGTTAGATGTCTGTCAATTTTGAGCTCATTTGCATGATTAGTTCTCGGTTTATTGGCGTTTTAATGAATTTCTTCAAAATTTGAAATTTTGATGATGATTTGAAAAAAGTTGTATCACTTCCATCAGGAAGTATATTGCAAAAGTATTAACAGAAAAAACTATATCAGTTGGGGAGCAATACTATTACCCACTTGTTTTTCTCGAATTTTTTTCGTTCTTAGTCTCGAAAAATTGTGTCTGATTGTGGTATTTTCTACTTGTTGCAGGTGACAGGCTACTGGACATCGCCTGCAACGTGTGCGAGGATCGTAGCTCAGGAAAACACTATGGCATTTACAGTTGCGATGGTAATTACCAATTAATTATGATTAATCGAAAAAAAAAAATTTAATAGTAAAAAAAACGTTAAAAAACATAAATCTAGTGGTTCTACCTTGAATATCTCGGAAAGTAAGCGAGATAGCGAAATTTTGGAAGAAACCTTTTTTGTAGAAAAAAATGAGAGCTACAAGAAAGGTTTCATTGAAAAAAGCGCTATCTCGCTTATTTTCCGAGATTTTCTTCAAAAACGAATGGAAACTTTCTTCGATTAATTTAAAAAAATTGATTTTTTTTTTTTTTTGAGAAAAGGTTGTTCGGGTTTTTTCAAACGGAGCATCCACAGCAATCGTGAATACACCTGCAAAGCACAGGGGCCAATGAAAGGACGTTGTCCAATTGACAAAACTCACAGAAATCAGTGTCGCGCTTGCCGTTTAACAAAGTGTTTTCAAGCAGGAATGAACAAAGACGGTAAGTCCATGAGAATTTTCCTTTATTATGAAATATACAAAAGAAAAGTGGAAAATGGATTAAGCTTATTCCTCACTTCTTCTTGATGATGAGAATGAAAAAGAAAATTCCGGGAAAATCCTCTAAAAAAAGGCATCATTTTGTCCCACAAAATGACCAATGGTTTTTTTTTTTCAAAGTGAAGGACTTCATGAAATTCATTGAAAAAAATTGAGAGTATGCATCGAGATATTTACATTGCTGGTGATTTTTTTGAATTTTTTTTATGAAGTCTTTCACTCTAAAAAAAATCCTAAATCATTTTGCCCCACAGCTTCATTCTATCCCACAAAATCATACAGAATTTCTTTCGAAAGTGAAGGATTTTGCAGAAAATTTTGAAAAAATTAGAAAATATTCTGCAATATATCCACATTGTTATTGAATTTTTTCAAAATTTTTTATAAAAGCCTTCACTCTCAAAAAAAATTTCAAATCGTTTTGCCCCATGAGTTCATTTTAATCCACAAAATGATCCAGGATTTTTTTAAGAGTGAAGAACTTTATCAAAAATTTTTCAAAAAAATTGAGAATATTGTGCAATATATCGACATTTTGAATGAATTTTTTCAAATTTTTTCATACAAGCTCTCAGTTTCAAGAAAATTATTGATCATTTTGTCCCAAAAAACTCAGGATTTTTTTTTTAAGTGAAAGAATTTCCCTTCAGATTAGAAAAGTGAAAAAAAAAATAATAAAAAAAAAAAAAAAATCGATTGAGCTTGTTGCTCGTTTCTCAGTGATGATGAGAGTTTAAAAAAAAAGGCAAATTGAAATTTTAAAAGAGTTTACGATTGAAGGGTACACCGTCACTCGGAAATCCTATTAATTCCTTACTTCCACGGTTGGCTCGTCTCCAATGGATTATATACACTTCAACCCTTTTCATCATCTCAGATGCCTCCCCCTTTTCAATAGCAATCAATATTTTCATCGAGTAGTCTTAATAATAATTCGAAAAAGCACAAACAAATTGATTTGAAAAATCATCTATGAAATTTCCATTTTCCTCTGCGAGCTTACAAAAAAGGTCTTTTGGAATTTTTCGAAAAGCCCTTTCGTGTTCCAGATATCTTTGAAATATTAAAATAAACTCATCATCCCTCAAAATCACTTTTTTCCAAATATCTCTGAATTCGAAAAAGTCATTAAAAATTTCCGTAGAAACTTCTCTTTTTGTAGCTCTGATTCCTTTCTATGAAAAAAAAAGCTTGTCACAATAATTCCACTATCTCCCCTCAATTCAGTAGATATTCCCCGAAAAATCTCGATTAACCCCTGAAAAATTCGGAGATAAAGCTGTCAAATAATGGCAAGTCATGCCAACTTGCTCTTCCTCTCAAATAATAAAGGAAAAAGCCCTCACCTGTCGAGATATCATCATCGCAGTTGCATAAAAATGGACAAATGCTTGAGCAAATGTAAGAATTAGGGGGAATCCCGGTGAAATGAGTCACGATTTTTATTTTCGGGAGAAAGAATTGATGAAAAAATTTAAAAAAAATTGAGAAGATGCTGCAACATGTCTACATTATTGTTGAATTTTTTCAAATTTTTCCATAAAGGTCTTCACTCTTAAAAAAAAAAACAGAATCATTCTGGGTCAGTTCTGTTTTATCCAATAAAATCATCCAGGATATTTTTTCAAGGATCCAGAACTTCATAAAAAATTCTGAAAAAATTCGAAGAAATGCATCAATATTCCAACAATATTGTTGAATTTTTTCATTTTTTTCGGGGGAGATTGTGACCCTCAAAAAAATCCTGTATCTTTTCATCCTGCAGGTCTATTTTATCCCAGAAAGCAATCAATAATTTTTATTAGAGTTAAGAACTTCATAAAAAATTCTGAAAAAAAATTTAAAAAATGCCTCAACATGTCTCAATCACTGTCAAATTTTTTCAACCCCCCCGTAAGAAGCCTTTACCCCAAAAAAATCCCCTATAATTTCCCCCTAACTGGTCCATTGTTTCCTACAAAAAAATCCAGGATTTTTTTCAGAGTGAAGGACTTCCAAAAAAAATTTGTAAAAAATCCCAAAAATGTTGCAAAATGTTTCCATCATTGCTGAATTTTTTCAATTTTTTTCACACAAATCTTCCCTTAAAAAAAATATTTTAGGACTTAAAAAAAAAAATAGTGTAATGACCGATACAGCCAAAAACTCATTAATTAAATTAATATAACAGTCAAATAAAAATTAAAAAAATAACTAAAAACCCCGAATCATTTTGCCCCATCGGTCCATTTTGTCCCAATGAAATCACCTATGAAGGGGGGGGGGGGGGGGATGAAATAACGAGAGAGAAAACCACTTCGTGATAGATCGGATGGGAATAAGAAGTGTGGTCGATCCTCGGGTTTTTCAGAAAATGATAGAGTACGCGCGTGAGAGAAGAAGGGGGAGGGGGGGGGGGAGGGGAGAAGGGCAGAGATGAGGAATGAAACGAGAAAGAACGAGGTGAGATGGGAGAACTGTGAATATCTGAAGCGCAGGAGGATTGGGGCGGGGCACGACCGCTTGTCATGGATGAGGGTGCCTGGGTGTTTCGAACAGCGAGAGGGGGGAAGGGGGGGGGGGGGGGGTGTTTAATGCAGGACGGGTGCTCTGGTTCCCAAGCAGCCCCAGGGGCAGGAGAGATTCGGGAGAGGGGATATGGCTGCAGAGTCTCACTCGAGAGTAAGAGAGGAGATTCAATTAGTGGCGCAGAGCTTCCTAACGTTAGGGAGTCTACACACGCATATATACAATTGTTAATGTATAACTATAGTTGTCGGGGGTATTTTTTTTTTTTTTGTACCTTCAGGCAACACAGTCGACAATGCGAGAGGCAGTATGAATAACCCCCCCACGAAAGTCTCTGCCTCTGTGCTTGGAAAAAGTACCTTTTCAAGCTCTGGCGTTTACCTGCCAAATTACATCGTACGAGATTAATTATTTCTTTTCACGTTTTTCTGGGGGTTAAGAATTAATTTCAGTTTTTTTTTTCGAAGGGAAGGGGGATTTAATGGTTTTCGAGGATTTTAATTGAGTTTTTGAGTAATTCTTTTTTTTTCAATGAAATTTCTAGTGTTTTTGGAATATTTCGGAATTTAAAGGAATCAAATCGATATTTTCATTGATAAAAATCGATAATTAATTGGTTTCATTTAATCCACTACTTTATTGTAATTTTTATCTTGTAAAAAATCCGCGCAAAATTTCTAGGGTGATACGAAAAGGCGGCAACTTTTTTTTTACTTTTTTTGCAGGAGGTGGGGGGGGGGTGGGAGGATTCGATGGTTTTCGAGGATTTTAATTTATTTTTTAAGCTATCCCTTTTTTTTTAATTTAAATTTTGGTCTTTTTGGAATATTTCGGAATTTAAGGGGATGAAATCTACTTTATTATGACTTTTATCTTGTGGAAAATATCAAAGAAATCTCTAGTATCGAAGAAATATGGTGGAAAAAGTTATTTTTGCATTTTTTGGGGCTTAAGAATTAATTTTATGGTTTTTTTCGTGTTTGTGGAGCGATTGATATTTTTTTTTATTTTAATCGACTTTTCAAGGGATTTCTTTTATTATTATTATACTTCTACATTTGAATTTCAGCGGTTTTGGAATATTTTGGGATTCAAGAAGACAAAAAAATGATAGCCAAGTCTTTTTGCTGAATTCACTGTTTTATTTTGTAAAGTTTTCTTAAAAAAATTCCTGGAATCGATAAAAATTGAGAAAAAATTATTTTAACATTTTCCGGGGCTTTGAGAATTAATTCATTTCTTTTAGTTTTTTTTGTTATTGCAATTTTAAGTCTTTTTGGAATATCTCGGAATTTACGAGGATAAAATTGATTTTTTCTTCCAAAAAACGATAATGGGTTCCTTCTGCTGAATTCATTGTTTTATTTCGACTCTTATCTCGTAAAAAAATCCACAAAAATTCCGCGAAATTAGCAAAAAAAAGGGAGAAAAATCCCATTTTTTTCTGGATTTCAATCAGACATTTCTGCGGGTATGAAATCCCCCAGATGTGAATACAAAAGAGCACACCCGTATGATCATGCTAATGCTCCGGAAAAAAAAAATCCTTATTCTGTAATTTACAAACAGAGGAAAAAATGTTTTCCGCTGATTCACGTTTACTCCTAAATTTATTTCTGCATTTTCTAAAATCTTTTTTCATCTTTTAGTTTAATTATAAAACGTGAGAATTATTATTTTCATAATTCACAGTTTTTTTTTACACTTTTTCCTCGTCGGATTTCGCCCTTTCACCGCATAACAAATTCCATCCCTCCATTATGCCATCGTCGACCTCTTCTGGAGTAAAAGTCCTCGGTATTATCGGCATTACCACGAAAACCCCAGGTGAAATCTTCGCAGAGGTGTATTTTCGCACGTACACGTATTCTATTAGCCCCCGGTAGTCACCATTTATTCGTAAATTCTGAAATTATTATTATTAAACCAGTATTTTCCAGTTTTTGCTTCTGAATGAAAGCTATGTAATCATCGGAATTTTTTATTGTAATTTTTTTAATAGAAGATACTTAAAATGATCTAAATAGAGAGAAAATGATATTTTTGGCGCATGTTTGTGTGTGTGTATGTCTGTGTGTGCATAAAAGTCTCAATTACAGCAAAACGGTTTTATAGAAAAATTTCATATTTTGTGGAAAATTTCCGCTCGACAAACTCTATTTTTTAAGCTTTCTTTGAAGAGAATTCGATCGGTACTTTCTGAGATTTGTCCATTTTTCGAAAATCAGTTTTCAATGGAATTTCTGGAAACTATTCAACTGATGTTATTGATAGGGGAGAGTGGGGCAAAATGGACACTGTAATGAAACGGTTAGAGATGGATTTTTTTTGATGATTCTATTGAAAAGCTGAGGAAATTTTAGCCGAAAAACGAGTGTCAGATTTATTTTTTTCGATTTTTTTGAAAATTCTATATTTTTCGGCATTTTGAGGGGTGAAAGCCTTTCCTTTTTCGAAAATCTTCAGTTTTTTGCAAATATCTCTGGTTCTATTGGTCGTAGCAATTCAGGGTTAGTCTTAAATGAAAGGTGAGCTCATTTTCCATCAATTTATGGGGTTTTCAATTCAGAAATATCAATTTTTGGGATAGTTATAGGCCAAAAACTCTTTCACAAAACTGTTCCACAAAAATGCCCATAAATACCTTGAAAATCGATATTTTTCAATTGAAAACCCTATAAATCGATGGCAAATAATCTCACCTTTCACCTCCCGTCGGAATTTTTACGCTACGACAAGTAGAACCGGAGATATCCTCAAAAAACTGAAAATTTTGAAAAAAAGGAAGGGTTTACCCCTCTAAAATGCTCAAAAAAGTCGAAATCGCCAAAAATTCAAAAAAATTAATTCCGGCACTTGTTTCTCTCCTAAAATTTCCTCAGCTTTCCAATGGAATCATCAAAAATAATCTACCGCCAATATTTCTACTAATTTCAAGACTTTTCCAGAATATTTGCCGAAAAATTTAGATGTCTCCATTTTACCCCTGATGTCCATTTTGCCCCACCTTCCTCTACTCATATATTATCTCGAGAGTTTTATCAGTTAGATGTCTGTCAATTTTGAGCTCATTTGCATGATTAGTTCTCGAGTTATTGGCGTTTTAATGAATTTCGTCAAAATTTGATATTTTGATGGTGGTTTGAAAAAAGTTGTATCACTTCCATTAGGAAGCATATTGCTAAAGTATTAATAGGAAAAACTATATCAGCTGGGGAGCAATACTATTATCCCCTTGTTCTGATGATAAAATGATTCCTTTCACGTTCAGTAGCTTTAAATGAACAACAATTTCAATTGAAAGGATAGAAAAAGCCCCGGTTTTTGGATTTTTTAAGAACTTTTTACTCTGATATTCGGGGGAGGGGGCAAAACGGGCGACTTTGGACGGAGCACTTGAAATTAGGGAAAATATTGGAACCAAAAGATTTTTGATGATTTAATTAAAAAACTGAAAAAAAAAAATTGTAATGAACAAAATTACAGCAAAAATAGATTTTTTTCATTTTTGGTTAATTTGATAAGAAAAATTCAATTTTTCGGTATTTTCTCAGGTTCTATTGGTCGTAACGCAAAGATTGTAATTGAAGGTGAAAAATAAGACAATTTACCATCGATTTATAGGGTTTTCAATCAATTTCTAAAGATTTTTGGAGGATTTATCACTCGTTTCATGAAAATCTGTTTTATTTCAGAAATTTCCCCAAAAATAATGAAAAATGAGTTTAAAACCCCATGAATCAATGGGAAATGATCTCTTTTTTTTAAACTTATCATTAGCTCGTTGCTCTACGACAAAAATAACCGGAGATATTCCCGAAAAACAGAAAATTGTCAAAAAAACAAATTTTTAGTCGAAATTATCGAATTTTTCAAAAAATTCTTAAAAATGAATTGTGACACATGTTTTCCAACGCAAATTTCCCCAGCATTCCATTCCAACCATGTTCAACATTCTATTCCTCTCGGCATTCAGGATAATCCAGAAAAAGTGGGAGAACACGTAATTACGTTTTGCTGTCGTTTTCATGTTTGCAGAAAATGGATTAAAAATGATTTTATCACCTGTACATAGACGCGTGTCAATAGACTTTCGCATCGACTATCTAGCCAATCCATTCCTATACATATATATATATACATATTTTTTCATGACTCGAAAAGGGTCAACATCATCCCCCTCATGTACACAGCATCGGAAATCCATCTGATCCCATTTATACACTCACAAACTCACAGTTTTAATGCTCAATCACTCTCGTGAACTTTTATCATAAAACTTTTCAAATCCCCCCTACCCCCCTCCAATCCCTCAATTCTATCCCTATTTTTGCGTCGTTTAAAATCACGAATTCATTGATCCACAATTTCTTTGTTTAAATACGAAAAAAATCGAAAATTCCTGATTTTCCGAAGATTTTTGGTTTTTTATCTCGTATCTTTGACGCAAGTGGCTTTAGAGAAAAATATCAAGGGACCTTTTTTTTAGGAAATTCAATTTCCCACAAAAAAGTTCATATGCACTTTTTTGATAAACTCAATGGTTTCAAAAATACTTAAAAAAAAAAAAAGAAATGAGATTTTTGGATTTTTTCAATTCGGAAATTTTTTAATTTTCTTTCTTCATCTTCCAGTAAATTCTTCCGTCAATGTCTCCGAAACGAGTAGATCCATCAAAAAAATTCAAATAATCTCCTTTGTAAAGAATTTTCCGTTTTTCAAAACAGAAATTTCTTTGATGAAATTCGATAAAGAGTAGAAAAATTCTCGATTTTTCGAAGAATTTATTTCTATTCGCTCATATCTTCAAGGCAAAGAATTTCATCGTGAAATGTCAAGAAACCTTTTTCGTAGCAAATGTTCCGTTCTTTGAAGAAAGTCATATGAATTTCTCTCGTAAACCTCTTAATTTCTGAGATATTTTCCAATTAAACTCCAAAAATCGTCAAATTTCGCAGTTCATCTCAAAGAAAACATAAAAAATCGTATTTTCCAAAAGAAAAATAAATTTTTCTAGAAAAAATACCCTCCCATCCCCTCAATTTTATTCCCATTTTTGCACTATTAAAATCTCAAAGTCATCAATCCCAAATTTCTCTCTTTAAATCCCCCCAAAAAATAAAAAATTCCTTATTTTCTAAAAAAAAAATTTTTCCTCCCCTCTTATCTTTGAGGCAAGTCAGTCTATCAAAAAAAGTCAAGACACCTTTTTTGTACCAAATTTTCCCTTCTTCAAAAAAGGTCACACAACTTTTTCTCATAAACCCCATAATTTCCGAGATATTCTCCAAAACAATCCCCATCAATTTTCAAACTTTCCAGTTTACCTCAAAAAAACATCAAAAACATGGAAAAAACCTTTTTTTTTCAAGTGAAAAATGAGTTTGCATCAAAAAAATAATCTTCAACCATTTCCCTCCGATGATTTCCCATCCCCCGACATTTCCAGAAACATCAAAGCCCCGTAGAAGAGACGATTACTTATGATTTGTTGGCATAATGCCGGTAAAACCTTAGTAGTCGAGTTTTTTAAAGACGAGTTGATCGTTCGTACGTACGAGAAGCTTTCCAATGGACCACCCCATTGTGAGGGGGGGGGGGGGGGGGGGGGTAGAGAGAGGTGATGTGTACAGTATTTCCGGGGGTAAGGGATGATAGTTCGCGTGGGAGTGGACGGCTGGTAACGCAGTGGAGCGAGGCGTGCCCTACAACGCAACGGACAGCATCAATCCATCCACATAAACGACAAACTCGACTGTACGACAAGAAGGGTGTGTAAATTGTAGTCTCGAGGTGACAGTAGTATAACATTTTTCTCCATATTTCGTTTTTTTTCCGCCTTTTCCCACTGATCCGATGTTTCAAGATGACACAACTATCGGAAAAACATATTTCTGCGGTTGAAAAACAGATCTCTGGATGGAGATAAATAAATGACTTTATTGATTTTTCTACATTTTATTTGGTAAATTGAATTAATTGATAGGAAAATTGATTTTTCGATTTTTTTTTTTGGAAATTCTTTTTTTTTGCTCTAATTTTTGGGTTTTAAGAATATTTAGGGTTCTGAATTGGCGCAGCTCTTTGTGGTCCATTGTAGATGGAAGCTGGGGAAATTTCGGGTCGATTTCCTTTTTTGCGAGCTAATTTTTAACGGATTTTTATCGAATTATCGTAAAAAAAAGGATTTTCCACGAAATTGAGAATTTTTTTCACAATTTCAATTGAAAATCAAGTCGCAAAAAAAGGAAATAGGGGTGAAATTTAGTCAGCTTTAAGTTGCGACCATCTACAATTTGCTGCTAACTCTAGAACCAGAGATATTTCCAAAAACTCGAGTTTTTAAGAAATCTGATCTTCAAAAAATTCGAAAAAATGAATTTTTTCGCCTGAATCCCGTGAAAAATTCTTCACTTTCAAGTTTCCACAATAAAATAATGCGAAAAAAACTCACCCGAAACCTTCAACCCTATCCTGCCTATTCCCCCCTGCCCCCCCCCCCCCGAAAAGCCCAAAAAATCACGTAAAATTAACAAAACAAGAAATAATCCAACTCTCCACTCTCCTCCAAAGAAATCAATTCCAATGTCTCACAAAAACTATCTCACCCCTTTTCCTTCCCTCGAAAAAACCCCAAAAAATCGCATAAAATTACCAAAACACGAAATAATCCACTAAATAAAATCATAATAACAATAATAATCTATAATTCCTGCACGTGCACTAAAATAACTCAACTATGCCCTCGATCATGACCTAACACCTCTCGATTTCTATGAAAAACGACAAAGTTATCGTTAAAAATAGGTCTCCCCCAAAATTGACCAGTATCTCTCTCAGTTTAAATCCAAAAAAAAAGTCATGAGAAAAGAAAATCGACGAAAAATTCCTCCAGCTTACATTTGCAACCATTTACAACCCACTCCAACCCCTAGAAACCTAAAAATTCCTGAAAACACGAGTTCCCAAAAGATTTTGATCCTCAAAAAAATCAAAAAACTCGAATTTTCCAGTCTAATTTCCTCAAAAATTCTCCATCCCAACCCCCCCCCCCTCCCCAAAAAAGAAAAAACCAATCCCAAAGACTCACAAGAACCATTTTACCCCTTTCCCCCCGCCCCCAACCCCCAAAAAACCATCGTAAAATTACCGAAACACGAAGTAATCCACTAAATGAAATCATAATAACAATAATAGCCTATAATTCGTGCACGTGCACTAAAATAACTCAACTGTGTCCTCGATCACGACCTAACACCTCTATTACCCAGCGATTACCAGCGACACGTGTCTCGTCCAAATGGGACACAATGGAGCAGAGAGGGAAGAGCACGAAACGAGACAAGTGGAATTCAGTTGACCAGTAGTACTCCCCCCCCCCCCTCCCCCATCCTGTGTTTCAGTATTTCCATAAACATGTAACAAGCATATATGATAAAAGCGCGAAAGGGAGGAAGGTAAACATCAAAACAGTGAGCGAAAGGGGTGTTCAATGTGCATTTGTATGTATATGTATATGTATATATATGTGCATGTGTGGAAGGGCAATAGGTGAAATGTATTCGCAAAACCCCAGTGAACTGTTGGGGATTAGCTGCGAGATCGGTGACTGCTGAAATGTTCACAGATCGGTTTACCGTTTAGCAGGATACAGGGAGTGTGATCTCTCTCCCTTGGCCCGTGTGCGTTTTCCATCCCCCCTTTCTACCCCCTCTAACCCACTCAAAAGAGGGGGAGAATAGGAAAAAGTGCGCTAGGAGAGGGATAGAGCCTGTTTACGTGTGGGAACTAGCATTGTGGCACACACGTGCCATCAACTGGTTTACAAATACTAGTGCAATAAAGATAGAGAATAAAAGATGGAAAGGGCACACACAGGGCGCGGTCCATTCCAGCGCATGCGGACGTAATCCTGCACTCATCGCATTTTATCTGTCTCTTTTCCTCTCATTTTTTGTATTTAAAGGGTAAAAAAATGGAAAGGAAGAAAATTAAATTCGGGGGGAACAAGTACAGTGGGGGAAAATAAAGGGCACTCGGAAATGAGGGGGTTCAGGGGAAAATTTCAAGAAACCTTTTTTGTGGGAAATTTAATTTTCTACAAAAAAGGTTTCTTGAGGGATTCTCGTAAACCCAAGGGTTTTGGAAATATTCGCAAGAAAGTGAAATTTGAAAAAATTATGTTTAAAGACCAAGGAATTTTTTTTCTCGTGAAAAAAGGGAAAAAATGCAGTAAAGAAAACTGACAGGCACTGGGAAACGAATGGGTTGAGGGGAAAATGTCAAGAGATGTTTTCTATGGGAAATTCAATCTCCTATAAAAAAGGTCTCTTGATAAATTTTTGTAAACTCAACGATTTCAGAGATATTTATGAAAAATTGTAGAAATTTTTTTTTTTCGCGCTTTTAGGCATTTTCTCTTTTTTGCGGTATTTCAATTTTTTTTTTTTTTTTTTAATTGCGTACGCAATTCTCTGGATGTTTGAACATCATCTGTATCGATGCTGAAGAGTAAATAAGACTTACAAAAATATTCACGATATACCGGACAACGTAAACAGTCATGAGCGTTCGTGTGAGAGGGGATATGTTAAAAATACTAGGCCCTGGGGCTTTGTTATTTTTTTATCTAACCACAGTTATCGTTTTCTCCACTCCAGCGTGATTAGTAAAAACATGAAGATATTATTCGTATTTGATTACTATCGTGAATATATAGTATATCAGAGGGAAAATGAATTTTAATTGAAAACTGAGGATTACAGGAGATGTTTTGAAATTCAAAAAATTAAAAAGTGAAACTGAAAAATATGAAAATTTCAAACAAATTTAATTTCATTTTTTCACTGTTTCTTTTTAATGTCTTGGAAACTGAGCGAGATATGTGCTATTTCCCCTCCATTGGTTTCGTAGAGAATTTCAAGAGCTACAAAAATGGATTCCAGCAAAATCGCTCTAACTCGCTTAGTTTTCATGATATTTTCACAAAAACTACTCATAAAATAAAATTTAATTTCTCTGAGAATTTTATTTTTTCTAATTTTGCATTTTTTTTTCTTCCAATATTTCGGAAAATAAAGGAGATACACCCTGAAACTTTTTTTTGCAGAGAATTTCGAAAGTTAAAAAAAACAATTCAAGGGAAATCGCTTTATCTCGTTTAGTTTCCCGAGATATTTTCAAAAAACAGAAATAAAATGCGATTTTTCTCAAAATTCCGCTTTTCTAAAAATTCATTTTGAAAATCTCAACTACAAAATAATATAAATTTTATCAACTCGTTTTTTTTAATTCATTTTTTTTTTAATTCTTCAAAGAATAATGGAGATACGCCTTTTTAGCCCTGAGTTTGTTCTGTGGCTCTTTAAATTCTCTTTAAAAAATATTAGGGTAAAAAGAGCGTTTTTCCATTATTTTCGGAGAAATTCTGATGAAAATGATCGGAAAGACGATTTTCTCTTTCGTTCTTCGTGAATTTTAGGAATTGAAAATTGATAGAAAAGAGGGGGGAGTTGGGGGGAGGGAAAGGATCTTTGCATGAAATTTAGTTTCTGTAGTTTAGTTTACAAACAACAAACTGACACCAAGAGAAGGGCTCAGTGGTCAAAGGCCCCGGGAACTTCTCAAGTTTATTTATTTATCCAAAAAGGGACGAAGACAGTGAGAAACTCAAATACTAGTCACTCAAAGATGTCACTCAGCCCTCAGAGACATGATAGACTTGGAGAGATGGAGATTAGCCCATTTCAAACTTGGATTATGTTATTTTCCACTTGAAAGAAAATTTGAGGGATTAAAAAAAAAGGGATAGTTCATTTTTTTATCATATTTAAGATTAAAAAACAGATTTTTTGATTACATGCAATGAATTCGTTGATTTTTTCACGTTTCATTCACCAAATCAATTGAATTAATTGATAAAAAAATTGATTTTTCAATTTTTTTTTTTTTTACATTCTGTTCCTTGTTTTTTTTTGAGTTTTTGATTTTTGGAAATATCTTTAGAACGTAATTTTTGGAAAGCTGAGAAAATTTTACCACGATTTTCTATTTTTGAGACTCGATTTTCCACTTAAATTGACCGAGTTATCATCGAAAAACGATTTTCCAGAAAATCGAGAAGAGTCTCCCTCAGATATAGGGTTTTTTATCAAAAAAATTTTCCCTATCCCCCTTCTCCTCCTCTACCATAACTCTTAAGTTTATATAAAATCTCAAAAAATCGCTTATATGTATGTAAAAGCCTTTGGGCTGTGGCTACGCTACCATCATCATAACGACTACTGTATAATATAATACTGTACCTATGTATATATATGTTAATAAAAAATCTTTAAATTAAAGAGTCTCCCTCAATTCTAATTGAAGATCAAGTCACAAAAAAAACGAAATAGGGATAAAATTGCCCCAGCTTTCATTTGCGATCATTTACAACTCGTTGCAACCCCTAAAACCTGAGAAATTCATAGAAACTCGATATTTCAATGAATCTGAAATTTAAAAAATTCAAAAAGCACGAATTTCCTCGGCTAAATATTATTTTTCATCTGCAAAAGAAAATCAAGCGATTAAAACTTCATTTTTTATCATCAAAAATGACTGAAAAAAATGATGATTTCAAATCACGACAAAAATTTCTAGATTTTTTCGAAATTTGGAAATTTTTAAATTTTAAAGAATCAAATTTCGAAAAATTGAATTGAAAAATTTCGAAAAATTAAATTTAACCATTTCGAAAAATAAATTTTCGATACTTTAAAGAATAAAATTTGGAAATTTCGAATACAAATAAAATTGATATTTCGAAAAATGAAATTTAAAAATTTCGTTAAATGAAATTTAATCATTTCGAAAAATAAGATTTCGAAATTTTAGAGATTAAAATTGCGAAATTTCGAAAAATAAAATTTAACCATGTCGAAAAATAAGATTTCGAAATTTTAGAGAATAAATTCTCGTAATTTCGAAAACAAAAGAAAATTGGAATTCCGGAAAATGAAATTTTGAAAAATTAAATTGAAAAATTTCGAAAAATGAAATTTTTACCATTTCGAAAAATAAGTTTTCGAAATTTTAGAGAATAAAATTTCGAAATTTCGAAAACAAAAAAAATTGAAATTCTGAAAAATGAAATTTCGAAAAAAAAAAATTAAATAATTTCGAGAGAAACTGCAATGCGGTCAAGCAGGATAGATTTTCGTGTGTACTCACATAGGATGAATTGGATATATCGTTTCGACGCCAGTGTGCGAACGTGAGAACAAGCCGGGTGGTATCCGCTCAGCCTCATTAATGATGATGTGCCTACCATCCAGTGGCTGAATCCACAGCTGAAAGGGAAAGAGCGACGCGAGAATGAGATGAGTGAGAAAGGGAATAACCCCGCAAAAGCCTGGCCAACACGTCCCCTGACACACCCTCACTATTGCCACCTCCGAGGTGTATATATCCTCAAGACTTTGCCTCAACAACAATTCTCTCAGCCATTCCCTTCCACATCGTGTCGTCCAGCTGCACTTGACATTTTCATTTCTCCTCATCAATTTTTTTTCCCCCTTCTAACCCCGTTTTCTCATGAAAAAATAATTTTTCCAGAAAACTCTATTTTTCTTTAAAGAGATCATCAGAGTGTTTTTGTATGATATCTTGGAAACTAAGAGAGATAGAGCAATTTTTGAGGAAACCTTTTTTGTAGCTCTCACTTTTTTCTACAAAAAAGATCTCTACATAAATTTGCCTATCTCACTTAATTACCGAGATATTGGAAAAAACGATGATTTCTTGAAGAATTCGAAATTTTTCGAGAAAACGAAATTGATTGAATTTCGAAATTTCGTCAATTCCATGGAAAAGAACGGAAATTTTGAACCGGAAAATGGCATAATATGACCTTTTATCGACTCATATTTTCGAAGTTATTTAAAAAATTCAATTTGATTAATTTTGAAAAAATTAAATTAATTAGAAATTGAATTTAACTAAAATTGAAAATTAAATTGAATTAATCAGAAAATTTCTCTTTTTAACTGATTTTTCACTTTGCTGTATCTCCTGAAGTATTGGGGCAAAATCGATTGCATTATAGCATTTTCCGCCTCAAATTTACCGTTTTTCCCAATGGAATTGACTAAATCCCGAAATTCCATCATCTTCACCCTTTTCTTCTCTATAATTAAATTATTTTATCATTTATCAATCACACATTAATGAAATTGATTATTAATTGATATTTAGCAGTGCAACACGAGCGTGGACCAAGGAAGCCAAAAGTCCACCCAGTATTATCAGATAAACATCATCAAACACAGCAATCAATGGTTACACCATTGTCCTCACATTCAGGATCGCCTGTACGTCACGAGCCAAGAGTTGAATTAAATCCACATTTATTTTCACATCACAGTCCAGTTGTTAATCCATTGTCACCGTTAAGTGCACCAACTGGCCATCACGATAGAGCCAGAAGAGACAGAACTGCATCACATCTACTATCGATTCACAGGTTTGATACAATTCAAAAGAAATAAATACTTTTTTTAACAATTTATCGAAAAAACCAGATTTCAAATTTAAGTTAAGAAAAAAAATTGGAATTTCATTCTTTGAAGAATAGGATCTCGAGAACTATCACAAATACGAAATTTTTCGTGGAGACCTTTCTTGTAGAGTTTTTTCTGCTCTATAAAAAAGGTTTCTTGCAAAATTTTCGTATCTCTCTCTGTTTTTGAGATATATAAAAAAAACGAATTCTTTGGAAAAAACCTGATTTATTTGAATAGAAAAATGGATTTTAAATTGAAATTTTGTTTCTTTGATGAGATCTTAGAAACTATCAGAGATACAGAATTTTATCAAATGACCTTTTTTGTGGAGATTTTTTGGTTCTATAAAAAAGGTCTCTTCCAAAATTTTTGTATCTCTATTGGTTTTTAAGATATTCTTAAAAAACTGTAGATTTTACCTTTTTTCTCTTTTTTGAATTTGCAAATTACAATTAAATCCTCAATTAAATGATTGAATGTTTTGAGACTTAATTTGAGGCACTCTGTAGATTTATAACAGTCAAATTAGCAAAGAAAATTCCTTTCAGGAGATTAAGGTATGTACCCTATCCCCAACCAACTTCATTAATGCAAAAACCACCGGATGATGGTACTTCGCCGGTATCATTTCCCCTTCAACTACCACCGCCAAATCCAGGACTATATCATTCAGCATCTGTTGCACTTGGACAACAGCCACCGCTACTACAAATTTTGATGTCTGCTGAAAAATGCCAAGTAAGAGATTTTAACGAAACAGAGTAGAATTAAAATAAATTTTTTATGTTAAAAAAATATCCAAGACTTTTCACAATTTGTGGTTTATTCTTCAAATATCTTCAAAAGGGTGAATGTTAGAGAAATTTAGCAAGAGAGCTTTATTATGGAAAATTTAATTTTCTATAAAAAAGATTTCCTGCTGATTTCGTCTAAAACCAATAGTTTTCGATATATTTCCTAGATAATACGAGACTTTTTTTCCTGATTTCTTAATAAAATGATTTATTTTTTGATTATCTGAAAATTGGAGCTAAAAATAGTAAAAAAAAGGAGTTTTTTTGCTCAAATTTAGGGTCTGTGAACCCCTTAATGAATCTCCTGATCTCAATTAATCAAAGAATTCAATAATTCCCTGCTTTATCCTCTTATTTTATTGATGCGAAAGGAATTTGTATGGAGCACTCGATTGCAGCCCGACGGCGAGGCATCTCTGGACCAAACGGAGACTGAGGCGAGTCCGAGTCCGACGGGTACATTGCAGACCTTCAGTCCTACTTGGGAGATGCTCCAAGTAATTAAAAAAAAAATTAATTGAATTAATTGCATTAATCACGAAATGCAGAAAAATCAAAGAAATTCTCATTAAATTAAATTTTCCTTTTTTGTTTTCTTCAATTAATCAGGAAACAACTGCGAGACTTTTATTCATGGCGGTGAGATGGGTGCGCTGTCTAGCGCCTTTCCAGACATTATTCAAAGACGATAGACTCGTATTGCTCCAGCAAACGTGGACGCAATTGTTCCTGTTACATCTGGCGCAATGGTCCGTTTCATGGGACATTTCGGCACTTCTGGATGACGAACAGGTGCGAAGAAGGCTGCCACCCGATGATGCATCGCGTCAAGAACTTCATACAATTCAAGTGCATAAATAATAAATTATCATTGATTGATTTTAATAAGATGTTAATACTTAAATTAATTTAGTAAATTTTTTTTTCGAAATTTTTTCAGGAAATAATGTGCAGATTTCGGCAATTGTCGCCTGATGGTGGAGAGTGCGGGTGTATGAAGGCAGTTGTCTTATTTAGGCCAGGTAACTCGATTACACCTTGAATTAATTCAGTAGTGAAGAGGTAAAACAGGATAAATCAACTTATCTTTGAGGTCATTCTGAAGGAAATATTTCGGAAACTAAGCGAGATGAGGTGATATTACTCATTCGTTTTTGTAGAGAATTTCAAGAGTTACAAAAGAGTCTGAGAGCAAAATTGCGCATTCTCGGTTATTTTCTAAGGTATTTTCGAAAAACTTAATGAGAAAAAAATAGACTTATCTTGTTTTACCTCTTCACTGCTGAATTGAATTAATTACGGAAATTAATTACTACAAAAAAGGATTCGGGCAAAACTGCTCTATCTCGCTTAGTTTCCCAGATATTCTTTGAAAAAATACATGATGGGATAAAATCGATTTGACTAGGAAATTTGATAGTTTCATTCATTTTTTGTTTCCGAATGGAAGCTAGGGAATCATCAGAATTTTCGATTGTTATTATTTTAATGGGAGATACTTGAAATGATCTAAATAGAGAGAAAATGATATTTTTAGCGCATTCCTGTGTGTCAATGTCTGTTTGTGCATAAAAGTCTCAATTACAGCAAAACGGTTTTGCAGAAAAATTTCATATTTTGTGGAAAATTTCCTCTCGACAAACTCTATTTTTTAAGCTTTATTTGAAGTGAATGCGATCAGTACTTTCTGAGATTTGTCCATTTTTCGAAAATCAGATTTTAATGGAATTTCTGGAAACTATTCAACTGATGTTATTTATAGGGGAGAGTGGGGCAAAATGGACACTGTAATGAAACGGTTAGAGATGGATTTTTTTTCATGATTCTATTGGAAAGCTGAGTAAATTTTAGCCGGAAAACAAGTGTCAGATTTATTTTTTTCGATTTTTTTGAAAATTCTATATTTTTCGGCATTTTGAGGGGTAAAAGCCTTTCCTGTTTCGAAAATCTTCAGTTTTTTGCGAATATCTCTGGTTCTATTGGTCGTAGCAATTCAGGGTTAGTCTTAACTGAAAGGTGAGCTCATTTCCCATCAATTTATGGGGTTTCCAATTCAAAAATATCCATTTTTGGGATAGTTATAGGCCAAAAACTCTTTCACAAAACTGTTCCACAAAAATGCCCATAAATACCTTGAAAATCGATATTTTTAAATTGAAAACCCTATAAATCGATGGCAAATAATCTCACCTTTCACCTCCCGTCGGAATTTTTACGCTACGACAAATAGAACCGGAGATATCCTCAAAAAACTGAAAATTTTCAAAAAAAGGAAGTTCTTACCCCTCTAAAATGCTCAAAAAAGTCAAAATCGCCAAAAATTCAAAAAAATTAATTGCGGCACTTGTTTCCCGCCTAAAATTTCCTCAGCTTTCCAACGGAATCATCAAAAAAAATCTACCGCCAATATTTCTATTAATTTCAAGACTTTTCCATAATATTTGCCGAAAAATTTGGATGTCTCCATTTTACCCCTGATGTCCATTTTGCCCCACCTTCCTCTACTCATATATTATCTCGAGAGTTTCATCAGTTAGATGTCTGTCAATTTTGAGCTCATTTGCATGATTAGTTCTCGAGTTATTGGCGTTTCAATGAATTTCTTCAAAATTTAATATTTTGTAAAAGTTGCATCACTTCCATTCGGAAGAATATTGCTGAAGTATTAGCAGAAAAAGCTATATCAGTTGAAAAGCAGTAGCATTATCCACTTTTTTTTCTTTTCTGATAGAAACTAAAGGCCTGACTGACCCAAAACCAGTTGAGATGCTTCAGGATCAAGCCCAGTGTATTCTAGGTGATTACATAAGATCACGTTATCCACGTCAACCAGAGAGATTTGGACGTTTTCTTCTTTCACTACCAATGCTACATGCAGTTAAACCAACGACAGTTGAACTTCTATTTTTCCGTGAAACAATTGGTGAAATTCCCATTGCACGATTACTGGGTGACATGTATCAGATGGAGCATCATTCAACAGATGGTGAATAGACATTTCCTTTTTTTTTTTCCTTTTTTTAAAGCAGAAACTATTACATTTGGTTTAAAATATCATGGAAAATTAGAGAGTTTAAAAAAAAAAAGAAAAAAAAACAATACTAAAGCATTGTCAATTCGCAACGTTTCGCTTATAATTTAAGCTTTATCAGGCTCGGCAAATCGAAAAATTACAAATAATAAATTGTATTTTTTATTTACATGCTTTCAATTTATTACATAGAAATCATGGGATGTTGGGAAAAAATTCACTTAACAGTGCTAATTAACTGTCAAATGAAAGGAGTTTCACCTGCTTTATTGAGGATTCCTCAGGTTCCGGAAATCATAATAATACAAAATTCGAAATTAAAATGCTGATTAATATCGTTACCTTAGAAACAAAAAGACGAAAGTGTTCCGTTTAAGCACAGCACTTACGCCTTTTTGTTTCTACGGTTACGATATGCACGCTGTTCAATAGAAGAAAGCAGAAAACCTAAGAAAGCAGGCGAAAGTCTCTTATTTGACATTTAATTAGTAGTGTTGAATCAATTTTTTCCAACGTCCCATGATTTTTATATAATAATTACAAATAATTCGTAATTTTTTGATTTACAGAGCTCGATGAAGCTTAAATTATAAACGAAAAATTAAATGATAAACGAAACGTCGCAAATTGACAATATTTTAGTATTATTTTTTTTTTTAAAAGAAAAAACCTTTCAATCTCCAATATCAATTGGTTCGATATTCTAAACCAATTATTATTAAAATGAAAAGGAATCCGATTATTGACTATTACTTTTGATCTATTCATTCGGTTAAAAGTGTTGAAAACCAAAAAAATCACGATTTTTCACAGATTTCAAAGCTGACTTTGGATTTGGCATGATTAATCATCAGAAAGATGCTGATACGAAAATTACAGAGAAAAAAATACACGAGCCATTTGAGAAATTTTCAAATTTGAATTAATCAAGTTTCACTGCTTTTTTTTTTCTCTGTAAATTTGGCAAATTAATTATTGACAGTTCGATTATTCAATAGAAAAGTGATCTTGAAATCAGTTTTCATTTAATATTTTGGAAAATAATTGAGATAGAGCAATTTTATAGAAATTTTTTTTATAACTCTTGAAAATTTTTACAGAAGAGGTTTCTTCAGAAGTTTCTCCCTTATTTTCCAAGATATTTTACAGAAACATAAGAAAAAGGCGATTTTACTCATTTTGATGAGGAAAAGATGGGGTAAAATGGAGGTTCTAATTGAACGGCTCGAGATAAAATTTTTCTGATGATTCCATTGAAAAGCTGAGGAAATTTCAGGCAAAAAAAAGTGTCACAATTTATTTTTCTTCAATTTTTAGCAAAATTCAGTCACTCGGCCAAGTTTTGAAGGGATTTTGAAAATCTCTTTTGAAAATCTAAAAAATTCACTTGGGGTTGATCTCAAATGAAAGATGAGCTCATTTCTCATCGATTTATGTGGTTCTAATTTTTTTAAAAATCAATTTTCCAAATATTCATAGGTCATTTTCTGAAAATCAGTTTTTGCCCTATAAGTACTTAAAAAAATTGATATTTTTCTTTTGAAACCCCATAAATCGATGGGAAATGAGTTCATCTTTCATTTAAGATCAACTCCAGGTCGCTATGATCATTGAAACCAGAGATATTCTCGAAAACCTCAAATTTTTCAAAAACAGAAGAGTTTCAATTTCAAATCTTGCGCAAAAAATGAAACTCTTGAAAAATTCCAAAAAATAACTTTTTACATATGATTTTCATGGTAAAGTTCCTCATCTTTACAATGGAATCATCAGAAAAAATCTATTCCCAATACTTTTCGAGTATAAAATGCTAAAATCAACCCCCGATCCGTTTTACCCCTTGTCCCCATTTCACCCCATTTTCCCCTAATCACTTTGCTATTAAATTGACATAAACTCCATTATATCGTTATTTAAATATCCATATAAGGGAAACCAGGGCAAAATGAACCTCTACGGCAGAATGATTCAGGAATTTTTTTCGGAGTGAAGGACTTTGTGAAAAAATCCGAAAAAATTCGAGAAGATGCTCCAATTCATCTTGATTGTTGTTGAAATTTTTCAGATTTTTTCGAAAAGTCGCCGATCTTAAAAAAAATCTCGAATCATTTTATGAAGGCTGGTCCATTTTGCCTCGGTCTATCCTAACTGTAAAGTAGTTTAATAACGAAGAATTCTTCTCTGTAAAGTCAAATGAATGTATAAATGTCTCTTAATGATTAATCAATTAATTATAAGTATAAATAATCAATGAATGCACATAAAAAAAATATCCCCTGTAATTAAAACCAAATGAAAAATAATTGTGAAAAAACATTGACTTGAGGCGTCTGTGATAATTAATTTCCTGTTAATTTCAATGATTTTTCATTTTCACAAGTTATTTATGTTTGTGCACAAAGAAAAATAAGAAATTAAAAAAATGAGTGTTAAAAATTTTTAGATTATCGAATTAATTAATGTTAGTGATAATTATTAAATTGTAGATTAATTATTGTATAGATTTTAATTATTAGGATAATTTTAAGTGAATATAGTAATGAAGGAAAAATCGTTAGAAACATAAAATAAGAGTTAATTTTACTTATCAATGGCTTTTCATGAATATCTCAGAATCTATGGAAAATAGCGAAATTTTTGTAGAGACCTTTTTTGTAGCCCTGATTCTCCTCTACAAAAAAGCTCTGTGTAATTTTTATCTCAATTATTTTCAGAGATATTCTATGAAAAACAATCAATGAAATCGATTCGTCTCATTTTATCATTTACACTTCATTGATTAAATCATTGTCGCTGTTTAATTAAAAAAAAAAAATCACATTGACATCATAAAGTATTTGGAAAACTCAGTAAATGTATATTAAACGCTCATTAACCATTTATCATAAAGATATTAAATTAATTCATCACCTTTCCTCAACTTTTTTTTTTTTGTTAACGAAAGAAACATCAGAATTTCTTTTTTTATGTTTATTTCATTCTCTATTCTCCCAGTACATGTTTTGAAATTATTAACATTTATTTTTAGGAAGTACAAAAGTTGATAAAATTGAAAATAACAGACATCTGACAAGTTTTAGATTTTTTTCTAAAATTTTTAATAAATAAATTGTTTTTTAAAAAATGGAAAATATGTATAAGGAGAAAATCCGAAAATTTTGAAGTGCAATTTTTCTTACAATAATTTACTTGTTTTAAAAAATCTAAACAGTTGTCAGGTGTATGTTAAATTCATTATCATAGAAGTTGAGACATTTATAGTCACATAGATACAAATTTTTTATTTTTTAACATTCATTTTTACCTTTTTTTTTATATGGCCCATGTTGAATTATGAGAATAACATTATTAACTCAAGAATTCTTGAATTAATTGATTTAATCATCAGTGGAATTCATCAGTTTTCATTGATAAGGAATGAATCATCAGTGTTTCCAAATTTTCAGACAATTAGAAGCGCTCATCAGATTTATTCATTAATTACGACTAGAATCATAATCACGAAAAATTAGAGGAAATTGCAACAAAAACCTCAGAAGACAGGATTAAATCAAAAATTGTGCAGAATATTCAATTTTTCACGAAAATGAAATAGGCAGAAATCTGAGAATTTTTGGAATTTTTTCAAATAAATATAATTATTTTGAACAAAATATCTAAAAAAAATTTGCACATTTAATTTTTTAAATTTTCTACATGTGCCTTAAAAATGCCTTCGTTTGGATAAAATAATTTCCTTTTTTTAAGAAAAAAAGAATCTAAGATATTTCAGATTTCTGCTATTTTTTAGTAATTCTTTCTGATTTTATCGATAACTCAGAAAACTTAATTCCTATTTTTTTTAAATTGGAAGCACGATGTTCCAGAGATTATGATTCATTTTTTAAAAATAACGCTCAACATACTCATTAATCCTAATTAATTAAGTAATTGGTCAGATGTTTCCAGGAACTTCAAAAAAATTCGATGAACTTTCGGATTAATTCTTCGCTAAGATTTTCGCCTGTTTCTCAGAAAATATCAGTGATGCAGAAATTTTTATGAGAAATTTTTTTATAGCCCCCCTTCCCCTCTCCTTAGAGTCCGAGATATTCCCAAAAAATCTCGCAGAATTCTCAGAAATAGAAGTAATGAAGTAGTGAAGGAAAATAATGAAATTAGCACACATCGTCTAATTTTTCAAATTTTCTAAAACAAATGAATTGTTATGAAAAAAATATTTGAAGAATTTGCACTTATAAGTTTTCAAATTCTCTGAAAATGTATATTTCTCAGTTTCTTTCTAAATAATTTATTTGTTAAATAGAAAAAAATAAAAAATTTCAGATGTCTGTTATTTTTCATGATAACAACATTAGCACACATCTGATAATTTTTCCATTTTTTAAAACAAATAAATCGTTATAAAAAGAATATTCAAAAAATCTGCACTTATAGTTTTTTAAATTTTCTATCTGTGCATATTTTTCATTGTTTTCAAAATAATTTATTTGTTTGAAAAAAAACAGAAAATTGTCAAATTTCATAATAATAAAATGAGCAGATATCTGACAGTTTTGTGTATTTGTTCAAACAAATAAATTATTACAAAAAAAAATTATAAAAAATTCGCACTTAACAGATTCATCGATTGAATAAAAAAAAAGGAGAATCGTCAGATGTCTGCTACTTCCAGTATCATAAAACAAATCATTCCAAAAACCCACCAATTTCAAAGAGACCCTTCAACCCCGACCCTCCCTGTTCCCTCAACTCCCAACCCCCTTCATCAAAATGAAGATCCACAAATCACAGTTCGTCGCGTGTAAGTGCATGCTTAATAACAAAATCAAAGAGATCATCAAGTGTCCTCGAGCCATTGTAATCCGCGACTTTTTTCCCGTCTTTGTACAAGAAAAGTGTTGGGAATCCATCAACTCCTTCATTACTGCAAAGACTCTTGTTAACATCCAACGTGCAGTCGACTTTGACGACGTTGACTTTCGTAGTTCCAATGAACTTCTTTCCAAGTTCCTCCCAAGTTTGCGCTAAACGTTTGCAGTGTCCGCACCAAGGTGCCATGAACTTGACGAAGGTGATGCCTTTTTCGATACCGTGCTCGAAAGTCTCGCCAGTTAGTGTAAGAACCGGCGAGACATTTTCCTCACCAGCATCTTCGTCCTCTGCATCATTCTCGCTCTTCCGCAGCATCTTGCCAACATACTTCTTCAAGTCGTCGTGCGTTCGTTCACCCGAGTACTTATCCACCTTTTTCCCATCCTCGATCCACAAAAGTGTCGGATAGCCCTTGATGTCGAATTGTTCGCAGACCGAACGATGCTGAGTGCAGTCGACTTTGCTGATGCTGACGACTGTATCGTGACTGTTTGATTTAGCCAGTTCCTCCCAGGTTGGCGCTAATTTCTGACAATGACCGCACCATGGAGCGTAAAACTTGACGAAGTGATTGCCGGACGACACGTGCTTATTGAAGGTCTCCTTCGTCAGCTCGACGAGACCGTTAACAGGCTCTGGAGCTTCTGGCTTCTCCTCTGATTCCTCCTGTTTTCAAAATTGACGTGAAATTGTTATTTTTTCAAGTGTTGCAAGGAAGGAAGGTGCAGCGGAGGCAGGAAGAGAGATATATTGTCGTTTCAAAGTCAAAGAGGCGTAAATCCTGTGTATAAACATAGTACTCAAGCCCCTTTGTTTCTAAATTGACGATATATATACGAAAAGACCTCTTTAACCGTTTCAAGGTATAAAGTCTCTAATCAATCGTTGCCTTAGAAACAAAGGGGCGTAAGTGCTGTTCTTATATACTTACGGCGCTTATGCCACTTTGTTGCCAAGCTGATGAAATGTAAAGGGCGAGATTTTGAAAAATAGAGTGGGGCACAATGGACCTCCAGGACAAAATTATTTAGGATTATTTTTTTTCGAAGTCAAGAACTTGAAAAAAAATTCTGAAAAAATTCAAGAACGTGCTCAATTATTTCTATATTGTTGCTGAATTTTTTCAAAATTCTACGTAGAAGCCGTTACTCTTCAAGAAAAATCATAGTTCATTTTGGGCTGCAGGTCCATTTTACTACCCTTTCCTCTATAAAATAAAAAATATCAATATTTTTGAAAAATTCGAAATACTGAGATTGAATCGTCATTTTTTTAAAATGAAAATAATTTTTTTTTTTAATTCTTTCTCTATTCAAAAGAGTAAACAATTATTTTTAGGGGTTCTGGGGGGTAGGAGAGGGCACTCACCGTTGGTACGCTTCCTAGCTGCTCATTTATGAAGGCAGTGAGAGACGGAAGGTCTCTGGTGCCTCGGAACTTTACTCCCGTTGTTTCCCCGGTCTTGAAGAATTTTAAACTGGAAAATTAACGACACTTGATTTAATAAAAATATGAAGTTTTCACATCGATTTCATTGTGTCATCACTTTTTTTTTTAATATTTTGGAAAATAAATGAGATAGAGCGATTTTCTCTCTACACATTTTTATAGAGAATTTCAAGAGTTACAATAGAGAATTCGAACAAAATCACTCTATCTTGCTTAGTTCTCCGAGATTTTGTCAAAAAACTGATGGAATTGAATTGATTTATCTGCAAACTTCAATCATTGAATATGAGAATTTCTTTTTCAGTTTATTTTTTTATATTTTCGAAAATATCTTGAAAACTGTTAAGTTTAAAAGAATGCGTCAGGAAAGCTTTTTTGTAGGTCTCAAAATTCTCTACATAGAAGCTCTGCATGGAACGTAATCAAACTCCTGCCGGCAAAGATGACCAATCAACAGACACTCAAGAAAACTCTATTTTTTGTTGAAATGTTAATATTCTCAATAATTTTAAAGTCTTCTCTCAAAGTGATAGTAACTGAACTAAATTTCTCAACCATTGTATAAAGTTATTCTAATATATAGTTATTAGAATAAAACTTTTATAAAAAATTTTGTAAAAGTTTTATAAATGTTTTATAAATATTTCATGAAAATTTCAGAAAAATTTCGAAGAATTCTGAATAAATCAGAAAAATTCAGAAAAATCTCAAATATATTAGAATGAAACTGATTTTTTCTACTATTCATCTATTTATTCAGCTTGTATATTATCTCTAAGCGAGCGGGCTTTTTTCTGTTCTAATAAAACGGTTCTGCCTCACGGCTCAGTGTAATCCAACTATTACCTTTTTTCACTACCATTAATCGCCTCCTGCAATGCACCCTGAAAATCCGCAAATAAATTCAACGCGTTCAAAACAAGGTCTCCCCACAAATTCTCCAAAACTCCCACATTTCGAAGATATTTAAAAAATAATGTCCATAAGACGATTTTTCAAAATATTCTTTTTTCTCCATTCACAAATAAATCAATAAATACATGAATTTTCGAACATTCACTTGCTCTGTTGTCTCAATAGTACACCATTACCCCTGAAATTTTGATAAATTGCTTACGTTGGATATCCTGTTACGTCCTCTTTAGTACAAACTGAACTATCAGTTGTACAATCAACTTTGGCAATACGAACTCTGCTGTCCTCTTCCTCATTCAGCATTTCAGCTAACATTTCCCAGGTTGGGCCGAGGCTTTGGCAGTGTCCGCACCTACAGAAGAACAAAAAAAAAACCATTAGAAATTCATTTTTTCTTATTATTGTCTTCATAGAACTGTCAGGTGGAGTTTAAAGGAAACAAAAAAATTCTGAAAAAATATCTCCATCTCAGAAGAAAAGGGGCGTAAGTGCTATGTACAAGCCTAGAAGCTACGCCGTTTCAACTCTAAGGAAAAGAATGAAGACAATAAGGAAAATCAGAAGAAAATTGCATGAATATTATCACCTTAGAAACAAAGAGGCGTAAGTGCTGTGTATAAGCATAGCACTTATGCCCCTATGTATCTAAGCCAATGATATTTGTGCAATTTTCTTCTGGTTTTCCTTGTTGTCTTCATTTTTATCGTCAACAAATTGATAAAGAAATCCAAAAGATTTATGATATTTACCATGGTGCATAAAACATGACAAAGTGATTTTTTTTAACTACTTCAGTAGCAAAATTATTCTCATTGTACTGCACTGTGTGCACATCTTCTTCGTGAGCTGAGCAAGCATGAAGAAGAACCGATGCTCCCAGGAAAATGACTGCGTGGCGTAGCATCATAAATGGTGTCCTTGAAGTCTATAAAAAAAACGAGGAAAACTTGTTTTTTGAATTATGTTCATAAATTTCGCAGAAAATACGAAAATTTCAAAAAATTGAAAAATACGAATATTTCAAGTTAATTTCGTTTGTCATCAGTTTTCTTTGGAATATCTTGGGAACTAGGCAAGATAGAGCAATTTTACATCACTCCTTTTTTGTAGAAAATTTCAAAAGCTACAAAAAAGGTTTCGGAGAAAATCACTCTATGTCGCTTAGTTTCTGAGATATTTAAAAAACATAATTATAGAATGAAATTAATTTTCCGAAAAATTTCAACCGTGGTACATCGACTTATAAAAAAATAAAAAATAATAATAATTATTCGACTTTTCTTTGACTTCAGTTTTTCGAGAATATTTCGAAAAATAATGAAGATACGAAATTTTTCGAGGAGACCATTTTTGTAGAGCGGGAAAAGCTCTATAAAAAACCTCTCTGAGAATTTTTACATATCTGGCTCCAATTCCGAGATAATCAATGAAGAAGAAGTGCACAAAAAACGACTCATCTCATTTTTTTGTATGACTAAATTATTCAATCAAATTAAGTTTCAAAAAAAAAAAAAAAAAAATCGACTTTCTAACAATGAAATGTGAAAATGTTGAAAATGATGACGTTGACAATTTTTTTCGACAATATTTCCCTCGAAAATTAGCGGTAGTTAATTTAGCACTAAAAAAAAACATTTAAATTCACTGGTTACCGGTTAAAATCAAAGTTTATGTTTATATTTCAGATGCAGCAATCGATTGACAATTGAAATTTACCTCTTGCAGATGAGTTGCGCCTGTCGTTGAATATCGAACGTCACTGAGTAAAAGTTAAACCTGTGAATTTTGATAACGTTTTTTTTTTCACTTCTAGTTGTCGAATGATTTAGTGGGATGGTATTCAATGGTTTATCGGTGGGTTAGATATGCTGAGTCCGCCCTAGAGCATGACTACGCCACGAACAATAGAAAATGTGCGAAGAGTGTCGTTTGTGCTTGGCGCTTTATACCGAGGAAGATATGGCGGCGTGAAGACCATGAAGATACGTTTCCCGCCATTAAAAAAAAATTAGCGCCAAGTCGTGGCGTCAAAGATGACTGCCCGCACTGATTTATTGCATGAAATAATAGTTCTCCTTCCTCAGCGACAGGGTTGGGTTGGTAAAATACTTGATGTAATTTACCAAGTTTTTGACACGTAAAAAAACAGGTAAATTACTCAATGAGTTTTCTACATTTTCTACAAGGTGCAGCGCCATCTACCGTCATTGACGTTCACTACAGCTTTTTACTAGAAGAGGAGAGGCAGTTCATTGTCAGTTTCAGAATATTTTGTTGCAATTCGATTGAAAATTTTCGAAAACTTCATTAGTGAAAATTGATTATTTTATTATTTTGAATGATGGATGTTCATGGAGGACGGCCACGTCATAGCTATTGGGAAGAAGGGAATTTTCAATGTCTTTCCGGGAATCGTGCAAAATGTTTGTTTTGCAACAAAATCTATCAGAACACCGCTCAAGAGAGGTTAAAGAAACACAGGTTAATACATATAATTTCATTCATTCAGGGATTCATGGGATGTAATAATATAAATAAAAAAGAATTTCACTGCTCCTTATATATATAACTTTTCTGATCCATATTATTTCATTTCAGATCAATATGCAAAAATCCATGCATATCACCATTAACTGAACAGGTTAGTGTATAATTGGAGATTCAACAGATATAAATTCCTTGAATGGCCAAGTTGAATGGGATTAGAATTATTACTTATGCTGCATTATTAGTTTTTTTTTAACCACAGGTTCAGTCAATATCATTCATTTTTATTCAGATAACATCGCACGAAGGAAGAGGAAACTACTTCATTGATGAGGATTCAATGGAACGAGAACTAAGTGAAAATCGTACAAACTCGCTCGAAACTAATAATGAAGTATCATCCACAGTACTACAAACACCAAAATCTCGTAAACGTAAAATAGACAGTTTCATTGATTCAATATCTGCGAAGGAGCAATTAAAAATCGATTTGGCATTATCGAAACTGGTCTACAAGTGGAATATTGACTTCGAAGTAGTTAATTGCGGTTACTTTCATGAGTTCGTGGGTCAATTGAGACCAGCATATAAAGTTCCCACTATAAAAGCTCTTGCTTCTACACTCTTGCACACAGTTCATGAGTCAGTTCAGGAGAGTCAGCGTAAAATAGTTGCCTCTGATTGTGTTTTGATAATCCTCAACTCACCAACGGCTTTAGAGGCATCAGATCAAATTATTGGAATACTCGAAACATGTCAACATGAACGAATGTTTCTAAAATCGTGGGATGTATCACATGAGCAACAATTTGAGACGCTTGAGGACATTATTGTTGAAGCAATCGAAATGACCAAAAATAAGTATAATATGCAGGTATATGCTGTACTTTTAGGGAACAAAGAAATGATTCAAAATTTGGTTAAAGATCCTAATTTATTTTATTTCGTCGAACAGAATTCATTGATTGAATTTGCAGCAAATGCCCTTGAAGATTCATTCCTCATTAACGAGTTGGAGGATTTATTGGGAGAATTTGATACTGCGATTCTAAAAGAGGAAATAGAAAAACGTAGTGGTGATGTTTTGATTTTTAATGCGAATGCTTCATGGGAACTGAAGGAAAGAATGTATTCCTCTTATTTGACAAATTTGCCAGTTTTGAAACAGCTTGTAGCTGATAATCTGGTTGAAATGAATGATAAAACTTCGAAATTATTCAGTTCAGAGTTTGGTGAAAGAGTCAAGAAACATCGGAATGTGTTGCACGCTTTAAGTTTAATATCATCGAAGTGTCAGGATCCAACAAGCAATCTTGCTGATGTGGCTGAAGAATGGTTGTTATTCGAGGAGATACATGGAGATTGTTTTAATGAGTCGTTTTGTGTAAAAGAGGTATTATCTCCACAATTGTTGGCAGCGAATTTCCTTCATCACAAATACCGTGGCATAATGTTCAAAGACAAAGATTCTCGAGAGGCGGAAATTAACTCTTTTTTATTGGATGTTCTGTGTGAAGAAGGGCTAGATGGTTATGAGGCATTCAAGAGCCAGAAAGGCATTTTTGGTAAATTATTGAAGAAGGAATTGAAAGCTTGGAAGATATTTTGGGATGTTGCCACAAGTGAATTCCCAAAATTGAGCCGCTTTGTTAAAAAATTACTGTCTATCCCAGTCGTAGCCAGCAAACTGCATTTTGATCTAATTCCTCAAAGGAATCTTACCCCTAACCGATACCAAAAATTGGTGGATATTCACCGCCATCTGAAGATTGATAACAAAAAGGCTGACAGGGCATAAGAGATATAGATATACTTATCTATGCAATGAGTTGTGAGAAAGTGCTGTGCATTTACCATTTATTTTTAAGATTTATGCTATGGTCTGTTTGCAATAGAGAGGGGATTGAGATTCTAAGTTTTCTATCTTTTGGTATTAAGAGAATTTAACATAGTGTTAATTAATGGAAGAGATTATTATATTATAAAACTCAAAAAGTCTGAAACTTGAAGTTAAACTCATGAGACTATTATATATGAACAAGACTCGTACGATAACTATCGAAGAAGCTACTCCTAAGTCATGAGAAACCAAATAAAACGTACTTTTATTAAAAAATGGAAGACTTATGTAGAATTACAAGGATATCTATAAGAAGTGTGATGAGAAAGTTTTGATTTATTCTAACAATGAAAATAATATAAGCATAAGTTTGTAAAAATTGTACATTTTATTCTTATCCTTCTATTCAATTTCTATCCAATATTCCATTTTCATTTTCGTATAAACAATATTATTCTATTCGTCTTCCCACAACAAGTCGTCATTCAAATTTTGGATCCTGAGAGCATAATACACAGCAATCAATTTCGACGATCTTTCTACACTCAAACGATTTCGTAAATTAGAATGGATGAACGCCCAGCTGGAGAAGAGTCGTTCTATTTGTGCAGATGAGCTTGGAATGTTCAATAATTTTCGTGCCAATTTAGATAACGCAGGATAATGTCCTTCGGCCACGCACCAGAATGTTTCCGGAGATTTTACCTTTTTTATTAATTTTTCAAAGATTCCTGTTGATTTAATATATTCTTGCAATCCTGATAATTCTCCAGGATCTTCATCAGACAATTCATCCTTCAAAATGTTTTTAACCATCAAATTAAATGAATCCAAATGAGCAAACTGCTTCCCTCGATACTGCGGATGCAAAAAATTTGCAACTAAAGAAATTGGCTGTAACACTTTTTCCAACCGAGCTTCTAATGATTTATCAAACTTATCATTATCTGCTGGAATAATCAACGTCAACCAAAGCTCAGCTGCATCCGCGATGTTACTGTCGGAAGCTTGAAGTTTATTGATAAGTTCACATATCGGATCGAATAATACTGTATAATCCAGTAGCTGAGCCTCCAGTGTCCTGTCTTCAAGTACTTTTAAATTCTCTGCCTTAATTGTCACGACCTTATCATTAACCAAATCTTGCATGATGCGGAGATTCCGTAAACAGCATCGAAAAGTATCTCTGTATGTACACCACCTAGTTTCACAAGCAAGCATAATCCTTGTACCCTTTCGTTTCTTTAATTCTCTCTCAGCTCGGGGAATTTTGAATTCTCTCAGCAATTTATTGATGGATTCCGCAAATTTGGAATCGACAAGAGATTTCAGCAATAAATTTGCACTGTGAGAATGACAAGTGGTATGCCATACATCAACTAGTCGGCCCATCTTCATCATTGATGAAGCATTATCAGAAACAACTGCATAAATTCTGATGTTATATTTTTCCTTTGCCATTATAACAGCTTCCTCAATAACCCTAGCCAATTCATCACCAGTTTCTCTAGTTTCTGTGAAATCCCACGAGTTCAGGAAAATATTCTTATGATCTTTTGTATAAATGGTACAAACAACATTTTTTGTGTTTGCAGAAGAATTTTTCCATCCATCGATCAATAATACACCATCAATTTCTTCACTGTATTTCAGCTTTTCAACTACTTCATGGTGTATTCGATCTAATAGAGATGTAGAAAGCCTTTTTCTGGATGGAACTTGATAGGATGGATTCAGTAAGCTGACGAATTTCTTGAAAAGTTTTGATTCAACAACACTAAAAGGGATATTACATCCAAAGAAAAATTCTGCAAGAGCCGTATCGATTTCAGAATTCGAAACTGAAGTGTGGGATTCTGTTTTGCTAGCTTCTGAAGATGAATTTCTTCTTCTCTTTCTCCCCAGCTTGTTTGTACTCATTTTAATGTGACAATGGATCTAAAATTTTAAAAAAGTTAATTTTCGATATCAATGTTATTCAATATTATTTTATCTCACTTTCATCTATATATAAATTGAGTATGGTATTGTTCTACTCACATTCGTAATTAATTTTTAATTGTTCCGACTTTTTTCCCGCGTTCTCTTCGTTCGATTTTTTAACATTCAGATGGCAGTGAACACCGTAATGTGAAACTCACTATTTTTGATTATTGAATTGAAAGGGTTTTTCAAATTCTTAAGCTCAAATAATATGAGCAGTTTGGTGAAACATATATTCAACACACATGATTTAGGTTAGTTAGGTTTTCTACCAATTTTTTACATTTTTTACATTTTTTACGTAATTTACTAGTTTTCTACAATGTAAAGTAAAAAACCTCCATTTCCAACTAGCGACCCAACCCTGCTCAGCGATGAAGCTCAGATTGTTGAGGTTTGTCGCTACATATCACGTGACCCGATTTATCGCTGAAAACGAACGACGAACGACTGTACAAAGGTACGGCCTCATACAGACGCTTGACGCTAGCGTCTATTGTCGAATCAGGTCACGTGACACTATTTTGAATTTCCCGCTGCTAAAAAAATGTAGCAACAAAGCTGAACAATTTGAGCTTTTTCGCTGGAAGCACAGCGTCAAAGTATTCATTCATACTAATTGGTGCGAATAATGGCTTTAGACCAGATAAATGTCTCCGATGATTTGATTAACTAGTTAACGATAAAAATATGGGTCCCAACAATACTTTTTTCTATATTATAAAGTTTCATTCCAATGAGGTTAACATGTTCAAGTTTCTTTTCGCCGCAGCAGCTTGCAGCTACATTTTTTTTAACGGTAGTAAATTCAAAATAGTGTCACGTGACCTGATTCTAGGAATTTTCAAGTTAAAATCACTGAATGCTAGGGATATTGTAATTCAAGCCCCGTGATCACAAGCCTCGATATTGCCCATGGAGGATAGAATAGATCTCTTCTCTTCTATCCTGCCTTATCTAAATGGCGCCACTCGACTCGACCTCAAAAACTCGTTTTTTTTTTTCAAAATGGCGGTATCAAATATATCTTGATTTCAAGTGGAGCGTTCACCATTGCCATGTAAATCCTTCACAAAACAGGCGAAGAAAAATAATTGGAAGAAATAATTACGTTTCAATTATTTGAAGATAATCACAGCAGTTCTACCATTAAATAGAAACAATTGTGTGCATTGTTGACGTTCACGTGTCGTCGATATTTCCACTGGAAAAGAGGGAAGCGTGTGTGGCGGCCGGGTGTGACGCCATTTTCAGTATTTACTCCAAAAAAATTTCCATTTATTGCTGAAATAAATATTATATTGAAGTAAAAAAATAAGCATGTAAGTATTGAGACACTAAAATTCAATTAATATCATTGTCCTCATTTTTTCGCTCCTTATTTTCATCGTTTATCTAATTTTAACTAATGTTTTATTTTTCTTACAGGGCTAAAAGCAGAAAGGACAGCACTGGCAAAAGTGACTCTGAAGCAACAGACAAAGACACTAAACGCGAAAAAACGAGGGAAAAAGACAGAAAAAAACGTGCTGCCTCTTCGTCAAGCAGTGGTAGTAGGTAATTAATGAATGCCCTAATTTATTAATTAATTATTATTTTTCTCTCTATTTTTATTGCAACAATTTCTCTCAACTTTTTACTAAAATTCATTTTCAATTTTGTCTTGAAGTTTGCTTTATTGAGAATATCTCGGACACTAAGCGAGATAGAGAAATTTTCGGTGGGACGGTTTTTGTAGAGAATTTTGAGAGCTACAAAAAAGGTCTCTATCTAAAATAGCGTATCTCCAGTAGTTTAAGAGATATTCCAAGATTATTAAGTGTTGAAATAAAAATCAATTTATTGAATTCATGAAAATTGTGAATAATTCTTCAATAAATATTAATAATAATAATAATGCTGTAGCGAAGTAATTCTGCTCTTCTGGCGCGGATATTTCGGATACAATATGGGCATGGAGATACACCCTTTTTCGTCTAAATTCGTTTTTATAGAAAATTTTAAGAGCTATATAAATAGATTAGGGCAAAAAAGACGTATCTCCACTAATTAGCGAGCAATTGTCGAAATAAAAAAATAGCTGAAGACAAAATCGACTTATCTTATTTTGCATCTTCACTACTTAAAAGTCTTTTTAATTGTTTCTCCAGCTCATCGGACAGTAGCTCAGGATCATCGAGCTCTAGTAGCGGCAGCAGTTCTCGATCAAGCTCTAGCTCGAGCTCTTCGTCGAGTAGCTCAGGTAGCTCTTCAGGAAGCTCCAGGGACAGAAATCGCAAACGCAGTCGCAGCAAAAGTGCCGATGGCTCAAGAAGACACGATAATAAGGAGAAAGAGAGAGAAAAGGATCGTGAAAGAGAGAGGGAGAGGGAAAGAGAGAGAGACAGGGACAAGGATAAGAAAAAGGGAAATTCAGTTCCTGATAAACCAAAGCCAAAGGGTAGATCAAGGTAAATTGAATTTTAACATTACTAAACATTCGTCCTCGTTTGATTCCATCATTTGTCAATTATTAACGTTTAATGGGAATTATGAACAACAATTAGTGTGTAGAACTTTTTATTTTTTTGCCCAGAAAAAAAATAAAAAAACACAAAAATTCTAGACACTAATTGTTGTCCATAATTCCCATCAAACGTTAATAATTCAGTTGTGAAGAGGTAAAACTGGATAAATTGACGTATCCTTGTGATCATTTCGAAGGTAATGTCTCGGAAACTAAGTGAGATAAGGCGATATTATTCATCTTTTGTGGTAGAGATTTCAAGAGTTACAAAAGGGATTCAGAGCAAAATTGCCCTATCTTGTGCATTTTCTAATGAATTTTTAAGAAAATAAATGAGAAAAAATAGACTTATCTTGTTTTATCTCTTCACTACTGAATTAGTGAATATGTTGAAATAGGGTGGGTCTACTAGTATTCGAATTCAGCTAGTGATCGAGCTGTTTGAAGTATTTATCCTGGAAAAAATAATTTTCAAGACACAATATAACGTTTGTTAATTCAAATAGAAGCTTATGAAACTGTTGGGGATATCCAAGTACTTCCGATAATCTATTTTTCCTTTTCAATTTTGGTCATTTCCGATAGAGTTAGTATGAGGAGATTTTTTCAAAATTTACTTTACACCATGTTACCGGACAAATTAAGCCAAAAGTAATTTTTGAAAAAAATTAAATTAACATTAGAACTCCATAAGCGGGATTCAGTTTCACTGCAACGATTCATGGTCACAGACATATTTTTTCCTCGTATAACCATATATATTCTTGTTCGTCAGAATGTCTATTAATTTTAAAAATCATAGAAAAACACCTATTATCAGACAAATAGCGACGATTAATCCAATTAATTACATGAAAACATCAATGACGGGGTGACGCGACAGAATAACTGCAGACAGAATAACTGCAACAAAATAATCGTGATACAATAATCCAACGACAGAATAACCGGGGTTTCACCCTTATTTTGTCTTCCGGTTATTTTGTTGCGTTTATTTTGTCGCGGTTAATTTGTCTGCGGTTATTTTGTTATGGAGCCAATATATTTAACAGTTTCACCTGATTGTTGGCAAAGGAAGATTGCCGGAGATTGGCCCTATCAGGGCAATTCCCCTATTAGGGGGAACTTTCCCTATCAGTGAAACTTCCCCTATTAGTGAACATTGTCCTATTAGGAAAATCATCTGATTTTTTTTGATTTATGTTCATGAACATAATATTGTGTTTCGAAAATTGGAATAATGGTATTTCGCTAAATCCCCAATTTTTTCCAGGATAAATACGTTAAATAGTTCGATCACTGGACGAGATCGAACCCTGGTCAACTCACCTTAGTCGTAAAAAAGGCTTATTCTAAATAAAAAATCATTTTGAAATTAAAAAAAATTTCCAGATCACCGTCACCACGTAGGTCACCATCGCCACGTCGTAAGCGTCGTGAGCGTTCGCCAATTCCTCGTCCAACAAAAATTCACATTGGTCATTTAACACGTAACGTGACAAAAGAACACATAATGGAGATATTTTCCACATATGGACAGATCAAAATGGTTGATTTTGCTATAGACAAATTGCATCCAAATCATGGCCGAGGTTTTGCTTACGTAGAATTTGAAACTGCCGATGAAGCGGAAAATGCCATGAAGCACATGGACGGTGGACAGATTGATGGACAAGAGATAACAGCAGCGCCAGTACTTTTGCCGAAACCGAGGCCAATGCCAATGAGAAGAATGTCACCAGGTATGGGCAGAAGAGGCCCAATGAGATGGGGTGGTGGTGGTGGTGGAGGCGGTGGTCCTAGAAATTCATCGCCACGGTATCGAAGACGCTCACCACCAATGAATCGCCGCAGAAGCCCGAGACCACCGAGACGCAGGCAGAGATCACGATCAAGAAGTCCAGTTAATAATTCACGTCACAGACACAGAAGATACACGCGATCAAGCTCCAGCAGCTCGCGATAATTATTATTCATTTACTGATGAATATCTTCTTTTTTTGGGCTGTAAATCAGAAGGAAAATTGCGGAGAAGAGTAATGCGGAGTAATTAATGTAAAGTTAAAAATTTTGAAATTTTCGGGAAAATTGATTTTATTTTGCCACTATTTTTTTGAATTTGTCATTATAGAAGCAAAGGGGCGTAAGAGTTAGTTATAAGCATGGCACTTACGCCACTTTGTTTCCATGGCGACGATTTTTTGGAAACTAAGCGAGATAGTGCGATTTCACTCTCATCTTCTTTTTGTGAAGAATTTAATAGAGTTCTAAAAAAGGATTTGGGCGAAAATGCTCTATCTCGATTAGTTTCCGATTAATTCGAAAAAAAACTGATTGAATAGAATTGATTTTTTTTTTCTTTGAAAATTTACTGGCGTGTAAAGTTTATGATTTTATTGGAAATTTTTTCGGGAGATTAAGGGGATAGGGAATTTCTCGCAAGGAAAATGCTCTGTCTCTCTTAGATTCCAAAGATAATTCTGTTAATTCAGGAGAATTGATTCATCTGGTTTTACCACTTCTCTATTGAATATTCAGGCACAACTGTCCTCTAAAAACTGTGTTTCTCTATTTTTTCCACTTAAAGTTTGACGTTTTTCAATTAGAGCTCCATCCCCTCTGAGTTTTGATTTTGAAATTGAAAATTCCTTTATTATAATAAATAATAAGAATATTGATAATTTTCCATTGAATTTTCAAATTCCAAAATCTATTACTCTCTCGTGTTGAAACTCTTTTATTGCCCAAACTTTTTATTAATAAAATCAAAGAAACTTTGTGTAATAAAATAATCAGTAATCATTTTCTTAATTAATTGATTCGACGAAGTGAGAATAAATTTACACGAAAAAACTGTAATTATTAAGATGATTAATGAAAAAAAAAGAAAAAAAAATGCCAATTACTGTGTGTGTGTTATGTGGCATTTTTTAAAAAAAAATTATTATTCTGTAAATGTGAATAAGAATAAATGAAATGAAATTAATGATATTTTTTCTTAATAATTCGAGGGTAAAATAAACAAACACATTATCTGTTTAATTGATTTTTTTTTCTTTTTTTTGACAAGTTGGTACTTTGATAGAAACTATTGATTATTGGATCCTTTTACAAAGAATCAATTTTTTCCTCATTTTTTCTTTCATTTTCATGTATTTGTCATTTTTTTTTCTTTTAGAAAAGAATCTATTCACACAAAACTTTCCCATTATAGTCGATTTATCTACAAAAAACAAAGAAAAAGTCCATTGCATCAATTTAATTAAATTATTAATTGGCTTTTTTCTTTTTTTTTTTCTTCTCTTCCATTAATTTTCTCAGTTTTGCAGTAATTATTTATTACTTATTAATTTTTTTTTTCTTTAATCATCGATGAAAAATATCTACAATCTTTTTTAAATGTTTTTTTTTTTTATATATTCACTAGAATTTTTCATATAATTATATTAATATACAATTTCACAGTCACTTTTATAATGTGAACAAATCAATGGTCATGAGGAGGAGAGAGGGGGAGGGGTCTAGCAATTTGTTTATTTAATTTTTTTCCTTCATTTTTCTTTAATAGCAAAAATTTCTAATTCTTTGATTCATTCAACAACGACATTCGTTTTTGCGTTTTGTTCTTTTTTTTTTTTCAATTAAAAAAAAATTATTTATTTATACTTTTATTTTTTTGCTTTTTTGCTTTTGAATTTGCGCATTTTTTGGCACTTGCCAATGTCATTTCATTCAAAATAATTAAATGGCTCTTTGAAAAAAAGGAAATTTTATCATGAAAAAATTGGAAATTAATCTTTTTTTTTCTAGATTCAGTACTTTGATAAAATTTCGAAAAATTCCTTCAATCATAAGCTTTTTTTATGTTTCGAAAAAGGAAGAAGTTTGTTTATTTAAATAATTAAACAAATGAGAAATTACCGTGGAGACACGTTTCTTTAAAAAAAAATATGTGAACAATGAAATTGATTTTTTTTTGTGAAATTTCAAAAAAAAAATTGAATTTTAGGAACAATTAATTTTTTTCGATGTTTGTAACTTTGGAAATTTCAGTGAAATTAATAGAAAATTTGAGCTGAAAAATACTACAATACAATAGATTTTAATGCAATAATAATTGAGATAATTAAAAAACAATTTAATCAGTCATTTTCAATTTTCTCATTAATTCCTAAACTATTTGCTCAAAATAAATTGTATTATCTCAATTTTTCTACTTCAAATTTTCCAAAAATCAAAATTCGACTAAATCATTAATTTTCATTGTCGTCGAAAAATTTGACAAAAATTCCTGAAAATTCAAAAAAAACTCAATTACAAAATTCGAAAATTTTCTTCATTACTTTATCACAGGAAAATTCTCGTGTCACCAAAAAGAAAGAATGGAAAAAACAAACTCAATAAAAAAACCTAAAAAAAAAAAAAAAAATTGTTCAAAAAAATTCCGCGTGCAGCTCGTCCACGAAAAAAAAACTATTTAAAAAAAAAAAAAACTTTAAAATTTATATATACTTCATCTTTATATTACATCAATTTAAATTAAAGGCTGAACCTTTTTGACATTATCCATACGTCATTTAACAGAGATTCAATTCATTTATACGCTCGCAATAAATAAATAATTAAATAATTTTTCTACCCTCAATTAATAATAATAATAATAATAATAATTAAAAAAAAGTTCCCCTATCAATTTCTCATTTTTTAAACACTAGAGATCTGTTAAACTCACTTCCTATTCATTCACTCTTTTTCATTCTCTCCCGAAAAAAAAAATTGAAAAAGGAAAAAAAGTTTTTTTATTTTTATTTTTATAAATTGTTCATAAATCCCGCGTTTCTCTCACTTTTACCTAAAGTAATTTGTAATATTACACACGATATTAACTTTTACTCGTTTCTGTGTTTACTTAGTAATCGTAATAATAAATTGTATATATATATATATAATATATTCTATAGACAGTCAGATCCGTATGAGAATCCCATTCGAATCACAAAAAAAAAACTCCTCTCTCTCTCTAAATTCACCTCAAAAGAATCTCATTGCAGTTTTTTTTTCCATTTTTTTTTTGTCTCGTTAAAACACCTCCACTCCACCTCTAAATATCATTACTCCTATTTACAATTTTCATCCAGTTAAATTATTAATTATCGTTTCATGTGGAACAATGAAATCACAATTTAAATTGGCGTTTTAATTAACTAATTGTATTGTCACCTAAGAAACAAAGTGGCGTAAGTCCTATTGCATAAACATAGCACTTACGCCCTTTTAACTCTAAGACAACAATATAATGATTAATTGCGATAATTGCATCAAAGAGAAAAATTCCGATTTGTTTTCGGAGATATCTCAAAATCTAATAAAAATGCAAAAAAAAACCTTCTTAATTTTCCTCTCATCTCCTCCAGATCCCGAGATATCCCCCACCCCTCCCCACGAAAGAACCAGATTCTCTAATAATAATTCATCCCCCAAATTTCAAATGTTCCCGCAAAAATCTCCGGAAATTCCCGCAAATAAATCCGAAATTTCACGATTCCACAGAGAAAAACACGCACAAATAATCCACTTGCAATAAAATCCGAAAAAGTGTCTCACTCCTCTCATCATCGTGACTGTGATGAGTCTTCTTTCTTGTGTAAATCACCATGCATCATTCCATCTACCTGTCTCTGTCCAGCCCCAGGACCAGGTCCAGCCCTGTGATGCATATGAAGATTGCTAAGTGGTCCAGGACTGGGATCCTTGGCTCTTAAACCAGCTGACTGTTGATAACCAGCATAGATTTTAGCTCTCTCCTCTTCCTCAGCTCGGAATGCAGCAGCAGCCATGAGAGGATTGTATCTGAGCTGCTGCAATGGATCATATCTGTAAGGATCTCTAAATGGATCTGATGACCACGGTCCACCAGGTTGTCCACCTGGTCCAGAGGGTGGAGGAGGTGGTGGTGGTGGGGGGAAATGCTGCATGGTGTGACTGAGTGTTGGCATCATGCTGCGAGACATGTGCGATGTCTGGAGGCTGTGCTGATGACGTGCAGCGAGATAAGCGTGATGAGGATGATGATATCGTGGATCTGGTATGGGTGATGGACCACCTTGTCCGGGTCCAGGCACTTGCGACTGCATTGGACCACGCGACAGCATGACAACATCGTCGTCCTTGCTGCGAGGCTCTTCCTTCACGCGCACTTCACTTGGATCCATCGTACCATTTCTCAAGGGTGATCTCTCTCTTCCCATCAGTGCATTCTGTCGATTCTGATGCATCATTCGCTCTCTCTCCATCTCTCGCCTCTCCATTTCTCTTCGCTCCTTGTCCCTCCTCTCACGCTCCCTCTCTGCTGCTTCCTGCTGTTTGCGCTTCTCCTCTTTCTCTCGTTCTCTTCGCTCTCGCTCCCGCTGCTCCTCTCTCTCGCGCTCTCTGCGCTGGCGCTCCAGCTCCTCGCGCTCTCTGCGCTGGCGCTCGTGCTCCTCACGCTCACGCTCACGACGCTGACGCTCCAACTCCTCGCGCTCACGACGTTGACGCTCGCGCTCACGTTCACGCTCCTCGAGCTCTGCACGACGATCGATCTGCGGTGGCTCGGGTTTCAGGTTCCAAGACACTGTTGTCGGGGGAAAGCCTGGATTCGCACGCTGGAGACCTCTCCAGGGATCGTGAACGGCAGATGTTAAACCGCTGAGCTGAGACATCTCGCGGGTTGGAGGAAAACCGGAGAGCGTTGGGAAATTTGGATTTCCGCCACCGAAGGACGCAGGGTAACGGCCGAATGGCGACATTCCGGTTCCTGGAATAAAAATATTTGGTTAGAAAGAATTCAAAAGGTTTGTTCAACATTGGTCATGAAATTAGCATATATGTAACATTTTTTTGGATTTTTTTTAACAAGAGGATTATCATTGAAGAATATTCAGTAAATTGGCTTTTATAGTTTTTCAAATTTTCTACATGTGCATATTTTTTTATTTTTTGTTCTATAATTTATTTGCTAAAAGAAAAAAAAACTAAACACTGCCAGATGTCTGCTAATCTCAGTGTCATTATTTAACATGATAATGGAATTAGCAAATGAGTCAGACAATTTTTTGAATTTTTTCGAGCAATTGAATTAGTAGTAAAAAAATGTTTCAAACAATTGTTTCAAACTTATAGTTTTTAAAATTGTCTACATGTGCATATCTCATTTTTTTTTCATTATTTCAGGAAAAAAAAAACTTAGAAATTGTCAGATGTCTATAACTTTTCAAGTACCAGATCCATATATATTGTGTCGAGCCTTTTCGTCAATAATAAAAACATCATTTCCTCAATTACTATAGGAAAAATATGAACACTGAAAAAATTGATTTGGATAGATGATGAGACTGTTTTTGCAGTGGAGAAGTTTTTTTTCAGTATGTTCACAATATTTTTTTTTTCATAACAACACGTGAACAGTTAAATCAGATCATCAGGAAGACATATAGACAGACGACAACGTATGGACGCCGGTAATTGAATGAAAAATTGAGGTGGAGTGATTTTATTACTTTACCGGTTTTTTATCGAATTATCTCAGCCGTGAGAGATAGAGACATGTTAATAAAGACATTTTTTGTAGAAAAGAAACACGAGTTACAAAAAATATCCCCACGAAAATTACGCTATCTCGCTTCGCTTCTAAGATATACCAAAAAAAACTCAAATAAATCGATGAAAACTTTAAATTTCCCAAATTCATGAAAAAAAAACACATTTTCATTGATTTTTTTGTATTGACTTGGCAGATGACTGGGGGACCCTCAAGGAAATCCAAGTAGCAGGACCAAATCATCTACTTTCCTTTTTTTTTCCAAATTATCATAAATTTTCTAATTATTCCGATTCTGGAAAATTTGATCGATATTAAAACATTGTCTACGATGATGAATTATTATTAAATGTCAAAACGATTTTTTATTTAGAATGTGCCTTTTTCACGACTAAGGTGAGTTAACCAGGATTCGAACTCGTCCAGTGATCGAACTATTTAAAGTATTTATCCTGGAAAAAATTGGGAATTTAGCGAAATATCATTATTCTAATTTTCGAAACACAATATTATGTTCATGAACATAAATCAAAGAAAAATCAGTTGATTTTCCTAATAGGAGAATGTTCACTAATAGTGGAAGTTTCACTGATAGGGAAAGTTCCCCCTAATAGGGGAATTGCCCTGATAGGGTCAATCTCCGGCAATCTTCCTTTGCCAACAATCAAGTGAAACTGTTAAATATATCGGCTCCGTAACAAAATAACCGCAGACAAATTAACCGCGACAAAATAAACGCAACAAAATAACCGGAAGACAAAATAACGGTGAAACCCTGGTTATTCTGTCGTTCGATTATTGTATCACGATTATTTTGTTGCGGTTATTCTGTCTGCAATTATTCTGTCGCGACACCCCGTCATTGATGTTCTCATGTAATTAATTGGATTAATCGTCGCTATTTGTCTGATAATAGGTGTTTTTTATGATTTTTAAAATTAATAGACATTCTGACGAACAAGAATATATATGGTTATACGAGGAAAAAATATGTCTGTGACCATGAATTGTTGCAGTGAAACTGAAACTGAATCCCGCTTATGGAGTTCTAATGTTAATTTAATTTTTTTCAAAAATTACTTTTGGCTCAATTTGTCCGGTAACATGGTGTAAAGTAAATTTTGAAAAAATCTCCTCATACTACTCAATCGAAAGTAACAAATATTGAAAAGGAAAAATAGATTATTGGAAGTACTTGGATGTCCTTAGAGGCTCACGAAAGCTGATTATTGAAAATCAAAAATGAATTCCCGAATTTACCTAAATGCGAAGCAGACGTGGACAAAAATCCAACTGGATGCGGTGGTGGGGGTGCACCTGGATGATTCTGAGGCATATTAGATGGAAATGGTGGAGCAAGAGACTGTGCTCCTAGGCCTAAACTACCACCAGGACCACCTGGATAAAGATGACCAGGTGGCCTCAACAGCTCTGTTTTCGAGTCAACTCCACCGCCTTTTCCCTCTGTTTTTTGCTTGTGATGATAAATCTCCCAGGCTATTCTCACGTGCATGGCGTTCCACTTTCCAGTCTTCTGAAAAATTCAAAAAATCGTTAATCACTCTCATCCTCATGATTAATCTAAGTAGACAGACAAGCGAGAGAAGGGGATTTTTGAAATTTAAAAAATTGATTCCCTTCTTTTACTTCATTGAATTTTAATTGCTTAATGGACACCTAAGTACTTGAATATTTATAAATCAGTCTCGTCAATTCTTACTTTTGGTGCAAATGAAGTTAAATGATTTGGCGGTACAAATGGCGTTGATGGCCCCATTCCAGGATGCAAAAGTCCAGTATTGAAGCCTGGATAACTCGAGAGGTTGAGATTGCCACGAAAAAATGGTGAATCAACACTTCCCAGCTTTGGAATGTCCTTGAACTGATTGAAGAAAAATTATAATGTAAATATTAATATCAGAATGGAATTGGCACGAACCTGACAACTGTTTGAATTTTTTTTTTTAATAAATTATGATCAGGAAAATAGTTTTAAAAATTGTACTCATTCTTTGAATTTTTTGTGTGAGCATATTTTTCATTTTTCAAGATAAAAATGGACCTATGTTTCAAAATGATTCAGGATTTTTTCTTGAGAGTGAAGGCGTCTCCGATAAAGATTGAAAAAATTCATCAATAATCTCCGCATATTTGAGAATTTTCTCAAATTTTTTCAGATTGTTTTCATAGAGTTCTTCACTCTGAATAAAATTCCTGAATCACGTTGTCTGAAAGATTCATATTGTCCCACTCTCATCTCATTGATTTATTGAAGAAAAAAAAAACTATAAATTGCCGAATTTTCGTTATTATCAGCTTCATAAATTAATGATAATAATGATATTGGAGTGATACTAACAATTGGGGGTGGAAATAACGTTGTTGCAGCTGGTGGTGGTAACAATGGTGTCGTGTGCTGATGCACATGGGTGTGCTGATGCTGGTGATGATGCATCTCAGTTCGTAAGTACGGTGGCGGTGCCAAATTGCTTACAGCAACATTTCTATCCTGAGATGATGCTAAAAATCTGTTGTCCAATTCTCGTCTCAGCATATCTGTTTGACCTGTTACATGGGTCACCCCTTGATAATTTTCCATGTCAGTGATATTTAAGAATTGTAAACATAATTAATTGCAAATCCTCGTCACGAAATAAGAATGGGATTTTTTTTAACTTAATTGAAGTTTCCATGATTTTGGTAATATCTCAGGAATTATTGAGTTTAGGGAAATTTGCCAAGAGACCTTTTTTGTAGAAAATTGAATTCTACAAAGAAAAAGTCTGATTCCATTTTCCATTAAAACCAACGGTTTTCAAAATATTTGCAGAAGAAACGAACCAGGATATTTTCAAGTTTTCAAACCTTTTTTTTTTCATAAATTCATTAAAAATTAATTGGAAAAAAAAATTAATAAACTTACTTGATTGAAAGAGTGATTCAGCTGAAAATGGATTTGGATTTGTTGTTGGTGGTTGTAATGAAGGCAACGAAGTGTGTGGACTGGAACTTGATACTGGTGGTGGCAATGGGGCAGCAAACATTGGCGGTGGAAAATTGTGCATACCAAGGGCCGTTGATTGGGGTGGTGGGGTTGGCCTTGGCACTGATGTACCAGTCGCTGGTGACAATTGGGAACTCGTGCTACTACTAAAACAAAATCAAATTAATTAAAATTGATTTTAAAAAATTATTAGAGGAAGGTGGGGTAAAATAAACACTTCAATTGAACGGTTCGAGATTGAAATTTTCTTATGATTCTATCGAAAATCTGAGGAAATTTCAGGCGGAAAACACGTGTCAAAATTTTTCCTCAATTTTCGGAAAAATTTACTTTTTCCGTCGAGTTTTGAAGGGGTTTTCCTTTTGAAAATCGAAAAAATTCACTTCTTCGGCGATATCTCCGGTTTTGTTGGTCGTAACGACCTGGGGTTGATCTCAAATGAAAGGTGAGCCAATTTCTCATCGATTTAAGTGGTTCAAATTTTTTTTCAAATCCGTTTTTCAAATATTTATATTTCATTTTCTGAAAATCAATTTTTACTCCATAAATACTTGAAAAAATTGATATTTTTCGCTAAAACCCCATAAATCGATGTGAAATGAGCTCACCCTCATTTAGAACTAACCCCAAGTCGTTACGATCAAAAGAACCAGAGATATTCCCATAAAATAGACATTTTTCCAAAAACAGAAGTGTTTTACCCTCAAAACTTGCGCAAAAATTGGAATTGTTGAAAAATTCCAAAAAATAACTTCTGACATATGTTTTTTATGGGAAATCTTTTCATTTTTCCAATGGAATCATCAGAAAAAATCTATCTCTAATATTTCCATCGATTTCAAGTAAATTTTATAGCACAAAATACAAAATCCAACCTATGTTCATTTTACCCAACCTTCCCCTAATTCCAATAATAATAAAAAAGGGATCAATTTTAAAAATTCTTGGAATTTCACTTGCTTCTTCAGTTATTTCAAAGTGTCTCCAAAAAGAGCCAAGATAGAAAAATTTTCATGGAGACCTTTTTTATGCAAAAAATCAAGAGCTATAAAAAAGGTCATCCAAAAAAAAACCCTATCTTTCACAGTTTTCGAGATAATCCAAAGAATCGAGAGTGAAAATGTTTTTCCCTCTTTTTTCGTTCTCTCACCTGATCCATCCTTGAGCCTTTGAATAAGCGGGTAGACTAGAATTGGCTGGGGATGATGTGTTTGGCACACTAACTGGCGTTATACTTCCTCTGCTCAATGTACTGACGTTACTGCTGCACATTAATGCAAGATAGTTGCAAAAGAAAACACGTTAATTATCAAATAATACAGTGAAAAAAAAAATATGCAAGATAAAGAGAGAGACAGAATAATTGAGGTGAACACGAGAAATGATAATGATTGTTACCTGTAACTGTCACGCTCGCGATTAGGACTGTGTCCCCTTGGGGAATTATTGTTATTGATACGTCCAGCAAGACTGCACGTTACTATGTCTCTGTGTGCAATTGTATTTGCTGTGGTAACTGTATTTGTTATCGTTGACACGCACGTTGTTGTTGCTGCTGATAGGGGTGTAGAACTGTTGTGATTAGTTACGTTATTTGTTAATGGGGGTTTACTTATGCTGTTCGTGTGAGGCGATGCTCTGCTGCTTCTCTGTAAATTATTAAATTTGTTGAGTTAATCATACAGTAGAAGAGATGGACAAGAATTCAGTGAAAACGAGGTAAAAGTCCATTTTTTCTGATAATTTTTCAAGAATATTTTCGATAATCAGTGGAGATACGTTCTTTCTGCTCTAAAATTTTTTTTATTAATTTAAAAAAATTATCAATTACTGTAATAATAATGAGGGATTAATTGATGAAATTTTTGAATTTTTGGGATTCTTGGATTTTTCATTTTTAAAGAAAATTTCAAGAGTTTCAAAAATTTATGAGGGTGAAAAGCACGTATCTCCATTAGTTTTCCACATATTCCTAAATTAATGGACTTTTTTTTAGTGATCTTGTTTTACCTTTTTCGCTAATAAATTCTTCAATTTTTTGGATTTTCTTGAGATGCACGAGAGATAGGACAAATTTATGATACTGGAAATAGCGTATCATTGGAATTAGCACGCATCTGACAATTTTTAGCAAAAATTGTTGCAAAAAGAATATTTTCACAATTTGAACTTGCAGATTTTTGAATTTTCTACATGTGCGTATTTTCAATTTTTTTGAAATAACTTATCTGGTAAAAATAAAAAAGTTAATAAGAATTGTCAGATGCTGCGATTTTCAGCATCATAAAATAGCAGATATCTGACAATTTTTATAATTTTCATTTCCTTAGCAATTAAATTATCGAAAAATGCATAAAAAATATGCGCACATAAAAAATTCTAAAAACTACGGGTGCAAATTTTTTAAATATTTTTTTTGCCATAATTTATTCGTTTAAAAAAATGGAAAACAATTATGAGATGCGTGCTAATTTCATTGTCATGAAATTTTCGGTGATTTAGCCTTTTTTGGAGCTCTCTGCCTCTCTTCAAAAAAAGGCACAACTAAATTTCGGCTATCTCCCTCAGATTTCAAGATTAAATTGATGAAAATAAACTCACAACATCAGCTCTCGAAGAGGCAGAATGCGAGGGTGACGGTACAGCAGGTGACAAGTATGGGCTGTGATTCAATGAGGCATAAGGAGTGTAGAGCGGTGGATAGGATGGTTGAGTTTGTGGATAAGCAGCCATTGGTAATGATGGTGGATAGCTTGTTGTAGCAGCACCATTTGATGGTGCAGCTGGTGTTACACCAAGGCTAGCAACAGCTGGACTAGTTGTATTGTGACTCGACGATACCAGTGGTACATTTGGTGGATGTAATGCTGGTATTGTCGTGTGTGGCTGTTGGGGCAGTGATGGCGGTGGATGAGCTGGTGATGCTGGACGCTGTTGGGGAGCTATTGCACGAGGATTCGCTGCCAGCGGACTAGTCATCTGCAAATTCAATGGAAATAAAAACAATAAAAATGTTTTTCTTCTTCACGATTTTTTTTTGGTCACAAAAAATTGAGTTTTCATCGAAAGATTCCAGTTTCTTAGGAATATCTTAGAGGCGAAGTGAGATGGAGCAATTTCCATGAGGACCTTTTTTATAGCTCTTATTCTTCTCCATAAAAAAGGTCTCCATGAGAATTTTCCAATCTTGAATGGCTTCGAAGATAAGCCGGAAACACCGATAATGCAATAAAATCACTTTGCCTCAATTTCCTATTAAGAATTATTAGGAGGTCCAATCCGAAAAAAGTTAATTTTTTGTATGAAATCGTAAATAACAATTTATACAAGATAAATATCTCAAAATTGATTAAGTAACTACTCGGAGACTGTAATGAGGAACAAAATACTCCGTAGAAACAAAAAATTAATTGAAAAATGAAAGATTGTTACCATTTTTTAAATTTCTTTGAATCTCGAAAAATTTTAAGAAATGTAAAAAATGATACCAATTTTCCAATTTTCGGCTAATTTTGTGTTTCTAAGGCTCATTTCATTCCTCATTATATTCTTTACACACTCACTGGATCAGATTTAAGAATTTTATCTTGTATAAGTTATTATTAACGATTTTATACCAAAAAATTACCTTTTTTCCGATTGTACCTTCCGAAAATCCTTAAATTAGCAATTTAATTAATTATAATTATACTCACAGGTGGTTGGGATATGTGTGGTGGTAATGTAGGACTTGGTGGACTCGGCACCGTTGGTACTGGTGCTGAGGCAGGCACAGGTGGGGGTATTGGTGCTGGTGCATCCGTTGCTGGATTTGAAATTTGTCCCCCAGTATCCGGAGGCGATCCACCAGCTCCATTAGCTGGTGGTAATACGTGTGGAGATGATGATGGCAACTCGTCTGTACCAAAATATAATAATACAATTATATTAATTTTAAACTCATCAAGTGACTTAATTGAATTACAATTTTAATTTGATTTTCTGAGTGATTTTAATTACTTATTAACGATGAGATAAATCAATTGGGTACTTACATTTACGTGGAAGAGGTGGGGTAGAAGATTCAAAGAGAATCGATTCTGCATCTGAGCCCTGGACAAAAAAAATTCATTACGTCGTTACATTGATTTCTTTTTTTTTTCATTCAATTAGCTAATGCACTTTTTTTCCTCACTTTATTTTAAAGTGCAGATTTTGTGGAACGTTTATGTAATTATCTCATAATTGAAGGGAGGTGAGAAAATTTTTGTAGAGACCTTTTTTTTAGGTCTTGCTCTTCTCTACAAAAAATGTCTCTACAAAAATTGCTCTATCTCGCTTAGTTTCCGAGTTATCGTTTTTTTTTTCAAATTTCAAAATAAAAAAAATTGAATTTAATTATTTTTAATATTTATGCAATTATGTTTTTGATAATTAATTAAGTAAATATTTTCAATTTTGAGTGAAACTCACCTTATCGTCTTCCCCTTCACTATCACACTGTAAAAAAAGGAAGGAAAAAAGAAATTGATTAATTCATGAATTCCACTTTTTTTAATCAAAGTTTGTAGATTAATGTAAATCATTGGAGCAATTAGAGACTTACGATATAACCTTTGCCCGAACTGCAGTGGCTGCTGGCCTGTAGGTTAAACAGATAGTTGTGATGAATCTCAAACAGTTAATAAATGTATTAAAGTTGATGTAGTTTTTTTTTTTTTTTTTTCATAACTTCATTAAAATAATTCGAGCAAGATAAATCAGTCGCCATGCAGTGAAGAAGAGAAAATCCGGAATTTAGTAATTAAATATAATTTTGTCATTGATGAATTAATTGCACGTACATCACTAAGGTGGTCCCTGGAACTGTCGGCGTCCTGGCTATCCCGAGGGATGCCAGGGCCATGCAATTGTTCAGACGCTCTCCCGCTGTCGTCACTCGTTCCTGCATCGAGGCCCTAAAAATGAAAAAAATAAATAAATCATAAAAATGAAAATTTCGCGAATTAAAGCAATTAAAATTTATAGAATTTTCAAAATTTTTGTCATTTTCATGAGACCTTTTGTTAAAAAAAAATTTATTCACATATATACATCATCTGTGTACATTTATTTGATGCTATATATATATATGTTGATGAACTTAAAATGTCACTTTTAAAATGAAAAAAAATTAAAGAAAAATATTCAATGAAAATCATATAAATACTGAAAATTCCGTAAATTTTCATTGGAGCGACAGAAAAATTATCAATTTCTTTTTTTAATATTTCAAGAGCCTTTGGGACATATAAAACTGCATTATAGCACTTTTCAAGCTCAAATTTTCCGTTCTTTCCAATGAAATCTACAAAATTTCAAAAATTCATCAACTTCCACATAAAAACCTCTAGAATGGGCAAAAAAAAACATTTTTTCAATGTGAAATGATAAAAACTGATTTGGAATTCGTCGAATATCTCCGAATTGGCGCCAGATACAGAAATTTTCAAGGATACCTTTTTTGGAGAGCGGAAAAAGACCTACAACAAAGGATTGAAAATTCTCATATCTTCACTAGATTCCGAGATATTCTTCATCAAAGATATCACTTTTCCAAAAAAAAATTATTTGGAAAAAAGAAGAAATTGTTTTGTTTTTAAATATAATAATGGAATTTTGTAATAATTTTTTTTAATTACCTGATTGAGCGTAGAGGGTGTCAGTATGGAATTATGGGTGTAATGGTTGTGCTTAAAGTGATTCTTAATATGATGATCGTTGTGACGATTATTCTGACCGGTATCCACTTTTGGTTTTTCCTCTATTGTCAGAAGCGAATGTAGCTTCTTCAAATTATTTTTACCAGCTAACTTTATTGCACTCTGTAAAAATGGAAAAAAACACAATAATTAATTAAATTCCTTTTGACCAAACACAAAACCCATGAATTAAAAACCAATTATCAGTATATTGAAGAAAGTATTTTATTGCAAAAAAAAAACTTTCTCAAATTATCTCGAGAGATCTTTCGCAAAAAAAAATTAAAAAAAAAAACTATTATCAGTATCAAAGGAATCAGGAATTTCCCCGGCTTTCCAGCGAAACACGTTTCATCAAGAATCGCACTTTCCCAGATAGCTTTGCTTTTTGCACAAAAAAAAAGAAGAGGATAAACCTCTGAACGAAAAAAAAATTGAGAAAAATGAGGGAAATTTCTCTTTTTTTTTTAATCAAAAATTCTCATAAAATGAAAAAATGAGAGAAATCTTTTTTCAGACATTTAAAAATTTCATAAAATGCAAAAAATTTTAGAAAAATGCGGGAAATTTCACTTTTTCCAGACATCAGCAATTTTCATCAATCAAAAAAAAAAAAGGCGCCAAAAAATTCTAAAATTAAATTTTATTGCATTCCTTTTTCCTTTTTTTTAAAAGAAATCTGCTCCAAAATTAATTGTCTCATCCCCGAAGAATCTCTCAAAAAACACCGAAAAATTAATTCGAATAATCACCAAAATTTATTCGTTGCTCCAAAACAAAGAGAAAGCGTACAAATGGTGGCATCACAGTTACCATAAAAAAATCCCTAAAAAATTCGCGAATGAAGCCAAATTCCCTCCATGAACCCAATCTCACTCACTAAAAATCACAAATCACAAAAACATGATAAACCACACAAAATTCTACTCCAATAATAAAACCAAAAATAAAAATGTTAAAATTTATAAAAAATATTTCATGTTTGTGGGAAGTTGAGAGAGAGAGAGAGAGAGAGAGAGAGAGTGAGGGGGGAGGGGGGAGCCGACGTGGTGGCGACAGTGTCGTTACACCTTAATACAGTTCAACACACAGCCACCGTTGATGTTGTACTGAAAGAGATCCCGGGCTATGTATTCCCTCGCATGCAGTAAAAAAAAAAAAAAAAAAAGGAGAAAGAGAATAAAAAAAGAGCGTGCGATAGAGGCAGCCCTCGATGGAAAGAGGAGGGAGAGAATGGCGGAATAAAAAATTGCCGGAGAAAAAGGGAGAGAAAGAGAGGGGGAGAGAGAGAGATGAGAGGGGGGGGGGGAAGAAAGAGAGAATGAGGTAGCATCGAACGAGTCGCGAAGATACAGAAGAGGGGAGGGGGGGAGGAGAGGCGAAAAGAGAGGGAGGGGAGGGATATCGCGGAGTCGCGAGAGAGAATCCGTTGGGGGGGGGGGAGGAAGAGGAGAAATGGAGAGGGTTTTTTAAAAGAGTGCGAAAGAGATGGAAGAAAGGAGGAGACATTGACCGAAGTTAAACAGCCGCACACGACAACGGGGGGAGGGGGGGGGGGGGATATCTTGGCCAGCTGGGAACGATTCTTGTCTCATTCCTCCCCTCCATCTCTAGTCCTCTAACCGTCTGTTCCATACCTTTTCTTCATTTTTTACAGTTTTTTTCCTTTTTTTAAATATTTTTTTTTTTGGATTGGAGTGGGGGGAAAAATGAGGGGAAAAGATTAAAAAAAAACACGTTGTACAAGATGCCATGGCCGAAACAAGGCAATACACCTGCGGGAATTGATGTTTAGTGCTTGGGTTGAGTAAGAAAGAGAATGAAATTGGATTTTTTTTTAAATTTTTTTTGTGGAGGGGAGAGAGAGAGAGGCGGGAAATATTGGGAAAGTTTGGGATTCAAGATTTTTTTTTTGAAGATTTTGAGGTTTTTGGATAAATCGAACTTTTTTTGTGAGCTTTTTTTAAAGAATATCTTGGAGATTAAGCGAGATAGAGGGATTTTGTATGAATCCTTTTTTGGAGCGGTTGAAATTTTCTAGAAAAATGGATTAGGGGAAAATCGTCCTATCTAGTGTAGTTTCCGAGATATTGAGAAAAAACTAGAGAGAAAATGAAAATTTTTTTATTTCATACTCTTTTCTTGAGTCATCAGTTTTTTGAGGATATCTTGGAAACTAAGCGAGATAGGGTGATTTTGCTCGCATCCTTTTTTGTAGAGAATTTCAAGAAGTAGGAAAAAGGTTCCGAGCAATATTGCGCTATCTCGCTTAGTTTCGGAGATATTAAAAAAAAACTTATTAAAAGAGGAAATAATGCTATTTTTGTTCTTCTGAACTTTTTTGAAAATATCATGGAAATGAAGCGAGATAGAGCGATTTTGTATGAATCCTCTTTGGTAGCTCTCGAAATTCTCTATAAAAGTACCTCGAAACAAAATCAGCCTATCTCGCTTAGCTTCCGAGGTATTAAGAAAAAATTGTAAAAAAATTTAATAATTTAAAAAATATCATTTTTTTTAATTTCATAAATTTTGAAAATATCTGGAGATTTATAGTAGATAGGGAGATTTTGATGATAACTTCTTTCGGAGAAAGGGTTCAACACTGCAAAAAAAATGTCTTTACTACTATTTCTCCATAAAAAAAAAGAATTTCTCCATCTTCATTGATTCTCTAAATATTGCGATTTTTTTTCGAAATATCTCAATTTTTGCTTCGAAATATTTCCATTTTTATTTACGAAATATCTCAATTTTATTTAAAATATCTCAAAATCTACTGAAGATCTTGAAATTGTTGTGGTCACTTTTTTTGCAGCTCTCAATTTTTTCTGCAAATAACGTTATCAAAAAAATTTCCCTATCTTCAATAAATCCAGAGATATTTCAAAAATGCCTTACAAGTAAAATGACCTCATCTCAACAAAAAAAAAAAAAAAAAAAATCAAGTAAATCCCTCAAAATTCTATCAAAGAGAAGCGGAAAAAGTATCGATCAACCTGAACCTCCATAAATTATTCAACCAACCAAGAATAATCGAATTATCTCCACAAATAAACATAAAGAATCATTAAAGATTCATTGATAAAAAGAAAAAAAAAACCTCTACTTTTTTTTTCATCAGAAAAATATTCCACTTCATCATAAATTATTCCTTATTTTCTATATTTAATGCAACTGAATAATGATAAATATTAACGCAGCACTCTGGACCCGTGGAGATGACCATTTTCTCCTTTTTCTCCCAGAGATAAAACAAACGAAAAAAAAAAAGAGATGAAATCTCTTCATCTCTTCATTTTTTTCCTTTTATTATTATCATTATTATCAAATGAGAAAATAAATATAAATTTAATCATCAAAAATAAATAAATGCCTTCAAAAATATTCGTAACATTCTCACAGCTCTCATCCACATCTCCACATCACTCCCCCCCCCCCCCCCCACACACACACACGCATATCTCATCTCTTCTCGAATAAAATGAGCAAGTGAGAGAGAAAAAGAGAGAGAGAGAGATAGACGAAACAGCAGTAAAGCTACAGTGTTGCCACATTGTGTTCACCCCCAAGTGAATTCTCACACACACACACACATGCATACACACAAATACAAGCAAAACTCCTCATGTTTTTGGGATATAATCGCTTACAAATGTGTTGGGTTTTTGATGACCATATGATACATTGGCGCGTGCTCTAATCAAAACTACCAATTGCAGAGAGGGGGGGGGGGGAGAAGAAATTATGGTAGAGAGGGGGTAAATGATACTGAGAAGTGGGGTGAATATAACACGGATGATCTGTGTTGGTATTAATCAGCTGGAAATGCTACAGATTAAATGCGTAATGACAATTTAATTAGGAATTATTTAATAATCATTGTTAATCACTGATTCAATTTGGATTTTCGTGATTTCTGATGATTCAATTTGATTTTGGAGAGGGGGGGGGGGTAAAAATATGAAAATATGAGAAAATAAAAATTGGGGGAAATAATTCAGTAGTGAAGAGGTAAAACAGGATAAATCGACTTATCTTTGAGGTCATTTCGAAGGAAATATCTCGGATACTAAGCGAGATAAGGTGATATTACTTATCTGTTTCTGTAGTGAATTTCAAGAGTTAAAAAAGAGTTTTTGGGAAAAATTGCTATTTCTCGGTTATTTTCTGAGGTATTCTCAAAAAACTCAATGAGAAAAAAATAGACTTATCTCGTTTTACCTCTTCACTATTGTTTCTTCGAAATAACTTGGAAACTAAGAGAGATAGAGCGATTTTGCCCTGAAAGGTTTTTTGCTTTTCGATTTTTTTTTACGAATTCTTCACAAAAAAGAATAAATTTTTTCTAAAATTTCATATTTATGAGAATTTTATTAGGAATTATTCAAGAGTCATTGTTCGTTTGCTGACTCAATTGGATTTTCTTGATTTTCGATGATTTAATTGATGGATTATCGTAATTTCTGGGATTTTCAAGGAAATACTGTGAATTTCGAAAAAAAATTCACGATTGATGGTTTTTGGAAATAATTGTTCTTTTTAAATGGTTAGATTTTTGAAAATATTTCGGAAACTAAGCGAGATAGAGCAATTTTGCCCTGAACATTCTTTTGCTGTTTTTTAAATTCACTACAAAAAATAATTTTTTTTTGAAAATTTCCATATTCATGGAAATGCTACAAATTTATTGTGTAATGACAATTTAATTAGAAATTATTCAATTCTCATTGTTAATCACTGATTCAATGGAATTTCCATCATTTTTGATGATTTAATTGATGGATTATTGAAATTTCTGGGATTTTTGGGGAAAAACAGTGAATTTTGAATTAAAAAAAAAAAGAATTTGTGGAAATTATAGATTTTTTTATTAGCAGTTTTTTTGAAAATATTCCGGAAACTAAGCGAGATAAAGCGATTTTGCACGGAGCTTCTTTTCTAGCTTTGAAAATTCTCTGCAAAAAAGGATCCTACCAAATCGCCCTATCTCGCTTAGTTTCCGAGATATTTCGAAAAAACTGGTGAATAAATTAAATCATTTTTTCTGAAAATTTTTTCACTTTTTTTCATTTTTTTACTGTTTTTTGGGATTATCTCCAGAATGGAGAGAGATAGAAAAATGTTCATAGAAACCTTTTTAGTGGAGCAGAAAGAAACCCATAAAAAATGTCTCCATGGAAATTTCCCTATCCCTTGCAGATTCAGAGATATTCAACAATAACCATTTCTTTATTGTTATTTTCCCCATTTTTCTTTTTTTTTTACCCTTCAATTCTGTTTTTCTTTTATCAAATGGCTTTATTCTTTCTCGAATCTTGGATTGTACTCACGGAGTATGAAGGTAACTTCAATATCAATTTCATAACACTTGTACTCGTGGAAATAATACTGTGTTTACTATTTATAAAGTTGTATTATCCACTTTTCCTTATTTCTATTTATTTTTACTTTATCTTTATTATTTCTTCCTTTTTCAACTGTGAGTAAAAGTGGGGGTGGGGGGGAGGGGGCGTGTCTTAATATAGTCAGAAAACCGAGATAATCCGTGGATGAAGGAGGAATATATTTGTTGGATTTTGTGCAGCACGCGATGATAGCAATTTTTGCATATACCAAACGAAATAAATAAATAAAAAAATAAAAAAAGGAGAAAAAAATGAAAAAATTGAAATTGTCATAAAAATATGAAATTTGAAGAATTAATGCTATTGCATATTTATTTTACATCATTTCTCGAGTGTTGCAAATTTTGAAACTTTGATAACGTCTTATTTCAGAAGATTGAAGTTGAATAATTTTTTTTTTTTTTCAAACATGAAATTTTTATACGAATTTATTTGACTTTGTCACCAATTTTTCCGGAATATCTTAGAAAATAAGCGAGATAGAGCCATTTTATATGAATCCTTTTTTGTAGAAAATTTCAAGAGCTATAAAACAAGATATGGGCAAAATCCCTCTATCTCGTTTAGTTTCCAAGATATTCTACAAAAACTGATGATGAAATGAGATGAATTTGTTTAAAAACTTCAAAGTTGTACTGTTTCTTTCACTTCTTTTAAAAATATCTCCGAATCGACTGCGGATAGAGAAATTTTCGTGATGACATTTTTTGTAGAGAATTTTCAGGTCTTCAAAAAAGGTTACCATAAAAAATTCTCTATCCTCCTTATTTTCCGAGTTATTCCCAAAAATCTAAACTCCCTCGACCAAAAATCTAAAATTTTCAGAGAAAAATTGATTTTATTTTTTTACCAGTTATTTTTCAGAATATCTCGGAAACTAAGCGAGATAGAGCGATTTTGCACGAATCCTTTTTTATACAGAATTTCAAGAGCTTCAAAACAAGCCCAGGGCAAAATCGCTCTATCTCTCTTAGTTTCCAAGATATCCTCGAAAACCTGCAAAAAAAGAAAAATCTCCATCAAAAAAGAAAAAAAAGTGGAAAAAAAAATCTGATAAAAATCGAATACATATTTAATCAAGTGCCGCGACTAATTTAATCACTACCATCTCTCAATTAATGCATAATGAAACCAAATGAATTCACTTGATATTCCATGGAAATTAAACTATCAATTAAACTCCGATGAAAACTCATGCTTAAAAAAAAAATGCATTGAAAAAAACTTTTGTAAATTATGAAGTTTTTCTTTTTTTTTTTTTTCTCGTAGTTTTTTATGAGTTTAAATCGCTTAGATGGTGATAAAATGTAACTGTCAAATGACGTGCACGCGATATATCGTCAATTGCCACTTTACTTTGTGTTTACCCTCGACTGAAGCGTCAGAACAAATAAACTTTAAGATGAAGCAAAAAAAAAAAAATTGTTTCAGAAAACCTCGAAAGAGCGAAAAAAAAAATTCTCAAAAAAAAAACGGGAAAAAATGGAAAAAAAGAAATGAAATGATAAAAAAAGAAATCAATTTACTGCAACTCTAATAAACCATGTCATATAAAACTGCAGAAAACTCCTGAGACTGAAATGGGGCGGTATCGTTGGCTTTCGGGGAAGGTTAAACGAGGATAGAGAAAATGTTGAAAAGAAGTATAAAGAATTGCCTGTGTTTGTCCCATTCTATCCAGTGGCAAGAAGGATTTTTCAGTGGAAACACGAAGAAGAGGAGCAACACACACACACACTCATACACATTGAGAAGAAGAGGATCGTTTGAAATAAAATGAAATAAAATAAAATTAAAAAAAAAATGTTAATAAAAAGAAAAAGATTGTTTGTGAACAAAAATTACATTCTTGGAACGCGAAAAATGCGTGTGCATGAGAGAGAGAGAAAAAGAGAGGGGGGGGGGATGAGAAGAAAAAAGTTCAAAGTAGATAACCAGTTGTTCCGGAATCTCCGAGTCATTGGTAGAATAATAAACAAGTTAAATAAATTAGTGATAATAAAATAAATAAAAGTTTAAATTCAATAAAGGACAAATAAAGTGGAATTTAATTCGATGAAAATTGTTTGAGGGTATATGAAAAAAATTTAAACGATTTTAATTGATTTTCACTTTTTTTTCGTCATTATTATATAGAAATCGTAGAATTTTCATTTGATTAATTCGAAAATGAGTTTTTTTCGGAGTTTATTTTGATTTTTTAAGATATCTTGGAATTGAGGGGGGTTAGGGGAATTTTTGTAGAGACCTTTTTTGGAGCACGTGAAATTCTCTAAAAAAAAGGTATCCACGAAAATTGCGCTATCTCGCTTAGTTTCCGAGTGCCTTTTAAAAGTGAAAAGAGAAAAAAAATTGCATATTTTTAAACGATTTTGGGAATATTTTTATCAGGACTATTTTTAATTGCACGATAAAAGAAATGGATTTTAACATTGAAGTGCAAATTGGGTGAAAAGATTTAGATTGAATCTGTAAAGTATCATCAGTGACACTTGATGATATAATTCACTCGTCTCATCAAATATTAATTGCTACTGTTTTTCTAAAGATAGTATCTCGAGTGATTCTTGTGATTTAATTGAAGATTGTGAAATGTCTAAGTGAAATCATATCACTGAAATTATTAAATTTCTCGACAATTGTTATTTCAAGTAGATTTGAAATAAATTTAATCTCATGAAATATTAAATTGCCTTTTGTACTCAAATTAATTTACAACGTTTTAAAACATCTGGAAAATCAGTGAATTCTTGGATGAATTAACGGTGTTTATGTCAATTTATATTATTTATGTCTCCAAGGTTTTTCCATTATTTTCTGAATATTTTTGTAATCAAAGAAATTTAATAATCTTGTACTTCAATGTCTTGGAAATAACGCGGAATTAACTCGCAGACTAATTTTGCGGTTTTTATTGTAATCAGGAAAATTTACGATTAAAATAATTACGGGAAATTCCTGAATCCTTGAATTTTTTTTTCATTATTCAATAAATGATTTGTCTAATAAATTTTTATATTATTCAGAAATAAATCTACAGATCGAATTTTTGGAAAAAAATTAATAAATTCTACACAATATGAAATTTTTATAAGAATTAATTTTATTTTGTCAACTTTTCTTGAAAATATCTTGGCAAATAAGCGAGATGGGGCGATTTTGCTCCAATATTTTTCGTCGAGAATTCTGAGAACTACAAAACAAGATTAGTGCAAAATAATTGCTCTATCTCGCTTATCTTCCGGAATATTTTAAAAAAACTTATTTGACAGAAAAGAAAAGACATTTTTTCTTTCCTCATTATTTTTGAGAATCTCTCGGAAAATAAGCGAGATCAAGCAATTTTGCTCTACTCCTTTTTTGTAGAAAATCCCAAGAACTACAAAAATTTGCTATCTCGCTTATTCTCTGAGATATTCCTAAAAAGAAGATCCAAAGATTAAAAAAAATAGATGAAGCTAATTTTCTGCCAGTAGTTCTCTTTAAATATCTCTGAAATTAAGCGAGATAGCGTGATTTTGTCCTAATCTTCTTTAATATCTCTCAAAAATCTCTAAAATCCTGTCTTTAAGTAAAATCGCTTTATTTCGCTCATCTTCCACAATATCCTCAAAAAAGATTTTAGAAAAAAAAAACGAAAAAATGTCTATTTTTTCTCTTAATAATTTTTTTTTAATATTTTGGAAACTAATTATCGGATTCATTGCCACTGATTTTTCATTGAGCTCTGGATGTTCATAGAGAATTTGGAAGAAATCATTAACAGCATCAATACTTGACAATAATTGATGTTGATAATTTTTTTCCAAATTCCCTATGAACATCTAGAGCTTAATTTTATTCTAGAAACTAAGTGAAATAACGCGATTCAGCCCTAATCTTGTTTTCTAGGTCTCGTCAAAAATAGTATCAACCCAAATCGCTTTATCTCCCTCAATTTCCGCATTATCCTAAAAAAAAAAAAAAAATTTGGATGAGACTTTTAAATTATGACACTAAAAATAGAAGACACCTTACAACTCTTATGATTCTTATTCTTTAAAAAAATCAAGTATTTTCCAATAATAAAAAATATGCAAATGTAGACAATTCGAAGAACTACAAGTGCAAATTTTTTAAATATCCATTTTTACAATGATATATTTGTTTAAAAAAATGTAAAGCATTTTCTAATGTCTGCCAATATCATTTTCATTTTGAATTTTTAATCAAGAATAAAAAAATTCAAAAAAATAAAAATAAAAGAGAAATGAGAAAAAAATATTTACCTCGAGGTCCTCATAAGTACGAAACGCAAGTATAGCAAAACCATCAATAATATCCTCTTCAAATGGTGGCTCTTTAACACTATTACCAGTTAATCCTGTTTTTTTACGTGGCCTTGGTGGTCTTGGTGGCCTAACTGGCCTCTGATGATTATCCCTTGGTCTACTTGATCTAGATAAACCCAATTGTTCATCATCATCACCACTGTGACTGTCCTCATCATCATTACCACCACCACCACCACCACCACCAGTTCTCTGTCTACTTTGATTATTATGATTATGATGATTGTGTAAATTTTGTTGCTGTTTAGCACTGGCTAAACTTTCACGCTGTGCCAAAATTCTCTGTGCACGTTCACGTCGCCTATTGCGTTGGCTATTTCGTTGTTTAACCTCGATCTCCATTGTGTGTATTGCTCCTCTCAATTTATCCAATTATTAATTATCGCAAATTTTTGCATTAAAAGAAAGAAAAAAATCAAATTAATTCAAAATAAAAAAAAATGAATGACAGGTACACACATTGTATGTGTTTTTGTGTAATTTTTTCTCTCTCATTAATCATCACATTAATTAATCAAATAATTCCTTAATTTTTGTTGATTCAAAAAATTTGTTTTTTTTGCAATTCAAATCGAATTATCCTTTTTTTCCCCTCTTGTTACAGGGATTAGCAGGATTTTCACAAGTTTCCAGCATCGATCGGCCCCTGTTGGATGGAGACAACGCTTAAACTCCGTGTCTCTCCACGTTTACTCCAAAAAGAAAAAAGGGCAAATGAAAAAAGAAAAACCTTTGAAAAATCTCCCAAATTTCACGAAAAATCGAACGATTTTTTTTTTTTTTTGAAAATTATAAAAAACCACAACTATAACTCACGCGTTTTATCCTCAAAATAATTCAAATTATCGAGGATTTTCTTTTTCAAACGCGCGATTACACGGGTCCTCTGTACGTACGTGCATACGTATTGTACGCACGTACGCACCTTTACGATAGCTCACAGTTCTTTACGCTCCATTTTGTCTCATTATTTAACCGCTAATGTCCTTTAAATAATTCATTTTCTTTTAATTTTTAAAAATTCACAATATATTGTTATTTAATGAACAGTAAAAAGCCACAGTAATTAGTCACTTCACAAGCAGTTTATTATTATTATTATTATTTTCCACCTTTCGGAGAGGATTGGGGGTTCACTCCTGACCCTTCTCTCTCTCTCTCTCTCTCTCTCTCTCGGTCCACTAGACACACAACTTCACTTCCAACTGAGAAACGTCAATTTTTTTTTTAAAACAATTTTCCTTTTTTAAACACCTTTTAACGGCCAAATTTCCCGGGCAACAATTTAAAAAAAAGAACAGACGAAGGGAAAATTAAAGGGAGAGATTTTTTTTCCGGCTTTTTGAGGTATTTTATTGTGCCCTATTTATGGGGAAGCCTTGAATTTTTGTGCTTTTGTAAAACTCGATGCAAAATTTTTTTTCGTTAGTAGAGGGCACGTACACCGATTGTTTGGAATGGCGGATCGAACAGGCACGCACGGTTGCCGCATCGTGTGGTGTAAAAATGGCCGTCCTGCAACCACATACACACACACACAGACAGACAGATACACTTACACAGACGCGCAGCGAACAGAGACAGACACACACATACGCACTACACACAATGCAACTTTTTTGTGTTTCAGTTTTTCAAAAAGGCGATTTTATTTATTTTTAATTAATTTTTTTTTTGAATTTATTGGGGCGAGGGGAGGGGGAAGAGTCTCTGCATTTCAGTGGCAAGGATTTAAAATCACTGAATTATTATTTTATTTAATTTTTTTATTGATGAAATTCGAAGAAATGGAAAATCACTTTTCTCGAGATACACTATTGACACTTTAAATGGCTTGGCGGTTTCTTTAAATTGATTTTTTGGGCTTTTATTTTTTTAGGGGAAATGAGGAACGAGGTGGTTCCTCCTTTGTCTGAGGTTCGGAGGGTTGCACTGGGGGAGGTGAGAGGTATTTTTTTTTTTTTTATGAGTTTTCTGTCACGCAGCGCCGAGGGAGCCCGTTAAATCTCCAACACACACATATATACATGTACACACACTGGAACATGGCGTAATTTTCGTGTTTTTTTTATTGAAAATTTGTTTTTTTTTTCTTCTTTGGTGCACACGCTTTTTTTCGTGTACGTAAATTTAATTGTTGGTGGTTTTTTTGGGGGAAATTGAGAGGTTTTTTTTGGGGGGTGATTATTTTGTGGGGAGAAAATTAGTGTTTTTTTGAGAGGAGCCTCGGGCGGCTCACGGCGGCTGCTCGAGAACTGGACTGAAGGGTTTTTTTATTGTTTTTTTTTTACCTCCTTGTGTGTGTGCGTGTGTTTTGTGTGTTTGTGGGAATTGTAAGGGTGTATTGGTGGCATGCACCAGCGCCGTGGAACACATGGAGACGACGCTGGTTTTTCCTGTCCTATCCTATTTTTATAAAGTGCAGGGCATTTGATAATCGAACTCGAAATGAAAAAAGGTCGAAATCGAATTGACAAAAGCGAATTCTGGTGGACATTATGGGAACTAATTTTTTTGAATCATTTTTTCATGAGAAAAAGTAAATAACTTCTTATTTGAAATAACCATAAAATTTTATGTTACTATCAATTTAATAATAGAAAGATGGAATTATTTTGAATGATGAAGAGTTAATTACAATAAAAATTATTACACACATTGGAAAATAACATTGTCCGTTCATAAAAAGGACAGGGCATTAAAATCGAACATGGCGGATACCTCCAGTTAGAGACTACCCCATATGGAAAAAATTGAAATTTTGAATATATCCGCGGTTTGATACACATTAGAGAGGATTTGATACGAAGAAATTAGCGTTTGATCTATAACAGTTTTTTTTCATTGATTTTTTAAAGATCCAAAAATTTTAATGGAAATTTTGGCACCCCAATTTTCAAAAATGGATGAAAAAAATTTAAAAAAACTGATTTCAATAGGAAATCGTTTGAGAGTGATTGGTAGATAATAATCGAGCCGATTTAATCAGTCAATTAATCAATAAAAATACTAAAACTGGCATTCCCCATTCGGCTTGAGTAGAGATGGGCGGCCGTCACATGACGCGTCACAAAACGGTCATATGACGGTCATATCATGTCACGTCACGGAGTAGTTGTGACCGTAACAGAATTCGGTCACAAAATTTCACTGAATGACGGTCATAAAAGGAAAATAAATTATGACCGTCACAAATTGAAGAAATTTGATGACGGTCATTTTACATCTATATAGATGTTTTACCATCAATCATTTTTCATTCCTTGACAAAAGTAAATAAATTTAGAAATGAAAGACTCAATTGAAACCCGTTTGAATTAAAGGATAAAAAATTCATATTGCAATCAAATGTATTGAATAGTTACTGATTTTCAAAATTGACTGAAAAAAATGACCGTCACAAATTGAAGAAATTTAATGACGGTCATTTTACATCTATATAGATGTATTTTACCATCTCATTCGTTTTCCATTCCTTGACAAGCATAAATTTAATTGTGACCGTCATTTTCCATTTAAAATTTTGTGACGTCATGTGACTGTCACAAGACGGTCATTTTTTGGTCATATGACGTCGGTGAAAAAATGACCGTCATTGCCCATCTCTAGTAATGCGTTAAGTATACCCTAATGACTAAGAGAACGGATTTTTGTGGAATACCTTTGTTTTTTAAAAAATGACAAATGATTCATCCGGATCAAATAAGGAGATTAACAGCTTCAAAATATTACAATTCAATTTCTAGAGAAACATAAGCTATTCCGAACGACAGTTCAATATTTCTAGTTCTAGCAATGTTATTCCGATATTGAGATTCATTCGATTTATGTGGAAAGAAGAAAGAGTGAAAAGCCATAAGCCTCTCCTACAGAATCCTATGCTATGGATGCAAGATTCCTCAAATTTAGTATTGAACCGCAAGTATATTTGAATGTAACATTAATCTACTCATTTTAATGAAGATTACTGATATAATTGACTCTTCGAGAAAAGAATTGATTTCAATTATCATAGTAAAAAATTTTCTGCGAATCTTGCAATTACCCGAAACTGTTTTATCGACTTACAAGGTACCTTTATTACTGACCGAAGATGAAGCAATCGTATTATTCTAATGGTGAGGTGATTCTTTTTTTCCTGGTAGGTGACGGTAACATGCAGTAAATGGAGAGCAGTATAACGGGGCCAGTTGTCTCAACGCAGCGAGACAGCTCGTCAAAACCAAATAAAACAAAAAAAAAACACTTTCTGCGAAATCTTGTATTATAATTGTCATATTTCTTTGATGGCGTCGTAGGGGAGATTGCATTATACCCCTTCAATAGTTTTCAGATCTAGAGATGTTGAGATAAATGTATGAGAACCAAGAAATCCTGAAAAACCAAGGGTGTTTTCCACTTGGAACCAGCAGAGAGAAGAATAATTCTTCTCTCTGCTACCTGGAATAATAGGAAGTACTATCAGCCTCTAGTTCCTAAACGTAAAAATACCTACTACTAATCAGTGAGTTTGGTCCCAAGTGGTGGAACACACCCCTGATCAGAATATTTCATAAAAATAAGCCAGAAGGGTCCATGGAACCATGCTATCATAGGCACTTTCTTAATCTGCGGATTTTATTACTATCACTCCCCAAAAAAGTACATTACGCACCTAGAACGGAAAATAGTACATTACATGCCTAGGGCAGTAATGTAAGAAATGTCTCAGAGCACATGTAATTGACAAACATGTGCTCTGAGGCTTTCTTACTTACTGCCCAAGGTATGTATACTATTTTTCTGCACACTGGGACGGAAGTGGGCTTACGCCCGAGCGCAGCGAGGGCCGAAAGTCTCACTTTCGTCCCAGTGTGCAGAAAAAGTTAATTTTTTTCCGAGCGAAGTGAGGGTGAGAAAATTTTGTCGAAATTAACTTTTATCCACCCATGGTGCGTATAGTCTTTTTTTGCCCAAGCGTGTTGAAAAAATGTGTTTTAAACCAAGCAAAGTGAAGTTAGAAACCCATTTTTCCAGCCCCATGGGTAAAAAAATTTTTTTTTGGAGAGCGACTCAAAATTTTTGTTTTTTTCTTCCAAATTCTGAAACGGGCAGAAATGAGCAAAATTGTGTTGAGGGAGTGACTTTATTAATAACACTTCCTGTACAAATAGCCACGCCGATTATTTTATTCAGCTTGTTACGTTAAAATTGAGTGCAAAATGATGCATTGTGTGGAAAAAATTAATGAAATTTCGTTGAATAATCAGATATTCAATTATCGCATTCATTTTTTGAGAAAAATTGTGGCTCCAACCGCTTTTTTTTCAAATATCTAAGGCGCTTTTACCAATTATCAATGAGTTCTATAAACAATTATTATTTTCCAGATGCAAAAATCCGAAAAAATCGTCTTCGTTCAATACACAATTTGAATTTTGGCATTCTACAGTGACTCTCATCCACAAAAACCTCAGAAAAAAATTCGTAACAAGATTGAGCAGATCAGGTTAGGTTTGTTATTTTTCTCGGCACATGATAAGTGTTGCAATTCGTGAGAGTGCATGAAAAGTGTCGAATTTTATTAATTGATTGAAAAAAGAGAATAATTAATTCAATCAACAATGGCAAATCGTCAGGCAGTTCTGAGTCTCTATCGAAATCTGATAAGAGAGAGTAAAAAATGGAATTCGTACAATTACAGGTGATGCAACCTTTGGTTATGTTTTTTTTTTCCAATTATATTTGAATATAATAAATATTTACTATACAATTTAGCAAATTCATCGAATAAAAAAGCAAGAAATAACATAGAATTAGCAGATATCTGAAATTTTCTGAATTTTTCTAAACAAATGAATTATTAAAAAAAACAATATTCGAGAAATTCTCATTTTTAGTTTTTTGAATTTACTGAATATGGTATTTTTTATTTTTTTGGAATAATTCATGTGGTAAGAGAAAAAACAATCCAATAATTGTCAAATGTCTGCTATTTTCAGTGTCATAAAAAAAAAGGATTTAGTAGTGGAAAAACAGAAAATGAACAATTATCATGTTTTTCAAACAAATTGACGTAATTTTGCCACCACTTTTTTTTATCTCGGAAACTAAGCAAGATAGCGAAATTTTAGTAGAGAGCTTTTTTGTAGAGCGAAACAAGAGATATGAAAAAGTTCTCCTGAAGAAATGACGTATCTCGCTTAGTTTCCGAGATATCTTGAAAAAACAAATTTCACCAGAAATTGATTGATTTTTTGTCTTTTAAATCTATTAAAATTCCAGGGAATTTGCACTCAGGAAAGTGAAGCACGAGTTTGAAGTTAATCGTAGTGTATCAGACGTTGATGAATTGACAAGAATCTACAACAAAGGGCTACAATCTCTCGAAATGATCAAGCGGCAAGTAACTGTGGGAAATCTGTATTCGACAAAGCCATTAATTATTGAAACGAGGAAAGCTGATAGAAAAACTCAGGCTTGTATTAAATAGTCTATCGAATGAATTGATTCGTTTGTGATTATTCGATCGCGGATGATGGAAATGATTCGAACTTCAATTTGCTGTGACAACTGGGGAATCGAGGGACTTCTTTCTTCCGGAGGACTTTTTGTATTGTGTGATACGTGTAGTGTATGAAAGGGATTGTTCAATATTTTCTAGATGAATAAAAAAGAGCGAGATTTCAATTAATTTAAATTTTCCCTCTGGTATTAGTCAAGAAGGTGAATGCGTTTCCATTTTCGTCTCCTTTCTCTTTTCCCTCCCTCGAACTGAAACAGGTAAAACGGAAGCGAATATGGCACTTGCCCCTCTATGGGGATATAGCCAATTGGAATAAGAAGAAGAACGGAAGCGAATTATCGATCGATCCGAGAGTCGATTAATCGAATTTTCACACCGATTGGAAAACGCTTTCTCTTGGAGGAAAGAGAGAAATAATGAGGCAGGCGCGTGAAGCACAGATTTAATTGCTAGTTGCTTATCCTGTACTACTATACAAAAGACATGGCATTTTTTTCTGGGACTTCAGAGATTTTCGATAGGTGAGTTCTCGATTCATTCATTGACTAGATTTTACAAATACTTTTGATGAGAACTCGTGCTTTGGAATACGATATTTTTTAGTTTGAATTAAAAAAATTATGGAAAAAAAAGTCAGGAAAAGAATGCTGATGCAAGGATCTTCTTCTTATTCGTTAGTTTTTAAATTTGAGGCTAATTACCCTGTGTACAGGCGTCACTCAGTGCAAGCAGGGAAAATTTACGGCGGAATAAATAGAATTTCTGTCAACGCTTCGGTAGGTATTTTTCATAGTTTGGGAATTATGAATATTAATGATTGAAAAAAATACGAGGTGATGAGAAGAAAATAATTGAATTAAGTAATTGGGCCACTTCAGAAGAAGATGAGAGTGAAAATTTTGGTATTGTAAACTTTAAATACAAGATCAGTGTCAAGTGATTAGCCGATACTGGTTAGTACTTGACGCGACCCACGAATCGAATTTGAAAGAGACAATTCATGATTGAGTAAACTGATTATTGTTGATGATTTGTATCCCTTGATTCGTGAGAAAATGTACTTTCGAATTGAATTAACAATCGATCTTTGGAAAGTAGCGAAAATACATTTGAATTTGGAAAAAGAAACATCACATCGTATCTATATATCGTCGTCCTAGAGCGAAAAGGGCGTACATTTTACACGTTTCTTATCTTGTTATGCCCTTCCCACTATAAACCGACGATATATAATATTAATTCTTCCTTGCTTATTCTCTTCACCATATAGAAGACATGGCATGTATATCTGGAATTGAACATTACCGTCTTGAAAATTCGAACTCGCTTCAACAATCGCGATTAGAAAATCGACAAGTTGAAAAGTTGAACTTGACTGCGCTAAACATAGTATGACAGAAATGGCAATTAAAGAACATCAACGATGCGCTATATATAATAATAAAAGTTATCACAGTTGATCTGTCACACTTATTATTTTTATTTCTATTGGCTGTTTCATTCAATTAATAGAAAGTGCCGCGATCATTGAAAGCTCACTTGAAGACGATCGAAATTTTTCGAAAAACATGTGCGCTATACACAGAGAAAAATGTTTTCTTAATTTAAGAATGTACAGTCACTTAATTTAAGAATGTGCAGGTCACTTAAATTAAGAAAGTGAAGTCACTTGATTTAAATGAGAAAACTCACTTGATTTAAGTGAGTTTTACTTTCTTAAATTAAGAAAGAAAAAGTCACTTGATTTAAGTGAGAGAAGTCACTTAATTTAAGTGACTTTTACTTTCTTAAATTAAGAAAAAAAAAGTTACTTGATTTAAGTAAGAAAAGTCACTTGATCTAAGTGAGAAGAGTCACTTAATTTAAGTGAGTTTCACTTTCTTAAATTAAGAAAGAAAAAGTCACTTGATTTAAGTGAGAAAAGTCACTTAATTTAAGTGAGTTTCACTTTCTTAAATTAAGAAAGAAAAAGTCACTTGATTTAAGTGAGAAAAGTCACTTAATTTAAGTGAGTTTCACTTTCTTAAATTAAGAAAGAAAAAGTCACTTGATTTAAGTAAGAAAAGTCACTTAATTTAAGTGACCTGCCATTCTTAAATTAAGTGACTTCATATTCTTAAATTAAGAAAACATTTTTCTCTGTGTAGATCGCAATCGTTCTTTCGTGAATATTGAACAGCCGAATAGAGAAAAAGAGCTTTTCAGAGGAATAAAGAATAGGGAAAGTCGGAGGGAACGTCAATCAACGAGAAGACGCGATATATTTATTTTTCTCTTCAATTTTTCGTAGTACTATAGAAGTTGTGTGAAAAGTTTTCCCCTCTAAAAACTTCACTTGATGTGAATTTAAAATGAGGTTTTATGGGAAAATAAAATTCAAATAGAAAGCATGAATTTTTGATGCATCCGGCGCCAGTTATACTAGCCGTAATTTTATTACTATTATTTCAAACATAACTTGAGGAATTAATTGATATTTAGGTAATCTATTGCAATTGCGCAAAATGTACCAGCACTAGGATATTTCCTATAGAAGATCCGTGATCCAATGGGAGAATTCTTCATTCCTCATCGTGGAATGATAACATCATCGTGAAGTACGATACTGATGTTTGTAATACCTTAAAAATTATAAGATAGTGTCAATATCATTTTTGGTACGGCATCAAAAAAAAGGGGCAAATATATTCGAATTAACTGAGGTACTACCTCAAAGTCATAAGACTTACACTTTTGAAATTTTCGAGGTTCATTGTATAGAAGTTTCCAGCTGACATGGTGAGTGCCTTTGCACCTCTCATCATCATCAATTGAATTATTTTTTTCTCGCTATTATCTAAGTCATACCAGTGACAATCGTAACTGCAAAACAATAAATTGATCGATAGAATCTATTAAAAATTGCAAGTCACTTGGATCATAGAATTTTTCATCATTGAATAATGAAATATCTTCTATTTGCAAATATTTACACTGAATCTGCAACTTTGACACTATTATCGGTCAATGCTTGTCCCGGTAAACTCAAGAATGCCAAGTGTCCTACACAACCGAGAGTTAATAATCCATATCTCACCATCTCACTAGGTTCACCAATTTTCGTCATTGTCTGGAACATAAGCACAATTATTAATTGATTATCCAGTAGTGGAACCATGAAACAGGACAAATAGACTGGATTTTGTCATCATTCACGACTGAATATCTCGGAAAATAATGAAGACACGTTCTTTTGCCCTAATATTTCTGTGTGGATAATTTTAAATGCCACAAATCCTACTCCTTCCACAAAAAATGATTGGGGCAAAAACGATGTATCTCCTCTAGTTTTCCGAGATATTAACATATGAATATGAATGGCAATGACATAATATACTTACACCAACGGCACATACACTGACTAGTATCATGTTGAATAGAACCACACCGCCATACATAATTGTGAAGGAATCCCCAGTCATCTCTGCTAATCTGCATTCAAAGGTAAATTAGCTGTTAAAAACATGACGCTTTTGGAAAATTCATCAACCTGTCTTTCTTGTAGATGCAAAAATGGATGGTAAGAAGCAATAACGTCTTAAGGAGTTTGGGGAGTTATCTCCTACATATGGAATCATTTTAAGAATCATACAGGACGTTCCTAATGTGTCATCATTATTAGGTAGTATTTTTTTCAAAATTTTCATGTATTTTGTTTCAGACTAATTAACAGTCAAAATTGCATTTTATACATGGGCTCTTATGCATAAAATCTGTCATAGCCTCAGACCTTTGTTACCAACTGAGTTGATTGCGCAGATCGATGCTAAACCAGGTTTGATGTATAAGAGCCCATGTATAAAATGCAATTTTGACTGTTAATTAGCCTGAAACAAAATATATGAAAATTTTGAAAAAAATGCTATATAATAATGATGAAATTAGGAACGTCCTGTATGATTTTCAGAATGATTCCATATTTTGAAGATAACTCCACGAACTCCTTAACGAATTGTGAAAGCTGCAATTTTGACTGTTAATTAGTCTGAAACAAAAAACATGAAAATTTTTAAGAAAAATACTGCATAATAATGATGAAATTAGGAACGTCCTGTATGATTCTCAAAATGATTCCATATTTTGGAGATAACTCCCCAAACTCCTTAACCAACAGTTTTTTCGAAATTTTGTAGATGGCATATTTGAGTTCAGAAATGCTTGTTCACTGAAAATACACTGTTAAGAATTTTGTTGTTTTTTAAAATATTGGTTAAGGAGTAACCCCAGTCTAGACCCTGAATAAAAGACTAAACTAGGTTGATACTCTGTTCCTAAATTATTTTATCTCGAATCGAGTCTTTTTTGCGGCTTTTGTAGGGATCGCTCAGAAAATTTGATACAGCGTTCGTCAGTTTCTACATACAAGTTATAGCAGTTGGGTCCTACTTTTATTCCCAATTAATGCATCAGATGTATGATTTCGGGCACATGACTAATTGGATATTGTTCTTGGAACCTTTGACCATTTTTCAAGCCAAAAAAAAGCGTTTTTTGATAATCCTAAAGTGGTGTTACCCCTTAAGACGTTATTGCTTATTACACTGAGGCAAAAAAATATTTTCTAGGAATAAAAATAATTTTGAGACAAAACTTCTTTTTTATTAGGTTTGAATTTAATTGGGAGAAATGAATACCTATTTCTCTCAATATTTATGTCTTCCAATTCGCAATTATACAAAATCATTACTCGTTTTTTGTCATTAAATTTTACAAACTAATGATGATAAATAAACAATTATTTGCCCAAATCACCCTCCTGCATTGATTCAATCTTGATTATATTTGCCATCAATATTTTCACATGAAATTTGTATCAAGTAATAATTTATTTGCACGAAATATAGAATTTTAGTCCAAACATCGCCCAGTTTGGCTCAAACTGGAATGTATTTTCCGTCAACTACTCACTAAAAAGTTTACCTCATTGATTGTTGTAAAAGTATTCAAACTCATCCTAAATAGGTACGAGGATTCGTCCAAAACTTAAATTGTCAAAGCGAAGAAAATCCACTGGCAAATAAATTCTTGATTGACCTAAACTATATAATATGCCTAGTAAATATTTTTTTCCCTCAGTGAACTGTCCAAATTATCTACAAAAAAGATTTTAGGAGATTTCCTATTTTTACAGATAATACTCACTCAATGCCTCGATTGTGCAATCGGACAGCTTCGTAGATTTTTTCAGTACGCTGAGGTGTAAATGGTTCTTTCTCTAAACCTTTCAGCAGAAAACTTATCGAGGATAGAACCATAGTAATTAGATTTAGGAAAATTTGTCAAGGGGCTAGATTAATGGGGACTTTTCTTTGCAAGTGAATGCATCTCCGAAAAAATTTGAAAGAATTCATCAAAAATGTTGACATGTCGAAGTATCTTGTCGAATTGTTTAAGATTTTTTGACGAACTCCTTTATGCTGGAAAAAATTCCCAGATTGTTTCTACTTTGGTCTACCCTAATTTGACTTACCCCACAACTTCAAATAATCCGCAGCAGTGGAAGATGTTGATGAGAATGAACATATCAACCGAGACACAAACTTCAGCGATAAACATTCCAATCATGAAATTGTGGAATATTATACCGTAATAGAATTTTTCATTGTCAATTCCATAAATTGAATAATCACCCTCCATAGCAAAAGCTTTTTCTCTACTCTCATTGAGAGGCATAACTACATCCAGTAATATTGGTGACAATGGGACGAGAAAATAGAATGCAGCTGCTCCAAAAACACCAACTGCAAATAGACTCAACATTTTATAATCATTTTAATGAATAATTTTTTCAAAATTTTCATACTCGAGTATATTTTAGTTCCCAATCGAGCTAGTAATGCCCAATTTTCCATGATTTTAACTGCTTCAGCAGAATACTCCTGGAGATGAATCCAGTCCTCTATAACGCGATCCATTTCATCTTGGAACTTGAATATTAGAATACATTGAATTTCGTCACTTTAAGGCAGGATTCTACTTTGAAACTTTGAAAAATAAGGCTATTCTGTGAATTTTTTATGAGATTATTAATAAAGGTATTAATGTAGAGTTTGTGAGGCTCAATAAATAGATTGAAAAAAAAAAATTTCACGTATTTTCGGCTTTTTTATGGCCAAAAATATTATTTCAATACAATGCCTCGATCCATAGATGGGCCAGCACTGGTGTGAAAATTTTGAAAATGGGCCATTTGAAAAGCAAAAAATGAAAAGTTTCAGGTTCAATGTTATTACAGCGACCGCCTGAACTAGGATTTTCAAGGTGCATGCAAAAAAGAAGAAATGGTGGTGAAGATATACAAAACCGAAAAAATGGTCTTTTTCCTCATTGTTTATGCAACAAAAAATGAGTGGAAATCGGAATTTTAAGATTATCCTAGTTTGGGTGGTTGCTGGATATATATTGAACCTAAACCTATTTCTTTACTTTTTGGAATGGCTTAATAATATTAATACCGAGACCTTTTTGATTACATTCTCGAGCGAAAAGTTCTTTGAGAACGTTTTCATTTCGCTCTTCCGTATGATCGTTCTTACCGAGAACTTTTCAATTTTGCTCTCTAGCGAAAACGTTCTCTGGGAACATTTTTATTACGCTCTTCCATGCGATCGTTCTTTCCGAGAACTTTTTAATTTCGTTCTCGAGTGAAACGTTCGCTGAGAACGTTTTCATTTTGCTCTTCCGTGCGATCGCTCTTTGCGAGAACGTTCTCATCCGATTTTTCGGTAAAAACGTTCGTCTTATTTCGTTCTTAATTCGTTCTCCAGTAAAAACGTTTTCCGCATTTTGCTCTCGTTTCGGTCTTTACCGAGAACGTTCTCATTTCGTTCCGTTCTTTTATCTGCGAACGAGAGCGAACAGTGAACGCGTTCTCAGTCCCTGCTTAATATTGAAATTTTAACACCAGCGCATAAATCAAGGGTATTGTGCTAAAATGATATTTTTGGCTATAAGAAGTACATAAAATATATGAAATTATTTTTTTTAATGTATTTCAAGAGTATATTTATGAAGCGTCACAAAAACCCTACACCAATACCTTTATTAAGACTCTCATTAAAAAAATCCGAAAATAGCCTTTTTACAAAAAGTTTCGAAGTAGAATCCTGCCTTAAGGAATTCATTTAATCGTAATTAAGTATTACTTACGTCGTTTATACTAAATATCGTTGATGTTATTTTTGTAGTGGCTGTCATTATTACGGTCTGTGGCACCATGACTGCTATATAATCGTCTAGATCAGTACCAGGTTTGTTCAAAAATTTCCACTGAAAATGAGTTAATTCGATCTTTGTGAAGGAATTACTTAAAAATTTGTCTTCAATAAAGAATCGGAAGAATGGGTGGAAATATTGAAAAAATGTTTTTTTTTAGCTTCCGAATTTTTTTTCCATTTCCAATTTTAGATGGAAACATAGGCCAGAGCCGATACACTCCAAATTTCCGCGCTACAACAAACAGCACTAAGGATATCGCCAAAAAAAAACCGATCCTTTCTGATTTTAGGAAGTGAACTTCAATTCTCGACCAAGAAACGCAAATTCTCAAAAAAATTCAGAAAAATCAGTCCAGAAGCATGATTTCCACCTGAAATTTCTTCTGTTTTCCAATGGAATAAACGCAAAAATTCAATCTCAAACCGTTTCGTTCCAACATTACATAAAATTCATTAAAAAAAAGAAAAACCCAGAGATTTGCTTTGAAAAATTACCTCAGGCAAGGCTACACTCCAAATCAAAGCATAAAAACTCCCAAGTATCAGAATTCTCGTAGGTTTTTCAGTTTGCGGCCATAATCCCATTGCAATCATGTGAAGCCTATTTTCTCTGTAAAGTCCTGTTGTATAAAGATCCATTTTCTGTTAAAAATATCCTAAAACCCTGAGATCCTCACACTTTCATCATCCATAAGACTAATAAAAAAAAATTTCAATTCCCAACTTTCCATATCTATTATCTGCCAGTTAACAAATGCATCAGGTATGATTGACAGCTGTCAAATCCATATGACTTGTTCCCGTGAAGTCTTTACACATAGATCGATGAATGTGTATTCTCCCGTTATAAATTCATTTTTAGAATTTTTCATCATTATTTTCTTCCCAAGAAAGTGCGAAGGATGCGAGACATTTATTTGTTAAATTTAAAAGTGCGAATAATTGACGAATTTACCTTCTGCACTTGAACTGTACTGAATCCAACGCAGAAAATCAACGAATTCTGACAAATAAAACCGAATTTTTGATAATTTTTGTGGTTTCTGCGTTCATATTTGCGTCCAGTTGCACTTTGAACAAAGTGTCCAAGTGACTCTTGATAAAGAAAACAAAATATTAGAGCCGCTGAGAAACATTTTTATCCACCACCGCAAATTACTGAGTAATTCTCACCTTTTTTAACCCTTTCACAATTGTAAAATCGATTTCACTCATTTCTACCGCTGGGGCTGCTAAGCTACAGTCGAAAAAGTGCTCTATCTCGAAGGAATCACTCTATTCGATCGAATAGAGCAATTGAAACAACAGTTCATCATTAACTTTGAAGCCGCTATGATAAAGTGCTGTTTGAGGCGCTTTCCGCTTACGAACAGCGTTCCATTCTCGGAGAGTGTCACTCACTATTTTTCGGGAACGGAGTGCTTTTCGTCGGCGGAACATTTTACTGGTGAATAAGGCAAGTTATTGAATTTATTGCGATTGGGTATGTAAACTGATTTCTTCACTTTTTAATCTATTCTGAATTTGAAGAAAATGGAAAATGGAATAAGTGTTTAGTACAAAATTTTTTCTTGTAATCTTCACATTTAAATGACATTTACATAGCATTTAAATGAATGTTAACGGCATTTACGTAGTATTTATACGGAATTTACACAATACAAATATCTTAAGATAGTACTGCACAAACAAATCAGTAGTGAAGAGGTAAAACAAGATAAGTCTCTTTTTTTCTCATTAAGTTTTTTGAAAATACCTTAGAAAATAACCGAGGAAGAGCAATTTTGCCCTGAAACTCTTTTGTAACTTTTGAAATTCTCTACAAAAACAGATGAGTAAATATCACCTTATCTCGTTTAGTTTCCGAGATATTTTCCTCGAAAGGACCTCAAAGATAAGTCGATTTATCCTGTTTTACCTCTTCACTACTGAAATGGTAAATGTTCAGCATGAATACGATTTTTACACTTGAACCATGTTTACACGGCATTTATTTCACATTTCTAAAACAGCGAGGGTTAAGTCTTGCATATTATTCTCGCAAATAACGCAAATTTCCTCGAAATAAATATAACATGGAAAAATAACTTTAAAGTTCTTCGAATTTCCAAGAATGAAAAAACAATTTTCAACCCCTTTTTTACCTGTCAATCCCACATGTCGAGTTTTCACTGTTTCTAGATGCGAATGAACTCGTGAACCCCGAGTTCAATGTTAAAATTTTAAACCGCGTAGAGTAAGCCCTTGGAATAATATCATATGCGAAAAGTTGGAGAGTATTTGCAGTAGAAAAAAACTCGAGGGAACGTCAATCAAGCGAAGAATAACTCGTCTAAAGTGAAAAAACTCCAGATATTTTTTCATTACTGAGAAAAGTTATTTATTTATGTTTTTAACTCTTCATTTCCCCTCGATTTTACGGGATGCGCGAGGAATAAGCGCAAAAGTCGGGGATTCCCCGTCGTAAAATTCGTTATTTTTCAAATATTTCACGGCAACTGACGAATGAAAAGGAACGGAATGGAATCGAACTGCACGTGTGACAACAAAAACATTGTTAAGGTTAGAAAAAAACCTTTGAATCTCCACTTCAGTCAAATCAAAAGCAGATGAAAGTCATTAAAAATGGCAGTTAAACTGTCAAACAAGGATAAAATCAAGTCATTCGTCAAAGTAACAATCAGTGGAGTCTCTCTGTTCGCTGGCTTGAATTTGTATCAGGGAAATGAGAAGTTTTACGATCAAGTGGCAATGCCACTGATGAGGTTAGTTGATCCAGAGGTGGCGCATAATTTTGCTGTGACAGCTGCCAAATGGGGATTGATCCCCCCACAAAGAACTCCAGATCCCCCAAACTTGAGAACTTCGTTGTGGGGTTTAAACTTCAATAACCCCATTGGAATGGCCGCTGGCTTTGATAAACAGGGTGAAGCTGTTCAGGGACTGACGAAAATGGGATTTGGATTTGTTGAAATTGGTAAATTATTTAATCTGTATTATTGGTGGCTTTTTAGGTCTCTGCAGAGGTTACTTTTAATTAAAAATCATAAAAATTATGATATTATGTATCAACGTTTCGGTTTCAATGTGAAACCCTCTTCAGGATACAATTATTTATCTATAAAATACAAAAAAATACAGAAAATTAAATTACAAAAACAATGAATAGTAATTTCTATTGTATTATTTTGTATTTTATAGATAAATAATTGTATCCTGGAGAGGGTTTTACATTGAAACCGAAACGTTGATACATAATATCATAACTTTTATGATTTTTAATTAAAAGTAACCTCTGCAGAGACCTAAAAGTCCACCAAAAATACAGATTATCAATTGAAGGTGGTATATCCACATATTGGTAAATTATTTAGAACCTCTTTAACCCTAGACTGGTCCTCTATGAGGGATTCCCTGCACTGCACCATTTTGATTTTTCATGATTAGGGCCTGGAAGTTGGGGCACAACAATGAGACATGAAGAAAGTAGTTTTTTAGGTATCTTGGTGGTAATCTTGTTCATTGTTTTGCTAGATATCTAGACGATTGTCTTGTTAGTCATCTTGCTAATTACCTTGCTGGTCGTCTTACTAGGTATCTTTCTGTTCATTTTTCTGTTTTTACGTCTTATTGTTGTGCTCCAGCTATCAGCCCTGTTTATGATCATCTGGCTAAGCGTAAAATTCTGAAAAAATTGACTTTATTCATTGAAATATTGATTTTGAAGAAGTGTTATAATTTTTGGTAAATGTGCAGTATAGCACACCTATTCTATATCTCATTCAGTATGTCCAATAAATGAATTAAATTTAATTTAAAATTGCTGTATGAAGGAACAGTGGAGTGGGGATAAGACTGAGTGAGTGAGATTTCAAGGCAATTCGAATGGAAATTTGGTATAGAACTGAATAGCTCAATCGGTAGAGTGCCCGACATGACATCGGAAGATCCTAGGTTCGACTCGGGGTGCAGGACTATCCAATTTTTTCTTGAAAAAATCTTGAATATGGATAGGTGTGTTGAGAGACACATTTGCCTAATTTTTGAATCACATATTCTGCAAAGTTGATGGAAAAAAGAAAATGAGTATAGTAGATAATGAAGTTCTTCACATTCTATAGTATTGTCTAGTCAGCGGCGTTGTCGAACGCTGCGTGAATGTGCTGGGGCAATGTAAAGTGAATTCGACAACTTCATAGCTGCAAAGAAATCGTTACCTTAGAAACAAAGTGGCGCAAGTACTTTGTATAAGCCTAGCACTTAAACCACTTTGTTTGAAAAGTGACGAACCTCTCCTAACAGGACTAAAGTCGTTAGGTTCCGTTAGATGAACAGTCTAGGGTTGACTAAAAATCTTAAGCATCTCACATATATGACTAAAGTTCAATAAACCAATCTTAGGTTCAGTAACTCCAAATCCTCAACCAGGGAATCCAAAACCCCGTGTTTTCCGTCTACCAGAAGACAAAGCGGTCATAAATCGTTATGGTTTCAACAGTGAGGGTCACGATGCTGTTTATGATCGTCTGAAGTCCCTGAAGAGTGATAAGGATTTCAATGGAGTCATTGGCGTGAACTTGGGGATGAACAAGACCTCTGATGATTCAGTTAAAGACTATTCCGAAGGAATCCGAAAATTTTCAGACGTTGCGGATTATTTGGTGATCAATGTCTCGAGTCCTAATACCGTTGGCCTCAGAAAACTGCAGGGCAAGAAGAATCTGGAGCATTTGTTGAGCAATATCAATGAAGTCCGAGATCAGATGCAGCGGAAACCACCGCTGCTCCTCAAATTAGCACCAGATCTTTCGGATTCCGAGTGTCAGGATGTTGCTGATGTCATTAAGCTGAAAAAATCAAAGGTCGATGGTTTGATCCTTTCGAACACAACGATTTCAAGGGACAATCTGACGGATCCAAATAGGGAAGAGACTGGTGGACTCAGTGGTGCTCCTCTAACCGAAAAATCGACTTCAATGATTGCTGATATGTACAAAAGAACTGGTGGAAAAATTCCGATTATTGGGGTCGGCGGAATATTCAATGGAAAAGATGCTTTCGAAAAAATAACAGCCGGCGCTTCTTTAGTGCAGATTTACACGTCCTATACCTATCATGGACCTCCCATTGTTGGAAGGATCAAGAGAGAGCTGGATAAACTCATTGCTGATAGCGGATACTCCAGTATTGTTGATGCTATTGGTAGAAATGTTAAGTAGTCTATTACTGAGAGAAAAATAGTGGTAAAAACTATCAAATATCGATGCAGTTAGTCTTTAACAAATAACGTCATCGCCTTAGAAACAAAGGGGCGTAAGTGCTATGCTCATACACAGTATTTATGCTCCTTTATTTCTAAGACAATGATATTATACTGGGAACAGTAGATATCTGACAATTTTTAGATTTATTTTTCTTCTAACAGATGAATTATTTGGGAAAAAATTAAAAATGCTCGTTTAAGAAATTTGAAAATCTATAAGTGTGAAATTTTTAAATATTTCTTTTATAATAATTTATTTCTTAGAAAAATGCACAATATGTGACAGACATGTCTGCTAATTTCATTATCATCAAATAATTTTTTGAAATAATTTAAAAAAAGTTGTTGAATTTACTGAATTTGGTTAGTTTAAACAGATTAATTAGTGGGATTGATCAAATTCAACAATTTCTTTCACTTATTTCAAAAAAATATTAGCTAAGGATCCATAGCATCAATATGTAATGATTTTTACCACTATTTTTATCTCAGTGTAGATAAAAGTGGAGTTATCTTCTTTTGCAGATATCTCGAAAACTGTCGGACTCAGCGAAATCTAGCAAGAAATCTTTTTTTTTTAGAATTTTTTTCTCTAAAAAAAAGGTTCCTTGACGAAATTCAATAAAATGAGGTCAATGGTTTCCAAGATGTTCAACAAAAACTGTGGGAAAATTTGAATTTTTTTTTGAGGAAACAGAATTCCTCCTGTATTTCTACGGAATTTTTCATATCCAATTGTTAATTGTTAATTTTCCTGAATTTTTATCATTTTTTAATAAATAATTGAGATGAAAATTCGTAAATCATCAGCTAACTTTCAGTCGATAAATCAGATTTTTATGTTCATTTTCTGGAGTACAGTGGCGCCAAATCAGCTGTCAGTTGACGTTTTTCTGTAGTTTTCGATTCAATAATGTATTCAAAACGAATTGAAGTGGCTCGATACAATAATGAATATAATGTGTTGATTAATTAATTTGGATGAAGCGTTGAATTTGCAAAAATGGCAACGAGAAATTTGACTGAGCCGTTTATTTTGATGAGAAACAATGCACTTCAAAGTAGACACATTTATGCCGAACAGGTGAGAAGATATATAACCTTAATTCTTTAATTATTAAGAACAATCAATAATCATATTTCTAATTAATTAATTTTTTTTACTTTTTTTAAACAGAATTTATCGGATCGTATGGCATTGGTCAATTCCGATAATCGAGCTATTGATACTGTTGAATTAAAGGGCATTAATTTGGGTGATTCATCACCACCAGCTTGGACAGATGCTCTTGAAGAAACCCAATATATTCTCAGCAGATTGAGAAATAAATTGAATAATTTAGTTGAATTACATGGAAAGCATGTAACAAGACCAACACTCGATGATACTTCGCAGGTAAATTTGGCTCTGTCATCTCTTGCAGAAGGAAGAATGTGGAATTATCAGAAAAATTGATTTTAATGTGTTACTAGATTTTTACGAATCATATATGTTGGAAGAAATATAAGCGAGATAGAGCAGGTTTCTTAATTATTATTTTCATAGCTCTTAGAATTCTCTAGAAAAAGAACGGAAATTGATGCAAATTATGCTGTATCTCGCTTAGTTTCCAAGATAGGGGAAACTGGAATAAACTGGATCATTGGGCAGAATGATCTGGGATTTTTTTTTGAGAGAGAAGGGCTTAACAAAAAAAAATGAAAAAATTACCCGAACATGTTCACATATTTGAGCATCTTCTCAATTTTTTTCTAATTTTTTCATGTAGTCCTTCACTAAAAAATAAAAAGTCCAGAATTATTTTGCCATGAAGGTCCATTTTGCCCCATTTGTCTTTATTTTCAAAAAACCTTCCTTAAAATTGGAATATTTCAATTTCTCACTTCAATTTACTGAATTTCCATCTTTAATACCAAAAAACAATGAATTAATAATTTTTATATTTGATCAAATTCATAGGAAGAAAGGCAAATGGAGCAATTGACTCGAGAAATAGGCAGAGCTTTCTCGAGTGGCTATCGTCAAGTACAAATTGTCAAAAATGCAGCTAGACATGAAACAAGAATAGCTGAACGTAATTTAGCTATGAGTGCTGTATTAGCACTGTCTTCAGCACTCCAAGAGCTTGGTGTGCGTTACAGATCGGCGCAGAATAATTATCTGCAGCGTGAGTCTATTTTTCAGTTGCTCTTCATGAAATTCAATGATTTATTTGTAGAAAAGAAAAATTAATGATCTCATTTCAATCGTTCAGAGGTGAATTCAAGGGAGGAAAGAAACAGGCAATTCTTCGAAGAAGATCAGATCCTTTTGCCTGATGTATCCCCCGATCCTTGGACAAATGACAGTAATTATAATGAGCCTACCGATGAGTTTTGGCAACCAATGCAGCAACAGAGACAACAGACTGTTTTATTGCAGCTTGAAGAAGCAGAACAAACGATGAGACAGGCTGCTGAAAGGGAACAAGAAGTTGGACACATTGTCCAGAGTATAGCTGATCTCAACTACATATTCAAGGTTTTTAATTAATTGCAATTAATCTAAGTATCGAGGAGAATGGAGCAAGACAGAAGAAGAATGGTTCAATTTAATATTTCAAAAGCGGACTTTCTCCAAAGATTTCTTGGAAACTAAGCGAGATAGAGCAATTTCGGTAATTTAGCAGTATAGCTCTGCCAACTGAAAATTAGTGTTTTTAATGTTTTATCTCAAATTTTTTTCTTCCGCCGTGCTCGGTGCCCCTATTCTAGGCTCGCATTGAGTTCGGTTCATGAAAATTTCATTTTATAAATTTTTTTTTTTTTTTTGTAAATAAGTTGTTTGTTAATTTCGAGCCGAAAAACTTGAATTTATTCATTGTGTTTAACAGCTCAATGAATACATCATTCAAACTTTAATAAAATTTCATTTCACAGTAATTTGGATACAAAATAATAAATTCAATAGAGTAGAGTTTGATGTTTTGATTGAGCATGAGGTGGGAGGCGGGGTGAGAGGTGAGGCAGGTACGAAACAGTCAATTTCTTCCTGACAAAGACAGTTGGTGTGAAAACACAATGATAAACAGAGACCAATGGTCTTGAGAAAATGGTAAATTTGGTAATTCAACCAAATGAGCCTTTTCTAGACCAGTATCATTCGGGTCTTCTGTGGTGAAACACCAAAACTGTGTGTTTTGTTTTAAGAGCTAGTTGCCACCACTGCATCTGGGTTTTTTTTGGAAAATCCAGTTTTCAGATGAGTATTTTGAAGTTTCATTTAATCCGTATTAAATTTATTGAAGTTTTTTTTCGTCTTTTTTCTGCTTTCGTTTCTATTTTTGATTGATACTTCAAATTGAAATTGTTCCACGCGAAGTGTACAAATTATTGACAAAAGAAGGAAAAGGTACATTTTTAAAAAGCACATTGTGCATGAAGTACTTGTTTCCGTGTAATATAAAAATTAAATTTTTATGCCCAATGAAGGTGGGCGGAGTTTGTTGTCAATATATTCTTCATCTAAAATCCCGAGTGTCGTTTATAGGATGGGTCGTGATAGGTTCCTTTTCGAGGCCTATGCACCACTACGTCCTCGTCGTGGCCTTGGGTTACGCCAAACGTGGTGATAATCTCAATTTTCATTTATTGTTTTTTTTGGTTTAATTGGTTAGTGACTTCCAAAAAAAGTTAGTTGTTTTGGAAAAAATTTAATTAGGATTTTGTCCGTCTGCCTTAAAATCTTGCCACTGGCCTCTGCTACATCAAAACACATCAATTTAAAATAAAAAACTTGGTAAAATTATTGAAAAATTTTGAATATATGGCAGAGTGAAACTGACAAATTACCGCAATTTCTTAAGAGACCTTATTTGTAACTCTTGAAATTTTGCACAGAAAAGGTCTCTACCAAAATTTCGCTATCTCGCTTAGTTTCCGAGAGCACAAATGAAAAGTGAAGCGGATTTTTGAAGTTTTTGCGGATTTCTTCAATTTTTTATGAAAATTGAAAGAAAAAGCAAAAAATTGTAGAAAATCTTGGATAATCCTCTTTTTACTTCCGGATGGAAGCTATGTAATTATCAGAATTTTCGATTGTAATTTTTTTCAATAGAAGATTCTCAAAATGATCTAAATAGAGAGGAAATTATGTTTTTAATGCATGTCTATGTGTGTGTGTCTGTATGTGCATCAGAGTCTCAATCACAGTAAAACAGTTTTATAGAGAAATTACATATTTTGTGGAACACTTCCTCTCGACGAACTCGATTTTTTAAGCTTTATTTGAAGAGGATCCGATCGGTACTTCTTGAGATATGTCCATTTTTCGAAAATCAGTTTTTAATAGAATTTCTGGAAACTGTTCAACTGATGTTATTTATACTCATATATTATCTCGAGAGTTGTATCATCTAGATGCCTGTCAATTTCGAGCTTCTTTGCATCATTAATTCTCGAGTTATTGGCGTTTTAATGAGTTTCTTCAAAATTTGATATTTTGATGGTGGTTCGAAAAAAGTTGTATCGCTTCCGTTCAGAAGCATATTGCTAAAGTATTAGCAGAAAAAGCTATATCAGTTGGAAAGCAATACTACTATCCACTTATTTTTTTTTCAGGATCTAGCGGCAATGGTGCATGATCAAGGAAGTATTTTAGACAGAATCGACTACAATGTCGAGCAAACCCAATGCCAAGTACAGGAAGGCTACAAGCAATTAAAAAAAGCTGACTCTTATCAGCGAGCTAATAGAAAATTATACTGCATTATGATTTTAGCAGCTGCAATTATTTTGATAAGTTTTCTCTTTATCCTCTTCAAAACCTAGTCTCAATTAATATTAATTTAATTCCATGAAAACTTATCATTCCATTGAGAATTATTGAATTCTTGGGAAATGATCGAAAAAAATGGGAATAACTGAGCCTAATTTTGTTTTCTTTCTAAATAATGGTTTTATTAATTAAATTCTAGCAATTCACTAGATCTTAATTTGATTGAATTAATGAATAATGAAGCAGCAAGAACTGAAATTAGCTGCAATTAATTTCCAGTCAGGAGTTCTCCAGATTTAATGTTTTTTTAATGCAGTAAAAAAGATTTAAAAAAAATGAGATAAAAAAAATTGTATCAATATATTGTTGGATGTACAAATATTTAAATAATCGTGATTGTTGTGAATTAAAAAGAATAATTGAAGTATAAACATTAATGATGTTTTTGTAATTATAATTTTTATCATTTTTTTTTTTTATATTTTCTTATTTTCAACAAGTTTTTCATATCACAGGCTATGGTAATCACTGTTTAGGTAAAGAATTATTTATCCTTTTCGTTTATTTTCATTGATAATTCTCTTCTTTTTTTTTTTGTTCACTATAACGAATTTTTGATCGATATATAAATTGTGTCGATTGTAAGGGAAAATTTATGGAAATTACAATTTTTCACTTTTTGCTTTCTTTTTGTTATTTTAAAACTAGTTTTTGTTTTTTTATGTGTGTACCTTGGATAAATAGTTTATTATTAGTTTGTACCCTTAATGTACTAATTGTATTTTTTTTTTCAAAAAACTCAACTGTGAAAAGTACAAACGAAATCTCGTGATTTTGTTGCATTTCTTCGGATTCAAATGCGATTAGACCATTTCTATTCTATTAAATTAATTCTCTCTCAATGAAATATCTCGATAAATAATTGAAATAGTCAACTTTCTTTATATCTCGTTTAATTTTCGAGATATTCCAGAAAAAATAATAAATTCATCATTTTTAAAAAAATAAGTTTTCACAAATGCGCAACACAACTTTTTTTTTTTTCTTCCTTTAAAATTGAATGTTTGTGTGAAGGCACGATTATGAGGTACAGTAAAAATATAAAAGCATCATTGGGACACTAGTGGTGTATAAAAATTCACTATAAAAAATTGTAAACCCAACAAAGCCACATAATAAATCGAAAGAAATATATCCTCAACAACAAAAGAATTTAAAGTTTAAAAGGAAAAAAATAACAAAGCGT